>OX336389.2:203833714-206512697 GCA_946902985.2 Meconema thalassinum | reverse complement strand
CTACCTAGCGGTTTTATGAACTGGCAAAGCTATATCGCATAAACAGTGCAGTATACAATCCAGCAATCAAATTTGTATCTTGTGGAACAGAGAAAATGCACTTTTACCTTGATGGATAGCAAATGAGTGCAGACGAATGACCTATGCATTAACCTACCCTGGGGTTATAACCACGAGGTGGAGGTGTGATTTCACTGTTTAATCATTTAGAGACATGGCTTTTTTGTAACCGGTAGATTTAGTATTTTGTAAATATTCATTTTTGTAATTGTAAATAGTGGAAACATTTTTTGTAATAGTAAATGTTAAATGTATAACTAAAAGTTATTTGGGATAAGTGTGCATGTCAAGGATAAATAGCGTGGTTGTATTTGTTTTTCAAAGACAGGTATGGTTGTGTGAATGTATGACTATAGATAGAATGATAGAGAGAGAGAGAGAGAGAGAGAAAGCTTGTGTGTGTGTGTGTGTGTGTGTGTGTGTGTGTGTGGGTAGCATTGATTTTTCAACCAAAGCAAACACGGCAAGGTAGGATGGTGGGGTAATTAATGTATATAGCAAATGGTAAATAGTATACTATATTTTTTTAACACTTGTGTTTTTTTAATGCAGCAGTAGATAGGTGTTATTTTGTAAAACAGTCTTACCTACAGTAGTAGTAGTAGTAGTAGTAGGCCTATATGTTTTTGGAAACAAACAGAAAGAGAATGCACTATTGCCATGGCCAAGCACTTCCATTAAAGTGATTTCAAGAAAATTTAAATCAGCAAATGTGTGTTTTACAAAACTAAACATTCAGCATGGACTAAATCATAAACGTGTCTTCTGTGATATGGAAAAAATAGGAAATCCATGTTTCCATATCAACACAATTTAAAAACTTAAAACTGACATTTAAAAAATGTAAATGGGAAATTGGCAAATGTGTAAACAACAAAATGGAAAATTCTTGTTTCCATATCATGAAATCCAAAAACTTTAAACTGACATTTTCAAATCGTGTACATGGAAAATTGACAAATGGCAATGTGTGAAATGTGAAAATGAAAAAAATATGAACAAATGGCTATCATTATTTAAAAAAAATAAAAACCATCGTGTTATATCGTTAAAGTGTGAATCAAACCACATCTACTTATTTGATCACCCGAGACTGAGTAGACCTGTTTTAGTCCTAATATACTTTTAAAATTTTATGTTAAAGCTCAATTTGAACTCAAGAGCTTTAGAGTGCCAGCTAACTATTATAACCGTTACGTCACAAAGACAACTTTACACTACTCTTAATAAACAATAATAAGAAAAAGAATAATAAATGTTGAATTTTTTTTTTAAGGATGAACATGGTGACACTGTTTCTGTTGCACAGTCTGCTAGCTACTAGCCAGCAGCTGGGGTCTTAGAAAACGATACAGTTGACATTTTGTAATGAGATGTGACATGTTTCAAAGTACAGTATTATGGGTTGCTGTTGAGTAAAAACTAATCCTGTACAAGGAAGCAAGGGTTCGAACCCCTTACCTAACATTACTATTGCCTGAACATGGCTTGACGACACTGTATTATTATGATACTCGATACACAAACCATAGATAGAGTGTATTGTTTAAGATCACTTTCTTTCTGAACATAGGTGGAGACTGTTGATGGTTAACAATGGCATTAATATAGTAGGACGTGGGTATAGCAATTAAGAAAAAACAGACAATACCCATACAATATTTTTATTTATTTAATATAAGTACTTGTACAATAGTTACATTCAAAATACATTTCTTTTTTCTCTATTACTATTTAGTCCTTTTTGATTCTCTTGCATATGAAGGGTAGATAACCTTGTAGTTCAGCCCCTTAAAACAACAACAACACAACCTTTTGCATAGTCTGTGATGTTGACGACTCTTGAGATGTGGAAGATGGATTAAACATAACTTTTACAGCAGGGGTTAAATGTTGCTCAATAAACACTGCACTATTTTGAGTAGCAACATTTTTTTCTTGTACTAGCTTTTTAGCATTGTCATGATTATTTGTTGACACCAACAGTGTTTCATCTGGTACACCACATTGATGATCACTCACACTTAAAACCTTACCATTTCTACTTCTTAGATTGCCTCGACATTTTTTTGACCTCTCTTTTGAGCATTGCCAAAATATTATTCCTTTTACATTTTGACGATTATAGTTATAAGAGTAGCCTTTATAGAGTACACGTTGTTTACCTTTGTTAGTTGTAGTAAGTTCCATAGTAGCAACTAACCTGTTAGTATGATTTGCTCACTACAAAGGTTATAACTGTTCTGATAATAAAATCATTTAGCGTTGGCTTTTATATTTAATATGTACAGTTTGAAGTGATAGCAAAAGTGAGAGCAAAATGGTAGCAGAGTGGTAGAAAATATAACATGTATTGTTAAGAAATAGTTTAAGCTGTTATGTGGATCCATTACATAATAATTTTAGCACAACGAAGCTCATTTTCTATATCCAATAGTTCTTCCTCATATTCAGTATAACCAGCCTGTTTATAGACATGCAGTTGCTGAAGCCGCCGGATTAGCTTACTTGGATTGTTCCAGTAGACAAATTTAACAAATGATTTTTTAGTTGTAAACAAAGCATTACCATTATCATTATTATCTTCATCATCAACATCATCATCATCATAACCATTATCATTATCATCATCATCATTATCATCATCATCATGATCATTATAATCCTCATCACTATTACTATATAGTCCTTTTTGATCCTTTTGCAATACCACATTTTGCACAGTCTGTGTTGCCCTTGATAATGATGGGAGTTTTTCAGACATTGACAACTGTCCTAACACGACTTTCTGAGGAGATGATACATGCTTCTTAACAAACAATGCACTATCTTGAGCTGCAATATCTTTTTCTGGGACAAGTGTTTTAGCATTTTGAAGAGTTTTTTTAAACAGCAACGATGTTTTATCTGGTACACTACATTGATGATCACTCATACTTAAGACATCACTATTTTTACTTTTCAGCTCACCTCGACACTGTTTTGAACGATGTTTTGAACAACGCCAAATAACAGTTCCATTTTTATTGGTTCGTTTTACAATATATTTATATCCTTTATAGAATGCGTATGGCATACCATTGCTATTTGTTGATACTTCCATGTCAATTGTCAAGCATGAACTAATCTCTAGCAAAGTTCACTCGATAATATAAATAATTTCTAAACCCCAGTAGTGAATAGTCAGTTGTTTTTGATCTATGCAAGCGTAAACATGTCACATACACTGGTAATGAATACTCAAGGCTTTAAGGTCAATGAAAACAAGTACAGTATATATTTAAATAGGTGGCTATCATTGATTGCACAACACGCGGGTCACCATATCTTTTTTTCTTTCGGACTAGTGTTTTAACATTTGAAGAGTGTTTTAAACAGCAACGATGTCTTATCAGTCACACTACATTGATGATCACTCACACTTAAGACCTCGCTATTTTTACTTTTTAACTCACTTTGACACTGTTTTGAACGATGTTTTGAACAACGCCAAATAACAGTTCCATTTTTATTGGTTCGTTTTACAATATACGTATAACCTTTATAGTATGCATATGGCTTACCATAACTATTCGTTGATACTTTCATATCAATTTTCAAGCATGAAATAATCTCCAATAAATTTCGCTCGATAATAGAAATAATAGTTTAAAGTGAGTGCAAAGGTGAGTGCAAAAGTGAGTGCAAAAGTGAGTGTAAAAGTGGGTGTAAAAGTGAGTGCAAAAGTGAGTGCAAAAGTGAGTGCAAAAGTGGGTGCGAAAGTGGGTGTGAAAGTGGGTGCAGTTTATAGTAGGCACTATTTTTACTAGAATGTGATTTGAGTAAATATAATTTCTAAACCCAAGTAGTGAATAGTCAGTTGGTTTTGATTTATGCAAGCGTAAACATGTCTCATACACTGATGATGGATACTCAAGGCTTCTCGGTCAACAAAAACAAGTATATAGTTAAAGAGGTAGCTATTATTGATTGCACAACACTGAATCTATTTTTGAAATTTTGACAAAGGGTCTAAGTGCACTTTTGTTAATATCTCGCGAACCAATAAGACTACGGCATTGTATGAGGTATTGTTGGACTTTTTGCCGAAGACTGCTGGTAAACACTTATGTTCCCACGACCTTTTTAAAGATGGCGGCTGACCCACGAGGGGTGATTAAAACGTATTCCAAGCGACGCTTGTCGATAAGCAAACCAATAATCAAAGGGGGGTGTGACAGAGCTTGAGGCGATAACCCCTTTTGATTGATCCCTGTTGATTTGCCCCTTTGGACTGGTCCCCGTTGACAAGTCCCTCTGAACGGGTCCTTTTTGAAGGGAGTCATTTATGACGGGCCCCTGCTGACGGGTCACTGTGGACGGATCCCTGTGGACAGGTCCCTGTTGACAGGTCCAAAGGGATTAGTCAAAAGGACCTGTCAACAGGGACCTGTCCACAGGGATCCGTCCACAGTGACCCGTCAGCAGGGGCCCGTCATAAATGACTCCCTTCAAAAAGGACCCGTTCAGAGGGACTTGTCAACGGGGACCAGTCCAAAGGGGCAAATCAACAGGGATCAATCAAAAGGGGTTATCGCCTCAAGCTCTGTCACACCCCCCTTTGATTATTGGTTTGCTTATCGACAAGCGTCGCTTGGAATACGTTTTAATCACCCCTCGTGGGTCAGCCGCCATCTTTAAAAAGGTCGTGGGAACATAAGTGTTTACCAGCAGTCTTCGGCAAAAAGTCCAACAATACCTCATACAATGCCGTAGTCTTATTGGTTCGCGAGATATTAACAAAAGTGCACTTAGACCCTTTGTCAAAATTTCAAAAATAGATTCAGTGTTGTGCAATCAATAATAGCTACCTCTTTAACTATATACTTGTTTTTGTTGACCGAGAAGCCTTGAGTATCCATCATCAGTGTATGAGACATGTTTACGCTTGCATAAATCAAAACCAACTGACTATTCACTACTTGGGTTTAGAAATTATATTTACTCAAATCACATTCTAGTAAAAATAGTGCCTACTATAAACTGCACCCACTTTCACACCCACTTTCGCACCCACTTTTGCACTCACTTTTGCACTCACTTTTGCACTCACTTTTACACCCACTTTTACACTCACTTTTGCACTCACTTTTGCACTCACCTTTGCACTCACTTTAAACTATTATTTCTATTATCGAGCGAAATTTATTGGAGATTATTTCATGCTTGAAAATTGATATGAAAGTATCAACGAATAGTTATGGTAAGCCATATGCATACTATAAAGGTTATACGTATATTGTAAAACGAACCAATAAAAATGGAACTGTTATTTGGCGTTGTTCAAAACATCGTTCAAAACAGTGTCAAAGTGAGTTAAAAAGTAAAAATAGCGAGGTCTTAAGTGTGAGTGATCATCAATGTAGTGTGACTGATAAGACATCGTTGCTGTTTAAAACACTCTTCAAATGTTAAAACACTAGTCCGAAAGAAAAAAAGATATGGTGACCCGCGTGTTGTGCAATCAATGATAGCCACCTATTTAAATATATACTGTACTTGTTTTCATTGACCTTAAAGCCTTGAGTATTCATTACCAGTGTATGTGACATGTTTACGCTTGCATAGATCAAAAACAACTGACTATTCACTACTGGGGTTTAGAAATTATTTATATTATCGAGTGAACTTTGCTAGAGATTAGTTCATGCTTGACAATTGACATGGAAGTATCAACAAATAGCAATGGTATGCCATACGCATTCTATAAAGGATATAAATATATTGTAAAACGAACCAATAAAAATGGAACTGTTATTTGGCGTTGTTCAAAACATCGTTCAAAACAGTGTCGAGGTGAGCTGAAAAGTAAAAATAGTGATGTCTTAAGTATGAGTGATCATCAATGTAGTGTACCAGATAAAACATCGTTGCTGTTTAAAAAAACTCTTCAAAATGCTAAAACACTTGTCCCAGAAAAAGATATTGCAGCTCAAGATAGTGCATTGTTTGTTAAGAAGCATGTATCATCTCCTCAGAAAGTCGTGTTAGGACAGTTGTCAATGTCTGAAAAACTCCCATCATTATCAAGGGCAACACAGACTGTGCAAAATGTGGTATTGCAAAAGGATCAAAAAGGACTATATAGTAATAGTGATGAGGATTATAATGATCATGATGATGATGATAATGATGATGATGATAATGATAATGGTTATGATGATGATGATGTTGATGATGAAGATAATAATGATAATGGTAATGCTTTGTTTACAACTAAAAAATCATTTGTTAAATTTGTCTACTGGAACAATCCAAGTAAGCTAATCCGGCGGCTTCAGCAACTGCATGTCTATAAACAGGCTGGTTATACTGAATATGAGGAAGAACTATTGGATATAGAAAATGAGCTTCGTTGTGCTAAAATTATTATGTAATGGATCCACATAACAGCTTAAACTATTTCTTAACAATACATGTTATATTTTCTACCACTCTGCTACCATTTTGCTCTCACTTTTGCTATCACTTCAAACTGTACATATTAAATATAAAAGCCAACGCTAAATGATTTTATTATCAGAACAGTTATAACCTTTGTAGTGAGCAAATCATACTAACAGGTTAGTTGCTACTATGGAACTTACTACAACTAACAAAGGTAAACAACGTGTACTCTATAAAGGCTACTCTTATAACTATAATCGTCAAAATGTAAAAGGAATAATATTTTGGCAATGCTCAAAAGAGAGGTCAAAAAAATGTCGAGGCAATCTAAGAAGTAGAAATGGTAAGGTTTTAAGTGTGAGTGATCATCAATGTGGTGTACCAGATGAAACACTGTTGGTGTCAACAAATAATCATGACAATGCTAAAAAGCTAGTACAAGAAAAAAATGTTGCTACTCAAAATAGTGCAGTGTTTATTGAGCAACATTTAACCCCTGCTGTAAAAGTTATGTTTAATCCATCTTCCACATCTCAAGAGTCGTCAACATCACAGACTATGCAAAAGGTTGTGTTGTTGTTGTTTTAAGGGGCTGAACTACAAGGTTATCTACCCTTCATATGCAAGAGAATCAAAAAGGACTAAATAGTAATAGAGAAAAAAGAAATGTATTTTGAATGTAACTATTGTACAAGTACTTATATTAAATAAATAAAAATATTGTATGGGTATTGTCTGTTTTTTCTTAATTGCTATACCCACGTCCTACTATATTAATGCCATTGTTAACCATCAACAGTCTCCACCTATGTTCAGAAAGAAAGTGATCTTAAACAATACACTCTATCTATGGTTTGTGTATCGAGTATCATAATAATACAGTGTCGTCAAGCCATGTTCAGGCAATAGTAATGTTAGGTAAGGGGTTCGAACCCTTGCTTCCTTGTACAGGATTAGTTTTTACTCAACAGCAACCCATAATACTGTACTTTGAAACATGTCACATCTCATTACAAAATGTCAACTGTATCGTTTTCTAAGACCCCAGCTGCTGGCTAGTAGCTAGCAGACTGTGCAACAGAAACAGTGTCACCATGTTCATCCTTAAAAAAAAAATTCAACATTTATTATTCTTTTTCTTATTATTGTTTATTAAGAGTAGTGTAAAGTTGTCTTTGTGACGTAACGGTTATAATAGTTAGCTGGCACTCTAAAGCTCTTGAGTTCAAATTGAGCTTTAACATAAAATTTTAAAAGTATATTAGGACTAAAACAGGTCTACTCAGTCTCGGGTGATCCAAATAAGTAGATGTGGTTTGATTCACACTTTAACGATATAACACGATGGTTTTTTATTTTTTTTAAATAATGATAGCCATTTGTTCATATTTTTTTCATTTTCACATTTCACACATTGCCATTTGTCAATTTTCCATGTACACGATTTGAAAATGTCAGTTTAAAGTTTTTGGATTTCATGATATGGAAACAAGAATTTTCCATTTTGTTGTTTACACATTTGCCAATTTCCCATTTACATTTTTTAAATGTCAGTTTTAAGTTTTTAAATTGTGTTGATATGGAAACATGGATTTCCTATTTTTTCCATATCACAGAAGACACGTTTATGATTTAGTCCATGCTGAATGTTTAGTTTTGTAAAACACACATTTGCTGATTTAAATTTTCTTGAAATCACTTTAATGGAAGTGCTTGGCCATGGCAATAGTGCATTCTCTTTCTGTTTGTTTCCAAAAACATATAGGCCTACTACTACTACTACTACTACTGTAGGTAAGACTGTTTTACAAAATAACACCTATCTACTGCTGCATTAAAAAAACACAAGTGTTAAAAAAATATAGTATACTATTTACCATTTGCTATATACATTAATTACCCCACCATCCTACCTTGCCGTGTTTGCTTTGGTTGAAAAATCAATGCTACCCACACACACACACACACACACACACACACACACACAAGCTTTCTCTCTCTCTCTCTCTCTCTCTATCATTCTATCTATAGTCATACATTCACACAACCATACCTGTCTTTGAAAAACAAATACAACCACGCTATTTATCCTTGACATGCACACTTATCCCAAATAACTTTTAGTTATACATTTAACATTTACTATTACAAAAAATGTTTCCACTATTTACAATTACAAAAATGAATATTTACAAAATACTAAATCTACCGGTTACAAAAAAGCCATGTCTCTAAATGATTAAACAGTGAAATCACACCTCCACCTCGTGGTTATAACCCCAGGGTAGGTTAATGCATAGGTCATTCGTCTGCACTCATTTGCTATCCATCAAGGTAAAAGTGCATTTTCTCTGTTCCACAAGATACAAATTTGATTGCTGGATTGTATACTGCACTGTTTATGCGATATAGCTTTGCCAGTTCATAAAACCGCTAGGTAGTTCTCTACATATAGCAATTTTACCACTGCTCTACCTACGCCTTTTGCTATTTGGCTTTCTTACAGTCTAGTGTGTAATAGACAGCATTAACTGTATGTCAAACACAGTTCACCTTTGTTTTTGTAATCAAAGTAATAATTTGAAAAGACACAAATGTAATCAGTTTTAAACGTTATCTCTGTTTTGTTTTGTTTAATATGTTTATGACATGCATATTAACCTGAAATCGAACTCTGGTGAAAAGGCTAACAGCTTAACCACTACACCACCATGCCCTTGTTTCTTAGTTTGACTCGTTCTAGGCCTCAGACCTGGAAATCGAGTTAAGACCACCAGTACAAGAGCTAAAAGTGCTTAACACTGCAACACAAAATGGATAGCTGATAACATTATACAACCGGAAATGATTATATTTCTGTTAGCAATGCATTTTGTCATCAGCCTACTGTCTGAGCACTGACAGCAACACAGTTTAGTTTAGAACACGAGAGTGTGTGTGTATAGATTATTAGCTTCAAGTATTTAAAGCTTGTTGTGCGTAGCGACCATCTTGTCCCGGTAACCACTGAGTATTCTTTTTGTGTTTTTAGCTATCCTCTTTAACCAATCAATTAAAGATAGTCTACTCTTACTTCTTGAATAGATAAATCAAAGTTTGTGTACACCGTTCGTCAATTATTAACCCATACCTGCAACATATACTCTCTCTATACTGCAGTTTGATCTGAAAAAGAAGTTTCAATGACTTGTCAGTCACCATACATGTAGCCTACACTAAATCTTTCTCTACCTAGCTATGTTTCATCACACATGGTAAACATCTCACGTGTTCGTATCCGATTATTAGTTTATAAAATCTCAGGTCGATGACCCTGATGTATTGGGTATTTTGGGAAAATTCATTGGCCATGGGAAAGGGTTGACCATTCTAAGTCCTATGACACCTCACATGTTGATATTCGATTATTAGTTTATAAAATATTAGGTCAATGACCTTGCTGTTTTGAATCTTGTGGGTAAATTCGTTGGTCATGGAAAAGGGTTGACCATCGTGAGACCTATGACACCTCACTTGAACCTCTCTGATTATTAGTTAGCGAAATATCAACAAAAGTGCAGTTAGGCCCTTTTGACATAAATAAATAATATATTCAAAAACAGAATGTCACCTCAAGTCCAACGACCTCTCATACAGGTCCCTAGCCTTATTGATTCATGAGATATTAAAAGCTAATGACCTTAGATCTTTAGGGTAAATTCGTTGGTCATGGAAAAGGGTTGACCATCCTGAGTCCTTTGACACCTCACTTGACACTCTCTGATTATTAGTTAGCGAGATATTAACGCACTTTTTATTTATTCACACATGTTGTACACCTCCTATAGCTCTGTGTGTACAGCGCTCCGCGCTTCGTGCATGTTCATACATGTTTGTCTTTCCCTTTCCACCTATGATCTCTCTTACATGACCCCTCCCCCTCTCCCCCCTCCACCTCCCACCACTGCTGTTCGCTGCTCTTGCCTATCTATTGGTTGTGACATCATTCCCACAAGTTGCATCATACTTTTTACTGATTCAGCGATTCCCACGCTTTGAACATTCTGTTATCGTGCACGTGGACAGCTAACGTCCAAGGTGAACACCTGTGGCAGATCAAATTTCACGTCAACTTGCATTTTGTCACGTACGAAGCAAAACAGGATGTCACTTGTTTAGCGTACATGTGGTTTCACACATGTTCACATGCATTTCGCTCTTCCCTGCCACCACGGTGGTCAGATTATTTCACCTTCAAGCGTCATTGTCATTTTTCCATTGCACTTGTTGTCAAGTCAGATCAGCGCATTCCAATAAGCTCAAATGACATTCACCTCCTGCTCCTCTGCAAGTTTGTTTTCTCTACTCGCTTCGACCAACATAGAACCAAGTTCTCATCACCGTTTACACATTAAAGGTAAAATATCAGAAAAACGCACCCTCGCTCTGTCATACACCGACCCGCTGAAATAGCGATTGTTCTATTAAGCATGGTCCTTGTGCTAAGCGACAGGTTCGGTCAAACACACACCTAGCAGTATCGTCTCTCTCAACCACCACGCTTCATAAACTTTATAAACAGGTAAAGAAAAAGAAAACCTTTTTTCAACATGTATGGCGTTAGACCCATGTGAATTATTTTTGGAAAAAAAATATCTACCACATTTGAAAGGGGGCGTTAGCCCGAGTCCTAGGACACCTCGTACACACCTCTAGCGTTATTGGTTCACGAGATATCGGCAAAATCACAAAAACACGTGTTTACCCCAAAATCGAGTTTCCAATTTTATTAAAAATTATAACGAGTGGTCCATAGCAGAGAGGACGTCACCCCGAGTCCTTGGACCTGTCGAACACGCCTCTAGCGTTATTGGTTCGCGAGATATAGCAAAAAGTTCAAAATCACGGTTTTACAACAAAAAATTCTGTTTCCCTCATTCTCAAAAACTTTAACCTATTACCAAAATACACAGGGTTTCGAGACAAGCCATTTGACACGTCATAGGACCAAATCCGACCATGCATTCGTGAAATATCAGAAAAAGTCTAAAATCATGGTTTTACCCCAAAAAAGCCTGTTTCCCTCATTCTCAAAACTCTAACCTATTAATAACATGTATAGGGCTTCGAGACAAGCGATTTGACACGTCACACGTCCAAATCCGACCTTGCGTTTGAGACATATCGGCAAACTTCGTAGGAAAGTAGGCGACTATCTGATTCTCTCCTCACCACCAAAACCTCTTCTTATCAATCATTTTTTTCAAAGAGCTCGCCCTCTTACAAAAATCCCCAGTGCGCATGCGTAAAAAACAAAAACAAAAATGTTCATCCATAGCGGCAGCCAGAAAAACGCATGCACTATATGAGCAACCACGTTTAAGTTCATTTTAGCAGCGCAGCTTATACATGTCACATTTGGAAAGAGACTTTCACTAAAAAATTACAATTTCACCCCCTAGTAGGAGTAGGTTTTATTTAGGGGTTGAAATGAGTAGTCCGTTGTAAAGAGGGCGTTAGCCCGAGTCCAACGACACCTCATTTGTCAAAATCGGACCATGGGTTGACGAGATATTGGCTTTGCCCCTGAATGTATTGCGGGTTAGTATGTGACGTCAGAGGGAGAGGTGGTGGGGGGAGTTAGAAACCGCCTTACCCCCCTACTTCTGTCTTTCTACCAGCTTGTCTGTATTTCTTTCGGTGGAGTGCCTAAGACTGTTTTGTTTGTTAGTTCTTGGAACTATTCGACTTGAGGGTTATGGTACGCGAACCGTCTTCCTAACTTACCAGGGGCTATGCAATGCCAAAAATACGAAGAAATGTGTACTATTATAGTTCGCCCAGTGAAGAAATTACATGGTATCGTGCAATTGATTGCGCTGACAATGAAAGAGACCACCTTGTAGTGTAGCGGCTAACGTTCTTGGCTGTCGCCCCGGTGGTCCGGGTTTGATTCCCTGTCCCTCCACGAAATTGAATTTCGGTTTGGGGTACTGAAATTGTATCGATGATACGTAAATCATCCAAGCGGTGCTCATTTCGAGGACTTGCGCCAGGCCAGTGGGCACGAGTTTTCTTTTTTATACATTCTTACTCTGCAATTCGAATTGAGAGCACATCACTGCGTAGAGTTGTTAGAATAGCTTCCGTAAAATATTCTCAAAGTCCAATGCTATAAGTAGCCCTCATGAGTTAATCCAATTGCATATGTATATCTAGGCTAATCCAGATATGGTATTTAAGACATTTGATTATTATTGCATTCTAAGTTCTGGGCATAGGAAAACCTCGAAGCTAATTTTGAAATTTTAAGTGAATGAACATCCAAAGTATAGTAAGCATCATGTAGGGAGACTGTACCAGAGAGAGCATGCATTGCTTGAAGACATGATGATGACATAGTGCGTAATTTGTGCTCGTACAACGAAGGAGGTTGTCAGGACGGTGTTGATGATGAAAATGGTGATAACGATGAAGACGGTGATTAATTATTTAGGAACCAAGGGAATATAAATAACCGATACTTAAGACTGAAGCGGATCTATGGTAAACACAAAATGAAATTGCAGGTTGATTGCGAAAGTACAGAAACTATCCAATCACCATATTTTATGGAGGTTGACTAATCCAGAAGTAGACATGAAAGTGAGTAGCCTAGTACAAATAGGTGGAAGCAAAGGATGCTCTTGTGTGAGACCTCCATGGGCGTAGCCAGGACTCTGTATACTGCAAACACTGTGGAGTGCCTGATACCCTAGCTCACGTTCAAAAAACATAATTAAGAAGGGGATTTACTACAAACGTTAGGAATCACCGAAATAGATCTAAGATGCAGCTGTAACATTTCAGAAATGTTACGCGATCCATGTTTTCGTGTCTTTCTCGTGTTAGAAGCAAAAATACAATGGGCATAATAATTGTTATTGGCCATAAGAAGGATACAAGATTTATGCTGGACCCCACCATCAGATGTGAAGTAACCTTCGGCATAACAAAACAGGTCGTTTAGAGATAACGATAGGCTTCAAAGAGAAGAGAAAGCTTGTGGTACGTTTCGATTAAGCGAGAATAATAATAATGTTATTGGTTTTACGTCCCTTTTAACTGCCCTGGCTTTTAGAGACGCCGGGGTGCCGGAATTTTGCCCCGAAGGGGATCTTTAACGTGCCAGTAAATGTACTGACACGGCTCCCTCGCATTTGCGCACCCTCAAATGCCAGCTGACTGCACCAGATTTCGAACCTGCAACCTTGATTAAGCGAGAGGATCAACATCAACATTTTTAAATCACTCATCAAGTTTGGGTAAGCCTAAGTATAAATGACCTAATTTTGCTATCAATGAATCCATTCAATAATAGAGAATTCATTTTCAATGTACTCGGGAACAGTGTGTGACGTAGTCTATTGGTACCCAATATCATTTTATTGCTAATATTAATAGTGTTATAATAATAATATTAATATGAAGGGAAGATAAGAACGGCTTTACGAAACCATGTCGGTACGGGCTGGCCGTGCGCGCCTGAACTGACGAGTTCCAGCGTAGACAGTGCTGGCAGTGTGAGGCAAGGTCATACGGCCCTAAAAGCACTTGCCAGGCTTGGAGGGCACTACGCCATACTATACAGAGCTCGCTCGCACATGTAGCGAGCGGCAGGTGGGGAGAGGCAAGGACATGACGTCACGCACTTGTGGCTTACTTCTTAGACTGCCCGTAAGGGAGCAGCAGGATAGAACATACTACAGGCACTAGCTACGCAGGGCCCTGACAGCGAAGGCTCGTGAGGACACACTCACTTACCTCGGACAGCATTTCGAGTTCTGTATATGGCCCCGTAGTTTTCAGCACACAGTGCACATAGCAACCGAGGAGTAACACTACCGCACTGTTCAGTTGGGGCGGTTGAAGGCTAAATGTTGGTCGGATCACCCATTCAGGAGTGATGGAGGTAGTAGGACAGTTCATGAAGCTATTCAGGACCCGGGTGAAGCGGTTCCAGGTCGATCGAATCGGATCACACTGCGTAAATCGGTGCAGGATTGTATCCTGATAGGAACATGAAGTGCATAAGGCGTTCTCCACCATGTGAATGCGATGGAGTCTGCTGTTTGTTGGTATAAGGTCATGGATTACTTTATACCAACTTTCCTTCGCTGCTCTGGGAAGAATGCGATTGGAGACATTCCTCCAGACTCGATTCCAGTTGACGATCAATGCGGATTGCATAATTCTGGGGGCAACATACTGTTGTGCCATGATAGAACGATACAGCTTTTTCGTTGAGATAGACCTGATGACGTCTTGTGGCACGTAGCTTAGTTCAACTCTCAGATACCGGACATGAGGTGCATGATGATTGATATCATAATAAGCTGGTGGGTTCGAGCAGTCATAGGGACTTCACCGTCTCCGTAGGAAGTTATGTGACTCATCGGTCCCGAAGCCTGTAAGCAGTTGCAGGTGTCGTTTGAGGAATAAGGTTCTAGCTTTCTTTTCAACGTCGATGAGTCCCAGACCTCCCTGGGATTTATGCAATGTTAATGTGCTGCGGGAAAGACGTAATAGAGCTCCTTGCCAAATAAACCATCCGACGGCGGAAATAATACGTGTACCCACCATTCTTGGCATAGGAAGAATTTGACTGAGATACCATATTTTGCTTAAGCTGAACATATTCACGTAGGCTACATTGTTCGTTGGTGTAAGAGGAAGGAGCGGTACCGCACTTGTTGCAAGGCACCACGCACAGAATGTAGGGCAACGTCCCAGTTCTTTTTAAACATTTGGTGTACACTATTCAAGAAAGATATGCCTAATATTTTGAGTTCTGAGGCGATCGTTACCCACGCCGGGAGAACCCCTTGGACGCGGTCCAATTTCCCAATCCACATCGCCTTTGTTTTTGTCGGTTCAGCCGCGCACCAGAATATCTCCCGTACTCATCAAGGTCCGTGAACAATTGCTGCATGTCAACGGTTCGATCCACCCCAAGGGTGACATCATCCGCATATGCAAAAATACTGATCTCCGTGCCATTGAAAGATGTATGGAGATTACAAAGAAGGGGTTCCAGGGATAGAACAAAAAGAAGCATGGACATCGGACACCCTTGCCTGACTCCACGATGGATGAGGAGCGGCCGTGTGAAATACCCATTTACACTCACTTTTGAAGATCCACCATGAAGAATTTTGCTCACGAGGGCAATAAACCGCATATCGAAGCCAATAGCTTGAAGGGTCGCAAGGATGTATTTATGGTTTACCCTATCAAAGGCATGGTCAAAATCCAGTGATAATAACAGTTTCTTCTTATTGCCGACCAGCGACTCACTAATGACATCGCGAATAGCACATGTAGTGTTGACAATGCACCTGCCTGGTACCCCACCCGATTGGTGGCGAGATGTGGCTTCCTCCATAAAGGCCTGAAGTCTCGTTTTCATACATTTCGTGAAGATCTTGTAGTCAAAGTTTAAAAGCGTCAGTGGGCGAAAATCCCTGAGCTGTGTTGGTTGTGTAATTTTTGGGACTAATACCACCAGGCCATCTTTCAGGGTGTCGATATTTCGTCCAGGACGACAAGCATCATTCACTACGGCTGTAAGTTCACCGCGAATGGTGGTCCAAAACGTCATGTAGAAAGCTCTCCCCAGGCCATCAGGACCAGGACTCTTGTTTGGCGCACTGTGGAGTATGGAGGTATATATTTCTTCAACGGTGATGTCCTGGGTCAAGCACTCTTGTTCTCTGTGCAAAAGTCTTCCTCGTACACCATCGAAGAACGGATGCTGGTGGTGAAGTGGGACTGGGGCGTCGTCTGTGTACAAGGACTGAAAGAAGTTCTCTACCGTTTCTGTGATTAAGGTATGACTAGTCACCATTTGTCCCTCAGGTGTCATAATGCGGTTGATGTACTTCTGACGGCCTTTGCGGCACGCCCGTATAAAATGATAAACGGAGGTTGCCTCTGATGCCAGATGTTGATGATCTTGTGCTTGAAGTTT
This sequence comes from Meconema thalassinum, assembly GCA_946902985.2. Classification (NCBI taxonomy): domain Eukaryota; kingdom Metazoa; phylum Arthropoda; class Insecta; order Orthoptera; family Tettigoniidae; genus Meconema; species Meconema thalassinum. The sequence goes on along the minus strand of OX336389.2, from coordinate 206,496,223 downwards.
AAGTCCTTCCAATGCTTTGCGCTGCAGCGTGAGGAGCTGCGCTCGGATTTTCTTTATTCGGCGATATGTATTAGGGTTGGTAGGGTTTTCATTGTATAACTGTCGTAAACATTTATAGTAGAAATCTGTCGTCTGATGGATGTGGCGTCTTCTCTCGGCACTGTAGGCCTTCAATAACCTAACAGCTCTGGGTTTCGCATACTTCAGCCACCACTCAAGAGTATCTTGAAACCGGTGAATGTGGCGTTTCCAGTTATGCCATTCAGTGGCAAAGCTATCTTTCATATCCAAGTGTGTCAGAATAGAATCATTTAACCTCCATGTTCCTCTCCCACGGCGAGGTCCCAATTCTGGTTGGCGAATCTTGCACAGATACGCACAATGGTTTGAAAACTCCACCGGGCATACATCTGTTTCTCTCACGTGTTCTTTCAATTCCCCGCTGACATATATTCTATCCAGTCGAGAAGCACCATTATGGTAGTAGTACGTGTAACCGGCTGACCCCGACGGCTTCAGTTCCCATGTGTCTTTTAAGCGTAACCCTTGTATTAACGCAGATAGTGCAGGGCAGCCCTGAAAGTGGCCACTTTGGTCTTTGGGCGATAGCACTGCGTTAAAATCCCCACCGAGGATTATATTGCCGGTATGATTATGGAGAAGTGGGAGAATATCTGTGGTATAGAAGAGCCGGCGTTGTTTCCTGGCCTGCGAACCAGAGGGAGCATATACATTGACAATCAAAAGATCTCGAATACGGATACTGATTCCGCGTGAGTTGACTAACTGGACTGGATCCGCATATGGTATATGGTCCTTAATGTAGATAGCTGTACCACGTTTGTGCTCATTGACATTAACTATTTTATCGTAGCCAGAGATGGTAAGGAGGTCTTCAGTAGCCACTTCTTGCAACAGAACAATATCCACATCTTGGTCTCGTATGAGGTTGCGTAAGAGCGACTGTTTACTAGCAGTTTGAATGCAATTTACATTGAGTGTCATTAGCGTGTATGTCAACAACATCGTCAGATAGATAGACATGTTTTTTTTACCGAAATAAACAAGATGGAGATGGGGTGGTCTTTAACGCTTGTCGCTCGACTTCCCGCCTTGTAGTCGGGGGTCCCTGACACCCGCATAAGGCTTGTGCGTTCCCTCTTTTGACGCCCGGATTGTTTTAGCTTTGGAGGAGGTTTTCAAAGGTGCATGTTCTTTAGGAGTTATTTCCTTGTTGTCCATGATCCCCTGGTCCCGTGACCCCGTCACTTCTGTATCCATGTGTCTGGAGGGGTCGTCTTCTATTTCATCCGACCATCGTATACCAGCGGTCAGTGGTTCACAACTAACTATGGACTGGTTTGAGGGTGGCATACTGGTAGCATTGTCTCCTGAGGTCACGCCTTCTGTGACCGCATCAGGGCTAGCAGTGCTAGTGTCGGGTTTCTGGTCAGTTTTAGGAACTAGAGAATTGGCCGTCCTACCTAGACTGCCATTGGTGTATTGGCTAGTATCAGACAAACCTGGCAACGCTGTCTGCCCGTGGAGTTCCTGTTGTAATGTGGGAGTATGTTGTTGTTTACTAGTGGAGGGCAATGGCCCAGCTGGTTGCGGCGATAAGGCGGTGGAGTGAGAAGGCGACACGTCCATCGTGTCTTGTGCTACAGCTGACGTATCAAGTGGGGCAAGTTGTTCGGCAGAAATACTGACGTTAGATGAACAAGGTGCCGATAAGGCAGGCCAGACAATGTCACTGTCCTTGTTGGCTACAATTTCACTGAGAAGCTTAGGGCCGGTTTTATTTTCAGTTTCACCGCGCCTCACTGGGCATTCCTGTCTAAAGTGATCAGTGGCATTACAATAAAAGCATGATCGAGGTTGTCCATCATACACCACCTGTTCTTTGTAGCCATCGATAGAAATAATGGGTGGAATTGCAGTTTTTAGTTCAATCCGCATAGCCCGAATACCACTCAAAATATTGAATAGGTAGGTAGCTGACCATCGTTCGTTTCTAATTTCACGAACTTTCCCGTACTTACTAAAGTACGCCATTATCCGGTCATTCGGCAGTTCAATGGGAAGGTTCATGATTCGGATTAGTTTGCTGTCAACATCCGCACAAGTTATAATTACCTCAGATATAGAGCCATTAAATTTCCGTACCTGGGATTTTCCGTTGGTACTGTTGAGGACCTTCTCCATCAGTAGTTTGCTGGTGAACTTGATGAAAACAGCAGCTTCCAGATTGTCTAGTTGAATGGCTTCTAATTGGTCCACGTTGAGTTTTAGGGTGTACTGAATCCACTCATGTATTTCTGCAGGGCCTGGTTTATTGGCCTTGTCGGGGAAAGCGCATTTTATAGTGTTTTTCCTAATACTGTTGGTTGCCATTTTTACTGTACTTGAAAAGACTTGAAAGTTAGACACTCGAATACGTCACTCACAACGAAGCAAAGCGCAGCGAACCGGTCGCTGCCAGGGTTCAGACCGGACTGGCCTGGAGGGTGCGTTGCAGCTGAGTTGCATTCAGCCTCCTGTCTCGACGGGCTGTTAACCGGAGATAACGGTCATCTCTTGCTGATGTTACCCGTGAACGACCTTGGTCTGGCCTTCTTTTAGCGGTTCCTGTTGTCTGAAATCGCGTCCAGGTCCTGGAAATTACACTTTGGGACACTCCAATAGCTGCAGGCACCTCCCTCTATGTCTGTCCCGCTTCCAACCTTCCTATGGCACTCCATGCCATACCTTTGGGTAAGTCACGTTGTTGTTGCATTGCACTACCTGCTCAATCCACAATCTGAACCCAACTGCTTGTGTCATTCGTGTGGTAGAGTAAACACACGTGCACACCAACCCCCTCTGCAGCAACTTTCTGTTATTACCACTATCTCGGTTACCGTAATATTGTTGTCTCCACTCCGTAGAACCGACAGAAAGACGTCGATCCATTTTAGGTCATTCTGCCGATGACAATACGTCAGAACCTAGATATCTCAACTGATCCCCTAATTCTTTTGACCAGTGTATTATAATTAACCAACCATGGTAGCTTGGTTACCGATACTTTCAAAACATCTTTATCTCCATATCATGCAGCAATATTACGACCTCTCCTACTACTGCAATGTAGGATTTATTTATGCGTAAATTATCAATGCAGTTATAAATCATAATAACTTATATAATAACGATAATCTGAATTTGTTTTCTGAAACTAAGAAAACACGATTTCCCAACTTCATCATTTCCTGAATTTAAGACACTTTGGAAATAAGATCTTAAAATTAGCTGCTTTGATTTCCACAGATGATTAATTCATAATTCACCTGCCCATTTTAGCCTATTTTCATTTCTGAAAAATATCAGCTTATGAGATCACCTATTGTCCATATACCTGTGTATGTGTGTGCGTACGTGTTTGTGTCCCATCCCCCCTAATAAAATTTAAACGAGGGAGCGATTTCAGTGAAACTCGGTAAGACCATAGTACCATTTCGTCTCACCCCTACCGTGCCCTTCAAATTTTAATACGTTACACTAATCCAAAATGGCGGCTGTGCGAAATTTTCAAATTAAATTTTTATTTCTTGTTGAGATTTGAAGCCACTATTTTTTCAGTGTTGCCTATACAAATTGACTTTTTGTATGTTTTCAGTCGGTAAACACGATTGTGCCCAATGAATGGGCGGGGTACAAGATACAAATATATAAATACACTCCTGGAAAAAATTACATCTATTAGTTAATATCAGTTAAATCTACAAATAGTCAATTTATTTCTTGTGTTCTAATCATGGGATTGAAGTCAACGTTTGAATAATGAACCTACGCAATAATCGTCATCTAATAGTACATAACTCTATGGCCTACATTTATAAAAATCAAACATGGCAACCATTCGAAATATTTAGACGCTTCTCAATATCTACTAATCTATGACAGCAATCAAACAAATTTTGTATGTTGATAAAAGCTATTAACAGAAGTTCACCTATGGAAATTTCAATAACCTGGTGAGCACAAATACAACATGGTGGCGACGCGAAATTTAAATATTTAAATGGAGTTTCTCGCGAGTTAACCATCCGAGCGCAGAGACACTTGGTACGGTAAATGCTTAAACAAATTTTAATTTATTGACATCTAATTTATTTCAATAATTTTCATAACCTCAAGATGGCGGCTGGGCAAAATTTTAAAATCTCGTTTTCATTTCTTGTGTCTTTATTATGCGATTACCGGGTGAGTTAGCCGTGGTCGTTACGGCATGACTGCTGGCAGTCACTCACATCCGGGAGGCGAGGAGGTTCGAATCCCCCCGCCGGCAACCTTGAAGATGGTCTTCTGTGGTTTTCCATCTTCCTTCCAGATAAATGCCGGGGTTGGTCCCTAACTATAGGCCACAGTTGCTACCTTCCAACTCCTCGTCCTTACATTCAAACTTTCCTCCCCAGACAACACTCCACACGCGACAGTACTTGTAGCTCACCCATTGGGTGTCCGCCTCGAAGCAGCTACAAAACTGGCGAGCCGAACATGTCCTCGGATACTCCCGGCACTAAGAAAGCCATACGCTAAAAAATAATAAATATGCGATTGAAGTTTGAAAAATAAACCTACGCAATAATCTTCATCTAATAGTACATAACTCTATGGCCTACATATATATAAATATCCAACATGGTGACCATCCGACGGTTCTGAATATCTAGGAATCTATTACTGCAATGAAACTGAAATTTTGTATGTTGATAGAGGCAATCAACATAAGTAGGATATATGAAAATAGGCTATCTATTTCTTCACTTTACTACTTGATTGTCTTCCAATTGTCATCCTGCTAATAATGTGAATAAACGTAATAGAGTAACGGAGTGCGATAGTATGCTCGCAGGCATTGCGTAAAGTGTGACCATCGAGACCACAATAGGATATGCTCACCTGTGGCTGTGACGTGCTCAGAAAAGGGGAAGTGAACAGAGGCGACAGGCCGTGCTTAACAAGCCAGGTGGTGAGGGAAATTTCGGCTTCAGCGAGAAGCGAAATTGAGTTGTGTAACTCTCTACTCTTCGAGCGATCAGATATGCCATCCTCTAACGCAGCGGTTCCCAACCTTTTTTTCCCTCCGTACCCCTGTATACATATTTAACTTAAATAGTACCCCCTAAGAAGTAAACGTTTAAGACGTTTAATATTTTACGGGCAATATGTAATTAACTTAATAAAAACATTAATAATAAAACATAAAAAACTATTTCTAACTTATTTTTTTGAATACAGTAGACTATAACTAATATTTTTAATTTATTATGTGCGTGTTAGTGTGCATTTCATTTCAATAAATACTAAATATAATTTTCATTTTACTTTTATTTACTTGTGCAAATGAAGAAGTATAAACTTTTAGCAGAGGAAAATATACAATTGCAGTACCGTGAATAAGATTATTTAATTTTGATTTTATTGAAAACCAAATAATTCTAGCGATTATTTTGGCAAAAATAGACAAATCAAGACAATATCAGTGCAGGGGTAAAAGTGACTGGGGTTGGGGTAGGGTGGGAGCATTGACCTTGAAGTTTGTGAATAAGACGGCACTGCGCGCCGGTACATTTCGACTGACACATACGATGGGAACATGGCGCCCGCCATTGCCGCTTATTTTTGGCGTACCCCTAACCGGTTCGTTGCGTACCACCAAGGGGTACGCGTACCCCAGGTTGCGAACCGCTGCTCTAACGTGACGCCTGAGAATTAGCAGTACATCCTAATACAGTATATAACTGATGACGATAAACGTCCACAGAATAATAACATTATCGATTACAGTTCACGTACTTTCCTTTGTTTTCACTCTGTCCGCATTCACGGTGCGAGTATGCGCTATGGTCTGTATGCAGCATGCACCAGTATTTTCCACAAAAACCCCAATTTCAGTCCATGCACTTATCGAAGATGTTGATTAGAGTTTATCTTATCTCTAAGATCGCATGACATCAGTGTGTTCCTGTAGACCAGTGGTTCGGAACCCATAGAAGTCTACAGACCACTCAGCCTGAAATTGAATCCTGTGCGGACCACCCCCACCCCTCACCCCTCACCCCACTCCCCCAAATACACCTTATCAGTTGTGTAACCCTTCCTCAATAACACTTGTTTGAAAGATATTTCAATTCAAAACCTGATAGTCATCGCCGCGAATACCTAGTACATTCGGATGATTCTCGTTCAACGCACACCGTTTTCGAAATCCCCAGTTTTTGGCCACTTTTTTATACGTGCTGGTGGACCTTTTTCTCCCGCGGACCACTCCCGAGGCACTCGCGGACCACATATGGTCCGCGGACGACCGGTTAAGAACCACTGCTGTAGACAATTCTCATCTCTCATTCCACTGTGGTTGTAATGCTACACGTACAATATTCGCGGATTGTAGAGGAAGTACACATTAGCCATACGCCTATCGTAAGCCCTTTGAGGTATGATTCGAATGACGGCTCACATCCAGCGTTTGGTACTGTATATGACAATGACATCATCAGTCTGAAATAATTACAGACGGCACTCTGGTCGTTTGATATACCTTTGACTGGCCTGCGGTCTCTCTGGACATGAATCCCACCGAACATGCCTGGTATTCGCTAAAACAGGCAGTGCGATGACTACCAAATCCACCTCACACTCTGGCCGACCTCCGGAGGACAACTTTCGAAGACTGGGACAGGATCGATTAGGACTGACTCAACCGCCCTGTGGAAAGCAAGCCACGACGGGTCCGATCATGCTTCACTGCACAGGGTGGAGTAACACCATACTGAGGACAGAATCAGATTCCCATGCTCGATAGACGGATGTTTTGTGTTGCAACTGTCGTATTATGCTTGACGTAAAGTGTGTATTTGCATCCCATACATTCACTGGGGTCGTGAGCAACATAGAAACCCGGTATTAATGTCAAGTGGAGCGAAACTATTTATGAGGTGTGTACATCTAAGTAAGGATTGCTTTTCGGCCAGTCAGCATGTAGATTATTGCAACACCTACTCGCATATCTTTAAAAACTAAAATAAATTAAGGCAATTCACGGTATAAAATAACAATTGGCGGATTGTATGGATCACATTCAAAGACATATTATTATTATTATTCTATTATTATTGCTATACAGTAATTACTTTAGTACCGACACTAGTAGTTTCGCTCGCTAATGCGCTGCGATATCCCATGGAGTCAGACTATTAGCGGACTCGATAGACGTGGGTTCGATACCCACCATCGCCTGTCTTTCTGGTTTCCAATTTTCAACATCAGGCAAATGCTGGGACGGTACTTTCTAATTAGCTACGGCCGCTTCCTTCCATCTACTTGCCCAGCTTCATTCATCTTCATATCGAACATTTTCATCTCCCATCAACTTATCGCATGAGGTTGGCATCAGAAGGGGCGTCAGAAGGGGCATCCGGCCGTAAAAAGCCACCCGCTACAATACCTTTCGTCGCATTTCATCCCCGACCACTTTGAAAACGGGAATAATAAGACGTAGACATACATTATTGTTTTAGAATTAATGTCAAGTTTGTCGTTTGTTTTATATACAGGTAGTAGGTATTTGTATTCTGATTCATGGTTTTTCGGTACATTCGCTTTCTTTTTATTTTAGAATTAATACACCATATATATTTTATATGTTCAGATATTCAGAATATGGCTTTTTGTCCCAGGTGGACTATATTATTTTGTAAGACAGGGAAGTGCGGGGTATTTCTAGGGACCTAGGTTTTACGTATGTATCAGACTTTTACTTCAGTATGGAAAAGTACAGTTCTTTGTGTTGAATATGACAACGATGCAGTGACATGGTATGCGCATGGAGAAGTGTATCTCCTGGATTGTTTGATTCGAAGAGGTAGCCATAGCGAGGAGCAGGGTGTAACAAAAAGGTACGGCAGGACGCATTCCTCACACGAAATTTTGTTTTATAAACATGGGTCCGGAAACGCTTCGTTTCCATGTTATACCTCATTGTCTCCAACTCATTAATCATGGGAAACACACAAGAACAGAACGTACCAGCATACCACATGCAGCTCTTTCTCACAGGAGATGTTCAATATGCCCTCCGTGCATCAACCCACCGTCGTAGTGAATCTCGGATGCGCTGATGTATCCCTGGATTATTGCGTATGGTTTCGCAGCCTTCCATAATACGGGCACGGAGACTCTGAACATCTGGTAGAGGGGTTCGGTACACAAGAGCTTTCAAATGTCCCCACAAATGACAGTCCAGTGGGTTTAGGTCCGGAGAGCGTGGAGGCCAGGCAATTGGTCCACCTCTACCTATCCATCTGTCACCGAATGTCTGCATTTGTGTACACTGCCATTGCAAGAGACACGTCTGTGATGAACTGGCCGTAGTAACCCGTGTGCTTGCCAAGGTCGTACTGATCACAAGAACAGTTAATGTTACCGTAAGTCGCATGGCAACACGGCCATGTAAAACAAAACACTGGCGGCGCACCTACGGTAATGACAACGTAACCAGAGGTAACCAACAGTGCATGTTCCCCGTGATTCGAACGTTCTGTTCTTGTTTGTTTTTCATGATTTATGCGTTGGAGACAATGGGGTGTAACATGGAAACGAAGCGTTTCCGGACCCATGTTCATGTAACATAATTTCTTCGTCTACGTGTGAGGAATGCGTCCTGCATTTTGTGCCGTACCTTTTTGTTACACCCTGTATATTTATGATTGGTGGACATGCCCAAACTGCGTAGTGCGGGAACTAATATTCATGTAATTTGCTTTTGTGGCAGAGCTATTCAAAGGGGAAATATGCATGCGAAACGCTTACTTGATAATATTTTCTTCAAGATACCATATCAAACTGAAATTGCCGCGGGACGGAAGTTAAATGCGACCTGAATTACTAATGTGACAGAGTACTTCGTACTCTGTGTATTTCGAACTTTGATATTTGTCGTGAACTGGAATCTACGAATACGTATATAACGTGCTATTCAGATTCGGGACTTACTTCTCTTTCGCATTTGGTGAGCATCTGAGTTATTACTTAGTACACCAATCGTTAGGGGCTTATTCCATGAACTCTCACGAATATATTCATATTTTACTACGTAGATAGTGTGATATTCTTATGCTTCTATGAGAATAACTTGGTAATTTAGAGATCTTGGGAACTCTCGCTTAGACTACATAGTACAGCAAGGAATTCGGGGTTTCCAGCTTCACCTCATCAGACGGCCATAAGCGGATGATGCCATCAGAATGCAGTGACTGTAACGTTAGACAACTTATAATGTATAAGACATCTTCAATCATGCAATTCTTTATTACCTTATACCAGGTAAATCAGCTGCCTTAATAATATTGTTTCATGCAACCCTACTAGCGTTAAAACTCAGCAATTCTTCAGGTTTGTGCCGTGTCTTGTGTGGGGTTTTGCCTAGGACACCAAGCTGGCTCATCAGCGGGCTTTTGGTGTCCCCGCCCGGACCCCCACAGGAGTAGCGAAATGCGCGCTACCTCCCTTTATATAAAGTGCAACTGCACCTCACACCTGCGAGAACTTAAAGTTCAAGCAGCCATTAACCTCCTGTAACTGTTCATTTATAGGTTAAGGTTATAGCATGGCTACCTTTTTGCTGATAGATCATTGCAAGGAGTATTGAGCCTTGAGCCATGGTATTCCTTGTAATGATCTAGTAGTGAGGTGGGAGGGGGGTCATGCTCATTTGAGTTCCTCATTGACATATATGTTCCTTTTTCTATTGTCTGTGTTTTTTTGTTATTCTATGACTTGGTTAGACAGTGTTAGGTCTGATTATTGTTTGAGAAAAGGTAAATGATATTGGCTAAGGAGTTGGTTGTTAAATGAAGTAGAAAGCTGCTTATGAGGGAAGGAGGTTTGGATAAAGAAAAAGAAGAATGGGATTAGTTTAATGCATTTTGAATATGAAAGTGGATGTTTATTGTGATATGAAAAGTGAAGAGAAAGAGAAGTAAATATATATTTATAGAAAAGAATCCCTATAGGTAATTAATTACCACCACCCCCGAATCATCTATATATATAAAAATCAATGTAACGTGATAGTTTGTGGGTATGTATGTCTCCTATGCGTTCATATACCATTCGTCCGATTGCGATGAAACTTGGGTGAGATGTTGAGTACACTCCAAGGAAGGTTTCTGACTTAGTAAATCCATTTTACAATAGGTAGCGCACGCGTAGATTCAACAAATGAGTGACGATGCGCGAAGCGTTTCAAACAAGTCCCGTATGTGTTCATATACCATTCGTCCGATAGCGATGAAACTTGGGTGAGATGTTGTATACACTTACGTGAAGGTTTCAAAATTATTGAATACATTTCACAGTAGATAGCGCACGAGTAGATTCAACAAATGAGCGACGACACGCAAAGTGTTTCAAAAAGTCCCGTATGCTTTCATATACCATTCGTCCGATAGCTATGAAACTTGCGTAAAATGTTGTGTACACTTCAGGGAAATTTTCTGGCTTAGTAACTCCACTTTACAATAGGCAGCGCACGAGTAGATTCAACAAATGAGCTACTACGCGCGAAGCATTTCAACAAAGTCACGTATGCGTTCATATACCATTCGTCCGATAGCGATGAAACTAGGCTGAGATGTGTGCACTCCAGGGAAGGTTTCTGGCTTAGTAAATCCCTTTAAAAATAGGAAGAGCAGGAGCAGAATCAACAAATGAGCGACGACGCGCGAAGTTTTTCAACAAAGTCCCATATAAGGTCATATACCATTCATCCGATAGCGATGAATCTTGGGTGAGCTGTTGTGTACACTCCAGGGAAGGTTTCTGGCTTAGTACATCCGTTTTACAATAGGTAGCGCAGCAGTAGATTCAACAAATGAGCGATGACACGCGAAGCGTTTCAACCAAGTCCCGTATAAGGTCATATACTATTCGTCTGACAGTGATAAATGTTTGGTGAACTGTTGTGTACACTCCAGGAAAGGTTTCTGGCTTAGTTAATCCATTTTACAATACGAAGTGCACGTTTAGATTCAACAAATGAGTGACTACGCGCGAAGCGTTTCGACAACGTCCCGTATACGTTCACATACCATTCATCCGATTGCGATGAAACTTGGGTGAGATGTTGTGTACACTCCGGGGAAGGTTTCTGGCTGAGTACATCCATATTACAATAAGTAGCGCAAGAGTAGAATCAACAAATGAGCGACGACACGCGAAGCGTTTCAACCATGTCCCGTATGCATTCATATACCATTCGTCCGATAGATATGAAACTCGGGTGAGATGTTGTGTACACTTCATGGAAGGTTTCTGGCTTAGTAAATCAACTATACAACAGGCAGCGCACAAGTAGATTCAACAAATGAGGGACGACGCGCGAAGCGTTTCAACAAAGTCCCGTATAAGGTCATATACCATTCTGCCGTTAGCGGTGAAACTTGGGTGAAATATGGTGGACACTCCAAGGAAGGTTTCTGGCTTAGTAAATACATTTCACAGTAGGTAGCACACGAGTAGATTCGACAAATGAACGACGACACGCGGAGCGTTTCAATACACTCCCCTATGTCTTCATATCCCATTAGTCCGATAGCGATGAAACTTGGGTGAGATGTTGTGGACACTTACGTGACGGTTTCTAACTTAGTAAATACATTTTACAGTAGGTAGCGCACGAGTAGATTCAACGAATGAGTGACGGGGCACGAATCGTTTAAACAAAATCCGGTATGCGTTCATATACTATTCATCCGATTGCGATGAAACATTGATCAGTTATTGTGTACACGCCAGGGAAGGGTTTCGACTTAGTAAATCCATTTCACAATAAGTAGCGCAAGAGTAGATGCAACAAATGGGTGCTGACGCGCGAAGCGTTTCAACAAAATCCCCTATGCGTTCATATAACCTTCTTCGATTGTGATGAAACCTTGATGAGTTATTGTGTACACGCCAGGGTAGGGTTTCGACTTAGCAAATTCATTTCTCAATAGGTAGCGTACGAGTAGAATCAACAAATGAGTGACAGCGCACGAATCGTTCAAACAAAATCCCGTATACGTTCATATACCATTCATCCGATTGCGATGAAACTTTTGAAAGTTGTTGTGCACGCTCCCACGATTGATTCTAAATTAGAAAATCCATTTTACGATAGCATAGAGGCAGTTAACGGAAATTGAAAAACATGTTGTGTATCCAAAAGCACTTCAAAAAACAGAATTTCAACGCCAACACTTTCTTTGATTGGCATTGCAACGCATGCCGGGTACAGCTTGTATATATATAAACGTTAAATATGACGCTACAACGTGAGGATGGAAAGAGGGATATGAGCATGAACAAGGGAATTCTTATAATATGACGCACCAAAGTGAGACACAGAAGGAGAATATGGAGCATATGATGGTACGAATACTCATGGAGAAATTAGACGAGGTAGCAGAATCATGGAAAAAGAAAATAGAAGAGCAGATAGAATCAGTGAAAGAAGAATTCATAGAGAAAATAGAATCAGTAAAAGAATCTATAGAATCTATGGACAATAAAGTAGAGTCCCTAACAGAATCATGGAACAAACAAGCAGAGTCGGTGAAGGAAGCAATGAATAACAGCGCAGAGTCTGTGAGTGTGGCTGGAGTGGAGGAAGAAGTGGATGAAATGTGTGAAGTATGTGATGCTGGAGTGACTGAAATAGAAGGGTTGGAAGGCCAACAAGCTCAACAAGATGTGGGGATGCAGGAAAATTTTCCGAGAGGTGGGGGAGTAAATAAAATGGACAAGAGAGAGAACAAGGTGAAGAAGAACAAGGGCAAATGGAGAAAGTGAATGAGATATGTGAGATTAATGAGCAGAAAAATTATCCGTGAGGTGGGGAGAGTAAAAAAACCGACAAGAGAAAGAACAAAGTGAAGGAGGACGTCAAATGGAGGAGGAGAATAAAACTGAAGACAAGGAAGAGAATGAGATAAAAGATAAGGTGAAGAAAAGGATGATATATAAGAAGAAGAGAAAGGAGTTGTTGAATAGTATGAGACAGACAAGAAAGAAGAGGAGAAAGTTGAGGAAGGTAAGGAGAGAGAAACGGGGCAGATGGAAGATAAGGAGTACAAGGTGCGGAATGGCATGGTGGATGAAGAAAAAGACGAAATGGAAGACAGAAGAAAGAGGAAGATTAAGAAAAGAACAGAAGAAAAGGGAGAACGAGGAAGAAGGAAAGAAAGAAGTGTCACGAGAACCTTCATATGTTCCGAATATAGGTTCTGCAGAAAGTGCAGATTCTACAGACGATAATGACAATGATGGATGAAAAGTGCTTAATCGGGATGTTGATAGGAATGATTATTTATGCATTCGAGGTAATAATAACATAGAAAATAGCAGTTCAGATGATGAAAAGTGTGAAGATGGTATTTCCTTATCGAATGAACTCATGTTTCCAGTTCTTCAAGACTTAATATTGGAAAGTGGATTGCAGTTTGGTGATGGGTTGGATTCAGAATATTTAGTTGCTGCTTCGGGAATGCTTACACTAGATAGTCAAGGGGAGATGTATGTGGAACAAATACAAAAGGAGTAGGCAGTTATTGGAACTGACGCATCATCACTTTCCGAGGTGGATAAGGAAGCGAATTTTGACCATTTGGGAAGTGACTTGGGAGAGAGGAGGCATTTTAGAAGTGGATTTTCGGAAACATAGTTCTATGCCAGACGTGGACAAGTTAACAACAGTGAAGATTTATTCAAACCTTGACTTCCTTCTGTAAATGATGATAATTGATGACTCGTATTACTGTGTGTGTGATATTTTAGTGTATATGTGATATGTTTTATTTTTCGTTTATGTATTTTGTGTTTTTTATGTACGGTATATGATCCTCACGTGCTTCTCACGTGATAATCACATATGGGGAGAATTGTAACTGTTCATTTATAGGTTAAGGTTATAGCATGGCTACCTTTTTGCTGATAGATCATTGCAAGGAGTATTGAGCCTTGAGCCATGGTATTCCTTGTAATGATCTAGTAGTGAGGTGGGAGGGGGGACATGCTCATTAATTGAGTTCCTCAATGACATAGATGTTCCTTTTTCTATTGTCTGTTGTTTTTTGTTATTCTATGACTTGGTTAGACAGTGTTAGGTCTGATTATTGTTTGGAAAAAGGTAAATGATATTGGCTAAGGAGTTGGTTGTTAAATGAAGTAGAAAGTTACTTATGAGGGAAGGAGGTCTGGATAATGAAAAAGAAGAATGGGATTAGTTTAATGCATTAAAATATGAAAGTGGATGTTTATTGTGATATGAAAAGTGAAGAGAAAGAGAAGTAAATATATATTTATAGAAAAAAATCCCTCTAGGTAATTAATTACCACCACCTCCGAATCATATAAATCTTACACTCCCTATGAAGACTTCTAAAAATATGGTACTGTAGGCTATATTGGATTTCACGGCCAGTGAATTAAAACTCAGCAATTCTTCTAGGTTTGTGCCGTGTCCTGTGTGGGGTTTCGCCTAGGACACCAAGCTGGCTCATCAGCGGTCTCTTGGTGTACCCACCCGGACCCCCACAGGAGTAGCGAACTGCACGCTACCTCCCTTTATATAGAGTGCAACTGCACAGCTTACCTGCGAGAACTAAAATCTCAAGCTTTTTTCACTGGCCGTGAGAAGAAGGCGGCCGTGGTCTTAAGTTAGGAACCATTCCGGCATTCACCTGGAGTAGAAGTGGGAAACCACAGAAAACCACCTCTAAGATGGCTATGGTGGGAATCGAACCCGCCTCTTCTCACTTTTGCTTCACCTGACTGAGTATATAGCCCGTTCCTGCCCTCAGACCATAATTAAACTTCTTAGCAGAGCCGGGAGTGCTAGCCACTACGCAATGGAATGATCTATATTAACATAATTCAAAGAAATCTTATATATTAGAATAATTGGGAAGGAATTTCACCTTTTACTAACACTAAAATATCTTGACAAGTATTTCTGCTACGACTACGTTTGTTAGTTTGAGACATTATGCAAGTTACGACGCGTTATCCATTGAGCACCCACTTACTTGATTACGTGATGTGTGTTTTAAAAATAATTGTGAATATATCATTGTACCAAGGTCACTCTTCACCCTTTACTAAAATTAAAATATCTTGAAAAGCAAATGTGCAACGACGACGTTTGTTGGCTTGAGACACTATGCTGCACGTTTTGCACTAGCAATCGAGCAACAAATTAAGCAAATTAAGTTTCAAACGTTTTTGTGAACAGATTCTATGATAGTGAAAAAAGGAAGATTGTAGTTTTACGTGACCGAGTTTTAAAATAATTGCGAATATTTATTTCACCAAGATCATTCTTCTGGCCAAAGTGTGTGCTGGTCGTAGTGAGCTGAGGAGCGAATCAAGTGTTCTGTAGCAAGCATGCACCCAGTTCTGTAGCAAGCATGCACCCTGTTCTGTAGCAAGCACCCTGTTCTGTAGCAAGCATGCACCCTGTTCTGTAGCAAGCATGCACCCAGTTCTGTAGCAAGCATGCACCCTGTTCTGTAGCAATCATGCGCCCTGTTCTGTAGCAATCATGCGCCCTGTTCTGTAGCAAGCATGCACCCTGTTCTGTAGCAATCATGCACCCTGTTCTGTAGCAATCATGCGCCCTGTTCTGTAGCAAGCATGCGCCCTGTTCTGTAGCAAGCATGCGCCCAGTTCTGTAGCAAGCATGCACCCAGTTCTGTAGCAAGCATGCACCCTAGAGTCAGATGGCCTGTTCCGCTGCAACTTGCAAGCGCTCCGAGGCTGGCTGGCATTTTGTTTCAGGGTACGGTCTTAGAATTGCACTCCCAGCACGATGATTCATATATGACGAGTCGGAGGCGAACTCAATTACAGATGTTATAACAAGTAGTTTCATTAAGAAGTAAATAGCCTACTATTCTTAAAAGTTAAGATTCATTCCTTATTCTTGCAATTGTATAGATTTAGAGGAATATCATTATCTACAGAATTCTGCTGGTAAGCACAGCCATTATACGATTTCCTCAAAATATAACTGAAATATTTTGGTGTAATATAGCAGTGGATTCTGAGATATTGATAGTCTACGGCTCAAATTCTCAGAGAGAATGAATAGGTTGTTGATAGCACTAATTTATCTGAGAATGTGCGCATATACTGTACCTAATGTTATGGCGTACATTGTGCATACAAAATTTGACAGAAATCCAGCGAAAGTTACGGAAGTTACATTCAGTGGAACATGAAACCCAAAAGCGTAGTAACACTGATATATACATCGTGCGTGTTGCTGATAATCTATCTGCAAATTATGTTCCAAACTGTTTTTGTGAACAGATTCTATGATATTGAGTCCAGGGTTCAAATGTTCTCCGAAAGTAACTGGGCAATTGGTAGTCCCGTGGACTCTGTAAATAGGCTGCCCATGGCTGCTAAGGCACACATTGCTCGTGGAAAGATTATGTATTAGCCCGTAAATTACAGTAGTATGGTAGTTGCATGGAGTTGAGCATTGAACATTATAAATATTGATATAACTAACAAAGTCTAAAATATATTGACTTTCAGTGTGCTAAGTTTTAAGTTTATCCCGTATACCTAATCAGACACATCGAATCTTGGGATCAACAGACTTGAGATTATTAATACCCAGTTGGTAGCTGTGTGACTCTTATATTAAGCACTCATATCTACTAAAGCATACATCGCACATACAAACATGGATGCAATCCATTTGTAGTTATGGACGTTATATGTAGTTAAAGATTGAACCTATCACCACGCGTAGAATTATTTTGGCAACACTACCATGCACGGGTTGTTAAAAATTAATCTGAATTATTATGAGTTTCAAGTGTGCCAATTTTGGAAGAAATTAATTTCTTTTAGTATGGATGTTACATGTAGCTAAACATTGAACTAATCAGGACGCGTAGAATTATGTTGGCAGCACTATGATATATGGGCTCCTGAAAATTCATCTGAAATATGGTTTATATGTGTGCCAATTTTGCAAACGTTCCCATGAATACCTTCTGCGATATCCACCAAGGAGTTCAAATTACAGTAGTCGGTAGCACTGACGTTAATTTCAAATATGGCCTTGAGATGTTCTGGTAGAGATCTTCACACACACCAAATTTGGTTTCGATAGCTGCAGTCGTTTAGGATTTGATAGGGTGGGACACACACACACAGAGAAGGATAGGCAGATATAAGTCTACAATTTCATAATTTTTCCAAAATATGAAAGGTCGGCCAAAAATGAAAGGCGTCGGTACCGTAAATGTCTGGTCAGGTCACAAGTATGCAGGCATGCGAACAGCAAATGTCATATGGAAAGAAGTGCTGTAGGATTGTTGAAATGAAATGAATGCTGTGGAGCAGCAGGGATCTTCTAGTTGACATATTAATACTCGGAAAGCACACTTATCTCACGAGGACACTGCTACCGCTGCTTCATGAAGTGACGGGCTGGACTTCCCGCTGGATAATGTTCAAAAAGAATTACACTATGTGACAGCGAAATGTAGTCATTTCATACATCCACGCGTCAGATAGTGCAACTGTACGTTTTTACATCATGTCCCGGCTTTTTACGAAGTGTCTAGGATTTTCATGAAATGACGGATTTCACCATCTGACTACGACATACAGTATATATAACTACCATTAAATGATAACTATTGATATTTATTTTAAAATATAAAAATGTCTATATCCATGTAATTTGCGTTTGAAATCAAATCACTTGCTTATACAGGTTGTAATTGATATGCATGTACCTACTCCTTTTAACTGGCGATAGGAGATGGTAATCTAAGCAAACATCTTCCTGAAATTTAGTCGTATCTTAATTAGTGTAGGTGAAATTAAATCACAACAAGTAGTTCCGCGAAGAACGAAATAGCCTATTTTTATATAACCTACTTGTGTTAATTGCCTCTACCAACATACAAAATTTCAGTTTGATTGCTGTAATAGATTCGTAGATACTGAGAACCATATAAATATTTCGCATGGTCACCATGTTTGATTTTTGTGTATGTAGGCGAGAGAGTTATTGTGCCCGTAAGACGAGACCGTCGGGGTACCATCAACCGCAGACAGCATTCCAGACGCCCCCATCCTCCAAACACACACACTGAGAGGATCGGGCGTGCCCTCAGACCAGCTCTGGCACGAGCCTGATATCCTAAAGCTAGCAATGATGAGTACAGGCTGATGTAAAATTCGTTCAAAATATATTCAGTACATCACAAATCCTATCCTACTTCGGAGTGTTAAATCTCGGCTAATCTGCAAAGCTAATAGAAATATAAAAATAAATATTTCTCTCCTAAATTGAACTTAAGTTAAACCCTCTCGAAAGTCCTTCTTACAAAAATCAAACAGCAAGCAAGCTCGGAATGTGACACGTAAATAAAATGCCTATGCACATACAATCACTTATTAAAATACGTATAATCACATCACAGAATTTACAGCAAAGCAAGAAGTCTAATCGTCCACATGCCACAAGAATAATTTACATTAAAAGCACCAATAGAAAAAAGCTAAGTTATGAATATGTCACTTCCGACAGTTATTTTTACGTTAATCATACAGCTAAATCCTAACTTACGTTAAACACGGACGACACGCATCCGTGACAAGATGAATAAACAAATCTATTATAGCAACCATATCCTATCATAATTACACAAAAAGCAATAGCTGACGAATACACACAAGGATACAAGAAATGATCGAACACACCAATTAATAAAAAATGCAATCTAATTGCTACGCTGATCAGAATACCCTCTGCATCCAATCGTCATCTGAGTGTGTGTAGTTAGGTTGGCAAATGCACAGTAAAACCTGCGTCTGATATCGCATTAGTTACTGGTGCACACGAGTTATGAACTATCGTGGCGCAAGTGACTTCCGTCGTCTCAAAAAGTATCACCTCTTCCTACAGAATGTCAGTTCCACAAGAAAAACGTCGGCTCAATGTGTCGGTCAATGATAAAAAAAAGTAGTTCCGTGAAGAACTAAATAGCCTATTTTCATATATCCTACTTATATTAATTGCCTCTATCAAGATACAAATTTTCAGTTTAATTGTTGTAATAGATTCCTAGATATTGAGAACCGTCTAATTATTTCGGATGGTCACCATGTTGGATTTTTATATATAGGCCTTAGAGTTATTTACTATTGCATGAAGATTATTGTATAGATGTTTTATTCAAACTTCAATCGCATGGTTATGACACAAGAAAAAAAACAGATTAAAAAATTTCCTTCAGCCGCCATCTTGTGGTTATGAGAATAATGTAAACGAATTAGATGCCATTGGATTAACATTTATATAAGCATACACCGCACTAAGTTTCACTGCGCTCGGATGGTTAAATGGCACGAAACGTCCATTTGAATATTTAAATTTCGCGTCACCGCCTTGTTGGATTTGTGCTCAACAGGTTATTGAACGTCCCATAGGTGAACTTTGGTTTATAGCCTCTATAATACAAAATTTCAGTTTGATTGCTGTCATATATTAATAGATATTGAGAACCGTCTAAATATTTCGGATGGTCACGATGTTGGATTTTAATATATGTAGGCCATAGAGTTATGTACTATTAGATGAGGATCGTTGTGGACGTTCATTATTCAAGCGTTGATTTCGATCACTTGATTAGAACACAAGAAATACCGGGTGAGTTAGCCGTGGTCGTTACGGCATGACTGCTGGCAGTCGCTCACATCCGGGAGGCGAGGAGGTTCGGATCACCCCCGTCGGCAACCTTGAAGATGGTCTTCTGTGGTTTCCCATCTTCCTTCCAGGCAAATGCCGGGGTTGGTCGCTAACTATAGGCCACAGCCGCTACCTTCCAACTCCTCGTCCTTACATTCCAACTTCCCTCCCCAACGGTACTTGTAGCTCACCCATTGGGTGTCCGTCTCGAAGCAGCTACAAAACTGGCGAGCCGAACATGTCCTCGGACACTCCCGGCACTAAAAGCCATATGCTAAAAAAATTAACAATTTTGCACAGCCGCCATCTTGAGGTTTTTTAAAGAATTGAACTAAATTAAATGTCAGTGCATTGTAATTTGTATAGTACCAAGTTTTACTGCGTTCGGATGGTTAAATCGCGAGAAAAGTCTATTTAAATGTTTCAACTTCGTTTGGCCGCCATGTTCGTTTTGTAATTAAAAGGTTTCTGAAGTCACATATTTGAACGTTTAATAGGGCCCTTTATTAAGGTACAAAATTTCAGGGTGATATAAGGAATAGTTTCGGTGATATAGAATGACGGTGAAATATTTTGCACAGCATTGGATTGGTGAGACGAAATGAAATTACCAGGGCACGGTCGGGGTTGGCAAAAATAGTACTATCACCTTACCGAGTTTCGTTAAAATCGCTCCAGCTGTTTAGATGTTATTAGGGACACACACACACATGAACGCACACACACACGGAGAAATGGTGATCTCATAAGCCTATTTTATCATAAATGAAAATAGGCTAAAAATGTTAGTTGAAATTTAGAGAAAAGTTCACACATTATTTATTTGCTGATTTAAAATGTATTAGTTTATTCGATTTTGTATTCCCTCACAGTGTGGTTTAGATTCCTACTGACCATATTGACACACGTCGAATAACAGTGACACACATTTCTAATATGTTTTCTGTACCATAACACTACGTCTCCACGGGTAGCACAATAACACAGGCTATAAAAAGCGCTAAACTGGTAGCTCTCATTGGCTCACTAAACCTCGGCTAATGAGATCAAATGACAATCATTATTACCGGAAAAGCACCATAATAGATGTGGGTGAACAGCGTCTATCCCATTATACGCCTCCAATAGGCACAGCGATAACATTGCTAATAATTGTATGCATGGTCTGGTCCATCCGTAATCACAGGGATACTTCCTAATCTGGAGTATAAACTCGTGAAAACAGCTTCAAATAATCATAAAAGACGTTCTAAAATATGACGTGACAGTCCTACAATTAATAACTGCAATCAGCTGTGATCTCAATTTGTACCATAACTTAGCATTGCAACGTGAATTCTTTGGATCATTCAGTCATGTGTATAAATTTATAGTCGTCTCTCTCTGAAAATCGCTAAGCACGCTGGGTAACAGCTGCTCGTAACATGCGGCCTGACCTTGAGTCGACCTGCCACTACTTCTTTCAGAATGACATTATTCCAGGCAACAACTAGCCTTCACAAAACAGAATGCATTAATATTTGAGCTATTCAATCGAGAGTCCTATCTGTAGCTCGTATCAGTTATTGAATACACTTATTTACACAATGTTTAACATTTGAGCTAGTCCCGGACTCAGCTCATCAGAAATATAAAGTTTTAAGAAAAGAACACAAAAATGAAAATATTCCACTGCACTCCATGTGCTTTGGAGCATGTCAAGGTTGTACTAGCACACTCGTGCTTCAATCGCAAGGCCTCACATGCCATCTATAATTTCATCAATACTCTCACAGTAGAGTTTGAAAAATGCTACGTGGCCACCTTGACACAAAAATAAATAGAATGGCACAACAGCTATATTTAACGTGTTGTAAATTGATACGCAATTGTAGCGAAGACAATCAACGGCTTATGAAGCCTAATGCTTGCATCCTACTGATTCCAACACTCTGGGAATAATGTGGCATCCGAACTCTCTAAAGAAATTAACCATGAAAAAAGGTGACAGTGTAATCTTCACCTATTTCAAACGATGCGCTAGCATTAAAAAGTACTAGCAGGAGGGTAAATGCCTCTGCACTCGCAAAACATGAAATAAGTACATTCAGGGTATCTGGCAATAGTCATGTCTACATCATTGATCAAAATATAATTTACAAGAGCTGTAGGAGTTCAAGGGTGCCTCTCGTAAGACATCGTCATACAATCTTTGGCATCATCATACCACCGGGTGTCACAAGGTTAGTGATCGGACCAGGATTAGTCAAAATTCTAGGAAGAATGGACATAAGGACTAAACTAAAACATGTCCTAACTACTGTAATTGGTTGCTAAAAAGTGCGGTTCTTTCAATAGTCAACTGAAGCATAGACCTTTAACAAAGATGAAATTGTTAAGATAAACTCACATTAGTGGTGAGCTGGATATCGTGTTACCTTCAAACTAGGGTTATTTCTAAGTCCTCCGTTCGATCCTCAGCTTCCTTAAATCCATCGCTTCTTCTTCCTCTCCATGCGGGTTTAAATTTTGGCATCTCTCTCACAGTGTAGCTTACTTCATCTCGATCAGCTTCATAAGGCTAGTAATTAGCGTCTGCATGTGGTCGTAGAAAAGTTCCATGATGATCGTAGAAATCGTCGCACTGAATTTATTGTTATACTTAAAATATTCGAGCACTGCCTCTAAACTTTGCAAACTTAAAAAATTACCCTGTGTCTGCCACAGACTCTCCTGAACACGCGGATGTTGTTCACTCACAGACACTAGTACAATTAATAAATATCGTCCAAAATCGTCACCATCGTCGATTTCTCAAAAATGTTGTTAACCAGTTTACAGGCTTGTTTAATACAAAAAACAGCCCCAAAAATCACTCCACTGATTTTACAGATCATACACGTGAAAAAATAGTTCATCATGCGGTTGAACCAAGTTCAAATACGGAAAACAAAATGTTGTGCCTCCCCGCACCCAAAAACTGTTCATTGAATATAATAATACAGTCTTAGCACATTTGCTAGCAGATTATGCACAGTTATATTACCTTTTGATATCAATTTACAAACTGCATACTGGACATAGTGCAAAACGAGGCTGAACTCGATTCAAGCAGATTCGGTTGTGTTTTCGAGCACGGTAAGGTTCCGGGTTCGTGAAAAGACTAGTGTAGTCGTGAAGCGACTAATTAAGGGTGCTTCGCATATCTGCGATGTCAATTTGACATCGAATGTTGGCGTAATCCAGGAATTAAGTTTGACATCTCACGAATTTCATAATAAATCCAGTGAAATCGGGGAATTAAAATCTGAAATATAAATTACCTCTTCTTGGTTGGAAAGTCGGAATACACTGCAGAAGTCAAAATAAAGGGTTGGAGCTAGCTCAAAGCTCTCACGGGGCATTCTGGTCGTCGTTGGGTGCAGTTATTCAGAGTTCAATCACATGATTAGAATACAGGAAACAAAACACGAGATTTTAAAATTTCGCACAGCCACCATCTTGAGGTTAAGAAAATAATTGAAATAAATTAGATGTCAATTAATTAAATTTTGAATAAGCATTTATCGTTCCAATTTTCACTGCGCTCGGATGGTTGAATCGCGAAAGACGTCCACTTAAGTACTGTATTTAAATTTCGCGACGACCCCCTGTTGGATTTGTGCTCATCAGGTTATTGAAAGTCCCATAGGTGAACTTATAATAATAGCATTTATCAACATACAATATTTCAGTTTTATTGCTGTCATAGATTAGTTGATATTGAGAACCCTATAAATGGTCTAAGTATAAATATATGCCGGATTTTTATATATATAGGCCATGGAATTATGTACTATCAGATGATGATTATTGCGTAAGTTCATTATTCAATCGATGACTTCAATCGCATGATTAGGATACAAGAAATAAATACTTAATTTGATTATTTCGCACAGGCGCCATCATGAGATTATGTAAACCATTGAACTAAGTTAGATATCAGTGCATTACAACATGTATGTACATTTGCTGTACCATGTTTCACTGCGCTCCAACGGTTAAATCACGAGAAAAGTCTATTTAAATGTTTCAACTTCACTTGGCCACCATGTTCGTTTTGTACGTAACATGTTTTTGAAAGTCACATAGGTAAACGTCGAGTAGTGCCCATTTATACCGTCAAAATTTCAGGGTGATATCAGTAATAGTTTCGCTGATATAGAATGCCGGTGAAATGTTTCGCACAGCCACCATGATAGATTGGTGAGATGTAATAAAATTTAAAGGACACGGTTGGGGTTGGACGAAGTAGTGCTATGTCCTTCCCGATTTTTATTGAAATCGCCCCAGCCGTTTAGATTCGGTTAGAGAGGGACACTCACATACGCACGCACACACACACATACACACACACACACGCACGGACAAAGGGTGATCTCACAAGCCTATTTTTCTTCGTAAATGAAAATAGGCTAAAAATCGTCGGTCAATGTTTTGGAAAAGCAAATAGGCTGGATACCCCACCACAACACAGCTGATTTTTCCCAGTCGAGTTCCCCTCACACGCTGTGGCATGTAGACCAGCGTCTGAAAGTCAGTGACCTCCACGCTGTCTGCCAATTGCAAGGAAATACACAAACCATGCTTGTGAGCGACATACAGTCCATCACGGGGAGTGGCCTGCAAGACTGGGAGTGGTAGATCTGTTTAGGATTCAGCCACAACATAATAGTACATAATAGTACATTATGCAACGAGACTATAATAACATACTTAAGACACGAGTATGTTTAAAAAACGAGCGAAGCGAGTTTTATAATTTCCATACGAGTGTCTTAATTACTATTATTGGCGAGTTGCATACGACTGTTTATGTTTGACGATAATTATAACTTTATTATATGTTCTAACATAAATATTCATAAATATCTGTCGAGATTCTGTCGATCAACTTCTTCTTCTTCTTGGGAATTGTGTGGGCTCAGCATTTGCTCTGTACCCAATAACGAATTTCAAAGCTTTGAAATATTGTTTATCCTGAAGTAGCACCAACAGACCGTGCACTGGTACTATGTGGGATCATTTTGTTAATTTGGTCAAATAACACAAAATAGGCTGTTACAAACTCTTTAAAATTAAAATGCATCGTATTATCAACTAGTTATTCCTCAAATTCGATGCGTATGGAATGTCAACGGAAGGCAAATCAATGGAGTCCTGAATAGAACAGTCATGGCATCTGGCGGAAAAGTTTCGCATAAGAAATCCATTTACTGAACAGAGAACTGGGTTATAACTTACGTGGATCAAATGTCAAATGCTTGCTGCGTCCACGACGTTCTAGTGTGTTTATATCAACAGTTGCGTTCCCTAAAATTGTCGGCGAAATCGTATGAATGCAATGCCCTTTGTAGAAATTGGAGTAGTGGATATTAAGGTACAGTGCTATTTATTTTGCAATATTCTGCAGTTTGTTTATGCAAATTTACGGACGGTGCACACTTTCCATGTCGGTAATTTATACAGGCTAGGGTAGAAGGATGGTGTGTTGCAAACTTCTGGACATAGATCTAAATCTCTTGCATATTTCATAGTATTTTCTTTTTACCGTAAAGGTGCTTGTTGATTTTGTCTTTATGGTTTGGGATTGTAAGTACAATGGTTGATCCGATATATTTTACATTGTCAACTTTCAAATCATGTAATTCATGTTCGACATGTTGCATTTTGAGCGCATGTGCGAAGCTATCCTTACCTAATTGGTCAATGAATGGAAATCTTGAGTTCTGATTGGTTGGAGAAACTGCATCATAATGAAAAGTAGTATTTTTATGACCATCATTATGATACAGTCTTTTGACATATAATATTTACTTTTCGACATCGTCGAACATAAAGAACTTATTAGTCTACGGTATAGAGCTTTCACTTTCTTTCGTTCATTTACTTGCCATAAGACGCGCCACCGACGCCGATATGCATAACTAGCTTCCGGTGTAGTAGTCAGGTAATGGGAGCTATGGGAACTGTATACTACAATTTTCCTTGCATGTAACTAAGCAAATTATTGTAGTTAGGAGAAATAACAGTTGTAAAATGCAGCAAGAATGATACGATCTTCAGCTGTGTTCAATGAGAAAGCCCTACTGGTACTTGCGTTTATTCTTTATGTGTCGGTATTAATGATGCGAATTGTCAGTTAGTTAACGTTGTGCTTCATACACCACTCGTGGTCTCTAAATGTTGCACATTTTCCGGTCAATTTACAACAGATTATATTTGAATAATTTTCTTTAGATCGTGACGAAGAAAGTGTGTCTCCAATTGGATGATTGTATTTAACTGTATGCACATCGTATACTCTTGGCAAGTTTTTTTTTTCACAGAGCAACTTTACACCGTAGTGTATTTTGTTTTCTGGCAACTTGTTTTAAATATTAAAATTGGCTTGAGCATTTCTAAAGACAGACCATCCATACCTTCATTAGAAGGATTCTGGTTGCATAATTCATGCAAAATGAGGTTGGTTCGTGTGTGAAATTGAGGCCATAAACCACCCTACCCTTTCAATGTCCCAGTCAATGCATGTGAGATTTTCGAAGTGAAATGCCATGTCCTGTGGTTCGGATTCCACGTAAAAAGGAGGTCCCGTGGCTCATAATCACAAGATTCACGGTCACGTTAAACTACAATCTTCCTTTCCTTTCAATGTACCAGTCAATGAGCATATTACTTTAAAAAAAATTGTCAACAGTTGTTTGGTCTAGTAACTTAAAATTTTCCATACTGAAAACTAGACAACGCTGGATCTTAAGAAGGAAAGGATGGAAGATTGTAGTTTTACGAGACCGTGAATCTTGTGATTATGAGCCACGGGACCTCCTTTTTACGTGGAATCCGAACCACAGGACATGGCATTTCACTTCGAAAATCTCACATGCATTGACCGGGAATCGAACCCGGACCGCCTTGGCGAGAGGCATACAGCAAGACCGCTTTTTTTATTAGCTCTTTACAGAATTACAGAATTTTCAGATATGATAAATACCATACTAATACATCACAAGAAATCCAGATAGTGTCCATATTTATCGTACAATTGTCCACTTTCACTAAGCTTCCAACGCTCTTTTTGCAGGTGATACCTGAGATCCAGGAACGAGAAATGTTGATCATTGTCCATCACGAAGTGTACATATTGGCCCATTATCCACACAATGGCAGTCTGTTTAATTTGGGGGAAGGCGGTCACCGACAAACGAACCAACTTCCTGTCATCAAGGTCATCCGTGGGCACATTTAAGAGTTGACATACTTTTCCCTTACACCACAGCCACGTGGAGGCAACTCGCGTGCAAGATGTGAAGCGGTGTATCGCCGTATCAGTTTGACCACATATAGTACACCATGGGTAAGCTTCAAGACGGATGGTATATCGCCGTAGAGCGGTTGGGATGAGATCGTTGAGGAAGATAAAAACCTGGGAGTGTACAGCAGAAGAAATGGTCATAGCCCCAAAATTCTTCCAAACAGTGGGCCAATGGACGTAGAGGGTGGTGGCCTCTATTCGCGGTTTGGAGTGTACCACTTGCCGCAACATGTTATAAATACTTTTCGTCGTTGGAACAGTCCCTGAAGGCATTTGGCGAACAGTTTCCAGAAGGTGCTGTTGATGGTCCCTAAATATCTTCGGCAAAGCTCTATCACAACCACGGGCTGTGTTTCGAATATCTTTGTATAGCGCTTTCGTAAAAGTGTCATGTTGGGAAAGAATGGTGATATCGTTCTTGCAGAGGAGTGCACGGCATTTCATGCCATGAGCTGTTAGCCCTAGCCCGCCTTGCCGGGATGGGAGATACAACTGTTCCCGTTGTACTCGGAACAAAAATCCTTGCCATATAAACCAACCTGTATATTTTGCCAATTGGCTCTCAAACATTTTGGGAAGTGGGAAAAGTTGTGCGACATACCATATTTTAGAGAGCGCAAACACGTTGAGGACCATGAACCGTTGCACTATATTGAGGTTTCTTTGACCAAATTGGATCAGCACTCCCCTAACTTTGGCAATGACCTTAGTCCAGTTTGCTTGCACTGTGTCCAGAAGCGATTGCTTCCAGGTAATGCCAAGAATTTTCACCTCATTTACTATCCGGAACCAGGGCTGTTGGGTAATCACTGAGTTAGTATTGAGCGGAAGCAAAGCAGTTTTCTGGGGGTTCGATTGTGCTCCAGAGGCGATATGGTAGAGCTGAAGGACGCTATCGATGTGGGAGATGTCTTCATTATTGCGGATCAATATTGATACGTCATCAGCATAGGCGCACATTCCAAAAACATGTGTGGACAGTTTGTAACCCTGTAGCTTCACCTGGGTAGTCCGAATGAACGGTTCAAGGCCAATGACAAAAAGTAGCATAGAAAGGGAACATCCTTGCCTAACTGATCGTTGTATTGGAATCAGAGGGGAAAGAAAACCGTTGACGAGCACTCGAGACGTAGCATTACAATTTATCATACGAATGTAGTCAATAAGGATTTCAGGAAATTCGAAGTGTTGCAAGACCATGTACAAGTATTCATGACTGATGCGGTCGAAAGCTTTATCAAAATCTAAGGTGAGAAAACTCATTGGCTCAGTGGGGAGCATTTCGGCTTTTAGGTGTAGGTCCCGTAGTATCGCTAAGTTTGTTAACAGAGTTCTTCCAGGAATACTGCAACATTGTTCATCACCAATGATATCAGGTAGAACAGTCTTCAATCGGCATGCAAGTACTTTGGTAAGGACTTTATAGTCACTGCAGAGCAGAGTAACTGGTCGGAAGTCACCAACTGCCATGGGAGAGGATGTTTTTGGTATGAGGACTATGGTACCCTCGTGATGTGATTGACAAAGAGCACGACGTTGGAGATTGGTACGCAGGACATGACAAAATTCTTTGCCAATGAGAGGCCAGAAGTGTTTATACATTTCATATGGCAGTCCATCAATGCCAGGTGAGCGGTTGTTTGGGAGTTGCTTAACCACAGAGTGAATCTCTTCATCCGTAATATCCGCTCTGAGCAGAGTTTTGTTGTCCGGAGATAGTTGGGTACTGCAAGATGCCAGCAATAGGGTCACCTGCTGTGGATCAATGGGAGCCTTAGCGTAGAACCGTTGATAAAATAATGATATTTCACGACGTATAGCGTCAGGGGAGGTGACGACACTTCCAGTACTGGTGCGGAGGCGGTGGATATATTTACGTTGCCGCTCACGTTGTCCTTTGGCGATATGGTATACACTTGCACTTTCGTCCGGGAGCACTGTACGATCTTTTAAAGCCACGTTTATATGAGCGAGCGTTCATTGCTGTAGAGACAGGAGCTTGGTTTTAACTTCCCGGATCTGGTCATATATACGCTCCCCAGCATCAGATCTTTGCTGGAGCTGGCGAAGAACTCGATAGTCCCGACCTCGTTGGTAAGATATGTTCTTAAAGACGCGGAGGATCCCTGGTTTAACTAAAATATCCCACCAGTCTGCGCAGTCGCGAAATTTGCATTTTTGTTGGACCCATCGAGTCCAGTGTTGTCTGAAAATATCTTGGCATTCCTCCTCCAGTAACAGCGAGCAATTCAGCTTCCAATAACCTCTTCCTATGTGAAATATGGGATGGGGGTAAGAGATTGTACATACGACAGCATGATGGTTAGTGAAACTGGCAGGTATCACTTCATATCGTCTAGGCTGGATGAGTTCCTGTGAAAAGTAGATGCGGTCAAGTCGTGATGAGGAGTTGTGACTTATACAGGTGTAATGGGGCAGGGGCACCCTTAAACTATCCACAGCATCAATGAGGTGTAGGGAGGTAAGAAGGGTCCTGAGAGCCGGGTTGACACCTTGGTATGAGCTAGTGGAATCTTCTGGGCGTTGAATACAATTGAAATCCCCTGCAAGAATAAGTTTTTCCTTAACGTCGTGCAGATGAGGCAGTATACTCTGTTGAAAGAACATTTTCCGTTCCACACGTTTATTGGACCCGGATGGGGCATATACATTTATCAGGGTGGTATTGTTTATGTGTCCAGATATTATGCGTCCTGATGGATGACATAGCACACCTTCGAGTGGGATATCATGTCTTATGAGGAATCCGGTCCCTCTGTTCGTATTACCGGTATTGATGTATTGTTTGTAGAAGGCAGATATGGGCAAACAGGGTAGAGCAACTTCTTGAATGAAGGCAATGTCAATGTCTGCATCTCGAAGGAATCTCTCCAACAGTTGAAATTTCAGAGGGCATTCTATTACATTGTTATTCACAGTGGCCACAGTGAGAAATTGCGCCATTAAGAGAAGTATAAAAGTTGTGCTAGACATACTGGAAGGTGGA
The DNA here is from genome assembly GCA_946902985.2 of Meconema thalassinum. Lineage (NCBI taxonomy): Eukaryota > Metazoa > Arthropoda > Insecta > Orthoptera > Tettigoniidae > Meconema > Meconema thalassinum. Next base: position 206,466,082 of record OX336389.2, on the reverse strand, counting down.
CTCGAGAAAAAAGAAAAAAAAAAAGAAAAAAGACACAGGTGAGAAATATACTGGTGCACTATGTCAAATTAGGTTGAGATAGTTCCTTATGACTGCCATTCATAGGCCGGCTGTCAGCGGTTGAGAGCGTTCGTGGGTCCCTAGATGACGTTGAATGAAGATTTTGTTTATTTTTCACAGCTGCGGGAACGTTTGTAGAGCCAGTTTGATTCTTCGGGGCTGGTACGGCAATCGAGGCATTTGTTTTAATCTTCTTAGAGACGTTCTCGGATCCCCGGTCAACCTGCTTAAGTGAGTCGGTAGGGACCAGCGAAGGTGGGGGCAGTGAAGACAAAATTTCTGTGGCAGCCTGTAGTGACGGCATAGTTGGTTCTAAGGCTGCGATACAGGTTGCCGATAGCACAGGGGCACTCTGTGGCTCGCTGCTCTGGTCAGGGCAAGGTACCAGTTCTGCGTCATATGTATTCGAGGCCACTTCTGGTGTTGTCCCAGCTGACTGATCAATAAGCATGTTTTCATATGACGTTTGCTGCGTCACAACTTCCGAGTATTGGGCACGTCGTTGTTGTGTAGGAGTTATACCGAGGGGAATCATTTTCTTTGGGCAGTTGATACGTAGATGTGTGGTAGCATTGCAAATTAAACAGGTCTGTTTCTGTCCATTATACGTTATATAGCCAGAATGGCCACCAAAAGTCTCAGTGGAGGGGATATCTTGTTTGATTGCCATAGTGACGGCACGTATTCCATTATACACCGGGAACTGATAAGCAGAAGACCATTGTTCTTTCCTGACGTCACTCACAGTGCCATATTTCGACAGGACGGATTTGAAAATTTCAGGGGGCACTTCGAGTGGGACATTAAATATACGCACTGTGGTAAAATTGGAATCCGCTGTGGAGAGCTTAAAATTTGTCATTTCGCCTGAGTCATACTGAAATTTAATAGGATCTGCAAAAGTATTTAACAATTTCTGATAAGTAGATATGCTGATTACCTTGATGTACATGGTTTTTTCGTGCGCATTTAACTGGATGGCTTCTACTTGGTCGACAGTCAACCGGAGGGTATCGCCAATCCAGCGGTGAATTTCTCCTGGTGAGGGGCGAGAACTCTGCCTGTCCCATTGGCAGCGTACGGTGTTTTTCCTCTGGTATCCGGACATGATTTTCAGCGGGGTTTTCTGGGTTTCTGGTTTTGTTGTCCTATCTGCAACACTACTTGAAAAAGTAGTGTCCGAATGACACACGGAAGGTCGGTACACACGTGGAACTAAGGAAGCACCGGTATTAGGAACCGTACACTCTTCCAATGCGGTCACACAGCGCGCTCACACGTACCTCACTCGGCCACGACTAGTGACCAACTGACCGCTGAGCCACCACGCCCCCTGGATTTTAAGATGGAACCGCATGTGCTATCAAATATCGCTTTTTTTTGCAACACGGTACCTGGAATATGTATATAATTATAAAATGATGATTCGTTAAATAGGTTTTAAAAGATAGCCTATTATAATATTATAATAATTAAATAAATATTATAAAAGAAACGATGAGTTATTTGTAAATGTTATCGGTACGGCCTATGACCTATAACTCGTAGCTTTCGTCATATTTTAGCATTTAAACAGGTCAAGTTAATGCATAATATATAGGGCCCGGATTTTTTAAAATGCATATGCGCATATGCATATGCATATTTTGACATATTTTGAGGTTTAGTGCATATTCTAGACGTAACAGCATATTCCAGTATATATGTCTGAATTTAAGGACAATTACAAGAACTACTAAAATAAATCTGTTTTGTGCAACCCTAGCTAGTTGCCTATATTATGTGCATCCCTCACTAATTGGTGTTTTCGACTCTCTGTGTAACGGCACTTTACTTTCACAACTGACAATGGCAACAGATAGCTTAGGTATGGGTTGCAAGGCTGGCTGGACTTCCCGGAATTCCTTTCTCTACCACAGTAGATAATAATCTCAGGGGGTTGGGAAATTGGTCAGGACAGAAGTATCTTCAGTTCACTAGTTACGTTCCAGTTTAATGCCCTGCATCTCAAGTGTTAGTTTCTAAAAATGCCTAAGGAAAAGAGCAGGAGAAGAGATTTACTAAATCAGTGGGTGTCGGGAAATAGGGACTATTCAACAGATGGTGTCATCGTGTACTGTCAAGTTTGCTCCAAGGAAGTAAAATGTGAAAAGAAATTTCAGCTTGAAAACAGCATTCAAAAACAACTGCACATATTAAAGCAAAGGAGGAGAAGAACAGCACACCACAACAACTACTTCTTACGCAGGTAAAGCCTAAGTCCGGTATTCTTAATACATTTTCAAATGATCTTTGTAGGGCTTTCGTATGCAGCAACATTCCATGGAATAAATTAAACAATCCAGTTCTGCGATCATTTCTTGAGAAATATTGTGTAAATCAAAAAATACCAGATGAACCAACTCTTAGGAAAAATTACCTACCTCCGCTATATGAATCTAGACTGTAATTGATCCGTTCTGATATCGGAAGGAACTATGTCTGGATATCGGTGGATGAGACAACGGATTCATGTGGCCGTTACATAGCAAATTTCGTGGTTGGTAAATTACATCCAGACGAACCCGGTAAGCCGCATCTTCTTGCTTGTAAAGTACTAGAGAAAACCAACCATAGCACAATAGCAAGATTTGTAAATGATTCTCTGCGACTATTGTGGCCATCTGAAATTGAGGATAATTGTTGTAAAGTGCTTGTACTGCTCACAGATGCAGCTTCGTATATGTTGAAAGCAGCAAAGACCCTCCAAGTATTTTATCCGAAACTCATACACGTAACCTGTTTAGCGCACGGATTACACCGCATTGCAGAAGAAATACGCACACAGTTTCCAGCTGTTAACAATTTAATTGGATGTGGGAAGAAGCTGTTTCTGAAAGCACCAGCTCATGTCCAGTTCTACAAAGATTGTCTACCTGAAGTTCCTTTGCCACCTGAACCTGTCCTGACTAGGTGGGGGACATGGTTATCTGCAGTATCATTTTATCAGGAGACTTTTAATGAAGTGAAAGAAGTGGTTACAAAACTTGAAGATGAGCATATTGCGTGTGTCCGTGATGCAAAAGTTGTGTTTGAAACTGCTACTGTTTATCAAGATGTGAATTTCATTCATGCACATTTTTCTTAACTTCCAAAAGCCATTGAGAGCTTAGAATCTTCTGGTACTCCCCTCCATGAATCACTTGTTCTCGTTGAGAAAGCTGCATCTTCATTGAATTCCGCTCCAGGCGAAATTGGAGAGAAGATTAAATGCAAGTTAGAAAAGGTGTTGAATTCGAACCCAGGACTGAAGAAGATTAAGTTAATTAGTCAATACTTGAGTGTAACTAGGGTATCCTTGCCAGATGTATGCTCCGAAACTTTGGTGCCCGTGTGTAAGTACTGTCCAATCACGTCAGTTGATGTAGAACGATCATTCTCAGCCTATAAACTCATTTTGACGGACAATAGACAAAGTTTGTCTCCAGAAAACATTGAAAGACAACTAGTTACCAATTGTGAAGCTTCTTTTTGCAACAAATGACACCTGTAAATAGGTAAGTGAATAAAATTGCATGTTTTAAGTGCATATTTCATTATTTTCCGTGCATATATTCTAATTTTTTAGTGCATATTTGCATGCATATTTTCAGGTTTTTTAGTGCATATAAATCCTGGCCCTAATAATATACCAATATAACAACCGGATAGCAACTGATTATAATATTCTCACATGTAACATTATTTAATTCCACCAACTTAATACAATTGTAGTCAAAGTTGTTAGACCACTGCCGTTTGAAAAGTGCAAATCGCACACTTTTTAGGCAACCTGTTCGTGATGGTCCTTTCTGTTGCGAAGTTTTACTAATTACTCTTTTAGGAGACACTTATATTTGGAATAAATATTCAAGAAAGGCCAACCTCCAGGTTCTTATTTCATAAGTTGAACACCTAAAAACAAATCCACAATCCGAAATAATAATGAAAATAATCACGGACGATTCATTGCCAATGAAAATCAAATAGAGATTCGCGGACCGGAAGTTCGCTATGCATAAGCTTGGGTGTCAATTTAACTCGTGGGAGCTCCATAGTACGTAGCCTGCATTAGGAAATTGAAATCCTAAAGATATGGTAAATGAATGAAAGGAACCTTTATGGTCTAACTTAGTGCGAAGACAGTGCAACAACTGTACAGCATAATAATTATAATAATAATAATAATAATAATAATAATAATAATAATAATAATAATAATAATAATAATAATAATAATAATACGTAATAGGTTTTGGACACATTATTTTTATGATTTTCGGGGATGTCAAGTTGCCGAAATTTCGTGTTCACAGAATTCCTTGTCCGTGCCATTCGACATAAGGCTGTCGTATTTGATGACCTTCATTTATTACATGACTGAGCCCCGAGATGGATAGCACTCTACCACTTGAGCTACACAGCCTCGCTATCATTAAATTATAATAATTCTTTTTGATATTATTATTACTATTATTATTATTATGTACATGTGGCACTAGTATTAATACAACTTACTATTACCGGCTATTATTTAATTTATTAAAAATACAAACATGTTTGTAGATTTTCGAGAAACTACTGACACTAGAAAGCCCGTCAGAATGTGGATATGTATTAATCGCTTGTCTACAATGTAGCTGTATACTTTTCATTCTCGTGAGTGTAGGACCGAGTCCCACGATCGGCAATCTGAATATGATTTTTCATAGCGTAGTTTAATAAGCCACGGCTGTCTTCTTCCCTACCCAACTGCGTGACCGTGGGCATTTAATCATATGCCACGATCGCAGTAAGTCGGGGTCCGAATCCCGGCCTTGACAACGGATATCCAAAGTGGTTTTACCCCGGGTTTTCCACACTCCCTCCAAGCATATGCTTGGATAGTGCATCACTTCAAGTTTCAGGGTACTTTTCCCATTTCTGACTCTAATAATTACAGCTACACATACTACTAGACTACAGCCACCACAGGAATACCAGTTATCAGACAAATTCTACACACACCCAACTGCAGGGGCTAAATGCCCACAATGGCCAAGCCTCTCAAATAAAACAACAACATCAAGTATTTTACGTCCGTCTTAAATGTTAGTCCTGAACAGACGAGGGGATGTCGGAATTTTGTACCATTGTATTTCTTTAACGTGCCGGGAGCCAACGACACACCAGGAGGGTTGATTATCGAAATTACTTTATCCTTTACATCAACATGAATCAATTACTTCCACACTTACAAAGTAAGCTACATAATACTACCGGTCCTAACATCCCAAGCCATTGTGTGCGATTTCAACAACAACAACAACAGCAATACAAATTTGCATACGTAGGAAATTTACAAGACGAGTACCGCTATCCTCATGCCAGCTAATTCCCTCTCCTTCTCACAGCTAAGGTCAATGCGCCGATTACGCAACAACTTCTTCGCACCACCTCGACCCACCGCAAACTTCCCAGACGTGTTTTGCAACCTCTGCTTGAAGAGTTTCTGTAAAACCTACAAACATTGACTTTTTAATGTTTAATTTTCAATTTAAAGATAGGTGACATTTTTTTATACCTAGGTAGCTAAGAATAGTCTCTTCTATCACCAGTGAAAGGGACAGTGCGTTCGCTTACGGGTGGGGCTGAAGGTATCCTCGCGCGCGCACCAGTCAAGGTCGAGAAGGCGTCAGTCAGTTATAAGCCAACCAGCTGTGTGATATCTATTTGTGGGGATCACTAAAAATAATGTTTATAGGAATAATCCACACAACTTAGATGAATTGAAGGAGAATATAACAACAAAATTTGGGAAAATTACCGAACAAGAACTTACCCGTGTGAACAGTAGACCAAGTTTATTAAACAATGTCAGAACCAAGGAGGATACATGGCTAGAGCTGCATCTTAATGCAAAATTTTGACACCAACCTATTGCTCGGCGCAAGTAGTTCCAACTGACAATATGAGATGGCGCGACGACGCACTTTCGAGCGCGATCCGTCTCCGACCTGGCGTACTGGCCCCTCTCCTTTCCCGGCCCTAGCCACCTCGACCCTTTCCCGTATTCTATCCCCCCACCTCTACTTTATATTCCTTCCTTTGTTTATTACTTTCTTTCTTTCCCCTGCCTTATAATGGTCATATTTTAGTAGTTGGTCTAATAATAGGCGATTTCTTCCCCCTGTGATATCAGGTAGAGAAGAAAACAGAGGCTCTATCAGAATAGTTGTGGATGTTTCAAGGTTATCAGCCCATGTTTCCACAAAGCACATAGCATGACATAGGCCTACCCCACAGATACTGTATGTACAAATAGAAAGAGTAGGCTACTATGCTACAATATTAAAAATGAATTGTAAGACAAAATTACAGCTGCACTTATCACACACCAGTATTATTTAGTTGTCAGTGCGGTACTTCCTATCAATCGACTTAAGAAATATCACGTTTAAATTACGGGAAGCGTTGGAACAACCAGCTCTTATTTTGAATTATATCGATAGAATCTGATATCGTTTTCGAGCGCAGTGTATCGACCAAAATCGATGTGTGATTCAATATAATTCAATTTCTTCGTATAATATTGTTCGAAACCAATTGTATTCTTTTCTAAGCACTGCAATATGTATTTACTATTGATATATATTCAAATATTAATTAAATATACAGAATTAACAAGAATACTCACCAATTTTCCGATTTTGCTGCCATCTATAGAAGTACAACTCAACTACATCGTCGTACGCGATGACTGCTAGCGTTTTTAACGTTGTCAGCAGGTACTACTACAAGGCAAGTTAGCGTTGGCACCAAAACACCCTATAAAGTTTCACCCACTCGGTCAGAACTATGTTGCAGTAGACGAAAATCACTTCCAACATCACCTATAACAAGGTAAGTACAGCGTAGACCAATTAATTAATTACTTAATGTCTGATTCCCGCCCGCAAGCGACGCCGTAGCTAGTGCCCGGCAAGCGATGCATCCCCCAGCCCCACCCGTAAGCGAACGCACTGTATCACATCCTGTATAATGGTAACCAGATGACTACACAATTACTTGCTCATGGTTCATGCAGATTAATCATTCTAATATAATGAGATACGCAAATGAGTTTCCTATTAGATTTTCAAAGCTATCATACACTATTAAACGAAGTCATAAAATTCGCAAACTTCGTTGGTGTTGAGGATATGAAACGATCTTTGTATATTCATTTCTTCACAGACACTTGTCTGCGTTAGTACGAGACGCCATGAGATAATCTCTACTTAGTATAAAACAAAGTCCCCGATTCTTGGATGTTACGGGTAAACTCGAGAACCACTGGATGGAGTTTGATGCTGTTTTCACCATTCTGTAAAGGATATCTCGAGAATGATTTCTGTAGAAAATAATTTATTTGTGATCAAAGGAAGCCGAGCAGTAACAATTTCAGTGGAAACGTCGAAAAAAAAAACTGGCGTCCGAGCGCTTTGTAAGCTTACGCTGGGCAAACCGTTAAAAATATCTAAATACCATCAGTGTAAGAACTGTTCAGCATGAAAAGTTCTACAAAAAAAGTCCCCGAGAGCGTATGTCTATCTTCAATACATCGCCCACTTTAAGTGTTTTTACATTTTAACTTCTTCCAACCATGTCCATTCAACTACTGAGGCGACAGTTTGCGAGCTAGCTAAGGGCGAGTCTATCATCCTGTTACAGCCTAGCAAGCGGGCGAACCTATTGCCCCAGATGCAGCCAGCAGCAAACCGTTGAGTCGTGTTGAGTTAAGACTTCTGAGAAGGGTGGTTGTGTTTGGAGTTTCCCTGGAAGTGCTACTCGGGTTTTCTTCATTTCGCCTGTTAAACGCAGTCAAGTTAAAATTGGACGGGAGGGGGATTTGAGTTTCATTCACCTCGCCATTCCCTGGAAGTGCAACTCTCATTTCGCCTGTGAACTTTTCGTTCCGCAAAATTCACAGTGAATTTAAGATTGGACGGAAGGGGGATTATATTATATTAAATTATACTGATTGGCGTATAATCTCTACTTAGTATAAAACCAAGTCCCCGATTCTTGGATGTCACGGGTAATCTCGAGAACCACTGAATGGATTTTGATGTGGTTTTCACCTCTCTGTAAAGCATATCTCGTGGAAGGTTTCTGAAGAAAACAATTATTTATTTATGACCAAAGGAAGTCAGGCACTACCGATTTCAGTGAAAAGGTTGAAAAAACCTGGCGTCCGTGCGCTTTTTAAGCTTACGTTGGGCAAACTGTTAAGAATATCTGTATACTATGAGTGTAAGAATTGTTCAGCATGAAAAGTTCTACAAAAAAGCCCGTAAGATCATATCTCTATCTTCAATACATCGCCTACTATAAGTGTTTTTACGTTTTTACTCATTTGCGTATCTTCCAACAATCTTCTTTCAGTTACTGAGGCGACAGTTTACGAGCTAGCTAGGGGTGAGTCTATCACCTCAGTTACAGCTTAGCTAGCGGACGAGCTTATTGTCCCAGATACAGCCAGCAGCTAACTGTCGAGTCGTGTTGAGTTAAAAACTTTAGAGAAGAGTGGTTGTGTTTGGAGTTTCCCTGGAAGTGCAAATCGGCTTTTCTTCATTTCGCCTGTGAACTTTCCGTTGGGGGATTTGCGTTTCATGCACCTCGCCATTCTTAAATTACGTCTGCCAAGAATTTGTTGCACATACATCTCCATGATAATATAATTAATAGTCCAGACAGTGATTTTAAAACATCAGCCAAGACGTAAGACGGTTATTGGTCGTTGTTCATTGACATTAACAAAAAGAGAGCGCTTATCACGTAATGAATTATAACTGTTCCCGGGCGAAGCCGGGTCGGGTTGCTAGTCTTATTATATAATACGCTAAAGCTAAGGTGTATGTTTCACAAAACTCAAGCTCCTAAGCCAGAAGGTGTTAGAAGGTGTGGTTTGTACCAAAATCTTCAAAACGTCTCAATAGTACTGGAAAAATCTTGCATTTCTTGAAAAGTCAACGGAAATATATTTATTTGTTTATAAAGTGCTTTTAAACTAATAAACAAGACGATAGCCCCTGCGAGAACAGTCGCCTGCAGCCCGCATAGTACTAGAGACGGGCGGGTAGTCTGTACACATGGGGCGCACACAACCCTTTATCCGAGAGTTATCGCACGGGTCCACTATACTAGAGCCATCCTAACTTCCGACTTGAAGTTTCAGTGATACGTCACAACTACACTCTAACCAGCCAATCACAGGCAGCCATTCAAATGGATATATCGATATAAATCGAGTTTCGCTGACGACGTTGCCAGCTAACTTCTTGCGCTCACATGTTGTTGTCAGCTGTTTGCACTGTGCTCTGTTAGTTTAATTGGCGGTCTTTGTGTTTTCTCGTATTTCTCGTATATTTTTCTTTTGACAATATTCTAGTCTGTTGTTATTTAATAGCTTAGTATTTGTTTGTCGTTTGACATAGTGTAGTATAATTACGTGTAGTTGTAGGTTAGCTTTAGGTTAGTGAGTGTTTGTGTTATTTCTGTCGTGCGTGTGTGCAATAGTGTCATGCCGGGGTCTAGCACGCAAAAGCCAAGCGCCAAGAGAGGAAAGGCCTTAGGACAAGGGACTCCAATAAGGAGTCAAACCCGGGAAATTATTAGTAATGTGCGAGAGTACTTTGAGAGGGAGAAAGACAACGGGGAAACTCTATTACCTGTTGCTCAGGCAGTACAGAGAACAGCTGATGCGACTAAGGTTCATAGAAGCACAGTCATAGGAATTGGGAAAGAGAAATTCCATGCGGAGGAACAGGCAGCCGGACCATCTAAACTAGAAACGCCAGGCAAGAAGAGAAATAGGCCTAAAACAGTGACTGATTTGGATGCTTTCCAACAAGACGCTATTCGCCGTCATATTTATGCTTATTACCGCAGAAAAGAGCATCCGACAATTGAGAAATTACTCCGTTCTCTTGACAATAGCGATCTTTTTCGCGGAGGGAAATCTTCTCTGAAAAAAGTAGTGAAGGATCTGGGATTCCGATGTAAAAAGGTTAACGGGCGGAGAATACTAATGGAAAGAAGTGATATTGTAATGTGGCGGTGCAGATTTTTGAGGGAGATTATGCAAGAAAACTTTGATTCTATAGTGTGGCTGGATGAAACGTGGGTCAACGCCTCTCATTCCCGGGGAAAAGCCTGGACAGATGATTCCATGGAAGGTACATTGGCAGTGCCTGTTGGGAAAGGGGGGAGAATAATTGTAATTCATGCTGGTACATCACAAGGTTTCGTGCCGAATTCTCTTCATGTGTTCCGATCCAAGAAAACTGGTGATTATCATGAGGAGATGAACAGTATCACATTCCAGAAATGGTTTGAAGAATTGCTGAACAACTTGCCTGAGAAGAGCACAATTGTTATGGACAATGCCCCATATCATAGTGTCATTCACGACAAAGCTCCAACAATGGCAGCAAGAAAGAATGTGCTCATTGAGTGGCTGACGAGCCACAACATTCCTTTACGTGACGACATGAAGAAAGGGGAGCTCATGAAACTCGTGAAACTGAACAAGCCACAGTTTCCAGTGTATGAGGTGGACGAAATTGCTAGGCGACACGGACATAAAGTTATCCGACTTCCCCCTTATCACTGCCATTTCAATGCCATCGAACTTATTTGGGCCCAGGTGAAAAATTACGTCGCAGTTAATAACAAACTCTTCACGATTTCAGAAGTAGAAAGACTTCTTTCACAGGCTGTGGACAATGTTAGGGCGGACGATTGGGAGAGAGTCGTGAGACACACGAAAGGAGTCATTAATGAAGCTTGGGAGAAGGAAGATATCATTGTTGAAGACGTGGAAAGATTTGTCATTTCTTTGGGGTCAAGTGATAGTGATGGTGATAGTTCAACAGACGGCAATAGTCACTCCGAAATGAGTGGTGTATTCCCTTTATAGGCTCCGGACGCGAGGCGGCAATGGTGAGTGATTTATTTGTAACAATTTTGCTCTGCTTCATTATTAACCGCAGTATATGTGTAATTTCTGCTACTATGTACTTATTCACGAGTATGATGTTGTGTGTAAACATGTCTGTTCACATTACGAGTGTTTTGTTAAATTTGCGGCTATAATCATGTACGTCAGCTGATTCGCGTTAGTGAACTGGCAACACCGTATCGCCAGCCGGTGAACTGTCAAGTCGGAAGTAACGATGGCGGCACTATAGTAGTAATTAAGAGCTAACATTTGGTACGGTCGTTCATAAAAAGTAACTTGCACCCAGGTTTATTTTAATGCCTCATAATACTTTAGTATGTACAGTTGTTGGCGGTGTATTATTTAGGTACTTTGGACATCAAGGTCATAAGCACCGTGCAATTTTGTGTAGAGTGTGTTTGATAACCTGCGTTATTGGTCTAACTGTAGAAGTGTGTGTAACTATTGATTATGATGGAAGAGTGAGGTAAAGTACCAAGGATTTGAGATAGACACCATTCCTTCATTTGGCAAGAACGAGTGTTGCTAAACCAAGATTGTCCACAGTTAGGGTGGCCTCTGTCAACACATGGATTCGAGCCGTGGATCTCCGACAGCAACTATTCGGTGCAGTCGTGGAGCGTACATTTAGACAACTCGGCTAAGGTGGTGGGTGCTTATGTACAACCGAGGAATATTCCTCGTTTGCATAGCACTGCTTATTTCATGATCATCTACTAAATCCGACAGTCCAATTTACTGTCGTCGGGTGAATTTATAATAATAATAATAATAATAATAATAATAATAATAATAATAATAATAATAATAATAATAATAATAATAATAATAATAATAATAATAATAATAATAATAATAATAATAATTGGGTCGCGCACCTCACACGCAAGAACTACACCGTCTTATTTACTCACAACTCGAATCGGTCCCTGTCACGCACATAGAGATGTGACAACAGTCCAAGACTGAACCGTGACCCTCGGTGATCGTAATCACAACGCAAGGGTCCTGAGGTCGATCTTCATGTCGAGTTTAGTAGCTTGGTAGTTAGAAAAGCAGAGGACAACTACAATATAGAAAGATTTCTCCGTAACGAAAGCAATATATGTTATAGAAAGATATTGAAAAGTATTAGGATGTCTCATAAATAGTGTATTTTGTTAAGTTTGATGTTTTATGAGATAGAATTGGTTTTCTTTGGTTCACCAATGCTATTTACAGGAGGCCATGACTAGAATTGCGTTTATTGCGAGAATGTATCAGTCGTCAGTTGTTGATACACAATCACAAATGGAACTCACAGAGTTGGAGGTTAGGGTCCTTCTAAAGCACTGCTGGAAACAAGATTACAAAGCTGCTGCCGCGGATAGAAGAATATGTGAAGTGGAAGGAGAAGGTGTCGTTAGTGGGCGTGTGGCACAACGATGGTTCCAACGTTTCAACACTGGACAAGAAAACACCACAGATTTACCGCGTTCGAGAAGACACAAACTATGGGATATTGAGAATACACGCAGAGTTTTAGAAGAAAATCCGCAAAGAAGTACTCGTAGGCTGTCAGAAGAACTTGGTGCATCAAATGATACCATACGTCGCCAGATTAAGAAACTTGGAAAATCAAACACAACCTGTAGCTCTGTACTTCATGAATTGACCCCTAATCAGGCTCAACGTAGAGTGGATATCTGTCGCCAGCTTATCGGTAACCCCATGGATGATAGATTTATCAGGAGAATTGTCACATGTGATGAAAAATGGGTCTGTTGACGCAACTCTGACGCCTTGAAACAGTGGCTCAGTCTCCGTCAACCTGTCAAAGTCATCGTTAAAAACGATCGGTTTGGCCCCACAGTGATGTGTGTCTGGTGGAATTTTGAAGGAGTGATTCACTGGGAGTTGGTTCCGAATTGAGGTGCAGTCAATGCGTATCTTTGTTCTCAATAACTGGAACGAGTTCATGAAATTTTGAGACGGAGATACCCAGCATTAGTTAACCGAAATACAGTTCTCTTGCAGCAGGACAATGCGAGACCTCATGCTAAACGAACAACCATGGGGAAAATTCAGGAATTGGAAGGAGTCGAACTGCTACCAAATCCAGCATACATCCCTGATCTTGCACCTTCAGATTACCATCATTTTCGATCCATGGCCCATTTCTTGCGTGGAAGAAATTTCGAACACATTGAATCTGTGGAAGTTGGTCTCGCCGAATTCTTTGCATCAAAACCCAGAGTCTGGCACCGTCGTGGGATGATTAACCTCGCTGAAAGATCGCTAAGACCATAGAATATGATGATCTCTACTTTGAAAAATAGTTTAATTTCTTTTCAGAAGACTTTCCAAATAAAATTTTCTTAAAAAAAAGACATTACTTATGAGGCATCCCCTATAAAAACAATATAACAAAACACAGCAAGACAAGAAATAAAATTAAAGATGAAAGTGATTGAATACAGAAAAAGAGAGATAGAGAAACATACAAGAACGTTACGAGGTGGTGGACCCAACATCTGAACAGCTGTTGCTCTCCTCAAAGGTAAAGAAAATTACCATACTTTGTAGGAACATAAACTTGAGAATGACAAGCAATAAAAACAGCGAGAATAATCCATTACAGAGTAATAAGAAACTCAACATGCATGCACGGCACCGAAATAAAACGTTAAGCATAACGCATCAAATAACGCACGGCAGAAGGCCCATACAAGAAAGCACTGAACACACTAAATTCAAATAGAGAAAAACTCCGCAGAATTCAATACATCGGGAAGAGTTAACAACAGACCAACAAAAACAGCTGCCCATTTGTTATTATTTGAATGGATGAAAGAATATTTGCCCCCAGGGAAAGAACCGCACAACAACAAAGTATAATTTATATTACAAAATGTCAATCTGCACAAAAAACAGAAGTAAGCAAATAACACAATTCTTCGGAAGCTCGCAATCAATATCGATCTCTGAAACGTGATCTGCCAAGAAATCCTCAACCGAGGGTTTAATATTCTTTCAAACGGGTCTCGTCCACGAAAATGAAAAGAAAACAATCACTAGCCTTGAGAAGTCATTCGCATGTAAGACAAAGACACAGAAAATAAAAAACAAGACATCCACAGAGCACACAAGATCCAATAACATAAGAACTACACTATCCTCAATGAAAAGTGGTATATTCCATGGAATATACGTCTTGTTAGAGTTAGCAGTCACTGCTCTTTGCTTCTCTTTCTTTTCACGCTCTTTTATTTTCCATGAAGACTTTTATTCTACGCATCAAAATTGTATTACACATATTTTTTTCTTTTTCTTGTGTTGCCTACAATGTATATCTTCTTTTGTTTCCCCCCTCCCTTCCTCGCTTTGCTCTGGCTCTCCGTGTGATCGAATCTCTCGGTCACTTACTACTTGGTGCTACGGTGAGATAGTTCAGCTCTCTTATCAGGAGAAGATACCGCTTTCAACCATGTGTTGAATTTTTAAACTGACGCCATGTCATGAATTTTGTGTAACGGCTGGTTGAAAACATCATCTGCTCTGCAATGAAAGATAAGTAACATTATGCAGTGATTTTAAACCACATTTTTAAGGTTTTTAAACTGTTCTAGAAGCTTTTAATGATGCTAACGGCAGTATTTGAATTTTCACAATATTAGGCAATCTTCTAACTGCCATTCGAGGGAATATCTTGTCTTTCTTAAGCTTACTAAGCTTGCCATTTTGAAAGTCATGAAATCTAGTACTTCTTGTACGAAATAAGAGAGATACTTCTCTCCATCGAGGGAATTTTGATAAACTAATAGCTGTCTGAAAACATAACTTCGCTTCCTTCGTGGGATTTCTACTTGCCGTATTCAACTATGATTACAACTCTAGAAACTTCTATTTGCAATAAACTCTAAACAGTGAAAAACTATACTCTACAAAGTCAAATTACTGCTAATTCAAATTGAACTATAAACTGCAATAGTGACATTTCACTCATGTTCTATAAACTGTTTGTGCTGCGAAAAGTGAATGTGTGACTAACTTCCGCACCGCGTTCGTCCGTAACAGTAAAATCTGCCAGACTTTAATTCCCCATTTCCTATATTCCCAATTTTCCTTTACTAACAATTTAGTGTAATTTAAACATTTTCTTGTAAGCTACAACGAGGTTTAGCCTATAAATAGGCTCCCTCCCATTTTTTCATGTATCACATCTTGTAATTACTGTATACATACTCCATCCATGTGGTTATAAATCCACATTTTAATACGCCCTTGCGTTTTCCTGCTGCGTTCAGGAATTTTTAATTCGTTATTTCCCAATTGTCAAAATGTTTGTATCTATCTCATGTAATTAAGGTTTCACTAACGTGAGCTTTCCAATTTGAATTTAACATTTCTTAATTACTGCTTCAATAATCTAAGTGGTTATAAATCCACCTTTTAATCTTTTCTTTTCTCTCCTGTTGGCCCAGAAATTTCAAATTATTTGTTAAAAGATCTTTTCGCTTTACTACAAAGGCATTCTCATTAAGAATTGGTACTCTACCTAACCAATCAAACAAAATATTTATACGATTTGTAACCCTTGTTATGTTTTATATTGACCGTTTAAGTCAAAAAATTACTTCTTTAAAACCAAAGAAATAAGTCTGAGACTAGTATTATTGTGCCTTAAACGCTTCATTCAATTGAATAAATAATTTTGTTACTTGCCCTTTCTTCTATTGCTCGAAGAGCTGCTAGGTATGGCTTACCTTTCCCTATTTTTTCTCTTGGATCACTTTCTGTTTTCAAAGAAATTGCTCATAAAGCTTACTTTAGCTATTTCTTGTGAATCATTAAAGACAAGTATAGCTCGCTCAGCCAGCTTCTTACTTGAAGCGATTTTTGCTTTGTCATCTGATTTCCTACTTTGAATTGTGATTTTGTCTAAGTTAGGTCTGGATTTCTTAACCCGTTCTAAAACTTCTAGTTGGCACTCTGCTGGATAAAAGTTTAGCCTACTTTAAACGCAACAATTGTTTACGTCCAGTATTTTCTACAAATAACAATAATCTTACTGAAAGCTCTGAAAGCGTCTTATATCCGTCCACTCTGGGGGCATTTGGTTTCTCGCCCAGGGATCCATCCTTGTTGGGGAATAAAATTATTTCTGTCAATTTCAATATCCGGAATACATTAGAATACTCCCTAAAACATTTCCTTTCAGAAAGGAAAAGAACTAATTCAACTTTCCCTTGTTTGAATTTCCTCGCCAGCGACCTGTGTACCTACGTAGTACCCTATTTTCCGTTTGGGAGGGACGGTACACTTAGCGCTTGCCTGCCGGCAACCTCAGCCAGCTTTGCTCGCACAGTTATACTTGCTTATAAACACTCGCTTTCTCGCCTTGCGCTCGCAAGCCTTAATCAACTCACAACTATTTTTTTCATTATCTATCCATATTATTCATTTCTTTGCTTGGATTCGGTCCTGTCGGCCCAGAGTTCGTCTCCACTCCCAAACCATTTCCTTTTCTGAAATCGTCTTCCCTCCGGTAGTGTTTAAGCCTAGGCTTGACCCACACATAGAACTATAAAATAAGCACATGATCATATGTTTTACTGTAATACGAGAAGATTTCATCAAAACAAGGCCTTAACGTTAGCCGGAATTCATGCTATATACGTTGTTCCATTTGAATACCGGTGAATCTACAGTATGTGTTTTTAATAGATGAATTAGAGAAGAAAAGCGTGACCTTAATCATACAGGTAAAATCAAATCCCTTAAATCAAATACCGTACCTCAAGTATCCAACGCCAAATTGCATATCCACTAACATGACCGTAGGGAATATTTCGTCAAGCACTAAATATTACCTATTCATATCCTAGACTATTTGCAAGTTAGTACAAGTAAATAAATTTCACCAAGAGAAAATACGGTACTATATGCAGTACCTTAAAACGAATACCGAGCATAATCCGTTGCTAGAGAGTGACAGGTGGTAACAGACCCTTCATCGCAAAACAAGACTAAGAATAAAACGAACTAACAACAAAAACCCTTAGAATCAAATCCCTCCCCAACATATCACAATAAAGTGCCACACAATATGGCCGCATTAATTAAATATGCGTAATTAAGGTTCCAACCAACCGAACACAAAGGGAGACAATAAAGGAAGCAATTTCCGTTGTTTGATGAAAATTACTGGACCGGACTACTTTTGATAGCGATTCACAGTATCGCGCGATGAGAAAAGATTAGGGTTCCCCTAGGCAGATAAAAACGCTATCGTGGCTCCACTTGAGTAGCAATAAGACAAGGAATTCAAAGGGGGGGGGGGGGGGGGGGGGACAGGCTCCACCTCCGTGGTGTAATTAATCGCAGAATCAGTTATAGAAATTCAAACAAAATGCATTGCTGAAATTGCTAAATTAAGAACAAAATTAACACATCGAGAAAAGTCGTACTATAATTATCGATGATAATGGGTCGCAACCATAATTTCAAACCAATACGCGCTAGAAAACGGCGATGCCGTAAATAGGAATCGCCATGTGAAAGAAGTAGGGCGGGAAGACGCCAAGCAAATTATAGCTAATTTCATAATCAAATATGGAAATCTTTGACCGCATATGAATCACCGTATTTTTTGCATTAAATGCTAGCTTCTAATGAATGAAAACAAGGTGCATTAGAAAAACCCTCACATTTATGCATCCACGTGGGATCATTTTTTGGCGGAACCAATATAGGCGCCAAGATTGGAACAACCATCATCAGTTTAAATCAGTCGCCAAGGCCCACGAAAGTCAGTTCCAGAAAAGTGCGTCACAAAGGAGGGTACATAGATACAAGGCAGTGAAGACAAATTAGGTCAATTATCAGTTCTGATCAGTCCAATTGTTTTAATCAGTTATTGCTCAGTTAAGTGAGGGCTGGAACTAGTATATTACGTATGGTAACAAACTAATGTGGCTGAGTTAAATAGCCAATAATCGATGGTTAGATCGCAAAGCTGCAAATGAAGACAAGTCCACGTAATTACGAATACATAAAGACATTGCAAAAACTAAAGAACATCGAGCGAATCGGTATCAATAAACCAGTAGTACCCAAGTGCATAGTAGACAGTGAATAGCACGAAGTGTTCCGTAACGTAAATTCGCGCACGATAAAGTGAGTATACGAACAGTATTTGCGAGGCACGTTTGCCCGGCTAAAGCTTTGTTCGGAGAAACTTGTCGCGATAATGGTACTGAAAGAACAGTATCACAGACACCCATACAAACAGGTGTAAATAAATAGGAAGTTCAAAGTAAGGTGTTTTAGTTCAATATTTAAATGTGTGCAAACATAATCAACAATAACACGGTTGAAAACTTCATCATTGGAAGCCAACCCGTTAAAGAAGGATCCTAGAGTTCGAGATGGAGATCATGGCCTAAGTCACGGATTAGACGAAATCCGAGACATGGAACGTAACTTCTCACTGGATATTAGATGAGTATCCGAGTACATTATTTTAAGTATCATTCTAAAGTTTTGCTGTAGTCATGGAAGGATTTATTGTATATGTTAATATAAACAATACGTGTTTGGAATACAATCAGAAAAAAGAAAATTAAAGACCCATAGGTGAATAGCTTTTATCAACATACAGAATTTCAGTTTGATTAATGTAATAGATTCGTAGATTGAGAATCGTCTAAATATTTCGGATGATCACCATGTTGGATTGTCTATATGTAGACCATAGATTTTTAGCCTACTTTTCACATTTTGCAAAAATGAGGAAAAAGTAGACTTATGAGATCGGGCAAATGTCTGTCTGTCTGTCTGTCTGTCTGTCTGTCCTTCTGTCTGGCTGGCTGGCTGGCTGTGTGTGTGTGTCCCCCCTATCAACTCCTAAACGACGCAGCAATCGAAACAAATTTTGGTAGGTGTAAAGATCTATACCTGAATATCTCACGGCCATATTTGAAAATGATGTCAGTGCTACCAACTGCTGAAAAATCGCAATTGAAATTTGAGCTCCCTGTTGGATATCTTGGAAGGTATGAATGGGAGCTATTTCAAAATTGGCACACGTATAGATAACAAGAAGTTCCGTGACGAACTAAAGAGCCTACTTTTCTTAAAATTCGAGATTCATGCCAATGATTAATCTATATGGATCTACCTAGAATAATGACAAAATTAAGTTGCTAATATCGAAATTTATAATTAGTTCGAAATACTGTATACCTGGCATAATGTAGCCTAATAGAGCACTACAGTTGGCAGCCCTGGTGACTGAATATATTCTTAGTTCCATCTCTTAAAGTACAGAATACAAAATTTGGTTGAAGTCCAATGGATAGCATGGACGCTACATGCAGTTAATCATTGGAACTAACAGCGCGCGTAAAATCATGTTGGCAACAATGTCATGCATGTATTGGTCAGAAATAATCTGAAATAATATGATCTATTGTTGTGCCAATTTTGAATGAAATCCATTAGTTAGTATAGAAGTTACATGCATTTAAAATTGGACCTATCAGCAGGCTTAGAATCATGTTGGCAGCACTGACCTACATTAGTTACTCCAAATTCATCTAGAATGCCAGGTAGTATACGTGTGCAAAGTTTAGTGCTATTGCCTTGCATACTTTCTGATATATCGATATTAGGGTAACAAAATAGACAGCACATATTAACAGTTGGCAGCCCTGGTTGCTCTTAAGAATACGCACAGTCATATCTGTTATGGTACACATAGCACATACGAAATTTGGTTGAAATCCAAACGATAGTATGGAAGGTACATGTATTTAAAGTTGGACCTCTCAGCAGGCTTAGAATCATGTTGGTAGCACTGACGTATATAAGTTACTCCAAATTAATATAGAATGTCAGGTACTATACCTGTGCATAGTTTAAAGCTGTCGTCTTGCATATTTTCTGATATATTGGTATTTGGATAAAAGATATTAAGAGCATTTTTTAACAGTTGGCAGCCCTGGTGGGTCTTAAGAATACGCTCAGTCGTATCAGGTTATGTACACATACAACATACGAAATTTGGTTGAATTTCAATTGATAGTGTAGAAGTTATATGCATTTAAAAATTGGAATTATCAGCAGGCCTATAATCATTTTGGCAACACTGCCCTGTATGGCCTCCTGGAAATTAAACTGCAATATTATTATCTATACGTGTGCCAATTTTGAAATAGCTCCCATTCATACCTTCCAAGATATCCAACATGGAGCTCAAATTTCAATTGCGATTTTTTAGCAGTTGGTAGCACTGACATCATTTTCAAATATGGCCGTGAGATATTCAGGTATAGATCTTTACTCCTACCAAATTTTGTTTCGATTGCTCCAGCCGTTTAGGAGTTGATAGGGGGGAACACACACACAGCCAGCCTGACAGACAGAAGGACAGACAGACAGACAGACAGACAGACAGACACACATTTGCCCGATCTCATAAGTCTACTTTTTCCGCATTTTTGCAAAATGTGAAAAGTAGGCTAATAATATTGCAGTTCAATTTACAGGAGGCCATACATGGCAGTGTTGCCAAAATTATTATAAGCCTGCTGATTGGTCCAAATTTTAAATGGATATAACTTCTACACTATCAATTGGATTTCAACCAAATTTCGTATGTGCTATGAGTACATACACATATATGACTGAGCGTATTCTTAAGATCCCCCAGGGCTGCCAACTGTTAATAAATGCTCTCAATTTTTTTAAATCCCAATACCCATATATCAGAAACTATGCAAGCCGACAGCATTAAACTATGCACACGTATAGTACCTGACATTTTATATTAATTTGGAGTAGCTTATATACGTCAGTGCTACCAACATGTTTCTAAGCCTGCTGAGAGGTCCAACTTTAAATACATGTAACTTCTATACTATCATTTGGATTTCAACCAAATTTCGTGTGTGCTATGTGTACCATAACAGATATGACTGCCGATTCTTAAGAATAACCAGGGCAGCCAACTGTTAATAATACTGTCTCAATTTTTGTTACCCTAATATGAATATATCAGAAAGTATGCAAGCCAATAGCTCTAAACTTTGCACACGTATAGTACCTGGTATTCTAGATTACTTTGGAGTAACTAATATACGTCAGTACTGCCAATATGATTCTAAGCCTGCTGATAGGTCCAATTTTAAAATGCATGTAACTTCTATACTAACTAATGGATTTCATTCAAAATTGGCACAACAATAGATCATATTATTTCAGATTATTTCTGACCAATACATGTATGTCATTGATGCCAACATGATTTTACGCGCGCTGTTAGATCCAATGTTTAACTGCATGTAACGTCCATGCTATCCATTGGACTTCAAGCAAATTTTGTATTCTGTTCCTTACGAGATGGAACTAAGAATATATTCAGTCACCAGGGCTGCCAACTGTAGTGCTCTATTAGGCTACTTTATACCAGGTATATTTCGAACTAATTAGAAATTTCGATATTACCAACTTAATTTCGTCATTATTCTAGATAGATCCATATAGATTAATAATTGGCATGGATCTTAAATTTTAAGGAAGGTAGGCTCTTTAGTTCGTCACGGAACTTCTTGTTGTACCATAAGAAGAAGTTATCAGTTGGCAGTCAAAGTGAAAGGTCGTGTTTTTCCCGAGCTCTCAGGTGTGCTGAAATGGGTTGTTCTCTGGAGTGTTATCGGGCGAGGATCGGACTGTGGTATGCGAAGGGTAGTCGGGATTTCCGGTGTTTGTGTGTGCGTACGGGACCTAGCAACTTGTGGTTCATAGCTCTAGTGATAGCTGCATTGCTAGTTATTGGTGGAGTGGAAGTGAATCCAGGGCCTGTTACTCCAAATGTGAATCAGGCAAATGATCCAGTGGCAGCTTTAAAGTGTTCGACGTGCAGTAAACATTGAAGAATGGTGTTGAGTGTGGACTATATGAGAAATGGTTTCACTTCGGCTGTATTAAGGTCAAGAAGGAGGATTGTGATGTCGGAAATTGGTGTTGTAAAGTATGTGATACGCCGGACTGTTTGAGGGTGCAAATCAAAGCAAGGGTTCAAATAATACAGGAACTTAGAGCAAAGCTTCGTGAATCAGAAGAAACGGTGAAGGATGTGACTGAACGGCTTTCTACTGGGATCAGTGTGGAAGAGGGCGTGCAGGAGCAAACTGAGGATGACGTTATCATAATGGGTGATTCAATGATACGATGGAGTGCGAATATCTCGAGGAAATCAGGTGCGAAAGTGCGGTGTTATCCGGGGATTAAAATTGACCAGCTTGCCCAACAATTGGAAGAATCAAATGTAGAGGACTGTGACAAAGTGAAAGTGTTGCTGCTACATGTTGGGACGAACGATTTGAAGAAGAGGGCTACATCTGATTACATCATGGGGGAGCTCTACGAACTAGGCAGAAAAGCTAAAAGCAAGTTTAGAAATGCAAAAATTATATTGAGTGGCATTGTTCGACGGAGAGATGTTCCGTTAAGGCGAGTTAAGACTGTAAATGACCGCATGGACTGGGTATGTGCACAACTGGGATTAGTGTACGTAGAAGCTGACTGCTGGATTGGTGGCCGTGACTTCGCCCGAGACGGGCTGCATCTAAATCGACGGGGCGCTTTTAACCTAGGGAGCCTACATGACAGGGTCATCGGTTCGTGCCGGCTTTTGTGAGGAGGAGCAGGTCCAGAGGTTGCCAGCCGATGGGAACAGAAGGAGCTATTTCGAGATATTTGCTGCGGAGGTAAGACTCTAAGATTACTGCAGGTTAATTGTCAGAGTTTAGGAAATAAATTAATTGAATTTTGGAATCTTGTAGAGACGTATTCTCCGGACATTGTCATTGCAACTGAATCTTGGTTATATGAGGACATAAATAGTAGCGAAATAATTCAAGGGACCTACGAAATGTACAGAAGGGATCGGGGGAAGCGAGGTGGTGGGCTATTTATTTGTGTGCGCAAAAATATAGCTAGTTTCTTAAAGTGGGCTGATATGGATCATGAAATGTTATGTGTACAAATTTCGGATAAAGGAAATAAATTCCCTCTTCAGATGATAGGGGCGTATAGAGCACCGAAAGATAACTTTTCTCTCCTCGAAACACTGTATGATAAAACTTGTACGGGTAATGCTATAAAAAAGAGCATAATAATTGCTGGAGATTTAAACCTCCCCAAAGTAGACTGGTCTGGTGAGTCAACTAGCTGTGGTCAAGCTCAGAGCGCTGCAAATAAATTCTTAAGGGAGGGGGGATTTTCCCAAGTAGTTGACTTCCCAACTAGAGACAATTATACCTTAGATGTTTATCTCGTAAGGCCTGTAGAGCTGTATATTAACTGTCTGAAAGTACCAGGAATTAGTGACCATTCTGGGGATGAATTAAATATTAGATATGGTGACATTACAAAATTAGACTCTGATGTAGCAAAAAAGATCATATTCCAGTATCGCAGGGTGGATCAGGGCAAGTTTCAGGGGTATTTGAATGAGCTATTTGTAGGATGGGCATCGGAAGGAAATCACATTAATATCCTGTGGACTAACTTTTTGAAAATTTTAAATAGTGCTGTTGATAAATTTGTCCCATTTAAATTGCTCAAACAAAACCCAGATCCTGAGTATTACACACGAGAAATTAGGAGTCTAAAACGGAAAATTAGGAAATTATACAATAAAAGACATGATAGTGACAAGTATATGTTGAAATTTAAGTCCTTATCAAGAGAGCTCGTCTTAAAAAAGAGGGCTGCTCATGACAGTTATATGCAAGGTTTACTTGGTTCGGGAGGTGATGGGTGGAAAAATGTTTACAGTTATGTTAGGAGAAGAAAGGGAAATTCAAATAATTTGTCGATGATAATGTCCGGTGACGGTAAATTAATTACTGAGAAACAGGCCATTGCTAATGAATTAAATGTCTTTTACGGTAGTGTGTTCAATAAATCCAATAGCTGTGTGTTGGACCTTAACGACGAATCAGGGGCTCCCCTGTTCCAAATAAACCAGTCAGCAATTGTAAAGCTAATACAAAAACTACGTTTCAATGTATCCAAGGGTCCTGATAATATTGTTAGTGAAGTACTTAAACTAGGAGGTAGGGCCGTGGCACGATACTTGGAGGTGATGTTTAATGTGTCCATTAACAATGCGCAAATCCCAGATGACTGGGAAAGAGCTACGGTAGTCCCAATATTTAAGGGAGGGAGCAGACTTGGATTGGGCAACTACAGGCCGGTTAGCCTTACGTCCATCGCTTGTAAACAGATGGAGCATCTCATTTGCGACTACTTGAGGGAAGAGTGGGAGACATTATCATGGTTTAATGATAGGCAACATGGATTTCGGAAAGGTTACTCATGCGAGAGTCAGATGCTATCACTTTTTCAAGACATTAGCGAATCGTTAGACCATGGAGTTTCTGTCGACGCCGTGGTTATAGATTTTGCGAAGGCATTTGATGTCGTGCCGCATGACATGCTACTCCATAAATTAGCTTCGACGAAGATTGATAGAAGAGTAATTTTATGGATCCAAGAATTTTTGACGGGTCGTTCACAGAAAGTGAAAGTCGAAGGCATATTCTCGGATGAAATTACCGAAACGTCGGGTATCCCTCAGGGCAGCGTAATCGGAACTTTGTTATTTTTGGCGTTTATAAATGACTTACCAAATGGGATTCGCAGTGACTGTCGATTGTTTGCGGATGATTGTGTAATATATCGAACGATACATGACTCACAAGACAATGCAGTGCTTCAAGAGGACCTGAACCTGGTCTATAAGTGGGCGATTGAAAATAAAATGAAAATAAACACAAGAAAATGCAGTCTCTTAAAAATAGGGAAAGTGCGAAGGCAGGATTTTCAATATAACATTGGCTCTGAAATACTTGTAGAGGAAGATTCTTGCAAATATTTGGGCGTTCACATATGGAGTAGTCATGTAGGATGTGTTGTTTCAAAAGCTTACAAATCCCTGCACTTTGTAATGAGGGTATTAAAAGGAAGTAGTACCTCTGCTAAAGAATTAGGCTATTTGTCACTTGTAAGACCTATTCTGGAATATGCCTCGGCGGTTTGGGATCCATATCAAGTAGGGCTCATCAATGAGTTGGAAGTGGTACAAAGAAAGGCCGCTAGATTTGTGCTCAGTGACTTTAATCCCAGGAGCAGTGTGAGCCGTATGTTAAAGAAACTTGGGTGGGAATCACTGGAGGCTAGGAGGATGAAATCTAGACTCTGCGCTATGTACTACACGTATAAAAATCAACCAGCATGGGGTGAGCTTAGCAAACGATTGGGAAAGCCCACTTACATGGGTAGGAGCGATCATCCTTTCAAAGTTAAGGGCCGACCACAGCGAACAAGTTATGGTAAATATTCTTTTGTAAACCGTGCCATTGATAACTGGAACTCTCTACCTGCCGCAGTCTTAGAGCCTTTTCCCAAACATATAGGTGTGTTTAAGAAAAGACTGACTATTTTTGTAAATACTCCAGTTTAATTATTGTATAATTGTTATTGAATTGTTATGTATAATTATTTATTTGTAATGTATATCCAATTTGCCACCGGGGGACACACCCCCCATTGCAAATAAATGAATGAAAAAAATGAATTATTGCGTAGGTTCATTATTCAAACGTTTAGCTTTGTAGCAAGATTAGGACACAAAAACATAACAAAAATTGAAATTTCCTAAAGCAGCCATCTTGAGTTTATGAGAACAGTAGAATTAAATTAGATGCCAGTGTATTAAATCTTGTAAAGACATGTAGGGTGATTGGTTTTACTGCGCTCTGTTAATTAAATCTCGGGGAAATCCCATTCATATAATTTATATTCGCTTGGACGCCACATTGGTTTTTTAATTACGAGGTTTATAATCGTCACATAGCTGAACGTATTCTCTACCATCCTGCAATATTTCAGGGTGATATTGGTGACATTTTCGGAGATATGGAATGCCGGTGAAATATTTCGTGCAGCCGCCATGTAGGATTGGTGATACGTATTAAAATTTGAAAGGCACGGTCGAGGTCGGACGAGGTGTTACTTTGTCCTCCATTCATTGAAATCGGTTTAGCCGTTTATAATTCATTAGGGGGACACACACACACGGACAAAAGGTGATCTCATATGATTATTTTTAGTATATTCGCATCTATGAAAAAAATAGGCTTATGAGATCATTTTTGTCCGTGTGTGTGTGTGTGTGTGTGCGTATGTCTGTGTGAAGCGCTAATAAAATCTAAACAGCTGAAGCGATTTGAATGAAAATCGGTATGAACATACTACTACTACTACCTGACCATGTCTTTCAAACTTTTATGCGTTTTACCAATCCAACATGGTGACCGCGCGAAATATTTGAATGGGATTCCATATCTCCACAACAGTAACATACATCACTCTGAAATTTTGTACGGTGATACAGAGTACTACTAGAAGTTCACCTATGTGACTTTCAAAAACCTGTTAAGTAAAAAACCAACATGGTGGCCAAGCAAAAAAACACATTTTAATGCAATTTTTTCGCGATTTAGTTATCCGAGCGCAGTGAAACTTGGTGCGGTAAATGTTTATTCAAAATTTAACCTACTGGCATCTAATTTAATTCATTTGTTTTCATATCCCCAAGATGGAGGCAGTGCCAGATTTTAAAATTAACTTTTTATTTCTTGTGTCCTAATCATGCGATCAAAGTGAATGTTTGAATAATGAACCTACACAATAATCTCCATCTAATGGTACATAACTCTATGGGCTACATATATAACAATCCAAGATGGTGACCATCCGAAATATTTGGACGGTTCTCAGCATCTACGAATCTATTACAGCTAACAAACTGAAAAGTTCAATGTTGATAGAGACAATTAACTTAAGTTCACCTATGGGACTTTCAATAATTTGGTGAACACAAAACCAAAGAGGCAGCCAATCAAAGTTAAAACAGTTAAATGATATTAACTCGTGATTAAA
The DNA here is from genome assembly GCA_946902985.2 of Meconema thalassinum. NCBI lineage: Eukaryota > Metazoa > Arthropoda > Insecta > Orthoptera > Tettigoniidae > Meconema > Meconema thalassinum. The sequence continues at coordinate 206,439,024 of OX336389.2, read as the reverse complement.
TCACCTTAGCACAGTGCAACTTGCTACGTATTATATACAGGGTGATTCTTATTAACGTTTAAAACTCTCTGTAGCGACATACATGGCATTGAGACAAGTAATTTGATATAGGACACTTAGGGTCGCAAGTGTCCGGAAATACCTTAAAAGTGAACCACAACTGTTAAACATATGACGTCATCAGGTGACGGCTCAGCTCGAGAGGTCAGTCCCGTGCTCTCTTACGCACACCAAAGCATCGAAAGCAAACGTTGAATGTCATATCACTCTGGCTCTGAGTCTGCGTGTGCGACGTGGGCACGTGGGGTTCAAGGTTCAAATCCGGATCCTATCCATCATCTTTCTTTGTTCTCTCTCTCCTCCTTTCAAGTGGAAGCTGTTTGTTGACATTAAGACACGGAACCAGAGAGATATGATATTCAACGTTTGCTTTGGTGTGTTTAAGGGAGCATGGGCCTGACCGCTCGAGCTGAGCCGTCACCTGATGACGTCATATGTTTAACAGTTGTGGTTCACTTTTAAGGTATTTCCGGACACTTGCGACCCTAAGTGTCCTATATCAAATTACTTGTCTCAATGCCATCTACGTCACTACAGAGAGTTTTAAACGTTAATAGGAATCACCCTGTATAGTAACCTAGTATATATCAATCCAGCATGATGGCCATCCGTAATATTCAGACAGTACTCAATATCTACGAACCCATAACAGCAATCAAACTAACAATTTTGTATGTTGATAGAGGCTATTAACATAGTTCACCTATGGGACTTTAACTTGGTGAGCACAAAACCAACATGGTGGCGAGGCGAAATTTAAATATTTAAATGGAATTTTCCCGCGACTTTTCATCCGAACGCTGTGAAACTAGGCACGGTATAGCTTCATACAAGCCTTAATATACTGACGTCTAATTTAATTGAATTTTATGAGAACTTAAAAATGGGGGCTGTGCAAATTCTTTAAAATCTCGTATATTTATCAAGCAATAGAAATGTAGCTTGGTATAATGAACGATTATTAGAATACTCATTTGCTGGCATATAATTCTATAGCCTATATATTAAACAATACAATATTATTTTAGCGGTTCACAATATCTCCTAAACGATATAAGCAATCAAACTGATTTTTAATGGCGATAGAGGAATATTATCTAAGTACATATTTGTGACTTTCCAAATCCCGAGAAACACAAACACAATATGGTTATAACGTGTTTTTCGAGGTTTTTTTTATGCAACTGGCATAAGTCAGTAGGAAGCCATTCTATATTTATTTACGCGGCAAATTGTTCAGCCAAGAGAATTTTTCATGTTAATTTATTATTATTATTAATTTATTATAATTATTATTAAGGTATTTTCGGAGCATTTTATAAAAATTATTAGCATTCAGATAGGTTTTCTATGTCTTAGAAAACGCTATCAAGCAAATTATTACGAACGACAATATCATAGAAAATTATGTGATTGCGGAATTTTACGGAGTTTTCGTCAGTTAGGGTATATCGAGAGACGTGACTCACTGGGAATTCAAGTACACGCTTAATCTTGTCGAGAAGCATGACGCAATCCTGGGTCGCAGCGTCCAGGAAAGGCGAATAGTTGGAACGGAAATCGACTTCACCCTCCGCGGGCCGTAGGTAATGAGCCAGAGAAGGGGAAGTAGCGGGGTGGCAGAGCCAATCAGTGGAGACCACGTAAGCTAGAAGTCGGCTGAAGAGTGGGGGAGCCGACGTGTGGATATATCGTTCGACGCGCCGTGGAACGAGGTCAATCTGTGTAGTTCTTGCCGAGTGTGGTTATACGCGGGAGTCGCTCCGATGTTCCGTGGAACGAGGACTATCTGTGTAGAACTTAACGAGTACGTTTGCACGCGGGAGTCGCTCCGATGTTCCGTGGATTGGAGGACTAACTTTTGTAAAACTTAACCAGTGCGGTTGTACGAGTGTTTGGGTCCGATGTACGAACCATAGAATTATCTAATCTACGAGAATCTCATCAAATATCGACGGAGATGTCGACGTCCAGGAGACTGTGGGAAGCTCACAGCATCATCCAGTACGAGGGAAAGGCTTCGGCAATTTCCAGTGGTAAGCGCGAATGACGCAGAAATACGCAATCTCTCATTTCTCTTTGTTTTATATTTCATATTTCAGTAACTTCATAGCTTGGGAATAAGAGTAAAATCAATAATTTATCAGACTCCGTTTTCACGTAATTCTCTATCGGTAATATTAAAATCACAACGCTCCTATTTAAATTTTATACTTATTATTATTATTAATTTTGCTATTCTTGTTTTATATAATACATTCATTTCTTTTACAATGCAATCTTTGCTTTCAGTATGTAGCATTAGATATAGACCAATTCCTTCTCCTGATACAATTGTTTGTTGGGTTAATGATCAAATCATACCACGATCTGAGTGAATAGAGTCTTGAAGGTGTTCTGCCAGAGCTAGACGTTGTTAAATACAAATTTAGATTTCAACATTGCATTGAGGTCTTGGCGCCCATTAAAACAACATAGCTTAGGCAAAGGGTGGGCTAGCAAAACTGCTACATTTGTACGCTCAACGTGGAGCAAAGTAAATACCGTTTCACTTGTCATCCCAGCCTAAGCAAAACTGCTACAATTGTCGCTACCAACATGGGGCATTAAATAAACTGCTACAATTGTCGCCGACAACTTGGGGCTGAAAACCTAATAGCATTTGTGGAAGGAGAAGGGTATATATTTCTGTGCCTGTATTTTGGGGGTTATTTGTCTTTACCAGTGTATATCATTATGGGGGATGAGAAAGAAAGACAGATGAGGTTACGTAGTGGTCATCAACTGGAGAGTGATGATACGAGAAGTATGTCGAGTGATGGTAGTACCGGGGTAGCGGAGGTAAATCCCGATACTGAAACAGGGAGTGTAGGAGGCCAACCAGAATTAAAAACTTTACTTCTCGAGTTCATGTATCAGAACAAAGTTAGTAGTGATGCCTTAAATGCAAAATTAGAACAAAACAGTAGGGAAAATAAAGAAAGTACAGAAGCTTTAAATGCAAAATTAGAACAGAATAATGCAAAATTAGAACAGAATAATGCAAAGTTAGAACAAAACAGTAGGGAAAATAAAGAAAGTACAGAAGCTTTAAATAAAAAATTAGAACAGAATAATGCAAAGTTAGAACAAAACAGTAGGGAAAATAAAGAAAGTACAGAAGCTTTAAATAAAAAATTAGAACAGAATAATGCAAAATTAGATAAGAACAACAAGGAAATTAGTGTGAAAATGGAGCAGATTAGAGGAGAAATCAGAGGAGTAATGGAAGAGAAGGTTAAAGAGATCATTGCAGATGTAGACAAGAAATTAGGAAAAGTACAGGAGGAGTTAGAAATGAGAATCAGTACACAGGCTGAAAATTTAAAAGAACTAGTGCAACTGGAAACACTGCAGGTTAAAAAGAAATTGGGGGGAGAAATTGACAAGATTCAAGTATCAACTAAAGAGGTTAAGGAACAGCTGGGGGGTAGAATTGAGAAAGTCCACTCGCAAATAGTTGCAGAAGTAAATGATTTAAGAGAGAGTAATAGAGGAAGCATTAGCAAGATTGAGGAGAAACAAGCAAAGCTATATGATAAAGTAGAGGAATCAGAAGGAAACATTAAATTAACAGTAAACAGTATTGGGAGGAAGGCTGAGGAGAAAATCGCAGAATTAGAGTTAAAATTAAAAGCTAGGATCAGGCAAGAAAATAGTCAGAATAGGCCAGTTTTTGTGAATAGCACACACAGGGAGGTAGAACTGGGTAAGTTCAGCAATCGACAGGGGTGCCCAATGGAGTTCATGAACACTATAGAAAATAAATTCGGGGAGAGGTTGGAAAATGGTAGTATTGAGTGGTGCCAGGTAGTTGAAATTTTAGAACAAGTGTTTGGGGGGGAAACGAGGAATTGGTTTGCTGTCTACAGAGACAAGTTTACTGATATTAATGACTTTAAAATGAAATTCTGTGAAAAGTTCTGGAATGAGGTTATTCAGTCGCAGCATCGTGAGGGAGTAGTGTGTGGCAAATATAACCCTAAAGGAAGCTCCACCATGACCGAATACTTTTTAGGGCAGGTATTAGTGTGTAAATATCTGGATGGCTTGAAGGAGGAAAGTGATGTGGTGAGGTTGCTACTTAGGCACTTTCCCTATAGGATCAAGGAGGCTGCTTGTATCCAGAATGTAAAGACTATATCACAAGTAGAAAATTTGTTAAGCACATTTTATGCACTAGGGAGAGGGGGTTATGAGGACAATTTCAATAGGAACCAGGGTAATAATAATAATAGACCTAATGAAGCCAGGCATCAAGGAGTTCAAGGGAACGGTGGCGAAGGGGCCAACGCTCAAAATAGAAATAATAATAATCAGCTAAATCAGAACAGAGGAAATGGCTATGGTAATCAGTATCAAGGGAGGAACAATGATTTCAGGGGAAATCAAGGGAGTAACAATGATTACAGGGGAAATCAAGGGAGAAACAATGATTTCAGGAGAAATCAAGGGAGAAATTATAATAACAATAATTACAACCAGAATAGGGGTCAAGGAAGAGGACAGCCTAGTGGTAGTAATATACAGCCAAACAATGACAACACAGCCCAGAACAACCAGACCAGTTCAGTAGTTAGTAGTACTACGGCCAGCTGTAGCGGTTCTTTAAACGCGAACCAGGCTGCGAAGTAAGGTCAGAATCTCAGTCTGTAGCATGCCCTGTCCATACAATTATACAGGAACCCTATGACCTAAATGTAAGAAATGAATTATTACATGAACTAAATGATGAAGGTATTATTCAGGAAGTGGTTAGTAAGAGCCCCATAGTTAAATTTAACGTGTCCGAGGCGTACACAGATGTTTTAATTGATAGTGGTTGTATGAAGAGTTGCATAAGTAGTGCATTTTATGATAAAATGAAAGGAACTGGAGTAAATTTTGAGGAGATGCCAATTAAAAGCACTTTTGTTATCACAGCTGTTGGGAAGAGGTCTAAAGTAATTTCTAAGCAAGTTTTAGTAGACATTAAAATTAATAATCATGTAGAGAAGCAGATTTGCCTTGTAATTCCAAATTTAGTATTCAGTGTTATCTTGGGTTCAGAGTGGCTAAGTAGAGTGTCTGGTAACTTATGTTATGATGTAGGGAGTTTGAAATTTAAATAGGGAGATTCTGAAGTAGAAGTAGCGTTCAATGACCATATTCAGAGGAGTAGTATTGTAGGTGTGATTTGTACTTTAAATGAGATATCGCCAGCCGTAGAGCGGGGTTCTCCATGTTTTGTGGGCAGTGTGATTACGAACGGTAGTCTAGAGGACTCGTTACGTGATGCTGCATTTCTGGGAAATATAGAGGTGGAACAATGTGTTCGGCTCTATGATGTGTTATGGTGTAATAGGAGAGTTTTTGAGGATCGCATTGGTATGGCCAATTGCTATACACATTCATTGAACGTTATTGATAGATCAGTATTCACAGGCCATAGATATCCTGTACCTTACGCTTATCAGAGTGCAATTGAGGCACAAATTAATCAGATGCTTGAAGATGGGATTATTGAGCACTCTAACAGTCCGTATGTTAATTCTTTGATCACGGTACCCAAAACCGACGGCACGGTTCGTATTTGTTTAGACGCTCGTTTGGTTAACAGTAGAATTAGTTCAGATCAGCTGAAATCTATGTCAATAGAGGAATTAATGCAAACATTTGAGGGGAAGAAGTATTTCACTTGTGTAGATTTGAGTTCCAGTTTTTGGCAAGTGCCACTTATGTACGAAGATAGACCATTTACAGCTTTTAGTCATAAATATAACCTTTATCAATTTTGTAGAACACCTTATGGGTTAAAGAGTAGTTCAGCAGCTTTAATTAGGGCTTTAAACATCGCATTAGGGGATGACACAGGAGAGTTTGTAACCATTTACATAGATGATATGGTAATTAGTTCACGCAGTTTTGAGGAGCATCTAGGTCATTTAGATATAGTTTTTCAGAAGTTAGATCAGGCAGGGTTCACTTTGAAGCTGTCTAAGTCGTCATTCTGTCAGTCAGAAGTGACCTTTTTAGGTCATAGAGTGTCGAGTAGAGGTGTAACACCAGAAGATAGTAGGGTTAATAAGATACTTAACGCAGAGGTGCCACAGAATGTTAAACAGTTAAAAACTTACCTGGGAATTTGCAACTTTTTCAGGAGGTTCGTTCTTAAATACTCAGGGTTGGTAGAACCATTCAGGGAATTGCTTAAAAGTGGGACTCGGTGGAGATGGGAGTCCAAGCATGATCAGGCTTTTAGAGCGCTGAAGGAAGGGTTTGAGAAAGCTGTAGTGCTGAAATATCCGTTAAAAGATAAGGAATATGTGGTTATGACAGATGCTTCACATATAGGCATTGCTGGAGTATTATGTCAGAAAGATGATGAGGGTAATCTGTGCATTGTATCTTTAGCCTCGCGAGGACTGACAGCAGCAGAGAAAAGATACACGATTACCGAGTTAGAGCTTTTAGGTATTGTTTTCAGTTTAGGGAAATTTAGAATGTATTTAGTAGGGGGGAAATTTGAGATCCACACAGATCACCATGCATTACTGTATATGAGGACTTGTAAACTCAGTTCTAACAGAGTTAGTAGGTGGATTCTTGCTCTGCAGGAATACGAATTCACAGTAAAATATATTAAAGGTAAAGATAACATTCTTGCAGACATGCTATCGAGGGACACTAATTTATGTAGGGATTATCCTGTGGTTAAAGCAGAGGACGGTTTTTTAATATGTGCATGTGTGGACAGTAGCAACAGGGCATCGTTACAGACACTGAGTAATATGCTAGGTAGAGCAACGTGATGACGTTCATTTAAGGGAGCCACTTGCAAGGTTGGAAGCAGGTGACGCAGAAACATTTATAGTTTCCAAACGTATTGGAAAAACAGCATATGTGCTGGAGGATAGTGAGGGAAACAGATTATACGGGACGTATAATATACATAGTCTCCGAAAGTATGTGTCATAAAGTGAGGATGTTTAGCTGGCGAGCCAGCCTATCAAATGAGTAAGTGTGGTATTTGGTGCGTGGGAGGAGATGGTCTTCCAGGCAGGCGTATCAGAAGTCACACAGGGGGGTAGTATGTAAGTAAATGAGAGTTTTTAAGGTACAGGGAAATATGACGGGATTGTCGGATGCTCTTGAGCACTAAAATGTCTCGATACACCAAGGCCAGAATTTGGTAGCGCTGGTGAATTCCCATTTGCCTCCTAGAGATGGGTGAGCGCTTGGACAGGGTATTTTTGCTTAAGGCGTCCACGAGGCAAAAGATGGGCCATCAGAATGCGAGACAGTCCTTCATGAAACTCATACATATCAGCACACGTGATTTCTGTTTACGGTCTCGCCATGTAGGATTCGTAAGTGTGTAATTTAAGGTAATTTGTACAATGGTTTCATTTGTGTGAGGAGAACTGGTCTGTGTTGAGAACTAGTATTAAGTAGAATATGGTCTACGGGAACTTAACAAGACAGGGCGATTACGGCACAGAAATATTTGGTGTTATATGTAATGCGCATTTACTGTTATTTTTTCAGAAGTCAATATTAATTTAATCTACTTTAAAGAGAGATTAAGTATTATGGTCACGAGGCGCTGCCACAATAGTGTGATCGTGTGCTCAGTGATAAGTGAGATTACATTTCACCATAAGGAAGGGACCTCCAGTGAAATTAGGAAGTTCTATGGAGATATAAATATATCAGAACACCTTCAATGCGTGTGATATGACATCATAAATACATAGTGCTCACACATTAATTATGTCTATTTCTCCAACATAGAGAAATTTGAGAGGCGGAAATATCCGTGGAACACTATTCTATATGTAAAACATTGGACTGGTTGCAAAGTGCAATCCATAGTGACAACAAACTTTGACGCAATGTGCGTGAAGAAAAATTTTGAGTGTATATATCTGTAATTTAGGGTGATCTCATTTATGTAATATGTATTTTGGATGGGGATTATTAACGTGTCTGGGATAATCGGATAATGGACCGTCGTCACGGTAAATCATCCGATGATCCGAGGCGAATATGTAACGTGTTTTTCGAGTTTTTTTTAATGCAACTGGCATAAGTCAGTAGGAAGCCATTCTATATTTATTTACGCGGCAAATTGTTCAGCCAAGAGAATTTTTCATGTTAATTTATTATTATTATTAATTTATTATAATTATTATTAAGGTATTTTCGGAGCATTTTATAAAATTATTAGCATTCAGATAGGTTTTCTATGTCTTAGAACTAGCTATCAAGCAAATTATTACGAACGACAATATCATAGAAAATTATGTGATTGCGGAATTTTACGGAGTTTTCGTCAGTTAGGGTATATCGAGAGACGTGACTCACTGGGAATTCAAGTACACGCTTAATCTTGTCGAGAAGCATGACGCAATCCTGGGTCGCAGCGTCCAGGAAAGGCGAATAGTTGGAACGGAAATCGACTTCACCCTCCGCGGGCCGTAGGTAATGAGCCAGAGAAGGGGAAGTAGCGGGGTGGCAGAGCCAATCAGTGGAGACCACGTAAGCTAGAAGTCGGCTGAAGAGTGGGGGAGCCGACGTGTGGATATATCGTTCGACGCGCCGTGGAACGAGGTCAATCTGTGTAGTTCTTGCCGAGTGTGGTTATACGCGGGAGTCGCTCCGATGTTCCGTGGAACGAGGACTATCTGTGTAGAACTTAACGAGTACGTTTGCACGCGGGAGTCACTCCGATGTTCCGTGGATTGGAGGACTAACTTTTGTAAAACTTAACCAGTGCGGTTGTACGAGTGTTTGGGTCCGATGTACGGACCATAGAATTATCTAATCTACGAGAATCTCATCAAATATCGACGGAGATGTCGACGTCCAGGAGACTGTGGGAAGCTCACAGCATCATCCAGTACGAGGGAAAGGCTTCGGCAATTTCCAGTGGTAAGCGCGAATGACGCAGAAATACGCAATCTCTCATTTCTCTTTGTTTTATATTTCATATTTCAGTAACTTCATAGCTTGGGAATAAGAGTAAAATCAATAATTTATCAGACTCCGTTTTCACGTAATTTTCTATCGGTAATATTAAAATCACAACGCTCCTATTTAAATTTTATACTTATTATTATTATTAATTTTGCTATTCTTGTTTTATATAATAAATTCATTTCTTTTACAATGCAATCTTTGCTTTCAGTAGGTAGCATTAGATATAGACCAATTCCTTCTCCTGATACAATTGTTTGTTGGGTTAATGATCAAATCATACCACGATCTGAGTGAATAGAGTCTTGAAGGTGTTCTGCCAGAGCTAGACGTTGTTAAATACAAATTTAGATTTCAACATTGCATTGAGGTCTTGGCGCCCATTAAAACAACATAGCTTAGGCAAAGGGTGGGCTAGCAAAACTGCTACATTTGTACGCTCAACGTGGAGCAAAGTAAATACCGTTTCACTTGTCATCCCAGCCTAAGCAAAACTGCTACATGGTGGCTAAGTAATTTTCAAATATTTCTAATATTCTTTTTGCGATCTAATCACCCTAGACCAGTGATGCTAAGAACAGCGAATCTTAATTCAGAGGTTACTATAAGGACATCTCATGTTTAATTATTCAAGATGACATCAGCTCGAAATTTTGAAACCTTATTCTTTTATTTTACGTGCCCTATTCAAACGATTCCAAAGATGATTTGTATGATAGGTTATTATAATAATCATAATCTAATGGCACTAAATTCTGTAGCTTACTTTTCGTAAATCATAGAAGCCGTGCATTTCACCTTTCAAAAAAATTAATTCCCGTGATTCGTTACAGAAAGAAGCCATCTAACGAGAGGAGTCATATTCACCGATACTGAAAGCTATATATTCTAGCCCATACTTTCTCAATGAGATGGTGTTGGTAGAGTAATAGGTCGTGTATCAAAAGCTATTTAGTATACATCACGTGGAAAATCCTTTTAATAGCCAGGGAGTTTTTAATGGAAAAGGCCAGTAGGATACGAAAATTGGCTAACAAACATATGGAGGGCATTAGGAAATAAAATGATTGCCAAAAATCACAAAATAGTAGTCGGACGTCTGTCTTGAGTACAATGAAGTATTTCCCCCAGGGGCTCACATCTTGTGGGCGTGGGTTGGCGACCACGGGGCCCCAGCTGGGTCCGGCATTGCTTCCACTTACTTGTGCCGGGCTCCTCTCTGTCTTCTTTCCTGTCGACCTCACTTGGTCAACTCTTGTTCTCTTCTGATCCCGACGGTATTAGGGTATCCGAGGCCTAGGGAGTCTCTTCCTTTCCCGCCTTAATTGGTCCTTGTCTCATCTTTTCTGATACCCTCTATCTGCGAGGGGTCAGCCTTCTTTTTCTCTTCCTTTTACCTCCTGCCTTGTGCTCTAGGCCCTTGAGGAGGCAGGGTGTATGTAGCCCCACCACTTCTGGTGCACCCTAGATAATGCTACACCCTCAGGGGCTCACGGCTGGTGAGTTCGGGAGTAGGCGATCCCGAGGGATTCCTGAGCTGGGTCCGTTTTCCCCTTTTGTCCCTTACCTTTGGGGCGGACCCTCACCTCTTTCACTTTCCTACATGCCTTTCATGGCTCCCCTTCCTTCCAAGTCCCTCAATCCGCCTTCTCCGAGGGTTGAGGGCATTTCTTTTCCTTCTGTCTTTTATTTGCCTTATTCTCCTTTATTTTTCCATTTCTTCTTCTGGTATGTTGGTTAGTAGTTAGTTTTAATTTTAAGTTCGCTTTTCATTTTCAACTTCACGATCACCCAAACCATCAGGGGCCGATAACCTAGATGTTAGGCCCATTAAAACAACAATTATCATCATCATCAACAATGAAGTATTGGTTTGCGAGCAGATGTGATAAGTAAGTGGAATTTTTATCTGAAGAGGAAATGACATACCGTACTGTAATTTTGATTTTATCGGGGTTGTAGCATTACAGTATATCTTCAGACCACATCGTGGTTGTTACGCCTGGCATACTTGGCTGTCACCCCGGAGGTCCGTGTTCGATCCCCGGCTTTTCCAAGAAATGTAATTCTGGTCTGAGGGTTGGAACGGGGGTACACTCAGTCTCATGATGAAAAACTGAGAAGAAGTGGGTTCTATACCCAACTCAACCATCCAGGAAGTGGTTTTCCGTTGTTTCCCACTTTTACTCCAGGCGATTGCCGGGATGGTTCCTTACTTCAGGCCATGGCTGTCTGCTGCCCAATCCTCACTGGAACTACATATACACACTCTAATACAGCGATCTTAATAACACAGGTTACGAAACAAAATCCACACGGGTCTAAATGACCACGATGTCCAAGCCATTCAAATGCAATAACAATATGGCTGGAAACTGGATTCTAGTGGTGTATTTTGCACGTGTATATGGAGTGAAGTAGATTTAGCGACTTACTTGCGGATATGGTGTCTGGCTCCAGCACGCTCGTTGTCTGTGGGGCGGAGCGGTTGCCATAAAGATAGTCCTGCTCATCTTGTAGAACTCTGGCCATCAACACTGACATCACAGTGAAGTAGCACTGAAACAAGAAAGGAAACAGAGAAATCAGGTCAGTTGTTACCTGTAAGAGCACTGTTTACACATACAGTGTGGGTAATGTATTGCTAGACAGTACCCCTGATCAGGAGGTACCGTACCGAAAGATGTGCGTGCTTCAATTACATTATTGAAACATGTCTAGCAGCTAACCGTTGGCCCTAGGACTCTGGGGTTGCACTATGCCGTGCAGCATAAAGACCGAATTAATAATGTGTGAAGCAGATCAGCATCAGGCGAGTTATTCTCAAATTCCATGTTGCTATAATCACTTTCTGGAAAGTCATTTGCCTTATTCCGGATTGGACGCGTGATACAGCGGTAACGTTCTCTCCTGATGTATCCGAGATTGCAGGATCGAATCCTGGCGAAGTCAGTTGGCATTTCAGGCTGCGCAAATGCAAGCAAGCCGTGTCATTAGATGTACTGTTAGGTTAAAGATCCCCTTGGGGCAAAATTACGACACTCGGGCCTCTCTAAAAGCCTCAGTAGTTAGAATGGACGTAAAACCAATAACAATAACATTATTATTATAATTAGCCATATTCTATCGAGTAACAGCGCATCATGTGTCTTATCTTAAGGTAAATAATGCGAGCTCAAAACACCAAGTTTCCCAGCGATCGCATGGTTATTAGGCCAGAAATGAATTTGATGAATTTACGTATTCACAATGTCGTTTTCATACCTCATACCTATTGGAGGGTCGCATCTGTAAACTTAATTTACTGAACCAACTTTCAATTTGATCAAAAATCCCGAGGTCTGTATATTGGTACTTTTGTGTTGCCGCAATATAGAATTGGTTATTGTAACGTTTAGATGCAAAGGGGTCCAAGTGTTGGCTGAGAAGCGTGGGAAAAAAACCTTAAAACATACCCCCGCAAGGGTGGTTTTCTAAATGAAATAACATGTCACTTACATCCCTATACTTTTGAGCACCTCAGTTATGGAAACAAGAAAAGGTCTATCCTAAACTCCGTAATTAGGGCAAACTCATTACCCAGTTTAATTTAAATCCGTGTTGCAGATCAGAAGTTGTTTAAGTGGGACAAACAGAAATTCATAACAAACACATTCACAGAGCGGCTGATGAGTTCGCTGTTCCGTCCCTAAAACAAGAGTTGGGCAAATTCTAATCTGTTAGCCTTATTTTTCATGTAATGTAAATAAACAAAAATGGATTAAAAAGATAAATTCTGTAGTATAATAGCAAGTTTGAGCGGCGGAAAGACCAAAAGACCAGACTGTATTAAAAATAAGCATTTCCGTTGATAAATAAGCCACTTATTTTAATGTATTGCAGTGGTTTAATCTATCTCAGAACTCACCCTTCCTTCTCGATTAAGTTTCCCAAGGGAAACGGTTGATATAACAGTTTAGGCTTTCACGGCCGGCGTTCATAATTAAGTACAAGTTTTTCGGGCTTGTAGGCCGTAGTCCAGACAGGATATCTCCCGGACGCAGTTTCCAGTGAAACGTCGGGAGATATCCTGTCTGGACCACGGCCTACAAGCCCGAAAAACTTGTACTTAATTATGGAAACGGCTGAACTCAATGTCTGACCATGCTTAGTAGGTTAATTTCAATTAATCTACCTCTTATCTCTCTTTTAAAGTGCTATGAAGTAAGGAGGTATACAAACACAATCAAGCGTTGGCTGAATTGTATGAATTGTGATCCTATAACCGTCTATTAGACCGGATGGAAGCCAAACGGGAAGTTTCCTATGCTGAGGCAGTCGGCGTAAGTGGCCTGACATAGTAATGAAAACATTTCCAAGAATCTTAACATACACTTTTATTTAGTCATTGTAACTTCAATTAGTCCTTGTTCAAACATAACGATAAAACATTCAGGCCTTAGTTACTACTTACCATTAAATATGTCGCATATGACATCAAGCAGACATAATTGAGCCCCGAAACTTACCACCCCAGTAGTAGCAGGCCGTCCGCCGATACACCACCACTTAGCGGAGACGCACTACCGAGTATGTAAAAATTGCAAATAGAATTTTCTAGTGCATGCTATTTTTGTTTATTTTGTTTATTGCATTGATTAGTACTACATTGTTCTTTTCTAAATCGTACACGCGTGGGGTACAATCAAGTTACTCCATGATATCAAGTAAAACCGCGATAAATCGTATTTCCTCTACCAGAAAGTAGGTTCAATTCCAAAAGTTTTACGTTTTTACCAACAAATGGCAGTAGAAACCAGGAATACAGGAAGCCATTGCGCTCTATCTTTGGTCAACTCAAGGAAGTTTAAGGAATGTATTCACAGAGAGTTGACATTTCAACAAGTGATGCACATCCAGTGAAATCATTGGTGAAGCTTTTAATTTCTTATAAACATATATTTCATTGTATAAGATTCATTTAAGCACCAGTCAGAGCTAAGGTACACCAATTCGCACATAAAACTTACATGCATGTAGTGTTACTCATGCAAGGTGTGTGAGCTTAGCAATTGGGTCGATTCTCTTGGGTTGGGCGCTGAGATGGCGCCAAATCGGAATAAAGAGGCTTGCTCTTACACAGCTGAAGAAGCATTGCGGTTGGTGAAGGAAGAATAATGGACAGTATACAAGGTCAGTAGGCGTTTTAGTATCCCGTGCAGTACACTGAAGGGTTATTGCACAATTATTTAGCCGATCCAGGAAAAAGATTGCAAGAATTGGTAAGCCATTCGTTATGCCACCTGAACTTGAAGTGAGGATAGTGTGTCAAGACAGACACAACAGGTCTTTCTGAGCCTAATTCCGTACCCCAGATAAATGACGACGATGGTTGTGGTGCGTGTGGTGGCTCCCCTTGCAGATGACGCCAAGATGAATGGAGCCGAACGGACTGAGTGCCGGTATTGTAATGTCTGGTTCCATGTGAGGTGCGAGAAAGTGTTAGACAATGTTTTATATTTTATGTGTGCGAGGAATCAGATAGTGACTAAGAACAGCCAAGGAGCCTTAACATATGTTTAATGGAATTCTTTTTCAATTAAAGACATATTTTGTGCAGTGAAATGTTTCAATATGGCCAATATGGGGGTAATAGAAACTTACATGTAAGATTTGAACACTTTCATTATATTAAAAATTAGTTTTCACGATTACAAAGTACAGTACACAGAATGAACCCCATACTATCACGGAGTAACTCGAACATCACGGCGTTCCCTACTTCTACTACCAAAATTTGTTAGTTAATACCTTGAAATAACTTATGGAAATTTGTAAGATACATGCCAGAAATGTTTCGTAGGGTATCCCTCTTTAACATGAAGCGAATCGAAATAACTGCAATATAATATTTCTGAAATAGTAACAAATAAAAGCTTAGTATCACGGAGTTACTTAACTCTACCCTATATACTTTTGTACGTACGTAATCCATAAACTATTAAGACAAAACAACCTAACGTATAACGAGATTCAAATTTCAAATCATAAAGAATACACCAAGACTGGCTACGAAAACAGTAGCCTAATTATTTTTAGTGTAAATTTAAACCTGAACACAGTGATCGGGATCTGATGATGGCCACTTGGGGGGTCGAAACGCCTAATCCTAAATTGCACATTTAATAGTGATAATTAGCTACTACATGTAATATTTTCCAGCAGTGTATTTACATATTTTTATAACTGGTAACCCGCCCATTCATTGGGCATAATCGTGTTGACCGACTGAATAGCTACAAATGACAATTTTGTATAGGCAACACTGAAAGAGTGGCTTCAAATCTCTACATAGGTCGTTCTGCTGTGCGTTTGTAAGAAGGTAACGTCTAATTCCAGCAATCGTTGCCTAGTGTCATAGGCTTCATTCTCTACCAAAGAAACGGGAAGGAAATTATCTTGTAGGTTACTTGGCTCTCAACCTTGTAATCATAAGCCACAGGACGTCCTTTTTACGTGAAAACCAAGGTACCGGACATGGCATTTCACTTCAAAATTCTCACTTACATTAATCATAAAGTACACTACCAGAAAAATGGGGCAAAGTTAACTGGGAATGGTTAAAAGCACAGAATTTACATTTATTAAATGTAGATATTAAAACATGTCCATTAAGACTCCCTGAACTGCATTTAATATAGTTATACGGTAGCGAATTAAATTTCCAGTACCCTTCTCATTTACAAAACAAAGTCTTGCTGGCATCAGTTCAATAATGTAAACGTGTATAGATATTGAACGACATACTGTAAAAAGAAACAATAATGCAGGAATACAACACGAGGGAATAATTAACCCATACATACAACATATAGTGTCGTTTCATTTCACTAATGATCTCATGTATCTGTGCAGGTCACAACATACAGCAATTCAATTTTCAGAATTAGACCCAGTGTTATCTGCAATATTTACCTCTATATAACATCTATTCAGTGCTACAATTAGCTTGCAACAGGAGCGCAATAAAAGGGGTTATATACTATCAATTGTATGGATAACGATTGCAATCAAATTATATACCGCACTAAAATGTGGTATTTGAGTGTTGATAATGGTGGGAAAGGTGATTCCTCTTATCAGGAGAACCTTGCAAACATGAATTCTCCGATCTCACTGAAACTTTGCACACATGTTGGGTAGTTCCAGGGATGAGCACTGGAAATAAATGTCATTCTCAGGTATTATGGAAAGGAAAGTTCGATCACTCACAGAGTAATATGGATGCATACCAGTGTGGCTTTAGACCATGAGGATGTCAGGATCACGTTTTAAGTATACGCCAAGTTATTGAGAAATATTACGAGAGGAATAAGATTTGTGTTTGTGTTTTGTAGATCTAGTGAAGGTGTACGATATAGCACCGACGGAAAAGATGCTGAGCATTCTGGGTGATTTTGGTATCGAGGCAAGGCTGCTACAGGCAATGAAAAGTAGTTGTGTTGATAATCAGGTGTAGGAATCTAGGTGAGCCGTTAGACTTATGCTTATGACCTGGTTGTAGTGGCAGACTCTTCCGAGAACTTACAAGCGAACATGTTAGAACTTGAACACAAATGCAGGGAATATGGTATTCAAATCAAAATTTCAAAAACGAAGGTGATGTCGGCAGAGAAGAAACACAAACAAGATGTTCAGTAAGGAACATATAGCCTACTTTATCCTAAATGCATGGGTATTGTTATAACTCTTTGTCCTTTTCAAGGAGTAAAATTGAATGTTGGTTGTAGTAGCTTGTTGAAATATAGCGTGCTATTCGGATACTAAACATGAATATGAGGTGCCCTTTGCTAGTTCTACCTCTGTACAAAATTTCATTCAATTCGGTTTCACCGTGTTTGAATTGATATGGGGAATTGATTTGCACACATATAGGGCCGCTATTTGCAAACTATTGGGCTGATGACCTTTTAGTTTGGTCAAGAGATGCTTACTACATAAAGGTATGTTGTTGCAAAATTTAGTAGAGATCAGATGATTATATTGGTCGTAATTTGATTTGAGCTTTTAACATTTGGGTGCCCGCCATTACGTTTTCGTCAAGATGGCGGAGATATAAAACATGGCACTGAGGTGCCCTTTGCTAGTGCTACCTCTGTACAAAATTTCGTTCAATTCGGTTTCACCCTGTTTGAATAGATTGGGGGAATCAATTTGCACACATACATGGCCACCACCCGCAAATTATTGAGCTGATGACCTTGTAGTTAGTTCAAAAGATTCTTCATACATAAAGGTAAAATGTTGAAAAATAAGGTAGAGATCTGATGATTAGGTTAGTAGTAATTTGATTTAAGCTTTGAACATTTGGGTGGCCGCCATTACGTATCCGTCAAGATGGCGGCGATATAAAACATGACAATGAGGTGCCCTTTGCTAGTGCTACCTCTGAACCAAATTTCGTTCAATTTGGTTTCACCGTGTTCGAATTGATAGGGGGGGGGGCACATTCCGAGTACACACACTCACACACACACACACACACACTCACACACAGACACACACACAGACAGACACACAAATTTTGGCCCTGTGTAGATCTCATAAGTCTACTTTCAATTTTTGCAAAAATTGAAAGTAAGCTAAAAATAGAAACTAAATTGAACTGTTTTTTCTCTCAGGATGGTCGAATATAAAAAGAAGTAAAGTCGACTTGCAGAAAAGTCAATGCAGTCAGTTCTCAGTTGCCATCTACTGTATTCAGCAAGAATGAAGGTATTGTAACGACGGAACTCTCCCTACATCGCTCAGTATTCAGGCCTACCTTGCTGTATTGAAGTGTGAGCTGAGTAGACTCAGGACACATCATACATACGCTAGAGATAACATGAGGGTAGCACGAATGATTGCTGGGACAAACTGATCGGAGCAATGGCAGGAGGGTACTCGTAATGAAGAGATAAAGACTAAGTTAGAAATGAACACGCTGGATCGAGCTGTTTGTATGAACCAACTCAGATCGTGGGGTGATGTGAAGGGAATGTGGGTAGATATTACCTAGGAGGTTAGTGATCTAGGCTGTAGAGGGTAAGACAAGTAGAGGTAGACTTAGAAAGTGAGGTTTAATTCAGTGTTGAACGATTTCAAAGTGAGAGGTGTAGAGGCAGAGGAGGCCACAGTGCTAGCTGCTAATACGGGATCATGGAAGCGACTTGTTTGCGAACAGAGGCTTGCAGAATAGACTGGAGGTTGAAAGGCAAATTAGGCCTAAAGGAAAATATATTTATGTATGGAGCAGGAATAGAATTAAATTCCGCCAGTCAATATAATACTATTCTGACCGACAGTAGTGGCTACGCTGGCTAAAGCGCAGCATTAGGTCATGGGGCCAAGCTCTCTGCTGACTCCGTAGACGCGTGGGTTCGAGCCCCACCGTCGGCCGTCCTTGAAATGGTTTTCCGTGGTTTCCCATTTTCAACACCAGGCAAATGCTGGGACGGTACCTTCTGACAGGCCACGGCCGCTTCCTTCCACATCCTTGCCCAATTTCATTCACCATCATTCATTTCATCTCTCATTAACTCCTCTCATGAGGTTGGCGTCAGGAAGGGCATCCGGCCGTAAAAACCATCGCCACAATGACTTCCATCGCATCTCATCCCCGACCCCGTTGGAAAACGGGAATAATAAGGGGTAGACATACAATATAATACTATTCTGCTGAGGAACTAAACCTGAAGCGAATTCCCACAAGAAATGTATAGAATTTCATTCTATTCCTTTCTGAATTAAATCTAAATGAGACATTTAACGAAATTTGGGAAGGAGTGAAATTAAATCCATTGAATTTAAAAACAAAAGTTTGGTGCTTTTCAGTCGGTCAACACGGATGTATCCAAAAGAGCTGGGTTATGCCCTAATCCTGAAAAAAATTACTAGAGATTAATAAATACACGAGGATGACCAGTTTCGATCGTCAATCGCTCATCATCAGATCCATTACACTTCGGCTGTAAAATCTATGTTTGAAAATACATGTTAAAATATATACAATATGTACAATTATTTAGTTGCAGTATTGGCAATGCAACTTGTCAAACCCCACAATGCCATTGAATTTAATTGTATTCCTCTCGGAATGGAATTGCGATTCCAACATTTGGATTTGTGCTCATCAGGTTATTTGCAAGACCCATAGATGAACTTATGTTAATAGCCTCTATCAACATTGAAAATTTCAGCTTGATTGCTGTTATAAATGCGCAAATATTTAGAACCATCTAAATATTTGGGATGATTGCTATGTTGGCTTATTCTAAAGTATATATAGGCCATGGAGTCTTGTATCATTAGATGAAGATTATTGCTTAGGTTCAAACGTTCACTTCGTTCGCTTGATTAGGACAGCACAGATATTATGGTATTCAAGGCCATTTTCAGTGTTGCCTTAGTAAACGAAGTTTATTGTTTTTCAGTCGGTCAACACGATTGTACCCAAATGTGGTGAGTTATTCCCTAATCCTGACAAAAATTACATGAGATTAATAAATACACTTGAATGACCAGTTTCAATCGTCAAGCGAACATCATCAGATCCAATACACCTAGGCTATAAAATCTATGGGTGAAAGTATTTACAATATGTACACCTATTTAGGGAATTTAGGGAATAACCCACCGCAATTGGGTTCAATCATGTTGACTGACTGAAAAGCATTAAACTTCGTTCGTACACAATATACAGGGTCTTTCATATAAAATAAGAGCGCCAAGCGGCGGCTTTGTTAACCGCGGCTGTGGTCACCTTGGCCGAGCTTTTGGCGCGCCAAGGCCCCCTGCTTTAAGCGTGTGTACAATCCTATATGGTGCAGCGGCCTTGCTAGCGTGTGTACAATGCTGAAATCTTAATTTAGTTAGTTAGTTATTGCTGATGAAACGGAAACCCCTACTTGTGCTAATTTTGTGAGTGATTTATTCGGAGACCGTTCAAGATTCTCGCCATTGTCATCTAGCTCATCCTCTGTTAAAACTGTTCGTGTGCGGGCATGTTTTTTATTGAGCACCGAGCCAGTAGTGTCAAACTTATTTGCAATTACGTGAATCTGTGCTAGTGAAGGAAATTGCTGAACAAATGCATCACGTACCCGCCGCGCCGACTCGTACTTAAAATAAGTTTTACACAAAAAAATACGATGTTGCAATGATAACTGTCTCACCATGTTAGTTAGCACTTAAGGTTTAGACTGGCGACTGAGCTCTTATTGCTTATTGCAAGGTCAAGTTTGGTAATGTCAATCTGTTATTTTTATACAGTCCATCGGAACTTGAAAAAAAAAGCCATTGTATGTACTATGCGCGCGCTTTCAATACTATAGGGGTTTCGGTTTTATCAACAATAACTAACTAACTAACTAAAGTAAGATTGTACACACGCTAGCATGGCCGCTGCATCATATAGGATTGTACACACTCTTAAAGCAGGGGGCCTTGGCGCGTCGAAAGCTCGGCCAAGGTGACCGCAGCTATGGTTAACAAAGCCGCCGCTTGGCGCTCTTATTTTATATGAAAGACCCTGTATATATATTGCACAGCCGCCATCTTGAGGTTATTAAAGCAATTGAATAAAATTAGATGCCAGAAGCTTAAATCATGTCTAATTATGTGTCGTACCAAGTGTGACTGTGCTCGGACGATCAAATCGCGAGAAAATACCATCTGAATATTTTAACTTCGCTAGGCTGCCATGTTAATTTTGTAGATAACGAGATGTTCAGTGTCTCATAAGTGAACTTATAGTACGGTAATATTGTCTACCAACATACGAAATTTCAGGGTGATATCTGTAATGTTTACGGAGATATAGAATGCTGGAGAAGTATTTCGCGTGGTCGCCATGTTGGATTTTTATATATGTACGCCATAGAGTTATGTACCATCAAATGAAGATTATTGCGCAGGCTCATTATTCAGACGTTCACTTCGAAAGCATAATTAGGACACACGGAATAAAAGCTTAATTTTGAAATTCCGCACAGCCAAGATCTTGGCGTTATGAAAACAATTGAACTAAACTAGCGGCCAGTGGATTATAAATTGTATAAACATTTACTCAAATTGAATAACGTAAATTGTGTCAGAAATTAGAATGTAATTTCTTTGGAGGAGGCTGTTCGTATGAACCGTTCGTATGAGAATTGGGTAGGACAGATTACCTAAGAGGGTACGAGAATCAGAGGTAAACCTAAGAGGCGATGATTAGATTCTGTGTTTTAACGACTATAAGTTGAGAGATGTAGAAGCAGAGGAGGTTGCAATTTTAACTGCCAATATGGGATCATGGAGGTGACTCGCTCGCAAACCGAGACTTTCAGACTAGACGCTGAAAAGCAAAACAGAGTAATTTGAAAATGAATGAATGAATGAATGAATTAATTAATTCATTTCATTTCATTCCACAGTCAATTTCATTCAGAGCTCAAGATTTAATTTCATTCCAGATTTTAATTTCGCTCCTAGTTACATTCCATGATTCTATTTTTCTATTATTCCGAACAGTGCTTTCTTATATTTTACCCCCGCTTCGGTGACGTCGTTGGTAGCATGCTGAACTGCTTTGCCCAAGATAGCGGGTGCAAAACCGGCCGAACTCGTCGGATTTTTTAAGAGCGTTAAAAGAAATCTTCAGTATGCCTTCCTTCGGAGGGGAAGTAAAGCCGGCGGTCCCATATCATAGATTTATGGCATGTAAAAGATCCTCCCACAGACTAAGTTTGTGTGAAGCTAAATTGTTAGGTAAGATTTCTCTGGAACGCTCTATCAAAGCTCTAACGTTCACCACTAGGTATCATTGTTATCTGGTAGCGAAAGTTGGAACTACTTGAAATTGAACGGAACTTGTAGCTCACCCTAAGGTTGTCCACTGGAAGCAGCTACAGACTTAGGCGAGCCGAACATGTCCTCGGACAATCCCGGCACTAAAAGCAATACGATAAATATATAACCCCTCGCATTTAATTCGTCACATTTCATAATGAATTCAATTCCATTCCGAGTTACTTGTTAGCTTATTTTCATTTATGAAAAAAAAAAGTCTTATAATAATCGTATTATAATGGCCATGTATTTTTCTTTTCAGGACGGGTCAGGGAAGGGATTATGAAAGGAAATCGGCCGTGGAGCTATTGAAAGTAACCGTCCCGCCATTTGCCTGGTAGTGAAAATGGGAAATCACGAAAACCATTTATAGGCATACGAGATCACATTTTGTCCGTGTGTCTGTATGTGTGTGTGTGGGTGTGTGGATGTGTGTGCGCGGACCAGCGCGCGCGTTTATTGTGTGTCCCCCAAGTAAAATCTAACCGGCCGAAGCGATTTCTATCAAACTTGGTAAGGACGTACTAATACCTCGTCCAACCTCGACGGTACCTTTCAACCTTTAATACGTTTCACCATTCCAACATGGCGACAGCGCGAAATATTTCACTGGCATTCTATATCTCCGCAACAGTAGACTAACAGATATCACCCTAAAATTTTGTACGGTGATAAAAAGTACTACTCAAAGTTCATTTATGTAATTTTTATAAACCTGTTAAGTACAAAATGAACATGGCGGCCATGCGAAGTTTAAACATTTAAATAGACATTTCTCGCGATTTAACCATCCGAGTGAAGTGAAACTTCATACAGAAAATGTTGATATGTATTTCAATGCATTAACATCTAATTTAGTTCAATTTTTTCCATAACCTCAAGATGGCGGTTGTGCGAAAATTTAAAATTAAGTTTTTATTTCTTGTGTCCTAATCATGCGCTCGAAGTGAACGTTTAAGTAATGAACCTACGCAATAATCTTCATCCAATGGTTCATAACTCTATGGCCTACACATATAACAATCCAACATGGCAACCAACCGAAATATTTAGATGGTTCTCAATATCTACGAATCTATTACAGCAATCAAACTGAAATTTTGTATTTTGATAGAGGCTATTAACATAAGATCACCTATGGATTATACAATAACCCGGTGAGCACAAAACCAACATGGCGGGGACGCGAAATATAAATATGTAAATGGATTTTATCGCAAAATTTCTTCCGAGCGCTGTGAAACTTGCACGGTATATCTTCTTACCACCCGTTATATACTGACGTTAAATTTAATGGAATTTTGGACAACTGAAAAATGGTGGTTGAGCAATTTTTTTAAATGGGCTATTTAATTATTCACGGAACTACTTGTTTTAATTTCATTCTGAGACCAAGATTTAATTTCAATCCTTATTTAACTTATTTAATTCATTCGCTCATTAATTCCACAACCGACAGCGGTAGCTACTTTCTCTAACGCGCAGCCCTAGACCATGGGGCCAAGCTCTCTGTGGACTCGGTAGACGTGGGTTCGAGCCCCACCGTCAGCCGTCCTTGATATGGTTTTCCGTGGTTTCCCATTTTCAACTCCAGGCAAATGCTGGGACGCTACCTTCTGACGGACCACGGCCGCTTCCTTCCACATCCTGGGCCGATAACCTCGATGTTAGGCCCCTTAAAACAACAATTATCATCATCATCATCATCATCATCCTTCCACATCCTTGCTTAGTCTCTCTCATTAACATTTATCATGAGGTTGGTGTCAGGAAGGGCATCCGGCCATAAAAACATTCGCCATAAAGACTTCCATCGCATCTCATCCCCGACCCCGTTGGAAAACGGGAATAATAAGTAGAGATGCTACAATCATTAATTCCACACTTGGGTGTGTCTGATGAACTGGGACTCCCCCAAGCATTTAATTGGCATGTATGTTCTATTACCGTGACTAATTTGTTTGTCACCGCAGACGTAACCACAGCAACTATCATTGACTATGATCGATATTATGAAATATTGAAAAGGATTCTTAGATTCCACTTCGTATCAATATACAATTGTTGTCCAGAGTTAAAATACAATACGGTACGATAAAAAACGGATTTGAATTTTAAAAATGTATCTGATGCTTAAAACCATAATGCGAGAAGGTATAAATCAATGCAGAATGTATAAGACCAACTGTATGTGATAATATTCCAGAGCTGTAAGACATGGGCGTTGAATAAGAGCTCTACTTACTTTTGCTGCATGGAAAACCTTCCCCCTAAGGTCTACTGTAAACATCATTGTAAAAAGAATAAAGAATGTTTGCAATTTTGTACGGAACCGTACGTTCCACGCCATTGTTTGCCGATGATAAGACACTGTCGCACCGTTACCCCCCTCTTCTTAGGGCTGTCGCCCCGGAGGTGTGAGGGCTGGAACAGGGTACACTCAGCCTTGTTAGGCAAAACTGAGAAGAGGCGGGTTCGATTCCCACCTCAGCCATCCTGGAAGTAGTTTTCCGTGGTTTTCCCCCACTTTTACTCCAGGTAAATGCTCTGATGGTACCTAGCTTAAAGCCACGGCTGCTTCCTTCCCAATCCGACCCCCCAATTTACAAATGCACACACTAGTACAGCCATCACAATAACACTGGTTATCACACACATTTCATACACACCCAAATACACGGGGTTATATGAGCTCGATATCACAGCTCCTACAATAGCCAACAACATCTTCTTAGGGCACGGCCTTGCTATGACCAAAAGCTTAGTGCAGAAGAGCAGGGGATGCGCGTGCTGAGATCTACCCCAACTGCTCTCAGTGCTTGCTTAGGGTGAGAGGGCCTATGGTGTCTGTGTGTTGTTGTTGATTCATTTAGAGGCTTTGCAAAATCGTAATTATGTAACCGCAAGTTTTCTGTGTAAATTACAACATTCTTCGAGGCCTCCTGCACAAATCCATCCGCTGTTATTGTCTAAACGTCAAAAAAGCCATCGTAGGTAACACATGCCGAGGTATCGCGAACATTCTAGCTTCGCACAACACACAAGCTATGAGTGTTTGCTCAGTCTACGAGATTTATACGAGAAATCGTGGCCTACGTTATATACAATGCCTGGAAATGAGGCGTCAGACAACATTGCGAGCGATGGTTCGAAATTGTTACGCATTTTGCCGCTAGGTTCGCTGTCTGGCGCCCTTAATCATACCGTTTGCATTACGTACAATGTAATTAGTGTGTCTGTATTTGGCAGTAAATAAGGTGTCCTAATGAGTGAGAAAGCTAAGCTGTGTTTAAAATTGACTGGGAAGCGTGTCGTATTATAGTTGTGCTTTCGTTAAGAGCAGTAGACTGCTGTTTGACTGACATTGAGATGGGTGCTAAGTGGTCTTTATGAACAAGACATAGTGAAAAGCACGTTTTAAACCAGTGCACTAGCGTAAATGTGACATGTATGTGTGATAAATACTTTAGATATAAATCACTGAATGATTTTAATAGAGTAACTTATGTGTAAATATTAGTGTTATTATTGTGTTCGTCAAAAATGGTGTACTGTAGCGTGCCGTACTGTAAATATCGTCAAGTTTTCGTTTCATAAATTTCCATTGAACAATGACATACTGAAACAATGGGTTCTAGCTGTTTCACGTGGGGGAGGGGGGGGAGGAGGGGGGGGGGGGGGAGGGAGGGAGGTAAAGCCAGGGTCTTTGTAGACACCAAAACAGTCTTCTACAATTTGTAGCAAGCATTTCAAGGATTCTGATTTTAGTATAAGTACTACAAAGGGAACGCTCTTACCGAACGCATTTCCGACGGGTTTTGAGGACTACCCCAACATAAACAAGCACAAATAAATAGAAATACGCGCAAAAGATCACGTGTCGATAGAGACATACATATCAACAATAAAAGGAAACGTTCAGGCAATTTAAATTTTACGGAAGACTAGTGTGATGAACGAATTGAAGAAAACCATGATCAACCACGTGTTAGTGTAGGAACGCAACGTTCTACAATCAAGCAAACTCATTGCAAGTCGGCGGCTTCGGTGGCGTAGTCGGTAGCATGCTGAGCTTCTATGCCCAAGATCGCGGGTTCAAATCCGGCCGACGTCGTCGGATGTTTTAAGAGCGTTAAAATCCCTCAGTATGCCTTCCTTCGGAGGGGAAGTAAAGCCTGCGGTCCCATGTCATAGATTTATGGCATGTTAAAGAACCTTCCACTAATTACACCTGTATGAAGCTAAATTGTATAGGTTAAGAATGTAAACAACGCTCTTAGTTTCCTACGTTCGTTGCCAAGAGCCGACTGCGGTAACGTCTGGTAGCTAAGTTCTGAACTAGTAGTTGTTGACGGTGGCGTTTGGTGGCAAAAGTAGGAACTACTTGAAAATTGATCGTCTGCAGTCCTTCCTTGAATTAAAACAGATACACACACTAATACAGTCATCACAATTAACACCGGTTATCAGACAGATTCTACACACACCCAAAGTACACGGGGCTACATGACCGCGCTGTCGCAGCCCCTAAACTTAAGAACCAACCAACCACCATCATTGGAAGTCAACAAAATTAAAACTAAGGAGGGCACTAAGAAAAAATACAGTATACAGAACTACAATTAAGTCATTGAATCAGAAGAATATTCCATTGAAACAAAAATTACATTCAGTGCAACGTCAGGACAAACTTGATGTTCAAACAAAATTCTTGGCAATTTTTAGAAGATGGTTTGATATACCGGTACATGATATCTGCAATACCACACACGGACAAGCTTATTTTCAGTGAAGTTAATGATGAGAGACTTTCATGGCCGACCAATGAATTTCTGCCCTACCTGTCACAGGTTCAAAGTTATCCCGATAAAAAGATGAGACTTACAAAGGAAACTTATCAAGCTTAGGTGTTAACAACTTCATCAACCGTGTCCTGCATACGATTTCTAATCAGTATCGGCTTCCATTATGTGCTTACGTGGAATCTCTCAAGTGACGATGTAGAACTGCTCTTCAGTCACCTGAGAAATAAGGGAGATAACAATGACATGATGGACGTGAGATCATGCCTGCATGCCATTGAGTCAACACTTAGCACAGGAATTATCGCATCTTCTAGAAGTGGGAATGTGGAGCTAAGGGAAGATGCAGTCGTAACAGGCGCCTTGACCAAGTTTCTGAAGCCTAGAAAATCACGGAAGGTGCAAAACCCAGCCCATGCTAAAGAAACACCCCAGCTTCCGGCACATGTCTTGAAGTTTCCTGAAAGCCCTGTTCAAGGTAAGAATACGGGGCATATAGCCTATATTAAGTTCATTGAAATAAAACATTGATTGACATTTTAACATTAAAATCTTCATTTTTGTTTTCAGAAAAGCCAGCGTCTCTATCTTCCATTTCAATTGCAAAGCTAGCGAGGTTCCTTGTAAGAGGGGCAGAAGAGAGAACAGACTGTGAAGGTTGCTTAGAGAAAATATCAGCTCCAGCAAATTCAAGCCTGCCATTTAGTTTAATACATTTTCAAGACAGAGGGGGATTAAGATATCCCAAAGCTTCTTTTATTTATCTGTTGGAAACAATTTCTCACTTTGTCACAACAGCCGTAAATTTCATGTCTCGAAAATATTTAGTGTCAAATTTCACAAATATTTTAACTAACACGTTTTCCGAGCACTCAAAATGTGGAGTGTGTACTGACAATTCTCTCTCCGTAGTTCTTCTGCAAAAGTTCTTAAGTCCACTTTTAAAGAATATTGGTGTGAACCACACGGGCAGTAGTGCAACGTTGCTGAATTTAAGAAGTAAGCCACTTGACATAAAAGTTCTTAAAGTGAAGTGAAATACAGTCAAGAGTGAGCCCTATTCATCATTTGGGGGAAACTGGAGCAAAACATGTAAGAAGTGCAAAAAAAACATGTGTTAAATGTACTTTAGTTGCATGTAACGCATAGTCAAAAGCAGACAACTAGGGCGCCGAGCCGCGATCCTAGTGGCGTAAAGTGGAACTACCAGTTTGGCGCACCAAGTCTCAGCTCTATTTCCAGGCCTTGAGTATAACGTAGGCCACGCGTGAAATACACTTTGAAGAAGGAGGGCAGGCAGGGGATATCAAGTGAGTGTTTGAACTCGTGTAGTTTAGCTGTTTCTATAGAATACCCAAGTTGATTGATAGATTATACCGTGTGGTCCGATAAAACTGTATATGTGTGAAGTTCGGGAAGTTCACGTTCACGGGATTTCCTAATAAATCATGAGTAATTAAATCGGGAAGGTCGAACTGCGCTTATTGGGCTAAACCCAGAGAGTCCAGTCAGCTTACGCTAATGGGTTTGGGAGGACAGTGGTGGTAGCCAATCTCTTCTGAAATGTTGGTTAAGCCATGTGTTTATTTCTTTTGATGTTTACATTTTACTTTTTTCTAATCATTCTTTTTTTCGGTTTCGTTTCATGAAGACGTCACAAACACCCAGGGTAATTAACCACAGGAGTCTAAAATCCCAAAGACCGGCCGGGAATCAAACCCGAGACCTTTCGGGCCATGAGTTGACTGACAGCTACGAACACCATGGCCCCCTGTAGTTTCCATAAATATATAATCAGTGCAGCTAACATGTTATACATGTACAGTCAGAGAGGTGGAGAATTGTGAGTTATAGGAAACTATAAGTTTTGTAAGTGTGAGTTGTCACAACGGGCCAAAAGTGGAGGTGTTCGAACAAGGAATGTTCAGCCGATTTATTTACCAATGCACCTTCTTTTGTACCAGAATACCTAATTATCAGCTTTGGTTCCCACGATATAGTTTTAAAGCTCATAGTGCAGGCTATGACTAAGCTACAACATAAAAATTAAAATGTGCAGATCTGAATAGTAACTGTGAAATACAAAATTTTAAGTGCAAGGCTAAAGAAATCCAGGAATTTGGAATAATGCCAAAACTTGCTAATAAATAATGTCGAATAAGTATTTGAGATAACAAAAGTAGATAGGCTTTAAAGAACACCGTGAAGATTAGTGGAGGTTGACACATTTCGACAATATTTACCTTCACGTCCAGTTTGGAGTCGGGGGTAGTGAAACATACCTCAGGCAACTTCCCCTGTTAGGATTTTCCTAATTTACCCCCGTGGAGAGGATCTATTGGCGCAGCTCGTTGTCACCTAATTAAATATGTCATGTCCAAGAATTGGATTTTCACGAGCACATGGTGTTAAACACACGACCTAATACTGAAATCCTCCTTGGTTATAATTATAAATAATGATATGTGTACAATAATGTTATTACTTCTTAAAAAGTTACGCGGCGTAGCCGTGCTCGTTCAATCATGCACCACGGCCGCGAGGGAAGCTGGAGAAAGTCCGGAGATTGCAGGTTTGAATCCCAGTACTCACAGTGGTTTTTCAACACTCCCTAAAAACAAATGCCAGGGTAGTACCTTACTTCAAGTCCTGGGGCACCTACCTCATCCCTGTTCCTAATACAATTACATGCACTACTGCAGCCATCACATAATTACATCTTATCAAACAAGTTCAACACGCACCCAACTTCACGGGGCTGGTGATCAAGATACCCCAAACCCCTCAAATGAATTTACAACAACGAAAAAACTATTTTTTAAATAAAATGATTGGAATAGGAGCATGGATTCTTAGAAAGAACACTCGTAAAACACTCTCTCTAGTTCAGTTTGGTTATATATTTCTAAGTTACTTTGGATTTGCCCATTTATTCCAGGGTATTTTATTGATCAATCAAAGTGACTGTTTAGGTCATCAACATCCCCCTGCCCTGTAGTAATTACTAACGGTAGTTTGAACGCAACACGCTAGGCGAGGTCGATCAGAATGTGATCATGAAGCACTCAGGTTGTTGGACCAACAGAGAGCAGGTGAGACATCTGTCCACAGTCCGCTAGTATTGATGTCCAATCCACATCTCAAGGGAAAACCTCACTTCCTACATTGACAATGTTAAATGGACGATTGGAGTTCCTGCTTAGGAATTTAGTCACACGTTCATTAATAATAATCCGGCTTCGTGACTAAGTAGTTAGCAAGCTGGGCGTGGGCCCGATGTGTCCATGGTTTAATTTCCGGCCAGACCATGGGGATTCTCATTTCCTAGGTTTGATTCCCCTGGCCTGGGGACTGGATGTTTGTGACGTCTTCACCACCATTTTCATCCTCATCACGATGCGCAGGTCGCCAATGTACGCCAACAAAAAGCCCTGCACTAGGCCTCCCAGTAGGTCAGATGAAATTTCATTTCAATAATTTTATTCAATATCTGTCAACCAGAAGCCTCCGTGGCTTAGGCGGCAGCACGCCGGCCTCTCGCCGCTGGGTCCGTGGTTCAAATCCCGGTCACTCCATGTGAGATCTGTGCTGGACAAAACGGAGGCCGACAGGTTTTTCTCCGGGTACTCCGGTTTTCCCTGTCAAAATTTCATTCCAGCAACACTCTCCACTATCATTTCATTTCATCTGTCATTCATTTAGTCATTGCCCCAGAGGAGTGCGTCAGGCCTCGGCAGCCGGCACAGTTCATATCCTCGCCGCTAGATGGGGGCTTCATTCATTCCATTCCTGACCCGGTCGGAGACTGGAAGCAGGCTGTGGATTTTCATTTCATCTGTCAACCGTCTTATATAATACAGAACATATTTACAAATTTTCTACAAAGGTATCAGGAACTTCTTCGGGGTTCAATACGATATGTCCTCAATAGTTTCACAAATATGGACATCCATGAGATTGTGTTCGATAAACTGACAGCGTTAACTAGTAGTGTGTACAACTATGTCTGGGGCTTGAAATAGTAGTTGCATGGAGAGATTGTAGAAAAATCAGGGTGCGAGGGCTTGTATGACAGCTGTTAACGTCGACATTTGAACCTTGGATCTGGATCCCTGATTTTAATGCTAGCCTCCTGCTACTATTACTGCTCAGATTAGATGCGTACGTATCACCAAGGTAGACTGGGTTTGGTTCCTGCGAGATACTTGAGATGAAATATCATGCCCACTAGTTTCAAGTCAAAGTAAAAATTAGATCCTGTGGCTTAAGAACGTTAAGAAGCTGGACACATGAGACAGATAAGATCAAATCACACCAACGGTCAAACTTGAAATGTCTTTCAGTGGTTTTATCATTCTACTCCATAACAGTGCTGAAATGGTGCATTTACGAAGACCAGGATATCTCTCTCTCTCTCTCGCTTGGCTCCAATTTATCACTAATGCGTACAATGGTACAGAAATCACATTCGTAGCAGTAATAAACTTTTTAATAATACAATAGTTAGATGGTGTTCATGACTACAATATCGCAAGTCACTAAATAACAAGAAGTTCCGTGAAGAACTATACAGCCTACTTTTCATGGCAATGATTATTCTACAGTATATGAACCTATCTAGAATAATCACGAAATTAAGTTGGTAATATCGAAATATCTAATTAGTTCAAAATATACCTGGTATAATGTAGCCTAATAGAGCACTACAGTTGGCAGCCCTGGTGACTGAATATATTCTTTGTTCCACTTCTTAAGGTACAGAATACAAAATTTGGTTGAAGTCCAATGGACGTTACATGCAGTTAGACACTGGATCTATCAGCACGCGTAACAGCAAGTTGCCAACAATACCATGCGTGTGCTGGTCAGAAATAATCTGAATTATTATGATATCTTGTTGTGCCAATTTTGGATGAAATCCATTTGTTAGTATAGAAGTTACATGTATTTTAAAATTGGACATATCAGCAGGCATAGAATCATGTTGGCAGCACCGCCTTGTATTAATTACTCCAAATTAATCTAGAATGTCAGGTGCTATACGTGTGCAAAGTATAGAGCTGTTGGCTTGCATACTTTCTGATATATTGATATTAGGGTAAAAAGAATATAGACAGCATTTATTAACAGTTGGCTGCCCTGATTGCTCTTAACAATACGTATAGTCATATCTGTTATGGTACACATTGCACATACGAAATTTGGTTGAAATCCAACTGATAGTATAGAAGTTACATGTATTTAAAAATTGGTACTATCAGCAGGCTTATAATCATGTTGGTAGAACTGACGTATATAAGTTACTCCAAATTAATCTAAAATGTCAGAATATACGTGTGCATAGTTTAAAGCTGTTGGCTTGCATACTTTCTGATATATTGGTATTTGGATTTTAAAAAAATAGAGAGAGCAATTATTAACAGTTGGCAGCCCTGGTGGCTCTTACGAATACGCTCAGTCATATCTGTTTATGTACAGATATTACATACAAAATTTGGTTGAAATCCAGTTGATAGTGTAGAAGTTATATGCATTTAAACATTGGACCTATCAGAAGGCTTAAAATTATTTTGGCAACACTGTCATGGTTGGCCTCCTGGAAATTAAACTGAAATAGTATTATCTACATGTGTGCCAATTTTGGAATAGCTCCCATGCATACCTTGCAAGATATCCAACATGGAGCTCAAATGGACAGACACACAGCCAGACAGCCAGCCAGACAGACAGACAGACATTTTCCCGGATCGATCTCATAAGACTACTTTTTCCTCATTTTTGCAAGATGTGAAAAGTAGGCTAATACTACGTTTAATGTTTTATCACATGGAAAGGAAACGGAATACGGTAGATGGCATTCGTAGGGTGAAAGGATTTGAAACTGTGTTCCTGCTACCAGTTTCAGTCCAGCGTTTGGGGATGTGTGTCTGCACACTTATGCTAATATAAGAATTACTGCAAACAGTAAGAAAGTAACAGGCCATCTGAAAATTAACATTCTATAAACTTCCGAGAAGAATGCACCCTATTGCCACTGATGCGATGGAACTTGCAATATACAGCAAACCTGACAGTCAATGTTTAGTGATGATTGTGTATAGTTATCCAGTGTACAAATATTCTGTCTCAAATACAGTTGGGGCAGATGACCTCGTAGTTCCACCCGCTAAAACCTCAATAATTAACTAACTAACCCAAACATAGTACTGCTATTTATTAGATGAGATACCGCTAGTTCGCTCTGTTTATTAGCCTACTTTTCACATTTTGCAAAAATGAGGAAAAAGTAGACTTATGAGATCGGGCAAATGTGAGTCTGTCTGTCTGTCTGTCTAGCTGTGTGTGTGCCCCCCCCCCTATCAACTCCTAAACGGCTGGAGCAATCGAAACAAAATTTGGTAGGAGTAAAGATCCATACCTGAATATCTCACGGCCATATTTGAAAATGATGTCAGTGCTACCAACTGCTGAAAAATCGCAATTGAAATTTGAGCTCCATGTTTGATATCATGGAAGGTATAAATGGGAGCTATTTCAAAATTGGCACACGTATAGATAATAATATTGCAGTTTAATTTCCAGGAGGCCATACATGGCAGTGTTGCCAAATTGATTATAAGCTTGCTGATAGGTCCAATTTTTAAATGCATATAACTTCTACACTATCAATTGGAATTCAACCAAATTTCATATGTACTATGTGTACATACACATATATGAATGAGCATATTCTTAAGAGCCACCAGGGCTGCCAACTGTTAATAAATGCACTCCCTATTGTTTTTATCCAAATACCAATATATCCGAAAGTATGCAAGCAGACAGCTTTAAACTATGCACACGTATAGCACCTGGCATTCTATATTAATTTGGAGTAACTTATATACGACAGTGCTACCAACATGATTCTAAGCCTGCTGAGAGGTCCAACTTTAAATACACGTAACTTCTATACTATCATTTGGATTTCAACCAAATTTCGTGTGTGTTATGTGTACCATAACAGATATGACTATGCGTATATTTAAGAGCAACCAGGGCTGCCAACTGTTAATAAATGCTGTCTCTATTTTTGTTACCCTAATATCAATATATCAGAGTATGCAAGCCAATAGCTCTAAACTTTGCGCACGTATAGAACCTGGCAATCTAGATTAATTTGGAGTAACTAATATAGGCCTACGCCAGTGCTGCCAACATGATTCTAAGCCTGCTGATAGGTCCAATTTTAAAATGCATGTAACGTTTCTACTAACTAATGGATTTCATTCTAAATTGACACAACAATAGATCATATTATTTCAGATTATTTCTGACCAATACATGAATGTCATTGATGCCAACATGATTTTACGCGCGCTGTTAGATTCAATGTTTAACTGCATGGAACGTCCATGCTATCCATTGGACTTCAACCAAATTTTGTATTCTGTACCTTAAGAGATGGAACTAAGAATATACTCAGTCACCAGGGCTGCCAACTGTAGTTCTCTATTAGGCTACATTATGCCAGGTATACAGTATTTCGAACTAATTAGAAATTTCGATATTACCAACTTAATTTATTCATTATTCTAGATAGATCCATTTAGATTAATCATTGGCATGAATCTTAAATTTTAAGAAAAGTAGGCTCTTTAGTTCGTCACGGAACTTCTTGTTTTTTTAGTGATACTTGCTTCCAACAACCAGCATTAGGCTAGATACTGGAGTTTGCTAGTCGAGTGCTGATCAATAAAGCAGGTATATAGGGTGTAACTAAATATGTGGGAAAGCTTCCGGGATTTGCTAGAGGACCTGACAACAAGCAAGACATGTCTTGTAAACCTATGGTGTATTTGCTGTCGTTTCCGTGTTACAAGCACTGTTTGTGGTGTGCATAACACAGACCACTTCACTATGCAGTTTGGTCATTTGTGTTGATAAAGTGTACGTTACTACTTACAGGTTCCTACAGAAGGTGCTCAATATGGCTACCACGAGCTGTAATGCAGGCGTCTAGACGCCGCATCATTGACTTGTCTCACACGCTCCCACATTCCCGGCGTCTGTCGTATCTGCTGACATCCTGGCTCTATTCGCTAACGCAGCATATCAACGTTATGAATAAGTGTGGTATGCACAATGGTTTTTAAATTACTCCCTAAGTAGAAGTCTAATGGGTTGAGATTCGGAGAACGAGTAGGCCACGGTGTCGGTCCCTGACGCCCTATCCATTTTTTTGGGAATCTCTGATGTAAAATTGCTCTAGAAGCAAGAGAAAAATGAGGCCTGTGTGCCCGCCACAAATGACCAACTAGCATCGTGCCGCCGTCTATGTTATGCACACCACCAACCATGCTTGTATAGAGTTACCAGGTAGAAAAGACTGTTGGAGGCGGGGCTCGCATTACGTAGCTGCTGAAAGCTTCCCTCTCCATACACGACTTCGGAAGGTCCAGCGACTAGGACAACGAAGCAAATAGCAGCGAGAAAGAGAGAGAGAGACACTTCCCCTACCTGACGCACATGCGCAGAAGAAAGACTAGCAGTCTAGTGGCAAGGGAGCTGGAAACACTCTCGCCTACTTTGGTGCGCTTGCGCGTTGCAACATTCTTTTCAACCTGGTCACTCTATAACAAGGCAACGATCGCACATACACCATTTGTTTACAGGGCATGTTTTGCTTGTTGTCAGGTCCTCTATCGAATCCCCGGAGCTTTCCCACATATTTATTTACACCCTATATATTGAGGACCTATTTAATAATAATAATAATAATAATAATGACGCGCACAAACCAGACCTTTTCCGAACAAGCATCGTGACTTTTGGGACTTTCCGAGATGAGAAATGGACAACCGGTGCAAAGTGGTCGGATGAACGCCGTGCTCGATAAAACCTACTGGATCAATCGTAAATTGAATAAACGCCAGAATGTATAGTGGAACTTATCGTGGTCCCTAGTTGGCCGATTAGCGAATAATTAATAATTAATAATAGCA
Organism: Meconema thalassinum; assembly: GCA_946902985.2. Classification (NCBI taxonomy): domain Eukaryota; kingdom Metazoa; phylum Arthropoda; class Insecta; order Orthoptera; family Tettigoniidae; genus Meconema; species Meconema thalassinum. Next base: position 206,403,329 of record OX336389.2, on the reverse strand, counting down.
ATAATAGTAATAATAATAATAATAATAATAACAGTCGAATAAACCCGCGATTGGGAGCACCCAAACATCAAGCCGACTGCAACCCAGCTCATAGCCTACAAGTTGTGGGGGACGAATAGCCTGTGCGGCAACACCCTTAGCCACATCACCTTGATTTTAGGTCATGGGGCGCTACTTCTCATATCAAGCAGGTACTGAATTTTCCTCGCGAGGTTGAGTGTACACCTTTTCTTCTCTTGATGCAGATTTGAAAAGAGGCGGGTTCGATTCCTATCTCAGCTATCCTGGAAGTGGTTTTCCATGGTTTCTCATTTCTAGTCTAGGCAGATGCCGAAATTTTACCTAAATTAAGGCCATGGACCCTCCTAACCATATCGTAGCCCAATTACAAGTTCACAATAGTACGCTACAGCAGTTGCAATAACACATTATCAGACAGATTCCACACACATTGCACTAAGAAACCAAGTTGTGTTATATTTTGTTGATTCTGTGAGAGCGTAGTTAAAAGTGCGAAATACATTGATTAATCAACAAAACAAATCGAAAAACCGATTAAAAGATTAATCGATTAATCGTTATTTGCGACAATTAATCGATTATTCAGTTTTGATTAATCGATTAATCAATATCTGAAATTAATCGATTGAAAGTAACAGCCCTAATTTTTACCACTTAGAAATATTCCAGGCATTGCCAAACATCACCGACGTATCGTGGTAAACGCCAGGTAGGTGCTTTATCTCGTGAGAGACAGGAGCGATTATAATGCGCTCAAGGGACGTGATGATGAATCCAATTCAACTACAACGTATTCTGTGGAAAGTACCTAATTAATAGCTATAAACTGGACATGCTCAAGATTGTGGGAAATGATATGCCCCTACCCATGCTATTTAGAAGCTACGGCACACTACACAGAGAGACCTCTCTACATTATTATTGGTTTTCAAACTTATCGCAAGTATCCACAAACCGAAATGTCCCTGAATTTGACCACATACAATTGAGAAATATACGTCTTTTCCTATTTTTTCCCATGAAAGATTCGATTTAATTTTTTTTAAATAGGTTTGGTCCATTCTACGATATATATTCTAAATTTAGATCGTCTTATTATCAAAAAGAATATTGTCGCATGTTGACACCCCAAGAGTTTAAAGCAAAAGCGCCACTGGTAGTCTTTGGCTGTTCCTACTTAGAAGAGTCTGTAAAGACATCCAATACTCACATCAGACTAGATTTTGAAACTCGTGACAATGTCCCGTTAAACACCACGCCTTATTGTCTCATTATTCACGAGAATCAAGTAAACTATTATCCGTTATCTAATCAAGTAACTAGTGTATAAATAAAAGGCAACCATAAGTCAAGAAGCTCAGCCATGAATTGTCTCAAAGCGACAAGAGTTGTCACACCATTGAATTTAAAATCTGAGGAACATCGTTTCAAGATATTTGTTACATGGCCTGTGCCTTTCATTAACCCTTGAGATTTGGCAGCTGCTGGTCCGTATTATTTAAAAACAAGAGATAAGGTGAAATGTGTTTTTTGCCCAATCACCATAGACCGGTGGGAACAGGGTGATGAATCTTTACAAGAACAACAGCGCTGGTCTCCTGCCTGCCCCTATCTCCGTGGAATAGATGTGGGTAATATACCATGGAATCCAAAGTATCCATCTATAGTGCCCATGAGTGATGGAGAAAATTATGATACATGTGGTCCTTATGGCATTAACGGTGCTCCGGTTGACAGTACCGAACAAGGTGAAGAAAGGATGAATGTGGAAACTCCCTGTCTTGTGACATTGGGACACCACATGTGTCATGGACGATATAGACACAAAAGACTATATTGTATAAATTGGTACCGTCCCTATCCCAGAATGTCCAAAAAATGAAGGGTCCAGGGGAAGAAGGGGGAGTGTCAAATAATGTAAAATGTTCAGGAAACGAGTTTTAAAGTTTCATTACTTATATGTACTTATATGTACGCCTCGACTTGAAACGTCACTTCCTCACGACCCTCATTGTTCTTAGCCAGACTTAATTGTGCCGTCAGTACGTAACAAAAAGGCCTACCAGACCGCGCTGATATCTCGATTTCACATTTTGAGTGACATTCCCTTCTTCCCGTGGACCCTTCGAATGTAAACCTTGTTATGATTTCTATAAGAATTAAATGGTATAAAATTTATGTTGTTATTATTTCTACACCTCAGTATCGAGTAGTCAGTCGGCCTTGGTCCAGGCAAGTGTAAACATGTCACGTACACTGGTGGTTGCATTAAGGTGAACAAGTTTATATTTAAAGAAGTGGCCATTATTGATTGCACGACTCATTGATCACCAAAACTACATAACTCCTTTTGTGTATAAACCACCATTTCCGCTAGAGTTTCAGTCTGTTAAGATCAAAGGCAGACCCATTGGATACAAACCCATCTAGGATTGCAATGGAACGAGGGAACCATTTCCTACAATTGATATTAAACGCTCACTTGTCAAAGGAAACGAAAAACGAGAACAGCTTCGACCGTTTCTGCCCCACGCGTGTGAATGCGTGGATCTCATGAATTTGGGCTGTCCTTCACTGCATACGCTTCTTCAAGAAAAAGGACTTTTAATTAAAAAAAACAAGCCGTTTGCCAAGTATTGAGCCCGCTGAGCTCATGCTCAGTGATATTTTTTCTTTGGAACACATTTGCAAATGTCATGCATTGTCTTAGAACGCACCCGGAGACCAGCATATGGCCGGATATGATGAAGAAGAAATCTCCGAATTATTTATCTGAGCATTTGTTAATATGTTTCTACTCTTCACAAGGCTCAGATTATATCATCACGTAATTCTGCATATTTTTAACATTCTGGAGAATGTATTTGGTACTTAGGTAATGGTATTTAACGTCGCAGATGTGCGAAGCGGAAGGAGTTAGTTGCTCAACGACTCGAGTATGTACTGCAACCCAGCAGGCAAGAGCAATTCAGACACACCCGAGTTTGCGTGTTACAGTCCATCTTGAAAGACGAGGAATAGTCCTCCCAGGAGGCGAGGAAGTATAATTATCAGTGTGCATCGCCATTTATTTGAGCACCTAGCTGAGTGCAACTATTGAATATTTAACGCCAGTTATAACGTTGTAGACATTATTGTGAAAATTGTGAAAATTGTATATCACTTTACCATATTTTTCGACGTCGTGGAACACCGCATTTCAGACCACGAGGCCGACAAAGTCTACGTCCGCAAGGGAAGCAAAAATATCCGAAGTTTGTGAACCGAAATCATTTTCTGTGGTTCATTTCAACGCCACTACTTCAGAAAACATTATCGCTTGTAGCGCGAATATTTTCCGACCAAGGATTACCAAGATTCCATGTGATTTGTACAGTTATAAATTCTGTGAGATTACGCCAAGTAGGCGCTTTTGAAGCTGTGAAAAGCAGACAGTGAATTGCCAATTTGATATAGAGTCTGCACCATTTTGTAACTTCAGTGAATCATTCAATACCACTATTTGTGCAATCTTAAAAGCTGTGATTCCCACGTGTGTAACATGCAAATTTCAACTGACCACGTGAGTGAAATAGCTCAACGCTTATCTACCATGGGAGTTATGGAGTAGACCCCCATAATGTGAAGGAGCCGTTCAGAGGAGGAATTACAACATGACGGATGAACCAGCCGATCACGAGGAGAGGATGAACGTGTTCGTGCCTCGATAAGAGCCGCTACCATGGAGAAGAAAACATCTTTAAGTCGACCACGAGGACGCATCAAGTACCTGGTAATGGATAAGGCTTGGATTGGAAGCCTAGTTTGGAGGATATCCAGAAGATATTTTACCCCTCAGTTCCGGAGCGATTGAGGTGAAGAAGATGTAGTCTGTGAGTCTGTTCTTTCTCCCATGTACGCATACGGGTTTTATTGTGGTAGAGTAGTTAATTAAATCAACCGAACTCATCTTGATAGCCAAATAGGTAAGGATTTTGTAGTTTAGCACTCATGCTTTGTGATTAATTTCAGTGATAGTTAGCCACCCTTTTGATTGGAGATGGTTCAATCGGTGCATTGTTTTGAACGTCGTGAGACGTCAGGTCTATTGCTACCTAAACGAGACTGTAGCTGCTGAGCTACTGTGGTTAAATCTAGTATGGGATTTTGTACTTTTCTTTGAGATTATGGACAGCCGTCAATAGTGGTTATTAGCCTACTTTTCACATTTTGCAAAAATGAGGAAAAAGTAGACTTATGAGATCGGGCAAATGTGCGTCTGTCTGTCTGTCTGTCTGGCTGGCTGTGTGTGTGTCCCCCCCCCCTATCAACTCCTAAACGGCTGGAGCAATCGAAACAAAATTTGGTAGGAGTAAAGATCTATACCTGAATATCTCACGGCCATTGGCACACGCATAGATAATAATATTGCAGTTTACTTTTCAGGAGGCCATACATGGCAGTGTTGCCAAAATGATTATAAGCCTGCTGATAGGTCCAATGTTTAAATGCATATAACTTCTACACTATCAATTGGAATTCAACCAAATTTTGTATGTGCTATGTGTACATGTACAGACATGGCAGAGCGTATTCTTAAGATCCACCAGGGCTGCCAACTGTTAATAAATGCTCTCAATTTATTTTATCCAAATACCAATATATCAGAAAGTATGCAAGCCGACAGCTTTAAACTAAGCACACGTTTAGTACCTGCCATTCTATATAAATTTGGAGTAACTTATATACGTCAGTGCTACCAACATGATTCTAAGCTTGGTGATAGGTCCAACTTTAAATACATGTAACTTCTATACTATCATTTGCAAATCAACCAAATTTCGTATGTGCTATGTGTACCATGACAGATATGACTATGCGTATTCTTAAGAGCAACCAGGGCTGCCAACTGTTAATAAATGCTATCTCTATTTTTGTTACCCTAATATCAATATATTTGAAAGTATGCAAGCCAATAGCCCTAAACTTTGCATACGTATAGTACCTGGCGTTCTAGATTAATTTAGGGTAACTAATATGCGTCAGTGCTGCCAACATGATTTTAAGCCTGCTGATAGGTCCAATTTTAAATTGCATGTAACTTCTATACTAACTATTGGATTTCATTCAAAATTGGCACAACAATAGATCGTATTATTTCAGATTATTTCTGACTAATACATGCATGACATTGTTGCCAACGTGATTTTACGCGCGCTGTTAGATCCAATGTTTAACTTTATGTAACGTCCATGCTATCCATTGGACTTCAACCAAATTTTGTATTCTGTTCCTTAAGAGATGGAACTAAGAATATATTCAGTCACCAGGGCTGACAACTGTAATGATCAATTAGGCTACATTAGGCTACATTATGCCAGGTATACAGTATTTCGAACTAATTTGAAATTTCGATATTAGCAACTTAATTTCGTCATTATTCTAGATAGATCCATATAGATTAATCATTGGCATGAATCTTAAATTTTAAGAAAAGTAGGCTCTTTAGTTCGTCACGGAACTTTTTTTTTTTTTTGTGACACCTCAATTTTGGTAATTTCACGTCACGCCACTGACTTGCTTAGACAGGTCGTATCGGTTGATGGCCGACAGAAGCCATCAGTTTCGTAATTATACTGTGATTTTTCATTATAGTGAGCTTTTAAGCCACTTAAGTTCTTAGTGAAGAACAAAAGTCAGGGATGAACTAGTATGCTACTAGAGCATCGAACCCTGGACTAATAATGTATCATTAGCAAACTGAGCAGTTGTGAGATTTTGCCCATTTATTGTATAATTAGTGTCCAGTGATTTTAGACACAGGATTTTTGTTATTTGAAAGTGTAAATATTACTTTGAAGTGACATATCTGTCAAGCCAAAGCACTCCAAGGGAGTGACATCTCTTTCTTTTAATACTGTTTGTTATTGAAGACATGAGGTCTCTTTGTACTGCGTATTTCTACGTAGTAAATGTGCTGTTATTTACTGTTATATTGGCACAAGCCACAGGCCAGTTCATATTAGGACTTTCGTTTGAGAGAACTGCTGCCTACAATGATCAATGTTTGTTGCTCAATAAATAAATTGCCAGACGCAATGAATGTAGTGTGCGCGAGCTCAGTGACAGAACATGTGTGAGATTACCTAGAAGCCACCAGCGCACGGAATTGAGACAGACTAAATGTAGACCCTTGACTGATGCTTTAGCATCGAGTTACTGTTATGATTTGCTTTTCATTATTTCGGTTAAGTTTGGAAGCCATTTTGTCAAATCAGATGTTTATGCTGTTGTAATGGATGACGACCAGAGTCACATGTTTTGATCGCTCTGCATAGCGACTATGTTTGACACTGTTTTTAGAGTGTTTTAAATTTATATGGGGTTTATTTTCTGTTATTGACTAGCGTAGGACACCCTGTTTAGAGGCTATATTTTCGGTATTTTTTTGCTAATAGAGCACTGATGTTCAGACTCAGTTCTGAGACCTTGTTGTTGCCGGGAGGTAACTGATGTGTTTCCCAGGCTTACCCGAGGGTTGTTTAGATGTGCCGAACACCATTAACAACAAGTGTTATTGTATTGTCCGAGCATTAGGAGCTCGTGGAAGGTATTTCGACTTTTATGTCGATGTTATAATAAGTAAATGATCTCCCAGGTGTCTAGGATCGTCAGCACTATCGTCATAAACCTACAATAAAATTTAAACCTACGATTTAATAATCACAAGATTAATTATTTCAAAATGAATCTGATAATTAATTGTTTATTATAATCTTGGATTTACATTTTGAGCTTGCTGACCGACGGCTTTGATGTGAATCATTTCCTAGCGGGAATGACATAGGACAGAACACACAATCTTGAGACGACGGAGTGCGCTTAACCATTAGTTCGTACTAGGTGGAGCACGACACTCAAGTAATGTAATTCGTGGTTATAACTACGCAATTAGCAACCTAACAAACATGCACGTAGATGACTTTGGGTACAAACAGTATTCCAAAACGTGTAGGCAGGGTTTATTAATATGAAACTGTAGTCTAGTGTCTTATGTATTTCTTATGTGTGTAATCCCTTGTGTACCTTTCTCTGTGTTGATGAACACATAGTTGTAAGAGTTTCATTAATGCTTTTTTTTTCTTGGCTGTCATGTAGATTTGACGACTGTAATATTTTTGCTTATGTACGTCACCGCTGTAAATTTTGTATTCATTGTTAGGACTTAGCTAAATTGATTAACGTTAAATGTAAATAAGGAAATGGTACCATCCTAACTTAGTTTTGCTTTGCTACCCTGTTAAATGTAAATTCCGTTATTAACTTGATCTTTTGTAACTTGAGTAGGATTTCATTACGTGCCATTTTCCTAGCATTGTTGTTGTTGCTTAACATATTGTATTTAGATCGTTCGTGAGGGTTTAACTTAGTTTACAATTAGGGCCTGAATCTTTAATTCTTTTTGTATTAGTTTGCGGATTAGCCGATACAAACCCTCCGAACTAGGATAGGGGTTTGTCTATTTTAAAATAAAATTGTTCACGAGTTTTACTTAAGTGTGGATGTTCTCATTTATTAGTTTGTTGTTTTGGGTGTACTTCTTGGGTTGTCTATGACTTTAGCCACCATGTTACCCCCGATGCCCAGGATCATAGTTTCTCGTGTCGCTCTGGCCTATAAGAAGTACATCCGATCCTCTCGGCACATGTGTCCGGCAGGTGAGGTGTCTGGGAAGTCACTTCGGTTGTTGGCAACCCTGGCATATCCTCTGACGGGCTCAGTATGCAATCTGTTTGATAGGCTAACGAGAAATGCATGTCGTGACGTCATGGACAAGATTAAAACGGAACTATTACTTGTTCCTGCCTGCAGTTGGATTGTCACTAGTGATTTATAAACAGTCTACAGAATATCATGTCTGTGTCCTCAATGTTGGAATGTGAGAATAATGCTACCGAGCAAACGATCGGGAAATTGTTTGTGTGCTCAAAGAAACAAGACAGTTTCACAAAAGAGGAATTAAATGCATTGCCAAAATCTTTTATTTGTTATGTGGCCGCTAATGGTGAAAAACATTTAGCAACATGTTCCGAAATCATGGACTCAAGACCCTGTGTTAAGTGAATTGCAACCATGCGGGAACTGCGAGCATCACCATCAAGTGGCCATTACCAAAATTCCTTCGGTACGACATTGTCGAACATGTCGGTTGTAAAACTGTATCATGAGCATAAAACCTTGAACAGAGACTTTGTTTCTTCATTCCACAATTGCAATGCCGAGGAAAAAGCAACAATATCCTCAACAGAGGGGGAAGATCAAAATTATTCATCATCGATGTAAAATAATATCCCGAACCTGTAATGGTCGTGGCGTCATTGACAAAGTGATTAACTTACTACCCTCTGAAATGAACTTACTTGGTTACCAATACTGCGTTCCTCGAACAAAGCTGGATAAAAGTTTGCAGCGTGGTGATGCAACCATTCATCCTCTGGATCATGCTTGCCGAAGACATGCCATTTCTTACGCAATAGTCACCCTGACTTAAGGCGTATGGCTGATAAAGTGTTCTTGAAAAAAGCTAAACAACGTTTGACAGCCTGTGATGCCTCAGTGGCAGAGAGGTTGGCAGCCCTCATTGTCATTAGTGCTATGAAAGGAAAGTTAATGATAAATAGACATGGACACTAAAAAGAAAGGATTGAGGAATTTGTTTGTATTTTGTAAAGCCCTATTCGCTGTGAAATAAAAACAGTTTTACCAGAGTACTATTTCTTTTTATTTAAAAATGCTCATAGGCATTTTCCCATTTTTAATTTCTCACATTGTAGATAGTGAAGTTTTGTTGTTCCTGTTGATTAAAGTACATCGTGGCAATTTAGTATTTTAGGCATTGGTTGCCAACTTATGTTTACAAACACATAACCATATTCACATTTGCCGCACGTGAACTCCATTATAAAATAGTAAAACAGTTTATATAAGCCTGTAGTGGGAAGATTAGTTCACTTTTTGTATGGGCATTCAAACAGTTGTAAAACACCATAATCAACACATGCGCTAGAAAGTTCGCTTCAAGTATTCTCTTTAGTAGCCTATTATAAAATGTTCATCAACATGAACTTCAGGTGTTAATTGTAACCCTCTGTTGCGCAACGGGATCATTAACTTGTCTTGAACGCGTATATCGTTTCCGACTAATTCAGCAAATGCGCACTATTGTTGTTTGAGTCTTCAGTCTTTTGTCTGGTTTGATGCAGATCTCCATGCCTCCCTGTCCTGAGCTAATCGTTTCATCTATACATAGCTATCACACCCTACATCCGAGGAAATCTGTTCAACATATTCTAACTTTCGTCTACCCCTACAGTTCTTGTCCTCGACCCTTCCTTCCATAACTAAGCTTGCTATTTCTGGGTGTCTTAGTATGTGTCCTACCAACCTATTTCTTATCTGCATTAGCAGTCGCCAGAAACGTCTCTCCTCTCCCACTAGTCTTAATACCTCTTCGTTTGTAACTCTATCCACCCATCTGATCTTTATCATTCTCCTGTAAAACCACATTTCAAACGCTTTAATTCTCCTCTTTTCTGCTGCACCAATAGTCCAAGTTTCACTTCAATAGAGTGCCACGCTCCAGACAAAGGCCTTCAAAAATATCTTCCTAATACCTAAATCTATATACGATGTCAACAGATTCCTTTTCTGTAGAAATGCTTTCCTTGCCTGAGCTAACCTACTTTTTATATTCTCTTTGCTTCGTCAATCACTGGTTATTTTGCTTCCTAAGCAACAGAAGTCTCCTACTTCCTTTAGTTATTCACTTGCCAATTTGATGTCCATAGAGGTTTCTGATTTATTTCGGCTGCATTCCAAAATTTTTGTTTTACATTTATTAATTTGCATCATGAATTCTTGCCTCAAGACGGAGTCCATACCATTCAAAAACTCATTCAAATCCTCAGGCGTGTCAGCCAAGATGACTATGTCATCGGCAAATCTGAGTTGAAATGATTTCTCCTTGAAACTTCACTCCCACTCTAAATTTTTCTACAATTTCCCTCATTGCTTGTTCAATGTAAAGATTGATAAGTATGGGTGATAAGTTGCAGCCTTATCTTACACCTTTCTGAATACCAGCTTCTCTCTCAAGTCCTTCAGCTCGAATGACTGCTGTCTGGTTTCTGTATAGATTGTAGATCACCCTCCTATCCCTGTACTTATTTCCAATCGTTTTCAAAATGTCAAACAATTTAGTCCAATCAACGTTATCAAAAGCCTTTTCTAAGTCTACGAATGCCATAAACGTTCTCTTATCTTTCCTTATATATAGCACTATATGCTATAAATGTATAAAATATAATTTTCTCATTTCAAAGTTTTAAATATTTCCCAAACACACATTGTTGATATTAAAAGATTCATTTCTCTTTTTTCTGAAACACGTCTCCAAAAGGTATCAATGCCGGTCTTTATCAGTTAGAGTTTTAAAATATCTTATTTCCAGTAACATAGTGACATATCCATGTTGTATTCACTACAGGTAAGGCTCTCTTACAAATTGAGCATATCTACCGCCACATTCAAAGAAAAACGAACTCAGATAAAGAACAAAATACTATTTAAATTTACTAAAGCCATGAATCCCCCACCCTCCCACGGTGTTTGCTATGGTCCAATGACTAATGTTAAGTTCTCGTATTTTCTCTTTCTCTCTCACACTGTCTCACGCTCTCTCACACGTTCTCTCTAGTCATACATCCACACACATACATGCATTTGGAAACAAACACATCCATTATATTCATTCCCAAAGAACATCATTCACATGTATGCAGCCCAAGGAACTTGAATTATTATTTATGAATTTAGAATTTACAATTTACAAATTACAATGACTTGAAAATAAATACTGTACATCCAATGTACAAATAACAAGTTTATACCACCATTTAATGAATAAAGAATACTATTTACAATTTACGAATTACAATATAAGGCACAATCAAATTAAAAATATAAAGTTGTAGAGGGCTTTAAAGAGCAAAGGGCGTAGAATATTTACAATTTCTAATATTTACAACTACAAAAACTAATATTTACAATTCCCATGATTAACAAAACAAAATAACAATATCTAATATTTACAAAGAGCTGTTTCCCAGAACTATAAAACAGAAAAATCACACGCCTTCCTCGTCGTGATAGCCCCATGGCAAGCTGGTGAGTAGGTCATCAGCCTATACACGTTTGTTACTCATAGAGGCCAGCGCTTGTTTCCTCTGTTCCACAAGATAAAAATTATGGTTGACAGATTGTATCCTGCACTGTTTATGGGATATAGGTTTCCCAGTTTGTAAAACCGCTAAGTAATCATCAACACGTAGCGATTTTACCACTGACTTAGCTACACCTTTTGCTTTTTTGGACTCCTTATGGTCCAGTGTGCGATAAGCATACATATTAGACGCTAAGCTAACAAATTCTGCCATGATTGAATCACCGCATTAATCTTTTAAAACGCCCTTGTTTCTGTTTTAATGGGCAGCTAAAACACATTGTCAGAACTGTACGAAGAGGTGTCAAACAAATCACTCATCACGACAAAGGGATCTCAGCGGCGAACGTGGAATATGAATGGATCTGTATCCATATACAAAAGAGATACTTTTCTAAAATGTTGTTTGGCAAACTCGTAGTGGAAATTATACATGACCGATTTGGAAAAATCTAAAATTACTTGGCCCAAATGTGTGGGTTTATTCATTGTGACATAGGTCATACTCATTTCAATACTAGCCAAATTCCTATCAATAATTTTGATGTTCTTAAAATTTGGCATGGCAATGTATCGCCAATTTAATGTATCTGTATTTTTGAACGTGTTCCATGCTTTTGCCATAAATGCAGTTATTCATTAATATGAAATGGTAACTTCAAACTGCTGTGCCGCCATTTGTCGGTGCTGGGTATTTAAATCCAGGTATGGCTTGAGCCATGCTTTTTGGGCAAAGATAATACCCCTATGGATTTTTTTCAACACTAATCCCTGGGCTAGGCATTGCACCAGCATTTGGATAATATGTAAAACATACCGATTTTTGTTGTAAGTGTGCCCATGAGTTTTTCAATTTCCACTTTACTTTGTGGGGGAAAATTCGCTCTAGACAAAATGGAAAATCAGCATGTTGCTCATATAGCGATGAGGGGTACTCAACATCAGCCCCTAAAACATACCCGCGACATGTTTCGAGGCTGGCCGTGTTCACATCAAAATGTGACACCTCGTCCTCTGATAGTCAGGCAAAATCCTTAAAGGGTAAAGGCTGGCTCATGGCGTAACCATACAGATTATTCATTTCATAGTATATCAAGTATGATTCCTGCTTTTCAGGTGAATAAGAGGACATGTATTTATTATTCGCTTCGGCATGGCGCTGGTAAAGCGACACAAACCCACCGCGAATGCCTCTTTCAAAAAATTAAGACCAAGTTTTCATCGGTCAGTAAATCTAATTCCTCTTGAGTGTATCTCAAACCAGCATCAATCGAGAGTCCGGGTATCGTAAAATAGTAAGCCGGGTTTAATCCGTAGATGTGTAGGCAAAATTCACGGAATTTTTCAAACACATCAGTGAGCAGCAGTACATCGAGTTTTAGGTAATGCATAGCATAATTCTCTAGAGTGCGTATACAGGGTCTTTATTTTTGCTTGGCAAGGCGATTCCGCTCGACCTTGGCGCGTGCGGTCTCCGTTCGTATTCCCACGCTCTTGCTGTGGTAGACGTGAGAGCTCTGAGCGAATTGGGTGTTTTATAAAGCTACTGTGTACTGTATATCGTATTGTATTGTGTTTTATTGTGATTGTGTATAATGCTCGTGTATATCTGCACAATACGTACATAAAGTGCAGGAAATCGTTCACTAGAACAAGACAAACGATTCGAGTGAAACTTCCATGGAGACCCATTCCTATAAATCGGACAATAAAACAACTTGCTAAGAGCTTCGAACGTACAGGTTTAGTAAACAATAAAATTAGACGTAAATGTCGTTATTTCCTTACTGAAGCTAAATTATCTGGAGTAACCGGAAACTTCATAAGGAGATGCTGATTATGTTTGGCAGCGGATGGAGAACTTTTTCAGCATCAACTGTAAACATGGTAAGTAAAAATGCATGATACTGATTTTAAGCACCGTATTCTGCCGTACATATGCGCGCGCGGTAGCCGGCAACTGAGCCCTCACTGGCGGAGCGCATGAGCGAGAATGTTTGCAACCAAATATAAAGACCCTGTATTAAACACCCGCCAAACATTGCATGCACGTGCATAATCTTAATCTGAAACGGTACTACGTGTTAGCATGGAATAAAATTTATATTGGGGTCGCAGAGCCTTCAGCTCTAATATGTCCCAGCTATTGCAAAAATCATATGGGAATATGCCTTTCCGAATGCACAATTTAAAGTGTTCAGGATTCATAAAGTGAGTCCTGGTGTATTTCAATTCTTTTTCATCCAAGCCATTCACTAGGCTATCAAAGTTTGAGGCCACAGACTTAAACGAGTCAAGGAATCTAATACAAAACTTGCCCAACCACCATGTCAGTGCCGCAAACGTTAATGTTTTTTGGGAATTATTGAAAATGTTCCCTTTCCAATATGCCCCAATTCACGAATCAGCAACTGCATATCTTAGCTCGTCAAATTGTCAAAGAACACACTTATAAATCGAGGAACTGGGTAATTCACGTTACACACTCTGCGTAAAGCCCCTCGAAACTCTCCCGTAAAGTGCGAGTGGTATCGAACCGGGTCCTCTGCACTTACAAGTGGCTTTTCACAAATATGGCTTGTCGTGGCATGCTCATACTGTTCCTGCTGTTCTCGAGTTAGGCTCATGGTAATTTGGTTTTCCAGTAATCCCTGTACAAGGTCAGCCAAATCAATAAGTTCATTTAAAAACCATTTAGCACAATCCTGGCCTTGGTAGGATTTGAAATAGTACTTTGTGTGGTCATACGATCACACGACATTGAGTCCTATGCTTCGTGCTTCTGAATAGGGGTGGTTGAGCTTCTGCTGGGATCTGGTTCGCATCCTGGAATGGGCACTGTGAGAGCCTCAAAATCGGCATACACCACAAAGCGAACCGTATCACGCTTGTTTATGTTTTTAAACTTTAACACAGCATCGTCCCCTTGAGGTAGAACCAGTTTCACTGCCTCCTGTGTGTTGCAATCCACCCTATATCGTTCTAAAAGAGTGGGGGTTCCAAAATATTGGAGACAACGATCGCAAATTTGTTTCTTGTGCCCATCTTCGGAAAGTTGTGTGTTTAATAATTTAGCTAAATTCTTAATAAGGTACTAGTGATTCACATCGCCTACAGACCAATATAAAATACGAAGGTGGTGTCGATTCGTCACTTCAGTAGCATATAAAGGACCCATAATTTCATCACCATCTAGACCGTAAACCATTAACGAATAGTCAGGTTTATCCTGTTCAAACCTGCGGATCTTGTTTAAATCCACAGGGAACGACACGCGGGTTAAATTTAAATTTTGTTTTAAAGAATCAGATGTGATATTTTACTTTCCTGGTCTGTTAACATGACGATCATCTGCCGGCTGCAAATACGCAGCCACCAACCAAAGGAAACAGTCATCATCATAATTTTCAATGTTTATCACGGCCTTTTTCTAAGCTATCGCTCATGGTAAAGGGCTATGACTGGACCCTGCATTCATAGGGTTAAATTTACAAATATTAGGTTGTAGGTGATGATTTTTTCCAAGGCAAGGCCACTGGGTCCATCTTGTAATTTATCAGATTTTGATAGCAAGGCATTCACACCGTGTCCCTCGTACCACTCTTGCAAATTGTCGGATACGAGCAGCTCTTGCATCTTGCTACAAAGATGATTTTTTCTTTGTGTTCTATATCATTTTATACACAAAATCACATACAAGTTCCATATTTACTTGCAAAGCCCTGTGCAACCCTAGGACAGAATAAATTTGTTCACCAAAAATCGAAAAATAAGATTCCAAAAACTCCTTGGGAATAACACATTCCGTTACATTAACCACTCGACCCGAGCACACCCGTGTCCTAATACAACACTCAATGGGTTCCCACTTTAAAATATCACCGGTGGTAGAATAAGCCTTAATTGTAAAATGGTCTTACCAGTGTTCAGCCTACCACTTCACCACCTCCCAGTTTTTCGGTGGCAATGGTATGACAAAGGTAGAGCTTTACCAAATATCTAAAAAGGAATGAAACAAACCATAATGAATACATGAATTCAGGTTAACACATGCTTTCCATAACAAAATATTACAGAAAACAAATTCAAACAGCTTATAAAAAAAGAAATACTTACCCTACCTCGTAAAGCCTGCTTTTCTCTTCTCGTGAGCTGAGGTGTAATGGTTTCTCTTCCTTTCTCTCTCTCTCTCTCTCTCTCACACACACAGCAGGGAACCGTACACAGGTTATCTAAAAACAATAAATTAAATAATCTTTCAGTAAATAAATACTGGTAAATAAAACTTTAACATCAATTGGCATTAAAATATCAGATTCCATTAATAAAGTACTTACCTATGAAAACTGTTGCTAAGTATCCCGCCACTGACTGCGCCAGTTACAGCAATCACCCAACCAACAGGCAACCGTACAACATGTATAATATCTAAAAGCAAATAAAAACAATCACGCACTTAATAATCATCCAATCATTCGATCAATCCATCAATAAATAAATGAAGAAATTACTTTCATCACAAACGTACTTACCTCTAAAAATGTTTAAGAGTATGTCACTGCCGGGTTGTTGTTGCAAGTGGGTAAAACCAACCTAAAGGCAACCGTGAAATAATATCTAAAAATAAAATAAACAATTACTCAATTAATAAATACCAGTAAAAAACTTAAATGTAAATTAGCATTAAACATCCAATAATATAAAGTAAACTTACCTCTATAATGTTGCAAAGTATGCAGGCGAAAAAGTTCACTTCAATGATAACGCACAGTAATATGCAGTCGCCTTAGACAAATATTACACAAGTGAGAGTGGCAATATCTATGACCTCTCTTTATAAGTCACTCCACATGAATGACTAGCATGTCTGCTAGAGAAAGTACTTCATCCCACGTGTAATCAGTACTCACAGAGATGCAAGTTACGTCTATCACAGCATGCCTCCCTACTCTCCATGCGTTATCAGTTCCCACATAGCAGTGCAGGTCGGTTCATGTTTCGCCATGGTCTGCAATCATGTCACGTGTGTTCTCACGCCACCAGACATACAGCTCTGCGCACTCCTTTCGATAAGAGCTATCACCGTTTGCTGTCACACCTGTTTGTCGAGAACCAGTCTCCTGGGCGCTCCTGACTGCATAAGCCAGACAATATATAAATGTTTCATTCATTAGAACACTATGCTCTATAAGAAAGTTACCTAGTAAATAAAGAAACTATACCCTGCATTTGCCTACTCGCAACGTCTGCCATAAATAAAATCCCACTTAATAATAATTATGGTAATCATAATACTAATAATAATAATAAAATAAGCGGTTTACCATCCTAAATCCACTCATTATAGATATTCCTCTCATCATCTTTCCCGCTTCAAGGAAATATCTCTGTTGGGCCAGCTACCAGAATACATCAATCAATAATTACCTAATAATAATAATAACCTACTCGCTTGGGTCCTTTTGAACAAGTCAAGATTAAATAACCCATAAATAATCATTTAAAAAGACAACCAAAGTCTAGCCACTAGTCACGTGTCCAGAGAAAGGTACA
Source organism: Meconema thalassinum (assembly GCA_946902985.2). Taxonomy (NCBI): domain Eukaryota; kingdom Metazoa; phylum Arthropoda; class Insecta; order Orthoptera; family Tettigoniidae; genus Meconema; species Meconema thalassinum. The sequence goes on along the minus strand of OX336389.2, from coordinate 206,386,495 downwards.
GTCACGTAAACATAAAATGGGTCCCTCTCATGTCGTTAAGCCCTTTGGGAAAAATTTTAAAATAAATAATCCACGGTAAAGGGGGCTTCATCTCGAGTAAAATTAACTATGGCACGTCTTTCTAACATTGCGGGTTTGGGAAATATCGGGAAACCTAGTTGTTACGTTTTTTTATTAAACAAATCAGGAAAAATAAGTGGTCCACGGTAAAGAGGAGAAAAAAGCCCATTAGAACGAGCCGTCACACAAGTCTATACGTTTACAGGTTCACAAGATATTATTAAAAGTCAAGCGGTAAGGTATAGTCGGGTACAAATAAATTGTACCAAGCAGGATTCCCCCTAGCCCACTACAACGTTTTTCATCCTACGGATATAAGACATGTTTTGGGGTATAAAAGGTATAATGGGCTTTCGTTTAAGTCAAACATACAATTTTCTGTGATTAATAGTTTAAAAATATAGCCTACTTTCCAAATCCTTTTTCAATTTTTATTTAAAAAATATTAAGGACACAAATGGAAAGCCTCTAACAGATAGGGAAGAAAAGGTTGAGAGATGGAAAGCTTACATAGAGTGCTTGTATAAGGGAAAGGAGATTGAGAATCATGTAATGGAAAGGGAGGAGGAAATTGATGAGGATGCAAAAGGAGATTTAATATTGAGATCAGAATTTGACAGAGCATTAGAGGACTTAGGCAGGAACAAAGCACCAGGCATAGATGATATACCGATTGAGTTGCTACGCTGCATAGGAGATGAAGGTCTGATCAGGTTATTTCACTTGGTGTGTAGGATTTATGAGACAGGTGAGGTACCCCCTGATTTCAAGAAGAATGTTATCATCCCTATACCAAAGAAAGTGGGAGCTGACAGATGTGAAGATTACCGTACAATCAGCTTGATTACTCATGCTTCAAAGATCCTGTCTAGAATAATTTACAAGAGGATTGAAAGCCAGATAGAAACGGAGTTGGGTGAAGACCAGTTTGGTTTCAGGAGAAATGTAGGAACAAGGGAAGCTGTACTAAGTCTTAGGCTGATTTTGGAAGGTAGAATAAGGAAAGATAAGAGAACATTCATGGCATTTGTAGACTTAGAAAAGGCTTTTGATAACGTTGATTGGACTAAATTGTTTGACATTTTGAAATCTATTGGAATAAAGTACAGAGATAGGAGGGTGATATACAATCTATACAGAAACCAGACAGCAGTCATTCGAGCTGAAGGACATGAGAGAGAAGCTGGTATTCAGAAAGGTGTAAGGCAAGGCTGCAACTTATCACCCATACTTTTCAATCTTTACATTGAACAAGCAATGAAGGAAATTGGAGAAAAATTTAAAGTGGGAGTGAAGATTCAAGGAGAAATAATTTCAACTCTGAGATTTGCTGATGACATCGTCATCTTGGCCGACAAGCCTGAGGATTTAAATGAGTTTTTGAATGGTATGGACTCCGTCTTACGGAAGGAATTCATGATGAAAATTAATAAATGTAAAACAAAAATACTGGAATGCAGCCGAAATAAATCAGAAACCTCTATGGAGATCAAATTGGCAGGTGAAAAGCTGAAGGAAGTAGGAGACTTCTGTTACTTAGGAAGCAGAATAACCAGTGATGGACGAAGCAAAGAGGATATAAAAAGTAGGTTGGCTCAGGCAAGGAAAGCCTTTCTACAAAAAAGGAATCTGTTGACATCGAATATAGATTTAGGTATTAGGAAATCATTTTTGAAAGCCTTTGTCTGGAGCATAGCGCTCTATGGAAGTGAAACTTGGACTATTGGTGCAGCAGAAAAGAGGAGAATTGAAGCATTTGAAATGTGGTGTTACAGGAGAATGATGAAGATCAGATGGGTAGATAGGGTTACAAACGAAGAGGTATTAAGGCGAGTGGGAGAGGAGAGATGTTTCTGGCGACTGCTAATGAAGAGAAGAGATAGGTTGGTAGGACACATACTAAGACACCCAGGAATAGCAAGCTTAGTTATGGAAGGAAGGGTCGAGGACAAGAACTGTAGGGGTAGACCAAGGTTAGAATATGTTAAACAGATAGCCTCGGATGTAGGGTGTGGTAGCTATGTAGAGATGAAACGATTGGCTCAGGACAGGGAGGCATGGAGAGCTGCATCAAACCAGTCCAAAGACTGAAGACTCAAACAACAACAACATTTAAAAAATACATTGTTTTATTCTAACAATAAAGGGTATAGAGGCTTTTCGTTTAAGCTAACATACAACTTTCTACGATTAATAGTTTTAAAAATATAGCCTACTTCCCAAATATTTTCTTTTGTAAAAGAAAGAAAAGAGAAAAAAAAGCTCATTAAAACGAGTCATCGCACAAGAGCCGCTAAGTGCTCCTGCATATCAAAAAATCATTTTTCACCCCCAGGTAAGGGTAGGTTTTATCTTGGGGTGGAAATAAGTAGTCCATAGGAAAGGGAGCTTCATCCCGAGTAAAATGAGCCGTCACATAACTTTTTCCGATGACTGGTTCGCGAGATATCGAAAATATTACATACGTGAGGACATGTACAGTCTGGTAGAAATAAAATGGGTGGGGCAGGATTGGTACAGCTACACTACTACCAGCTATTCAATACATCTCCAGTACCAGAGACTGATGACCAAGAATGTCTGAAACCCCTGAGACGGAACCAAAATACTAACAACAAACGTCACACATTTATCGCGGACAGGCATCAACAAACATGAAGCCAGTCTGGCACAAATGTTTCGGAAAATGGAGTGGCCTAGATGAAAAAGCCTTGAGTGTTTTCGTGGTACAAATGCTTATAATCAAACAAACCCAGTCTGGCATGCGTTGCGTGTCACATGGCAGTAATCGAAGCAAAGCTGTCATTAAACAACAACAACAACTACACTAACACTTATTACCTATTCTGAAAACATAGTAACATTTTGCTCGCGATACTATCCATCGCGAATTGCGAATAGATGATTGCATAATGGTTAGTCTCATCGTTCTCGATTTCCACAAGAGATATCTGTATTCATGCCCATAACTCTCTATATAACGACTTCCAGACACGCAAGACTTCTGAATTATTTAAGATTTTCACGACAATTACAGATACATTTTAGGATTTAGTAACCCAAACGAGATTAATTCCTAAAATACAACTTTTATGTGTCCTCACTTAGGACAATACTCCTATTGACTTGCAAAATACTCATCTCACATTATACTATTTTACTGTGGACACCTCATAGTGTAGTGGCTGCCATCCTTGAGGGTGGAGTTCGATTCCTGGCTCTGCCAAGAAATTAATTCTGGTTTGAGTGCTGGAACGATTCACAGATGTCAGTAACATTTTAGTGACCTATATATATTCATATTATTTTCCCGTAAAATATCTGCTTCCTGCTCCCACCCACGCTGCTATATTATGAATGAGTACAAACATGCTAATTACGGAAATACGATGTTTACTTCCTACAACTGTAGTTAGAGTTAGCTTCTAAACAGACAGCAGTCGAGAGAATTTACAACACTGACTTCCTTCCCTCAAGTGATTAAGTTTCCTGCGTAATGTACAGGAGATAACTTCTCTGTACTACATTTGACTCACTGGATCAGCTATTATCATTGATCATCATGGCACGCACCTTCCTGGAAGCCTTCCAAAGCAGACAGAAATTAATTCCACTTGTTTCATCGATATGCTTTACTCATGAAATACATTTAAACTTAACCGTAGTCTAAGATTTATTTGCACCAGGAAAATAAAATCTTTCAGAAACGAACCCTACCATAACTCGAAAGCAATCTACTATATTCATTGTAAACTTGTTGGAGAACGTCCTGGGTTCGATTCCCGGCTCTGTCAAGTAATTAACTTCTTGTTTGAGTATTGGAATGGGGTACACTGAGACTCGTTAGGCAAAACTGAAAAGTGATGAGTTCGATTTCCATCCCATCTATCCTAGAAGTGGTTTTCTGTGGTATCCCCGTTTCTACCCCAGGTAAACAACAGGACGGTTCCCACGGGCGCCTCCTTCCTAATCCTAGTCACAGAAAGACACACACAAATAAAGCCATCACATTGACACAGGTTATCAGACAAGAACCACACACTTAAGTACGCGGGGCTACATTACAACGATGGCACAAACCCCCTAAATGAATCAACGACAACAATGATTGGTCATTAACCTACTTACTTGAAGTGTTTAGTCTGACCTTTTCAATTTATCGCATGTTGACGTGAATAGCACACAGCGCCTCCGATGTTAGCAAAGAAGAGGGAGTCAATAGCGACTTCCTGTTCCTGTCCCACACGACAGGATATTGGATTGTGAGTACGTGGCAGGAGCCTGAGAAAGTTGCAGGAAGCAGAGTAAGTTGTGGGGAGATCTTCAAGTTGATTTATTGTTCATTGAATACGGTAAAGTAAAAGCTATTGCCCAAAGGGAAGACCAGAACACTGAAGAGTAAACAACACTTTTAGCAAATCCAATTAAGCCGGTCGGCCCAGCTGAAGGGAGAGATAAATGAAAGTTGAATTTTTCTATCAACATGCTTCTAATGTCAAAACAAGTGCTTATACAGATTTTTACAACGAGCGTACGATTACGTCACGAGTTATTTGTACATATGATAAAAGCAGAGGAGGAGAAGATGTTTGGTTTTAAATTTTTGATGTTGTTTCATTTGAGGGTCTTGGGCATCGTGGTAATTTAGCCCTGTGTACTTAGGAGTATGTTGTGTTTGTCTGATAACCGTGTCATTGTGGTGTCGGTAGTAGTGTGTGTATTAATAAGTCAGATGATGATTGGGAAGGAGGAAACCGTGGTAACCATCCTTGCATTTGCCTGGAGTAAAAGTGGGAAACCACGGAGAACCACTTCCAGGGTGGTTGAAGTGGGAATCAAACCCATCTCTTCTCAGTTTTGCCTCATGAGACTGAGTGCAACCCAATCCAGCCCTCAGACCAGAATTACATTTCTGGGCAGAGCCGAGAAGTAAACCCAAACTATGGCGATAGCCCAAACAACTAGCTGCTATACCAGGAGGGGAACTTTGTTTTAAGTGTGAAGGAATCAAATTCGTACGTAAATTGAAGCTTTTCGAGAATACTATACCGTAGCCTACTACAGTGTATCTCCAAATGTGGTTAGTTCTGAACATACAACCTGCAGTAATGGTATGCTTCAAAAACACCGACCACACCTAATAACTTCCACTTTTAGCCATTTTCATCATACGAACCATAGTCTTGTGAGATCACCTTTTCTCAGTGTGTGTGATCTGTGTGTTTGTCCCCTTAATAACATCTAAACGGCTAGAGCGACTACTATAAAACTTGCCAAGGACATACTACTACCTCGTCTGACCTCGACCGTTCATTTTAGTTTTAATTATTTTCCAATCCAACTTGGTGGCCGCTTGAAATATTTCACCGGCATTCTAGCCTATCTCCGAATCTAATACTGATATCACCCTCACAGGTTTTATTGAGATAGAGAATTGTAAGGTGAGTTTAACTACGTAATTTTCAATAACCTGGTAAGTTTAATACGATCATGGTGGGCAAGCAAAATAAAAATATTATAGAGAATTTTCTCGCGAGTTTGTCACCAGAGCCCAGTGAAACTTACCATGGTAATTTTTATACAAGACTTAATTTACTGACATCTAATTTAATTCAATTGTTTTCACAATTTCAAGATGGCGGCTGTGCAGAATTTCAAAATCAAATACTTATTTTTTTGCGTCCTAATCACGCGATCGAAGTGAAAGTTAGAATACTGAACCAACGCAATAATCTTCATCTACAGGCACATAACAATATGGCCTGCATCTATGACAATCCCACATGGCAATCATCTGAAATAATTCACTGGTTCTCAATATTTACGAATCTATTACAGCAATCAAACTGTAATTTTATATATTGATAGAACCCATTAATATAGGTTCACATATGGGACTTTCAATAAACTGATGAGCACAAAACCAAAATGGTAGTGAAACGAAATTTAAATATTTAAATGGATTTATCTCGTGACTAAGGGCACCCAAGTGCGAAAAAACTTGGCACGGCAAATCTTCATTCAAGGCTTAATATATTGACGTCCAATACGTTTCAATTTTATGAGAACCTAAAATGGTGGCTGCGATTTTTTTAAATAAAAAAACGTTTTTATTTCACGTGTCCTAAACAGCGATATAAATTTAGGTTGTTTTAATGAACCACCATTATAATATTCTTAAGCTGCCATATACTTCCATAGCCTATATATAAAACAATCCATCATGAAGTCCATGCGACATATTTTACCGATTCACAATATCTCCAAAACTATTTAAGTAATCGAGCTGAAATGTTGTATGGTGATAGAGCAATATTAAATAAAAACATATACATATGCCACTTTCAAAATCCTAAGAAACTCAATAACAACGCGGTAGCCATATGATTTTAAAATGTTTTAAAGTAATTTTCTGGTGATCTAATCACCCGAGAACAATGGACCTTGGCACAGCTAATCTTTATTAAGACATCCAGACATCTCATGTTCAACTATTTTCATATTTTCAAATTCTAAAACATTTTCTTCTTTTTTATTTTGTCTTATCCTATTCAAGTAATTGAAGAGAAGATTCGTATGATGGGCTATTATAATATTCATTATCTAATGGCACTAAATTCTGTAGCTAATTTTCTTAAGATTAATTCCCGTGACACGTTACAGAAAGGTGCCATCTCACTTGAGGAGTGAGTTAAAACTGAAAGTGATATACACACATCAAAAAAAGTTTTGCATCACCTCGGTTCCAAGAGTTCCGGAACCTTTAAATACAAAGGGAATAGAGATCAACACAAACAACATTTCAGCTCGTTTTATTGCTCATGAGACCCACACATTGCATGTTGTACCATCATACAGCTAGACTTTCAGCATTTGTGGTCCAGATTGCAGTACACACCACTACCTCTAATACCCAGTAGCACGTCCTCTTGCATTGATGCATGCCTGTATTCGTCGTGGCATACTATCCACAAGTTCATCAAGACACTGTTGGTCCAAATTGTCCCACTCCTCAACGACAATTCGGCGTAAATCTCTCAGAGTGGTTGGTGGGTCAAGACGTCCATAAACAGCCCTTTTCAACATATCCCAGGCATGTTCGATAGGGTTCATGTCTGGCGAACATGCTGGCCACTGTAGTCGAGCGATGTCGTTATCTTGAAGGAACGCATTCACAAGATGTGCACGATGAGGTCGAGAATTGTCGTCCATGAAGACAAATGCCTCTCCAATATTCTGCCGATATGGTTGCACTATGGGTCGGAGGATGTCATTCAGGTATCGTAAAGCCGTTTCGGAGCCTTCCATGACCACCAGTGGCGTACGTCGGCCCCACATAATGCCACCCCAAAACATCAGGGAACCACCACCTTGCTGCACTCGCTGGACAGTGTGTCTAAGACGTTCAGCCTGACCAGGGTGCCTCCAAACACGTCTCCGACGATTGTCTGGTTGAAGGCATATGCGACACTCATCGGTGAAGAGAACGTGATGCCAATTCTGTGGGGTCCATTCAGCATGTTGTTGGGCCCATCTGTACCGCGCTGCATGGTGTCGGGGTTGCAAAGCTGGACCTCGCCATGGACGTCGGGAGTGAAGTTGCGCATCATGCAGCCTATTGCGCACAGTTTGAGTTGAAACACGACGTCCTGTGGCTGAACGAAACGCATTATTCAACATGGTGGCATTGCTGTCAGGGTTCCTCCGAGCGGCAATCCGTAAGTAGCGGTCATCCACTACAGTAGTAGCCCTTGGGCGGCCTGAGCGAGGCCTGTCATCGACAGTTCCTGTATCTCTGTACCTCCTCCATGTCCGAACAACATCGCTTTGGTTCACTCTGAGACGCCTGGAAACTTCCCTTGTTGAGAGCCCTTCTTGACACAAAGTAACAATGCGGACGCGATCGAACTGCGGTATTGACCTTCTAGGCATGGTAGAACTACAGACAACATGAGCAGCGTACCTTCGTCCTGGTGGAATGACTGGAACTGATCGGCTGTCGTACCCCCTCCGTCTAATAGGCCCTGCTCATGCATGGTTGTTTACATCTTTGAGCAGTTTTAGTGACATCTATGAACAGTCAAAGGGACTGTATCTTTGATACAATATACACAGTCAACGTCTATATGCCGGAGATCTGGGAACCGAGGTGATGCAAAACTTTTTTTTATGTGTGTATATTCTAGCACAGGGCCATCCAGTCATTGAGCTCCAGGAGCGCGGCCGCGCTCGGGGAGCACTGGGCAGTCAGACTAGCGCTCCTTCCCCTACCACCACTACACTGTGACAGCGAGGAGGCGGACGATGTTCGGACCACGCTGACTAGATACGTACGTACAGTCGTGCGGCCGACGGCTCTTGTGGGATTGTTGACATATTAATAGGGCTGTTTTGCCATAACAAATATACCGCATATACAAATCGAATGGTACTCCGATGTATGGAATGTGCAGGAAACGAACACAAGTGTTAAGTAAAGAATATTGTGATTTATTCCAAACTGAAATGTGAATATATTAGAGAGGAAATTTCAACAACAAATTGTGTTCTTTTTAACACATTACATCTCTGTTGCACACTAAACATTTGGCAAGCCCTTTATAAGCTGTACAGAAAAATGAAATTTCCTATTCTGTGTTAAAGACTGCTGCTTCACCACTCCTTTTTTTTGTATGCTGTTCAGTCATGACCGCTGCGAAACTGATTTACTTACACGCTGTCAACAAAGCGCATTGGACTTGACTAGTGACTGATGGATCGGCTGCACACTTCAGCGTGCTCAGCCAGCCAAGCTCCTCCCACCACTACTGAAACTACAGGCTCAGAGCGCGGGCGGAGTGCTAGCGCTCGGGGAGCGCTGTCTGGATGGCCCTGTTCTAGCGCATAATTTCTCAATGTAATGGTGTTTATGGTGATTGTTTTACAGGGTAAACACCAAGATCATCTACCCCAATTTTCTATTGCATACATCGCAAATGGTAGATTATTCGCATGTTCGTGTCTGAAAAGGACCATGTTTTACTGTGTTCTTTTGAACGTACCTGTCAGCAAGTTGATACACCAGTGTATTGTAGATAATACTCATCGTGACACATATTTTCCTGTGCTGGAGGTGTGTTGACATGAGTTATCTGAAAGAACGATGAAGGCTTTGATATAGAACAGGGCTCACTAGGGGAACTATAGTAAGACCATTGGGTATTCTTAAAATATTATATTCATGTTTCTTGTCTGAAATGACTGCAACTTATGGATATTGAGTTTAGAACTCAGCATTTTTTTTTCTAAGTTTATGCCGTGTCTTGTGTGCGGTTTCGCCTAGGAACATCAAGCAGGCTCATCAGTGGGCTCCTGGTGTCTGAGCCCGGACCCCCACAGAGGGTGATGAGCCAGCTTGGTGTTCATAGGTGAAGCCCCACACAAGACACGACATAAATCTAGAAAATTTGCTGAGTTTTAATTCACTGGCCGTGAAAGCCAATGCACCATCTTATTGAGTTTAGTGTTTGAAATTGTTGCTCTTATACTTTATCACAATATAGCTATATAGTACATCACATGAAAAATCCTTTTAATTGTTGGGATAGTTTTTCATGGAAAATACCAGTAGGGTAGGATAAGAAAATAGGGTAATTAGTTCTTCACGGAACTACTTGTTTATCACTTTGTCCTTTCAAATTATTAAAGTAATATTTTTTTCATATTTTATTTACTGACAGTTCAGCCTTTACTCAACCGTACAGGTCTGCACGTCGAAGTCGTTTGAATAGTAACTGCTGAAGTACCGAGTACTGTAACTTCGGGATGTTTTGTCAGGATATACCTTCAGGCGTAGAGGGACAACATCGGGAAAAGAAACTATTGCCTAAATTATTTGTGCTTGTACAATATATGAGCACTCAGCATTCTAGCAGCTACTCTCTCTCGTAACATCTGTGCTTGGTATCGCGCAGTGTGGGTACGTATTAAAAGTTTTCAGGACATTAAAAGGGAATAGTGGAATACTAAATAATATGATCACAAAAATTGCTAAATTTTTATTTAGATTATTCATAAACAAACAGAAGCCTCCGTGGCTTAGGCGGCAGCACGCCGGCCTCTCACCGCTGGGTCCGTGGTTCAAATCCCGGTCACTCCATGTGAGATCTGTGCTGGACAGAACGGAGGCAGACAGGTTTTTCTCCGGGTACTCCGGTTTTCCCTGTCAAAATTTCATTCCAGCAACACTCTCCACTATCATTTCATTTCATCTGTCATTCATTTAATTATTGCCCCAGAGGAGTGCGTCAGGCCTCGGCAGCCGGCACAGTTCATATCCTCGCCGCTAGATGGAGGCTTCATTCATTCCATTCCTGACCCGGTCGGAGACTGGAAGCAGGCTGTGGATTTTCATTTTTCATAACCAAACAACACACTTCCTGCAGCCTAATATTCGGGTGGTAGACAACACTGCCAACAAGTAGTTGCCAGATGACCAAATACTGTATAGTCTAGTTTCATATATTCTACTAGTCCTTTCCATCTGAAAACTCTCCCGTCAATTAAAGAGATTCTCCATGTGATGGACTAAATATATTGTTTTTCATGACCTACATTGTGTTTAAGTATAGGCCAAACATATCCAACAAAAAATCAATGTACAAACAGTGTATACATTTCAGGCAATAAACAAAAAAAACTATCTTACCATGGTACAACCGCGTCATAAAAAGCTTTCTTCGTTGCTCAAATCAACACACCTCCAACACTGGAAAACAAAGTCACACAATGAAGCACTACTGGTATATACAGTGTATGAATACTGGGTACAATACTAAAATAATATGCACCAGAATATATAGTTCATGGTGCTTGTTCATCAAGTTTCGCAAAGGTATAGAAGATCAGCAAGAGATGTCCCTTTTCAGAAATGTACATGCTCATAATCTATTAATTGCGATACATACAATAGTAAATTTGGGTAGATTACTTCGATGTTTCACCTCTTAACCACCACCACAATTAGGCCTACAATAAAAATTTCAGTAGCGATTATTTATGACTTATCTGTAACGAGTCACAGCAGTTCATTTTAAGGAAAGCCATATGTACGGCTTGTATGATTTATGAATAGTAAGCCAGAGAATTCAGTTCCAGAAGACAACGATTATTCTGGAGGATCATTATTCCATAGACTGCTAGAATAGAATACCAGAAATAAATATACTGTATAATTAAGAAAGTCGTACTGACACAATCTTTAATTTTCGAAAACAATTATTACTAAACAACCTAAGACGCCGATACATTTAGCTCTAAAATTAGAATCGCTGTACAATGTTTCACTGCGCTCTGATGTTTAAATAGCCTGAGATATAATTTTAAAGATTTGAATGTTTCGTAGCCACCATGTTGTTTCTGTGTTTATCAGGGTTTTGAAAGCCACATAATTATAAGTACTATCTTAATAGTCCTCTATAACCGTACAATGTTTAGTTTAATGACGAGTTTTGGAGATATTGATAATGCATTCATTCATTTCCATTTGAGACTGTTTGCCATTCAGCATCCTGTCTAGGTTGCAAGCCTCTGTTAGCGAACAAGTCCCCTGCATTATCCCCTATTGGGAGCTAGAACTCCCTCCTCTGATCCTGGATCTCTCACTTTGAAATAGTTGAACACTGAATCTAACCATCGCCTCCTAGTTCTATCTGTGGTTCTCTTACCCTCTATATCCGAGCACATTAACCTCTTAAGTAATCTCTCCTTCCCCATTCTCATCACATGAACCCACCATCTGAGTCGGCTCATACGAACAGCTTCATCTGATCTGTTCACTTCTAACTGCCCTCGCCTTCGATCTAGTTTTGTACGACAGTGATGCTACGAGTCTTATCCAGTTCCCAGTAGTATTGTGATGGCACGTTAGTGTGGCGCCAATGCTTTTGGCTACGATGGTGGGTGATTAGAAATTATGCCACTTTGGAGTGAATTACAATTTTAGGAAATGGCAAAGGATCGCTTTCAGACCAGTGAGAATATGTAGACCATAACAAGAAACGTTTGTGTGTTTTTATACATATTTCAGGTCTAAACGCCGAAAGTTGTTGAGAGATTTGGCAATCTAGGATTACAATTAAACCTTGAGTTACCTGAGCTTGGCAATCATCACTTTGTAGGTGCTTGTAGATCTACATGTGTCCGTGTCGTTGCGAAGGGGCTAGAATTCTTGGCTGTCACCGCGCAAGTTCGGGTTTGAATCCCGACTCTGCCCGAGAAATGTAATTTTGGTCTGAGCGCTGTAACAGGGTCCACTCAGCCTTGGGAGGCAAAACTGAGAAGAGAAGAGAAGAGAAGAGGTGGGTTCGATTCAAAACTCATCCATCCTAGATGTGGTTTTCCGTGGTTTCCCACTTCTACTCCAGGAAAATGCTGGGATGGTTCCGAACTTAAGGCCACGGCTGCCTCCTTCCCAATCCTCATCAGAATTACAAGTACACACACTAATACAGCCATCACAAAAACACAGGTTATCAGGAAAACGTATATACTTGTATATACAGTATACACACACACACCCAAGCAATCATCTGTCCGCTCAAGTACGCCAATTACATACCTCGCCCGGCATTCAACTCCAGACTGCATCTCCTAATGAATTTAACTTCTAAATTGTTATTATTATTATTATTATTATTACTAGTATAGTAAGGAGAAAACAGGACATGGCTTGTAGAATGTTTCAACATGAAACCTATCTAAGGAAATACCAGGGCCTGGCCATCAATTAACTTAAGTAAAACTGCTTGTAAGCTTTTAGGGCGGAAACTGCCTAGAGCCATTAGCAGCACCAGGAATTCTAAGACGTAGTCATTTACGGAAATGACCACATTCCATTACGACGATTTCACTTTAGATAAACTTAGAACGTACTTCCTCAATTTTCTAAAGTGAAAGGTTCCACAAGGGCCTGGTAATTTCTAGAAGGAATTCGTGGTGACCCCTGTGAGGGGATTGCCATCTCATTGGTCAGACACGGTAGCCTCGGGAGAGCCCAGCTACCCCCTCTCAAGGAAAGCAAATGTATATAAAGTCTGTATTCCTGGGAGTCGCTCTCTGTGGACTCTGACAACTCTGTAGACTACTACTATGTAAATATCGCTCTTCGAGCTAGTAACCAGCTGTGCTGTATACAATGGCATATTATTAAATTATAATACTGACTTCAAACTGCAAAACTGGACTTCTTCATTTCTGTTGAATAAGACACCACTCAGCCGCGTGGAGAACCTGAGAAGGACCAACGCTTTGTAGTTTGCCACGCATCGTTAAGCTACAAATTGGTGTCCCGTCCCGGGATATCAACAAACTTAACTGGGGGCCCGTCGTCCGGGATAGATATACGATCGCCACAAGATCTACGAGCAAGTTGGTGGAGTATACTGGCAACGATCCAGAATCGCCTTTCGTTACTCTGCTGGCAAGCCAATTATCTACCCGCTACTGCTGCAGTAATCTATTCAACAGACGCAGCCGACTGGAAGGAAGTGGAACTAGAACCTCACTGGAGGCTTTTCGACCATGACTAACCAGCCATCTCACTGGTAGACGGTAAGCCGACAACGCTCGACAAAAGTCAAGAAGCGCCTTACGACTATCGCCAAGCCGTGGACGGACGAGTATACCGACAACGCTCGACGACAGTCAAGAAGCGCCTTTCGATTGCTCGGACGACAACGAAGAAGACCAACCAGAAGGAAGGAAGCTAGCCGACAACGCTCGACAACAGTCAAGAAGCGCCTTTCGACAGTGACCAACCGACTACGCAGTTCACAGGAGGATGCAGTCATCACTGATCGTCTTCTCCTGCATGTAAGTCAACAATTTTAAGCAACTCTATTGTAATGCCTGAGTATTACTGTAACAGCTTGGTTCATTTTCATTTTCAATTCTTCAACTAACACACAGAGCACTAACAATAAATTTAATTTTCAAAGGAAAAAGTGAATTTGCGTGAAACTAAACGCCGTTTTTATGCAGGTCATTCTTTTCTTTTGAATTAATGTTAGTAGCAAGATAATAAGTGATTTTAAGTTAGCATTTAGTTAATAATAATAATAATAATAATAATAATAAGTTATTGTGGAAACCTAAACGGGGCTCTTTCACGTATCATTAGTTAATAATAATAATAATAATAATAATAATAATAATAATAATAATAATAATAATAATAAGTTATTTTACTTAGTTGTGGAAACCTAAACGGGGCCCTTTCACGTAATTAATTTTAAGATACTCTATTATTTTACTTCTTCAAGCTTTTAATTATTTTATTTTTATAAGAATAATCATAATAATTATTATCATTAAGTATATTAAACCTTTTCATTTATTTGCAGTTTCAAAGTAAATAAATAAATTAACTAGCTGAATAGGCTCTAATTTAAATAATTTAATACTTCTTTCTCATTAACAATGGAGACAGAATTATTAACTAAATTTGAATACGCACAGATCCAATTGCTACCTGAGTTTAACGGAAATACCTCTTGCAGTTTAGACTACTGTATTGCAAGATGTGATAGTTTCCTAGCTACCCACAAGAGAGCCAACGCAACTCCCAATTCCGCCATTATTAATGAATTTTGATTTAATGTGGTGAAATCTAAACTTAAAGGGGAAGCATGTAGTATTCTAGATTTAGATGCAAATTCAGACTATGAAAAATTTAAAGAGAAACTAATTAGAAAATATGGTAATGTCAAAGATGAAAGATTATTGATTCAGGAAATTTCCAATTGCTTCCAAAAACGGGGGGAATCACACAATGACTACCACGATAGGTTAGACACCCTTGTCCTGCAGTGCAAAAGCATGTGCAAAATCAATTATAGAGACCAGATTTTAGATCTGAAATTAAGAGAATTAGAAGATCTGAGTTTGAATACCTTTAAGGCCGGGATTTTGGAGCCATATCGTTCTTATTTGCGCTATGCTCAAATTACCGACCTTAGCCACGCACTTAGACTGTGTAGAATGTTTGACAACGATAGAGCGCATAAAAGTTACATGGATCAGTTAAGAGGAGTACAGAAGCCACCTCCAAACAAATTCAACCAAACATCTCAACCACTAAACCACACTACTCATAATCCATTCACACATTCAAATTTCACACCACAAATGAGACCATTTAACAAGTTCGTTCCTCAGAACCTGCCCACACGACCTTTTATGAACCACCCAATCCACAATTTATGAATTCTAACCCATCTCAACAGAAGCCCTTCAGACCACAGAACCAACAACCTTTCAAGACCTCTATAAACCGTCCTTACCCAACTCCTAACAATATCGGTAGATGTTTTGCGCCCAATAACCAAACCTACCCGAAACCCATGTCCGGTGTTTCCACCATTAGGGGAAATTTAAATGCTCACGCGGAAGAAGCCGATGATTTTGGCTATATACCACCAGAATTCTTTCAGGAGGAACAACCACCTGAATATGAGCTTGACCATGATGTTGAGATTGATCCATCCCTCGTTCCAAACGAATATCAAAATGACGATCAACAACAGGATTTTCATTTGGCCCAGCCATCACAATCGAAACCCTAACTAATATTAGGAACGCTCCAAAATTACCATTTATTACATTATTTGGTTTCAAAATCTTAATTGACAGTGGAGCATGTAATTCAATCATGAACCCATCAATAGCACACACATTCTTTCCAGATTATATCTTTCAGGAACCTTTTTGTATTCAATCGGTGCATTCTGAAACATTAGGAACAGATAATGTGCAATTCCCTATCTTTTCTGAACACGGCATTGACACCCCTGTGAATTTCAGGGTCATGCAATGGCATGATTACTTCGATGCCTTAATTGGTACTGCTGACTTTGTCAAATTAGGAGCGAAAATCGATTATGCAGAAAAACTAGTTACACTAGCTAACAAGGATATACCCTTTCATTTTCATTCCAGTAATAAACAAATTAATTTCCAACCTGCAGTAGATATGCACACCATTGCGATTCCTGTCAATATTGAACAAGGAGACGTATATATTCTTAATTTTGAATGTGGAGGAATATATTTCTCGGATGCAATATTGCGTGCAGAAAACTACCAGGTCATGTACCCCAGCGAAACTCAGTTAAAGCAGGAATTCAACAAACCAGTGTTTGTTGAACCTTTGGAAAACATCACGATACAGCCTTTAGAAATGAATAATATTTCAGAGTGCGATATTCAAGAATATCTCCGCACACAACACATGAATGATCTAGAGAACAGTGTCATACGGGAAATATGCTCTGAATTCTCAGATGTATTCTACTACCCAGGTTGTGATTTAACATTCACAAACACTGTAAAACACTTCATTCGCACTACCAATGAAGACCCTGTGTATCAGAAAAATTATCGCTATCCACCTGCATTAAAGAAAATACTAAGTGATGAGGTTGAAAAACTCATTAACCAAGGAATAGTCACACATAGCGAATCTCCTTACTGCAATCCCGTGTGGATCGTGCCCAAGAAGCTAGATGCTTCTGGACAGAAGAAATGGAGATTAGTTATAGACTTTAGGCAGCTAAACAATAAAACAATTGAGGATAAATACCCTCTTCCAAGAATAGAGGAAATTTTGGAAAACCTTGGTCATTGTCAATATTTTTCCACACTGGACCTGGCCCGAGGTTTCCATCAAATCGAAATGGATCCCCGGTCCATAGAGAGGACCGCGTTCACCATTGATAACAGGCACCTAATATTCAAAAGGATGCCATTCGGTCTTAAGAACGCTCCTGCCACATTCCAGCGCGTTATGGACAATGTTCTGCGCCCATTACTTTATAAGTTTTGTTTTGTATACATAGACGACATCATTGTATTCAGTAAATCTTTAGAACAACACAAACACCATTTAACCCTTGTATTGCAAAAGCTGAGAGAAGTAAACCTTAATATACAGCTTGACAAGACCGAGTTCCTTCACAAGGAAGTAGCTTTTCTTGGCCATGTTGTATCACAAGATGGAATAAAGCCCAATCCTGAGAAAATTAGGGTAATTAAGGACTATCCGATACCAAAAACCACCAAGGAGATTAAGCAATTTTTGGGATTAGCAGGATTCTACAGAAAATTCCTAAAAGATTTCGCTAAAATAGCTCACCCAATGAATCGCTACTTAAGAAAGGGATCAAAAATTGATATAGAAAATTTCGAATACAAGTCCGTGTTCGAAACCCTAAAAACCCTTTTAATGAACGCTCCGGTCTTAGCATATCCAGATTTTGATGAGCCTTTCATACTAACTACAGATAGCTCAGATTTCGCATTAGGAAGTGTTCTCACACAGAAGGGGCATCCTATCGCGTATTATTCCAAAACCCTGAACCCTGCAGAAAGAAATTATTCTACAATTGAAAGAGAACTCCTCGCAATTGTAGAAAGCTGTAAACATTTTAAACCGTACCTATGGGGGCGTCACTTTCAAATAGAATGCGACCACCGTCCTCTACAATGGCTCTTCACACTAAAAGACCCAAGTTCGAGACTTTATCGTTGGAAGATAAAGCTCGGAGAATTTGATTTCTATATAAAGTACGTAAAAGGCAAAACTAATTACGTAGCAGACGCACTCTCTAGAATTCAGATAAACGTAAATGATGAGACAGCTTCTAATGTAGCTATCCCCGGAGATAATACATACCAGGATGTAATGGACAATGAAATTATTCATTCAAACCAGGAAGACCCCATCTTCACCCTGAAAGCGTCAGAACGAAATCTGAATCAAAACCGAAATCAAATTATCATAAAATATGGTAATTTTCCAAAAATTCTTGAACAAAAATTATTCAAGAAAAACACGCGTCACATCATGATTGTCACACAGAGAAATCTCCAACAAGATTTAAATGATCATCTGCTTAAAGTAATCAACCCCTCAAACAAGTATGCCGTCTATTTTGACGATGTAACAATAGAAATCCCATTCATTAGGGAATGTCAAAAGTTGTTCACGTCAGAATTAATAATCATCAGAGCGTCCAAATTCTTAGAGGATATTGAATGCTCAGAAACCCAAAAGCAATTGATATTACAATACCATTCAGTAATATAATAATAATATCGTATGGCCTCGGGTGCCTGGTGCAAGCTTTGCTATTTGACACCCAGAGGGTAGCTTGCATGTCGAATTTCGTAGTTCCTTGACTATGAAAGTCAAGGAGGTTAGATGTTAGATATCTAATCTCCTTGAACACAATAGCGCTTTCTAGTAGAGAAATGAGGAACATGGTGCTGGCGAGAACTCCCGAGATTAATTTTGCCATTATGAACTCGGCCTACTGAATTCAAATGGGTTCTTTGACATGCCAACATCGTATGACATGCGTATCGTATTTTTGCCGCCTTTCAAAAATCACTTCCCACGGTCAGGGGCGAACCTGCAATCTTGGGGTTAGTAGACCGACACGCTATCCACTCACCCACCGTGGCAAATCGTAAATCATAATGGTATCGTAGAAACCCTTGAACACCTTCGGAGTAAGTATTACTGGCCACATCTGAAAGAGCAAATCAGTAATTTAATAAACCAGTGTAATCTATGTCAAAGAAATAAATACGAGAGAAATCCTAACCAGGTGACGAACCAAGGTCCCATCACAGCCGACCATCCATTCTCTCAAATCCACATTGACACTTTCCACTTTGAGCAAAGCCGTATACTAACTATATTAGATGTATTTTCAAAATACGGACAAGCCTATGTACTGCCTAATGGCACAGCCCTTGCCGTATTAAATCAATTGCAGGTATACTTTTCACATCATGGTTATCCCAAAAAGATCACCCATGATCAGGGAGGAGAATTTGAAAACAACTTAATTACCGAATATTGTAAAGCCATTAACATTGAATATCACTCTACCACACCCCTGAATTCCTCTTCTAATTCACCAGTGGAAAGACTGAATTCAACCTTTCTTGAAAAACTGAGGATCGCACGTGATCATGACAAGTTCACTCCACTCCCACAGCTTCTAGCCACCACAATCATAAACTACAATTCTTCGATCCATTCTGCCACCAAACAACCACCATTCAATATCCTATATGGTCAATAATACAAAACGTTAGATCATATATTTTCCCCGTCTCAAAAAATCAATGAGTATATTGAGAGGCAAGGCAATCAAATAAAAATCTTAAATGAAAATAAACCTGAACCCAACACCTCCACCTTCCAACACTCATACAAGTTAGGTGAGACTGTGTATGTATCGGATCCCTTAACTAGGAACAAGAAATCCAGAAACCTACACAATGAGGGCACCGTAACAAAAATGGAAGGAAACCGCATTTATTGCAAAATGAAAAATGGTAAAATCCATGTCAGAAATTTCCGTGACATAAAACCTAAAAGAAAGGTTTTTCCAATTCCAAATTCCTACCAGGATATGCCGTCATCCACACTGAACCCATAAAAACTCCAGGATTTTATGCCGACCCTATGGGATCTGTGGTGATAATCAACAATTACCATAAATTAATGTTCCATTTTAACCTTACCAATTTAAAAGATTCTTATAACCAGATTGATAATACCGTCTCCAGCCTTGTATCAAAAAGTAACAATACTTTTCCTTACTTGATATCAGAATTAACTGAAACAACTAAAGAAACTAAAAAGGAATTGAATAAATTAATACCTCCCATTCCAGATAAAGTTAAAAGAGGGTTAATTAATGGACTAGGAAAGGTAATAAAATTCATTTCAGGTAATTTAGATCAAGATGATTTTGATAACTTGCAAAGTCAAATTAATGCATTAAAACAGTTCCGCAATAATGAAATTAAACATATTAATAAGTTACTATCATTTACTAATTCCATTGCTCAGAAATTTTATACTGAGATTTTTTTTTTTTTTTTTTGTCGTGTAGCCTCCTGAAAGGCCGAGTGCAGGTCTTTCTAGTCGACGCCCGTGGGCGACCTGCGCGTCGGGATGAGAGATGAAATTGATGAAGATGAATGAAACTGGGCAAGGATGTGGAAGGAAGCGGCCGTGGCCTGTCAGAAGGTACTGTCCCAGCATTTGCCTGGTGTTGAAAATGGGAAACCACGGAAAACCATTTCAAGGACAGCCGACGGTGGGGCTCGAACCCACGCGTCTACCGAGTCAGCAGAGAGCTTGGCCCCTTGACCTAACGCAGCGCTTTAGCCCGCGCAGCCACTACTGTCGGTTATACTGAGATGAACCAGGTTAACACCAATATGAAGGCAATCCAAAGTGTACTTCGAACAGAAGACTTTGAGATAAATTTATTGGAACACATCCAATACGTGTTAATGTGCATCAACAAGTTCAACAAGATTGTGCGAGTGTTGCAAGAAACTATCAGCCTCTCATTCAACGAGATGACTAATGTGAAATTATTTTCCAGGAAGGACTTAACAAAAATAGTCAAACATATGTTATCAATTTACCCTGTGAATAATATAATCCACACTGATCAATACCATCAGTATGAAAATTTAAAAATGTCAAAGACTCATGTCCTCATGCTGGACGAAGAACTTATAGTGATTCTTTCTATGCCTGTTACAGATGGAACTCAATATCAACTATATGATGTAACCCCTATCCCTACTGTTAACAATATTGTACTTATCCCATCTGAAAGGTATTATCTGCAAGGCCCTACATTAAAATGGTCTAATGCACCTTGCATAAAAGGTACTCAATCCTATATCTGTATGTACTATAATATTAGAATTACTAATTGCAACTTAACAAATAATGTAGGATGTGAATTTGCTTCTGTAAAGAACAATGTGAAACTTTTTCAATCTGAAAATAAGGAACACATCCTTTTCTTCAGTAACATGCCAGAAGTGATCTTACAAACGTGCCCAGAATCTCAAAAGACAGTACAACGTTCCGGACCACAAATAATTTATTCTAACGAATCTTGTCCAATTTCAAGTATGGGTATAACACTCCAACAAAAACCAACCAATTACATCCACTCCTTCCCACTCCTGACCATTCATGAGGAACCCATTGCAAAACATGAAATAAATTTCCATATTTCCCATCTGGATGTAACAAAGATGAAACTAGACCTAAAACAAATACCAATAACTTATGTCACTACAAAACAATTCATGAATATTAACATAATTTCTGTAATGGTAATAATATGTATTATTTTACTCATATTTAGAAAGAAATTGTATCACTTCTGTAAAACCATTAAGATTAAGGTTAAGCAAAATGTAAATGCCACTGAGGACAGTGCCTTGAAACTAAGGGGGGAGGAATTACAAACCTCGCCCAGTATTGAACTCCAGACTGCATCTCCTAATGAATTTAACTTCTAAATTGTTATTATTATTATTATTATTATTATTATTATTATTACTAGTATAGTAAGGAGAAAGCAGGACATGGCTTGTAGAATGTTTCAACATGAAACCTATCTAAGGAAATACCAGGGCCTGGCCATCAATTAACTTAAGTAAAACTGCTTGTAAGTTTTTAGGGCGGAAACTGCCCATAGCCATTAGCAGCACCAGGAATTCTAAGACGTAGTCATTTACGGAAATGACCACATTCCATTACGACGATTTCACTTTAGATAAACTTAGAACGTATTTCCTCAATTTTCTAAAGTGAAAGGTTCCACAAGGGCCTGGTAATTTCTAGAAGGAATTCGTGGAGACCCCTGTGAGGGGATTGCCATCTCATTGGTAAGACACGGTAGCCTCGGGAGAGCCCAGCTACCCCCTCTCAAGTAAAGCAAATGTATATAAAGTCTGTATTCCTGGGAGTCGCTCTCTGTGGACTCTGACAACTCTGTAGACTACTACTATGTAAATATCGCTCTTCGAGCTAGTAACCAGCTGTGCTGTATACAATGGCATATTATTAAATTATAATACTGACTTCAAACTGCAAAACTGGACTTTTTCATTTCTGTTGAATAAGATACCACTCAGCCGCGTGGAGAACCTGAGAAGGACCAACACTTTGTAGTTTGCCACGCATCGTTAAGCTACAAATTGGTGTCCCGTCCCGGGATATCAACAAACTTAACTCGCCTGCTGGGGGGATTTCTGTATTATAAATTAGTTAGTTGCTATGTTTATTTTCAGCTAATTACGTTTTCCAGTTTAATGTCATTTTCAGTCGAGACACGTATGTACATTAGAGCGCTATCATAGGAAAAGGAATGAGTGATTGAAATTGGTGAATTAACTTTCGGTACACGTACAATTTATTCCATAAATACTCGTTCATAATTCTCACTGAAAGAAATGACGCGTCCGTTTGGGTCTCGAGTTACAGATATCATACAGTCATTAAGCATTTGGCAGGGGTGCAATGGCTATAAGGACAGTAACTCCATGGATCGAAACGTTGCTGATGTTGTAATGAAAATACTCATCTAAAGCATTTCAATCCAGATGATGTAAGCTGAAGAGTTTCAGCATTTCGTTGTGTTAACGCTGCTTTCAAAAATGTCCTCCGTTATTGTGAAAAGGGATTAAGTGCAATACAATGTAATTGTGTTTACTTTTTTGAAACTGTCCTCCATTCTTGTGGAGTGGGATTTAGTGCAGTATAATTCAATATTTGTGTTATTATTTATTTATTTATTTATCGTATGTCTTTTAGTGCCGGGAGTGTCCGAGGACATGTTCGGCTCGCCAAAGGCTGTAGCGGCTTCAAGCGGGCACCCCTAGGGTGAGCTACAATTTCCGTTCAATTTCAAGTAGTTCCAACTTTCGCTAACAGGTGTCAATGATACCTAGTGGTGAATGTTGAAACTTTGATAGAGCGTTACAACGGAATCTAACCTAGAAATTTAGCTTCACACAAGTTTAGTTTGTGGAAGGATCTTTTACATGCCATAAATTATGACATGGGATCGCCGGCTTTACTTCCCCTCCGATGGAAGGCGTACTGAAGGATAATATTGTGTTTGTGTGTGTTTAAGCTTTCTTTAAAACAGACTGCCGTCTATTCTTGTGAAGTGGGACTGAGACGAATATAATTCAATAATTGAAGACCCCACGGAAAGAACGGGGTAAGTCCTTTTTTTCAGAAATGAGTTAATGGCGCATTCTGGTGGCCAGCCATCGTTACTACAGATCAGTTGAAATTAATTTCAAATAAAGCGGAATGTCACCGAGATACAGAGGTTTATATTTTTAGTGGAAACGGAAATAACGTTCCATATCCTCTTAACTTTTTTCATAATTTATAATTAGGGGGCGTGGTGGCGCAGCGGTTAAGCTGTTGGCCTCTCACCACGGTGGACCGGGTTCGATTCCCGGTCAATACATGTGAGATTTTCGAAGTGAAATGCCATGTCCTGTGGTTCGGATTCCACGTAAAAAGAAGGTCCCATGGCTCATGATTGCATGATTAACGGTCGCGAAAAACGAAAAGCTTCCTTCCTTTATAATTTAACTTTAGTTGTTATTTATTTTACGTGTACTTCCTTTATAAGAAGTCAATTTGGCAAAAAAAAAATGTTGCTTACCCTCAATTGGGTGTTTAAAGTAGTTATTTTCAGTGTTGCAAGTTTCAATTCACTCTCCTGAAATATATACAGAATGTAACTTACCCCGTATTTCCCGTGGAGTCTTCAATTGTGTTCAAGCTGTCTCTAAAAGTGTCGTATATTCTTGTGAAGTGGGACTGAGTGCAGTATAATTTAATTGTTGTGTTTAAAACTGTCTTCTCTTCTTGTGAAGTGGGGTTGAGTGCAATACACCGGTATAGTAACTGCATGACGCCACACTGCGTGCAGTCTGAACTTGAAAGTGATAAGTGTGAATTGATATCTCACGGCGTGCAATTAATTCGTGTAATTCAGATTGAGGTCGCAGCTGTTGCTAGTGATTCTGCGGTATGGAAATGGATACACATGCATAAACCACAATTTAACACGTACCATTTAACACAATTATCAGCTCCATGACTCGTAACAAGCAATAACAGGCAGGATTTCTCCCCACTCCACCCCTTTTCTGTCCCGAGTCCAACTGCTAATATGCTGTGGTGTTGTTTCATTTGAGGGGTCATTCAGCCCCATGTACTTGGGTGTGTGTGTGGAATTTGTCAGATATCCTGTGTTATTGAGGTTTCTGTAGTAGTAGTAGTAGTGTGTATTTGTAATGCAGGTGAGGATTGGGAAGGGGTGGCCGTGGTCTAAAGTTAGGATCCATCCTTGCATTTGCCTGGAGTAGAAGGAGGAAACCACGGAAAACCACTTCCAGGATTGCTGAGGAGGGAATTGAACCCATCTCTTCTCAGTCTTGTCTCACGAGGCCGAGTGTTCCCCATTCCAGACCTCAGACCAGGAATGAAATTTCTTGGCAGAGTCGGAAATCTGAACCCGGACCTCCGGGGTGACAGCCAAGAATGCTAGCCGCTACACCATGAGAAGCTAATATACTGTCTTCAGTCACCTTTCATCGTGGGGTAGTTTGTCATTCCGTGCCATACTTGGGGTTTCAATAAGGATATGAAACCGTTTTCAAATATTACGAGCCGCAATGAAGCCATGCGTGCGAAGGCACCCACCAAGACTACAGGGGGAGCTGGAATCCTGGGGATCGATGTCCAAATCCCGGCGCAGAGAGTGGCCATCGTGTTTTATCTTCAGTTCTGTCCCTTATGACCATTGAATGTCCAGTTTACTCTATACATTGAGTTTGAGCTATATTACGTTTGACACAGCTGTAACTTATACGTAAGATCACCATTAGCAAAACGTACATTCAAAGAACACAATTACCACCAACGGAAGTGTGATTCGGTTACGCAGAATGATTAAATTTAACAGGAAAGACAGAAGAAAGTATATGTTGTGCATAAAACGGACTAACTTTAATACTTTTTCTTCGTTGCATAAAACTTTGCAGCTGTTTACCAATTTGAACTAGATAGCGTAGCGAAGTATGTTAAGTGGGAATGAGAGACTAAAGGGAAAAATAAAGAACAATCAATTTCAGCACACTTCACATTTTAGCATAGCATGTCGTACAACTATCATTACCAACACTTGTTGGTTATAATCCCACCATAGGCCATCCTAGATTATTTTACATGGTTTCTAATTTAAACTTTAGGCCAAGCCTAGGGCAGTGGTTTTCTTCAGTCAGCGTCCGCTTTTGTTCTAATCTGAGTTCCAAGAACAAGTATACACACCAGAACAGTACCACAATAACACTACTTACCAGACAGACTTTGTACATTCAGTACTTCCACAATCGTTAAGGGTAAATCTAGCAAAGAGTGTATTAATTGTTTAATCAATACCAATAGATTGGAATTCAACAGAAAACATCTACATTTGAAAGAGAACAATTATAAAATATATCTTCAATTAAATTTTTTTATTTAGTCAATTTACCCTCTAGGTTGGTGGTCCCCACGGACTCAGTGAGGGAACTCACCACTACCACCTCTATGGGCAGTGTCCTGGAGCTTGGAACATCTGGTCGGGATGGATACAACTGGGGAGGTGTGATCAGCACTTCGCCCAGGCGGCCTCACCTGCAAAGCGAACAGGGGCCTCATGAGGGATGGGAAGGGATGGAAGATTGGGATGGAGAGGCTAGGAAGAGGGAAGGAGGCGGCCGTGGCCTTACAGTAGGTACTGCTCCCGTAAAATGAATTATAAGGGATGAAAATGGGAATAATATTTTTTTTCGATGCCCATGATAAAATTTAACCAAGGATTATGATGGCTGGAACTTGGCAGAAACCAGTCGTGAGGCGACGTTGAGCAGGAGGGAAATTCCGTCACGTGATTGTATTGCGCAATGGAAGTTTCCAGAAGCTTAGAATCGACCTAGCAACAGCGAATATTCCCAAGAATCGTTTAAATATTGTTATAAATTATCTCATTGGATATGAGCTTACACCCAATAGGAAGAAGTTTTAGAGAAGACGGGAGTTCCAGCAACTAAATTTTTATGGATATTTACTACATGTAAGCCCCTAGAGAGTGAATTTATATATTGGAAAAGAGAAGAATATGATAATAAAATATTGGAAATATTTTATAAATCCATAGCAGGTCGCTATTGGAAGGGATAAGCGATTTGCTAGAGCCCGCGCGAATTTGAGAGTAAATTCAAAAAGGCGGCCAGAATCGGTAGACTTGGAGGGGAGATGCCAAGCATCGAGGCCTTTAATTATCTGAATGTCTGGGAGGTCAGACGTGTGTTACAGGAAGAGAGAGGAGTTTCGAGTGTTTCACCGAGCTTGTAGAAGGTGACTCGTGGAGACAAGGCATAAGCGAGGGCAGAGTTAGGAGATTACCGCGCCTTGAAACAAAGTGAAGTTGCGATGAACTTATATGCCGCAATCACTTCGGTCTGATCGGCTTCAGAGACATTATTTCAACTACAGGTTGTAGCTTGTTATCAGATATTGTGTATTACGAACTTTCAGAAGTTTGAGAGAAATATTTCAGCAATTATAAGCAGTTTTGTGAAGCGCGAGAAAAGTGTTTCTTTCCAGCGCGATAAGACGCTTTTTGTTCGAGCGACTACAGCGCATGCAACTGCCACAAGTGAGTACGAGTGTATATTAGCATTGCTTGTGTGGAACTAACTGTATTACAACACACTTAGGATGGAGATGTATTCCATAGTGAGGAACAATATTCAGTCTACTATTATGAAGATTATTATGGACTAAATTAATATGTGCGCCAGGAGTATAGGCAGATAGAAGCAATATAGTCAGCGATGGAGCTTCGTTAGAGGAGACTGTTCATGAATGTCTACTTAGTGAGCGATCATGAGACTTGATGTACAACTCTATTCTAGTGCATTCTTGTCAAACATGAGCTCAACATTAACATCAGCGACTACAGAACGATGTTCATATTCCATCTACATGAATGTTCGTTATGCGAGTGAGGTCCAAGACTTTCTTTTCGAATGCCTTTCGAAGTGGAAAGCAGAACTATCGACAATACTCGCCGTTATGATGAGACTGTGCTGTGACGGAGAAAGAAGAAACATCAAGATTATCAAGAGGTCCAGGGTTATCCCGGTCACAAGGAAGATGATGATTGGAGGCCCGCAGTTCGATCCCGGTCGGAGCTTGCTGTTTTCGAGTAGGGGAATTCGTTCCTTTCCTGAGGGCACGAGTTCTTGGAGACGAGCTAGGATCCAGCCCAGATCTTTGGGAGATGTAACAACTGAGTATTTTGTAATACTCTATCTTGATCTTCTAGACTTCGAGACCAGGTAGCAGTGTTCACTAACCTTGTAGTTAGAGCTTGTAGTGACATTTTCTGAGCAAATCCTTTATCCATATTTCGACACGGTATTTATGTACTCCATGTATAGCATTTTTATTCTTCGAAATTAATTGTAGTGATCGTCTTGCGACGCTTTTAGCTTCGTTTGTTAGGAATCCAGTTTCTGAACTGAGATTATTTGTCTTGTTCGAGGAACAAGCTTTTGTTATTTCCTTTAAGGAACAGTAATTTATTTCCGACGTTTTTGAATTCATTTTGAATGCAGGTGATAGACATTTTCGTCTATGGTACCCATTAAATTTTTTTTTAGTTTAATTTGGGCATTTTATCCATCGAGAAGAAACGTCAAGAGAAGAAGATCTTGGTAGTGATATATTATGAAATATCATGACATCTTGTGTAAAAGAAACATTTAACGTGGACACGATTATTATCGTCAGAACTCATAGACAATCGTTCTGAATGGAGAGAATACGAATATGACTAATTGTATGTTTTATTGAAGAAAGCTATGAACTTTCAGTCATTTAAATTTATTTGAAGCTAGAATCTTCTTGGAAGATTTATTATCATCCGGCGTTAGGGTAGTTATCGTTTGATATCCTCGTCGTGATCGATTCTTGTTGGACACACACAGATATAATGTTGTGATTAAATATTTACCAGGAGCAATATCATGTCACGTTGTAGACATAATATTCCTTCTTCGATAAAGTCGAACCCAGAAGTGTGAAGTTGACATGCAGTATTTTTATTAAATGTATGCACGACAGTTTATATTTATCAGAGTAACGTTTCGAGAATAATAAGTGAGGAGGTTAGTATCGTAAAGTCCAAAGGTCGTTATGATGTATAAATTAAAGATATAACAATTGTTGTTATTGTTCATTGGACCAGCGATTGTTGTGACAACGGTGAGGAATTATGCCCTTTTTAAGGAATGCCAGTTTGAAAGAAGTGACGGTGATAACCCTTTGATAGTGGTTTTTATGTATGATTTCCGTATGTAGTTGGCATACGAGGTTATTGCGAAGGTGTTTTCGGCATTTTATATTACAGCCATTGCGTGGGCATGAATAGGTTGGGCAAGGCATCAAGGTGTGAGTAGAGAGTACTCCTTATTTGTATACACAACTTTGGATTAGAGAGGACATGAAGGGTCACGGTTGAAATTGAAACGGGAAATAGATAATGACATCCGTTATGTTATACTCTTATCGAGATTATTAAACCCAAATATTTAACGACATATGTTTCACCTTAAGTGGTCGAACGTATTTAAACGATTTTGACACCAGATCAGAGAGGAGAGACTGGTGGTGGTTATTTCTGAAAGTGTAGAAGATTTTAAGGATCTCAGTTCACTGTATTTGACATAACTGTTAGATCAGAGCTCAGGCTCATGTGTATATAGACGCTACATATTTTAAAGGACTATAGCTGATGCTATAAGCGTCATTGTAAATTCATTAACTGTTAATTTTCTTTATTTGCCAATCGAGTGTATAATATGTTAGGCATAGGGAGTTTATGGATTGTTTTAACGTAGAGGTTAGAGTATGAATGAGTATGTGACTGGATGTGGTTTGTTTTTGTTCAGTGTGAATGAAATGAACTCCATTGGGACGTCACAATGCGAGAGTATGAATGGAAGTGTGTTTTGAAGTTTTATGTTATTAGCGTGTAGGATTTGCGTACAGTTCACGTATTTGTCTGACGTGAATCTGTTTAATTTTAACGCAGCTTTTATTGTTATGGAGAGGTGTATTTGTGGGCCAGGCGGGAATAGCGAGGGCTGATTAAAACTCGTTTCCAGCAAAGGCCACGGCTAGGTCGCACAAATGGAGAGAGTTGTTGCAGCCGGCAGACTTGCAGCTTTTTAATCCAGCTAGTGCTGGGAATGTAACGGAGAATGTTATGTCATCAGACGCGTGGCGAGGGTCGCGCGCTCTTAGCGCCCAGATGTTCATTGGAACGCGCCAAAGGAATGTAAATACACAGGGGTGTGTAATTGTTGTACAGCTTGATGTATTGACACAAGCTACCCCAAATTTTATCATAGCGTTCATAGAACGCAGTTCTATCAGTGGCGTGAATGTAAAGATGAGAGAATGGGAGAGTGTTTTTATTTTATTGTATGAATGTTAACCATAGTTTACATCTTTTGTTATTAAATCGTTTAGTTTTATTAGAAGCCGTGTCGTCATGATTTATTTTAGATATAAGGAGATGCAACTGTGAAACCCATTATAGGTCCAGACGCTGACCACGAGATCCCCGAGAATAAAGGTAGGTGTTCTACTTCGAGCTAAGTGCATTTTTCATGTAATTCACAGTTGTGTCGTAATTTCCGCCACGTATATTCGCGAGGGTCTAGTTGGAAGTAGATCCTTGACTAGTATTTTGCGCCGGAGCAGTCAGGGTCTACGAATCCAGCTGTTGCTTCGGATATCCAACAGACCGTCTCTAGAATATACGGGGACAGTACTGTCCCCGATATCAGGATAGTAGGCTGTCAGATATCCGCCCCCTCAATCGGATTGCCAATAATCAATCGCACCGGCACAGCTACATCAATGAAAATGGCACTGACAGATACTATCGAGATTAGAGCACAATAGTTAACAAGAAATTATTGTGGAACACACCAAAATATACGGGGGTTCATACTTACCTTTTACTTACCTTTTAAATTTATCTCGGGGACTGGGTTGTCAACTGGATCACTTAAAGTATGCCCTCACAATAACCTCCACCATGATATTTAAAATGAACCAGAACGAAGACAAGAAACTTTAAACTGCACAATAATTTATTTCACATAAAGAATGATTTAACAAAATAAAACAACAAAATCCACGTGGCAATCAGAAGCCATCGTCCATATAACTATGTCCTCCTGTAGGACTTGTATACTCTACATACAATGTTTCAGCTTTCTCAAGCTCAAAATAACGTAAAAATAATAATGCACTTGGAATGGAAACGGGATTTGGGACGAGACACATATAGCAATTGTTTTGCGTGTTTATATACTTCACATTTTATTTATAGCCACAAGGCTATTATGGAGACGTCCTTGGCCTCTATCATACAGTTGTCCGGGCCAGCTGCGATACACCTGCATCGTCAAAGTGGACTCACCCGTCCGTTCAACCCCAGCATATGCGAGTTACATCAGAGCTTGGCTCTCCTTTCAAAACACGTGAAATGTCCACATCTCAACTGAAATATTATCACGCAAATGTTTTAAATGCTTCGTTCAAACACCAATGGAATACTCTAATAATCCCAAATCTTGTTTAATTGTTCAATCCACATGTTTAATTAGCGTTGTTTAGAGTATAAAAACAAAACTCTTAATGTTAATAACAAAAGTTCATTAATTATTTATAACAATAATAAATTGTTTATAACAATGTCAAACGACAATTGAAAAATTTATACACGCCTCTATTAATCCCTTTCATTACAAATTATTTAATAAAGATATTTACAAAATTATTTACAATATTAATATTGTTTATATTATTTATACAAGAAATACATTAAACCACACGTTTATCCGGTTGATAATTACTCAAATCGTGGTGATATAATCGACCAATGAAGGTTAGTTATATTTAAATGTCAAATTCAGGTTTAATAAGGTTTAATAATTATTATTATTTGTGACGGTAACCTCCATTCAAAATCTTCATCTCAAATTATTTAACACTCTTGTTAATTTTAACAGTATCTTCATATGAATAACTTTCAAAGAACTAGGACAATACATTCAGCGGAAAAATACTTCGCTCAAAACGCACAAAATTGCACAACAATTGGCCCAGAATTCATCATATATCTTCATATATATGGCATCAAAATCTTCCACAATACATACAAAAACCTCCACTTATAAATTCAACAACATCATCCATCTTACTGTGGGAACCTCCTTCACTATTCAAGGGCATTATTCATCAGCGACTTTTACATGTCCACTGAACTAACGATTATACATCCATTGTTCCTCTTTAAAAATTCTTATATTCATCAATTGTATTAATGACTGTTATTATTTAACCTTCGTGGGTTTCATTCATGAATCGATATGAAGTAAAAATTTTCCAATCACAAATAAATTTAATAGCAAATACGATTAGACACTCCTCCCTGGTCTATCAAAATTGAGATTAATATCTTCAAAGTAACGCAGTATAAAAATACTATCTTCAATCAAAGTTCATCTAAACTGCATAAATAGTCGAATAGAATACAATTAGATTGTGGAATGCAAACATTATTGTTCCAATCTAAAATTGGGAAACACTCCTATCAAATGTTCATTACTATAGTGTACTCAATAAATCGTAATCAAAGTTCATATTTCATAAAATTGTCTATAATGCAATGATAAATGTCTATGTTGCAATCATGTTCATAAGACGACTAGTATTTCAAAGATCGTCGATAACGTATTAGATTTTAACGCTCTAAAATCATTTAATTATTCTTCTTTCTTGAGGATGACAGAAAATTGGTCAAAGTAATTTACTGAATAGAATTACTTTAATAAAATTGACACGCTGTCTGAATTCAAATCTGCCATAGAAAATCGTTAACTTTACAGTCAAATCGTGACTACAAAAATATGCAAATTACTGAAAGAATCTAAATTATCAGTCTCAACTGATCCAAAATTATTAAGTATGCCAATGACATAACAATGTCTCAACATATCGTAGAAAAAGGCATAAATCATCGAAGTGTACTGAGTACAGAAATATCAAGCAAGAAAATGGGACAAAATAAATGGGACAGAAAATATGGGAAAAAAGGTTTGCTCAGATATCGCTACATGACTCAAATAATACAAGAAACGTTCACGACTACCTTATCTGTTGATTGAAGTTCTAGAGGAAAGTTTTCAAAGAAAACTGCTGTTGGTTCCATTTCACCAGCGTGAAGATGTGCTCCGACCTCGAACCTGGAATCAGCGCCCTCGGAGAATCGAACTGCTTCCTCCTCCGGAAATTGCACTGCTCCATGTATACGAAAGACATCCTTCTGGCAAAACTCTTCTTTGTGAGCCGGGTCCACCCTGGCCTCTCTTGAAAGTTCCCTGAAGTTCTGGTCGCAATTCGCCATGAAGTTTATTGCAGTTATTTCCGCTGAAATATTCATAATCGTGGAGTATGAACATATTTCCACTGCCATTTGATATAATTCAGCGATGGATTCACGATGCATGAGTGTAGTTGGATGTTCACTACATGCTCGCTTTTATAGAATGACGATTAACGAAGTTCCATGCTGTTACTTCACTCCATCGATATATGTCCCAATTGCATTAAAGCCTTTAGCCTTCCATCTCAACTTCCGTTATAATCATTGAAAGCACTGCAAGATTATAATGTTCCATAGTAGACTGTATCGTTGTAACACCAAACGTATTCTCCAATATCACGGTTGCCAAACACGTGTCAGCCGTAGTGTATAATGTGGAATTTTAAAAGTGCTTCTCAGGTGGCGAGAAAATCACTTTTGTCTGCAGTCTTAAAATGTCAATATCTTTTGAAGTATAACTATGAAATTGTTCAAATCTTCTACACACCTCAATGTTGTTCTGCCCAATTGAATTATAATAAAGGCAGAAGTTAACTCTTGATATCTTATCTGGTAGAAACGTTAATGTGAGCGTTTCAACTTCGCCTAGTTTCGAACACCGTAAAATGGAACTGCTCCGTGTTCGTTCGATGCGCCGGGCTTTAACCACACGCTGAAGACGACTTGCTTCACTTATTCACTCGAAAATGACTATATGACATCTGAAATATATATGCGGTATCAGAATATCAGATATGAGATATATGAGCGGTATGAGAGCTCTTCTCTCCTGTGCACGACCTTTTATCAACTTCTTAAGGGGCGTATCCATCCCTTCCATAGCATGTTGTTCCGTCATTGCTAGAAGTTTTAACTTTGGCTATACTTGACGGATTTTCAAATTTCAAAAACTCAAAATTAATTTCTTCAAAATTCCAAATCAATGCCATAACTGAAAATAGTTTTCCACAACTCTGCATGCCAAAAGTAATTAAATATCGTAGTTTCAGCAATCTCCGTCTTCTTTCCAAACTATCGTTCATTGGTTCGAGCCTTTCCTCCAATAGCGTAACTTCTTCCTTAGCACAATACCTTGTTTCCTGCGACTGCGTCGTAAATCTCAGATCTTTCTCGAACAAAATCATGACGTCACCAAGAATCTCAGCTCAACCAGCCTACTTGCATGAAGTCTACGTCATCCGTGCCTACGTCATGAATATCCACGTCACAACTATGACAGCCATAACTTTATTCATATATGCCAATACAGCCATCGTGGTCTCAATATAATTCAATTTACGGGGGCATTCTCCCTTCACCACGTTTTAAAAACAGTTGCAAATTGTTTTTAAACTCTGTGTCATAAACATCTCAATTCACTTGAACACGAAATTGAATTATTATTGGCTTACTCTTGTATGATATTTCTTCTATGTTCCTTAATCATAAGTCTCTTCTTCTCTGGGTTGTGTGTGGCTAATGCATTCTCTCCTCTCTACTTTCTCTTCTGTTCTGTATTCCTGTTTTCTAAATTCTGCTGACT
The DNA here is from genome assembly GCA_946902985.2 of Meconema thalassinum. Taxonomy (NCBI): domain Eukaryota; kingdom Metazoa; phylum Arthropoda; class Insecta; order Orthoptera; family Tettigoniidae; genus Meconema; species Meconema thalassinum. The sequence goes on along the minus strand of OX336389.2, from coordinate 206,352,499 downwards.
TGTAGAAGGACCAGGATCGATCACTACATCCTGTCTTTTCTTTTGGTTTTCAACTTCCTTCTCTCGTAATTCCTTCAGATACTGCTGACTTTCTTTCTCTCTTTCTTGATACTTGTCGGGTGTCATAACCTGACCTTGAGAATTCTGATTCTGATTCTGGTACTGGTTATTTCTGTTATAATTTCTATTATAACCATTGTTATAGTATCTACCTCTTCCGTTGTTATAATTCCCTCTATTATTATTCCAGCCTCGTCTTTGCTGATATGGACGGTAACCTTGCGATCTGTTGTTGCGGAAATAATTATTCCTGTGAGGACCTACATTTTCAGTTTTTTCTTCATCAGGCTTATCAGTTTGCTGCACTTGATCCATGTAGACTGTATTAACGTCTTTGAATTCGTGCCTCTGACCTTTTTGTACCAAATTTGGCATTGGACTCGTGTAGTCAAGCCTTCTCAACAATTCGTCCATACTTGTCAAATCTCTGATATTTGACGATATGATCAGTCTTCTTACCTCCACAGGCAGCATACGTGAAATCGCATCTATCAACTGCTCTGTTGACAATGGGGGTTGCAAAAATCTCAAGCGTGATAACTGGCTCGTGAAGAAATCAGCGTACCGTGTTGGAAGAGTACCTGAATACTTCCTCGAGTATACCTCAGCTCTTAATGAATTCTGAGCTTCTATTGACCAGAATCGTTTTATCAGTGCCTCTGCAAATTCGTCAAAATTGCTGAATGTGTACCGAAATGCTCTAAACCATTCGAGGGGTCCTCCAGCTAGAAATCTTTCTACGATTCTCATCTCTCTCTCTCTAGGAATGTGGGATTCTATGAAATAGTCTTTAAGATTCCTGATATATTCTATCGGTGTGAGACTATCAGTGTAGCTAAATTTTTGAGGTTTGTCTTCAACGTTCCGGATGACTGTCACATTTCTTGGATATGAATCCATATAATGTTTACCACTATCACGATACTTCCATTCAGGTTCAATATTCCTATCCTCTTCTTCTTCCCTGAATCTGGATATACGTTCCTCAGGACTAATATCTCTCTCTTCTGTAGCGAGGTTACATCTTCTCACGTAATTTCTATCCTCTTCACCAGTCAATCCTTCTGTATCCTTGTCTGTGATTTCCGTGATGACTTTCCTAATCAACTCTTCCTTATAGGTTTCCATCATGCTTGCTTCTCCTAGTTTCAAATTCTGCAGTTTGCTCGTAGTTTCATTAACATCAGAGACAACCTTATGAATTTGTTCCTCTAACGCAGTTTTTAATGCTTGCACGTCCTGACCTATTTGAGTTCTATCCTCTACCTGCTTTTCGGATAGCGAATCCATCCTTACATTCAAGTCTTTCCTAATCTGAACTACTTCATTATTAATGTCTACTTGTGTACTGGCAAGTTTTCTTTCAATTCGCTCCTGAATCTGATCGACATGTTCCCCACTTGACCTGTTCCATTCATCTTTCCAAACCGTTACATTTGCAGTTAACATTTCCGCGATATCTACTTCAATGTCTTCCTTAAGTAAACGATTGTGATCTAATACTTGGGTTCTCATGACCTCTACATCGTATTTTAAACCAGCTAAAGAAGCTGTTGTCCTAACAGATTCGTCAACTAATCGAGTTGTTAATGCACTAATGTTACGAGTACAAAGCATTTTTGAAGTTTCAATTTCCTCTCTAACTTGGTAACATCAGTCTGAACTTTAGCAATGTCTACAAAAACAGTATTGACTTCTACTTGTATCTTATTGATATCGCTTTGCATATCATTAACATCTGAATGAATATTATTGATGTCTACTTGAATATTTGACACATCAGTTCGAGCATTTCTAACCTCTTTTTGAACTTCCTCTACTTTATCTTGTACAGTAGCAACATCATTCCTAACAACAATTACTTCAGCTCTAGCACATGAAATATCACCCCGGACATTAGCAACATCAAGATTCAACATAGTAAGATCTTTCTGTACCTTAGAAACATCAATTTTAACATCAGACACATCTTTATGAATGTCACTTACAGCATTCTCGATTCCCTGGGTACTGATCTGTAAACGCGACACATTATTTTCTAGGTTTGCAGAACTGGTCTGAAGAACTTTCAAATTTTCATCCAGCATCTGCTTTACACTTTCATTCCTGCTAGCTTTCATCTCCCTCGCACTTTCATTCATGCTAGCTTTCAACTCCTCTAACATCATCCTCATACTCTCATCTGCCATTTCAATAATATTTCAATAATAAACTGCTTTAGGGACATACATCAAACAGAGCAAAATAACAACATCTGAGCAACATCTTTCACCATATATAAATTTGAGCAATTTTCTGTCTTAAATCTAACTTATAATTACCTTATAATTAACCTTCGTAGACACTTCATGTTGAAATAAACTCAAGCACATGTTCAAGTTTCTTTGGTTCATTTTAAAATATCCTAACACAAATAATTTACATTTACAATCCAAATAGTTTAATTTTATCTTTAATATGACTAAACATGTCATAAGCCGGTCAAATAAAATAAGATTCCAGATCATAGGCGATTTTTCTAAGTTTCCAGCCTATTTAACCTCTCTCAAGTAGTATAAGATCTGATCTTTTCTGAGTGTAATTTTCCTAATACAATACAACATTTATTCCTATATAATCACACTCTCAAATTCTACAATTGGCCAAGACATCTAACAAAGAATCAACCTCTTTATTTGAGCCTTCACAATCCCATTGACATCGATAACTTGGTAATCCAATGTTATTCGAACACTCCACAAAAATTGCGGTGTCAATTCTACTGCAATAACTTGGTAATCCAATGTTATTCAATCGAACGTGCCAATCGAGCCAATCGTTCCCCACGTTTTAGGGTCGCCAATCCTACTGTCCCTGATATCAGGATAGTAGGCTGTCAGATATCCGCCCCCTCAATCGGATTGCCAATAATCAATCGCACCGGCACAGCTACATCAATGAAAATGGCACTGACAGATACTATCGAGATTAGAGCACAATAGTTAACAAGAAATTATTGTGGAACACACCAAAATATACGGGGGTTCATACTTACCTTTTACTTACCTTTTAAATTTATCTCGGGGACTGGGTTGTCAACTGGATCACTTAAAGTATGCCCTCACAATAACCTCCACCATGATATTTAAAATGAACCAGAACGAAGACAAGAAACTTTAAACTGCACAATAATTTATTTCACATAAAGAATGATTTAACAAAATAAAACAACAAAATCCACGTGGCAATCAGAAGCCATCGTCCATATAACTATGTCCTCCTGTAGGACTTGTATACTCTACATACAATGTTTCAGCTTTCTCTAGCTCAAAATAACGTAAAAATAATAATGCACTTGGAATGGAAACGGGATTTGGGACGAGACACATATAGCAATTGTTTTGCTTGTTTATATACTTCACATTTTATTTATAGCCACAAGGCTATTATGGAGACGTCCTTGGCCTCTATCATACAGTTCTCCGGGCCAGCTGCGATACACCTGCATCGTCAAAGTGGACTCACCCGTCCGTTCAACCCCAGCATATGCGAGTTACATCAGAGCTTGGCTCTCCTTTCAAAACACGTTAAATGTCCACATCTCAACTGAAATATTATCACGCAAATGTTTTAAATGCTTCGTTCAAACACCGATGGAATACTCTAATAATCCCAAATCTTGTTTAATTGTTCAATCCACATGTTTAATTAGCGTTGTTTAGAGTATAAAAACAAAACTCTTAATGTTAATAACAAAAGTTCATTAATTATTTATAACAATAATAAATTGTTTATAACAATGTCAAACGACAATTGAAAAATTTATACACGCCTCTATTAATCCCTTTCATTACAAATTATTTAATAAAGATATTTACAAAATTATTTACAATATTAATATTGTTTATATTATTTATACAAGAAATACATTAAACCACACGTTTATCCGGTTGATAATTACTCAAATCGTGGTGATATAATCGACCAATGAAGGTTAGTTATATTTAAATGTCAAATTCAGGTTTAATAAGGTTTAATAATTATTATTATTTGTGACGGTAACCTCCATTCAAAATCTTCATCTCAAATTATTTAACACTCTTGTTAATTTTAACAGTATCTTCATATGAATAACTTTCAAAGAACTAGGACAATACATTCAGCGGAAAAATACTTCGCTCAAAACGCACAAAATTGCACAACAATTGGCCCAGAATTCATCATATATCTTCATATATATGGCATCAAAATCTTCCACAATACATACAAAAACCTCCACTTATAAATTCAACAACATCATCCATCTTACTGTGGGAACCTCCTTCACTATTCAAGGGCATTATTCATCAGCGACTTTTACATGTCCACTGAACTAACGATTATACATCCATTGTTCCTCTTTAAAAATTCTTATATTATTCAATTGTATTAATGACTGTTATTATTTAACCTTCGTGGGTTTCATTCATGAATCGATATGAAGTAAAAATTTGCCCATCACAAATAAATTTAATAGCAAATACGATTAGACACTCCTCCCTGGTCTATCAAAATTGAGATTAATATCTTCAAAGTAACGCAGTATAAAAATACTATCTTCAATCAAAGTTCATCTAAACTGCATAAATAGTCGAATAGAATACAATTAGATTGTGGAATGCAAACATTATTGTTCCAATCTAAAATTGGGAAAAACTCCTATCAAATGTTCATTACTATAGTGTACTCAATAAATCGTAATCAAAGTTCATATTTCATAAAATTATCTATAATGCAATGATAAATGTCTATGTTGCAATCATGTTCATAAGACGACTAGTATTTCAAAGATCGTCGATAACGTATTAGATTTTAACGCTCTAAAATCATTTAATTATTCTTCTTTCTTGAGGATGACAGAAAATTGGTCAAAGTAATTTACTGAATAGAATTACTTTAATAAAATTGACACGCTGTCTGAATTCAAATCTGCCATAGAAAATCGTTAACTTTACAGTCAAATCGTGACTACAAAAATATGCAAATTACTGAAAGAATCTAAAGTATCAGTCTCAACTGATCCAAAATTATTAAGTATGCCAATGACATAACAATGTCTCAACAAATCGTAGAAAAAGGCATAAATCATCGAAGTGTACTGAGTACAGAAATATCAAGCTAGAAAATGGGGCAAAATAAATGGGACAGAAAATATGGGAAAAAAGGTTTGCTCAGATATCGCTACATGACTCAAATAATACAAGAAACGTTCACGACTACCTTATCTGTTGATTGAAGTTCTAGAGGAAAGTTTTCAAAGAAAACTGCTGTTGGTTCCATTTCACCAGCGTGAAGATGTGCTCCGACCTCGAACTTGGAATCAGCGCCCTCGGAGAATCGAACTGCTTCCTCCTCCGGAAATTGCACTGCTCCATGTATACGAAAGACATCCTTCTGGCAAAACTCTTCTTTGTGAGCCGGGTCCACCCTGGCCTCTCTTGAAAGTTCCCTGAAGTTCTGGTCGCAATTCGCCATGAAGTTTATTGCAGTTATTTCCGCAGAAAGATTCATAATCGTGGAGTATGAAAATATTTCCACTGCCATTTGATATAATTCAGCGATGGATTCACGATGCATGAGTGTAGTTGGATGTTCACTACATGCTCGCTTTTATAGAATGACGATTAACGAAGTTCCATGCTGTTACTTCACTCCATCGATATATGTCCCAATTGCATTAAAGCCTTTAGCCTTCCATCTCAACTTCCGTTATAATCATTGAAAGCACTGCAAGATTATAATGTTCCATAGTAGACTGTATCGTTGTAACACCAAACGTATTCTCCAATATCACGGTTGCCAAACACGTGTCAGCCGTAGTGTATAATGTGGAATTTTAAAAGTGCTTCTCAGGTGGCGAGAAAATCACTTTTGTCTGCAGTCTTAAAATGTCAATATCTTTTGAAGTATAACTGTGAAATTGTTCAAATCTTCTACACACCTCAATGTTGTACTGCCCAATTGAATTATAATAAAGGCAGAAGTTAACTCTTGATATCTTATCTGGTAGAAACGTTAATGTGAGCGTTTCAACTTTGCCTAGTTTCGAACACCGTAAAATGGAACTGCTCCGTGTTCGTTCGATGCGTTGGGCTTTAACCACACGCTGAAGACGACTTGCTTCACTTATTCACTCGAAAATGACTATATGACATCTGAAATATATATGCGGTATCAGAATATCAGATATGAGATATATGAGCGGTATGAGAGCTCTTCTCTCCTGTGCACGACCTTTTATCAACTTCTTAAGGGGCGTATCCATCCCTTCCATAGCATGTTCTTCCGTCATTGCTAGAAGTTTTAACTTTGGCTATACTTGACGGATTTTCAAATTTCAAAAACTCAAAATTAATTTCTTCAAAATTCCAAATCAATGCCATAACTGAAAATAGTTTTCCACAACTCTGCATGCCAAAAGTAATTAAATATCGTAGTTTCAGCAATCTCCGTCTTCCTTCCAAACTATCGTTCATTGGTTCGAGCCTTTCCTCCAATAGCGTAACTTCTTCCTTAGCACAATACCTTGTTTCCTGCGACTGCGTCGTAAATCTCAGATCTTTCTCGAACAAAATCATGACGTCACCAAGAATCTCAGCTCAACCAGCCTACTTGCATGAAGTCTACGTCATCCGTGCCTACGTCATGAATATCCACGTCACAACTATGACAGCCATAACTTTATTCATATATGCCAATACAGCCATCGTGGTCTCAATATAATTCAATTTACGGGGGCAGTACCATCTCGGCATTTGCCCGAAGACGAAGTGGGAAACCACGGAAAACCACTTCGAGGATGGCTGAGGTGGGAATCGAACCCCCTCTACTCATTTGGACCACCCGAGGCTGAGTAGACCCCGTTCCAGTCCTTATACCACTTTTCAAATTTCGTGGCACAGCCGGGAATCGAACCCAGGACCTCCGGGGCGGCAGCTAACCATGCTGACCGCTACGCTACTGAGGCGACATCTTCATTTAAGTGTGTGGTAAATACCGACAACCTGAATGTACACCTCCTTCTCCAGCCTTACAAGGGGAGGATACGATGCATGGGTCACCGATTCGAACAATCGTTAGTACACGTGTAGGGCCATGACCAGCCGTATTCCAGGTGCAAGTAGTAAGGTGCGCTTCTCAGCCGTTTTCCGAGAAATTAATTAATTGCAATTACAGTGGGGCCTCTATGTGCGTTTTACACTAGCTAGAAGCCAACGAGCGCGTGGTGCAGTGGTAAAAGCCCTGCTTTGTAAGCGCGGGATCGGTGGATCGAATCCCACCGGTGAGCTTTTGCGGTGTGTTTTGATTTTTGTTGTTGTTGTAAACATTGGCAATTCGTACAAATGTAGGTGTCGTGAACCATGTTTATTTGGCAGTCAATTGTAATAACATATGTGAGCGGGAAAAGGGATACTGAAATCATCGTATAGGGGTGAACATTTCTGACATTACATAAAATGTACGTCGCCTCCGTAGCGTAGCGGTCAGCATGGTTAGCTGCCGCCCCGGAGGTCCTGGGTTCGATTCCCGGCGCTGCAACGAAATTTGAAAACATTGTTTTTTAACACTTGTTATTCTTCAACCCTAGGAAAAACTGTGTTTTTTTCACTCTAATTATTCTTCAACCCTAGGAAAAACAGTGTTACTCTAATTATTCTGCAACCTTAGGAAAAACAGTGATTTTTCACTCTAATTATTCTTCAACCCTAGGAAAAACAGTGTTTTTTCACTCTAATTATTCTTCAACCCTAGGAAAAACAGTGTTTTTTCACTCTAATTATTCTTCAACCCTAGGAAAAACAGTGTTTTTTCACTCTAATTATTCTTCAACCCTAGGAAAAACAGTGTTTTTTCACTCTAATTATTCTTCAACCCTAGGAAAAACAGTGTTTTTTCACTCTAATTATTCTTCAACCCTAGGAAAAACAGTATTTTTTCGATGTTATTTGAAAAGTGGTATGAGGACTGGAACGTGGTCTACTCAGCCTCGGGTGGTCCAAATGAGTACAGGGGGTTCGATTCCCACCTCAGCCATCCTCGAAGTGGTTTTCCGTGGTTTCCCACTTCGTCTTCGGGCAAATGCCGGGATGGTCCCTTCCTCAAGGTCACGGCCGCCTCCTTCCCTCTTCCTTGTCTATCCATCCTCACCATCCCTTACCTTCCCTCATGAGGCCCCTGTTCGCTTTGCAGGTGAGGCCATCTGGGCGAGGTGCCAATCCCACCTCACCAGTTGTATCCCTTCCGATTCGATGTTCCCAGCTCTAGGACACTGCCCGTAGAGGCGGTAGTGGTGAGTTCCCTCGCTGAGTCCGTGGGTTCCACCAATCTGGAGGGTAAACGACTAAAAAAACAACATAAAATGTACAGTATCGGCGGCATTGCAAATACATTTATATTATATACGGTCAGGTGTATTTTATTATATGTACCGGTATACATTTATACATTGAAGGCCCAGTCTGTTCCGTTCATTGCACGTCTGTGAACCATCAAACCACCCTGTATCCCGCAAGTAGTGACTCATGCTATGTGTATTGGTTGGAAATTGCCAATAATTACAAGAAAAAAAGAAAAAAAATACACAACATACTGCAACGGCTCGCCGGTGGAATTCGATCCAGCGATCCCGGACTTACGAAGCAGGGCTCTTACCGCTGCACCACGCGTACGTTGGATACTTCCTAGCGTACAACGCACATAGACGCCGCACTGGAATTGCGAATAATGAATTTCTCGGAAACGGCTGAGAAGCGCATCTTACTACTTGCAGCTGGTATAGACCTGGTCATGTTCTACACGTGTGCTAAAGATGGTTCGAATCGGTGACCCATGCATCGTATCCTCTCCTTGTTAGAACAAGACGCTACAATAACTACTGATTATGATGTACGACGTACCTAGATTCCTTCAATTGATGCACCTGCGACCCGTTCAGCCAGCAATATGGATTTCGCACGCCAGCATCCACGATATTGGTTTTCCATTGTCCAAGTACGATATTGGTTTTCCATTGTCCAAGTCTTCATATCTACGGCCATGGACTCACGAATATGTTACACCTATGGCGTCTGTTATACAATCACACACTGACATATCTGAATATGTTATTGACAAATAATTATTACTAGACGAATGAACGAATAAATTAATAAAGACACAAATAATGAAAGTTACATTGTAAATAGCAATTATAGACTCAAATCATTGCATAACATTAGCAAAAGTAAAACTTCAATGGTTGCAAATCTGCCTTCACAAATCCCCAAGGATTAGAATACGGTAATTTTATACACACAATGTTCCAGGAATCTCAAAAAATTGGCACTTCACCCAGTGGCCCGTTAGTCAAAGCGATAGATCTAAGAATGAATAAAAGATAACTATGTAACTCTCGCAAAATCAGAAATCGAAAAGCATGAATTTCACATCCTTCAAAGACCAACATCTAAAATACACAGAGTAGAAGAACGCAAATTTGACCAATCCAGATTTCAATGCAAAAAGCCACCAGAAACTACTACAAAACATTTAATGAAGAAATTCAAAAATACCAACACCCCTAGTCTGCCTTTTAAACGTCCAGACGGGACACTAACAAACAAAAGCATAGAGCATAGAACATTGCACAGTACCTTCAAGCCCCAAGGACCAACTCGCCTTTGAAAATCGTGCACCAAAATCAGGCTCTGCCCCCCCCCCCCCCACACACACACACACGTTACCGGTATATGAAGCGAAACATATAATCAAATACTCCTAGAACTTAAACACAACAAAGCACCAGGAGAAGACGGAATTATTGCCGAAATGTTGAAATAACTTGGTGACAAACTGGCCCTAAATATTCAACTTAACTTACAAAATTCCCGAGACGGGAAATGTGCATTGATTCATCCCCTTGTTACGGATGGGGACAAATAAGGTATAAACAGTTAGAGAGGGATTTCTCTACTAGCAGGATCAACATACGGTAAGTAGCAGGCGTTTGCCTTAAAGGATAACACAAGTGCTATCTACAGTATAGCCTATTGAGGAGCACTACACCAGAGAAGTATATGTCAGAACGTTTCTGTCATAGCAACGTCGAGATCGAGACATTCTACGACGAGTTAGAGGAATGTTTGTCTGAGAAATGGACATGCGCACCACCTCTAATTTACAAAACTAGTCTAAAGATTTATATACGGTAATGTACGTGTAGGTTCAGATTATATCATTACTTCAGTGTACTATGCTTCCCAGAGCTTGGATCATTCCTTGACGAGTTGAAGGAATTCATATATCAGAAATCGACATGAACGCCATCTATAATTTGTGAAAATGAAACAAGAGATTTATATACCTGTAATCTTAGATTTTAGTAGTGGTTTTCTATGTCAGATATCACGGTGATTCGATCATTCAGTGCCAAGTTCGGTGAATTCATGTAGGCCTATAAGGATAATCTGCGGATAATGTATAGAGTAAACTTGCGGTCAGCTTTCAGAATACAATGAACCGGATTTCTTAAAAATGATTTTAGATTTTGCTAAGATCTGCGTCTTTCATGTTTCATGTTATTTCCCTATTTGCTTTTGCTCGGATTATATGAGAATAATAGAGAAGTGAGAGAAGCCTGACATGGAAATACCCTCAATTAGTGTTGACTTATGCCGGAAAGAATAATCCTTTAAACCTCAGCTTGCCTGCTTGGGTACATCCAACGACTAAGTGAAAATCCACAGCCTGCTTCCAGTCTCCGACCGGGTCAGGAATTGAATGAATGAAGCCCCCATCTAGCTGCGAGGCCTGACGCACTCCTCTGGGGCAATGATTAAATGAATGACAGATGAAATGAAATGATAGTGGAGAGTGTTGTTGTAATGAAATGTTGACAGAAAAAAGCGGAGTACCCGGAGAAAAACCTGTCTGCCTCCGTTTTGTCCAGCACAGGTCTCACATGGAGTGACCGGGATTTGAACCCGGACCCAGCGGTGAGAGGCCGGCGTGCTGCCGTCTAAGCCACGGAGGCTTATCCAACGACTAAGTAAGTGGTATAATTAACTACCCACTGTTTCACTTCGCGTTACTCAGAGGGACAAATCTCAGTCAACATTGTCTCGCGATTCACACATAGCCTAAGCGAACGAATTTCTCATCAAATGTCTGAATGTGTTGCTTTAATAATTTATGCTTTATCAAATCAATTCAAAATATTATTATGATGTCAGAGGATTTGGGTAACAAACGTCCGGATGCGGATAAAAGTAGCACGATTACGGAGCGGATGCGGATAACAGTCGTGCGGATGCGGGGCGGATGCGGATAACAGTCGTGTGGATGGGCATAACGGTTTGTTTATTCACGCAGGGCTCTAGCTATAGTATGTAAGTTCCGCAGTAAATGAGCGGGGAATATCCTCATTACCGTCGTAGTATGTGACTTAATGAACACAGATACGCTGCGAGGCGTACATTTCTTTCAGTGACCAAAAATACATTATGATCAGTTAAATACTGAAACACTGCACAATATTAGAATACCTCGAGAACACACTGGGCATATGAATTAAAGAACCATGTTTGTTTTAATGTGGATCGCTTTACATGAAACTCCTCCTCCAAGTTTTAATTATGTGAACAATTGAATTAGTGTATGCGGGTCACGATTCCATCCTTTCAGTCGAAGCCGTACTCTTAACATCACCTGCCTGCTCTCTCTGTCCCTCTCTCACTCGCAGCCAAACAAACTACGAGTACATTCAGCTAAGAATCAGGGCACTAGGGATACAGAGCTTCTTACTGAAGGTCACTGTTGGGTAACCTATATGAATATAATTATTTCAAACACTGAATGACTAAATGGTTTTCATTGCAGTGCCAGAATTGGCAATTTGAATGACTTTTGTGGCTTTATTAGGGGTGAGCTGAGCCTACAATCCATTCACAGATTTGCTGGTGTAGGTTGTTGGACTGTGATTTAGCCTACAATACATTCACAGATTTGCTGATGTAGGTTGTTGGACTGATATTTAGCCTACAATCCATTCACAGATTTGCTGATGTAGGTTGTTGGACTGTGATTTAGCCTACAATACATTCACAGATTTGCTGATGTATAGTAAAGCCATCATTACTTCCGACTTGACGTTTCAGTGTTACCCTAGAGTTATCTAGCGGTCAGAAGGAAAATCACTTTAACTAGCCAATCCCAGGCAGTCTTTCAAATCGATATATCACGATAATCGAGTTTCGTTCGCTATGTCGCGATTTAGCGGACGAAACTCTAGCCTAGTACTGAAACGTCAAGTCGGAGGTAATGATGGCTTTACTATAGGTTGTTGGACTGTGATTTAGCCTACAATACATTCACAGATTTGCTGATGTAGGTTGTTGGACTGATATTTAGCCTACAATCCATTCACAGATTTGCTGATGTAGGTTGTTGGACTGTGATTTAGCCTACAATACATTCACAGATTTGCTGATGTAGGTTGTTGGACTGATATTTAGCCTACAATCCATTCACAGATATGCTGATGTAGGTTGTTGGACTGATATTTAGCCTACAATACATTCACAGATTTGCTGATGTAGGTTGTTGGACTGATATTTAGCCTACAATCCATTCACAGATTTGCTGATGTAGGTTGTTGGACTGATATTTAGCCTACAATCCATTCACAGATTTGCTGATGTAGGTTGTTGGACTGATATTTAGCCTACAATACATTCACAGATTTGCTGATGTAGGTTGTTGGACTGATATTTAGCCTACAATACATTCACAGATTTGCTGATGTAGGTTGTTGGACTGATATTTAGCCTACAATCCATTCACAGATTTGCTGATGTAGGTTGTTGGACTGATATTTAGCCTACAATCCATTCACAGATTTGCTGATGTAGGTTGTTGGACTGATATTTAGCCTACAATACATTCACAGATTTGCTGATGTAGGTTGTTGGACTGATATTTAGCCTACAATACATTCACAGATTTGCTGATGTAGGTTGTTGGACTGATATTTAGCCTACAATCCATTCACAGATTTGCTGATGTAGGTTGTTGGACTGATATTTAGCCTACAATCCATTCACAGATTTGCTGATGTAGGTTGTTGGACTGATATTTAGCCTACAATACATTCACAGATTTGCTGATGTAGGTTGTTGGACTGATATTTAGCCTACAATACATTCACAGATTTGCTGATGTAGGTTGTTGGACTGATATTTAGCCTACAATACATTCACAGATTTGCTGATGTAGGTTTTTGGACTGATATTTAGCCTACAATACATTCACAGATTTGCTGATGTAGGTTGTTGAACTGATATTTAGCCTACAATACATTCACAGATTTGCTGATGTAGGTTGTTGGACTGATATTTAGCCTACAATACATTCACAGATTTGCTGATGTAGGTTGTTGGACTGATCTTTATCCTACAATACATTCACAGATTTGCTGATGTAGGTTGTTGGACTGATATTTAGCCTACAATCCATTCACAGATTTGCTGATGTAGGTTGTTGGACTGATATTTAGCCTACAATCCATTCACAGATTTGCTGATGTAGGTTGTTGGACTGATATTTAGCCTACAATCCATTCACAGATTTGCTGATGTAGGTTGTTGGACTGATATTTAGCCTACAATCCATTCACAGATTTGCTGATGTAGGTTGTTGGACTGATATTTAGCCTACAATACATTCACAGATTTGGTGATGTAGGTTGTTGGCCTGATATTTAGCCTACATTCCATTCACAGATTTGCTGATGTAGGTTGTTGGACTGTGATTTATTCTCCCAGAACTGCGGCTGATATCTTCGCTAATTTGTTCTTAATAACGTCCGTTGGAGAGAACAAAGTACAAAACGTTTAGCTGAGTTGATTCATTCAGGGGCTTGCGAAATCGTGGCATTATAGCCCCGTATACTTAGGTGAGTGTGTGGATCTGTCTGATAACCTGTGTTATTTAACTAGCGTGTGCATTTGTAATTGGGGCTAGGATTCTGAAAGGAGGCGCCCGTGACCTTTAATGAGGTAAGATCCCGACATTTACCTGGAGTAGAAGTAGGGAAACCAAGGAAAATAACTTTCAGGCTCGCTGAGGTGGGAATCAAAACCGCTTCTCCTCAGTTCTGTCACACGAGGATGAGTGTGCACCGTTCCTGTCTCCGGACCAGAGTAAAATATCTTGGCACAATTGGGAATCGAACCTAAAGCTCCGCGGTTTCAGCCAAAAATGATAGTCACTACATCACGAAGCGGACGTTACAAAATATTTAGGCCACGTTAGTGATTCACTTCTGAAATTTCGATGGAACTCAAGACATAAACGTAAGATTTCACCAACTTAAAAACTTCATAACAACTGTGAGGAAATGGTATGTTGTTGTTTTTGGTTGTTAATACTGAATCATTATAACAAGCATCGCAACGCTCAGATGACAAGACCTTGCAGAATTATTCATGCTTGTCATACCATTAGACCATATATCTCTCTCAGCAGTTATCAGCCGTGTAGCTGGTTGGCAGCAGCTCTCCATTCTTCTCGCTTCTCTGCCTTCCTTTACAGTTTGTAGCAGGAATCATATCTCATGCCTTCTAATATTTCCGTCATGTACTCTTGTCTTGGTCGTCCTCTGTAATGTTTGCCCTCTATGGAACCCTCAATTATATTCCGCAATAATCCATCATGTCTAAGTATTAGATGATTCCGCCGTCTTTTTATTTCTGTTATAAAACATATCCTTCATTCGTGACCATTTCTCTCCAACTAATTTCCAGTATTCTCCTGTAGTACCATGCTTGAAATGCAAGGAGTCTCTCTCTTTCCCTGGACCATATATGTGGGAACCGGATTTATATTACTCTGTGAATGTGCTATATTCATCACTTTAACAGTTTCCGCATTCTTAAATACTAGTGAAATAATTCACGCTTCCGCCATTTTGGACTAGTGTTGATGATAAAATAGATAGGATATATCAAGTTTCATTCAAACCCAGTCAGCTAAAAAGTAGTTGATGTTTCATTTGAGGAGCTTGGACATCGTGGTCATTTAGTCTCTTGTATTTGGGCTATGGGATTGGAAAGGAAACAGCCGTGGTCTTAAGTTAGAAATCTTCACGAGGCTGGGTGTATCCCGTTCCAGCCCTCAGACCAGAATTAAATTGCTTGGCAGAGCCAGGAATCGAAACCGGACCTCCAGGGCGATAGCCAAGAATGCTTGCTGCTACACTTCGAGGTGGTCTAATCGTCTAAAAAGAACTCCTCCGTAACCCATGTGTATCTTCAGTTTCTATCCATTTTCTTTAACGATACAACGTAATATTCAAAACCACAATTTGAGAATTTTCCGCAAGCCAATTCTTTAGGAATGAATGTTTCTAACTCGCACGGCATGATCGTATATCTGTGATACTTGGTGTGGTTGACTATTACTATAGTTGGAAAAATCACCACATCGTAGTGTAGTGGCTATCATTCCTGGCTGTAACTCCGGAGTTCCAGGTTCGATTCTCGCCTCTGCCAAGAAACTTTAATTCTTGTCTGAGGGCTGGAACGGGGCACACTCAGCCTCGAGAGGCAAAACTGAGATGAGGAAGGTTCGATTCCCATCTCAGCCATTCCTGGAAGTGGTTTTCCGTGGTTTCCCACATCTACTCCAGACAAATACCGGGATGGCTTCTAACTTAAGGCTACGGCTGCCCCTTTCCCAATCCTCATCTGAATTAAAAATACACACACTAATACAGCCATCACAATAACACAGGTTATCAGACAAATTACACACACTCCCATGTACACGGGGCTACATGGCGACGATGTCAAAAGCCCCTGAATAAACAACAAATAAGTTAAAAGCTGCAAGTATATCAATCTAAAACTCAGTTTTCATAAGATGGCACGCATGTGATTTAAGGCTTTGATTCCCGACTCTGCCAAGAGTTTTAATTCTGGTCTGAGGGCTGGAACGGGGTTCACTCAGCCTCGTCAGGCAAAACAGATAAGAGGTGGGCTCGATTCCTACCTCAGCCATCCTGGAAGTGGTTACCCATGGTTTACCATTTCTACTCCAGGTGAATGTTGGAATGATAACTAATTTCAGGCTACGGCCGTCTCCTACCCAAATTCTAGTCACAATTACAAATACAGTCACTACTACAACCATCCCAATAGCACAGGCTATCAAATGGAGTCAGCACACATCCATGTACTCGGGGCTACATTACCCTAAACCAGGGGTATCCAAACTTTCCAGCCTTAGGGCCATACTGATTACTCCAGTAAGTTCCGAGGGCCAAAACCATATTATCATTGTTGCCGGTGGTAAAAAGTGAAATAGTCCACTGATGAAAAAAAAGTCCGAAAAAGTACGCAACGTTGAAAAAAGGCTGCAAATCGGACTAAAGTCCGCAAAACGGCAACACTGCATATTATTAATTTTCCTGTCATTATCTGTAATTTCTAGATTAGTCGTAGAGTACGAGCCATGAGGAGTAACGTGACACGACAACTGGTGGACACAAGCGGAAATAGGTAGTACCTTCTATCGCTAACAGATGGCGCTAATAGCACGTACAGAGTAATCTCGTTGGTTCGAGAGAGTTCTGGTGTCTTCCACTCACTTCTAGATGGCAGTAATTGGAATATATAAGAAGGCTAGTTGCGCAACCACAAGTCAGTTCCTATGACACTGTTGTGAAATAAAATAGTGCGTACCTCCTTAAAACGTGTTTGTGCGTGTTTAAGTTTAAGACATCTTTGTAACAGTATTTTGATTTGAATTGTTGCTTTTGTGTGTGATTTAGTAGTATGGAAAAGAAGCGAAAAATTGATAGTGAATGCAGAAAATTCAAAGATGAGTGGAACATTCAGTATTTCGTAATTGAGTCCAGTAACAAGGCGCTATGTTTGATATGCAATGAAAGCATAGCTGTTCTCAAGGAATATAACATTAAACGTCATTATGAAACAAAACATTTTCAAAATTACTCAAAATATACAGGAAGTTTGCGGACAGAAAAATTCGAAGCTATGAAGCGCGGATTGAAATCGCAGCAATCTTCATTTACAAAACTCAAAACCGAACAAGAGGCTGCAACTCGTGCCAGCTTTCGTGTGGCTCTTGAAATTGCAAAACGTGGAAAACCATTCACCGATGGAGAAATGATCAAAGAATGCATAATTGCAGCAGCCGAAGAAATGTGCCCTGAAAAGGTAAATTTATTAAAAACTGTCAGTATGTCAGCAAACACTGTGGCTCGAAGGGTAGAAAACATCGCTGAAAATATATCCTCTCAACTGTTCGACAAAAATGGAGATGTTGAGTGGTTTTCTTTGGCCTTGGATGAGTCAACGGATGTGTCAGATACTGCTCAGGTGTTGATTTATATTCGAGGAGTAGATAAAAGCTATGAAGTGCATGAAGAACTTCTTGATATGTATAGTATTCATGGCACAACTACTGGTACAGATATTTTTAAAGGAGTTGAAATGGCCATTAATCAAAAGAACCTTCGATGGAAAAACTTGAAATGTAAGTTATTACAACTGATGGAGGCAAAAACATGAGTGGGAAAGATAAAGGAGTGGTCGCTCTTGTGTCAAAGGCTGTAGAAAATGACGGTGGTTCAAAACCATTAGTCTTACATTGTATCATTCATCAACAGTCTTTGTGCGGAAAATGTTTGGATATGTCTGAAGTTCTGAAACCAGTCATATCAACTGTTAATTTTATGAGATCTTTTGGGCTGAATCACCGACAATTCCGACAATTTATTGAAGAGATTGGAGAAAATGACTTACCTTATCATACTGCCGTACGTTGACTTAGTTGTGGGAAAGTCCTTCAGGGCTTTTTTGAACTTCGAGCAGTGATCGAAATTTTTTTGAATGAAGAGCATCGCCCTCTTACTGAATTACAAAACAACGCATGGCTGTGGAAGTTAGCATTCTATGTTGATTTGACAAAACATGTGAACGAACTGAATTTGAGATTGCAAGGAGAAAACCAGCATCTTCCTGATTTATACACTAATATCAAATCATTCCGGAAGAAATTGATACTGTTTCAATCACAACTACGAAGTTAATGTTTTTCACATTTTAAAACATGTGAAATATTCATCCACACCACTGAGACTGAGTTTCCTATCGATTTTGCAATCGAAACTTTGAGTGCTTTGAAAATAAATTTTGATACTCGTTTCTCGGACTTCGATGCCTTTGCGAATCAAATTAAGATTTTTCAGGATCCTTTTGATACTGACATTGAAACCCTAGCCCCGGAAATTCAAATGGAAATGATTGAACTATAGTGCAGTGATATAATTAAGAACAAATATCAAAACTCATCTTTGTTGGAATTTTATAAGAGTCTTCCACTGACACAATTTGATAATTTGCATAAATTTGCTCGTGGGCTGTTTTCTGTTTTTGGTACTACTTATTTGTGTGAGAAGACCTTCTCCAAAATGAAGTACACAAAAAATGTTTACAGATATAAATTAACTGATGAGCATCTTAAATCTCTTTTAATAATTGGTACAAGTAAAATTAGTCCACAACTACAAACTATTGTCAGTGGAAAATCTCATTTACATAAATCTCATTAGTATTTCATATGTCTGCATGTTATACATGTCTTTACTCATTACAATTCTGTGTTTCTTTATCCAACTTATCACAAAAACAATAACAATAAGCCTACAACAATGTTATGAGTAGTTAGCCCATGACCATATCAATGTAGATGTCATATTAATAATTATTCAACATAAAATTAGAATACTTCAGTAAACTAAATTTAATTTGCTGTAAAAAAATATGTTCTCTAAAAGGAGTTTTCAAGTATGCTAGCTCTCCGCGGGCCGGACAAAATCTGTCCGCGGGCCGGATGTGGCCCTCGGGCCGTAGTTTGGAGACCCCTGCCCTAAACTAATAAAGAACTACGTATCTGAAACGTATTTGTGTTATTTTAGTTCCTAATTGTATATTGTTCGAGTAACCTGACTGAAGTCAACCTCGTATTCAGTAGAGAAAGGTTTGCTTCTCACGTACTAATATTCTTCTCGTGACGTAATGAAGCCCTTCTAATATCCGAAGCTCATCTGTCTGCTGTGCTTCTCTTGCTTGGCTCTGCAAACATAGTGACACAAAGACAAGCTGTACATCTTCCGGCTCTGCTTTATTAGATCAACACAGGCAAACTTTAATACAACTCCTCCCTCAAACAGCTGTCGCACCAATACACTTAATTACGAGACGCTACCTGCACTTGTTTGAACATTACCACAAATACCTGTTGAAATACGTTCGACAAGTTTTCCAGTTATGAAGATGCGCTAGATATATCATCTTTCGAGTTAAATTTGTTCCTTATGTACAGTGCTTTTTGATTTAAGTGACCCTGGGTCCTGACCAATATGAACATTCATCTCCACTAAGTAAGAAGATACGTTAAGTTAAACGTTAAATTGACACTTTGGTTCTGAATAGCACGTGAGTGGTATATTTAGCAAATGTCGCTTTGTTTACTACTATATTACTTGGTTAATAAATAAATAAACGTATGCCTGCCCACTTATTATTCCCGTTTTCCAACGGGGTCACGATGAAATGCGATTAAATTCTTTGTGGCGGATGGTTTTTATGGTCAGTTGCCCTTCCTGACGCCAACCTCATGAGAGGAGTTAATGAGTGATTAAATTAATGATGGTGAATGAAACTGGGCAAGGATATAGAAGGAAGCGGCCATGGCCTCTCAGAAGGTACTGACCCTGCATTTGCATGGAGTTTAAAATGGGAAACCACGGAAAACCATTTCAAGGATGGCCGATGGTGGGGCTCGAACCCACGTCTACCGAGTCCACGGAGAGCTTGGCCCCCTGGCCTGCGCGTTAGTATATAAACATTGAAGAGATTAAGACAGGTCTTCTCTCCCGTCAAGCCTATCTATCTGATGACCCGGTTTCTTGTAGTACCTGTAAGATATTACACGAACTCGATATACCGGGATGATTGAATTACTTCTAACATTTCAATCTACAGCCAGAAATCAATGTTAGCACATCATCTGTCAAGAACTACCATACCAGTGCCCCAAGTAGAAGTTGATCACAGATAACACATTATTCAACTACCAATACAGAAGAATGTATACATGGATGAGACCAGGAGGCACGGGACGTTTCCGAACTGCCTTCATTATCGTCAAGCAGAGATTCTGAAACCAGATTTTGGATTGCAAAACATATTCCAGGGCCGTTATAAATGTGGTCCACAATCTAGTTGTTATGAAATGCAAATTAATGGAGAAGAAACTGAAGAAAAGTCAAAATACAAAAAGATGGTCAGCAGACATTTTCCATGAAAGTTGTGAACGACATATTCAAGGAGAGTATAAGAGAGGGACTAACGAAGAATTCTGAACAAACATCCAATGCAGAGGAATGGGCTCTTCTGAAGAATGAAATGACAAAATCCACAGAAGAAAATATTGGTAGAAAGGAGATAATAGGTATAAAACCTTGGATCACTCAGTTTATAATAGAATTAATGGATGATATACTGAATTACAAGAATGCAAGACATGAAATGGGGAAAGCATAAAACAGATTTCTGGAAAATGAGGTAAACAAAATATGCAAGGAAGCGAAAAAAGAATGAATGAAAGTGAGGTGTGTAAGTGAAAGAAATTGTTTGGATGTAGGGAAAGTAGATGCAGCTTATCGAAGATTTAACTTCGATATTTGTGGGGATAGGAAGGTTAAGTGCTGTACTTTTAAGGACTTAGAAGAAAAATCTCGAACCGATAGATAAGAAAAGGTGGACAGATGGAAAGCATACATAGAGAGTTTGTAGAAGGATAAAGAGATTGAGAATCATGTATTGGAAAGGGAGGAGGAAATATCACTCATGCTTCAAACGTCTTGACTAGAATACCTAACAAGAGGATAGAACGACATATTGAGACAGAGTTGGGTGTGAGGACCAGATAGTTTTCAGGAAGAACGCAGGAACAAAGAAGCAGAACTAAGTCTTAGGCTCTTCTTGGAAGTTAGAATAAGCAAACATAGAGAAAGTTGATGGCATTTATAAACTTAGAAAATACATTTAATTACTTTGATTGCAGTATATTGTTTGATATTTTGAAAAGGTTTGGAATACAGTACAGGGAGTGGAGGGTCATCTATAATCCATACAGAAACCAGACGGCAGTTGTTAGAGTCGAAGGACATGCGAGACAGCCAGATATTCAGAAACGAGTGAAGCAACGCTGCAACTTATCACCCATACTTTCCAATCTACACATTGAACAAGCAATGAAGGAAATGAGAGAAAAGGTTCATGGTGAAATTATATCAACTCTGAGATTTGCTGATGACTTTTGGGTAGGTTTTAGCCAGGAATTAACCTTACCCCCAAGGGAAGATGAAGAGAGAAGTAAAGGGAAGTGGGTTTCGGACTAAGGAACAAGTGTGGATAATAGGACGAGAGTCCAACAACAAACAAAGACAATGTTTAGAGACGAATGTCACCGCAAAGCCCGTGAAACACCTAAAGTGGGTAAGGACCTGGACGTAGCTAACGGGAAATGCGGCTGGAGCTTGGGCTATTTGCCGGCGAGAGTTGAGAGTACCTTCCCTACCAAGCCAAGATTCGGCTACTATGTGGAAGGGTGGTGGTCTGGCAAAGAAAGAAATGATGAGTTTACTATGTATCCCTTCAAAGGAGTTTGTTTTAAACAAATATTTTGAAGAATGCAAATAATTTGAATTAGCCGTGATGTTTTAGTTCTTGAAATTGTAGAATTTCTAAGGAGAGACCGAATGTTTCCAAGAAGGGTAGTGATGAAGCAATTATACCCTTGGGAATAATTTTGGTAAGAGCACCAATAGTTGTATTTGAGAATGGCTAAGCTATTACCCAGCATGCGCCGACTAAAAGTTTAGACAATGAGAAAAATTTAAATTTTGAAAACGAACCACAAGATTAGAGACAATCTCAACAAGCAGGAAGCTTGCAGAGCTAGCTTTACTTGCCTTGCTGGCTCACTAGAATGAGCTAATAAAGCTAAGAGAGGCTTTAATAAGTTTGTGACTAAGAGTTCTTGCTCAAATGCAACAAATAGTGGAACTATTGTTAATTTGATTTGAGAGTG
This sequence comes from Meconema thalassinum, assembly GCA_946902985.2. NCBI lineage: Eukaryota > Metazoa > Arthropoda > Insecta > Orthoptera > Tettigoniidae > Meconema > Meconema thalassinum. Next base: position 206,330,260 of record OX336389.2, on the reverse strand, counting down.
TTTTAAAGAGGGCATAAGCCTCCAGGAAGAGTCAGGGAAGACAGGGTCCTACCTAATCGTGAATCTAGGGAAAAGAATAACGAAAGAACTAATAAAGATTTATTAACAATGAATTAAACTTTGAAGAATTAACAACATTTAGAACACGATTGTGATTTATAAAAGTTTACAACATGTGAAAATCTGAAACATAACGATAACAGGTTTATAATTAATAAACAAAGTTAAATTGGGTACAAGTTTAAGACTTGTGGTAAGTACTAAAGATCTGAATAAGATTTTAAAAGTTGTGCTTAAATTAGACAGTTTTAACGTTTGTAACAACAATTATAAAGTAATTCTAGCTTTGCAGAATTGGTGAGATACAATGTGAGCGCTTTAAGAATTTCTGTGTGGGAATCTTAAAAGTATGAACAAATAACAAAGATGAAATTAAAACAAAAAAAGAGAGAGAAATTAAGTAGAAGTTTCTATAACTTCTTATATTGAAACAGTAATTGCGATTGTAATTTATACAAATAGGGCAGGTCACTTATTGTGAAACCTGAAGAGAAAAAATAAGAAGAAGTTTCTACAACTTCTATGTTTAAACAGGATCACGAGGAAAAATAGGGCAAGTTAGCCAATCGTGAAACCTGGATCAACGAGATTAATGAAAAGTTGAGTACTTAGAACATAAACAATTCCTGTACTAGTAAGAAAAGAAAATATATTGTTGCGTGCCACCCCCCTAGTGGCACTTTTTGTTAACTGGATTACGGTGGGTTGAAGAGCACAAACACAGGTTGTTCCTTTAAATAATTAACTTTATTGCGGCCAGAAAGATACAGCCACTCATCAGCAAATGCAAACAATTATTACCTTACTCCAGTTTCCTCAAGTCGAGAATACTTCCCCTTTCACTTGTCAACAGACCACAGTTAATCCCTCGTAATGAGGTGGCCCCGTACGCTGGATGGAAATAGCTGCACTAGGTCTGTCATTCACTGTTTTGCAACTCACCACAATGACCTCCCTTCGCACTAAGTAAGCGCACTCGCTCAAGACACAGGCAGTCCCCTGTAAGCTCCTCACTCCCTTCGCTGCCTCGAGAATCGGCTTCACTAGTCGGTTTCGCAAGTCTCCACACTTCTGTCGCTCAGGATACGCGCTCGCACTCGCTCGTAAAACACAACAACAACCACTGCTTGACAGGTCGCACTTATATAGCAGGCCGGTGACTCAATAAATGTTTCTAGATCCATCCAGGGTTCACGGCTTCTCGAGGTTTCCATCGCTGGTCCAGTCACGAATATTCTGGACTATCCCTTTGTCCTAGTAGCCCTGTTGCATAAGGCGCACGCAATACAGGAGGCAGGGCACAGCCCAGCCCTGGGGCAGTTGTGACTCATGCGGCGAGCGATGACACAAACTCACAGCCGTAACACCACCCCCTTCCTAAAAAGGCTGATCGTCCCGATCAATCATTGGTCCGTCTGTGTCCCTCCGTAGGCTGCCAGGCGATCTCGATGCACGATCTTCATCTTCGCCCTCGGGCTCCGCTGGATCCTGTAGACGACATCGTTGATCCGTTTCACGACTCGGTACGGGCCCTCCCAGGACTTCTGAAGTTTGGGTGACAGGCCTTTCTTCCGTAATGGGTTGAAGAGCCAGACCAGGTCGTCCTCGTGGAATCCGCCGGCATCCGTCTGCTGGTCGTATCGGGTCTTCATTCGGTCGGTCTCGATCCGCAGTTTCCTCCTCGCGAACGCGTGCACGTCCTCCAGTTGGTCGACCAGTTCTTGACAATACTGGCTTACCGGGACCGGATCATTCCCAGGTCGGCCGAAGGCAAGATCGACTGGTAGACGGAGATCCCTCCCAAACATGGCCCCGGCTGGTGTGCACCCGGTGGCTTCATGCACGGCGGCGCGGTAGGCCAGGAGAAATAGAGGAAGATGTCTGTCCCAATCCCTCTGGTGCTCGCTGACGACTATTCGGAGATGGTTCTCGATGGTGCGATTGAATCGCTCTACCATCCCGTCGGACTGAGGGTGTAGTGGCGTCATCCTTGTCTTCCGGATTCCCAGCAGCTGGCATAGGTTCTGGAACACCTGCGACTCGAAGTTCCTCCCTTGGTCGGAGTGCAGCTCCAGGGGTACTCCGTACCGGCTGACGAATTCCTTCACCAGGGTCTCTGCGATCGTCGCGGCTTCGTGGTTTGGGAGCGCATACGCCTCCGGCCATTTGGTGAAGTAGTCGCTGACGACCAATATGTAGCGGTTCCCTGCCTCGCTTAAGGGGAATGACCCAGCAACATCGATGGCCACTCTCTCCATGGGGCCGCCCACGTTGTAGGTCTTAAGTGGACCCCGTCGTCTTCGTCCTGGGCCCTTGCTGGCTGCGCAATCGTGGCACCTCGCGCAGTGGTTCTCCAAGTCAGTTCGGCATCCGAGCCAGTAGAACCGCTCTCTCAGCTTCTCCAGGGTCTTCTTTATCCCTAGGTGTCCACCAGATGATCCTCCATGGACTTCCTTCAGGACTTCCTCCGTCATAGCCTTTGGAACGACGACTTGTTCCCGAGATGTCTTCCCGTCGGTGCTCTCCCAGGTACGGCATATGAGGCCATCCCTCACAACCAGCGAGTCCCACTGCGCCCAGTAGGACTTAAACTTTGGGCTGCCGTCACTCACAATGTTCCACCCGGGTCTGGGGACACAGGCCCTCTTCCATTCGGCTATCAGTCCCAGGTCATCATCTTCTGCTTGTGCCCGCGTGAAAGATTCGCGGCTCCAGCTCCCTTGAAGTTCCACGGTAGTCCTTCGGCACTGTATCCCGGTGTTCTCCTCCCTTCGGGCACAGAAGGTGCAGTCTTCGGGGCACGGTCTTCGTGACAGGGCGTCGGCGTTAGAATGCAGTTGGCCTTTCCTGTGCTGAATCTCAAAGTTGTACTGTTGAAGCCTCTCTAACCACCGCGCGAGTTGACCCTCGGGCTGCTTGAAGTTCAGGAGCCACCGCAGGGATGCATGGTCGGTCCTGATGAGAAATTCTTGCCCGTACAGGTACTTGTGGAAGTGTTCAATGGTCTTCACGATGGCGAACAGCTCCTTCCTGGTGACGCAGTAGTTCTTTTCTGGCTTTGACAAGGCCTTGCTGAAGTAGGCCACTACTCTCTCCTCGCCATCCACTACTTGCGACAGGATTCCCCCTATGCCAAAGTCGCTGGCATCGGTATCGACGATGAATCTTGTTCCAGGTCTGGGGTAGGCCAGAATAGGCGCGGTGCACAGAGCCTGCTTGAGTTGTTCGAAGGCACTGTGGCATTCTGCTGTCCACGTGAAGAGTTGGTCCTTCTCAGTCAGTCGATGTAAAGGTTTGGCGATGTCGGCGAATCCTCTCACGAAGCGACGGTAATAAGTGCAGAGTCCCAGGAAGCTTCGTAGTTGGAACTTGTCCTTCGGAACTGGCCACTCCCTCACAGCTGCGGTCTTCTCTGGGTCGGTGCGCACCCCTTCCTCGGAGACGATATGCCCAAGGTACTGGACCCGCTTCTGGAAGAGCTGACACTTCTTGGGGCTCAACTTCAGCTGGGCAGCCCGTAGCTTCAACAAGATCTCCTTCAGGTTGCTGTAGTGCTCCTCGAAGCTTCTCCCCAGAACGATGACGTCGTCTAGGTAGACCAGGCAGGTCTTCCAGTGTAGTCCCCTCAGAATGGACTCCATTAGCCTTTCGAAGGTCGCAGGGGCGTTGCACAGACCGAATGGCATGACGGTGAACTGCCATAGCCCGCTGCCCACAGAGAAGGCAGTTTTCTCGCGGTCCTTAGGGTGAACCTCCACCTGCCAGTAGCCACTCTTCAAATCCAAGGTGGAGAACCATCTCGACCCTGATATGGTGTCCAGGGTGTCGTCGATCCGGGGTAGAGGGTAGCTGTCCTTCTTCGTGACGTCATTCACCCGCCTGTAATCCACGCAGAACCTGGTGGAACCGTCCTTCTTCTTCACTAGCACGACCGGAGAACTCCAAGGACTATATGATGGCTCGATCACCCCTTGCTCCTTCATCTCTTCTACCATCCGGTCGACTTCGGCTTGCTTGGCGAACGGGACACGTCGGAACGGGGCCCTAATCGGTGCGCTGTCCCCAACGTCGATTCTGTGCTGAACCAAGCTTGTCCTGCCGAAGTCTTTGCTCCCCACGGAGAAGACGTCCTGGAATTCGCGTAGCAGGTCCTGAAGTTGGCGTGATTGTTCCTCGTCTAAATGGTCCTGGGATCCTTGGTACAGCTCCTGTAGTTCTTCTGGCAGTGTGCGTCTTCTTCGGTTGTCCGTCTGCAGGTGTCCGTCCGTCGTATCTGTGATGCGGGCAATCCAGGTAACGGGCTCCCAGACTCCTAGGTTGGTGTCCCGGTGAACCGTAATGTCGTAGTTGTTCAGGTTGGACAGTCGGACGTACGGCCGAGACGTCGTGTTGATGAGAGTCTTGGCAACTAGCAATCCTTTTGTCTGGATGTCCTCATATTTTGGCTCGATGACAGCCGCCACTCCCTCAGCTGTTCCGTCGACAATTACGGCAGCGCTGACCTCCGTCCTGGCGGGAACGATGACGTCTTCTCTCAGCCTTACTCGTCGTGCGGTGATGGACTCGTGCGCAGGTTGCAAAGCAAGTTCCTCGCCTCCGAAGTGCAGAGTGTTGGTACTTAGATCCAAGATGTTGTTCTGGTCCAGGAAGTCCAGTCTGATGATCACATCATTTGGTACGTCAGCCACAAGCACTGGATGCATTATCGCCCGTCGACCAATGACGAACTCCAGTGATGATTCGCCATGTACCGGTGCGGTCTCTCCGGTCGCGGTTATTAGCTGGAGGTTCCTTTGTGTGAGTTGCACTCTCCACTTCGGGATCACGGTGGGACTGACGATGGTCCTCGATGCTCCCGTGTCGATTAGCATGGGCCAGCTCTCTCCGTTGACGACTCCGTCGACCATCAGGCTGCTATTGTCCCTCCGTAACTTCGTCACACGAACCTGGACCGCCGGGGCTTGACGACTCTCACAAGCCAACCTTTACCCCCCAAGGCTGGCTAATACTCGTTTCCCTGGGTCGCGCGGTTTTCAGACGACTGATTTCCCGTCGGATACAATCGGCGGCGGCGATCACCGCAGTCCTTGCTCAGGTGGCCTTTCTTACCGCAGGTCCAGCAGGTCGGTAGTCCTCTTCCGGGCCGCCTATCCGGTTGCCTTCCGGCTGTGTCGTTGCTGGTGGTGCCGCGACTATCGAAGAAACGGCTTAGCGCCTCCATTAATTCGTCGGCCAGGGGCTTGGTCTCGCTGGTTTTTACTGGTTCGTCGACGTCCACTTGACGCACCCGCGCGTGCATTCTGGATGCCTGTTTTGCCGTCTCGAACTCAAGTGCGTGGCTCAGCGCATCTGTCAGGGTCTTATTGCGCGCGAGTCGCAGCGCCTGTTGAGTGTCCGAGTCCCGTAGCCCGTCGGTGAAAGTGTGCGTCGCTATCTGCTCCAGAAAGTCGGCCGGCGCTGTTGGGTAGGCGAGCCTTACGAGACGTGCGATGTCCATCTCGAACTCCTGCAGGATTTCCGCGTTCTTCTGTACCCGGGTCCGGAGCTGCATCTGGTAGGCCTGCTGAAGATGGCTATCTCCATATCGGGACTCCATATGGGCGATTAGTGAAGCGTAGTCCTGGGATCCAGTCGGGATGGCCTGAAGGACGTTAAGGGCGTCTCCTCTCAGCGCTACAATGAGAGCTGTAGCCTTTTCCGTGCTGTTCCAGTTGTTTATTGAACAGGCTGCCTCGAACTGACGTAAATAGGTGCTCCACGGGACCTTTCCGTCGAAGGTTGGGGGCGTCACTCTGCTCTGTCCCGTTCCTGATATTCCCGGTGTACCTGTGGGCGGGCGTCGGCGCAGCTCGATAACTTCCTCTTGAAGAGCGTTGAATCTCGCTTCCATCCCCGTCGACGGGCGTCCGTTCAGCTCAGAAATTTCCTTTTGTAAAGCGTTGAATTTTTCTTCCACCCCCGTCAGTGGGCGTTGGCGCAGTTCGGCAACTTCCTCTTGTAAGGCGTCGAACTTCTTTTCTACTGCTGTGACTTCCTCACGTAGGCCCTGGCAAACGGTGTTGACTTCCTGACGCAGACCCTGTTCCAATTTCTTTTGACTTTCCTGTAATTTCGTCAGCAGACACTCTTCCAGATTTTTCTGGCCATCCAGAAATTTCGCGGTTAGGTCCTCTGCTAGCTTATTCTGACCGTCTTCTAATTTGGAAGTTAGGTCCTCGGCTAAACTTTTCTGGCTGTCTTCCATCTTCTTCAGGTCCTCCGCTAACTTATTTTGACCGTCTTCCATCTTCTTCTGGCCGTCTTCTAGCTTCTCCTGGCCGTCTTCTAATTTGGCAGTTAGGTCCTTGGTTAAATTCTTCTGGCCATCTTCTAATTTAGCAGTTAGCTCCTTGGTTAAATTCTTCTGGCCGTCTTCTATGCCATTTAACTTTTCTAGCAATGCTGCCAATTGCGCCTCCATTTTAGTTGCTTGCCTTGTAAAGGGCATGCACTCACAGGAAAATTAGAGAAAATGACCTGCTCGTGTTTTGAAACCAGGACCGCCAGGTGTTGTGCTTGTGCTTGAGTTCGTAATCCGGCTTCTGACACCAGTTGTTGCGTGCCACTCCCTAGTGGCACTTTTTGTTAACTGGATTACGGTGGGTTGAAGAGCACAAACACAGGTTGTTCCTTTAAATAATTAACTTTATTGCGGCCAGAAAGATACAGCCACTCATCAGCAAATGCAAACAATTATTACCTTACACCAGTTTCCTCAAGTCGAGAATACTTCCCCTTTCACTTGTCAACAGACCACAGTTAATCCCTCATAATGAGGTGGCCCCGTACGCTGGAGGGAAATAGCTGCACTAGGTCTGTCATTCACTGTTTTGCAACTGACCACAATGACCTCTCTTCGCACTAAGTAAGTACACTCGCTCAAGACACAGGCAGTCCCCTGTAAGCTCCTCACTCCCTTCGCTGTCACGAGAATCGGCTTCACTAGTCGGTTTTGCAAGTCTCCACACTTCTGTCGCTCAGGATACGCGCTCGCACTCGCTCGTAAAACACAACAACAACCACTGCTTGACAGGTCGCACTTATATAGCAGGCCGGTGACTCAATAAATGCTTCTAGATCCATCCAGGGTTCACGGCTTCTCGAGGCTTCCATCGCTGGTCCAGTCACGAATATTCTGGACTATCCCTTTGTCCTAGTAGCCCTGTTGCATAAGGCGCACGCAATACAGGAGGCACGGCACAGCCCAGCCCTGGGGCAGTTGTGACTCATGCGGCGAGCGATGACACAAACTCACAGCCGTAACACCATTAATAGGCAGTTTTTAACTGCTGATATTTAAACAGAATGAATAAGTTATAAATGGAGAAATGTTGGGAGGGCGCCTATGGTTTGGCGAGGCCTCATTGTAATATACATAAATTTAAGGATTAACCTAATCTGTTCGTAAAGAAGGGTTGTGGAAGAGGAAATAGGAACTTTGTGGAGAAAGTTCTTGGCCTTATTTATTTTTCTCGGACCAGCGCGGCGCGGATGAGGAGTTAAACGAGCACTGGTTTCACTATAGTCTATTGACGTGGTTGAAAAGTTCACTATTGTAGCACAGAAAGTTTATAGAAAGGAAAGTTATTGTGGTGGTGTAAAATAACTAGTTGCATTTTGGTTTGAGAGAGTCTATTGCGTTGAAAAATTTGTAGGTTATAGTTGAATGCAGCGGACAAATTCCCACGAAGGTAGACAAATAAGGTGTTGATTAGCTGTTCATAAAGAAAATTCCTTGGTTAGAAAAAGTATTCCCATGTGTGAGTGGAAAATACTCGAAGGTTTAGCGTGTGGATGAATTGTTTGGCGTAGAAAATTCCAGAACAATCATAACTGTTGAATTGGGTAAATAAAGTCCAGCGGTGGAACGAGCTAAGTTTTCTATAGACAGTATTTAGTTTAATAAGAATCCCACGGTGTGAGAGCTCATTCTCAGTTAACATGCACAAGAAATGCTGCTTCGTTTTACAAGATTAGCTGTCTTAGATAGACAAAGGCTGACATCGAAAATCCCGCGAAGATTGCAATTGCACAACATTTAGGAACTTCTCACTGTCTATAGAACGGTATTAAAAGCGTATAGCTAATTAAAAGAAATTAAATTATGTTGAAGAACATAGTACTTAGCTCATTTCCGTAGTAGGCGATCCAGGCGACCGTTAGTTAGGATCTGGACATGGCGTCCGATTCAAAAGTGTGTCTCTCAAGGAGAGGAGACGAGTCCTAGTTAAGCTCCAACTGGAGGTCTTGACGACTGAAGCAAAAGTGAGACCAGCTCAACGAAGCGCGGAGGGACCAAGGAAGGAAAAAAGTGGGGGTAGGAGACAAAGGAATATACATAAGAATGACAAACATTACAAAAATTAAGTATCTTGATGAAATTGTCTTCAAAGAGTTGATAGCAGGCGTCACTAGCGAAGCCTGGAGGATGGGAATGTAGACGAAGTCCTCTTGATCACGGAGATGATAGCTGGCGATGGCGACGAGATCTGATGGCTAGATTGGTAAGGAAGTCCTCTTGTACATGGAAAAATTGAGGAACTTCAGAGATTCGCAGTTAGATGACGCTAGGTTGTTCATGGAAGATATATATCTAGAACAGACTTACAGGTAATATAAGCAAAGTGCACAAACAAAGAAAAACCAGGAAATCACTGTTGGTGTTTGCGAAAAAGGAATGAATGAAATAAAGCAATGTGCAGCAAATGCTCACTCTGTCTTACCGTGTATTCCAAGGAATACACCAAGCTGGGAGTGGAAAACACCAACAGAGAACAAAAAACATAATATTAAGGATTTAAAGGTAGAGGTCAAGATCTTGGCTCCCCTAACTCTCCCATCCCTTCCCGGGTAACACTCGGCCACCCTCCCGGAGATCCAGACCAAGGGACGGGAAGCATCTTTAACCAGGACAAGGTCCCCCACTTTGATGTCGGGATTAGAAAGAAACCACTTCTGTCTCCGTTGCAAGGAAGTTAAGTATTCCAATTTCCCCCTCTTCCAGAAAGAATTACGGAGGGCTTCAATTTTACGCCAAACAATAGGTAAATTAGAATCTCTGTAAGAGTTGGGAAGGGGAGGAGGGACAGAAAGAGAAGTGCCTATAAGGAAGTGACCAGGTGTAAGTGGAAACAGGTCATCAGGGTCATTGGAAAGCGGCTTTAATGGGCGAGAATTAACAACACCTTCAATCAGAATAGTCAGCGAATTAAATTCTTCATAAGTCAGAATGCGACCACTTAAAACCTTTCTTAGATGACGTTTAGTAAGCTTTACGCAAGATTCCCACCTTCCACCATGATGAGGGGCGTAGGGAGGTATAAACCGTCATTTGAAACCCTTTGAGTAGGAAAAATTAGAAATCTGTTCCATGGCAGGAGAAGATGTAAGAGCTTTCTTCCACAAGGAAGCTGCGCCTTGAAAAGTGGAGGCGTTATCAGAGAACATCTCAGAGGGAACGCCACGCCTAGCAGTGAAGCGAGGGACGGCTGGCAGAAAGTAATAAAAGGAGGCATTCGTTACTAGTTCCAAATGGATCGCGCCAGTAACCATGCAAACAAAGAGAGAAACATAGAGTTTACCAAACAATTTGCGTTTAGCTTCAGGGGAATTGCATTGATATTGGAACGGACCCATATAGTCCACACCAGTTAAAGCAAAAGGACGTATAGGAGAAGAGCGGAAAGAGGGCAGGCAGATCGCTCATTAATTGAGTATTAACTTTAGGTTTCGCTTTGAAGCTAGGAATGCATTTGTGAATTACAGAGGAAACTTCATGAACTCCATTTATAATCCAGTACTTTTCCCTTAAGAAGCAAAGCAGTGTGCGTGTACCAACGTGCAGGTTACGATAATGAAAGTCACGTATAATTAAAGAAGTTACGTGATGTTTGGAAGGGAAAATAACAGGATGCTTTTTGTCCTCAGAAAGCAAAGATTGCGAGAGCCTACCACCTACCCTGAGTAACCCATTGTCATCAAGGAACGGGGCTAAGGCACGAAGACGACTAGATTTCGGAAGATCCTTTTTTTAGCAGAAAGCAAAGACAATTCAGAAGAAAAGGCTTCTTGCTGTGTTAATTGCAAAACCTTAATGGTAGCGAGATTCAATTCATGATTGCTCGATGCGGTTTAGGAAAAACGGGTTGGTCAACAACCAGATATTTCCATCTGAGAAGTTAGGCAAAAATTCGAATTAATTTGTGAAAGGAAGAATAGCGGGACAACAAGGGATGCGAAACGTTGGAAACAAGACACGAAGCAGTAGATTTAGATACTTTAGCGTCAGGCAAGTTGGAGTTTGTAACTGGAGGTTTAGAAGGCCAACAAGAAGAGTCTTCGATTAACCACGAGGGCCCATGCCAGTACAACTGAGATGCTAATAATTGAGAAGGTAAACATTCACGAGAAATGATATCAGCGGGGTTATCAGCACTGGGCACATGCCTCCATTGACATCCAGAGGAAAGGGTTTAAATTCTAGAAACTCTGTTAGCAACAAAGGTTTGCCAGTGGATGGGGTTTTTGGCGATCCAAGAAAGAGTGATCATGGAATCACTCCACAAATAGGTTTGCGTAAATTCGACCTTTAAGACTTTGTACAATTTTTTGGCAAGTTCTGCGGCCATGAGAGCAGCACACAATTCAAGCCTAGGCAAAATAATAGTTTTAAGAGGAGCAACTTTAGACTTAGAGAAAACAAGGTTTGAAAATGAAGATTCATTTAACGAACCGCGATAAACCAAATATGCTCAGCAACCTAAGCTTTTTCGGAACTGTCGGCAAACAAACGAAGAAAGAAAGATGAGTTAGAAGGAGCATTAATTAAATTTCTTGGAATTTCAATGAGCGAAAGGTCAAGCTAACTTTTACGAAAAGAAAGCCATCTATTAAGAAAAGAAAGGGGAACAGTTTCGTCCCATTCACATTTGAGCGACCATAACTCTTGCATGAAAAGCTTGGCAAGGAGCAAGGAATTGAAGCGGATCAAAAATGTTTGCAATTGCAAAGAGAAATTGTCTTTTTGTGTTGGGGAGCTCTTCGGAAAGCGAGACTTTGTAGATGAGAGTATCAGTGCGAGTGCACCAGTGAACTCCAAGAGTTTTTATGGATTCAGAATCTCCGCAGATTTTGACGGAAGAGGGGTCTATATCTTCTATGGGAAACTGGGCAAGAAACTCATGGGAGTTGGAATTCCACTTATGAAGTGGGAATCCTCCATTCATTAACAATGCCTGAAGTTCTAGTGACACGAAAGAAGCTTCCTCAAGAGTCGGGAAGGACTGGAGATAATCGTCTACATAAAAAGATGTAGTTAGGACTTCAGAAGATTTAGAATCAAATAAATGACCATCATAAGAGGCTGACATATGTAGGGATCGGATAGCAAGGAAAGCGGATGGTTTTAAGCCATAAGTGACGGTCTTTGAGCGAAATATCTTAATGGGCTTGCTAGTTTCATCGCGCCACAAAATTCTTTGGAGATCTTGTTGTTCAGGCTGAATTAAAACCTGACGGTAAGTCTGTTTGATGTCCGCTATAACAGCTATGGGAAATAATCGAAAATTTAAGAGTATAGCAGATAAATCTGACTGAATAGCGGGACCAGAGAAAAGAGTATCGTTAAGAATGTTGCCATTAACGTCAGGTGATGAACCATTGAAAACGACTCGGATTTTATCCTTTACAAGAGGGGTATTCCACACGGGATGATGATTTAAGAAAACCGTTTCAATTGGGGTGTGCAATTCGTCATCAGATTTGCTGACAACTTCCATATGATCTAAGTTTCATACCCATCCATGAAATCAGTGTTCTGTTGTTTAACGAGAAGTTCTTTCTTGAATTTGCTCTCGATAGCAAAGAGAGCTTTTCAAGCTTTAGGTTGAGAATTAATAAGTTTAGGGGGATTAAGTAATCTTGGCATCTGAACAATGAACCGGCCTACAGGAGAACGAGTGGTAGTGTTCAAGAAAAGTTGCTCACAGAATTCGTTTTCTGAAGAGGTTACGTTACGAGAATCAACGCTTTCCAGCCTCCAGAGCGGTTCCAAATCAGTGTTATCGAAATAACATTGCGATACGGGTTGGGGAGAATAATGAGGAAGTTGAACAGTAACGATCCATCCAACATTAGTGTCTCTGGCAACCACGTTTAAAGAAAACTTACGAACCTGTTTACGAAGGCAATTCCAGAAAACATTGGCACTAAAGTGTATGTCAATGGGGCCTTGTACATTGAACAGGGGATCGGCTAACCTTAAATGCGAGGGAAGGTTTAAACCTGAAATATCGACAGAGTGACTTGGAGTGTCTTCTCCTATGCTGTTGAGAATGAGACAATTCAGTTTGAGAAAGTTATTTCTGTGACAAGTGTCTCTTACGGTTAGCTTTGAAAACTGTAAAGCTTGCGACTTTAAGCTATTAATGCCTGATACATTGATAGAAGTAGGGTATACAGGTAGGCCTAATTTTCTAATCAAAGAATTGGACACAAAATCATGAGTTGCCGCTGAATCAAGAAGACCGCGTGCACTGACCCAGTTGCCGAATTTGTCCTGGATTTCAATTTGGACAGTGGACAATAGTACTTGAGCACTGCGCAAGGATTCAGCGTTCAGAATGAAAGATGAAGCATTAGGAGTGCCAGTATTATCGTTCATCTGAGAAGTAGATGCTGCTGATGACCTCAATTGATCATGACGATGTTGTAAAGTGTGATGAGCTTTTTCACAATGAAAACAATGTCTTGTAGACTTGCAATTAGAAGCAGAATGCTTAGGTGATAGGCAGTTAAAGCAATGTTTATCCTGGGAAACTAATTTTCTTCTGTCGTCGACTGACAGTTCTTTAAAAGATTTGCATAGATATAAAGCGTGGAAATCTTTGCAAAGTATGCACTTTAATGGTTCATTTAAACTTTTACGGGGTTCGCTCTGAGTGTTTAAAGCAAAAGAACTAGCAATACGGCGTTCACTAGACCTAGTTGGGTAACTAGTGGCGTTTGACTTTAGTTTAGACGAGCTGGACCCGGGTTTTTGGGTACTAGACACTACGTGTTCGGTTTTAGATTTGAGGGACAGTAATTCAAGTTTAGAGCTAGGAGAAGAGGGTTCACTTTGATTAGCTAAGGCAGTTAAGAGTTGGCATCTAGCATTTATGAAGGTGACTAAATGCTCGTACGAGTAATCGTCGTCTTTGGAAAGTTCCCTTTCCCAAGCCTTGAGGGTAGCAACATCGACTTTAGAAACAACTAAATGTATTAGGAAAGTGTCCCAGTGTTCAGTGGGTTGATCTAATTGGGATAGAGCTTTAACGTGAAGTTGTGTTGTATCAATGAGGGTACGCAGACTAGTGACGTCATTGTGCTGTGACGCAGGCAAATTGAATAGAGCCTTCATGTGGCGTTGAATACGTAGCCGTAAATTACCGTATCTTTCTTTCAACAGGTTAAAGGCAATGGGGTAGTTTTCAGCACTTAATGGGAACGCCTCAACTAACTCTAGGGCTTCACCGCGGAGAATAGATCGCAAATAATGAAATTTGTAGATGACTTGAATGTCTTCATTGTCATGAACAAGAGAGCAAAATAGTTCATAGAAAGAATCCCAAGTAGTCTCGTCTCCAGAGAAGTGAGGCAAATTAATCTTAGGTAGAATTGGTTTGGGCTTGTGAGTGCCCTCACGAGAAGAGGTTTGTTGTTCGTGAAGGGAACCGAGAACAGAACCGTCTTTTTTCTGTTCTTCTTCGAGTTGGCGTATTATTTTTAAGGCAGAGCCTATGCCTTCGTAGTATTGGTTTTCTACTTCTACTCGATCATCAGTTTGATTGAGCATGCAAGTTTCGATTTCAGTTTGAATGTTGCAATAATTCTCATAAGAACGTTCATAATCTTTTACGCGATGTTTTAACAAAACTAATTGAGCTTCTGAAGGATCTAGCTCCTTGATGTATTTTCTAAATCGGGTAATTTGCCCTTTATAAGATGCTCGTTTGGAAGTAAGTTTTTCACCCCTGCCGCCCTTATCTTTATCTGTGGAAGGCATGGTGAAATGGGTAAATTGAAGTAAAACTTACGAAACTGTGGAGTTATGGAAATGCTGACAGACTGGCGGCAGCAAATAAGTTGAAAGGGAGAAATGCACAAAAGGAGACAGAAGCAACCCCTTTCCACCTCACCAGCTTTGCACTGCGAAGTTATAGCTGAAAAATTCAAAGTAGATATTAATAATTTGCAAAATATTGACAAATGGACTCTCTCGGGTCTCTGGGACCAAAGTTTGGGTAGGTTTTTGCTAGGAATTATCCTTACCCCCAAGGGAAGATGAAGAGAGAAGTAATGGGAAGTGGGTTTCGGACTAAGGAACAAGTGTGGATAATAGGACGAGAGTCCAACACCAAACAAAGACAATGTTTAGAGACGAGTGTCACCGCAAAGCCCGTGAAACACCGAAAGTGGGTATGGACCTGGACGTAGCTAACGGGAAATGCGGCTGGAGCTTGGGCTATTTGCCGGCGAGAGTTGATAGTACCTTCCCTTCCAAGCCAAGATTCGGCTACTATGTGGAAGGGTGGTGGTCTGGCAAAGAAAGAAATGATGAGTTTACTATGTATCCCTTCAGAGGAGTTTGTTTTAAACAAATATTTTGAAGAATGCAATTAATTTGAATTAGCCGTGATGTTTTATTTTTGAAATTGTAGAATTTCTAAGGAGCGACCGAATGTTTCCAAGAAGGGTAGTGATGAAGCACTTATACCCTTGGGAATAATTTTGGTACGAGCACCAATAGTTGCATTTAAGAATGGCTAAGCTATTACCCAGCATGCGCCGACTAAAAGTTTAGACAATGAGAAAAATTTAAATTTTGAAAACGAACCACAAGATTAGAGACAATCTCAACAAGCAGGAAGCTTGCAGAGCTAGCTTTACTTGCCTTGCTGGCTCACTAGAATTAGCTAATAAAGCTAAGAGAGGCTTTAATACGTTTGTGACTAAGAAATTTTGCTCAAATGCAACAAATAGTGGAACTATTGTTAATTTGATTTAAGAGTTTTTTAAAGAGGGCATAAGCCTCCAGGAAGAGTCAGGGAAGACAGGGTCCTACCTAATCGTGAATCTAGAGAAAAGAATAACGTAAAAACTAATAAAGATTTATTAACAATAAATTAAACTTTGAAGAATTAACAACATTTAGATCACGGTTGTGATTTGTAAAAGTTTACAACATGTGAAAATCTGAAACATAAAGATAACAGGTTTATAATTAATAAACAACTTTAAATTGGGTACAAGTTTAAGACTTGTGGTAAGCACTAAAGATCTGAATAAGATTTTAAAAGTTGTGCTTAAATTAGACAGTTTTAACGTTTGTAACAACAATTATAAAGTAATTCTAGCTTTGCAGAATTGGTGAGATACAATGTGAGTACTATAAGAATTTCTGTGTGGGAATCTTAAAAGTATGAACAAATAACAAAGATGAAATTAAAACAAAAAAAGAGAGAGAAATTAAGTAGAAGTTTCTATAACTTCTTATATTTAAACAGTAATTACGATTGTAATTTGTACAAATAGGGCAGGTCACTTATTGTGAAACCTGAAGAGAAAAAATAAGAAGAAGTTTCTAGAACTTCTATGTTTAAACAGGATCACGAGGAGAAATAGGGCAAGTTACCCTTTCGTGAAACCTGGATCAACGAGATTAATGAAAAGTTGAGTACTTAGAACATAACAATTCCTGTACTAGCAAGAAAAGAAAATATATTAATAGGCAGTTTCTAACTGCTGATATTTAAACAGAATGAATAAGTTATAAATGGAGAAATGTTGGGAGGGCGCCTATGGTTTGGCGAGGCCTCATTGATATAGACATAAATGTAAGGATTAACCTAATTTGATAGTAAAGAGTGGTTGTGGAAGAGGAAATAGGAACTTTGTGGAGAAAGTTCTTGGCCTTATTTATTTTTCTCGGACGAGCGCGGCAAAGATGAGAAGTTGAACGAGCACTGGTTTCACTATAGTCTATTGACGTGGTTGAAAAGTTCACTATTGTAGCACAGAAAGTTTATAGAAAGGAAAGTTATTGCGGTGGTGTAAGATAACTAGTTGCATTTTGGTTTGAGAGAGTCTATTGCGTTGAAAAATTTGTAGGTTATAGTTGAATGCAGCGGACAAATTCCCACGAAGGAAGACAAATTAGGTGTTGATTAGCTGTTCATAAAGAAAATTCCTTGGTTAGAAAAAGTATTCCCATGTGTGAGTGGAAAATACTCGAAGGTTTAGCGTGTGGATGAATTGTTTGGCGTAGAAAATTCCAGAACAATCATAACAGTTGAATTGGGTAA
This sequence comes from Meconema thalassinum, assembly GCA_946902985.2. Classification (NCBI taxonomy): domain Eukaryota; kingdom Metazoa; phylum Arthropoda; class Insecta; order Orthoptera; family Tettigoniidae; genus Meconema; species Meconema thalassinum. The sequence goes on along the minus strand of OX336389.2, from coordinate 206,313,818 downwards.
ATAAAGTCCAGCGTTGGAACGAGCTAAGTTTTCTATAGACAGTATTTAGTTTAATAAGAATCCCACGGTGTGAGAGCTCATTCTCAGTTAGCATGCACAAGAAATGCTGCTTCGTTTTACAAGATTAGCTGTCTTAGATAGACAAAGGCTGACATCGAAAATTCCGCGAAGATTGCAATTGCACATCATTTAGCAACTTCTCACTGTCTATAGAACGGTATTAAAAGCGTATAACTAATTAAAAGAAATTAAAATATGTTAAAGAACATAGTACTTGGCTCATTTCTGTAGTAGGCGATCCAGGCGACCGTTAGTTAAGCTCTGGACATGGCGTCCGATTCAAAAGTTTGTCTCTCGAGGAGAGGAGACGAGCCCTAGTTGGGCTCCAACTGGAGGTCTTGACGACTGAAGCACAAGTGAGACCAGCTCAACGAAGCGCGGAGGGACCAAGGAAGGAAAAGAGTGGGGGTAGGAGACAAAGGAATATACATAAGAATCACAAACATTACAAAAATTAATTATCTTGATGAAATTGTCTTCAAAGAGTTGATAGCAGGCGTCACTAGCGAAGCTTGGAGGATGGGAATGTAGACGAAGTCCTCTTGATCACGTAGATGATAGCTGGCGATAGCGACGAGATCTGATGGCTAGATTGGTAAGGAAGTCCTCTTGTACATGGAAAAATTGAGGAACTTCAGAGATTCGCAGCTAGGTGACGCTAGGTTGATCATGGAAGATATATATCTAGAACAGACTTACAGGTAATATAAGCAAAGTACACAAACAAAGAAACACCAGGAAATCACTGTTGGTGTTTGCGAAAAAGGAAGGAATGAAATAAAGCAAAGACCAACAAATGCTCACTCTGTCTTACCGTGTATTCAAAGAAATACACCAACATTGTCATCTTGGACGATTCACCAGTGGATTGGAATGCGTTTTTAAACGGTATGGACTCAGTTTTGAGGAAATAGTTCAAGATGAAAATCAATAAATATATTACAAGAATGCATGCAGAGGAAACCAGAAACCTATATCTACGTAAAATTGTCAGATGAAAAGCGAAATGAATTAGAGACTTCTGCTACATTGGAAGCAAAATAAGTGAAAGAGGGGATAAGAAGTAAGTTAGCACAGGCAAGGGAAGCTTTTCTAGAGAAAACGATCTGTTGACATCAAATATAGATTTAGGTAATAGGAAGTCATTTTTGTCTGGAGCGTGGCAATATAAGGAAGTGAAACATGGACTCTTAATGCAGCAGGAAAGGTGAGAATAGATACATTTTGAAATGTGCTGTTACAGGAGAACGAAAATTAGATGGGTAGATATAGTACACACATCAAAAAAAGTTTTGCATCACCTCGGTTCCAAGAGTTCCGGAACCTTTAAATACAAAGGGAATAGAGATCAACACAAACAACATTTCAGCTCGTTTTATTGCTCATGAGACCCACACATTGCATGTTGTACCATCATACAGCTAGACTTTCAGCATTTGTGGTCCAGATTGCAGTACACACCACTACCTCTAATACCCAGTAGCACGTCCTCTTGCATTGATGCATGCCTGTATTCGTCGTGGCATACTATCCACAAGTTCATCAAGACACTGTTGGTCCAAATTGTCCCACTCCTCAACGACAATTCGGCGTAAATCTCTCAGAGTGGTTGGTGGGTCAAGACGTCCATAAACAGCCCTTTTCAACATATCCCAGGCATGTTCGATAGGGTTCCTGTCTGGCGAACATGCTGGCCACTGTAGTCGAGCGATGTCGTTATCTTGAAGGAACGCATTCACAAGATGTGCACGATGAGGTCGAGAATTGTCGTCCATGAAGACAAATGCCTCTCCAATATTCTGCCGATATGGTTGCACTATGGGTCGGAGGATGTCATTCAGGTATCGTAAAGCCGTTTCGGAGCCTTCCATGACCACCAGTGGCGTACGTCGGCCCCACATAATGCCACCCCAAAACATCAGGGTACCACCACCTTGCTGCACTCGCTGGACAGTGTGTCTAAGACGTTCAGCCTGACCAGGGTGCCTCCAAACACGTCTCCGACGATTGTCTGGTTGAAGGCATATGCGACACTCATCGGTGAAGAGAACGTGATGCCAATTCCGTGGGGTCCATTCAGCATGTTGTTGGGCCCATCTGTACCGCGCTGCATGGTGTCGGGGTTGCAAAGCTGGACCTCGCCATGGACGTCGGGAGTGAAGTTGCGCATCATGCAGCCTATTGCGCACAGTTTGAGTTGAAACACGACGTCCTGTGGCTGAACGAAACGCATTATTCAACATGGTGGCATTGCTGTCAGGGTTCCTCCGAGCGGCAATCCGTAAGTAGCGGTCATCCACTACAGTAGTAGCCCTTGGGCGGCCTGAGCGAGGCCTGTCATCGACAGTTCCTGTATCTCTGTACCTCCTCCATGTCCGAACAACATCGCTTTGGTTCACTCTGAGACGCCTGGAAACTTCCCTTGTTGAGAGCCCTTCTTGACACAAAGTAACAATGCGGACGCGATCGAACTGCGGTATTGACCTTCTAGGCATGGTAGAACTACAGACAACATGAGCAGCGTACCTTCGTCCTGGTGGAATGACTGGAACTGATCGGCTGTCGTACCCCCTCCGTCTAATAGGCCCTGCTCATGCATGGTTGTTTACATCTTTGAGCAGTTTTAGTGACATCTATGAACAGTCAAAGGGACTGTATCTTGGATACAATATACACAGTCAACGTCTATATGCCGGAGATCTGGGAACCGAGGTGATGCAAAACTTTTTTTGATGTGTGTAGGTATTAAGACGATTGGCGAGTGCAAAAGAAGGTAAGAGATAGTTTGGTAGGACACATACCTACTAAGACATCCCGGATTAGCACACTTTCTCATGGAAAGAGAAGAATTCGAGGGGTAGGCCAAGGTTAGAATATGTTAAGCAGATTACCTCGGATGTACGATGTTGTTTATTTTATTTATTTGGCGTATGTCTTTTAGTGCCGGGAGTGTCCAAGGACATGTTCGGCTCGCCAGAGGCTGTAGCTGCGTCAATGCGAACAACCATTGGGTGAGCTACAAGTTCCGTTAAATTTCAAATAATTCCAACTTTCCCGGTGAACTTTGGAACTTTGATAGAGCGTTTCAACGAAATCTAACCTAGAAATTTAGCTTCACACAAGTTTAGTTAGTGGAAGGTTCTTTTACATGCCATAAATCTATGACATGGGATCGCCGGTTTTACTTTCCCTCCGAAGGAAGGCATACTGAAGGATTTTTAACGCTCTTAAAAAATCCGACGAACTCGGCGGGTTTGAACCCGCGATCTTGTGCACGCAGTTCGGCTGTCATCTACGCCACCGAAGCCGCTTAGGATGTTGTTGTTATACAGAGATTAATCGATTAGCTCAGGGCAGGGAGGCATGGAGAGCAGTATAAACCCAGTCAAAAGACTGAAGACTCAAAGCCATGTAATATGCATTGTTGGTGAGAGATGGGTATTCCACATTAGGAGCAAGTTTATTGAGAGTGTAATCTTATGCCTTTTCATGCATGATTTTATCGAGACTATTAAAGTTCGTTATCAATGAAATTTTATTGTAGAAGTGCTTGTATAATAATTTTACGTATAAAATATTTTCCATTCCATTCATGAACTTGGAATGTGTAAGAGATATCTTGAAAATGTGAAATGATATGCCAAATGTGGATACTTCCTATCTCTTTCTTATTTATATAGTTGTTTCTTTGGGGACTTTGTAACTCCATGGTCATGTTACCCCGTGTACCTGAGTGTGTGTAGAATTTGTCTGATAACCTGTGTGACTGTGGTGTCTGTACTAGTGTGTGTTCTGTATTTGTATTTATGGAGCGTAGCATTCTGTGGAAGTGGAACTTGGGTTGTTGGGCAGCAGAAAGGAGCAGAACAGAGGCATTTGAAATGTGGTGTTACAGGAGAATCAGATGGGTAGATAAAATAACAAATGAAGAGGTATTACGATGATTGGGAGAGGAGTGAGGTTTCTGGCGACTGCTAATGAAGAGAAGCGATACTGTAGGTTGGTAGGATACATACTAAGACAACCTGGTATTGTAAACTTAGTTAAGGAAGGTTCAAGGGCAAGAACTGTAGAGATAGAACAAGGTTAGAATATGTTATACAAATGCCTCGGTTGTACGATGGGGTTGCTATGTAGAGATGAAACTATTAGCCTAGGACACAGATCCAAGGAGGGCTGCATCAACCCAGTTTAAAGACTGAAGACACAAACGACAACAAAAATAACAACTGATGGAACTAAGTCTTCATCTACAGACAACGTACACATCGTTCTAATGTCGACCACCTCGTGATGTAATGGCTAACATTCTTGGCTGTCTCCCCCGAGGTCCGGGTTCGATTCCCGGCTATGCCAAGAAATGTAGGCTAATTCTCGTCTGAGGGCTGTAACGGCGTACACTCAACCTCGTGAGGCAAAACTGAGAAGAGGTGGGTTCGATTCCCACCTTAGCCATCCCAGAAGTGGTTTTCGGTGGTTTTCCACTTCTGCTCCAGGCAAATGCCGGAAGTGTCCCTAACGTAAGTCCACGGCCACCTCATACCCAATACTCAGCTGAGTTACAAATACACACACTTAACTACAGACTCCGCAACAACACAGGTTATCACACTTTTTTTAAGTACACGGGGCCAAATGACCACGATGTCTAAGACCCTCAAATCAAACAACAATTACAACAAATCCTTGTATTTTCGAAGTACACAGATCTGTCATATGTTCACACTACCTCAAGAGACATCTATTTACTCTGCAGGTGTACCATTTCTATTAATTTTGGTCCTCTTCGTTTGTTGCTGCTATAAAAGGCAGTAGTTCCGTCTGAAGTATCTTCTGTGTTGGTGTACCTCACAAAAGCCTATTTGCGGTACTGAAACTAGCGTTAATTGTTGTTCTTAAATTGAATTCGTCGGTGTCCTGACATCAAATATTAGATTTAGAAGAGTATATTTAAGATGCAATCATGATACTTATTGTAACGTGAATTATTCAGTAACGTTTCATGGTAAATACTTTTCTAATTGATATGAACTGAGTTTTGAATTTTAACAGAAACCAATAAAATTCCGAAAATATTAGGTCGGGGAACTTGACATATAAGAACTGAAAATATCACATTTATTCTCTAAGTACTCGGTTATTTGCTATTAGTCGTACATTGAGAGGTTAAGTGCTCCAGTGTTGTACTTGGAGAGTTTGTCTGAACTTCTTGTTCCGAAGAGGCAAGAATAATGCAAACTTCTGGAACCGAACCAAGTTTACTGTCCACTCCCGCACCATTGAAAGTTGACAAGTGTCAAGGACGACGAACTTGTGCGAGTAAAATAAGTAGTGATGTTTTGAACTTTCCTAACGTGCTGAATGGACATCAGCTTTCTTACAGTTTCCAGCCACTGGTTCCAGTTATAGTAGCGGTGTCTTGCTGCAACATAACCTGCACCGTCTCCCGTCTGAACGCTAACTGGTATGGAAATACAAGAGTTAGCTTCTTGAGGGGCACACAAGTCTATTGGCAACTCCAGCTATCTGATATGACATCTAGCGGTAAAAATGAGAAACTTGCCAAGTAGGGTACGTTTGTCACGTGGTGACTGTTTGTATATGGTTTATTGTATTGCTAAGCAGATCGTGGTAAATTCTTCGTGTTTATACATAAGTAATAAGTTTTACTCGTTGATAAGAGTGCAAAATGAGTAAAAGCAAAGTATATTGCTCAGTTTACGGCTGTAAGTCGATGTATTAGAGGGCTGCGGATATACGTTTTCATCACTTTCCAAAAGATGCAAATAGCAATAGCCGAAAGGTGATGATACCAAATAAATACGGGCAACAAGAGCGGGTTGGACCACTCACCACTACACTCACTGACGACAGGACGGGTTGTTCACTTACGCCGAGCCAAGCCGCACCTAGACAGCCAAGCACAGTCTCGCCGAGCCAAGCCGTACCAAGCTTCATCAGTCAGGTATCCTTCCCCGCTCCCTAGTTCATTTCCAATAACCCTACCAACCGCCATCACCACGCTCTGAAATATCCGAGCCATTCCACTACGAGTCATATAGGCCTAATTTGACTTCGCAGGGTTAATACCTACCATCCAAATCAAGCAATTCTTGTCTACCCCGAGTTTTAATACAAGTTAAACTCATCCCTTCGCCCTACCAAGCAGCAAATAATTTCTAGAGTCTACGGTACAGTGAGCAAACTCAAATATAGCTTTTAAACGTAACAGCGCAATGACTCGAACTGCACAAAAACAAATACCAGCAGCCAACCGATGCTTGATAATATGCAATTGACACATAAAATCCAGTGGAACACACAAATTAGATCACGTGTATCGCACAGTTATACATATATACAATTGAAAATAACACTGTCATTATTTGAGGGACCACATTTACTGATTATAACCGAAAAATAAAAAGTGTTCCATATCAAACGCGTGTTATTGAGTATATTTTACCCTACTTATCCAGACCGACCGCAGCGCCCCAAGTGTTAGTTTGAGTTGCCAATACGTGCGGAGTGGTAGAATAAAAAACCATCAGTAGTCGTTCTTTTGTTCCAGCCCAAGGAACTGACTACACTAGGTCTGAAAACCTTGTGGAAAATTCACCTTCAAAGAGGTGTCATAGAGAGTCATAGAAAAATTATTGAGTGACCTAAATCAAACAGGTAGCGGTTATTATTTAAGGAAGAATCGTCCAAAGCTCAAATCAGAATTTCGTTATTTTAAATAGCCTGTTTCAGCTTTAGATACCTAAGTAGACTCTCGATAAATCTGTTTGGAACGATTTGATATTTACTAATATGAATTGTGTAGCTGGTGTTCGGTGATCCAAGACTCAAATCCTGATGCAGACAGCGGTAGTTCTGGTTATTGTGTTTTGTCCGGTGTTCTTCCACACTCACTCCAGGAGAATGCGGGACAGTACCCTGTTTCAATTCTATAATAGGCAACAAAAGATTACATTCTAATAACTGCGCTTACAATATCACAGTTTATCAGATAGCTTCCATTCAAGGGTCAGCAAAAAGTACTGATGTAAGATCAATCACCTGTGTGAGACGTCAGCTTCTATAAGCCCCAGCAGATGGAACAAGCCCTCCCTTTGCGCTGCAAAACAAGAAAAGAATAAAGACATGAGCTCAGTAGCGAGCGCACTGGAGGTGGATTATTTCTCTGAGCACTTAAAGCACTGCTGTACCGAGATGATCAAAGAAATGTTACTCTTGACAGATCTTGTTAACAAGAAGATGTCAGATACTGTGCTATGTATTTCTACTTTTGTTATTCCCCTTTCTGTGGGGGTGGGATTTAGATTAGATGAGTTTCTACTGAATGTATGTAAGCTATTTACGGCTTCATACCATTCCAAACGTCAAACGCATGAGGGGAGTTCATGAGAAATGAAATGAAATGAATAGAAGATCAATTGAATAGGTCGAGTTGGAAGAAAGGGGCCGTGGCTTATTGGAAGGTATTGTGCATTTGGCTTCAGCTGAAAATGGGAAACCATTTAACGGACGGTCGACAGTGGGAATTGACTCATTTTGTCCTCCGACTGTAGGGGCAGCCTGACCCCATGGCCTGTTAAGTTAACCAGCGTAGCTACTGCCGTCGGTTACCTACATACTGTACAGGGCTAGAACAGTTCTAACCAGGGAACAACAAGTTGTAAGACTTTTCTCCAGTACTTGTAGCAAGACCCGACTTGTGCGACAGTCGAGAACGCTAGCCTCTAGGCCTATGCAACTAGGCGGACAACATATGATATGAAAGGGGGAGAGTGATCACGTAGTATGTTAATGAACTCACCTGTCGAGGGTAAGAGAAGCAGAGGTAGACCTAGGAGGCGATGGTCAGATTCAGTTAGATTTCAAGGAGAGAGATGTAGGATCAGAGAAGGCTGCAGTACCCCCGGAGGTCCGGGTTCGATTCCCGACTCTGCCAAGAAATTTAATTCTGATCTGAGGGCTGAAACGGTGGTGTTCATTGAGCCTCGATAAGCAAAACTGAAAATAGCTGGTTTCGATTCCCACATCAGCCATTGTGGAAGTGGTTTTCCGTGGTTTACGACTTCCACTGCAAGCAAATGCAGGGATGGTTTCTAACTAATGGCCACGGCCGCCACCTTCCCAATCCTCACAAATACTAACACTACTACACACACCACAATAAAACAGATTATTGGACAAATTCTATAAACACACACCCAAGTATATGGGGCTAAATGATCACGATGTCTCAAAACCCCTAAATTAATAAAGAACTGTTAATCAACATTTCACAAACGAAATTATTCAACAGTTTACTTTTTTGAATCTGAATTTCATCAAATCTTTCTGAAAATATCCTGCACATTAACTGTATATTGCTTACTTATTGAGATTAGGAAACCGGGCGCAATATTATTATTATTATTATTAGCCAACGTCCAACTAGTTTTCAGACTAAAAATCAAATAAGTACATTGAATAAGCCGAAGAAAGAAAATGTAGTATCAGGAAAAGACCACTGTTTTACCACTAGTTCTCTCAAAGTATCAAAGTCTCTAAAGAGAAACTTTCGGTTGTTGGATTTAACCACAAGTAGAATAACTAAAATGAAACAAATCTGTCATTCTGAACACGTGTTCAAAAATCAGAAAATGTCAAAACCTTTCAGAACATAGACGAAATAGAACATAATCGACTTTCTCTAAATGTTTTTGATGATCGTTTGCCATTCTCTGTAGTAAGGAGTGTGTGAATATTTGAATAATAATAATAATAATAATAATAATAATAATTAAATAATAATAATAATGACTTTCGTCAGAAATTATTCCATAAATAGCAATAACCACTGTACTATAGCAAGAAAAAGGTGAAAATAAGGTAGTATCTTACAAGGCTGCTTGATTTCAGCAGGGGGACGTGCTGGTGCAGTGATCAAGCTGTTTGCCTCTCACCAAGGCGGACCGGGTTGGTTTCCCGGTCAATGAATGTGAGATTTTCGAAGTGAAATGCCATGTCCTGTGGTTCCGATTCCACATTAAAAGGAGGTCCCGTGGCTCATGATCGCGAGATTAACGGTCATGTCAAACTACAAGCTTCCTTGATTTCAGCAGCTAAGTTTAGAGAGAGGTCGGAGGCCAATAACGCAGCTATTCAATGCAGTGATGAAAGTTATTGCAAGTTAAAATTTTCTACGGCAGAGAATATTTTTTCACAAGAAGCAATACATATTAATTTTATACAATTTGCATAGAGAGTGCTTGAAAGCGAAATAACTTATTGAAATAATGCAATTTACTAGGCATTATGTCTTCTTGCCGTAGAAACCATCCGCCACAAAGGAGGCACTAACATCTCATCACCGTCTCTGTGGAAATGGGAATAAGAAGGGGTAGACATAGTCTGCGTGAAATGAAGGAACATTGTAAGTTCTTTTCAAAGAGACGATCACATAGCAATAGTCTGGCAGGAAATAAAGAATGTAGTTCTGTGAAGAACTAATCTCATAGTGGCCATTCCTTTATCAGAACTCTCTCTTCGGTAAATTCAATTTTTAGTGAGATGGACTAAATGCATTTTGTGTGACTAACATCGTGATAAAATATTGAAAAACAACTTCTAACACATAACTTAATGTTCAGAAATTTGAGCCTTTACACAATAGACACCCTTACGTGCTTCTCTCAGGAAGTGCCACTTTTCTAATCAAATGCACAAATGTTGTAGAGAGTACTCGGCTCAGTCCCCGTCAATTTTTAATCAAGAGAATTGTTTTGAGTAAAATGAACGGCTAATGGAATGAATGAACGAATGAACTAGTGTTACAGTACTGGACGATATGTGTCTGAGGCACTATATACGAATATAAAGCCTGAAAATATATGTACCGGGGTATTTAGGTTCTTGTAATGGCTCATTTTAGCACCTTACATAGCAATCGTAATCTGTTAATATAGGCTACAATGAGAAAATACGTTAATTTTTACAATTATTATACGAGCCTCTATGATTCACGATAGTTACACTAGAAACCTGCATACAAGCATATTTAACTCTCAGTATTAGTTTACTACAGTGAGGACCATCCCTATAGAACGGGGCTTTCCAATAGCCGTGCTACGGACACGTCGCAAAGACTCACCGACACATGTATAACATGTGGCGATTACAACAGCGTGCCGTGAAGCCCTGGATGCTGTCATAAAATTTATTACATACGCAGCTGGCAAATTACCTTAGTTGTGCTAATGAAGACTTGCTGTGAAGTACTGTAGCATACCTCTTATCACGTGAACATGGTTTGGTATAGAACAAAACATCGAATTTTCCTAGTGGAAACATATCACCTCGAGAAGAAATTTCCCGGGTTTCATTCCCGGATCTGCCAAGAAACTTAAATCTGGTCTGAGAGCCGGAACGGGATTCACTCAGCCTCGTGGGGCAATACTGAGAAGAGGCGGGTTCGATTCCTACCTCAGCAACCTGTAAGTGGCTTTCCGTGGTTTCCCACTTCTACTCATGGCAAATACCTGGATGGTACCTAACTTACGGCCACGGCCGCTTCCTACCAAAATCCTACCTCAATTAGAAATACACACACTAGTACAGACATCACAGTGACACAGATTATCATACAAATTCTACACACACTCAAGTACATTGGGCTACATGACCACGATGTTTGAAGCCCCTGAAGAGTCAACAACAACAACAACAACAACAACCAAAACAACTGTTTTAGTACACGGCAGCTTTCATCGCTCTTTGCCTGCTCTCAATCGTCCTGCAAGTTGTTTGCACTCGCGAAGAAAGTGGAGACAAAATAACTTTCTACTTAAACCTGATTGCGTCAACATCTTATTGATCCTGTTTACTTGCCAATTGCCTCTCCCTTACTTTAACAGAGGGCGAACAAGCCGGGCCTGGAGGAATAAGCGTTATTTACAAAGTCTTGTTGACGTTTATAGCCCAGAGACACGAAGTCTGACGTCGCTACAAGGTACCTGTGGAGTGGGAGTGCTTGGTTAGTCCTGGGAAGATGATATGGTATTTAGAATCTTCCCTCTCCCTCGACCTCTTCTAATGAGAATAATTGGTCCCCAGGAAATAACAGTATATCATATATAATTGTCGGCATCGTCCTCATTCGTCTCATGGTCCAGCTTGATTTCTTCTCTAAGAAAGCGTACAGACTATGCACGTACCGGCAATGCAATATCTCGCTCGCTAAGTGTGCCTCGTGGATGTGAACTGCATTCTACCAGATCAATGTGTGTTTACCTTTAAAGAGCTGTCATACAGAACCAAATGAGACTTTCAGCTGTTGTTGCTGATTTATTTTATGAGGGAATGGTATCTTGGACATCATCCTTGTGTACTTGGATGTGTTGCCTAATTTGTCTGTTAACATGTGCTTTTGTGGTGACTCTGCAATTGTACATATTTGGACCTAGGATTGGGGTGGTACCCCAAGACTTGAAATAAGGTACCATCTTGTTATTTACTTGGAGGGAATGTAGATAAACCAGAGGAAAACCACACCAAGGATGCTCACGATTAGAGCCTAGATTCGAAACTTCGATCTCCGAACTGCTGGATCTCGCTATCGAGTCTTGGGACGTGAATTAGCGCACTTACGCCACGAAAGTCCGTGATAGTACTGTGCAATATACATACAGTGTGCGGACAAAGTCCGTATACCTCTACGTTTCCGTTGCAATTTATAGAAAAGAAAAAAAAAAAGTGAATTTTCCTTTCCCCAAACTTAAACATTGCGACAACGGGAGCTGTGATAAATCGCACATTCGTCATTAAACATGACTTTTGACCGGAATTGTTCGATAGATTTTTCCACGTCAGCACAAAGTTCAAATCTGGTGGATTGTCTTCCAATTCTCGGCACGTCGCGAACACTGCCCGTTAAAAAGGCTTTCTTTTCCCAGGCTAACAACGTCTTCTTTGTCAGTGCTGCTTTCAAGAACAGCGGAACGAAATCGTCTTTCACATTTTTAATTGATTTCCCATTAACTTTACGCTCACGAACCCACACAGCGGCTAGCAAACGTTCCCCAATCGTATAATCACTTGTATCAGCCATTATTTCAATATCTTGGCACCAACTGCTGTCAACAATCGAAGTCGATAGCAATGGGTGTCTGACAATGTAAGTAGAAATAAGTAAATAATGAGCATCCGTAGCCTACTGACAATAGAAAATAATAATAATAATAATAATAATAATAATAATAATAATAATAATAATAATAATAATAATAATAATAATAATAATAATAATGAGTAGGGGTATACGGACTTAGTGCGCACACTGTAGCCTTTTTCAACAAGGTCATCCGCCCGGCATTCCGGGAGAAAATAATGATCCGGAATAATATACAGTGTGGGTACATTGTTGGCTCTACAGGACATAATAATTATACATTACGATACACCATATAAATGGTTATGCAGCATGTGGATTGAAGTCCTTAATTTGCCTAAGCAGACCCTCTCAAGATCATTTTCGATTATGCCAAGCTCTTTCAGGATGTTCAGGACGAACTTTAAGGAAGTCCCCCGAGCTCCGAAATGGAGGTAGTTAAAATGAATAGACCAGTGCTTGTAACCTGGAAACTTACTGTATTTTGCCAGGAGCTCATCCCTTGATTTTAACCGGCAGGGCAAGGTTTATCTCAAGCTCAAATATAGGATGACTTGCTCCGTTAGTGCATATAGACCTATGAGTAAATAATAATAATAATAATAATAATAATAACAATAATAATAGCAATAAAATATTATTAATAGCATGGTATAGCTACCTAGAATAGATCCCTCGGTTGGAGCCCTTTAGGCGAACTTAGCTCCAATTCCAGAGTTCCGCTTATACTGCCACCTAGCAAAGAAATCAGAACTCTTTTGAGTGACCAGTGGCTGGGGTTATAATTAATGTTGTCTCGTAATCATCAAATGTGACCCGAGAGACGTCTTACGAGGAGACATCGTACAACTCGGAGTGGCGTGGATTCTTCTCATTCTTCAAAAATTCTACTTTCTCTGGCTGGAATGTAACCTGAGGATCACAAGACGGACACTCAACCACTGATCTACCGAGAACAATTCTGAGTATATTACAACAAATGATACTGAGCACAGCAATACATCTGCTTTCTTTTTACAGTAATGCTGTATTCAACAGGTTCTAACGTGTCGGCAATACAAGGATAAAAATTATCATAAGTAGTTGTAGTACCAGGTCCTAATATAACTTCAAACAGAGCGTGGCAGTCGCCGCTTAATTTAACAAGATACCACAAATCATGGTCCGTTTCAATTTCAGTGAATGATAACCTTACAGAATCTCGAAGGTTATGTTTAATTGAAGATAATCTGGTTAAATGCTGCATTGCTACTTTAATGTTTCACGAGTTCTTTATTTAACAACAACAATCGTTCAACTTGAACCTGTCAACGGTGACCGACATTTCAATAATATGTTGAAAGTATTCGGAATCGTTATGGATGAGGTTCACTTTATATCACAGAGTAATTGTAACAATGTAGCGAAGTGTGCTAAGTCCTAAAAGAGATTTGAGAAGGGAAAAACATCTATTTTAAGTAGAATATCTGTAATTTTAAGTAATTTTTAAAGACATTAATTACACAAATTTTGTGCAATACGTCCTGACAGCCATGGGTGGGCGGTGTCTTTTGTCCCTTAATGACGTAACGCCCCTGAGTGACGTCATATACCTAAGATGCTATAAGGAACATGATGGCAATATAGGCTATCAAACTGTTTGCCTCCCTTGGGAGGCAGGGTTTCATTCCAGGTAATTGGATAGCCTATAGGATTTTCGAGGTCAAATATCAATTCCGGTGGTTCAAATTCCACGTAAAAATTAGATTCCGTGGCTTGTGACTACATTAACCTACAAACTTCCTTCATAACTTTCAAGATGATGTGATTGATACTTCAAGTGATTCAATAGTATATTGTGTAACTGCAGTCTTGCGATTTTCCATAATCGTGCACATATTTTATGTGATGTACCGTAATTAATAAGTATTTACATTTTATAGGAATTTGTATCCCAACAAGAAGCCTCCGTGGCTTTGGCGGCAGCACGCCGGCCTCTCACCGCTGGGTCCGTAGTTCAAATCCCGGTCACTCCATGTGAGATCTGTGCTGGACACAACAGAGGCAGACAGGTTTCTCTCTGGGTACTCCGGTTGTCCCTGACAAAAATGTCATTCCAGCAACACTCTCCACTATCATCTCATTTCACCTGTCATTCATTTCATCATTGTCTCAGAGGAGTGCGACAGGCTTCGGCAGCCGGCACAGTTCATATCATCGCCGCTAGATGGGGTTTTATTCATTCGATGCCTGACCAGGTCGGTCGACTGAAGCATGCGGTGGATTTTCATTTCATGTATTCCGACAGTATTTATTTCCATTAATTGAATTTAGTAAAATAATAATAATAATAATAATAATAATAATATCGTATGGCCTCGGGTGCCGGGTGCAAGCTTTGTAATTTGACACCCAGAATCACTTGAATCACTATGAAAGTCAAGGAGGTTAGATATCTAATCTCCTTGAACACCATAGCGCTTTCTAGTAGAGAAATGAGGACCTTTTTGTTGGCGGAAACTCCCGAGATTAATTTTGCCATTATGAACACGGCCTACTGAATTCAAATGGGTTCTTTGACATGCCAACATCGTGTGACATGCGTATCGTATTTTTGCCGCCTTTCAAAAATCACTTACCACGGCCAGGAGCGAACCTGCAATCTTGGGGTTAGTAGACCGACACGCTATCCACTCACCCACCGTAGCAAGCTATTGAATATGAAAATGAAAATCCACAGCCTGTTTCCAGTCTCCGACCGGGTCAGGAATGGAATAGTTACATAAAATAAAACATTTGTAGCAGAATCTAAGTCAAGGGTAGGAGTTTTATTGTATTTTGTTTCGTTTGCTTTGTGAAGCAAGTCAGCGAGTCAGGCCAGTTGTACATGTAGGGCAAAACATGTTGCTAACTTCAAGAAACCCAGCCATAAGATAGCGAGAGGGTTCAACCCGCGCGCCAACTGAGTGAGTCAGCTTAGACCACCTCAGGACTTGAGCTGGTGAGATCTAACATCACTGTACTTACAAGGGGACCCTAAGGCAATCGGATTTTTGTAAATTTTTCCGCTTCGGGTACGTAAAGTTCAGACCTCGAACAATAATTTCCCAAAGCAGTTCGATGCCATATTCATAAGTTCTCGAGAGAATCGACTTCCAAGTTTTCCGAGCGCTTCATATCCAGTAAAGACGTTACTAATTTCGAGGAGGACGCGTGGCTCACACAGTAAGGTTCGGGCCCAGTAATCGCTGGGACGCTAGTTCGAGTCTCAATTCGGGTGCTATATTTTTTCCTTTCAATTCATATACGGTACTGTACTACTAATGTGACTGAAATATAAAAATCATCAGGTGGATTGTCGTCCTCCACGCCCGACATTATGATCTTCTTTATCGTATGTTAGAAAAAATCACCCACTACGCCAAGAAACACTATCTGCTTCTCTGGAAACCAACGGTCAAATGTTACTTCGAACAGGCATCCCTTGCGAATGACGTGGCATGTATCCTTTCCACGTCCCTTCCACCCGTCCTGGAATACACACAAATCCTTTGTGCTAGAACAGCTGTGCCCACTTCGCAGATAGAAAAACGTGACAAAGGCAAACGATACACGCAGAACTGTGATTCGAAATAATGACAGATCTCGAAGAAACCGCCATATTCAAATATTTCATCACATTCAATTTTACTCATTCCATTGTTTACATTAATTTATTCTTCTATTTATATTTTTATTAATCTTCAAGGTGTGAATATTATTGCTGGATATTTTTTGTCGCTTGTTTGCAATTTCAAATAGGAGATAATCAGAAATGAGACGTGCGCTTTTTCATTGGAAATTATAATTACATATCTTTGAATTATTACAGACTTGATGATTTTTATATTTTAATCACATTAGTAGTATATGAATTGAAAGAAAGAATAAAAATATAGCACCCGAAATGAGACTCGAACTAGCGTCCCAGCGATCACTGGGCCCGAACCTTACCAGGTGAGCCACGCGTTCTGCTCAAACTTGGTAACATCTTTACTGGATATTAAGCGCTCGGAAAACTTCGAAGTCGATTTTCTCGAGAATTTATGAACATGGCATCGAACGGCTTTGGAAAATTATTGTTCGAGGTCTGAACTTTCCATACCCGAAGCGGGAAAATTTACAAAAATCCGATTGCCGTAGGGTCCCCTTGTTAGAGGAGGGACTTTGTGTATTGCTGATCAGATGTTATTGGCTACTGGTATTTTAGTGAATGATTCTGTGTGACGTGGGATGATTTAGTGGAGGGAATGCAGATATTATAATTCAGTTTGCGGAGCGCTGGATCACTCTAATCTGAATTTTATCCTGTTTCGATTCTGAATTTTATTCACGATGGGATTTTCACATTCTTATTCTGATCGTAGACTTTTCTTCGAGTCATAGACTTGAATTTTGTGGAGCTATGTGCTATGGGCGTTTGAGCTTGGAGAGTGAACTAGTAATTTTGAGACATGTACATTGTCGTACAGAGTTAGCTGTATAGCCTGGTGAAATGATATCTCTCATGTTAGAGAATATTACGCCTAGACTTCGAAGACTAGATTGGTCTTTCGATTTTGAAACGCTTTAAGCAGTATTGAACTCATGTCCAATTACGAGGTTCAGGGGACTTGTGGTCCATAATTCAGTGAGTACCAGCTAGTTTACGCATAAGGTACACGTATTTGATGTGAGGAACGAATTCTCTATAACTAAGCTCTTACAGAATTCTAAATTTCAAGTCGGCGAGTACAGAATGTGTTACTCGAGCGATGTATTCAATTTGGCTAGTGAGAGCCAAGCAAATAATCTTCAAATTAGGCAACGAGTGAATTTAGCTTCTTGTTTAGTACTAACGTTAGTAGCATGGTCTTCAGTGTCCAGGGAATCATCAAACTGTGAGTATAATCTTCATCTTCACCAGTTCCAAGAGAGTGTGTCATTGTTGTGCCATGCACATATGATATGGAGTGTGTTAGGATAGTCTGTACACGACGAAGATCCTGCCAATGCTTTACCTAAGAATATATTATATGATTACCAGATTTATCAGTTTCTTATTTTTCAAGAAGTTCAGTAGTAGTTCAGTGTGAATATTTATCGTTGATATTGGCTTCGTTACGGTGTTCAACCCCCACCACCTCAAATTTAATATACATTTCAGTGAGATTGTGTTATTTAGTAATTTTGATAGTAACAACTTGTTGCACCAAGGGGTGTACAGTTAAAATATTGGCACCCAACAGTGGAAGAAGATGGCATAGGGTCTTGGGACCATTACAATTACAACACTGATATTTGCTTCTTAGTTTTTCATTTTATCTGTGCCATGAAACGAACAAGCCATTCGAAAAATACGTACACGCCAAAGCTCTGATGCAATTTATAAAATATATTCGGATAATTTTTAACATCCTGTAGATTGCATGAGTTACTACGTTGACTGGTCCATAAGTTATATGGAGCTGAGGAGTCAAGAGTCTGGCGCTACACGAAGGAGCGGATATTATGATACCCTTGTCACGCATAGTAAGTGATGATGTGACAATCAGCCGTGCCAACATTTGAATAATATGTTGAAATTATCCAGTTTCGTTATGAATGACGTTCACTCCATATTACAGTGTAATTGTAACAGCGTAGCAAAGTGTGAGAAGGTACAGTTAGGAGATTCAAAGTTCATATCCCGGTGTTGACAGTGGCTATCCTCAGTGTTACCAACTGTATTGTTTCCTGTCACGAACTGTTTCATATTGGATTGATATTCATTTAAAGAAATGTAATGTGATAGACTTTTGGGCCGTGAATACGGCCGTGAATACAGCGGATCTATCCTTACGGTCTTGTCATTCAAAATTTGCTTCATTACTTGTAGCATTCTTTATAATCAGCTTGATCTTGGTGTCGTTAAAATTAACGGGTGTAGCTTAAGAAAGAGCGTTGTTGTTTATTTCATTTGATGGTCTTGAATATCGTGGTCATTTAGGCCCGTGAACTTGAGTGTGTGTAGAATTGGTCCGATAACCTGTGTTATTGTTGGTCTACATTAGTGTGTGGACTGGGAAGGAGGCGGCCGTGGCTTTAAGTTAGTAACCATCCTGTTTTTTTTAAGCGTATGGCATTTTAGTCCCGGGAGTGTCCGAGGACGTGTTCGGCTCGCCAGAGTTTGTACTTCTTCTAAGCCGACACCCATGGGGTGAGCTACAAGTACCGTCGTGTATGGAGTGTTGTCTGGGAAGGAAAGTTTGAATGTAAGGACGAGGAGTTGGAAGGTAGCGGCTGTGGCCTATAGTTAGGGACCAACCCTGGTATTTGCCTGGAAGTAAGATGGGAAACACAGAAGACCATCTTCAAGGTTGCTGGCGGGGGGATTCGAGCCTCCTCGCCTCCCGGATATGAGCGACTGCCTGTAGCCGCGCCGTAACGACCACTGCTTACTCACCCTGTACCGTCCTGGTATTTTGCCTGGAGTAGAACTGGGAAACAACGGAAAACCGTTTCCAGGTTGACTGTGGTGGAGTTCGAACCCACCTCTTCTCAGATTTGCCTCACGAGGCTGAGTGTATCCCGTTCCAGCCCTCGGACCAGAATTGAATGTCTTGGCAGAACCAGGATTCGAACCCGGACCACAGGGGGTGACAGCTATGAATGTGAGCCACTGCGGTATGAAGCGGTCGTTCAGAGATAACCTTCTCAAAACTCTAATACCTTGTTTATTTTCATTATCTTTTCACATGCCTCAGAGATTGTGTCTAAGCTCCAGAAACATGCCGAGAAAGATATGAATATTTAAGACAATTACTTAGGAGGAGTTGAGTCAGTTTTGACACTGCTTTTGGTGTTTCAACTAAAATGGATAAAGTAAGAGTTACATTCATGATTTTCAAGGGAATACCATCCACCTAATTAGTCAAATCAGCACCATTGTTGTGAATGTGCTTGTATACCGTAATGACAGATATGGAATACACAGGCCCCATAATTGCTCAGCCAACCGATATGTGTAGCTTAGGCATCGTTATTACAGGTTTTTCGACAACTCGGAATTTAGTGTGAAATAATTTCCCTGTTATGAAAATGTAGAAAAACTAGGAACATACATACCCATGAGCATAACTGAGAGGTCCCAGGCACGCACCTGGTGATCAGAGGCACAAGGTTCGAATCCCGGCGATGAACGGGGTTTTCACGTGCATTTCAGAATTGCTCCAGGCAAATGCCGAGAAAGTACTTTATTTCTAGTACAGGGCACCTACTCCAGTCCTATATTCTAATTACTGAGGATGACATTTAAGATATAAAATGCTGGTGAAATATTTCTCACAAACGCTATGTTTCATTGGTGAGACATAACAAAATTTGAAGGGCATGGTAGGGGTCGGAAAGAATAGTACTATGACCTTACCGAGTTTCGTTGAAATCGCTCGAGTCGTTTAGATTTTATTAGGGGGAGGGGGGACACACACACATACGCACACACACGCACACGCACGGACAAAAAAATTATCTCATTAGCCTATTTTTTATAAATTAAATTAGGCTGACAATAGGGCCAAAAGGGCCCCACGCACCCAGGGCCGTTAGAAGGTTGTATGGTTCGGATTCCACGTAAAAATCATATTACTTCATTAAAGCTTCACATCTTATGTTACTTAAATACGCGGCGGCATTTCTTTGTACACTAATGACACTGTGACTCAACTGTCAAAACTACTGTAGTTCCTCCTTCCCTATGAGGCAGTTCGTCCCTATTGGGAATTCGTTGCTAATGACACCATCGCTAAAGCCACTGCACCGACGGGGGGAGATGACCTCAAAAGACAAGATGGCGACGGTGAGTGAAGTGAGTAACTAGTTCTTATTTTGTGAGTGGTAGTGATGTGAGGTGGCCTGTTTGCCATCTCTTGATGAATACAGTACATTTGCATTTGTCAGTTGGCACAGGCTAGAGTAAAAGGTGGCTTTTCACCGATGTCTCAGTCTCACTCATGGCTGTGATTATATGGAAGCTACTGAGGTATGGGTGGTGCTTAGTAATGGCATTCGGGGCACAGTCAGTGCCTGTGAATGCTGTGAAAGGTTCTACTCATAGGGTTAGGACTACTGTTCTGACTCAGTGAGGAAAGCAATGGCAAACTACCTCACTCCTCTTCTTGCCTAGAACGCCTCAAAATAGCGCTGCCTTGGGTTTTTGTGGGTATCTACTCACATAACGTAACGGCGGTACTTTTTGAGGATCCAACCCGCCTTCGGGCTGACTATCTAACAGACAGACAGTGATGTGAGGGTGAAAAGAATTATGAAGCTTCAGTAAACTGGGAGTGTTTCAATCGGAGTTTTAAATTTCGTTGTTTCTCTGCTTTTGGAATGTCGCCGCCATGCTGCTAACTAGGAGAGGTACGGTCAGATCAACATCAACGGTGACCACAGTCCTCATGCTTCTGCTACTGTCAGGTGATGTAAAAATTAATCCAGGTCCGTGTCCGAAGAATTCTATGTCCATATACTTTCAGAACACTCAGAGTGTGGCCAACAAGCTGGACAAAGTTGATTTAAGCAGAAGTGATTTTAAGAACATGTCGATAATAGTCTTAAATGAGTCTTGGTTTTTGACAGTTTTCTTGACGCAGAACTCGCCTTTTCTACGACCATGACATATTTAGGAGAGACAGGCCTGGGCGTGGTGGTGATGTTGTCATTGCTACGCAGTCTCAGTTGCGTGCGAGGAGAAGAGCGGACTTTGAAAGTAAATGTGAGATTCTTTGATTGGAAATCCAGGGAAGGTCTAGTGTGTTCGTGGGCTGTGTGTACCTACCCCCGCCCACCTCGTTCCACCGCAATTGCATACCTCCCTCAGCAGGGTGCATGCCCAGTTGAAGGACAAGGGCATTGTGCTAATGTGTGAGGATTTCAACGTGCCGGACATCGGATGGGAAAAGCAGGAAGGGCCTTCTCTTGTCCCTTGAAAACTATCTCAAAGTCCAGTGAACTCTATCTTCTGCGAGATAATTGAGGAATTCTCTCTGCACCAAATGAACCCACATCTCACCCGTGGACATAACTACCTCGATCTGCTGTTTACTAATAATGCTAACATCTCTCAGTCTGTAGATCTAGAAAAAACCGGGATGGTTTCCATCTGACCATAGTGCTCTAATATGGAACATTCAGTTTCACGACCCTAGTTTATTTCAAAAACCACATCGCAGGGAAATTTTTAACTGGAAGAAAGCAGACATGAATCACCTGAAATTACTGCTGTATTATTGCCCCTGGTCCCTCCTTGATATCAGGAACGACATTAATGAGAACTGTGAGATATTTTATGATCTCGTGATATCCACAGTTCGAGAAGCAGATCCTCGTGTGAAGGTTAATCCCTACCGTTACCCACCTTGGTTCGACGCAGATGTATTCAGCGCACTACAATCGAAAAATAGGGCTTATCGTCAATGGAAGCGCTCTACTTTGGATTGCCATAGAATTGAATTTGTGATCAGGAGAACCAAATTCAAAGAAATTCATCGCCCAAGTGTGACGCCTACCTGGAAGACAATACTACAGTGTCAAATCTAATCCGGACAGACTATGGTCCTTCATTAAGCAGAGATCCAGGAACATCAGGTTATCGGCCTCACTCGAGTACGAAGGGCGTACCTGCACTGATGCAAACTCTGCCTGTGAGCTGTTTTCTGATTATTTAGAAACCTTATTCCTTCCTGTAAATTCTATACTGCCACCCTTACCTGATCTGCCACCATCTAGTAACGACAGCATTTCTTACTTCCATATTTCCGAAGACTGCATCAAGAATAAATTACATAATCTATCCTCTGGACAGTCTCCCGGTCCTGATGCCATTACTAGAGAAATAATTAAATCTTTATGCCACCAGCTATCACGTCCACTCTACATTCTATTGAATCAAGCCCTCAGTGAAGGACTGTTTCCAGATTAATGGAGATCAGTCCATATCAGCCCGATGTTGACGAAAGGTTCCAGGCAGAAGGTAGTATATTACAGACCAGTATCGATAATGTCTATTTTCGCACGAGTATTTGAATCAATTGTTCGGGACGAAGTGTACGCTCACGTGTTACCATTCATCATTGAACTTCAGCACGGCTTCCTTCCTAGGCGATCCATTGCTACCAAACTAGCTGTCTTCACTCATGATGTATTAATCTTTATGAATAACCGTGGTAGTCCTGATGTTATCTATACTGATTTCTCTAGGGCTTTCGACAGCGTACATCACAACCTACTGCTTCATGAACTTTCAAACTTCAGTAGGCCTATAACTGGTAATCTTTTAAGTTTCTACAAAAGCTACCTTTCAAATAGAACCCAATCAGTTATAATTTATAATAATAAGTCTAATTCTCTTAACGTTACTTCCGGCGTCTCTCAGGGTTCTGTATTGGGCCCTCTACTCTTTATACTTTTTGTGAAAGATATCCCTCGTATAATTCATAATTCTAGGTGCCTGATGTGCGCTGACGACCTTTAACTCTATATGCGCATCACAACTATAAATGACTGTGAGTTGTTGCAAGAAGACCTTCACTAACTCAGTGGATGATGTGAAACAAGAAAACTGAATACTGAAAAGTGTAAAGTATTGTCAGTTTCATTGAAACATAACCTCCTACCCAGGTTCAATTTTGTATCAATAATGGAACGCTTGGTAGTAAAAGTAAAGTAATTGGTATTCTGCCCGAAGGCAGGTCCGAGCCTCCGAAGAGGCTATCCCCAGCCAGAGTTTAGGTGCGGTAGGGTGGTCAGGGCCTTTCCACTCATCCTTATGTTAGCCAACAGCGCGCAGTACCTAGAACCGGCATACCATCCAAGTTCCGACCACGCCCAATGCTTTTTAACTGCGAAGTTCTCACGGGATCCGGTGTTTCAACATGGCCAGGCCGTTGGCTCGCTTGGTAGAGTGTCAATCATTAAAGATCTAGGGGTGACAATCACAAATATTTACTCGTTCGATGAACATATTTCAAAAATATGTCGTGAAAGTTTCTGGATCCTGAATTTTTTTAAAAGGAATTGTTTAAATTATTTTTCGGACATAACTCTCTCCAAATTATTTAAGTCACTCATTCGGCCTAAATTAGGGTGACCAGACGTCCCGTTTTTAACGGGATTGTCCCTTCTTTCAGTAGTTGGTCACGTTGTCCCGACAAATCTTTGACGGGACGCAAAATGTCCCGTTTTCTTAACATTCGTCCCGTTAAATCCCGTTTTCTTGAGATATTTTAATGTGTGCGCAGTTTTGCGTACGTGTTTTACTTAATTCATTTGTTTTTCTGTATCCCAAGATTCAAATATTATCCGAGAGATACTTCGTAGAATGTATCGCCAATCAACCAACACTATAATTCTCTTTCCTAGGGTAATTTCGCAAATAATTCTCTTTCATGGGGTTAATTTTGTAGGCTGTGGTTGGCATACATGCCGATGCATTCGGAATAACAAATTTGTAACATAACACCATCGTTGCGTGCGAGGGAAACTTTGTTTTATTGTAAGTAATGGTGCTTGATACATAAAACTTCACGTTTAACGCCTTATAATGTTTACAAGCGCGCGTCTTTCAGTACTCTATAGTTACTAATCGTGACGATTTGTTCCGCAATATTTTATCAATAGTTGAGAATGCCGAAACGAAAGTGTAATTTCACGGATATATTAAAGGAAGAATTTCCTTTTCTTAAGGAAGATCAAGACAAAATAGTCTGCACTTTATGTAAAGGTGCGTTTTCTATCGAACATGGCGGTCGATCGGACATTTTCCAACATATACAAAAGAGGAAGCATAAAGTGGCAGAGGCTGCTAAGAGTTCAAGCCATAAATTAACCTCCTTCATGACTACACAAGGGAAAGAGGATGAAGACGGGAAACGTATTGCTGCTTTAGAAGGTGTGTTTACCTTTCATACGGTTAAACATAACCACTCCTTCAGATCGATGGATTGCACATCAACTCTTGTGCATACTTTATTTGAAAGGAAGTTTAGCCTACATGTGGGAGAACCAAGTGTGAGGCCATCGTAGTTAATGTCTTAGCTCCTTTTGCGTTAAGCGAAATCACCAGTGACTTGCAAAATGCCAGATATGTATCAGTTATGGTTGATACGGTACTTGCAAACCACAACAACTTGGAATTAGTTCCAGTACTTGTAAGGTATTTCGTACCAAATAAAGGCGTTCAAATCAAATTTCTTGAGTTTCAAGCACTTTCCGGGGAAACAGCAGAGATGCTAACAAATCATATTCTTCACATCTTGGAAAAATACAAGTTAACTGACAAAGTTATTGCTTTCTGTGGTGATAACTGCAACACCAACTTCGGTGGGGTTGGAAGAAAAGGCACCAACAATGGTTTTTTAAAGTTAAGACAGGGGATAAATGAAAACATTTTTGGAATGGGTTGTGCTGCCCACATTGTACACTACGCTATGCAGACAAGTGCAGACATTTTACCTATTGATGTTGACACAATTGTTAATAAAGTGTTCCAGTATTTTCACATTTATGCTGTTCGAGTGGCTGAATTGAAGAGCTTCTGTGAGTTTGTGGATGTTGAGTACAAGCAGATATTGGGAAGTGTAAAAGCAAGATGGCTTTCTTTACAACCAGCTGTTATCAGACTTATTGATATGTTTGATAGTCTCAAGTCTTATTTTATTTCAAAAGAAAAGTGTCCTAGAGTGCTAACAGTCATTTTCAGTAATCCACAATCCTCACTTTGGCTTCATTTTATTAAGTCACAACTCAAGGTGTGTGCAAACACAATAAAGAAAATTGAGAAAGACAATATATGTGGCAGTGAAGTTGCTAATGAATTACATGCCTTGAAAAATAAGCTTGTGTGCAGGAAGGACCAGAATTTTCGAACATCCATAATGATCTCTTTACTAAAGCAATTAGAAGATGGTGGTTTGATCAATGATCATAAATTTACGGAGTCTGCGAACAGTTTTTATGTCACTTTCCTTCAATGCGTGGAAAACTGGACACTACCCTTCGATAAACTGAAAGAACTTCAGTGGGTTCAGCTGAATAGTCCTCCATTGTGGAATGAGGTTCAGCAGTGTGTGCAGTGGATTGCAGAAATTGACAGTCATTCAGAAAAAGTAATTGATGAAGATGAACTATTTGATGAAGTAAGACATGTCCAAAACATTTTTGAAGCAAAAACTGAAACATGGAAGATAAATGGTACAGCAACTGAAGATAAGTGGGTTGAGATATTTAGTGTTATGGACTGGGAAAACATTGAATACAAATGTATTGCGTGTCTTGGGACCTTTGCTTTGACGATTCCAGGAACTAATGCAGCCTTAGAGAGAGTGTTTTCAATTATCAATTGTATATGGTCAGGTGAAAAGAACAGGCTCAATGTTGAGACTGTTAAGGCAATGATCTTGACCAAGACACATTTTCGTGATGTATCTTGCTCAAGTTTCTATACATTTTTGTTAGAACACCCAAACCTTTTGAAGGAAATTCATAACTCTTTAAAGTATATAAAAAGAAGGATGCGAATCGGTTTTCTTGGTCAAGGATTCAATATAGCCTATAAGTGATATTTTTTTTAAATTTATCTGTTAGGTTGTATAATTTTTTGAATATGTTTGAGAGTGACTACTATATAGACGTGATTTAAGAAATGCAATATACTATATCATGTTTTAGTAAATAAAATATTTGTTTTGAAATTAAATATCATAAATATTGCACAAATGCCCAATTAGAGGATCCGCTTTCTCGACAGACAATAATTGACGCGACATGCCTGAGTGTCCCTCTTTTTTCATTATCAGAATCTGGACACCCTAGCCTAAATTAGAATACTGTAGTGTTATTTGGAATCCTTTTCACAGTAATAATATTGACGCCATCGAACGTGTACTAAAGAGATTTGTTAAATGGCTCTGTTACGGGGGTGGGCGATCGTGCCATAGAGCTGAGTATGTGAGTTATTGCAACATGTACGGTCGTCTACCACTGAGCAGTCGGTACACACTGGGTGACGTATTTAGTATACACCACATGAAAATCCTTTTATTAACTTGGAGAGTTTTTAATGGTTAAGGCCAGTATGATATTTGAAAACAGGCTATTTAGTTCCTCGTCGAACTAGTCTACTTGCTTTTTGCATTTTCTCAACGGTGTTTTGTCGATCTAATGTTATTATTTTGGTTTAAAGTTTTCATAGTTTAATTTGCAATGGCCTTTCCTCTATATATTTACAGAATTAAATATTTTCTTTGAAGCAAAAACCAAAACATTCTCCTGAAAAAAAAAACCACATTTTGGTGATGAAATACCTAAAGGAACAGCCTACCATTGAAAAACTTGGCTTCCTTTCAACAATAATGTGAGGGTCATATATTACTTCTTTGTGGCTATTATGCCGAGTGACAAAACCGGCGATATGTGTAAGTGCCTTGTTGTTTTAGAGATGGTTTTCGAACAGTTGTGGCCAATATCAGTACCAAACATTCATCAACTTCCCATATTCCATTCTGGGATCACAGTCTTCTGGTCAACACCACCTAGAGAGAAAGCCTTGCGATACAATTTATGACGTCATAGCCTTCCGGCCGTCAGCGAGCACGCTACCCAGCACGGCTGCTATGAACAACCTGTGAGGAAACGCGACTGAGTGTTTATGTGTCAAATTACGTTCTACAGACGCGAATAAATAAATAACGTAACCATAAATGAAACATATGGTCAGAAGTTGATGCGATCGATACATTACTCTAGCTAATAAATCGACGTTTTCGATCATAATCGATATGTATGCATTTCGAACCTTGCGAGTGTGAACTTGACCGAAAACACTGATGTCTCAATAAATGCGATATATAGAAGAATTCAATAGAAAACTTGAAAAATATTCACCCCATTTTAACGTGAGATGTCGACTACACAGCAACAAATAACTAATTAATTTGTAACAGTTAAAACGGAAATTAATATCTACAGTATAGTCAATCATATATGTCCAAAGGTCTAGGTTTGATTCCCATCTCTGCCGAGAAATATAATTCTAGTTAGTTATTGTTGATTATTGTTGTTTTAAGGGGCGAAATTACGAGGTCATCTGCCCCTAAAAATACAATTCTGATTTGAGTGTGAAACGAAATTCACTCAGCCTCATGAGTTAAAACTGAACTGAGAAGAAGTGGGTTCGATTTCTCCTTTCTCCTCCAGATAAATGCTGGGATTGTTCCTAGCAGAAGACCATGGTCACCTCCTTCCCAAGGGCCGATGACCTCGTAGTTCCTCCCCTTAAAACTACAATACCGGTACCTGACCTTCCCAATTCTAGCATAACAATACACACATACAAATTCTACCCATATCCAAGTACACATGGCTGATGACAGTGATGTTCTAACCCACTAACAAAACAACAACAACAACAACAACTAGCCACAGAAAGTTTTCATCCGTGATAAGAAAACAGGCTAGTAATGGCATGCCTATGACAGAAAAGGTTACCCACTGAAATGGAACAGAGCAGAAGTCATGAGCCATGAAAACATTTACAAAAGAGGAAACTTGTTGTTGTTGAAGATTCATATAGGGGCATGATGATGTGGTAATAATTTAGTAACAAACACTTGATATAGAGTAACCCTAGAGTAGCTTTCATATTGCAATATTTATAATATCAAGCATGGCATACCCGACAATACATAAAACATGCTAATTCCCAGTTTGTTTTGAACAGAATACAGTGAGTCATCTGCAAAAACATGTTGTTCTCATACTTTCTACGTTACACAAACTGTGCTGTTTTGTAAAAAAAAAAAAAAAAAAAAAGACCACTCTAACCTCCGTTTTGTCCAATCCAATGTTTTTTGACAATGGTTACAGCCTATCACTAGTTAAATAAATATAGCCTTTTCAAAAGATCCTTTCCACTTTTCAACACAAAATTGTTGTATTCCCTATTATATTGGTAGCACTGAATGAAAGTAGAACGAGCGATAACATTTTCTATAGTACATGAATTAGCCAAAATACCTTATCAAACTATGAGAAATAAATCAGGGAATTCTGTTTTAAAATATGTTTCCTCCTCCACTGTCTGTGACCCACCCAGGCATCCCAAAAAGGATCACGACTTATATAGGCAAAATTCCAGCTGTGGCCACCATTGTCCACATCAATCATCATCAAACCGGTATTGCCAACCTCGCCCTTATGGTACAATGCCGCACCAACACCCTTCGATTTGTCCAATCCAATGGTTTTTGACGCGTCCAGATCAATGGATTTTTGTCAACCGTACCCCACTGGCTGCGCTCGGCCAAGGCCGCACCTATCCCCGACCATTCTAACCTTCGTTTTGTCCTATCCAATGGTTTTGACAATGGTTACAGCCTAACGCGTCCAGATCGATGGTTTTGTGTAAACCGCGCGCTGCCAAGGCCGCACCTACACCCTACCTTCTAACCTTCGTTTTGGCCAATCCAATGGTTCAAGACAATGGTTACAGCCTAACGCGTCCAGATCAATGGTTTTGTGTGAACCGTGCCCCGCTAGCTGCACGCGACCACTCTAACCTTCGTTTTTTCCAATCCAATGTTGTTTTTTTTTGACAATGGTTACAGCCTAACGCGTCCCGATGATTTTGTTTTGATCAACAGTGATATTGTATCCCACTTCTTTTTATCAACAGTGATTTTAGATCTCACACGTTGGGAACAGTATGTGCACCCCGGTGCGTGCCGCTAGAGTTAGCCTTGATGACAGTTGAACGAGATGCAAGCGCTGTCGAAACATGGCAGCCGTTTTTAAAATACAGTAGCAATAAATAAAAACACATATTTACAAACTTGAGCACGAATATGAGGTTCAGTAGTGACGATTCAAATTGAAATCAACGGTAGCTCTGAATGAAGATAGAACGAACGATGAAATTCTCTACAATACATGAATCAGCCAAAATACCTTATGAAACGATGAGAAATAAATCAGGGAGCGATGTTTTAGTAGATATTTCTTCCTCCACTGTCTGTGATCCACCCAGCCATCCCAAATAGGTCCACGACTTATATGGCGAAAATTACTGCTGTCAGCGCTATTGTTAAAATCAATCGTCATCAAAACAGAGCTTTAAATTCCTGCATTAGGTTTATTTTCTCCTTTAAATTTTCCTCACACGTGTCTCCTTTTTATGATTTACTTTCCTGGCTAAAAGTAGAACAACAAATAAACCTGCACATATGTACCCTCATCTATCGACTTCTCAATGAAAGTACACCTCACTATCTCTCTTGTAATTTTAGTTTTCTTTCTTCCTTTCATGATCGTCACACACGATCTGGATCTATAATTGCAATTCCTCTACATCATTCATCTGCCTTCAGTAACTCTTTCCTCATGTCGGGAACTAGAATTTGGAATAATTGTCCTCGTGACGTTAGAAATTGTACATCCCTAACAACTTTCAAAACGTGCACGTAAAGATTTCCTCTTGAATCCGTAGGCCAACTAGAACAATTTGTGTATGAATGTGTGAGTGAATGACCATAGTATAATTTTGTTAAAAATGTATGTCATTTAAATTGTATAGCTTAGTTAATATCACGCAGTCACCAATTTAATTTAATTTAATTCTAGTATTTAAGTTTTCCTAGTATTTAAGTTTGGTAGGTTAAGTATATCATATTTGAGTATTCATGTAAGTTGCACTGTGTGTGGTTAAGTGTAAGAGAGGGTCTAGAGCCCTAACTTCAGCACAATAAAGGCACCAATCAATAAATAAATGACAGTTCTGCCAACCTCGCCCTTATAGTACAATGAAAAGCAAAGAAGCGCCCAGTTGTCTCTAGTGCGCATCATTCGTGCGCACCACTCAGTTCATTACATCGTGCACCGAATCGAATCGTTTCTTCACCATGGATTGCGGAAATTGGCTCATAACGATCTGTAATTTCAATCGACGGTTCTATGATCAACTGTGATAAATATTTGGTTTTTCCCCCTGCATAACTGTGGTTTTGAAAATGTTTACAGCCTAACTCACCCAGATCAATTGGTTTTGTATCGACCGTGCCCCGATAGCTGCACGCGCCTAGGCCGAACCTACACCCGACCATTCTGACCTTCCTTTTGTCTAATCCAATGGTTTTTGACAATGGTTATAGCCTAACGCATCCAGATCAATGGTTTTTTACAATGGTTACAGCAAACACGTCCCGATGATTTTTTAAAAATCAACAGCGTGTGCCGCTCGGGTACGCCTTGTTGACAGTTCAACGAGACGCAAGCACTGTCAGAACATAGCAACCGTTTATAAAAAGAGCAATAAATAAAAACACATATTTATGTACTTAAGCACATTGCCTAACTTATATGAGGTGCAGTATTGACCAGGTTTCCTCATTTCAATGCTGATGCAAGTGTATAAACCGCGTTCTACTTTCATTTAGAATTAATATTATATTATTTATAGGGTGGATAAATTTTTCGGCATATGCACCTTCAACAGTCCTTATGCGAACACTTTCTAAAAATACTCTCTAGCACGTATCATGTGGATTTTCATTCACGTATCATACTACATTAGATTAAAACTTTTAAAATAGGCCTACATTAACGTTTTCCAATGAAAATAGGTGTAAAATTCTTAAAGAAACTTGCAAGACTTCATTCAGTCCATTGTTAAAAATCTGTACAAATAAAAATTTATTCAGTGCAACATTCTTCCTATACTTCAGTGGTGGTCAGCAATAAGGTTGCAGTATTGCACAACGACCAGATTAATTCAAGAAAAACAATTAATACCGTAATAATATTTTTAGTAATAAAAGCTGTACGTTTCCTTTTATATGTATAGGATTTCATAATTCTGTTCTTTAATAAATTCAGGAAATCTTATAGAAAGTTACTGTGAAATGTCTGAGAAAGCAAAACACGCCAACCGGCTAGGAACCAGGCCCGAGCACCGACCATATCTCAATAGTGAAGGGTATGGCTGAGATGTTAGACCGAGTAGGTCCTAACCCAACAGTTAACTCGGCTGGTCGTTGTCCGCTGATTGCAACAAGGGAGCCGAGGAGTGGATGGAGACATCTGAGATGCTCCGTCAACTGCCGATACTAACTCATGTCTTGCAATGTTGCGCATGCTTGTGACACTCACGGTTCTTTCTCGCACTCGTATTATAACTTATGTTGTTTTGTTCTTGTAAAGGTTTTCATGTAGCCTAACTATTTAATCCGGTGATTCAGTGACAATGTGATGTTCTCTGAACTGCGGCAATCGGGATGAATGAGGTACATCCGTTTTACCGCGCAATTGAATACAGTTTTCTTTAATATCAAGCAGTCTCCCCCCCCCAATGAAAAAGGACAAAACCCATAACAGTTATCCGCCAGTTGCCACTGCTATATTTATAGATTAGTAATTAGCCATGCACAGAATTGGATCAAGTAACACAATATTAATTGAACTACATGGTCATTATCTTGGTGCGCCCCGAAAATCGCGACAAACTGTGGTGTCATTTGGCTGGTCAGGTACGGAGCGAGTGGACCTCGCAATACCCCGCTCCGCTGACTCATATCGTTAGTTCACACATGTTTTGTCATTCATATGGATGTGTATCTGCAAAGTTTAGACGTTAGTATTGTGATTACTGTGATTGTTGGTCATGCCTAGACACCAATTCACATTGCACGAAAGTGTGTATATCCATAATTCGTAAATGAAAAGCAGAAAGTCTTGTTGTGAAACAGGATGAAAATTTCGAATCAAGTTTCCAGGAAGACCTGTGCCTAATGCCAGTACAATTAGGAGGCTCGCTAAACGATTAAAAAAACAGGCTCTGTAAATAATAAGCATTTCAACAGACAACGCTGTGTTCTTACAGAACGGGGACACCAAGAGCCTGCTGATGAGCCAGCTTGGTGTCCTTGGCGAAACACCACACAAGACACGGCACAAACCTAGAAGAATTGCTGAGTTTTAATTCACTGGCTGTAAAAGCCCATATACCATCTTTTTAGATGAGATAGTTGTCCATTCTTTCATCAGAAGATGTCAGTTGTGCGTTACAAGAGAGGGAGGACATTTTCATCATCGACTATGAGCACTGTAAGTACATATTATTGAACATGGTTGGTAAAAGTGTTCAAGTGTGTGCCAACCACCGACTAAACAGTCCACTTAAAAAAACATACGAGCAATAACCACTGATGTAGTGTCACGGTTGACTCAAAACTCATTGATCTGGGCGCGTTAGGCTGTAATCATTGTCAAAAACCATTGGATTGGACAAAACGAAGATTAGAAGGTCGGGGGTAGGTGTGACCGCGCGCAGCTGGCGGGGCACGACTGACTCAAAACTCATTGATCTCGGCACGCTAGGCTGTAACCATTGTCAAAGACCATTTGATTGGACAAAACGAAGGTTAGAAGGTCGGGGGTAGGTGTGGCCGCGCTCAGCTGGCAGGGCACGGTGGACTCAAAACCATTGATCTGGGCGCGTTAGGCTGTAACCATTGTCAAAAACCATTGGATTGGACAAAACGAAGGTTAGAAGGTCGGGGGCAGGTGCGGCCTTTGGGAGACAATTTCCACAATCCATGAATCAATAAACAATTCAATTGGGCGCACTATCTATGAATTGAGTGGTGCGCACGAATGATGCGCACTAGCGACTGAATTGGGCCCTTCTTTGTTTTTCATACTACCGTAAGCGCGAGGTTGGCAGTACTGTCATGGTACTGTTTTGATAACGATCGATGAGAATAATGGCGCTGACAGCTGCAATTTTCGCTATGTAAGACATGTACCTATTTGGGATGGCTGGGTGGGTCACAGACATCGGAGGAGGGAATATCTACTAAAACATCGTTCCCTGGTTTATTTCCCAGCGTTTCATAAGGTATTTTGGCTAATTCAAGTATTGTGGAGAGTTTTATCGCGCGTTCTACCTTCATTCACTGTTACCGTCGATTGTTTTCCACCTATCTAGCCAAGTCAAGTTGACTTGTGTTTTGGAGCGGATATGTGAATGAACTGTCCACTGGTTCTCTACGTATATGTTAGCTTGTGTTTGATGGCTGAATATCATCACCGTCTCATATTTTTTTTAGTTTTGCTCTATGCTTTAAAATATTTTTCTGTGACCTAGGCCTACTTATATGGTGCACCATATTAAGTCTAATAGCCATTTGTTTTTTTGAGTGCTATGCTATTTTATAATTTTCTTCAGGTATTAATATTGGCTGATGAAGGGGATAAAAGCAATTAATCCCTGAAACATGTACCAGGAGCAAATCTAATTAACTTATATTTTCTTTCGTTTATGTATTGACTAAGGCGGATGTATAATTGTTGTTAAAAACTATGAGGCGAGGTGGTCGTTATTGGTTCCTGAAGAGGACTCCTAAGGCGTTTAAGTTGCGATACAATCATTTGATCACCTTGCATTACATTAATTACACTACCGGTACTTATTCTAAATGTATTCAATCACCAACCTGACTCACACACACCACTTTCCCCATCCCAATAAGAAATCTAATGAATGAGATTACTGCAATAGATAAAAAATAGATTAATCAGGACCTGCTACAGGTTATCGGTCTCTAACCTCGTGCAGTTCTTGCAATTTAAACTCCAATAGAAATGAGATACTATCCACTTACACCTCCCACTTGAAATTGATAGCCCCCATAAAACAAATAAACCTAACCTATGACAGTAGCCTGTAGCACATAATTTAGGTTAGAATATTCTGATTTCTACATCTAAATGAATTTTCGAACAGAGGAGCTAGCCTATGCTAAAATTTAAAGGTAGGACTATCTGCTTACTAACATTTAATAAGTCTCGATTTATACAACGGTGCAGTAACTAGCTTTGCATTCTTTTCATCATACATACTAGTGCTCCATTCAATCTTATGTGGCTTGAAATGGAGCTCACACACCTACAAGAAAAGAGACTTGTTACAAGGTTCCTTCCTCCCATTATACTAAACTTGTGAGAATTGGAGCATAATAGATGTAACACGTACCATGGAATATTTCGTAGGAATCCTTGCGGTGAATGGCTCGAATCCATTTCGTCTCTACCTTCATCATTAGGGAAAGAGAAAACGTTTACTTTCGGTCCATTGGCATAATTGCGTATACAATTTGGTACACTGCACTTATAAGGCATAATTTTACACTACACTGATAACCATTAAGTATAACCGGGTAGGAATTCGCAGAAAATCAGTACCTGAAACTGTAAACACGAAACACAACATGCGGAAACGACACCATAACCTCCATAACTCGAATGTTTTGTCTCAATTTTCATGGCCGGTCCTCCGTGACGTCACTCACACGTCAATTCCATATCGCAAGGCTTTCTCTCTAGGTGGTGTTGCTTCTGGTGTCAGCTACTGCAAGGAGCAAGGTTTCTATCGGCAAAAGACCAAGATAGCATTCAACACTATGCGTATTGAGTAGGCTACATTGACAATCCGCTCTCGAGAACTCTGCCGAGTTGATTTGTGTGGACAGTGAGCGACAAGAAACATTCACCAAGCGCCTGACTGATAATGGTATGACAGGAAATTCGACGGATGTTTAAGCTGTAAATGCAGACTGGACTGTACTCTGAAGGGCAAGACCATCTCAAGAGAAAATGTATATTATTATTATTTTTATTATTTTTATTTCTATTTCTTTTATTATTATTATTATTATTATTATTATTATTAGGAGTAGTAGTAGTAGTAGTAGTAGTAGTAGTAGTAGTAGTAGTAGTAGTACTATTTACAGCAGTAGTAGTGGTATAACCGAAGAAATGATTCACACAACTTCTAGTTCTTAAGAGGAGGTACACAACTTTGATGATGATGATGATGATGATGTTGTTGTTGATGATGATGATGATGATGATAGTTTTTTCCCACAAGATGATTCACTCAACCTTTAATGCAGTTAAAGAAAGGGACCCACATTTTGAAAGTTCGATAACAGAGTTTGCGTCAAAGGAACAACTGGAAGACGGAAGTAGGCCTATTTGGCGAAGCCAAGGCAGGAAATTGACGGTTGATTGCGGCACTTTATGTAGAAAGGCCTGTGACGAACCTTGTTAGAAGGCGCAATGTGTACTTCGGTGGAGCGGACGTAGTGACCGGAAGTCCTGTATGCTAACTCTGGCAATCAATAGGTGTAGTCTATGTAAGAGAGGCAGTCGGGGCATAGCAAATGAGAATGAATACACGTTTGAAGCGAAGAAAGAGGACAAGAAAACATATAGTTTTAGGAACCAGGGATCCTCCCATTTCTTTGCGTGGTATCTGAAGCACAGAACGTGATATTTCTCTAATGAAATCTCACCTGCATTAACCGGGAATTGAATCCGGCCCACCTTCCTAGAAGCAAGTAGCTTGAACAATGCGCCGTCACGGCCCCCCAGGAAGAATACACTTAAGATATATAGGAAATCGTTGGCAATTTATTCATCGAAATGTATTATTAATTTGCACGTGTGGCTGTATGTATTCTTCATAGCGAATGAGGTACAAATCCTCTTTCGTCCATATCCTGGTATAGTGACTAGTATTTTTCTTTGTCACCACATATGTCTGGGTTCAATTCTCGGCTCTGCCAATAAATTTCATTCTGGACTGAGGGCAGTAATGGAGTACTCTCAGCATAACTGAGATTCCACCTCTGCCATCCTGAAAAAGGTTTTCCGTTGGTTCCCACTTCTACTTCAGGCAAAAAAACCGGTTAATTCCTGACTTTAGGCCACGGCTGCCTCCTTTCAAACCCTGACCTGAAAGTTTCCCTGTGGTAGGCCTACTTGTACTTGTAAGACTAGGCCTCCACATTCCAAACGGCCTCGGACAAGATAAGTGGATGTTTGAAATGTATTTTATCGTGTCACATAAATCAGATGATAAACGAGTAGTTACCTCAAAACTTGGTGAAGGTGGTGCATTTTATGGGACATACTATTTCACAAATAACAAGGATATCAATATCAATTTCTTCACTTTCACACACTAACCAAATGAACAATAAAGTTTTGTCATAAAAATTTCGGATGATGTTTTCTTCTTAATTTTGACTCCTTCATGGGTTAGATGTTAATGCATTTAGCTAGGGATTCTAGTTTCGCATATTAAATTCTTGGGGTGGTTTAGCCGTTATAACAAATGCTCTGCTTAAAACTGAATAATAATGGGAATACTTTAAACAAAAGCGTTTGTCATGAACGCTTCGTGAGGAAGCATCGATGACCTTGTTTGCAGTCAGATATTAGATACGTAGGCCTAGTTGTTTAATAAAAATTACCTGTGCAACATTTTTAATACGTAGTTTTGTGAAGATCAAAATAGCCTATTTACATATATCCTACTGGTGTTACATAGGACACGAGAAATAGAAACTAGATTTTTAAAAATTGCACAGAAGGCCATTTTTAAGTTCTCATAAAATTCCATTAAATTAGACTTCAGTATATTAGGGCTTGTATGAAGATATACCGTGCCAAGTATCATAGCGCTCGGATGAAATGTCACGAGAAAAATCCATTTAAGTATTTAAAATTCGCGTCGCCGCGATGTTGGTTTAGTGCTCACCAGGTTACTGAATGATCCATCGGTAAACTTATGTTAATAGTCTCTATCAACATTCAAAATTTCAGTTTGATAGCTGTAATAGATTCGTAGATATTGAGAACCGTCTAAATATTTCGGATGGTCGCCATGCTGGATTGTTATATGTGTAGGCCATAGAGTTATGTACCTTTAGATGGCGATTATTGCGTAAGTTCATTATTCAAACGTTCACTTCGATCGCATGATAAGAACACAAGTATTAAAAAATAACTTTATAATTTCGCACAGCCGCCATCTTGCGGTTATCTAAACAATTGAGTTGAATTCGATGTCAGTTGATTAAATTTTGTATGAATAATTACCTTGCCAAGTTTCACTGCGCCCTAACGATTAAATCGCGAATACATTTCATTTGAATATTTCAAATTCACTTGACCGCCATGTTGGTTTTGAGGTCACCAGGTTATTAAAAGTCCCATAGGTGAACTTAAGTTAAAAGCCTCTATCAACATACAAAATTTCTGTCTGATTAGTGTAATAGATTTGTAGGTATTGAGAGCCGTCAAAATAATTCGGATGGTCGCCATATCGGATTCTTAGATATTGTGCCCGTCAGAGGAGCTGTCAGGGTTGCCAACAACCGAAGTGACTTCCCAGGCACCTCACCTGCCGGACCCATGTACCGAGAGGATCGGATGCATTTATTATAGGCCATAGCAGCACGAGAAACTATGATCCAGGGGATCTGGGGTAACATGGTGGCTATGGTCATAGACGGCCCAAGAAAATACATCCTAAACAACTAGACTGAGAAATGAAAACATCCAGACTTAAGTAAAACTCGTGAACACTTTTATTTTAAAATCAGCAATCACCTATCCTTGTTCGGAGGGTTTATATCGGCTAATCCGCAAACTAATAAAAAAAGAAGGAAAAATAAAGATTCAAGCCCTACCTGTAAACTAATGTTAACCCTCACGAAAGATCTAATTACAAAGATAATCAACCACAACAACAACGCTAGGAAAATGGTACGCAAAGAATCCCTAATCCAAGTTACAAAGTTCAAGTTACTAGCCGAATTTACATTTAACAGGGCAGCAAAAACAAATCTAAGTTACGATGATACCATTTCCTTATTTACATTTAACGTTAATTAATTTAGCTAAGTCCTAACAATGAATACAAAAATTTACGGCGATGACGTCCGTAAAGCAAAGCATTAACATCAAATCTACATGACAGCCAAGAAAAAAACACACTCTTATAAGCTATGTGTTCATCAACACAGAGAAAGGTGAACATGGGATTACACACATTGTAAAATAAATAAATAAATAAATAAATAAATAAATAAATAAATAAATAAATAAATAAAACACAAGGCCAAAATGCATGTTATTACCCTGCCTACACGTTTTGGAAATACTCTTTGCATCCAATGCCATCTAAGTGCGTGTTAATTAGGTTGGCAATGGCGTAGTTATAACTACGACTTACATCACATGAGTGTCGTGCTCCACCAGCTACGAACTAAAGGTTAAGCAACACTCCGCCGTCTAAAAATAGTGACATCAGTCCTAAGAAATTTCCGCAAGGAAATGTATAACAGCACGAGGTGTCGGTCAGCAAGCTCAAAATGTGCATTTCAAGATTGTCAGAA
Organism: Meconema thalassinum; assembly: GCA_946902985.2. Taxonomy (NCBI): domain Eukaryota; kingdom Metazoa; phylum Arthropoda; class Insecta; order Orthoptera; family Tettigoniidae; genus Meconema; species Meconema thalassinum. Next base: position 206,275,325 of record OX336389.2, on the reverse strand, counting down.
ACAATTAATTAATTATCAGCTTGTTTAGAACAATTATGCGCTTGATTATTATTTCGTAGGTTTAAATTCATTGTCGGTTTATGACGATAGTGCTGACGATCCTAGACACCTGGGATGAGCAGTAGCGTCTCCTGCGATATCATTTATCTGCTGTCATATCGACATAAAAGTCGGAATACCTTCAACGAGCTCCCATCGCTCGGACAATACAATAACACAAGTTATCAGTGGCGCTCGGCAAATCTGATTAACCTCGGACAGGCCTGGGAAACACTTCAGTTACCTCCCGTTAATAACAAGTCCACAGAACTGAGTCTGGACATACGTGCATTACAAGCACTAAAATACCATGAATAGCCTCCAACAAGGATGTCTTACACTAGTCAAATAACAAAGAATAAACCTTATCTGAATATTAAAAGTACACTCTCAAATAGTGTCAAACGTAGTCGCTATGCAAAGCGATCAAGCATGTGACTTCTGCCAGTCACCCTTCATAAGATCAAAATATCTGATTTATACAAAATGGCTGCTGAGATCTTGACCCAAATAATGAAAATACAAAACTAACAGAAAGCGATGCTATAAGCATTCGTCTAGGGTCTCAAATAAGTATGTCTTACTTGTGTGCGCTCGGTGGTCTCTGGGTAATGTCTCCACCAGTTCATAGCAATGAGCTTGTGCTCGTAACCTTCGTTGCGTCAGGCAACTTTTACAAAACACTAGATTCACATGTAGGCATCAGTTCTCTCCAAAGAAAGTCCTATATGAACTGGCCTGTGGCTTATCCCATTATAATATCTAATAACACAATTGCACTAGGTAGAAACACGCAGTAAAAATGAGACGTAACATGTCTTTCAGAACAAATAGTAGTAAAAGGTAGTTATGTCACTCAATCGGAGTGTCTTTGACATGACAGAGATGCCACTTCAAGTATTGTTTACATTATCATAACCAACAAAAATCCTGTGTCAAATCACTAGACACAAATAATACAGAAAAATACGCAAATTCTGACATCTGCTGAGTTTGCTAATGATACGATGTTAGTCCAGGGTTCGATGCTCTAGTTGCATACAAGTTAATTCCCTGACTATGTTTTTCACCAAGAACTGGATGGCATCAAAGCTCATCATAATGAAACATTTATAGCATAGTTACAAAACTGATGGTTTCAGTTGACCATCAACCGATACGGCCTCATCTAAACAGATGAGTGGCGTGACATGAAATTACCAAGAATGGAGGTCACAAAAATACCACTAAAAATAACGGCTAATCGTCGTATCGAAGAAAACAAACAAAAATCCCCCACACCAGGGTTAAGCAGAGTAGCTTAAAAACTACAATCACATTTAGCTAGCAAATAGACTTGAGATCTCTCGACGTCCAAAAAAATGCACCGAATGAACCATGTTCAATCAAAAGGGTGGCTAACTATCACTATAAGTGAATGGCAAATAAATGAGTGCTAAATACCAAATCCTACCTATTGGCTGTCAAGATGAGTTCGGTTGGTTTAACTAAACTACTCCACCACAAAAAGAATCGTACAAAGAGAGAAGGAACGGACTCACTGACTTAAGGCATCATCACATCGTTCTTTCCAAAGAACTGAGGGGTAAAAATCATCCTCTGGTTTCCGGACAAGGGTTGTCCAAACTAGGCCACCATTCCAGGCCTTATCCATGACCAGGGTTTTGATGCGTCCTCGTGGCGGACATAATGATGTCATCTGCTTCTCTCCCATGGTGGTAGAGGTCATTCTTCATATTCCAACACGTCCATCTCCTCCATGTGCGGTACCTCTGGGTCTTCCGTCATGTTGTAGTTTCCTTAGAACGGCTCCTTCACTTTATGGAGTTCTCACTCCATCATCCCCATCGTAGATAGATGAATAATCACTTCATACACGTGGTCAGTTGAATAATACATGATTGGTGGTTATTTTCACTCGTAGAAATCGCAATTATAACACAGCTTTCACCGAAGCTAAAATGATTAACAGTAACAAACTCACTGAGCTTACACAATGCAAACTTGATCAAATTGCCCATGCACTGTCTGCTTTCACAGCTTCTATTATCTCGCCTACTTGGCGTGTTCTCACAGATTTTACTGTCACTCTGAATCACGTGGCATCCTAGCAATCCACGGTTAAAAATGCTCGCAATAGCGGCTGGAATGTTTTCACTGTTTGTGACGTTCAAGTTAACCACAAGAACTGTTATTTGTTCACTGACTTTAGAATATTTTGTGTCCCTCGTGGACATAGAATTCTGACGGCCTCGTGGTTGACATGTGGTGTTCCACGACGTCGTACTTTTCACAAATTTTCACAAATTTAATAATAACGTAATTTACGCACACACAGGCGTTAAATATCACTCGATGGCACACTACTTGGTGCATAAAAACACAACGATGAACGTTGATAATTTCCTCGCCTTCAAGGTGGACTATTTCCTCGTCTGGCAAGACGGAGAATTTCACACGTCCAGTGTGGACGATAATCCAAACTCGAGTGCGTAGTGCGGCGCTCCTGCCTGCTGGATCTAGTGAATACATGAGTCGTTTAGCGACTAACACTCCCCGTTTCGCGTATCTGCGATGTAATACCTTACCATAATATAACATCACATTCACCAGAATGTTTAGAATATGCTGAATTACAAAATGAGATGATCTGAGCCTTGTGAAAAAAGGAGATATGTTAATAAGGACTCAGATAAAAAAAATCGTGGATTTCTTTAAAGTCAAAAGTACATCCATGACCATCTCCAGCCATGCGCTGGTCTTCGGGTGCGTTCAAAGATGATGCATTACATTAGCAAATGTGTTGCAAGGAAAAATATCAGAGAGCAGGAGCTCATTGGGCTCAATATATAGGCCATGGTGTTATGTACCATAAGATGAAGATTATTGCGTAGGCTCATTATTCAAACGTTCATTTCGATCGCATGATTAGGACACAAGAAATTAAATTTAATTTTATAATTTCGCACAGCGGCCATCCTGAGGTTATGTAGACAATTGAACTAAATTAGATGGCAATGCATTGCAATGCGTATAAATATGTGCTGTACTATGTTTCACTGCACTCGAATTATTAAATCGCGAGAAAATTCTATTTAAATATTTTAATTTCGCTCGGCCGCCATGTTCGTTTTGCAGCCAGCAGGTTTATAAGGTCATATAGGTGAACGTATAGTAGTGCCTTTATCAACGTTCACAATTTCAGGGTGATGTCCGTTATAGTTTTGGAGATATAGAATCACGGTGAAATATTTCGCGCGGCCGCCATGTTGGATTAGTGAAACTTACAAAAATTTGTCACGGTCGAGGTTGACGAGGTAGTAGTATGCACTTACTGAGTTTCATTGAAATCGCTTCTGCCGTTTAGATTTTGTTAGGGACACACACTTATGCACACACATTCACACATGCTCACACACGGACAAAAGGTGATCTCATAAGCCTATTTTTTTTATTTTTCATAAATGAAAATAGGCCAAAATACCATCTTCATGGTTCTTAAACTCGATTTGATTTTCGGTATTTTAACAGCCTAATCGATGCACGTTATATTATCGCAAGTGATAGTCTATATCTATTTACAATGCTAGAGAAATACTATGTAGGCCTACAGTAAAATTAAGAACGCACGCGTTTCAAATATCAATAGACGTAGCCTACATTTCCTTCATCCACATGCAATCCATACAGCGCAAATCACAGGGGCGGGCTAGCTTACGAAGAGGGATAGTTTGATCATTCACGTAGTTCCTATGACACTGCCAATGACTCAGCGACTCATTCTGAAACATACTACAGTAGCAAAGACATTCAAGACAGAAAAGTCATGCACAAGATACTGTAACAACAATAATAATACTATTACTGTAATAACCTGAGTATAAGCATGTTTCCTATGGGATATTACTGTAACTGATGCGTAGCAACAGACTTAAGGTATACATGACGAAGTACAGTACACGTGAATGAATTATGAGAAAGGCATCTCAGAAATGGTGGTTCGAGTTTCTTACTTTAGATCATTTTCTTCGCAGAATGTCATCTCTGTAGTGCTACCTGCAGACATTCCAAAACTTTCAGTAGCCATCTGAATTAAACCTCGGACGAAATAGGCAATATATCATGGTTCCGACGATGCCTAATTTTCAACAGTAACTATCTCAAATAAATTGATTACTGTAACGTATACCGCTCGATCACTTAACTTGACACTCACCCACTTATTGTAATAAGGTTCTACACCCACAAAGTTTAAAGCTGAGATATTGAGCACCGAATTTCTAGTTCAAATAAAAGAGCTGCCCGTAAAATAAAGACGCGAATTAATGCGGCTAATAGATCACCGATTAGTATATGGACTAGTTGTGCTGCTTACCATATTTACAAAATGAACTCACTTGAGATAGAACTTCTTTAACAATTCACGATGATTATAGCCTGGACGGTGTGTGATGAAGCCTCTAGGCTAGTTGGATCACTGTAGGAGACACCCCTCACGTAGATCAAGATGATTGCATGCAAAGATTTTAAGCAAGATGTCGACAGCTCAGGGGACAAGGAGTTCTAACAGGCCTTTAAAGTCACATAGATAAACTTACCTTAGTATTATCTTATCACCATACAAAATGTCAGGGTGATATTAGTAACAGCTTCGGATATATAGAATGCCGGTGAAATATTTCGCGCGGCCGCCATGTTGGATTAGTGAAACACATTAAAATTTGGAACTCAGGGTCGAGGTCGGATAGGGTAGTAGTATGTCCCTACGAAGTTTCATTGAAATCGCCCCAGCTGTTCAGATTTATTAGGGACACACAAAGTAGAGCTGGTATTAATTGATTTTCAATTAATCGATTAATAATCGATTAATCGATTAATTTGAAATTAATCGGAAACGATTAATAGATTAATCGAAGCTCCTTAAAACCGATTAATAGATTAACCGATTAACCGAATAATCGATTAATCGAATAATCGATTAACCGAAAAATCTATTAACTGATAGTAGACACGAGATAAGAAAATAAGTTTTGAAAATGGTTTAAATGAGAAGTCATCGCTTAAGTTGAGTTAGGCTTATATTCGGAATGATGTATAGAAATCTATAAAAGTTAACTTTAGCCTAAAGATACGTGTCCTTCCTTGTTTATGTTAACAATAACCAAATAACAGTCAGTGACCGTGGAAGGACAAACATCACTCAAATTGGGAAGAGTTTCAGGAAAAGAAAACGAGGAGTTTTCAGCAATGCTTTTGAATCTTGTTCAATTTTTGTTGGAAAGGCTGTTTACAATTTAGGACAGGAACAGTTTTGTTTTATTCTGGTTTAGCCTAATTTCCACAAAGACCTGTAGTTTGTAACTCTTCAGGCGGTCAACTTGAATTTGCCCAAAGACTGGGCGGAGTCCAATGTATAAACTATATGAATTATAAGTAAACAACACTCCTAGGAACATTACATGTGTTAGTTATGATCGCTATTACAATCACTATCACTATTACGTCGCCACACTGGAATGCTCCGAGTGGGTAAGAGATTTCACAAGCCCTTCATCCAGGAAAGCCACCAACAGCAAGGAGGTTCAGTCATGTTTTGGGGTGGAATCATGACTGGTCTGGTGTATACAGACAACATCGTTACAGGATTTGCTACCACAATGGGTGAGGGCTTTACATTAGTGGACTATAATGCTCGTGCCCATCGAGCTGGGGTGGTCAATCAGTTCCTTCAGATGCATGTCATACAGAGAATGGAGTGGCTTACCTATTCTGCGGACATGAACTGTAATGAAAATGCCTGGAAAGAGCCCAAGAGGGCAATTTCACACCGTCCCAATCTTCCAACAAACAAACAGCAACTGATTGAAGCTGCTTTCCAAGAGTGGGGGAATCTGCCCCAAACCACGTTGTATTCGTTGGTGCTCAGTATGCCTCGTCATCTCCAAGCATGGATTAGAGCTCGTGGTGGCCATACATGTTATTGATATGCCCCAACATGAAAAGGACGGTTGTGTGCTCAGTCCCACATTATCACTTTTGTTATTTGTCGTGTGTTTCTGTCTCTTTTACAAAGCAGATTGTGTGTGGCTTTTCTTAGTATGTACCTTATATTGTGTATAATATGACAACATACACATATCAAAATAAACTAGTTACTGACTCACAATATGCGGGACATTTTTTGAGCATTGTCTAATAACAAACACACTTCAGCTATTAAGCTGTGTCTATAAGTATGGGTTATGATATTTACAATACATATACTTATGTAATTGCAGTAGTGATTAATCGAGCACAAATAGTTAAGATATGTAATTTTTTGTTGATATACTGATAGTGGTGATTGATCTCCAAGTTTACTTGCATAGTGCCATCATGTGATTGTTATTAAATGGTCAGGTTATTGTGTCAGCAAAAGCGTCCACACGTTGTGCACAAAAACGGAACACACATCGCTCAGACTGCTAAGTGCGCCATTTATTAACTATCAGTATCTCAACAACCGTGTGAGCTAGCCGTGGTCGTTGCGCATGACTGCTGGCAGTCGCTCACATCCGGGAGGCGAGGAGGTTCGAGGAGGTCTTCTGAGGTTTCCCATCTTCTTTCCAGGCAAATTCCGGGGTTGGACCCTAACTATAGGCCACAGCCGCTACCTTCCAACTCCTCGTTCTTACAATGAAACTTTCCTCCCCAGACAACACTCCACACGAGACGGTACTTGTAGCTCACCCATTGGGTGTCCACCCCGAAGCAGCTACAAAACTGAAACTGGCAAGCCGAACATGTCCTCGGACACTCCCGGCACTAAAAGCCATACGCTAAAAAAAGTATCTCATTAAAAATCACATATATTGGATATATTGGCTATCGACTAGTTTTTTAGTTTAATTGCTACTTCAAATAAATAAGTGTAGGCTATTTATTGTAATTATCATTCCATACTTCTCCAAATAGAGTAGATTTAATAGCCTAAGTGTAAATGATCTGATGATGATCACTTGACGATGGAAACTAGACATCCAAGTGTATTTATTAACATCATGTAGTATTTTTTTCAGGATTAGCGCCCAAATTTCGATTTCTAAGGCAAGCCTAAAAAAGGGCTTCCAACACGGTAATCCTTGGAGTGAAGTTAAATGAAACCTCAGAGAGGGCGTTGAGCAGTGGCTAGCATTCTTAGCTGTCACCAGAGGGGTCTGGGTTTGATTCCCGGCTCTGCCAAGAAATTTAATTTTGGTGTGGGGGCTGGAACGGGGTACACTCAGCCTCGTGAGGCAAAACTGATAAGAGGCGGTTTTGATTCATACCTCAGCCATCCTGGAAGTGATTTTCCATGGATTCTCATTTCTACTCCAGGCAAATGCCGGGATGGCACCTAATTTAAGGCCACGGTCGGTTCCTACACATATTCTACCTGAATTACAAATACACACACTGGTACAGACATTGCAGTGATACATGGTATCAGACTAGTCTTAAACACACCCCAGTACACGGGGATATGAGACTACGATGTTGAAAAGCCCCTAAAATAATTAAAAATAAAAAACATCATCCATCATGGGACTGCCCTGGCTAACCATGTCGAGTGATTGCATTAAGAAACCAAGTTGTGTCATAGTTTGTTGATTCTGTGAGAGCGTCGTTAAAAGTGCAAAATACATTCATTAATCGACAAAACAAATCGAAAAAACTGTTAATCGATTAATCAATTATTCGAAAAACCGAATAATAGATTAATCGTTATTTGCTACAATTAATCGATTATTCGGTTTCGATTAATCGACTAAAAGTTACAGCCCTACTCGAGATCACTGTTGAATGCTGGGTATCCAGTGCGTAACTGGCAACTTGGCCTTGGGCTGTAACAATGTTCATAACGCAACCTTGCTTCTACCAAATCTCAGAATGCATTTCGATGTATTTGAGCACATAATCGACAGTTATATCTGTGGCTTATCTTGCTCCAAATACACATCTATACACATGTCCATCAACGCAATAATCAGTCATACAATTAACTCTGCCACATATCCAAAGTTAAGAAAATATTCAAAGAGGATAAAAGCACAGATATTCCTATCCACCAAGTGCTTTGAAATTTGAAGTTATCACTATCGCCCTCGTGCGATGTTCTGAAGGTAACCTACACCTTCTCCACTCCTTATCACACTTCATAGTAGGTTCTGAACAATATCTGGGGTGCACAGTGGGTCAAAATCGAAATCTAGGAGGACAAAATTATTTATTTTCATAATAAAAAATCGAAATTTATTACTTCTACAGCATTCTCATATAATTGCCGTTCACTATTTTGGGATATAAACGCATCTTAGTGTAAATCTGTCACCACTGTTCGAGCAGTCTGAATTGGAGGGTGAATGTAAGTGGCTGTGGTTTGGTTGTCTTTGTGGTTAGTGTGATGCTTTAAGATGGAACATGCAGCTGAAGGTATGAACTTCGTAACGTGTTTCAGTTGTTAATGGGCGTAATTGTTACGTTATTTTAGCTATATTTGCTTTATATAATATTTAACTATAATTTTTAAAATTATATTTTCACTTAGATTTTTAGTATGTCGCGTCACTCTGCGTCACTTTCTACTTAATGTTAAAATGTAGATAAAGTCTTGTAGTTTACGCCTGTCACAAGATTTTTTGCATCTTTTTGCGACTTACTGAGTTATTTTACGTTTTAGAAGATGCCGCGAAACCAGTTCTCACACGTTTACAACTGTTTGAAGCACTGGGTTCAACAATTATGTCAAAAGTGGAACTTTGTGACTTTGTTAAAAGTAAATTAGGGGTAGAAAATTGTTCTGAAGAGATAACTGAATGCTGTATCAAACTCCTAGTCATAGACAATTTCTTGCATGTGTAGACGTAGCTTAAAAAGGTCTAAACTGATATTTATTATGAAGTAAACAAATTATATACGTTGCTTTCACTCTAAATTCATGATTAAAACGTAAAAGTAATTTTGTTCCCCTAGATTTCGATTTTGACCCACTGTGGGCTGTCCTTCTCGACACAAATTAAACATAATCAACAACACTTCAACTTCCAGTGTTGTAAAAATGATACGTTGATATTAGCGCAGAAAAAGCACGGTTTCTGAAATCAAGTATACCAGTCCTGCTATTTTCCAAACTCCGGAAAAAATGTGTCCTCTGAGCTTCACGAAAAATGAAATAAACCATTCTACAGGTAACAGGTGACCCTTCGTTCCGTTATATGATACATCATAAATTAAGGGTGTATAAGATAAATGAGTGGGTGCCTCTGCTTTCCACAAAATCAAATATAAGAATATCGTTAGCAGAAAATATAGCTCGTAGGGCTATGAGCATTTATGTGTGCTTTCTCCAAGATACAGTGGTGCGCAATAGGTCGCACATAGCATAGTTGTGCCACAGGGTGTTTCGAATAGTAGTAAATAAGATCAGGCTGTCAGCAAAGCTAGAAGTTGTTAATGATGGCATGATAAGAATAATTCCTACTTAAATGGTTGCTATTGTGTGCGGTTCTACAACTACGCAACTGAGGCATAGACCTGAAGAGATAAGAATTACTGGACTCCCATGGTCGACGTGCTGGATCTCATGGTTACCTAGGGATCATAAGGTCATCTCCCAGTCCTGGCTTCGATCCTATCTCATCCCGTAAATCCATGGTTTCCTCTTCTTCTTCCTCATCATTGAATATCTGCTCCAAGCATACCCCTCATAAGGTAGTTTACTCCATCACGGACGTCATTTAAAGCTGATGAAAGTATCGTGCACGTGGTGATTTTAGCATCTCATATTGACGTTTAGTATAATAATTGTAGCACAGAACTTACTGTAAATTTTACTGATATAAATCGAGCCCTGACGTTACACTTATTTGCAGACGGCTAAAATTGGCCCTGTATCTGCCACTGGCTGTAACGAGCATGCGGGTGATGTTCAACCCACTGACTTTATTACCGTAATCAATATCGTTGCAAATCGTTGCAATCGCACACAAATATATTTTCGTAACAATTGTTCCTGGTCAGTTTCCAGTTCAATAAGATCATAAATCGTTTTAAGATACTCACGCAATTCCTGCAGTACATTTTTAGTATCTCGTGGCTTGTCCACGTCGAAATTCGTGCCATGCGGTCGCACAAAAGTTGCAGTGCACTCGACAAAAGTCACTGTTTCACTGTTTTAACGTGCCTCCTGCACACACCAAACAAACGATACTTCGTTGTGTTACAGCGGTAATATTATTAGCAATTAGTGCTCACTCTTATATGTTTCAATTTCACGAAAACTCTCGCGATAGCGCGTCTGCACAATTGTCAAGCAGACTCAGTTGTGACGTCAGTTTAGACGAGTATCCTCGTTCAAGAGGGAACTTAGCAAGTCGTGTAGCGACTATTCAACCCTCCTTCCCATATCTGCGAGGAAATTATACTTCAATATGTCTATAAATCCGTAAATATGTGGGAAAATATGCTGAATGACGTTGAAGAAATTGTGGAATACCGTAGTTGAAAATACACATAATTTCTCTTCAGTCTGAAGATTGGAATGCAATACAAGAATCAAAATAAGGGTAGGAGCTAGCTCGAAGCTTCCATGGTGCGTTCTATCCATCGGTGGATGTATTACCAACATATGCTCTTGAAAATTAACACAAACATGAGCCATGCAGGCTCAATATATTCAAGATGTCGGATGCGTTCAGTATTGAATATGGTTACGTTGTAACTCAGGAAATCTACGAGTATGTATGTCTTATCAAGCTTCCTGAATGCCTATTTTGGTGAGGATTGAATAATACCTTACTTTTAAATTAGACACCACCGCCATATTGGAATTAATTAACCAAAGAAGATGACATTGGTGTCTAACCTCCGTAATAAAATGGTACGTCAGGATCAAATATAGTAGAAATGATGATTGTTTCATCCGGTAGCTGACTTCAACAAAGAAACATCGCTAATATGGCGGCAATATAAAAGGTGCGGTTAAATTGCAAGAGTGAAGGGCTTCATCTGCATTATGATTCATTCAGGCATCTAGGAACTGATGTGGGGGACACAAAACACCGTAGAAACTGACAGACACACACACTCGTGGGTACTGTGTGTGTTACAGTATAAGCTTATTTCATGTTGATGAATGTAGGCTGCAAATACCAGCCGCACTTGCTGGAGAAACGTCAGATATCAAGAAGCATAGAAAACTGAGAAATAACTTTCTTCAGTGTTGCCTGATCTATGGAAAAATGATTTTCAGTCGGTCAACACGGACGAAAAGTCCAATAATCTAGGGCAGTTAATGTTTATATGTTCTACACAAATACCTGAAATGATATGAATATAATATCTTGCAAGGTATGTACTTCACAACTTAAATAATTAGGCAGGTGACATGTTTGTTCTTAAAGTGATCATCTTCAGATTCGTCTACTGTAATTAGGCCTAATTCGCCGATATGCTTCGTAAATATATGCGTAAGTACAAGATAAATCATGGTTACAATGTTACAAAACGTCAAGATATTATTTTCATCTCTCCTGGTCGGGCGTTATTAATCTCTACTGCACATGATTAACGATTAGCATCCAAAATTACACTTATTTAAACAACAGGTCTTAGAATGTAACAAACGCTGCTCAGTGCTGCTATCTGACATCTATAGTATGAAACATTGCAGCAGCTGGATGAGTTTCCCTAAACTTGGTCTCTCTTGTGTTCATTTTTAGCCTATTTCCATCTTTTGAAAAAATAGGCTTATGAGATCACATTTTGTCCGTGTGTGTGTCCCCTAATTAAGCTAAACGGTCAAAGCAATTTCAATGAAACTCAGTAAGGACATACTCCTACCTAGTCTGACCTCTATCGTGCCTTTAAATTTCAATACGTTTCACCAATCAAAACATGTCGGCCGTGCAAAATATTTCACTGTCATCCTATATCTCCGCACCAGTTACCGATATCACCCTGAAGATTTGTATGGTGATAAAAGGTATTACTATAAGTTCACTCATATTTTACTTTCAGAAACCTATTAAGAACAAGACCAACATGGTGGCCAAGCGAAGTCAAAACATTTAAATGGACTTTTCTCGCGATTTAATCATCTGAGCACAGTGAAACTTGGTACGATAAATGTTTATACAAGATCCATCTACTGACATCTTATTTACCGTAATTCAATTATTATAATCTCAAAATGGCGGCTGTGCAAATTCCTAAAATTAACATTCTATTTTTTGTGTCCTAATCATACGATCAAAGTGAACGTTTGAATAATGAACCTACACAATAATGTTCATTTAATGGTACATACTCTGTGGTCGACATATATAACAATCCAACATGGCGACCAACCGAAATATTTAGACGATTCTTAATATTTACGAATCTGTTATAACAATCAAGCTAAAATGTTGTAATTTGATAGGGGCTATTGACATACGCCCGCCTGTGGTACTTTCAATAACCTGATGAGCACAAAACCAACATGGCGACAACGGGATTTAAATAATGAAATCGAATTTTCACGCGACTTACTCATCCAAACGCTGTGAAACTTTGCACGGTATATCTTCATACAACCTTTAATATACTGCCGTCTAATTTAATGGGATTTTATGCGAATTTTAAAAATGGCGGCTGTGCAGATTTTCTTAAATCTCATTTTTATTTCTCATGTCATAATCAAGCAATAGAAATGTAGGATGGTAAAGTGAACTGTCATAAGAATATTCATATTCTGGGATTTGGGCTAATTCTATAGCCTATATATGAAACAATCCAACATGGCCTCAATACAATATATTTTACCGGTTCACAATATCTCCGAAACTATTTATGCAATCATATTGAAAGTTTATATGGTGATCGAGAACTAAGTACATACATGTGACATTCCAAATCCTGAGAGACACAAAACAATATGGCGGCCAAGTGAATTTCATATATTTCAAATGATGTTTCTGGCTATCTAATCACATGAGAGCAATAATGCTAAGAACAGCAAATCCTTATTTAGAGCATAGTATAGAGACATCTCATGTTTAACTGTTTAAAAAATTCAAGCTGGCATCAATTTGAAATTTTGACCTCATTTTAACTTCACTTACCCTATTACAGAGATTAAAGAGAAGATAAGTATGATAGGCTATTATAATATTCATAATATAATGGCACTAAATGCTGTAGCTTATTATTTGTAAATCTAGAGGTCGAACCTTTGAATTTTCTTCAACATTTTCGTGACGTGTTACAGAAATAGGCCATTTAGCGGGAGGCGCCCTATTCACCGATACTGAAAGTTATTATAGCAAATACTTCCTCAATATAATGGTGTTGGTGGAGACATACAGCAGGTCGTGTACCATAAGTTATTTAGCATAAGCAGAGAATATATGGAAAATCTTTTTAATAGCCGGGATAATTTTTAATGGAAAAGGCCAGTAGGATAAATGAAAATAGGCTGTTTAGCTCTTCACGGAACAACTTAATTAGCCTATTTTTATCATATGAAATATGGGATTTTAAGATCACCTTTTATCCGTGAGTGTGTGCATGTGTATGTTTGTGTTAGGGCTGTTACTTTTAATCGATTAATTTCAGATTTCGATTAATCGATTAATCGAAACCAACTAATCGATTAATTATCGTAAATAACGATTGATCTATTAATCAATTAGTCGATTAATCGATTAATCGGTTTTCAGAAAAATCTATTAATCGGTTATTTGAATAATCGATTAATCGATTAATCGGTTTTTGATTTGTTTTGCCGATTAATCAATGCATTTCGCAATTTTAAATACGCTCTCACTGAATCAACCAACTATGACAAAACTTGGTTTCTTAATTAATCACTCGACATTGTTAGCCGGGGCAGTCCCATGATGGATGATGTTTTTGATTCTTTTAGGGGCTTTGCAACATCGTGGTCACGTATCCCCGCGTACTGGGGTGTGTTTAAGACTTGTCTGATAACATGTGTCACTGCGATGTCTGTACCAGTGTGTGTATTTGTAATTCAGGTAGAATATGGGTAGGAACCGACCGTGGCCTTGAATTAGTTACCATCCCGGCATTTGCCTGAAGTAGAAATGAGAAACCATGGAAAATCATTTCCAGGATGACTGAGGTAAGAATCAAACCCTCCTCTTATCAGTTTTGCCTCACGAGGCTGAGTGTACACGTTCCAGCCCCCACACCAGAATTAAATTTCTTGGCAGAGCCGGGAATCAAACCCAAACCTCTGTGGTGACAGCTAAGAATGCTAGCCACTGCTCAACGCCTGCTTTGAGGTTTCATTTAACTTCACTCCAAGGATTACCGTGTTGGAAGCCCTTTTTCAGGCTTGCCTTAGAAATCAAAATTTGTTCGCTAATCCTGAAAAAATACTACATGAAGTTAATAAATTCACTTGGATAACTAGTTTCGATCGTCAAGTGATCATCATCAGATCATTTACACATAGGCTATTAAATTTACTGTATATGGAGAAGTATGGAATGATAATTTCAATATATACACTTATTAATTTGCAGTAGCAATTAAACTACTAAACTAAACATATGTGCTTTTTGTTGAGATACTGATAGTTATTAAATGGTGCGCTTCGCAGTTTGAGCGATGTGTGGTCCGTTTTTGTGCACAGCTTGAGGACGATTATGCTGACACAATAACCTGACCATTTAATAACAATCACATAATGGCACTAAGCAAGCAAACTTGAAGATCAATCACAACTATCAGTATCTCAACAAAAAATAACATATCTTTACTATTTGTGCTAAATTAATTACTACTGCAACTAAAAAAGTGCATGTATTGTAAATATCATAACCCATATTTGTCGACACAGATTAATAGCCGAAGTGTAAAGATCTGATGATCGCTTGACGATCGAAACTGGTCATCTAATTGAATTTATTAATCTCATGTAAAAAGTCTTTGACCGTCCGAAAAACAATAAATTTCGACTCCGAAGATACAAATGTGACGTCTTACGAACGAAGGTATGTCTAAAGTCAACACTTAGGCAAGTTCGATAAAAACTCAATGATCTCATGGTAGGGCAGTTATAAAAAGCGCGGTAAAAATAGGAAATATTGTAGATGTAGCGTAAATATTGCAATCATTGCAAAAGACGAGCTGGACGTCTATCTTGGGAATTCACCGCCTGACTTGCATACTCACCCTTTTTCACAGGTGGAAAATGAATAAACAATATATCAAAGGCCCGCTAAACAAGCGACAAAATACTTGATATTCCCCGCTGGAAACATTGTGACTGCAAAGCGGAGCTGCCTCGTCCCAGAAAAAGAGTACTTGCTAGTATTTTTGCACCAAAACAGACCGTCTATTGAAATATATTGTCACATTTATTTTTAAATAATGCATCTTGTTTGTGAAATGTTGAAGCCATTGTTTCAGTGCTGCCTATACAATAACTGTCAGTTGTAAATCTTCAGTCGGTCAACATGAATTTGTCCATTGACTGTGCGGGGTGCAATGTATATAAAATATGAGTAATAAGTAAATGAACTCCTTGAAAATTACACATATTAGTTATGATCACAATGACCCCGGCGGGAGTAGGCAGGCTAACGCGTAACAACTGTAGGACCAAGGCTCCGCTGAGATATGTAAACTTATGCATAATAGAATTCAAGTGCATGCTCTAATTTTATTTTATTTATTATATTGTGTTATTCTTATTTGTATACACGATCATAATACTCATAAATAATTCACAAACCCTTATTAAACAAACTACTCTTATGCAGTGCTCAAAAGGAGTTTGCATATTGTGATTTAGTAACTTGTTAATTTTTCTATGTGTATGTTATCATATTATACACAATATAGAGTACATACGAAGAAAAACAACACACAATCTGCTTTGCAAAAGATACAGAAACACACAACGAATAACAAAAGTGATAATGTGGGACTGAGCACACAAACGTCCTTTTCATATTGGGACATATCAATACCGTGTGTGGCAACCACGAACTCTAATCCATGCTTGCAGACGACGAGCCATACTGAGCACCAACAAAGCCAACGTGGTTTGGGGCAGATTATCCCACTCTTGCACAGCAACTTCAATCAGTTGCTCTTTGTTTGTTGGAGGATTGGGACGTTGGGAAATTGCCCTCTTGAGCTTTTTCCATGCATGTTCAAAAAAAAAAAAAAACGACAGGTTCAAGGATGTTGTCTCTATACACCAGACCAGTCATGTTACCGTGGATAGGAATTAGAGGCGTACGCCGACCGAACATGATTCCACCCCAAAACATGACTGAATCTCCTTGCTGTTGGTGTCTTTCCTGGATGAAGGGCTCTTACCCACTCGGAGCATTCGAGTGTGGGGACGTAATAGTGATAGTGATTGTAATAGTGATCATAACTAACACTTGTGATGATTCCAGTAGTATCATTAACTTATAATTCATATATTTTATACATTGGACTTCGCCCAGTCATTGGGCAAATTCAAGTTGACCGACTGAAGAGTTACAACCTAAACCCGAATAAAACAAAAATGTTCCTGTCCTAAATTGTACACAGCCTTCCCAACAAAAACTGAACAAGATTCAAAAGCATTGCTGAAAACTCCTCGCTTCCTTTTCCTGGAACCCTTCCCAATATGATTGATGTTTGTCCTTCCACGGTCACTGACTGTTATTTGGTTATTGTTAACATAAACAAGGAAGGTCACGTATCTTTACGCAAAATTTAACTATTATAGATTTACTAGCAGTAGTGCCCGGCTTTGCCCGGTGGATTTATTTGTTCTACGGATGATAAGGAATACTACTACAGAACTGGCACATGATACTTCAACTTACAGAAAAAAATATTTTAAAAATATTATTTTTTGGTGGCGGTGGTGGTGGTAATGGTGGTGGTGGTGGTTGTGGTTGTATTGGGGGTGATAAGTAGTACAGTATAATGGACGTAACAATCAGTTCATTTTCCCGTAATGATAATAATGAATAGGGAAACGGCTATTTTGTAACTACAAAACTCACACATGGAATTTACAAACATTTTTTTAAATGATTAGAAAGAGGAGTAAGTGAAATAAAAGACACTCCCTAGGACCTATATATCATTGGCTGTTAGAAATGTATAGACCAATAGTGTCGTCTTTAGTCGCAAAGCGCCGTAGGAAAATAATCAGAACACTTTGGAAAACTTCGGCTGTCCCAAGCTACTGAGGTAGCAATAGTATCATTTATCGCCACATAGCGCTCAACGATAAGGTTCGGAATAAATGAAGATGAATTTGAAAGCACCAACGCTTATTGCAGCTGGTAAACTCAGTGTACTGCACCAACACCATTGCACTTATACAGAGGCATAATATTTTCATGACGATAACTGTTTTAAGGGGCCTAAGAGATCCTTTTTGCACTAATTACCCCCCCCCCCCCGTGACTGCAATTTATAAACAGAGCAAGATGCAACTATTTTCGCAATTCTGCACGAGAACACTGGTAGGGGTGACGTGATGCATCCCGAACTGCCCGTCAACAATAGACTTATTAAAATACTCTTACAGTTACACTACTACGGACATGAATGGTTCTAGTGCCTTAATACGTGGTTTTCAAGTTTATTTTGTCCGTTATTATAAATGTAGAGAATGGAGAGCTTTGTCCAAAATATCAAGTGGACAGTGTTACCAGCAGGGTTTCAAAGTGTATGTAAAATTTGGTGCAATTAGGAGAAACGGTGTAGATTTGTGATAAAGGGCATAAATGCAGGGAATGGAGTGGTCTGTCCAAAATTTAAAGTGGACTGTGTCACCCTGCAGGGTTCCATAGGGTAAGTATACAAAATGTGGTTTAGATCGGCGAGACGGTGTAGACTTGTGCCAAAGGAGTTAAATGAAGGGAATGGAGTGGTCAGTCCAAAATTTCAAGCAGACAGTGTTACTCGTCGGGTTCCAAAGGGTAAGTATGTAAAATTTGGTTCAGATCGGTGAAACGGTGTATATTTGTGCCAAAGGGCCTAGATACAGGGAATGGAGTGGTCTGTCCAAAATTTCATGCAGTGTTACTCGTAAGGTTCCAAAGGGTAAGTATACTAATTTTGGTTCAGATCGGTGAAACGGTGTAGATTTGTGCCAAAGGGTCTAAATGCAGGGAATGGAGTGGTCTGTCCAAAATTTCAAGCAGACAGTGTTACTCTCAGAGTTCCAAAGGGTAAGTATACAAATTTTGGTTCAGATTGGTGAAAAGGTGTAGATTTGTGCCAAAGGGCCTAAATGCGGGGAAATGGAGTGGTCTGTCATAATTTTCATGTAAGCAGTGTTACTCGCAGGATTTCAAAGGGCAAGTATACACATTTTGGTTCAGATCGGTGAAACGGTGTAGATTTGTGCCAAAGGGCCCAAATGCAGGGAATGGAGTGGTCTGTCCGAAATTGCATGCAGATTGTGTTACTCGCAGGGCTCCAAAGGGTAAGTATACAAATTTTGGTTCAGATCGATGAAACGGTGTACGTATCACTAACCATAACGCCAGCGCATATGGATCGAGCAGTTCGGGAGTGCCTGTTCTACCGACTTATCTGAACAAAAATCAATATTTAAGGTTACCTGAGGGGTGTAGCCTAATACTACATAGCCTAAACTATACCTCTTGAATCTGGGTATCATGTAAAAAAAGAATTTTTCAAATCGGACTGGTAGTTCCAGAGATTAGCGCGTTTAAAACACAGACAAACTCTTCAGCTTTATTATATTAGTATAGATATACATCATTCCGAAAGTAAGCCTAACTCAACTTAAGCGATGACTTCTCATTTAAACCATTTTCAAAACTTATTTTCTTATCTCGTGTCTACTAATGATTTAATAGATTTTTCGATGAATCGATTAATCGATTGTAGGAATGTTCGACTAATCGATTGATCGTTTCCGATTAATTTCAAATTAATCAATTAATTGAAAATCGATTATTACCAGCTCTAATCTCGAGTGAATCTCGACAGTAATGTTGTTGACACACGACGAGTAGTTCCACATAACATTCTAGACTCAATGCTAAGTTATGGTACAGATTTAGGTCACAACTCATCGCTGGAATCCAATATAAAACTGTTACGACACATGTTTGCAAAGTCGTGTATGCTTACGACAGTTGTTTTGATACTGTTTCATGAATTAATAAATTATGAAAGGAAGTTTATCCCTGTTTCATAACATGACCATACCGTGTATAAATGTAGCAACTTGAGTTATAGTTCGGCCTATTGAAGGCTAATGATGGGTAGAGTTTGGATGTTTTCCGGTAATGATGAATGTCTTTTTAATCAAATAAGCCGAGGTGTTGCGTGTTTGAGAGCCGCGTATTGAGCTTTTTATAGCCAGTGTTATTGTGCTACCTGTGAGGTGGTAGTCAGATGTATTATTTTTACAGACAACAATTTAGAAATGTGTGCTTGTTTTCGGCATGTGTCTTCATGGTCAACTAGCCATCTAAAACACACAGTGGGGGATCTAAAACGACGAACTAAAACGTAACTAAATCATGAAACCTTTTTTGTAAACCGACGACTTACAAGAAATCTTTAGCTAATTTGAGAATGATGCTAAATTTTATCTAATATTTTTGTTGTTGACCGACGCTTTGAGCCGAGTCTGTTTATGATGGAACAACCATTACTTAGGACTAGCTGATACTATTTTGAGGCGACGAAGGTCATTGGCACCAACATAGTTCGTAACTTGTGGGCCGTTGTGACTAATGTGATGTCAGACGCAGTTCTTACTGCGCTATTGTCAGCCTAATTACATGCATTTAGATGACGATTGGGTGCAAAGCGCATCCTAATTCGTTTAGATAGGCTTGGTAAATAAGAGTGTACATTTGATTTATTAATGCAGTTATCCATGTTCCCTGTACTACTGCGTGTATTATTTAGACTTGTTGTTTTTGTTTGCCATGCTAGGGCATGATTGCTATTATAGCTTTGTTATTTCTTTGGTACGGATGCTTCTCACCGTACAATAACGTAAATTAGGGTTTAGCTAAATAATTAACGTTAAGATAAATGTTGGGCGTGACACTATCGTAACTTTGCTTATTCTTATTGGTGCTATTAAATGTAAATTTACCCTTGTGACTTGTGGACGATTAGTATTCTTGCTTTGTTGTAAATTCGATTATGTGATTATTTGAATTCTTAACAACTTATTGTATTATTATAGGGATTTCATTTTCGTGCCACATTCCAAGCTTGCATGCTGTTCGATTTTTGTAAGAAGGACTTTCGCAAGGGTAAAACTTAACGTCAATTAAGGAAGGAGTTATTTATTTTTATTAGCTTTCCGGACTAACCGATTTATATCCCTCTGAAGTAGGATAGGGGTTTGTGTCTTTATTGAATAAATGTTTACGAATTTTACTTAAGCCTTGATCTTTTTATTGCTAGCTTTGTGTTTTGGGTGTGATTTTCCTTGGGCATGTCTATGATTTTTCCCCAGTAATACCTGATACCCCTTGGTTATCGGTCTCGTGCCGGAGCTGGCCAGAGGAACACATCCGATCCTCTCAGAGTGTGTGTTTGGAGGATGGGGGTGTCTGGAATGCCATCTACGGTTGGTGGTACCCTGGCAATCCCGTCTAACGGGCACAGTATATAATAATTTAACAAGATGTTCAGTAAAGAACATATAGCCTACTTTCTCCTAAATGTATGGGTATACCCATTTCTATGATTACATAAAAAATAGGCTACAAAGATGAACATTTTCACTTCATGAACACATTTAGCAGTAGCCTGCCATATTCAATGCATTTTAACAATAGTCTACCTCTGCTCGATTTGGTGACAATCACATCTCTCAATTGTGTATCAGAATCATTTACGTTTACATCTAACAAACGGAAAAATTGTTGAACCCGTGTGAGTTTAAAAATGAAATAGGAAGAGATAAAATCGGAACGTCAAACTCAAGTATTATTGAATAGGTTGATAATTAGTGAATTGAGTATATCTACGTGGCCATCAACGGATTGTTCAGCCTATACAAGATTCCATGGAGTTATTCTTCAGCGTCAAAACGTGCTATGTTTACATTCTCTATGTTACGGAACGTAACCATCTTTGGTTGATATTTACAGCATCGGAAAGATTAAGAAATGTACGGATTACTATCCATGATGAAGTACTTTGTCTGGGTGGTTATTTATAAAAATATCTATTAGTGTAGCGGAATTACTAGCGTTATGATTAGCTACAAGTGGAAAAACTGCAAGACTGAAAGACTTTGCGAAATCTTTGCATATCTGCCGTGGATTCTTAATTCAATCCTTATCTTCAGACCTATACTTCTATTTCACTTGATAATATTGAGCAGAAATTCCAGTTCCTTTTTCAGCAAGGCCCTCCATAAAGTTGAAGAAGGGGTAACGAGACCTGTTCAGTGCCGTTAAATCCTGGTAAGACAAGCCAGACCGCTGAATGCACTTACCTCTCCTTGACACGAAGTTCAACAGTAAACTTTGGAGAATGTTAATGGAATTACAACTGTGTGGTCTAGCAGGAGTTCTCGTGTTAGTGCCTCGTGAAACAAAATGTGTTTATCCTTTAAAAGCTATTATACGGTACTTACTCGATAATTAGTATGCATAATCCAGAGTTACTTAGAACCTGCAACACACAACCATACGTAGCCTACGTCTCTTTTTCACTAGTTTTCACGATAAACGGCTGATACAATTCTTCCACTACAAGCATGCATAAACTGCATAACCCAGATGTTAGACCCCTTAAAACAACAATTATCAACATCATCATCAAACTGCATTCTATGTCCATATGTATCCTGTACTGCCGTTTTCCTCCGGCGTTGCTCGATAAGGAACCCGAATAATGTAAAGAACCATAACAGACATTTACACAGAAATCCAGATCAAATCGTTTCGATCCCCCATTTTCAATTCAAACTTGGGCATAGAATTGAAGCTATTTTGTGCCTTGAGTGGACGATGAGTTCTATTAACAAATTTTCAAGAACATCGAGAAAGCACAACGTAAATTTATTGGGTGGGTAGTTCAGGAAACTGAAAATTAGAAAGTAATTTATTTCGCGTAAAATTCGTTTAGACTTTTCAAACGACTTATCGTAACTAAACATTTAGTACGGTACTCTGAATAACGCTAATGCCCCTGTATCTTAACCCTCAATATGTTTTGTAATAATACTGTATATAACCTTTCCAATCACCAGATAAATAACATACCCGTCTTCAAAGATAACTACAGGACTGGTGAAGAAAACAAGATGTTCTGCAAGGAGTATAAAGCCTACTATCTTTGAATCACATGGGTATAGCATTCACTCTCTGTCCTTATCAAGGAGTATAATTGAATGTTCCTGTGACAACCGTTAAGAGTTATACCCTATATAAGTCTCCCCGTTTACTAAGAACCGTTGTAATTCCACTTTTGCATCCAGAGGAATTATTGATTGGAACATTAGAAAAGTACGCCATTTATATCATCTTGGCTTACAGGATTGAGCCGCGTCGCTTATCGGTTATTATTTCCCGACGTTTCGGCTGACATTGCAGCAGCCTTAATCATGGGTGGGTACGAGTTGGTGTCCGTACTCAAACCAACTCGTACCTACCCATGATTAAGGCTGCTGCAATGTCAGCCGAAACGTCGGGAAATAATAACCGATATGCGACGCGGCTCAATCCTGTAAGCCAAGATGATAAACTTGACACCGGCCGCGAAAGCCTACGATCTAAATACGCCATTTATGTCAGAAATTATTTACTTTGCGCCTTCTGCAGAGAAAGCCTGTCAGATCATCTGATTAAATATAAAATTTAAATATCACGTCAAAATCTAAATCCTAACTAAAAATACCTCTAACTTCGATATAAAATTTTCCATTTGCGCAAATTTAATTTTCAGCAAAATTGTTGACTTGGAATGAATATCTTCCAACAGTCATATCATCGTGGAATGTTTTTCAACCTTCAATGGAACATACTGTAAACACGACCAAGCTTGAACTATTAAAACAAGATCTACCTTGATGAACTCCAACGTCGGTTTACTAGGTCATCAGCTTCAGTCTTTTGCTGTCTCCGCTGGTCCTCCTTCTTTCTCTCCCAGGATGTAGCTGTTCTCGTACCTCCGTTGTTGAATGTCGCAATGAATTGAAATTGCTCCAGTACGTCTGCCGTGGTTGTACACAACTTCTTATTCTGGATCGTGTTGGAAAATCTCGTTTAGTCATCTTCTTCTGGAGTTTGTTCGAAGATCGCATCACACTCGTTATTCACATCCTGATGTTATTTCAGTTACTTCTGACCAAATCAATCCCATGTTCCCTTTGATATAGTTTACAGACTAATTGTCATCACTGTTGCACTCATCAATGAATATATCCCCCTCAACTCAGTTATGTTAATCATAGGTGTACCTTGAATTTCTTTGTTGAAGAATATGGTACGTAGCATACCCTTAATAATGCTCGCAATCTTCCGAAATTCGTACTTGTCAAATACTTTATATTTTATATCTTTCCTCTTAATTTTTGATTACCTCTTGTTGTTGTATCGTACAATATTGTTAAAGTGTTCAACATTCTCATTAGCAATCTTCATCTAATATTTTTGAAGTGTCATATTTTTGAGTCCGCTTGTGCATACATTATTTCACCACAACTAAAAATGTTTCATCGAAAGTTTTCAAGTTCAACTCTCATATATCGACTGTACGTAGACTAAGTTCACTCATCTAATAAATGTATCAAAGTTCCGATGCTCGACTATGCCATTTGTATTTGAAGGAAAATATTCACTCAGTCTCTGTATGTTAAGTATCGTAGTGTCGAACTTTGGATTTCTCAAATATTTGTGAGTTCCAACTCGTATAGTAAAATCACTTTACTGAGCTTCAGTATCGCCTCGCGGTGATGTCGACTGTTCAACTCGTCAAATTATATCACAGAAACTCCGCACTTTCCTAGTATACTGTGACGTTAACTTGCTCCCTTGACGTCCGAATTAAGAGAGTCCTCCTTCCTTTCCCTCAATTCCTCACTTGCGCATTTTTTTTTGTTGTCTTTCCAAAATTTGTGCGGCAGGTCTCCCGTGTTCTCTTCTTTCACAAATTGTGCTGAATCTGTCGTCTTGTTTTAATATAAAAAAACGAGAATTCTTACGTTAATTTTCTCTTACCTTTGCATTCGTTCTTCTTCTTTTCTAATTGACCTATCTAATTGTGTATGTGGTTTTAATTAGCAGTAATTCCTTGTATTGCTGGTGTCAGTTCAGTCACATGGTATGGTACATTCTTTCTCTCCCTCTTTTGAGTCCCGTGTCGTCATTTTTATCTCTGGCATATTTATTCTAATTTTAATTATTATCCGGTCTCATCATCTTTTTTTTTCTTTGTACCTTTCCGCGTGCGACCCCTCGCTGACTCCCGCTAGCTTGCATAAAATAAACAAACGAACAATCGAATCTCCTCATAATTCCGTTGATAAATTCGATCCGCCTCTGGTTTCTTAATCCACTGCAAGTCTCGTGTCGTTAAATAATAAATAAATACAACTCTCTGCTCGCTTCTTAAATTTGACAATTTTCTTGTAATTAGACATCGTATTTATGGGCTCAACACACGTATATTTGAACCGTGTATATTTCAAGTCTACTTTCATTTTTTTTTTTTTACAAAATTCGAAAGTAGGCTCAAAAGACTCCATGGTATTTATTTCACCGTTACTTAAGGGCTGTCAGCTGGCGCATGCTCGTGAAAGCGTAAATAAGTCCTTAATATGCACGTTATTAATAAATATCTCCTTGCGGCACCTGCCGATTGAACCTGGGATAATCCCTCAGAAGATGTACCATTAAAAGAAACTTACTTTAGAGAGTAATCATTCAGTAAAATGTATTCATCCAAAGCATCCGAATCAGTCAGACTTAGGTGTTTTCTAGAGGCCTTTTTGAGATAATATAAATACGTGCTAAATAAAGAGTGCCCCTTGCCGTACTAAACATCTCTAGTGTCCACACTCATGTATTGACGAAACTTTTAAGTCTAAATTCTTATATTTCTCCGGGACTTCAAAAACCACTCGCGGACGTTTAATGGTCTTCGCCCGTCAATCTAATATCGAACTCCCACACTATTTCTGTAATATTCCAGCGCGGACCAGTACTCTTGGCAGTTAGAGCAAAAATCCTTGACTCTTCTCGTTCCCAAACTTGCTTGGTGATTTTCTTTTAATATGTCGGCAGCGTTTTTCCATTTCTATTTTATCCTTTGCACGCACGCGGCTCCCTGGTTTTGCTTGAATTTCCAACAAAAACTGTCACAATGAAATAATGTCGTCTTCCGCGACCAATCAATCACTTCGCTTGCTGCCGATAACAAGTTCCGACAAAGGAGTTCCCCTCCAGCTGTCTCGTGTCTCACAATAAATATAGATAAATACAGATTCAGGCTCACTTTCCAAATATCATAACTTCCAAAGAATTCAATACATACGTAATGTACTTACATGCATGCATACGTACACAGAGTCGGACACATGGGCATTTCGTTCTCGTAGATCTGATTAGTCTACTTTTTTTGTACGAAATTCATAAGTAGGTTAAAATTGTTGGATAACCACAAAAGGATAAATCAATGCAACCCTTCACCTCGCCCACAGCTATTTCTTCTATTTTCAAAATATGGAACAGTTGCATGGGAGCAGGACCACATTGTGATTGTCTGACAAAGGTATTTACTTGGGTCTCATAGTTAACAACTGTCTATTTTATATTAATATTATCTGACTAATATAATTGGGTTTCTATAACTGCGTTGACAGACTGAACAGCAATCTTTAAAAATGTTTCAACTCATGGTACTCAGAGGCATCAACATACACATATGGCAGAAAGATTGTTGCTGCAATGCATGAGGACCTTATATAATTGCTGCCTGTATCCTTGACAACCTCCATCTTCTTTGGTCAGATAGAAAGGGAAATTCCAAGCCTATAAATGCGTATGATTTAAGCTTGCTTAGGCGAGCTCAGATATACAGTTTTGCAAATGATTTTGAAACTATCTGGTAGAGATTCAAACCGTAGTCCTCAAATTAAAATGCCTTCTAAAACTATCTAAATAAATCTAACATTGATATGAATGAAAAATGTGTGCTATAAGAAGGGGTTACGTACAAATAAGGATAGGCTACATAAAACATTTGAATGTTTGGTTTCATCGATTAATGACGATTTGTTCAGACTAATCGTCTACAACGAAATACGATTTTAATCATTTTTATTTTTATTTCTTCGACTGTACATAATCGCTCAGCAAAAATACATGTGTATGTAACTTGCTGAATTTTGAGCAATGCAGGCAACCACAAAATTATCTCAGTTTCATGTTTCTCCGGCTTGGCTCCGTGTTTCATTCTTTTGCTCATTGTGTGTGTGTGTGTGTGGAACTTCTTACTGCGCGAAGTTGTTATTTCATATAAGGCCCTGTAAGAATGCAGTCATTATCCTCGCCTACTTGTGTGCGTGGAATTTGTGTATAATAACCTATATTATTGCGATGACTGTTTAAATGTCTGCAATGTAATTATTAGGGTCTAAGTTTGAGTGCCGGTAGGTATCCCAATATTTAAAAACAAGATGTTCAGTAAAGAACATATAGCCTACTTTCTCCTAAATGCATGGGTATTGTTATAACTCTTTGTCCTTTTCAAGGAGTATGATTGAATGTTGGTTGTAGTAGCTTTTTGAAATACAACGTGCTATAGGGATATTAAACATGAATATGAGGTGCCCTTTGCTAGTGCTACCTCTGTACCAAATTTCGTTCATTCGGTTCTACCGTGTTCGAATTAATAGGGGGAATCAATTTTGACATAAAGATGGCCGCCATCCGCAAACTATTAGGCTAATGACCTTGTAACCTATATTTTATGAGTCCCCCCATGACAGTTTTAATGTAGGCTCGTGGGTTTATTATTTCTTTATATCATGTTATCGTGTTGGCAACGTGTTCAATTGCATTGGACACGTCTGCAGTAGACGCAGTGTCATTATTATTATTATTACTATTATCATATACGTATGCTTTTTATTATTAATTATTCAATGTATTTTAGGTCACTTTTGACGAGATTCTGAAGCTAGCTCTAATCATATGTTGTCTAAGAAAGTTTATTAATATTGTTCGGACCACTGAACCAGGAGTCAGGTTCATGTTTTGGTCACACGTACAGGAGGCAACCCTTAATGGACACTATTGTCTCGAGCAGGTATGCTCGCTCACCCAGAGGGGGTGATGAGGAAGCGGCCGAGAAAATGCAATGAGTTGCCTGTACAAACAGGCGTATGACAATAGCAATTCTGAGAAGACTCCCTGGCAGAGGTGCGGCTTGAGGGACGGGCTGTGGCATTCAGACTGACTGCACTGCTAAGAAAATTGTCTCGCTGGACTTTGAGATGTCAGGTTGTGTAGGGTGTCTCTCTTGAGCTGAGCGCTTGGTGTTTCTACGGAAAGCTTGAAGACCGTACGGTACCTCCGAATTGTTTTAGTATGGAGGGTACCACGTGATTGGGTTCTGGCTGTAATGCCACAATCATAGTAGGGCTAATACCCATCAAGATAACTGTGCTAAGTTGAAGAAGACCTTCATGGCGGTAAACCATAATGGCATGGCTGACCAGCTTCAAAGTGGTGATGAAATGGACATATTGGGCAGACGACGGCATTACCGGTAATGTGAAAAACAAATAATAAATCTTTAAAGGCCTAAATATTATTATTATTATTATTATTATATTATATTATATAGTTTTAATTGCATTTCTTGTGTGTCACTCTTTTTATTATATTTATCAATTTCTTGCATGCAGTTTCAGAATATAAAGTAAATTTAAATTGGATAGTTTCTTTTTAGTTAGATGCATGTAAACCTTCCTTCATCTTTATTAATTTATAGGAGGTTTTGGTAAGGCCTATGTACGAGCCAGTCCTTTCAGAATATCTGCACACGCCCGGAGATAAGAAGAGTTTCGATAAGGTGGATTTGTTTAATTACAATACCAATTATGTCAGTTGCTTAAATTTTAAAGAAAGGCCATTTATGAGGCAGAATATTCATTTTTATTTAAATTTTGTATCTTCAAAGTTACAAATGGCTTCTCTGGGTGAAGCCATCTTGTGGCAAGAATTGAAAGATTACAAATGGCGCCCAACTATGGAGTGTGAATAAGGCTGGCTGGTGCATAGTATGGCAGTACGCACAGGTAATTTGTGAAATCTGATCGGGTATTTTAGAAAGGGTATATATGTTCAGTGATTTTGGAGGGTATGCTAAATAATAAGAGTGAGCCTGATTTATTAAAGTTGAGATCTAGAAGTGTTGACGGAAGCACTCTTGGTCATTCTAGAAGAGGCAGGAGTCAGTCAAACAGGCAGACCAATAAGCGGTCAGATTCCACAAATTCGAGAGTAGTTCTTAGTAAAATGGCAGATAAGGATGTGATTTCTGGTACGTTGGAGGGACGTGAGGGGGCCGAGAAAGATGATGTTGCAACTAGCAAGGAGTTAGGAATGGGAGAGAATAGTGAGGAGGAAAATGTAGGGCTGGGGGAAAACTCACAGATGATCAAGTTAATGGAGCAGATGATGTCTAAATTCAGTAGTAAACTAAGTGATTTAAGTAATAAAATGGATACTCAGAGTAGTGATTTAAGTACTCAAATTAATAATCAAAGCAGTGAATTTAGTACTAAGATAGACATTCAAAGTACGGATTTAGAGAGCAAAATTAATAAGATTGTAGAGAGTATGAGTAAAGGCTATAAGGAAATTCGTCAGGAAATTGCTAGTAGAATTGAGATGGTAGATAAAAGATTCGAGCAAGTTGAGGAGAAGATGAGCTTACAGAGGCAGGGCATTATGGATACTGTTGATAACAAGATAGGCGAGGTGAGTAATGAGGTAGCCATTGTCAAGAAAGAAGTTAGTGAGAGGTTGATAGTTGTAGAGGAAGAAATGAAGGATATAACTGAGATTAGAAATAAGCAAGTGTCTTTCGAACAGGAGCTAGCGGTTTCTTCAGCCAGAGTAACGATGGTAGATAAGAGTGTAAAAAGGGAGATTAGTGAACTGAAATCCTTTAATGAGAGCGAAAATTTGAAATTAAGAAGAGAGCTGAATCAGGCCAAGTCAAATAAGGAAAATTGTAATCACTCTGTAGGACATAGTAACTTCTATAGGGAATCTGACTTACCTAAATTTAGTGGAAGGCAGTTTAACCCTATGGAGTTTGTTAAAGTTGTTCAGAAGAGGTTTTCGAAAGTGTTAGAAGATGGGACTTTAGACTGGGATATTGTTGAGGAAGTCATATCATTAGCTTTTGTAGGGGAGGCTAAATCTTGGTATCAAGTTTTTAGGGGAGGTTTTCAGGGGTTAGAAGATTTTAGGCAGAAGTTTGAGGGAAAGTTCTGGAACGAACAGACTAAAGGAAGAGAAAGAGACAAGATTTCTTTTGGGAGGTATCAGTCGAATCAGGGGGTGAGCATGACGGAGTATTTCCTCACACATGTCCTTATCAGTCAGAATTTAGACACTAGTTCTTCTGAAGGTGATATTGTTAGGCGTATGGCCCGTCATTTTTCTGATGAGGTGAAGATGGCCGTAGTCATGCAGGATGTAAATACGATTAAGGACATGGAACGTGTGTTAGACAGGTTTGATACTTTGGGTAGAATGGGAGGCAAACGGCAAGAACAGGGAAGGGAAGGAAATTACGATCAGGGGTATCAGGAGGAAGGGAATAGGCATTATGAGCGTAGGAATATTGATAGGCCAGGTAACTTTGTGAGGAATGATAGAGGGAATTTTGTAAATAGGGATAGGGGTGACCAAAGGAATTTTCGGAATAGGGGGCGCGGAGAACAGAGGCAGGCAGAAAATCGGGGACCTGGGGAACAAAGGCAGTTAGAGAATAGGGGGCGTGAAGAAGAGAGACAGCCAGCTCAGCCGAGTAATTTAAACGGGAACAGGGCTCTTTAAGACGGTCAGATAGAGGGTCCCATCCCAGTATTCCAGTTCATGTGTTGAAGAAGATAGAATACGACCTTGATGTCAGAAAGGAATTGTTAGATGACCAGGTTGAGGTTATGCAGGAGAGTTGTGAGCCTACGTTGATCAGTCCTGTGATTAAGGTGAAGATATGGGGTCAAGTCGTCGATGCCTTATTGGACTCAGGGAGCATGTGTTCTTGCATTAAGGCAGGCTTTTATGATGAGGTTAAGAGTAAAGGAGAAGCCATAGAGGAGATTCCTGTGTCCAATATATTTATATTGTCTGCTGTTGGGACTAAGTCACAGAGAGTGCGTAGACAGGTTGTCGCACCTATGTACATTGATGAGAAATGTGGTCGTCAGAGTTTTCTAGTGGTCGCGAATTTAGTGTATCCTGTCATATTGGGTGCGGATTGGTTAAGCAGTCAGATGTGTAAGCTTGATTACGGCGAATCTAAGGTGAGATTCAAGTGGGGTGAGAATTTTGATACGATTAGTCTGAGTTATCAGGTGGACTCGGGAACCTTTGTGAGTATATCAGTGTGTGTCCAGGTTTTAAATGAAGAGGAAGAAGTCAGTGAGGTTAGTAGTGACATGGTATCAGAGGATATTCAAAGTTGTAGTATGGTAGTGGAAGAGGAGCGTGAAGGCGAATTTTCAAGTGTTGTGGAAGATACCATGTTGGAGATAGAGCAGAAGGCTCAGTTGTTAGAGGTCTTGAGAGAGCACAATGAGGTGTTCTCTGACAAACCTGGTAGGACACATGTTTACGAGCATAGTTTCGAGATCACCGATAGGTCTAGTTTTAATGGTGTTAGATACCCGATACCACACGCCCATGTCAAAGCAGTAGATGATGTCATTTCGCAGATGCTAGACGATGAGGTGATCGAATTCAGTAGGAGCCAGTATGTCAATCCGTTGGTAGTAGTGATTAAGAAGGATGGGTCAGTTAGGCTATGTTTGGATGCAAGACAAGCTAATAAACGCATTGCGCCGGATCATCAGCGACCGGAAACTACTGAGGATTTAGTTCAGAGATTTGGGGGTAAAGAATGGCTGTCCACATTAGATTTGAGTGCTAGTTTATGGCAGGTACCCTTACGGAAGGAGGATAGGCAATTCACGGCTTTTTGTTACAAAAACCAGCTGTTACAATTTACACGGATTCCTTTTGGTATGAAAACATCGTCAGCTGGGCTCATTCGCGCACTTAACATCGCTCTGGGACATGACACAGGTGATTTCACAGCCAGTTACATCGATGACTTGGTAAGTAAATTTTTTCATTTGTATGAAGGACCGTATGAAATTGCACGGAAATTAGGGGCCTGTGCGTACGAGCTCCTTACAAAGGACGGAAGGGTGCTAGGGATTTACAATATTTCCAATCTGAGGATGTACATATCCTAGTAGCCCTGTTGGTTGTGTATATATTTGTGGAAGGAAGGAGTTAGGATTTTGGAAGGGAAGTCATGCCTAAAAGGATTGCTTTTTATTCTATGGTATAGGACCAAATGAATGAAAAGCAAGGGGGCGTTCTGTAACCTATATTTTATGAGTCCCCCCATGACAGTTTTAATGTAGGCTCGTGGGTTTATTATTTCTTTATATCATGTTATCGTGTTGGCAACGTGTTCAATTGCATTGGACACGTCTGCAGTAGACGCAGTGTCATTATTATTATTATTACTATTATCATATACGTATGCTTTTTATTATTAATTATTCAATGTATTTTAGGTCACTTTTGACGAGATTCTGAAGCTAGCTCTAATCATATGTTGTCTAAGAAAGTTTATTAATATTGTTCGGACCACTGAACCAGGAGTCAGGTTCATGTTTTGGTCACACGTACAGGAGGCAACCCTTAATGGACACTATTGTCTCGAGCAGGTATGCTCGCTCACCCAGAGGGGGTGATGAGGAAGCGGCCGAGAAAATGCAATGAGTTGCCTGTACAAACAGGCGTATGACAATAGCAATTCTGAGAAGACTCCCTGGCAGAGGTGCGGCTTGAGGGACGGGCTGTGGCATTCAGACTGACTGCACTGCTAAGAAAATTGTCTCGCTGGACTTTGAGATGTCAGGTTGTGTAGGGTGTCTCTCTTGAGCTGAGCGCTTGGTGTTTCTACGGAAAGCTTGAAGACCGTACGGTACCTCCGAATTGTTTTAGTATGGAGGGTACCACGTGATTGGGTTCTGGCTGTCATGCCACAATCATAGTAGGGCTAATACCCATCAAGATAACTGTGCTAAGTTGAAGAAGACCTTCATGGCGGTAAACCATAATGGCATGGCTGACCAGCTTCAAAGTGGTGATGAAATGGACATATTGGGCAGACGACGGCATTACCGGTAATGTGAAAAACAAATAATAAATCTTTAAAGGCCTAAATATTATTATTATTATTATTATTATATTATATTATATAGTTTTAATTGCATTTCTTGTGTGTCACTCTTTTTATTATATTTATCAATTTCTTGCATGCAGTTTCAGAATATAAAGTAAATTTAAATTGGATAGTTTCTTTTTAGTTAGATGCATGTAAACCTTCCTTCATCTTTATTAATTTATAGGAGGTTTTGGTAAGGCCTATGTACGAGCCAGTCCTTTCAGAATATCTGCACACGCCCGGAGATAAGAAGAGTTTCGATAAGGTGGATTTGTTTAATTACAATACCAATTATGTCAGTTGCTTAAATTTTAAAGAAAGGCCATTTATGAGGCAGAATATTCATTTTTATTTAAATTTTGTATCTTCAAAGTTACAAATGGCTTCTCTGGGTGAAGCCATCTTGTGGCAAGAATTGAAAGATTACAACCTATTAGATTGGTCAAAGGATGCTCCCTCCATAAAGGTATGTTGTTGCAAAGTTTGGTAGAGATCGGATGGTTATGTTAGTCGTAATTCGATTTAAGCTTTAAACATTTGTGTGGCCGCCATTACGTTTTTGTCAATATGGCGGCGATATTAATCATGACACTGAGATGCCCTTTGCTAGTGCTATCTCTGTACCAAATTTCGTTCCATTCGGTTTCACCGTGTTTGAATTAATAGGCGGAATCAATTTTGACATAAAGATGGCCGCCATCCTCAAACTGTTAGGCGAATGACCTATTAGATTGGTCAAAGGATGCTCCCTCCATAAAGGTATGTAGTTGCAGAATTTGGTAGAGATCGGATGATTAGGTTAATCGTAATTTGATTTTAGCTTTGAACATTCCTGTGGCCGCCATTACTTTTCAGTCAAGATGGCGGCGATATAAAACATGACACTGAGGTGCCATTTGCTAGTCCTACCTCTGTACCAAATTTCGTTCCATTCGGTTCCACCGTGTTCGAATTAATAGGGGGAATCAATTTTGACATAAAGATGGCCGCCATCCGCAAACTATTAGGCTAATAACCTATTAGATTGGTCAAAGGATGCTCCATCCATAAAGGTATGTTGTTGCAAAGTTTGGTAGAGATCGGATGGTTGTGTTAGTCGTAATTTAACTTAAGCCTTGAACATTTGTGTGGCCGCCTTTACGTTTCAGTCAATACGGCGGCGATATAAAACATGACACTGAGATGCCCTTTGCTAGTGCTACCTCTGTACCAAATTTCGTTCCATTCGGTTTCACCGTGTTTGAATTAATAGGGGGAATTGATTTTCACACAAAGATGGCCACCATCCGCAAACTATTAGTCTAATGACCTATTCATTTGGTCAAAGGATGCGTCCTCTATAAGGGTATGTTGTTGCAAAATTTGGTAGAGATCGGAAGATTAGGTTAATCGTAATTTGATTTAAGCTTTGAACATTTGTGTGGCCGCCATTACGTTTCCGTCAAGATGGCGGCGATATAAAACTTGACACTGAGGTGCCTTTTGTTAGTACTACCTCTGTACCAAATTTCGTTCCATTCTGTTGCACCGTGTTCGAATTAATAGGGGGAATCGATTTTCACACAAAGATGGCCGCCATCCGCAAACTATTACGCTGATGACCTATTAGTTTGGTCAAAGGATGCTCCCCCCATAAAGGTATGTTGTTGCAAAATTTGGTAGAGATCGGATGATTAGGTTAGTCGTAATTTGATTTAAGCTTTGAACATTCGTGTGGCCGCCATTACGTTTCAGTCAAGATGGCGGCGATACAAAACATGACACTGAGGTGTCCTTTGCTAGTGCTACCTCTGAACCAAATTTCGTTCCATTCGGTTCCACCGTGTTCGAATTAATAGGGGGAATCAATTTTGACATAAAGATGGCCGCCATCCGCAAACTATTAGGCTAATAACCTATTAGATTGGTCAAAGGATGCTTCCTCCATAAAGGTATGTTGTTGCAAAGTTTGGTAGAGATCGGATGGTTATGTTAGTCGTAATTTAACTTAAGCTTTGAACATTTGTGTGGCCGCCATTACGTTTCTGCCACTATGGCGGCGATATAAAACATGACACTGAGATACCCTTTGCTAGTGCTACCTCTGTACCAAATTTCGTTCCATTCGGTTTCACCGTGTTTGATTTTCACACAAAGATGGCCGCCATCCGCAAACTATTAGGCTAATGACCTATTCGTTTGGTCAAAGGATGCTTCCTCTATAAGGGTATGTTGTTGCAAAATTTGGTAGAGATCGGATGATTAGGTTAATCGTAATTTGATTTAAGCTTTGAACATTTGTGTGGCCGCCATTACGTTTCCGTCAAGATGGCGGCGATATAAAACATGACACTGAGGTGCCTTTTGTTAGTACTACCTCTGTACCAAATTTCGTTCCATTCGGTTGCACCGTGTTCGAATTAATAGGGGGAATCGATTTTCACACAAAGATGGCCGCCATCCGCAAACTATTACGCTGATGATCTATTAGTTTGGTCAGTGGATCCTCCCCCCGTTAAGGTATGTTGTTGCAAAATTTGGTAGAGATTAAATGATTAGGTTAGTCGTAATTTGATTTAAGCTTTGAACATTTGTGTGGCCGCCATTACGTTTCCGTCAAGATGGCGGCGATATAAAACATGACACTGAGGTGCCTTTTGTTAGTACTACCTCAGTACCAAATTTCGTTCCATTCGGTTGCACCGTGTTCGAATTAATAGGGGGAATCGATTTTCACACAAAGATGGCCGCCATCTGCAAACTATTACGCTGATGACCTATTGGTTTGGTCAAAAGATGCTCCCCCCATAAAGGTATGTTGTTACAAAATTTGGTAGAGATCGGATGATTAGGTTAGTCGTAATTTGATTTAAGCTTTGAACATTTGTGGGGCCGCCATTACGTTTCCGTCAAGATGGCGGCGATATAAAACATGACAATGAGGTGTCCTTTGCTAGTGCTACCTTTGTACCAAATTTCGTTCAATTCGCATTCACCGTGTTCGAATTGATAGGGGGGGACAGACATTCAGAGTACACACACTCACACACAGACACACACACACACACATACACACACACAGACTCACACACACACAGACAGACACACTTTTTTTCGCCCTGTGTTGATCTCATAAGTCTACTTTCATTTTTTGCAAAAATCGAAAGTAGGCTAATTCATTTTTTGCAAAAATCGAAAGTAGGCTAATAAGGTAACATCCCAGCATTTGCCTGAAGTAGGTGTGGGGAAAAATGCGGGGAATACTACATGCAGGACGACTTATCAACTCCATGATTCAATCCTCAGAGTTTTGAATTCTCGCTACCAGGTTCGGCCCTTGACTACTCGAATAGATAGGTGGGTTCTTAAAGCGCCTACTGCAGTAGGTGTGACTAGATATTCTGACTAGAGATAGAATAAAATGCATAAAATAAGGTAAGCCTAAATTCTCAATGTTCATCTGCAGTTAATGTGGTCTGATGAAGCCCAGTTTAAACTTAATGGAACAGTGAATCGACATAACTGTGTCTACTGGGCACCGGAAAATCCACATGTTCATGTGGACAAGGCGGTCAATCTACTAGGGGTTAATGTCTGGTGTGGACTGTCGTCGAGGGGCTTACTAAGACCCTTTTTCTTTGATGGTACTGTCACTGGAGCAGTGTACTTCGGAATGTTACGCACATTAATTTTACCAGCTGTACGTGCGCTTTATGGAGCCGATGATGAAGTCTTCTACCAACAGAACGGGGAGCCACCACACTACCATGTAGCAGTAAGAACTTTCCTGGATGACAATCTGCCGGGGCATGGGATTGGACGAAAAGGGCCCCCCAGATCTGCAGTGGGTGTAGAAAAACATGGGAGCAGGACCACATTGTGATTGTCTGACAAGGGTATTTTCTTGTGTCCCATAGTTCACAACTGTCTATTTTATATTATCTGACCCAATATATGTGGTCTTTTATAAGCGCGTTGACCGACTGAAGAGCAATCTTTACAAAAGTTTCAACTCAATGGTACTCAGAGGAATCAACATACAAATGTCACCAAGCAATTACTATAAAGGAATAGAGCAATGAAAGCAATAGGAAACAACTGGAATAGGTAGATTTAGAAACAACTGAAAAGATCAAATAAACAACCCCTTAATATAGGGGACAAGTATGTACGTCTCAAATATGTCAATGAAAATACGCATTTGGTTTAAGATGACATTAAACGGTGTCTCATGCACTTTCCAGTACAGACCCGTGACTAGGGCAACATTGCTGGAATGAATATAAAATGAACTCATTAAACTCGTAGGTAATCTCACCTTCCCCATTCTCTTCACATCACCCCACCATCTGAGTCAGCTCATACGAACAGCTTCGTCTAGCGTGTTCATTTCTATCTTAGCCTTTATCTCTTCATTGCGAGTACCTTCCTGCCATTGATCCCATCTAGTTAGTTAGTTATTGTTGTTTTAAGGGGCGGAACTACGAGGTCATCAGCCCCTATTGCTCCCATCTCTTTGTCCCTGCAATCATTCGTACTATCCTCATATCAGTTACCTCTAGCTTATAATTCCGATATCCTGAATCTACTGAGCGATAAAGGCAGAGTTTCTTGGCTACACTAACTTCTCTCTTACAGAATACCTTCGATATACATATATAAAATTATGTAAATGTTTAATTTATGCATCCCTTTCTATTGGTAGCCAACAGGTTAATATTACGATCAGTCATAGTGTGTTGATAAAGAACTGCGTAAGCCGCCATTGGCGTTGGTATCTGTCCACATTCAGCTTGGTAGCTTAGAACAACTTGAAACCTGTTAACTTGCTCCGAACTGTATAGGTCCCTCATGTTGAGCAGTGATCCACAATGTGCTTTATGTTCGACACTGACTATTATGTGTCAGAAAACTGTATCATAATGAGGCTCATTATAACACTAGTTTTCATTATGAAACAGTTTCTCCCACCAATCAGAGCTCAAGAAACAGTTGTGTGACCAATTAGATAAGGATACCTTCGCGCATGCACTCAAAACCCAACATGTCTATATAAATTACCGAAAGTGCACCGTCCATATGTTCGCGTAAATAAACTGGTTTATATGAGACAAGGAATAGCACTGTACCTTAATATCCCCAAATCCAATTTCTACACAGCGCGTTGTTTTGAAACGACTTCGGTGACAGTTTTACTGAAAACTGGTGCACAATCTGAACATATAACATTGAAGCACACAGAGCGCATGCGTCGGTTGGCCAGAGAGCTTGGAAAACAGAGATATACTACCCAGCGCAGCACCCGATCACAACATTCTAGTGACTGAACAGATATTTATGAATATTTATGTTAAAACATATAATAAAGTTATAATTATCGTCGAACATAAACAGTCGTATGCAACTCGCCTTTAGCCTATAGCCTATAGCCATTATAGGCTCGTTGCATAATGCACTATTTGCTCAGTCTTCTGAGTTGCAGAATTATGCTTTAATACGGAGGAATCAAGGACATAACTTGTGACATACAACCTGACTTATGACAATGGTTTTGCTGTTGGACTCTCACCACGGCGGACCGGATTCGATTCCCGGTCAATGCATGTGAGATTTTCAAAGTGAAATGCCATTTCCTGTGGTTCGGATTCCACGTAAAAGGAGGTCCCGTAAAACTACAATTTTCCTATCCTTTTCTTATGACAATGGCGTCACTCGGAAGCTGATTCACATCGCAAGTCATTGCTGGAGAGTGAATGTCAGTGTACAGTTCGCAGCAAAGTGGAAAAGAGGAAGGAACGGACAGCAAGAAACCACTGGAATCTGACTAAACAAGAATATTTAAAAGAATACCTGCTCGACTTCATTTTCTTATCACATTCATGTTCTGTGAATGTCAAAAAGGATTGTGTGTCTTCTAGGGCAATCTGTATTATACATCTACTGAATCAAGAATATATTACTTGACGTTGTCCACACATACACAGAGTCCGCCAGAGAAATGTATACACTCTTTACAGAACAAAAACTATTTATTTTGTGTTTCTTTTACATTTAAATTTCAGTTAAACAAATGGTTACATGAGACGTTCAAAATGTTCACCGTTGGCTGCCAGACACATAGCAGAACGACGAGCGATCGCTGCAACGACGTTCGTCAATGTTTGAATGGGGACCGCTGCACATGCCGCTGTAATCTCCTGGCGAAGGGCCTCCAGCTTGCGCGGCTTACGTCGATAGACTCTTCGTCCAATCCAATGTCCCGGAAGATTGTCATCCAGGAAAGTTCTTACTGCTACATGGTAGTGTGGTGGCGCCCCGTCCTGTTGGTAGAAGACATCATCATCGGCTCCATAAAGCGCACGTACAGCTGGTAAAATTAATGTGCGTAACATTCCCAAGTACACTGCTCCAGTGACAGTACCATCAAAGAAAAAGGGTCTTAGTAAGCCCCTCGACGACAGTCCACACCAGACATTAACCTCTGGTAGATTGACCGCCTTGTCCACATGAACATGTGGATTTTCCGGAGCCCAGTAGACACAGTTATGTCGATTCACTGTTCCATTAAGTTTATACTGGGCTTCATCAGACCACATTAACTTCGTCAGAAATTGTTCATCTTGGGTGACCATTTGCTGATACCATTCGCAAAATTGCATTCGACGATCGGGATCATCGTAATCGTGAGATGTAAACTTTCCACTTAGCTGTTTTCAAAATCCGTCGTAAACTTGTACTGCTAATCCCCACTTCCCGCGCACATTGCGTAGCAGACTTCTGTGGAGAATTAGCAAACCTTTCCAACACGTGAGCCGACAAAGCAGGACTAGTAGCTGTACGCGTTCTTCCCGATCTTCCTTTGTGAATATCACAAATCGTTCCATGCGTCTCAAACTTCCCAGTAATGCGTTTAATTGTTAGGCGTGTTGGGGGTTCTGTTTCTAAATCCCTCCTTCACGGACGTTGCACTTCAACGGCATTACCAAACCTGATAAACCACTTAAGAATGTACTTTCGCTGCTCGAAAGTCAAGCGTGCTACAGCCATTTCGTTTTCCCACTATCGTGATGTAAGTACCGATATCTGTTGAGCGAAAGACCATACTACAACATTTTAAAACAATGATAACAGTTGACAATGTCCATATCCCGATATCGTCTGGTAAAGAGTGTATACATTTTTCTGTCGGACTCTGTATTCTTCTTAAAGTATGCCTCATACCAGATGTGTGAAATGTGTTGAACCAACAATTAGTTACCTACATTTGTTAGGATTGGGTTGGATTGGTAAACATAGTCTCCTCTGCTTCAGGCAATCAGAATGTTGGATTTGCTGCCAATAATCTCAGAAGCCTAGGGTAGGAGAGGTACCCAAAGCAAAGCTGTTTGTAGATCCTACGCTCATTGTCCATGAAAGTGGCAAACAGTCATCCCATTAGATGTTTGCAGCAGACATGACCAATGTACTGAAAGAGGTTATTAATCTAAGACTAACAGTTGCTTCCATTTGATTAGATCGAGGGGTGCTGTATTCTCTTGCTTTGGGTTATCATACATATACTGACGTGAAATGTGACGAATATATTTCATTTATTTGCAGATTGACACATTATTTTTCTTAGAATACTAACCATGATCACACGAGTAACACAAATCCATAGTTACCTGTCCCAAGGCTTGTGATATAGGTCGAACGTAACTGAGAAGAATGGACGCCATTCCAACACAATGTTATTTCTCTGCTCGGTAAAATAGATTTAGAATGCACTTCTGCCGTGTCAAACTTTTTCCTGACTGATGGAAAGACTAATCTATCGTTCTAGTAGATTGACGACCATTAATTTCCTCTTAGGATGCAGCTCAATGATCTGCTTCTCCCAATGGCAGCTAGTATGGAAACATTACCTTTAACTTCATATTCGATATTCACTTCCTCCAAGGAATTAAATTCGGTTACCGGTACCTATATGGAATGGGCTGCGTTGCGTAATGAAGATAAATAGCTTTGGACTCTACAGGACAGTTAATTGAGTCAGTGGTAACTACCATGAGCAAGAAATATGGTTCCTAGCTGAATGAGTCCCCAACATATCATTAAATGTGGCCGGAGTGAATACAAGATAGCATCTCTAGTAATAATAATAATAATAATAATAATAAATAATAATAATAATTATTATTATTATCATTATTATTATTATTATTATTATTATTATACATTCAAGAACTAAAGAACAATGAATTAATTATAATGTTTACGGAATAACTGATTATATATTTTGACGGAACTCAATACGAATGATTTAATTCTAGATACAGGACCTACTGTGAATTCCAAATACTCATACTAGAGTAGAAATCGCAGCAATAATAGTAATATATTTAAAATTGCCTCAGTTTTTTAAATAAGTTTTGATGATTGGTACAAAGTCTGTTATATTTGATAACTTTCTTTTTTATAATACATTATTTGTTTATTAATTTATTTGTGGTACACGCGTGAATGAAAGAACGAATTAATTATAAGCAATTGCAAGGTGAAAGTAGTCTTTAATAATTCAGTTTCACTTAGACATGTCAATATCTCGTCTCCATTATCTCTTCCCTCTTCCCTTAATGAACTTTCCTTTTTTTTTAGCCCTGTGTATGTAATCCTTAAAATAATCAATCAATTAGTAAATTACTTTCTCGATGTGTGTATCCTCCTGTTCCATTACTTGATGCCATTCAATCTGAAGGCGTTGATGCTCTGGCAACTGAAGACAAACCAGTTTGAAAACTGACTGAAGAACGCAGAAAGGTCATGTGTCAAATCGATTGTCTAACTCTCAGTTCATTGCCTTGGTTGTGTATATCGATAACAATTGTCTGCACATATGATTGAATAACACCGAGTGGAAGGTTTGTAATGCACACAATTGATGAAGGTATTCTATATGAGACATATAGCATGATGTTTTTGACAATATGCTGCAGTTACTGCAAGCATCACTACGTCGGGGTCAGCATATTGTACGTCATATATTTGCACTGATTTGCCACGTTAATGGCTTAGAACAATTGGCGCATGATTCTTTAAGTATATATGCAAAATACACGAGAACATTGACATCTGGGTCTGTTTGGTTGAAATCCAAGCGTATGGCCGCAAATAAGTAGTACACGTTCATTATAACCATGGCCGCAGAACACCTAGGTCCGTTGTGAAGAAACGCGGGCTGGGGAAATGCATTGGCGGGCATGCAAGGAGTTTTATTTTCGTGTGGTCTCCTGAGAGGCCGAGTGCAGATCTTTCTAGTCGACGCCCATGGGCAACCTGCGCGTCGGGATGAGAGATGGAATGGATGAAGATGAATGAAATTGGGCAAGGATGTGGATGGAAGCGGCCGTGGCCTATCAGAAGGTACCGTCCCAGCATTTGCCTGGTGTTGAAAATGGGAAACCACGGAAAACCATTTCAAGGACGGCTGACGGTGGGGCTCGAACCCACGCGTCTACCGAGTCAGCAGAGAGCTTGGCCCCATGACCTAATGCTGCGCTTTAGCCAGCGTAGCCACTGCTGTCGGTATGCAAGGAGGTGAGGAGTAAGCAGTGACGTATTCAGGCAGAGTGAGCGACATGTTATTATTTACACTGGATTCCTGTACTTGATCTAGAAGAACAAGAGTGCTTGCCACAACAGTGTCTGGCTGGCCCGCAGACCAACTGAAAAAGCAATTATTTTACTAGATATTGAGTTACGAGTTTAAAATTGCTACCCTGTATTTTAGCACATTGTAGGCCATAAAATAAAAGATTAGTTCATCGCAAAGGTAATCTAAATTGCAATACGAGTTTTATGATGTGAAGGACCAGCGGAATATATGACAATAGGCTATGATAGTTCTTCACGTAACTACCTGTTACCAGGGGGATGACAGATCATAGGGAGCGCGTGGGTCGGGGTAAGGCCCTGTACTGGATGTTCTGCCAACCAATGAAGAATTAATTTTAGCACTAAGGTTCCGTAGTTGGCACTCATGAACGTTCACATCAAACCGACTGGCGAAAGCGGGAATAGTCTGTTTTGATTGATTTTCCTCGTGGTGTTGTTGGTTGTTTTGATTTGTTCAGTATTTTGATTGTTTATTTGAACTGAATTGAGAGTCAATCATGCCACTGCAAGGGAGGAAAAATTGCCAAGCACCAGGATGTAAGAATTATAATGATAGTAAGAACAATACGGCAATTTTCATCTTCCTGGTGTTGACCATGTGTAAAACTAGTGGGCAATATGGACTACTCTCGAATAAAAATATATAGAGAATAAATGTGTGCATTTCATCTCTTGTTTGTTTTCTTACCCATTCTCCTTTGCATTGCAATAAAATTTGTGGTTTAGGGCTACGGGGAGGGGTGGGTGGCAGCGGGCATGCTAGGCAAAAAGTGAGGTTATGGCAATATAGTGTGTGCATTTGGACAGTTTTCTTTATATTCACCGAATATCCCAACAATTCTGTAGAGTATGAGAGCATTTTTAATTAGCCTAGAGGTGAATTGAGCTCTAGAACGGCATAACTGTGTCCTTCGTGACAAATCTATTGCCAACATTGATATATATCAAAATGTATTATTTTCCTATCTGGACGTATATTTCAGCGCCTAGCCAAAGGCGCAGTTATGTTTGTGTTATTTTCATCAATAATCAATAACTCATCGCAGAACATACTGTTCAATTACGTGTAATAAAGGCTACATTCATATGGCTTTTTACTTTTTATGTTGCCAGACTTGCCAGTACAATCCATAGCCTCGGGCGGTGTTCTCTCTCGGAAATTCACAACCAAAAGTGACGAATCTCCTATACTTACATGATCCTTGCCTGTTACTTTCTGCTCTTAATGTGCGGTAGAATGCAGAACAATTTGATCTAATTTGTGCGTCATATGTCAACATCATGTAGTGAAAAGTAATGTGCAGTGTTATGTTATTGTACGTTCTATATACCTCATACCTCACGCTGATGTCTGAATTTAGTAGCTGGTGAGTCACCAGGAGAAAGTTAAGTCTGAATGTCTGGATAGCGGTGATAGCGCAGTGGTAAAGCGCCCTGCTTCTCATCAAGGTGGATCGGCTTTGATTCCCCTTTAAGGCATGTAAGATTTCCGAAGGTGAAATGTCACGTCTTATGGTTCCGTGGCTCATTATCACGAGATTAATGGTCACGTAAGACTGCAAGCTACTTTCCTTCTTTCCTTCCTTGTAATGCCATATACCCAGGAATCTATGAACATTGCCAGTTTACCTGTCCTTGCTTGCACAATCTCCGGACTAATAGACAGCATGCGATTTAATCATCTGT
The DNA here is from genome assembly GCA_946902985.2 of Meconema thalassinum. NCBI lineage: Eukaryota > Metazoa > Arthropoda > Insecta > Orthoptera > Tettigoniidae > Meconema > Meconema thalassinum. The sequence goes on along the minus strand of OX336389.2, from coordinate 206,231,474 downwards.
ACGCCTCGTTGCGTAGTAGCTAGCATTCTTGGCTGCGACCTGGCTTCGATTTCCGGCTCAGCCTAGAGATTCAATTCTGGTCTGAGGGCTGGAACGGGGTACACTCAGCCTCATGAGGCAAAACTGAGAAGAATCGGCTTCGATACCTACCTCAGCCATCCTAGAAATGGTTTCCCACTTCAGCTCCAGGTGAATGCCGGGATCGTACAATAATAATGGCCACGGCCGAACCTACCCGAATACTAGCCCCAATTACAAATACGCACACTAGTAAAGCCATCGCAATGATACAGATTATCAGACGGATTCCACACACACACACACACACACAAGTACAAGTACACGGGACTACATGACTACCATGTTGTAAACCTCCAAAATGAATAAACTACTGTATAACAGTAATTCTGTAGTGTTATAAATTAGAAAACTGTTATGAACTGTTGAGGCACATTACTGAAATTTGAAAGTGAAAAGGAAATCCACATCCTAAAGTGTTCTTGAATTGATCTTCATAGTGTACTATTTTGCAACCTTGAACGATACGTGTCGGCTGCAGAAGATTGCATCATTGCAAGGATTTAACGGGAAGAAACAATCTTGGCCGGCTGTTATTTGTTATTTTAAATTTGAATGGTGGTTAAATTGTACAATGTCGCATTGGTTTCTCTTTTTGTGGAAGTGTCCTATTTTATTAATTATCTATAAATATATAAATCAATGTTACGTGATAGTTTGTGTGCCTGTGGGTGTGTATGTCTCCTATGCGTTCATATACCATACATCCGATTGCGATGAAACTTGGGTGAGATATTGAGTACACTCCAAGGAAGGTTTCTGGCTTAGTAAATCCATTTTACAATAGGCAGCGCACGAGTAGATTCAACAAATGAGCGACGACGCGCGAAGCATTTCGACACAGTCCCGTATTTGTTCGTAAACCTTTCATCCGATTGCGATGAAACTTGGGTGAGAAGTTGTTTCCAATCCAGGGAAGGTTTCTAACTTAGTAATTACATTTCACAGTAGATAGCGCACGAGTAGATTCAAAAAATGAGTGACGACACGGAAAGCGTTTCAACAAAGTCCCGTATGCATTCATATACCATTCGTCCGAGAGCTATGAAACTTGGGTTAGATGTTGTGTACACTTCAGGGAAGGTTTCTGGCTTAGTAAATCCACTTTACAATAGGCAGCGCGCGAGTAGATTCAACAAATGAGCTACGACGCACGAAGCGTTTCAACAAAGTCACGTATGCGTTCATATACCATTAGTCCGATAGGGATGAAACTTGGGTGAGATGTTGTGTACACTCCAGGAAAGGTGTCTGGCATAGTAAATCTACTTTACAATAGGCAGCGCACGGTTAGATTCAACAAATGAGCTACGACGCGCGAAACGTTTCAACAAAGTGCCGTATGCGTTCATATACCATTCGTCCGATTGCGATTAAACTTGGGTGAGATGTTGTGTACACTCGAGGGAAGGTGTCTGGCTTAGTAAATTTACTTTACAATAGGCAGCGCACAATAATTAGATTCAACAAATGAGCTACGACGCGCAAAGCGTTTCAACAAAGTCCCGTATGCGTTCATATACCATTCGTCCGATAGCAATGAAACTTTGGTGAGATGTTGTGTACACTCCAGGGAAGGTTTCTGGCTTAGTAAATCCGTTTAACAATTGATAGCGCACGAGTAGATTCAACAAATGAGCGACGACGCGCGAAGCGTTTCAACAAAGTCCCGTATGCGTTCATATAAGTTACCATTCGGCCGATAGCTATGAAACTTGGGTGAGATATTGAGTACATTCTAAGGAAGGATTCTGGCTTAGTATATCCACTTTACAATTGGTAGCGCACGAGTAGATGCAACAAATGAGCGACGACGCGCGAAGCGTTTCAACAAGGTCTCGTATGTGTTCATATACCATTTGTCCGATAGCAATGAAACTTGGGTGAATAAATACATTTAACAGTAGATAGCGCACGAGTAGATTCAACAAATGGGTGACGACACGCAAAACATTTCAAGAAAGTCCCGTATACATTCATATACCATTCGTCCGATAGCTATGAAACTTGGGTTAGATGTTGTGTACACTTTTGGGAAGGTTTATGGCTGAGTAAATCCACTTTACAATAGGCAGCGCGCGAGTAGATTCAACAAATGAGCTACGACGCACGAAGCGTTTCAACAAAGTCACGTATGCGTTCATATACCATTAGTCCGATAGGGATGAAACTTGGGTGAGATGTTGTGTACACTCCAAGAAAGGTGTCTGGCATAGTAAATCTACTTTACAATAGGCAGCGCACGGTTAGATTCAACAAATGAGCTACGACGCGCGAAACGTTTCAACAAAGTCCCGTATGCGTTCATATACCATTCGTCCGATTGCGATTAAACTTGGGTGAGATGTTGTGTACACTCGAGGGAAGGTGTCTGGCTTAGTAAATCTACTTTACAATAGGCAGCGCACAATAATTAGATTCAACAAATGAGCTACGACGCGCGAAGCGTTTCAACAAAGTCCCGTATGCGTTCATATACCATTCGTCCGATAGCGATGAAACTTTGGTGAGATGTTGTGTACACTCCAGGGAAGGTTTCTGGCTTAGTAAATCCATTTATCAATTGATAGCGCACGAGTAGATTCAACGAATGAGCGACGACGCGCGAAGCGTTTCAACAAAGTCCCGTATGCGTTCATATAAGTTACCATTCGTCCGATAGCTATGAAACTTGGGTTAGATGTTGTGTACACTTTTGGGAAGGTTTATGGCTGAGTAAATCCACTTTACAATAGGCAGCGCACGTATAGATTCAACAAATGAGCTACGACGCGCGAAGCGTTTCAACAAAGTCACGTATGCGTTCATATACCATTCGTCCGATAGCGATGGCGCTTGGGTGAGATATTGAGTACACTCTAAGGATTCTGGCTTAGCAAATATACTTTACAATAGGTAGCGCACGAGTAGATTCAACAAATGAGCGACGACGCGCGAAGCGTTTCAACAAAGTACCGTACGCGTTCATATAGGCCTACCATTCGTCCGATAGCGATGAAACTTGGCTGAGATGTGGTGCACAGTCCAGGGAAGGTTTTTGACTTAAAAAATCCATTGCACAATAGGTAGCGCACGAGTATATTCAACTAATGAGCGAAGGCACGCGAATCGCTTTAACAAAGTCCCGTATGCGTTCATATAGGCCTACTATTCATCCAATTGCGATGAAACTTGGGTGAGTTGTTGTGCACACTGCAGGGAACGTTTCTGATTTAGTAAGTCCATTTTATAATGGGTTGCGCACGAGTAGTTTCAACAAATGAGTGACGGCGCACAAACCGTTTCAACAAAGTTCCATCTGCGTTCATATACCATTCATCCGATTGTGATGAAACTAGGGTGAGTTGTTGTGCACACTGCAGGGAAGGTTTCTGACTTAGTAAATCCATTGTACAATTGGTAGCGCGCGAGTTGATTCAACAAATGAGTGACGGTGCGCGAATCGTTTAAACAAAATCCCGCAAGCATTCACATGCTATTCATCCGATTGCGATGAATCTTTGATGATTTGTTGTGTATACGCCAGGGAAGGTTTTCGAGTTAGTAAATCCATTTTACAATAGGTAGCGCACGAGTTGATGCAACAAATGAGTGACGACGAGTGAAGTGTTTCAGCAAAGTTCCATCTGCGTTCATATACCATTCATCCGATTGTGATTAAACTTTGGTGAGTTGTTGCGCACTCTCCCACAAATGTTTCAAAATTAGTAAATCCATTTTACGATAGCTTAGAGGCAGTTAACGGAAATTGAAGAAAAAATTGTGTATCCAAAAGCACTTCAAGAAACCAAATTACAATGCCAACACTTTCTTTGATTGGCATTGCAACGCATGCCGGGTACAGCTTGTAATTAATAAATCATTATTGCACAACTGAGTGTAATCAGGCATAACATTTATCCTGTATGTAAATCAAACTGGACTATCGTTAAGTTGCCTGAGTAATTATTCAAAATTACGTTAATGATGTTTGAAACCGTAAACTCAATTTTCAAGAGCAGTTGGGTTTATTTGTTACCGGTATGAATTCATTGGAGGTTTACCGCGTGTTGTTCAAGCTGCGCTTTGAATTCGAGTCTCGCATTGACGCATGTGTTGTGGTTTCATGACTGGTTAGTAACTTAGGTTGAGTGCTACCGTTAGGGACAGATGACCTAGTTACGCCCCTTAAAACGACAACAACTAACTAACTAACTGAGTGCTACCGTGAGGTGAGGCTTGTTGGCATGATCTACAATCTCTATTCAAACGTGTTTTGACGTGGCCAGATATTTAGATACGTAAAGCTGATGAAGACATTGGATTAGATTCAAAAATGTATAGTGTGACTGTGGTTTGAAGTGTGCTTGGTGGTAGATATTCTTACCAGAGTTATTAAATCAGATTTCATTGGGTAGAGTCATTTTTGTTGAATTAACTTTTTGCGACATTTAATTCCACATGAATAACGTCAATTGCAATGTATTGTATGGCATTGTTGGGCTGCACTTTCAGGAAATAATATGTAATTGCGTATCACGTTGCATGACTGGGATGTTTAGCTGAGGTGAGATGAAGCTAGCAGACTGTTGTGGTTTTGCTTTGAGGTGAGCGCTTGGGAATAATGTTAAGTGCAGGTGGATGTTAGCTCGCGTGCGGCTGGTTTTCATACTGACATGTAACATGTTTTAACCTCCTCTGTGTATACAATGACCTGATGCTTTCTTTATTCCAGTTCTGGGGTAAGTGCTTTTCCTTCTTTTGTGACGTTGAGTTAATATTCTTGTGGTTTTGGGATTGATAATTTAGCTAGCCTAATATTTGCAAGGTATGTCACTTTGCGGAAATGCAGTCTGTGAAATTTTTCTAGTTTTCTAGGGGTTTGGCAATTGTGAATTTGAGTAGGGTAATTGATTTGTACCATGTTATCATGAAATGATTTTACATGACAAGCTCGTGCTTGGAGTCACTGTGTTTTGCTGTTGCAGGAGTTACAATGCGTTATGTAATTGGGATTTTAGCTAACTGTAGCTGTGACCGTTGGTCTCCTCGTGTTGTGGAATTAGATTACAATGGGTGGCTTTGTGATCTTATGATCGTTGGATTTTATTTTAGGGTGGGGGTGGTGCCGTTTTTGGGAGTGTTACATTCTTGTAATGCCAGTTTGCAAAATTGTGTTGCGTATTAGAACCTAGCCATAGCCTATGAAATATTTTGGGACCTGTGATTTTTGGTTTGAATTACACGTTATTTTAGTTTAGATATTTTCCCCAATTTTTTTATGTTTTTTTTTTATTTTTTGTTTATTTTATAACGATGTAGGCTATTCCACTCACCTTATTAGCCTACTTTTCACATTTTGCAAAAATGAGGAAAAAGTAGTCTTATGAGATCGGGCAAATGTGTGTCTGTCTGTCTGTCTGTCCTTCTGTCTGTCTGCCTGTCTGTCTGTCTGTCTGTCTGTCTGGCTGTGTGTGTGTCCCCCCCTATCAACTCCCAAACGGCTGGAGCAATCAAAACAAAATTTGGTAGGAGTAAAGGTCTATACCCGAATATCTCACGGCCATATTTGAAAATGATGTCAGTGCTACCAACTGCTAAAAAATCGCAATTGAAATTTGAGCTCCATGTTGGATATCTTGTAAGGTATGAATGGGAGCTATTTCAAAATTGGCACACGTATAGATAATAATATTGCAGTTTAATTTCCAGGAGGCCATACATCGCTGTGTTGCCAAAATGATTATAAGCCTGCTGATTGGACCAATTTTTAAATGCACATAACTTCTACACTATCAATTGGAATTCAACCAAATTTCGTATGTTGTATGCATACATAACCAGATATGACTGAGCGTATTCTTAAGACCCACCAGGGCTGCCAACTGTTAATAAATGCTCCTAATTTATTTTATCCAAATAACAATATATCAGAAAGTATGCAAGCCAATAGCTCTAAACTTTGCACACGTATAGTACCTGGCATTCTAGATGCATTTGGACTAACTAATATACGTCAGTGCTGCCAACATGATTCTAAGCCTGCTGATAGGTCAAATTTTAAAATGCATGTAACTTCTATACTAACTAATGGATTTCATTCAAAATTGGCACAACAATAGATCATATTATTTCAGATTATTTCTGACCAATACATGCATGACATTGTTGCCAACATGATTTTACGCACGCTGTTAGATCCAATGTTTAACTGCATGTAACGTCCATGCTATTCATTGGACTTCAACCAAATTTTGTATTCTGTACCTTAAGAGATGGAACTAAGAATATATTCAGTCATCAGGGCTGCCAACTGTAGTGCTCTATTAGGCTACATTATGCAAGGTATACAGTATTTCGAAATAATTAGAAATTTCTATATTAGCAACTTAATTTCTTCATTATTCTAGATAGGTTCATATACTGTAGAATACTCATTGGCATGAAAAGTAGGCTCTTTAGTTCGTCACGGAACTTCTTGTTTTTGTCTTCAGTTCGTACTTGTTATCTTAACTTCTTTGTTTCCTTTGCAATTTTGTAATTTGGCCAAAAGACATGTGAAACGATGTAGGATTTCCTCAGTTGATGCAGCATGGTGAACATTAATGTGTTAACTTATGTTTCCAAATGGTTTTCAAATTCATAGAATTTTCTTAGTTTAATTTTATTTCGTTTTTTCTTTTCATTTTTAAATTTATTTTGTTTGATATTTTGATACTTCTCCATCTTTCTTGTGATAATTTTTGTCCCCGATGGAGTTGAAACCTCATTTCTCTAATCCTTGGTGATAAGAAGATAAATGTTTATTAGTTTTAAAAGTAACGTATATATTAAATGTATCGATACTTTAATGGTTAATAACTAGTCTGTTTGCTACTTATTTCATGTTTTTAGTTCCACCTGAAACACCTACCTGCTCCCTTCTTCATAAAGAATAAGACATAACACCATATAGGCCTATCATTGCATTTTATACCCGACAAGATTGTATTTGAAATGTCAAAAGTATTTGGCAGTTTGAAACTGATGAGCGTACAGAGAAACAGAAAGCGGTTAGAAAACAAACTAACAGGGTTCCTTATATTCTTATGACATAAAACTAAGTTAACGAAGGTTTTTGTCTCTAATTTAAGAAGGGTTTGCACACAGATTAGAAATCAGCTCAGACTGAACTCTGTTAGCAGGTTTGATTACACAGGTTGGCACACACCACTCGTTAAATAAGAGAGATGCAACTCATTTTGAAGGCAATGAAGTTGAATGCTAGAGAATGAAGAGCCCGTTAACTGAATGTCGCTTCGTGAGAGTAAACGTCATTAAATATTTAATGCAGTTGAAAGTCTCCATCATATAACCTCAATAGCAGCTCGTTTAAAGTGCACAGGTTACGGCGAAAACCTCAAGATCTATCGCAGCATCCACAGCGACCGAATAATAATTGAATTCACTACGATGTGGTCTCAGATAGCTCTGCACTCCGAGTAAGGTTACGAGTCAACAGAAAAATATAGAAAATGCAGTGATTGAATAATCGTCTAATTTAGGTTTGTCTTCGTTTCCAGTTGGTGCCCAAGTGTTCAGATGTTTGCATTGATTGAAATGGACAAGGAATAAGCGTTCAAATAGCTACCTCAAGTTAGTTGTTGTTATTATTTACTGTAGTTAGTACATTTGAGGGTCTAGGGACATCTTGTTACCAGCCCGTGTACTTGAATGTGCGTTAGATTTCTCTGGTAACCTGTGTTGACGTGCTGACTGTATTCGTATGTGTAACTGTAATTATTAGGGTGAGGAGCTGTCCCGGGACTTCAAATAAGGTAAGCCTACTCATCCTGGTATGCCGTTGAAGTAATTGTGAATGACCGGGAATAAACTACACCCAGGATGGATGCTGTTAGTGTTGGGGTTGAAACCGCCGATCTTCGGATTGCTCTTTATCGCAGTCGTGGTGTACCATTTAACTCACACCAGTACGCCACGGGGTTATAAATTAGTACCGCAAAATATTACATACCAAGTTTATGAACAATACAGGAATAGAAATACACAATTTTTAGTGAGCAATGATCTCCATACACATCACTTTAAGAAGATCTGGTTCACATAACAGGTTACCGTATGTAAGTTGAGGAAGGAACTGGTATCCCCGAGATTTCATTGAACCTGCACCGTACTTTCAACTTTTAAGTGTCCCGTATGCACTGATTTTCACAGGGGTATCGCTGTGTGCAGACAGGTTACGTTCGAATACAAAGAGAGAACAACCGAACGGCTACATGTTCCTCAGCACTGCCCATCTAATGTGCCCCATTGCGTTATGAAGCCTTCATTTGGTATTTGGTACAGCAGCAATACAGTTGCTGTCAACATATCGGAAATGGTTGATGGGTTCAGCAACGACGACTATACAGACACATAATTTTAATCAATGGAATGTGATCTAATGCAGTCAAAGCTCGCAATTGGGATGCGCGGGAGTTTCCAAATAGACGTCTAACTTTTTTTTACAGGTATTTTGCCAAACAGAGCTGGAAAGGGCTTGTTCAAGGCACATTCCAGCAAGGCTAGACTCGTCTGTGACAATACTGACGTTGAACAGAGTGTATTGCAGTACTTAGGGAACGCAATTGTGAGCTCAACTTTACTTAACTGTGATAATTACTTAATATGAGTAATACTAATAATTATACCATCCATCAATTTTACTATGTTTATTTGTTTAATGTTACTTAGGGCAAAGGAGAACTGAAAGTGAGGTAAGGGTGCCCTCCATGGCAATAGCGAAAATCCTGAAGGAGAGAAATTGGCATCCACATAAGGTGTACCTCTATCAGAGTAACGTATGGGATTGATTTTGATCGCAGGGTAACATACTGTATTGCCGACGAAGGTCGCTGCATCACAGCAAGATCCGCTTTTTACCAGCAATATTCTGTGTAGCGATGAATGGTATTTTGCAAATGATTCTACCGTCAACACTCACAATGTCCTTTACTGGACTCCATCAATGGGTTCGAGCACAGCAATTGCAAATTCATTGGGGGGGGGGGGTTGTTAATGAGTGTTACGTTATTCTGAGGTACTACATCATAGGATCTGTTTTTATAGCCATGAGACTCACAGGTAGGATTTGTCTAAAGTTTGTATAGAACAGCTTTTCTCTAGAATAACTCCTAGAAAATATTCCACTGCAGCTAATATCGCAACAATGATTCCAGCATGATGGTGCTCTACCTCACTACTTTTGAGCAGTTACGGAACATCTTGTTGCGCGATATCCTGAACGGTGGATAGGCCGTTGGAGACCCTGGTAGTGGCAACCACGATCGCCTGATCAAAACCCTCTGGACTTGCTTCTATGGGGCTACAGAATTAGAAGAAAGATTTGATGAGGCCCGTACTGCAGTGACAGACGTTTACTTGTTATGCATGCACTATCAGGGACTTGTTTGTAAGCATATTCAACATGAATAGCTGTAGAAGGAAACGTTCTGGTACATCCAAGTGTCTTTTGCAGCATTTCAGTCGGTCAACACGATTGTGCCCAATGAATTGGGCGGGGTACAAGTTAGAAATATGTCAACACACTCCTGGAAAAATTACATGCACAGTATTAGTTTATTATCCTATTTAAATGTGATAAATAACTAATACATGTGTGCTTACATATTTATAACTTTTACCCCCCACCCAATTCATTGGGCACAATCGTGTTGACCGACTGAAAAGCTGCAAAAGACAATTTGTATAGGCAACACTGAAAAAGAATGACTTCAAATATGCACATATCCAAGTGTGCCATTTTTATTTTGCAAGTTTTGAAGTTATAATAATTATGTAGTGTTCGTTTTATATAGCAAGGAATTCATTGGTAGAGTGGATTGTCGGTACGCGTAGAAATTAATGAGTTATTAAACTTTATTTTCTGCATCTTTGGTTTAATTACAAATTTAAAAAAAGATACGAGCCTTACAGTAGTCGCATATGATGTGTAACATCTGACATGTTATCCTACACGTATACTACACAGCTTGGGCATTCTTAAAATGTTAATTTACACTCCATTTTCATACTGGTACTATGATGAATGTATAGATTGAATTGGAGATATGCTACTGTCACATTTGTGGCGCAGCGGTCAAGCTGTTAGTCTCTCACCAAGGTAGACCGGGTTTGATTCCCGGTCAATACATGTGAGATTTTCGAATTGAAATGCCATATCCTGTGGTTCGCTTTCCACGTAAAAGGGAGGTACCGTGGATCATGATCGTGAGATTAACGGACACGCAAAACTACAAGCTTCCTTCCTTCCTTTTACATTAATAATTCATAGTAACAAAGTGACACACAACGTCGACAGTACTCTCAAATACTGTGAGCACATTCCTCAGTAACTATAACATTCATTATTCTCAAGGCTCTCATACAGTTCGTCGCACACAATCAAATCATGGCTTCCTACAATCATGAAATGACCTAGTCTCACATATGATGAAAATACAGCCTTTATTCCACTCATATAACATTCTGTTATGCATTTAATATTTGACTACTCACCCACAGCTTGACAATAATGCCACTTACTTAAATGTCATTTGTCGTCTTTGTCCTAGCCCATGTGATATTCAACCTTGAACGTGAAGCTTCATAAACTGCTCAATGACAAATGAAATTCGGTGAAACATTTGCCACTGTGCTCGTCAAACCAGTGCCTGCTAAATGCACTGCCTCCCGTATTGCCATAACATTCTCGCGCTACAGAGCACACACTGCCCTTTTTCCAATACACACATTTTCAATTGTACATCCAGCTGGCAGTGCGTCTTCACTTCCGTTCGGTCCACTTCCGCCCGATTCACTTCCGTCCCATTTTTCTGGCAGTGCGCCTTCACTTCCGTTCGATCCACTTCCGCCCGATTCACATCCGTCCCCAATTTTCAAACTCACTCCCACAAAACTATCCAGCAACCGAGCGGAAAGATGTTACACATCAATAAACCCTGTTACAGAAAGTTTATAATGAACTGACTGCTAATTGTTTCACATCATCTGACATATAGCACGTTATAGTGCTCCTATTAAAACAGCGATTAGCCATCCCATTCACTATTTGTGCATACACGTTACTCATACGTCGAAAGTACGGTGCAGGAGGACCACCTGGTGTACACCGTCACGTGCTGTTATAAACTGGACTGGCTGCGTGGCTCAGCGGTAACTTTCTCGCCTACTCTGCCCAAGGTTTCAGGATCGAATTCTGGCAAAGTCAGCTGCCATTTGAGGGTGCGCAAATGAGAGGGAGCAGTGTCAGTAGATTTACTAACACGTTAAAGATCACCTTTGGGGGGGAAAATCCGTCAGCCCGGTGTCTCTAAAAGCCGCAGTAGTTAAAAGGGACGTAAAACCAATAATAATTATAATCTCTACATAGTATAAAACAAATCCCCGATTCTTGGGTGTAATGGGTAATCTCGAGAACCACAGGATGGATTTTGATGCGGTGTTCGCAATTCTGTAAAGGATTTCTCGAGGAAGGTTTCGGTAGAAAAACATTCATTTTTGATCAAACGAAGCCGAGCAGTAACAATTTCAGTGAATCGAGTCGAAGAATATCCTGCCTTCCGAGCGCCTTTTAAGCTTATGCTGGGTAAACCGATAGATACCGGCCGTCGAAGCCGGGGCGGGTTGCTAGTTTATTATACAGGGTGTAACAAAAATGTACGGCACAAAATGCAGGACACATTCCTCACACGTAGCCTAGATGAAGAAATTATGTTACATGAACATGGGTCCGGAAACGCTTTGTTTCCATGTTACACCTCATTGTCTTCAACCCATTAATCATGGGAAAAACACAAGAACAGAACGTACCAGCATACCACATGCAACTCTTTCTCACAGGAGATGTTCAATATGCCCTCCGTGCATCAACCCACCGTCGTAGTGAATCTCGGATGCGCTGATGTGTCCCTGGAGTACTGCGTATGGTTTCGCAACCGTCTATAATATGGGCACGGAGACTCTGAACATCTTGTACTGGGGTTCGATACATAAGAGCTTTCCAATGCCCCCACAAATAACATTCCGGTGGCTTTAGGTCCGGAGAGTGTAGAAGCCAGGCAATTGGTCCACCTCTACCTATCCATCTGTCACCGAATCTGTTATTTAGAAGCCGACGGACATTAACACTAAAATGAGGAGGTGCTCCATCGTGCATGAAGTACATGTTTTGTCGCACAGCTGTAAACAAGCAATGCCGTACGTCGCATGGCAACAGGACCATGTATAACAAAACACTGGCGATGCACCTACGATAATGACAACGTACACAGACGTAACCAAGAGTGCATGTTTTCCATGATTCTAATGTTTTGTTCTTGTGTGTTTCCCATGATTGACGAGTTGGAGGAAATGAGGTATAACATGGAAACAAAGCGTTTCCAGACCCATATTCATATAACATAATTTCTTCGTCTACGTGTGAGGAATGTGTCCTGGATTCTGTGCCGTACATTTTTGTTACAGTTTTTTTTAGCGTATGGCTTTTAGTGCCGGGAGTGTCCGAGGACAAGTTCGGCTCGCCAGTTTTGTAGCTGCTTCGAGACGGACACCCAATGGGTGAGCTACAAGTACCGTTGGGGAGGGAAGGAGGGAAGTTGGAATGTAAGGACTCAGGAGTTGGAAGGTAGCGGCTGTGGCCTATAGTTAGGGACCAACCCCGGCATTTGCCTAGAAGGAAGATGGGAAACCACAGAAGACCATCTTCAAGGTTGCCGGCGGGGAGATTCGAACCTCCTCGCCTCCCGGATGTGAGCGACTGCCATCAGTCATGCCGTAACCACCACAGCTAACTCACCCGGTTTTGTTACAGGTATACGCAATAAACTGAAGACTGAGAATTTAAGCAACTGCATGTAAAATGCGATAGGAAAATGGAATATTATTGGAAGCTCTTCAGTCGGTCAACAAGAGTGTATCCAATAAGATTGGGCGGGGAGTTACAATTAAATTCCGAGTGTCGGAAATAAATCACATGAATTATTTATGCACTTAATGAACCAAGAAGATATTCGCAACAAATCATTGTTTTGAAGGAAGGTTGATAAATATTAAGGGTTTCAGGAAAAACGTAGCTCAAAGACCAAGGTTATCTGGTCTGAGGAAAGATGGAGGAGACTCGGCGAACGCATGGAGAGATTCTGCGAGGAGAGGAAGAGATTGGCAAGTCGGCCGATTGTTCACCGCGGTCCACAGTAGGCCAAAATCAACAGAAGAAGAAGAAATTACTTCTCCCATAAATGTGGGGCTAAATTGGATGACTAGTTTCGTTCTTCAAGCGAACATCATCAGATTTTGCCAACTTATGAATAATTTAGGTTCCGTGGATATGTATATAACTCTTATGTACAACAGTATTTACAATTATTAAACTACACAAGTAATAATTAAACTTTGTAATGAGACGTATTTTTTAACCAATTGATTTGTTTATTTTTTTCTTCCGTTATTCTATTCCACTTCTATAGTATTGCATTTTTGTTAGTACTTTTATATGCACTGTAGGCCAATGACGCCTGTAAGTGTGAAACCCTTTTAAATCCTTAACTTCTATCTTAGCGAGCTATTGAAATGATTGCGTTCTACACTGTTTTGTTATTAGTTACTTAGTTATTGGAATTTTAAGGGACGGAACAACAAGGCTAATACATGTTACTTTTAAAAGTTCTTCTTTATTGCACTGAGTTGGCACTGTGATATTGTATTCTTAACTGGCTCACGGCTGTCCACTTCACTATACAAAATCCACTGTTGTGCATAAGTGTTAGCTTAGACACATCCACTGAAACAATTTAAGCCTAAACGAGCAGGAACTGATTTTGTTTACTTGACGAACGAAATTAATCATTCAATTTAGCTTGTTTATTAAGTGTTTAAATAACTCACGTAATTTATTTCAGGCACTAAGAAATTAATTGTAACTCCCCGCCCAATCCAATTGGGTACACTCGAGTTGACCGACTGAAAATATTCTAGTGATAGATTACTTAACCCGGCAGTGGTGTGGTCAGAAATTCATACGCCAGTGGTGTGTGGGGTGTGGTACACCCCTTGTTGTTTTTGATATATGAAACATACTTAACGTTTGAAATTTGTATTTTAACGGATTCCATGTTATTACTACAACATAAACTGATTATATATTGATATAAAATGGCAACAATGCAGTTCTGTACTCTCCAACAATGCAGTTCAATACTTAGTCAGAATTAACTGGCTCATCCAGTAAAGCATGAATTAGTGCTCGCATACCGTCTCCTTGAGGCCCATAAGGATCCATCTATAACAATATTTATTGTTAGGAACTAAATATTACATATTAGGAAGCATAGAAACAAAAATATAATTTTAATCAGTGTATTTACCTCTTCCGTTTATAAAACGGGAGTGGTGTTTGGGGGTTTCCTAAACCCCAGCAAGCTCCCACTGCAGCTCACAAAGTCAAATGCACAACTAAGGTTACGAAACCACACTCACCGCCCTCTATTGACACCAACTGGCAGCTACCTGGAACTACAAAGCTGTGTGAGGCGCATTCTAGCGAATATTTATATAATTATGTGCTAAGGGGTGTGCAGCACCCCAACACACCACTGCGGGTTAAGCAACATTGAAAATTGCTTCTTAAATTTCAAGAAACAACAATGTGACAGTAGGAAGTTACGTTTCAAATTTCACTGTGCATAATCATACCTGCTTATATCGTATTCCCTAGGAATGTGGTGTCAACATAAATAAAAGGAAAGTAGAAGAACACATACAGTAAATGTTAGAGAATAATGCATATCATCTTAAAATGTAGCTTTAATCATAGCACTATATGTACTGTGCTTATATTCGTAGTTATATTTGAGTTGGAGCTAAGAATTTTGTCACATAAGTCAAAAATTAGATACCATACCAGCATTTCCCTGGATGGGGAAGTGAGAAATGAGGGGGTCTTTCTAACCGACGACTTGGTTTTCTTACCGAGGAGCTCTCTTCACAAGAGCTGTAACAACATAATCATTCATAGGAGTTATTTTCAACCAATTTACTGTACGTTGGGGGTCTTTGGATTTCTTATGCAGATTTGAAAGATCTTAGTGGGCAGCTGCTTTCCTGGGTGTTGGGACAGATAACCAAAATGTTCCGTCCGTTACAATCTCTGTACTTAACCATCAGGTTTGCCTCTCTCAGTGCTGGTATTATAAACCTCAACATTCGAGTAGTGCAGTTCCCCAATTAAACAAGTAAGCCTACCATACAATATCAGTTCTATTCAATTTACGAGTCTTAACCTCACTGCATCCTTATGGTCACCTTCAGGGCCAACCTACAATTTATTCGAGCTTCAAAGCACGCCACGATGCTTCTTTTCATTTTAGAAGCGCGTGATTTGTGGAGCTCGTATCGTCACATTTGCCAAATCGGGCATGAATCTAATAATCTACTGCATGCTCAATCATACTCCCACTATGACAGAGGAAGGCATGATACCCTGCTTAATGGAGCTTAGTTTGGATTTAAACAACTATTACCACACAGCGATGATCTACTGTGCCGCTGTAGCGTTTATGGTGGAGGTGCCCCCTCCTGGCTCGATGATCACAGGTGCGATTCCTGACCAAGAAAGATGGAGTATTTATGGGTCTAAAATGTCCTTGGCCATGAAAAAACACGGGCAACCTCTGTTTAGAATGTTGAGGCGGAAATCGAGCCCACCGCTTCTCAGTAAAGCCTCACGAGGCTAACCAGAATTAAATTTCTTGCCAAAGCTGAGAAATAAGCCCGGACCTCATCAGTGACAGACAAAAATGGTAGGCATTGCGCCACAAGTAGGTCACATACATTTATAATATAAGTGGTTGATCATCCGTGACGCGGTGTTTCCACTAATGCTATCATCTTCATCCTTCTTAATGTTACACCCCCCAAAATATACATTCTTGAAAATGCGCTTCTTCTGGCGATTTTAAATACATCCGTAATTCTTTTAAAAAAACAAAACGGCTCGGAAAACGCATTCAATTCCATTATGCAATCTTAACCTATATTGTAATTACTGTATGGCTTGGGGATCAACTTCCAGTTTGTAAGTTTGTCGCCATTGCATGAGATTATTCGGTATTTTTCCTCTAGCTCGTACTCGGATAATGTAAAATGTAATTGGTATATTGCCCGAAGGCAGGTCCGAGTCTCCGAAGAGGCTATCCTCAGCCGGAGTTTACCTGCGGTAGGCCAGTGCCTGTCCGCTCCTCCTTATGTTTGCCAACAGCGCGTAGTACCTAGAACCCGCATGCCATCCAAGTTCCCACCACGCCCAATGTTGCTTAACTGCGGAGTTCTCATGGGATCCGGTGTTTCAACATGGCCAGGCCGTTGGCTACTCGGATAATATTGCCCTTCAACTTCTTTGAAAATAGAAAATTGTTGGCTGTCTACCTCCAGTGTTTGGAAAAGAATCCCAGAAACGTATCGTTGGATCAATAATCTCTGATCCATATTTCCGATGGTATATTGCAATAATATTAGTTCAACTGTCACCCTTGCCCTCTGCTACGCAATACACTTACAGTATTCGGATTCTTCGAGGTATTTTGATCTGCCCTAAAATAAATATCGAGTTCAAGCGAGCATTATTCAATAGGCTACGTAGTTTCTTGGCGATTCTCGAAAATAACTGTTCAACTTTAACTCATGAAACCGACTAGACTTCTGGGTCACACAATGTACTACAACTTCATGTGCTGTGTGGTGAAGTACCACATTTCACCGAGTGTGATCCAAATCCGCAAGGTGTGTAAACACACGATATTTGTTCCCCAAATATCCGTCTCCCTCCACTCAAGACTTTATTGCAACACACATTAACTCGTGTTTGCTGGAGAACTTCTTTCCCTTTTAACAGAACAAAGAAATCCACCCAGCTTAAGAGCTGTAATATACGACAAATGCTTGAGACACATCTCATGTTAACCTCACGACACACCACATTCCACATTCCATATACCGGGTGATTCAGCAGCCTCTTCCAATATCGTTTGCTGCTACCCAACTTACGCGTAGGCGTGGTGGCGCAGCGGTCAAGCTGTTGGCCTCTCACCACGGCAGACCGGGTTCGATTCCCGGTCAATGCATGTGAGATTTTCAAAATGAAATGCCATGCCCTGTGGTTCGGATTCCACGTAAAATGGTGGTCCCATGGCTTATGATCTCGCGATCAACGGTCACGTAAAACTACTATCTTCCCTCCTTCCTTCCAACTAACGCGTGTTGTCAGGAAGGTCGTTAATTCTCTGCTTGCATTCCATATGGTGCTAATGCACTGCAAGAATATCCTGCAAACGATATTGAACCCTATTATTTTCCCCTCGATGTACAGACTAATACGAAGGAAAAATAATTGTGTTCAGTATCGTTTGCATTAGTGCATTAGTACCATACGGGATGCAAGCAGAGAAATATCGACCTTCCTGCCAACACGCGTCAGTTGGGTTGCAGCAAACGATATTGAAAGGGGCTGCTGAATCACCCGGAATATGTACGAGGCACGTCCAGAAAGTAAGCTCCGTTTGGTAATTAAATTAAATTGTGTACAGATACAGAAAAAATATTTATTGCACAACATTCTACACCTCTTAAACTACCTTTTCACATAACTGCCGAACTTTTGCAGGCATTTGTCATAGCGTGGCACAAGTTTTTGGATACCTCTTCATAGAAGTTTGCCGCCGACCCGTAAACGAGAGTGAAGACTCCCCTTAAGATATCCTACTGTTTGGTCACTACTGTTAGGCAAATTGCGTGCTTACCAGGAGAACTGCGTATGTTTAGGAGTTCTCCTGACCACATACGCAATTTGCCTAACAGTGATGGCCAAACAGTAGGATATCTTAAGGGGAGTCTTCACTCTCGTTTACGGGTCGGCGGCAAACTTCTATGAAGAGGTATCCAAAACCTTGTGCCACGCTATGACAAATGCCTGCAAAAGTTCGGCAGTTATGTGAAAAGGTAGTTTAAGAGGTGTAGAATGTTGTGCAATAAATATTTTTTCTGTATCTGTACACAATTTAATTTAATTACCAAACGGAGCTTACTTTCTGGACGTGCCTCGTACATTATTATACAGTACTAGCAACCCGACCCGGCTTCGCCCGGGAACAGTTATGAATCCATTACGTGATAAGCGCTATTTTTTCCAATGTCAACGAACAACGACCAATATCCGTTTTACGTGTCGGTATGATGGGTTAAAATCACTGACTGGACTATTAAGTATATTATCAGGGAGATGGCAAAACTGTGCACAGAAGGGTCCAAATGCAAAATTAGAATCAGTAATGAATATACCGAAGAATTTAATGTCAACACTGGAGTAAGACAGGGAGATGGACTCTCGCCTTTATTATTCAATTTAGCTTTAGAAGAAACATTGAAACGAGTAAACCAGCTCCACCCAGGCCTTGAAGTGGGAAACAAGATAAACATATTAGCTTATGCTGATGACACAACACTCATGGCCGAAAGCGAATACGATCTAAAATACTCACAGAAACCCTTATTGAAGAAGCCAAGGAGGTAGGTCTAATGATAAATGAACAAAAAACAAAATATCTAGTTGTAGGAAGGAATGCAGCACAAGTACAAAACCCCTTAATAGTTGCTTCATACGCTATTCACAGATGTACTGAGTTCAGATATCTGGGGATTATCATAGACCAGAATAATATGGAAGAACCAGAAATAAAATCAAGAATTCTCATTGGCAACAAAAGCTACTGGTCTCTGCAAAATCTCTTAAAGAGTAAAATTATATCTAGAAAAACTAAAGCGAGAATGTATAAAAGCATTATACTTCCTGTTGTCACGTATGGCTCAGAAACCTGGGTATGGTCCAAGCAAACTGAAAGGGAATTAGTAACTTTTGAAAATAGAATACTACGACGCATTTTCGGACCGATAGTAGAAAATGGCCAGTGGAGAATTAGAACAAATAAGGAATTGCGGGATCTCTACAAAGAACCCGATATCGTGGATCGTGCCAAAAGCCAAAGACTGCGCTGGGCCGGTCATGTACATAGAAGAAGTAGAGAATTGAATTTAAGGGCAGTTTTGGAAGGTGTGCCCAGAGGAAGGCGACCATTGGGACGACCGAGACTTCGCTGGTGGGACCAAGTTCAAAAAGATATGAGAAAAATCGGAGTCACGGAGGACATAATGGATGATCGAGAAAGATGGCGCCGTGCTGTTGGCGAGGCCAGAAACCTGCTTAGGTTTGAGTGGCCATCTAGGTAAGGTAAGGTAAGGTAATCAGGGAGATGCATCTGCAACAAATTCTTGTCAGACGTAATTCAAGAATGGCGAGGTGCATGAAACACAAATCCCCCTTCCGTCCAATCTTAACTTGACTGAGAATTTTGCGGAACGAAAAGTTTACAGGCGAAATGAAGAAAAGTCGAGTTGAACTTCCAGGGAAACTCCAAACACAACCACTCTTCTCTAAAGTTTTAACTCAACTCGACTAGACAGTATGCTGCCGGGTGTATCTGGGGGCAATACGCTCGTCCGCTAGCTAAGCTGTAACTGGGGTGATAGACTCGCCCCTAGCTAGCTCGTTAATTGTCGCCTCAATAACTGAATGGAGATTGTTGGAAGAAATGAAAACGTAAAAACACTTATACTAGGCGATGTATTGAAGAAAGGGATATGCTCTCCCGGGCTCTTTTTTGTAGAACATTTCATGCTGAACAATTCTTACACTCATAGTATATAGATATTTTTAACGGTTTGCCCAGCGTAAGCTGCTGGCTGTATCTGGGGAAACAGGTTCGCACACGGACTCCAGGTTTTTTTTCGACCTTTTCAATGAAATCGTTAGTACTTGACTTCCTTTGGTCATAAATAAATTATGTTCTACAGAAACCGTTAAAAATATCTATATACTATGAGTGTAAGAATTGTTTAGCATGAAAAGTGCTACAAAGAAAGCCCGGGAGAGCATACCTCTATCTTCAATACATCGCCTACGATAAGTGTTTTTACGTTTTCATTTCTTCCAACAATCTCCATTCAGTTACTGAGGCGACAGTTTACGAGCTAGCTAGGGGCGAGTCTATCACCCCAGTTACAGCTTAGCTAGCGGACGAGCTTATTGCCCCTGATACAGCCAGCAGAAAACTGTCGAGTCGTGTTGAGTTTAAAACTTAAGAGAAGAGTGGTTGTGTTTGGAGTTTCCCTGGAAGTGCAACTCGGTTTCTTCATTTCGCATGTGAACTTTTCATTCCGAAACATTCTCAGTCAAGTTAAGATTGGACGGAAGGGGGATTTGTGTTTCATGCACCTCGCCATTCTTAAATTACAACTGACAAGAATTTGTTGCACATGCATCTCCATGATAATATAATTAACAGTCCTGTCAGTGATTTTAACCCATCATGCCGAGATGTAAAACGGATATTGGTCGTTGTTCATTGACATTGGAAAAGAAAAACGCTTATCACGTAATGCATTCATAACTGTTCCCGGGTGAAGCCGGGTCGGGTTGCTAGCACTAGTATAAGACTATTATTATTATTATTATTAAACCATAGAGCATCATTTAACAAAAAGGAGGTTTGAACGAAGACTTCAAAAGTACTTATATTATATAATTTCACCTGCTCTGACTGGACGGTAATCCTATATGAATTGATGAAGCCAGAACATAATGTGAATCCAAAATTTGTTGGAGAGTAGGGAGATAACCGCACACTCTAGAATGACTTCCTTCATGCAGAGCATACCATTCACCCGACGGGAGTCACTCAACCTGTGTGTGGTAAGCCGGTCGAGCTCTGTTTCCTCTCGCCCAAATGAACGGGTGCTAATTTGGTCAGGCCAGATCTGGCACACTCGGTTCCGCACGAGGAACGTAGCTATATAATATAGAAAGAAGCTTTTTGAACACAATAATGATCTTTATATCTCGTTACTGATCTTAATGGAACTATGAGTCCGGCTCGTTGCGTAATGACTAGCATTTTTGGCTGTCACCACGGAGGCCCGGGTTCGATTCCCGGCTCTGCCAAGAAATATAATTCTGGTCTGAGGGTTGGAGCAGGCTACACTCAGTATCGTGAGGCAAAACTGAGAAGTGGCGGGTTCGATTCCTAACTCAGACATCCTGGAAGTGGTTTTCCATGGTTTCTCAGTTCTACTCCAGGCAAATGACGGGGAAGTAGTCTACCTAACGTAAGACCGCGGCCGCTTCCTACCCAAATCGTACCTCAATTACAAATACACACACTGGCACAGATATCACAGTGACACAGGTTATCAGACAAATTCTACACACACCCAAGTACACGGGACTGCATGACCACGATGGTCGCAAAGCCCCTGAAAAACAATGAAACATTATGAACTTAATATTGCAATTTAGTTATCTCATATATTACTTGTGGAATCACTTTTGTAGCAAAACCACTTTAACTCCACAAATCTGCATATGAGCAATGAGCATGCATAGATACATTACATACACACAGGCTAGGCTTTTAAGCAGGATAATCTATATTACCAGAAATATTTAGCAACTAGCTGTAATACTCGCGCTTTGCTACTGATGATAAATGGCTAAACATTGATTTTGGTATTTTGAGCAGTAATTGAACTTAAGCCTACATCACACGCCTGTACGCTGTTTCATACTTCTATCACATGTAACAGTGCTTCGCAATATAGCGTATATCACTGGGGTTTTCTTTCTAAATGGCCAATCCCAAAGTATGCTGTTAAGAACGATGGCCGTACTTTTCATGCACGAATGTCACTTCAAGATTCGGGAACATCCATTAATGCCCAATCAATGTAGCAGATACTACAGCTTCATTTTTAAGACGGAGGATCCCGAAAGTTTTCAGTGTTTGCAGCATATCTTTGCTCCACTCAGGAATACAATTTGTAGTGAATTCCACAATTCTATAGATATTTCATTAATGTCACACAGTGTAGTTTGAGGCAGGAAGATAATTCATCAACAGTTTACAGCACGGTAATTTCACCTTTCGACAATGTTTACCTTCTTCAGCTGCCGCTACCTGGTTGAAATGCCTGAAAATGTACATTAGGCCTACACCCGTGATAGGCATGCGCAGGAAATTGCTCAATGTGTGATGGATTAGAAGTATTGAGATGCGCTCCGTGCACACTTATCATCTGTTCGACTAATTATCTCATCGATGGATTAATTGTGAATTTTAAAAATATTATATTTATCTCTGAGAACTGTATTTTCGAAAGGTTTCTTTGTAAGTCAGCTTTTTTTTTACAAAGCATTAACTTTAATTTCACTGTTAGAATATCTGCACATTCGGCATAACTTGTCCACACTGCTAAATAACACACCAACACCCACTTGAACCGCTAGAAATATACAAACTAGAAATGTCTCAAGCTTGTACCTTTTCAAATTAATCAAAGAGTGCTAATGCCAAGTTTAATGTTTGTAACAAAATCGGTTTCAGTGAAATATAATTTTTCAGCCAGTATTTTCACCTCTAGCGAATAAAGTTCTGTAATATATCTTTCTTACCCCTTGCCTATGAACTGAACGAACCGCTATGAAGGAATGTTTAGTTGTGTACAACGCCCAAAGAGATTTTAGAAAATTGAATTTCAAGTCTTTTTGGTGGACTTCATTTTATGATACGCCTAACTGTTTACTCATTATTTTGGTACCTTGCAGGGAAAATATGAGCATGTTTGGAAAAGAAATGGAGACCTATGTAATATCTATAAATGACTGTCATTTTAAAACGGGTCCACTATATCAATATCTGAATTGGCGTATGTGTTACTGTCCCCGCGCCAGCTCTGAAAACCTAGCAGGAATGTGGAGTGGAGTGAGTAAGCCAGTGATGACTTAGCACTGTACTATACTAAGCATAAGCATGGCCCGGAATTCCCTCGCTCACTCATTGTTCCCGCTCCCCTTACCTCACACCCCGCGTCCTCAGAGCTAACCATAGAAACTATACCCATTCAAAATTTCATATCAATCAGCTAAGTAATTCTTTGTATGAAAGGAGCTGCCATGCAAGATTACAAGTTGTGTGCAGTGCTAGACGTGGCTTTAAGGCGGATAAACATAATTTCCTAGAAAACCATTTAGACTAAGCTAGTCTACGCAGAAAATACCTAAAACTTTCGTTTTGTTGTAGACCAACTAGTGGTGTAGTGGATAACAGTTTTGGTTGTCGCCCAGAAGGTCTGTGTTCAATTCCTGGCCATGTCAAGGAATGTAATTCTGTTCTGAGGGATGGAATGGGGTACACTCAGCCTCGTGAGGAAAAACTGAGAAGATTCGATTCCCATCTCAGCCATCCTGGAAGTGGTTTGCCTTGGTTTCCAACTTCTACTCGAAGCCAATGCCGGGATGGTTCTTAACTTAAGCGCATAGCCACCTCCTTTCCAATCCTCTCTCACACACACACACACAAACACACACACACACTACTACAGACATCAAAATGGCATAGGTTATCAGACAAATTCTGCACACACGCAAGTACACGGGGCTAAATAACCACAATGTCCAAGCCCCTCAAATGAAAGCTTTTGTTGTTGGGTCCCCGTGTCATGATAGGATTGACCGTTTAGTCATTATGTTTGCTTTCAGCTGATAATTGAATAATTAGAAACCACTTCTCAGTGTTTCCTAAGTAAACGATTAGCTGAAGCTTTCCAGCCAAAATAGATTGGGTGGTGAATTACAATTAATTTCCTAGTGCCTGAAACACATTACGTGAATTATTCTTACACTTCTCACAAAATGGGGGACTGAATTGGATAACTAGTTTCGTTCGTCAAGCGAGCATCATCAGATCTTGCCCACTTCAATAGGTCGCAACGATACACGTTAACGATTCTCAAAGGTTTCACACATAGACATTTACACATAAAAAGTACTAACAAAAGGCGCATCCCATTAGAAGTGTAATACGTGTAGATTAACTGAATAAAAAATGTGACTCGTTACAAATGTTAATTAAAAGCTTCTGTGCTTAATCATTGTTAATCCTGTTGTACATAAGTGTTCTCTGCGGTACATATCCACTGAACCTTTCTTCTCTAAACTGAAAAAATGCTTCTCCTGTACCTTGCATGCAACCTCTAAACGTGGCAGTAGACAGTAGCAGTAAAAAGCACATGTTACATATGTTGTAGAATTACATATGACACAGACTCACGAAATGAATATCTCAATTGTAATTATTGTAGTTCCTTAAATGATACAGTTTGCCCTTATTAAACGTGGTAGACCAACATCACGCACTCGAATGAATGCGTATCTCTATTCCTACCTGTATTTTATATCTACCGGGAGACTCAGAATTCAGTTCCGACTAGCATTAGTGTTTGAAGCCTTGTGCCTACGGAGGTTGTGATTTCACACTTAGACGGATATGTTCTCAGAGGACATACTCTGATAAAGAAATATCACCCCGTATTGTTGAAGCTGGTACTAATTTATGCACAGAAAAAATTGGACAAGGTTTCTCAAAGTACTGCAAGTCCATGGGCAGGACATGGCAATGATGTGTAATTTATTAAAGACCAACTATTCTGAAGTGTTGAACCGCATCTTTTGTACACCTTTCACGCTTCTACCGCTCCACGACTGCAACAGGGAGCTGAAGATCCATGGTTTGAATCCTGGCGCTGACAGTGGCCATCCTGAGTGTGTCTTCTTCCCGGAAATGCCTGCTCTCATTCCAGAAGAGGACCAACATGGCACCTTATATTACTAGGCTATGGGGCGCTTGCGGTCAATATGGCGGCCATGGACTCACTCCATTTAATTAACTTTGTTGAGCTTGTCTGGTGCATGAAGCTCTGTAATCTTCTTCACTCCGTGCGTGTTACGATCAATGTATGGCTAAATATAGACTTGGCACTTACTGGTGCTAGGTGCAGAGAAATCATACGAGAAGCTGAGCATATTAAAACATTAAACCACAGTCGAAGTATTCTTTTAGAAGCTCAAGCTAGACTATGTATATCTCCAACGTTAATTAATTAGTATAGTTACCAGTACAAATAAAGGGGAAACACTGTAATGCTTGCATTCGAAAACAATTTTAGAGTATGGTGGACTTGTGGTTTGAATGTGAATGATTTTCAATAAATAATGTTATCTTGGGTTGCAGTCGTGTATCTTATGATCACCTGCGTGTTCTACTTCCGTGGTGTAGGCCTACACCGAACCGTATAAGGCAAATTTAATCTCATGTTTCTCTTTCTATATGAGAGTGAAAAGTATCGGGCAAACTTCTATGTCAACAGTTTTATACGCAAGACCGATATTAAAACCTCCGCAAACAAACCTACTGAAAGTTGTGCATCTCTCTCTCACACACACACGCTCGAGCAGTATTGAGAAGACGTAAGCCTCCCCCATCACCCACTAGCTCGCCCCCATAGGGACCAGCTGACCGCTGACCGCTGACCTTCAAGTGCCACACACACACTAATTCCCCAAGAGAACGCACATGTTAAAACTATTGTAAAACAAATAGTTGATCCTATCATGAGAGCAATAGTGACACAAAGAAGAGAAATTTAATCCTAGGATTTTCCTCAGTTATTTCAACGTTCCATTCCTCTTTAATTCGAGCTCCAGAGCACCTTTCCAAACCCTATCCCCATTCAGTTGCAGACAGGCACATAGTACGTGCGATACCAGTGGCTAGTATCTTATGCTTAAAATAACGCTACAACGTTTAAAGACCATTTATACCACTACGACAGAGATAGGAGGTGTCAAAATGTTGCATAGATCAAATGTGCAATCTTGAATTTGGAAGCCCAGCGGTCGGATGGACACAGAAGTGTAGTGTACCCGATTCCTCGAAAGATATGCGATGACCCGGCTAAGAGCACCACATATTATCCCAAAAGGGGCTAGCAAATAACAAAAAACAAAACAAAAAGATGAGGGTGTTTGAAGACTAGTTTGGTAAAATAGAACAACAGTAGCTCGGGTAAGCACAAAACAAAATGTATCCAGGCCGTAAAGGTTAAATAAGAAAAGAATGGACAACCTCAAACTAGTTTTCGTAAAGAACACACTATTGGCGCGGCCTTACATTTACCAAGGAAAACTACAAGAAAACTGAGAAATAACACATATCGGATAAGATAGAAGGACGATAAGAAAATCTATTTCTTCTGGTTTGCAAGTCAAAATCAAATAAATCCTGCCTCCGATACTGACGGTATTACGAAGTTAAGTTATGGTGCAAATGTTCATGTTCAAATAAACCAGTCAGATCGTGCCTACACTTGTTTCACAGGACCAAAAAATAATAATTCAAAAAAACTAAAAGTTCATCTGTAATCTCCGGAATTTGTCGATGCACTGACACTTATAATTCCTGAATGTCCTGCCTCATTTAAACGCATTGCAAATAATTAGACTATCCTTTACAACACTTCCTGTGAACAAATCTCAAATTGCTAAATTTCGCCATCATTTAACACAATAAATGATCCTATAACTATGCACACGTATATTTACAACTCTGTGGTAAACCCACAATTCATGAATACTTAAAAACAATTCATCAGTCCATTCTCGATATTTTATATGTACTAAATCAAAACAATAATATCTTAATCTAGAATGTGTTACCATAGTTTCGTATGCTTTGTAATCACAAATAATATTTATCCAAGTTTAGGCACGGTAGCCTATATCTTCACACAAGCCTTAATATACTGACGTCCAATTTAATGAAATTTTATGAGAACTTAAAACTGGCAGCTGTGCATTTTTTTAAATCACGTTTTCATTTCTCGTGTCCTAAGTAAGACCAGTAGGATATATGGAAATAGGCTATTTAGCTCTTCACGGAACTGCTTGTTAAATTTCGCACAGCCGCCATTTTAAGTACTCATAAAAACTTAACTAAATCAGAACACAATATATTAAGCCTTGTATGAAGAGTTACCATATCAGTGAACTCGGATGATTAAGTCATGTGAAAAACCCATTAAACTTCACGTCGTCGCCATGTTCGTTTTGTAGTCATCAGGTTATTGAACGTCTCATAGGCAAACTTATTTTAATTGCCTCTATCAACATTCAAAATTTCAATTTCATTGCTGTAATAGATTTGTACGTTTTGAGAACCGGTGAATTATTTCGGCTGACCGCCAATCCGCCATGTTGGATTCTTTTACATGTAGGCCAAAGAATTGTGTACCAGTAGATGAAGAATATTGCGTTGGCTCATTATACGAATGTTCACTTTGATCGCATGCTTAGGACACAAAAAATAAAAAATAAATGATTTTAAAATCTTTCACAGCCATTATCTTAGGTTTATGAATCCAATTGAATTAAATTAGATGACAGTAGATTAAATCCTGTAAACACATTTACCGTGCCAAGTTTCTCTGTGCTCAGATCGTGAGAAAACAGGGTTTTAAAAGTTGTATAGATGAACTTAGCTTTGTATTCTCTATCAGCATAAAAGTTTAGGGTGATATCTGTAATAGTTTCGGAGCAATCGAATGCCGGTGAAATATTTCGCCGGTCCGCCATGTAATATTGGTCAAGCATAATAAAATTTGAAAGGCTGGTGGAGGTTGGACGAGGCAGCAGTATGTCCCTAGCAAGTTTCATGCAAATTCCTCCAGCCGTTTAGATTTCATTATGGGGACACACAGATCACACATACATACACACTCACGGACAAAAGGTGATTTCGTAAGCCTATTTTTTCATATGATAAAAATAAGCTAAAAATTGAGGTAGTAGAAGTAGAAGTGCAAGCCAGCGGCTTTCATGAAATGTACAGATAAACAATCATAAAATGTCGCATCTCTTGAGGCATGGAAAATGCTAAGTGTCACTTCGGCTGCTGTCGGCTGCGTACATTTTGATGGATATATACTGCAACAGGGTCATTCCGAAATTCTCTCGCTCTCTCGTTATCAGCCATCCCCTCGCCCCGCTCAATCACGCACCGTGTCGTGGTAGGACATGATACACTCACAATGACGTGTGTTGCGCTGTAGCGTAGTAGGCTAACTGTCGGGTCGTAAGTCGTTCATCGCCGAGCAACCACATTTCGAGTCATGCCGTGAATATAATTTTTGTGAAGTAACACACCATGATGATGTCATGCAACGAAGCTAACTTTGGCCGAACTAACGTTGATGATAATGCGTCATTACATGCTGCCATGGCTCACTATACACACGCATCGAGATAGCACGTTCTGGCTCTCGTTGAACACGGCAATTACAGTGTGCGTGAGGCAGCAATCCGATGTTGTGTTCCACCTAGATCTGCTCAAAGATGGATACAGCAGTGGTGGGTGTTATGGAGGATTGGTCGTCTACCGGGCACTGGTTTATAACGGGTTTCTACTGTAGAAGAAGACCGCCATTTAGTTACAACTTCGCAGGAAAATCAGTTCTTAAACTCGGTAGAGCTTATGCAGGCGACCAACTTTCCTGGTTATCCATACACGGCCCGTAAACGATTACGACAAGCAGGAATCGCTAGCAGAAACCCTGCAATCAAAGAATGTCTCTCCGACCAACATATGAACTGAACTGAAATTAAATCTTAATTGGGCTCAGGTCGTCTTCTCTGACGAGACATGTGTGTCGTGCTGGGAGTGGATGTCGTCTGATTGGGCTGGAGTGCTTCATCGGATAGATGGACATCTCACATCGGACCAATATTTGCACATCTTGCAGAATATTATGATTCCGAGTGTGAGAGAGCGCTATCCGCATGCAGTACTTCAGTTCGTGCAGGACATCTCTCCAATCCACATGAGCAGGAGTGTTCAGGGCTGGTTTTCTGAGAAGGACTCCATTGAACTGCTCAACTGGGTCCCCAGAACTCCAGACTTGAACCCCATTGATCATGTGTGGGCAAAGTGGAAACGCCCCCTCGTTCGCAGGATGCATTGTGGGAGGTTATGTTGGAAGCATGGGAGGAGAGTGCCCTTGATGAACAGTACTTCAGAAATCTCGTTCAGTCAATGCCACGTAGGCTATATCAAGTTGTTGAAGCCGGTGGATACCGGACGAGATATTGAAGAAGTGCCTACAACAGTCCTTTTCAGGACTAACCATAAGCAAATTCATTAAGCCAGATTTCCCTTTGTATTGAAACACACAGGTATTTCGTTTATGAAACATTTCATGATTAAAAAATAAACACCGCGAGTATAATTCGAACCCCGGTTCCTTGTCGTTTCACGCAACGCCTCTTCCCCTGAGCTGTCTGGCAGTCTGGAGAACGCTCATAATATTGTAATGATATTTCCAACATCTCATGCACGTCTATAACAGCTATCATAGACTCGGTGGTAATTAAATAACGGTTCATTACAATATTTCGTTGTAAAACTTAAAAGGCATCCAGTATCGTGCGGTTCCACAATGATATAACAGAGACCATCAAAGGAAAAGAATTGCCGAGACCAATATTTAAACCGCGGTGTCCAGGTTACCAACTTCACACCTTTCCTCTACCATAACACAGCTACTCTGTTAAGCGCTCCTCATCGATCGTCAATTGGGACGTGTCCCTCACTTCGCGCATTTATTTACGCATTTGGGCGGTTTCTCATTAATTGCATATCATTCTTCTCTGTTATTCTGATATCTGCACAGTGGCACTGTGTACTGATAGTTAAATTTTGTCACGAACATGTCGTTGAACAAATATCGAAGATCAAATTTGTTGCAACTGTACAGCCACGTCCAAGCACGATGATACCCGAACAGGACTTTGACATTTCCAATGCGACAATTTATAATTGTCTATCTGTACGTATCCAAGTTTTTCGATGCACTTCAGCACCTATTGAGCATTTAATCAGCACAAATGTCACAATATAATATTAAAAGCGCAACACTATTCTTCAGCAATCAAACCATTTAAGAATATCACTAGTGCAATCTGGTTTTTAACACGCTTAAATCAATTGTACACAATTAATATCAAATGACAATATTGTATTCAGGTCAGCGCGAGTCCAGCGCTAGTCCTTTCTCCTCGGGGCCTGGCCCTGATTTACAAGTCTGATCGTCAACAAAGCTGATATTCACTACGAATTGTTTGAATATGACGACCGAGGTAGCCTATACCATCCTCAGCGGTGAAGTGTTAAAGCTCAATATCACTTGAACGTTAATGTGCTCAGTTTTTGTTCCAGTCGCTACACAAAACCTCCCCGGAGCGGGAAAGGTCAGGCTGTAACTTCCTTTGTTATAGAGAAACAGATAACAACAGAACTCAATACAAAAGGCTGTGGAGTCACATTGATGAGTTCCCAGAGTCCATTGTGCTAAGTTATTTGAACAATACAATGGACTTACAGTACTTGGATAATCGCATACGTCCAGCACGTAACCTTAAGGAAACTTTATTATGGTAGCATGATGGGAAACAGTTTCATTTATTAAACGGGTGTCCTAAATGCCATCCTGCCCGGACAATCTATTTGAGATTTTCGAAATGGAAAGTTAAGTGATACGGATTAAACATAAGACTGTAGGTCTCATGGCTAATAAAACTAAGTTCATAACCACATGAGATACTAAGGTTGTTTTTGCCTGCATTTTAACATAAGCAGTGACAAGGAAATCCCCATAAATTAGAGTAGCCTATATAATTTTCTCTGTGCATAGATGGTGAAGGAGGATTTGTAACAAGACACTGAGCCTTGTTTTAAAAGCTCTTTTCCAGGTTTCCTTACCTTCTGTATTACTGTATGGGTCAGGGTGGGTACTCAAACACAGCCCCGGGCCACTTTCACTACCCTGACCCCCTTATCACCACCCCTCAACGCCTCCCCCTTCCACACCCCACTCTTGCTTGCCAAGGTCCGAATCAGCCTACGTACAGTGTATCTTCCTCTGTTGCCGTCCTCGTTGACTGTTTCTTGACGTTGACACTGCACTGAGCCTTGCTTCATTAATTAAGATCGTGTTAATAAAGGGATGGCTTAGGAAACAGAAGACGATGCATCACGGAAACGAAAATCGACCTATTCGCTTAGGTGCTTCAAATCGCATTGGGAAAAGCCTCTTTTGTCGATTCTAGTGCAGTTCCGCAGTGTTTGTTTTGCAATTATGTGCCATCCGTGTGGAAGAAGTTAATTGGAGCGTGAGTTTCAAGTCCAACATGGAAACGATGTCGCTGACTCCAACGTCGAGCAACAGAGAAATAAGCTCGTTGAATCAATAAAATCGAGCCAAAAAAAAGGTAAGGTAAGCCCATGTTTAAATAGTGTTTATTATATATTTATTTATCAGTATTATGAGTTCTTTGCTGTTGTCTCCAAATATGGGCAAACTCTGTATGAAATCACGCCAATTCTTGGAATAGAGTATAATATGTTTAACGTATTTAAGAGAGCACCGATCGGCTCTACCAAACGAGACAAAAGCAGCACCCTTCCTCAACTCCACAGGCAGCATCTCATGCAAGCGCGGATTCAGGGGGGGGGGGGGGAGGAGTTCACGGGGGTCATGGACCCCCCCCCCAAACGAGATCATTTTTCTTAGCAAACTCAAAAAACGAAAACACAATAACCAGACAAATAAAACTTAACGAATTTTAACTGAAAAACAGTTTTCTCATTTTATTCAATACTGAAAATATCTTTATTGCAATCATTATGTTCTGTTACAACTGTACATATTTACAACTTCATACCTGTTATATAAAAACGATTATTTATATAACAAAATCAAATCGTTTATTTTGTTTAACAAACTTTGTGATTACCGAATCGATGTTTATAGTGATGTCACGATGAATGTGCAGCAACGCACGGATAGGAATTTGGGGCTTTTTTTTCGCACCAAAAATGTTTGCCGACGTCCAAACTGCAAACTTGGTTGGCAATTTAAGCTGTGACTTTCTCCCTTTGGCGGTACCAACTCGACTTGCTGCAACTGTAACGTACCTTGATACTTTTCTCGAAGCTCGATGTAAAAGTCGCAAAAGACGCCGTTGCAATTTGTTCGAATATTTTTGGTGCCCTATATGCATCAATTTTCAATCCATGTAACTTGCAAAAAAATTGGTCTGGTTTTGTACGTTTGTTTATTTTGTGATTGCGTTTTTAGTGATTTTTTTTTTCAATTTCGATTCTCTGCCCTCCCCCAAAGGAAAACTCTAGATCCGCGCCTGATCTCATGGTGACACCAACAACGTCTCTCTCTACCTCTGCTACCGCTCTCGCTTGGCCACATAGGCCACGGACAGTGGAATGGGCCGTCCTCGTGACCAGCCCTGTGCTAAGTAACTGATTTTATTCCATGTCGATGTCCCAAGCCAAATAGATTTTCCCAGCAGACGAAAATTAAATATCAGTGAAACGAACCACAACAATATACATTTTTATTTATTTATTTATTATTTATTTATTTATTGGTGCCTTTATTGTGCGAAGTTAGGGCTCTAGGCCCTCTCTTACACCTAACCACACACAGTGCAACTTACATGAATACTCAAATATGATATACTTAACCTACCAAACGTAAATACTAGGAAAACTTAAATACTAGAATAAAATAAAATAAAATAAAATAAAATAAAATTAAATTGGCGACTGCGTGATATTAACTAAGCTATACAATTTAAATGAAATACATTTTAACAAAATTATACTATGGTCATTCACTCACACATTCATACACAAATTGTTCTAGTTGGCCTACGAATTCAAGAGGAAATCTTTACATGCACGTTTGAAAGTTGTTAGGGATGCACAATTTCTAACGTCACTAGGACAATTATTCCAAATTCTAGTTCCCGACACGAAGAAAGAGTTACTGAAGGCAGATGAATGATGTAGAGGAATTGCAATTATAGATCCAGATCGCGTGTGACGATCATGAGAGAAAGAAAGAAAGAAAGAAAGAAAGAAAGAAAGAAAGAAAAAGAAATTTTAAAAGAGATAGTGAGGAGTACTTTCATTGAGAAGTAGATAGGTGAGGGTACATATGTGCAGGTTTCTTTGTTGTTCTACTTTTAGCCAGGAAAGTAGATCATAAAAAGGAGGGGAAAATTTCAAGGAGAAAATAAACCTAATGCAGGAATATAAAGTTCGATGAAGTTTTAATCTGAACACAGAATATAGAAATTGCACTAGTGGAGTTTATACCCACATTTCACTGCATCCTAAATAATACGGGAATGTAATACTGATCGTGAAAGTGAAGTCGGTTGATGAGTAAGGAAGGGTTTCTAAAAACGCACTACTAACATTTGTTTGTCCAAATATTCGGTTAATTTCAATTTAATATAGAACATTGAGAAATAGTTTGAATATTTTTAGTGATTTGAAAAACAGCACAATTCCTTGACTTCAACCATGTTATGTGCAAACAGTGGACATTTAAACATTACGAACCCTATGGTGTATTCTTTGGAATACACGGTAAGATAGAGTAAGCTTTTACTTCTCTTTGCTAGTTCATTCCTTCCTTTTTCTCAAACACCAACAGTGATCTTCTAATTTCTCCTTGCTGTTTATGGTTCTCATGTTACTTGTGAGTCTGTTCTAGATATATATCTTCCATGACCCACCTAGCGTCATCTAGCAGCGAATCTCTGAAGTTCCTCAATTCTTCCCTGTACAAGAGGACTTCCTTATCAATCTGGCCACCGGATCTCGTCGCCATCGCCAGCTATCATCTGCGTGATCAAGAGAACTTCGTCTACTTGTTCACCCACCAGGCTGCGCTAGTGTCGCCTACTATCAACTCTTTGAAGACCATTTCATCAAGAAAAAAATTATTTTTGTTAAGTTGTCTATTCTTATATGTATTCCTTTTGTCTCCTACCCCCACTCTTTTCCCTTCCCTGGTCCCTCCGTGCTTCGCTGAGCGTGTCTCACTTGTACGTCGGAAGTCGACTCAGTTAGAGCTCAACTAGAGCTCGCCTCCTCAACTCAAGAGGCAATCCTTTAAATTCCACGCCATGTTGGAATTTTAATCTCAACCGTCAAAGGGAACTTCATCTTCGCCATGAAGCCAAGCTAAGTACTACTTCTACGTTCTTCAACTAATTTTAATGGATTTTAAATAGCTACATGCTTTTAATGATCATTTTATAGGCAGTGTGAGATTAGTATATTTGGGGCAATAATCATCCTTCGCGGGATTTTCTATGTTGGGCTTTTGTTTCTCTAAGCTAATCTTAATAGGAAGCAGCATTTCTTATGCTTATTAAATGAGAGATCTTCTCACAACGTGGGATACCATTGAATTACCCACTGTCTATAAAATACTTAGCTCGTTCCACCGCTGGAATAACTTTTGCCCTATTCTTCAGTCAGGATTGCTCTGGAACCTTCCAGAACCTGCACTCTATCTACCAGTTATACCGTCATGTATTTTCCACTCGCATGTGGGAATACCTTTTCTAACTAAGGAATCTTCCTTATTAATTACTGATCAATAGCTAATTTTTCTTCCTCCGTTTGGATTTTCTCTGGCGCATTTAACTGTAATCTACAACTTTCTCAAGCAATAGACTCTCGCCTATCTAGTGTAACTAGTTATTTTCCATAATTGCAATAACTTTCTTTGCCATAAACTTTTGTGCTACTACAGTGAACTTTTCATCTATTTCAACAGACTATAGTGAAAAACAGTGTTTGTTCAATATTTCATCCGCGTCGCGTTCGTCCGATTATTATAAATACGGCCATGAACACTTATCCTCAATTCCATTTGATCTTTCCCAAACCTCTTACTAACAAACCATAAAATAAAATTGTTATTTTAGGTCTTTTCCAATGAGGTATCTCTCTCAATAAGTGCCCTCCCTCTTTTCATTTATTTAAAACGAATTAATGTCTGCATAACTACGTGTCTGGTACACGTCTCAAATTATCTTGTTTCTCCCTTCTAATTAGGGAATACAATTCTTTCAACTCATAAGTGAGTTATTTCTAGGTTTCACGAAAGGGAAACTTGCCCCATTTGTCTCGTGATTCCTACTTATACATAGGAGGTCTAGAAACTTCCTTTCGATTTTTCTCTTCAGGTTTCACAATAAGTGACCTGCCCTATTTGTATAATCTAACCAAGTAATTCAGCATTAATATAAGAAGTTATAGAAACTTCTATTTTTTTCTTCCTGCTTTTTGTTGTTGTTACTTTCGAAGTTGTTACTCTTTCTAAGATATTTACTTAGAAATTCCTTAATGTACACACCTTGTACTTGATTTATTGTCTAACTTTAATCACTTTAATTATCTTAAAATTTTTCATTTTATCTTCGCCATTTCAAAATCTTGCGAAGATTTTAAAACATATAAAGGTTTGAAACCAAAATAATTGTTAATTGCCTGGCGCAAGCTTAAAATGTTTTCGGAGGTCTGCGACCCCAAATTGTTAACAAAATTGAAATTATATATTTGTTAAACTCATTACACTCTTTTGCATTGTTAAATAAATTTAAGAGTTCTTTTTCGCTTTATCATTTCTCTAACATAACGGATAGGGAAGATCCTGTCTTCCTTGACTCTTCCCACTGAATGCAAATAAATCTATTAATAGGGTTTTCACCACTTGTTGCATTTGAGCAAGAACTCTTAGTTTGTAACTTGGTAAAGTCTCTCTTAGCTTTAATAGCTAATTCTAACTGGCCAGTAAGGCAAGCATAGCTCGCTACGCCAGCTTCCTGCTTGTGGAGATTCTCTCCAACACTTATGGTTGGTTTTTCAAAATATAAGTGTTTCTCATTGTCTAAACTTTTAGTCGGCTCCTTGCTGGGTAAAAGCTTAGCCATTTCTGAATGCAACTATTGGTACACTTACCAAAATTATTCCCAAAGGTATAATTGTTTTATCTCTATCCTTCTTGGAAGCATTTGGTCGCTCTTTAGGAACTCTACGATTACTAAACCAAAAAATATCGAAACCGATTCAAATTATTGGCATTCTTCAAATTACTTGTTCAAAAACAAATTCCTTTGAACAGATACACAATAAATCTGTTACTCTTTGTCTTGCCAGACCATCACCCTTCCCCATAGTAGGCATATGTATGCTTGAGAGGGAATACGCTAAAGCCACTCTCTTACAAACCGCCCAAGTTCCAGCTGCGTTTCCCGTTAGCTTAGCCCAGGTTCCTACTCACTTTAGGTATCGGAGAGCGGATTTGCAGTGGCAGTCGCCTTTGAGTATATTTAAAGTTAAACTTATAACTTTTGTAGGACTCTCTTCCTATTTCTCCATCCTTTTTCTCCAGTCCGAAACCCACTTCCTTTTCTTTATCATCTTCCCTTGGGGGTTAGGTTATTCCCATGCTAATAATCTACCCAAATTTTGGTGCCGAAACCCGGGAGAGTCCATTCATGACATTTTCTATTTTTTTCAAGGGTTATTTGATAATATTTTGCAAATTATTGATATCTTCTTTGAATTTTTCAGCTATAACTACATTGTGCAAAGCCTGTGAAGTGGAAAGAGGCCGCTCCTGTCTCCTTTGGTGTGTCCCTTTCTTTCAACTTATTTGCTGCTGCCAGCCTGACTGCATTTCCAAGGTTCCACAGTTTCGTAAGTTATACTTTAATTTACCTACTTTGTCATGGCTCCTACTGAAAAGGATAAGGATGAAAAACTTACTTCTAAACGAGCATCCTATAAAGGGCAAATTACCCGATTCAGAAAATACATCAAAGAGCTAGATCCCTCAGCAGCTCAATTAGATTTGTTGAAACATCGTGTAAAGGATTTTGAACGTTCATATGAAAATTATTGTAACATCCAAACTGAAATAGAAACTTGTATGCTTAATCAAACCGAAGATCGAGTCGAAGTAGAAAACCAGTATTACGAAGGTATAGGTTCTGCTTTCAAAATAATACGCCAACTCGAAGAAGAACAGAAAAAAGACGGTTCTGTTCTTGGTTCCCTTCACGAACAACAAACCTCTTCTCGCGATGGTACTCACAAGCCCAAACCAATTCTACCTAAGATTGATTTACCCCACTTCTCTGGAGACGAATCCACTTGGGATTCTTTCTATGAATTATTTTGCTCTCTTGTTCATGACAATGAAGACATTCAAGTCATCTACAAGTTTCAGTATTTGAGATCTATCCTCCGAGGTCAAGCTCTGCAGTTAGTTGAAGCACTCCCTTTAAGTGCCGAAAGCTACCCCATTGCCTTTAACTTATTGAAAGAAAGATACGGAAATTTGCTGTTACGTATTCAACGCCATATGAAGGCTCTATTCAACCTACCCGCGTCACAGCACAATGACGTCACTAGTTTGCGTACTCTCATTGATACTACACAACTTCACGTTAAGGCTCTGTCCCAATTAGATCAACCCACTGAACACTGGGACACTTTCTTAATACATTTAGTGGTTTCTAAAGTTGATGTTGCTATCCTCAAAGCTTGGGAGATTGAACTTTCTAGAGAAGACGATTACTCTTACGAGCATTTAGTCACTTTCATAAATGCTAGATGCCAACTCTTAACCGCTTTAGCTAATCAAAGTGAACCCTCATCCCCGAGTTCTAAATTTGAATTAATGTCTCTTAAACCTAAAAGCGAACGCTTAGCGTCTAGTACTCAAAAACCTGGGTCCAGCTCATCTAAACTCAAGTCAAACACTACTGGTTACCCAACTAGGTCTAGCGAACGCCGTATTGCTAGTTCTCTCGTTTTAAACACTCAAAGCGAACCCCGCAAGAGTTTAAATGAACCTTTAAAGTGCATACTTTGTAAAGATTCCCACGCCCTATATCTATGTAAATCCTTTAAAGAACTGTCAGTCGGCGACAGAAGAAAATTAGTTCCCCAGATTAAACATTGCTTCAACTGCCTAACACCCACGCATTCTGTTTCAAATTGCAAATCCACAAGACGTTGCTTCCATTGTGAAAAAGCTCATCACACTTTACTACATCGTCATGATCAGGCAAGGTCATCGACAGCATCTACTTCTCTGAAAAGTGACGATGCTAACAGTTCCAATGCTTCATCGTACATTCAAAATGCCAAGTCCATACGTAGTGCCCAAGTACTATTGTCTACTGTCCAAATCGAAGTTCAGGATAACTTTGGCAACTGGGTCCGTGCACGCGGTCTTCTTGATTCAGCGGCAACTCATGATTTTGTGTCTAATTCTTTGATTAGAAAACTAGGCCTACCTGTAAACCCCACTTCTATTAACGTATCGGGCATTAACAGCTCAAAATCGCAAGCTTTACAGTTCTCAAAGCTAACCATAAGAGACATTTGTCACAGAAACAACTTTCTCAAACTGAATTGTCTCATTCTCAATAGCATAGGAGAAGATACTCCAAGTCACTCGGTGGATATTTCAGGGTTAAACATTCCCTCGCATTTAAGGCTAGCCGATCCTTTGTTCAACGTACAAAACCCCATTGACATACACTTTAGTGCCAATGTTTCCTGGAATTGCCTTCGTAAACAGGTTCGCAAGTTATCCTCAAACGTGGTCGCCAGAGACACTAATTTTGGATGGATCGTCACCGGTCAACTTCCCCATTATTCTCCCCAACCCGCATCGCAATGTTACTTCGCCAATACTGACCTGGAACAGTTCTGGAGGCTCGAAAGCGTTGATTCTCCTAACGTGACCTCTTCAGAAAATGAATTATGTGAGCAACTTTTCCTGAACACCACCACTCGCTCTTCTGATGGTCGGTTCATTGTTCAAATGCCAAGATTACATAATCCCCCTAAACTTATTAACTCTCAACCCAAAGCTCGAAAAGCTCTCTTTGCTATCGAGAGCAAATTCAAAAAAGGAACCTCTCGTTAAACAGCAGTACACCGACTTCATGGATGAGTATGAAAGCTTAGATCATATGGAAGTTGTTAACAAATCTGATGACGAATTGCACCCCCCAATTGAAACGGTTTTCTTAAATCATCATCCCGTGTGGAAAAACCCTCTTGTAAAGGATAAAATTCGAGTTGTTTCAATGGTTCATCACCTGACGTTAATGGCAACAGCCTTAACAATACTCTTTACTCTGGTCCTGCTATTCAGTCAGATCTATCTGCTATACTCTTAAACTTTCGATTATTTCCCATAGCTGTTATAGCGGATATAAAACAGATGTACCGTCAAGTCTTAATTCAGCCTGAACAACGAGATCTCCAAAGAATCTTGTGGCGCGACGAAATCAGGAAGTCCTTTAAGGTATTTCGTTTAAAAACGGTTACTTATGGCTTAAAACCTTCCGCTTTCCTTGCTATCCGATCCCTACACTTGTTAGCCTCTCAAGATGGTCATTTATTTGATTCTAAAGCTTCTGAAGCACTAACTACGTCATTCTATGTTGACGATTATTTGCAGTCCATCCCCACTCTG
The DNA here is from genome assembly GCA_946902985.2 of Meconema thalassinum. Lineage (NCBI taxonomy): Eukaryota > Metazoa > Arthropoda > Insecta > Orthoptera > Tettigoniidae > Meconema > Meconema thalassinum. Next base: position 206,191,985 of record OX336389.2, on the reverse strand, counting down.
GAGGAAGCTTCTTTCGTGTCCTTAGAACTTCAGGCATTGCTAAAGAATGGAGGTTTCCCACTTCATAAGTGGAATTCCAACTCCCATGAGTTTCTCGCCCAGTTTCCTATTGAAGACGTAGATCCCTCCTCTGTCGAAATTTGTGGAAACTCCGAATCCATAAAAACTCTTGGAGTTCATTGGTGCACTAGCACTGACACTCTCATCTATAAAGTTTCGCTCGCAGAAGAGCTCCCTAACACAAAAAGACAAATTCTCTCTGAAATTGCAAAAATTTTTGATCCGCTTCAATTCCTTGCCCCAGTTATCGTTATAGCCAAACTTTTCATGCAAGAGCTATGGTCACTCAAATGTGAATGGGACGACACTGTTCCCCTTTCTTTTCTTAACAGATGGCTCTCTTTTTGCAGCAATTTGCTTGATCTTTCCCTTATTGAAATTCCCAGGAATTTAATTAACGCTCATTCTAATGCATCTTTTTTCCTTCATGTGTTCGCGGACAGTTACGAAAAAGCTTACGGTTGCTGTGCATATTTGGTTTATCGCGGTTCATTAAATGGATCCTCAGTTTCCAACCTTGTTTGTGCCAAATCGAAGGTGGCTCCTCTTAAAACTATCACTTTGCCTAGGCTTGAATTGTGTGCTGCACTCATGGCTGCAGAACTTGTTAAGAAATTACGGGAAGTATTAAAAGTCGAATTCTCGCAAATCTATCTCTGGAGCGATTCCATGATCACCCTTTCTTGGATCGCCAAGAACCCCGCTCACTGGCAAACTTTTGTTGCAAACAGGGTTTCCAAAATTCAAACTCTTTCTTTGGGATGTCAATGGAGGCTTGTGCCCAGCGCTGACAACCCAGCCGACATTATTTCTCGTGGATGTTTACCCTCTCAATTGGCAGCTTCCCAGTTGTACTGGCATGGGCCCTCGTGGTTAATCGAAGACTCTTCTTGTTGGCCTTCTAAACCTCCAGCTACAAACTCCAACTTGCCTGACGCTAAAGTATCTATATCTATTGCTTCGTGTCATGTTTCCAACGTTTCTCATCCCTTGTTGTCCCGCTATTCTTCCTTTCACAAATTAATTCGAATTGTCGCCTATCTTCTTAGATGGAAATATCTTGTGGTTGACCAACCTCTTCTCCCCAAACCACACCTTACCAATCATGAATTGAATCTCGCTACCATTAAGATTTTGCAACTAACACAGCAAGAAGCCTTTTCTTCTGAATTGTCTTTACTTTCTTCTAAAAGGGATCTTCCCAAATCCAGTCGTCTTCTTGCCTTAGCCCCGTTCCTTGATGACAATAGGTTACTCAGGGTAGGTGGTAGACTCTCGCAATCTTTGCTCTCTGACTACAAAAAGCATCCCGTTATTTTGCCTTCTAAACATCACGTAACTTCCTTAATTATACGTGACTTTCATTATCACAATCTGCATGTTGGTACACGCACTCTGCTTTGCCTCTTAAGGGAAAAGTACTGGATTATAAATGGAATTCACGAAGTTTCCTCTGTAATTCACAAGTGCATTCCTTGCTTCAAAGCGAAACCTAAAGTCAATACTCAATTAATGAGCGATCTGCCCTCCTTTCGCTCTTCTCCTATACGTCCATTTGCTCTAACTGGTGTTGTAACGTGTTTTTCGAGGGGTTTTATGCAACTGGCATAAGTCAGTAGGAAGCCATTCTATATTTATTTACGCGGCAAATTGTTCAGCCAAGAGAATTTTTCATGTTAATTTATTATTATTATTATTAATTTATTATAATTATTATTAAGATATTTTCGGAGCATTTTATAAAAATTATAAGCATACAGATAGGTTTTCTATGTCTTAGAAAACGCTATCAAGCAAATTATTACGAACGACAATATCATAGAAAATTATCTGATTACGGAAATTTACGGAGTTTCGTCAGTTAGGGTATATCGAGAGACGTGACTCACTGGGAATTCAAATACAAGCATAATCTTGTCTGGAAGTATTACGCAAGCGGGTCGCAGCGTCGAGAAAAGGCGAATTGTTGGAACGGAAAACGACTTCTCTCTCCCGCCGTGTGTAATGAATCAGAGGAGGGGAGTATAGCGCGAGGGGTGCAGCCAATCAGTGGAGACAACGTAAGCTGGAAGACGGTACCATGGTGGGGGAGCCAACGTGTGGATATAACGCTCGACGCGCCGTGAAACGTGGACAAACTGTGTAGAACTTAACGAGTATGGTTCTCGCGGGAATCGCTCCGATGTTCCGTGGAGTGGAGGACTAACTTTTGTAAAACTTAACCAGTGTGGTTAAAGCCTCCGTGGCTTAGGCGGCAGCACGCCGGCCTCTCACCGCTGGGTCCGTGGTTCAAATCCCGGTCACTCCATGTGAGATCTGAGCTGGACAAAACGGAGGCAGACAGGTTTTTCTCCGGGTACTCCGGTTTTCCCTGTCAACATTTCATTCCAGCAACACTCTCCACTATCATTTCATTTCATCTGTCATTCATTTAATCATTGCCCCAGAGGAGTGCGTCAGGCCTCGGCAGCCGGCACAGTCCATATCCTCGCCGCTAGATGGGGGCTTCATTCATTCCATTCCTGACCCGGTCGGAGACTGGAAGCAGGCTGTGGATTTTCATTCAACCAGTGTGGTTATACAAGTGTTTGGGTCCGATGTACGGACCATAGAATTATCTAATCTACCAGAATATCATCAAATTTCGACGGAGATGACGACGTCCAGGAGACTGTGGGAAGCACACAGCATCATCAAGTACGAGGGAAATGCTTTGGCAATTTCCAGTGGTAAGCGCAAATGACGCAGAAATACGCAATCTCTCATTTCTCTTTGTTTTACATTTCATATTTCAGTAACTTCATAGCTTGGAAATAAGAGTAAAATCAATTTATCAGACTCCGTTTTCACGTAATTTTCTATCGGTAATATTAAAATCGCAACGCTCCAATTTAAATTTTATACTTATTATTATTAATTTTGCTATACTTGTTTTATATAATAAATTCATTTCTTTTACAATGCAATCTTTGCTTTCAGTAGGTAGCATTAGATATAGACCAATTCCTTCTCCTGATACAATTGTTTGTTGGGTTAATGATCAAATCATACCACGATCTGAGTGATTAGATTCTTGAAGGTGTTCTACCAGAGCTAGACGTTGTTAAATACAAATTTAGATTTCAGCATTGCGTTGAAGTCTTGGCGCCCATTAAAACAACATAGCTTAGGCAAAGGTAAACAGTTACATTTATCTCCCAACAGTTAGGGGCTAGCAAAACGTTACACTTGTCGCTCAAAGTGAGGGCTGTAGGAACCATTACATTTTGTCGCCGACAACTTGGGGATGAAAACCTAATAACATTTGTGGAAGGAGAAGGGTATATATTTCTGTGCCTGTATTTTGGGGGTTATTTGTCTGTATCAGTGTATATCATTATGGGGGATGAGAAAGAAAGACAGATGAGGTTACGTAGTGGTCATCAACGGGAGAGTGATGATACGAGCAGTATGTCGAGTGATGGTAGTACCGGGGCAGCGGAGGTAAATCCCGATACTGAAACAGGGAGTGTAGGCGGCCAACCAGAATTAAAAACTTTACTTCTCGAGTTCATGTAACAGAACAAAGTTAGTAGTGATGCCTTAAATGCAAAATTAGAACAGAATAATGCAAAATTAGAACAAAACAACGCTAAATTAGAACAAAACAGTAGGGAAAATAAAGAAAGTACAGATGCCTTAAATGCTAAATTTGAACAAAACAGTAGGGAAAATAGAGAGAGTAATGAAACTTTAAACGCCAGATTAGAACAAAACAGTAAGGAAAATAGAGAGAGTACTGAAACTTTAAATGCTAAATTAGAACAAAACAGTAGGGAAATGAGTGACAAATTCGAACTGATTAGAGGTGAGATCAGGGGGGTGATGGAAGAAAAGGCTAAAGAGATTATTGCAGATGTAGACAGAAAATTAGGAAAAGTACAGGAGGAGTTGGAAATTAGAATCAGTACACAGGCTGAAAATTTAAAAGAACTAGTGCAACTGGAAACACAGCAGGTCAAAAAGCAATTGGGGGGAGAAATTGACAAAAATCAGGTAGCTACTAAAGAGGTTAAGGAACAGCTGGGGGGTAGAATTGAGAAAGTCCACTCGCAAATAGTTGCAGAAGTAAATGATTTAAGAGAGAATAATAGAGAGAGCATTAGCAAGATTGAGGAGAAACAAGCAAAGCTATATGATAAAGTAGAAGAATCAGAAGGAAACATTAAATTAACAGTAAACAGTATTGAGAGGAAGGCTGAGGAGAAAATCGCAGAATTAGAGTTAAAATTAAAAGCTAGGATCAGGCAAGAAAATAGTCAGAATAGGCCAGTTTTTGTGAATAGCACACACAGGGAGGTAGAACTGGGTAAGTTCAGCAATCGACAGGGGTGCCCAATGGAGTTCATGAACACTATAGAAAATAAATTCGGGGAGAGGTTGGAAAATGGTAGTATTGAGTGGTGCCAGGTAGTTGAAATTTTAGAACAAGTGTTTGTGGGGGAAACGAGGAATTGGTTTGCTGTCTACAGAGACAAGTTTACTGATATTAATGATTTTAAAATGAAATTCTGTGAAAAGTCCTGGAATGAGGTCATTCAGTCGCAGCATCGTGAGGGAGTAGTGTGTGGTAAATATAACCCTAAAGGAAGCTCCACCATGACCGAATACTTTTTAGGGCAGGTATTAGTGTGTAAATATCTGGATGGCTTGAAGGAGGAAAGTGATGTGGTAAGGTTGCTACTTAGGCACTTTCCCTATAGGATCAAGGAGGCTGCTTGTATCCAGAATGTAAAGGCTATATCACAAGTAGAAAATTTGTTAAGCACATTTGATGCACTAGGGAGAGGGGGTTATGAGGACAATTTCAATCGGAACCAGGGTAATAATAATAATAGACCTAATGAAGCCAGGCATCAAGAAGTTCAAGGGAACGGTGGCGAAGGGGCCAACGCTCAAAATAGAAATAATAATAATCAGCTAAATCAGAACAGAGGAAATGGCTATGGTAATCAGTATCAAGGGAGGAACAATGATTTCAGGGGAAATCAAGGGAGGAACTATAATTACAGGGGAAATCAAGGGAGAAACAATGATTTCAGGGGAAATCAAGGGAGAAATTATAATGACAATAATTACAGCCAGAATAGGGGTCAAGGAAGAGGACAGCCTAGTGGTAGTAATATACAGCCAAACAATGACAACACAGCCCAGAACAACCAGACCAGTTCAGTGGTTAGTAGTACTACGGCCAGCTGTAGCGGTTCTTTAAACGCGAACCAGGCTGCGAAGTAAGGTCAGAATCTCAGTCTGTAGCATGCCCTGTCCATACAATTATACAGGAACCCTATGACCTAAATGTAAGAAATGAATTGATACATGAACTAAATGATGAAGGTATTATTCAGGAAGTGGTTAGTAAGAGCCCCATAGTTAAATTTAACGTGTCCGAGGCGTACACAGATGTTTTAATTGATAGTGGTTGTATGAAGAGTTGCATAAGTAGTGCATTTTATGATAAAATGAAAGGAATTGGAGTAAATTTTGAGGAGATGCCAATTAAAAGCACTTTTGTTATCACAGCTGTTGGGAAGAGGTCTAAAGTAATTTCTAAGCAAGTTTTAGTAGACATTAAAATTAATAATCATGTAGAGAAGCAGATTTGTCTTGTAATTCCAAATTTAGTATTCAGTGTTATCTTGGGTTCAGAGTGGCTAAGTAGAGTGTCTGGTAACTTATGTTATGATGTAGGGAGTTTGAAATTTAAATGGGGACATTCTGAAGTAGAAGTAGCGTACTATTACCAAATTCAGAGAAGTAGTATTGTAGGTGTGATTTGTACTTTAAATGAGATATCGCCAGCCGTAGAGCGGGGTTCTCCATGTTTAGTGGGCAGTGTGATTACGAACGGAAGTCTAGAGGACTCGTTACGTGATGCTGCATTTCAGGGAAATATAGAGGTGGAACAATGTGTTCGGCTCTATGATGTGTTATGGTGTAATAGGAGAGTTTTTGAGGATCGCATTGGTATGGCCAATTGCTATACACATTCATTGAACGTTATTGATAGGTCAGTATTCACAGGACATAGATATCCTGTACCTTTCGCTTATCAGAGTGCAGTTGAGGCACAAATTAACCAGATGCTTGAAGATGGGATTATTGAGCACTCTAACAGTCCATATGTTAATTCTTTGATCACGGTACCCAAAACCGACGGCACAGTTCGTATTTGTTTAGACGCTCGTTTGGTTAACAGTAGAATTAGTTCAGATCAGCTGAAATCTATGTCAATAGAGGAATTAATGCAAACATTTGAGGGGAAGAAGTATTTCACGTGTGTAGATTTGAGTTCCAGTTTTTGGCAAGTGCCACTTATGTACGAAGATAGACCATTTACAGCTTTTAGTCATAAATATAACCTTTATCAATTTTGTAGAACACCTTATGGGTTAAAGAGTAGTTCAGCAGCTTTAATTAGGGCTTTAAACATCGCATTAGGGGATGACACAGGAGAGTTTGTAACCATTTACATAGATGAAATGGTAATTAGTTCACGCAGTTTTGAGGAGCATCTAGGTCATTTAGATATAGTTTTTCAGAAGTTAGATCAGGCAGGGTTCACTTTGAAGCTGTCTAAGTCGTCATTCTGTCAGTCAGAAGTGACATTTTTAGGTCATAGAGTGTCAAGTAGAGGTGTTACACCAGAGGAAGGTAGGGTTGGCATGTGTGGACAGTAGCAACAGGGCATCGTTACAGACACTGAGAAATATGTAGGTAGAGCAACGTGAGGACGTTCATTTAAGGGAACCACTGGCAAGGTTGGAAGCAGGTGACGCAGAAACATTTATAGTTTCCAAACGTATTGGAAAAACAGCATATGTGCTGGAGAATAGTGAGGGAAACAGATTATACGGGACGTATAATATACATAGTCTACGAAAATATGTGTCATAAAGTGAGTGTGTTTAGCTGGCGAGCCAGCCTATCAAATGAGTAAGTGTGGTATTTGGTGCGTGGGAGGAGATGGTCTTCCAGGCAGGCGTATCAGAAGTCACACAGGGGGGTAGTATGTAAGTAAATGAGAGTTTTTAAGGTACAGGGAAATATGACGGGATTGTCGGATGCTCTTGAGCACTAAAATGTCTCGATACACCAAGGCCAGAATTTGGTAGCGCTGGTGAATTCCCATTTGCCTCCTAGAGATGGGTGAGCGCTTGGACAGGGTATTTTTGCTTAAGGCGTCCACGAGGCAAAAGATGGGCCATCAGAATGCGAGACAGTCCTTCATGAAACTCATACATATCAGCACACGTGATTTCTGTTTACGGCCTCGCCATGTAAGATTAGTAAGTGTGTAATTTAAGGTAATTTGTACAAAGGTATTATTTGTGTGAGGAGAACTGGTCTGTGTTGAGAACTAGTACTAAGTAGAATATGGTCTACGGGAACTTAACAAGACAGGGCGATTACGGCACAGAAATATTTGGTGTTATATGTAATGCGCATTTACTGTATTTTTTTTTCAGAAGTCAATATTAATTTATCTACTTTAAAGAGAGATTAAGTATTATGGTCACGAGGTGCTGCCACAATAGTGTGATCGTGTGCTCAGTGATAAGTGGAATTAAATGTCACCATAAGGAGGGGACCTCCAGTGAAATTAGGAAGTTCTATGGTGATATAAATATATCAGAACACCTTCAATGCGTGTGATATGACATCATAAATACATAGTGCTCACACATTAATTATGTCTATTTCTCCAACATAGAGAAATTTGAGAGGCGAAAATATCCGTGGAACACTATTCTATATGTAAAACATTGGACTGGTTGCAAAGTGCAATCCATAGTGACAACAAACTTTGACGCAAAGTGCATGAAGAAAAATTATGAGTGTATATATCTGTAATTTAGGGTGATTTCATTTATGTAATATGTATTTTGGATGGGGTTTATTAACGTGTCTGGGATAATCGGATAATGGACCGTCGTCACGGTAAATCATCCGATGATCCGAGGCGAATATGTAACGTGTTTTTCGAGGGGTTTTATGCAACTGGCATAAGTCAGTAGGAAGCCATTCTATATTTATTTACGCGGCAAATTGTTCAGCCAAGAGAATTTTTCATGTTAATTTATTATTATTATTAATTTATTATAATTATTATTAAGATATTTTCGGAGCATTTTATAAAAATTATAAGCATACAGATAGGTTTTCTATGTCTTAGAAAACGCTATCAAGCAAATTATTACGAACGACAATATCATAGAAAATTATCTGATTACGGAAATTTACGGAGTTTCGTCAGTTAGGGTATATCGAGAGACGTGACTCACTGGGAATTCAAATACAAGCATAATCTTGTCGGGAAGTATTACGCAAGCGGGTCGCAGCGTCGAGAAAAGGCGAATTGTTGGAACGGAAAACGACTTCTCCCTCCCGCCGTGTGTAATGAACCGGAGGAGGGGAGTATAGCGTGAGGGGTGCAGCCAATCAGTGGAGACAACGTAAGCTGGAAGACGGTACCATGGTGGGGGAGCCAACGTGTGGATATATCGTTCGACGCGCCGTGAAACGTGGACAATCTGTGTAGAACTTAACGAGTATGGTTCTCGCGGGAGTTGCTCCGATGTTCCGTGGAGTGGAGGACTAACTTTTGTAAAACTTAACCAGTGTGGTTATACGAGTGTTTGGGTCCGATGTACGGACCATAGAATTATCTAATCTACCAGAATATCATCAAATTTCGACGGAGATGACGACGTCCAGGAGACTGTGGGAAGCACACAGCATCATCAAGTACGAGGGAAATGCTTTGGCAATTTCCAGTGGTAAGCGCAAATGACGCAGAAATACGCAATCTCTCATTTCTCTTTGTTTTACATTTCATATTTCAGTAACTTCATAGCTTGGAAATAAGAGTAAAATCAATTTATCAGACTCCGTTTTCACGTAATTCTCTATCGGTAATATTAAAATCGCAACGCTCCAATTTAAATTTTATACTTATTATTATTAATTTTGCTATACTTGTTTTATATAATAAATTCATTTCTTTTACAATGCAATCTTTGCTTTCAGAAGGTAGCATTAGATATAGACCAATTCCTTCTCCTGATACAATTGTTTGTTGGGTTAATGATCAAATCATACCACGATCTGAGTGATTAGATTCTTGAAGGTGTTCTACCAGAGCTAGACGTTGTTAAATACAAATTTAGATTTCAGCATTGCGTTGAAGTCTTGGCGCCCATTAAAACAACATAGCTTAGGCAAAGGTAAACAGTTACATTTATCTCCCAACAGTTAGGGGCTAGCAAAACGTTACACTTGTCGCTCAAAGTGAGGGCTGTAGAAACCATTACGGTGTGGACTATATGGGTCCGTTCCAATATCAACGCAATTCCCCTGAAGCTAAACGCAAATTGTTTGGTAAGCTCTATGTTTCTCTCTTTGTTTGCATGGTTACTGGCGCGATCCAATTTGGAACTAGTAACGAATGCCTCTACTTCTTACTTTTTATCAGCTGTCTCTCGCTTCGCTGCTAGGCGTGGTGTTCCTTCGGAGATGTTCTCTGATAACGCTTCCACTTTTCAAGGCGCAGCTTCCTTGTGGAAGAAAGCTCTCACATCTTCTCCTGCCATGGAACAGATTTCTAATTTTTCCTACTCAATGGGCTTCAAATGGCGTTTTATACCTCCCTACGCTCCTCATCACGGTGGTAGGTGGGAATCCTGCGTAAAGCTCCTAAACGTCATTTAAGAAAGGTTTTAGGTAATCGCATTCTGACTTATGAAGAATTTAATTCACTGTCCATTCTGATTGAAGGTGTTGTTAATGCTCGCCCTTTAACTCCGCTTTCCAATGACCCTGATGACCTGCTTCCACTCACACCTGGTCACTTCCTTATAGGCACTTCTCTTTCTGCCCCTCCTCCCCTTTCCAGCTCTTACAGGGATTCTAATTTACCTATTGTTTGGCGTAAACTTGAAGCCCTCCGCAATTCTTTCTGGAAGAGGTGGAACTTGGAATACTTAACTTCCTTGCAACGGAGACAGAAGTGGTTTCTTTCCAATCCCGACATCAAAGTGGGGGACTTGGTCCTGGTTAGGGATGTTTCTCCTCCCCTGGTCTGGATTTCTGGTAGAGTGACCGAGTGTTATCCTGGAAGGGATGGGAGAGTTAGGGTAGCCAGAATCTTGACCACTAACGGTCACATCATAAGACCACTGTCTTTAATTGCTCCATTACCTATAAAATTTTAATTGTTTATTTTTTTCTCTGTTGGTGTTTCTCCCTCCCAGCTTGGTGTATTCTTTGGAATACACGGTAAGATAGAGTAAGCTTTTACTTCTCTTTGCTAGTTCATTCCTTCCTTTTTCTCAAACACCAACAGTGATCTTTTAATTTCTCCTTGCTGTTTATGGTTCTCATGTTACTTGTGAGTCTGTTCTAGATATATATCTTCCATGACCCACCTAGCGTCATCTAGCAGCGAATCTCTGAAGTTCCTCAATTCTTCCCTGTACAAGAGGACTTCCTTATCAATCTGGCCACCAGATCTCGTCGCCATCATCTCCGTGATCAAGAGAACTTCGTCTACTTTTTCACCCACCAGGCTGCGCTAGTGTCGCCTACTATCAACTCTTTGAAGACCATTTCATCAAGAAAAAAATTATTTTTGTTAAGTTGTCTATTCTTATATGTATTCCTTTTGTCTCCTACCCCCACTCTTTTCCCTTCCCTGGTCCCTCCGTGCTTCGCTGAACGTGTCTCACTTGTACGTCGGAAGTCGACTCAGTTAGAGCTCAACTAGAGCTCGCCTCCTCAACTCAAGAGGCAATCCTTTACATTCCACGCCATGTTGGAATTTTAATCTCAACCGTCAAAGGGAACTTCACCTTCGCCATGAAGCCAAGCTAAGCACTACTTCTACGTTCTTCAACTAATTTTAATGGATTTTAAATAGCTACATGCTTTTAATGATCATTTTACAGGCAGTGTGAGATTAGTATATTTGGGGCAATAATCATCCTTCGCGGGATTTTCTATGTTGGGCTTTTGTTTGTCTAAGCTAATCTTAATAGGAAGCAGCATTTCTTATGCTTATTAAATGAGAGATCTTCTCACAACGTGGGATACCATTGAATTACCCACTGTCTATAAAATACTTAGCTCGTTCCACCGCTGGAATAACTTTTGCCCTATTCTTCAGTCAGGATTGCTCTGGAACCTTCCTGAACCTGCACTCTATCTACCAGTAATACCGTCATGTATTTTCCACTCGCATGTGGGAATACCTTTTCTAACTAAGGAATCTTCCTTATGAATTACTGATCAATAGCTAATTTTTCTTCCTCCGTTGGGATTTTCTCTGGCGTATTTAACTGTAATCTACAACTTTCTCAAGCAATAGACTCTCGCCTATCTAGCGTAACTAGTTATTTTCCATAATTGCAATAACTTTCTTTACCATAAACTTTTGTTCTACTACAGTGAACTTTTCATCTATTTCAACAGACTATAGTGAAAAACAGTGTTTGGTCAATATTTCATCCGCATCGCGTTCGTCCGATTATTATAAATACGGCCATGAACACTTATCCTCAATTCCATTTGATCTTTCCCAAACCTCTTACTAACAAACCATAATAATAAAATTGTTATTTTAGGTCTTTTCCAATGAGGTGTCACTCTCAATAAGTGCCCTCCCTCTCTTCATTTATTTAAAACGAATTAATGTCTGCATAACTACGTGTCTGGTACACGTCTCAAATTATCTTGTTTCTCCCTTCTAATTAGGGAATACAATTCTTTCAACTCATAAGTGAGTTATTTCTAGGTTTCACGAAAGGGAAACTTGCCCCATTTGTCTCGTGATTCCTACTTAAACATAGGAGGTCTAGAAACTTCTTTTCGATTTTTCTCTCCAGGTTTCACAATAAGTGACCTGCCCTATTTGTATAATCTAACCAAGTAATTCAGCATTAATATAAGAAGTTATAGAAACTTCTATTTTTTTCTTCCTGCTTTTTGTTGTTGTTACTTTCGAAGTTGTTACTCTTTCTAAGATATTTACTTAGAAATTCCTTAAAGTACACACCTTGTACTTGATTTATTGTCTAACTTTAATCACTTTAATTAATCTTTAAATTTTTCATTTTATCTTCGCCATTTCAAAATCTTGCGAAGATTTTAAAACATATAAAGGTTTGAAACCAAAATAATTGTTAATTGCCTGGCGCAAGCTTTAAATGTTTTCGGAAGTCTGCGACCCCAAATTGTTAACAAAATTGAAATTATATATTTGTTAAACTCATTACACTCTTTTCCATTGTTAAATAAATATAAGAGTTCTTTTTCGCTTTATCATTTCTCTAACATAACGGATAGGCAAGATCCTGTCTTCCTTGACTCTTCCCACTTAATGCAAATAAATCTATTAATAGGGTTTTCACCACTTGTTGCATTTGAGCAAGAACTCTTAGTTTGTAACTTGGTAAAGTCTCTCTTAGCTTTAATAGCTAATTCTAACTGGCCAGTAAGGCAAGCATTGCTCGCTACGCCAGCTTCCTGCTTGTGGAGATTCTCTCCAACACTTATGGTTGGTTTTTCAAAATATAAGTGTTTCTTATTGTCTAAACTTTTAGTCGGCTCCTTGCTGGGTAAAAGCTTAGCCATTTCTGAATGCAACTATTGGTACACTTACCAAAATTATTCCCAAAGGTATAATTGTTTTATCCCTATTCTTCTTGGAAGCATTTGGTCGCTCTTGAGGAACTCTACGATTGCTAAACCAAAAAATATCGAAACCGATTCAAATTATTGGCATTCTTCAAATTACTTGTTCAAAAACAAATTCCTTTGAACAGATACACAATAAATCTGTTACTCTTTGTCTTGCCAGACCATCACCCTTCCCCATAGTAGGCATATGTATGCTTGAGAGGGAATACGCTAACGCCCTCTCTTACAAACCGCCCAAGTTCCTGCTGCGTTTCCCGTTAGCTTAGCCCAGGTCCCTACTCACTTTAGGTATCGGAGAGCGGATTTGCAGTGGCAGTCGCCTTTGAGTATATTTAAAGTTAAACTTATAACTTTTGTTGGACTTTCCTCCTATTTCTCCATCCTTTTTCTCCAGTCCGAAATCCACTTCCTTTTCTTTATCATCTTCCCTTGGGGGTTAGGTTATTCCCAAGCAAATAATCTACCCACCCTATCCCTGCTAATAAGAAACTGCACCAGTTGTTAAAATCATTCATGTCTGGAATATACATGGGACAATATTCAAATAAGGGAATTATTTTCTCAAAATAAAGACAACGGTACTTATGATGTTTTGCATCCCATGGCTTCAATTATTTGGTAAAAATTGGAACTATTTAACAGAGTTTTATACGTTTCTTGGAATCGCAGTCTTCCTTCATGGTTCTCTTTGTTCAAGTGGTTGCAGTTGAAAACTGATATTGTGCTAGAAAGTCGACAGACGTCCGTGACATTGTTGACATTCTTATTTTGGAAAGAGGAGTTGTTAGTTGAAGAGGTTGAAGGAATGGATGATATGAATAATGCGCGGAGGAGACTCAAGAGTGCTGAGGGAAGCATACATGGCAGGAGCGAGTGACGCGAGATTATGACGTGGAGCCTGAATACGTCATGAGAAATAATTTTTTAGAATTACCTTAAGGAGAAGAGATGGACGCTAGGAAATTAGCACACTTTTCTGGCTAAAACAAGAGGAGGATTTTGAGCTATCAAGCATTAAAATCGGTCCAGTAGAAGCCGAGATACGAGACGGAATGTTCTCGAACAATTCCTCGCTGAACTATAAAAGGCCACGTTGCTGAGCAGAGAGTCATCATATCTTCAGAGCATTTGCTCATGTTTGGATCTACGCTACGTGAAAGTGACAGTATACACGCCGAGATTCTGACGGTCGGAGGACTTAGTCGCCGTACCAGTGGTCAGCACGACTTAGTTTTTGTTCAAGTGAACGAACTTAACTTTTGGCAGCGAATGGACTTAGAATATTCACTGACTTTCAGGTCACTTATTCTATAGTCAGGTGATGGTAGTGTCGAAGCCATTCACAGAAGTTAGCCTACAGAACAATTTATTTCTTGTGGTGACTATACATCAGGCACTTCGAATTCATCAGGAGAAGTTTATTTAATTTTGTTCGTTTATGCAGCTAATACAGTAGGTGTTCCTATCTTAGCGTGCAAACGAAACCGCATTATTGGAACATGAGATTAATTCTCGAATCTACAGGAGTACTGTACCAGTCTATGACTGAGCAAATTTTTTGTCATGTTACACGGTACTAGTGATAAGGGAGTTATTTCGAACGGATGACTGCAAACATCATCATGCGCCTCTAAAACTACTCGTAGGACTGGAAGGACATGGAGACGAACGAGGTATTTTGAAACTGCAGATGGCCATGGGAAGACACTTTGGGAATAGTGTACACCGCAGGACACGCCCGTCATCTACATCAAGAATGAAGTAAGACAACCATTTCATGTACTATCCACTAACCAGTAGTATTAGTGAATTCCATATTATTGAACAGTCACGATCAGAAATCAACACACATTTTTCACCATAGCTAGATATTAGCTAGATCTTCGATTGCATTTGTCTGGATGACAAATGGAACTGCTGTCTGACAATTTATTTTTCGATCTATGATTTTTGTTAGGACAGGCATTAGTTCATGTTTCGACATGAAATATTTCGATTATTACAAGGGATATAAGAGGAGTGCGTCAGGCCTCGGCAGCCGGCACAGTTCATATCCTCGCCGCTAGATAGGGGCTTCATTCATTCCATTCCTGACCCGGTCGGAGACTGGAAGCAGGCTGTGGATTTTCATTTTCACAAGGGATATAAATATTTTTCGTTAATTCTGATTATGAGAACAGAAGTAATTGAGGCTTGGATTATTTAAATAATTTGATTTATTTAATAATAATAAAAGTGAATAAGTTAATAATAATAAATAATAACAACGCTATTTAAAGTTATAAATAATTAGGGAGTGATAATACCGAAAATTAGGAATTAAATTAAATTTTGTTAATTGTTTATTGTGATTAAATAATTAATGCATTAAATAAAAATTAATAGGAGACGTTGATAATAATAATTCACAGATGAGACTTAAATATTTACTTATTTAAAAGAATAGGGCGATAATAATCATTTGACATTGATGATGCTTAAATATTTTTTGTGGTGATAAAAATAATTTGTGGATGAATTTATTTAGTTGGAAGGAATTAAATTAAATAACTTTGTTTGGAAGTTTAAATAAATTTAAATGAGTTTATGGATGAAGAGAATGAAGTATTAGATTTTTGAGCTCAGAATTATTTTTTTCAAAAGCACTGAAAAAAAAGAAAGAAAAGAAAATATTCAGATAAAAAGAAGGGAACGGCAGGTATTTAATGTATAAAATAGGGAGAATTTATGTAAATGGGAGGCAACTAGATATTGACCAGAATTTATTTAATTGGTAAAATAATACTGAAAAACCACAGTCTAGTAATAGACAGAATATTACAAGAAAAAAATATAATATGTAAAAAAATATATATAATATTAATAATATGATGCTGTGTACAGAATATTCTGGTGATGATTTTAGTGTGCGTTTGGCGACACTTAAAGTTGTGGAGGCCTAGGGGGTCATCCAAAAGTGGGTTTTTATTCCCGTAGTTGTGGGCACAGAAGGATGTGCGGATGTTTGAAGGAGCCTGTGGGCTATATTTGTAAAAGAAGGGTTAGGCGAAGTGGACCGCCCCATATTCTTGTCAGATTTCACTATTCTGTTAATCCAAATAATAAATAATATTTTTTTCTGGATCAACTCAAAATTCAAATGGAATGCCTAAATAAATAATTGAAGAACTTGAATTTAGATTTGTTGAACCTGACCGGGAGAAAAAAATAATAAGATGAAAAGTGCAAATGAATTAAAATAAATAATTAATGATTTTTATTTTTGAATAACAATAATAATAACATTGGAAATGAGCAAATAAAATATTCATAATGTGAGAGGTTGAGAAATCTTGTTATAAATAAAGTGAAGGGAAAGTTTGAATTTAATTAATTATTTATAATAATAAATTTGTTATTTGATTAATTTTTTTTGTAAGATTATACGAAAAGTTTGGTGATAGAAAATTTTGTTAACATAAAAATTTGGTGAAGAGTTAGATGATTTAATCCGCTGATGGTGGATAGAAGTAACAACATTGTTTACTACAATTTTTGTGTAATGTTAACAACATATGAGAATAATTTAAAATCGTTTATGGCATTTAAACAAATGAAAGTGATAAAAGAAGAAGGTTGAATTGTGAAAATATTATGAAAGTTTTTGAACAAATTTTGTTTTTTTGAATTTGAAAATCTTTGTGAACAATTATTAACATTCGACTTTATGTCAGTCGAGTATTGATATTGTTATGAAACAAGGAATCAGTGATATGATAATTTTCCAAATAAGTTTAATTTTGGAATATCACCGAATGAATCAAGTGACTATTTATTGAGAAATTTTTGCTACGAATATTTGATAAAATCAAATTGCAATCTTTGTAAAGGGAACTACGAACTTGTAAATAGTAGGGACCACTCAGAACTCTTTATTGAACAGTGATTACCGAGTGTAAATATTCTTCTTGATTTTTTTTATGGATATCAGAATGGACTAATTATTTTTTTCTGATTATCACATCTACGACAATTCTAATAATATTATAGGGACCGTTGATTTCTTATGTGTGATGTGTTTTTATCTTTGTTGAGGGTTTTTACCAGTTGAATCATATTTTTATATATAAATAAATTGAGAATTTTAAGGAATGTGCTAGTTCAAAAATAATTTCTCACCTTACCTTACTTGTGAATTACCGAGATCAGGGATGCCAGATTAGACCCAAGTATTCACCTAGATAGACCCTGAGATATATTTTCTCGTGCTGATCTGATTTCGGTATTTTACAAAATGTGGTCGTTGGATCTCGGTCCAAACGGGCACAATACGGAATACTGAAAAGCTGATAGTGAGAGTCAAACATGTAATGCTTAATGGAATGGTAAATATTTCCTTAAAGAACACGAAGATAGTGCATTATATTTAATGAGTAAGAAAAGTATCGATATTGAAGTATAACATTAGAACAGAGTACTTCAAGCATAATGCAGATTATGATCGATGTATTGACACAAAAAGGGTATCAAAAACATAGAATCTTCGAAATATAGTATTGTAACAGATGGTGGGTGCTTCCGAAGCAGAGCCTTCAAAAGAACCTGAAAGATGGCAAGATACGAGAGGCATGTTTGAGTAAACTCGCGGAAGTAATGTCCTGAGAAACAGAAAACTTTCAATTTTATAAATGAAGAGCTTATTTCCATAGTGACGTAAATCCATGAAATACAAAATTTCAGAAATTGCGATTTATTTAGACTTATAATTAAATTGAGATATGATAATAAATATAATGTAATTTCATTCATTACTTTTATGCACATCCTGGCACTGTTTTTTAAAAATCTCCTATCAATGGGAATGGTGGTAATCGTCTCCTGTAAGTTGGAGTTAGGACGTTTTGGAAATAAATCATACATTGACCTACACTTTGAGTGACATTTATGAACATTTAAATGGTATAAACTCTACAAATACAAACTGATGCTCTACATATTTTGCAAAGTTAGCCATGGCCTTGATTTATCACGTAATGATCGTCTGATCTCCGGAGAGGCCGAGTGCAAGTCTTTCTAGATGACACCCTTGGGCGACCTGCGCGATTTATGACGTGATGTCACGTAATGTTCAGAGAGACATCGGATTGGTCAACATGGATATACGACACATTGGAAATAAATACACGTTGGAGTTTCGTCACTTTGCAAATAAACTTAGTTTTTAGATCTCTGTTAATATGGGATATACGACGTATTGTGACTCAAAACCTTTGCTATACTTTGAGAGAACCTATAAACTTGTTTATGTAATAAAGAAAAAACTGAAAAATCGTCAATTTTGGGATTCACGTCACTTTGGAAATAAGCTCTTGAAATTTGTTCCATAAAACTGTGACATCACGTGAAATAGGTCTAGTCTCGAATGTTAGAAATCTTCCGAGCGATTATAAGGTCTAACTGTTCCCATACAGTAATGTATGCTCACGGCATTGATAGTATTACCCTTCCACGAATTGATTGTCGGCGGTCGAGATGGGAACTATTCTCTGTTTACTTGTGTCACACGTCAGCCTGCTCCGTTGACAGGTACAGTTGCGCGAGTAGGATATGACTCAGCTAGATTACCCTCAGTCATCGTTTAACTGTCCGTGGTAACATGAGCTCCTGTGACGCTTATCTGCGCTTCTTAATACAGGTAGCGCGCGAAATGCTGCTTGACTTATGTGCGGACTGCACTCTGTCATCACTGTGCCCTCCGTTTCACCCCACGGAGCTCCTGCTACAATAAACAACAAACGTTGGCGCAGCCACGCTCAGCGGCAATCAAATCTTAAAAGGGTAATAATTTCGATGTGTCTAAGGACTTGGCTCAGTATGCAGGGAACAACTATTAGTACAAATCTTTACGAAGCCGTATCGCCTGTGTTGCAGAATGATATGACTATTGGTGGGGCTCCTACAATGGGAGGTTAGTGTGCGTGGTTTATATTACCCCTGGCACTACAGCCCATGAAGGGCCTAGGCCTACCAAGCGACCGCTGTCCAGCCATTTGGCCTGCAGATATTGGGGTGACGCGTGGCCAGCACATCAGGTCCCCTCGGCCGTTAATCGTGTTTTTGTGACCGGGGTGCTGCCTCACTGTTAGACAGCTACTCAATTGTCCTCACGAGACTGAGTGCACCCCGTTCCAGCCCTCACGTCAGCCCTTATGTCTTTGTCATGGAATATATTTTTCACGATTATTTTGCCGTCGGAGTGAAACAGCAGGTAAATTTAAGGTCACAGTACAAGCTCGTCAGAAAAATAATAATACATCTTATTGGTTTATGTCCCTATTAACTACCATGGCTTTTATAGACGCCGGAGTGCCGGAATTTTGACCCGAAGGGGATCTTTAACGTGACAGTAAATCTACTGACACGGCTCCCTCGCATTTGCGCACCCTCAAATGCCCACTGACTGCACCAGGATTTGATCCTACAACCTTGGGTACATCAGACGAGAAAGTTGCCGCTGAGCCTCGCCAAAAGAACCAGGGATGTTGGCTATTTGTCATTTTGGACGGAGATAACCTCGGATCTAAATTCTTTGAATGTTTCATTGCTAGGTAATAACGCCGAAGTAGTTCAAATTTACACCCCAGTTAATTCTTTCCAGACCAAATTCCTTTTGTTCATGAAACTGTAAATGCCCCACATTGCGGGTAGTTCAGGAGTTGCACCTTGAAATTACATCATTTGCATTGAACATAGAACTAATATTAAGGGTACAGGGGTGAAAAGGTCAGGGAGCAACAAATATCTAGGCTAAGTATATTGCCACCAGTAGGTAACAAGTATGAGCGTATCATCATGTTAAATATCACTAAGCATAAACAATTAGCTTCTGAGAAACACACTGTTGGTTTGAGCGTTGTATGAATGAATTATCAAGGACCCCGTCATACAACAATGAACAACATCAGAAATGTGTTTTTGATATTAAATAACGTTTTTCAATTCTCAGGGACTTTAAAGTATAAAGTATTGTAAGTTTTGAATTGCAAGAACGAAATAAACTTATTATTATTATTATTATTATTATTATTATTATTATTATCATTATAATTGTAATTATCATGATTATTACTAATATCATTATCATCATTACTATTACTATTATTATTATTATTATTATTAGCGAAATTAAAAACAATAATTCCATTGTAATAGTTTGATTTGTTTTTTTAGTCAATTTTACCCTCCAGGTTGGTGTTTTCCACGGACTCAGCGAGGGAACTCACCACTACCGCCTTTCCAGGCAGTGTCCTAGAGCTGGGAACACTTGGACGGATTGGATACAACTGGGGAGGTGTGATCCGCACTTCGCCCAGGCGGCCTCACCTGCAAAGCGAACAGGGGCCTCATGAGGGATGGGAAGGGATGGAAGATTGGGATTGGTAGGCAAGGAAGAGGGAAGGAGGCGGCCGTGGCCTTACAAGAGGTACCATTCCGGCATTTGCCGGAAAACCACTTCGAGGATGGCTGAGGTGGGAATCGAACCCCCTCTACTCATTTGGACCACCCAAGGCTGAGTAGACCCCGTTCCAGACCTCATACCACTTTTAAAATTTGGTGGAAGAGCCAGGAATCGAACCCAGGACCTCCGGGACGGCAGCTAACCATGCTGACCACTACGCTACGGAGGCGACCCATTGTAATAGTAATACGTGTTAAATTGGTATTGTTAACTAAGCATTTTATAATTATGTATTATTTAAATAACACGGTTGCAAAACAGACCGTTAAACTTCGGTCAATTAATAATAAAAAGAACATTCTTCTTGTATTTAAATCCAGGGGAAAATGATCAGGGTTCATTATATGAAATAATAATTGTAACAAATTGGATAACAATATTTACTGTAAGAGTGGTAAAAGTATGTGCATGTTTCCTCCAAACATGGTTCTTTGTTATTATCAAGACATAAATTCTATAGTAGTGAAATTCTGTTCAATGTGAGTCTTCGGACTTTACATTTGCTCTTCCCAAGATCTTGCCTTATGTGACCCTGTAGCCTTGATATCGCATCTGACATCGGAATATGACTACCTGGCGGTGCAGTGGCTTGCATTCTTGGCAGTCACCCGGCTCTGCACAATAAATGTATTTCTGGTCAGAAAACTTAATAATCAACACTTCGTTGTTGTTGTTGTTGTTGTTGTTGTTGTTTCATTTTTGAGGTTTGGCCATCGTGGTCATTCAGTCCCATGTACCTGGGTGTGTGTATAATTTTCCTGTTAACTTGTGTTATTGTGGTATCTGTAGTAGTATGCGTATCTGTAATTCAGGTAAGGATTGGGAAGGAGCCAGCCGTGCCCTTAAGTAAGGAATTATCCTGGCATTTGTCTGGAGTAGAAGTGAGATACCACGGGAAACCACTTCCAAGATCGCTGACGTAGGAATCAAACCCACCTCTTCTCAGTTTTGCGTCACGAGGCTGACTGCATCACGATCCAGTCCTCAGACCAGAATTACATTTCTTAGCAGAGACAGGAATCGAACTCAGACCTCAGGGGCGAACACTAAGCATGCTTGCCGCTATACCACGAGGAGGTCTGATCAACATTTCCTTCAACTAGTGTTGGCATCCTGATGTAGGACACGGATGACCATGTTGTCCAAGCGTTCATGCGGATTGAGTGTGTTGCTCACGTGCGAGGTTTAGCTCTCTGTTAGGCAGGTCCAAACTAGCTCACCTCAGTACTACCACGTGATCTGTACCGAGCCTGTTTCTCCGCTGTGACGAAGTAGATGGAGGGTGCAGAAGGAGAAGTGTGCAAGTAGTTATTGGTCTTACGTCCCATTAAACCACTGCGGCTTTCACTGGCGCCGGAGTGCCGAAAAGTTAATCCAAAGGCGATCTTTAACGTGCCAGTAAATCTATTGACACAGCGCCATGATTTCATCCTGCAACCTTGGGAAGAGCAGGAGAATATACGAGTATCTGGGGGGACCTTTGAATGTGAGAGTTTCTGGCCGATCCTGATTTAGGATCTGGCTTAGATTTGATCGTTACAGGATTGCACAAATATGAAAGCATAAACTCTTTGTTATTGAGGTTGTACGAAGTTGTTCATTGGTCCTTGACACGGGATGAATTTTATTTATGGATACAACTCAGCTATTCCATGTTTAATATTAATTTGGTTGACTTTTACGCTGGAAATTCACAACAACGTGGGGAAGCATGTGTTGTTGTTTCTATATTTAAGTAGCTAGTTATTACATACGTTGCTCGGCGTACAGCGGCTACAGATTACTTAGCCTACAGTTCATGACTAATTCCTCTTGTAATGTTTTTTTAAAGAGAGAATTAGTAAGCACCATTGGGAGTAGGATTGGAAAGCGTGACCTGTGCTGTAAGGTAAGTTACCAACTTAGCTATTTCTCGAAGATGTTTTGAATTGATCTAAGGTAAACACACTGAAATGCTGCCAATATATTTTCTGAGACAAATGAAAAGTAAAGCGATATTGTACATGCCTCGTTGTAATGCATCCTGCACAAGGATGCTTACTATGATGATTAAAGAAAGTAGGAAATTTGTTTTATAACGCATTTCTTTCATTTGAAACGTTTTTCAGTAAATCGAATGTGAAAGGCTGTGGTCTAGTCTGTTATTGTTAAGTTAATATAATTTAATGTTCCCTAGAACCTTGTTTCTATTGTGAATTTTATTGAGTGTTGCAAATCGATTTTAATGTTTGATTAGTACGCCCATCCGCCAACATTAATTCATTAAATCGTCGGCCTTGAGCCTTGTATAGGCCTACATAGTCTCCGGTAGAAGTCTACCGTAATACGAAATTGAGTAATTGTCGTTGTAATGGTTAGTGGAAGACAGATTTCAATTACTTATGTTTCCAAGATGGTGGCTTTGATAGTCTTACGGCTAATGCTTGCATGTTA
This sequence comes from Meconema thalassinum, assembly GCA_946902985.2. NCBI lineage: Eukaryota > Metazoa > Arthropoda > Insecta > Orthoptera > Tettigoniidae > Meconema > Meconema thalassinum. The sequence goes on along the minus strand of OX336389.2, from coordinate 206,169,259 downwards.
TTGTGTAAGATAATCAAGTTAATTTGACGACCTTGTTATTTAGTCCTCTAATGCTTCCTATAAGATAGTTTGTTTTTGCAAATGTTGATAGTCTTCCGATGATTGGTTTAGTCGGTGTTTGATTTAGACATTCAACATTTGGGTGGATTCTATTTTTCTTTGCTAAGATGGCAGCATTAATGCACGAATGTGCAGGAGATTAGATGAATAAAAATTATCACCGGTTGAGATGGGCCCTTACCCCGCTGAGCACATCATTTCTTGAACCTGTAGAGGTACATGTCAAGAAACAAAATATTTGCTGAATTCTGAAGTTGAGCAACCAGATGGGTTGCATAATCCGTGAACCGGCTATAACTGTCGAGTGGAGTCTGCGCCTTTTTATCGGATATCCTTCCAGGGTTGACACGATGCACAAGAATTAAAACTATTACTCTGCCACACCCATTACTTCCCTTATTTCCCGAGTGGCTGGGTGACACACTGAGTGAGAATGTATTGTTGTATTAGTATGGAGCTGATGGGTCAGCTCAAGGACAACCGGTGGAATCTTATCTTATTTGCATAGAGTATTAATCAAATAGCATACGAACATACAAGCCTCCGTGGCTTAGGCGGCAGCACGCCGGCCTCTCGCCGCTGGGTTCGTGGTTCAAATCCCGGTCACTCCATGTGAGATCTGTGCTGGACAAAACGGAGGCAGACAGGTTTTTCTCCGGGTACTCCGGTTTTCCCTGTCAAACTTTCATTCCAGCAACACTCTCCACTATCATTTCATTTCATCTGTCATTCATTTAATCATTGCCCCAGAGGAGTGCGTCAGGCCTCGGCAGCCGGTACAGTCCATATCCTCGCCGCTAGATGGGGGCTTCATTCATTCCATTCCTGACCCGGTCTGAGACTGGAAGCAGGCTGTGGATTTTCATTTCATACGAACATAACGTCTTGGGTATTATTGACAAGAACACACACTTCAAGAAACACTAAGTAAAGACAAGTAACTATCGGAAGGCAATAGTATGGTCTGTGACCGTGATATTACTGTAAAAGCACTGGGATAAAGTACGAGGTCATTAGACGATAAAGAAAGAGTGAGGGGCCTACTCTAACACGTGCACCATATTGTAGAAAATTCACAGCTGTATATGTTGCCATTATCACACGACGTGTAGACTTCACTATATATCTGTCAAAAATGTAATTCTGTCGTACAATCGCACTGTTGAGGATATCTGAGATGAGGTTGGTTTCATTCCCACCTCAGCCTTCCAAGAACCACTTTTACGTGGTTTCCTATTTCTACCACACACAGATGCCGGGAAAGTACCTAACTTATGGCCACGGCAGTCTCCTCCCAAATCCTAATCCCGATACAACAAGAAGTTCCGTTAAGAACTATACAGCCTACTTTTCATGCCAATGATTATTCTACAGAATATGAACCTATCTAGAATAATGACGAAATTAAGTTGGTAATATCTAACTATCTAATTAGTTCAAAATGTACCTGGTATAATGTAGCCTAATAGAGCACTACAGTTGGCAGCCCTTGTGACTGAATATATTCTTAGTTCCATGTCTTAAGGTACAGAATACAAAATTCGGTTGAAGTCCAATGGACGTTACATGCAGTTAGACACTGGATCTATCAGCACGCGTAAAAGCATGTTGCCAACAATGTCATGCGTGTGCTGGTCAGAAATTATCAGAAATATTATATCTTGTTGTGCCAATTTTGGATGAAATCCATTTATTAGTATAGAAGTTACATGTATTTTAAAATTGGACATATCAGCAGGCATACCATGTTGGCAGCACTGCCTTGTATTAATTACTCCAAATTAATCTAGAATGTCAGGTGCTATACGTGTGCAAAGTATAGAGCTGTTGGCTTGCATACTTTCTGATATATTGATATTAGGGTAAAAAATATAGACATCATTTATTAACAGTTGGCAGCCCTGTTTGCTCTTAACAATACTTATAGTCATATCTGTTATGGTACACATAGCACATACGAAATTTGGTTGAAATCCAACTGATAGTATAGAAGTTACATGTATTTAAAAATTGGTACTATCAGCAGGCTTATAATCATGTTGGTAGAACTGACGTATATAAGTTACTCCAAATTAATCTAAAATGTCAGAATATACGTGTGTATAGTTTAAAGTTGTTGGCTTGCATACTTTCTGATATATTGGTATTTGGATTAAAAAAATGGAGAGAGCAATTATTAACAGTTGGCAGCCCTGGTGGCTCTTAAGAATACGCTTCGTCATATCTGTTTATGTACAGATATTACATACAAAATTTGGTTGAAATCCAATTGATAGTGTAGGAGTTATATGCATTTAAACATTGGACCTATCAAAAGGCTTAAAATTATTTTGGCAACACTGTCATGGTTGGCCTCCTGGAAATTAAACTGAAATGGTCTTATCTACATGTGTGCCAATTTTGGAATAGCTCCCATGCATACCTTGCAAGATATCCAACATGGAGCTCAAATTTCTAATGCGTTTTTTCAGCAGTTGGTAGCACTGACCTAATTTTCAAATATGGACGTGAGATATTCCGGTACACATCTTTACTCATACTAAATTTGGTTTTGATTGCTGCAGCCGTTTAGGAGTTGATAGGGGGGGGGGACACACACACAGCCAGACAGACAGACAGACAGACACACATTTTCCCGGATCGATCTCATAAGTCTACTTTTTCCTCATTTTTGCAAAATGTGAAAAGTAGGCTAAAAACCATACACTAGTGCAGACAGCGCAATACCACATGTCATTCGTTATATTCGGAGTTGTTGACCACGATGTCGCAAGTATCTAAATAGAACAACAACAGGAGTATATAGGGAACGCCCGAGGGCTCACAACCAGCAGAACGTTGGTGGGCGACCATGATGCCACAGCTGAGCACAGTACTTGTGCAGGACTCCTATATTTCATCTTTCCCATCGAAATTCCTTGATCAACGCTTGCTCTCTTCTGAAGCCCTGTCACCGTGGAGGCCAGAGTTCGTTTCCCGACTCTGCAAAGAAAGTTCATTCTGGTTTGAGGGCAGGATCGGGGTACACTCAGCCTCGTGAGGCAAACACTGGGAAGAGTAGGGTTTGATTCCCACATCATCCATCCTGGAAATAGGTTTCCGTCGTTTCCCCCATTTCTACTCCAGGCAAATACGGGGATGGTTCCTAACTTATGGCCGCCTCCTTTCCAATTCTATCCCCAAATACACACACTAGTACACATTAACACAGGTTATCTCACAAATACCAAACACACACATGAAACACTGGGCTATATGACCACGATGTTGCAGACCCAAAAATAACAACAACAGTACTATTAGTAGTAGTTATGCTTTGTTCTGAAATAATGAAGTGAACAGGGAAATAGTTGGCAGCGTTAAGAATAACACATTACGAAACATCGTCCCTGACAGAGTGTGCCGATGATCCTGGTATCCCTAGCACTAGGCTAACTGGAGCTTGAGCAAAAGACGACAGTAGATAACTCACGGTATTTGGAGCGAGTCCCTTTAATCCGCTGCTTGCACAGCTGCGTGATATTGACCTCGGCTGGCAGTGTTTATCGCTGTAATGAAGAGGAATTCTCGTAATATCAAAGTGAAACTCATTCAGTACCTTCATGGCCACATATAATTCAAAGATCACTTAGGTTCTGTATCATTTTTTACTGATTTATAAAAGATTATGCAACGGATGACGAGTAGTCTTCCATTGAATACAGCACAATTTTAAATGTCTCTCTCACTGTCACTTGATATCACCTTAAAACCGACAGCAGTGGCTACGCTGGCTAAAGCGCGGCGTTAGGTTAAGGGGCCAAGCTCTCTGCTGACTCGGTAGACGCGTGGGTTCGAGCCCCACCGTTGGCTGTCCTTGAAATGGTTTTCCATGGTTTCCCATTTTCAACACCAGGCAAATGCTGGGACAGTACCTTCTGGCAGGCCACGGCCGCTTCCTTCCACATCCTTGCCCACTTTCATCCATTCATCTCATCTCTCATCCCGACGCGCAGCTCGCCCACGGGCGTCGACTAGAAAGACCTGCACTCGGCCTCTCAGGAGGCTACACGACAACAACAACAAAAAACACCTTAAAGGCATACTCACACACGTGGGTAAGACAGAGCACAGTCACTCCAGTGAGATTTTTAACAAGTCGTTGCAACCAAGATGTGGTTCAGTGATGTCTACTGAGGATATATTGTGCTCTGTGCATAATTGTGCGACAAAACAGATCACCAAACAATTCAATTAGTGTTGTAGGGCAGGCACCCGTGGGTGAGTCAGCATGACCACGTACTGCATCGACAGTGCTGGTGGTGATGAGCGCTCTTTCAAGGGGCGAGACATCCTGATCATTTACTCACATCTAATTTATAACATGTATGGAAAATCTCTTCAAAAATTCTAGGCCTATGTATTATTGTATTATATAGTTATATTTAGCCTTTCTGTACTCGGGTCTTGCGACCACCTCGTGGTGTAGCGGCTAGGACTCTAAGCTGTCGTCCCGGAGGTCCGGGTTCGATCCCCTGTACTGCCAAGATATTTAATTCAGGTCTGAGAGCTGGAAGGGGGTACAGCCAACGTGTGAGGCAGAACAGAGGAAAGGCTAGTTCGATTCCGACTTCTGCCATCCCGGAAGTGTATTTTCCTGGTTTCCCACTTCTATTCCATGCAAATTCCAGGATGATTCCTCCTTCCCTATCCTCACCTGAAATACAAATACACATAACGTACTACTACAGACACCACAATAACACAGATTAACAGGCAAATTCTACACACACAAACTCAAGTACACGGAGCTAACTGACTGCGATGTGCAAGCCCCTCAAACGAAACAACAACAGAATACTCGGTTCTTATAGTGCACTTCTTTTTCCTTCAAGTCAATTCAGAAATTATATTTAACTAGAAGACCAGTGCTGTTCCCAGCATCATTTCAACAATCCTGTAGCACTTCTTTCCAGATGACAATATGTCGTTCGCAACTCTTTATGCTACTAACCTGAACAGACAGTTACCGTCGCCTTTCATTTTTATAACATATGGAATTGCGTTCGCTCCCAAATCGTCACATGAATCATCGTGATGAGAACATACACAACCTCTAAGAACGAATACTGAAACAAATAAAAAAAGATACGAGCCTTACAGTAGTCGCATATGATGTGTAACATCTGACATGTTATCCTACTCGTACACTACACAGCTTGGACATTCTTAAAATGTTAATTTACGCTCCGTTTTCATACTGGTACTATGATGAATGTATAGATTGAATTGAAGATATGCTACTGTCACATTTGTGGCGCAGCGGTCAAGCTGTTAGTCTCTCAACAAGGTAGACCGGGTTTGATTCCCGGTCAATACATGTGAGATTTTCGAATTGAAATACCATGTCCTGTGATTCGCATTCCACGTAAAAGGGAGGTACCGTGGATCATGATCGTGAGATTAACGGTCACACAAAACTACAAGCTTTCTTCCTTCCTTTTACATTAATCTATATATATAAAGCACAAAGTTTGTCTGTCTGTCTGTCTGTCTGTCTGTCTGTCTGTCTGTCTGTTATGTATACAAATCTACACCGTTTCACCGATCTGAACCAAAATTTGTATACTTACCCTTTGGAACCCTGCGGGTAACCCTGTCAACATTAAATTTCGGACAGACCACCCCATGCCCTGCATTTAGGCCCTTTTGCACAAATCTACACCGTTTCACCGATCTGAACCAAAAGTTGTATATATAACCTTTGGAACCCTGCGAGTAACACTGTCCACTTGAAATTTCGGACAGACCACCCCATTCCCTGCATTTAGGCCCTTTGGTCCAAATCCACACCGTTTCACCGATCTCAACCAAAATTTGTATATTTACCCTTTGGAACCCTGCGAGTGACACTGACCACTTAAAATGTCGGACAGACCACCCCATTCCCTGCATTTAGGCCCTTTGGTCCAAATCTACACCGTTTCACCAATCAGAACCAAAATTCGTATTCTTACCCTTTGGTGCCCTGCAAGTAACACTGTCTGCTTGAAATTGCAGGCAGACCACTCCATTCCCTGCATTTAGGCCCTTTGGCCCAAATCTACACCGTTTCACCGATCTTAACCAAAATTTGTATATTTACCCTTTGGAACACTGCGACTAACACTGTCTGCTTGAAATTGCGGAGAGGCTACTCCATCCCCTGCATTTAGGCCATTTGGCACAAATCTACACCGTTTCACCGATCTGAACCAAACTTTGAATACTTACCCTTTGGAACCCTGCGAGTAACACTGTCCACTTAAAATTTCGGACAGACCACCCCATTCCCTGCATTTAGGCACTTTGGCACAAATCTACACAGTTTCACCGATCAGAACCAATATTCGGAAACTTACCCTTTGTTACCCAGTGAGTAACACTGTCTGCTTGAAATTGCGGACAGACCACTCCATTCCCTGCATTTAGGCCCTTTGTCCCAAATCCACACCGTTTCACCGATCTCAACCAAAATTGTATATTTACCCTTTGGAACACTGCGACTAACACTGTCTGCTTGAAATTGCGGCGAGGCCACTCCATCCCTTGCTTCAATTTAAATTTCGGACAGACCACACTATTCCCTGCTTTTTGGCCCTTTGGCAGAAAACTACACCGTTTCACCGATCTCAACCAGATTTTACATAATTACCCTTTGGAACTCGACGAGTAACACTGTCCACTCGAAATTTCGGACAGACCACTCCATTCCACGCATTTAGGCCCTTTGACACAAATCTACATCGTTCACCGATCGAAAACAAAATGTGTATACTTACCCTTTGGAACCCGATGAGTAACACTGTCCACTTTAAAATTTGGACAGGCCACTCCATTCCCTGCATTTTGGCCCTTGGCACAAAAATACACCGTTTCACCTATCTCAACCAGATTTTACATAATTACCCTTTGGAACTCGAAGAGTAACACTGTCCACTCGAAATTTCGGACAGACCACTCCATTTCCCGCATTAAGGCCCTTTGGTACAAATCTACATCGTTCACCGATCGAAAACCAAGTGTGTATACTTACCCTTTGGAACCCGATGCGTAACACTGTCCACTTGAAATTTCTGACATGCCTCTCCATTCCCTGCATGTAGCTCAGGAATTCCTCGGGGTTGCCAGCTTCCTAACTCACCAGTCATGAGCCCTTGAGGGTGTACCTGAAGTGGTGGGTCTACACACACCCTGCCTCTTTGAGGGCCTTGAGCAGAAGACAGGAGATATTATGAAACGGAAAAGAAGGCAGACCTCTCGAAGAATGAGGGTATCAGGAAAGATGAGACAAAGCCAATTAAGGCGGGAAATTGAAAGACTCCCTAGCCCTCGGATACCCTAATACAGTCTGGGTCAGAAGAGAACAAGAGTTGACCAAGGGAGGCCGACAGGAAAGGGAACTGAAATGAGCCCGGCACCAGGAAGTAGAAGCGATGCCAGACTCAGCTGGGGTTCCGTGGTCGCCAACCCACGTCCCACAAGTTGTGAGACCCTGGGGGGGGGGGTCAGTTGTGAGAATAGCTTGCTGATTCATCGCGAGGTGACTTGAGAGTACTTTCCAAAGCCCGCCGTGTTATCTCCTGCTGTCTATGCTGATGCCAGCACAGGGCCGTTGCGAAACAGTGAGTGATTCCCAGTCAATCTGTATAGGACGGGGAACCCCGAACGTGTGTCATCATTTTTCGTCATAATCTGCGATCATCTCAGGTTCGTGCAGCTTGGACCTATATTCTTTGTCTTTGCCGAGCAGTACGCTCTTTCACTAGACGCATCCAGTACAGGCCTAAGCCAGAAAATAAGGTTGAGACTTTGGAAGATATCGAAGCTAGACACCTGAATTACCTATATCAGTTTTAAAATAACACCATGTTCGTTTAGTAGTCATTTTTTCATTACCTTATTATTATCATCATAAGTGCAAATGACCTAGATGTTACGCGCATCATACCAATAATCACTGCCGCATAAAGTCTTTCTCGACTGTGATTTTTAAAATATTTATTTTTGGTTGGTTGGTTCTTAAGTTTAGGGGCTGCGACAACGCGGTCATGTAGCCCCGTGTACTTTGGGTGTGTGTAGAATCTGTCTGATAACCAGTGTTAATTGTGATGACTGTATTAGTGTGTGTTATCTGTTTTTTAATTTAAGTACAAACTGCAACTTAGAATTCTTCAAATAGTTCGTACTTTTGCCACCAAGCGCCACCGTCAACGACTACTAGGCCAAGTTCGGAACTTAGCTACTAGACGCCACTGCAGTCGGCTCTTGGCAACGGATGTAGACATCTATGAGCGTTGATTACCTATCCAATTTAGCTTCACACAGGTGTAATTAGTGGAAGGTTCTTTAACATGCCATAAATCTGACATGGGACCGCCGGCTTTACTTCCCCTCCGAAGAAAGGCATACTGACGGATTTTTAACGCTCTTAAAATATCCGACGTCTTCGGTCGGGTTTGAACCCGCTATCTTGGGCATAGAAGCTCAGCATGCTACCAAATACGCCACCGAAGCCGCCATATAGTTATTTTTATTACAGTACATTGTGTACATTATACGTTGAAGTGTCAATTCAATACCGGTAGTAGATTCCCTTATCATCCTCATCATAAGAGCAAATGACCTACAGTAGATGTTACGCCCATTACACCATTAATCACCACACACAATAAGTCTTCCTCGCCTGTGAATTTTGAAATATGTATTTCTATTACGGTAGTTTGTAAGTTTGACGTGTCAATTCAACAGCAGTTTTTATTATCATCCTTATCAAAAGGGCAAATGACCTAGATATTACTCCCTCATTGTCTTTGGGGGCAAATGACTTAGATTTTAAGTCCATTATATTTCTAAGGAGACCTTAAAACATTATCATAATTCCACCGGGCGAAGCCGGGTACTACTGCTAGTCTATATATAAAGCACAAAGTTTGTCTGTCTGTCTGTCTGTCTGTTATGTATACAAATCTACACCGTTTCACCGATCTGAACCAAAATTTGTATACTTACCCTTTGGAACTCTGCGGGTAACCCCGTCAACATTAAATTTCGGACAGACCACCCCATGCCCTGCATTTAGGCCCTTTTGCACGAATCTACACCGTTTCACCGATCTGAACCAAAAGTTGTATATTGCATTTAGGCCCTTTGTTCCAAATCCACACCGTTTCACCGATCTCAACCAAAATTTGTATATTTACCCTTTGGAACCCTGCGAGTACCACTGACCACTTAAAATTTCGGACATACCACCCCATTCCCTGCATTTAGGCCCTTTGGTCCAAATCTACACCGTTTCACCGATCAGAACCAAAATTCGTATTCTTAACCTTTGGTGCCCTGCGAGTAACACTGTCTGCTTGAAATTGCGGACAGACCACTCCAATCCCTGCATTTAGGCCCTTTGGCCCAAATCTACACCGTTCCACCGATCTCAACCAAAATTTGTATATTTACCCTATGGAACACTGCGACTAACACTGTCTGCTTGAAATTTCGGACAGACCACGCCATTCCCTGCATTTAGGCCCTTTTTGCACAAATCTACACCGTTTCACCGATCTGAACCAAAATGTGTATACTTACCCTTTGGAACCCTGCGAGTAACACTGTCTGCTTGAAATTGCGGACAGACCACTCCATTCCCTGCATTTAGGCCCTTTGGCCCAAATCTACACCGTTCCACCGATCTCAACCAAAATTTGTATATTTACCCTTTGGAACACTGCGACTAACCCTGTCTGCTTGAAATTGCGGAGAGGCTACTCCATCCCATGCATTTAGGCCCTTTGGCACAAATCTACACCGTTTCACCGATCTGAACCAAACTTTGTATACTTACCCTTTGAACCCTGCGAGTAACACTGTCCACTTAAAATTTCGGACAGACCACCCCATTCCCTGCATTTAGGCACTTTGGCACAAATCTACACCGTTTCACCGATCAGAACCAATATTCGTAAACTTACCCTTTGGTACCCAGCGAGTAACACTGTCTGCTTGAAATTACGGACAGACCACTCCATTCCCTGCATTTAGGCCCATTGTCCCAAATCTACACCGTTTCACCGATCTCAACCAAAATTTGTATATTTACCCTTTGGAACACTGCGACTAACACTGTCTGCTTGAAATTGCGGCGAGGCCACTCCATCCCTTGCATTTAGGCTGTTTGGCACAAATCTACACCGTTTCACCGTTCTGACCCCAATTTTATATACTTACCCGTAGAACCCGACAAGTAACACTGTTCACTTTAAATTTCGGACAGACCACACTATTCCCTGCTTTTTGGCCCTTTGGCAGAAAACTACACCGTTTCACCGATCTCAACCAGATTTTACATAATTACCCTTTGGAACTCGACGAGTAACACTGTCCACTCGAAATTTCGGACAGACCACTCCATTCCACGCATTTAGGCCCTTTGGCACAAATCTACATCGTTCACCGATCGAAAACAAAATGTGTATACTTACCCTTTGGAACCCGATGAGTAACACTGTCCACTTTAAAATTTGGACAGGCCACTCCATTCCCTGCATTTTGGCCCTTGGCACAAAACTACACCGTTTCACCGATCTCAACCAGATTTTACATAATTACCGTTTGGAACTCGACGAGTAACACTGTCCACTCGAAATTTCGGACAGACCACTCCATTTCCCGCATTAAGTCCCTTTGGTACAAATCTACATCGTTCACCGATCGAAAACAAAGTGTGTATACTTACCCTTTGGAACCCGATGCGTAACACTGTCCACTTGAAATTTCTGACATACCACTCCATTCCCTGCATGTAGCTCAGGAATTCCTCGGGGTTGCCAGCTTCCTAACTCACCAGTCATGAGCCCTTGAGGGTGTACCAGAAGTGGTGGGTCTACACACACCCTGCCTGAGGGCCTTGAGCAGAAGACAGGAGATATTATGAAAAGGAAAAGAAGGCAGACCCCTCGAAGAATGAGGGTATCAGGAAAGATGAGACAAAGCCAATTAAGGCGGGAAATTGAAAGACTCCCTAGCCCTCGGATACCCTAATACAGTCTGGGTCGGAAGAGAACAAGAGTTGACCAAGGGAGGCCGACAGGAAAGGGAACTGAAATGAGCCCGGCACCAGGAAGTAGAAGCGATGCCAGACTCAGCTGGGGTTCCGTGGTCGCCAACCCACGTCCCACAAGTTGTGAGACCCTGGGGGGGGGTCAGTTGTGAGAATAGCTTGCTGATTCATCGTGAGGTGACTTGAGAGTACTTTCCAGAGCCCGCCGTGTTATCTCCTGCTGTCTATGCTGATGCCAGCACAGGGCCGTTGCGAAACAGTGAGTGATTCCCGGTCAATCTGTATAGGACGGGGAACCCCGAACGTGTGTCATCATATTTCGTCATCATCTGCGATCATCTCAGGTTCGTGCAGCTTGGACCTATATTCTTTGTCTTTGCCGAGCAGTACGCTCTTTCACTAGACGCATCCAGTACAGGCCTAAGCCAGAAAATAAGGTTGAGACTTTGGAAGACATCGAAGCTAGACACCTGAATTACCTATATCAATTTTAAAATAACACCATGTTCGTTTAGTAGTCATTTTTTCATTAACTTATTATTATCATCATCATAAGTGCAAATGACCTAGATGTTACGCGCATCATACCAATAATCACCGCCGCATAAAGTCTTTCTCGACTGTGATTTTTAAAATATTTATTTTTGGTTGGTTGGTTCTTAAGTTTAGGGGCTGCGACAACACGGTCATGTAGCCCCGTGTACTTTGGGTGTGTGTAGAATCTGTCTGATAACCGGTGTTAATTGTGATGACTGTATTAGTGTGTGTTATCTGTTTTTTAATTTAAGTACAAACTGCAACTTAGAATTCTTCAAATAGTTCGTACTTTTGCCGCCAAGCGCCACCGTCAACGACTACTAGGCCAAGTTCGGAACTTAGCTACTAGACGCCACTGCAGTCGGCTCTTGGCAACGGACGTAGACATCTATGAGCGTTGTTTACCTATCCAATTTAGCTTCACACAGGTGTAATTAGTGGAAGGTTCAATAACATGCCATAAATCTGACATGGGACCGCCGGCTTTACTTCCCCTCCGAAGAAAGGCATACTGACGGATTTTTAACGCTCTTAAAATATCCGACGGCTTCGGCCGGGTTTGAACCCGCTATCTTGGGCATAGAAGCTCAGCATGCTACCAAATACGCCACCGAAGCCGCCATATAGTTATTTTTATTACAGTATGATCACTTTTGTGATACTTTCAATGGTTAGCTTGGCCCATTTGTCGGTCAAATTTTGTTTATTGTTACCGAGATCCCCGAATGGTAATTATTTCCTTGTAAACGTATTAATTGCTTAAACCTTATGCATAATCTTGTTATCAATCACTTATTCATAGATATTATAGTTCTCACCTTGAGTGTTCCAGTCTCTCGCTACCTCAAGCGTCCTCACTCCCGACATACAGGGCATCTACTGGTTGATCCGCTGTCCGCTGAGTAGTGTCGACTGACGTCACCCTGATTTTCGTTCGACCAATGGCAGGTTTTTGTCTGGTCGGGCGATCTCCAGCTTCGAGATGGTTCCATGATCCCTATTTAAGACGCCACTTGCTGGCGTTCTTCACCACTTCTGATCAATCATCACTTCTGATCACTTCAACCTGCTGGTCACCGCTACTGCATCTCATGACACCATCGCTAGTCTCTACGCTACCTAGCAGCTACGTCACAAGATCTGCACCATGACGTATTGCTCAAGATGGCAAGAATAATTGCCAGCTGTTGTACTTTTCACCTTCACCTTAGAGAGGATACTTGGATTCGTCTTTCGAAATACTGCTGGATCATCACTTGGAAGCTATAAATGTCATTCCTTCGCAAGAAAAGAAGAGAAAGTTGACATTTTTATCAATGGTGTACATATCTCTAGGCCATGTACGCCTCCTTCTGAAGAAACCGTGAGGACTTTTAAATCAACATTTTGCTAGCTGGAACTTTTAAGGAGCTGGCTCTACAAAGATAAGTTTAATTTTATGAAGCATTTAAATTATACTAATCATTTTATACTCTTAATCAGTTTCATGGTTCTCTCTTTTTATAAAGAGCATTTTTATGTGTTAAGCTCAACTTCTCTCCAATTAAACAAGCTTGTTTCATTGACATTTCCTTAATCTGGGTTTCTGTCATCAGGCCCTCACACTTTTGCTCCATTTATAATTGTTCATTTCTGTGATAAGCACTTAAGTGCAATTTGTTTATTGATTATAAATTTATTATTAGAAATAAAAATTGTTAATGTATTGCTACCTACATTGGTTTTCTAGTCACGTATTTCATGCCCACTACCCCGCACCGCTTCAGTCTAATTTTCTTGACCACAGTAGTTATTTTGTCCAGGCTTTCGCCTGATGCGTTACCGTTCTCCCGTATGGGGAAGTTTTAGGGCAGAACTTATTCTCCATAATTTTTGGTGCCTCACCCCCGGGAAACATATCTGTTGCACCCTGGATCCCTATACAAATTTCATATCTTGGATTTTACATTAACAATTTTTGTTCATTGTGTTTCAACACTAATTCACATTGTACGTTTCAGCTTGGGGCGCATGTTCAGCAGAAGAGGAGAGAAACGTAAGCTAAACCGGTTTCTTCCGCATCAGACTAAACCTTACTACCTAGCAAGCTGTCATCTTCTGGCTTCCAGTACTCGAAGTCACAATATTGACGTGAGTAACAAACAACTTTTAATATGCCTAACCTTGATGAAAAACTCAGCAATTCCAGAGCCTCTTGTAAGGGCAAGCTCACACGGTTTCGTACTTTCTTAACGGAGCTTGAACCCCAAGAGCGTAATCTTGACATAATTTCGCAGAGGCTTAAGAATTATGAACAAGCCTTTGAGAAATATGATGAGATACAATGCAGTATAGAAACTCAGCATCCGGACCAGCAAAGTGATAGGTTGGAAGTTGAAAAATTATACTATCAGGGATTTGCTGTAGCTAAACAGCTTATTAGGGCTTTAACTTTAAAAGAAAAACAAGAAGATCAAACTTCTGCAGCATCTTCTACATCTTCTTCACGCATTATATTACCCAAATTAGAAATACCCAAATTCACTGGTAAGGACATAGAATGGGAGCCATTTTTTGAATTATTCAATTCTTTAGTACATGAGAATACTTCTATACCAGTAATACAAAAATTTCACTACTTGCGTCTGGCAGTTCAAGGCAACGCACTTAACCTGATTCAAGCACTTTCTTTGACCAGTGATAATTATGAAGTTGCTCTGAATCTTCTTAAGGATAGATATGGGAACATTCGTTTATCTATTCAACGCCATATACAAAGCTTATTCGAGTTACCTAACGTGCAAGCAGATAACAGTTTATCACTTCGTAAGTTGATTGACACTGCAGAGCTACACGTCAGAGCATTGTCCAATTTAAACCAACCTGTAAATCACCGGGATTTATTTCTAGTTCACCTTATTTCTGCAAGATTGGATGCAAATACATTAAAAGCCTGGGAAACAGAACTTTACCAGAATTTGCAATGCACTTATGAGGCGATTATTAACTTTTTGAAGGCCAGAAGCCAAGTCTTTTCCGCCATAGCTAATCAAAAAACTAGTAGTTCAGATTCAAAAGCCTTCTCAAAACATAAGGTTAGCAGTTCTAATCAAAGAATTTTAAGATCACAGGCTCTTCCTGTTGATGCTCGGTCACCTAACCAAATGCAAACGTGCGGTCTGTGTCAGCAATCGCATAATTTATACAATTGTGATGAATTTAAATCTTTATCAGTAGATGAAAGACGAAAGTTCATTACGAACAAAAAACATTGTTTCAAATGTTTGTCAGGAACGCATATGTTAAACAATTGCCGTTCACAACGTTTATGCTTTCATTGTAAGGCTAGACACCATTCCCTTTTGCACAGGCATGAAAGATCACGGTTATCAGGACCAAGCAGTTCCAATACCAAGTCTAATTCTGAGACTTCTCAAAATAGTGCGCAGTCGTATGCTCAAAGTTCTACCTCGCTTGGCAAAGTCCAGGTTTTATTATCTACCGTGCAGGTTCTATTGAAAAATTCTCACGGGAAATGGGTATCTGTCAGGGGATTATTGGACAATGCCGCTACCAACAATTTTATTAATGAATCGTTGGTACAAAAGTTAGGCCTTCCAAAACATCCTACCTCAATAGAGGTTACAGGAATAAACTGCTCTAAATCGCAATCCTTAAGCTTTGCTAAAGTGGATCTGAAGGACTCTAATAATCTTGGTACGCAGTTGCAATTAGATTGTTTGATTATCAAGTCTATAGGCAACAATATTCCTGGCACTTCTTATCCTATTCAAAGTTGGAATATCCCGAATTTTGTCCAGCTAGCTGACCCTCATTTCAACAGAGCTTCGCCCGTAGAGCTTCTTTTCAGCTCAAGCGTATTTTGGCAATGTCTTCATTCCAATAAAGTAAAAATTGCTCCTAATGTTTTCTTCCGCGAAACTGATTTTGGTTGGATTGCTACTGGCCAAATATACCGTAATCCTATTCAAACTGTATCGAATTGTTATTTTGTTGGTACCGATTTGAGTCAAGAGCTAACCAAGTTCTGGGATCTTGAGAATGTTCAGGCTACTTCTTCTTCTTCTAACGAAATTTGTGAAAAGTTATACAAGGAAACCACTGTCCGTACTGCTGAAGGCAGATTTATAGTAACTCTTCCACGTATTCCTAATCCTCCCGCCATTACGGGCTCGCATTCCAGAGCACTTAGGGCGCTATTTGCTATTGAAAATCGGTTCAAACAAAATGCTTCTGTCAAAACTCAGTATGCTTCCTTTATGGAGGAATACGAATCATCTAATCACATGGAGGTAATTTCTAAATCAGAAGAAATTGACCATCCTTTAAATGAAATAGTTTATCTAAATCATCACCCGGTATGTAGATAGGTAGATTGTAGTTTTACGTGACCGTGAATCTTGTGATTATGAGCCACGGGACCTCCTTTTTACGTGGAATCCGAACCACAGGACATGGCATTTCACTTCGAAAATCTCACATGCATTGACCGGGAATCGAACCCGGACCGCCTTGGTGAGAGGCATACAGCTAGACCGCTGAGCCACCACGCCCCCTCACCCGGTATGGAAAAATTCCTTAACACAAGACAATATAAGAGTAGTTTTCAATGGCTCATCACCAGATTCCAATGGAATCTCTTTAAATGATACCTTGAAATGTGGTCCCGCGATTCAAACAGATCTCACCTCTGTTTTGCTTAATTTTCGAAGGTTTCCTATTGCTGTAATCTCAGATATTAAGCAGATGTACTGGCAGATTCTCGTAAATTCTGAGCAGCAAGATCTGCAAAGAATATTGTGGCGCGATGAGAGTTCCAAACCCATAAAGATATTTAGATTGAAGACTGTGACATATGGCCTGAAACCTTCAGCCTTTCTTGCGATTCGGACTCTCCACATGTTAGCCGAGCAAGATGGTCATCTGTATCATCCTTTGGCCTCTGAGTCATTAAAAACGGCATTTTATGTTGACGATTTCTTGTGCTCTTTCCCTAATATTTCTGAAGCGCTCCTTGTGTGCGAAGATTTGAAATCCCTGCTCCTAGGAGGTGGGTTTCCGCTCCATAAATGGACTTCAAATTCTACTGAATTTATATCAAAATTTTCATCAGAGGTCCCAGTTGATGAATTTGTTGCTATTCCTACTGATGAAGCAGCCGTAAAAGCATTGGGTGTTTTTTGGTGTCCTTCTTCTGATACCTTCTCTTATCAGGTACATTTCTCAGAATCTCCCCCTGTAACTAAGAGACAAGTTCTGTCAGAAATCGCAAAGATCTTTGATCCTTTGCAATATATTGCTCCTATAGTTATTGTTGCAAAAATGTTCTTGCAAAAGCTTTGGTCATTAAAATCAGACTGGGATGAAAATCTCCCCCTACCTCTTGTAGAAGAATGGTTAGAGTATCGCAGCAGTTTGCTGGATCTCTCCAAGGTTTCTATACCCCGCCTTTTAATTTCTAATCCCTTATACCAGCAGTATGACCTGCATGTATTTTCTGATAGTTCAGAACGGGCTTATGGCTGTTGTGCATACATAGTAGGACGTTCCTCAGCCACTTTCCCTGGATTTTCTAATTTAGTGTGCGCTAAATCAAATGTTGCTCCACTTAAAACAGTATCATTGCCGAGATTAGAATAATGCTCTGCTTTAATGGCAACAGAATTAGCTACTAAACTAAATGTCAGTTTAAAGTTAAAATTTTCCCGCACATTTTTTTGGAGCGATTCTTCTATTGTATTAGCTTGGATTTCCAAGCCTTCTTCTCATTGGAATACCTTTGTGGCAAATCGCGTTTCTAAGATTCATGAAGTCTCTCATTCTGAACAATGGAGACATGTTCCTAGCCGTGAAAACCCCGCGGATATAATATCACGTGGTTGCACGCCTAAAAAATTGATTTCTTCAGACCTGTACTGGAATGGTCCTCCTTGGCTAAGTCAGGAATCATCTTGCTGGCCTCGCTTAGCTAATCAATTTGCAGAAGAAATACCTGATGCCCGTAATGACCCTGTCACGTCACATCTTACTTCTACTTCTACTAGCCTTTTTCATAGATACTCTTCATTTGATAAATTGATTCGTGTAGTGTCTTATATCTTCCGATGGAAATATTTAGTAATTGATCAACCTTTGAAGCCTCAACCCTTTCTCTCCAGAGTAGAGTTAGAATTTGCTACTTGCAAGATTTTGTTACTTGTTCAGCAGGAAGTATTTGCTCCTGAAAAGCAAGCTCTTATAAGTGGTAAAGATTTACCCAAGTCTAGCAGCCTTTCACCACTCACTCCTTTTCTAGACCAGGACGGCATAATACGTGTGGGTGGAAGATTAGCTATGTCTAGTTGTGAGGATGGGAAAAAGCATCCCATCATCCTTCCTTCAAAGCATCCTATCACTACCCTTATAATAAAAAAGTTTCATTATAAACACCTTCATGCTGGCACTCGCACCTTGCTCTGTCTAATTCGTGAACTCTACTGGATCATCAATGGCGTTCATGAGGTATCTTCTGTTGTCAAAAAGTGTATACCTTGCTTCAAGGTTAAACCACGGCCCGCCACGCAGATTATGGGTAATTTACCTCCATTTCGTTCAGAACCTAGTAAGCCCTTCGCTCTTACTGAGATCGATTACGCAGGTCCTTACGTATATCAGACTAATCCCTCTTCATCTAAGCGCAAAATCTTAGGTAAACTTTACATCTCGTTATTTGTATGTATGGTGACGGGAGCTATCCACCTTGAGTTGGTTACGAACGCTTCTGTATCTTACTTTTTGGCCGCCTTTTCTAGATTTTCTGCTAGAAGGGGTGTTCCTTCTGAAGTTTTTTCAGATAATGCAAAAATTTTTGTAAGCGCTTCTGATCTCTGGAAAAAAGTGTTAAGCTCCCCTTCTGCTAAAGAAAAAATTTCCAACTTTTCCTATTCTAAAGGTTTCAAATGGCATTTCACCCCGCCTTATGCTCCCCATCATGGGGGCCGATGGGAGTCCTGCATCAAACTTACTAAAAGACAGCTTAAGAAAACTCTTGGTCCTACCATACTTTCTTATGAGGAATTCAACTCTTTAATTATTCAAGTCGAAGGTATTGTAAATTCCAGACCTCTGACCCCTCTTTCAAACGATCCTAAGGATCTTTTACCTTTAACACCCAGTCACTTCCTGATTGGCTGTTCGCTTGCTGCTACTCCGCCTTTGCTGGTTCGACGCTGTGATCCTAACTTACCTATCTTTTGGAGAAAAGTAGAATCTTTGCGCTGTTCTTTTTGGCGCCGATGGAAGTTAGAATATCTCAGCTTGCTAAATAGGCGTGAGAAATGGCGGCTTCCTCAACCAGATGTACGAGTGGGGGACATGGTTCTTCTTCGAGACCCATCTCCGCCTCTCGTGTGGAACCTAGGCAGAGTTATTCACTGCCACTTTGGCCGTGATAAACGCGTCAGAGTTGTTGATGTTTTAACTAGTAAAGGTCTTTATACTCGACCCATCTCTGCTATCTCTGTTTTGCCTTTCGAGTCTTAGTGTCTCCTCGTCTGTTATCCATGTTTTGCTTTGACTGATTCTTTTGTTTGTTTTCATTCGGAGTTCTCGGAGCATGATCACTTTTGTGATACTTTCAATGGTTAGCTTGGCCCATTTGTCGGTCAAATTTTGTTTATTGTTACCGAGATCCCCGAATGGTAATTATTTCCTTGTAAACGTATTAATTGCTTAAACCTTATGCATAATCTTGTTATCAATCACTTATTCATAGATATTATAGTTCTCACCTTGAGTGTTCCAGTCTCTCGCTACCTCAAGCGTCCTCACTCCCGACATACAGGGCATCTACTGGTTGATCCGCTGTCCGCTGAGTAGTGTCGACTGACGTCACCCTGATTTTCGTTCGACCAATGGCAGGTTTTTGTCTGGTCGGGCGATCTCCAGCTTCGAGATGGTTCCATGATCCCTATTTAAGACGCCACTTGCTGGCGTTCTTCACCACTTCTGATCAATCATCACTTCTGATCACTTCAACCTGCTGGTCACCGCTACTGCATCTCATGACACCATCGCTAGTCTCTACGCTACCTAGCAGCTACGTCACAAGATCTGCACCATGACGTATTGCTCAAGATGGCAAGAATAATTGCCAGCTGTTGTACTTTTCACCTTCACCTTAGAGAGGATACTTGGATTCGTCTTTCGAAATACTGCTGGATCATCACTTGGAAGCTATAAATGTCATTCCTTCGCAAGAAAAGAAGAGAAAGTTGACATTTTATCAATGGTGTACATATCTCTAGGCCATGTACGCCTCCTTCTGAAGAAACCGTGAGGACTTTTAAATCAACATTTTGCTAGCTGGAACTTTTAAGGAGCTGGCTCTTCAAAGATAAGTTTAATTTTATGAAGCATTTAAATTATACTAATCATTTTATACTCTTAATCAGTTTCATGGTTCTCTCTTTTTATAAAGAGCATTTTTATGTGTTAAGCTCAACTTCTCTCCAATTAAACAAGCTTGTTTCATTGACATTTCCTTAATCTGGGTTTCTGTCATCAGGCCCTCACACTTTTGCTCCATTTATAATTGTTCATTTCTGTGATAAGCACTTAAGTGCAATTTGTTTATTGATTATAAATTTATTATTAGAAATAAAAATTGTTAATGTATTGCTACCTACATTGGTTTTCTAGTCACGTATTTCATGCCCACTACCCCGCACCGCTTCAGTCTAATTTTCTTGACCACAGTAGTTATTTTGTCCAGGCTTTCGCCTGATGCGTTACCGTTCTCCCGTATGGGGAAGTTTTAGGGCAGAACTTATTCTCCACAGTACATTGTGTACATTATACGTTGAAGTGTCAATTCAATACCGGTAGTAGTTTCCCTCATCATAAGAGCAAATGACCTACAGTAGATGTGACGCCCATTACACCATTAATCACCACACACAATAAGTCTTCCTCTCCTGTGAATTTTGAAATATGTATTTCTATTACGGTAGTTTGTAAGTTTGACGTGTCAATTCAACAGTAGTTTTTATTATCATCCTTATCAAAAGGGCAAATGACCTAGATATTACTCCCTCATTGTCTTTGGGGGCAAATGACTTAGATTTTAAGTCCATTATATTTCTAAGGAGACCTTAAAACATTATCATCATTCCACCGGGCGAAGCCGGGTACTACTGCTAGTAATTCATAAAAACAAAGTGACACACAATGTCGACTGTACTCTCAAATACTGTGAGCACAATCCTCAGTAACTAGAACATTCATTATTCTCAAGGCTCTCATACAATTCGTCGTAAACAATCAAAACATGGCTTCCTACAATCATGAAATGACCTAGTCTCACATATGATGAAAATACAGCTTTTATTCCACTAATATAACAACATA
The DNA here is from genome assembly GCA_946902985.2 of Meconema thalassinum. Taxonomy (NCBI): domain Eukaryota; kingdom Metazoa; phylum Arthropoda; class Insecta; order Orthoptera; family Tettigoniidae; genus Meconema; species Meconema thalassinum. Next base: position 206,148,198 of record OX336389.2, on the reverse strand, counting down.
CTGTTATGCATTTAATATTTGACTACTCACCCACAGCTTGACAATAATGCCGCTTACTTAAATGTCATTTCTCGTCTTTGTCCTACCCCATGTGATATTCAACCTTGAACGTGAAGCTTCATAAACTGCTCAATGACAAATGAAAGTCGATGAAACATTTGCCACTGTGCTCGTCAAACCAGTGCCTGTTAAATGCACTGCCTACTGTATTACTATAACATTCTCGCGCTACAGAGCACACACTGCCTTGTTAAAAATACACATATTTTCAATTGTACTGGCTGCTAAAGCAGCCAGCGATCCAGCTGGCAGTGCGTCTTCACTTCCGTCCGATCCACTTCCGTTCGATCCACTTCCGTCCCATTTTTCAAAATCACTCCCACAAAAATATCCAGCAACCGAGTGGAAAGATGTTACACATCAAATACCAGACAGTCAGCGCTTGCATGTTGCAGTGGGGCAGGCCATCTGTTTCCTGGGCGCATGCGTGTTACAGAACACATGGCTCGCTCCTCCCCTCACTACGGCCAGCACACAGCTTGGCTAGAAGGATGATCTTGTTGAAATGTATATTTGCAATTATTCTCTAACACGGATGATAGAATCAAGTAAGTTGAGGCTCAATGGATATTGCGTAACGTGCGTAGTGTCTCAAGCCAACAAACGTCTTCGTAGCAGAATTACTTGTCAAGATATTTCAGTTTTTGTATAAAGTAAAGTTTCTTCCAATTATTTATTTTCATCGCTTATCCTTCTAGCTCGTCTTCACCCATGGACTCAACGAGGGATCATTCCTCTATCATTGCAAGTATGTTGTCTGGGAACTTAACACACTTTAAAAGCTGATACAACTGGGGATGGTGACAGACCTATCGCCCAGGCGTCCGCTAAATTGGACCTAATTAAGGAAGGGTCAGGAAAGGGATTTTGGAAGGAAGTTGGATGTGGACCTGATGAAAGGAACCGTCCTGGAATTTGCTGGTGGGGAAAATGGGAAACCACGAAAATCTTGTTCAGAACGGCCTAGTTGGGATTCGAACCCACGCTCTCCCGATCCAATGACAGTAAACTCTCGATTATCCGCGGGCGGTTTATCCGCTTTGCGGATTATCCGCGGTGCCTGTAGGAGAACATATTTATAAAAACGGAAGGTTTTGAAACCGAAAATTATTTCTCAAAAATTGAAATAAAGTTACTAAATACTTAAACGTAATAAAAATCGTAAATCGTAAATACACTACAGTACACTTAATAATGTACCGTGCAAAACGTGTCCAGTAGTTCAGTATTACTGTACAGTACTGTACTGTATATCGGTATACTCACTGTACGTCGTGTGTGCTTGAGCAGTTTTGGACGCGACCAGCGGCCTTTTATTGTATAATAAACTTATTTAAAGCACGTGTGTGTTGTTTTTAGTTCCTTCGACCTTTGTTTAATCATTACCAGCAATTTTGCGGCTTATCCGCGAAATTCGATTATCCGCGGTATCCATGCCAGTCAATTCCGCAGATAATCGGGAGTTTACTGTATTTTAATATATAAGATGAGGCCATTTGATACCAGAGCGCAGCTGGCAGGAACCAAGAATTTGGGACACAAAGGATTCCTTATATAAAACGCGTACAGGAATTTGTATATTATATTTAAATAGGACTAGCCGCGGTTGCGAGAACACTGCCGTGCTACCTCGTGCCTCGCTGGTATCGGGAGAGCGTGGATATGAACCCCACCTCGGCCGTTCTGAAAATTATTTTCTGTGGCTTCATATTTTCACACCCAGGCAAATGCCGCGACGGTTTCTTTCCAAAGGTCTATAGCTGAATTCCTTCCCACTCCCTTCCCTGGCCTTTCCTTCATTAGACTCAAGTTAGCGATCGCCCTCTCACTATCCCCAGTTGTGACTGCTGACAAAGTGTGTCTAGCTCCAGACACTGCCCTTGTAGCTGTAGAGGATTGATGCCTCGCTGAGTCCGTGGGTGAGGCCGAGCTTGGAGGATAAGCGATTAAATACATATATAAATTAAATAGGGTATACTGTAATGATGCACCAAGCATAGAAGTTAAGGAAAAATTGGCAGGCAAAAGAAGCCTGCTGAGGTAGGATTCGAGCCACCTAAAATTCGTTACTTAAGCAATTGTCAAGCATGCTACTCCCAAGACCACCATAACACGAGAAAATGGTATCTTTGTAACGTGACTTGATAGCATATACACACATCAAAAAAAGTTTTGCATCACCTCGGTTCCCAGATCTCCGGCATATAGACGTTGACTGTGTATATTGTATCCAAGATACAGTCCCTTTGACTGTTCATAGATGTCACTAAAACTGCTCAAAGATGTAAACAACCATGCATGAGCAGGGCCTATTAGACGGAGGGGGTACGACAGCCGATCAGTTCCAGTCATTCCACCAGGACGAAGGTACGCTGCTCATGTTGTCTGTAGTTCTACCATGCCTAGAAGGTCAATACCGCAGTTCGATCGCGTCCGCATTGTTACTTTGTGTCAAGAAGGGCTCTCAACAAGGGAAGTTTCCAGGCGTCTCAGAGTGAACCAAAGCGATGTTGTTCGGACATGGAGGAGGTACAGAGATACAGGAACTGTCGATGACAGGCCTCGCTCAGGCCGCCCAAGGGCTACTACTGTAGTGGATGACCGCTACTTACGGATTGCCGCTCGGAGGAACCCTGACAGCAATGCCACCATGTTGAATAATGCGTTTCGTTCAGCCACAGGACGTCTTGTTTCAACTCAAACTGTGCGCAATAGGCTGCATGATGCGCAACTTCACTCCCGACGTCCATGGCGAGGTCCAGCTTTGCAACCCCGACACCATACAGCGCGGTACAGATGGGCCCAACAACATGCTGAATGGACCCCACGGAATTGGCATCACGTTCTCTTCACCGATGAGTGTCGCATATGCCTTCAACCAGACAATCGTCGGAGACGTGTTTGGAGGCACCCTGGTCAGGCTGAACGTCTTAGACACACTGTCCAGCGAGTGCAGCAAGGTGGTGGTTCCCTGATGTTTTGGGGTGGCATTATGTGGGGCCGACGTACGCCACTGGTGGTCATGGAAGGCTCCGAAACGGCTTTACGATACCTGAATGACATCCTCCGACCCATAGTGCAACCATATCGGCAGAATATTGGAGAGGCATTTGTCTTCATGGACGACAATTCTCGACCTCATCGTGCACATCTTGTGAATGCGTTCCTTCAAGATAACGACATCGCTCGACTACAGTGGCCAGCATGTTCGCCAGACATGAACCCTATCGAACATGCCTGGGATATGTTGAAAAGGGCTGTTTATGGACGTCTTGACCCACCAACCACTCTGAGAGATTTACGCCGAATTGTCGTTGAGGAGTGGGACAATTTGGACCAACAGTGTCTTGATGAACTTGTGGATAGTATGCCACGGCGAATACAGGCATGCATCAATGCAAGAGGACGTGCTACTGGGTATTAGAGGTAGTGGTGTGTACTGCAATCTGGACCACAAATGCTGAAAGTCTAGCTGTATGATGGTACAACATGCAATGTGTGGGTCTCATGAGCAATAAAACGAGCTGAAATGTTGTTTGTGTTGATCTCTATTTCCTTTGTATTTAACGGTTCCGGAACTCTTGGAACCGAGGTGATGCAAAACTTTTTTTGATGTGTGTATAAGCTGCTTCAGATACGGTACTTGATGTCAGCAAGCATTTGTCTTTGATAATTTCGTACGAAATCTGTCTGTAATAGCTGTGCTGCGATTAAGAGCATATATCTTAGGTTTATGAGTAATTGGCTGGAATCAGGAGATTCAGCCATTCATCACTGGGATGCTGGGTACCGCCTGGCGGTTGAAAGTGGATCTTTGCTAACTTTCGTCGCTCAGCTTGGCCAAAAGAATGACTTTGGTGAAATGGATATTCGTAATTATTGTAGAACACGGAATCTACTAAGTCAATGGATAATGCATAACGTGCGGAATGTGTCAATCCAACAAACGTCATCGAAGCACAATTAGGCCTACTTGTCAAGATATTTCAGTTTTAGTAATAGGTGACATTTCTTCTCAATGTTATCTCTCTCTATATAAGAATGAAAGTTTGTCTGTTTTTTCTGAATTTCTACGGAAATTTGCGTTATTTACGCGTTTCAGACTGTTTTATGACGGATGCGCGCGAAAATAATTTTTTTGTCTGTCTGTCTGTATGTCTGTGGACAAAGTTGTTGTTCCCTAATAACTCGAGAACGGCTGGGTGGATCAATGTAAAATTTGGTACAGATATCCTTCAGAGGCACGACACTAATCATTGATGTAACTCTTCTCTGTACCTCTCATAAAAGGGGGCCTACCCCCTTAAAATACTTGCTGAAATAGGCGTCGACGGGTGAGACAAAGCTCATTTTCAGTCCCTCAATGTGAGAAACGAAACTCGGGGGCCCTGAAGGGCCCCCGAAAACCACATTTTAAGGCACTAAAACTAACAGTTTTTGAGATATTTCCAGAAAACTAATTTAATTTAATACAATAACGAAAGAATGCAAGCCGGTTACCATGGCAACGGAATCTCACAGGTCCATCTATTGCTGTAAGACGCAATACAATTCCATTTATTACATTACTGAGATAGTTTGCAAACGGCTATAAGGTTATAACGGAACCAAATTAAGCTGTAAAATTCATCAATGTCATATAATGCGCTTAAGGGGGTCAAGGGGTACTCTAGATTTTTTTCACGCGATTTACACGTTCGGGTGTGGTACGGAAGGTCTATTATATCCCTATCCCTATATTGTCATATTATTATTATTATTATTATTATTCTACGGCCTACAACGACGAGACAAAGCTTATTTTCGGCCCCTTGGTGTCAGAAACAAAACTCGGTGCCCCTAAATAGCAGTAAAGGGTCCCCAAAAAGTACATTTTAAGGCTCTAAAACCATCAGTTTCTGAGATATTCCCAGAAAACTAATTTAATTTAATTAACTAATGAAGGAATGCAAGCCAGTAACCATGACAACAATATCTGAAACGGTGACATACAACTTTCTATCTATTTCTGCAAGAAGTAAAGCTACTTCATTTATGAAACTTCTGTGAATGTTTGCAAATGGCTATAAGGCTATTACGGAATCAACTAAAACTGTAAAATTCATCAATGCGCTTAAGTGGATCAAGGGGTACCCTAGATTTTTTTCACACGACTTAAATGTGTGTTATGTCGTACAGAAGGTCTATTATATCTCCAAACAGAAACATTATTTTCAAAAATTCCTGAATTGAAATACGGTATTTTTTCTTCTTTTTTTCTTTTAGGAATTTTGGCCATTGGAGTCTAAAAAACCTGAATTTTCATGCACCACAAGCCTTTATAATTTATTAAAGGGGTCTTCCTCTGGATGGGGACTTGACACAACAGTGAAGGTCAGTTTTATTTGACGTGTATTGCGTTTCGTCTACGAAGTTTTCATTTTTTTTCACGTCGGGAAGTACACGTTAGGTAAACTTAGTTTCAGAGCATATTTTAAATAATCATTTTTTTCTTTGTCGAGAAACAGGTTCCAAGTCTCTAACCATTGCAACAGTAGCTCAATTGATTACGTCTGGTTATTAATACCGATAGCGGCTTCGGTGGCGTAGTCGGTAGCATGCTGAACTGCTATGCCCAATATAGCGGGTTCAAACCCGGCCGAAGTCGTCGGATTTTTTAAGAGCATTAAAAATCCTTCAGTATGCCTTCCTTCGGAGGGGAAGTAAAGCCGGCGGTCCCATGTCATAGATTTATGGCATGTAAAAGATCCTTTCACAGACTAAACTTGTGTAAAGCAAAATTTGTTAGGTTAGATTTCGTCAGAACGCTCTATCAAAGTTCCAACGTTCACCACTAGGTATCATTGATATCTGGTGGCGAAAGTTGGAACTACTTGAAATTGAACGGAACTAGTAGCTCACCCTTTAGGGTATCCGCTGGAAGCAGCTACAGACTCAGGCGAGCCGAACATGTCCTCGGACACTCCCGGCACTAAAAGCCATACGATAAATAAATAATAAATTAATACCGATGACCGTTCGAAGAATGGGTACTTCTGCTAGTTAGTCTATAAGATTGCTTCTTATCTCTAGTGAGTAGCACGGATATCTCACAAAGGTCTCTCTTCTTAATTTAATTAGAGCTTATTATGGAATTTTATAGACTGTGGACTTGATACGTATGAGCTGTTTATTCTCCTCTTGAACCATTCCTTATTATTAGTAAATGCCATGAATATGCTACCTAGTTCATTGCTATAACAAAGCTATTGTAATACTTATTTGCTATTCTTCCTTCTTGTACTTCAATAATTATGTCATCTAAAGAGGGACGAAAACTCTTGTCAGTATGAAGCGTACGTAGTTCCTTTCTTTCACATGACTTGATGACGGCGGATCAACAAAGACTGATACTGATTTTTTCACATATGTTTATTACTCCATTTCGATGTTTACATGATATTTTTCAAAGTAGTCCCCTCCTACCTCAATGCACTTTTTATAGCGTCTCTGCCAGTCCTTGAACACATGTTGCGGACCATTCTTTGTCAGGTCCTTGAGAATCAGCTCACTTTTCTTGAGCACTGCTTCAGAGTTCTCAAATCGAATGCCCCTTAAGCTTTGCCTCTAGTGATGGGAATAAAAGAAATCACGGGGTGTAAGATCAGGGCAATAAGTTGGATACGGTGCACAAGTAATGTTGAATCGAGCCAGAAACAGCATGACTTGATTTGCTGTAATGGTCTCTCGTAGTCTGAGTTCCGAGAAAGTCCCCCGTCGCGAGAGTTGACCAGAATACATGGTAGCTGCAACATATTGTGACACCCTACTTGAAATAAAGAAACTTCATTTCGCTTAAATAATCTGATGAACCTTTACATTAAATAATGACAGAATTAATTAAAATAGACATAGAAACAACCATATCCTTCCGCATCAACATGATGTAAAGTACTAATCATAATTATAAGAGTGAATAATTTTATATGTGGCTACAACGTTCCCTAAGGTTACGCCAACCAATTAATAATTATCATCCATATTTTGATTATATTACATTGCGACATGAGGTCGTGCATTGTCATGAGGAAGTCGCCACCCAGTTCGAGAAATCTCTGGTCGTTTCTTTGCAATGTGCTTCCTCAGTGTAGTCAATACTGACGAGTAGTATGCTGCTGTAACAGCAGTCTGAGGGGGAACTGCATGCTGGTAAATCACTCCATTACAGTAAAAAAAAATGTGATCACCATCACTTTCCCTGCAGATGGAACAACTTTTGCCTTTTTTGGTGTTGGAGAACCGGGCGATTTCCACACTGTGCTGGCTTGTCTTCCTTCAGGATCATAATGATGCAACCATGACTCATCACCGGTGATAATCGATTTCAAAAACGCATCCCCGTCATCAGCAAAGAGACGCAGCACCTCACGGCTTGTCTCCACTCGCACAGCCTTTTGTTCCGGAGTCAAGAGACGTGGCACCCAACGGGCACAGACTCGGGTCATATGGAGACGATCGTGCATAATCGTTAAGACACTGCCATATGAAATTCCGAACACTTCACTGTAATTACGTAATGTTATCCACCGTTCCTCTTGGACAATCACAGCAGCTGTGTTGATGTTGACGTCAGTCACAGCAGAAGCCGAAACACCTGGCAAGTCCTTGAACCACCTAAACACTGTTGCACGAGGTAGTGCATCTTCACCGTAGTACGCATGCTTCATCTTTTCGTAAGTTTCAGTGGGTGTATGGTTTAAACGAAAACAGAATTTGATAGCACTGTACAGTTTCTCTCGCGTCACCTCCATTGTCTGGTATGCGAAATGCACAGAGCGTCTACAAAATAGAGCATTACTACCAACCTACCGATACGAGAGTGCTGTCGGCTACGGACATTATACATAACAGCTCACTATTTTCAAATATTTATGTTAAAGAATGGAAACTATCACGGAAGCTACAGGAAAAAAAATCAGTTTCAGTCTTTGTTGATCAGCCTTCGTATAAAATGCAGTTATAATATTTGGCAGTAGATATGTGCTCCTAGAGAAGTTGATCTGAAATTCTTGTACTTTTCAAAACGCAGTGCATCGTCATCAGTTGTCAGTGAACATTACTGTACTTGCTTACATTTATCACGTACACCAAGTACACCAAAACATATTTTTATGCATTAGACTGTAATAAAAGAAGAACCATGATTTATTACATCAAATGTGTAATAGGCTACTGTATTTTACAGTGAGCTCCACCTAGAGAAAACATTTTTAGATGATCAATTCCCCTCAAATGGGACCATGATTTTAAAGCCATAAACCCAACTATAGTGTGTTATATTTAGAAGCAGATCACCTCGATGTTCCACCTCTATAAAGAGCACCATATTGTGTAGGAAAAGATGAAATAAGGAGCAAATATTCCATCTTTTTTATTACTTCACTGATGAACGTTCTACAACAATGTGGGGGCAAGGCATTCCACACATTTGGAATAGAACAACAGTTGGCACAATGCGGAGCGCCATTACGTATTGTGTACAGTAAGCCGCTATACAAGGAGGAGAACGACAAATGAGGGAACAGGCGACTCGTACAGCACAACGCAGTACTAGTACGAGACGTTGTTTTGTCTTAAAGCTGCTAACTGTTAGCTAATCACATTGTCAAATCTGGGGTGAGTCGTTTCCATTCTATCTATTTGAGTGGGCAGTTGGGTTTCTCTCCATGCATCCCAATCGGGACGTCACGTATTGTTGCCGACCATTATTCCGTGTCTTCTGATAGTAGGTATGCTTAAGAAGAAACCTGGTCTTCTCTCCACTCAGTATGTCCCTCCTCTACATGCTGACTTCACTGGTCCACAATCCAGTGTTTACCGGCTTCTTCTTTCGAATACCAATTAAGCAACAGTGACGTACCACTATTCTTTCCTCTCCTATCGCAGTGTAGGTAATTGTACATACTGTACAATGTTTAATTCAAAGATAAAGGGTAATCACTTTGATGCTCTCTGGATCCATAATAGGGGTGACCATGGCCTCTGAAAACTTAGTCATCTTATCACATTAATTTGATATGTTCCATAGTAGGCTACTTGTTATTGAACACCCTATATTACAACTGAAAAGTTAAAATGGGAAAGGGCGAATGCGCCAAAATGATACTGTAATTATTCAGGAAAGCAATGCTGAAAGCCACAATATATTCCCAATATATCTTCAATCCAATGATATATAACCTACATCATATACGTAGACAAAAAAAAAGCTTTAATTTGCCATTATTGAGAAAACAAAAGGAAAAGCTCGCTAAACCAAGTGAAAGATGTAAGAGAAGTTTAGTAATGCTTGTGATAGTAAAATCAAAGTATTCTCTTCTTCACGCTTAACACTTGGGATGTTCTGGGTAAGAAATTCATTTATGAGACTTAAGTAATAGTAAAACAATATAATTACTTGAACTATCCAATATTTGAAATTTAAAGAAAGAATGGAACACTGATAAAAATGGAAATTGCAACACCATGAAGAAGTGAATCTACAAGGCGAGTGTTTGACTGCGAAACGATGTCCTTCTGACCCGAAATGTGAACACAAATCAGTACAGGATGTTCCCACCACGAGCTGCAACTCTGTGTTAATTCTGTGGTCTAAGGGTCGATTTGAAACTAAGTCAAAGGATTGAATTGCCGCTCTACCAAGAATTTTAATTTTGGTCTGAGGGTTGGAACGGGGCACACTCCGTAAGCATAATGCTCTACTTCCAACAAATGCTTGATGGATCCTACCTTGAGGCCTCAACCACCTCATTTTCGTCCCCAATTGCAAGTACACTCGTCTTTAACAACAGACAGATGCCACACATACTGAAAATACTCGGTACACAACAATAATTTTAATGTTAACCAGTACCTTAATGAGTGCCGGCCCCGTTGTGTTGGGGTAGCGCGCTTGCCTCTCGTACGGAGGCCCCGGGTTCGATTCCCGGCTGCATCAGGGATTTTAGAAACTGACGCGAGGGCTGGAATGGAGTGCACTTAGCCTCGTGAGGACAATTGAGTAGCTGTCTGACAGTGAGGCAGCACCCAGATCACGGAAACCAAGATTATCGGCCGAGAGGACCCGATGCACTGATCACGCGTCACCCCAATATCTGCAGGTTAACGGCTGGGCAGCGGTCGCTTGGTCGGCCTTAGTCCGTCATGGGTTGTATAGTGCCAGGGGTTGAATTGACTTGAGTATTATTATTACCGACAGCGGTAGCTACGCTCGCTAACGCGCGTAGACGTGGGTTTGAGCACCACCGTCGGCCGTCCTTGAAATGGTTTTCCGTGGTTTCCCATTTTCAACTCCAGGAAAATGCTGGGACGGTAGTCTACCTTCTGACAGACCACGGCTGCTTCTTTCCACATCCTTGCCCAGTTTCTTTCACCATCATTCATTTCATCTCTCATTTACTCATCTTATGATGTTGGAGTCAGTAAGCCTCCGTGGCTTAGGCGGCAGCACGCCGGCCTCTCACCGCTGGTACCGTGGTCCAAATCCCGGTCTCTCCACGTGAGAACTGTGCTGGACAAAACGGAGGCTGACAGGTTTTTCTCCGGGTACTCCGGTTTTCCCTGTCAAAATTTCATTCCAGCAACACTCTCCACTATCATTTCACTGCATCTGTCATTCATTTAATCATTGCCCCAGAGGAGTGCGTCAGTCCTCGGCAGCCGGCACAGTCCATATTCTCGCCGCTACATTAGATGGGGGCTTCATTCATTCCATTCCTGACCCGGTCGGAGACTGGAAGCAGGCTGTGGATTTTCATTTCATGATGTTGGAGTCAGGAAGGGCATCCGGCTGTAAAAACCGTCCACCACAAGTACTTACATCGTATCTCATCCTCGTCCCCGTTGGAAAACGGGAATAATAAGGGGTACACATACACATTATTATTATTATTATTAATTACTGGTTAAATAACAAATGTGAAATGAAATACCGTAGTCTATTCAGCAATTATGTTCTGGCTTACAAATATTACTTTCGTCAAAACAATGTATATAATTATTTGAAATTATTAGCCAATGGACAAAACGAAGTTTCAACTTCTATTACGTCTTTCTAAATATTGGTTTTATCATAAAGTTGTGTCACTATTAGGAAATTGTGCCAATCGTAGGAAACATGATACTATTGTTAATAAAATGTATTGACATATTTAAACCACAGACACCGTATGTTGAAACAACGCACTTACTGCACAATGAACGCCATCCTAGGGACAATCACTTGATTGAGTACCCTGTTAAAACACATCAGCGAGCAGTCACATTGCCCTCAACGATCGACAAGTGTGATCTTACATCTTACATTAATATGTGGTGTTGGCCCTGCTTGTTTCTCAACAAATATATTGCGATGATCACTGCGGGAAAAGAAAAGTAATTCATCCTTAAATATGACAATGCCAATCGTCGACCCACACCGAACTTTAACGATTCCACTGCCAGCCGACCACGTAGATCTTGTCGATCTTGTAGGAACACAGGCTCGTAGGCACGAAGACAATCCCCAACTGTGAGTTGTGTGGACCGTGGGATGCCACTGTAGCTCCAATTTGCTTTGCTGCTACGTGGGGATTCATCGGGGCCTCCGAATGATGCGCTGATCCAGGCTATTCCACCCAGTTGGGCGCACAAGTGAAGGCCTACGTACCTTCATTTGACCACTGCTGCCATGTTCGTTATACCGTAGATAACTGTCGGTGAGCAGGTGCAGCTACAGTCAGTAGAGATAAGCCATAGGGCACTATGTTACGCTATATAATCCTTTTAACCAATTATGAGGCAAGAAGGCGAAAGAATAAAACGTACCATTGTAGTAATTGCGCCGTTTCACACCTCAATTGTGAAAATAGTTGACTATTTCAATAGCTGGCAATTCTGACTCCATAACAATAACACACTGTGCTGTCGTGATTACAGGAGTGAAACTATTGGGCGTGCTATATGACGTACACAAATCCGATTAGTGACACAAAGGTTTATAACGTGACGGGAAATACGGACAGAGACAGAATGAACTACAAACGATCCATAACGCGTATGAGAGCTCAGCTGATATGTTATCATTACCGGTATAAGCCTGCCATGAATAAATATGAACTGATTTACTTCCTTTGTTTCATCAGGTTTCACAAATCAATTATATCAAGGTACTTGTTGTTTGCTGTGTTTAAAATGAATGTTATAAAGCCAGAATTGCGACCCTTTTCAGTGCGGGGTGTTAAATATTCCTAATGATATAATTTGAATCAGATTAGCTTAAATCATCGTCTTACATTTGTCATGAAAAAGACATAACGGACAAATATATGTCATAAACACCCGAGTCCTAATAATGATATTAAATAAGTTCGGATTGTATTCTAAAAATATCCGCAAATTTTCTCCAAACATTATCCGCAACTTATTCGATATCCGCACAGCCATGCAAACTATATCCGCATGGCGAAAAAGTTTGCGGATATCCACGGTTTTATCCGCAGATATCCGCATCCGCGCAGAGCTTTAACCATAGACCCTATTAATTACAACTACACGCACTGATGAAGTCACAAGAATGACACAGGTTACCAGGTAAAAAGGCTAACTAACACACATAGGCCTACACGAAGAGACTACACGTGTTGATGGCCAAAGGTGTCATAAGCCCCAAATTGAAGGGACAACAAACACAATTGCAGCCTCGTCTTACATCCTGGAGATGTTACGTTGACCCCGTGGCGAAGCCGTGCTCGTTAAATCGTGCTCCACGGCCGCGCGGGCAGTTGCAGCAAGTTCGGAGATCTCAGAAGTTTAAATCCCGGTGCTGACACCGATTATCCCGAGTATGGTTTTCCCCGGGTTTTCTTACACTTCCTCCAGGTAAATGCCGGGAGAGTACCTTACTTCAAGTCCCGGGGCACCTTTCTCAAGCCTGTTCCTAATACAGTTAGACACACTTCTACAGTCATCACAGGAATACAGGTTATCAGACATGTTGAATACACACCAAACACAAAATTGAATTAACAGGAACAACAAAGATGTTAAGTTGATTCTGTGATGGCTAAATCCCTTTAAAGCGTTAAGTTGTAATGAATATTTTTATGAGTTCCCCATGACAGTTCGATTTAGGCTATTGACATTATTAATTTCTTTATATACATTTTATATCTATACTTTATCATGTTGGCAGCGTTTCTAATTGCATTGGTCCGTTTGCAGTAGACGCAGTGTCACTATTTTGTCAAAATATTTTTATTATTGCGAGTAGCCTATTAGTAGTATATTTTTTATTATCACATAAAATTATTATTATTATTATTATTATATGTTTTAAGTTCATATTATAATCCGGGGTATTACGTAATTATTGTGTTTAACGAGATTCTGAAGCTTGGTTTAATTCTGTGTTAGTATATTTTATTTTCATTTGTACAGATTTGTTAACAGACCTCGTAGTTCCGCCCCTTAAAACAACAACAACAACAACAATAGATATGTTAAATTGTGTATTGAGCCTGGCAATATTTAACTCGTTCAAGTGTATTATTCCTGGATGGGAAATTCAAAGCCTGTGGTAAAACCGCATGAGTCATAGGCCTGCGCAATGACTCATCGCTCTAGTGATATGGCAACGCTGTCTTCAACTTGGTACCGCCCAACGAATGCGTCTCTCTGTGATTGGAGGACACCATTCTGAGTCTCGAGTGAAGACGAACTATATGATTGGTGGACGGAGTAATGAGGGGGGGGGGGGGGGTCATCAACTGCAACCCGAGTCATGATTGGTTGGTGTCATGCAAGAGATATATTTTGGACTGTGGTGAAGTAAAGAGTTCTTTGGCTATAAAAGACTGGGTCAGACAGAACTCAAGGGCTGATTTTTCAGATTTCTATTCATTGGAAAGGCTATTGGGCCGGACATAATTCATGAGCATTTGGAAGTGCTCCGTGTTTCCATGGCTATTAGGCCAGAGGAAGTATTTAACAAGAGTGCTACATGGATGAGTTTGGCTGTTATGCCACAACATTCATAACTGTGATTTGTGTGAGTGAGTCTTTGAAGGAAGTCTGTATTGAGGCACTAACATCGACGATCAGTTTCTGCTGTATCACAGTGGCTGAATCGAAGCCGGACTTCTGCGATGACAGCCAAGAATTCTCGTCGCTATGCCACCACAAGGTGAAGAGTATGGCAAGCCTCGATGCGTAGTGGCTAGCAATATTGGCTATCACCGGGGAGGCCCATTTCGATTCACGGCTCAGCCAAGATATTAAAATCTGGTCTGAGGGCTAGAACGGGTTCCACTCAGCCTCGTGAGGCAAATCAGAGAAGAGGTGGGTTCGATTCCTACTTGAAAGTGGTTTTCCGTAGTTTCCCACTTCTACTCCAGGCAAATGTTTAAGTCTATATGGTACCTGACGTAAGACCACGGCCGCTTTTTACCCAAATCCTTTCTCGATTAAACGTGCATACACTAGTACAGACATCACAGTGACACAGGTTATCAGACAACTTTTAATCGCACCCAAGTACATAGGGTTAATGACCACGATATCGCAAAGCCTCTAAAGGATCAACAACAGCAATACCGGAGCCAGTATAATGGACATAAGTTTATCCCGTACAATGACAGTGCATTTCATCAACATTTTAACAATATAAACAATGTATAAGCGCTTCTGTAACTAATTTATTAATAGCTGTCTTTTCCACAGTAGCCCAGTGCCGTATCGTTAGAGAAACTAATATACCCCACGGCTTAGCCGTGTGTGCAATCAATCGCTCACCACGGCCACCAGGACAGCTGCAGTAAGACCGGAGATCAGAGGTTCGAAACCCGGCGCTGGCAGCGGCTATCCTGAGTGTGGTTTTCCCCCGGATTTTCCACACTTCCAACCCTAGGATTGTGTAGGAGGTAGAAGTGGGGATAGGTTAGTGCCATCCCAGTATTTGCCTGGAGTAGAAGTGGGAAACCGCAGAAAACCTCTTCTAAAATGACTCCGATCCCCATCTTCCCAGTTCTGCTCCACGATCTAGAGTGCATCCCGTTCCAGCTCTATGGCCAGAAGTTAATTTTGTTGGAGTAAATGGTAGGAGAATGACGACTGGGCGTATATGCGGGATAAACGTTTAATACGAACTAACTTACTAGGTCAGGTACAGGTGTAATATAAAAAGGAAGACAAAAGAATCAACAAAATCATCATAGTAACTAAAACCGCCACCAAGGGCGTCGTGCTTCTTGGCGATTAATTCAATTCTTGGCTTACAAATTTCTAACAAATTTCTTGGTGGAGCCGGGAATCGAACCCAGACCTCACGGGTGATAGCCAATAAACAATGTGGTGATCTCTGCAAAACAAGGAAAGACGGAGATTGTCACAAGATTGCCTAATGACTGAGCTCATGTCTGGCATTATTCTATTTCAGACGTGGCGTTATAAGTCCACAGTGGCTTCACGCCCGCAGTGACGTCTCAGTTTGGGGGTGGGGGAATGAAAGGGAGCCCCGTTGTGGTATTGCGTATGACAGTTCACGTCTTCATTCCTAGTACTGTATATGAACGCACAAATACCATAGCATAGGACCTTAATACCTTAGATTCTTACATTTAACACAATGCTTGAAATTAATATTGACCACCTCGTGGAGTAGCGGCTGGCATTCTCGGCTGTCACTCCAGAGGTCTGGGTTCGATTCCCAGCTCTGTCAAGAAATGTAATTCTGGTCTGAGGGCTGGACGGGGTACACTCAGCCTCGTGAGGCAAATCTGAGGTGGGTTCGATCTCATCGAGTCATCCTGGAAGTGCGTTTCCCTAGTATGCCACGTCTACTCCAGGCAAGTGCCGAGATGGTCCCTAATTTATGACATCGGCCGTTTCCTTCCTAATCCTGACCTGAATTACAAATACACGCACAATTACAGACACCACTATAACACAAGTCACGAGACTTTTTCAATATGTACTGTATCTCTACTTAGTATAAAACCAAGTCCCCGATTCTTGGATGTCACAGGTAATCACAAGAACCTGTGGATGGATTTTGATGCGGATTTCACCATTCTGTTAAGGATATTTCGAGGATGATTTCTGTAGAAAATAAACTATTTATGATAAAAGGATGCCGAGCAGTAACGATTTCAGTGGAAAAGTCGAAAAAAAATAGCTGGCGCCCGAGTGCTTTGTAAGCTTACGTTGGGCAAACCGTAAAAATACCTAAATACTATGAGTGTAAGAATTGTTCAGCATGAAAACTTCTACAAAAACGTCCGGGAGAGCATACATCTATCTTCAGTACATCGCCCACTATAAGTGTTTTTACGTTTTCATTTCTTCCAACCATGTGCATTCAAATACTGCGGCGACAGTTTACGAGCTAGCTAAGGGCGAGTCTATCACCCCTATTACAGCCAAACTAGCAGGCGAACCTATTGCCCCAGATACTGCTCGGTTCTAAACTGCGGGAACCTGAGAGGAATGTGCATCGCTGACTATGAGAAGTGGTGTTGACGAGTGATGAGGTTTCCCGGTCCGTGCATAGTAGGCTACAGAACCAAATACTGCTCGGTTCCAAGCTCTGTGAACTTGCGGGATGAAGAGCAGAGGCAGGGTAGGATCAGGCGAGAATTGAGAAGCCTGTCGACAGCCCGCCGTGTTACCTGATTTTCTCGTCTATTCCAATACTGCTAACATGGATCTTTTCTGAAACCAGTGTGGCGTTGGGAGTGACTGAGTCACCGACTAATGTATTTGCTTCTGTTACTACGCAAGGACCGAGAAACCGCATCACTCGTCACCACCATTACTAATAGTCTGCGATGCACATTCCTCTCAAGTCCACGCAGCTTAGACTCGTGCAGTACATTGGTCGGAATAGAAAGGAATACCAGATATCACGGCGGGCTGTTGACAGACCCTTCCTTCTCTTCTCGCCTGGCCCTTACCTGCACATTCCACTCATCCCGCAGGTTCACCGAGCTTGGACCCGAGCAGTACAGCCAGCGGCAGCAAACCGTCGAGTCGTGTTGAGTTAAGACTTCAGAGAAGGGAGTTTCCCTGGAAGTGGACTTTTCTTCATTTCGCCTGTGAACTTTCCGTTCCGCAAAATACTCAGTTAAGTTAAGATGGACGGAAGGGGGTTTTGTGTTTCATGCACCTCGCTATTCCCCTGGAAGTGCAACTCGGATTTTCTTCATTTCGCCTGTGAACTTTTCGTCCGCAAAATACACAGTCAATTTAAGATTGGACGGAAGGGGAATTTGTGTTTCATGCACCTCGCCATTTTTAAATTACGTCTGACAAGAATTCGCTATAATAAATAGTCCAGTCAGTGATTTTAAGCCATCATGCCGAGATGTAAAACGTATATAGGTTATAGTTCATTGACATAAAAAAGCGCTTATCACGTAACAATGAAACAGAGCAACACATAATTTCTCGATTGTCACAACAGAAAGAAAGACTACGTTCGTCCTCGGCTCCTTCAAACCGTTGCTCAAGAAGAACATCGTCTGAACCACGATCAGAAACAAGCTTATGACGCCACCATATCTAGCATCACTAAGACGGAAGGTAAGATATTTTTCTCGATGCCCCTGGAGGCACAGGAAAAACGTTCTTGATTAATTTGTTGCTCGCTAAATTGAGGTCTTGTGGTAATATTGCTCTTGCCGTCCCATTATATGGAATTGCAGCCACTCTTTTGAAAGGGGGGAGAACTGCACATGCAACATTTAAACTTCCTTTGAAAGTCAGCAGTAATGATGGAAGCGTATGTAATATTTCAAAACAAAGTAACACTGCCAGTTTAATCCAAAATTGTTCATTAGTTGTATGATATGAGGCGACAATGCCGCACAAAACTTCCGTTGAAGCTGTAGACAGGACCTTGCGTGATCTAAGAAATCGGAACACACCTATGGGTGGCTGCAAAGTTTTGTTCGCCGGAGATTTTTGTCAAATCTTACCAGTTGTTACCAGAGGAACGAGAGGCGACGAAGTGAACGCTTCATTAAAAAGATCTTACATCTGGCCGGATATAACAAAATTGGCACTCAAAACTAACATGAGAGTACTCTCATCTTCAGAAGATAATATTCTGTTTGCTAATTTGTTACTTAGAGTCGGAAATGGATGTTTATCGGTCATTGACGGGAAAATTACCCTCAGTCATGATTTCTGTGTTTTAGTAAGCAGCATTCAAGAATTGATTGATAGCGTTTATCCTCAAATCCATGACCTATCTAACAAGTCTCATTCATGGCTTAAAGAAAGAGCAATATTATCCCCGAAAAACGAACAAGCTGTTATAATTAATGACTAGCTGTTCTGCAAATTCACTGCCCAGGCTCAAGTATATTACTCAGTAGACGCAGTAGTCGATAGTGAAGAAGCTGTTCATTACTTTACAGAATTCCTAAATTCTTACCTCCTTCTGGCTTGCCACCACACAAGCTTATTTTAAAAGTGGGAGTGCCTATTATATTGCTACGTAATTTACACCCACCAAAGTTATGCAATGGTACGCGATTGGTAGTGAAAACTTTGAAAAATTGGTTCATTGAAGCAACTATCTTAACTAGCTGTGGTACAGGAGAAACGGTATTAGTACCCAGAATCCCTATGATTCCTTCAGATTTGTCGTATCATTTCAAACGAGTACAATTCCCAGTAAGAGTCTGCTTTGGCATGACTATAAACAAAGCACAGGGTCAGACACTTGGCGTGACGGGAGTTGATCTCAGTGTAGAATGTTTTTCTCATGTACAGCTTTACGTGGCTCTATCGCGTGTTACATCAAACCGAAATCGTTTCGTGTTCACTGCTGGAGGGAAAACGACTAATGTCGTATACAAGGAAATCTTATAAGACCTCGGTTAAAAGTAGCCTATCATCTTGCATTCATAACTGTTCCCGGGCGAAGCCGGAGCGGGTTGCTAGTATATATATATAGTATATACGTACACACTCTCCCAAAGTACATGGGGTTAAATGACCACGATGCCCAGACCCCTGAAATAGAACAACAACAAGAACAATGCTTTCTAAATTAAGGCATGGCTGCCTACTTCCCAATTCTCACCTAAATTACAAATAAACACAGTAGTATAGACACCACAATAATACATGTTAACCGTCAAATTCTGCACACTTAAAGGGGCTGTTGGCAGTCAAAGTGAAAGGTCGTGTGTTTCCCGAGCTCTCAGGTGTGCTGGAATGGGTTGTTCCCTGGAGTGTTATCGGGCGAGGATCGGACTGTGGTATGCGAAGGGTAGTCGGGATTTCCGGTGTTTGTGTGTGCGTACGGGACCTAGCAACTTGTGGTTCATAGCCCTAGTGATAGCTGCATTGCTAGTTATTGGTGGAGTGGAAGTGAATCCAGGGCCTGTTACTCCAAATGTGAATCAGGCAAATGATCCAGTGGCAGCTTTAAAGTGTTCGACGTGCAGTAAAACATTGAAGAATGGTGTTGAGTGTGGACTATGTGAGAAATGGTTTCACTTCGGCTGTATTAAGGTCAAGAAGGAGGATTGTGATGTCGGAAATTGGTTTTGTAAAGTATGTGATACGCCGGACTGTTTGAGGGTGCAAATCAAAGCAAGGGATCAAATAATACAGGAACTTAGAGCAAAGCTTCGTGAATCAGAAGAAACGGTGAAGGATGTGACTGAACGGCTTTCTACTGGGATCAGTGTGGAAGAGGGCGTGCAGGAGCAAACTGAGGATGACGTTATCATAATGGTTGATCCAATGATACGATGGAGTGCGAATATCTCGAGGAAATCAGGTGCGAAAGTGCGGTGTTATCCGGGGATTAAAATTGACCAGCTTGCCCAACAAGTGGAACAATCAAATGTAGAGGACTGTGACAAAGTTAAAGTGTTGTTGCTACATGTTGGGACGAACGATTTGAAGAAGAGGGCTACAGCTGATTACATCATGGGGGAGCTCTACGAACTAGGCAGAAAAGCTAAAAGCAAGTTTAGAAATGCAAAAATTATAATGAGTGGCATTGTTCGGCGGGGAGATGTTCCGTTAAGGCGAGTTAAGACTGTAAATGACCGCATGGACTGGGTATGTGCACAACTGGGCTTAGTGTACGTAGAAGCTGACTGCTGGATTGGTGGCCGTGACTTCGCCTGAGACGGGCTGCATCTAAATCGACGGGGTGCTTTTAACCTAGGGAGCCTACATGACAGGGTCATCGGTTCGTGCCGGCTTTTGTGAGGAGGAGCAGGTCCAGAGGTTGCCAGCCGATGGGAACAGAAGGAGCAATTTCGAGATATTTGCTGCGGAGGTAAGACTCCAAGATTACTGCAGGTTAATTGTCAGAGTTTAGGAAATAAATTAATAGAATTTTGGAATCTTGTAGAGACGTATTCTCCGGACATTGTCATTGCAACTGAATCTTGGTTATATGAGGACATAAATAGTAGCGAAATAATTCAAGGGACCTACGAAATGTACAGAAGGGATCGGGGGAAGCGAGGTGGTGGGCTATTTATTTGTGTGCGCAAAAATATAGGTAGTTTCTTAAAGTGGGCAGATATGGATCATGAAATGTTATGTGTACAAATTTCGGATAAAGGAAATAAATTCCCTCTTCAGGTGATAGGGGCGTATAGAGCACCGAAAGATAACTTTTCTCTCCTCGAAACACTGTATGATAAAACTTGTACGGGTAATGCTATGAAAAAGAGCATAATAATTGCTGGAGATTTAAACCTCCCCAAAGTAGACTGGTCTGGTGAGTCAACTAGCTGTAGTCAAGCTCAGAGCGCTGAAAATAAATTCTTAAGGGAGGGGGGATTTTCCCAAGTAGTTGACTTCCCAACTTGAGACAATAATACCTTAGATGTTTATCTCGTAAGGCCTGTAGAGCTGTATATTAACTGTCTGAAAGTACCAGGAATTAGTGACCATTCTGGGGTTGAATTAAATATTAGATATGGTGACATTACAAAATTAGACTCTGATGTAGCAAAAAAGATCATATTCCAGTATCGCAGGGCGGATCAGGGCAAGTTTCAGGGGTATTTGAATGAGCTATTTGTAGGATGGGCATCGGAAGGAAATCGCATTAATATCCTGTGGACTAACTTTTTGAAAATTTTAAATAGCGCTGTTGATAAATATGTCCCATTAAAATTGCTGAAACAAAACCCAGATCCTGAGTATTACACACGAGAAATTAGGAGTCTAAAACGGAAAATTAGGAAATTATACAATAAAAGACATGATAGTGACAAGAGTATGTTGAAATTTAAGTCCTTATCAAGAGAGCTCGTCTTAAAAAAGAGGGCTGCTCATGACAGTTATATGCAAGGTTTACTTGGTTCGGGAGGTGATGGGTGGAAGAAAAATTTACAGTTATGTTAGGAGAAGAAAGGGAAATCCAAATAATTTGTCGATGATAATGTCCGGTGACGGTAAATTAATTACTGAGAAACAGGCCATTGCTAATGAATTAAATGTCTTTTACGGTAGTGTGTTCAATAAATCCAATAGCTGTGTGTTGGACCTTAACGACGAATCAGGTGCTCCCCTGTTCCAAATAAACCAGTCAGCAATTGTAAAGCTAATACAAAAACTACGTTTCAATGTATCAAAGGGTCCTGATAATATTGTTAGTGAAGTACTTAAACTAGGGGGTAGGGCCGTGGCACGATACTTGGAGGTGATGTTTAATGTGTCCATAAACAATGCGCAAATCCCAGATGACTGGAAAAGAGCTACGGTAGTCCCAATATTTAAGGGAGGGAGCAGACTTGAATTGGGCAACTACAGGCCGGTTAGCCTTACGTCCATCGTTTGTAAACAGATGGAGCATCTCATTTGCGACTACTTGAGGGAACAGTGGGAAACATTATCATGGTTTAATGATAGGCAACATGGATTTCGGGAAGGTTACTCATGCGAGAGTCAGATGCTATCACTTTTTCAAGACATTAGCGAATCGTTAGACCATGGAGTTTCAGTCGACGCCGTGGTTATAGATTTTGCGAAGGCATTTGATGTCGTGCCGCATGACATGCTACTCCATAAATTAGCTTCGACGAAGATTGATAGAAGAGTAATTTTATGGTTCCAAGAATTTTTGACGGGTCGTTCACAGAAAGTGAAAGTCGAAGGCATATTCTCGGATGAAATTACCGTAACGTCGGGTATCCCTCAGGGCAGCGTAATCGGAACTTTGTTATTTTTGGCGTTTATAAATGACTTACCAAATGGGATTCGCAGTGACTGTCGATTGTTTGCGGATGATTGTGTAATATATCGAAAGATACATGACTCACAAGACAATGCAGTGCTTCAAGAGGACCTGAACCTGGTCTATAAGTGGGCGATTGAAAATAAAATGAAAATAAACACAAGAAAATGTAGTCTCTTAAAAATAGGAAAAGTGCGGATCAGGATTTTCAATATAACATTGGCTCGGAAATACTTGTAGAAGAAGATTCTTGCAAATATTTGGGCGTTCACGTAAGGAATGATATGAAATGGAGTAGTCATGTAGGATGTGTAGTTTCAAAAGCTTACAAATCCCTGCACTTTGTAATGAGGGCATTAAAAGGAAGTAGTACCTCTGCTAAAGAATTAGGCTATTTGTCACTTGTAAGACCTATTCTGGAATATGCCTCGGCGGTTTGGGATCCATATCAAGTAGGGCTCATCAATGAGTTGGAAATGGTACAAAGAAAGGCCGCTAGATTTGTGCTCAGTGACTTTAATCCCAGGAGCAGTGTGAGCCGTATGTTAAAGAAACTTGGGTGGGAATCACTGGAGGCTAGGAGGATGAAATCTAGACTCTGCGCTATGTACAACACGTATACAAATCAACCAGCATGGGGTGAGCTTAGCAAACGATTGGGAAAGCCCACTTACATGGGTAGGAGCGATCATCCCTTCAAAGTTAAGGGCCGACCACAGCGAACAAATTATGGTAAATATTCTTTTGTAAACCGTGCCATTGATAACTGGAACTCTCTACCTGCCGCAGTCTTAGAGCCTTTTCCCAAACATATAGGTGTGTTTAAGAAAAGACTGACTATTTGTGTAAATACTCCAGTTTAATTGTTGTATAATTGTTATTGAATTGCTATGTATAATTATTTATTTGTTATGTGTATCCAATTTGCCACCGGGGGACACTCCCCCCATTGCAAATAAATGAATGAATGAATGAATGAATGACCACGATGTCTAAGCCCCCCACCCAATTAAAAACATGTTATATGAGAGGGTTCTAAACTGATCACCTCTCGTTCAATAATACGGTTTTCATGCTTTGCATGTATAGGTAGTTGGAAGGCAAACACTAGGTCGAACAAAAGTTGTACCGTTCTCCTCCTCCGGCTAATGCCCTGGCCCTCAAACACATTACTCTTATTGTGGCTGTTACTTAATAAATTACCTCCGCCGATGTTACACATTTTTATCGTTGTAGTTTCGTATTGTTCCAAAGGAGAAAAGATATTTTTTCACTACTATGCGTCGCATTGCTACAGGCTAATCTGTTTCTGTACCTAGACCATATTCTGCATAAACCATTCTCTTTGTGAGCAGCGCATTTGATAACGTCAACCATATATGTAAATGACAAACGCAGGAGCCTTAATCTTCATGTTTTTTTAGTTTTTTTAGCGTATGGTTTTTTGTGCCGGGAGTGTCCGAGGACATGTTAGGCTCACAAGAGTTTGTATGCGGACATCAATGGGGTGAGCTTCAAGTACCGTCGCGTGTGGAGTGTTGTTTGGGGAGGAAAGTATGAATGTAAGAACGAGGAATTGGAAGGTAGCGGCTGTGGCCTATAGTTGGGGACCAACCCCGGCATTTGTCTGGAAGGAAGATGGGAAACCACTGAAGACCATCTCAAGGTTGCCGGTGGGAGGATTCAAACCTGCTCGCCTCCCGGATGTGAGCGACTGCCTGCAACCACAGCGTAACGACCACGGCTAACTCACCCGGTGTCGTCATGTTATTTGCCAATACCGTTAGTAAACAGAGAGTTTATTTTTCACGCCACAGAATGGTCTACCTTAGACAGTATACTCTCGATTATCCGTATTAATGACTGGGGTGAATGGCACGGATAATCGGAAAACACGGATAATCCTAAAGCATGTGTTTATTGCAAGAAGAATGTCTTTTTTCTATACAGTAGGTTACCATTCGAAGTAGGCTATAAAGATAACTCACCCATATTACTGTGCTCTGAAAAAGTTTGTAATGGTTCTCTGCTTTTGGTTGTTCATCTGCTTCCTTACTTTGAGACGTAATCATCGGCTAATTTGCTTGCAGATAGACTCCATTACTATTCAAGTTCTGTATGATATTTATTTATATATTTATTTTTTATTCAATTGCTAGCACTACTCGTTTACGTTTTACACCGGACATTGTTCACACCGCAACGTACCGTATCTTATACTCTGTGAGCTGCCAGAATAGGATTGACAGTTCTCGTCTCGCCATGTGGTCTTGAAACGAGATTGCCAAACTGCACAAGCCAGAGATACAGCTACCAGGCACTGAAGCACGTGGGCTGTATTATTGCAACGCAGATTATTATGACATCAACTATGCGAACATGAATTGGTCAAGAGGCAGAGGGGTGATGACTGACGTGGAATTTCCGGCGAAATGGCAATCCTATTCAGGCAGCTCACATAGTATACAGTATGATAACAGCTGTTGACCATTTAAGCGGATCCACCATTTAAGCGGATCCCTCAATGGAATGCAGACAACACTTACCTTCCAGTAACCTATAAATAACCCTACCCCAACTACTTACGGAACTTACACTTCCCTATTACAAAACAAGACTGGACAAAGTAAGAAGTCGTCGAACTGTCACAAAGTACCGTACTAATACAGTAGGCTACTGTTTGTAGAAAGTGAACACCCAGAAGAAATAGTCGGAGACACTCCCAGAACAGGGGTCGTGTAGGCCTTCGGTACCATACTAAGTGATTGAATTCGCATAGAGATGGCGTGCATGGCGTGCATGGCCGTATCGGACAGAACAGCGCCGTCTTCTGTGCTGGCTTGACGTTGGAGCACTGCAACGGGGGTGGACATGTCTGCGTCGACGGTGTGGCGCCGTCTCTTGAGGGCTGGTCTGGTAGCACGCATGCCACTGCGTCGGCTTCCATTAACTGGGAACCACCGACGCCCCCCGAGTACAATTGGCATGTGCACGCCGACACTGGCAGGCTGAGTGGCGAAATGTAGAGTTTTCGGACGAGCCCCGCTTCAACCTGTCCTACAGTGATGGGCGCATACGCGTTCGACGCCACCGTGGAGAACGCAATCAGGCAGACTGTATTGTTGAGCGGCATAGCGGACAAACACCAGGTGTAATGGTTGGGGGCGCAATTGCCTCGTACGTCTTGCGGGCAATCTGAACAGTGACCGCTTCATCAGGGAAGTTTTACAGCCCATGGCACTGCCCCTCTTGCAGGCCGTTCCACAGGCCATATTTCAGCAGGACAATGCCCGCCCGCATGTGGCGAGGAGTGTGCAAGCCTTCTTCGCAGAACGATGGATACCTCGGCTTCCCTGGCTTGCTCGTTCGCCTGACATGTCGCCCATCGAATATGTCTGTGATATGGTCGGTCAGCAACATGTTCGTTCAGGTCCACCTGCCGCCACTGTTGATGCTTTGTGGACTAGCCTACAAACCGCGTGGGACGGTATTCTCCAGCAGCGTATTCAAGCGCTGTATGATTCTATGCCACGAAGTCTAGCGGCTCTGAGTGCAGCACATGGTGGCGCGACGCCAGTATTCGAAATTTACCATCGGACCAGGCGGACGAAATTCGTCACGAAGCCTCACGCATACTCAGAAAGGCACAGACAACGAAGAGCCACCTCACGGTTCAAGAGAGGAAGGCCATAAGGACTCTCAACTTGGACGAGAGTGTCATCATTCTTCCTTCGGACAAAGGGAACGCCACTGTCATCATGGCCACTGATGATTACACCACTAAGATCTCGGAATTGTTAGACCCTGAGACCTACCGCAGACTAGCGAGAGATCCTACCAACCGGATTCTTCGCAAGACCAACAGCCTTATTAAGGCCTCTTCATTAGCAGACAACGAGAAGAGAGAAACCTCCAGAAGTGAAGCTCTACCACCTAGGCTGTATGGCTTACCCAAGATACATAAGGAGGACGTACCTCTACGACCCATTGTGAGCGCCATTGGATCACCTACATATAACATCTCGAAATATCTGGCCACCTTACTACAACCTCAGATCGGTGGCACAGAGTCGTACATCAGAGATTCGGGCCACTTCGTAGAAAAGCTGAAAAACATCCAGTTGGAAGCCGGAGACCTGCTTGTCAGCTTCGACGTGGTCTCGCTCTTCACTAAGGTACCAGTAAAGGAGGCCCTGGACCACATCGCTCAGATTTTTCCCGAGGACATCAAGAACTTGTTCAGCCATTGCCTCACCACAAGTTATTTCCTGTGGAATGACAGTTACTATGAACACATCGACGGTGTCGCCATGGGCAGTCCTCTGAGCCCGGTGATCGCGAACTTCTTCATGGAAAAGTTCGAAATAATGGCACTAGAGACCGCACCACTTAAACCTAAGGTGTGGCTTCGCTACGTGGATGACACTTTTGTAATCTGGAGCCATGGAGAGGAACAATTACAGCCGTTCCTACAGCATCTGAACAGCATCAGCCCGAATATTCAGTTCACTATGGAGGTAGAAAGTGAACAACAGCTCGCTTTCCTAGATGTTCTGGTTATGAAGACAGCCGACTTAAAGTTGGGACACACATTGTACCGCAAGCCGACCCATACAGACCGCTATCTACAGAAGTCGTCCAACCACCACCCGCGACAAAAATACGGAGTCATAAAGACGCTGGCTGAACGTGCAAGGAGAATATGTGAACCACAGCACTTGAACGAAGAGCTCAACCACCTCGACATGGCCCTGCGCGCCAACGGGTTCAGCCACAAAGACGTACAGCGTGCACTCCATCCCAGGCGTCCAACTAACAGGGAAAATGAAGAGCGGCCGGCAGCTGAAGCCTTTCTGCCGTACATCAGTAGAGTAACTGATAGAATAGGGAGGCTACTGGAGTCCCATGGAGTCAAAACCATATATAGGCCTACGAAGAAGATCAAGGAAATGCTGAGATAGGCTAAAGACAAGCGCCATCCTCTCTCCACTGCTGGTGTCTACAAGATCCCGTGCAGCTGCGGTCAAGTATATATTGGAACTACGAAACGCAGCATCGCCACCCGATTGAAGGAGCATAACCGACACTGCCGGCTGGGACAAACGGAAAAGTCGTCAGTCGCCGAATACGCGCTGCAAGCAGGCCATGATATACAGTACAGCAACACCGAAGTACTGTCCACTACAGTTTCCTACCACGCCCGGCTACAAAGGGAAGCCATTGAAATCCTGAAGCATACCAACAGCTTCAACCGTAAGGAGGAATCTGAACGGGTCAACAAAGCCTGGTTTCCACTGCTGAATACACTGAAAACTAGAGGACACGGTGGCCGCGACGAACCAGTATATGCAACGGGAGATCAGTTGCCGGTCTCCGCTAAGACAGGTCGGCTAACGCCGGGCTCCAATACGCTTCAACCATTGGCCGGTCAACAGCCAATCAGCGACTGCCCCCCCCCCCCCACCACGGCGTACCAATAGCGAGCAGCGTTCCGCAGCATGCACCTATATAATGGGGTGAAACGAACTGCCACTCCATTCCACTGAGTGCTTCGCTGCTGTCGAAGTCAGAGGAACCCTGAAAAATGCCGGACGCAGTTTTCGGCGAAACGTCGGGACCGTCACAAGCCCCTGGAACATGGCCCTTAAGCCCGGAATACATCGATGAGCTTTACGCAACGAAGGATTTACTGTTTGCACAGAAATTTCAAAATTACGTCTAGGTATTTCTGAATATGCTTGTTGTTGTAAATTCATTTAAGGGGTTTGGAACATCTTGGCCATTAGCCCCGTGTAGGTGGGTGTGTGTTCAGCTTGTGTGATAGCCTGTATTTCTGTGATGAATGTAGTAGTGTGTGTAGCTGTTGTAGGGACAGGGATGGGGTAGCTGTCCCGGGACTTGAGAAGTAAGCTACTGTTCTGACATTTGCCTGGAGGGAGTGTGGGAGAGCCCTGGGGAATACCACACTCAGGATAGCCACTGTGAGCACTAGGATTCGAACCTCCAATCTCCGGACTTGCTGCAGCTGCCTTCGTAGACGAGGTGCATGATTTAACAAGTAAGACTACGCCGCGGGGGTGCTGAACAAGGAAAAGAGAAGGCACTTAGGGCAGTATGTAAAATCCGGTCACAGGTTTCCCTAGAAAATAGAAAAACAGATGAAAGGCATTCACGAGGTCAATGATGAGACAAGGAGGGTCCTTATATGATAATGGCTTTTAAGAGTGGACGCCAATCACGGGAGAGAAAGAAATGATGAATGAAATAAATAAGATGAATGAATTAGAATTGTTGTTGATTCATATAGGGGCTTAGCGACATCGTGGTCATGTAGCTACGTGTACATCACTGTGTGTGTATTTGTAATTGAGGCGAGGTTTTGGAAGGAGGCGGCCGTGGCCTTATGTTAGGTACTGAACCCGTATCCACGTGGTCTTACCTGGTGAAATTCGAAGAAAATGCAGGATCGTAGAATCTGGAAGCCCCGGCTGAAAATAACCCCCAAGACACCACCTCCAAGGATAGACCATGGATAGGAATACCACAAAAATTAAAAAGAATGTGATAAGAAGATGCCAGTGGTCTATAAAAAAATGAAAAATAGCCCAAAGTGAGCTACCAAGGCTCTTAAAGATAATTAAATTAATCTAATCTCGGGCGCGTTAAAAAGCATCCTATCTAATAACCCACTGGTTCTCGAAGCACATTCTAATTCGAATAGAAATCACTAAGTCATTCGTATGAATTTTAAAATTTAACAAAAGTTTATTAACTGAAACCGCAGTGTCGTGAAGTAGAAACTTCACTGAACAAAAGTTTATAATCTTATGCCTCTGCCGAAGCATGAAAAATGTTTAAGTAACAATCGCCTTAATTAGGCCACACACTGCCTATCGTCTCATCATTATGAACGAAGTTCCAAAAAAAAAAAAAAAAAAAAAAAAATACATACAAAATATTCTGATATGATCGTAAACCCTTCTTGACATATTTATAAAAATATTCCATTCAATCGTAGCAATTAATATATACATATTTTACATAATTACATTTTATTTCTGAAATTTAGTTGCGCCTAGAATTATTCATCTCGTTAATTTCATGTATTCATATACATTTAAGTGGTTTCAATGTTCAAGTCCGTGCCGACCTAAATGACAAACAATTAAGCTAATCGGACGTCGTATTGTTAATTATAATGATTATGTTTCACTTTCTCACAGATATTAGATTTTCTATCACTCAATATTTTAGTTATAAAAAGCTCAAGTTTATACAAGTATTAATATTACAGTCTTTCCAATTAAACTCTATTCTAAAAACAATTGTTACTAAATCTTAACAAATATTAACGATGTTGTTACAATACTTGGTTTCTTAAATATTGGATTCAAAATTGTACATTAGCTTTCCACTAGCTAAAATCGTGACTCAATTTCACGTTCAAAATAATACACCGTAGTGCACTCAGCAATATCTCTAAAGCTAATTCAGTGCTGGAAAAAATTGATATTGACTATCCACATATGCCAAATATCTTCCAAATTGCAATTCAAATACGCAGACAAAATTCCATGATTACCATATCATCGCTTAACAGCTTAATAAATTTCCAAACATTACGAATATTACACAAGTTTTTATACAATCATGGATAAATATGTTGCTTCAAATTAGCCAAAAGTTAAAGTGTCGAGAATAATCTTTATCAAAACAGTGATAAAATATTGTATTCACAAGTCTAAATAACTGTGTGAGAATTCGAAGTCTGTCATCTCGATTATGACTTACATATATTTTAAACATTTCTCTCCTTACATTACATATCATTACTAATTACATTTTCTCAAACAAAGTATTTCTTTCGTATTTCTCAACCGACCATTGTGAAAAGAACGATTCAGTTTTCGCATAATTGAAAATAATTCCACTGGAGATCCTCCTCAAAGGAAAACACTTCAAAACTACAGCATGGGAAAGAGCCTATCTTGAGAAGGTACAAATTAACCATTCGATTTGAACGCTAAACCAAGTTGGAGTTTCCCATAAGAATCCACAAAAATTTAAAAACTGAACGAGCTCACAAAGGGAGTCGAAATTAAAAGAATTTCAAAAATCTGGATTACCAGAAATAAATTCGCACAATCGCAAAGAATCACACTAGAAATCACTATGTTCCATGTCTATGCTCAATCTGCCAAAAATATAGACCTGAATGTCTATCTAATAAACTTGCATGAGCTTTCAAAATATTCAAAGTCAAATTCAAAAAGACCAGAGAATTTGTTCAAAGTCGAATTCACGTATACGACGGATTATGGGACATCTGCTTGAGCTAGAATTATTCTTATATAATTTTAACGTCGTCTTCTCCCTATAAGTTTTCTCATGTTTTCTTCCCAACAAACTATATTCTTCTGTCTTATTCCCAAATTACATCCTAATGAAAGCAAGGTAATGTTCAAAGTAACACTACAATAACTACTAAATTGAACTACAAAAAGAATTACATACTCGGACAGAAATGATTAAAAATCACCATAGCCCTCGTCTGTAATTCTTAACTACTCTAATCAAAATTGGTGAAAAGGAACATTCAAAAGCATGACAAATTCATACTGTCTACTAAAAGAAAACTTCCAGCTACCTAGTTGAAGTTCTAGTTGAATGAAGTGAGAATGCTATAACACATTATCCTGCCTGGGATCGAACCCTATCTGCTCAGCTGCACCGATCACGAAACGACTGGGTATCAAGAAGACCCGGTTACCGTTCGCGAACGAGGCGAAGCTAACAGAAGTTCGTTTGACAAAGTTCATAGTTCTTTCACTTGCTAGAGAGCACGACAACATTGATGTAGTAAGCCAAGCTGGTTTCATTATGTAGCAGTATTGTCATTCAGACTTTCCTAATCTCTTCAATCTTCTCTTATAAAGTCTTATACTGTAGTTGCTCATATTGGAATCAAGTAATCATCCTGAGTATTCAACGCTGCTATGTGTTATATTTCTCGTCTGTGTTTAGCCCATATTCTGCATCTTCATAACGTAGCAATATCTCTCTCTCCTTATATCATTTATGACAATCATGGCTAAAGCTGTTTATCCTGTACTGCAAAGTAGAACACGTTGTTGTATCATTGGCTTAAGAAGAAGTTATCATACGTGAATGCAATTTCACTGTGCTCAAATTGAAGGTTAACACTGTCTGAAACTATAATAAGATCAGACCAAAATCCTATCACGTTATACTGTAACACGTATATGTCGGATCAACTCCACGTTACCGAACAAACACGATTTCACGGCAACGCACGTACATGTGCTCAGACCAGAGAGCTCTATGACCCTCCTCGCTGAATTTGTATTCACTAATCAACTGTTCGTTTGCTCCCGCAAATCATACTGTTACGTGCCAACCCCCTAGTGGCACTTTTGTTAACTGGATTACGGTGGGTTGAAGCACAACACAGATTGTTCCTTTAAATGAAATAATTAACTTTATTGCGGCCAGAACATACACCACTCATCAGCAAATACAAGCAATTATTACCTTACTCCAGTTTCCTCAAGTCTCTTCCTTATGGAGAGCTCTTGACCTCTTTCACTTGCCAACAGTTAATCTTCTCGCTAATGAGTCTGGTGGCCTTGACAGAACTACATGCAACTCTCCCCTATGTACACAAACCACAGTTACTTACGAAAACCTGCTACACGCTGCTTCGCTGTTCACGAGCTGGGAAACAATGTCACTGGGTTTCGTAACTCACCACACTTCTGTCGCTCAGGATAAACGCTCGCACTCGCTCGTAAAACACAACAACCACTGCTTGACAGGTCGCTCTTATATAGCAGGCCGGTGACTCAATAAATGCTTCTAGACCCATCCAGGATTCACGGCTTCTCGAGGCTTCCTCCACTGGCTGAGTCACGAATATTCTGGACCATCCCTTTGTCCTAGTAGCCCTGTTGCATAAGGCGCACGCAATACACAAGGCAGGGCACAGCCCAGCCCTGGGGCAGTTGTGACTCATGCGGCGAGCGATGACACAAACTCACAGCCGTAACACCACCCCCTTCCTAAAAAGGCTGATCGTCCCGATCAATCATTGGTCCGTCTGTGTCCCTCCGTAGGCTGCCAGGCGATCTCGATGCACGATCTTCATCTTCGCCCTCGGGCTCCGCTGGATCCTGTAGACGACATCGTTGATCCGTTTCACGACTCGGTACGGGCCCTCCCAGGACTTCCGCAGTTTGGGTGACAGGCCTTTCTTCCGTAATGGGTTGAAGAGCCAGACCAAGTCGTCCTCGTGGAATCCGCCGGCATCCGTCTGCAGGTCGTATCGGGTCTTCATTCGGTCGGTCTCGATCCGCAGTTTCCTCCTCACGAACGCGTGCACGTCCTCCAGTTGGTCGACCAGTTCTTGACAATACTGGCTTACCGGGATCGGATCATTCCCAGGTCGGCCGAAGGCAAGATCGACAGGTAGACGGAGCTCCCTCCCAAACATGGCCCTGCTGGTGTGCACCCGGTGGCTTCATGCATGGCGGCGCGGTAGGCCAGGAGAAATAGTGGAAGATATTTGTCCCAATCCTTCTGGTGCACGCTGACGACTATTCGGAGATGGTTCTCGATGGTGCGATTGAATCGCTCTACCATCCCGTCGGACTGAGGGTGTAGCGGCGTTGTCCTTGTCTTCCGGATTCCCAGCAGCTGGCATAGGTTCTGGAACACCTGCGACTCGAAGTTCCTCCCTTGGTCGGAGTGCAGCTCCAGGGGTACTCCGTACCGGCTGACGAATTCCTAACCAGGGTCTCTGCAATCGTCGCGGCTTCTTGGTTAGGGAGCGCATACGCCTCCGGCCATTTGGTAAAGTAGTCGCTGACGACTAATATGTAGCGGTTCCCTGCCTCGCTTAACGGGAATGGCCTAGCAACATCGATGGCCACTCTCTCCATGGGGCCGCCAGACTGTAGGTCTTCAGAGGACCCCGTCGTCTTCGTCCTGGGCCCTTCCTGGCTGCGCAATCGTGGCACCTCACGCAGTGGTTCTCCACGTCTGTTCGGCATCCGATCCAGTAGAACCGCTCTCTCAGCTTCTCCAGGGTCTTCTTTATCCCTAGGTGTCCACCAGATGATCCTCCATGAACTTCCTTCAGGACTTCCTCCGTCATAGTCTTTGGAACGACGACTTGCTCTCGAGATGTCTTCCCGTCGGTGCTCTCCCAGGTACGGCAGATGAGGCCATCCCTTACAATCAGCGAGTCCCACTGCGCCCAGTAGGACTTAAACTTTGGGCTGCAGTCACTCACAATGTTCCACCCGGGTCTGGGGGCACAGGCCCTCTTCCATTCGGCTATCAGTCCCAGGTCATCGTCTTTTGCTTGTGCCAGCGTGAAAGATTCGCGGCTCCAGCTCCCTTGAAGTTCCACAGTAGTCCTTCGGCACTGTATCCCGGTGTTCTCCTCCCTCCTAGTACAGAAGGTGCAGTCTTCGGGGCACGGTCTTCGTGACAGGGCGTCGGCGTTAGAATGCAGTTGGCCTTTCCTGTGCTGAATCTCAAAGTTGTACTGTTGAAGCCTCTATAACCACCGCGCGAGTTGACCCTCGGGCTGCTTGAAGTTCAGGAGCCACCGCAGGGATGCATGGTCGGTCCTGATGAGAAATTCTTGCCCGTACAGGTACTTGTGGAAGTGTTCAATGGTCTTCACGATGGCGAGCAGCTCCTTCCTGGTGACGCAGTAGTTCTTTTCTGGCTTTGACAAGGCCTTGCTGAAGTAGGCCACTACTCTCTCCTCGCCGTCCACTACTTGCGACAGGATCCCCCCTATGCCAAAGTCGCTGGCATCGGTATCGACGATGAACCTTGTTCCAGGTCTGGGGTAGGCCAGAATAGGCGCGGTGCACAGAGCCTGCTTGAGTTGTTCGAAGGCACTATGGCATTCTGCTGTCCACGTGAAGAGTTGTTCCTTCTCAGTCAGTCGATGTAAAGGTTTGGCGATGTCGGAGAATCCTCTCACGAAGCGACGGTAATAAGTGCAGAGTCCCAGGAAGCTTCGTAGTTGGGACTTGTCCTTCGGAACTGGCCACTCCCTCACAGCTGCGGTCTTTTCTGGGTCGGTGCGCATCCCTTCCTCGGAGACAATATGCCCAAGGTACTGGACCTGCTTCTGGAAGAGCTGACACTTCTTGGGGCTCAACTTCAGCTGGGCAGCCCGTAGCTTCATCAAGATCTCTTTCACGTTGCTGTAGTGCTCCTCGAAGCTTTTTCCCAGAACGATGACGTCGTCTAGGTAGACCAGGCAGGTCTTCCAGTGTAGTCCCCTCAGAATGGACTCCATTAGCCTTTCGAAGGTCGCAGGGGCGTTGCACAGATCGAATGGCATGACGGTGAACTGCCAGAGCCCGCTGCCCACAGAGAACGCCGTTTTCTCGCGGTCCTTAGGGTGGACCTCCACCTGCCAGTAGCCACTCTTCAAATCCAAGGTGGAGAACCATCTTGATCCTGATATGGTGTCCAGCGTGTCGTCGATCCGGGGTAGAGGGTAGCTGTCCTTCTTCGTGACGTCGTTCACCCGCCTGTAATCCACGCAGAACCTGGTGGAACCGTCCTTCTTCTTCACTAGCACGACCGGAGAACTCCAAGGACTATGTGATGGCTCGATCACCCCTTGCTCCTTCATCTCTTCTACCATCCGGTCGACTTCGGCTTGCTTGGCGAGCTGGACACGTCGGAATGGGGCCCTAATCGGTGCGCTGTCCCCAACGTCGATTCTGTGCTGGACCAGGCTTGTCCTGCCGAAGTCTTTGCTCCCCACGGAGAAGACGTCCTGGAATTCGCGTAGCAGGTCCTGAAGTTGGCGTGATTGTTCCTCGTCTAAATGGTCCTGGGATCCTTGGTACAGCTTCTGTAGTTCTTCTGGCAGTGTGCGTCTTCTTCGGTTGTCCGTCTGCAGGTGTCTATCCGTCGTATCTGTGATGCGGGCAATCCAGGTAACGGGCTCGCAGACTCCTAGGTTGGTGTCCCGGTGAACCGTAATGTCGTAGTCGTTCAGGTTGGACAGGCGGACGTACGGCCGAGACGTCGTGTTGATGAGAGTCTTGGCAACTAGCAATCCTTTTGTCTGGATGTCCTCATATTTTGGCTCGACGACAGCCGCCACTCCCTCAGCAGTTCCGTCGACAATTACGGCAGCGCTGACCTCCGTCCTGGCGGGAACGATGACGTCTTCTCTCAGCCTTACTCGTCGTGCGGTGATGGACTCGTGCGCAGGTTGCAAAGCAAGTTCCTCACCTCCGAAGTGCAGAGTGTTGGTACTCAGATCCAAGATGATGTTGTTCTGGTCCAGGAAGTCCAGTCCGATGATCACTTCATTTGATACGTCAGCCTCAAGCACTGGATGCTTTATCGCCCGTCGACCAATGACGAACTCCAGTAATGCTTCGCCATGTACCGGTGCGGTCTCTCCGGTCGCGGTTATTAGCTGGAGGTTCTTTGTGTGGGTTGCACTCTCTACTTCGGGATAACGGTGGGACTGACGATGGTCCTCGATGCTCCCGTGTCGATTAGCATGGGCCAGCTCTCTCCGTTGACGACTCCGTCGACCATCAGGCTGCTATTATCCCTCCGTAACTTCGTCACACGAACCTGGACTGCCGGGGCTTGACGACTGTCACAAGCCAACCTTTGCCCCCCAAGGCTGGCTAATACTCGTTTCCCTGGGTCGCGCTCTTCAGACGACTGATTTCCCGTCGGATACCCTCGGCGGCGGCGATCACCGCGTTCCTTCCTCAGGTGGCCTTTCTTACCGCAGGTCTAGCAGGTCGGTAGTCCTCTTCCGGGCCGCCTCTCCGGTTTCCTTCCGGCTGTGTCGTTACTGGTGGTGCCGCGACTATCGAATAAACGGCTTAGCGCCTCCATTAATTCGTCGGCCAGGGGCTTGGTCTCGTTGGTTTTTACTGGTTCGTCGACGTCCACTTGACGCACCCGCGCGTGCATTCTGGATGCCTATTTTGCCGTCTCGAACTCAAGTGCGTGGCTCAGCGCATCTGCCAGGGTCTTATTGCGCGCGAGTCGCAGCGCCTGTTGAGTGTCCGAGTCCCGTAGCCCGTCGGTGAAGGTCTGCGTCG
The DNA here is from genome assembly GCA_946902985.2 of Meconema thalassinum. NCBI lineage: Eukaryota > Metazoa > Arthropoda > Insecta > Orthoptera > Tettigoniidae > Meconema > Meconema thalassinum. The sequence continues at coordinate 206,111,775 of OX336389.2, read as the reverse complement.
CAATCTGTTCCAGAAAGTCGGCCGGCGCTGTTGGATAGGCGAGCCTTACGAGGCGTGCGATGTCCATCTCGAACTCCTGCAGGGTTTCCGCGTTCTTCTGTACCCGGGTCCGGAGCTGCATCTGCTAGGCCTGCTGAAGATGGCTATCTCCATATCGGGACTCCATATGGGCGATCAGTGAAGCGTAGTCCTGGGATCCAGTCAGGATGGCCTGAAGGACGTTAAGGGCGTCACCTCTCAGCGCTACAATGAGAGCTGTAGCCTTTTCTGTGTTGTTCCAGTTATTTATGGAACAGGCCGCCTCGAACTGACGTAAGTAGGTGCTCCACGGGACCTTTCCGTCGAAGGTTGGGGGCGTCACTCTGCTATGTCCCGTTCCTGATATTCCCGGTGTAACGGTGGGCGGGCGTTGGCGCAGCTCGGCAACTTCCTCTCGTAGAGCGTTGAATTTCTCTTCCACCCCCGTCAGTGGGCGTTGGCGCGGCTCGGCAACTTCCTTTTGTAAGGCGTTGAATTTCTCCTCCACCCCCATCAGCGGGCGTTGGCACAGCTCGGCAACTTCCACTTGTAAGGCGTTGAATTTCTCCTCCACCCCCATCAGCGGTCGTTGGCACAGCTCGGCAACTTCCACTTGCAAGGCGTTGAATTTCTCCTCCACCCACATCAGCGGGCGTTGGCGCAGCTCTGCAACTTCCACTTGTAAGGCGTCGAACTTCTTTTCCACTGCTGCGACTTCCTCACGTAGGCCCTGTTCTAATTTCCTTTGGCTCTCCTCTAATTTCGTCAGCAGACACTCTTCCAGATTTTTCTGGCCATCCAGAAATTTGGCGGTTAGGTCCTCTGCTAACTTATTCTGGCCGTCCTTCAGGTCGTCTGCTAGCTTATTCTGACCGTCTTCTAATTTGGAAGTTAGGTCCTCGGCTAAACTTTTCTGGCTGTCTTCCATCTTCTTCAGGTCCTCCGCTAACTTATTTTGACCGTCTTCCATCTTCTTCTGGCCGTCTTCTAGCTTCTTCTGGCCGTCTTCTAATTTGGCAGTTAGGTCCTTGGTTAAATTCTTCTGGCCGTCCTCCTTCTTCTTCTGGCCGGCCTCCATTTTGGTTTCCATGCCATTTAACTTATCTAGCAATGCTGCCAATTGCGCCTCCACTTTAGGGGTTTGTCTTGTAAAGGGCATGCACTCACAGGAAAATTAGAGAAAATGACCTGCTCAGGTTTTGAAACCAGGACCGCCAGGTGTTTTGCTAGTGCTTGAGTTCGTAATCCCTCTTCTGACACCAGTTGTTACGTGCCAACCCCCTAGTGGCACTTTTGTTAACTGGATTACGGTGGGTTGAAGCACAACACAGATTGTTCCTTTAAATGAAATAATTAACATTATTGCGGCCAGAACATACACCACTCATCAGCAAATACAAGCAATTATTACCTGACTCCAGTTTCCTCAAGTCTCTTCCTTATGGAGAGCTCTTGACCTCTTTCACTTGTCAACAGTTAATCTTCTCGCTAATGAGTGTGGTGGCCTTGACAGAACTACATGCAACTCTCCCCTATGTACACAAACTACAGTTACTTACGAAAACCTGCTACACGCTGCTTCGCTGTTCACGAGCTGGGAAACAATGTCACTGGGTTTCGTAACTCACCACACTTCTGTCGTTCAGGATAAACGCTCGCACTCGCTCGTAAAACACAACAACAACTGCTTGACAGGTCGCTCTTATATAGCAGGCCGGTGACTCAATAAATGCTTCTAGACCCATCCAGGGTTCACGGATTCTCGAGGCTTCCTCCACTGGCTGAGTCATGAATATTCTGGACCATCCCTTTGTCCTAGTAGCCCTGTTGCATAAGGCGCACGCAATACACGAGGCAGGGCACAGCCCAGCCCTGGGGCAGTTGTGACTCATGCGGCGAGCGATGACACAAACTCACAGCCGTAACAATACTGTCTCCAGGTGATCCACAATGCACCTTGTTCTCTGATCGACAGTAACTATCGATACATGTATCATTGTCGAGTTTGATAATCACATGTTATAATAATGTATGCATTTATACTCATGTAAAAGCTCTCAGTTATATTCCTTTATCCACAGGATGCATTTCCCATTCTTTGTTTCATACTGCATTGTGTATATTGCTCTACCACAGTGTTCAAAATAACGACAGTGGTGCTGTGTCCATCTTGTATTCAATACAGGTATTAAAATATCAAACATGTGGTCGTCGGTCTGTACGGCGGGTTGCTGACAGCTCCTAATCTTGCCACAGTACTACCGCGCACCTGCGTTTCAAAGAAATTTCGCAGTACTGCCATCAGTGTTGTTGCCAACTTAACCTATATCCAACTAAATACAAAATACGGTCTCAGTACCATCCCAGTATTTGCCTAGAGTAGAAGTGGAAACCATGAGAAACACCTTCTAAGATGGCTAAGGTACGAATCGAACTTACCTCTTCTCACTTCTACTCACGAAACTAAGTGTACCCTGTTCCATCCCACAGACTAGAATTAAATTTCTTGCCAGAGACGGGAATTGAACCCGGTCCTCTGTGGTGGCAGTCACGACGTTACGGGGTGGATGCATGAATTTCAGCAAGGATTAGGAAGGGAGTGGCCGTGGCCTTATAGAGGGGACCATCCCTGCATTTTCCTAAAATTCAAAATTGGGGAAACCATTTTACCGACGGCCGACGGTGGGGTTTGAGCCCACTCGTCTCCCGAGTTCCAAAATAGCCTGGCCCCATTAACCCGTGTAGCTATAGCCTAGTGTTGATCAAGATTAATATTTTATTAATATGGGAGGAACCTCCTCGTGGTGTAGCGGCCAGCATTCTTGGCTGTCGGCCCGGAGGTCCGGGTTCGATTCTCGGCTCTGCCAAGAAATTTCATTGGAGTCTGAGGGATAGAACGGGGTACATTCAGCCTCGTGAGACAAATTTCAGGTGGGTTCGATTCCTTATCACCAGCCTTTACTCTTAAATGTAAGCTCAGGGGTAACGTTCTCGCTTGCTGAGCCCAATGTTGCAGGTTCGAAACCTGGCGCAGTCAGCTGGCATTTGAGGGTGCGTCTCTAAAAGCCACTGTAGTTAAAAGGGACGTAAAACCAATAACATTATTATTATTATTATCTTAAATGTAAATGATAATAAACAATTATGCGTCTTAAACTGAATACAGCAAACTTCTTCACTCTCATACCGCAATGCCTTCTCGCCAGATTTCTCTATCATATTTTTAGCCTATTTTTATTTATGAAAAAAAAAAGGCAGATGTGATCACTTTTTGTCTGTGTTTGTGTGTGCGTATGTGTGTGTCAGTGTGTGTGTCCCCCCCCCCCTAATGAAATCTCAATGGCAGGAGCGCTTTCAATGAAACTTGGTAAGGACAAAGTACTATTTTGTCCGATTCTGACCGTGCTTTTCAAATTTTATTACGTCTCACCATTCCAACACGGTGGCTGTGCGAAATATTTCACAGGCATTCTATGTCTCCGAAACTATTCCTGATTTAACCCTGAAATTGTGTACGGTGATACAGGACACTACTAGAAGTTCACCTATTCGACTTTCAAAACACTGTTAAGTACAAAACGAACATGGTGGCCAAGCGAAGTTGAAACGTTTAAATAGACTTTTTTAGCGATTTAACCATCCGAGCGCAGTGAATCATGGTATAGGAAATGTTTATACACGTTTTAATGTACTAATATTTAATTTAGTTCTGTTGTTTATATAACCTCAAGATGGTGGCTGTACAATTTTATAAAATTAGGTTCTTATTTCTTGTGTTTTAATCATGCGATCAAAGTCAATGTTTGAAAAATGAACCTACGCAATAACCGTTATCTAATAGTAGTATTTGGACGGTTTTCAATATCCACTAATCTATGACAGCAATCAAACTCAAATTTTGTATGTTGATAAAGGCTATAAACATATGTTCATCTATGGAACTTTCAATAACCTGGTGAGCACAATTTCAGCATGGCAGAGACACGAAATTTAAATATTTGAATGGACGTTTTCGCCATTTCACCATCCGAGTGCGGTGAAACTTGGTACGGTATATACTTATACACATTTTAATCCACTGACATTGAATTTATTTTAATTGTTTTCATCACCCTAAGATGGCGGTTGTGCTGTGAAATATTAAAATCTCGTTTTTATTTCTTGTGTCCTAATCAGGCGATTGAATACACCTACGCAATAATCTTTATCTGATAGTACATAACTATATTGCCTACATATATAAAAGTCCAACATCGCGACACATCCGAAATATTTAGATGGTTCTCAATATCGACGAATCTATTACAGCAAACTGAAATTTTGTATGTTGATAGAGGCAATTAAAATAAGTAGGATATATGAAAATAGGCTATTTAGTTCTTCACGGAACTACTTGTTCAAATTCTTCTTTATTTTATGAGCAACTCGAAACATTTTGATATCCTACTCTATACGGTGAGGCATGTGTAATCTTCAGATGAACAATGTTGCAGACATTTTGACCAAGTGCAGTGGTGTCATAAAAGTAACATTGCCATTTTGAGATAACGCTGTTCTGAAGAGAGACCGTGAGGTGAATTTTAACTTGCCCGTTTAGTATAACAGCAGGATCACGACCTACGCGCTGACCGCAGAGGACTTGGCATTGAAGTAGATGTCTGTTGGTCTTGAGTCTGTGTCATGTTCTCATTTCTTGTGTGGTTTGTGCCTTTCATGTTTACACCGTTCTTTCAAAGTAGCTATAAATATTAGTTAGAGACCAAATGCGGTGCATGTAATACAATCTGCTGTAAAATCAATTGAAATCATATTTCTTAGAGAAGTTAACGCTTGTTTTATTTAGAGACCCTTTATCTGTTTTCTGATCGCAATACAAACGCATCTCTCACCTCAAACATCCGCACCATTCTACAAATGCATCATGGTATAGGCTAATGCTCTCGATTATACAAATTTATCATTGTGCGTTTTAGTTGACAGCACTTTCATGACGAGAATGTTCTCAAGTCAAACTGTTACAAATCAGATCACCTATGTGAAAACAATTCATGGGGAGGCCATGCTACTCGGATACTTACAGTTGGTTAAAAAAAAGTATTCACTCACCATGGTGCATTTGAATGTTGGTTTAATATATGGCCAGAGAACGTCATACTTGCTTTATGTAGAACAAAAAGTACCAATTATTTATTACCGAAAAACGAAAACATTTCAAACAAACTACGAATTACAATATGAAACAAAAACCAATCTTGAGGTATCAAAAAAGTATTCATACACACCACAAATGAGAATTTCTAAAGTATGCAAACGTAATTAATATTTGGCATGGCAACCTTTTGCATTTATAATGGCCTGAAGCCTCTTTGGCATGGATTTAACAAGCTTGTTCGTGAAGAATAGTGTAATTTCTCACCAAGATTTTCGCAAATTGTCTACTAGTTGCAATTTGGAGGAACACTTTAATTTTTGGACTTTGTTTTCCAAATGGGCCCATAAATTTTCAATGGGGTTAACGTCCGGCGATAGCGGTGGCGTGGGAAATACTTTTCGGGCGTTGTACAACAGCCAGTCTCGCGTTATTCTTGCTGTAACCTTTGGGTCGGTGTCATTTTGAAATAAATAGGTGTTTGGTATGCCTAATTTCACAACACTCCTAGACAAATCACCCCGGAATAGGCCTACTTTGATGTAGCCCTGAACATTCATGTTACCGTCAATTACACCCAGTTCACCAACCCCTGGAGCACTCATGCAGCTCCATACCATAACGTGGCCTCCCCCCTTGGTAGTATATTTTTGCTTTCCAGTTCTGTATTTGGTCTTCTCCAAACAAACTGTCGAAAATCAGATCCAAACATGTTAAATTTACTTTCGTCAGAAAATAAAATAGTCTTCCATAAGTCTTGTCCCATATTTATATATTCTTTAACGAATGCCAACCTCTTCCCTCGGTTTATCTCACTTATAAAAGGCTCCTTTCGCGCTGCTCTGCCGTTGATGCCTGCTTCATGGAGCCGATTCTGGATAGTTTGGGGTGTAACAATCCTCCTGTAACGTGAAGCAAGCTGTTTCCCTAGTTCAGCTGCACTAATTCTAGGATTCTCTAAGGCTTCACGAACCAATTGGCGAGATTCACATTGTGAAATAACCCTTGGTCGTCCCTGTTGCCTTGCATTATCGGTCGATCCCGTCTTCAACTTGTCGCATGAGATCGTTTCACCAGCTTCCGATAGCGGAATCCTTTTTTAAATAATGAAACTATGTGGTCTTTGCAGGCGGCACTCAACTCTTGTGATTTCGACCCATTTTGTACCACTGTCACACGTAAAGTAAACAGTCTCATCTAAGAACACTACGGTGAGTCGACCTTCTCTTGTCGTTGTGCCCTAAGACAAGGGAGGGGTGTGTAACAGCCCAATGGTTACAAACAATGGATGCGTATGAATTATTTATTTGCCTATGGATATGCCTTTTGTTCCATTATTAACTAATGTGTTCACGTTACTAGAACATGTTTGTGTGTAATATACTGTCATAAGGTCCATATACAAACCTATGGAATACCATAATGCTGCAAGACAAATTATAGACACCAACAGGGTAAAATGTAGTGTATGAATACTTTTTTATACCCACTGTACAACCCAGTCACCCATCATAAGAGTTATTGGAACGGAGCTTAAAAGTTATTCAGGGGGGGGGGGGGGGTTAGTTCCACTACAGTCATGTAGGTATAACGTGACTGACCAGGTGGCTACACTTTTTAAGTCACAAGGACAAAAGACCAAGCTATTTCCAGAATCGAAACAAGAGTTCACTTAAAGCCGGCCATGTTTGTGGTCTCGCGTTTTCTGCTCCAGGCAAATGCCAACAATGTATCTTCCAATATGTCACTATTGCTTTCTTTCCTATTCCTTGCCCAATTTAGTTCACCTTAATTTCATTTCCCACATGGGGCTGGTGTCAGGAAAGGCATCCAGCCGTAAAACAATTCACAGCTTAGAATTACCTGTAGAAATGGGAATATGGGGCACTAATACAGTCGTGAATAACGAACAGTTCGCAAATATGGCACAGTGAGAAAGACAAACACCTCCTATTTGTAAGCCAGTCCTCTATTATACAGTACAGTGTTTTCTCTTAATTGGATTAGACGTTCATAACTAGGAGAGGAATCGTTTGTTCTACTCGTCCTGCTTCAGATCTGGACAACATCTTGCTGCATATTATGTTCTGCAAGTTCTAGAAACACACGTTAAATCCTCTTAGCTGGGAGTGTTTAAAAAGGGCAGATGATAACTAAGAGTGGCTCGACGTCAGCTCTAACGTGTTGAAGTGCGAGATTAAAGGATTAAATGGACATTTTTCTCTCACATAGCCTACAGTATACACACCCTTAAATGCAAGTCGACTATGCCGGATAGTTGACTGGCATTTAAGGGCGTGTATATGTGAGAGAACAATGTCCATCTTTCCAGCGAAGAGCCCCAGTAATCGATGAGGTATCTAAAATGACGTCTGTTCGAACGTAATTAACAATCATAATAATAATAATAATAATAATAATCATAGCACCACGGATGCGTTATCGTTATGCAGCTGACAAAGGTAAAATTGTATGCAAAATACTTCAATGATATCTTATTCGGGGAGATAACATGTGGTCTTTGTCACTTCTAGCTTATTCATTAAATTACGTACGATCAACCGGTTCTCTTTAATTTCCAATTTGAATGTCAAATGTGGCGGCAGACTGTGAGCGTCCGTAATGAGTCGGATAAAATTCGCTTAGCGTTCACACACTCCCATTATACGTGGTACGTTCCTGTGAAATGTGCTGGTCGCAAAATCCTGAAACCACCCTTCTAAAAATTGAGTGGTCCCAGGTGTTTTTCTCGTGGATGACAAAGTTTCCTACAGAAATGTCGTGCTTCGGGTTGTTTGCTAAAATATATTTCCAATATTATCTTTGTAAATTTATTTTTGCAATTTCCGTACAACATACAAAACCTGTTTTCACTTGGAAGCGGAGAGGTGGGCAACACATACCATTTAACACTGAAGGACACTTAGGCTATAGTTGGACTACTGTAAATAGCTTAAACAGACGATAACCTAATTTTTTCCTTCAAATGAGTTGCACAGCCAGTTAGAGTTGAAACTAAAGATGTTGTTGTAGTTGATATTGAGCCCGTTAGAGGAGGTTATCCGGGTACCATCCGCCGAAAGAAATGGTACTTCGAAAGACCCCGTCCTTCGAAGCCAACACCTTAGAGCATCGGGTGCATTTGTTTGTAGGCTTGCTCAGCACGAGGGGCTTGATCCAGGGGATCTGGGTCATTTAACACGGAAATAGTCATAGACGCCCAAAGAAATACATCCGAAAAATACAAAGCTAGCAATAAAAAGAGATCCAGTCTTAAGTTAGATTCGTGCATGATTTATCCAAGTAAGACCCCTAAACTACTTCCGAGGGTCGAAATCGGCTAATCCGCTACTCTAATTACAATAATGAGGCGTTCCCTAGTTTGATGTTAAGTACCCTCGCGAAGTCCTAGTTACATGAAACAACAGCAAAACTAACTAGGCGCGTGGTACAAGAAGAATTAACGCGTAGCAAATTTACAAATAAATGACTCCGTATAATTTACATTTAACAGCTAGCAAACCAATCCCTAGGTTAGGATGGTACCACGTCCACTTTTAATATTACATTTAAATTCTGTCTAATGCCTATGTGAACGAAAGTATTACGACGATACACGTCGTAAACAAATGCTTATTACCAAATCTAATGATAGTTTGACCACTGACTATCCAAAAAAGCAATTACGTAACACTCTTATGTCTAACAGGAACAGTGTGGCTGCGTGGCTCAGGGGTAACGTTCTCGCTTGCTGAGCCCAAGGTTGCAGGTTCGAAACCTGGCGCAGTCAGCTGGCATTTGAGGGTGCGCAAATGCGAGGGAGCCGTGTCAGTACATTTACTGGCACGTTAAAGATCCCCTTCGGGGCAAATTTTCGGCACCCCGGCGTCTCTAAAAGCCAGGGTAGTTAAAAGGGACGTAAAACCAATAACATTATTATTATTCTAACAGGAACAATAGGGTAAATACACTTGGGAATGAATAAATGAACACTCTAATACTAGCCTGCCTTCGCGAACTGAGATACTGTTTGTACCCAGTCGTCATCTCATGCATGTGAATTAGGTTAGCAAAGCGCAATCCTCACTGCGACTTACAAGCTTTGAACCACGTGGGCCACAAGTTACTGATTTCTGGTCCCGAAGATCCATGTCGTCGAAAAAAAAGTAGTGTCAGCTCATTTAAAGGTCATCTCCCACATGGAAATGAATTGAAGTCACGGTGTCAATTAATCAACAAGCAAATGGTTGCAAAGTTATGGCTGTAATTATATATACTCAATTAATTAATCCGTTGGTTTAGGATAATTATGCTTTTGATTTATCAGAAGGTTTAAATAACGTTTAGTTAGTTCAGTTTATGACACCAGTCGTAGGCAGCATCATGTGATCTCGCTTGAGATTCACTCAAAGAATATGACTTCTACAAGTCAACAATAACACAGGTTGGCGCGTCTTACTCCCATTGCGCACAAGTAACATCGGTCGTCTTGGCCGCAGCTCAAAGAACGCCGCAATAAACCAACAATAAGGCGGACATTCATCCGTCCTGCCAAATTACCAAATAATGTGGTCACGGACACAACGATTACACTTGCTAGCCTAATTTATACAGAAGCTGGGTCAATTAACATTATTGTTTAAACCATTCTATAACACGCCAGATGAATCAATGTCATCGGCTCAAAACATTAAAGGAATTCGCGTACTACGAGCATTCCCTCACTCTTTAAAAGTGGTGAAAGGAATAACAGATGTTGACAGCTTACATAGCTGTTCTCCAAAGCAAGGTTATATTAATAACTATGACCTTCACAATTCCTAGGACTTGTGACGTAAATTAGCATACAAAAAAGTCAATATTGTCGTCTCCCGTTGCATCTCGGGTAGCAACTGGTTATCAGCTGGCGCGCTCAAACAACTTTCACACTGCATCGCGTACAGCTTTAGCATAGCAAAAATTGTGTTTCAAATGATCATTTTAATCTTGCATTAGCACGAAATACAGTCCTCAAGTGCTCTACAGATTGTATAAAAATGCATCATCACTTCCCTAACAGTGTTTCTTGGGATATTTTACCCTTCAATAATATATAATGCAGTAATAATTTCAATGAATACTAATATAAAGATGACACACTCGTGCAACTAACTGCACTGGCATTCGAAGATATGTCAATCACTCTTTGTACACGTGGGCTTTGATATGCGTGGCTTGGCACTTTCCACAACAAAAATAAAACATCTAACCTCTGCTGCGATGTTTGAAATGATACGATGTAGGTTTACCCACCAATCTTACTGTGTATGGGTTCGTTCCTCTGGATCTTCACTTAGTAAATAGTACTCATGAAAAATGTCAAATAATGAGTACAAAAATGTTTCAGCGACTTTCGGCTGAGAAATGATACGATAATAATGCTCTTTCAACTTAAAATAAGGGACCTAACTACAGGGTGTCCCCTAAACTATCAGAAGCCTACTCCTTCTGTTCTTAAGATGTCGTTTACATGACATAAAATCACAGCTCCTTGCTGGCTCGTAAATACACTGAAAAATACATGTGAATGTGCACCTGCCGTAAAGGACACGGACTGTGGTGACTAACAGAAAGATTGTCCCAGTGCCAAGAGGAAAATATGTACATTCCTACCTAAGTGGTCAAATTATCGAGTCGTTTCGGCTAAAAATACATTCAAAGTCTACATCAACCTGGACAAACCTCGTATATAGACAATACAGGACTCACGATTACTTCATAAGGCAGATCACCTTCCATAATTCCCATTGGAAGGGGTAATATGATTCCAGGGCTCCAAGCATATTCCTGGTTAAGGCTATAGGTTTCGGCCTGTCCTTTTGGTCCTTGATTCTCGTCTTGTACATGGCTTGTACCTGGTGGTGATGGTTGGACTATTCCATGGCGGCGGTTTATTTCATCGGTGTTTCCCTCACATTAGGAATTATTCCATCACGACGCTCTCAAAGTATAGTCGAAAAATCACCAACACGTGGTGCATTAACGTAGGCATCGTGGTTATTAAAATACACAGATTCTATGGAAATATGATTATATAAAAGCACACTGGCTTTAATAATTGCAGGTGATCAAATACTCTGCTTTTCCTGACACAGACTCTAGTAATACCATACACGTGGTATTGTTCACAGATTTTACACTATGTCAAATTGCTGTAAATCTGAACAATCACTGTCGCATGCGTGCGATGCGTAGCTTTATCATAGTTGATTTTCGCAGTAGCACACACTGGGCTATAAGACGTAGCTGTAGCCTAAATATTTCACGTTTGCCTGAATATTTCACGTCTTCCTTTCAGACGGTCCTCGTGGTTGGTGAAAAAAAAATGTCGAATTCACTCAATTAAATTTCAACTTTCACAATCACGTAGCACTGGCCTTGCATGGCCGAAATAATACTTTTCGTGCACTTAACTCGTATTTACGCAGGTCGATGGCCGTAGATTGTAGTCCTCCCTATTATGGGGTATGCACTCGCCAAAAATGGCCTTCGTCTTAATGACGGACAATCGACACAATACGTCCTGCTTCAGCTGACTATCAAAACGGTGTGTCTGTGCGTAGCACGGCTTCCTGGTTTGAAGGAAGTAGTTGACTCGATTGGCGACTATTTACATTGTCCTCCGCGTGTCTGCGGTGAAAAATACCTTTACCATAAAGTGATTTACCATTTCCAAAAGGCATAGAAGATGGTAAATTATACAGAATTAATTATTATATGATCCTGAGATATGTGGCATTAAAATAGTAAGTAATATATCTCTAGGAAGAAAATAAGCTGTCCTCTCCGAGGTCAAAATAGCGGATTGTTCATGAGGAAGCTTCAGGGTGTGTTCTGTCGAACTGAGCGTGTGAAGTAAGTATGCTCTCAAAGAAATATTTGACGCATGAGCCTAGGCGGGCTCAATATTTCATATAGGGGCATGCACATCGTGATCATTTCATCCCTATTTACACGCACAAAGGAAACACAACAATTTTTCTGATAACCTGCGTTATTGTGGTGTCTGTAGTAGTGTGATTCTTTGGTATCATAATTGAGATAAGTACCGGGATGGAGGGGGCCGTGCCTTTAAGTTAGGAACCATCCTGGCATTTGGCATACATTTGCCTCGAGTAGGAATTGGGAAACCACGGAAAACCACGTCTAGGATGTCTGAGGTGGGGATAGAACCCACCTCTACTCAGTTTTGCCACACAAGGCTGAGTGTTCCCCGTTCTAGCCCTCAGACCAGAATTAAATTCCTTGGCCAGGCCGGAAATCGAACCCGGACCTCCAAAGCAACAGCCAAGAATGCTAACTGCTGCACCACGAAGTGAACTGGAACTAAACATACAGTAGTTTCCGCTCGTGTACTATCTGGGAACAAGAGAACTTGTTAGTGGCGAAGAGATCACACGAGTTTTCATGCGCATGGTTACAAGCTGTTATCCTGTCGCTCCGACTGAAATGAGACTATGTAAATGCTGTATAGTGTACCTCTGAAGACAACTTTCAGTTTAAACCTGTAAACTCTCAAAGCGACATGTCGGCCTACGCGTAAACCAACTTATACCCAAGTTTATTTCTTTATATACTAGTTGTACCCGGCATGCGTTGCAATGCCAATCAAAGAAAGAAAGTAAGTGTTTTTGTTGTAATTTTGTTAATTGAAATGTTTTTGGATACACAATATTTTTGTTTTTTCTGTCTGGTGCGCACATTTCCGACGATTTCCGACGCATGAGCAGGCCACGGACAGCTGTCCATGTGAGAAGCCTAGATTTTCCAAATGTAGTCTAAACACTTGTATGGAAATGCTTGGAAACACATAAACTGTCACTTAACTGTATGAGATATACTCAATTTTTGTAACGACTTATGAGCCATCTATTGTAAATTGGATTTTTTTATTCAGAAATCTTCGCGGGCGTGCTCACAAAAACTCACCAAAGTTCATTTGATAAAACGATTAGTGTGCCAAAACTCATTTGTTGGAACGTCTCGCGTGCCACCGATGGTGAAACAGATTTACTAATTCAGAAACCTTCGCGGGCGTGCACATCAGTTGACCAAAGTTCATTTATTGGAAAGATTTGCGCGCCATCTATTGTAAACTGAATTTTCAAAATCGGAAACCTTTGCAACACAACAACTCACCAAAGTTCATTTGTTGAAACAATTAGCGCGCCAACACTTATTTGTTGAAATGACTTACGCACCACCTATTTCAAAGTGGATTGACTACATCAGGAGCCCTCGTGGGAGTTGGCACATCAACTCACCAATGTTTCATCTCAATTGGATGAATGGTGTATGAACGCATACGTGACTTCCTTGAAACGATTCGTGCGCCTTAACTCATTTTTTGAATATACCAATGCGCTATCCATTTTAAGATGGATTTACTAATTCATAAACCTTCTCTTGAGTGTGCACAAAAACACACCAAGGTTTTATCACAATTGGATAAATGGTATATGAACTCATACGGGTCTTTGTAGAAACGATTCGTGTGCCGTCATCTACTTGTTGATTCTACTCGTGCGCTACCTATTGCAATAGCCTATGGAATCACTAATTCAGAAACCTGTGCAGGAGTGTACACAACAAATCACCAATATGTCATCGCAATCGGATGAATGGTAGGCTATATGAACGCATATGGGACTTTGTTGAAAGGATTCGTACGTCGTCACTCTCTTGTTGAATATACTCGTGCGCTACCTATTGGAAAATGGATTTACTAATTCAGAAACAATCGCGACAGTGTGCAAAACCACTCACCAAACTTTCATAGGAATCGGATGAATGGTATACGAAAGTATACGGGACATTGTTGAAACGATTCGCGTGCCGTAATTCTTTTGTTGAATCTACTCGTGCACTACCTATTGTAAAATGGATTAACTAAATCAGATACATGTGCAGGTGTGTGCACAACAACTCACCAAAGTTTCATCGCAATCGGATGAATTGTATATGAACGCATACGCAACCGTGCTCATCAAATGTTATTACGTCTCACCAATTGAACATGGGGCTGTGCGAAATATTTCACCGGTATTCCATCTCCGACACTATTACTGATATCACCCTGAAATTTTGTACGGTAATAAAGGGCTCTACTAGGAGTTCACCTATGTGACTCACAAAAACCTGTTAAGTACAGATCTAACATGGCGGCCAAGGGAAATTGAAACATTTAAATATACTTTTACCGCAGTTTAACCATCCGAGCGCAGTGAAACCTGGTACAGCAAATTTCTATACACATTGTAATGCACTGACATCTAATTTAGTTCAAATGAACTTTTAATATATTGTACTGTAGGAGTGCGTAACTATACTGAAATATACTTTTCTATAGTTGGCTGCAATGACTTTAAAACTTTCTTTAATTTATGCCCGTACACGGGAAAATGAACCTAACGTGAATTGTTCTTTTGGATGGCACATCCACATACGGCTGGGAGGTGTGACCAATCATGAGAAAATAGTACATTATGCAACGAGCCTATAATGGTAATAATTAAGACACGAGTATGTTTATAAAGCGAGCGAATACCATTATAGGCGAGTTGCATACGACTGTTTATGTTCGACGATAATTATAACTATCTTATGATATTCATAAATATTCATAAATATCTGTCGAGATTTCGCCAGTTTTATGTACTGAACAGAGCGCATGGGACGCAGAGAGTACCTTGTATTTGACCATGGCCTCCTGCAATACCCCACTATGACACTAGCCATGCAGTGAAATTTAAAATAGAAGGCAGTGGAAGTCAGCGCAGATGCGATGCTATCCTTACCTAATTGGTCACAAAACTGTTTCTTGAGCTCTGATTGGTGGGAGAAACTGTTTCATAATGAAAAATAGTGTTATAATGACCCTCATTATGATACAGTTTTCTAACATATAATATTTATATTTTGACATCGTCGAACATAAATACAGTAAGAGCATTGTCAGATAAGCGGTATTGCACGTTCAGCGACGATATGTTGTTGATACTGATAGGGAATTGGATATCCTGGCCATTTAATTCCCATGTATGTAGAATTGGTCTGATTGCCTGTGCTACTGTGGTATTGTATGAACTTGTAATTGAGGCTAGGATTGGAAAGGAGTCTGCTGTTCTGTTAATTTAGGGCAACACTGCATATTAACGACTATTTATACGCGGATTAACTTTTAGCCTTCATTTGTCATAAAATGTAAATGAAGGTAGGGTTATGAGATGCATCACGGGACAATCTTCTTCTGTCGGTCGTTCTGTTAGTGTCTGCATCGCCTTTGAACTGCTGCTCCGATCTCAACTAAATTTTGTGTGATGGTAGCATTGCCTCCATACATCCGACTTTTGATATTTTTAGCCTATTTTCCTTTTATGAAAAAAAAAAGGCTTATGAGCTCACCTTTTGCCCGTGTGTGTGCGTATGTGTGTCTGTGTGATGTGTGTGTGTCCCCTTCTAATAACTTCTAAACGGCTGAAGCGATTTCAATGAAACTCGGTAAGATCATAGCACCATTTTGGCCGAGGCCGACCGTTCCCTTCAAATTTCATTACGTCTCACCAATCCAACATGGCGGCTGTGCGAAATATTTCACCAGCATTCAATATCTCCGAAACCATTACTGATATCACCCTGAAATTTTGTACGGTGATAAAGGGCACTACTAGACGTTCACCTATGAGACTTTCAAAATACTGGTAACAACAAAACCAACATGGCGGCCAAGCGAAATCGAGACTTTTAAATATACATTTCTCGCGATTTAACCATCCAAACTCAATGAAACTTGGTACAGCAAATGCTTACACACATTGTAATGTACTGGCATCTAATTTAATTAATTTTTTACATAACCTCAAGATGGCGGCTGTGCGAAATATTTCACTGGCATTCTATATCTGCGAAACTATTACCAATCCCACCCTGAAATTTTGTACGGTGGTAAAGGGCCCTACTACAAGTTTATATATGTCACTTTCAAAAACCTATAAAGTACAAAACGAACATGGCGGCCAAGCGGATTTGAAACATTGTAGCCTAATAGATAAATCTCGCGATTTAACCATCTGAGCGCAGTGAAATATGGTACAGTAATGATTTATACATATTGTAATGCACTGGCATCAAATTTTGTTCAATTGTTTACATATACTCAAAATGGCGGCTGTGCGAAATTTCAAAATCAAGTTTTTATTGCTTGTATCGTAATCATGCGATTGAAGTGAAAGTTTGAATAATGAACTTACGCAATAATTTTCTTTTAATGGTACATAACCCTATGGTCTATACATATAACTATCCAAAATGGCAACCATCCGAAATATCTAGACGGTTCTCAATATCTACTAATCTTTAACAGAATTTTTTTTATGTTCATAGAGGCTATGAACATAAATTCACCTATAGGACTTTCAATAACCTAGTGAGCACAAATCCAATATGGTGGCGACGTGAAGAAAAAATATTTAAATGGACGTTTCTCGCGATTTAACCATCCGAGTGTAGTGTAACTTGGTACGGTAAATGCTTATACTGTCCTATTGAAAGAAGCGTACACGAGACTAGTTTCGGGGGTGTTCAGTTCATCGTCGTGAGGTTGGGTATTTTGTACTTTTGCTTCCATAAGCATCTAGGTAAGATAGATAAGAATATAACTAGCAAAGAAAGGTGACCCAAGATTAAGAGGAAATAACTTTAATAAACCGATAAAATAGACACAATAATCACAAAATCTCCCTTATGACAGACACCCTTTTTTGAACCAAGGAACAAATATCAAAACAAATAATTACATGAATAAAATACAGCTTCAAAAATGCTGTTAAACCAACAAAATATGCACGGGCCTCGTCCGTAAGTTCCTAAAATTGTTGTGTATAAGCGCATGACGATATGACAAGACAGCCTTGAACGAGTAGCCTACACTGTCATGAGATACGCTTCCATTGATCCAAGTCGCAAGACACGTATCCATGATCTTCTTCACAAGACTTTGGCACCGGGAACCACATTTACAATGGCTAACAAGAAATCAATTACCAACTGACTACGCTACCATTTAACTATAATACAAGATCACTTCCGCATGAAGTCTTATTCACGTTCGAACGCACAAAATCAAACTGCCTAACAACTTAGGTCTTACAGACACAAATAATGAACACTCAATCGTGGCCACTCGCAACCAACACCTGGGCAAACCGATTGTTTCCCGAACACTTATAACATTACAATTAGCACGCAAAAAATATGCATCAAAAATATCTACATTTATTTGAGATAGTAACTAACATGAAAATGAAAACACAAATACAGTATCAACATATTACTGAACAGCATATCTGACATGGAGAACTCCCAAAATTTAATAATCTAATTCACTTCCAATTATACAGGCTCCATAGATGATTCTTATATTATGAGCACACTTCCCGGCCACTAATTGCCTGACTATTCTTATCTGAGATCTGAGCTAGCAAGTGGACTTCGAACAGCCCTCATCATCTGTGTCGCAAACCAGGCAGGTGTTACCAAGTTGTCTCAAAGCTCCTCAGCTTTTGAGAACCATATAAACAGCATCACACATCCTGAAATAAAATACATATCATCGTATCGCAGATTTATCCCCAGAAATTGCACCTTGCAATTCAAGACCGAAGAATAATGACAGACTCCTCTCCGATGAGAGTACTGTTCGTCGCATTGCAGCAGACAGGTAAATGACCCAGTGTCACACTCCGCGCAGAATAAACATACATGAGACCTCATACCTTGGTTCGACACTTGTACTCCACCAAATCGATCCAGATCACAGAAATAACTGACACAAATGTGCTCCAAAAACACAATAATTTAACTATGTGCTCAATTTACGTTACAATGATTACCAAAGAAGATTATGGCTTCTTGCTAATAAATATGCAATGATCGCACAGACAAACAATTTATATCAAAGCACTGGGCTTGATGCGAAGCGTACGTTTTTGGAATGCGGGAATCACTCTGATCGTAGGATTAATCAATATCGAGTTCCCTCCATAATATCTGCTGATAGCTTGTCTTCATAAGAGCGCGAAATCACCGGCGTCCCTTCTCCTCCTTCATCAATGTGATTTCCAATATCGCGGTATTTTGCAGACCACTCCCTTGTGGGCGTCGACGAAACGTATCTCCTTGTTTTGATTTCCACAGCTTTCTCTGTCATCTCTCTTCCGCACAAAGAACATTTTTCCAGGGTGAATCACATCCCTCGCGCGCCAAGCCTAGTTTGTTGAACTCGAGCTAACGGTGTTCTGCCAGCCTCTTGTGTCTGCAGCACATTCCAAATTTTACCCTTTCTATTGTTCGCGCAGGAAGTCTGGCGTCCCCTCGTTGCCAACAGGTAGATCTTTGTTTCAACATTTGCAGGTGTAACTTCTAATATTCAACCTCTCTTCTCCACACAGATCAGAATTCATGAAACATTAATATAATGACTTTTATATTAAGGGTTCAATACAAATGTTAATCCACTGGCATTTAATTTATTTCAATTGTTTTCATAATCACAAGATGGCAGCTGTGCGAAATTTTAACACCTCTTTTCACTTCTTGTGTTAATCACGCGATTGGAATTTGAATACTACACGTAAACAATAATCTTGATGTAATAATACATAACTCTAAGACCTGCATATATAAACATCCAACATGGTGACCATCCGTAATATTAGACGGTTCTCAACATCTACGAATCTATTACAGTAATCAAACTGAAATTTTGTATGTTCATAGTGGCAATTAACGTAAGTAGGATATATGAAAATAGGCTTTAGTTCTTCATGGAACTACTTGTTTTTCATGTTACTGTTGCCAGCTGATAGTAAGTAATAAATGATACCATCTGTATAGTTACACACCTACATACAACTCGCAAACAACTCATCTAATTTTGACAAACATTTATACGATAAATATAGATTTCATTGAGTTTCAAGCCGTTCTATTGTCGCCAACCATCAGTAATTAGAAGTACCAATCTTCCACTTACTCATGAAAACCGCATCAACTACTGATAGAATTTTGATAAAATTTTGTGCGAAAACAGTACGCACCAGTAATAAGACCCAGCTCATTCGAGTGTTCACATCCGTTAGTAAATTATTAGGTGTTATCAACCTTGCAGTAATTTGACATTTAAAAATGCTTTTCAGTCGGCCAACTCGATTACATCTAATTGCAATGGGCGATCATTTACCATTCATCCAATTGCGATTAAACTTTTGTGAGTTGTTATGCCCACTCCAAGGAAGGTTATAGAATTAGTAAATCCAAATTACCATATATGGCGCACGAGTAGTTTCAACAAATGTGTGCTGGCGCGTGAATCAATCCAAAAAAGTCCCGAATGCGTTCACATACCATTCATCCTGTTGCGATGACATTTCGGTGAGTTGTTGTTCCCACTCTCGCGAAGGTTTCTGAATAAGTAGATCCATTTTACATCAGATGGCGCACGAGTAGTTTAGTTATTTGTTATGGTTGTCTTAGAGGGTGGGGGGGGGGGGGGGCAAGGTTGTCTGCCCCACACGAGTAGTTTCAACAAACGCGTGTTAGCGCGTGAAATGTTTCTACAAAGTCTCGTATGCGTTCGTATACCATTTCTCCCATTACGATGAAACTTTAGTGAATTGTTGTGGACGCTTTCACGCAGGTTCCTGAATAAGTAAATCCACTTTACAATAGATGGCGCGTGATTCGTTTCAACAAATGTTCTTTTGAGAGGTGCTGTGCACACACCCGTGAATGTTTCTAATTTAGTAAATCCATTTCACGATAGATGACACGTGAATCACTTCAACAAATTAGTGTATTTCCCACAGTTTGGCAGTAGTTTCTGTGTTTTCGTTTTACGATTGTCTCAATGCATTCCAATACCATTCCTGTGATTGCGACGATACTTTAGTGAATTGTTATGCGCATGCTTACGAAGGTTTCTGAATTAGGTTTTGATAGAACAAAGCAATGTGGCCAAAAATCTGTGTGTCAATGAGCTTTCACAGAGAAGTTCCTCAGTTCGTCACCAGACGGTTGATTGACGCTACTGTATGGGCATAGGCAGAAAATGCATCATTTTTTAAAGTAGTATTGTTGGTACGCGAGTCGTTTCACCAAACGGCAATGGAATAGGCAGCGCTCGAATCATTTCATAAAAATATGAATTGATTGATCTGCCATCAGAGCACGAAACTAGCATATACTGTACTACTTTCTTATTAATTGTAGTGACGCGAACTTCACGGGAAACGGCTTTTCGAGTTTTCTTTCTTTTTCTATAGCTACTATGTTTGTGTCTTTTTGACATTTCTTGTTGGTGTTTTTCATAGAGGCAATGTGAAAGCAGGATCAAGAGCTACTCAGTGGTAGTGATAATATGCTGAAGCTGATCGTTGATGTTAGCCTATGGTAATAAGGAATTTATTAATTCCAACAAAATCTAAATTTTAAAAATATATTTCATTCTATGAGAATGAAAGAATATTTTCTATATTGATCATGCTTAGAATAATTCAAAGATACCATTGTAGCAAAACGGCCTGCAACTGTTCTCTTTATCAAGAGCGGGTAGAATACTCACCATGGTGCCTTACATATCTTTTCGATCGTATCGTAAAGCGAGCTGTTTCAAAATTGAACTACAAATAAAACATGGTATTGATGAGTGAGTCGTCGCTATTTGTTTTTATACAATTTTCGTGAGCGAAGCCACGACGGGTAATGCTAGTATTGAATAAAACCACTCTTCGGATTGATGACAAATGGATTTAAGTTTATACTTACTAATTTGAAAACATTTCTTTTCATTCGTGTAAAATACTTACCATTACCCTAACTTGTCTGTTACTGAATGAGCAAACTGGTCAGCTGTTCAGTTAACCAGAGAGGCGGCAGTGAGATGGGTGTGGCATTATCTCTCTTCATCCCTTTCTGAACATACACTGCTTGTCAGTTACCATTCTGTGAGTATCCGACTGTGAGTGTCATTGTGGAAAATGTGTTAAGCTGTATTGCTACATTAACTTTAACTTTAGTTGGAAATTGTAGTTTATTAAGATTTATACAATGTCGGGAAATAGAAAAGACCGCATGTTTTTGTGAAGAAAACTGGACTTTATTATTTTACAGAAACAAAATTGTTAATTGTTGAGCATTTTAACATTGATAAGTGAAAATACAACGTGTAAACATGCTTTTTTTTTTTAGCGTATGGCTTTTAGTGTCGGGAGTGTCCAGGGACATGTTCGGCTCACCAGTTTGTAGCTGCTTCTAGGCGTACACCCATGGGGTGAGCTACAAGTACCGTCACGTGTGGAGTGTTGTCTGGGGAGGAATGTTTGAATGTAAGGACGAGGAGTAGGAAGGTAGCGGCTGTGGCCTATAGTTAGGGACCAACCCCGGCATTTGCCTGGAAGGAAGATGGGAAACCACAGAAGACCATCTTCAAGGTTGCCGGCGGGGGGATTCGAACCTCCTCGCCTCCCGGATGTGAGTGACTGCCAGCAGCCACGCCGTAACGACCTCGGCTAACTCACCCGGTATAAACATGCTAATCAAATGTAACACAAAAAATAAGGATGGGGGCTTTGAAACTTTGGGATCGCATATTCGCCTTCATTGATTATGACTGAGCCTTCACCCAGTGTAATGTTAACTCAGCTCATTTCCCCTCAGAAGCAAACCCTAGATACACCACTGGTTGTAATGAATTCGCATTAGGGTAATCCGACCAGTGTATTTCGATGTGTGTTGAATTTGTCAGATAAATTCTGTTTGTTTCAGTAGTAGAGAATGTAGCTGTGATGATTAGAGTCGGGTCTTCAAACAAGGTACTATCCCGGCATTTTCCTGGCGAGAGTCAGGAAAGAAACAGGAAAAACCACACTCACGATAACAGTTGTCAGCGTCAGGATTCAAACCTCCGATCCCTGGACTAGCTGCAGCTTCCAATCAAGCTCCTGGTGAGTGATTTGAACGCCCACGCCTACAACGCGAGGTGTGCGAACAAAAACACAGACAGGGTAGAGTTGTGACGCGCCTGTCGCAGGAAGTTGGGCTGGCAAAGACCGGGCCTTCAGCCAGGCTGGTTGAGCAAGTCTCATCAGTCCACTCTGCTTGCGTAGTTTGATGATGATGATGGTAATTGATGTTTTAAGGGGCCTAACATCTAGGTTATCGGCCCCTGATGGTTTGGGTGATCGTGAAAATGAAAATGAAATGCAAACTTAAAACTAAAACTAACTACTAACCTACATACTAGAAGAAGAAATGGAAAAACTAAAGGAGAATAAGGCAAATAAAGGACCGGAGGAAAAGAAATGCCCTCAACCCTCGAAGAATGCGGATTGAGGGACTTGGAAGGAAGCAGAGCCATGAAAGGCAGATAGGAAAGTGAAAGAGGAGAGGGTCCGCCGCAAAGGTAAGGGACAAAAGGGGAAAACGGACCCAGCTCAGGAATCCCCCGGGGTCGCCAACTCCCGAACTCACCAGCCGTGAGCCCCTGAGGGTGTAGCATTATCTAGGGTGCATCAAAAGTGGTGGGGCTACATACACCCTGCCTCCTTGAGGGCCTTGAGCAGAAGGCAGGAGATAACATGAAAAGAAAAAGAAGGCTGACCCCTCGCAGAAGGAGGGTATCAGAAAAGATGATACAAGGGCCAATTAAGGCGGGAAAGGAAGAGACTCGCTAGGCCTCGGATACCCCAATACCGTCGGGGTCGGAAGAGAACAAGAGTTGACCAAGTGAGGTCGACAGGAAAGAAGACAGAGAGGAGCCCGGCACAAGTAAGTGGAAGCAATGCCGGATTCAGCTGGGGCCCCGTGGCCGCCAACCCACGTCCCACTAGATGTGAGCCCTTGGGGGAATTTATTGGGGCTTGCGTAGTTTGTAACGTCCTCAGGATATTACTGTAATATAATTGTTATCCATTTACTAATTTTACGCCAGGAATATTCTTTTTGGTATCTTGGAATTACTGCAGTTTTTTTTTGAGTGGCTTCGGTGGCGTAGTTGGTAGCATGTTGAGCTTCTATGTCCAAGATCGCGGGTTCAAACCCGGCCGAAGTCGTGGGATTTGTTATGAGCGTTAAAATCCCTCAGTATGTCTTCCCTCGGAGGGGAAGTAGAGCCGGTGGTCCCATGTCATAGATTTATGGCATGTTAAAGAACCTTCCACTAATTACACCTGTGTGAAGCTAAATAAGGTTAAAAATTTGAATAACGCTCTTAGGTTCCAACGTTCGTCACCAGGAGCCGACTGCGGTGGCGTCTAGTAACCAAGTTGTGAACTAGTAGTCGTTGACGGTGGCGTTTGGCGGCAAAAGTAAAAATACTTGAAAATACTACAGTCCTTGCTTGAATTAAAAACAGATAACACACACTAATACCGCCATCACAATTAACAGTGGTTATCAGACAGATTCTACACACACACACACACACACAAAGTACACGGGGCTACATGACCGCGCTGTCGCAGCCCCTAACCAACCAACTGTAGTTTTTAAACTCAAGATTATATTTAGAATATCAATTCCTAGTTATTGTCTCACACGTGGTACATACTGTCGACTATGTATTGTCACCGAGTAATACTTAAAATTACTTTCAGAAATATTTGATAATTTATGTTCAAAATGTTCTCCTAAAATGTTGTAACTAATGTATGGTACCGTTCATATATAGGAATGATTGTTTACCGTTTACTAATAATTTATTTAATGACATGGATATCTCTAAATTACGGATTTAAAACGCTTTTTGGGAAATGATTTCAAAATATATACAAGGAACATTCCTGCTCCATTCAGTGCTTTGGAGCCACGTGTTCATAGGCCCCGTGCAGTTTAGTGTTTCTGGAGTGGATGTAATAAGCTAAGCTGTTGAGGAGCTTGTACCAATATGTGTGTCTGTATGTACTGGTATGTGGTCTGTAGTGATTCCTAAGGATACGAACCTCGATAAGTTAAAGTGGAAAGTTAATGTTTTATTGTTTATAAAATAATCTTTTTTATATAATTACCTGGTATTAATTAAATATCGTAATACGTGTAGAGGCAACAAAATGGATATTTGAATCCGTATTTTAATATGTAACGTGAAACATGCTGCAAATAATTAATTTACTAAAAATGAAAAACCATGTTTGTACTTCTATTTCATGAAGGAAATCCCAAACCACATGATTGTGTGTGTCATATCATGAGTAAATGTTAGTCATAAGATTTTTAAAATCATTTTTACCAATGTACTTGATCATAATGATTATAAGAATTTATAAGATTCATTTATCTTTGGTGACAAAAATTGCTTGGGATTGAGAGGGATAGAGGCAACTGCTATAGATTCGATTAAAAGTGAAACTTTGCTCATACCCAGAATAACACTTAGGCCTATTCCTTCTGACACGTGCTTTCCTTTTAAATTTAAACGAAGGCAAGTTTCCCATCGGGTTAGGTTTCTCAATTACGATCAATAAGTCTCAGGGCCAAACTTTGACAAAATTTGTCTGCATTTGCCGAAACCAGTATTTAGCCATGGAGAACTTTATGTAGCGAGTAAGATCGTTTAGCTCACTTTTAACTGACTGTGTGGATCAGCGGTAACGTTCTCACCTGTTGTTCCCAAGGTTGCAGGATCAAATCCTGGCGCAGCCGAGTGGCATTTTAGGGTGTGCAAATGTGAGGGAAACGTGTTTGTAGATTTACTGACACGTTAAAGATCCCCTTCAGGGAAAAATTCCAGCACCCTGGCGTAAACCAACAACATTATTATTAACTCACTATATATTGTGTCACCAAGAAATAAATCGCAAATTGTGTATTCAGAAATATTTTCGATAATGACTGCCATGACGTAATTTAGCAAAACATTGCGAAATCAAAATGTGAATGTATATTGAACTTCAAAAGTGGTTCAAATCTTTAAAGAAACTTAAAATAAAGAAATCTAGTACGTAGATATTCCACGAGGGCTATGCTCATTATTATTATTATTATTATTCCAGCATTTATTTGAGTTGCTGATGAACTGTGAACACAGCTTGTGAGCAGTATCAGGGCACCCTCGCGGTTGTCAATATGTTGCGGTCAGAGATCAGCCGGCTCGCCGCCCGCTCCGTGCCGCGCTGCTGAGTTCCAACAGTCTGTATAATTATCTTCTATCAGACCAGTCTGGTGCCACACTGTGTGCCTATACAGCAGGCGATTAGAGACAAGTTCCAGCGACCACAAAAGTCAGAGTGTAAGTTGTTTATTACCATTAGGTCACATCGTGGTGTAGTGGCTAGCATTTTTGACTGTCACCCCGAGTTCTAGGTTCGATTCTCGGCACTACCAAGAAATTCAGTTCTGATCTGTGAGTTGGAACAGGGTACACACACAAAACTGAGAAGAAACTGGTTTGATGCACACCTAGAAGTGGTTGTACGTGCTATTCCGTAGTTTCTCACTTCTACTCCACCTTTTCTCTACCCTACCCTACATACACAAGAATAACACAACTTAGCAGGCAAATTCTAAACATACCAAACAACATGGATATGATGACGATGATGTCCAAGCCCCTACTATGATTAGATTCCTGTGCCAATCGCGCTTTAAATACCAGCATGCCGAACCCTTGAAGACGGTAGTATTAACACGGCTGGGACGTGATGAATATACATTTAGAGCTCTTGGAGGTAGTATTACGATACAGCTCCTAGTGTCTGCTCTGTAGAATTCGAAGATTTCACAGTTCTAGATCCTGATGTAAGATACTTCGATTCATTCCGAAGGTATTCGATATTTTCAGTTCTATAGATTGGTGAGCAATGAAATTATTTTTGCAGTTTTACTGGTGAAAGTAAATAGCCTTCGTGTGGCCAACTGACCTGGTGAAAATTTACGAAATTGACTTCACTTGGGTGACTTGCATGGCAACCATGTTATTTCAGTGCCTCAAGACAGAGTTGAGTTTCTTGGAAGAACAAGGAATCGAGACTGCGACCTCAGGATTGCAGCCAAGCGTGCTGACCACGGCACCACGTGGTGTACAATTTCATTGGTGAGGTAGAGAAATTAATATATTATGGCCTAACCAGGGTTAACTGCATTTGCAAGTAGGGTAAAGTTAAGTAACTCCGTGATACTAAGCTTTTTTTGTTACTATTTCTGAAATGTTAGATTTCAGTTATTTCGATTCATTTCATGTTAAAGAGGAATACCCTACGGAACATTTCTGGCATATATCTTACAAATATTCATAAGTTATTTCAAGGTATTAACTGACAAAATCCGGTAGTAGAAGTAGCTAACGCTGTGATATTCAAGATACTCCGTGATAGTGTTCAAGTTACTCCGTGATAGAATGGTGTTCACCATTCAGTGTACTTTTTAATCGTGAAAACTATTGTTTAATGTAATAAAAATATTCAAATCGTACAGTATGTAGACTATAAGTTTCCATTACCCCATATTGCCCATATTGAAACATTTCACTACACAGTTTTTTTATATTAAAAAACATTCTATTAAAATATTCCATTAAACATATTTTAAGTCTTCTTAGTCACTCTCAGATTCCTCACACCTATCACACAAAAAATAGAAATTATAGGTACCAGATATTACAAAACTGATAATCAATCCATTCGGCTCCACCAGGGGAGCCACCTCACGCACCGCAACCATCATTGTCATTGTTCTGGCGTCTGAAATTAGGCCAAGACCGATCTATTGTGTCTATATTGACACATTATCTTCACTTCAAATTCAGGTGACAAAACGAATGGCTTTCCAATTTTTGCAAGGGTTGCACTTCCTGGATCGGCTGAATTTTTTGAGCAATATTCCTTTAGTGTACTCCACGAGTTATTAAAACGTCTACTGGCCTTGTATACTGACCATCCTTCTTCCTTCATCGACCTCAATGCTTCTTTAAGTGATTCAACTGTGTAGGAGCGAATCTCTTTATTCTGTTTTGGCGCCATTTCAGCGTCCAACCTAAGAAAAACGTACTTATTGCTAAGCTCACACACCTTGCATGCGTAACACTACATGCATATAAGTTTTGTGTGTGAATGGTCTGCATCTTACCTCTGACTGGTGTAAAGATGAACCTTATACAGTGAAACAGCTGTTTATAAAAAATTAAAATCTTCACCACAGATTTCATGGGATGTGGATCACTTGTTGAAATGTCAACTCTCTGTTAATATATTTCTTAAACCTCATTGAGTTGGTCAAAGATAGAATGCAAGGGCTTCCTGAATTCCTGATTTCTACTGCCATCTGTTGGTCAAAACTTAGAACTTTCAGAATTGAACCTAGGTAGTGATAGAGGAAATAAGCTTTATCACGGTGTTACTTGATATCACGGAGTAACTTGACTCTACCCTACTTATTTGTACCGAAGTACATCGTCAATAAAGCTGTTCTTTCCAATTCTTTTCCCCTGGACTAGACACAGATCCCAACTATAGCCTACGTGGTTGTCCAGTCTAACAAAACGGGCTGGCTGCGTGGCGCAGAGGTACCGTTCTCGATCGCTGTGCCCGAAGTTGTGGAATCAAACCTCAGTGCAGTCAGTATGCACTTGACGGTGCCTAAATGCGAGAGATTCGTGTCAGTAGATTTACCGGTACGTTAAAGATCCCCTTTGGGGAAAAATTGCAACACCCTGGCGTCTCTTAAAGCCGCAGTAATTAAAAGAGATGAAAAGAATATAACATTATTATTACTTACATAACGAATCACGTTACAGTTCATTTTCTTGTTTAACAATCAATACAGTTGTTCTGTGACCACACATTATGGGGCTGGAAAGACTGACCAGTCTTACTGGGAAGAATAGGAGGGAAAAGCACTTTGTCAAAACCTACGATGTTTCAACTATTAGTACAGTAATGATATGGCAAAATAATTAATTTCCATCTTCCTCTCTGTCTATATATCTGCTGTCAGTCACTCGAAGTATTTTAGATTAGTGGACAAACAGTTGCATCGGTCTTTATTATGCCTTGGGGACCGATTCATAATTATAGGGAAGAAGTCGTGGGCTTTGCGAAACACTGCATACAGCCCCATTCTCACTACCCAATAAAAATATTTTTTCTAATTTCTAAATGTTATCTGACGATCTCGTTACAATAGGTGAGGAAATTCTGTCGATTGGCTGTGTGGTACAGCGGTAAAGTTCTCGCCTGCTGTGCTCAATATTGCAGTCCGTTGGCATTTGAGGGTGCGCAAATGCGGGGGAGCCGTATCAGTAGCTTTACTGGCAAAATTCCGGCACCTCGGCGTCTCTAAAAGCCTAAGTAGTTAAAAGGGACGTAAAACTAGTATCATTATTATTAGCCTATTATTATTATTATTATTATTATTCAAATTCCCCAGAAGGAAACCTCCCCCTGTATGGTGATGATTGTTCGAGGGGAGTTCCGAATATACATTTTGTCATTTCATATAACAGGGGACCACCTCTCGGTGTATCGGCTAGCATTCTTGGCAGTCACCCCCAGAGGTCTGGGTTCGATTCAAGGCTCTACCAAGAAACTTTAATTCTGGTGTGAGGGCTGGAACGGGGTACACTCAGCCTCGTGAGGCAAAACTGAGGAGGGTTCGATTCCTACCTCAGCCATCCTGGAAGTGGATTTCCGTGGTTTCCCACTTCTCCTCCAGGTATTTGCCAGGATGGTTCCTAACTTCAGGCCACGGCCGCCGCCTTCCCAATCATATCCCCAATTTGCAAATACACACACTAGTACCGCCATTACAATAACACAGGATATCAGACAAATTCCACACGCATTCAAGTCCCCAGGGCTACATGACCACGATGTCACAAAACTCCTAAAAATAAACAACAAACAACTAAATTTCACAGGGAAGCTATATTACAAAATGAGAAGTCACATTGCCACAACACAAGATAAACCTTAGGCTATTTTTCCACACAGTCACCACCAACATTGATACATTTGTCATACCGTGAAAATAACATCCGGACACTCTCCTGCTAACATTTGGTGCTTAGTGATTTCAGGACGTTCGTCACAGCCTGTAACACATGTTCGTTGCTTCAAAAATGACTCCCAGGTAGTGTTGACTTCAACGCAGAAGGAGGGAGAACGTTCGTTGGGGGCAAGCTAAGGGCTATAGGCCGTATGGTTCATTCTCTCCCATCGCAGACGACCAATGTGTCTGCAGTGTTCCCTGCTGTATGGGGGTCTTGCATTGTCGTCCAAGAACAAAAACTAACCGACTTAATCCGAATGAAGGACTGCAGTTGGCTTAGTACGTCGAAAAAGCGTGCTTTATTGACGGTCCCTGCAGTGAGGAAATCAAGGAAAACGAAACATATTGCGTCCCAGGACACTGTCAGCATAAACTTTCCTGCGGACAGCACCATTTTGAATTCTCTCCAGATGGCTAAACTAGGATGCTTCTATATCATTGAGGCAGCCTTGATCTTCGGGGTAAAGTGGTGCACCTATGTCTCTTCCGCTTATGAAGATCCTGAGCAGGAAGTCATTTCCATCGCGCTCGTACGGCTACAAGTGTTTGAGACTTATTGCCGTTCTTGCAGTCTTATGATCAGGGGTTACAGGCCGGACGTTAATTTTAGACGATTGCTCTTGACCTTGAAGCCTGCGGGTGAGCCTACACACACTCACTCTTTCACCCTATCGCTTCACACTTGTCACCACCGATCTGATGTAATGGAATTCCAGACTTGAGCAGACAGTACAGTCCACGTCGAAGTATTATGTGACGCAGAAGTACACGTTACTTAGTTACGAACAGAACGTCATTATATTTGCCATTGACTGTACTTCAGCAGTAGTGGAAACAGCTTTGTCAATCATCGGACCGCTTGGGGCAGCTGATTACAACACAGGTACTGTAGTAACTCACCTCCAGGCTTCCATTAAGATTTTTCACTCGTCTAAAACAAACGTCCGGCCTGTAGCTGTCTTGGCACTCATCTTGCTGACACCTTCCGATATCCCAACACTTTGTGAATCATGTGGTGGACTTGAGCACGTTTAACACCCAAATTGACTGTGACGTGAGACACAGTTAAGCGCCTGTTGGCTAACACCATTTCCTATACTCCGTCAACGTTTATTGCAGTCGTGGACATGGAAGGTCGCCCAGATCGTTTCACAAGATATCGTAATCCTGTATTTCATATTATGAAAAAAAAAGACTAAATAAGGAACTAGTTCGAGGAGCGATGACCACCTCAAGGTGTAGTGGCTAAACTTGATTCTCTCTCCTGGGGCGCAGGTTCGATTTAAAGACCTGGAAAGGAATTTGGTTCTGGGGTGAGTGCTGTCTCGTGAGGCAGAGCAGCGAAGGGATAGGTTCGATTCCCACCTCAGCCATCTTAGAAGTGATTTCCCACTTCTACTACATCTTAAGGCCACGGCCACCTCCTACACAATCCCAGCCGCCATTACAAACATACACACTAGTGTATCCAACACAATGCACGGGTTGTCAGAATGATTCCACGCACACACACACCCAGACATCCCCAAATACACGGGGATAAACGACCATGATATTGCAAGTCCTCGTGAATTATAAATGACATGAGTGCTTATTTCTAAGAATGCGTATATACAGTAGACTCGTTTTTTATTTTAGATAATAGCAGGTTAACTTACTATAATTAACCACTACTATAGGCATAATCAATTGTTACATAATAATGTAGCTTAAATGTCAAAATTATAAATGGCATGTAAGTTAGTTTTACAGGAAAAAATACGATCTAATATCTACGGAACCTGCTGCAATAGACCATTCTATGAGTGGAGCATTCTTACATACAATGTTCTAATGTAGTTTTGAGTCAACGATGGTGCTCGTGTTAACTTCTAAAAATGAACATATGTTAGTGTAAACTAATTCGATCGCTGCTAAAGTGCATAACATGAACCAGTGGACTACGATTAGCAAATATTCTGGTGCTGTACATGATTTCTTAATGTTGTAATCGTAAATAACTGTAGATGCCTTGCCCGCTTATTTCTATATGTATATATATCCATGTTTTATAGAAACTATTACAGTTAAATGTTTGTGACTGAACACAATCATAACTTATCTTGTTCACAGAATTACCTGGCTTAGTTTTCGTGAAGTACAGACAACGTGTAGGTCTATATTAATTTTCCAGGATTATAGTACCTTCAGCAGCAGGTTTCGGAGAAATCTGAATATTCCGTTATTAATTAGAGAAATTAATTTCATGGAATTTACATGTGCCATCTATAATTTAACAAAAATAAGTTAAACAGTTACGTACTAGTAGATATAACCTAAGTATTATAGGAAGGGTTCATTACACCAAGTTTCACCCCGGCACACAAGAAACAAAAATACATTGCCATTTTGAATTTTTGAAAACAGTTGTATTACAGTGTACCTAGATACGGTATATTCAGTTCTAAATACAGATTCCATATGCCAATATGCACTGGATTTTAGTCACTAGGTCACAAAAAACGATTATTTTTTTAAATCCGCAAGGCAGTTATATTAGAGTTGTGCTCACTACAATTGTAATAAATCACACACATGAATTTCTTACATAGCTTTCTGTTATCTTACGAAATTGTAGATTGATTTCTGAAAAATTTTGAGAGGTAAAATAATGTTCACGACCGCTATGTTCAATAATGGTTACTTGTATGGAAATATCAAAGGTACAGTCAGGGTTGTGTATAGTAATACTGAGTATCTATTATGTTTGGCGTAGATCGGAACATTCAATGATTAATTATTAGAGGAATTTTTGAGGGGGAATCGTCTTTCCAACCATGTAGCCTATATTTAATTGAAATTCTATGTATTATCTATCAGTCAATTAAGATTATATCAGTTGTAAATAAAACCAAGTTTCACTCCAATCACTTAAAATGTACACGACAAATAAACATATTGTTTTGAAATTTCACTCACACACCATCTTGATTTTTAAACACTATTGAATTACATTATACCTCACCATATTGATTCCAAATACAGATTAACTCTGTCAAGATTCACTGAATTTTGATAATTAGGGTGCTAGGAATAGCAAATAATTATTGAAATTCACGTGGCTGCCATGTTTATTAAGTGTTCATTACATTTTTGAGAATCACATATGTATGAATGTGTTTCATAGTTGCCTGTCACCGTACAAATTGCTGGTCGATTACTGTGACAGTTAACTAGATATTGACTAGTGATGAACTATTTCGTACAACCTCCATGTTGGATTGGTGTCACTTATGTGAGGCACTGTTGAGGTTATACAGTACAATGTAATACTAAGTCCCAAACAAGTTTCATTCAAATCGCCCCTTAGCCAATCAAATCGTATTAGGGGAGACACAAACACACACACAGAAGAAAGTCTACATTGTATACGTGTTAATTGCAAATATTACGTTTCTCATAAAATATTATAATTGGTGAAGTATAAGTCACATTCCGTAATATGAAAGGACTAATTTTAAATTAAGGCCTGTAAATATGGAGGATCATTTTGATATTCAAAATGTCCTCTAGTGTTCCTTTGACCATCTGATTACTAACTGCAATTGCAGTTTGTCTTACTCTGCACCTATTAGTAAGCCTAATTTTTAACCCACCCTAATTAGTGTGTTTTCTTAGACAATCTCAATCAAGTTGTCTTTTGTAGACTTTCAGTAAGTCAACACGATTGTGCCCAATGAGCACTTAACTTGGTGCCCTTCACACCGATATGGTGACGATAAGTCAACGGTGCCGTGAGGAGAACAACACCAAGTTACGTGCGCATTATAATTAGATTCCTTCTAGTGCATGCTCAACTTTGATATTTGATGTAGGCAGATTAATTGTATACACGGGTATATACTGTACACAGTTAATCACGCAATTCACAAAGTCTTGAACACGAAGCAAAAATAACATAACGAGATTCAAATTGGAATCAATTATTATCATCTAACAACGTGCTATTGCATTTCAGTAGTGAATTTACATTACAGAAAATGTAACTCAGGGTCTGATGATGGCCACTTGAGGGTCGAAACGCTTAATCCTAAATTTCCCCATTTTAATGTGATACTTAACTAAAAACATATGTATTTTTTCCAGGAGTGTGTTTACATATTTATATCTTGTACCCCGCCCATTCATTGGTCATAATCGTGTTGACCGATTGAAAAGCTACAAGAGACAATTTGTATAGGCAACACTGAAAAGGGATGGCTACAAATGTCTACAATCTCAATCAGGAAGTACGGAATTGGTGAATGCCCACTTAACATTGACTGTGACAAACTATATAGCTCATACCAATGGTTCTAATACTCATACACTTTATCTCTAGGCATTAATTAAGATAATAAATACTCACTTCTTCCTAACATTTACAGATTATAAACACCTGGGAAAAATATAATGACATTTGAGCTAAAATTCATTACAATTCAAGCTATGTCCTTGTGATTGTGGTTTTCAATGCCACTTATAGTTAGTAAATTATGCCTCTTTCGTACTGACGAAGACTGTTTCTCAGACAGCCATTTATTTTTGTCAACAGATGTTTTAAATTATTAAGAGTTAATCACTTTATTTTATTTTAACTTCATAAAGTTTTATCAGTTAATTACCTAAAGGTGGAAATTTTAATTTGGATCAGTCGATATTGCAGACATTTATTAGAATTTTAATCACAGTTTTTTCTTTCTATTATATTTCTTTACAACGTTTCCCAGCGTGTTCTTCTCCACGCTGACCTGACAGTATCTAGACGCATCGTTTGTCTATATAGAAGTTAAAACTGAGGAAGAGGATCAACTTCCCCATGGTCACCATCTACTGGGATTCATTATGTTGTGGAGTAGGATATATTAGACAAGGAATTGCGAACGACGCGGCCCAATCTTACGGGTGACAGCCAAGTGGTAACAAGGAACAATCACCAAGAACAAGCCCCATTGGACTATCTTCTACCACTCCAAACATAAATCATAAAATAAGTTAACTCAACAATCGTGGCCGAATATTTAGATGCGTTGATCTCACTTATCTAAGTGAAATATTAATTATGAAACTGAAAATACAATGAAGACTAGATGCCCACTTGTGCCCAAAGGAATGGTAGGAGACATTTATCACACTCATGAAGGTGAAAGGAGAAATCACGGAAAACCATTTCATCTGTCCTAAATCCAGTCAACATCAATGCCAAGCGAACTTTATCTGTCGTCAAGGATTTAAATGTGATTATTTTCCCACACATCTCACAAAAGCTTAATCTTGAAAAGAAGTTGCCGCTTGAAGTATCACTGCTTGTGGTCGAGATGGCCAGTTCGATACCCTGTTCCATTTCTTTACTATCGTTGCCAAAGTACAACACCGAGGACAAGGAATATTCATATTGCTGGCTTGTGATGGAATGAATTTCTGAAACCACAATACAAACATAATGGGGGTCGCATTAATATGTAATACGTTTTAATACTGTGTACTAAATGTTTCAGTACAACACGTCATAATTGTTTGGTGCTTACCGAAGTTCCCATTACTAGTTTCGGTACCACCGAGCAGCTTTTCAGGTGGACGGTTACGACCGTCTGCCTGAAGAAGCTGCCACGTGGTAGCGAAACTAGTAGTGAACTTCGGTAAGTTAAGTACCATAACAGTTATGACGTTGTGTGCCGAGACATTTAGTGTATTGCCACGAAAGTGTTAGTGCACATAA
Source organism: Meconema thalassinum (assembly GCA_946902985.2). Taxonomy (NCBI): domain Eukaryota; kingdom Metazoa; phylum Arthropoda; class Insecta; order Orthoptera; family Tettigoniidae; genus Meconema; species Meconema thalassinum. The sequence goes on along the minus strand of OX336389.2, from coordinate 206,076,796 downwards.
AGTCTGTATCGTATAAAAGGGGTGGCTCTTAGTGAGCACCCTTAACAGAAGAGGTAAACTAACAATATGATATTATTCTGGTATCATGGAGATATATTTTTGATATATTTAGAACTCCTGCTTGTATCGAGTATGCGTCTTCTCTCCTTACGTACTTTGATAAACACCTACCGCGATTCTTCCAGCTAAAAGTGATATTTTTCATTTCAGTGTTCATTTAAGACGTCAGTGAAACAACCGAACAGCCCTACTTGAACTTTTGAGTTGATTTTATTTTTATATGTACTAAAAGAAAAGAACATTTTGGGGTAAGGTGCAGTGAATCTATTCTAAAATAGTGTAGTGGTTTAACTAGCGTAATGGGTTCGATTCCTGTTTAACGCATGTGATAATTTTGATATGAAATGGAATGTCAGGTTGAGTAGTTCGGATTTCCGTAGCTAATGATTAAATTATTAGAAGTCATGTCGAATTCATAGCTTGCATTTTTATTAATCGAGATGAAGCTCATTTCATCATAATTTATTCACACTTCCCGTGGGATTGTTGCCATATTTGAGTATACTGTATACCCTGTTTCGTTGCACACTTTGATTACTCTGGCATGACTTGAACTGGTTCTGAACCTACTTATGTAGAGGATATATTATAGGCGTCCATCCAGTCAAGTGTCTTTTGAATGAGACGAAGCGACGTGAGCTTTGGGATAATTCCGTCATCTGGGCTTATATTTTCAATCACGGCTACGTGCTTCTTCACTGGAAGGGGATAAGGCCGGAATATGATGAGCTTGCCTCTTTATCTGTCTTTAGCTCCTCCGCAGCACTTTGAAGGGAACAAGGGACCCTCATCACACAAAATCAATATCGCAAGTATTTGTGGAGGTTGTTGACCCATCAGTTCTTTTGCCAAATCGCCCCTTGTAAAGGTACCTTTCTGACAGCAATACTAAATCGCGCCGCAGACAGTAACCTACAAACACACTAAAATATTCCTTTATATTAGCATATTGGTGAGTCGCCTGGAGTGACCCCTCTGACTTTCAATTTAGTTGGAAATTGAAGGTCAAAAGACTTTTCAGCCATCACAAGAATGTCATCCTCCGTTCTTCCGTCCCGTTTGCAAGAGGCTGTGGTGTTTGTTTGAGGTACTAGCCTTGCTTTCTATTGAAGATAAAATGGCAAACCACAGAGAACTAGCTTTAGAATCATGACCTTCGTGTATGTACCATCCTAGCATTCGCATAGAGTAGAAGTGAGGAAACCACGGAAATTTACTTCTAGCAATGCTGAGGTAGTCTAAGAATAAAACCCACCTGTTCTCAGATCGTCCTCACGAGGCTGAGTAAACCCCGTTATTGCCCTCATATCAAAATTCAATTTCTGGTTTCCAAAGTTAATGCTAAAATGCTTACTAACTTAAAGCACAGCTCTGTGAAATGGGGGGGGGGGGTTGACGTGGGAGGCGGGAAGAGAAGGGCCTGTCAACAGCCCACCGTGTCATCTGGAATTCCTGTCTCTTGGACTCGAGCACTACGTGCACCACGACCACGATGGGGAGCTGCAGCAAGTCTGGAGATGGGAGCTTCAAAATCCTACGCTGACAGGCTATCCCGAGTGTGGTTTTTCTCCGTATTTGTTTTTTTCACACTCCCTCCATGCAAATGCCGCAATAGTACCTTACTTCAAGTTCGAGGGCATCTATGAATCCCTGTCCCTAATACAGCTACACATACTACCACAGTTATCTCGGATACATAGGTTGTCAGACAAGTTCTACTCACACCCAAATACACAAGGTTGATGACCATGACCTCCCAAACCCCTTACTGAATTAATAACAACAAACTCAGTTTGGAAGACAGAAATCAATACTTGACGCCTTTTGAAACATTATTACCTCACGTAACACTGAAAGTAAGCACAAAGTTTTGCTAAAGCGGCTAGCATTCTAGGAGGTCCTCGTTCGATTCCCACCTCTGCCAAGAAATATAATTCTGGTATGAGGGCTGAAACGGGACACACTCAGCCTCGTGAGACAAAACTGAGAAGAGGTGGGTTCGATTCTAACCTCAGCCATCCTGGAGATGGTTTTCTGTGGTTTCCCCACTACTATTCCAGGAAAATGCCGGGATGGTTCCTAACTTGAGATCATGGCCGCTTCCTTCCCAATTCTTACCCAAATTACACTCACACACTCCACTGCAGCCATTACGATAAAACAGGTTATCTTGAAAAACATTCCACATACAAACGTAGGCCTGCCCAAAGCGTATACGGGTCTAAATGACCACGATGTTCAAGCCCTTCAAATGAAACAACAATTAAGTTTTGCTGATATGAAAAATGTACGAGATTATTTACGTAGATTGCATTAAAGGGTTGCATATCAGGTACAGTAAGAGACAACAGTTACTTTCATCCGATGAAATACGTAAAAATGTTTCGGGTTTTACGTCCCTATTATCTATTGCGGCTTTTGTGCCGGAATTGTGCCCCAAAGGGGATCTTTAACATGCCAGTAAACTTATTGACACGGTTTACTCGCTTTTAATCACCCTTACAGCCAACTGACAGCGCCAATAGATCCCACTATCTTGGTCTCAGCAGGTGAGAACGTTACTGTTGAGCTATGCAGCCAGTCATGAAATACGTATCCTATATGAGCTCCTTTCTTTCGTCTACGCTTGTGTGTGCGTGTGTCCTGATAGGTTTTAATTGGCTGGAGCAATGTCAGTGAAACTTGGTTTTCAGGTAGTGTTGACTCCTACTGTACCATGCAGCTTATTTCTCCCTTATGAAAATAGCATTATGAGATCTACATTTGTCAATATCTGTTGCTACTTTGTAACTTGTGTTCGACTGCGCTGATTTTAATTAAACTTGATAATGAGTTAGTGTTATTTCCTGCGCACCTTTACTACTTTGACACTCGATAACAGTCTAGCATGGCGCCACCACGATATGACTCTAGTCAACAACGATATTGAGCGTCATAAAGGACGTTCCTAGATGTGTGTTTCAAAGCCGTAGATTGGCTGCGTGGCTCAGAAGTAAGGTTTGTCGCATGTTGTGTCCATGGGAGTTGGACTGAATTCTGATGGAGTCGGATGGCATTTAAAATTGCTTACAGTAGACTACCACAAGTTTACTTTTTGTTTATATTGTTTCATTTAAGGGGCTTGGACATCGATGTAATTTAGCCCCATGTACTTAGAGTTTGTCTGATAACCTGTGTTTTGTGGTGTCTGTAGTAATAGTAGTAGTAGTAGCAAAAGTAGTAGTGAACCCTTCAGTATCGCAGTGTTTATATGCAAGAATCTTGATCAAGGGGTCGCGCTCAGTTCATAGTGTGATGTTTACGTTCGCCAAACAACATGCTCTACTGAGGGAAGGGTCATAGGATTAAAACTATAATTAAGAAAGGAAGTGACAAGACGTAAAATAATAACATAATTTAATGAATATTTGTGCAAAAAAATGAATATAGACAACAACAATAATAATATTCCTCCCTGAATCTTCCCATGACAGAAATATCTATCAACGTTGAGGAGTCAGAGGGATCTCCCCCTCATAAAAATGTGGATCCAAGTTCCACTAACTTGCATTGGGATTTTATGTACGCGTAATGACTAACTACGAGGAATGAGTACTTGGATGACTGTTCGTTTACAGCGGGTAACATCCACGATGCTTACGAACAATCATCTCGTAAATCAACGTTTACGGATATAGGACACAACACTAATAAAAACCCTTAAAATAAATGCTGACACACAATCTAAAATCTAATATTTACAGGAATCTCCCTCGAGACCCTCCTTCAGTGCGATGACGCATCTGACAAATGAGCTGCCAACACGGCCAATTGCTCAATACACAAACAAGGAAAAGACAGCATCGCACGTGACTGCACGGGTCACTAATACGGAACATAAACATGGAATTAAACCAACAACAACAAAAGCCTCACCGGCTGAGATTACCTTATATGAACAAAAATGCACGTTAAGCTAACGCTTCGGTGATTATAGTGATTCGTAGGCAACTCCCATTTATTTAAACAATTTTTATCATCGATCAGTTCTTATACTGTGTTTCAAGTAATTTTACGGAGCCAACAAATACTCCACTAATGACCTCGATGCAATCTTTTCAGCCCGCCTTGTGAAAACAGCTTCCCCCCCCCCCCTTCCTCAACTCTTGTCATCGTCCAGCTCCAGTGTGTAAAAATAACTTGACCAACTGTCCCGTTATCTCGTAGAATCAACAGCAACAAATCTCAACCACATAAATATATGGTAAGACATTAATCGATATAGCCACATATGTCCTCGCAAGGTAACGATATGTACTTGGCACCAAGCTGACAGAAATCAGTCTACGCTGAAATTCCCGCTTGTAATGACCAATAAAATACACACACACACACTGCTGGGAATGACATAACATTTTTCACACAGGTCGGTTGAATCAGATGCTCACAATCTATTTAAGAAATATTAAAACCTACGATAGAGCTGACTGCTCTTCGCCACAACTCACATTGCTCCAAAGGCAATAACCTCACTGAATCTGATCAATAATAAACATTATAAAGATTAATTTACCCTCCAATCTACTGTATGATTATATTAATTCAGTCCTACTTCTGAAACACAATATATCCCCGAGAGACGTTTCTTAACCGCATTGCGTAAACATATGCAAACACGGTTGTCCACATAGCCACGTTAGTTAAAACAAACAAACAAGAACTTACGACTATGAAAAATTGTGCGAGCTGTTTCCATGCAAAAGGTGTGTCAGACCAAAACTAAATACACTACGTTAATCAACACAAGCAAGATATTTACAAACAAAATATGTCCCATATACCATAAGTTAACTTGTCAGATAATAAGAATATTATGCAGTACTCATCCTCGGCCAGTCACCCGTCAGCGAAGATCTGCAGCCATCTCCCTACTTAATGCTGCTTAGCTCATCTCAAACATCTTGACGGAGTGTTGACAGTTCCAAACTTCTTCCAGGATAAGCGATGTCATCTCTCGTGCTGATGCAAAAAGTTATAGATTATTACACACTCGATATCTGTCTACTAAATTCACCGTTTTAGGTACTTATTTCCCACAGAACAGTCTGTTGGCGAATTGTCGATGATACTGTCCCTACAAAATAGTATTGTGACTATCTATCACACTGAATTTAACACACATTTGTATTAATAAAAATCTGTGTCCTCATGACACGCAAAGTACAAGTGCCTACGTCCTCAGACGCGCAAAATGTAATAATAACCTGTGTCTTCCGACACACACAATCTAGTAGTAATGTCTTGGCTCTTCACGCCACTTATAAATGAACTGGCCCTAGGTATCGATAGGGGGGGAAATTATATAAAAAATTCTCAAAATAATAGTGGTACAGGAATGAAACAAATATCACTGAACTCGTAAATTTGCGCAGGTCAAGAATATGCCCGTTAATTCTAGAATCGATCGTAGAGATGTTGTCTAGCCGATCTCCCGCGTTAATGCTAGCTATCGCGTGCCCAAGCTAGACTTGGCGCGTTCGTAAGCATTCATCTCCCATTGGTTCCACTTTTTCGTTACCTTCGCGGTTTTTGTCAGACCTCGGCCTCGTAGGAGTGTCCAGTAGTACCATCAGCCACTCACGTTACTGCATTATATTTTTTCTAGGCGCGAATAGTACAATGAACATGCCATAAGCGTGTCTCACCACGCGTCCCTTCTATTTTGAGGTAGCCACCACCTGTCCTTCTGAAACATTGCTAGGCTCTTTCTTTTCACAATCCTTAAGTATTTAGCCTTTTGTCAAACTGCTGCAGGTATGTCCCCACTGTCTCCAACAAATGCTTGAAGTTTCCTCATCTTCGTCTGGCTATTTCATGACGCTGGTGGAAATATTAATTAATTGTAGAAATAAAACATCGAATCATTTATCCATCAGAGGAAAAAGGGTTCAGTAGTAGTAGTATTAGTTGTTGTTGTTGTGATATAAATAGTAGTAATATGTGTGCAATTTAGATGAGAATTGGGAAGGAGGCAGCCGTGGCCTTAAGTTAGGAACAATCCCGGCATTTGCCTGGAATAGAAGTGGGAAACTACGGAAGACCAGTTCCAGGTTGGTTGAGGTGGAAATGGAGCTCATCTTCCCTCAGTTTTGCCTCACTAGACTGCAACCTGTTCTAGCCCTCAGACCAGAATTAAATTTCTTAACAGAGCTGGGAAACGAACTGGAACCTTTACGAAGAAAAGGGGGAGGGGGTTATTTTGATTGGTTTTCTTTTTTTTTTCTTTTTAAGAATGTGTTAATGAAGTGTGTAAATAATTCAAGTAATATTTCTTTCAGACTTAGGGTGATGAAATATTTGTTATTCTCCGTCTAATCCGATTGAGCACAATCGTATTGACCGACTGGAAAGCAATTCTGTTAATAGAATACTTAAGCAACACTGAAAAGTGACTTCTAATACTTCAAGATTTACAGGTACATTAAATATCCCCTTCTGGGCTTAATTCTGGTACTCCGGTATTTCTAAATTCATATAACATTAATAGTATAAGCCCTGGCGAGATTGACGACTTTGCCTGTGCAAATTACAAGATTAAGGTGCTCTTTCTAGTGTCCTAATCACTCAAGCGTTGCAAAACGTGGTATGACGAGGCTGTACTATCAAATAAAGAGTCATTTCCTAACGTAGCCTATGAGAAGTATAACATGTCAGCCAATATAACGGCAGGAATAGAAATCTGACTGAAGGTCACTATGACGAGCTTCGCAATAATAGTACCAAATGGGTGTAGGTACAGGAGCCAACGGAAAAGGGAAATTGAATGATATGTAAATAAAAAAGGGACAGTCAGTCTGAAAGACTAGACTTTGTATCATTTTAAATGCTACAAATGCTGAAAAATGCTAGAAAGGCTGGAGGCTTCTCGCTTCGCTCGAAGTCAAAGACTCTTGACATGTTAGAAAATTATCTGCATAATACTTATCTTGCTTATCTCGTTTCAAATTACTCGCGAACGGCAAGTGCAAACCAAGGGCAAAGCAAGGTCAAGCGCGCGGGATGCCGCACGCTCACCAGAGAGCGCGGGGACGTGCCCCTTCCATCCAGTCTAAAAACACTTATAGTGGGCGATGTATTGAAGACTTTTTTGTAGAACTGTTCATGCTGACCAATTCTTACGCTCATAGCATATTGATATTTTTAACGGTTTGCCCAGCGTAATCTTAAGAAGCGCACGGACGCCAAGTTTGTTTTCGACTTTTTCACTGAAATCGTTACTGCTTGGCTTCCTTTGATCATACATAAATTATTTTCTACAGAATCTTTCCTCGAGATATCCTTTACAGAATGGTGAAAACCGCATCAAAATCCATACAGTGGTTCTCGAGATTACCAGTAACATCCAAGAATCGGGTTTTTTTGTCTTATACTAACGAAGTAGAGATTGTCGGGGAACACATGCACCAAGCGGTACTATGACGTCACACACCTCAGTGCATCTGGGTACATTTCGTCCCGTCACCGTAAAGTAACGCCAGACCCCAGCGTAACGACGAAGTCGACAAGATCATTTAAAATTATAAAAAATATATTATTATGTTAGTCGCCGGCCTCTCACCACTGGGTCCGTGGTTCAAATCCCGGTCACTCCATGTGAGATCTGTGCTGGACAAAACGGAGGCAGACAGGTTTTTCTCCGGGTACTCCGGTTTTCCCTGTCAAAATTTCATTCCAGCAACACTCTCCACTATCATTTCATTTCATCTGTCATTCATTTAATCATTGCCCCAGAGGAGTGCGTCAGGCCTCGGCAGCCGGCACAGTTCATATCCTCGCCGCTAGATGGGGGCTTCATTCATTCCATTCCTGACCCGGTCGGAGACTGGAAGCAGGCTGTGGATTTTCATTTCATATTATTATGTTAGTCTATGTACCAAAGGAAACAAATTACATTACTCACAGCCAACGCACTTAAAAGTAATCCCCCAAGGGTTCCACATGTACTTAACAGCGATGAGAAAGGCGTTGCATAACATCAGCTGTGTGCAATTCATCTACGAGGAAAAAACAAGAAGTAATTTACCAGTGAAGTAACAGAAAAGACTGCAACACACTTTTTGGTTTATAGCCGATACAAAGTTTTATAAGTAGACAAGAGCATTTCAAGTCAAGCAACAAAGCCGAATAATAACAGTCCAAAAAGTATCCATTGAAGAAATAAATGTGGGCTCACTAGGCCAGATGAAAATAGCTATTTTGAAGGATTATAAAGAATTTTAGAAATGGAGGGGAAATGGAAATGAGGATCGTCTTGAATAAGTCAGATGAGCTTATAGTAGATCCTACGGAAATCACTGGAAAAGTGTAAGGATTTTGAAGGCTTGGTGAATGTAAATGGAAACCCTTCTGGTAATATTTCAGATTTCGTGATCCAGTGGGAGGAAAATGAGGACGAGAACAGAATATCGGCTGAGGAAATACTGTAAAATGGCAAATAAATTACAGTGCCTCAAAGCATCAGGTTCAGGTGGAATTAGGCCAGAAATTGTGACTTGCAGTAGAAAGGCAGGAGTAATATAACTTCATATCATAATACCGTACACTAAGCATGCGATCAAGGTAAGAAAAGGACGAAACTAATTTACCAGTGAAGTAACAGAAATGACTGCAACACAGTTTTTGGTTTACAGCCGATACAAAGTTTTCTAAGACACTGTAGAATGGGGTGTGTGTGTGAATAGAGAGAGTTGTGTGGGTGTTTTGTAAATCTCGAGAACAATAATATGACGAGCGTCCTGAAAGATTCCGGAATTAAGGGAAAGCTGTTACAGGTAATCAAATGCTGATAATCAGGCTGCAATGACAGTTGTTGGCACGTTGAGATTTTGGTTAAATGTGGTGACAGGAGTCTGACAATGCTGTAATCTGTCACCATTACTCCTCATTCCGAACATGAATAATTTACTAAAGGTGATAAACTGCCAGGATGGAATTCATATTCATGGAAACAGTAAAACCAGTTAGGTTTATGCTCTAACAGCAGAATCCAATGAAAGCTTGTAAGTTATGTTGGACGTTGAAGGTGGGGGTTGTGATTGTTGTTCTAAGGTCATATGCCCCTAGAACGTGAAGAAAACTGCTCGGATAATGTAAAAAGGTAGAATGCCCGGTAGGAAGCTGTGAAATAGAGAGGGGGGTTTTAAGCGTGTGCTCTCTGAGTATTGTAGAGTTTTGATGTGTAGCATTAACAAGACAGTGCGTTACAGTTGTAATATACTCTATTCTGCTGGGAGATTATATAATTGATAATTTTACGGGATTAACAACCTTTTTTGCAGGGTATAACCGTCGCCAGGGTGTCGAAACCTTGCTCTAGAAGAAACTCTTACGTGCCAGTAAAGTGACTCGGGTCTCTTACATTTCCGAACTCTTAAATTCAAACCGACTCTGGCGAAATTCAATCCTGCAACCGTGGAATAATAGCTATAGGTGAAGAAAAGCAAGCTTATTGCTAGATATTAAGTGCAAAGATTTGATTTGAAGATGAGAGGTTTAAGAACGAATGAGATTCCAATGCCAATTGCAAATCGGCCAGCGTGACTGCATCATCGGCCACATTACCTTGGTTTTAGGTTTTAGGCCATGGGGTGCTAATTTCTGTATCAAATAGCTACCCAATTGCCCTCACGAGTTTGTTCGCACCCCGTACAAGCCTTCACTTCAAATCTTAATTTCCTAGTGGACCTGTGTATCGAACCAAAGGTCTCCTGGGTAAGAGGAAAGCCTCTACACCACAGGGCCAACATAATAAATATAATGGTAATAACCCCACACAAGACACGGCACAAACCTAGAAGAATTGCTGAGTTATAATTATTATTATTAGTATACAGTAGAACTTTGTTGTAACAACATCCAAAGGACTTATGTTGTTATAAACGAGTGCCATTGTAGCCGAGATTCATATTTTCAGTCTAGTGAGGTGGGAAATGAAGGATAACAAACTTATTAGCCTTATTTCATTTCATTTTGTATACTGTACTCATTTTAAAGCCTACATGAACTTACACTAAAATTAAAACAGTTTGTCGAGTGGGCCTACTCACTAAATCCCGCCACTCATTTTAGCGAAAGTTATGTTGTGACGTTGTTTTAATCTGTCAATCCACACACGGTTGCACACAATATCTTCATATGTCAATTCTTAGCAAATTCCTCTGCTGTCACCATAAGGAGAGGTCCACTATTAGGTACATTGTAGCTCCTCTGTTGCGCTTCATCCACGTCACACCGTTCAGGTATTCGTAATCCCTTAATTTTCGGTCCATTCTGTTCAAATGCAGCAACAATTGTATCCTTGCTCTTCCAAATCGTTTGGGCTGTGGAATTAACTAGCTCAAATTGACGACACACATTCATTCCATTCAGGATAGCCACTGTTAAAGCCGGGATTCGAACGTCAGATTTCAGGACTTGCTGCAGCTCCCCATCTCGGTCGTGGTGAGCGATTTAACGCGCACTGCTACGCCTCGAGTTTAAATACGAAGAACCTCTTAAGCATATTTAATCATTTAACTGGCGGCTTCAGTGGCGTAGTCGGTAGCATGCTGAGCTTCTATGCCCAGCGGGTTCAAACCCGGCCGAAGCCGTTGGATTTTTAAGAGCGTTAAAAATCCCTCAGTATGCCTTCCTTCGGAGGGGAAGTAAAGCCGGCTGCCCCATGTCATAGATTTATGGCATGTTAAAGAACCTTCCACTAATTGCACCTGTGTGAAGCAAAATTGGATAGGTAAAGAATGTAAACAACGCTCTTAGGTTTCTAGGTTCGTTGCCAAGAGCAGACTGCGGTGGCGTCTAGTAGCTAAGTTCTGAACTTGGCCTAGTAGTCGTTGGTGGTGGCGCTTGGCGGCAAAAGTAGGAACTATTTGAAAAATTCAAAGTTGCAGTACTTAAATTATAAAACAGATAACACACACTAATACAGTCATCACAATTAACACCGGTTATCAGACAGATTCTACACATACCCAAAGTACACGGGGCTACATGACCGCGTTGTCGCAGCCCCTAAACTTAAGAACCAACCAACCAACCAATCATTTAACTCCACTTTATGTCTTGAGCCGTGTATCCTTCATTTGCAGCAATAACAGTCTCTACTAATATGAGTACCTTAAAATTAGACTACATTGCTCCACATGGAATTCTTTCACAGATGTCAATCCAGCTGTTTAAACCCCGTGCAAATTTCTTTCCTTGTAACGTAACACTTTAGGATTGACAGTCTTGATCGTTCACATCAGTTTCAGCAATTTTACATGTGGAACGAAGTTTGACCACATGGACCAAAGTAGCCTGATCTTTCCACACACTTTCTGTTCCCTTTTACTTTTTCTAGCCTTTGTTCTGGATATTACGCAACATTTCATGCAATCCATACTCTGATATGAGCATTTTTGTTGTGGTAACATTAGCATGTTATATCCATCCTTTCATATTCAAACTAGTCAAATGTTCCATAAGAGATAACATGGTACTCATACCTTTTGCCGAAGAATTTTGTAAAATTACCCTTTACAAAAGATTTCCTCATTATAATGTCATATACTGTATTTTAGGTAATGCCTTTTAGAAATGATCACTTTGCTAGTGAAATACCAGCCTAACGAAGAAGTGCCTTTCTAAAGTCTGGAATAGCTCTGAAAGCAGGCGCGGATCTAGAGTTTGGTTTTTGCGGGGGGTCAGAGAATCGATCTAGAGTTTGGCTCTGGGGGGGGGGTGTCAGAAAATCGAAATTGTTAAGAAAAATGGTATCACTAAAAACGCAATCACAAAATAACCAAACGTACAAAACCACACCAATTTTTTTTTGCAAGCTTCTTGGATAGAAATTTTATGCGTTTAGCGCACCAAAAATATTCGTACAAATTGCAACGGCGTGTTTTGCGACTTTTACATCGAGCTTCGAGAAAAGTATGAAGGTACGTTACAGTTTCGGCAAGTCGAGTTGGTACCGACAAAGGGAGAAAGTCACAGTTTAAATTGCCAACCAAGCTTGCAGTTTGGACGTCGGCAAAAATTTTTGGTGCAAAACAAAGCCCCAAATTCCTATTCGTGCATTGCTGCACATTCATCGTGACATCACTATAGACATCGATTCGGTAATCACAAGGTTTGCTAAACAAAATAGACGAGTTGATTTTGTTGTATAAATAATAATCGTTTTTATATAAGAGGTTTGAAGTTGTAAATATGTACAGTTGTAACAGAACATAATAATTCCAATAAAGATATTTCAGTATTGAATAAAATGAAAAAAATGTTTTTCAGTTGAAATTCGTTAAGTTTTATTTGTCTGGTAATTGTCGTTTTCTGAGTTTGAAAAAAAAGTCTCCGTTTGGGGGGGGGGGGGGGGGGGTCATGACCTCCGTGACCACCCCCCCCCCCCTGAATCCCCGCCTGTCTGAAAGGATATTTGAAAACATAAAAACTTAAAAATAATAGTTAATTGAGGGCAACCAGATGCCAGTGTTTGGGCTTCTTTTAAAAATATACAGTATTTTTGGGTATTGTGCCAGTTTGGTTTACATATACAGTGTTTGTTGAAATATTATCTTAATGTATAAGGCGTGATCAAAAATTTTCCGTTTGAGGGTACTGTTGCAGCGTATATGCAGCGTAGCGCGACTCCAATTCGGGTATATAAGCACGGACAACCGACAGCGGTGGCTACGCTCGCCAAAACGCAGCGTTAGGCTATGGGGCCAAGCTCTCTGCTGACTCGGTAGGGGCTCGAGACCTACCGTCGGGCGTCCTTGAAATGGTTTCCCGTGCTTTTCCATTTTCAACTCCAGACAAATGCTGGGACGGTACCTTCTGACAGGCCACGGTCGCTTCCTTCCACATCCTTGCCCACTTTCATCCATTCAGCTCATCTCTTATTCCGACGCGCAGGTTGCCCACGGGCGTTGGTCACATTCGTGACAGTATAATGTTTGTATTGTTCTTCGCGAAAGCCCTGTTTGACTGTTCGCCTTTTCTCTTCCCGAAAACTTCCAAACAAATTAATATAATAAACACTATATTGTATTATTAATGTATTAATTTATATATAGTTAGCTTCGTTTTCTAAAATCTTACCTAAGTGTTCCAGCACGCATATTCTCAGCCATCCACACTCACAGCGTCTACTAGTGTGCTTTGGGCTTCAGCATGTCAGTGTTGGAATGACGTCAGCTCGACCTTCTCTCAGCCAATGGCAAGACTCTGAGGTCACGTGGGCTACTGGTTCGTGAGCCTTCTACCGCTCCCGTATAAAAGACGCTGCTTGGTGGTGTCCTCACTCACTCATCCAGATCAGATTGGCATTCTGATCCCAGTATTCTGATCACTCATTCGGATCAGATCCTCATTCTGAACCACACTGCATTTGCTTCGGATGACTTCGCACGCTGCCACACCTCATGGCGCTCGTCACTTCGCTACGATGTTATAACGGAACAAGTTAAGCCTGAACCTTCCGATGCGCATGTGCGTCCAGGTGCATTACGTCATCCCCCCGCCTGGATTCTTTGTCAACCAGTGAGCACATACTTCGTCACGTGCTGGTTAGATATTGCCAAGTAGTCATTATTCCCAGAACCTTGGCAGGGTACAGATGCTGTCAAGGCATGCGAAGCAAGACTGAGCGGCTCTGCTCTTTGACAAGCATGGCAACAAGCTTGCTGTCAGGAGTGTGTGAAGTGGGCGCGCTCTCATTTCATTACCACCAATACCAATGCTATGTCACTGAGAATGCTCCTATTCGATACTTTATGCTTGCATAATATAACCACGACGAGCTACGAGCAGCCCCAAACAGCTTGAGCACCAAAGAGGGGAAATCGCTTTTGCGCCTAGTGATCCCACCACTTCCCCTCCTAGACGAGACTCCGCCATGACAGGCCAGGTCTAACTTGCCACGCTATACGAGGTGCCACGCTGAACACATCTCTCTAGACTGCTGAAATGTTGGCAACCCGCAGTACTCCAGCAGTCACACCTCAGACGGTATTCACGGCCACAGCAGTTTCGTGGCCTAGACATTACTGGTGTCATCTTCTTCAAGACAAGAAGAAGGAACGCTCATCTCTAGGCCATGAATGCCTCCCGCCGAAGAAATGGAAAAGGACTTCTTAATCAACATTTGGTCAGAAGAAAAGATAAGTTCAAATTGTATTAAGAAGCTAAATTATTTATAATTATTTTATCATGCTATTTTATACTTCAACCTTATTAGACTGAAATTAAGGCAAGCCTCATCATTGGGTTCACTTTCTTGGGTTCTGTTGAAAGACCCTTCCAATTTTTCAGGTTTACAATTACCAATTTCTGCTTACCTTTGTGTGCATTAGATGTGCATTTTTTATGTTAATATTTAAATCTTGTTATCTTAATAAACATATTTATACCTTGTTATTTAATTTTGGTTTTCTGGTTATGCACCTTTATGCCCACTGCCCGCACCGCTTCTGTCTATTTCTGTTTCACAGTAGCTATTTTGGTCAGGCTTAAGCTTACTTCCGTTCTCCCGTTATGGGAAAGATTAGGGCAGATCCTTCTCCAGGCATCGACTAGAAAGACCTGCACTTGGCCTCTTAGGAGGCCACACGACAAGAAAATAGCACGGACACCTAGGCAAGGGATTAGTGTTTTAGTCATGTCTTACCGAGGTGCGAGCATTAAATGCAGCAACGGGAACTATGGTGACGTTACTACCTAATGCGACGAAAGCTGGTGCCAACACTGAAGACCGGAATCGAAAGCATCGACGATGCAGTGGTATCATCCCTCGTCCCCTCGTCCCCTCGTCCCAAGAAGTTCAAGAGCCAAAAATCCGCTGGAAAAGTGATGCTCACCCAGTTCTTTGATTACGGGGTGCCATTGCTCATTGATGATTTCAAGGAGCCTGGTGTCTCCACCACTGCACAACACTGGAGAAATTAAGGCGAAACGTTCGGGATAACTGCAACAAAGGGTGCTGCTGCTTCATGATAACGCATACCCCAAACGTTGTAACGCAGAAGGTACGCTAACTCAAGTGGGAGACACTCGAGCACCCACCCTAGAGTCTTGATCTCTCCCCATGCGATTATCACGCCTTCGGTCGCTTAAAAAGGGCCTTAAAGGGTCAACGATTCTTGTCGGACGAGGATGTGCAGCAGGCGGTTATGGACTTCTACACGCAGCAGGACACAGTATTTTACCACGCGGAAATCTACAACCTGGTGCTTCGGTGAGATGAGTGCTTCAATCCTCACAGCGATTTGCCTGATTGGCATACCAGTTCTGGACTGGATGACAGTCAAACTGAAACTTTTTGAACACGCCTTATATGTTTACTAGTTTCTTATCTATACTAATATAATAAAGCTGAAGAGTTTGTTTGTTTGTGTGTTTAAACGCGCTAATCTGTGGAACTACCAGTCGGATTCAAAAATTCTTTTTGTATATGATAGCCAGATTCAAGAGGAATAGTTTAGGCTATGTAGCATTAGGCTACACCTCTCAGGTAACCTTAAAGATTGATGATTGTTCAGTAAATCGTAAGAACAAGCGCTCCCGAACAGCTTCAATAATGCCTAAGTCTTTCGTTGCCTGGCAATGCGGGCTGCATCACGTTGCCCTTACCAGTGTTCTGATGCAGAATTGCGAGCTGCTTATAAATTGCAGTAACGGGGAGTAATTAGTGAAAAAAGATTTCGTAGGCCCCTTAAAACAGTTATCGTCATCACAATAGTATGCCTCTGTATAAGGGCGATGGTGTTGGTGCAATATACTGAGGTTATCAGCTTGAATAAGCGTTGGTGCTTTCCGATCCTTATCCTTGAGCGCTCCAGTTCTGTAGTAGTATTCACTATAATCCATAAAACAAATAAATCCACTGGGCAAAGCTGGGCACTACTGCTAGTAATACATAATGCTTGAATGATACTTGTTGGAAGCACGCGCACAATTAAATACAGCACGGACAACTACTGCATCCCCGAGGTGGGACTCAAACCAGCAGCAAACGTAGTGCACTTTTTCAGAGCCTCACTCTTGACTCTGAGCTACGCATGCCAACGCTTTACACCCGGAGATTCAATGGGAGAAATTAGTCTGTTAGTCAATTATGAAGTTCACATGTTTTGTACTGAAATGCGGTAAAAAATACACTGAACTGATGATGATGATAATAATAATTATAATAATAATAATAATGGCATGTGTTTAATGACCCTTTCAACTGCTGTGGCTATAGGTAGAGCCTGCGCGGATAAACAAAGAGTTATCCACATCCGCCCCGCATCCGCACGACTGTTATCCGCATCCGCTTCACATCCGCAGGACTTTTATCCGCATCCACATGTTTGCTATCCGAATCCACTGACATTACAATAATAATTTTAATTTATTACATTATTATTAGTGCAACACATTTAGACATTCGAGAAGGAAGTCGTTCCCCTAGGCTATGTATACCATGTGCTATGTTTAAAATGAATGTTATACAGCCAGAATTGCAACCATTTCCTGTTCGGAGTGTTAATTATGCTTAATGACATAACTTGAGATTAGCTTAAATCATCCTTCACTTGTCATGGGAAAAATCAAAACAGGAAATATAATTATGATATATCATAAATAACCGGGTGCTAGTTATGATATTCAGCAAGTTCGGATTGTATTCTAAAAACCATCCACAAATTAACTCCAAACATTATCCTCAGCTTATCCACTATCCCCACAGCCATGCAAAATATCTTCATCTGCGCAATGCGTTAGCTGGAGGTCAGAATGTTGTACCTAAGGGAATCTTAAACGTGCCAGTAGATCCACCAATACGACGTTGACGCAATTAGACACCATCGGACTGAGCCGGAATCGAACCCGTGATCTTGATTTTTGAAGGCTAACATTTGAACAATCGCCCAATTCTGCCCGACTAGATAATGATGAGTGATGACAACGGTGTGTCTGCTGCCGTACCTTTTCATTTATTGGTGCTGACAGTCGCTCGATACCTGTGCGCCACATAATGATGAATATAATGAATATGAATGTATTAGTACTCTATATTTCCTTTTCCGGTTTGAGGGCTGGAACGGGGTACACTCAGCCTCGTGAGGCAAAACTGAGAAGCAGTGGGTTCGATTCCCACCTCCGCCATTCTAGAAGTGGTTTTTCATGGCTTCCCACTTCTACTCCAGGCAAATGCCGGGATGGTCTGTCTCCTGAGTTTGAACAGCCCTTTCCACGACAGTTTTTGCAAACGACATACCATGGAAGTCCATATCGGTTACACGTACATTGCATGGCGTTACATGGTTCTTCAACTGTACTTTGGCAGACACATTTCATATTTAAGAGGTTGTCTGGTGCTGGGCGCAAGTCTGTTAATACCAGCTGAAATTCTCCGTCAACCAACTGCCAACTCCATAGTGTATGGATCAGGGGTTGGCTTATTCAGATTTTCTCAAATCAAACACTGCAAATGGGCTCTTAATAAATGGTATTTCGCTTCGTTTTATGTTAGAAGTAAATGAATTACTGTTTATCAAATTGTTATTTTTAACTGAAGTTATTTTCCTAATGCATTGTTCATAACGAAGCACATTTAGGATGATTGTCTCGATGTTACCTCAATATTGTGACTAACTTTACAACCAATTCCGACCAAACCTTCCTTCGTTACATTTTCGGATGATCCAAAATGTGAAGCCCATTCGAATAGGATTTTGTATTTTGTGATATTATTGAAAGCATAAGATTAACTTTTGCCAAATAACGCACTGGTTGATGGTGTCACACCCTGTTAATGCGTAAACAAAAAGTAAAGTTTTTCAAGCCTCCTCTCAAATAGATCTTTGCATGGCTTCAATGTCACGCACTCTATCAGATTGTGAGACAGACTGCAATAAAATGTTCTCAGAAGAATTATATTGCTACAGGATTAAAATACCAGTAGCCTAGCATCGGCTACTACGGTGACATGTTTTCCTGGGCCATGATAAAAGCTTCTTTTGTGATTAGTGTATCTGTATCACATTTTTCATGAATGACGTAATGACCCCTATCCTAAAAATTACTCCCCAGTATATTGATAAAGCGTTGCTTGTTGAGTTAGAAATAAATTCGTTTTTCTATATAATCACAGGCGATTTTTCATCGAAGACTACTACAACAGACGACTTCTTCACGTGCAAACTGTGTTCCATGTAAGTATGTTTGTCTACCGCTTATTATTCCCGTTTTCCAACGGGGTCGGGAGTGAGATGCGATGGAAATCCTTGTGGCGGATGGATTTTACGGCCGGATGCCCTTCCTGACGCCGACCTCATGAGAGGAGTTAATGATATGATATGATGATGATAATTGTTGTTTTAAGGGGCCTAACATCGAGGTTATGGACCCGGAGTTAATGAGAGATGGTGAATGAAACTGGGCTAGGATGTGGAAGGAAGCGGCCGTGGCCTGTCAGAAGGTACCGTCCCAGCATATGCCTGGAGTTGAAAACGGGAAACCACGGAAAACCATTTCAAGGACGGCCGATGGTGAGGCTCGAACCCACGCGTCTACCGAGTCAGCAGAGAGCATGGCCCCATGACCTAACGCTGCGCTTTAGCGAGTGTAGCCACCACTGTCGGAGTAACCTGTGCTCCCTATCTTCCATATTTGGTTTTTAATAACCAAGTTTAGAGTCCATCAGAACAGATACATGCTTCATGTAGGTTATGTTTGCAAACATACAGTGAGTAGTGCATAAATAATGCCGAACTATCACGATTGATTGATTTGTATGTTACAAGATCTAGAGAATCAATCAATAAGCGGTAAGCTCGTCCTTCCTAAAACTTCTCGCACTTAATTCAAAAGAGTTTCATTTTAAACATTAAAATGTACAATGAAATAAACGTAGTAAATGTGTTTAATATACAGAAGTTTTATACTGAACCCTTGCGAAGAAGCATATGTGACTCGATTTCGGGGGGTGTAACGGTCCATTTCGTAATGTTGTTGTATTGAGCGCTTCTTAAAATGCAGGGTAACATATAACAAAATATCATGCAGGAAAAAGTGAATACCAGGATTAAAACATATGAATTTAATTAACAGATCAACAAAATTTACAATATTTACAACAAAACACAAAGACTTCCCAAATGACACCCACTTGAATTATTAAAAGTGCCAAACCAGGCCTGATCTCAGGAGAGATCGTAAACCTCTGGACAAAATGTCCCAAATTACTGCAATGACATGTGCGTGTGCGTCTCTTCTACATGCGGTACGATGTGTACAATTAATGCGAGACCCGTTTCCATCCATTAAACCTTCAGGGGACGAATATGCATTGTCTTAGAGCTAGACAGACACTAGGAACACAATCTAAACACTAATTAACTATCCGACACTCCCTACACTGAATAAGACAAATAATTTCCGCATGAAATTGGAATAAAAGAATTGCCGTAGCAAAAAAACACTAAGGCCTAGAAATTAGGACTTTTGATATCAACACAAGTACATCAACACGTGACCAACAACAACAAAAAATACACACATGGCCGCTTGCCATTTTTATATGAAATACAAATACACCCGACGGGGTCAAGACAAACAAAAATATGAAGTATAAGCAAATAAAATGAGTCACAGAAATCACTAGGCTCAAGCCAACATTTACATCATAACAACAAATATTTCTTTCCATACGATATGCGGTATTCGTGATGGACATGGCAAACTCCCAAATTATTATGATCCAACGATCATTAAAGGAACAGGTTTGCTACAGATAGCGTAAAGGGGTCAGTCGGTCGTAGCTGGACTGCCTACATGATGAATCACCAGACATAGACGGGCGCAAAGTGGAATCTGCAACATCTGGCAACCCACGTGTCAAATACCTCGGCCTGCCGTAGCAATGGCTTGGGTCTCGAAGAAGCATGCTCCCAATAGCACATAATATACGTGTGTGTGTGTCAAAAAATATATCTTAGCATTTCCCACGGAAATCCAAGAATCAGCACAAGACCAGGTAAGGTAGCCTCCAAGAGCGCTCCTCCTTTCCAACAAAATGACACGATACACACACCAGAATCACACGTATGGGTTTGACGGAAACCTGAAATAAAAGACATAAATATTTCCACCGACTTGCGCTCCCAATCTAGTCCGTGACTGAAGCTCCTGAAAAGGGATATAAAAAACTCAAAATATAGAACTAAGGTGTTCTACAGTGACATCTTAACGGGTTGCGCTCGGCAACCCTAGTATGAATAAAAACCTGTTCGTAAAACATCTAATCAAATTCACCCCCTTCTCCTAATTTAAATGAATTTGAATTAAAGCACCATTTAACATCCAAGACAAACTTCGCATTCGCATGAATAAAAAAATCCAATGCACGCGCCATGCATATTAATAATGACTCATCAGAAAAAAACAATCAAACAAATTTGGTCATGTGCCAAAGTACATTTAAATAGATAAGAGTGCCGGTACGTGGAATCTAAATACTCAAGAAAACTATGAACAAAAATTATTTACAACGTTCCCGCGTCTAATCTAGCTACATATTGAATAAATCAATGGTTTGTACATCACCGAACAGCTTGCAGAAAATCAACCACCATCCCAGAGCATTTCCCACAGGAAAATTACTCCATCATCGCCGACATTCTGGTAGAGGCGTTGCACATCATCCCACCAATCGACCTTGTAGTAGACATCTTGGTATGGCTTCTTAAAAAGAAATGGTCAAATTAATATTCTATCCTGCTAGAATCGCTATGAGCTACTGGCTATCACTCAAGAGTCCTGGGCGATTACTCCACAAAGAACTGGCCCTATCTAAGCATTCGCTTGGTTCACACGCACATATAAATCACAAAAATTACACAAAATAAATATTACAATTTAGTCTGCCACGCAGCTGGCATTTAAAGGTCTCTCAAATTATTTATGCCGAGTAACGCTTATCTCAACTCGAGATCTCCACTCCACTTGGCGTGAACTCTGCTCCCTAGAGCACTATTAAAACGTTTGTTCAAACAGACGTGAACTAAGCCCCTCAGAGCTTCTTCAAATTGTGTCTCGAGCTACTCTCCAACGATCAATTTATTGGAAACTGGCCGAATGGAGTAGGGTAGGGGCAATTTAGAAAAATAATCTGCAGTTTTTAACTCACAGACTTGGGACTAGTATCAAACATCTTCTTTTTATCTGAACGTCTCAATGCTCTCATGCGGAATCATATCGGATCAGCGGTTCTTCATACACGTGGTTTCCCGCATTTTTTATGGCATGCTCATCTCCGCGTGGGTCAGGCTTCCTCTCTTCTGATTTGATGATTCAATCGAGTATCGGTTGGAAATTCACCTCTGGCACGCCCATAATGACGCCAAATTGTATGCGCGCACACCCTGACTTTGGCCTTGAACTCGACTTACCAGGTTGTCCACAGGAATAGCTACCAACGCCACTTCTGTCGCAAGCGATTGCAACACTCAACTTGTCTTCCATATCTCACTCCAACATGCACTGCCTGGATAATAATAATAATAATAATAATAATAATAATAATAATAATAATAATCATTAAAACTTATTGATCGGCAAATCAATAAGGGTTCAATACATTAACAGATAATTAACGATCGATACCTAAAATTTTCACTGAAGTATTTCCTTCCCCTTCTGATAGCAAATATTTTAATAATCTAGAAATATTGCTGTCGGACATTGAGAGAGAGATTCCATACCTACAGACCGCAAGGCAGAATCGATTCACATCCAAGCGCATAAGAAGTTTAGGGCTGCGCAGTCTTTCAGGAATAAATGGAATGGTTTCTGGTCGATAGGGGTGTTAGACGGTGGTATGAACCAAGATTGGCATTGAAGTTAGCACTCAAACTCATGCGTCAATTTCTCCAATAATATATTTTAAAATATCACTGTTACGGTATATTTGTAAAAGTGTCAGTTCTTCACTACTTCATCTTGGGACGTGACTGGGCACCTCCATTAAACTTACATGAATTATCAAATTCCCGAATAGCCTTTTAAAGGTCCATGATGTTTGTTAAGAGCACTTTTTTTTTGCACTCCTGCATATTTCTTTAGTGTATTCTGAGCATGTGTTGCGATTGGAAATACTGTTGTTAGATAAACGGACTGTCCTGTGTGTGCGAAACAGACTCGAGATCTCCCACACTACTCAGCTCAGGCAGTTATATAACATTCAACAATTTACTTATGAAGAAATTCGTTATGTTTTAAAAACAACCGAGGACAGGTGAGGATTTACGGAGAAGATGGCCAACTCATTTCAGGTATGTCGAGTGTGCAGAGCGATGTTTGCAAATCTTGTGACTTCATGTAACAGTTGACCTTGTATGATTAGAGCAGGCGTAGCTGTAGCTGTCAACGTCACTATGGACTTGCCGCAAGAATAGTGTGTGATCGATATAGCCTACGTTTGGGAACACTTATACTTCCCTAATTAATTCATAAAAATCTGACTACTGAAGTTAATCGTCCGTTGTTAATTGTAAGTGTTTTGTTACAACCAGTCGCTGCACACGAACATCCTAAACACCAGTTATACTTGTAGCGAAAATCTAAACTAACTAAAGTAAGCATTGTATAAGTTAATGGTGATAAATAAAATGATGTGTATTTTTCTTTCGTTCCATACAAAATACTTCATACCAAGATCGTAGTATAGAATTTTCCATCGTTAAGTTACGTTGCCTTGTGATCACCGCTCACAAAAGTCTGTTCGCCGAGTCGAGATAGTGGAAGTAAACACAGTTGTACACGAGATTGCAGGGCTGCCCGCAAGGGGTGCATAGAGCTGTGCTTGTTGAACGTACGCCAACTTCAGTGCTGTGTACAGCCTACATGTGAAGCGGGCTGACTTATCGGTTACATGCTACAGTGCGGTTTATTTATTGTTCGTTTATGTATTCATTTAATTAATTAATTAATTAATTAGCTCTTTACCGACAGTAGTGGCTACGCTGGTTAACGCGCAGCATTAGGTCATGGGGCCAAGCTCTCTGCTGACTCGGTAGACGCGTGGGTTCGAGCCCCACCGTCGGCCGTCCTTGAAATGGTTTTCCGTGGTTTCCCCATTTTCAACACCAGGCAAATGCTGGGACGGTACCTTCTGACAGGCCACGGCCGCTTCCATCCACATCCTTGCCCAGTTTCATTCACCATCATTCATTTCATCTCTCATTAACTCCTCTCATGAGGTTGGCGTCAGGAAGGGCATCTGGCCGTAAAAACCATCGCCACAAAGACTTCCATCGCATCTCATCCCCGACCCCGTTGGAAAAACGGGAATAATAAGGGGTAGACATACAATTAATTAGCTCTTTACTGCTTATGACAGGCAACAGTATACAGTGCAGCTCAGCACTACTGTGAGTGCAGCAAGTCTTTTCTTTTCTAGGGCCACGGCATGACTAATGATCTCTGAGCTTCTTTGCTACCCCTAACCGGCAGAGCCGATGACGTGAACTGGACGTGTTTCCCTGTCCAGGCAGTCCTGACCACGTGTAAGTATTTACGCGCACTATCTCGACTCGGCGAACAGACTTTGTGGCAACAAGAAGCTAAATTCTTTTCTCCTCCCCCCAGGGGCTCACATCTAGTGGGACGTGGGTTGGCGACCACGGGACCCCAGCTGAGTACGACATTGCTTCCACTTACTTGTGCCGAGATCCTCTCCGTCTTCTTTCCTGTCGAACTCTCTTGGTCAACTCTTGTTCTGTTCCGACCCCAACGGTATTAGGGTATCCGAGGCCTAGGGAGTATCTTCCTTTCCCGCCTTACTTGGCCCTTCTCTCATCTTTCTTCGAGAGATCGGCCGTCTTTTTCTTTTCATTGTATTTCCTTTTCTCTTTAAGATTCCCGCACTGTTTTGTGAATTGGCTCCCCGTGTATCTAAATTACATTTTGTGAGTATTTTGAATCTCAAGTACATTTTGTAAGTATTTTCAATCTAAATTGAATTTTGTAAGTACTTTGAATTTCAATTGCATTTTGTGAGTATTTTGAATCTAAATTACATTTTGAGCGTATTTTAAATCTAACTTACATATTGTAAGTCTTTTCCAACTAAATTACCCTTTGGGAGTATTTTCAATCTAAATTCCATTTTGTACGTATTTTCAATCTACATTGCATTTTGAAAGTGTTTTGAATCGTGGGCCGATATACTTGTGCGTATTTTGAATCTAAATTACAGTTTGTAAGTATTTTCAATTTCAATTGCATTTTGTAAGTATTGAACCCAACGGTATTAGGCTGACTGGTGTCGAACCTGGATCTCTGGGATAAATGAGAACAGACTAGAGATACCAGCAAGAAACGAACACAAGATCGTTTGAGGGAGTTTAAGCTATAAAAACTCATAGAGAAAGGACACATTAAATCACTGTTGTGATATGAACAAATTCTGACATTATTTGTTACTATAATCTAGAAAATATTAGCAGAATACGGCAGTAGGAGGCATACAATTCTGGACTTAGTGCAGAGAGTTAGAACTCTTGACAGATTGCAAATGAGCCTGGAATAGAGGCGTGGTTTCGTGGAGCCATGCCAGTCACTATGACCTATTTACGCTGTCTGAGACAAGGCAGGACAGTAATGTATGGGCAAGTGAATCCCCGACACATAAGGAGATGTCCAGTGGGGTGAGAAGATGCCAGAATAATTTAATGATTACTCGTGAATGGAGTAACTCAGAGACATGAGGATTGCACCTATGTGAATGTATTGCCATGAGGCTAATTATCAAGCCGTTAAACATTGAAATCGAGGCAGATTTAATGTAACGCAAAATGACACTGAGGAAATGAGGCCAGCGCCAGAATCTGACCATGTCTTCGGGGAAAAACTAATGACGCGACTTGGGGACGCGCTGGCAAAGGCAATTAATATTAATTAATTGGCCGATCGATCCTCGGACACACAGGTGGATATGTGATTAGCGAGGCAAAATAGACCAGGAAAACGTTATTTCAAGACCAGAGAAGCACGGAGAGGGGAGATGAAGCTCCAAAGAAATTTTAGACCTACTTTTTGCATCCGAACAGATATAAGGTCAGTGGAGCGAGGAGTCGAGGTCAGTTGAACCATACTCTAGTGCAGAGCGCACACCGCCTGAGTCCAGAGAGGGGCGCGCGTACTTTAACAGTTTAAGTGCATCAACATATTGACCATGCAGTAAGGCACTAATTAAGAACAATTAATAAGGACAGTCGTGCCATACTTTTATAGTCGGCAGTACAAGTGACTACTATTGAGTACGCAGTAAATGTACCATGTGGGATACAAGTTAAGACAATGTCATATTAGGAAATCGTACCTCAGGACGAGGAGATATTATGTGGTATCATAATAATGTACGTGGAACTGTCCAATGTTTTGTTATAAGCAGATCATTCAGGGGGACTGTAAGTTCGGCCGAAGGACAATTGAAAGTGGTAATTGTACAAGTACAATGTACAATGGACGAGCGCAATATATAAGCTATTGGTTAGACATAATAATAGGATGTCGAACGGCGCAGGTATAAACTTTGTTATACGAGTGATGAAATTTCGCAGGGATACCACTGTAATTAATGCTTAGGACGATGTGGAAGCAGATCTATGCTATATCGGGAAATTATCTAAGGATAGAAATTGATAGACAGATTGGGGACCGTTAGGAATCATCAGGCAGAGTATCGAGACTTTCGAACGAGATGCGGGATATTCGTGAAGGACAGATCTTCAACGCCTGCATTTCTGAAATTCTGCAAGGAAGGGTCAACCATTAAGAAATGTACATAGTGATCGTGTGATTTTAGTGATTGTCATTTAAATATGTGTAAAATTAACAGTGTATAATTAATGTAACGTGTTTTGTGAAAAAGGAAGCGAGAGCTTCGACATGGAGAAGCAAATTGCAGTGTGTTTTGTAATGCAAAAATTATGTGAAATGTGTGTGAAAATTGAAATAATGCCTTGCTAATTTGCAAATGATGGCAGGCATTAAGGGAGAAATTGTAAGGTCGGAGCCACCAGATTAGCCAATGTAAGTACCCAAAACCATGATTTTGTAGTGAATGTAGTCCACTGTATGTTGAGTGACGTCAAAATTGTAGAGTATGCCAATAAGAGTCAATTTTGGGAGGCAGAACCTTCAGATAGTAATGTTGTATTGATTTTAGTCAAGTTGAGATGTCTTTGTCCATCATTGAGTGGATAAATCGTTACCACTAATGTAAAATGGCAATTGAGTTAAATAGAAACTTAACGTAACGAACACGGATGTTCGGATATTGATTATATAAATATGGTTACGTTGTGTCGGTATAGGGGAAATTTATGTCAGTAATAATAATAATAATAATGAGAATAAATGAATACACATCAGGGAGACTGTTTGTAAGCAAAATATATGTGCTAAGTTGGAATACTTGTGTATCCAAGCAGTAGTATTACGTGATGGGCTAAGCAAAGGAATTTAATATCAGAGTATATTATTACAATGGATAAATAAATATGCAAGAATAGGAACTGGAAGGGTTTAATAGTGAATTGAATCGCAGCTTGATTAATAAACTTATAAGAGTAATTGATAGAGATTATCTTACTAATTAAAGGACGGGATCATATCACAATGGTCATGGGAGCCAGGTAATCTAATCGACGTGTGAAATCTCGTATAGCCAAGGGCATACAGAGATATTATTATTTG
Organism: Meconema thalassinum; assembly: GCA_946902985.2. Classification (NCBI taxonomy): domain Eukaryota; kingdom Metazoa; phylum Arthropoda; class Insecta; order Orthoptera; family Tettigoniidae; genus Meconema; species Meconema thalassinum. Next base: position 206,049,970 of record OX336389.2, on the reverse strand, counting down.
CCAGAGCATATTTAGTGAAGGAAACCCTAGCTCTGAGTATTGCTATGAAATGTTCCGGGTTCGAATCCAGTGCTGCATGGGAGGATAACAATGGACACCTCAGCATGACACCTGATATCGACCGAGAACTAGCTATTGTTTGAATAAATTCAGCTCCTGGGAGTGAATTTGGACGGCAGGAAGTGGTACCTGACCGTGTTCTTTAACAAAAAGATGTCGGTTATCCCAATTCGACATGTGTTTGATGAATCTCGTTCCTTCTTATAAATGTAAATGGACCTGTTGAGGCCAGCTATTAATATCCTAAGGATAGGAATAAATGCTTAAACAATTCCATATTCTATCTAGCATACAGTTGCGTTAGATCATATGTGTTGTGCAGGTCATTGAGACGGCACTATTGTATTTGAAGCCACGTGCTACTGCTTGGAAAGAAAAGGAAAAAAAGGCAAGAGGGGGGGGGGGGGGGGGTTAACAAGTGGTGTGTTACAGCCCGCTGCGGACCCATTGTATACAGGAAGGGCCAGGGGGAAGAGAATTTAAACTACGCAGGCTTGGAGGGTGACATTTAGAGTGGAAATACTTTGAAACCCTGTTTGTTATAAAATAATTATTTTAGTATTGTATAATGAATTTGTGTGGTTTGAAACACATTGATAATTAAGGATCATTCTGATAACTTAATACTTGGCAAACTTATGAGATGTTAAAAGTTGCATTTTTATACTGACATTGTCACCTATTTCCGAAGGTGGATACCAGATGTCACACGCTACGCCCACGCAAGGGTAGCATAAAATCCCACCCGACACAACGGTAACGGAATCATTATGAAATTGAACTCATTACGGCATACATACAGTGGAACTGCAGAAAGGGGTAGAATTACAAGTAACAGTGGAGTTGCAAGTAAATATGATGTGCAACCCATAAATTGGTTAATGCATGGTAGAGCATTTTGGTGGGAAGAGAAATGCAGAACATAATTGTACGCATAATGTAAAGTAAAATGTGTTGAGAATAAACAACTAGATTGTGAAATTTAAGTGGTCACAATAGGTGACGTAAGATTGTTAGTACAGTTGTATGTGTATTTTACCAGTGCATCAGCGCACTTGAGAATGAATTTCATGTTAATCTCATGGTAAATGAATCAATAATCATTTGGATTTGCGAGGATAAAATGCGAATATTAGTGGATTGAATGTATAAGTTTTGCATTGTTTTGTGTTTTATTGTTGGGATTGTGTTTTTGTCTGTGTGAAGCCATGATTTAGAGCTCAATTAAAGTCTTTAGAATAGATTTGTGCCTTATTATTGTAGAGTTGATACCTTTTAGTCTCAGATCAAAAATATGCAACTGCTCAGTGGGTGAACGATACACGCCTGAGGACTGATGCTAGCTGGAGGCAGAAGCATGTTTTCCATGGAAATTATTCACATGGGTACAGTACTGTATTTTAAATCTCAATTGCATTTTGTGAGTAATTTTAGCCTAAATTACCTTTTGTAAGTATTTTCAATGTAAATTGCATTTTGTAACTATTTTCGATTACAAGTGCATTTTGTAAGTATTTTGAATTTCAATTGTAATTTTTTGAGTATTTCGAATCTACATTGCATTTTGTAAGTGTTTTGAACCTAAACTACATTTTGTACATCTTTTTCAATCCAAATTACTTTTGTGAGTATTTTCCAATAAATTAGTTTTCGTTATAGTTTCCATTTCATTGTCATTTTTGGTGTCACCCAGACCATTAGGGGCCGATAACCTAGATGTTAGGACCTTTAAGACAATAATTATTATCATCATCATCATCATGTAGCCTATTCTCCTACCAGACTGTTCTTGAACTTTGATTCTTATAGTTAAATATAATCATGCTCACAGTATAGAAAATAAGTGCGACACGCTGTGCTGACAATGAGCAGCACTTAGCATTATTATAAACAAGAACCTTTTTTTTCCTTCCTCCACAGCTACAAGTTCTCAATTGGCCAAATAAAATTAAACTTCAAAATATATCTGGTATATAACAGAAGAGACGACGACAATTTCCGTTCAATCTGTACATCACATGACATAGGTAAAGAACAGTTCTTATTTGGATTGACTAACTATACAGGAACACAATTGAAAACAACTTCAGACTCATAAGAGAAGAAGCATCTGTCAGCACCCTATATTATCCACACTGACCTTCAAAACTGTGCGCGTAGCTAACGAGCTTGGTGTGACGTACATCCTTTGGGATCATACAAGTTCAATCCAGAAAATTGTTGTATGATACTTTGTTTTCAGTTCCTAGTTACCTCATCCAATCCTAGTTTCGGCTCTGTCGTATCGGATATAAATCCCGGAGTGACAGTTGAGCAGGATTGTGCACAGCCCTATGAGATAACTGTGAGGAGATGTGGACATTCTATAAGGTTTCCTCGTCTCAGTAAGGGTACTTTCCTGTTACCTTGGAATCACTAAGCTCTTGGTCTGAAAATGTGGTCACAACATGAATTCTATATATAGGCCTACTTCTCCTTCAATAAATCTTGGGTGAATAGGAAACCTCACAAAGGGTGTTATGATTTCTTTCCAGAAGTGTAGTTGGCCTCTTCCAATGACGGCGAGTAGTTTTTTTTGCACGTTATTACGCCGTGGTATGATAAACATTGCAGAGTACCTACCAGTCATGGAACACTATTGAGTAATGCGTCATCAAATACCAATGCTTCATTTAGGGGGAGACAGCGCAATTTAATGATCTTTTCCTTGCGATTTTTGAGTTGGCGGTGCCTAGTAGCAGTTTCATCTTGATTGTCCGTCGGTAATAATGTACTTAGATGGCTTTTCGGTACTATATGTTCATAAGTTAACACTAGTCAAGGCTGGTGTAGGTCTATATAAATTATATTTTCATGACGATCTAAGAGACTTTATTGCATCTTGTGAGTAAACCATCCTGTATGTATGTTGCTTGCATGTTCTGGCTCCAAATCTTTCTACGGTTGAAGTGTGGCTTTTGATAAGGAAGTTTTGAAGACATCTGACATCCGCCACGAGATCAAGATCTCTTCATGAGCGTGGCGTCTCTTACATGATTGTGTGGGGGGAAGGAAAGGCTAGGCCTAGGTGTGCATTCATGATGGTACTACAGTGTTTTAAAATTGTGTATTTAATTAACCCATAATGACTGCTGTATGTCGTCCTGGAGTAGCTATGGAACACACGATAGTCAAGCAAATCAATCGATAACGCATGATTACCATCTAAATCACAGAGAATAACTACATATTTATGGTATACGTGATATGTATTATAGGTGTACGGAACATCAACATGCCAGTGCATTATGTATGGATCATTTCACACGCAAAGCATTCATCAGTTTTCTAATCGAAACTCAACCCACTGAACAGCCAAACTGAGGAGCTCCAATGCCCAAATCTGAACCCGTCCCCACAAGTTCTTCTCATTCGTGAAGTCAAGGATCAGGGGGTATCCTGTGTGAAACGTCCCCAGACACCACTCCCTACCATTGATGATCAAATTGTACAAACACATGCATTAGCACCCTAGTAGTAAGCGTAGTAGCTCCCTGCTTAGGCGCCCTAGTTTCAATTCTAGATTCTACCATGGAGGATTCAAATCCTTGTAGGCCTACGAGGATTTGAACGTGGTGCACCCAGCATCATCATAAAGACTGAGAAGAGATAATGATTAGAATTCAACTTAAGGTCATCCTAGAAGTACAGCATTTTACCTGGTTTCGTAATTCAACTACAGGTGAAAGTCGGTATGATACCTAACCTCACTCTTTCCAGTCCTTGGCCCAAATATAGGCTAGGTACACATACTACTGTATTACAGACGCCACTCCAAATACAACCGAATACACGGAAATTATGGTGATGATCATGATGATGATGATGCTCCAAATTCCTTAACGAAATAACAACAGCAACAACAAAGGCATACGCCTTCACACAAGCGCCTATTATAACCCACAACATTCCGTGGCTCTGCCTGAAACAAAGGCTATATTTCAAAGCTGGGCACTCGCGATGGAAATTTATTTGATGAACTTCAGCAAGTAGGAGGAAAGTTATGTGGTCACATTCCCATAAGTCTTACTGTCAGCATGAAACTCATGCTACGGTACACTCTTTTTGGGCCCACTGTAGCTGGGAGCCATATAACTGCACAGCAAACATGATCGAATGTGATGTCTGTGTGACAGCACGTCACTTCGACTCCATTGAGCGGCTCCTCCTCACTCCCCCTCCCTTGCTGAACACGATCCCATAAGCTGCTAGGTGATGCTGGGGTACATAACCCCACTAGACAAACAATTAGTTACCGTGTACACCACCTCCGCCTTCATTTGGTGAGGGTGGGAGTCCACAGTCCAAGCTATATCTAGTTGAAGCCACTCACTGATGATTAGATGCCATAGAGACACCAAGTTTCGAGGATGATTTGTGCGTATACCCGCTCTTCTAAACATTCCTATAAATTTTCTATGGGATTAAGATTGGGTGATTTAGTGGGCCAGTCAAGATACGATAGAGTATCTGCGTGTTCGTCAAACCAGTCATGTATGCGCACAATACTATGAAAATGGCTTTTTTCATCTTGCAAAATGGGAGAGTTAGTTATTACTGTTTTAAGGGGTGGAAGAGCGAGATCATCTGCCCCTGAAAATGGAAGTGTCCCCAGCATACTCATCATGAAGTTGTTGAATAAGAGCCAACACTTGGAGTGTTGAAGTAAGCATCCTGGTTCATGTTCACGGGGATTTGAATGAGTAAGCCCAAGTCATGGTACGAGAAATATCCTCAAAATATCATAGATTCAGCTCCAATCTGAACTACACACTCAACATTGGTTTAATGAAGATGACGATTGTCTTAAGGGGCAGAACAGCAAGGTCATCTGCTCCGACCAAGGTGTTCCAATCCCTTTAAAAGAAGTAACAAGAACAATTTATTGTTGCAAATAAATATCCCTCACAGTGCCCATCGGGTTGGTGTATGGCTCGTTCTGCGCTATGCCACTTGTGGTGCGCCTCCTTTTGCCACATTGCCGCTAAAGTGATCATGTTTCTCGCGCATTAGATTCTTTACTTCGATAATTAAAATCAATCACACAAACTCATGTCTGATTAAAACTGAGGATATTCCGAGGCATTCTATTCCCACCTTTATATCAGTTCCTGTGGCATGTCACGATTTCAGGGAGGGTTATGTCGGTTGGCAGCAGTTCTACTCGTTCCTCATAAGCGCACTAAAAAGAAAGCAAACATAGGCTATGATCGCGTAGAAAGGGTGTGCCATTGTACGGTAGTTATCGTCACATGCCATGATGTTTATACGAAGCCATTGTTCAATCGTATCGAATCTCGGGAGGTCCGTTACATGGTTTCTTTATGCACACAAATATATTCATTGATATGTCGATACTGTTAATTCTTATCGTTTAGATGTGCTTCAGATATTTTAGTGAAATGTTATTGGGTTTCTCTGAAGGAAGTCAAAAGAAGAAATAATGAATCAAATACTCAAACTACGGAAGAGAAGGGGAAATACATTGGAATGAGTCTGTCGTAATTTACAAATATGACGATATTACTGTCGTGCAGCAAGGTCATTATTCTACTTATAATGAAAGGGCCAATCCCGTGGAACTCCGAATGTTATTAAACTTTGAGGGATAAAACTACGATGTACTGCGCATGCTGATGGGTCCAAAATTGGTCATGATTACTGTGTGAACTTTGTGCATTACTGAAGTTCTTAAGAATGCAAATTAAATTATAGCTTTCCGTATAGTCGAATTCACAAATGCGTGTTCCTGTTATCAATTATGATTGGAGTTCGAATCTCTCATACAACAATTTTTTATTTGGTATTCTGCTATCCTCAATATCTAATTCCTATGAAACCACAACAAATGTTACCTCACTCAACAATAAACAAAATAAAATGAAATGATGAGGTTAAATTATTACCAATCAATAACTATTATTAGTCTTTCTATTGACAAGAACTTGACAATTAGGTTTTATCCTTTACAGTTGTCAAACTAATCAACTTGTCCATGCTATCTCGTGGATTATAATATTGGTCATTTTGGCTCATTTAATTATTTAATGTTGATGAATCATTGTATCCAATAACAACTAGAAAGAAGGAACGTAATTATGTGACCTGACATAGCCTTTTATTTATTTATGTATTTATTTAATTATTTTATCAATTTTTTTTCTGAACATTAGAGGAAGCCTCAATTATAATGCTCGCTACTAAAATAAGATAATATAAAGCAACATAAAAATAGAGATACGAGGGAAGTTCCAAAAGTAAGTTTCGTCATTTTATAGCACGAGCAGATGGTATGCCAGGTTACGCAAACAATCACCATACGAATCCACACCTGTGGCTGGTTCTAAGGAGCGTCAGCGGAGGTGGAATGAAGCATGCGCAGAGCGATTACGAAGAGAGAGAAGCAGAATGGCGTGCCCGATATCATTCGAGTACAACTCACGATGGCAGACAGACGTGTACTGGCAACGTGGTCACCAATGCAAGTGAGTGCTGTTATCTGGTATGAATGGGCACGTGGGACTACGTCGACCAAAATCTTATATGCTCTCGAGTTTGAAGGTTGTTTGTGAAGTAACCAATAGGCCTACATAAAATCCAATAACATCATTTTTGTCGTTCTATTTTACGTTAGTTCATGTAGGTTTGGAAATTTAACTTTATATTTTAATATTTTTATCGCAGTTGGAATACAAGAAGTCCCCGTTTTTAAGCGTGTTTCAACCATGTGTCACATTTATGAATTAGTATCTCAGAAACCCGTCATCAGATCGAATCCAAATTGTAACACAATATACATTGGAATGCTTTATAACTGGTTTATTAACTTCAAAATTTTGTGTGTTCAAGAAATCAAGTTGTTATCATTTTTGTAAAGTAACTTTCTCGGCTCAGGGTGGTTGGAAAATTGCGTTCTTGGTTGCGTTGTAATCCTTATTTATCAAAAGGTTATGATGTATGACTTGAAGTACGTAAATTAATTCACTTATTTTATATCGGTTTGTATTTGTATGCGTAAGTAAGACATGGTTCAGCAGCTAGCCGATACGGGGAAAGCTGTACAGCGTTGCCGAGATGGAGCACAATCTCACGTCATGGGCGCGCCTTGCTCGGAATTGCATGGGCAGTTTCGATCGCTAATTAAAATCAACTTGCGATTAACTTCATCCATTCAAGCGAATGGTATTAAGAGGCCGTGAAAAGTATTTCCCATCAGCTTTTCTCATGAGTGCTTTGGACGTCCACAGCAGCTATAATTTGTTTTTCATTTTTAGATTATTGTTAAGTTGTAATTGTTACAGATTTTCGTGGCGGCTGGTTGCTTAAAGCAGTCGAGTTTTGCTCTGAATACTATCGCTCTGTTAACGCATCAGTAAGTTATGCTGTGAGAAACGTTTACGACCATATAAATCCCTAACATGTCTGTTAGGTCGAGATGTATAAAGCATCGACGTGCATGCTACTGTCGACTAATACAGTATATTATGTGCACTTGAGTTTAGGAGTTGTATTATGAAACAGCCAATAGGCCTAAAGATAATTCAATAACCCTATCATTCTCCTCGTTCTATTTAACGTTAATAATATTAATAATAAGAGCCTCCGTGGCTTAGGCGGCAGCATGCCGGCCTCTCACCGCTGGGTCCGTGGTTCTGATCCCGGTTACTCCATGTGAGATCTGTGCTGGACAAAACGGAGGCAGACAGGGTTTTCTCCGGGTACTCCGGTTTTCCCTGTCACAATTTTATTCCAGCAACACTCTCCACTATCATTTCATTTCATCTGTCATTCATTTAATCATTACCCCAGAGGAGTGCGTCAGGCCTCGGCAGCCGGCACAGTCCATATTCTCGCCGCTAGATGGGGGCTCCATTCATTCCATTCCTGGCCCGGTCGGAGACTGGAAGCAGGCTGTGGATTTTCAATAATAATAATATTAACATCCAAACCTACGTGGCATTACAGCCCATGAACGGCCTACGTCTACCAAGCGACTGTCCAGTCATTTGGCCTGCAGATTATGGGGTGACGCGTGGTAATCGCGTCGGGTCCCCTCAGCCATTACTCTTGGTTTCCGTGACCCCGCTGCCACACTGTCAGACAGCGTCCTCACGATGCTGAGTGCACCCCGTTCCAGCCCTCACGTCAGTTTCTAAAATCCCTGACGGAGTCGGGAATCGTACCCGGGACCTCTGGATGCGAGGCAGACGCGCTACCCCAACACCAAGGGACCAGCAATAATAATAATAATAATGACAATGTTGGTTTTACATCCCTCTTAAGTACTGTGGCTTTTAGAGACGCAGGGTTGTCTGAATTTTCCCCTGGAAGGGAATCTTTAACATGTCATTAAATCTGACACCACTTCGGCTCATTTAATTACCCTGAAATGCCAAATGACTGCGCCAGAATTCGATCCTGCAACCTTGGAAACGGCAGGCGAGAAAGTTTGTTAGGTCATAAATGTTTTGATGTCAGTTTTTATTCAAACAAACGGTATTAGTAGGATGTTGTAGATCGTGGCACATGCAATGCTTCCTGTTTACTTCCGAACCTGACCTCACCCCTGTGCACCATCTCGGCAACTCTGTACAGCTTTCCCCGTATCCGCTGGCAGCTGAACCATGTCTTATTTTCCCGTACAAATACAAACCGATATAAAATAAGTGAATTAATTTACGTATTTCACAGTCATAAAGCATAACCTCTTGATGTATAAGGATTAGAACGCGACCAAGAACGCAAATTTCCAACCACCCCGAGCCGAGAAAGAGTCACCTTACAGAAATGATAACAAGTTGGTTTCTTGGACAGATAAAATTTTGAAATTAATAAACCAGTTATAAAACATTCCAATGTATACTGTGATAAAATTTGGATACGATTTGATTACGAGATTTTGAGAAACTAATTCTTGAATGTGACGCATGGTTGAAACACGCTTAAAATCGGGCACTTTTTGTGTTCCAACTGCGATAAAAAAAAATATTAAATGAGACAGTCAGTCTGAAAGACTAGACTTTGTATCATTTTAAATGCTACAAATTCTGAAAAATGCTAGAAATGCTGGAGGCTTCTTGCTTCGCTCGAAGCCAAAGGCTCTTGACATGTAAGAAAATTATCTGCATAGTACTTATCTTGCTTATCTTGTTTCAAATTACTCGCGAACGGCAAGTGCAAACCAAGGGCAAAGCAAGGTCAAGCGCGCGGGATGCTGTCACGCTCACCAGAGCACGCGGGGACGTGCCCCTTCCATCCAGTCTAAAAACACTTATAGTGGGCGATGTATTGAAGATAGAGATATGCTCTCGCGGACTTTTTTGTAGAACTTTTCATGCTGACCAATTCTTACGCTCATAGTATATTGATATTTTAAACGATTTGGCCAGTGTAACCTTCAGAAGCGCACGGACGCCAAGTTTGTTTTCGAATTTTTCACTGAAATCGTTTGCTTGGCTTCCTTTGATCATACATAAATTATTTTCTACAGAATCTTTCCTCGAGATATCCTTTACAGAATGGTGAAAACCGCATCAAAATCCATCCAGTGGTTCTCGAGTTTACCCGTGACATCCAAGAATCGGGGTTTTTTGTCTTATACTAACGAAGTAGAGATTGTCGGGGAACACATGCACCAAGCAGTACTATGACGTCACACACCTCAGTGCATCTGGGTACATTTCGTCCCGTCACCGTAACGTAACGCCAGACCCCAGCGTAACGACTAAGTCGACAAGATCATTTAAAATGATAAAATATAAATTAAAAAATCCAAACCTAATCGAACTAACGTAAAATAGCACGACGAAAATGATGTTATTGGATTTTATGTAGATCTATTGGTTACTTCACAATCAACCTTCACACTCGAGTGCACATAATATTTTGGTCGACAGTAGTGTGTCAGTCATCCATGAACGCCTACAGACCGTGTATGGTGAAGCGGTCATGTCTCGTCAAATAGTCGGTAGCTGGTGTTGCATGTTCAGTGAAGGACGGCAGAGTGGGGAGGATGAAGATTGAAGTGGGCGTCCCTCCATATCCACGATCTAAAGCAACATTGCTCGAGTAGAGCAGACATATGCACAACGGTGGCGGATGTGGCGTCCCCACTGCGAATTGGTCATGCCCGGACCCATCATATGCTCCATGATGTATTGGTTTACAGAATAGTGTCCGCAAGATGGGTACCGAGAAACCTGACCACGGAACACAAGACTGCAAAAATGGACATCAGCGTCAATCACTTGAAGAAAATGAGTTCTTGTTCAGAATCATTATGGTCGATGAGACATGGGTGCTCCACTTCACTCCCGAAACCTAGGCCGCCTCTATGATGTGGAGAAGGCTGTGCAACAATTCCTTACATCGCATGGCACCAAGAGTTTTACCAGACTGGTTTCTTCAAACTCAGGGCGAATAAAGTAATAAGTGATGGAACTTCCATATGACTCTGGTTAAGATGAATTAGTTCTAAATTTCAACACCACGCGCCGCGCCAAGCACGTGGTATCTGCAGATATCGGCAGTCAAGTAGTGATACAGCACCGCGCGCAAATTGTACTTACAATACTAGTACGTTTTAACTGCAAAATTAAATCAAGACCCTGCTGAGAGGCATTTTGGACTAATACGAGGTTTAAGCAGTGACGATCATCCTACTTCTACCGACTTTTTCCCCCTCCATTTACTTCAGTTCATTTTATATATATTAGCCTACAGTCACAACAGTGAAAAGAGTACTTTCTTCTCAAGCTAATTGTGAGAACGTTATTGATAATAAGCTTTCTTCCTGCAATAAGCTTTCTTCCTTCAATGAATACGGTCAGTGGCGAGAAATAAAATGCGTAAGAGCAGAGAGGTGAAGAATAACGTTTGTCAGCAGATTAAAGAAACGATTACACTGACATCCATTGAAAAGGAACTGGATCCCATAAACCTGTCAGTTAATGATGATTGACGACGTTCTGAGAGAGCAGGCGATAACGTTGTTTATTATTTATGTGCCTACCTGATTCACACAGAAGAAAATAAGATTGTGTATTGGATTTCCTGCAGTAGGTCATTGGAAAGTGATTCCGAAATATTTAATGCTGTTAAAGATGTATGTATCCTCGCCAATCTGATAGACTTTGGCGGAAGTGAATCTAATTTCTTCAATACCCGTCCTTATCTATTTTAACTTGATGCAACGTGTAGATGGAGCAGTGGAGGCAAAGTTGGACCAAGAAGGCGCGTTGTGGGGCGATATATTTTCAGATTGTGTGGATATTATCTGTGAACTTCCTGTGTTCAGAAATGTGTGTTGCTCACCTTTTTTATACTTCCATAGGATACTGTTTCATTACACTAAATACCGTTCATTTTCCGAGCGAAAGAAATGTCCAGTGAACTGAGATCCAGATCGTATTCAAAATCAAAGAGAAAAATAATGAAGGCCTCTTCTGTTTAGAGGTAAGCTTTACTCTTCTTGCGTAGAAATGTAAACTGCTCAAAAATATTAAAGCACCACTTTTTTCAAAGGCCACCAAATTTTGAAAAGTTGACCGCACAAGCTCGAAATCTCAGTATGACGTTTGTCCTGACACCTACCAAGCATATGCTTCAGTACAACTCCCCAACTTGAGTAGTTTCGGGGTAGTGCCCCCAAAACCAGCCCATTTTCGAAAACCGCAAATTGAAGTTTGCGAAGAACGCTGTAGGACTTGTGGCAGTTTGCCAAAGCAGTGGAAATGAATGAGTCTTGCTCTTAAAGGTTCCACAAACACGTTGAAATCGTTACATTTGACGCTTGGGCATTTACAACCCCCTTCATCATCCCCTAAACATGGACTACCATTGGGGGCGTCTGAGAAGGTACCGGGTGTGTTTAAACACCTGAAAACCTGCACACCGTCGTCCGTTGCTGATTGCAGTAAGTTTTTACGGCCTCCGGCAATGTTCCCCCCCCTAACACCCTCAACTGGCATGGGACCAAACTACCCCGTCTCGATTCACCCCTAAGAGTTTTAATCGAGATGTTTATCAGTGCTGCTAATGGGGGGAGGGGGGGTCTTCCCCTAACGTTTCAAAAAAAGGAGCTGTGCCTGTGTCACCACCCCTTACCCTGCTACTCCCCTTTGTATGATTTTTCAAATCAGGCCCTTTTTAAGGGCTGAAACGAGGTCTTAATCGCTGAAAGGGCTGTAAAGGTGCTTAGAATTAGTGGTGACACGAAATCAACCCCTTCCGATCGTTGATTCACAATCCATCCCCCAAACTTAACATTTTTGCACCCTAAACCCTCCCTGTCAGGACGCGTAACATGTCATGGCAGAGTTTTCCGAGTTGGATGAAAATGAAGCTTATGGCCTGCAATCGAGCCCAAAACAGCAAGTTGGATGGAAATTTATCGGTAAGGTGGGAAACGAGAACAAAAAGTTTTCAAACAAGTTAACAGCCTCTAGTAAGTACGCCCATGTATAATTAACCCACATCACGTCCGTGCGTGCGGGTTGCCTTTGATCGGCAATGGGTTACAAAGGATGGATAAGGGAGAAAAATGACTCTGTTATGATTTTTACCTTTTAATAGCGCGTAACGACTCCATTCGCATCAATTACAGCCTCACACCTTCGCCTCGTGCTCTCAACAAGCGTTGTGATTAGGTCTTGGGGAATGTTGGCCCACTCTTCGAGTAGCACCTGGCGCAGTTCTGCCAGAGTCTGGGGTTGCCGTTTTCGCTGCTGCACGCGCCGGATCACCTCGTCCCAGAGATGTTCAATGACGTTCAAGTCGGGGCTGTTTGTTGGCCAATCAAGTAATTGGATGCCCATTGCGTGTAAGTAGTCCAGCGTAACCCTTGCTACGTGCGGTCGTGCATTATCCTGCTGGAGGATAATGTCTCGGCCAGCCGCTTCGATGAAAGGGGCGATGTGACTATTAACGACTTCGGCGACGTACCTTTCTGCTGGCATGCCGGGTGGGGGTATGTGAACTAAAGGTGTTCGCCCGTCGCTCGTTATACCCGCCCACATCATGACGGACCCTCCTCCAAAGGCTTCTTTTGGCTGGTAGCAGTCTAGTCGGTATCTCTCGTTTTTCTTCTGCAGACCCGCACCCACCCGTCGCAGCGCCGCAACTTAAACCGACACTCGTCCGTAAAGAGGACGCCTTGCCAACGTCGCTTGTTCCAACCTCGGTGTTCTTGAGCAAAAGCTACCCGATTGCGCCGTTGTTGCCGAGTAAAAGCTGGACCTCGCACAGGTCTTCTGGAGCGAAGGCGAATGCGCTTCATAATATTGCGGAAAGTTTGGTCGCTGATTCTCCGATGAGTGGCGTTCTGGTGCAAGGACGCCAGCTTTGAGGCCGTCACCGTACGGTCTTGAAGAGCACCGTGGACTATGACACGATCATCTCGAGGCGTCGTGCAGCGAGGTCGTCCCTGATCAGGTCGCCGTCGGTAAGAATTGGTTTCCTGAATGCGGTGGTAAGCATTGGACACAACCGTGTGATTCCTCCCCAAACGGCGGCCGATCTCTCTCAAAGATAAGCCTGCGTCCCTTAGTGCAACGACTTTAATGCACTCCTCCTCACTCACCGCTCATCGGACCATTGCGGCTACCTGCCAAGAGGGACACGAAGAATCACCACGACGTTTCCTTAAGATTTTCAGGGCCGTCTCTATGACATCCCTTACCTTTTAAGATGAGCCACTACTCCCCTTCGATGCCTGAGTTGACGTTCTGGGAAATGACTTCCACCGTAGACAGCACTCTGACCGTTGATTGAAGAATTCCAGAGATATTGTGTCTTCTAGACAGGCTAAGGAACTGATAACCCAGGACGTGGACCACGTGCATGTAAAGGGCTATGGATGCCTCTCGATGGTTTGAGTAGCTGTGTATCCGGTAACACAGAACCTTCGGGAACCTTCGAGAACCTATAGGACAAATGGTTAAAATTCTACGCCGGTACTGAGCTTTGAACCCACAGTCTCCCGCATGGTAGGAATCTGCTCTAACCATTGAACCACATTTAACGTTGACAAAAGATACGGTAGAAAGGTACGTGAACGGAATCGGCTAATCAAATAACGTTCCCGACGCTTGTTGAGAGCATGATGCGAAGTTGTGAGGCTGTAATTGATGCGAATGGAGGCGTTACGCGCTATTAAAGGGTAAAAATCGATACAAAGAGTCATTTTTCTCGTATTTCCATCCTATTTAACCCATTGCCGATCATAGGCAACCCGCTGGCAAGGACGTGATGTGGGTTGCATATGCATGGGCGTACTTACTAGAGGCTGTTAACTTGTTGGAAAATGTTTGGTCTCGTTTCCAACCTTACCGATAAATTTCCATCCAACCTGCTGTTTTGGGCTCGATTGCAGGCCATAAGCTTAATTTTCATCCAACTCTGATAACTCTACCATGACGCATTACGCGTTCAGACAGGGAGGGTTGAGGGTGCAAAAACTTCAAGTTTGGGGGATGGAATCTCAATTAACGATCGGAAGGGGTTGATTTCGTGTCACCACTACTTCTAAGGACCTTAACAGCCCATTCAGTCATTAAGACCTCGTTTCAGCCCTTGAAAAGGGCCTGATTCAAAAAATCATACAAAAGGGGGTAGCAGGGGAAGGGGTGGTGACACAGGCACAGCTCCTTTTTCGAAACGTTAGGGGAAGACCCCCCATTAGCAGCACTGATAAACATCACGATTAAAACCTCCCTTAGGGGTGAATAGAGACGGGGAGGTTTGGTCCCATGCCAGTTGAGGCCGGAGACCTTAAAAACTTACTGCAATCAGCAACTGAGGACGGTGTGCAGGTTTTCAGGCGGTTAAACACACCCGTTACCTTCTCAGACGCCCCCAATGGTAGTCCATGTTTAGGGGATGATGAAGGGGATTGAAAATGCCCAATCGTCAAATGTAACGATTTCAACGTTTTGTGGAATTTGTAGAGCAAGACTCATTCATTTTCGACTGCTTTGGCAACCTGCGACAAGTCCCACAGCGTTTTTCGCAAACTTCAATTTGCGGTTTTCAAAAATGGGCTGTTTTTTTGGGGCGCTACCCCGAAACTACTCAAGTTGGGGAGTTGTGCTGAAGCATATGCTTGGTAGGCGTCAGGACAAACGTCATACTGAGATTTCGAGCTTGTGCGGTGAACTTTTCAAAATTTGGTGACCTTTGAAAAAAGTGGTGCTTTAATTTTTCTTTGAGCAGCATATTTCAGTGTGTTCTGGATAGTATGTTAATATGTTCGTATGTCCTTGAAGATTTGTTTCTAATACTTACAACTTGCTTCGTATTTAGTGCAATACTTCTTTTAATATACAACCAGCCAGACTGGCCGTCCACCTGCACGTCCGGGCCAAAGAACGCTAGTACTATCTAGCGGCGGAAACGGTCAACTACCGGAGTTTCACCACTTATTACTCTCTATTCGCCCTGTTCAAACTGGTTCCACGCTACGAGAAGTGTCTCAATGTCAGTGGCGACTTAGTGCAAGGTGTATAGTTCATGATGACATGGTGTATGTCAGTTTGGCAATTAAGGGAACTTCCGAACTTCCCTCGTAGTTTCCAGCAGATATACAGGGTGTTTCAGGAGGAATAGTAAATATTTTACGAGGTGGAAGTTTAGATGAATTGCAATAAAAAATTCCATATAACAATTGTCCCATTTGTATTGCGTACTGAGATACAGATGTTGGTATGTAACCAGGGCAGTTGTCGTTCGTGTGTTGGCACATCGGTTGCTATGGGCACGTTTCTTGGCCACCAACGTCCCCGGACCTTACCCCTCTGGATTTTTGCTTGTGGGGATGGTTGAAAGGCGACATCTATAAGGAAAAATTAACACAATAGCCGAGTTGGTCGTTCGGATTATGCATAGTGTAGCCCTCGTCAAAGAACGCCAAGATGCCCTCCGAAGAGCTACACTAGGTGTTATCAAGGAAAGTGCAAAATGCATTGAAGTTGGTGGTGGAATTTTTGAAAATCAACTTTGAGCGTCCTCATTTGCCTTGGCTTTACATTTCTTTGGGTTAAATACTACCAGCTGTATCTCTGTACGCAATACAAATGGGACACAAGTTATATGGATTTTCTTTATTGCAATTCATCTATACTACCACCTCCTAAAATACTGTATTTACTATTCCTCCTGAAACACTCTGTATACAAGTAGCCAAAATTGTATGCTGGCCAATTAAGAGTACTTTAAAAGCAAATAAAGGTTCTTTTGTAACTTCTGTTTTCTTTGTGTTATGATATCATTCACGGAACTTTTCTAGATGCACATTGTAATTGATAGCTTACGCTTAAAGTTGATCGCCGAAAGGTGTATCAGTATAAATAAATGTACTGTATGTATGTCTACCCCATATTATTCCCGTTTCTAACGGGGTCGGGGATGAGATGCGATGACAGTCTTTGTGGCGGATGGTTTTTACGGACGGATGCCCTTCCTGACGCCAACCTCATGAAAGATGAATTGAATGAAGTTGAATGAAACTGGGCAAGGAAGTGGAAGGAAGCGACCGTGGCCTGTCAGAAGGTACCGTCCCAGCATTTGCCTAGAGTTAAAAATGGGGAAACCACGGAAAACCATTTCAAGGACGGCCGATGGTGTGGTTCGAACCCACGTCCGCAGAGAGCTTTGTCCCATGGCCTAAGGCTGTGCTTTAGCGAACGTACCTACCGCTGTCGGTAAAGATATAAATCAATAAATATTTTGTTGTTGTTGTTGTTGTAGACGGCATGGCCCATTTTTTTTTTAATACACTGAAGGCTTGCGATTTACCGTGCTATTTCAAGTTCACATGAGAGCCTGTGCTGTGCTTGTGGTAATGATGGTGCTGGTGGGGGTGGTGGTGATGATGAACGAAGAGGAGTACCCACACAATGGTCGAATTTAAATCAACAGTCACGCGACTTTATCACACTACGGAGCTCATTGAACAAGCCTGGTTTGAAACACAGTATTACCGTGGTAGAGAACTTCATCCCGGGCGACTGTGAGACATTATATCACTCGACTTTACCGCCTTTGTGAGCCTGCACGTACATAATTACATTTACTTTATCCAACACAGGAGCCACAAAGCTTTTTCATGAAAACCTTATCACAGGGATTTTCTCTCCCATTGAACATCTGAGAGCAACTCGCACCCAAATACTACCAAATGACATATCTGTGTTTGATGGAGTCGCAAGCAGTGGTGGCTGGCGATTCTAACCCAGTCTGTTATAATGAGTAACCTTGACAGGGTGGAAGAAACCTACTGCCTAAAATAAATACTTGGATATATCTTGGTGAGATTGTTGTTAATTCATATTAGGGGCTTGGGAAATCTTTGAACATCACCCTGTGTACTTGGGTGTGTGTTGAATTTGTCTTATAACCTATGTTTCTGTGTTGATAATATGTTAATGTTATTGGTTTTACGTCCCTTAGGGCTGGCCGAGAAAATATTTTGCTGGTGAAAAACGAATTGATCGGAAATGATGATGCTGTCGGCCAGTAGAGCAGCAAATATGATTAGGGCTGCCCGAGAAAATATTTTGCTGGTGAAAATCGAATTGATCGGAAATGATGAAGCTGTCGGCCGGTAGAGCAGCAAATATGATTAGGGCTGGTCAAGAAAATATTTTGCTGGTGAAAAACGAATTGATCGGAAATGATGAAGCTGTCGGCCGGTAGAGCAGCAAATATGATTAGGGCTGGTCAAGAAAATATTTTGCTGGTGAAAACCGAATTGATCGGAAATGGTGAAGCTGTCGGCCGGTAGAGCAGCAAATATGATAATAGATGTAATTGATAGAATATATATATATATTAATAAGTTATACTTTTTTTCTTGAGTTAATTAAACTTTATTGTTATTTGTATAGAGTGGAGGCATGAGGGGTTAGAAATAGAAGATCTAAAGATGAATAATTGGTATTATGTATATATATACACATAGGTATATTATAAAATTGTATGAAATGTGGATGAAGATGATCGCTTGGAGATAAAAGTATTTGTTGATTATAATTAAATGGATGTATATTTGTAAAAATTAGTAAAGTTTATTTTTAATACGATAAAGTGTTTTAGTATTATGAGTATGGTAGGTATATTAAATTTTTTGATACGTAGAATAATTTTACTATTAATAAATTTTGTAGAATAGTTTTTATAAGGTTGGTATAATAGGTAGATTTGTATTAGGCCTATTATTTAGTGGTGGAGGTATGATTTTATAATCATTTGAACCAATATTTTATACATAATTTATAAAGTTTTATTCTTACATAAAAGTTTATTAGTTGAATATTTTACATGTAAATTTTTGTGGGATATAATAAGATCTAAATAATTATATATTTATTCGCAGTATTTAATATTATTAATTAAGGAAATTTAGAATTAGTAATTTGATTTATGGTCGACAAAAGTCGTGCCAGCAGTTGCGGTTATACGTAGGACTTGAATGAATATTATCAGTGTTGAAGTTAGTCTGTAAAGGAAAACATTTTTAATTTTCTGACTTTTAGAGACGCCGGGGTGCCGGAAATTTGCCCTGAAGGGGATCTTTAACGTGTCAGTAAATCTACTGACACGGCTCCCTCACATTTGCGCACCCTCAAATGCCAGCTACTGCGCCATGATACGATCCTGCAACCTTGGACCCAGCAAGCGAGAACGTTACCGCTGAGCCACGCAGCCAGTCTGTGTTGACTGTAGTAGTGTGTGCAGCTATAATTATTAGGTTCGGTGGTGAGGTAAGTGTCCCGGGACTTAAAGTAAGGGACTATACCGGCATTTCCCTGGAAGGAGTGTATAAAACCAGAGGGAAACCACCCTCAGGACAGTCGCTGTCAGTGCTGGGATTCGAACCTCCAATCTCCAGATTTTCTGCAGTCCCTTATCGGGGTCATGGTGAGAGATTTGTACTCTGCGGTGTATCATGGCGAGAGAAATAGCAAATGCTTGGTGACTTGTCCGTAGCTTCTACCTTCCTCTAGAATATGGTTATCTGACATGTAACCGGTAATGCTACTGCTTTGCTAGCTACTTCGGAAGCTCGTACGCGTGTGGCATGCAAGCCGGTTGGACTCCGTCGTGGTTGGCGAAGGTCACGTTTCGTAAGTAAAAAATAGCTCAGTCAAAAGCCGTGCTCGTTACAATCGTGCACCACTGCCGCGAGGGCATCTGCAGTAAGTCTGGAGAGCGCAGGTTTGAATCCCAGCGCTGACAGTGGCTATCCTGAGTGTGTTTTTTTTCAGGGTTTTCCATACTCCCTCCAGGTAAATGCTGTGATAGTACCTTAATTCAAATCCCAGGGCACCTCCCCATCCCTATTCCTAATACAGTTATACACACTATCACAGTCATCACAGAAACACAGGTTATCAGACACGTTCAACACACACCCAACTACACGGGGCTGATGGCCAATATGTCCCAAGCCCCTCAAATGAATTAACAACAACAAGCTCTATTCACTGACCACCTTGTATCCAAGAGACGGCCTTGCCCTAACCAACACTAACTGACGTAACATACTGTATAGCTCGTAAATATGACTAAGTTGCGATTATTTATTCGCTGTAATAAAAGAAATAATGCTGTAAAAGTTTTGGTATTACTTAAAATTACATTAAGACGATATCAGTCCATAAAATATACGGTACCTATATTTTTAGTGAGATTTGTTTCATTAACTTCTCGAGAACTACAGGATTAGTTTACGTGAAACTGCTTCCATCCCAGTCATTATAGAAGTGCTCCCCACTTCTACTTAAGGCAAATGCCGTGATGTTTCTTGACGTAAGGAGACAGCCACCTTCTTCTTAATTTTAACCTCAATTGCAATTAAACACACTATTACAGACACCACACAAGTTATTAAACAAATTCCACACACAGTCAAGTATATGGGGCTGATGACCATGATATTCATACCTCTCAATAAAGCATCTGCAACAACATGTTAATACCTCTAGAAATACTGGAAACGACGTACGGAGTCACGTGCTCCTCTGGATGAGAATCCACCTGATCGACATCTGACGAGTCAGAATGATAACTGATGAGTGAAGTGTCTGCACTAGTCCTATAAGGCATCCAACGTTTAGTAAGAAGCAATGGTCTTATGGCGCGTTACGGCAGGGTTGCCACTCCGTGAGAGGAGGCAATACAGAGCGCTTCGCGTATACTTTCCACACATTCAGCGATCGTGCAGTGACGGAAGACTTGAATTAACAAAGTAATGTATAATAATACCAATAATAATAATATAATATAATATAATAATATAACACATACAGAGAAATAGCATTTAAAGAACTACAATGTATGCTGAATGTAACATAAAAGAAAGCAATCAATATAAAATAAATAAATAAATAAATAAATAAATAAATGAAAATTAGATTTTTTAAATCGGAGTTTACTGGAGCCTGGATTGAATGTAAAGTTGGTGGTTGGTTTCGAAAGTAAAATTCGCTGATTTTGCGTCGGATGCTGCTCCTCACAAAGTCATTGTATTTAACATTCCTGCTATTCTTGCGAAATTTATTACTTAGCCTCTTTTTGCGTGGCGACAGCATTGGACGTTGGACCCTGTCTACTGTCACTACGTATTTCAAAAATGGTAGTCTTTGATATTCCTGTAGCCAGAGCAGTTTCATTGGCTAAATTATTTATACTTTCGTTAGATTTAACATTCCTAAAATAACTGAACACATTAATTACAACCTGTCTTCCCCTCCTTTGAGCACTTGACCACGCTTTATTTCCACACAACTATCCCTTGTTGTACGTGAAATACGTAAAATACAACACGTTAAACATAAAAGAACTGCAGCACACACACTCAAGATAGGCTATAGACAGTTGAACTACTGAAATACAAGCTCGAAGGGCTCAGCAATAAAGCTGTGAGTAGCAAGCTGCACCCCACCCTGTCCTTCGAAACTTCATTCACATAATACGCGTCAATGAACAGCTCGGCCTGTGTAAACAATTAAGCCTACACTCTGGTTATGCAGATAGAAAACTTCTTCCAACTTTCCTCTACAACTCTCAAACTGACATGGTTATCTTTAAAAATAAAAAAGTTGGCAGCATACGAACTTTTTCAATGCTGCTACGCGGTTATGAGAGAATATTAAAAACATTTACCTACATGAAAATTTTAATATGACCAGTGTACAATATTTCAAGAATCCATCATCAAGACGACACATTTAGCTACAACTGTGTGTAAAATAGGCGCCGCAAAGTCAATGCAACATGTTATAAGATCGATTTGAGTAAAAGGGGGACACAGTTTATCGATTTGTCAAAAATTGAAGACCTCCCCGGAATAAGGATGTAACCAACAAATATTTCAAAAGTGAGATTTCAGTGGAATTACGGCGTACCATCACATCGCTCTGCTGTGAGGCCATCTCCTGAAAAATTAAAAATTTGATGGTGACATCCTTATTCCGGGGAGGTCTTCAATTATGGATATCTGATTTTTCTAACATTTCTATCAAATTTACGTAGTTCTAATATAGGACAAAAAAGATCGGCAAAACATATTTCTACCCAAATATGGTGCTTTTTTGGACCAAGAAAATTTTCGACTGATATGGCAACAGTGGATTGCTAGAAAATGACAGCGTCATACAAGTTTCACTTGCAACAGAAAGAGAGAAGAATATCCCTATTTAACCAGTGCTTCATTCTAAACGTTGGATGCCTTTATAGGCTTTATACAGTTTGTAAGTGTGATGCCTGCAGCTCAGCGTCCGCGCCTATTTGACGACGATAACGTGTTCCCTTAGTCATCTCGGAGCATCGTGGTCAGCTGGCCCACGCGAGTCAATTAGCTTCACGTAACAAATTCGCGCGGTCCATATGAAATAGCCACTCAGCTCGCAGCATTTGGTCACAAAGGTAAACGACTCTTAAGAAAAGGCACTCAATGTTTTCCTTGTATTTCATGAATTTTCCGAGTAGTTTTCAATTTGACAAGGACAGATACGTTCCAGTTTTAAGAAGTAGTTCTATGGAGACCTAAACACTCGATTTGAATGTATTATATGTATCATACTTGCATATATTATGCACCAGAGCTCAGGTAAATCAATAATCCACGCGATGGCCCATATTTACAATAATTAAAGGAATTAAATTCTAATAATTGGTCCGACCACCATATTTGTTTCTTGCTTATCATAATTCCGAAATGCATATCAGCAACTTTTGTTAATAGTCCTTTATCATGGTAGAAACTTTCAGGCTTTAATTGTAATAGGTTCAGACGAAAAGCAAGCAAGTTGTAAAAATGAATGTGGTCCTTGTCTCAGTTTCAACAGTCATATCTGTGAACATGTCTTACAGTCCTCCACCGTGGCAGTAAATTTCAAGCTTATAGTCGTTATTTTATGTTGCAAAAAAGATAATTCAGGTTTTAAACGCCATGGTAGTTTTTTGCATGTCATGATTTCAAAATTCATATCTGTATACGTGTTGAAAATTAATCTGTATACGTGTTGAAAATAATGGCACGAAATTTCAGGCTAACAGATCTTGTAGTTTCCGAGATATTAAATACTTGTCATATACGTACTTTGCGCAATGGCCATGTTGGTTGAGTGATCATTATGGAAATATAAAAGGCCTGTTTGAAGTACCTATTCGGTGATAGTACTAACCTACTCACAAATTCCTTTAACTTTGGCCCAGTAGATCAACAGATATTTGGGGGACACACACTGTGCCCTTTGGAAAGCGCAGTTTAATGTCAAGGGTCAGATATTGCCGCGAGTCGGAAGGCGAGGGAACCACCAACAGACACGTGCTGCGACGCTGACACACGCAGGTACACAACAGGTCATGCATGCCACGCCAAATCAGTTTTTATGCTTGATAAAAACAGCGCGGGAAACAAGTCCCACGTGCGTCATAAAGAAATCCCATATTTTTAATTAAATTATGAGAACTAATAATCATTAATACGGTATGAAATATGGATAAGTACTGAGAAATTACAAGCCAATTTCTAATAATAAGAGATGGGACGTGCATGTGTCGTAAATTTTAGTGCAATGAGGTGACGCTATGACATTGGAGGGAATTTTCCTGGCTAACATTGTTTAGTAGCCGGTCCCGTAGTATTGGGGTAGCGCATCTGCCCCTCACTTGGAGTCCCGGGGTTCAATTTCCGGCTCCGTCAGGGATTTCATAAACTGACATGAGGGCTGGTACAGGATACACTCAGCCTCGTGAGGCTGACAATCTGACAGTGAGGCAGCGCTCCGGTCGCGGAAACCAAGATTAGCGGCCTAGGGGACCCTACATACTGACCACGCGTCATTCCGCAATCTGTAGGCTGATTGGCTGGGCAGCAGTCGCTTTGTAGGTTAAGGCCGTTCATGGGCTGCCACAGGTTTTATTTTGAATTTGTTAAGTTAAGACCAGCAAGATTTCTCTCACGGTCACCGTAAGGGACAGATAGCCTTCACTTCCATTCTGGTTGCTGAGTAGGGCAGGTCGCCATGTAAAGCAAGAGAAGAGGACATTTGTGCTGGAGTTCACTGTGGTCTGAAGTCACGTGTGAACTCAAAGGAAGAAGTTGCATATTTTACCGTAGTAGAATTAATTAGATTGTTGTTGATTCATTTAGGGGCTTTGTGACATCATAGTCATGTAATTGGGTGTGTGGAATCTGTCTGATAACCTGTGTCATTATGATGGCTGTACTAGTGTGTATATTTGTAATTAGGGTTAGGATTTGTGTAAGAGCTGGCCGTGCCCTAAATTTAGGTACCATTTGCCTGGAATAGAAGTGGAAAAAAAAACAGAAAGCCACTTTAAGGATGACTGAGGGGAAAATCGAGCCCACCTCTTCTCAGTTCTGTCTCACGAGGCTGAGTGTACCCCGTCTAGCCCTCAGACCAGAATTACTTTTCTTAGCAGAGTCGGGAATGGAACCCGGACCTCCACGGGGACAGCCAAGAATGCTAGTCAATACGCCATGGAGTGGACAAATGAATTACATGTCATAAAGGAAATGTAGTTATTTAGAGAGAGTATTCCACACAATCAGTGGCGGCCGGTAATAAGGTTGCAGTGTTGCACAACGACCAGATTAATTCATGAAAAACAATTAATACCGTGATAATATTTTTAGTATTAAAAGCTGTATGTTTCCTGTTATATGTATAGAAGTTCATAATTCTGTTCTTTAATAATTCAGGAAATCTCATGGTAAGTTACAGTATTGTGAACTGACTGAGAAAGCGAAGCGCGCCAGCCGTCTAGGAGCGCTCGTCCGCTTGGTCGTTGCCAGCCCCAAGCACCGACCAGATCTCAATAGTGAAGGGTATGGCAGAGATGCTAGACCGGGTAAGCCCTATCCCAACAGTTAACACGGCTAGTCGTTGCCAGCTCATTGCAACCAGGAAGCCGAGGCGCGGCCGGAGACATCCGAGACGCTCCGTCAACTGCCGATACTATGTTTTGCAATGTTGGGCGTACTTGTGATACTCACCCTCGTATATAACTTACATTGTTTTGTTCTTCTGAAGGTTTTCATGTAGACTAACTTATATTCCATTTAATCCGATGAAAATGTGATGTCTCTGAACTGCGGCATTCGTTATGAATAGGTACCGGTACATCCGTTTTACCGCGCAATTGAATACAGTTTTCTCCGATATCAAGCAGTCCTATCACCTCATGGGGGTTCGCAGGAGGGGGGGGAGGGCACAAGGAGGCGCCGTGCCCCCCCCCCCCTGAAATTGTTCATTGTCACACCAGTTATTTCATAAATTGAAGTTACTGATGGTTAACTGATTTACATGTAGGGATAATTCCACAGTTTTATTTAACTTAGAAATTTTGGATTATTTGAGAATATCTTCAGTTATTTAGAAAATCGGCGAACTGGATTAACATTACCATTTTAATGAACTGCTTGATTTTTATTTTTGTCGGTAGGCCTACATGGTGATACAACTACTTTTGCCTGTTTAAAATAAATGATTTATGACGATGATTAACAAAGAAATCCTATGGACAAAAACTCTTAACTAAAAAAAATATTCCTCCCATTCATGCCATAAAGATCATGCACCCAACGGTTTAAGAGCAGCCAAATAATGAATATCACGAAGCAAGTAAGAAATGAAGCGAAAATTGCGCGGGGGTGTACGTCTCAATAACACCTAGTGACGAGGTAATGAAATGATCAACATATTACTCTCCCACCCTTGAAAAAATCCCGCGGGTGCCCATGTACCAACTTAACCCCCCTCCCGCTTAATGAAAATGGTGCAACACCCAGAACAATTATCCATCAGCCGCCACTGCACACAATGGAACGATATTACGAGAGATTTATAGCATTTGCGTAGAAATTACGAAAGTTGAAGCATGAGGTTACGATCGGCTGTTTTGTTGAAGGCAAAGAATAATTTGAAGAGATGTAAGGCAGTATGAAACTAAAACATGCGACGATGGAATGTAACAGTAATAATACCGAGTATAAGGGTATTCCCAGTTCAGTACTTTACCAGTGTTGCCATATTCTGTGGTAAACGATCGTAAGTTTTGAGTCCCATTGAAATGGAAAGTATTAGTGTAAAATTATTATCAGGCTAATATTTCTGTAAAGTGGCAGGAGTCATATTATTAAAATTTTGTGAAGTTCACTAGTGCCTACTTGTCCTTCGACTTGAGGACAGTTTAGTTATCAGCGTAGAGGAGTTGCTCTTATTCCTGCATTTTAAGGAGTGTTTGTACCCAGCGTAGATGCTTTTATGATATTATGGTGGTATACAGGGTGTAACAAAAATGTGCAGCACAACATCCAGGACACATTCCTCACACGTAGACGAAGAAATTATGTTACATGAACATGGGTCCGGAAACGCTTTGTTTCCATGTTATAACTCATTTTTTCTAACTCATTAAACATGGGAAACACACAAGAACAGAATGTACCAGCATACCACATGCAACTGTTGTTCACAGGAGATGTTCAATATGCCCTCCGTGCATCAACCCACCGTCGGTCGTAGTGAATCTCGGGTGCGCTGATGTATCCCTGGAGGACTGCGTATGGTTTCTCAGCTTTCCATAATACGGGCATGGAGACTCTGAACATCTTGTACTGGGGTTCAATGCACAAGATTTTTCAAATGCGATCACAAATAAAAGTCCAGTGATTTTAGGTCCAGAGAGCGTGGAGGCCAGGCAATTGATCCACCTCTACCTATTCATCTGTCACCAAATCTGTTATTTAGAAACCGACAGACATTAACACTAAAATGAGGAGGTGCTCCATCGTGCATGAAGTACATGTTTTGTCGCACAGCGAAAGGTAGGATACATCTGCTAAGTCGCATGGCAACAGGGCCATGTAAAACAAAAACTGGCGGTGCACCTACGATAATGACAATGTAACCTGACATAACCAACAGTGCATGTTCCCCATGATTCTAACGTTCTGATCTTGTCTGTTTCCCATGCTTAATGAGTTGGAGACAATGAGGTGTAATATGGAAACGAAGCGTTTCCGGACCCATGTTCATATAACATAATTTCTTCGTCTATGTGTGAGGAATGTGTCCAGCATTTTGTGCCGTACATTTTTGTTACACCCTGTATAATGGTTAAGTGAGATTGCAGTTATGAAGTTGAGCACACCTTGGCAGTAAACCTAAGTACTAAATAAGTTGAATTATGAAGCAGGAGTCTTGATAGAATATTCCAATAAAATTCCAACAAAACACTTCAAGTAATTAATATGCTCCTACCACCCAAACTACTGAATGAATTGTTATGAAAATTTATCAACATGGTAAGTGTAACCTCATTTATATGATAAACTGGTTAAGTTACTGAAAAACATAACTTTTACTTTTACCAACATTACAGTTAATGAATTCTTAAAAACAAAATATTAAGCGAAAGGTAAATTTATAACAATTAAATTTAATGATTTGAAACTTGAAATCCACAGCATGCTTCCAGTCGACCGACCGGCTCAGGGAATGAAATGAATGAAGCCCCCATCTAGCGGCGAGGATATGAACTGTACCGGCTGCCGAAGTCTGTCGCACTCCTCTGGGGCAATGTGTAAATGAATGACAGATGAACTGATATGATAGTGGTGAGTGTTGCTGGAATGAAATTTGTAACAGGGAAAACCGGAGTACCCGGAGAAAAACCTGTCTGCCTCCGCTTGATTTGAAACTTAATACGCTTAAAGAAGACTCCATGGTTTACAATCAGACCTAGAATCATGCTTCTTCAAACTCATCATTTGTAATTTTTTCTTTGAAACGTTAGACAAAACGTTATATTGAAGCGATGCAGTTTTTCTCAAGTTACAGTACATAAATACGTCAGCCATTATTCAAGGCCAAATTAATAAACATACCCATAAAATGATACTGTGAAATTATCAGGTAAATGGGTGCAGTAAGTTTTGAGGTCACTTTGTGCTGTTGAGAGAAATGTTTCAACAGGTAAAAATTAAACATATGATAAAGGAGGTGAGATTCAATAATATATCTAAAACATATTCTGTCTAAAATACTTGAAAATAATAAAATCAGATCTGTTACAAATTTTGATTAATTAATGTGGAAGAAATTTCTTCAAAAGTAGCTTAGGAGTTAGACTGAACACCAAGTTACTGTTTATTTCATGGCTACACCGTCCTTAAATGCAGGGACTGAGTCATATCACGTACAGTGGCTATCTTGTGTGTGTATAAATGTAATCATTAATGCCCCCTACGCGACGGAGTAGACAATACACTCGAGATGAGTGTAGTCTATGTGGAAGACAAAGAGAGAACGTGTATCAGACTATATATCGCATTCATCTGCGTGAGTACAATCTAATGGCCTCATACGATTGTAACCCACTTTCGAATTTTGTAAAAAAAAAAAGAAGAAGAAGAGGAAGATGTAAACTAATGAGATCTACACGGGTCAATTGTCCGTGTGCCTGCCTGTGTGTGTATGCCTGTACCCCCTACCTATCAATTCCTAAATGACGAAACCGAAATGAATCAAATTTGATACAGAGGTAGCACTAGTAAAGCACACTTCAGTGTCATGTTTTTTTTTATTGCCGCCATCTTAAGGATAACAAAATGGTACCCACCTAAGTGTTCAATGCTTAAATCGAATTACGTCCAAACTAATCACCGGATCTCTACCAATGTTTTAACAAACAAACCATGAAGTCTGAGGCATCCGTTGCTAAGACTACAAGGTCATCGGCCAAATATTTTCAAGATAGCGGCCGTGCGATTCAAGCACGCATTATAATCCGTAACTTATGATCAAGTCAAGGATTGCTCACAGTACTTGGCATTCAGGTAGCTTTATACAAGGACCTTCTGGTGTCAAAATGATAACTATATGAGAATGAATATTACGCGCAGCCGACATCTTAAAATTATAAAATGTTAAAGTAAATAACTCTCATCATTTAGGAGCTACATTAACGAAAATTAGTGACAAGGTAGAATCATATATTTGGCCTTGCAAGGTCAAGGCAAATATCAGACTCTCCATACATTCAAAATGGCGGCTAGGCGTTTTGTTACAATATATAAATTAGTAAATCATGATATAATTCCACAATTAACATGAAACTTGGCAGGAGAGAAACAATATACAAGGGATTTTAGTAGTGGTAGTGATGAATTTATCACACAGGATATAGAGCGGAGTGGCCATCCTGAAATTTTATATTTTAAAAAGAAGTTAGCCCCTATGGTTTAGGGCTACAGAAAATAGTGACAAGGTAGAACCATACATGTGGTAACGTATGCCCACAGCAAAATAACAGTGACTACATTTTGAAGATGGCGGCTGGGGTACTATTAAAACGTAACAATGTATCATTCACAATTCAGTTGCGCAATTCAAACGAAACATAGTAAGAATGAAGTAACAAGTCAAGGACCTCGCTGAAATTAGCCACAAGAATAACACACTGAATACAACGCGCTGCGGCCATCTTGAAAATATAGCATTTAATAATGATTAACTCAAAGTATTTTGAAGCTACTATAACAAAAATTAGTAGTAATGTACTGTAGAACCTATGACTATGTCAATTGAACAGCGGCTCCGTACTGTGCCCGTTAGGCTGGGATCGCGTGAGAACTGGGGACCGAATCCAGCCCACTCGAGGCCCCTTTCCAAAAGACGCATAAATTATAGAGGATAAGACGTGTTCATTTGAGCAGCTTGGCACGTGACTGCTGTCCCGGGGAGTATTGGGTAAGGAGAACGGCTACGGGGTGTTTGAACTAGCCCCAAGAACACGTCCGAAGGAAAACAAATCTAGAAATCATAAGGTCCCAGGCTGAAGTAAAAATTCTTTGCGTTTATTCAGAAATCAGATCCCTAGCCTAATTCTTTGAAGGGTTCCGGTAGCAATTCCACCCTACTTAAATCTAATCTAAATCCATGATGACGCATCGGCTAACTATTCCCTACAAACCCCTTCAACAAATCTTATTTACAGAAGAAATCAAAAATCAAGCTAAGAATTATGACACAAAAATATTATTTCATAAGCAAAATACAATCCAATTGACTAATAATAATAATAATAATAATAATAATAATAATAATAATAATAGTCACACCTGGTCCTACTACAAATGAAATCTCTCACATCTACAATAAATCAAGTTACATTTAATCATGGCACGGATAAGTATACGAATTTAGGGCGGTGTCACGTCCAACATTTAATATTTACGTTACGTGCATCTAAGCTAAGTCCTGATGAAAATGAAAATCCACAGCCTGCTTCCAGTCTCCGACCGGGTCAGGAATGGAATGAATGAAGCCCCCATCTAGCTGCGAGGATATGGACTGTGCCGGCTGCCGAGGCCTGACGCACTCCTCAGGGGCAATGATTAAATGAATGACAGATGAAATGAAATGTTAGTGGAGAGTGTTGCCGTAATGAAATGTTGACAGGGAAAACCGGAGTACCCGGAGAAAAACCTGTCTGCCTCCGTTTCGTCTAGGGCTACCGATGAGACACGGATTGACGTGTACCCGTGTAACCCGGGACACGTGTACACGGGTAGGTACGCTCGAAGAATCCGTGTAGCAGTAAGTACACGTGTACACGGGTACACGAGTAGTACCGCCCGTGTACCCGTGTATGAAGGTCCGCGTACACGGGTTTGACGGGTATATATGTCTTATCGTGTGCCCTTGTGGTTTTCTCGATTTTGGAAGAATGGTTTTGATATTTTGTTGCTCTAATGCCCCATTTAATTGAAAACAAATGTAGACTCAGGAATACGAACACAGCAAACATAAAAATATAAAGTTTTTGCTATTACGAAGAATAAGTGAAACGGCAACACTGCGTATTTTGTGAAAGGATGTTTTCGAAATACTATGATCACGGCTCCGAGTGATTGAAATTTTCGGGCACCGCGCATCCCTTATTTGTTAGGGCGCCCTTAGTGGGCAGAATTCAGGACGAGCGTGCGGTGGCACGGCGGCGAGGCGGCATGGCGTGGGGTTGTGCCTGGAGGCGTGTGCTGTGTACATAGACAATTTTACAGATATTAGCGAATCAGTCGAGTCATCCTGCTCTCCGCGCAGAAATGGCCGGACAAGCGTGCATTTCAATCGTTGGCAAGAGCAATATTCACGGTGGTGGCGCGTACCGGCGAAATGGAAAGGCGGTGATCTTGTTTATCTCCAATGCAACTTTCCACGATTTGCGCTTATAATGCACAGGACCTTCCTCGTTGTGAAGGCTTTCATTTCGCACTGAAAATAAAAATGATATGGTATTATTACCGGCATGAAGCGGAGGCCACAAAGGAAGACACTGAAGATGGTGACCATGTTGATGATGAGGAACAGGAACAGGTATGGTCATCCCGAGCCAAGAGACGACGCAGGCGACGCGTGGAAGGTAACGCACACCGTCCGTGCGATACCATACGCTCAGAGGAAATACATCAGGCTCTTGCAAGGATGGTTGCTGTGAACCAACTGCCTTTGTCATTTTGTGCCAGTGATGGGTTTAGGCAGTCCATGACAGTTGTAGAGCCCAATTACTTGTGTATTTCAGAGGATACCCTTAGGCGGAGACTGGCTCTACTAGCCGATGGTGTCAGAGAGAATGTGCGGGGTGAACTATCAACGGCATCAAGCGTTGCCCTTACATCTAACTGTTGGACATCTCGCTCACAAACGTCTTTCCTGACGGTAACGGCTCACACCATCGACTCCCAGTGGGTTCCAAAGGCGATGACGCTTACCACGCATGAAATGGAAGACCGCCACACCTCAGAAAATCTGGCATCGGAATTGCAATTGGTTGCAGAAGAATGGGATGTGCAGGACAAGATCACCGCCATCGTCACGGACAACGCGTACAACGTCGTCAACGCTGTGCGCGCTCTTGGTGTGCTGGAGAAGAATAAAGTGGCTTGTGCTGCACATTCTGTACAGCTTGCTGCAAACAAGGCTCTTGCTCATGAAAAGGCTGCTAATGTGTGTCTGAAAGCAAGAAAGATAGTTGGCGATTTTCGGCACTCTAACAATGCCTCTAGTGCGCTGACAAAAATGCATGCACAACTTTTAATGCCCGAACAACCCCTGATTCAGAGCTGCAACTCCCGCTGGACTTCAACTTTTACCATGATCGAGCGCCTTTTGAAAAACAGGAACCCCGTCTGCAACGTCCTAGGTGACCGGACATGCACGCCAATGGCCACAGCACAGAAGCTCCAAGTAACGGAACAGGAGTGGCATCACATGGAGGTTTAAAACAAGCTCCTTAAACCTGTGGAAGTGGTAACCACTCTCTTGTGCGGTGACAATTCTCCCATATCGATGGTCCGGCCACTAATACAGATGCTAATTAAAAATCACCTCAGCACCCAGGAGTTGTCGGACGACAGCTTCCTAGAGGACGTGCAGTCTGCCTTGGTCTGTGAATTGAACGATCGGTTCGGCCTCCTATGGATAAATGATAGTACTGTCACAGCCAGACAGATTGCATCTTTACTCGACCCGAGGTATAAGGCTTTGGAAGATGAGACAGCAGAGGCTCGACGATGTATTCGCGACAGAGTGCTTCATAGGCTTCAGAGCGATGCACCAGCTGAAGTCTTGGTTAATCCAGATCAACCCTTCACCAGTGTGCCCTGGAGTTCTTGTTTCAAATGCCATGTGGGAGAAGGAACAGCCCTGAATCTCAATTTGAAGATTTTCTTTCGGAGGCACAGATTCGTTTTGACATGAACCCGTTCGAGTGGTGGAAAGCAAGGGAACACAAATATCCTGCGGTTGCTGCTCGAGCGAAAAAATTCTTGTGTATTCCAGCAACATCCACAAGCTCCGAAAGGTGCTTTTCCTCTGCTGGAAACATTGTCACAGCCAAACGGAATTGTCTTCTGCCAGAAAATGAAAACCTCTTAGTATTCTTGTTCCAAAACAAAGCTTTCTTAAAGTAAATTGGTCAATGAGTCATAATTCTAGAAATTGTTGTTCTTATTATACTGTTATATTTTGTATTCGTTTCATACGCCTGATATTTTAATTTTGTTGTTTAGTTACATTCTGGTCAAATGAGAGTGCAAATAATAAATTATATTCCGTTACATATAGTTTTGTATCTTCTCCTCTCTCGACCTCGGAACTAACCTTTATAATCAATCAAATAATTAATTAATTTCACACTGCTTCGATTCAAATAAACGCGCGCGGACACATTGCACACGCAAACACGATTTATAATTGCATGTTTAAATGGCACGATATTGCCGTCAACAGATGTTCGAGCAAGGTTACCAGACACGACACTCTTTAACAATATTCGGTGTGACCCGTGTACCCGGTCGTAATTACACGAATACACGGGTACATGGGTAAATAGTAGAACCCGGATTCTTAGCACACGGATCTTAAAAAAACGGTTGTGCGGGTACACGGGTACACGGGTAATAGGGAGCACTAGTTTTGTCCAGCACAGATCTCACATGGAGTGACCGGGATTTGAATCACGGACCCAGCGGTGAGAGGCCGGTGTGCTGCCGCCTAAGCCACGGAGGCTTAGCTAAGTCCTGATATGAAGTTAAAATTTACGTTAAGTTGACGATAAGCGTCGAGCAAGAACAGAACAAGAAGTTCCGTGAAGAACTATACAGCCTACTTTTCATGCCAATGATCATTCTACATATATGAACCTATCTAGAATAATGACGAAATTAAGTTGGTAATATCGAAATATCTAATTAGTTCGAAATATACCTGGTATAATGTAGCCTAATAGAGCACTACAGTTGGCAGCCCTGGTGACTGAATATATTCTTAGTTCCACCTCTTAAGGTACAGAATACAACATTTGGTTGAAGTCCAATGGACGTTACATGCAGTTAGACACTGGATCTATCAGCACGCGTAAAAGCATGTTGCCAACAATGTCATGCGTGTGCTGATCAGAAATAATCTGAATTATTATGATATCTTGTTGTGCCAATTTTGGATGAAATCTATTTGTTAGTATAGAAGTTACATGTATTTTAAAATTGGACATATCAGCAGGCATAGAATCATGTTGGCAGCACCGCCTTGTATTAATTACTCCAAATTAATCCAGAATGTCAGGTGCTATACGTGTGCAAAGTATAGAGCTGTTGGCTTGCATACTTACTGATATATTGATATTAGGGTAAAAAGAATATAGACAGCATTTATACTGCTCAAAAGAATTAAAGCACCACTTTTTTCAAAGGCCACCAAATTTTGAAAAGTTGACCTACAAGCTCGAAATCTCAGTATGACGTTTGTCCTGACGCCTACAGAGCATATGCTTCAGCAAAACTCCCCAACTTGAGTAGTTTCGGGGTAGCACCCCGAAAACCAGCCCATTTTCGTAAACCGCAAATTGAAGTTTGCGAAAAACGCTGTAGGACTTGTCGCAGGTTGCCAAAGCAGTCGAAAATGAATCACGTCATTTTTCTCTCATTGCCAAACTCTGTAACCTATTGCTGATCATAGGCAACCCACACGCACGGACGTGATGTGGGTTGCCTATGCATGGGCGTACTTACTGAGGGCTGTACACTTTTTTGAAAAATTTTGGTCCCGTTTCCCAACCTACCGATGAATTTCTATCCAACCTGCTGTTTTGGGCTCCATTGCAGTCCATAAGCTTCATTTCCATCCAACTCTGAAAACTCTGCCATGACGCGTTACGCGTCCAGACAGGGAGGGTTGGGGGTGCAAAAATTTCGAATTTGGGGGACGGAATGTCAATCATCGATCGGAAGGGGTTGATTTCGTGTCACCACTACTTCTAAGGACCTTTACGGCCCTTTCAGCGATTAAGACCTCGTTTCAGCCCTTAAAAAGGGCCTGATTCGAAAAATCATACAAACGGGGGTTGCAGGGGAAGGGGTGGTGACAAAGGCACAGCTCCTTTTTTGAAACGGTAGAGGAAGACCCCCGCATTCACAGCACTGATAAACATCTCGATTAAAACTTCCTTAGGGGTGAATCGAGAGGGGGTGGTTTGGTCCCATGCCAGTTGAGGGTGTTAGGGGGTGTGGACATTGCCGGAGGCCTTAAGAACTTACTGCAATCAGCAACTGAGGACGGTGTGCAGGTTTTCAGATGGTTAAACACACCCGGTACCTTCTCAGACGCCCCCAATGGTAGTCCATGTTTAGGGGATGATGAAGGGGGTTGAAAATGCCCAAACGTCAAATGTAACGATTTCTACGTGTTTGTGGAACCTTTAAGAGCAAGACTCATTCATTTTCGACTGCTTTGGCAACCTGCGACAAGTCCTGCAGCGTTTTTCGCAAACTTCAATTTGCGGTTTTCGAAAATGGGCTGGTTTTCGGGGTGCTACCCCGAAACTACTCAAGTTGGGGAGTTGTGCTGAAGCATATGCTTGGTAGGCGTCAGGTCAAACGTCATACTGAGATTTCGAGCTTGTAGGTCAACTTTTCAAAATTTGGTGGCCTTTGAAAAAAGTGGTGCTTTAATTTTTTTGAGCAGTATATTAACAGTTGGCAGCCCTGATTGCTCTTAACAATTCTTATAGTCATATCTGTTATGGTACACATTGCACATACGAAATTTGGTTGAAATCCAACTGATAGTATAGAAGTTACATGTATTTAAAAATTGGTACTATCAGCAGGCTTATAATCATGTTGGTAGAACTGACGTATATAAGTTACTCCAAATTAATCTAAAATGTCAGAATATACGTGTGCATAGTTTAAAGCTGTTGGCTTGCATACTTTCTGATATATTGGTATTAGGGGCCGATAACCTAGATGTTAGGCCCCTTAAAACAACAATTATCATCATCATCATCATATTGGTATTAGGAGAGAGAGCAATTATTAACAGTTATCAGCCCTGGTGGCTCTTAAGAATACGCTCGGTCATATCTGTTTATGTACAGATATTACATACAAAATTTGGTTGAAATTCAGTTGATAGAGTAGAAGTTATATGCATTTAAACATTGGACCTATCAGAAGGCTTAAAATTATTTTGGCAACACTGTCATGGTTGGCCTCCTGGAAATTAAACTGAAATAGTATTATCTACATATGTGCCAATTTTGGAATAGCTCCCATGCATACCTTGCAAGATATCCAACATGGAGCTCAAATTTCCAGTGCGTTTTTTCAGCAGTTGGTAGCACTGACATCATTTTCAAATATGGACGTGAGCTATTCCGGTGCACATCTTTACTCATACTAAATTTGGTTTTGATTGCTGCAGCCGTTTAGGAGTTGATAGGGGGGACAGACACACAGCCAGACAGACAGACAGACAGACACACATTTTCCCGGATCGATCTCATAAGACTACTTTTTCCTCATTTTTGCAAAATGTGAAAAGTAGGCTAAAAAATCAAAACTAATGGTATGCACAGTCTACGCTAAACATAAGTCAAACTTGACCCATAATAAAATATAACAACACAAATACGCACAACAAGAATACCGTGATTTGCTTGCTCCATTTGAGCCCTACGTACTCAGGCATATCACTGTTTGTGATACACTGTCATCTGTTCAGGAGGGAAAGTTAGGTCGGTGAAAGCATGAAGATACCTCCCACGTATAATATCACATTATTACACACAACAGTGGTTCTACACAAATCTCACGTTGTGGTAACTGTTGTCTCAAAAATTGTGAAAATTCTAGTCTAGATTAGCATATAATTGCGAGGAATCCACATCCATTCCCTTCGTGACGCTTTTCTCTCAAAAGAAAGAAAATCATTTAATTATCCAGCGTTCTAGTTAAGTCACGTGATTATTTAGTATCCTTTTAATGCAAAATTCTATTTCAATCATTATTATTAAATTGCTTTATTATTTGATCTTATTTATTCCTAGTTTCATGTTTATTAGATCGTAGCATCTCGTAGTAAGCATCACCTAATACAACCATAAATAGACATGTGTAGCCCTCGCTCACACATCAAAATTCTCACTCTCCAAATACAGTATAATCATACGCTTCAATCACGTGTAGTCCCTGCTTACACGGATACAATAACATCGTCACCCAATAAAGGTGGAATAAACCTCAAAAAACGCTGCTAAAACAGCTCAACCATTTTCTGGCCCCTTCACTGTGCTCCAAAAATATATCACTAAACACACATCATCTCCTAAAAACAGCTGTGTACAATCGTGTTTAATTAAGCCTGCCTACTGTCTTCTAAATGTGCAAAATCATAGCTTCCTAACGTTATAAAATGTGGTACAGTTTTAAATGTCGCACTATCTGCAGCATGAAAAAAATGAAACGAGTTCTGGTTTCAACTAGTGCATACTGAAACACCTGCTCAGGGCTTGGCCTTGCAGAAGCTAGGCTGATTTGCGTGCTCATACCGAGCACGATTTAACTAAAGCAACAATATTACGTCTTCTGCCGGACGTGAAATGATACGCTAAATTGATTCTGTACTCACATAATTAACAAACAAGACAATTCCTTCACTACCTAGCTACTGTAATCTGTGCATATCGTTCTGTCCCTGATAACTAATCAAGCGTCATACAACATGCACAAGATCAAATCTACATAGTAGTATAACCTGGACTCACATTGTGTTGTGTTGTACTGGGTTCGAAGTAAATAGGTCTCTCCAGCTTACCATTCGGTCCGCTTAATTCCAGCCATCTAAAGGCCCATATCCGTCTGGTCTCCAATCGGCTCCCATCATTAAGCTAATTTAGAACATCATCCCTCTCTCAGCTTCCATCAGAATCGGTATTTGCCCTTCAGTCCTTGGTTCGAAGTCCATTCCTACAGTTTTTTATAACTCGTATCGAATCACACTGACTTTCGGCTTCTTACGTTTGTACGTTCAATGTCCAGTATCTCAAATTAACCATTGGCCAAATGAAATTTGTAACAGAAATCCATCTGCTGGTTTTTATCACTTGTGGATTATTAGTCCGCTGTACGTTCGGATACGTTAATCATACTCACTGTTCTAATATAGATCGCAGTCACTGTAATGCGAAATCTTACGATTTCCTCGTGCAATCTGAGATCACGCACTCGTCATAAGCGACTTCTTTCCACGCACTCGTGACGAGAATTAATGTCAAGAACAACTCATGACCACTGTCGAGCAACAGCTCTCAACGACAACTGTCCGTCAGCAAAACTGTCAGTCCTTCCCAGAAGTCAGCTCGGACTCTAGGTTAAAGCGTCCTTCTCAATTAATACATATTCTTTCATTAAATGCTCGTCCCGCGGTGGAAAATAATTACGTAAATAATCCCAAATAATATTAATAATAATAGAAGAAAAACTATTTCAAATATGGAGTATCTGGGTCGATAATTTTTAATAAATTTCCAGACACTTCCATGGCCATGTCATAGATCTGCTCTTCCGCTAGTGATGTCATTCTACAGCTATCATGTGATCGGGCTCAGTACATTCACGACGGTGGTTGTGGGTTTTCTTAAAACTTGAAAATCATTAACTCACGATATAACTTCACACCTAACCTAAATTCCATGGGAGCGTAAATCCATATAAAAGACCTTGCTAGCATTATTCATAAGAATATCACACTGAGTATAGCGCACAGCGGCCATCTTGAAATTATGGCATATAAAAATAAATAACCATATACATTTTAGAGATATATAAACTAAATTGGAATTGAAGTAGATCCGTATATAGGTTTTTCATTCCCAAGACAAAAGAACAGTTCGCCATTCATTCAAGATGGTGTCAGAGAATAACCCATTATTAATACATCAACATCAATAACTCAGGACCCAACTGCACAGAGAACATGAACCTTTGCAAGCGAGACCAATCATATAAGACACCTCGCTAGCATTAGTCATAAGTAGGGCTCGGATCGATATGCTCGATAAAATCTCCAGATATGCTCGAAAACCATGCGATTTATGCTCGATAGATATGCTCGAAAAAACCATTATATGTTCGATAGATATGCTCGAAAACCCCATTATATGTGGTAAAATATGCAGAATATGCTCGAAATACACCGTTAAAAACTATAGAAAGGAAAGTGAAAGGAAAAAAAAAACAATAACATACCTTTATATGCGAGCTTTATTTTCTAATTGTGTGTATGATACACTGCAATATACTCGCATTCAAGTTTTTCAAGTATATATAAGAGAAGTTTTCTTATAAAAGTTAAAGTTTGCAAAACGACCTCACTAAAGGTTAAAAACCTGCGGTTCTATTATTCGCACCAGATAGGCTTTTCAATAATTATTTCTGTTTTCGAAACCTTAAGGATGGTCAGGGCACGAATTCCGGTGGGGGGGGGGGGGGGGGACGAAGAAAAACAAACTATTTAGACGAAAACCACAAGAATATGCATTTATATGCTTCTATTCTGAAAACCGCGGTTTTATGCATTTATATGCTCGATAAATTTCAATTATGTTGGTCCCAGAGAGGTGAAAATACCACTGACAAGCTTCTTTCAATGTGTACTATTCAGGGAAAAATATGCAAATATGCTCGAACCCGAGCCCTAGTCATA
Source organism: Meconema thalassinum (assembly GCA_946902985.2). NCBI lineage: Eukaryota > Metazoa > Arthropoda > Insecta > Orthoptera > Tettigoniidae > Meconema > Meconema thalassinum. Next base: position 206,010,794 of record OX336389.2, on the reverse strand, counting down.
AGACTATCACCCGGCGTATAGCATGCAGCCACAATCTTGAAAATATAAGACATTAATATCGATAATTCACTATATATTTCTGTTACAGTGACGAACACAGTAAATATATAGTCCCAAATAAGATGCTTTCTCTGCAAAAGGCACAAGATCAACGATTCCATACACTCAAGATGGTGGATGGATGTAGGCTACTTCAGAACCAAATCCTCAAGATGCAATAGCGGAATTACATTGAAATTTAGTTAACGAGGAATCTTACATAGGGTGCAACTCTTATTAGGTTCATTACAAGAACAGTCAATTATACTGCTTGAAAAGGACGAAGAGCTATTACTATTCCCATATACAGTGAGATTCTTTTGCCGGAGCGGGGCCGGCGGCCGAACGCCGGGCGCGCGCGCTTTCCGCCAGCCAACCTAGCCTGAGCCGCAGGGTTGCGCGAGGCGGAGGTAAGCTGACCAAGGTCATTTAAGTCATTAAGTCACTAAACGTTCATCAACGAGGGTGTGTAGTGTCAGCACACAGATAAGAAGGTAGCATAAACAACAGCTGCAATATTTAATTCAAGAAGCACAGATGTTTCTTTATTTCTGGTGAATCTGGATGACCTCACGTCATCCGTTAAAGGTTAGAACTTATATTTTCACAGAAGATACTAAAAATGTTCTCCTTCAGCTGACAGACAGTAACTTTGGAAGTTACATCGTTACATTATGTAGCTACTCCAGCACACTTCCCCCTGCGTGTTTACTGTGATTAATCGAAGCACGGACCTAAGCCCGTTTGATGTTCAATTCTGGGTTAATTTAAAATACAAAGTGTACAGATCAATTACCCGTACTCTAGTGGAGCTGGAGAACAATATACGGCAGCAGATATCCCTCACAATTGAAGGGAATCACAACGTGTAAACGCTAATTTAATTACACGGTACAACGCCTGTCTGTCAGCTGAAGTAGAACACTCTCAGCATCTTCTGTGGATAGGTAAGTTCTTTAATCATGATTTGCTGGTGAATTTACCATTAATTAAAGTACTTTGTTACGGTTTCCACCTGCGCGCATTCCGCGGTGCGAGCTCAGTTGGCTGGCGGAAGGCGCACGCGCCTGGCAGCCGGCCGTCGTCCCCTCGCTCCAACAAGAGAATCACCCTGTATATAAGAGATTATGTTATTAGTTTTACGTCCCTGTCAACAACTGCGGCATTTAGAGACGCCGGGGTGCCGGAATTTTGACCCGAAGGGGATCTATAACGTGCCAGTAAATCTACTGATATGACTCCCTCACATTTGCGCACCCTCAAATGCCAACTGACTGCGCCAGGATTCTATCCTGCACCCTAGACCACAGCAGGCGTGAGCGTTACCGCTGAGCCACGCAGCCAGTCGACGTATAATAAGAGAAAGTAAGCAACATTGTATAGGTATATTCGCATTACATGATTTCTATTACCCCCCTGACTGGGTGTGTGGCTCAGCGGTAAGGTTCTCGCCAGTTGGGCCCAAGAGTGAAGGACCGAATCCCAGCGCAGTCAGCTCGCATTAGAAGGTGCGCAAATGCGAGGGAGCCATGTGATTTCAGTAGACTGGCACGTTAATGATCCTGTTCGAGGCAAACTTCCGGCACCACAGCGTCTCTAAATGCCACAGTAGTTAAAAGGGACGTATTAATATTATTATTATTAGTATTCTGTTATCCCAAAAATAAATTTTACTATTGGATCAACTATTTATGATCGCTATATGTACAAAATGTATCTAAAGTAAAGGCACTAGAGGACAAGAACAAATACCCATTACGTTTGATCACGGTTGGTGAACATCTTGTTTCAACGTGGTGTGTAAATTGCAAGACAGTGTTCTCATACTTGTTATGTAGTGGCCAAGCATTAAGAAGGCAAGGTCCATGACACATAAATCGCTCGTCTGGTGTTACCTTGTTGAATTCCAGAAGAAATGAGCTCGTCTAAGGTCATGAACCAACCTGTGGGAAGCGTCAGTATGATAACTTGCCTCGCTTGCAATCTGAGCTGGGCAGGGACATAATAAATGATCTGGAGATAATGATTCTGTCTGCACTTGTCCCACCCACTTACGTCTCCCAGCCTAGACTGTGCCAACTCTACTCAGCAGTTGCATACTGATCAGCTCCTTAAAGGCTGTGTTATAAAACATATCTCTCTACAAATTTAGTAGGAATCCTTAAAATTTTCAATGGATTCTACGCGAGTTCTCAACAGTTCCGGACATAACCACTTTAAGGACCCTCCCTGTGTTCCTGTGGCACAACCCTACAAAATGGCCCAGAGCTCTTAATGGAAAAGAACCTAACGTGCCACGTTTCGGAAAAAGAAATAGCACATCTTGTTCATTTTTAAACAACCTACTTAAAAATAGATATGACTCAACGAAACACCTGTTAATGCCATAACACTTTCTCAAATCTAGATGACATTTTCTCAAAATCACTTTGCCTCACACAATGCAATTTTTGGACTTCCGAATAGATTAAAGAAATGTGAAAATAAAACCCGGCGCTGAAGCAGTGGGTTTCGAGTGATTTAGCAGCGAAGTACGATGGCAGTTTCTTACAGACCACGATATGACTCTAGTAGGGAACTGGGGGATCACCCCCTCCTTAGGGACAATTCTGTTGGCATAAGAAACAATATTTTCAGGAGACAATGAACGACCAGTCTTGGTACACCAGCACGTGATATTATTTAAATTGCGCGTTGTTGTGGGTGACCTGTTGGACTGCTGTACCGTTCAGGTGTAGGCCTATTTGAAGTTGAAAAGTTCGTTGGTTTATGCAATAAGGCGTAATAGTTTGGTGCTGTGCACCTCCTAAATGCAAACATACATCTGACTTACATATTGAGCGCTGGTCCTTGTCGTTTGACAATAATTTACGGAAATAATAACTAATGATAGCCCTTCTAAGTCATCAGGACACTCGTTGATGAGTTCACCTCGCATTTTACCATCAATTATTTGCTAATGCCGATTAGAAGGATATGCATATGATACAATGCCGTGCCCAGTGTTTTACAGCTCAATTCTTGAATAAAAATTGGCACGGTGTACTGTAAACTCAGCTGAAAATTAGGCATATATATTGAACCCTTATTAATCTACGATAAATAAGTATTCATAATTTATTATTATTATTATTATTACTGCAGCCCAGGCAGTACTTGTGGAAGTTGATGAGGATAAAGGCAAGTTAGCGTGTCGCAATGATTGCCACAGAAGTAGCTCGTGGTAGCTATTCTTGAAAAGGGCCTGGTAATCTGAGTTCAAGGCCAAATTGTGTAACAACTTGCACCAGAATTGGAATCATAAAGGGATGGTCACGAGTTTCTTGCAACCGACCTACGATTGAATCACCCAATCAGGAGAGACTAAGCCAATACCACGCGATGTGTAGCGTCTGTGGTAAAAAGCGCGCGGAATTGATTATCTAAAGAACCGCCGATCGGAATTATCTCCGCATGAGTGCGCTCAGACGTTTGAATTATTTGATGAAGATTGACACCAGTCCCGTGTGTGTGAGATGAAAACTCTGGAAAATTTTCTTAATTTACCCCACTCTTCATCCCCCTGTCAGTTTCTAATAAATTGATCGACGAGACGCTGTTCGATGTCATTCTGTTTGGAGCTCTGATGAGCTAACTTCACGCCAGTTTGCGTAGTGATTTTAACGCTCTAATATTATTCGAAGTCATTTTATTTGTGAGCTCTGATGAGCTAACTTCACGTCAGTTTATGTAGCGATTTTTAAAGCTCTAATATATTATTTGAAGTCTAATACTTTGTGAGCTCAGTGAGCTAATTTCACGCCAGTTTGCGTGGTGATTTGAAACTTGAATATTATCTTAAAGACAACTATTTTCAGCTTTTAGGGGGCAAGACTTGAGGAACATTCTAATTAGCGCTCACCCAAGCGAAGGTCAAGCAGAGCAGTAGAGATTACCGAGCGAGATAGCGACTGTGAGTCAGTCAGACTTTATAACTTGTATTGTCGAGCCAGTGACGATGGACACGAAGTGTATATTACATGTAAATTTTTATTGTATTTTTCATGTGTGTATCGTGCGTGTGTGAGCGAGAATTAGGGAAAGTCTTCGTGATTAATCGCATAGGACTATTTGTGGGCGAATTTAGTAACTCACAAGCGATTATAGCCAGGTCAAATTATAATAACATTGAACTTTTCTTCCAAAGAGACTACACCAAGATGTCCGACGTGTGGTCAGGAGCCGGAGTGATGTCCGACGCTTCTACGAAGACAACTATGGAGTGCTAATTTTCCCATAGGGAAATGGGCTGAGATGGAGGTCATATGTTCTACAAGCTGAGACGGTGATGTACAACAATTGATTATTCAATTATGTAGTTAGATTGGCGGGGGAAATTTGTAAATAGTTCATTTTCTTTTTCTTGGTTTAGAGTGTTTTTCTTGTACCGACACTAATTGTCTTAAATGTACGTTGGCACGTGGCCAAAGTGTTTGTTGTGTATTTATTTTTCTTTGGAGTCATATTTAATGTACACGGCGCGTGTACGTGATTTTTATCCATGCAAATGCGAAACCCTTTACATTCGATAAGTGGTGTCGTATTAAAGTTCATATTTTTGATAGGAAAGGGAGGTAATTACTGTAAGATGTTTGCTGAACAGGTTATTATTCATATTAGGGTTGCCGAGCGCAACAATTTAAGATGTAATTGTAGAACACCTTAGTTCTAATTTTTTAGATTTTTTTTAGTCCATTTCAGGTTTATTAGTCACGGCGTAGAACGGAGGCGCCGGCGAGTGGAAAATATTTATGTCATTTTATTTCAGGGTCTGTCAAACCCATACGTGTGATTCTGTGTGTGTTATTGTGTCGGGTGTGTGTTCATTCTACGTGAAGAGGGGTAGAGGTCCTACCACCCTCATATATTTTGTTGTTGTTGTATTTCTTTTATGGAAAGGCAGGGTGCTCCAGGGAGACCGCTGTACCTTGTCCATATGCTGATTCTTGGATTTCCTAGGGGAAATGCCGGGATATTTTATTCTGACACACACACACGTATTATTGTGCTTTGGGGCACGCTTCTTCGAGATTCGATCCCGTTCCTTGGGAGGTCGAGGTTATTTTGACACGTGGGTTGACAGATATGCAGATTTCCACGAATCGCCCTTCTAGCCTGGTGACTTATTTTGTTAGGCAGTCCTATGTTCCGACTGGCCTCTTTAAGCTTTCAAGTAGCAAACCTGTTTCTTTGTGATGGTTATTTTGAACCATAATTAATTGGGGAGTTCGCCATGTGTGTGACGGATTATTGCATGTCGTATGGATAGAATATTGTGTTAATAATGTAAATGTTGGCTTTGAGCCTAGTGATGTGTTTATGACTCAATTCATGTAATTTAGTATGTGACGCCCGTGTGGTGTAGTGGTAGTGTACTTGTAAAAATGACGGCGGTCATATGTGTATTTTCTTTTGTTGGTCACGTGTTAACTTACTTGTGTTGATTTGTGTGAGAAGTCCTAATTTTAGGCAGTAATGTTTTTGCTACGGCAGTTTTGATTCCAATTTCATGCGGAAATTATTGTGTTGTTTATTTTAAGTATAGGAAGTGTCGGTTTAGTTTTAAGTGTTGTATAGTTGTTCCCCGCGTCTGTCTAGCTCTAAGCAATGTGGATTCGTCGTCTGAAAGTTTATTCTGGATGATGACGAATCATGCATTCGTTTGTACTCATCGTGAAGCATGTAGAACAGCACGCGCGCATACATTGTCACTTTTGTTGATTTTTCTTTGGGACATTTGGTCCAAGTAAAATCTCTCCAGAGATTTGGCCTAGTTTTGGCATATTTAATTTATTCAGTGGGAGTCATATGGGAGTTTGTTTTGTTAATTCTTTTATGTAAATAGCTGATCTGTTATTAAATTCATTTGTTTTAACCCTGGCTTCACTTTTTCCTGCATGTTATTTTGTTATAGGTTACCCTGCATGTTAATGAAGCGCTTTGACAACAACTTACGATATGGACTGTTACACCCCCGAAACTGAGTCTCATAAGCTTCTTTGCAAGGGTTCATAAATATATATATATATATATATATATATATATATATATATATATATATGTGTGTGTGTACGTAAACAATTCATACTGGCTCTTAGCTGAATAAAGTGTGTACTAATACTACTAATAGAAAGTAACATTGTAAACACCTGTTATGAATAATGTCATACCTATGTCTTGGCAAGTTTAAAGAGGAATGAGACAGTAAATCTTAGGCATTTCCTAGCTAGTGTAGTCTAGGTCTACATTTCCCAATATGGTCTACCTAGAAACGACGCTTAAAATTGAGTTTAGACATCAAGTACCGTAGTATAGTTGCGACGGACAACACATTCTCAACTGGCGTCAAAGGAATATGCATGCGATTGATCCTCAGGCACTCTCTCCCTGCAGGGGAGTGGTTTTATGGGAATAATGTGCTTTATATAAACGGCAGTTGCCTCGTAAGTTTCTACTCTCCATGACAAATAGTTACAGCAATGTTACCAACACACCTCTCATGTTATAAGGTGATATACGACACTATGCACGAACAGAAGCAAAAACATTAGTATTAATAGGAGTAGTTTGTGCTGTGTTACCTGATTCCTTGCGATGTTACGCAAAAAGTGACAACTATACTATTGGCAATGGCCACAGTACCTTTTAAACCACGAGGGACATTTGTTGTTGAGAGAAAGAAAGCAAACAGCATACCCTCATAACTAGATGGACAGGACTGAGTGGTACGATTATGGAGATGAAAAAGCGCATCCGTTGGCCATCACGACCATACTTACTGATATTATGGTCTTATCACTGTGCCCTGTAGTGAAATGTTGTTTACTGGGCTGATTTCTTTTGATATTCATCTTACACTAGGTAATCCAGAGTGTCTATAATGGGATGAAATGGTATTTCTAGTGTTATAATTATTGGTGCAATGTGCATTTGACTTTACAAGAAATGCAATGTAATTTAATTATAATTACATGTTTGAATTAAAGGATTTCATTCGCTTGATTTCCTGCATAAGTTCAAATCGTAAGCCTAAAATCATGCCTGGTAGGCCTATTATAGTTATTAAGCATTATGACCGACTGGAACGTTAGCCTAATATATGCTACTACTCAATGTTTTATGGAAATTTAAACCATAATTCAGAAGTATTTAAGTCAGTTATTTATATAGCTCATACCTGCAAACCCATCCGATTTATTTGTAAACTTTCCAAATTTTCACCTCGTCTTCCATTCTCAAGGAGATTATCGTAATTGATTCTGTGATTTGCACATCCAGTGTTTCTTGTGTAAGTTAGTGTAATTTTTGCCATCATTCCTCGCTTGGCAGTTGGCTCTACAGCTGGGAACTCGGGACGGCGAGTAAGCTGATTGGTCTACCGCATGCTGATTGGTTGTATTTTACGCACAAAATGATGTCATGCCCACGCTGATTCGTCCAAGCAATGCAGACTATGCAGAACAGGAATAAATCCGTGCATGCTATCCACGGAAATTGTGACTGGTCCATTCAATTCATTATGCTTATACTTTGGCGTCACGTTAAGTGCATTTACAGATCAGCCGTTGTAGCAAGAGCTTTGCTTTACCACTGCGCAGGTGGCGGTCTGAGTGGAGCGGTGGGAGGCCATTGGATACATTCCGTGCAGGCAAGCTTGCGATGAGCACAGCAGCAGTCAGTTTAAAATTTTATCATTTCAAATGATCTTGTCGACTTCGTCGTTAAGCTTGGGTCCAACGTTATGCGTTACGGAGACGGAGACGGAAGTGACGTCTTGCAGCCGCGCGGGAAGTGACGTCATGCAGCCGCGCGGAAACTGAGTGCGTGACATCATTCAGCCACGCAGGAAGCAGAAGCTAATGGTTATTGGAGTATGTTGAAAGAGTCCTGCGGCGTCGAGCGACCTGGGGCTTTCAGCGAAGCGAACACAAGAATACAGGGTGACTTCTAAAGAGATATAAAAGATGCCATATAAGAATACAGGGTGCCTCCTAAAGAGGTGTGCAGGATGGCAGAGCAAAATACAGTACAAGATGTCAGATAACAATACAGGGTGACTCCTAAAGAGATATACAAGTTGCCAGATAAGAATACAAGGTGACTCTTAACGAGGTGTACAAAATGGCAGAGAAGAATACAGGGTGACTCCTAAAGAGGTGCACAAGATGTCGGACAAGAATACAGTATGCCTCCTAAAGTGGTGTGCAGGATGTCAGAGCAAAATACAGTACAAGATGCCAGATAAGAATACAGGGTGACCCCTAAAGAGGTACACAAGATGTCAGACAAGATTACAGGGTGACTCCTAAAGAGGTGTACAAGATGTCACACAAGAATACAGGGTGACTCCTAAAGAGATATACAAGATGCCAGATAAGAATACAAGGTGACTCTTAAACAGGTGTACAAGATGGCAGAGAAGAATACAGGGTGACTCCTAAAGAGGTGCACAAGATGTCGGACAAGAATACAGGGTGCCTCCTAAAGAGGTGTGCAGGATGTCAGAGCAAAACACAGTACAAGATGTCAGATAAGAATACAGGGTGACCCCTAAAGAGGTGCACAAGATGTCAGACAAGATTACAGGGTGACTCCTAAAGAGGTGTACAAGATGTCACACAAGAATACAGGGTGACTCCTAAAGAGATATACAAGATGCCAGATAAGAATACAAGGTGACTCCTAAACAGGTGTACAAGATGGCACAGAAGAATACAGGGTGACTCCTAAAGAGGTGCACAAGATGTCAGACAAGAATACAGGGTGACTCCTAAAGAGGTGTACAAGATGTCACACAAGAATACAGGATGACTTATAAAGAGATATACAAGATGCCAGATAAGAATACAGGGTGCCTCCTAAAGAGGTGTGCAGGATGTCAGAGCAAATTACAGGGTGACACTTAACGAGGTGCCCGCGCGGGAAGCCTAAGTTAATGGGTAATGGTGTCTGTTGAAAGAGTCCTGGGGCTTCGAGCGAAGCGAGAAGCCCTCCTGAGCCTTTCTAACATGTGTAGCATTTGTAGCATGCGTCATTTGAAATTATATAACGTCTAGTCTTTCAGACTGACTGTAATTTTTTAAGCAATGTGAGTGCACTGACCACAAGTCACTGCTTCTCCTACCTCGCCCATTTAAGCGGCTAATTGTCCTCTTGCGCATCGAGCCAGTGCTATTATTTTAACGAGTTGTATCATTGATGGTTTAGTGTCGTGTGCTTCAAGTTCCTCTCGTCACGCCACGGCGACGAATCCTCAGAAACGTTATCTCCAAGTGTTCAAAGAAACCTATAAAACAGAATTTCCATTCATTTTACAGTCTAGTAGAGGAAACTATTTTGCTTTTTGTGCCATGTGTCCTTGCGTTATAAATATTTCTCATAGTGCAAAATTGACATTGTAAAACACAGTTAACGCCCAAAAACACAAACACAGTGCTAGTTGTTTACTGAGGGACACAAATTAAGTACATTTTAACATTTTAAATGATCTTGTCGACTTCGAAATGTACCCAGATGCACTGAGGTGTGTGACGTCATAGTACTGCTTGGTGCATGTGTTCCCCGACAATCTGTACTTCGTTAGCATAAGACAAAAATCCCCGATTCTTGGATGTCACGGGTAATCTCGAGAACCACAGGATGGATTTTGATGCGGTTTTCACCAATCTGTAAAGGACATCTCGAGGAAAGATTCTGTAGAAAATAATTTATGTATGATCAAAGGAAGCTAAGCAGTAACGATTTCAGTGAAAAAGTCGAAAACAAACTTGGCGTCCGTGCGCTTCTTAAGCTTACGCTGGGCAAACCGTTAAACATATCAATATACTAAGAGCGTAAGAATTGGTCAGCATGAAAAGTTCTACAAAAAAAAGTCCCCGAGAGCATACCTCTATCTTCAATACATCGCCCACTATAAGTGTTTTATACTGGATGGAAGGGGCACGTCCCCGTGCGCTCTGGTGAGCGTGACGGCATCCCTTGCGTTTGACCTTACTTTGCCCTTGGTTTGCACTTGCCGTTCGCGAGTAGTTTGAAACAAGGTAAAGTATTATAAAGCAAGATAAGTATTATGCAGATAATGTTCTAACATGTCAAGAGTCTTTGGCTTCGAGCGAAGCGAGAAGCCTCCAGCCTTTCTAGCATTTTTCAGCATTTTTAGCATTTAAAATGATACAAAGTCTAGTCTTACAGACTGACTGTCACATTTTTGTTCACGGAAATGAAGACATTGCTGCCATCTGAGTAGAATGTTTGTTAACGGTGTTCATAGTAGTACATGTTCCGAACACATGGGACTATTGTTTAGAAAAATGTTCCTGGATTCGGAAATTCCATGTGCCAGAACAAAACCTTCCGCCCATTATTAAATGGCCCGTGACGCTTATTGAAAAATTATTCAAATTTTAAGGAATAGACCTTTTCCGATCTCCACTGATGATAGCAATGATAGAAATAGTAAGCTGTATCCTGTTGTCGTGTTATATTTCAACAAAAATTCCGAAGATGATTGAAAATAGGTTGCTATCCATGGAAAATTTGTAATGTGATTCTACTAGTGAAGACATTGCTCCTAGATCTCCTGGAAAGACATGCCATTCCAATAACAGAGGAAGGTGAAACGGTTTGCTGCAAAATTAAAGGAACAAGGAAAAAATATAATTGTTGTGGAATGCCTATGGCATTTAATTTATCTGGGGAGCGTGATAGTGTACTGTTCAAGCTGCTTGCCTCTCAACAAGTTTCGATTCCCATTCAGTGCATGTGGAATTTTCGAAGTGAAATATCACGTCCTGTGATTCCATATAAAAATGGTGGTCCAGAAGCTCATGATCGCGAGAAAAATGGTCACGTAAAACTACAATCTTCCTTAATTCGTCTGGCTGCTGAGAAAGGAGCAGATTCCCTTCCTTTGAAAATTGATGAGATCGTTATTTTTATTTAAACAAAAGCTCTAAGAGGGAAGATCATCTCATTACTGAACTGATGTCAGGAAAACACTGAAGCATGTGCGCACGTGTTGATTGTCTTTGATTAAATGCTTAGAAAGACTGATTTCACAGTGGAAGCCATCGCAGAGTTCTTTAGGGGTGATGTGAACGAGTCGACTGGCACAAACACATCCCTTACAAATGAAAATCCACAGCCTGCTTCCAGTGTCCGACCGGGTCAGGAATGGAATGAATGAAGATTTCTGGCTTTTACCATCTTCTTCAATTGCAAGCACCTCAGTAAGATCTTGACTTGCAGAAAATCTGACACCTGAGGAGAAGGTATTTTATCTAGCGGCGAGGATATGAACTGTGCCGGCTGCCGAGGCCTGACGCACTCCTCTGGGGCAATGATTAAATGAATGACAGATGAAATGAAGTGATAGTGGAGTGTGTTGCTGGAATGAAATTTTGGCAGGGAAAACCGGAGTACCCGGAGAAAAACCTGTCTGCCTCCGTTTTGTCCAGCACAGATCTCACATGGACTGACCGGGATTTGAACCACGGACCCAGCGGTGAGAGGCCGGCGTGCTGCCGCCTAAGCCACGGAGACTTCTACAAACACATCCCTTACATATTTCCAAATTCTCAAAGTAAGGGCACATGAAGGTAGGCCTACAGAAATGGAATGTGGTATTGGTGTGAGAAGCAGAGTAAAAGATCAAGCGCGTATTTTTCTGTCATCTAACTTTAATGAGGTATTTAGCTGGTTTCTGGCTTTTACCATCTTCTTCAATTGCAAGCACCTCAGTAAGATCTTGACTTGCAGAAAATCTGACACCTGAGGAGAAGGTATTTTATTTGTACGTCAGGAATTATTTCACTGCAGCCTCTGATTATATAATTCATAAATGTAATTTATACAGTGAAATTTCTGTTAATGCTCAAGTAGCACAGATAAGTACTTTGTGTCTTCAATTATTTTATCCTCAAGTTTCCAATTATGTTGCCAAGAAAGGACAGCGAAGATGAGCATCAAGTAATGGACGCATTCCAGTGCCAGTGCTGTGCTCTACAAATGAAGAATCTACCGTCTTCTATTGTAGAAGGAATGAAGCGCAGCTTGTTCTTGGTCTGCAATAGGGGATATACGAGGTAGAGAAGGATGTCTGATATACAGGGAGGGGCAAATAAGAGTGTTCCGGGGTACAGAGTTACAAAGAAGCACATAGCAGGAAAGGAGATAGTTCGCTAACCTGCTTATACTGTAGCAGATGTTGCAAATAAAAGTGACCCAGACGAGGGGCGACGCCACGCATACGCGCACTCCAGTTATGTTACAGTAGTGCGGGCTGTGTCAGTGTGAGTGAAGCTGGTACTCACAGTACAGCAGAGGGTGATCGGTGTGGAAAGGTACGTTAACACAAATTCGTGGAAAGAGTGTGGTCAGTTGTTAGCTCATGAGTTTAATGGGGTGAAGGTGCTAGCAAAGAGTGTCATGCAACGATTACTCACAAAATTGCGTCAGACAGGATCTGTTTTGAACAAGGCAAAAAGCATTCCGAAACGTGTCCGCACGCCAGAAAATGTGGATGCAGTTAACCAGAGTATGCTTCGGAACCCTAAGAAATCAACCCGACGCCTGTCGCAACAGACCAGCATATCACGTCGAACATGCGGATGATACTCCACCTTGACCTGAAAATGCATCCCTACAAAGCGCATGTTGTTCATGCATTAAAACCAACAGATGCTCCTCAGCACCTCCAGTTGTGTGATTGGCTGTTCATTGAGATAACAATGCATGGCTTGGACGTGGGTCTTTTCTTTATTTCTGATGAAGCCTGGTTTTACCTGAGTCGTTACGTCAACTCACAGAATGACACGTACTGGGCAACGAAGAATCCGCGTCACGTCCACCATACACCATACACCATTGCATGATCCCATTTTACTTCATCAGAGCGTTACATTTCCAACATTTTCAATCCATTTGTGGCAGCATTAACTGAGGAGGAAATATACCTGCTGTTACTTCCAACAGGATGGTGTAACTGCCCATACATCCCGTGAACCATGGATAACATTCACGCAATTTTCACTCCTGTCGGAATTGTTAGCCGACGTCAGTCTGATCTCGACCCTAGCTGGCCACCTAGGTCACCTGATCTGTCCGTGTGCGATTACTTTTTGTGGGGAACCCTCAAGGCTAAAGTGTATCACAACAACCCTCATAGTCTTCAAGTACTGCAGCAGAACATTTCTGATGAGATTGCAGCAATACCAGCGGTCCAGCTGCAATCTGCCTTCTGCAACCTGCTGACCAGGGCTGAAAGGCACCAAGAGATGAATTGTGGTCATTTTCAACATCTGCTATAAGCAGATTAGTGAACTATCTCCATTCCTTTGATGTGTTTCTTTGTAACTTGGAACTCTCTTTCCCGGGCCCTTTTAATTGCCCCATCCTGTATGACAGACTAGCTGGAGTAATGCTGTCAATATTAACAATCCCACACAGCAATGCTGAATGTGAGAGATTGCTTAGACAGGTGAAGGAGACGAATACACAATAAATTGTGATCTCTAAAGACGAATACCTCAAAAATCTGTTTGTGGTTAAAGCCTAAGTAGAAATTGTTACAATCAGCAGTATGACAGAGCAAAGTCGGCTACAAGTTCCACACTAAGTCAATAAATAGTCTCAAGATTATCACTCACATGCATGTACATCTCACCATTTCACGATTGGGTAAGTTGTCTACGGGTTTTAACCTTGGTATAACTAGACTTGAATATCCTGTAGTGAGTGCGAAATATAATCAATCACAATGATTGAATAAATTTTCTTTATGAACACAATTATGTTTACTTACGTTTAAATATAGGCCCTATACAGTGTAATACTCGATGATAATATATGAGTTATGCAGCAGTGTTTACATTTTTGTGAATCTCATGCTGAATTCAAACCCTGACAACAGAGACATACAAACTTTTTGTTTACCCCTCCTTCACCGGCACCACGGTTACTATGCGCGATGAATCATTTAAAAGATTCTTCTTATTTTTGATTGCCGAACGTTGGCATGTATGTGGCATGATTTGTCATTCTGATAACCGTATGGACTACTCGGTTAAAGAAAATAATTTAATTACTTGAAATGTTCATAATTCCTCATCTGCAGACGCCCACAATCTGTGAGAGAGTACTGAAACCTCTAAGCCCCGGATAAGGACTACAGTAGTCGTCAGGTTCATACATGACGAGGATCCTCCAATTTACATCCCATTGACCGCTAATGTCAGGTGTTCAAAACACAGTGCTACGGTATTGTACCCTTATTCTGAATGGCCAGTTGGGATTCTTTTAAGGGAGTAATCTAGACGCTATATTTGAAAAGCGCGCTGCTATGTTGCTCAATGGAGGCCATACATAATGCACGCGGAAGAGGCCCGTGGCGCTAACGGTGAAGTTGACGAATCTCATTGATGCAATTTAATTTTTCATGTTGTAGAGTTATAAAATTTATGAAGAGATATTGGATAGGACTTTCGGAAGCCATTAGAAGAAATTTCAGGAAAAGCGGACCAAGGATAACGAGGATATGAGTGTTTCAACGATCTACGCTATGCGCAGTGGGACAGCGCAGCAGTTTGTAGTCCAGTAGAGGAAAGAGCCCAGGGAATGTTGGAACGGCGGAGTCAGTAGCCCATTGCTTCCAGCGCAGAAGAGTAGCCTATACCTAGGTATAAGCAGTCGTAGCTACTGGATTGTCAGTCCTCGGCGGGCGAGTACCGCAAGATCAGTCAACAGTGAGCTATCTACGATATTTAGCACTGACAACACTTAAAATTCTGCGGAATACCAGTCTGGAGTTATTGAAAATTATAGCCGACGTTCGGGGGCCATTTGTCAATTCAGATTGGACAGGAGAGTATCCTTTAACCCAGTTAGGAACAGATTAGTGGGGCCTATCTGTTTTGCAGGTTTAGGTTGGAGTATTTTTCATTACCCAAACACAGGTTTAGACGACGAATGGGACCAACATTGCCTAGCGTGTTGAATGGAATAATATTCCTTACCCATGTTAGATGAACTCCTATAATAGGAATCTACGCTTTTGGACACTCACAGATTGTAAGAGTATTACCAGTAATGAAAGTTGTTCGTTAAAGCTGTAATAAATGGTTATAAGACTGAATCAAACAGAAAATGGCGATGGAACGTGAAAGGTGGAATGGGTTAGTGAGGTCATGCTTGGAAGAAGGTAGGTCAGGAGACCCATCGAACCGTGGAATTCAACAGAGGATGCATGACGCCTGAACATCAGAGCAATGTAAGGGCAAAATGAATATGTATTTAGTAGCTAGCGACTTGCATTTGGAAACTTGCTTTTCTTAAAAAATATCTACACTCTTCGATATTATAAATAGTGTGGAGCCATTTAACACATTTACAAACTGTAATTTTGATTTACGACGAGCATTATTGTCAAATGGCAAGTATTAGGTCAGCGGATTTTGATTTTTCCGAGATGATTAATTTGTGTGATAGGCTGATATCCTATTAGTTTCAATATGTTTTGAAGAGAATTTAGATATAAAATTGTATTTCATTTAAAGCGATTTTTGGACATTTAAAATAATTTGTTATAGGTCTACAGTATGAAATTTGATTAAAAGCTTACTAATAATAATAATCATAATAATTGAAATATTATAAACAAGTTAAGATCCCGTATTTGAGCTAGATGTATTTTTATTTCCATTTTGACATAGCATATTTCGAGAAATGATAATATATTTAAATGAATTGGTTATAAATAATCCGCAGATACGGTCGGATAGTGATAATCAATCATCCAGGTTTAAAATGTTGCACATGTAAGTAAAACAGTGAAGGAATAATATAACATGAAACTGAAGGTATTCGAATTCCAAAAGGAATAACGTGTATAAAATAGGGAAAGCAATTGTTATAACAGTAGAATATGAATGGTTATTTGACCGCATATTTATAAACAATATTTTTTTTTTTTTTTAGCGTATGGCTTTCAGTGCCGGGAGTGTCCGAGGACATGTTCGGCTCGCCAGTTTTGTAGCTGCTTCGAGACGGACACCCAATGGGTGAGCTACAAGTACCGTTGGGGAGGGAAGGAGGGAAGTTGGAATGTGAGGACGAGGAGTTGGAAGGTAGTGGCTGTGGCCTATAGTTAGGGACCAACCCCGGCATTTGCCTGGAAGGAAGATGGGAAACCACAGAAGACCATCTTCAAGGTTGCCGGCGGGGGGATTCGAACCTCCTCGCCTCCCGGATGTGAGCGACTGCCATCAGTCATGCCGTAACCACCACGGCTAACTCACCCGATATAAACAATAATATGAAGATATTATGGGGTTTGAAGCCATTTTTCAGTGGTGCCTTAGTAAACAAAAGTTTGGTGCTTTTCAGTCGGTCAACACGAATGTACCAAACGAGTTGGGTTATACCATGACGAATAGAAGGAACTAGTGTGAGGACTCCGCCATTATAGAACGGTAGTTTGTGGTCCCGCCGCTACAAGCACTGCAAGCGATTATGTCCAACACGTGTCCTGTTGTTCCGTCGAACCGGGTCATAGAAAAGTGCGGGATATTTGTGTGAATTAAATTGAATTTTTAGCCTACTTTTCACATTTTGCGAAAATGAGGAAAAAGTAGACTTATGAGATCGGGCAAATGTGTGTCTGTCTGTCTGGCTGTGTGTGTGTGTGTCCGTATCAACTCCTAAACGGCTGCACCAATCGAAACAAAATTTGGTAGGAGTAAAGATCTATACCTGAATATCTCACGGCCATATTTGAAAATGATGTCAGTGCTACCAACTGCTGAAAAATCGCAACTGAAATTTGAGCTCCATGTTGGATATCTTGGAAGGTATGAATAGGAGCTATTTCAAATTTGGCACACGTACCGTATAGACTGTTAATAAATGCTCTCAATTTATTTTATGCAAATACCAATATATCAGAGAGTATGCAAGCCGACAGCTTTAAACTATGCACACGTATAGTACCTGACATTCTATATTAATTTGGAGTAACTTATATACGTCAGTGCTACCAACATGATACTAAGCCTGCTGAGAGGTCCAACTTTAAATACATGTAATTTCTATACTATCATTTGGATTTCAACCAAATTTCGTGTGTGCTATGTGTACCATAACAGATATGTATATGCCGATTCTTAAGAGTAACCAGGGCTGCCAACTGTTAATAAATACTGTCTCTATTTTTGTTACCCTAATATCAATATATCAGAAAGTATGCAAGCCAATAGCTCTAAACTTTGCACACGTATAGTACCTGGCATTCTAGATTAATTTGGAGTAACTAATATACGTCAGTGCTGCCAACATGATTCTAAGTCTGCTGATAATTCCAATTTTAAAATGCATGTAACTTCTATACTAACTAATGGGTTTCATTCAAAATTGACACAACAATAGATCATATTATTTCAGATTATTTCTGACATGTATGTCATTGTTGCCAACATGATTTTACGCGCGCTGTTAGATCCAATGTTTAACTGCATGTAACGTCCATGCTATCCATTGGACTTCAACCAAATTTTGTATTCTGTACCTTAAGAGATGGAACTAAGAATATATTCTGTCACCAGGGCTGCCAACTGTAGTTCTCTATTAGGCTATGGTTATGTGAAGAACAGCCCAAGTTCGTTCTCATAAACGGGAGAAAGCATCAGGCAAATGCCTGGACAAAATAACTACTGTGAAAGGAGCTATTAGACTGAATATTTTGGGCTAGGGGAGTGCGGCCTGGTTCTTTATCCTCAACTTTAAGTTTAAATTTAACACTGAACATTTAAGCATTAATATAATATAAACTTTATTTGTTGTTTGAAACAAGTGATAAATACTATACATTACTGGAAACCCCTTGGGTTTAAAAATTAGTAGGTTGGCACAACTTGGTGCTATTTACAAGAGTTCATTTGAAAGACACACTATTTTTTGGAAATAATTGCACTTGCAAGCAATATTAAAACCATTTAAAACATAGAAGATAAGTGATAAAATAGAGAATAAAAGAATGTAACTTATCTTCCGTTGCTATTTATGTTGACTAGAGAGGTTTCAGTGCTGCAGGTCGGCCGTGGCCAGAGCTTGCTGGTTTGGCAGTTGTAGTTTGTAGTTTAAGAACACTATACTTGTGATTGCGATGTCCAGCATCTCGAAATAAAGTATCGGCTTGAAGAAGGTTTCTTCTTTAGAACCAAAGTACACTGAAGAGCGAAAGTAACAAGCAAGCTTTCATCTTGCGTAGCGGTGAGAACTGTAATCTGAGCCTTGCAACAGCTCATCTAGTTGTGACATTGATGCGTAATAATCTCCAGCGTATCGGTGTGACGTGCTGAGTACACCGTCTTACTGTAGAAGCATACCGTCAGGTATTTGCCCCATGGAACGAAGCTTTGGAAGACACCATGAAGTGGTGCGGTAATGCGGTACTGTCGTACTGTCGTACTGGATCTGGTTGTACTGGATCTTGAAGAGGAGAACCGCTGCTTAAATAGGGCGTAGAACAATCGAGAAATCCCGCTGGCTGGCGGCGACTGATTGGCCAAAGCGGAGATGTGACGACAGTCCTTCACGTAGCGGCTAGCGAGGAGCAACACCTTGCAGTAGTGAACTTGTGGCTCGAAGAGTCAACATCTATGAACAGGCTGAGGTATGTGTCTTAGAAATTTTGTTTGTTACGAGTAATCACTCGAGAATTACATTATATATTATAAACATAAATGTGATTAAATACATTAATAGTTCGGTGGTCTCAAAGCATTTGACCGACAAATGCGGCATAAGAAAAAAACACATTAAAAACATCACGAAAGTGATCATGCTCCGAGACCCCCGAAAGAAAACAATCAAAGAATCATCTGGAAAAAACATGAACAACAATGAAAGAGGATGACACTAAGCCTCAACAGGCAAAATAGCAACCATAGAAATTGGTCTAGTATAGACTCCTTTACTAGTGAGAACATCTACAACTCTCACATGCCTATCACGACCTAGATGGCAGTGAGTTACCCTACCAATATTCCATACGAGAGGGGGACTTGGATCTCGCAAAAGAACCATATCTCCCACTCGCACATCAGGCTGGGAAAGCCGCCACCTCTCTCTCCTGTTAAGTGAGCCGAGATACTCCAGCTTCCAACGGCGCCAAAAGGAGTTTCGCAAAGATTCTAACTTTCTCCAGAAAATAGGCAACCCGAGATCACAGCGTCGACTCAGCAAAGGAGGCGTAGAAGCTAAAGAACAGCCTATTAAAAAATGACCAGGTGTTAAGGGAAGAAGATCCTTAGGATCGTTAGACAAAGGCGTGAGCGGCCTAGAATTTACGATACCCTCAACCTGAATAATTAAGGAATTGAATTCCTCATAGGAAAGGATGGCTGAACCAAGGGTTTTCTTCAGCTGTCTCTTCGTGAGCTTTATGCAAGATTCCCAACGACCACCATGATGGGGGGCGTAAGGGGGAGTGAAATGCCATTTGAATCCCTTAGCATGAGAAAAATTAGAAAACTGTTCCTTAGCAGAAGGGGAGGTAAGCGCAGTTTTCCAAAGATCAAAAGTACTAACAAAAATTTTTGCGTTATCTGAAAAAACCTCGGAGGGAACACCCCTTCTAGCGGCAAATCTAGAAAAGGCCGCTATAAAATAAGGAGTAGAAGCACTTGTAACCAACTCAAGGTGAATGGCTCCTGTCACCATGCACACAAATAAAGAAATGTAAAGTTTACCTAACAACTTTCGCTTAGATAAAGGGGAATTATCTTGATAGACATAAGGCCCAGCATAATCGATACCCGTAATGGCGAAAGGCTTACTAGGTTCGGAACGAAAATATGGCAAGTTTCCCATAATTTGCGTGATTGGCGGGGGCTTAGATTTGAAACAAGGTATACATTTCCGAATAACAGAAGAAACTTCATGAACACCGTTAATGAGCCAATATTGCTCGCGAAATAAACAAAGCAAAGTGCGGGTGCCAGCCTGCAAATTCTGATAATGAAATTTCTTTACGATGAGAGTAGTAATAGGATGTCTAGAAGGGAGAATAATGGGATGTTTTTTCTCATCTGAGTAACTAGAATATTCTAGCCTGCCCCCCACTCTTATTAATCCATCTTGGTCCAAAAAAGGGGTGAGAGGTAACAGCCTACTAGACTTTGGTAAAGCTTTTTTGCTTAAAAGCGTCTGATACTCAAGAAAGAATACTTCTTGTTGCATAAGAAACAAGATTCTACGAGTAGCAAATTCCAATTCCATTTTAGTGAGAAAGGGTTGCGGTTTCACAGGCTGATCAAGAACAAGAAATTTCCATCGAAATAAATATGCTACCACACGAATTAATTTATTAAATGAAGAGTACCGCTGAAAAAGACTAGTAGCAATAGAAGTTAGAAAAAGGGAAGCGGTAACAATGCGAGCATCAGGAACATCTTCTGCGAGCGGATTAGATGAACGAGGCCAACAAGAGAAATCCTGACTGAGCCACGCCGGACCATTCCAGTATAATTTAAGAGAAATTAATTTCTTGGGCAAGCAGCCACGTGAAATTATATCAGCGGGGTTTTCTTTCCCCGGAACATGATTCCATTGGTCAAAATGAGACAACTCTTGTATTTTAGAAACGCGATTAGCCACAAAAGTGGTCCAATGTGAAGAAGGTTTTGAAAGCCAAGCTAACACGATGGAAGAATCACTCCAAAACCATGTGCTCGAAAATTTCAAATTTAAACTGATTTTTAATTTACTGGCTAATTCCACAGCCATTACAGCAGAACATAATTCCAATCTAGGCAAAGATATGGATTTGAGTGGGGCTACCTTTGATTTTGCGCAAATTAAATTGGAAAATCCGGGTAAAGTATTGGAAGAGCGGCCTACTAAGTAGGCGCAGCAACCGTATGCCTGTTCAGAACTATCTGCAAATACGTGCAAATCGAAATACTGACATGAAAGGTCCGAAATTAAAGTGCGGGGAATAGAAATTTGAGAAAGATCTAACAAACTCTTGCGGTATTGCAACCACTCATCCAAAAGGGGGGAGGGTACCTTATCATCCCAACCAACTTTCAATGACCAAAGTTTTTGTAAGAAAATTTTTGCAGTAATAACCACCGGAGCAATGTACTGCAAGGAATCAAAAACTTTCGCTATTTCTGATAATAATTGCCTTTTCGTTTGAGGGTGAAACTCAGATAAGTGTACCTGATAGGAAAAGGTATCTGAAGAAGGAGACCAAAAAACACCCAAGGTTTTAATAGCTGATTCCTCAGTAGGAAGCGCAACACATTGGTCAACAGGAGTTACTTGTGAAAAGTTAGATAAAAATTCGGTTGAGTTCGAGTTCCACTTATGAAGGGTAAACCCACCACCAGAAAGAAGAGAGTTTAAATCTTCACAAACAAGAAGTGCGTCAGAGATACTAGGAAAGGAGTACAGAAAATCATCTACATAAAATGCAGTTTTCAAAACTTCAGAAGCTAGAGGATGAAAAAGATGACCATCTTGTTCGGCCAACATGTGAAGAGATCGTATTGCGAGAAAGGCAGACGGCTTAAGACCGTATGTCACTGTTCTTAACCGAAATATTTTTATAGGTTTTGCATTGTCGTCTCGCCACAAAATTCTTTGCAAATCACGTTGTTCTGAATTTACTAGAATTTGCCTATACATTTGCTTGATGTCGGCAAGGACAGCAATGGGGAATAGACGAAAGTTAAGTAAAACTGAAGTAAGATCTGTCTGAATAGCGGGTCCAGAATGCAGAGTGTCATTGAGAGAAACACCATTAGCATCTGGAGATGACCCATTAAAAACCACTCTTATCTGTTCTCGGGTGGAAGAATTTTTCCAAACCGGATGATGATTAAGATATACTATTTCTTTAGGAGGATTACTAATTTCTCCAGATTTTGGAACTACTTCCATGTGATTCGCTGATTCGTATTCTTCCATGAAGGAAGTATACTGAGTTTTTAAGAGAGCATCCTTTTTAAAGCGATTTTCAATTGCGAATAAGGCTTTGAGAGCTCTGGAATGTGATTCTGTAATAACAGGGGGGTTAAAAATGCGAGGAAGAGTAACCACGAATCTGCCTTCAGTAGTGCGAACAGTGGTTTCTACGTAGTGTGTTTCACAGATCTCATTATTGCGAGAATGAGGTGAGGTGACTTGAATATCCTCAATGTCCCAGAACTTAATTAATTCTTGATTTAAATCAGCACCAACAAAATAACAATGAGATTTTTGTTGAACGGGGTTGCGGTATATTTGCCCAGTGGCAATCCAACCGAAATCAGTTCTACGAAAGAAAACATCACGGGCAACTTTAACCTTTTCCGGATGTAAACATAGCCAAAAAATGCTGGCACTTAAAAGAATTTCTACAGATGAAGCTCTGTTGAAATTCGGATCTGCAAGTTGCAAATGATGCGGAATATTCCAACCCTGGACTTGAAAAGAAGTAATGGGGGTGTCATTACCTATGGAATTGATAATTAAAAAATCTAAATTTAAATGAATGCCGAGATTATTGGAATCTTTTACATCCACTTTAGCATAACTCAGAGATTGCGATTTGGAACCATTAATTCCTGTAACTTCTATAGAAGTAGGGCATATTTGTAGACCTAACTTGCGAACTAGCGATTCAATGATAAAATTGTTAGTTGCAGCATTATCTAACAATCCCCTTACAGAAACCCATTTTCCGTGAACATTCTTCACTAGAATTTGGACAGTGGACAATAAAACTTGAGTTTTACTGAACGAAACAGAGCTTTGAGTAAAAGACTGAGCGTTATTCGGCAAAGTCTCAGAATGAGATTTAGCGGATGAACTATTGGTTGCTGATGACCGCGATCTTTCATGCCTATGCAGGAGAGTATGATGCTTTGCTTTACAGTGAAAACATAACCGTTCAGAATGACAATTGCTTATCATATGTGTCCCTGTTAGACAATTGAAGCAGTGCTTGTGGGTGGTAATTAATTTGCGTCTTTCATCCACAGATAAAGATTTGAATTGAGCGCATTGGTACAAGTTATGTGGTTGTTGACACAAAACACAAGCTTGTGCTTGATTGGAAGACCGAATATTGGTAGAAAAGGCATGTGACCTTAGTACTCTCTGAGTGGGGCTGATGTCCTTACTATTAGAGGAAGGTTTGAAGGTAGAGCTACTCTTTTGGCTGGCTACAGCAGAGAGAATTTGGCATTTCGCCTTTAAGAATTTAATAATAGCTTCATAGGTACACAATGAATGTTGCGACAGATCTGCTTCCCAATCGTTTAAAGTTTTAGTGTCTAATTTAACAGAAATGAGATGAATCAAAAATAGATCCCAATGGTCAACTGGTTGGTCCAAATTGGCAAGCGCACGAATATGAAGTTCTGCAGCATCGATCAGATTACGAAGCGAAGCAAGATTATCAGCTTGAACAATAGGTAAATTGAATAAACCCTGTATGTGACGTTGAGTTTTTAAACGAGTGTTCCCAAACCGATCTCTGAGAAGTGCCAAAGCTACTTCATAATTTTAATTTGTCAACGTAAGCTCTTGGATGAGTTTAAGTGCGTTGCCTTGCAAGGACAAACGCAAATAATGAAACTTCTGTATTGAAGGAAGAGAATCGTTTTCGTGAATCAATGAATTGAATAATTCAAAAAATGGTTCCCATGTAGCTTCAACTCCGGTAAATTTAGGTAATTCTATTTTCGGTAATATAACACGGGAAGGAAAAGAAGAAGATTCTGAAGGAGTTTTCTCCTGCTTTTCCCGCAATGTTAAACTTCTTAAAAGCTGCTTTGCGTCTGCAAACCCCTTATAATATAAATTTTCAACCTCGGAGCGGTCACTTTGCTGGTCGGGATATTGTGTCTCAATATTGCTTTGGGTCTCATCATACTTCTGAAAGGCCTGTTCATAACCTTTCAGTCTTTGAGAAATTATGTCACTATTACGTTCTTTTTCCGTGAGCTCATATAGAAAAGTGCGAAAACGCGTGAGTTTGCCCTTGACCGAAGCCCTCGCATTAATGAGTTTTTCGTCAATTGGCATTGTGAAAGTTTGTTGTGAAGGTACTCACGACTTCCCTGTGAACTCGTACAACAGCCTGCCAGAAGAGAGAGAAAGCAGCCCCTCCAACGGTTAAATGTGGAACTTGTTTTTGTGTCTCCTCTTCCAGTGCCAAGCATGAACTCCGAGCTGAAACTTTCCAAAAGAATTAGAAATCACAATTTTTGAGCAATTTATACACTTAATGTTCAGTATGAGAGATAAATTTTTTAATTAGTTCAAATATTAATTTCTGAGAAAGGTTCAATATACAGACTTGCTTCAACAAATGTTTACAAAAAGCACTCCCGGTTATCGGCTCCATATGGTTATGTGAAGAACAGCCCAAGTTCGTTCTCATAAACGGGAGAAAGCATCAGGCAAATGCCTGGACAAAATAACTACTGTGAAAGGAGCTATTAGACTGAATATTTTGAGCTAGGGGAGTGCGGCCTGGTTCTTTATCCTCAACTTTAAGTTTAAATTTAACACTGAACATTTAAGCATTAATATAATATAAACTTTATTTGTTGTTTGAAACAAGTGATAAATACTATACATTACTGGAAACCCCTTGGGTTTAAAAATTAGTAGGTTGGCACAACTTGGTGCTATTTACAAGAGTTCATTTGAAAGACACACTATTTTTTGGAAATAATTGCACTTGCAAGCAATATTAAAACCATTTAAAACATAGAAGATAAGTGATAAAAATAGAGAATAAAAGAATGTAACTTATCTTCCGTTGCTATTTATGTTGACTAGAGAGGTTTCAGTGCTGCAGGTCGGCCGTGGCCAGAGCTTGCTGGTTTGGCAGTTGTAGTTTGTAGTTTAAGAACACTATACTTGTGATTGCGATGTCCAGCATCTCGAAATAAAGTATCGGCTTGAAGAAGGTTTCTTCTTTAGAACCAAAGTACACTGAAGAGCGAAAGTAACAAGCAAGCTTTCATCTTGCGTAGCGGTGAGAACTGTAATCTGAGCCTTGCAACAGCTCATCTAGTTGTGACATTGATGCGTAGTAATCTCCAGCGTATCGGTGTGACGTGCTGAGTACACCGTCTTACTGTAGAAGCATACCGTCAGGTATTTGCCCCATGGAACGAAGCTTTGGAAGACACCATGAAGTGGTGCGGTAATGCGGTACTGTCGTACTGTCGTACTGGATCTGGTTGTACTGGATCTTGAAGAGGAGAACCGCTGCTTAAATAGGGCGTAGAACAATCGAGAAATCCCGCTGGCTGGCGGCGACTGATTGGCCAAAGCGGGGATGTGACGACAGTCCTTCAAGTAGCGGCTAGCGAGGAGCAACACCTTGCAGTAGTGAACTTGTGGCTCGAAGAGTCAACATCTATGAACTGGCTGAGGTATGTGTCTTAGAAATTTTGTTTGTTACGAGTAATCACTCGAGAATTACATTATATATTATAAACATAAATGTGATTAAATACATTAATAGTTCGGTGGTCTCAAAGCATTTGACCGACAAATGCGGCATAAGAAAAAAACACATTAAAAACATCACGAAAGTGATCAGGCTACATTATGCCAGGTATACAGTATTTCGAACTAATTAGAAATTTCGATAATACCAACTTAATTTCGTCATTATTCTAGATAGATCCATATAGATTAATCATTGGCATGAATCTTAAATTTTAAGAAAAGTACGCTCTTTAGCTCGTCAAGGAACTTCTTGTTTTCTTTGCTTTCAGTTCTTAAATTCAGTTCATTGTGTCTTGTGTACATCAGCGTTTTATGTTCCGTGTAGGCCTACTTCAAATATATTTCTTTGTTAATATTATTGTTTTGTGCCATCATCATTCCGAGTCCGGCATCCAAGTAAGCTGCACGCCACAGCTCCAAGCTCCGTCTTCTAACGCCAATTGATGAAATCGATGATCCGCCAGCCTTGCCAGCTTTTCTACCAAGCCTAGTCCTCACTATCGCCGTGTCTTCGATATTTCAAGCCATTCCACTACGTTCCTATAGGCTTAATTTGCATCTCTCTTGGTAACAGTGCAGATTAAGTCACTCCTCTACCATTCAAATATCCAACACCATACCCACCCTATAACCATCCTAGTCAAGCAACTCCTCTCTCCCTCGAGTTTTAATACGAGTTTAACTCATCTCCTCACCCTACCAAGCAGCCAATAATTAATTATTTCAAGTAACTTCAAATTTCATCAGCGCACTCAACGTGACAGCTCCAACTGTATTTAAACTGGATAACTTTGAGTGACTGGTAAATTTGTTTTTCTCTTTCCTTATTCTCTGGTCGACCAAGGTATTTGACCACTATCTCTCAGCACCTCTTACTCACTCCACGCTCTTATACACTCACGAACACAAACATGTCGCGCACTGACACTAAACCTCGCACATTAACGTACCAGGGCATAACATTCCTGATAACTCAGGACCCTGATGACCCAAAATGCCCAAATTATACCCCTGTCAATCCAAAAACTCTAATTCCGAATGGGCTTACCCAAAAACGAGTTGGTAAACTCTTGCCACTTAAACAAGCTTCACCCAAATCAGATTCCTTACTCTCTAGCTCACCCGGCCACGTCTCATTCCCGACATTTGATTTCGAGAAAGAGGTGTGGTACGCTTCACCCAATGGCAGTAACCTTCAGACCACGATGGTCCTCATCCACCCACCTATTGGTATTAGCCTTTGTAAATCAGCCAGGCAAGCAGTAATTAATGCGCTCAATCCCATAGCCCAATTTATTTCCCTCGTTGAGGAATTAGGTAATCACCACATAGGCATCACTCCCTCTGAGGATAGCCATCCATCTCAACTCTGTCACTAGTGCTCTCAAGAGCCGCTCTGCCATTCCCCATTTTCATTAATTAGATTCAGACCCACAAATTCATCGTCTTTAGTCTCTCAATCTAAGGAAACTAAATTGCCACAACATGAAACAACAAAAGTAACAGTCTGTATAGCCTACTCCAGGAATCTGTACTTTCCGTAACATGTAATGGAGACCGTAGTACTTATTTCCGTGAATTATATTTTCCATTGTGCCCTGCCGTGTTATTTTAATTGCAATCGCTAATTACTTTTTAAAAGAGTATCAGTTACAAAGCAATACGTTTCCCTTGGCATTATCCCTAAGACCAGCTGACCGGCAGCGTGGAACTTCTCACTCTAGCGCTGCCGGGCGGGGCGCGCTTGAACTTGAGGAGTCCTCTCACTTTCTCTTTCATTCGTCATGGTTATAACCTAATCCTGAAAAGAATTACATGAGATTAATAAATACAATAGGATGACCAGTTTCGATCGTCAAGTGATTATCATCAGATCCATTACACTTAGGCTATAAAATCTATGTTTGAAAATATGGGTGAAAATATTTACAATATGTACTCGTATTTAGTTGCAGTATTGGTAATGCAACTTGTCGGTATATGTTAGTGGTGATCTATATGACGTTTGGTGAAATGCTATCACCATTTTAGATTTTAAAGAAATTGTAGAAGGTTGTCAAAGTGACAGTAAAACCCTGATGTGGAATACAAGCGTGTGACTTGTGATAGTTGAATTGTTTATGCATTGTAAGTGCTGACACATACAAAAATAAGTTGTGTGGCCACGATGCGTCGGCCACAGAGAAATGGTTGCCCAATAAAATAAAAATATCATAATATTGAAATAACGACGGTTATTATAAAAAGAAGGGTAAGACCGACATATTTTGGCCATATTTGAACATCATCGATAGAATTTAGTTTATTATGTTTGTTCCAATTTACCTACCGACATTTCGAAGTCGCCTGTTGAGCAAAACCGTTAAATTTACCTTAGATTTGTTCGAAACCTAACCGAATGCCTTGAAAAAGATTAAAATAATGCATTTAAGGACTTATTCATGAGGAATGAAATGTATGTTATTTAATGTGTAGGAGTAAATCCAATTTCAATAAAAGTGAAATAGTTGATGATTTGTGTGCAAAGAAATATCCGATATCTTATTACTTTCAATGAAAATGAAAATTCACAGCCTGCTTCCAGTCTCCGACCGGGTCAGGAATGGAATGAATGAAGCCCCCATCTAGCGGCGAGGATATGAACTGTGCCGGCTGCCGAGACCTGACGCACTCCTCAGCGGCAATGATTAAATGAATGACAGATGAAATGGAATGATAGTGGAGAGTGTTGCTGGAATGAAATTTTGACAGGGAAAACCGGAGTAACCGGCGAAGAACCTGTCTGCCTCCGTTTTGTCCAGCACAGATCTCACATGGAGTGATCGGGATTTGAACCACGGACCCAGCGGTGAGAGGCCGGCGTGCTGCCGCCTAAGCCACGGAGGCTTCATTACTTTCAATCTGCATTTTAATTAAATATGAATCGTAATATTGCAGGAAAAATAGTTAATATTGAAAAATAAGATTAATTATGCTGGAATTGATACTTCAATAAATGATTAAATAGGTATGGAAAATTAAATGTATGAATTACGTAATAAATTGCTAATCTCATTATTAATAAATAATAATAAGAAAATTCATTATGACTGAATAATTAAAAATATTCATGATGAGAACAAATTAGTTAAAAGCAATGAAATTCATTGAGCTGAAAATGAATTCTGAAAATTGAGTAAATTGTAATTTAAATGAAGTAATTTGGAAAAAGATATTTAAAATATTAAATCAGGAATTATGAAAAAAATTATTATATGAAATATGATTTCAAGTTGAACATTATTAATATTTAAAATATATGTTATTCAAAGCTTGATATTGAAAATATATGAATTAAATTCAAGTTCAAATCAAATGTGACGAGTAAAATTACCAAAAAGAATAATTATGATCACGTATTTGGGTGACCGATCTTAAAAATTATTCTTTAATTACGAAAATAAAAATGTAAAAATGTGACGAATCGATTTTGAGATTTAGAATGTCTACAAAGTTCAAAAAGAAAAATATTTATCCGGTAATTATGAATTAAATGCCATTAAATGATATAAGATCAAGGTCAGGATCTTTAAACCACGAACAACAATATGTGAATGATATTTTGAAAATATTTTTAAAATGCTTGCAGTGATTTTGATGTATAACAGTGATAACTGTAAATATTAAGATACAGGTGCCAGACGGACTGATATTGCATTCCGAACAACCTGATTTCAAATGTAAATAATGTGAAATCCGATACCAAATGAACTGATATTTTTCTGGATATCGATGACTGAAACTTCAAATCAGTGAAAATTTAAATATGTTTGAGTAAACCATGTGGGGAAAACTTGGAGTTTTCGAGTGTTGATACATTTTTTGTTGTTGGGAAGATTTTCCTTTATTTTTGATCAATTTTTACTTTAAATTCAATTTTAAAGACGAAATAAAATGAGATATTTTAAGAAATTGCGCTATTTGTAATTCTTCTTTCTAATCCTTACTATTGCACAAAATCGAAGTTAGTGAAGCCAGTTTTCCTTTTTTGTAGTTTTCGTCCAGATAGCCCTGAGATGTTGGATCAAGTGCTGAGCTGATTTCGATAATATGCATATGTGGTATTTGGACATCGGTCTAAACGGGCACAGTATGGGGACACTCAGAAAGACAGGAGTCCCGGTCTCGTCTGCAGAGTGACTCATACCAAGTATATAAGAACTAACTGATAGTTGACATAAATCACTTCATGATTTAAAACGGGGCCCAAACGTGATGTCATGTTCCAGAAACAAGTCCGATGCGTTCCCACCTCCAAAACTGTCAATTATAATTGTAACCCCTTAAGTCTCTGGTCCGAAGAGACGGCAAAACCGTCTAATGGGGCCCGCCACCTCTGGGGCCATTGCCATGCAGCGGAATGAAGCAACTGCTCATATACGGTATACCTATACAATACATGTCCGGCTGATGACGCAATGGGATACGATAGGCCACGATTACATACAGATAACCTAAGTAGCCCACGTGGAAAGAGAGGTTAACAGAGATATGGAGTATCCAGTTCGCTCTCTTCTTTTTAATTCTCTAGATCATGAATGTGATGCATTTATTCATTATATGAAGGGTCGTCAACCACGCTCAAGGGCTCTTCAACTGCTCGGGATGGCATCACAACAAGAGTGGATCTCCATATCACACTCCACTCCAGAGAGCCACGTTCATAGCAAGCCAACTCCCTGTCCAGGATGATGTGGTTTCAAAACGTGCTAGGCCAGCTCAGTTTTATTATTCCAATGTACTGTATAGCAGGGTAAACATCACGTACAACCAGCATCACCAGCTCAGGGTAAGCCTCACGAATTAGCTTCTTTAGCCTATTTCCGCCGTGTACCGACAGTAGTGGCTACACTGGCTAAAGCTCAGCATTAGGTCATGGGGCCAAGCTCTCTGCTGACTCGGTAGACGCGTGGGTTCGAGCCCCACCGTCGGCCGTCCTTGAAATGGTTTTCCGTGGTTTCCCATTTTCAACACCAGGCAAATGCTGGGACGGTACCTTCTGACAGGCCACGGCCGCTTCCTTCCACATCCATGCCCAGTTTCATTCACCATCATTCATTTTCATCTCTCATTAACTCCTCACATGATGTTGGCGTCAGGAAGGGCATCCGGCCGTAAAAATCATCGCCACAAAGACTTCCATCGCATCTCATCCCCGACCCCGTTGGAAAACGGGAATAATAAGGGGTAGACATACATACAGCCTATTTCCGCTGTGTATGTTGTTTCTAGCATTCTCCTTGAGTATGATAGTGTATAGTTCTGTTGACGAATTGGTTCACTTAGGAACTAGGGACATCATGATAAGCAGTCCAGCGAAGTGTAGGCCTACATGAAGTACGTCATATTTGGGAAGGTTTGGAAGAGAAAGCTGCAAGAGACCCTGTTCATCCATTGAAATATACCATTAATCCGCGTTCACCTCTTTAATACGCCTAAATTAATGCTTGAGAAATTTCTTAAGAAACTAAAGGAAGAGTATACAGCTATATGTAGTGTAGTTTAAGTTATTTATAAGTGAAACAGAAGTAGGGGACAAACATGCATGTTAGGTTTATAAAGATGGAGATGATTTAGTGGAAAACCTTCTGACTCTTTCATTTCAAAAGCAAAATGGTGTAAATTAAATAATTGAAGTTAGTGTCATGACAGATGTGCTTGTTCCGTACTGTGAAAATGAGATGTCAGGCTATAGATAGCTTGCGGGAAGCTCTTACAGAAGACAGCTTGATTGAGGGCGCAATATTTGCACTGCACTTTGAAACAATTTGTTCACTAAAGGACATGTCACCTACTGTTTCTTAAATGTAGGGGTATAATTATAACTGTTTGTCCTCATCAAGCATAGGGGCGTGGTGGCGCAGCGGTCAAGCTTTTGGCTTCTTACCAAGGCGATCCGCGTTCGATTCCCGGTCAATGCATGTGAGATGTTCAAAGTGTAATGCCATGTCCTGTGGTTCGGATTTCACGTAAAGAGGAGGTCCCGTGTCTCATGGTCGCATGTTTAACGGTCTCTTAAAACTAAAAGCTTCCTTCCCTTTTCCTTATCAAGCAGTAAAATTGAATTTTCTAGTTATAAACGTTAAGAAGGAAGAAGGAAGATTGTAGTTTAACGTGACCGTTAATCTTGAGATCATGAGCAACAGGACCTCCTTTTAACGTGGAATACGAACCACAGGACATGGCATTTCGTACCGAAAATCTCACATGAGTAGGATAAATAAGCCGGTTCTGGGGCAGGGGCTAATGGGCAAGATGGCCGCCGCGCGCAATCACTCTATGTTATTCTTATGGAGGGGTCAGTCAGAGCTGGGGCAGGGGGCTAATGGGCAAGATGGCCGCCATGTCCTGAGACCGTGCATGATGTCACAGGGGAAGTTCGGCCGTGTAGTTACTAAATGGAATATTTATTATTATTATTATTAATTTTATTTGGTAATTATTGATTGATAGCTTGCCACGGTGGGTGAGTGGTTATCGTGTCGGACTACCAACCCCCCCAAGCTTGTAGGTTCGCTCTTGGTCGTGGTAAGTGATTTTTGAAAATTGGCAAAAATTAAGACACGCATGTCATACGATGTAGGCATGTAAATGAACCCAGGGAGAGGTCGGCTATGTAGTTGCCAAATGGAATATTTATTATTATTATTATTAGGTAATTATTAATTGATCATGTATAATGAAGACCAGCCTTATATTGTCCACCTCTTGGTGTAGTGGCTAGCATTCTTGGAGGTTATTCCTGAGGTTCGAATCCCGGCTCTGCCCAGAAATTTAATTTCTGGTCTCAGGAGTGGAACGGGGTACATTCAGCCTTGTGAGGCAAAACTGACAGGACCTGGCTTTTAATTCATACCTCAACCATTCTGCCTAACCCAACTTCACCTAACCTAACCTAACCTAACATAACCTAATCTAACCTAACCTAACTTCAAAGTCAGAGCAAATATAAGAGCAAATGTAATAGCACACATAATAAACTAAGTTATAACCTAACCTAACTTCACCTAATCCAGCCTCACCTAACCTAACCTAACCTAACCTAACATAACCTAACTTTAAAGTAAGAGCAAAAATGTAAGAGCAAATAAAAGAGCACAAATAATAAACTTAGTAATAATCTAACCACACCTAACCTAACCTAACCTAACCTAACATAACCTAACTTCAAAGTGAGAGCAAAAATGTAAGAGCAAATGAGAGAGCACAAATAATAAACTTAGTTATAACCTAACCTAACCCACAGAAACCTAATTTAAAGACTTTAGATTTTATATTTTAACATTTTAGATTTTTGATTTTTCATTTTACATTTTTTAGATTTTACATTTTTACATTTTAGATTTTTTGTATTTTAGATGTTAGTTTTTTTTTAGATTTTACATTTTAAATTTAAGATTTTGTGATTTTAGATTTTATTTTTTACATTTTCCGAAAAGAGTAAACTACAAGGCTACATACCTAACCTCACCAAACCTAACTTTACCAAACCTAACTTAAGCTAATCCAAAGGCTAATGCACATCCACTAAGTATATAAGGGCACAAGCAACTATCCTTATGCTAGTCATATAGGCTACTGTACAACATGATCACTACCCCAAACTGGGTATTTCTTTTTTCATTTTTGTTGTTTACACATTTATCAATTTTCCAATTTTCAATTTTCAGTTTTTTTAAATGTTAGTTTTTAAGTTTTTCAATTTCATAATATGGAAACATGGATTTTGCATTTTGTTGTTTACACATTTATCAATTTCACAATTTCCCAATTACAGTTTTTAAAATGCCAGTTTAAAGTTTTTCAATTTCATGATATAGAAACATGGATTTCCCATTTGTTGTTTACACATTTGTCAATTTACCAAATTCCCATTTACAGTTTTTTAAAATTTCAGTTTAATGTTTTTTCTATTTTGTCAATATGGAAACATGGATTTTCCAATTTGTGTTTTACATGTTCATTTTGCATTAGGAGTGGAGAGAGGTGGGTAGTAATTAAAAATGTACAAGCAGTGTCCATACAATATTTTTATTTTAAATACATGTACACTATTTACACATTATACATTTTTACATATATTCTTTTTTTTTTGTTATAAATTGTACAGTTTTTTTATTGTTTTCTATTTTTTATTTTCTTATTATGAATACTATTTTTTGTGTGTGTTCTATTTTTGTAGTGCTATTGTTTTAATTTTTTAAATTTGATTGTTTTATGTATTTGCTAGGCTCATGCAGAGGATTTTGATATTCATAACTTAACTCTTTAAGCATGGTCAATGATTGAGTAATGACCATAGGCATGTGTACCTATACCATCAGCATCAATCACTCTTTTATCATCACCAGGACACAAAGCAATTTTGTTTAGTCTTATAGATGATATGTCATGTTGTTTAGAAGCGATAATGTTCATTGGTATTCTTTTTACATTGTTTTTCATGACACAATCCTTATAATCTTGAAAGCTTATACTATTTTTGACAACACTTCTGTTAATACCTTTAATCTTTTTGATTTCTTTACCATTTATGTCTAAAGCGTACATTTTAGCTCTAAGTCCAACAAATGCTTTTATAATTTGTCCACAAGCCTCGTCTTTAAATTTCCCCAATGTTTTCTTGTTTGATGTAGAGTAACATATGTGATTAGTAGGATAATCTGATGTGTCCAGGTGTTGTAGGAAATCCAACTTGTCTTGATATACATCTGGGGTGTTAACCAAATATATGAACGAGTCAGTATCCATATACATGAGTTTAAGATTGTCCATGCCATAATAAGGTAGCAGGACATCATAGTGGTGGGAATACATGAGAGTTTTTGAAATATCCAGTATACACATTCCAATATATATAGGCTTATTGAATACAATGTTACGTTTAGCCATGTGGAAAGCAGCTAGGTTAGGGCCATAAATTGTTCTGTCGATAAATGTCGGCTTTGCTATTAGCTTTTCTGCCTTTTTGCTGTCAGTCACAAGACGTATGTCTATTCTTTTACGGATATTTTCCATTGTTTTCCCAAAAATGGCATTGTTGAATAATTTGTACAGATTTTTCTCAAAATCATTTTTGGCTTGTTTTCGAAGGTTGTTATTAAAATCAACGTATGCCTTTAACCAAGGTCTTTGTTTAAACTTTAACACACGATGAATTTTTATCAATTTTATTCCATGATCTAAAGCCTGTTTTAATGCCATGTAGTGAACAACATATCGCCTTCGATTTCCAAGATGAGGAATTAGTTTTTTCAGAGACGAATCCTTAGGTTGTGTACACTCTGGTAGGAAAGGTAAATCGTTGTGTAGATCATGAAGGTCAGATGGGTAATCAACATCAACGTCTAGAATGTATCCCACAGGATCGTCTTTCTTTAGTTTTTCTAGATCAACAGTATCTGGAGAAACCCACTGAAATCCACCATAAGGAAGGGAGTGGCACATAGCCCACCCGTATTGGTTGTTGGCATCATCATAGGTAATAAACTGCGATGGTTTCTCAGAATCATAGGTTTCCATGTATTTATTGTTAGCTTCAGCATACCGATGAGACACCTGGCATATGCCTCCACGTATTCCAGACTCGATTAAAAGAATCTGATCGTAATCCTGTAGCAATTCCAGTTCAATGCCTGTGTAAAGGAGCATTGCCTCGAAACTTAAACCAGGCGAAGTAAAGAAGTGTGCAGCATCCACTCGGTGTGTTTCTAGTGTTTTGTTTCTAAACGTTTCAAAGCTGTCTGCAAGAAGGAGTACATCTGATGTTAGGTAGAGGTCACTATATTCCCCTAGAGTTTTAATGTTGAACTGATTCCACACATTTTTGGCATGTTCATAGTCTTCTTGACTAACATCTTCTTGACTTAATTTGTTAAAGAATAGCTCTTTTGGAGGTAAACACGTTTCACTTAACTTTTCCCATGAATCAATGTAATCATAACAAAATACCCCTTTACGAGTCATGAGCGTTGCATTTTCTTTTCCAAAGTACTTGCTTGTTTCAGGGTGTGATGTTAAGTTGGAAACTAAGTTTTCCAAACTACTCGGCATTAACCGAAACGTGTCCACAAATCGAAGCTTAACATTTCCTACATATTTGGTGAAGGAAATGTACTTTTCTTTGGAGTTAGCGATAACATCCACTCTCTCAGTAGTACATCCCAATTGCTTTACAATGAAATTTGCGTCGTAGCCACTCATATTATGTAAAAACACAGGAACGGGGTTACGTGTTTTACACCTCAAATTACAGTTATTGTGAGCACTTCCACGGTATTCCCATGTAATATGGCAGTGGTCTCGAACTTTCCAGTCCTCTTTGGTGAATGGTTTTCGACACAAATAACAGGTTTCAGAACATTGGAACTCTGCTTCTTGATCCTGAGTTAAGGCCTTTGGAACATTTAAGCTGTAAAGGCGATCAATTTCATTAGCTATTGAGATCAAACAGTCCATAAACTTTTCTGCAGCGTCAGGTCCACGATAAATAACAGGTTGGCTTGGAAGATTTGTCTTTATGTGTTCCACAGCGGGTGATGGTTTAACGTATATACCAAAGCTCATAGGAACATGACTCTGGTATGGCACTGTATAACTTGCTTCAGGATTGGGCAAACATGTTTGATATGGTAAGAGTATACTTTCGAAATCTGCATAGATAACGTAAGGTATTCTTAGCATTTTTTCAACATTTAAAAATTTGACAATGGGGTTTTTAATAGGCATTTCAACCCTAGCAATGTCATGCTGGACACACAAAGCTCTATGTTCTTTTAATTTTTCCATTCCTTGTTGTCCATATTGATTATCAAAGTGAGTAAAACACCGTTTACACGTATATATCTTATGTTCACGGCGGGTAATCTGATGTGCTACTAGTTTATGAAAATCTTTGATAAAGACGTAGTGGTTCTGTCCGGATAATGAACTTAGCAGAAGGAGGTCGCGATGGTCTTGCAGCTCTTGATCCACAACCTTTAGAGGGAACAGTTTATTGTCTTCTTCCAATCCAAATACATTAATGGATATATCGTTAGCTTTTTCAAATTTGGGAATGTCTGCTAGCGATGTAGGAAATGATATTGTTGAAAAATCATACTTGTTTTCCAGATCCTTGTATTTACTAATGCGTTTAGCATCAGTTTTAACCAGTTTTGCTAAAATGGCATACATAAAACACCTCTCATCCTTAAAGTTTTGAGGATTAATGCAGGCTTTTCTTGCTTGTATAACTGCTGGTAATGGAATATATGTGCTTCCACGCAAGGGATTATACTTATTTATTTTTAATCGTACTCCTTCCACTGCTAACAAAGCCCAATTACTGCCTTTTAGCTCAGATTCCTCCATTTCCGTAGTTAACTTTGTAAATTGTGTTTCCAAGAAACTACTTAAGTCAGTTTCCAAAAATAGGGCCTGATTTCGTGTTTTAAAAGCACGATCTGTAATTTCATTGGTAGATGTATGAATGAATCTACATTCAGCCACAAGATTAACTTTTATCGACTTGTGCATTGCTAGTTCTTTCTGCATAGCTTGCATTATTTGCTGTTTGGACTCTTTAAGGTATGAATTTAAATCCTTGCACGTATCGCAACGAATGAAATAGGATTTAAGTCGACCTTCAAAAGATGTCTCATATTCAATAAGTCCATTTTTGTCAGGGACCAATGACAGTAGGTAATGTTTTGTAGGCTCTGCCTTTTGTCTTTTAGCTGCCGACACAACATTACAACATTCTTCATGACGACGTCCATTGTAGGCATTGTTGAATGTACTACCACAGGTCTTGCACTCATGAAATTCACCACACGATACTTCATGTCGCTTCCTATGATAGTCTCGAAGGAAAGTCTTTCCACACTCTTTACACATATAGCTAGGAATGGCTTCTTCCATTATGAATGTTGATTTCTGCAAACAGCTGCTTACTGCGTATCACAGGGCTAGAGGTTGGTCGGTGAGACGGTCTTTCACGATGTGAACACCGTGAGAGGTAGTAGTCAACTGGTGATATTCTTGTGAAGGGTCCTCTAATATACCCCTAGTCTAGACCAACAGCTCTTTACAGCGTATGACAAGGCTGTATACTGGATAGTGAGACGGTCTTTCACGATGTGAACACTGTAACAAGTAGTAGTCAACTGATTATATACTTGCTAAGGGTTCTCTAATATACAATAGTCAAGACCAACAGCTACTTACTGAGTAGTACAAGGCTGTACAATAGTTGTTTTAACAGTCTTTCACGATGTGGTCACTGTGAATGGTGGTAGTCAACTGATGATATTCTTGATAAGGGTCCTCTAATGTACCCCTGGTTAAGGGTAACAGCTGTTCACTGCTTATGACAAGGCTAAAGACTGGTTGCTTCAACGGTCTTTCACAATGTAAACACTGTGACAGGTAGTAGTCAACTGAAAATATTCTTATGGCCTACTCAAGGTTATCAGGTACTTACTGCATATCAAAAGGCTGTACACTCATGTGTGTTAGGCACTCTTTCTTGCTAAGGACCCCAATATTCCCTACACAAGGCTATACATGTTAGTTCTAAACACTTAGTGGTTAATTGTATATTCAATTTTTGTACAAAGCTTACACAAGCACGTTTTTTATGAGGTAAAACTTTGTTAAATAGCTGCATGCGACACGCAAAGTATGTTGCCGCTATCTAGCGGTGACTATGAGAACTACTTGACCGACCAGCATGCTACCTAGCGCTCCATTTCAATACTCGCTCACTGAACGAACAGCATGCTATCTAGCGGTCGATATCAATACTCACTCAACTACCAGCCTACTACCTATCGGTCAATATAACAACTCACTCAACTACCAACATGCTACATGGCTTTTTTGGTCAGTTTTTTGTTGGCTTTTTTTTTGTTCAGTTTCTGTTGGCTTATGTTGGCTTTTATTGGCTTTTGTTGGCTTTTGTTGGCTTTTGTATTAGCTCTTTTATATTTGCTCTTGCTTGTGGGGGCTTATTTGGTCTTGGAAAGTATGTCAGTCCTTTTTTTATGGCTGTAAAATGCTTACAGCCATGTTTGTAAGCAGCAACAACAACAACAACACACAAAATTCCAAAAAAAATCGAAAGTACTCTAAGTTTTATCAATGACTCTCAACTCTTACACTTACCTCTATCCCATGCATAGTCAAAAATTAGTGTATTTTTCAAATTTTTCAAAAAATATTTGGAAAGTAGGCTATATCATTAAACTAAAAATCCTGAAAAGACATATGTTAACTCCAACACCTACTTCTATACCACTCTCAGTCCAAAAATAGTGTATTTTTCAAATTTTTCAAAACATATTTCCAAAATGGGTTATATTTCCGAAATTAAAAAGTTAACAAAAATGTTTGTTTGACATAAATGAATGGCCTTTGCCTCCTCTACCACTGTACCAAGTCCCAGGTCTCCAGGACAAAAAATAAAATTTTTAAAAAGCGTTTTATTTCCAAAATTAGGAATTTTACAAACACATTTGTCTGATGTAAATCAATGCTCATTACCCCCTCTACCCCCCCCCCCCACACTAAGTCACATGTCTCTAGGACAACAAAAATAAAATTTTGAAAATGGGCTTATATTTCCAAAATTAGGAATTTTACAAAAACGTTTGTCTGACGTAAATCAATGGTCTTTACCCCCTATATCCCCATACCAAGTCTCAGGTCTTTAGGTCAACAAAAATAAAATTTGGAAAAAATGGTCACTATTTTGGAAACTAGGAATTCTACAAAAAAGTTTGTTTAACATAAATGAAAGGTCTCTATCCCTTCTACCTGTAAACCAAGTTCCAGGTCCGTATGACAAAAATGAAAAAGTTCAACTGGGAAAGTAGGCGATTTTTCATATAACCAAACATTCTAAAATGTGTTCTATGGGCTTAAAAGAATGGCCTCTATGTCCTTTATTTTTTTAAATAAAACTTTTTTATTTTTTACACTTTTTTGAAAAAAGTTCAATTTTTAAAATTCTATATTTTGGAAACTAGGAATTCTACAAAAAACCTTCTTTGACATAATTTAATGGCCCTGACCCCATCTACCACCAAAATAAATTTCAAGTCTCTAGAATGAAAAATAACAGTAGTGGAGTGGTGGTGCTTCTAACCAGTGTCATGGCCGTCGCGTGGACTCACGCGGCGGCCATGACACTATTTAGTGTATTTTTCAAATTTTTCAAAAAATATTTGGAAAGTAGGCTATATCATTAAACTAAAAATCCTGAAAAGACATATGTTAACTCCAACACCTACTTCTATACCACTCTCAGTCCAAAAATAGTGTATTTTTCAAATTTTCCAAAACATATTTCCAAAATGGGTTATATTTCCGAAATTAAAAAGTTAACAAAAATGTTTGTTTGACATAAATGAATGGCCTTTGCCTCCTCTACCACTGTACCAAGTCCCAGGTCTCCAGGACAAAAAATAAAATTTTTAAAAAGCGTTTTATTTCCAAAATTAGGAATTTTACAAACACATTTGTCTGACGTAAATCAATGCTCATTACCCCCTCTACCCCCCCCCCCACACTAAGTCACATGTCTCTAGGACAACAAAAAAAAATTTTGAAAATGGGCTTATATTTCCAAAATTAGGAATTTTACAAAAACGTTTGTCTGACGTAAATCAATGGTCTTTACCCCCTATATCCCCATACCAAGTCTCAGGTCTTTAGGTCAACAAAAATAAAATTTGGAAAAAATGGTCACTATTTTGGAAACTAGGAATTCTACAAAAAAGTTTGTTTAACATAAATGAAAGGTCTCTATCCCTTCTACCTGTAAACCAAGTTCCAGGTCCGTATGACAAAAATGAAAAAGTTCAACTGGGAAAGTAGGCGATTTTTCATATAACCAAACATTCTAAAATGTGTTCTATGGGCTTAAAAGAATGGCCTCTATGTCCTTTATTTTTTTAAATAAAACTTTTTTATTTTTTACACTTTTTTGAAAAAAGTTCAATTTTTAAAATTCTATATTTTGGAAACTAGGAATTCTACAAAAAACCTTCTTTGACATAATTTAATGGCCCTGACCCCATCTACCACCAAAATAAATTTCAAGTCTCTAGAATGAAAAATAACAGTAGTGGAGTGGTGGCGCTTCCAAATAGTGTCATGGC
The DNA here is from genome assembly GCA_946902985.2 of Meconema thalassinum. Classification (NCBI taxonomy): domain Eukaryota; kingdom Metazoa; phylum Arthropoda; class Insecta; order Orthoptera; family Tettigoniidae; genus Meconema; species Meconema thalassinum. The sequence goes on along the minus strand of OX336389.2, from coordinate 205,970,022 downwards.
CGCCGCGTGAGTCCACGCGACGGCCATGACACTGGTTAGAAGCACCACCACTCCACTACTGTTATTTTTCATTCTAGAGACTTGAAATTTATTTTGGTGGTAGATGGGGTCAGGGCCATTAAATTATGTCAAAGAAGGTTTTTTGTAGAATTCCTAGTTTCCAAAATATAGAATTTTAAAAATTGAACTTTTTTCAAAAAAGTGTAAAAAATAAAAAAGTTTTATTTAAAAAAATAAAGGACATAGAGGCCATTCTTTTAAGCCCATAGAACACATTTTAGAATGTTTGGTTATATGAAAAATCGCCCACTTTCCCAGATGAACTTTTTCATTTTTGTCATACGGACCTGGAACTTGGTTTACAGGTAGAAGGGATAGAGACCTTTCATTTATGTTAAACAAACTTTTTTGTAGAATTCCTAGTTTCCAAAATAGTGACCATTTTTTCCAAATTTTATTTTTGTTGACCTAAAGACCTGAGACTTGGTATGGGGATATAGGGGGTAAAGACCATTGATTTACGTCAGACAAACGTTTTTGTAAAATTCCTAATTTTGGAAATATAAGCCCATTTTCAAAATTTTTTTTTTGTTGTCCTAGAGACATGTGACTTAGTGTGGGGGGGGGGGGTAGAGGGGGTAATGAGCATTGATTTACGTCAGACAAATGTGTTTGTAAAATTCCTAATTTTGGAAATAAAACGCTTTTTAAAAATTTTATTTTTTGTCCTGGAGACCTGGGACTTGGTACAGTGGTAGAGGAGGCAAAGGCCATTCATTTATGTCAAACAAACATTTTTGTTAACTTTTTAATTTCGGAAATATAACCCATTTTGGAAATATGTTTTGGAAAATTTGAAAAATACACTATTTTTGGACTGAGAGTGGTATAGAAGTAGGTGTTGGAGTTAACATATGTCTTTTCAGGATTTTTAGTTTAATGATATAGCCTACTTTCCAAATATTTTTTGAAAAATTTGAAAAATACACTAAATAGTGTCATGGCCGCCGCGTGAGTCCACGCGACGGCCATGACACTGGTTAGAAGCACCACCACTCCACTACTGTTATTTTTCATTCTAGAGACTTGAAATTTATTTTGGTGGTAGATGGGGTCAGGGCCATTAAATTATGTCAAAGAAGGTTTTTTGTAGAATTCCTAGTTTCCAAAATATAGAATTTTAAAAATTGAACTTTTTTCAAAAAAGTGTAAAAAATAAAAAAGTTTTATTTAAAAAAATAAAGGACATAGAGGCCATTCTTTTAAGCCCATAGAACACATTTTAGAATGTTTGGTTATATGAAAAATCGCCTACTTTCCCAGTTGAACTTTTTCATTTTTGTCATACGGACCTGGAACTTGGTTTACAGGTAGAAGGGATAGAGACCTTTCATTTATGTTAAACAAACTTTTTTGTAGAATTCCTAGTTTCCAAAATAGTGACCATTTTTTCCAAATTTTATTTTTGTTGACCTAAAGACCTGAGACTTGGTATGGGGATATAGGGGGTAAAGACCATTGATTTACGTCAGACAAACGTTTTTGTAAAATTCCTAATTTTGGAAATATAAGCCCATTTTCAAAATTTTATTTTTGTTGTCCTAGAGACATGTGACTTAGTGTGGGGGGGGGGGGGGTAGAGGGGGTAATGAGCATTGATTTACGTCAGACAAATGTGTTTGTAAAATTCCTAATTTTGGAAATAAAACGCTTTTTAAAAATTTTATTTTTTGTCCTGGAGACCTGGGACTTGGTACAGTGGTAGAGGAGGCAAAGGCCATTCATTTATGTCAAACAAACATTTTTGTTAACTTTTTAATTTCGGAAATATAACCCATTTTGGAAATATGTTTTGAAAAATTTGAAAAATACACTATTTTTGGACTGAGAGTGGTATAGAAGTAGGTGTTGGAGTTAACATATGTCTTTTCAGGATTTTTAGTTTAATGATATAGCCTACTTTCCAAATATTTTTTGAAAAATTTGAAAAATACACTAATTTTTGACTATGCATGGGATAGAGGTAAGTGTAAGAGTTGAGAGTCATTGATAAAACTTAGAGTACTTTCGATTTTTTTTGGAATTTTGTGTGTTGTTGTTGTTGTTGCTGCTTACAAACATGGCTGTAAGCATTTTACAGCCATAAAAAAAGGACTGACATACTTTCCAAGACCAAATAAGCCCCCACAAGCAAGAGCAAATATAAAAGAGCTAATACAAAAGCCAACAAAAGCCAACAAAAGCCAATAAAAGCCAACATAAGCCAACAGAAACTGAACAAAAAAAAAGCCAACAAAAAACTGACCAAAAAAGCCATGTAGCATGTTGGTAGTTGAGTGAGTTGTTATATTGACCGATAGGTAGTAGGCTGGTAGTTGAGTGAGTATTGATATCGACCGCTAGATAGCATGCTGTTCGTTCAGTGAGCGAGTATTGAAATGGAGCGCTAGGTAGCATGCTGGTCGGTCAAGTAGTTCTCATAGTCACCGCTAGATAGCGGCAACATACTTTGCGTGTCGCATGCAGCTATTTAACAAAGTTTTACCTCATAAAAAACGTGCTTGTGTAAGCTTTGTACAAAAATTGAATATACAATTAACCACTAAGTGTTTAGAACTAACATGTATAGCCTTGTGTAGGGAATATTGGGGTCCTTAGCAAGAAAGAGTGCCTAACACACATGAGTGTACAGCCTTTTGATATGCAGTAAGTACCTGATAACCTTGAGTAGGCCATAAGAATATTTTCAGTTGACTACTACCTGTCACAGTGTTTACATTGTGAAAGACCGTTGAAGCAACCAGTCTTTAGCCTTGTCATAAGCAGTGAACAGCTGTTACCCTTAACCAGGGGTACATTAGAGGACCCTTATCAAGAATATCATCAGTTGACTACCACCATTCACAGTGACCACATCGTGAAAGACTGTTAAAACAACTATTGTACAGCCTTGTACTACTCAGTAAGTAGCTGTTGGTCTTGACTATTGTATATTAGAGAACCCTTAGCAAGTATATAATCAGTTGACTACTACTTGTTACAGTGTTCACATCGTGAAAGACCGTCTCACTATCCAGTATACAGCCTTGTCATACGCTGTAAAGAGCTGTTGGTCTAGACTAGGGGTATATTAGAGGACCCTTCACAAGAATATCACCAGTTGACTACTACCTCTCACGGTGTTCACATCGTGAAAGACCGTCTCACCGACCAACCTCTAGCCCTGTGATACGCAGTAAGCAGCTGTTTGCAGAAATCAACATTCATAATGGAAGAAGCCATTCCTAGCTATATGTGTAAAGAGTGTGGAAAGACTTTCCTTCGAGACTATCATAGGAAGCGACATGAAGTATCGTGTGGTGAATTTCATGAGTGCAAGACCTGTGGTAGTACATTCAACAATGCCTACAATGGACGTCGTCATGAAGAATGTTGTAATGTTGTGTCGGCAGCTAAAAGACAAAAGGCAGAGCCTACAAAACATTACCTACTGTCATTGGTCCCTGACAAAAATGGACTTATTGAATATGAGACATCTTTTGAAGGTCGACTTAAATCCTATTTCATTCGTTGCGATACGTGCAAGGATTTAAATTCATACCTTAAAGAGTCCAAACAGCAAATAATGCAAGCTATGCAGAAAGAACTAGCAATGCACAAGTCGATAAAAGTTAATCTTGTGGCTGAATGTAGATTCATTCATACATCTACCAATGAAATTACAGATCGTGCTTTTAAAACACGAAATCAGGCCCTATTTTTGGAAACTGACTTAAGTAGTTTCTTGGAAACACAATTTACAAAGTTAACTACGGAAATGGAGGAATCTGAGCTAAAAGGCAGTAATTGGGCTTTGTTAGCAGTGGAAGGAGTACGATTAAAAATAAATAAGTATAATCCCTTGCGTGGAAGCACATATATTCCATTACCAGCAGTTATACAAGCAAGAAAAGCCTGCATTAATCCTCAAAACTTTAAGGATGAGAGGTGTTTTATGTATGCCATTTTAGCAAAACTGGTTAAAACTGATGCTAAACGCATTAGTAAATACAAGGATCTGGAAAACAAGTATGATTTTTCAACAATATCATTTCCTACATCGCTAGCAGACATTCCCAAATTTGAAAAAGCTAACGATATATCCATTAATGTATTTGGATTGGAAGAAGACAATAAACTGTTCCCTCTAAAGGTTGTGGATCAAGAGCTGCAAGACCATCGCGACCTCCTTCTGCTAAGTTCATTATCCGGACAGAACCACTACGTCTTTATCAAAGATTTTCATAAACTAGTAGCACATCAGATTACCCGCCGTGAACATAAGATATATACGTGTAAACGGTGTTTTACTCACTTTGATAATCAATATGGACAACAAGGAATGGAAAAATTAAAAGAACATAGAGCTTTGTGTGTCCAGCATGACATTGCTAGGGTTGAAATGCCTATTAAAAACCCCATTGTCAAATTTTTAAATGTTGAAAAAATGCTAAGAATACCTTACGTTATCTATGCAGATTTCGAAAGTATACTCTTACCATATCAAACATGTTTGCCCAATCCTGAAGCAAGTTATACAGTGCCATACCAGAGTCATGTTCCTATGAGCTTTGGTATATACGTTAAACCATCACCCGCTGTGGAACACATAAAGACAAATCTTCCAAGCCAACCTGTTATTTATCGTGGACCTGACGCTGCAGAAAAGTTTATGGACTGTTTGATCTCAATAGCTAATGAAATTGATCGCCTTTACAGCTTAAATGTTCCAAAGGCCTTAACTCAGGATCAAGAAGCAGAGTTCCAATGTTCTGAAACCTGTTATTTGTGTCGAAAACCATTCACCAAAGAGGACTGGAAAGTTCGAGACCACTGCCATATTACAGGGGAATACCGTGGAAGTGCTCACAATAACTGTAATTTGAGGTGTAAAACACGTAACCCCGTTCCTGTGTTTTTACATAATATGAGTGGCTACGACGCAAATTTCATTGTAAAGCAATTGGGATGTACTACTGAGAGAGTGGATGTTATCGCTAACTCCAAAGAAAAGTACATTTCCTTCACCAAATATGTAGGAAATGTTAAGCTTCGATTTGTGGACACGTTTCGGTTAATGCCGAGTAGTTTGGAAAACTTAGTTTCCAACTTAACATCACACCCTGAAACAAGCAAGTACTTTGGAAAAGAAAATGCAACGCTCATGACTCGTAAAGGGGTATTTTGTTATGATTACATTGATTCATGGGAAAAGTTAAGTGAAACGTGTTTACCTCCAAAAGAGCTATTCTTTAACAAATTAAGTCAAGAAGATGTTAGTCAAGAAGACTATGAACATGCCAAAAATGTGTGGAATCAGTTCAACATTAAAACTCTAGGGGAATATAGTGACCTCTACCTAACATCAGATGTACTCCTTCTTGCAGACAGCTTTGAAACGTTTAGAAACAAAACACTAGAAACACACCGAGTGGATGCTGCACACTTCTTTACTTCGCCTGGTTTAAGTTTCGAGGCAATGCTCCTTTACACAGGCATTGAACTGGAATTGCTACAGGATTACGATCAGATTCTTTTAATCGAGTCTGGAATACGTGGAGGCATATGCCAGGTGTCTCATCGGTATGCTGAAGCTAACAATAAATACATGGAAACCTATGATTCTGAGAAACCATCGCAGTTTATTACCTATGATGATGCCAACAACCAATACGGGTGGGCTATGTGCCACTCCCTTCCTTATGGTGGATTTCAGTGGGTTTCTCCAGATACTGTTGATCTAGAAAAACTAAAGAAAGACGATCCTGTGGGATACATTCTAGACGTTGATGTTGATTACCCATCTGACCTTCATGATCTACACAACGATTTACCTTTCCTACCAGAGTGTACACAACCTAAGGATTCGTCTCTGAAAAAACTAATTCCTCATCTTGGAAATCGAAGGCGATATGTTGTTCACTACATGGCATTAAAACAGGCTTTAGATCATGGAATAAAATTGATAAAAATTCATCGTGTGTTAAAGTTTAAACAAAGACCTTGGTTAAAGGCATACGTTGATTTTAATAACAACCTTCGAAAACAAGCCAAAAATGATTTTGAGAAAAATCTGTACAAATTATTCAACAATGCCATTTTTGGGAAAACAATGGAAAATATCCGTAAAAGAATAGACATACGTCTTGTGACTGACAGCAAAAAGGCAGAAAAGCTAATAGCAAAGCCGACATTTATCGACAGAACAATTTATGGCCCTAACCTAGCTGCTTTCCACATGGCTAAACGTAACATTGTATTCAATAAGCCTATATATATTGGAATGTGTATACTGGATATTTCAAAAACTCTCATGTATTCCCACCACTATGATGTCCTGCTACCTTATTATGGCATGGACAATCTTAAACTCATGTATATGGATACTGACTCGTTCATATATTTGGTTAACACCCCAGATGTATATCAAGACAAGTTGGATTTCCTACAACACCTGGACACATCAGATTATCCTACTAATCACATATGTTACTCTACATCAAACAAGAAAACATTGGGGAAATTTAAAGACGAGGCTTGTGGACAAATTATAAAAGCATTTGTTGGACTTAGAGCTAAAATGTACGCTTTAGACATAAATGGTAAAGAAATCAAAAAGATTAAAGGTATTAACAGAAGTGTTGTCAAAAATAGTATAAGCTTTCAAGATTATAAGGATTGTGTCATGAAAAACAATGTAAAAAGAATACCAATGAACATTATCGCTTCTAAACAACATGACATATCATCTATAAGACTAAACAAAATTGCTTTGTGTCCTGGTGATGATAAAAGAGTGATTGATGCTGATGGTATAGGTACACATGCCTATGGTCATTACTCAATCATTGACCATGCTTAAAGAGTTAAGTTATGAATATCAAAATCCTCTGCATGAGCCTAGCAAATACATAAAACAATCAAATTTAAAAAATTAAAACAATAGCACTACAAAAATAGAACACACACAAAAAATAGTATTCATAATAAGAAAATAAAAAATAGAAAACAATAAAAAAACTGTACAAATTATAACAAAAAAAAAAGAATATATGTAAAAATGTATAATGTGTAAATAGTGTACATGTATTTAAAATAAAAATATTGTATGGACACTGCTTGTACATTTTTAATTACTACCCACCTCTCTCCACTCCTAATGCAAAATGAACATGTAAAACACAAATTGGAAAATCCATGTTTCCATATTGACAAAATAGAAAAAACATTAAACTGAAATTTTAAAAAACTGTAAATGGGAATTTGGTAAATTGACAAATGTGTAAACAACAAATGGGAAATCCATGTTTCTATATCATGAAATTGAAAAACTTTAAACTGGCATTTTAAAAACTGTAATTGGGAAATTGTGAAATTGATAAATGTGTAAACAACAAAATGCAAAATCCATGTTTCCATATTATGAAATTGAAAAACTTAAAAACTAACATTTAAAAAAACTGAAAATTGAAAATTGGAAAATTGATAAATGTGTAAACAACAAAAATGAAAAAAGAAATACCCAGTTTGGGGTAGTGATCATGTTGTACAGTAGCCTATATGACTAGCATAAGGATAGTTGCTTGTGCCCTTATATACTTAGTGGATGTGCATTAGCCTTTGGATTAGCTTAAGTTAGGTTTGGTAAAGTTAGGTTTGGTGAGGTTAGGTATGTAGCCTTGTAGTTTACTCTTTTCGGAAAATGTAAAAAATAAAATCTAAAATCACAAAATCTTAAATTTAAAATGTAAAATCTAAAAAAAAACTAACATCTAAAATACAAAAAATCTAAAATGTAAAAATGTAAAATCTAAAAAATGTAAAATGAAAAATCAAAAATCTAAAATGTTAAAATATAAAATCTAAAGTCTTTAAATTAGGTTTCTGTGGGTTAGGTTAGGTTATAACTAAGTTTATTATTTGTGCTCTCTCATTTGCTCTTACATTTTTGCTCTCACTTTGAAGTTAGGTTATGTTAGGTTAGGTTAGGTTAGGTTAGGTGTGGTTAGATTATTACTAAGTTTATTATTTGTGCTCTTTTATTTGCTCTTACATTTTTGCTCTTACTTTAAAGTTAGGTTATGTTAGGTTAGGTTAGGTTAGGTTAGGTGAGGCTGGATTAGGTGAAGTTAGGTTAGGTTATAACTTAGTTTATTATGTGTGCTATTACATTTGCTCTTATATTTGCTCTGACTTTGAAGTTAGGTTAGGTTAGATTAGGTTATGTTAGGTTAGGTTAGGTTAGGTGAAGTTGGGTTAGGCAGAATGGTTGAGGTATGAATTAAAAGCCAGGTCCTGTCAGTTTTGCCTCACAAGGCTGAATGTACCCCGTTCCACTCCTGAGACCAGAAATTAAATTTCTGGGCAGAGCCGGGATTCGAACCTCAGGAATAACCTCCAAGAATGCTAGCCACTACACCAAGAGGTGGACAATATAAGGCTGGTCTTCATTATACATGATCAATTAATAATTACCTAATAATAATAATAATAAATATTCCATTTGGCAACTACATAGCCGACCTCTCCCTGGGTTCATTTACATGCCTACATCGTATGACATGCGTGTCTTAATTTTTGCCAATTTTCAAAAATCACTTACCACGACCAAGAGCGAACCTACAAGCTTGGGGGGGTTGGTAGTCCGACACGATAACCACTCACCCACCGTGGCAAGCTATCAATCAATAATTACCAAATAAAATTAATAATAATAATAATAAATATTCCATTTAGTAACTACACGGCCGAACTTCCCCTGTGACATCATGCACGGTCTCAGGACATGGCGGCCATCTTGCCCATTAGCCCCCTGCCCCAGCTCTGACTGACCCCTCCTTCACATCGTGAAAGACCGTCTCACCGACCAACCTCTAGCCCTGTGATACGCAGTAAGCAGCTGTTTGCAGAAATCAACATTCATAATGGAAGAAGCCATTCCTAGCTATATGTGTAAAGAGTGTGGAAAGACTTTCCTTCGAGACTATCAAAGGAAGCGACATGAAGTATCGTGTGGTGAATTTCATGAGTGCAAGACCTGTGGTAGTACATTCAACAATGCCTACAATGGACGTCGTCATGAAGAATGTTGTAATGTTGTGTCGGCAGCTAAAAGACAAAAGGCAGAGCCTACAAAACATTACCTACTGTCATTGGTCCCTGACAAAAATGGACTTATTGAATATGAGACATCTTTTGAAGGTCGACTTAAATCCTATTTCATTCGTTGCGATACGTGCAAGGATTTAAATTCATACCTTAAAGAGTCCAAACAGCAAATAATGCAAGCTATGCAGAAAGAACTAGCAATGCACAAGTCGATAAAAGTTAATCTTGTGGCTGAATGTAGATTCATTCATACATCTACCAATGAAATTACAGATCGTGCTTTTAAAACACGAAATCAGGCCCTATTTTTGGAAACTGACTTAAGTAGTTTCTTGGAAACACAATTTACAAAGTTAACTACGGAAATGGAGGAATCTGAGCTAAAAGGCAGTAATTGGGCTTTGTTAGCAGTGGAAGGAGTACGATTAAAAATAAATAAGTATAATCCCTTGCGTGGAAGCACATATATTCCATTACCAGCAGTTATACAAGCAAGAAAAGCCTGCATTAATCCTCAAAACTTTAAGGATGAGAGGTGTTTTATGTATGCCATTTTAGCAAAACTGGTTAAAACTGATGCTAAACGCATTAGTAAATACAAGGATCTGGAAAACAAGTATGATTTTTCAACAATATCATTTCCTACATCGCTAGCAGACATTCCCAAATTTGAAAAAGCTAACGATATATCCATTAATGTATTTGGATTGGAAGAAGACAATAAACTGTTCCCTCTAAAGGTTGTGGATCAAGAGCTGCAAGACCATCGCGACCTCCTTCTGCTAAGTTCATTATCCGGACAGAACCACTACGTCTTTATCAAAGATTTTCATAAACTAGTAGCACATCAGATTACCCGCCGTGAACATAAGATATATACGTGTAAACGGTGTTTTACTCACTTTGATAATCAATATGGACAACAAGGAATGGAAAAATTAAAAGAACATAGAGCTTTGTGTGTCCAGCATGACATTGCTAGGGTTGAAATGCCTATTAAAAACCCCATTGTCAAATTTTTAAATGTTGAAAAAATGCTAAGAATACCTTACGTTATCTATGCAGATTTCGAAAGTATACTCTTACCATATCAAACATGTTTGCCCAATCCTGAAGCAAGTTATACAGTGCCATACCAGAGTCATGTTCCTATGAGCTTTGGTATATACGTTAAACCATCACCCGCTGTGGAACACATAAAGACAAATCTTCCAAGCCAACCTGTTATTTATCGTGGACCTGACGCTGCAGAAAAGTTTATGGACTGTTTGATCTCAATAGCTAATGAAATTGATCGCCTTTACAGCTTAAATGTTCCAAAGGCCTTAACTCAGGATCAAGAAGCAGAGTTCCAATGTTCTGAAACCTGTTATTTGTGTCGAAAACCATTCACCAAAGAGGACTGGAAAGTTCGAGACCACTGCCATATTACAGGGGAATACCGTGGAAGTGCTCACAATAACTGTAATTTGAGGTGTAAAACACGTAACCCCGTTCCTGTGTTTTTACATAATATGAGTGGCTACGACGCAAATTTCATTGTAAAGCAATTGGGATGTACTACTGAGAGAGTGGATGTTATCGCTAACTCCAAAGAAAAGTACATTTCCTTCACCAAATATGTAGGAAATGTTAAGCTTCGATTTGTGGACACGTTTCGGTTAATGCCGAGTAGTTTGGAAAACTTAGTTTCCAACTTAACATCACACCCTGAAACAAGCAAGTACTTTGGAAAAGAAAATGCAACGCTCATGACTCGTAAAGGGGTATTTTGTTATGATTACATTGATTCATGGGAAAAGTTAAGTGAAACGTGTTTACCTCCAAAAGAGCTATTCTTTAACAAATTAAGTCAAGAAGATGTTAGTCAAGAAGACTATGAACATGCCAAAAATGTGTGGAATCAGTTCAACATTAAAACTCTAGGGGAATATAGTGACCTCTACCTAACATCAGATGTACTCCTTCTTGCAGACAGCTTTGAAACGTTTAGAAACAAAACACTAGAAACACACCGAGTGGATGCTGCACACTTCTTTACTTCGCCTGGTTTAAGTTTCGAGGCAATGCTCCTTTACACAGGCATTGAACTGGAATTGCTACAGGATTACGATCAGATTCTTTTAATCGAGTCTGGAATACGTGGAGGCATATGCCAGGTGTCTCATCGGTATGCTGAAGCTAACAATAAATACATGGAAACCTATGATTCTGAGAAACCATCGCAGTTTATTACCTATGATGATGCCAACAACCAATACGGGTGGGCTATGTGCCACTCCCTTCCTTATGGTGGATTTCAGTGGGTTTCTCCAGATACTGTTGATCTAGAAAAACTAAAGAAAGACGATCCTGTGGGATACATTCTAGACGTTGATGTTGATTACCCATCTGACCTTCATGATCTACACAACGATTTACCTTTCCTACCAGAGTGTACACAACCTAAGGATTCGTCTCTGAAAAAACTAATTCCTCATCTTGGAAATCGAAGGCGATATGTTGTTCACTACATGGCATTAAAACAGGCTTTAGATCATGGAATAAAATTGATAAAAATTCATCGTGTGTTAAAGTTTAAACAAAGACCTTGGTTAAAGGCATACGTTGATTTTAATAACAACCTTCGAAAACAAGCGAAAAATGATTTTGAGAAAAATCTGTACAAATTATTCAACAATGCCATTTTTGGGAAAACAATGGAAAATATCCGTAAAAGAATAGACATACGTCTTGTGACTGACAGCAAAAAGGCAGAAAAGCTAATAGCAAAGCCGACATTTATCGACAGAACAATTTATGGCCCTAACCTAGCTGCTTTCCACATGGCTAAACGTAACATTGTATTCAATAAGCCTATATATATTGGAATGTGTATACTGGATATTTCAAAAACTCTCATGTATTCCCACCACTATGATGTCCTGCTACCTTATTATGGCATGGACAATCTTAAACTCATGTATATGGATACTGACTCGTTCATATATTTGGTTAACACCCCAGATGTATATCAAGACAAGTTGGATTTCCTACAACACCTGGACACATCAGATTATCCTACTAATCACATATGTTACTCTACATCAAACAAGAAAACATTGGGGAAATTTAAAGACGAGGCTTGTGGACAAATTATAAAAGCATTTGTTGGACTTAGAGCTAAAATGTACGCTTTAGACATAAATGGTAAAGAAATCAAAAAGATTAAAGGTATTAACAGAAGTGTTGTCAAAAATAGTATAAGCTTTCAAGATTATAAGGATTGTGTCATGAAAAACAATGTAAAAAGAATACCAATGAACATTATCGCTTCTAAACAACATGACATATCATCTATAAGACTAAACAAAATTGCTTTGTGTCCTGGTGATGATAAAAGAGTGATTGATGCTGATGGTATAGGTACACATGCCTATGGTCATTACTCAATCATTGACCATGCTTAAAGAGTTAAGTTATGAATATCAAAATCCTCTGCATGAGCCTAGCAAATACATAAAACAATCAAATTTAAAAAATTAAAACAATAGCACTACAAAAATAGAACACACACAAAAAATAGTATTCATAATAAGAAAATAAAAAATAGAAAACAATAAAAAAACTGTACAATTTATAACAAAAAAAAAGAATATATGTAAAAATGTATAATGTGTAAATAGTGTACATGTATTTAAAATAAAAATATTGTATGGACACTGCTTGTACATTTTTAATTACTACCCACCTCTCTCCACTCCTAATGCAAAATGAACATGTAAAACACAAATTGGAAAATCCATGTTTCCATATTGACAAAATAGAAAAAACATTAAACTGAAATTTTAAAAAACTGTAAATGGGAATTTGGTAAATTGACAAATGTGTAAACAACAAATGGGAAATCCATGTTTCTATATCATGAAATTGAAAAACTTTAAACTGGCATTTTAAAAACTGTAATTGGGAAATTGTGAAATTGATAAATGTGTAAACAACAAAATGCAAAATCCATGTTTCCATATTATGAAATTGAAAAACTTAAAAACTAACATTAAAAAAAACTGAAAATTGAAAATTGGAAAATTGATAAATGTGTAAACAACAAAAATGAAAAAAGAAATACCCAGTTTGGGGTAGTGATCATGTTGTACAGTAGCCTATATGACTAGCATAAGGATAGTTGCTTGTGCCCTTATATACTTAGTGGATGTGCATTAGCCTTTGGATTAGCTTAAGTTAGGTTTGGTAAAGTTAGGTTTGGTGAGGTTAGGTATGTAGCCTTGTAGTTTACTCTTTTCGGAAAATGTAAAAAATAAAATCTAAAATCACAAAATCTTAAATTTAAAATGTAAAATCTAAAAAAAAAACTAACATCTAAAATACAAAAAATCTAAAATGTAAAAATGTAAAATCTAAAAAATGTAAAATGAAAAATCAAAAATCTAAAATGTTAAAATATAAAATCTAAAGTCTTTAAATTAGGTTTCTGTGGGTTAGGTTAGGTTATAACTAAGTTTATTATTTGTGCTCTCTCATTTGCTCTTACATTTTTGCTCTCACTTTGAAGTTAGGTTATGTTAGGTTAGGTTAGGTTAGGTTAGGTGTGGTTAGATTATTACTAAGTTTATTATTTGTGCTCTTTTATTTGCTCTTACATTTTTGCTCTTACTTTAAAGTTAGGTTATGTTAGGTTAGGTTAGGTTAGGTTAGGTGAGGCTGGATTAGGTGAAGTTAGGTTAGGTTATAACTTAGTTTATTATGTGTGCTATTACATTTGCTCTTATATTTGCTCTGACTTTGAAGTTAGGTTAGGTTAGATTAGGTTATGTTAGGTTAGGTTAGGTTAGGTGAAGTTGGGTTAGGCAGAATGGTTGAGGTATGAATTAAAAGCCAGGTCCTGTCAGTTTTGCCTCACAAGGCTGAATGTACCCCGTTCCACTCCTGAGACCAGAAATTAAATTTCTGGGCAGAGCCGGGATTCGAACCTCAGGAATAACCTCCAAGAATGCTAGCCACTACACCAAGAGGTGGACAATATAAGGCTGGTCTTCATTATACATGATCAATTAATAATTACCTAATAATAATAATAATAAATATTCCATTTGGCAACTACATAGCCGACCTCTCCCTGGGTTCATTTACATGCCTACATCGTATGACATGCGTGTCTTATTTTTTGCCAATTTTCAAAAATCACTTACCACGACCAAGAGCGAACCTACAAGCTTGGGGGGGTTGGTAGTCCGACACGATAACCACTCACCCACCGTGGCAAGCTATCAATCAATAATTACCAAATAAAATTAATAATAATAATAATAAATATTCCATTTAGTAACTACACGGCCGAACTTCCCCTGTGACATCATGCACGGTCTCAGGACATGGCGGCCATCTTGCCCATTAGCCCCCTGCCCCAGCTCTGACTGACCCCTCCATAAGAATAACATAGAGTGATTGCGCGCGGCGGCCATCTTGCCCATTAGCCCCTGCCCCAGAACCGGCTTATTTATCCTACTCACATGCATTGACCGGGAATCAAGCCCGGTCCACCTTGGTGAGAGGGCAATAGCTTGACCGCTGCGCCACCACGCCCCTATAAACGTTAAGAGTTGTACCCTATTGTATATGAGATTCTAAGTTTATTAAGTCCCTTTGTAATCCTGCTATAGCATTCAGAGGAATTGATTCTAACATTATAGAAAAGTATGTCCATCCACCATCTTGAACGTATGGAATCGCCTTCTGCAGAAAATGACTTTTATTGAGATAACCTACTTGCTACGTTTCGTCATTGCAACTGTAATATTCGTAGTGCATTTTCAATAGTATTGTGTTATATTTTCAAGATGGTGGCTGCTTGCTATATGCAGTGCGACTGTCTCATGACTAGTGCTAGTTATGTCCCTTATATGAATCTCCCCTCTTTCATGTTTTATGTTAATTGCGCATTTGGATCCTGAACTTTCGATTTTGACGTTTCTATAGTAGGTTTACGTTCAACCACAAATTTGAATACATGGCGACGCTCTTATTTTGCCTTGGGCACACAAAGTCACATGTGCAGTTCTACATTAAAACAAATTTTAGCTACTGCAGCTCTAATATATATAGAATTATTCTACTTTATAAACTCCGTCATTACAAGATGGCTACAGCGCGCATGTTCAGTGTGGTATTCGTATGAGTAATGCAAGCGACATATTATCCTATACGATACTATTTTCTCGCCGTATTTTGTGTTGATTTACAGACTCAGTTACTGCTTTTAATAAGATAACAGCCCTCCCAACAACTTTCTTTATTGTGGCTTCAAAATGCTTTCAGTTATTTTTGTCGGTGGTAATTGATATTGGGGCTTTTCGAAATCATGGTCATATATCCCCGTGCACTTGGGTGTGTTTGTGTGGAAATTTTCTGATATTCTGTGGCTGAATTAGCGTGTGTATTGGTAGACTACTTCAGGTGAGGTTTGGGAAGGAGGCGGCCGTTGCCTAAAGTTAGGCACCATCCGGGCATTTTCCCGAAGTAGAAGCGGGAAACCACAGAAAACCACTTCCAGGATGGCTGAGGTAGGAATCGAACCCGCCACTTCTCAGTTTTGCCTCATGAGGATGCGTGAACCCCGTTCCAGCCCTCAAACCAGGATTAAATGCCTTGGCAGATCCTGGAATCGTACCCGGGCCTCCGCGGTCACAGTCAAGAATGCTAGCCACAACGCAACGAGGTGGATATGAGAGATTTAAGACTTGCGGTGAAGTACTGTAGCCTAAAGCATATCCCGTGCACATGGTTAGGTATCGACAAAACAACGAATTTTCCTACTGGAAACATATTTCCTCAAAAAGAAGTCTTACAGTAAATGTATGCGTAACTTTCAGCGACGTTTTTCAGACTCTACAAAACCTATAAAAACCGTCATTAAATTATTTCCAAAGTGGTGTAATACCAGGATGGATTCTGGCAAGAAAAGAGACATCCAAAGACTGCTTTAACAGAAGAAACCTTGCAAGATATCCCTGTAAGAATGGAGGTGAACCCAGAGAAATCTACCCGTCGCCTTGCACAAGAATGTGGCTTCTATTCTAAGGGCTCTGAAAGGGCATAAATTTCATGCCTATAAAATCTCGGTAGTTCACAAATTGAGTCCTGGTGATCCACACGCATGAAATCGATTTTGCCGCTGGATATTGCAGCAATCCATGCACGACGGAATCGTCGGTCCAACACTGATCTTTATGAGTAACGAAGCATGGTTTTACTACAGAGGATATGCAAACGCTCAAAACTCACGCTATTGGGACACCAAAACGCCCCATGCGTTTCATGAAGTGGTGTGGTGAGTGGTAAGTGCTCGAAGAATAATAGGGCCTATATTCTTTTATGAAACAATTAATACAAAGCGGATGTGAACCACATGCTGGGCCTGTTCTCGAATCATTTAACCGAGGAAAAATAACTACGCATTCTTTAACAAGATAGTGTAGCTGCTCATAAGGCAGAACATTCAATGACGGCTCTATGCAACATCTTTGATGACACAATAATAAACTGCGAACTATGGCCTCCCTGTTCCCCATATTTGTCTGAGTGCAATTTGGACTTGTGTGGCAACCTCAAACAAAAGGTATACAGAAACAATCCGCGTACACTGAAGACTCTCGAGAACGAAATAACTACTGTGATACAAAATATCACTGAGGATGAATTACAGGGAGTGTACCAAAAACATTTCTACGTCGGTGCAACGTGTGTCTATAAAAAGGACAGCTTTTCCAGCAACTCCTCTGAATATACGTTACAAAGTGTAAGTGTGTTAAACTAGTTGGGCGCTACGCTGCTGCTAGCTGCAGTGCCTTGCTCTACTGGCTGCTACACACAGTGGCCCAACCGCCACGCTGCCCCTGCGCAGTTCAGTCTTTTACAGAAGGACCTCACGGTAGTTTGTTGGCCCGAACCTTCTGAATCTCCATTTTCATGGAATAGGAGCTGCAGCAACAACAGGAAAATGAAACGAAAGTAATTATTTCAAACAGGGAGGAGGGGGTTTCATGGAAAACGTGCCTCTTGTCTGTAGAACATGAGAAATAAACATATATTATAATCAGTTTATGAAGAATCAGGTGTTAGCAAACAATATTATACCAAGCAAAATATATCTGATACTTTTATGAACATGAAATGGAAGCAGAACAGAGAAAGAAGAAGCAGTGAACTAGCTTACCAGCATGGTATATCGTGTTTAAGACCACGACTACTGGCACTACACCATGTTTACTTTCAAGGACACATTAGGTACATTCTTGAAGGCAGTATTGTGCCCGTTTAGACCGAATTCCGGACGACCACATATGCATTTCACCAAAAATCAGTCAGCACGAGAATCAAAATATCCCGGGGCGCCAGATGGGTTAAAGTCGAATACAAAGACCCAACAAAAAAAATACTTAACTGATTTTCGGCTCGATGCAACAATAAGGATAGAAGGAGATTTATGACATGGGTTTGCATACCATAAAATCATCTCATTTTATTTTAAAATTTTAAAATGACAGGAAAAATATGCCCAAAATGGCACAAAAGATGACTGGAGAAGCATAGTTTATATACACTAAATACAATGTCGCCAAAACATGAACACTAAAAGAGTTGAGACGAGAGGTCAAAATATCAGTCCTGTTGACTTCGTTCAACATAATTATATACAGGGGTAGGGTTTTATCAGCGCAAAGTCAATTGTCTATACTGATCCCTAAATCATTTAGCATTCACACGTTGAAGATCAATAAGAAAAATTATCACTTGTTGAAAAATTTATCACTTTTCACTGTTCTTTTCTCAAAAATATCGTAGCAATTTTTGACTAACACTTTTGGGATGCAGTAATATCAGGGTTGGTTTAAATATAAAGTTGTTCATAATAAATATAATACAATATAATTACATGGACTTTGAGCATTTTTAGATTCGAAGAACAGAAAATATCTATTTCAACATACATCTCAATCCAAAGTCTATTCAAAAATTTGACTCAATCAAAAATATAATTATCAAAAATATAAATTCCATTCCACATGGATTCAATCAATAAATCAATTAATTATCCCTTGAAAATATTAATTAGGAAATTTGAAATATCATTCAGAATATTTTATAATAAAACAATTTATTATTATTATCAAAAATAATTTTGACAAAATGTCAAACATGTTAAGCATCAACTTATTTGCAAAAATGTGTATTTATTTTTATAGGATCTGAAAATCCTTTCAGCTTATAGTGGTTGTTAATTAGTAACAATTTCAAATAACAGCATCGGCCCATACGATTCACACGTGATAAAAATCACAGAATTATCATCAGAATTTAGACAACGGTAAAGTTTTCCTAAATGAAAGGAACTAATTACTAGAAATATTTTTTAAACACGTGGGTCAACTGTAAATTAATAATGATGGTTCAACAAAATAACCTGCGTTTATATTACGACGAAAGTGTGGCTAAAACGACTCTCCTACTACATCAAAGACACCCAACCTACAATATAATTGGTGCTCCATTTTACACAACCTCATTCCTGCGACTTAAATTGCGCACTCAGAATGGCATATAACTTTCTGCACACACACAATGACATCTTCCCAAATTATACAAAATAATCAAGTCTTTGCTTGTTACGACAAATGGAAGATTCAGAAATCCGTAAACCTCACCAATGAGTTTACGACAATATTAACAATAATTTTACCATCAGTTTGTAACATCCACACTGTGTTAATATTAGCAAAAACGTTTTGAAAGTCGTTGCTCAATAATGATTTTATTTCACATAAACTCTACCCAAAACCCTGCTTTATACATGCTTAGCTTCCCGTTTCACTTCTTTGCGTGTCTTCTCAAAGCTTTAATATGTAATGCAAACGTGAAATAATTTCACTGAATTAATCTGTTATTTATATGTGGGCACGCGTTAACCACTAACCTTCGGAATTAACAAATATCCGATTTAGAATATGACTTCAAATGTCAACTACATTAATCATACAACCAGAAAATGATTATTAGAAATCACCAATGTTTATTATTATTATTATTATTATTATTTCAGAAAATAGAAAAATAACAATTATTATTAAATCACATTATTATTATTATTATTATTATTATTATTATTATTATTATTATTATTATTATTATTATTATTATTATTATTATTATATTCTCAACCAAAAATGGGTTTAAAGTTATTAAACTGTTCGGGGAATATCACCCTCGACTTCCAAATAATGGATAACTATCCATTCCTCACCTTAGATTAATTCTTAAATCTCAAATTACGGCGGCTAATGACAGCAATAAGAAAAAAATATCAAAATAAAATTAATGCTCGTTCTGCTCGTCAATAAATGTCGAATCGTTGAAGTCTGAGTAAAAACAACTCAGATCCAAGCTCAAATTTCGAAAGAAAAATATTTGCAACAGCAAATAAACATATCGATGACTAGAGAAAAATATGTGTTGGCAAGACTGTAGAAAATATAAGAAAATCCAACTAACTACGCATAGAAATCATGTAAATTGCAGCTTACATTCTTGTAGGTCTTGATGTTAGAAGTCTGGACTGGACCAGATTATTCTGTCTTCGTGTTGTCTGTCCCTTTTAGGACGCGTACTTATAATCTCGTATCGGCTTCCATTTTATACACACAATCTGTCTACACAGACATAGTGGCGTTCATAATATCTTGCAGAAAAATGTTGGCAGCTTCAAAAGCTGAAGTGAAGCTGACAGGGATCTGATCTAAACGATCCATGTTGAAAATAATTACCATGATCCAACTGTGATATAATCAGTATTCTAGTACGCTCACAATCTTATTCAGCACAATTACGAATTCTGTCGAGTTGGTTGGGCAGAGATCCTCACTCTTCAGGTCACACAAAGCAAACCTGTATTCCCATTATCGGATTTTGAATTGTAATATGCAAGAATGGTATTAAGATTACTGACTTATCTTGGCTGGTCCAACGAACAAGACTAAAACTTGTCCCTAGACTATTGGATATAAATAATCCAGCTATAAGTGATTGTGGACTGTAGAAAGAAATATAGACAAAGTCTATCATATGTCCAAGTTGTAGCGGTAAGAAATTACCTAGTGCCACAGACTTATTTCACCTCGGTGATAACGTAGAAAAGTTCGAAATTAACTTGAAATGTTTAACACTTTCAGTAACCATGTACTGTAGAAAATTTCAAAGTCCACAGCTTGTGCTGTAAATCGAAGATTAAAGCAACCATGTGCTTGGCGATAGTAACGATGTTCGTAGATTGTCGAGAGTTAAGCGGCTAGAGCGCTTACGTAGAGTAGCACGTCCAAGGCAACGGAGTGCTGATGACGAAGTGAACATACATGTGCCTGGGAGACACGCCTTATATACTCCTCGGCTGGCCGAATCGAGGTCAATGCGGAGAAAATGCTGAAACTAAAACAGCTCATAACTCGGCTTCCGCTCGATCAATTTCTTTGAAACAAAGCTCATTCTTCTTCCCTTGTCCGTGCCAGTAATCTGATATAGGTTTCATGTTTCCATCTCATCGGAAAATATTTAGTGACATATAGCCTCGACTATGATGCTCTCGTCCTACGTCACTTACCCACTTCTTGGTTGTCAAAACGTTCGAAAAGCTTCTAAGAAGGTTCGGCGCGCGGTATTCAAACATCCCATTCTGGACTTATCATCGTGGCCTGTTCCCTCAAATCTAGGCTCACGGCTTGTACCCTTCAATCTAGGCAACTGGATTTGGGCACAGTATAGAGGAGTTAGGACATATGCCTATTCGATAAAATCCTGGTTTAAATCCCATTGAATTCTTTTGGAACTGCAATACAGTGAGAACGGGATAAGTTAGCCGTGGTTGTTACGGCGTGGCTGCAGGCAGTCACTCACATCCAGGAGGCGAGGAAGTTCGTATCCCCCCGCCAGCAACCTTGAAGATGGTTTTCTATGTTTCCCGTCTTCCTTCCAGGCAAATACCGGGGTTGGTCCCGAACTATAGGCCACAGCCGCTTTGCAAAAGTAGTGATTATGTCAGTGAAATAGGACGAAACTAGAAACTAGCATTCTCCCGAATCAACAGTGTTGGAAAGAGAGGGGAGAGTTAGAAGTGTGGGGAACCCATTCTCTCAGAGATACCGCACACTGACGACAAAGTGAACGGCTAATACATTGCATACAGTGCCTACTAGCAACACAAAAAGGACGAGACAAAACTGATTCCAGGCTATAGCGACAGCTGGCGTCATTTTTGTCGCCACTTTATCGGACTCCTGTTTTATTGCATTCCAGAGCGCATGCAGGGGATAAAAGTGTCTCTCACTACTCGATATTCACAGCCGTTCACGGCCCTCTAAACCATATACATCAATGTTTAATTATACGGTTCAGGAAGCGCGAATCTATTGAGGAGGCCATGATCTGGGTCCATATGTTCCGTCTCTGCATATACTGTAGATGGCATGGAGACTCCGAATGTCCAGTGGATCAAGGAAGTAGTTGTTTCCGTGTAATTAGCCTACTTTTGAATTTTGTAAAAAGTGAAAGAAGACTTATGAGATCTACACGGGCCAAATGTCCGTGTGTTCGTGTGTGTATGTGTATGCCTGCCCCCCCCCCCCCTATCAATTTACAAACAACGAAACTGAATTAAATCAACTTTGGCTCAAGGATAGCACTAGTAGAGAGCACCACAGTGTCAAGTTTTATATTGCCGCGATCTTAACGAAAACAAAATGGCAGCCACCCAAGTGTCCAGTGCTTAAATCGAATAACTACTAAACAAATCCTCAGATCTCTACAAAAGTTGAGAAAAACTCACAATCATGTGCGAAGATCATCAGCTGAATAATTTCAAGATGGCGGCCGTTCCATTCATGCACACATTATAATCCATATCGTATGATCCAATGAAGTAAGGCTCACAGTACTTGGTATTTAGAAAGTTGGAAAATCCTTTACCGACATGATGAATATATGAGAATGCATATTGCGCGCAGACGCCATTTTGAAATCACAAAATATTAATATAAATATCTCCCAACATTTAAGAGCTACCGAAACGGAATTGTATGCCATGGTAGGACCGCATATGTCACCTTGTATGGCCAAGACAAAATAACAGACTCACCACATATTCAAGATGGCGACTGTGTGAAATAATAGAACATTAAAATCGATATCTTAGAATGTAATTGCGTAAATAAGTCGAAAACTGGCAATATATGAGTATCATTTAAGTGTTCTCGGTGTTAGTCAAACAATTATCATAGTGAATATAGCACAGTGGCCATCTTAAAATTTCAAAATAAAATTAAATAAAATAAAATAAATGAATGAATAACAACCATAAGTATCTTAAACGAAATTTAGCATTTAGGTGGAACCTTATAAGTTGCTTTCTATTACTAAAGCAAATGAACACCGATTCCACACATTCTAGATCGTGGCTATGCGTAATTATAATACACAAATTAGTAACTCAGAATAGCCTATAATCCCACAATTAAAACGAAACTTGGTAAGAGAGTAGTATTACGGAAAAGACCTCAGTAGTGTGAGTGATAAATTTGTCATACTGAATAGAGCGTGCAGTGGCCATCCTGAAATTTCATAATTTAAAAATAAATAACTCTCTATGATTTAAATCTATAATTACAAAAAATAGTGATAAGGTAGCTCAGAGGAGTGCGACAGGCTTTGGCAGCCAGCACAGTTCATATACTCGCCGCTAGATGGGGGCTTCATTCATTCAATCCCTGACCCGGTCAGTCTACTGGAAGCAGGCTGTGGATTTTCATTTCAGTGATAAGGTAGCACCTTTTATATGGTATCGTGTGCCCAAAGCAAAATAACTGTGGCTCCAAATTTTACGATGGCAGCTGGGGTACTATTAAAATGTTATAATGAACCATTCAGAATGTAATTGCACAATTAAAACAAAACGTTTTAGGAATGAAGTACCATATATAGGATATTGTTGAAATAAGCCATAAGAATAGTACACTGAATACAACGTGCAGCGGCCATCTTGAAAATAAGAATAATTTAATAAGGAATAATTTAATGCATTTTGAACCTACCAATACGATAATTAACATCAATGTAGTACCTCTTAAGAGACTTCCTCCCACCAAGTCAAAACAAGAGCGACGCCATACATTAATGATGGTGGCTGAACGTATTCACAAAACTTGATTATCATTAATTCAGTCAGCGGAAAGTTTGATGGAAGAGGAGTACAATATAAAATAACTTGCTAGCAATACTTATAAGAATATCACACTGAAAACACCACGCAGCGGCCATCTTGAAGTTATAAGAAGTAAAAATAATTAACATTACATATACAGTATCAGGAATACAATAACGAAAATAAGTATTAATGGGCTTAGTGCACCCAAGGCGAAAGGTCAGCCTCGCCAAATATTCAAGATGGTGTTTGAGCGTACTATTAAAACATCAAAATAAATAACTCAGGCTCCAATTGCGCAATTAACACGAAACTTTGAAAGAGACCTCGCTAGCATTAGCCACAAGGCTATTGCACTGCATATAGTATGCAGTCGCCATATTGAAAATATATATCAATAACCCACTAAATATTGCAGTTACAATGACGAAACAGAGCAAATATGTTGTCTCACAAAAGAGGCTTTCTCTGCTGAAGGGACGATGCCGCACTTTTAAGATGGTAGATGGACATAGTTTCCTAATGTTGGAATCAATTCATATTAACGTCCATCACACTCAATTATACTGCTTGATAAAGAACGAAGAGTTATCACGAGGACTCGGATTTTTAGGTTAATGAATATGTAAATACATATTTTCTGATTTTAACGATTTTTTCATCTATTATCAGATTAAGTCCGATCTTTCAGTTATTAGCACTTATTTCTTATATTTGTATTTAGCAATGTGATGAAATCATTCAGTATATTGCAATTTGTGTGTCGTGTTACTTAAGCCGAGGAAGACTCTATGGCTCTGCCTCAAATATTAGACTAATCCCTAATATTAATCTTAATACAAACATCGGCTGCTCAGTAAGCCAGAGTGTATATTCAGGTATTCTATTCCTGTATATCACCTTGCAGTTGTGTGTTTATCTTATCGCACTCATCACCATAGAAGCCGGGGATTCTCTTGTCCATACTGCGATATTGCACTTCATATCTGTACATGAAATCAGATTACTCACATGCAGTTAATTTCTGGTGCTATGATGTTGTGTTTTCTGCGGTTTAGATATCTTAATGTAATACTGCAATTCATGGAGATACCAGTATTCTAAAAGTAGAAACATCACCAAGTTATCGTTTTCAGCAGTACGTTGCCGAATTTAAGGATTTATTTAGTTCAGATGGATACATCCTGTACTGACAACCGTGCGGCAGAGCAGTAAAGGCTGAGCAGCATAAGCCTGTACTTCATAAATGAAAATACCGACAGCCGTGGCTCAGCTGGCTAAAGCGCAGCGTTAGGTCATGGGACCAAGCTCTCTGCTGACTCGGTAGACGCGTGGGTTCGAGCCCCACTGTCGGCCGTCCTTGAAATGGTTTTCCGTGGTTTCCCATTTTCAACACCAGGCAAATGCTGGGACGGTACCTTCTGATAGGCCACGGCCGATTCCTTCCACGTCCTTGCCCAGTTTCATTCATCTTCATCCATTCCATCCCGACGCGCAGGTCGCCCACGGGCGTCGAATAGAAAGACCTGCACTCGGCCTCTGAGGAGGCCACACGACAAAAAAAAAATGAAAATAGGTTAAAAACTGCCTGAAGTGGCATGAGGGTGCAGAGAAAAGGGGAGTATTCCTTCCGATCTTAGACGTGAAGTTGTACCATGGAAGTAGATGTGCATATATCTGTCGATAATCTCGTTCTGAACGAACGTTCATGCGTAAGCCTCTCTTGACAACATATACCACTATTTAAAAGAAGTGTTTCTACACACACCTAATACTTAGGATCAGTGCTTATTTATAGGTTTTTCAATATTCATTTCGGTTTTCATTTTTCTTTCTTCGTAAGTACTGCGTGATAGGCGATACTGATGACTTTTCTTGGTATGATTACGGAATCTAATTTCATGCTGGTGCTCATTTTTGCTATTTATAGCCCAATAACCACAAGTACGAGTACTAAGTTAATATGACGGGTGAAGTAATCATCGGTTTTCCTTCTGCCCACCACGATCACCACCGAGCTTCCGTGGTCCGACGCGAGCATTTGATGCTAACAATGTGTGTGGTCTACTCAACGCTGACAGAGTGGTCCATGGCTATGTGAAGACCACCAACTTCCAGAAATAAAGCAGATGCTCTTTGCTCTAGAAGTACTCAGTTCGAATCTCTATATTATGGCGTAGAGAGCTGTTAGCTGATCTCCTATATTTAACTGTTTTACAAGAGCTTTAATGGAATCTGAAGACGTTTGCCTATTTCTACTTGATAGCAAATGTACCGAATTTACTGTAATTTAATACATACCGTCCATTCAGGCTGACTTTCTGATTCAAGGGGTTCAAGCATCTTACCTGTAACAAAATAGTAAGAACAAGGTATTAGATATCTGCTGCAGTTTGTCTTCTCTGTAAAATGTTATGTCCAAGATTACAAAGGAAACAGTTAATTTATAGACATTTCGCAATAGTTTGGGTTAGGTGAGTGACATGTGAACTACAACAGTATACAATGATGATCGTGAGAGAGAGCGTTGTTGTTATTGATTATTTAGGGGTTTTGCGACATTGTGGTCATGTAGGCCTGTGAATTTGGCTGTGTGTGGAAGTTGTCTGATATAATCTGTGTTATTGAGATGGCTGTATTAGTGTGTTAATGAAACTGAGATTGAGAAAGAATGCATTCGTTACCTTAATTTATTTACCATCGCAGCATTTTCAAGGAGTAGAAGAGGGAAACTACGGAAAGCCACATCTAGGATGGCCGAGGTCAGAAGTGAATCCACCTCTTCTCAGTTTTACCTCACGAGGATAAGTGTATCCGGTTCTTACCCTCAGATCAGTATTAAATGTATTGGCAGAGCCGGGAATCAAACCCCATAGTTATTTTCTCGGATGCTTAATGCTGTAGTATTTACCAGTGATAGTTGCCACACTTTATAAAATTTTGACGGTTTTTGTTTTGTTTTTTGAGTGCAGTGACTGTTAATGGGTGTTATTGTAAGTTTGGTAGTGCCTTATAGAGCTATTTTGTTTTGTAAAGATTATAATCTGATAATGCTCGCTTGACGAGCGAAACATGTCATCCCTGAGTTTTATCCCTCTTCTGCCGTCCAAAACAAATATACTGTATACCAGGTGGCTCGTTTGCGCCCTGCAATCTACTTGTAAGTGTCCCGCATGTACTAATGATGAACGGGAGGTCTAATAAATGAATTGCTAAGAGGTAACCTTGTATGCAAGCAGGTTATGTCAGAATGCGAAGAGTGAACCATTTTTCAGAATTCATTGTAATTATTATTATCATCATGATTATTATTATTATTATTATTGTCATGTGTTGTGACATCTCTATATTACGCCTCGAGTGTTTAAAAGTGCGCAGATTGTCTGTGTGTATCTCTCTGTCTAACGTTGTGCAACCCCTAGCTACATACTACCTAGTTCTCTCGTATTGGCTAGTGTTGTTGCTACCTTGCATTTTGTTGTGCAATTTGTTCTGCTATTGGCTCAGCCAATATTTGACGCGAGTTTGGTGCCACTCCCAAACTACGCATTTGATATTTCTGAGAGGCTTCTCCCCTCTCTGGGGGACAGAAGCTTATTTCAGTCTTAGACGCGCCGAGATGTAAGGCGAACGTGTGTATTCGGGCAGAGGCCCACCCTCATGGCGCAGCAGAATGTGAGTACGGCTCAATGTATTTCTATCTAACGCAATGTAATTGTTTTTGCTCAATGTTCCTTCTTTTGCTTAATTCTCTTTCCTTTTCAAGATGTTACTGTTAGTATTTTAATCCTTGAACCCGATCTCCGAGACCTTGCGTAATGTCATACGGCGGAGTTCTTTTTGTTGCTTTTGTTATGTACCCTCCTCACAGTTTTATTATTTTGGTTAATACCCGTAAGATTCGAAAGTATTGCGTTTCTGCGTCTTGGCTTATGTATATTTTCCTGTCGGGCCTTGGTGCTCGTCTTTTGCGTCGGTGTCTCTTTGTACCACAAATGTTTCATTTGATTGGTAGCAATTGGACCTTTGTTTGTGGACAGTATGTGTGAGGTAACGGGACTAATGTCCAACGTCCCACTAATACGTGTCCCCTTTGTTTATAGAATATATGTGACGGTGGTTAACTGGGATTTTCTCCAGCTCCGATGTCATATTGTTCTTTTTTTATATGTCGCGTTGTTGCGGCATTATGTTGGAGTATAAGCCTATTTTTTTATAGCGTGCTTTCGATTTTTACCGGTCTCTTTCGTCCCAAGTCAATTGTAATGTAATGTATTTTCGTGTATTTCTTTTTCCTTTTGTTTTGTTCTTTCTCTTTCGATTTTCGCCGTATTACATAACTTAATGATATCCCCCCCCCCTTTTCTTCCCCTTCTTCCTACCTCCGTGAAATCTCTCTTCCCTTTGTTTTACTCCCCTCACTCCTCCCCCATCCCTCAGGTATGTTTACAATAACATCATGAAAAGCTTCGCGTCTTGTAGCAGTTCGAATTTTGACTTTTTACAAGTTTGGCG
Source organism: Meconema thalassinum (assembly GCA_946902985.2). NCBI lineage: Eukaryota > Metazoa > Arthropoda > Insecta > Orthoptera > Tettigoniidae > Meconema > Meconema thalassinum. The sequence continues at coordinate 205,942,121 of OX336389.2, read as the reverse complement.
TTTCTCTCTGGCTTTCGTAAGTTTCATTTTATTTTCTTTCATGTTCGTATCGTTTCGTTAGATTCACATTGTTGAGCTGTTACTCAGGTTCTGTTCTGTCGTTTTTTTTTTAGTTTTTAAGTCTTTATTCTTGGTTTTGGGTTTCTTTTGTATTATTGAGCTAGTATTAGCTTGCCTTTTTTCTTTGTTTTAAATAATTTGTTTATTTCGTGTACACGCTCTTTCTTTTATCCTCAATACATTTTTATATTTTAAGTAATATAGCTCCCTTGTCTTTTCATTTCTTATATTTAAGTTCCCCTTCCTTATCCTTATCCTTATCTCGATTTCGTCAATCTTGTCTTTGTGACGTAACAAAGGCACGATTAACACGCCTCTGGGATTTGTTTAATTAATTTTATGGGAATCTCATTTTTGCACTTTTGATTGTTGCATTAAGCAATTATTTGTTTGCATTTGGTTTTTTGGAAATCATCTTTTGCTCGCTCCGAAAACCTTGGGCCCAGCACCGGGTCGAGCAAGACGTCTTTTCCCCCATCCATTTGCGACCTTGTTGATTTTATCTTCCTCTGCTACTCTGACGCGCATTATTATTATTATTACTAGACCTTTATCGGCGCAATGGTAGCAGAGCGTGGTTGCGTGCGAAATCGTTCCCTCCTCTCCTCTCTCAAGTTATTAACCTTTTATTATTTTTCTCTTCATTTACATTGTATTAAAATTTGTTTTTCTTTGAGTTTAAGGAATTCAGTGAATTGTTTTTCCCCACCCCTGAAGAAAGGGTGAAGTTACTTTCTGTGTGAACTACGGGCATCCAGGAAACCCATCTCCAAGGAAAGGTGGTTTTGTCCCTCAAGTAAACAAGACATCCAAAAGACCCAGCTTCGAGGTGAACAGTGGCAACATATCAGTGAGTACATCGCATCGCTGGAACACGACACGTCACGGTATTGTAACCTACTTTTATGTATTTGCTTCCTCTAGTAGACATTTGTTTAGTTAACGGTGATTTTAAGGCGACAGGAAATTTTGTTTGCTTTCTCTTCTTTTTCATTTCGTCAGTGTTGTGGACGTTTTTATTTTACTTTCTGTGAAGTAGAAAACGCATTTCTCTCAAGGGTTTGAGTCCTTACCTTTGTTGTTAATAGTCGCTTTGTTAACTGTGATATTTCTCAGAACTCACCTCACCCCTTCACACGTCTCAGTCTGGAACAGCTGCTGACAGGTTTCTTGTCATTACCGTACAGCCTAAAACCCCCGCCCCTCTTTCTCCGAAGTTTTCCCCGGCCCACTTATGGGAACCGTCTCTTTAAATCCTACGGTCACCCCGACCCCCCCTTGAGCCTCGCGTAATTATACTAACGTTTGATGTTAGTAAAGTGTTTGTTGTCTCAGTTATGAATGGTCTGTTGAGCTATTATGTGTGTTATGATTGGGAGTTAAGTTTGTTTCATAATTAGGGAGGGTGATTGTTTTATTTTTGTCAGGGGATTTTCAATTTTGGTTTTTATTTAAAATTGTTTATATAAGCTTGATGTTACTATATGTTCAGTATGGTAGTGTGTATTTCGTTGGGAAACCTGCTAGGTGGGGTCTCCGTCGGGATTAGGGTATGGGATCTGTCCCACGGCTTCGACGCCCACTTAGGATGTACATAGATTCTACACGATTCGTCAATCTTTAGTATGGGATGAAGTTTGTCACGATGACCTGTAGTCCGTTATTTGAGTTTCCATGGTGTTCCAACGACTCATATTAGCATTCTGATGTAATGGGGAAATTTTGATTTGTTTATGGGAAGGAGTATGTATGTAGTGTTGTTGTTGTTGGTTGTATTTTGAGATGAATGTGTGTGTCAATGAGTTTAATGAATTTTTATCAACAGTTATTTGTGGGTGGTTTCAAATTTAGTTCAATTTTGATTTTATACCCTATTCAATTTAAACTATATATATATATATTACGTACGAACTATTTATTCGTTTTTATTGGCAAACCAAATATACGATAAGTATTACTCAGAGATACCAACCATTTTAGGTCTACGGCTTCCGTGTTATGGGACATTGATGTTCGTGTGAACTACTCTGGCGTGCATTACCCAATTTTCTTATATTTGTATGGGATAGGCCATACCCTCTGTGTCTTTAATTTTTTTTAATGCGGTACCTCTGAGGTCTACGGCCCGTATATTGACGCTGTAACCATTTTATTTTTGTGGGTTGGTAATATTTATTATTGGGTTTCGAGTTTGATTGATTGTATGTCTGGTCTTGATTGGTTTTATGCGAGGTTCCAGTCTGTTCCTTTTATTTCGAAGGTATTTTGTAACGTAATTATTTGGATTTTCGTTCTCTGTCCGGGATGGCATTTTTTTAAATTTATTTTGACAGCTTCTTTGAGTTATTATTCCTTTTTATTTGTTAGTACCTAATGTCATTTGATGAAGGTTATTAGTACATTTTCCCCCTTTACTCCTACTATGTATCTAGTTAGGCAGGAGACACCCGTGGCCACCTGAGTTACACGGAGGATTTCGAAAGATGTGTTGAACTATACTTCTGCCTAAGGCAATTTCCAGTACCTGCCTGCTTTTATTGTAAGGAGCCGGCCCGACCCATTGTCCAAGCTGCAGACACGACTTGCTATTGTTCGGCAGTGCCTGAGATGGTCTGTTGACTTACATTCTTTTCTTGTAGTGACAGTGATTTGTCTATTGATATAGTTGTTTACTATTTATCGTAACTTCTGTTTTACGTTTTTGTGAAATCATGTTTTTATAAATCATTTCAATCTAATATGTTTTCTCTAAGATAATGTATATTATTTTCCTGTAACTGTCATATATTTGGAGAGTGTTTCCGGTGGCGATAGCTAGTCTCCAAGTACCTGAGAAGTGGCCGGTGTATCCTTTAGACCCTGTTCACGGCTCTTTACTCTTTTGTAATATGGTCTGACGACCCTGTCTATTCATACTTTTACTTTCCAGCTGGCAGAATGAATCCACTTTCACTATTACGCAGCTTATGTAACCCCGAATATTTCCCCGACGCAAGCCTTATTTTGTATAAAGGGTGCTCCCCTTTATCTTTCTTTTGTGATCATGATTTAACCCTTTTCTTTCTTTTATTATTAGAAAATTGGCTGATTTCCAGAAGGTCGCCATTAAGAAGACTTCGCTTTCTCCACGTCATCTGGCAGAGTCTAGCTCAAGATTGACCGTTTTATTATTATTATTATTATTATTTTCTTTTTGGTACATCCATTTTTTATATGTGTGACGTATTGACGTGCAGTAGAGGTAGGATCCGCCTTTATTTCACGCCTGTACTGATCCTTTATATGATTTGAATTTTTGTTGTTTTAATTTCATCTTAAAGTTTTTTTTTTCTTTCGTACCAAAAAGGAAAAATTTTCCTCACCAGTGAACATCTTCGTGAATACGTGTGTATGAAAATATATGTGTGTTTGAGAAAAGAGACTTGCGTTTCGTCAAGCCTTTTATGGAAGTTATGACGTTCAAAGAACTTTTAATTAAGCTGCGTCTTATGAATAAGAGAAATGTGAGAACATTTTATTATGTCTTAATTTTTCATGTGTGTATCTGGTGTACATGATGTAAACTTCTTTCCTTCACCCTGTTCAAATGTATCTCATCGAAGAATGTTATTTTATATAATTTTGTTATGAAAAGGAAAAACATTCTTTTATGCCTTTGTTATGTAAAAGATTTTTTTTTTGGGAGAAAGCGGTGGAATTTGAACCATTTTTCAGAATTCATTGTAATTATTATTATCATCATGATTATTATTATTATTATTATTGTCATGTGTTGTGACATCTCTATATTACGCCTCGAGTGTTTAAAAGTGCGCAGATTGTCTGTGTGTATCTCTCTGTCTAACGTTGTGCAACCCCTAGCTACATACTACCTAGTTCTCTCGTATTGGCTAGTGTTGTTGCTACCTTGCATTTTGTTGTGCAATTTGTTCTGCTATTGGCTCAGCCAATATTTGACGCGAGTTTGGTGCCACTCCCAAACTACGCATTTGATATTTCTGAGAGGCTTCTCCCCTCTCTGGGGGACAGAAGCTTATTTCAGTCTTAGACGCGCCGAGATGTAAGGCGAACGTGTGTATTCGGGCAGAGGCCCACCCTCATGGCGCAGCAGAATGTGAGTACGGCTCAATGTATTTCTATCTAACGCAATGTAATTGTTTTTGCTCAATGTTCCTTCTTTTGCTTAATTCTCTTTCCTTTTCAAGATGTTACTGTTAGTATTTTAATCCTTGAACCCGATCTCCGAGACCTTGCGTAATGTCATACGGCGGAGTTCTTTTTGTTGCTTTTGTTATGTACCCTCCTCACAGTTTTATTATTTTGGTTAATACCCGTAAGATTCGAAAGTATTGCGTTTCTGCGTCTTGGCTTATGTATATTTTCCTGTCGGGCCTTGGTGCTCGTCTTTTGCGTCGGTGTCTCTTTGTACCACAAATGTTTCATTTGATTGGTAGCAATTGGACCTTTGTTTGTGGACAGTATGTGTGAGGTAACGGGACTAATGTCCAACGTCCCACTAATACGTGTCCCCTTTGTTTATAGAATATATGTGACGGTGGTTAACTGGGATTTTCTCCAGCTCCGATGTCATATTGTTCTTTTTTTATATGTCGCGTTGTTGCGGCATTATGTTGGAGTATAAGCCTATTTTTTTATAGCGTGCTTTCGATTTTTACCGGTCTCTTTCGTCCCAAGTCAATTGTAATGTAATGTATTTTCGTGTATTTCTTTTTCCTTTTGTTTTGTTCTTTCTCTTTCGATTTTCGCCGTATTACATAACTTAATGATATCCCCCCCCCCTTTTCTTCCCCTTCTTCCTACCTCCGTGAAATCTCTCTTCCCTTTGTTTTACTCCCCTCACTCCTCCCCCATCCCTCAGGTATGTTTACAATAACATCATGAAAAGCTTCGCGTCTTGTAGCAGTTCGAATTTTGACTTTTTACAAGTTTGGCGTTTCTCTCTGGCTTTCGTAAGTTTCATTTTATTTTCTTTCATGTTCGTATCGTTTCGTTAGATTCACATTGTTGAGCTGTTACTCAGGTTCTGTTCTGTCGTTTTTTTTTAGTTTTTAAGTCTTTATTCTTGGTTTTGGGTTTCTTTTGTATTATTGAGCTAGTATTAGCTTGCCTTTTTTCTTTGTTTTAAATAATTTGTTTATTTCGTGTACACGCTCTTTCTTTTATCCTCAATACATTTTTATATTTTAAGTAATATAGCTCCCTTGTCTTTTCATTTCTTATATTTAAGTTCCCCTTCCTTATCCTTATCCTTATCTCGATTTCGTCAATCTTGTCTTTGTGACGTAACAAAGGCACGATTAACACGCCTCTGGGATTTGTTTAATTAATTTTATGGGAATCTCATTTTTGCACTTTTGATTGTTGCATTAAGCAATTATTTGTTTGCATTTGGTTTTTTGGAAATCATCTTTTGCTCGCTCCGAAAACCTTGGGCCCAGCACCGGGTCGAGCAAGACGTCTTTTCCCCCATCCATTTGCGACCTTGTTGATTTTATCTTCCTCTGCTACTCTGACGCGCATTATTATTATTATTACTAGACCTTTATCGGCGCAAGAGATAACAACCAGACGCCGCTCGCTGCATGTTCCTCGGTGCTCTCGTCTAATGCGCCCCATAGCGTTATGAAGCCTCGCTAACGAGCGCAGAATAATAGGCAGGTACTTGGTACAGCAGCATTTAAGTTGCTATCAACATATCAACAATGGCTGAGGTTTTCACCAAGATGAGTACACACAGATAATTTTAATCGATGGAGAATCTGGTCACAATCCCACCGAAGCTCGCACATTATATGCACAGGAGATTCCAAATAAACGTCTAGCTTCTGTACATATACAGTATTTCGTTGAAGAGAGCTGTAATTAAGTGCAACGATTGTTCAAGCACATACCAGCAGGGCTAGACCCACTTGAAGCAATTCTGATGTTGTGCAGACATCAGTAGTGTGATCGAAGCCTTTATATGGTACGTTGTATTGCACCGTACTGTAATAACAATAATAATAATAATAATAATAACAATAATAATACTAATAATAAGTTGTTGATTTTAGGGGCTTTGCGACATAGTGATCATGTAGCCCCATGTACTTCAGTTTGTGAAGAATTGTACTGTTAGGCCTAACCTGTGCCACTATTTATATTGTATTATTACAGTCTAATACAGACATCATAGTGACATTAATAATAATAATAATAATTATTATAATAACAATAATAATAATCCTGTTACAGTACGTGTGTAGTAAAATTCTTGTTAATTGTTGCACAACATCCGACATATTGTCGCCTATAGGCTACCACGTTGTATCGCTCCGTTGCAAACAGCGATTTCTGTAATAAACAAAGTTCATTTGCAAATACGCCAAAGATGTAGAAAAGAATGTTTAAGAACACATTAATTTTTACATGTTCAGAAATTCCATTCTACCACAGCATTGCTTGCTATATGGACAAAAACTACATATTATTGCTTCAAAGCGTAGAGAATAAAATTGATTAAAATGTCACACTTGGATAAAACAAAGATTCCTTCCACAGCTATTCATAATTGCATATGATCAAAGACATGTCCCTGGTGGTAAATACAGTGCTGAACACGTCTGCATGGACACGTCTTAACATTAACGGGTGTCACTGCAGCAAAGGCCTTACTAATTCGTTGATTTAATTGATCAACATTTTCTGGCGCTGTTTCGTAGTCTTTTGATGTGATATAGCCCCCACAGATAGAAGTCACGAGAGGTTAGATCAGGCGATCGTAGTGGCCACTGCCAGGGTCCTCCACGAAATATCCACCGTTCAGGATATCATGCATCCAGATATTCTGTAACGGCTCGGAAGGTGCGAGGTGGAGCACCATCATGCTGGTATCATTGTTGTAACTTAATACTAGCGGGAGTGGAATATCTTTTCGAAGGTTTCCCAGAGACAAATCGGATTCTAGAAGTTCATGATAACGTCTACCTGTAAGTCTATGGGCTGTAAAACCAGCCCCAATGATGTAGTCTCTCAGAATACCACACCACGCATTACCCCCAATCCCCAATGGATCTGAACATGCTGTGCACGAACCCAGTGGGGGTTCACTGAAGCCCGGTATTTGAGATTATGAGTATTGACATTGGCATCATTGGTGAAATAGCATTCATCACTCCTCAGGATATTCCTGGCAAAATGTGAATCTTGTTGTAATGCAGCGGCCATTCTTCTGCAATATGCCACCCTGCGATCAAAATAATTTTCATACAGGTGTTGATGTAGATGCGCCTTATGCGGAAGCCATTTTTGCTCCTTCAAGATCCTCTGTATTGAAGCTCGTGGCAACCTTAGCTCCATTGCATCTCCTCTTTGCCGTAAGCAACAATAAGCATGTGCACATTGCAACACAGATAGTTCGTATAATTATTATTACTAGTATTATCAGTAGCGGATCCAGGCCTTGCGGGGCCCTGGGCGATATGATAAGGTGGAGCCCACAACAATAGGAAATTTAAAAAAATAAAAAATAAAATGATAAATAGTTTTTTAATAATAATAAAATAAAGAATAGTTATAATATTTTGAATACACTACAGTACATTTTTTTAATAATATGAAAGAAACCTGTAAGTCCCCTTGAAGAAGATTATGTAAACTAATGAAATATTAAAATATTACTTTATGTTCGACCCTAACTATTGTGTGTCAGAAAACTGTATCATAATGAGGCTCATTATAACACTAGTTTTCATTATGAAACAGTTTCTCCCACCAATCAGAGCTCAAGAAACAGTTGTGTGACCAATTAGATAAGGATACCTTCGCGCATGCGCTCAAAATTCAACATGTCTATATAAATTACCGAAAGTGCACCGTCCATATGTTCGCGTAAATAAACTGGTGAATATGAGACAAGAAATAGCACTGTACCTTTATATCCCCAAAACCAACTTCTACACAGCGCGTGATTTTGAAATGACTTCGGTGACAGTTTTACTGAATAACGGTGCACAATCGGAACATATGGCAATGAAGCACACCGAGCGCATGCCTCGGTTGTCCAGAGAGCTTGGAAAACAAAGATAGGCCTATACTACCCACCGCAGCACCCGATCACAACATTCTAGTGACTGAACAGATATTTATGAATATTTATGTTAAAACATATAATAAAGTTATAATTATCGTCGAACATAAACAGTCGTATGCAACTCGCCTATAATGGTAATTGAGACACTCGTATGGAAATTATAAAACTCGCATACGCTCGTTTTATAAAAAATACTCGTGTCTTAATTTTAGCCATTATAGGGTCGTTGCATAATGTACTATTGCGACTTTTTTCCCGGATGAAGTCTTCTATTACAGTATTTCACTGAAATCTAAACTTGCTAAACGGTCACGGAAGGTCACAGCTGCACTGAAAAAAGAATATGAATTATAAATTAGTTTGAAAAGTTTGAAAAGTATAATTAATTAATCAATTAAATTTAAAACAATCCATAGCGCGGGGCCCCCCAGATCGCGGGGCCCTGGGCGGTCGCCCTCCTCGCCCTCCCCTAGATCCGCCCCTGATTATTATTATCAGCAGGAGCACAGTATGGTTAAGTGTAACTGACCGTTTGCAGGGTTGCGTTCAAAGTACTGCAGTACATTCTGCACAGCGCCAGCATTACAGCATTACATACCTGCTGGTATGTGCCTGGAACATTACATTCGTTCGTATTACAATTGCATCTCTGTACGGCGAAATACTTGTCAAGACGGCAGACGTCTATCTGGAAACACCTGTGCATACCGTCTGCGAGCTTCAACGGCATTACGACCAGCTTCTCCATAGATTAGTACAATGTCCGTGTACTCGTTGTTGCTGAATACAGCAGTCATTGTCAATATGTTGCCATCGACTGTCGTGATATTGTACCACATATGACTCTCTTACGCTCTCAAATGCGAGGCTCTAAAAGGCAATGGGGTGCATGAGACGGGTAGTGCTGAGGAACATGCAGCCAGTGGTCATCCTGTTGTTATTCCTTGGTATTCTGACGTAATCGGCCGGCATGCAGTGTGACCCCTGTGGAAATCAGTTATCAGACATCCCATACAGCATTAGTGTATGCGGGACACCTAAAACTAGATTGCACGGGGTAAATGAGCCACCTGGTTATACCAGGTGAATCAGCTGCCCCTAATAATATTGTATTATGCAGCCCAACTAGCGTTTTTATCAGGATGGTCGATATTTCTCTGCTTGTATCCCGTTTGGTACTAACGAACTGCAAGCATGTCCTGCAGACGATACTGAGCACTATTATATTTCCCTCAATATGACCATAGACTGCTACGAGGGAAAAAGAATAGTGTTCAGTATCGTTTGTGGGATGCCACACGGTATGCAAGCAGAGAAATATCGACTTTCCGGACAACACGCGTTACTTGGGCTGCATAAAACAATATTATTAGGGGCAGTAGATTCACCTGGTATGTTTTATGCAGCCCAACTAACGCATTTTTTTTTTATCAGGAAGATCGATATTTCTCTGCTTGCATCCCGTATGGTGCAAATGTAGTGTAAGCATATCCCGCAAACGATACTGAACTCTATTATTAGCCTACTTTCGACTTTTGCCAAAATGAAAGTAGACTTATGAGATCTACACAGGGCCAAAAATTGTGTGTCTGTCTGTGTGTGAGTCTGTTCCCCCCTATCAATTGAAACACGATGAAACCGAATTGAACGAAATTTCGTACAGAGGTGGCAGTAGCAAAAGGCACCTCAGTGTCATGTTTTATATTGCCGCCATCTCTACCAAAACTTAATGGTGACCACTCAAATGGTCAAAACTTAATATTAAATTACGACCAAAACTGATCATTGGATCGTTGCCAAATTTGGTAAAAACATACCTTCATAAGAGATGCGTCTTGTGCCCAAACTACAAGGTCATCAGTCATAGCATTTCAAGTTGGTGGCCGTATGAAATATGCAAGCATTATAATTTACAACTTAAGACCCACCAATTCTGATTATCGATCCTTGGGTGGTTTAAGCTATCTTAAAGGACGTGACCCGTTGTTAATTATAATTTTATATTCTAATATTACACATTATCAGTGACTTAAAAGAGCTGAGCCGTCTCTGCCACATGACAAGATGGCAGCTGACCCCTTGAGCCTGTCCTATATTTCAGTAGTTTGAGTATGTTGCGTGCGATATAGCATACTGATAGAAATAATACGAAGGGCGTACTATATTGTTTTACACTTTATTTCTTTCTACCCAAATGAAGTACATTACACATCAGTTGTCACCTCCACCTTCTCCTTGTAACTTAATGCACTTTTGCCATCGATGTATCAGTCTCTCCAGACCTTCCTGAAACCATTCTTTCGCAGTGCTGCATACTCATGCCTTGACAGCTTTGACCGGTTCTGAAAAATCCGCAAAACGGTGACCTTGCAATGGAAGCATAGGGGCAGTCCATCGCCAAAGAAATGTCGAACAGTGCCATCAGTTGGCATGCGAATGGCGACAGTGTTCTGGGACACAAAGGGCATCTTCCTCATTGACTAGCTGGAATTGGGGGTCACGATTAACAGTGCAGCATATGTGGCAACCCTTAAGCACTAACGTCGTGTCATTGAAACTAAGTGGCCAGGAGAATGGACTAAGGTGTGCTTCTGCAAAATGACAATGCCTGCCCCCACACAAGCCGAGAGACCACCGCTGCCATTGAGCAAATGGAATTCACGGTTCTTCTAAACCCACCATACTCTCCCAACTTGGCACCAAGAGTGATCATCACCTGTTCGGGAACATGATGAAACCTCTGGACACAGCTGTCAAGGCATGGGTAAGCAGCACTCCAAATGAATGGTTTCAGGAAGTTCTGGAGAGAATGACACATCAATGGCAAAAGTTCATAAAGTTACAAGGAGATTATGTTGAGAAGGTGGACGTAACAACTGAAGTGTAATGCACTACATTTGGGTAGGAAAAAAGTGTAAAACAATATACTATGCCCCTCGTATAAACTTTGTATGAAATTATTTATAATGAAGGTGTGCTACAGTGAAGAAATCGTTTATTTCGAGACATTAATTGCTAACACGTTGTATTTAAGTCGGTTAATAACACTGAGATATTATGGACGTATTTGGCTCTGTGCTAGAGCCTAAGTCTCTCACGCAGTCAGCTGGGGTTCGAAACCTCTTAGAGTTAGCTCTTTCTTTTGTTTACTTGAATTCCTTTACAAATGATGTGGACGAGCTTTGTCCACAGATACAAAATAAATTGCTATTTCGCTCAAAGAAGAGGCTAATGTATACATTCGTTTATTAATAATCACAGCCCCAGCATCGCATATAAACAGAGGAGAAAAGAAAAAGGAGAATAGAAAAACAAGATACACGTTGTCAACCACAGACTTCTCAATGTCTCTGTACGGTGTTGTCCTCTTGCGTGTTTCGTGGGTAATTGTTCCAAACATTCCGTTTTGTAAATATCTGGCTTCCTGAAGTATTACAATTGTGTACTAGTTCAACTTCTAGCCATGACCACCATGTCCTCAGAGGACTCTTACCTTTAAGCACTTCCATCTGGATCGCATCCCTACTGGTTGCTTTAAATTGCCTGCCCATTCTACACTCAGAGGCGTACAAGATAATATATTAATTCACCGCTAAGTTGGAGTACCAGCTACAACAACAAACATTCAATTATAGTCTATATAGACTATATGTTCTTTGCTCAACATCTTGTTTATCCCTCGTATTAGTCTGCAGTCGCATCGAGGGGAAAAAATAGACTAGTGTTCAGTATCGTTTGCAGATCTTCATTTTGCACCATCACATGCCTTGACAGTTGAAGCAACTGTTACCGATGAACCTAGTTCTGGTAGTAGGCCTATTAGACAAAATAGCTGCGAAGATACTTCCTCAGAGGACTTATTGATGGGCCTAATGGCACTGGAAAATATGACCTTGAGACATTTACAAAAGTAGTTGACCAGTTATCACCACTCCCTTTAATATCGAAGACATCAGCTACGGTACTCGAGGAAGGGAAAGAGAAAGAAGAGAAAGGGAACCTCAGACGGCAGTCCATAAAAACGACGACTAGATCAATCGAAAGGGCTAATCAAAAAGGTTAAATCACTAAAGGGACACTTTGACCAGAGATCGAATAATTGCAATGAAAGTAATGATGACGGTGCATCAAGCTGGTTTTGTGTTTTGGAAGTCAAGGAAGAAGACATGATTCAGTGTATGTCTTGGGTTCACACACGGTGTGCAAAAGTTAATCCCAACGTAAAATATTATTTCTGAAACGACTGTAGTTAGATGTTCCATCTGGCATAGTTCTTTTCTTTTCGCATTTCATATATAATTTTTATTGTTTTTTATTAATGCAGCCAATGGCCATGTACTTTTTTTCAGGGCGGGTCAGGAAAGGAACCGTCCCGGCATTTGCCTGGTGGTGGAAATGGAAAACCACGATAACCATTTTCAGGACGGCCGAGGTGGGATTCGAACCCACGCTCTTCCGATGCCAGCGAGGCACGAGGTTGTGCGTTAGCACTCTCGGCCACCGCGGCCGGTTATTTTTTATATATAGAAGACTCTTTAGTAAACAGAACAAACGGTGAATTTCTACTTCTTGGTTCCAAGTATTGTGAAACTCCATCAACTGAATGTGAATATCTGCGAATTTGTTGAATTATGGTTTTCCTTAATAAAAACCTTGTGTTGTTCATTTCTGCACGTTTGACGATATATATTTCTGAGGTCAAAATTAGGAAGTCGAAGTCCAAATTAGGAATCCCGTTTTCCAAATTGTACCGTTCCCTTACTTTTAGTTTTTTGGTTTACACTTGTTAGGAATTGCGTTCATTAAAATAAGAACAGTATCTGATGAGAGTTCTTAGAATCTAGAATGTTTCAGACAAGAATATGTTTTACTTGAAGAATTACTAAACGTGTGGGTGCAGAAAAGAAGGTGGTCCAATATAGGCTACTCTCTCGTATTAGTTACATTCCCAACCGATGTCGGAGTCTTCCCGTCCCTAACTGGAGGAATTCAAGATATTTCATAACCGGGCTTCTTACTGGGTTGAGGAATACGCACCATGTCCCAAATATCTCCAGTCTGATGAGAAATGTGTGGAGGAACATGGTCGTGAAAAAGTCACATCTCGTGTCAAGTTGATACACTGCTAAGGTACTGTGTTCGCATTATATCTCTGCCGGCGACGTACGTCATCACTTCCAGGAAAAGTCTATTGAATGTACTAGCCTCAGCAAAAACATTTCTCAAATCACTATTGCATTTATAATAATAATAATAATAATAATAATAATAATAATAATAATGAACAGTCCTCCTTCTTCTTCTTCTTCTTCTTCTTTTATTCATGGGGCCTCTCGTTTCCAAGTTCCTGATTAGCGTCGACCTCCAAGATCTTTTGCTACCATGTGTTTCCTTCATTCCCACCTGAATATCTCTGCTCCCTTCACAAAGCTGCAGATCAATCTTATTGGGTCCTCTAGGATTTTCTCTCTTTCTTCACCCGGCAGCCCCAGTGTGGAGATTCTAGTTCTTCCCAGCGCCTCACATTCAAAAAGTATGTGTTCAGCTGATTCTTCTGCTTCATTGCATTTCCTACATATATTGTCTCTTATTACTCCAATTCTATGTAGGTGTTTTTTAAGATGGCAGTGTCCTGTCAATAGTCCCACAACCCATCTTATATTTCCTCTGCTAAGTTGTAGAAGTTGTTTAGTGTGCTTCTTGTTTGGTCCTTTTATCAGTTCCTTTGCAAGTCTGCAACCTGGAGTCTTTTTCCAGTTTTCTATTTGCTTCTTTTGTACCCATTTACCTATTACATGTCGGGCTTGTCTGTAAGAGATCCCACATACAGGTTCTGGGCCGACAAAATGTATCTCTGCTCCTTTTCTGGCCAGTTCATCTGCCCTTTCATTACCTTCTATACCTGCATGCCCTGGTACCCATATTATTTTAACGGTGTTGTACTCTGAGAGCTTCAGGAGAACTGAGTGGCAGTGCCATACTATTTTGGATGTTATCCGGACTGCCTCTAGTGCCTTAATGGCTGCTTGGCTATCCGTAAAAATGAGAATGTTCTTATCTTTATATTTCATTTTCATGTTTTCTTCAAGACACGTGGTGATAGCTAACACCTCCGCTTGAAAGACAGTAGTGTGTCTGCCCAGGCTCATTTGAATTGATCTCTCAGGTCTTTCCCCGTTGATCCCTCCTCCTGTACCACTTACAGTTTTTGAGCCATCAGTCCACCACACTATATCCTCTCTATCGGTCTTCCACTTGTTGATATCCCAGTCTTCCTTTTTTATTATTTGGGTCTCAAATGGTTTCTCAAAGTTATACTTTGGTATCATGTAATCAGAAGGCATGTGTAGTACTTCCCCTGTTATAACTCTGTTAATTTTACAGTGTCCTAGATTGGGCCTTTGTGCTTTCCAGCATTCTGTTTGTTCCAATCTATATGAACTCATTCTAGCCTGCCCCTCTATAAAGTTGCTTAGAGATGGGAGATCCAGTAATGTATTCAAGGCTTCTGTCGGCGCAGTTTTCATAGCTCCAGTTATAGCAACACATGCCATTCTCTGCAGACTATTTAATCTGCTGCCGACATTTCCTTGTTTTGCTTTCTCCCACCAAATGATTGAAGCATAGGTTATCAGTGGTCTAATGATCATTGTGTATATCCACATTACCACCGACGGATTTAGACCCCATGTTGTCCCAACAGCTCTCTTACACGCATAGAGTAAGTTCTTGGCCCGGGTTATGTTCCTTTCTATATGCGGATTCCAGGTTAGCTTCTTATCTAGCACTACTCCAAGATATAGTACCTGTTCTTCCATATAGATTTCTTGCCCAAAGAGCTTCAGTGTTCTCTTTCCCTCTAATTTTTTCTTTCTTGTAAAAGGGACCAGAGTTATCTTATTCGGGTTAACGGAAAGTTGTTCTTCCCGACACCAGTTCTCTACAAGGTTAAGTGATCTCTGCATGAGGTCCTGTATGACACTCATCACCTTACCTCGTACTACAATCACTAGGTCGTCTGCATATCCTTGTGTATACATACCCTGTTCGTTGAGCCTGGCTATGATTTTGTCCACTACAAGGTTCCACAGCAGAGGAGATAACACTCCTCCCTGAGCACAGCCTCGAGTGGCCCTAACCGTTAGCGTCTCGTCAAACAGGGTTGCTTTTATCCTTCTTCCGTCCAGCATAGATTTAATCCATTTTACGACGGTTTTGCTGACCTTGCTCTCTTCTACTGCTTTGATCATAGAGTCATAGGTTGTATTACTGAAGGCCCCTTCTATGTCTAGAAATGCGGCCAGTGCTATTTCTTTATATTCTAGGCTTTCCTCTATTTTGCAAACCAATTGATGGAGTGCTGCTTCAGTGGATCTGCCTGGTCTATATGCAAACTGATTTTCATGTATCATTGAGTTCAGTTGCACAGTTCTTCGGATGTATTTATCCATAATTTTCTCCATTGCTTTCAGCATGAAGGAATTTAAGCATAATGGTCTGTAGGCTTTGGCTTGAGCATAATTCGCCCTACCAGGCTTCGGTATAAATACCGCTTTAGCCTCAGACCATGATTTCGGCACGTACCCTAGGGCTAGACTAGCTCTGAATAGGTTTGTCAAGGCCTCAACAAGTATCTCCCGTCCTTCCTGAAGGAGTATCGGAAGTACCTCATCTGGCCCCGGAGCCTTTATGGGTTGAAACGTGTCGATTGCCCATCTCACTTGATTGGGTTTTACTAGTCTTTTGGCACAGTTCCAGTCTGCTCTTCGAGCTTTGGCCTCTGTTCCAATCTCTTCTTCCTCTGTCATCTCCTCAGCCTCAGGAAAATGACACGCCATCAACATCTCTAGCGTGTCCCTCCCTCCCTGAGTAAATGTTCCATCGGATTTTTCCAGTGTTCCTACTTGGTTTATGTGAGTTGCTTTGAGAACCTTCTGGAGCCTTGCTGCTTCAGTGTGCGTTCCCACTTTCTCACAGAACAGTCTCCAAGATTTTCTCTTTGCTCTCCGTATTTCTAGGTTATACTCAGTGAGTTTCCTATGATATATATTCCACATACCATTTCTAGATGATATTTTATACAAAGCCCTAACCTCTTTTTTCAATTTGGCTAGGTTGTTGTTCCACCACCTGACGTTTTTGGTGTTCTTCTTTTCTCTGAGAGGACAGTTGTCATGGTATGAGTCTATAATGGCATCTTCTAAAAGTTCCACTGCCTCATCCAATTCTCTCTGTCCCCTCACATCAGTTCGGATCTTCTGCACCGCCTGCCCCAGAACTTCTCTGTATCCATCCCAGTTAGTTCTTTTGGGGTCTCTGTACATTTCAATTCTACTTTGTCTCGCATCTATTGCAAATTGGATATGCTGGTGGTCTGCCAGTGATGGTTCCTCCAGCACCTTCCAATCTTTAATGAAATTTGCAATATGCGTAGTGCTCATTGTAATGTCTATTACCTCCCTACGATTCTTATTTATGAATGCAGGCTTATTTCCTAGGTTTAGTATCATGATCTCAGTTCTCATGATAAACTCTAGTAAAGACTCACCTCTTGCATTGCAGTTCGTACTGCCCCATGCCGTGTGGTGTGAATTTGCATCCGCTCCCAGGACTAGATGTTCTCCTTTCCTCTTTGCGTTGCAAATTAAGTTCTCAACTTCTTCTGTTGGAGGCAGATTAGTTGAGTCATATGGGAAGTACGCAGAGCCTATAATTATTTCTCTAGGTCCTTCCCAATTTCCAAGTTTTACCTTGGCCACAGTCAAATCCCGTGAACAGTGCTCCTGCAATAGAAGACATTGTAGTTTCCTACTCACAAGAAGGCACGTTCTGGGTATTTCCGATATTGTATCGTACATTAGCTTACCTCCAGATTCCGCCAGTCCTGCTACTTTGCCCTTGACTACCCATGGCTCCTGAATTAGGGCCACGTCAATAGCCTCGGACTTGAACTTTCTGGCGAAATTGGCCACAGCTACATTTTTATGTTGAAGGTTGGCCTGAAGTACTTTCAGTACCATCCTTGCCAACATTGGGTTTCGTTTTTCCTTTGATGACCTGAAACCTGATTTGCCCAAGTCCGAGTTTAGCTTTCAGGCTTCTCTTCTTGAGCTCTTCAAAGTCTCGTTCACCAAGGGCCATAACGACTATCCTTCCTGTTTCGTCAGTTGTTGATGCATTCAGCACTCTCCAATCTTTCGTCAGAATTTTGGTGTCGTGCTGGTGTATTCTGACAAGAACGTCTTCCACTTTCATCTTGTCAAAAGGAGGTGGAAACTTGGTGATGACCTTGATAGTGTTCAACACCTTCTTAGCGTCCGCCACCTCTAAATTCTCCCCTTTCCAGGGGTTACAATTGGATACTGTCTGCTCCAGCCAGCTTTTAGTTTCTGGATTGGCACAGATCAGTACCATTGCTCCATTTTCCAGCCTTGGTGACTCGAGGAAGCCTGGCAGACACCCATCTGACAGCGGCTTCATCTGCGCTATCAAGACGGTTGACAGTTCCGTCATATCCTCCTCCTTGAGCTTGCCATCTGGAAAGGTCTTAGGTATTATTACGACCTTAGATGAGGTCAGTCGTTCCGAAAAGGACATGACTGTTTCCTCCTTCTGTTTCTTGGAGAGTGGTTTTACAGCCGAACTTGGTGGCGTGCTGTCCTCCGACCTTGGTCTTTTGGACCTTGTCGGTGGCATAGCATTTTGCCGATCTCTGTTCTTAGGCTTCTTCTCCACCCAAGTTCCAGCCGCTATCTTGGCTTCTTTTCTCGCTTTCTTCTTTTCTTTGTAATATGCATTTGTGCGAGGTTTATTTTCTATGTGCATCCTGTTGATCTTTGATGCAGATATCTTCAGGTCTTTCTCGGTGGAATCTCCTGTGCTACTTGGTCCTGCAGTCTGCTCTACTGTAGCTTCTGTTGCCTTTTCCAATTTGTGTTTGGATTTAGAGACAGCCTGTCCTACTGGGACTTCTGTCTCCATTTTTTCATCTCCGGTCTGCACATGGATCTGCTCTGCTGGAGCTTCCATGGCTTCCTTTGATGTGGGGTTTGTAGTTGGTTCTTTCTGATTGTCCATACTTCATATTATGATAGGGTTTTTGCCCCTTCTAGGGTCCTGAGCGACGTTCTCACCATCCGTGATGAGGCATAAAGCCAGACATTGTCCTCCCGCAACTCAGGCTCTCCGTAGCAGTAACCACGCCCCTCAGTCGTCCATCCAGCCATCCGCCCCTGGCCCGAACCATCAAGCCAGGTTTGTACCGCCTTCAGTAGGCCTACTCACGTGGTAACCACTTGGCATTACCATGACTGAGTTCACAGCCATGGCTTCCCCCCTAGATTGGGTTCGCCCCATTCCCAACCCGCAGCTCGTCCAGGCTACATAGGGCAAAGTGATGTGTTGGTTCCAGCTCATCGCAGTGAGCCTTCACCTCAATCACCAGCACCCACTTCACCTAAACCACTGTTTCATCCATGCGGAGGGATCATGGATGCCTCTCTAGCAGGTATGGTCGAGGCCTCCACTTCCAAGCCTTGACTTGGGCTAGTAACCGTGGGGGTATTATTACGCCCCCCTCCCACAGGGGGTGGGTGGTGTTTTAGCTTCCTCCTTCTTGTATAATGCCTGGTTACCATTCATGGCTCCACACAGTATCTCAAGAAAGGAGCTACTAGTCCCCCTCACCACGCAGAGGATCTTCACCTGTATCGAGTAACCTAGATTATCCCAATACAAATGTAGAAACACCAAGAGGAGGGAACAGTCCTCCTTAATACGTACTGGTGAAAGTCATCGAAATTAGTAGACAGTATTACTTCTCGCACGAGTTTTATCAGGAGTTGCGAACGAGTTCAATTCTCCTTTCTCAATATCGGCCAACTCTCTCTTTAAAACACGCACCGTTCTTTTAGATACATCTGTGGCGACCGCGGTCCTAGCTTGTGCTTGGTTAACAGGAATATTGAAATCACCGCAAGCCGCTTAATTTTCCATTAATTTTAGCACATTAGCCACCATCTACCTACTTTGGCTGTTCAGTTTATTGGTTTTAACTTTAGAGATGACAGGTGGCATCTTATAACTTCACTTAAAAATGTAACTTTTAAAAAATAACACCAGCTTAACACGTTAAATACTGCAAGAAATAATTCAACAGTACTGCAGAACTACATACACTGGCAATAGTCTGGCAAGTACTAATGAAATGTGCACACTGCATCAGGCTAAGTCGGCCGAGTATACCGTATCGTCAAAACTCCCGAGCCCCAACATGAGGGGTAATGTCACGTAAATAGGAGTAGAGAAATTGACAAGTCGATGACACTTCATATTCTTAGAAATACAACGGTCGTCAGAGGCAGAGATATCGAAAGTTAGCACAATGGAGCGAGGAGTCCTCCTGGTAAATAAAGTCCCCAAGAATAGAGTGAATTATATCCAATTATGAGGAGATATTCAGAAGTGGACGAAATGTTAGCATAAACAATCATTTTCTCAATTTATTATCTACAGTTGAACTTTTATATCTCGATTTTTCGATATCTTGAAGTAATTTTAATTTCCCAGTGAATTCCTACACAATTTATATGTCATGTTTCTTCTATAGTAGCCCCAGGGGCTCACATCAAGCGGGACGTGGGTTGGCGACCACGGGGCCCCAGCTGAGTCCGGCATTGCTTTCACTTATTTGTGCCGGGCTCCTCTCCGTCTTCTTTCCTGTCGACCTCACTTGGTCAACTCTTGTTCTCTTCCGACCCCGACGGTATTAGGATAACCGAGGCCTTGGGAGTTTCTTCCTTTCCCGCCTTAATTGGCCCTTGTCTCATCCTCTCTGATACCCTCCTTCTGCGAGGGGTCAGCCTCTTCTTTCTTTTCATGTTATCTCCTGCCTTCTGCCCAAGGCCCTAAAGGAGGTAGGGTGTCTGATTCCCCACCACTTCTGGTGCACCCTGGATATTGCTACACCCTTAGGGGCTCACGGCTAGTGAGTTTAGGAGTTGGCGACCACGAGGTTTTCTGAGCTGGGTCTGGTTTTCCCCCTTTTATCCATTACCTCTGGGGTGGACCCTCTCCTCTTTCACTTTTCTATCTGCCCTTCATGGGCTCTCCTTCCTTCCTTCCAAGTCCCTCAATCCACATTCTTCGAGGGTTGAGGGCATTTCTTTTCCTCCTGTCATTTATTTGCCTTATTCTCCTTTTGTTTTCCATTTTTTCTTCTAGTATATAAGTTAGTATAATAGTTTTAGTTATAGTTTACATTTCATTTTCATCTTCACGATCACCCAAACCATTAGGGGCCGATAACCTAGATGTTAGGCCCCTTAAAACAACAATTATCATCATCATTCTTCTATAGTATAATTTGAAGTTCTATTACTCGAACATTGCAATAACTCGTATGCTATGTTGTTCCCCAGACATCAAATATGTGTCATTAACTCGAAGCTGGAGTGAATATGTAGATAGATTACGTTCATTGGGTGTGACATGGGAATTAAAATATCGATTCAGTTGTGTAGGGTACCTGGATTGTATATTTATGTCTATTTCTGTCAGCAGCTTATTATGTTCGGAATTCCAGCTAATACGCAGTCAACCATTTTGATAAATAAACACAAGACTTATAGCGCTATGCAGAAGTCACGTTTTTGAAAGGGACAGAAAATACGTACAATAACATTAATCGATATGTATCTGCAATATTTGCACAAAAATATTTAATCCTAGTTAGTATACCTGCACGAGTAGCCAATAACAGCATGACGTGGCAACAGTTGACTATTTATGATAATAGAACCCCGTTGGTTCATGGATTTCTATATCTCGAATTTTAGCGGCTTTGGTGGCGTAGTTGGTAGCATGCTGAGCTTCTATGCCCAAGATCGCGGGTTCAAACCCGGCCGAAGTCGTCGGATTTTTAAGAGCCTTAAAATCCCTCAGTATGCCTTCCTTCGGAGGGTAAATAAATCCGGCGGTCCCATGTCATAGATTTATGGCATGTTAAAGAACCTTCCACTAATTACACCTGTGTGAAGCTAAATTATATAGTTTAAGAATGTAAACAACGCTTTTAGGTTCCTACGTTCGTTGCCAGGAGCCGACTGCGGTGGCGTCAAGTTGCTAAGTTATGAACTAGTAGTCGTTGACGGTGGCGTTTGGCGGCAAAAGTAGGAACTATTTGAAAAGTTCAAAGTCTGCAGTCCTTACTTGTATTAAAAACAGATAACACATACTAATACAGTCATCACAATTAACACTGGTTATCAGACAGGTTCTACACACACCCAAAGTACACGGGGCTACATGACCGCGTTGTCGCAGCCCCTAAACTGAGGAACCAACCAACTATCTCGAAATTTCGACAACTCAAAGTAATTAGCCTACTTTTCACATTTTGCAAAAATGAGGAAAAAGTAGACTTATGAGATCGGGCAAATGTGTGTCTGTCTGTCTGTCTGTCTGTCCGTCTGTCTGTCTGTCTGTCTGGCTGTGTGTGTGTCCCCCCTATCAACTCCTAAACGGCTGCAGCAATCGAAACAAAATTTGGAAGGAGTAAAGATATATTCCTGAATATCTCACGGCCATATTTGAAAATGATGTCAGTGCTACCAACTGCTGAAAAATCGCAATTGAAATTTGAGCTCCATGTTGGATATCTTGGAAGGTATGAACGGGAGCTATTTAAAAATTGGCTCACGTATAGATAATAATATTGCAGTTTAATTTCCAGGAGGCCATACATAGCAGTGTTGCCAAAATGATTAAAAGCCTGCTGATAGGTCCAAATTTTAAGTGCATATAACTTCTACACTATCAATTGGATTTCAACCAAATTTCGTATGTGCTATGCGTACATAAACAGATATGACTGAGTGTATTCTTAAGAGACAACTGTTGATAAATGCACTCAATTTGTTTAATGCAAATACCCATATATCAGAAAGTATGCAAGCCGACAGCTTTAAACTATGCGCACGTATAGTATCTGACATTCTATATTAATTTGGAGTACCTTATATACATCAGTGCTACCAACATGATTCTAAGCCAGGTGAGAGGTCCGACTTTAGATACATGTAACTTCTATACTATCATTTGGATTTCAACCAAATTTCGTGTGTGCTATGTGTACCATAACAGATATGTATATGCCGATTCTTAAGAGTAACCAGGGCTGCCAAGTGTTAATAAATACTGTCTCTATTTTTGTTACCCTAATATCAATGTATCAGAAAGTATGCAAGCCAATAGCTCTGAACTTTGCACACGTATAGTACCTGGCATTCTAGATTAATTTGGAGTAACTAATATACGTCAGTGCTGCCAACATGATTCTAAGCCTGATGATAAGTCCAATTTTAAAATGCATGTAACTTCTATACTAACTAATGGGTTTCATTCAAAATTGACACAACAATAGATCATATTATTTCAGATTATTTCTGAGCAATACATGTATGTTATTGTTGCCAACATGATTTTACGCGCGCTGTTAGATCCAATGTTTAACTGCATGTAACGTCCATGCTATCCATTGGACTTCAACCAAATTTTGTATTCTGTACCTTAAGAGATGGAACTAAGAATATATTCAGTCACCAGGGCTGCCAACTGTAGTTCTCTATTAGGCTACATTATGCCAGTTATACAGTATTTCGAACTAATTCGAAATTTCGATATTACCAACTTAATTTCGTCATTATTCTAGATAGATCCATATAGATTAATCATTGCCATGGACCTTTAATTTTAAGAAAAGTAGGCTCTTTAGTTCGTCACGGAACTTCTTGTTTTTATTTCCGAATACACTTCGAGATATGGAAGTTCGACTACACTTGCAACATTAATATAGTACTCACATCCATAATTTTTAATGCTTTGTCGGCCTCGTTGCGTAGTTGCTAGCACTCTTTTTAGCCTATTTTCATTTATGAAAAAAAAAATAGGCTTATGAGATCACCTTTTGTCCGTGTATGTGTGTGTGTATATGTGTGTGCGTCCGTGTGTGTGTGTGTGTGTGTGTGTGTGTGTCCATAATAACTTCTAAATGGCTGGAGCGACTTCAATGAAACTCGGTAAGGTCATAGTACTATTTTGGCCAACCCGGACCGTGCCCTTCAAATTTTATTACGTCTCACCAATCTAACATGGTGGCTGTGCGAAATATTTCACCGGCATTCCATATCTTCGAAACTATTACTGGTATCACGCTGACATTTTGTACGGTGATAAAGGGTACTATTGGAAGTTCTGCTATAAGATTTCCAAAAACCTTTAAATTCCAAAACTAACATGGCGGCCAAACATTTTAATAGACTATTCTCGCGATTTATCTATCTGAGCGCAGTGAAATATGGTACAGTAAATGATTATACACATTGTAATGCACTGGCATCTAATTTAGTTCAATTGTTCACACATCTTCAAGATGGTGGCTGTGCGCAATTTTTTTATTTTATTTCATGTGTGTTAATGATGCGATCGAAGTGAACGTTTGAATAATTAACCTACGCAAAAATCGTCATCTAATATTACATAACTCTATGGCTTACATATACAAAAATCCAATATGGCGACCATCCGAAATATTTAGACGTTACTCAATATCTATTAATCTATGATAGCAATCAAACTGAAATTTTGTTTGTATATAGAGGCTATGAACAGAAGTTCACCTATAGGACTTTCAATAACCTGGTGAGGACAAATCCAACATGGCGGCGACTCGAATTATAAATATTTAAATGGACGTTTCTCGCGATTTAACCATCCGAGCGCAGTAAAATTTGGTACGGTAAATGCTTACACAATTTTTAATCCACTGGCATTTAACTTATTTCAATTGTTTTCATAACCACAAGATGGCAGCTGTGCGAAATTTTAAAATCTGTTTTTCATGTCTTGTGTCCTAATCATGCGATTGAAGTTTGAATACTACACCTACACAATAATCTTCATGTAATAGTACATAACTCTAAGAACTGCATATATAAAAATCCAACATGGCGACCATCCGAAATATTTAAACGGTTCTCAATATCTACGAATCTATTACAGCAATCAAACTGAAATTTTGTATGTTTATAGTGACAATTAACATGAGTAGGATATATGAAAATAGGATGTATACGTCTTCACGGAACTACTTGTTCCTTACGAGACACAGCTGCTAATTTTAAGAAATGTCAAATGTAAGGCTAGTGTAATAAAATTTACGAAAAGTTTTATTATTATTATTATTATTATTATTATTTTAATGGTTCATTATGCAAATCTCTTCCTAGATCGCTTGAAAACAATACGTCAAAAGTATACGGTAACTTTAAAGATATAAATACCGTATGGTCACCATGTTGATTTTGTGTTTATCAGGTGCTTAGACATTACATATAGGCATTTTCATTTGAGGCTGTTTTGCCATTCAGCGTTTAGTCCAGTCTACAAGCCTCTGTTTGCGAACAAGTCACCTCCATAATCCCCTGTTGGCAATTAGCACAGCGGCCTCCTCTGCTTCTGAACCTCCCACATAGAAATCATTCAACACTGAATCTAACCATCACTCCCTAGATCTACCTCTGCTTCTCTTACACTCTACAGCCGAACTCATTGCCCTTTTAGGCAATCTCTCCTCCTCCATTCTCATCACAAGACCCCGCCATCTGAGTCTGCTCATACGAACAGCTTCATCTAGCTTGTTAATTCCTACTTACTCTATATCTCTTCATTATGAGTAAGCTACCTTCATGCCAATGCTCCCATTTTTTCCTATCAGTTATCTCTAGCTTATGTATCAGATATTTTGAATCTACCCAGGTCTCACTTCCATACAGCAAGGTCGGTCGAAATACTGAGCGGCATAGGGAGAGTTTCGTCACTACAATAAAGTTCTTTCTTCCAGAATACTGTAGATCACCCGATCATAAGCCACGGAACCTACTATCAACGTGAAGTCTATTTTACCTTAAAAAAACAAATGCATTGACCCGGAATCAACCTAATCCACCTTGTTGGGAGGCAAGCAGCTTGACCGCATCGCCATCACACTCCCTTCACCTAGTGATATAATATCACTTAGGAGTCTCAGGAATTATCGCTTGCTTCATATTTCAATAATACATTCAGCAGATCAGTGAAACGATCGCCTTGCCATTTAATTCACAAAAGAAGAACTTAATTGAAGCTCACCTTAAATCAATCGATAAATGCACATTTTAATAACCCACCTGAACAGCAGATAGATGGCAGAATTCATTATTGTCAAGTGGTCAACCAGGAATCTGCATTAAGGTCCTTTTTCTACAGGCGTATCATTCGTATTCCACTGGGATTGTACTCGTATTGTCAGTCCAATACTGAATCATTGTAAGGGGAAGGAGCTATGCGATACATTATTAGTTAATAATTAATTTTGCAACATTTAAACGGTACGTTTACTGCTAGAGACATTTGGACATGTGGTAAAAAAAATCGTCTTACGTGCAAGGGATCGGGATTCATACCTCGGTCAAGCAATAACATTATATACAATATCATGGATATTGCCATCAATGTTTGTTAAAAATTCCATCTCACGTTTATTTTTTTTTTGTTTCAATTATCTACGTGATTAATTTCCAATCCTGAAATTGAATAATATTGAAGAATGACTGTAAAACGTAAAAAGTATTATTTGCAGTAGACATTGATGTTAATATCTATACAATGCTGCATAAGAGGAATAACTAATCGCTTTACCGAGGTTCAAATCCCGATGTTTTGTATGTAAGGCAAACTAAAGTTGTCGTTGATTCATTTAGGGGCTTTGCGACATCATGGCCATGTGGCTCCCTGTATTTGGTGTCAGTGGAATCTGTCCGATAACCTGTGCTATTGTGATGGCTATACTACCGTGTGTATTTGTAATTGGGGTCATGATTTGGTAGGAGGCTGCCGTCGCCTTATCTTAGGTGAACCATTCTAGAAGTGTTTTTTCGTGGCTTCCTACTTATACTCCAGACTAACGCCGGGATCCATCTGGGATTTTAGAAACTGACGTGAGGGCTGGAAATTGGTCCGCTCAGCTTCGTGAGGACAATTGAGTAGCTGTCTGACACTGAGGCAGCGCCCCGGTCATGGAGATCAAGATTTACGGCCGAGAGGATTCGACTTTGTGGACACTGTTAATGCAACTAAAGCAAGCAGGCTTGCTGTTATTTGCCATAGGAACCACAGTTTCACGGGGAATACAACCCAGAGGTGCATGGTATTTATTTTGAAACCCTCACATGTGTTGACGTTCCAACTACCCAACTCTATAACAACATCAAGAAACTGTCCATTGTTCTGTTTGTGCCTCGCTACCGGTATCTAGTTATTGGTTTGACGTTGACGGCTTTAATTATGTCCATGTTACTCCCATAATCTGTCAAATGCAATCACTCAACAGCTCCAAACCTGTTTGAAGGTGAATGCTCGTGTTTGAACTTGTGACTAATAACCTCGGGCCATGCACCCGCTAACACCTTTCGACTTACCACCAAAGGAATAAATTCCAAAGATGTGTTCAAATGCGTTCTAAAAACTCTGCTAGTAGAAATTGACGTAGAAGACCTAATATATATTCTCGTCGAGTTTGATGTATTCCATCAACCACATCAACCAAACGTGGTTTATAACTAGAAAAGCAAAATTGTGTACCTATGGGATTTAAGGATAAATGACGACCTCATTAACGTTTATAATACGTGGATCCAAATCGAACCGAATCATCGCTTGCTGATTTCCTCGAATTATACGCTAATTAATCTCAACCGCGTGATCGGGTGAGTAGTAAACGTCGGAAATGTCACATGAAAATGTGGGAAGAGAAATAATGAAGAAGCAATTCCTTTTAAAGCATTGCAATATTATACAATATTCCTGGTTTTGGAAGACGTAGTGTCAGTCAGATTACAGTGTGTGCTCAAAATCTACATAACACTAGAAGCATACACATAATGCTCAATCAAGGGTGTGCCTCTCTTAACAGCTTTTTAGATCGATATGTGGTAATGTTCCCCTGATACAATAGTAGCAGTGAACCGGGGCAGCTACTGTATGTGCGTTAGGTGCAAGGCCATGGGAGTTCAGTAGACGAGTTGGTTTTCAACTCCACCGTCGGCCGTCATTGAAATGATTTACCGTGGATTCTCATTACTAGAGACAAATGCCACGCTAGTACCCTCCAATAGGCCATGACGCTTCCTTCCAACACCTTACCCAGCTTCAATTTTTCTAATGAATTAAATATCTCATTTCATTTTATGATGTTGATGTAAGCTTCACGTAGATCATCTGACTCCAGAACCCCTCCATCACATAGAAATTAACCTCATCCTATCCCCGAACCCGTAGAAACCGATTTCCTTTATTGGATTTACGTCCCTTTTAACTACTGCAGCTTTTCGAGGCGCTAGGGTGCCGGAATTTCGCCCCGAAGGGGATATTTAACGTACCAGTAAATCTACTGACGCGACTCACTTGCATTTAAGCACCCTCAAAAGCCAACTGACTGCGTAGGGATTCGATCCCGCTATCTTTGGCTCAGCAGGCGAGAACGTTACCGCTGAACAACGCAGCCATTCGAAACCGAAATAGCATGCATACCAAGTATAGAGAAATTAGAAGCTAATTTTCAGTGTTGCCATATTGACAATTGATATTGCAACTTTACAATCGGTTAACACAATATAATCCCTGTTGCTGGGACATGCGATAAGAATAACCTGAAAAAATACGTGAGATTAAAAGAAAATATACCTATATGTTTCTTTATGGACTACCCTACCACTCTTCTGTAGTCCATAACAAATATACAGTATAATTATATTGTGCCCGTTGGCCGAAGGTTTCGGGGAGCCACCGGTTTCAAATGACCCTTCCGAGACCCTCTTCCAGTTAACACACAAGTATGGGGGACGATACATTCATAGGCTGGTGTAGCACAAAAGTCTGCACTCGGGGGTGTCGGGAATTAGCGAGGTTCGATCTTTAACCAGCTCAGAGGAATGCATGGATTTTTTTAGCGTATGGCTTTTATTGCCGGGAGTGTCCGAGGACATGTTCGGCTCGCCAGTTTTGTAGCTACTTCGAGACGGACAGCCAATGGGTGAGCTACAAGTACCGTTGGGGAGGAAAGTTGGAATGGAAGGGTGAGGAGTTGGAAGGTAGCGGCTGTGGCCTATAGTTAGGGACCAACCCCGGCATTTGCCTGGAAGGAAGATGGGAAACCACAGAAGACCATATTCAAGGTTGCCGGCGGGGGGATTCGAACCTCCTCGCCTCCCGGATGTGAGCGACTGCCAGCAGTCATGCCGTAACGACCTCAGCTAACTCACCCGGTAAGGCATCGATAACAAAACTAAACAAGAAAGAGAGGTCAGTCTTAGTTTAAAATCACAAATAAATGTTATTCAGAATAGATCCCTAGCCTAGCATGAGAGTTGCAAACGGCTAGTCCGATACTATTTTGCCCCGAAAGAAATATATAAAAAAATCCTAAACAAGATCTAAATTACTCTCATGGTCCTAATACAAAATTTGACAAAATGAACAAGCTAAGAGAATGGCACGTAAGATCGGCCCTAAGCAATTACATCGAAATAACTTACGGGTGGATCAAACATCAAAAGAATTTACAGCAAAGCAAGACATTTACTTGTTTACAAATACTAGAACATTTACATTTAGTAGCAAGGGGAAAATTTGTCCTATGCTATGATGGTGCCATCTCTAACATTTATCTTTAGAGTTAAGTGTTTAGCTAGTCCTAAATATCATTAATTAATAAACGAGATGCGTTTATTACTAAGAAAATCAAGCTATGTGCACAATGTTGCTGAATTAAAAAAATATGCTAATACAACACAAATGCATACAATAATTCAGCACTCCTATGGTTGTGCAATTGCCACTGCCTACGTACTCGATTTGTTACTGATGGTAACAAACGGTCATAGTGTCAAAGTGTTAAGAAAATAGAAAATATAGGAAAGCCTGCAAATGCGATAGTAATTAAACAATTACATCGACTCATATTGCTACTAATCTGATGTGTGTGCTTCAGTTACCACATCACCAATTAGTGGTCGACTAATCATGTGAAAAGGTATCAAAATGTATCTACAATAGCTTAACAATATCTAAGTGTTAACATTTGGTCCAGAAAAATAGTTTATTTGTAATGTTTATAAATTGTATTTAGGTTCAGGGCGAATTATAAGATTTGTTAGTTTTCAAAACCCTATTTTTTTATTATTAAAGTTTCACACAATTATTTATTCCTGACAGTATTGTTGTTCAGTTTATGGACCTTATGTATTCAGGTAACGTGTGTATCCAGCTTAAGCAAATAACTCAATAGTTCAATAGTTTACAAGACACCCTGTGTCTTCATCAATATTTCATCACTCTTATTAGACATCCTATGTCTTCACCAATTACTTTACTCTTATTTCGGATCCATTGATCCAGGCGCCTTCGGTTTTTGTACGACTTTAGTTAGTTCATTACCACCGATATAACCACAATAACAATGTCGGAGGTATTCATCCACCGTCACGACTCATATTTAAAAAAATCCACAGTCTCCGACCGGGTCAGGAATGGAATGAATGAAGCCCCTATCTAGCGGCGAGGATATGAACTGTGCCGGCTGCCGAGGCCTGACGCACTCCTCTGGGGCAATGATTAAATGAATGACAGATGAACTGAAATGATAGTGGATAGTGTTGCTGGTATGAAATTTGTGACAGGGAAAACCGGAGTACCCGGAGAAAAACCTGTCTGCCTCCGTTTTGTCCAGCACAGATCTCACATGGAGTGACCGGGATTTGAACCACGGACCCAGCGGTGAGAGGCCGGCGTGCTGCCGCCTAAGCCACGGAGGCTTCACGACTCATATAATACTCTTAATTTACAAAAGTGTGGAATCCTAATTGATACACGTTTTAATTGCTGGTAATAAAGATTATGTGTACAAAAACACATCCTGACAACGCTTTAAATAAACATGAAGGTTTCTGATACAAGCTAACTGTGTGTGTGCGTTTATAAAATTGCCTCTTCCCTGAATAAATCGAACCTGCGTTCATTTGGTTACAAAATACAATTGCATTCATTGGCTTCTATTAAGGAAATAAACCTGTTTTCGAGTATTGATCTGGCCAATAAATGTGAATAACGGAACTCTGCATTCCACTTGTAATAATGTCAAGAATCTCACAGCCTTCTAAAACAAAATATTAATCCACTGCCTAGAATCGAGTGTGCTGTGTAGTGAACTTGGCTCGTAACCTTGGCCTTGATTTAACATTGTCAAACTAGTTTATTTGTCATCAGCCTGGCAAAATAAAAGTTGATAATACTTGTTTTAAATGATACTAATGAGCATTGAAAATCCAGCCATCCTGGCTTCTATAAATGTTTAATAAAACTTATATTTTCCACACGCGTCTTATAATTAGCTACCTGCATTGTGCACTAAATAAATGAAACCAAAATAAACTAGTCTACTGTTTTACAACTCTTACAATACGCTATAAATATTCGATCTGGCTTACAGATTCAGCGTCACTTGGTTCGAGTCCCGCCATGAGATGTTGTATGCGGTCTCGTGTATGGCTTTAGGTTACCATTTCATTGTGTCTGGACATCCTCCGTCGCCAATTCCCCACGCATGATTTAGCAATCACATGCCATCGCGTGGTTGGAGTTGTATCTGAAGATCTGCTGTTTCATCATTATTGCGATGTTAGCGTTGGTAAAAATGTAGCACATAATTAAATAAATCTTTCGCGCACTGCAGCTAATATGCGGTAAAAAATTGCCCATTTTCACTCCGCCACTGGCTCTAGCCTCTGTCGCTTGTGCGACACTCACTCGTGACTCGCACTGATATTTACACATGAAAATATTAACACAATTAAATAAAAAATCACTGCCCATCCGGCAAATAAAGATTATACTTGTAGATTTTGTACAGTTATAAAGTTAGTTAAATACACAGTTTATAGATCACTGAAATATGTGTGTGTGTGTGTGTGTGTGTGAGAGAGAGAATGAGACCATGCCGTCGCAAAGTTTTCTTCACACAAGTCCATCATTTAACCTCGGATAATAATAAAAATATTTCACAGTTTTCGTAGTGGTGAATGTCTTCAATCCTTCAATTATAACACAATGCCATGATGGCTATCCATAAGAAAGTTATTCGCAGATTTTCCCTGCCACATGGTTTCTTTCACTTGTGCTCCAACATGCACATGTTGTCTCTTCCACAGACGAATAGGAACTGGTGTTACCAAATATGGCGTGCTCTCAGTACATGAGCTGGCCGCGTAAATTGATAGTTTCTTCGACTTACAAAGTATGCTGTACTTCAAATATGCAGAATTACTTGGTTATAATTATTGTTGATTTTTGGAATGTGAAAAATAAGTAAAAATATAATCCTAAGCGATATTGCTTCAGCTTCTTCCCGCCACTCGCAGGGTATGTTCAGTTACATTTCAGCATCAGTTTTAGTCTCTGTTGCCTGAGCAAACATGCGTCAACGGGCGCATACATCTCCACGTCAAGTAAATAAAAATTGTGGAAGTCAATTTTTATTTCAGCCAATTACCAATCCTTGGTTAGACTTCGTGCACGATCCATTCTGTCAGTGATCCTGTGATATTCTTCATCACTCATGCGATTGTGTTCACCTGCTGGTTCAATCTCAATGTAGTGAACATCAGCTGTCGTAACTTTCCTGTTATTCTCACGACATTTGTCATTTCCATCTCCTCTTCTGTCTGGTTCTTCGTCTTCTGCATTTCTTCTCCTCCGTTCCTGATTGTATCGTCGACTTTCATTAGCCCTACCTTTCCAATCATTATCGTATTGGAAACGACAATCATCTTCTCTTCGGTAACCGCCACTGTGTCTGTAATCTCTTCTGGGATTATCAGTGTATCGGTTATTTCGATCCTCACGATCACGTGGCTGTCCTCTATAACCACGGTTGAAATTAGTGTTGTTATTGTTATTGTTGTTACTACGACGATTGTTGTTGTAATTGTTGGTTCTATTTTGATATCTGTTCTGGTAATTCTTGTTGATTGTATCAAATCGACGATTCCTTGCATAAGGTGTATTGTCTTTACGATAATCACGGAAATCTCTCCTTCTATCTGGTCCCTCGTGATTTTGACGATTGTTTGTTCGACGATTTTCTGTGGTTTGTACAGTCTGACTGGTTCTGTCCACTGAAGTTACATTGACATCATGTGTAATCCTATGTTTAGGTGTAGGTGCAAATTGTTCGTGACTGCTATCCAGTTTTCTAAGAACTTCGTCACATTTCATAAATGTATTTGCATCTGACGCTATGAGTAACCTTTGAACTTCCATAGGATATTGTCTTCTAATGGTTTGAACAAGTTCTAATTTCGAAAGCTGACTTGCGAAGTAGGTAGCGTACTTGGTTGTTTGAGTACTAGCGTACCTCTTATTGTACATTTCCGCCCTTATATTTTGCTGACGTTCCAAAGACCAATAAGTCTTAAGGAATGCTACTTTAAATTCCTGATAATTGTGAAATGAGTATCTGAATGCCTTGAACCAGGTTAACGGGCTGTTCTCTAGGTATTTTTCAACAGTCCGTAACTCCCTGTCTGGTGTTACCATAGTTTTTCTCATGTATGACTCCAAGTTTCTCAGAAAATCTACCGGTGTAACGGAATTGGAATTATTGAATTTTGCCGGTCGATCTTCATGGCTTCTCAAATACACAATATTCGAGTACTGAGTTTGACCATAGTTTGGCGTGACATTAAAGTTAGGTGTCAGCCCATAATTCGGCGTTATGTTAGCATTCGATGTCACAAATTGTGATGTTGTCCTAAATGGATTATAACCTTGGTTTTCCATAGGAATATTCGGTTTTGGCATGTTAGTCGCAGTGTTTGTAGATGGTACACCCTCTCTATTAGGTTTTAATAGACGATTGATGCGTTCATCCATTTCGGCGTATTCTAACACTTTCTCAGGTTGCTTATTAATTATAGCATTCATCTGTGATTCTATCTGCCCAAATCTTCCTTCAATGCGATAATCGAATTCTTTCAGTTTCCCATCCTGTTCCTCAAATTAAGCATCTAATGTTTTTGCTACGTATTGGTTGGATCTGTCATTGTTCTCACGAGTTTCCTCTCGAATCGCTTCAATGTCTGTAGCTAAGTCCACCTCCATCTTCTCTACTTTGCTTGCTACACGTTTGGTATTCATGTGTACGGCAAATGCTATGCCTCTAGTTAATTTTAATCCAGAGTTAACTATAGCCATATCAGCTTTTAACACACCCACGTACGTGTTAACTTCTTCCATACGCTGTTCCACGGAGTTAATCCTAGTACTAACGATTTCTTTTGCATTAGCGACTTCACTCCTGACTGATTCGATGTTATCGTTCATCTCCGTGTGAACGTCTTTGAGTTTTTGATTTATCTCAGATCTATTTGTGCGTATCTCCTGTTTTATTCCCTCTAAGTGTGCGTGATATTCCGAGCGATAAGTTTCCATCTCTGCACGCAAATCATCACTAACCTTATTGATTGTGACAGTAATTTCGGCTTTAACATTGGCAATGTCCTCTCGCACTCCAACTACATTCTGTGCCATATCTGCCCTAATGTTATTATTTAACAGTGCCGTGTCAGCTCTAATATTGGTGTTCAACAGTGTCATATCAGCTCTAATATTGGTAGTAATGTTGTTACTAGTTTGTAACAGAGTAGCTGTAGCATTGTTACTGTTCTCTTTCATGTCTGCCCTAACAGTGTTTACATTTTCTGTAACAGTGTTTATGTTTTCAGTAACATTATTAATATCTGCCCTTAAATTTTCATTATTTTGAGCCATGTCTGTCCTAACATTGTTTATATCAGCTCTGAGATCATTATTGTTTCGTGTCAAATTGTCCATCGACACCTGCAGATTATGCAGTAGGGCAGGCAAGTTTGCCAACAACTCGGCTGTCTCTTGTGCAGACATAATATCTTCAATTGGAGAAATACGGGGAACTAACAACTTCATATGCCTTAACAATGATTTGAGTTGGAAAACAGTAGAAAATCCATTCCTTCATAAATTTATTCGATGATAAGAGCTGAACCTCTGGTAAAATTTAAATGCCATCAAGACAACAACAACTTACATTTACTCAAGACTAGGATAACTGCAAAGCAAATCCTCAACTTATTATCATTAATAAATGTTACCTAGCCTCATGGTCTTAATTCTGGAATAAGAATGCCATGTAGCCTTCCAAAACACTAGTACGAGATCTCGATTCGTTACTAATCTGTTGCATTTGCTAACAAAATAAAATCCTCACAAACAAACGAATCATGGAGATCGAACACAAGTTTCGATGCAACCACGTTCGGCGCCAACGTACTATATGTGCCCGCTGGCCGAAGGTTTCGGGGAGCCACCGGTTTCAAATGACCCTTCCGAAACCCTCTTCCAGTTAACACACAATATGGGGGACGATACATTCATAGGCTGGTGTAGCACAAAAGTCTGCACTCGGGGGTGTCGGGAATTAGTGAGGTTCGATCTTTAACCAGCTCAGAGGAATGCATCGATAACAAAACTAAGCAAGAAAGAGAGGTCAGTCTTAGGTTAAAATCACAAATAAATTTTATTCAGAATAGATCCCTAGCCTAGCATGAGAGTTGCAAATGGCTAGTCCGATACTATTCTGCCCTGAAAGAAATATAAAAAAGTCCTAAACAAAATCTAAATTACTCTCATGGTCCTAATACAAAATTAGACAAAATGAACAAGCTAAGAGAATGGCACGTAAGATCGGCCCTAAGCAATTACATCGAAATAACTTACGGGTGGATCAAACATCAAAAGAATTTACAGCAAAGCAAGACATTTACTTGTTTACAAATACTAGAACATTTACATTTAGTAGCAAGGGGAAAATTTGTCCTATGCTATGATGGTGCCATCTCTAACATTTATCTTTAGAGTTAAGTGTTTAGCTAGTCCTAAATATCATTTATTAATAAACGAGATGCGTTTATTACTAAGAAAATCTAGCTATGTGCACAAAGTTGCTGAATAAAAAAAAAATGCTAATACAACACAAATGCATACAATGATTCAGCACTCCAATGGTTGTGCAATTGCCACTGCCTACGTACTCGATTTGTTACTGTTTGTAACAAACGGTCATAGTGTCAAAGTGTTAAGAAAATAGAAAATATAGCAAAGCCTGCAAATACGATAGTAATTAAACAATTACATCGACTCATATTGCTACTAATCTGATGTGTGTGCTTCAGTTATCACATCACCAATTAGTGGTCGACTAGTCATGTGAAAAAGTATCAAAATGTATCTACAATAGCTTAACAATATCTAAGTGTTAACATTTGGTCCAGAAAAATAGTTTATTTTTAATGTTTATAAATTGTATTTAGGTTCAGGGGGAATTATAAGATTTGTTAGTTTTCAAACCCCTATTTTTTTATTATTAAAGTTTCACACAATTATTTATTCCTGACAGTATTGTTGTTCAGTTTATGGACCTTTAAAAGCGTTCAGTGTATTCAGGTAACGTGTGTATCCAGCTTAAGCAAATAACTCAATAGTTCAATAGTTTGCAAGACACCCTGTGTCTTCATCAATATTTCATCACACTTATTAGACATCCTATGTCTTCACCAATTACTTTACTCTTATTTCGGATCCATTGATCCAGGCGCCTTCGGTTTTGGTACGACTTTAGTTCGTTCATTACCACCGATATAACCACAATAGCAATGTCGGAGGTCTTCATCCACCGTCACGACTCATATAATACTCTTAATTTACAAAAGTGTGGAATCCTAATTGATACACGTTTGAATTGCTGGTAATAAAGATTATGTGTACAAAAACACATCCTGACAACGCTTTAAATAAACATGAAGGTTTCTGATACAAGCTAACTGTGTGTGTGCGTTTATAAAATTGCCTCTTCCCTGAATAAATCGAAACTGCGTTCATTTGGTTACAAAATACAATTGCATTCATTGGCTTCTATTAAGGAAATAAACCTGTTTTCGAGTATTGATCTGGTCAATAAATGTGAATAACGGAACTCTGCATTCCACTTGTAATAATGTCAAGAATCTCACAGCCTTCTAAAACAAAATATTAATCCACTGCCTAGAATCGAGTGTGCTGTGTAGTGAACTTGGCTCGTAACCTTGGCCTTGATTTAACATTGTCAAACTAGTTTATTTGTCATCAGCCTGGCAAAATAAAAGTTGATAATACTTGTTTTAAATGATACGAATGAGCATTGAAAATCCAGCCTTCCTGGCTTCTATAAATGTTTAATAAAACTTATATTTTCCACACGCGTCTTATAATTAGCTACCTGCATTGTGCACTAAATAAATGAAACCAAAATAAACTAGTCTACTGTTTTCCAACTCTTGCAATACGCTATAAATATTTGATCTGACTTACAGATTCAGCGTCACTTGGTTCGAGTCCCGCCATGAGATGTTGTATGCGGTCTCGTGTATGGCTTTAGGTTACCATTTCATTGTGTCTGGACATCCTCCGTCGCCAATTCCCCACGCATGATTTAGCAATCACATGCCATCGCGTGGTTGGAGTTGTATCTGAAGATCTGCTGTTACATCATTATTGCGATGTTAGCGTTGGTAAAAATGTAGCACATAATTGAATAAATCTTTCGCGCACTGCAGCTAATATGCGGTAAAAATTGCCCATTTTCACTCCGCCACTGGCTCTAGCCCTTGTCGCTTGTGCGACACTCACTCGTGACTTGCACTGATATTTACACAAGAAAATATTAACACAATTAAATAAAAAAATCACTGCCCATCCGGCAAATAAAGATTATACTTGTAGATTTTGTACAGTTATAAAGTTAGTTAAATACACAGTTTATTGAACACTGAAATATGTGTGTGTGTGAGAGAGAGAATGAGACCATGCCGTCGCAAAGTTTTCTTCACACAAGTCCATCATTTCACCTCAGATAATAATAAAAAATACTTCACAGTTTTCGTAGTGGTGAATGTCTTCAATCCTTCAATTATAACACAATGCCATGATGGCTATCCATAAGAAAGTTTAATCGCAGATTTTCCCTGCCACATGGTTTCTTTCACTTGTGCTCCAACATGCATATGTTGTCTCTTCCACAGACGAATAGGAACTGGTGTTACCAAATATGGCGTGCTCTCAGTACATGAGCTGGCCGCGTAAATTGATAGTTTCTTCGATTTACGAAGTATGCTGTACTTCAAAATTTTAGAATTACTTGGTTATAATTATTGTTGATTTTTGGAATGTGAAAAATAAGTAAAAATATAATCCTAAGCGATATTGCTTCAGCTTCTTCCCGCCGCTCGCAGGGTATGCTCAGTTACATTTCAGCATAAGTTTTAGTCTCTGTTGCCTGAGCAAACATGCGTCAACGGTCGCAATATATTAGCCTATTTTCAATTTTTACAAAAATGAAAACTGGAAGTAGACTTAGAGATCTACTCGGGCCAAATGTGCGTATTTCTGTATGTGTGTATACCTGCCCCTCCCCTATCAATTCAAACACGACAAATCTGAATAAATGAACCGTATTTTGAACGGAAGTAGCATCATCGAAGGAAACCTCAGTGTCATGTTTCAAGTCGCCGCCATCTTAATCAAAACAATATGGTGGTCACATAATGTTCAAAGCTTAAATCAAATTACTAATAAATTAATAATTTGATCTCTACCAAATTTTGGAAAAAAATACCTTAATGTGGGAAGCGTCTAGCGCCCAAACTACAAGATCATCAGAAAAATCATTCGAGGATGGCGGCCGTGTGAATCATGCAAGCATAATAATCCATAACATATGACCCAATAAATCAATGTCCACAGTATTTGGCATTCATATAGTGTTATATAAGGAGCCTCTCCTGTCAGCGTGAAAAAAATGAGACTGTATGTTACGCGCAGCCGCCATATACAACTTATCTCTACTTAGTATAAAACAAAGTCCCCGATTCTTGGATGTTACGGGTAAACTCGAGATCCACTGGATGGATTTTGATGCGGTTTTCACCAATCTGTAAAGGATATCTCGAGGATGATGTCTGTAGAGAATAATTTATTTATGATCAAAGGAAGCCGAGCAGTAATGATTTCAGTGGAAAAGTCGAAAAAACCTGGCGTCCGAGCGCTTTGTAAGCTTACGCTGGGCAAACCGTTAAAAATATCTAAATACTATGAGTGTAAGAATTGTTCAGCATGAAAAGTTCTACAAAATAGTCCGAGGGAGCATATATCTATCTTCAATACTTCGCCCACTATAAGTGTTTTTACGTTTTCATTTCTTCAGACAATCTCCATTCAGTTATTGAGGCGACAGTTTACGAGCTATCTAGGGGCGAGCCTATCAGCCCAGTTACAGCATAGCTAGCGGGTGAGCCTATTACCCCCAGATACAGCCAGCAGCAAACTGTCGAGTCGTGTTGAGTTAAGACTTCAGTGAAGAGTGGTTGTGTTTGGAGTTTCCCTGGAAGTGCAACTCGGATTTTCTTCAATTCGCCTGTGAACTTTTCGCTCCGCAAAATTCACAGTCAAGTTAAGATTGGACGGAAGGGGGATTTGTGTTAAATGCACCTCGCCATTCTTAAATTACGTCTGGCAAGAATTTGTTGCACATGCATCTCCATCTCCAGTCAGTGATTTTAACCCATCATGCCGACACGTAAAACGGATATTGGTCGTTGTTCATTGACTTTGAAAGAAAAAAAAAGCGCTTATCACGTAATGCATTCATAACTGTTCCCGGGCGAAATCGGGTCGGGTTGCTAGTTAAATATAAAAATAAATAACTGTCAACACTTAAGATCTACAGTAACGAAACTTTGTGACAAAATAGGACCGTATATGTGACCCTGTATGGCAAAGCCAAAAGAACAGACGCTCCATACTTTCAAGATGGCTACCGTACTAACTATTAGAACATTAAAATTGACAACTCCGAACCATATTGGATCATTTAAACGAATACTGCCATGAGGTGAGCATTATATAATTGCTCTCACATGCGTGAGTCAGGTGATTATCACAATCAATATACCGCGCAGCTGCCATCCTGAAAATTCATGATTTAAAAGTAATTTCTATGTTCTAGATCTACAATTACGAATAATAGTGATCGGGTTGAAAGATTGTCACTATGCAAACCAAAATAACAAAAAAAAAATCAAGATGACAACCGGGCGTAATATTAAAACGTAATAGCCGCCCTTACTGCCTTAAATGTCTACAATATTTAGATACTGAACTTCTTGCCCTATAGCCTACTTTATAATGTACCGTCAGATGGGCAATCTATGTAATTTACAGTAGAGTTTTGAGATGGAAAAGAGCAGGAGGAATGAAAATAAGCTGCATTAGTTCGTCACGAAACTATATACTTGTTACGCATCTGTCTGTACCAAAATAGCACATAAATAATCATTATCTTTATTATCAGCACCTTTACTAACTTCAAAAAAAGAAAATTAATTGACGTTGCCCCAGCCGAAACCGACACTTTAAGGCTAAATGTCCCGACACGTTGGTAAGAATATATTTCAACAGATGGCAGCACAAGCGAAGCTGGATTTATTTATTTTTGTATCGAAGGGGAGCTCCAATCTGCGATCTGAAAACTGCTATGCACTCTGTCTAGTAACAGAATTGATATTAATTCATTGCTTACTTAATTTCAAAAACAGAAAAGTTGCTGTTTGTTTTTCAAATATCTGATTAAAATTCGAAAGAAAACGGGTGATACGAAAGTTGAGTTTAACTCACTGATTCCAAAGCCGCATCGAAAACCTAAATCGGTTGAATAGAACCGTCGGGATCACTTTGGGAAGTTTGTGAATAAAACTGTTACAGTATTTGTAACAAGGCGCGGCAGTAGAACAAGGTCACGGAGAGTGGGTTGGTGGAGGGTTGGGGGGAGGGGAGTGGAGCTAGAATTATTTGAGAGAGCGACAACCTTGCCAGACGGTATGGAATTCCCGAGCATCTTGTCCAATATTGCGATTGACTGTGCTGGTTAGTTCTGAATTATTGTCAAGGTCTGGATATTTCTGAGTGATCCTTTGATATTTTACCAGTTCCTAGTTACGACTTCTTGTTTTAGTTCATCGATCTCATTAATTACTTTTTATTTAATTTATTTTACCTGCAACAGTATTATTTTTTTATGCCCGTTAGGTGTTCTATTTTCGGCACTTTATTTTTGGACAGTATTTCTGGTAGAATAGATTTTTTCTTTTAGACAATTTTACCCTCCGGGTTGGTGGTTCCCACGGACTCAGCGAGGGAACTCACCACTACCGCGTTTCCAGGCAGTGTCCTAGAGCCGGGAACCCTTGGTCGGATTCGATACAACTGGGGAGATGTGATCAGCATTTCACCCAGGCGGTCTCACCTGCAAAGCGAACAGGGGCCTCATGAGGGATGGGATGGGAAAGGAAGATTGGGATGGATATGCAAGGAAGAGGGAAGGATGCGGTCGTGGAATTACAGTAGGGACCATCCCGGCATTTGCCCGAAGACGAAGTGGGAAACCACGGAAAACCACTTCGAGGATGGCTGAGGTGGGAATCAACCCCCTCTACTCATTTGTACTACCCAAGGCTGAGTAGACCCCGTTCCAGTCCTCATACCACTTTTCAAATTTCGTGGCAGAGCCGGGAATTGAACCCAGGACCTCCAGGGCGGCAGCGAACCATGCTGACCGCTATGCTAGGCTACGGCTGGTGGAGAGCATTACGGTCATCACGTGGAGTTATTTTTTCGTTTTTGTTGAAAAATGGAGCCACCACCAAAACCGATTCAAAGGCGTTCCACTAAATCCCAGAGGAGATTTAAAAAAACACCTCTTCACACCCGTAAGTTTTTTTTCCTAGTTTATATTTGAAATTATATAATTCTTTACGCTTGCAGTAGAGAATCTGTAATGCTCTGAGCAGTTATGATTTCACTTATATTTTACCTGTAGCCTACAAGTTGGATGACTAAACGTCAACCCGAAATCTGCAGCCTACGTGGCTGAACAGCGCAGTGGTTACTTGGTAGGCCTAGGCCCTTCATGGGCTGTCGCGCCTAGGGTGTAGTTTCTTTTAACTTCTAATACATAAGTATAGGAGTACAAAATTACGAACTATTCAGTTTCAACTTTTTTCAGAGAAGCAAGTTCGACTTCTAATGAAAACAATGCGTTGTGTGGAAAAATAAGGGCATAGCGAATGTGAAAATGGAAAATTGGTTTCCAGAAATACTGGATTGGATTGGGATCAATAAAAACTGCAAACAGTACTTTTGAACTACCAGCGGGCAAGGTGAAGACAAACAGCTAACTCCAAACAAACTTATGCGTTATTGCTTGCAGTCCCTAATTGCAAAAAGTTCCCAACTAGTATCAAACACCAACAGCAATGCTGTCAAATATTATATGTCCCTTGTTGCAAAATTCACGGGAGGTAAGCAGATCAATCGAGGGAAACGAGATTCCTTCACTCATAGAACCAAAGCTGCAATGAAATCCGTTTAGAAAAATAAACTGCCACAATAGTGAAGGACACTGCACTCAGCAGAAAGAGAAGAAGAGCAGCTTTCCGAAAAAGTTTATTTGCGTCGCGAGAAGGGAAAAGAATGTCCCGACAACAGTGTAATGAAATGAAACGTACTGTCTCACGTGATTATAGAAACCGATCAATGCAGTTGGATTTCGATGAGGTACTGTTGAGAGAGTTTAGTGATGAGAAGATTAAGCATCTAACGGTTAGTGAAGGCCATATACAAAAACCGGAAAAGGAAACAAGGGGCCAAAGGGAAAATGAAAAGTGGCACACAGCTAGAAAGGACAGACTTACGGCATCCAATTTTGGATATGTATGCAAGAGGAAACCTACTTCGAAATGGGCTCCATTAGCAAAAAATATTCTGTACGGCGAATTTCACTCAAAAGCAATGCAGTATGACTGTGGTAATGAGCGAATTGCAAAACGAAATTTAGAGGAGAAATCGGTAGAAAAGTCGAAGATGTGGTATTTTGGTACATAAAACTTATGGGTTTTTAGGTGCCTCCCCAGACGGATTAATAGGAGACGACGCTGTAGTCGAAGTCAAGTGCCCTTATTCTGCACGGAATATGACCATACTGGAAGCCTGCAAAAAGCTAAAGGGATTTTGTTTGGCAGAAAGTAAGCGAAAAAGAAAGCCAGAGAATGTCAAGAACAGTGCCTTTCAGAAGAGAACAGATTGATAACACTCTAACACTCACATGGTTTTTATTTCCACAACCAAGGCCAGTTGGAAATAACATAGCGGGAAATATGTTATTTTGTGGTATGGACGCCTAAGGACATTCACATAGAAACAATAAAGAGGGACGAAAAGTTCTGGAGACAAAAAATGCTCATGTAACTGACATGCTGCTGCGAGAAAATCTTGTTGCCTGAGATCATTGATCCCAGGATGACCAGATCAATGGATATAAGAGAACCTGAGGTGAAGTAAAATACTGAGGGTGTGTAAAACATGAAACGCTATCTTTGATATGGAAAAAATTGAAGCATTGATTTCAAGAACAGGAAATAATTAGGTATAATATTTTTGTTTGTTTATAGTAGGCAGTACTAGTGCCTGTGCTAACAATAGGCAGATGAGAATATCTTAGTAACTTTAATTATATTATGTACATAATAATTTTGCTCTTGTTATGCATTTTCATAATTTGTTTATTGTAATAAAATGTCCTACATAAATGAACTTTTATTATTACCTCCATGAAAATTGAAGTAAGTTATAGTGATTGGCCACACGGAGTCGTTTCAGATCTCACGAAAAAAAGGGGAATTAAAGAGTCCAAAGAACCATACGAATCACCAAAATAAATGTATGTATGTATGTATGTATGTATGTAGGTAGGTATATGTGCGTGTGCATTTGGCCTCTTATAAATCGATATTAGCTGGCTCCATTGATTAGAATATATCACGGTCTGTGGTCTTGTTTGTTATGTCTAGTAGACGATACCTAGAGTTGGACGTCAACATCAGATGGTTTTTAGAATAGATATTTCCAATAAACCTGAACACGAACATATCTTGTCCATCTTTTTTCTAAAATATCAATAACGTGCTAACTACAAACCAGTCATATCTTTCTATACAGTATTCAATTTCGCATCGAGTGAAACCAGTCGCTGATCTGTGCGGTAAGAATTATGCCCTACAAAGTATTACTAATGTCGGAACAATATGTTTTTTGTTCGGGAGTTTATCCTCAAATAACTCTAAAACAGTTACCTAGAAGGGAATCCAACGCTGTTAGCATCTATCCTGAGTGTGTTTTAACCGTCTTTTCCACAATCCCCCTAGGTAAATGCCGAGATAGTACCGTACGTGAAGTTTCAGGGCACCTGTCCCATCCCTGACTCGAATACAGTTACACCCGTAATCAACTACACGGGACTGATGATGATGATGATAATAATAATAATAATAATAATAATAATAATAATAATAACGGTATTGGTTTTACGTCCCTTTTAACTACTGCGGCTTTTAGAGACGCCGGGGTGCCAAAATTTTGCCCCAAAGGGGATCTTTAACGTGTCAGTAAATCTAATGACAAGGCTCCCTCGCATTCGCGCACCCTCAAATGCCAACTGGCTGCACCAGGATTCGATCCTGCAACCTTGGGCACAGCAAGTGAGAACGTAACCGCTGAGCCACGCAGCCAGCCAAAGGTACTGATGATCAAGATCTCCCAAGCCCCTACAATGTATTATTGTCAACAAGAATGTTAGAGGAAGTAAGAAAAGCATCTGTACGAACACACTGTGTCAACGTTACATATTGTGACACTACTACAGTATAATTTTATTGGTCAGATACATGTATTTTCCACGCCTAGGCAATTTTACATGTAACTTGCCGAACTAGAGTATTTATGACAAGAGGA
Source organism: Meconema thalassinum (assembly GCA_946902985.2). Taxonomy (NCBI): domain Eukaryota; kingdom Metazoa; phylum Arthropoda; class Insecta; order Orthoptera; family Tettigoniidae; genus Meconema; species Meconema thalassinum. Next base: position 205,897,906 of record OX336389.2, on the reverse strand, counting down.
AGACAACTCCCTCCTGTCGTCAAATTGTTCCCTTCTCCCTCCGCCCTGTCAGCATGTTCATCATTTTCCTTGCGCAAGATATCTTGTGGAGCCACGCCGCATGCCGCCCTTTTCAAAACAATTCCCGAACTAATGCTGTCGATTCCATTCACCCGATTTTAATTCTGAAAAATGCATTGGAAACAGGAAATAAATCTCCATTTTCGTATTACCAGTTTTTTTTCATATTTTAAGCAGAGATATAAAAACTGTAAGTAACTTTTTTGTTTTTTACATTTTGGAAAATGCATTGAATTAATATCAATTCAATTGCAGTCTAGTATATATAGTGGTTTTCAGATCGCAAATACGAGCTTTCGTTCAAGAGAAAACTGAAAAAAGAAATTTCTCACTTTGGTGCTGCTACGTGGTGTCGGAATTACAAACTAAAAAACGGGATATTTAGCCTTAACATGTCCGTTACTTTAATACTGTGTTAGCTAACCGAGAGTTTGAAGTCAACATGACAAACCGGTCTATAATGCACCTAACATTGTCGTTTCTCTGGTAATAATAATAATAATAATAATAATAACAATAGCAGTATAAATCGGATGACACGTTTTCCACAAATAACGATCAATGGTAGATCTACAAAATATATCATTAAATTTTATTCCTCACACAGTGATAATATTATTATCAAAATAATTTAATTATCAGGGGAATTTTAAGATAGAAAGGATCCTTAGGCATCTGAAAATAGACTATACTAGTTTTTAAAGTAAGCACTTAGGTATTATTTTTATGTTTATTGTCTGAAATTTCCACAATGTTTGGGTGTTGAGTTTGAAATTCTTGCCCTTACTTTAACGCAATGTAGACCATGAACCAAAATCTATTTAGTACATTACATGGAAAATCAATTTAATAGACTGGATAGTTTTGAATTATTATTATTATTCTTGTGAGTTTCGACATAACAATATTTGATCCCTTGTAGCACTTCAAAATGGACAACAATATTTTTAAAAGTATCGATCCAATGCGTCTCGTAGATCTGCAAGATATAACATTTCAATTCAATTCCTCACGACTGGCTGCGTGGCTCAGCGGTGACATTCTCGCTTTCTTGGCCACAGGTTGCAGGTTCGTATACTGGCGCAGTCAGCTGGCATTATAGCGTGCGCAAATGCTGGGGAGCCGTGTCAGTAGATTTACTGGCACGTTAAAGATACCTTTCGGGGCAAAATTCCGGCACCCCGGCGTCTCTAAATGCCAGAGTAGTTAAAAGGGACGTAAAAGCAATAACATTAATCAATTCCTCACACAATGAATTCTCGCAAATTGAACATCTGGTCCTCACAGACCCTTTGAAGTCTCAAACCAAACCGGACTGGTTTTAGTGCCCATTACCAGTGGTCACACTCTACTGCTTCTAGTGACCATGGAGCCAGCGATAATCCGACCAATGCTACAGGTTTACCCTCTCTATTACCATAGCTTATGACAGCGAACAATCTGCGAACAAGCAAGAATGATTATTATTGGCCTTCATTACGAAGCCTGCAGATCAACTACAGGCTGTAGAACTGTGCATTGCACCTTAGGCTTCGGTCCGAGTCTGACCACGGGTGTTTGTGTATGTGGATTGGTTTTGTACGTTTTTTGTTAACTGCAGTGTTATTTATTTACATAATTAGCAACCCGCCCCGGCTTCACCCGGGAACAGTTATGAATGCAAGGTGATAGGCTACTTTTAACCGAGGTCTTATAAGATTTCATTGTATACGACATTAGTCGTTTTCCTCCAGCAGTGAGCACCAGAAGATTTCGGTTTGATGTAACACGCGATAGAGGCACGTAAAGCTGTCCATAAGAAAAACATTCTCCACTGAGATCAACTCCAGTCACGCTAAGTGTCTGACCCTGCGCTTTGTTTATAGTCATGCCAAAGCAGACTCTTACTGGGATTTGTACTCGTTTGAAATGATGAGGCAAATCTGAAGGAATCATAGGGATTCTGGGTTCTAAGACCGTTTCTCCTGTACCACAGCTAGTTAAGATAGTTGCTTCAGTGAAACAGTTTTTCAAAGTTTTCAGTACCAATCGCGTCCCATTGCATAACTTTGAAGGGTGTAAATTACGTAGCAATATAATAGGCACTCCCACTTTTAAAATAAGCTTGTGTGATGGCAAGCCAGAAGGAAGTAAAGAATATAGGAATTCTGTAGGGTAATGAACAGCTTCTTCACTATCGACTACTGCGTCTACTGAGTAATACACTTGAGCCTGGGCAGTGAATTTAGAGAACACCAAGTCATAAATTTTCACGACTTGTTCGTTTGTCGGCTAAAATATTGCTTTTTCTCTAAACCATGAATGAGACTTGTTAGATAGGTCATGGATTTCAGGATAAACGTTATCAATCAATTCTTGAATGCTGCTTACTAAAACACAGAAATCGTGACTGAGGGAAATTTTCCCGTCAATGACCGGTAAATCTCCATTTCCGACTTTAAGTAACAAATTAGCAAACATACTATTATCTTCTGAAGATAAGAGTACTCTCATGTTAGTTTTGAGTGCCAATTTTGTTACATCCGGCCAGATGTAAGATCTTTTTAATGAAGCGTTCACTTCGTCAGCTCTCGTTCCTGTAGTAACAACTGGTAAGATTTGACAAAGATCTCCGGCGAACAAAACTGTGCAGCCACCCATAGGTGTGTTCCAATTCCTTAGATCACGCAAGGTCCTGTCTAAGACTTCAACGGAAGTTTTGTGCGACATTGTAGCCTCATGCCATTCAACTATAGAACAATTTTGTATTAAACTGGCAGTGTTACTTTGTTTTGAAATATTACATACGCTTTCATCATTACTGCTGACTTTCAAAGGAAGTTAAAATGATGCATGTGCTGTTCTTCCCCCTTCCAAAAGAGTGGCTGCAATTCCAGATGATGCGACGGCAAGAGCAATATTACCACCAGACCTCACTTTGGCGAGCAACAAATTAATCAAAACGTTTTGCCTGTGCCTCCTGGGGCATCGAGAAAAAATATCTTACCTTCCTACTTAATGATACTAGATATGATGGTGTCATAAGCTTGTTTCTGATCGTGGTTCAGACGGTGTTCTTCTTGAGCAACGGTTTGAAGGAGCCGAGGACAAAGACTTCCTTTCTCTTGTGACAATCAAGAAATTATTTGTTGCTCTGGTTCATTGTTACGTGATAAGTGCTCTTTTTTGATGTCAATGAACTATGACCTATATCCGTTTTACATCTCGGCATGATGGCTTAAAATCACTGACTGGACTATTAATTACAGAGAATTCTTCTCAGAAGTAATTTAAGAATAGCGAGGTGCATGAAACACAAACTCCCCTTCAGTCCAATCTTAACTTGACTGTGTATTTTGCGGAACAGAAAGTTCACAGGCGAAATGAAGAAAAGCTGAATTGCACTTCCAGGGAGTCCAAACACAACAACCCTTCTCTGAAGTCTTAGCTCAACACGACTCGACGGTTTGCTGCTGGCTGTATCTGGGGTAATGGGTTTACCCGCTAGTTAGGCTGTAACAGGGGTGATAGACGCGCCCTTATCTAGCTCGTAAACTGCCGCCTCAGTATTTGAATGGACATGGTTGGAAGAAATGAAAACGTAAAACGCTCACAGTGGGCGAAGTATTGAAGATAGAGATATGCACTTGCGGACGTTTTGTAGAACTTTTCATGCTGAACAATTCTTACACTCAAAGTATTTAGATATGTTTAACGGTTTGCCCAGCATAAGCTAACGAAGCGCTCAAACGCCAGGTTTTTTTTAACTTTTTCACTGCAATCGTTACTGCTCGGCTTCTTATGATCATTAATAAATTATTTTCTACAGAAATCATCTTTGAGATATCCTTTACAGAATGGTGAAAACCGCATCAAAATCCATCCAGAGGTTCTCGAGATTACCCGTGACATCCAAGAGTCGGGGACTTTGTTTTAAACTAAGTAGAGATATTGAATCAACAGGGCATAGTGAAATGAGTTAGAAAGTATCTGTAAACCGAGTTCCCATCAATGTTGTTGAATATGAAATATAAAAATATGAATTTCTATATTATATATTTATATAGACTACTAATTAAAAAGAGGACGCTTCATTACTAACCAAATAAAAATAATTGAAAGTTGTCTTTAAAGTTAATACAGTAAGGTAAGGTATTTAATTGAGTTAATATTTACATTAAATAACCGCGCAATAAATGTGTTGGCTTATACATCCCTTTGAACTACTACGACCTTTAGAAACTCTGCGTGCCGGAATTATGCCCCCAGGGAGATTTCAACGTGCCAGTAAATCTACTGAGACAGATCCCTGGCAAATATGCAACCTCACATTCCAACAGACAATGCAATGATTCGATCCTGCAACCTTCAGCTTGAAGGGTCTTGATTCAATTCCCGGTCGTGCCTTGCAGCTAATTCTCCAGGTTCGGTGACTGCATGTTTGTGACATCTTGACTAAACAAAAATTAAAACAGAGAAAACAACAACATTTAAAACAAAAGGAAATTAAGTAAAATATGAACGACACCACAGCCTCTGGTACCGAGCGCTAAGAACGAGACACGCACCAGTGGGATGTGACTGATGGGCCAGACCACAGCCACTGGTATTATATTGAGCGCTAAGAACAAGACTCGCACCAGTGGGATGTGACTGATGGGCGAGACCATAGCTATTGGTATTATACTGAGCACTAAGAACAAGACTCGCACCAGTGGGATGTGACTGATGGGCGAGACCACAGCTACTGGTATTATACTGAGCGCTAAGAACAAGACTCGCACCAGTGGGATGTGACTAGTGGGGGAGACCACAGCCACTGGTATTATACTGAGCGCTAAGAACAAGACTCGCACCAGTGGGATGTGACTGATGGGCGAGACCACAGCCACTGGTATTATACTGAGCGCTAAGAACAAGACTCGCACCAGTGGGATGTGACTAGTGGGGGAGACCACAGCCACTGGTATTATACTGAGCGCTAAGAACAAGACTCGCACCAGTGGGATGTGACTGATGGGCGAGACCACAGCCACTGGTATTATACTGAGCGCTAAGAACAAGACTCGCACCAGTGGGATGTGACTAGTGGGGGAGACCACAGCCACTGGTATTATACTGAGCGCTAAGAACAAGACTCGCACCAGTGGGATGTGACTGATGGGCGAGACCACAGCCACTGGTATCATACTGAGCGCTAAGAACAAAACTGGCACTAGTGGGATGTGACTGATGGGCGAGTCGAGTGAGGGCTATAAGAACTTCCGTTCCTCACAAGTCAGAATAACTGAAAAGCTCCTTCATACGGTATTGCATTCGGTGAAATTTGTTTGCTTTCACTTCTGAAGTTAAGGTTGTCGAGTCATTTGCATTGTGTAAACTTGTTTGATATAATCTGTGTGTATATATTTTATAGTATATTTCCGTTAAACATGAAACATTGCACCAATTTTAAAATCAGGCATTACTATAGACATGGAAAATTATAGATCTATATCTCTGATTTCATTAATAGCTAAATTATTTGAAAACTGTATTAAGAACAATATTTTCCAGATTTTACTGAAGCATGTCATTCTGTCAGCAAGGCAATATGTATTTATAAAGAAGTCAAAGTACTGTGGTTTGCAACACTAACTAAACAAATACAAGAAAAAATAAATTGCTCCATACCATCACTAGGAATATTTTTAGATCTTACTAAAGCTTTAGACACTGTATCACATGATATTCTCCGCCAAAAAATGGAAAAATATGGCATTCGAGGCACAGCTTTTAATCTCATCGGAAGTTACCTTACTAACAGAATCCAATATGTAAAAATAAATGACACATTGAGTTCATCGATGCAAGTAAAAAGGGGAATACCGCATGGAACGGTCTTGGGACACTATTTCTTATTATATATATTAATGGCCTAGAAAAATCAATAATCTATAAAATAATTCCGTTGTCACTTATGCAGATGACACCGATATATTTTTGAAGGGAATGCGTGGGTAATAGTAGGACAAGAAGCAACCGAAGCTTTAAAAAGTTTTAAATTATGGCTGGATAATAATGAATTGTTTCTGAACGTAAATAAGTCAATATTTATTATGTTCAAACTAAACTACAATCAAAACTGCTTCAGCGAGCTTACAATACATCGGAAAAACTGTAATACAAGCTGCAACCGCATAAAAATCTACCGCACACAAAATATAAAATACCTAGGAATTTATTTTGATGAAGACATGAAGTGGAGATCGCACATTAATTTCACCACAATGAAAATAAGGAGGACAGTTTATGTACTGTATTTCGTTGTCTGAAACACATTGCCAATATTTAACTACTGATAGATACCTATTTTGCACCTATTCAGTCTACTCTCACGTATGGAATAATTGCATGGGGAGAAGCTCATCAAACTACTGTAAGAAAAGCTCAAGTAATACAAAACTTGGTGTTGCGTATCATGTATAAAAAGGAAAAGTTACGTCCTATTAACGAATTGTATTCTGAAGCAAACGTCATGAATATAGGATAACTTTACGTGACGGAAGTGTATAAAATATCTATAAAAATAAAAATTAAGTTATAAGTATGAGCCACACCTACCAAACAAGAGGTAGAACTGTAAATTTGTCTGTCCTCCTAAAAAAAACTAACAATTGCTAAGCGTAATTTTCAATGCTTTATGCCTAAATTTTACAATATCCTTCCTAAAGCCATAAAAGAGCAGTTTCATAAATCTACAAAGTTTATACGTAACTCAAAGATATTTGCTCGAGAGAATATAAATTCCATTAACGATATATTAAAGTAGCTTAATCTATAAATTAACATTATCATTGCTACTTAGCTATTTCACAACACTTATTTTAATATATATATATATATGTAAACATATTTTTAACATGATCACATAACGTTATAATTCGGTAAGTAGACCTAATATGCCACCCACAAGGCCTTGCCTTATGTAGTATAGCTCACATGTATTCTTCTCTTATTCGGCTGAATTTGATATACATCACATAGATCTAAGAATGTACATTTTTAGACTAATACGTTTACTTAGATAATAAAGAAATAGGCTAAGTTACGATATGATGAACATTGTACTTATTTAATGTAACGGGATTCCAATGATCAAAAAAACAAGTAAATTATAGAATGTTGTAGTGACACACGATTACTTGAACAATGTACACGTATGTCCTTATACTTAAAAATTTATGAATACATTTATTTTCTTGTGTTGCTGAATGTAATATTGCTCATTCTAAATAAATTCTAAATTCTAAAGTGTGTGTACATTTTTGTCTGCCGGTCCTGGTGTAACTCTGCAAAGGGGCTGACATTCAGAATTTTATAATGTATTTTAATCGCTTTCCCCTCATATGTCTCGGTACCAAACTGAACTTACGACTGCTTTTACTAAAATTAAGCCGCTTGACGTAGAATGATTCCCCCGTGAGCTCCTCAGTCTGTTCTATGGCCCCAAATCAGTTTTCAACCACTGGATAATTAACTGTCAGCTATCGCTTGCAGGCATGCCATTATACTGATAATAGCTCCTGTCTGATGGAGGTTCTTGACAGAGCAGCTATTGTGCTCGAACTCCGGCACATCGCTTCTGCAGCTATCTTTTCAAACCGCTATTGTTTGTGATTCATATGACATGGAATAGGCACATTAATTAGCATTTATGTTTTTGTTATTATTTCTCAGGGGTACTAATCATGGTAATCCAGTGTTGTATTATCCAGTTGCAACTTTACATGCCGTTAGGGTCAATGTTTCCTTTCGGTTTCCCAAGCCTAAATCGTACAACACGTAGGCCTACTCCATCCCACGGAAGTCCACCATTGCCATTCAAGATTGCCAGCATGCCGCTATAGAAGCAACCACCTTGTCTCGTGATGCAGCGGCTAGCAGTCTTGGCGCTTGCCCCAGATGTCCGAGTTCGATACCTGTCTCTGCCAAGGAATGTAATTCTGTTCTGATGGTTCGAACGGGGTACACTCAGCCTCGTAAGAATGTGACATATTCAGAAATCCTGACTGGAACTATTTAAATATGAACTAGTGCAATTGTGATGAGGTGTTGGATGGAAATGTGATTGTGGAACTCCTAAGAAGATCCATAGATGTGCTTGTATTGGAATTTTAGTATCTGCACTCTGATTTGCTAGCATGGAGTAAAGAGACTATGGAGAAGGTATTATAATGGATGCGAAACAGACTTTATATAAATAACGTGCAAGATGGCTGCTATTACTGAGGGATCTGATGTGGTGGAGAAACGCAGAACTAAACAGATTTTATGCAGGTAACGTGCAAGATGGCAGGCGGCTTTGTATTTGTAGCAGTGGTGGTGATTTGGTGATCTAAAGAACTAGATCGTCAAGAAAAACCAAGAGACATACTCTAATTGTTTATTCGGGAGAGAAGTGATATAACATGGGGTAAGAAGATTAAAAAAGAAGATTATCCGTGAAGGAATTGAGATTTGGACTGTTGTGTCAGTCAAAGAAAACTAATGTGTATGGAGAGATCGGAATTGAGTTGCCAGAAATTATATAAGGAGCAAATAGAATCAAGAAAATAATGTGCATTATGATGTCACAACCAGAAAGGGAATTTGCCCAAACCAAAGCCATTTTACCTGGGAGTGATTGTTTGCTGATATTGAAAGTGTTTTCTTCTTTATTACAGAGCTACAGTCAGCTCTTTTATTACCGATCCCACTACCACCACTTGTATGTTTTCACCACAGGTATAAGTTGTTATTTAATTATCGACTATTAAAGTATTATACAAGGGAAAATGAGACTTTTCTGACCCCAACTCCGATAGGGGCATTGCGCTCGAAAACAACATGTTTAAAGTAATGACAAGACTTATCACTGAACGCCTGACTAAAGAGATCAGCCCTCTGATCCCAGAGGAGCAATTCGGATTCCGGAGAGGAAGAAGCACATTACATGCTGTAAAAACTTCCTGGATGACATAGACGATAGCCTACGGTTACCAAGAGGAAAGCTTCATTGCGTTTTCGTCGATTACTCCAAAGCCTTTGACATGATCGACAGAAAACTCCTAGTGTCAAAATTGGAACAGCTCTCCGGAGAAAATCACCCGTTGACCAATATAATAAACGACATCTTAACTTACAACAAGTTCTCGATTAATGACTCCGTATCTACAACATACGACCGAATCCATAACAATGGGGTACTACAAAGGGACCCCCTCAGCCTACTTTTATTCAACGTAGCTACATTCGACATCATTAAGACAATAAAACAGGCAACGAAGTCTACTTCACTTTATATGTATGCCGGCGATATGGTTCTTGCATCGACCGACATTTAGGACGTTCAGCTCTCTCTCAACGCGTTAGCACTATGGACAAATAAAAACAGCTTCACAGTAAACGAGAAATAAACCCAACAAATGACCTTCCGAAAAGGGGGAATACTCGCAGAGGAAGACATACTTTACTACAAGGACACTCCATTGGAAAGAGTAAACGCATTCTGGTACTTAGGCATCACAGTTCAGAATACGACGACATCGTTTGGGCTACATATAAAAGAAAGAGGAACGGCAGCAATAAAACCTTTTTATGGAATCAAAGACATAAGAAGTGTATCCATACATACAGCAATGGCTCTCTTCAAAGCAAAGATTATACCAATCTTAATCTATGGCTTGGACCTCATTTGGCTTAAATTGACGATAAAAGACCTATCAGCAATAGAAAATGTGAAAGCTCGCTACTTGAAAGCAGCCTTAGTCCTATCAAGATTCACGCTCTCAAGGCTTGTCTATGAGCTGGCAAGAGAGACTTCCCTTATAGAGGACTTATGACTACACTACGAACTTCAATCCACCGATACGACCAGGCATTTAAAGGAGGAGAGAGAAAAAAAAGACGATAAATATGGCTGGAGTTCTTCTCTACATATGCCATGCTAGACCGAACATGGATGGGACCCAACCAAAAACTACGTCACGTGCTGACCCGGTTGGCGGAGCATGGTTACCACCACTTGATCAGCGTAAAGACTCACTTCCATGAGCCAGACGATACTTGTGTGTGCAGCCCGTGCCATTCAGTGTGTGAAAGATACCATTTCACTTTATGCCAACAAAGACAAATTTCTCTCACTGAGTATAGTGAAATGTGAACTTAATTAAAGTGTTTATGATATTATGATGTATTTATTCTAAATGCACTTTCGTGCGCAATTATACTATTATTAATATATTATTATTATTATTATTATTATTATTATTATTATTATTATTAAGAATAATCAATATTACATCCAGCAATACAAGAAAATATATACACACATAGCTTTTTAAGTATTAGGACATACGTCCGTACATTGTTCAAGAAATCGCGTGTGCTATATACACATTGTCCTTTGCACTACAACATTGTATAAGTCACTTGTTCTCTTGATCACTGGAGTCCCGTTATATTAAATATGTACAATCTTCATCATATCGTAACTTTAGTCCATTTCTGATTATTATCTAAGTAAACGTATTGGTCTAAAAATGTACATTCTGAGATCTATGTGATGAATATCAAATTCAGCCGAGTTAGGGAAGAATACATGTAAGCTATACCACGTAAGGCAAGGCCTTGTGGGTGGCTTATTAGGTCTACTTACCTAATTATAACGTTAAGTGTTCATGTTAAAAATATATTACATATACTGTATATATTAAAATAAGCGTTGTGAAATAGCTAGGTAGCAATGGTAATGCTAATTTATAGATTAAGCTACTTTAATATATCTTTAATGACATTTTTATTTTCTCGAACAAATATCTTTGCGTTACGTATAAACTTTGTAGATTTATGTAACTGGTCTTTTATGGGATTAGGAAGGATATTGTAAAATTTAGGAATAAAGTATTGAAAATTACGCTTTGCAATAGATAGATTTGGTTTGAAGAGGACAGACATATTTCCTGTTCTACCTCTTGTTTGGTAGGTGTGGCTCATGTTTATGACTGAATTTTTATTTTTATAGATATATTTATAGACTTCCGTCACGTAAAGTTGTCCTATATTCATGACGTTTGCTTCCGCATACAATTCATTCGTAGGATATAACCTTTCCTTTTTATACATGATACGCAACACCAAGTTTTGCATTACTTGAGCGTTTTTTACAATAGTTTGATGAGCTTCTCCCCATGCAATTATTCCATACGTGAGAGTAGACTGAATAAGTGCAAAGTAGATATCTCTCAGTAGTTTAATATTGAAAATGTGTTTCAGACAATGAAATACATAAACTGTCCTCCTTATTTTCTTTGTGATGAAATTAATGTGCGATCTCCACTTCATGTCTTCATCAAAATAAATTCCTAGGTATTTTATATTTTGTGTGCGGTTGATTTTTATGCAGTTGCAGCTTGTATTACAGTTTTCCCGATGTACTGTAAGCTCGTTGAAGCAATTTTGATTGCTTTTTAATGTGAAAATAATAAATTTTGATTTATTTACATTCAGAAACAATTCATTATTATCCAGCCATAATTTAATCCCTTTTAAAGCTTCGGTTGCTTCTTGCCTGACTATTTCCCATGTATTCCCTTCAACAAATATAGCGGTGTCATCTGCATAAGTGATGATTGAACTATTTTTTTGATTATTTATTGATTTTTCTATGTCATTAATGTATATAATAAAAAATAGTGTTCCTAAGACTGTTCCTTGTGGTATGCCCCTTTTTACTTGCATCGATGCACTCAATGTGTCATTTATTTTTACATATTGGAATCTGTCAGTAAGGTAACTTCCAATGAGATTAAGAGCTGTGCCTCGAATACCATATTTTTCCATTTTTTGGAGGAGAATATCATGTGATACAGTGTCGAAAGCTTTAGTAAGATGTAAAAACATCCCTAGTGATGGTTTGGAGCAATTTAATTTTCCTTGTATTTGTTTAGTTAGTGTTGCAATTGCATCCACAGTACTTCGACTTTTTATAAATCCATATTGCCTTGCTGATAGAATGTCATGTTTCAGTAAAAACTGGAAAATATTGTTCTTGATACATTTTTCAAATATTTTTGCTATTATTGTAATCAGAGATATCGGTCTATAATTTTCTATATCTATAGTATTGCCTGATTTTAAGATTGATTTAACTGTTGTTGACTTCAGTTGCTTTGGAAAATATCCTTCTGTAAAAGATTGATTTATGAGATTTAAAAGCGGTTTCTCTAATGATACTATATTTTGTTTTATAACCTTTGCTGAAATATTGTCTATTCCCATAGCTTTACTGTCACTTATGTCACCTAGGATTTTTTTCAAATCAGTGGAATTTACCGGGGCCATGAAGCATGAGCTCTTATTGCTAGTTATATTAAGTGTGGGGTTTCCACTTTTCTTTATACATTTGGACATCTCGGTTGTCTTATTTATGAAATATTCATTAAATTTATTCGCAATTTGCGTGTCACTTTTGTAAATTTCATTCTGATACCTTATTTCACTAATTTGCTCTTTTTGATTAATTCTCTGAGCTACCTCATTAACTATACCCCAAATCTTTTTGGGATTTCCTGAACTAGCATTTACTAAATGTCTGTAGTAATCTATTTTTGCCCATTTTATTAGCTCATTTAATTTGTTTCTGTATTTTTTATATTTCTCTCTTAATTCTTCATTATTTTTATTTGCCATATAATCGCGGTATAATTTATCTCTAGTATTTATGGACTCTACCAATGCAAGGGTTATCCACTCTTTTCTTTTGACTCGCTTTGAGTTTAACTGTTTAGTAGATTCATGGATGCAGCTTTGAATTGTTTCAATAAATATATTTACTTTAGTATCCAAATGTCCTTCTCCAAGTTTATTATCCCAGTTGATGTTGTTTAACTTCTGTTTTAGTTCCACATAATCTAATTTATGTCTTTGATAATTCCTAATGTTCGGTTTATTTTTCTGACAACTAACTTGATTAAATTTTAGGCTAATTATTGTTGTATTGTGATCAGTTATTTTGCTTTCCGAGATGATAGAGAGAATATTTTCATTCGAAAGCCTACTTTTAAGAAATGCGTGGTCAATGCATGATTTACTAGTTTCAGTTTCCCTAGTTGTACCATTGATTATAGATCTGAAATCATATTCATTAAGAAGGTTTAAATAATCATCTGAATCTTGATTTTCGAATAAATTAATATTCATGTCACCAATTATTAATTCATTTTCTAGCTGACAATTTGTTTTTATATAGTTATTTAAATTCTCCACAAATAATGTTTTGTTGTATTTTGGTGGTTTGTACACCCCTGTTATTGCTATTTTGTTGTCGCTTTTATTAACAACTACTCGAATAAATTTGAAATCTTTATATGCTACACACAAGCCTCCGTGGCTTAGGCGGCAGCACGCCGGCCTCTCACCGCTGGGTCCGTGGTTCAAATCCCGGTCACTCCATGTGAGATCTGTGCTGGACAAAACGGAGGCAGACAGGTTTTTCACCGGGTACTCCGGTTTTCCCTGTCAAAATTTCATTCCAGCAACACTCTCCCCTATCATTTCATTTCATCTGTCATTCATTTAATCATTGCCCCAGAGGAGTGCGTCAGGCCTCGGCAGCCGGCACAGTTCATATCCTCGCCGCTAGATGGGGGCTTCATTCATTCCATTCCTGACCCGGTCGGAGACTGGAAGCAGGCTGTGGATTTTCATTTTCATATGCTACACAGAGCCTCCGTGGCTTAGGCGGCAGCACGCTGGCCTCTCACCGCTGGTTCCGTGGTTCAAATCCCGGTCACTCCATGTGAGATCTGTGCTGGACAGAACGGAGGCAGACAGGTTTTTCTCCGGGTACTCCGGTTTTCCCTGTCACAATTTCATTCCAGCAACACTCTCCACTATCATTTCATTCCATCTGTCATTCATTTAATCATTGCCCCAGAGGAGTGCGACAGGCTTCGGCAGCCGGCACACTTCATATCCTCGCCGCTAGATGGGGGCTTCATTCATTCCATTCCTGACCCGGTCGGAGACTGGAAGCAGGCTGTGGATTTTCATTTTCATATGCTACACACTTAACTTCATGCTGTAATCCATCTTTTATCATGATGACTACTCCATCATTCTGATTTATTTCACTTTCATTATAGTACGATTTATAGCAGCTATGTTTAGTAACATTTGCGTTATTTAATTTCCACGTTTCCGTTAAGACCACAACATCAAATATATTTTCATAAGCCTTCAGAGTAACGTCTAAGCTATTCTTGTGTTTTGCAAGACTTCTAATATTAGAATGGATTACTTTTAAACTATTGTTATCTTCATGTCTATCTAAGAACTATTTACACTCACCTATACTCTTCCCCACCTCTGACCGAATTTGATATTTTACATAATCATCTGCATATGTGTTCATACAATTGAATTAGGAAAAGTGTTAAGTGTTAGCGGTCAAGTTATTGTGAGATGTCTTGGAGGGAGGGGTGGAGTGGAATTCAGCTGTTGAGGGGAGGAAAGTGAAAGGTCAGTTTGAAATAGCACCAGCAACACGGCAGGGGAGGTATGCAATGAACAGTTATGCGGGAGAGAGACAGACAGATTGTGGTGTGGGTTATCTTAGAGGATGTACCAACTTTTGCTTACTAAAACAAACTATTGCTACATGGTAAGTGGCCTTACTTTAAGCTTTGGGTAACTCACACATCTTTGTAACACGGTGCTTGCTGCCATCTGTTTTCTTCACGTAAATTACGCCATCGTAAGTCCATACGTTGGATTGCTGAAATCTTGCAATTCCCGCCTTCAAAATCGCTAGACTTGTGGCTGTGAGATCTTCCCTGATTGTCACCGGGGTACCTTTGAGCTGTTTCTTGTTTTTAAACAATTCATGCCTAGCACGATACGTCGCCAATTTTACTATGATTGGCCTGGGTTTGGTCCCAATCTTGGGGCCTAACCTATGGCTTCTGTCTATGTCCGCAAGAGCGATGTTTGCCTTAACGTCCCCGGCAACTTTCAGCACTAAATTATCTGTGTCCTCGTTAGGATGCTCTGGCACACCGAAGATACGGAGATTTTGCCTCCGTCTAATGATTCTGGTTGGTGGTTATGTCACACCATGCCTCGACAAGGGAGAGTTCTGCTGTGCTCTACCAAATATTATTCGTTATAACCATATTACATTTCGCGCCCAACGTGGGAATCGAGAACCAGGAGTCATTAGTGTAGGGGTGAGAGTAAGTGTTTGTTGTACAAGTGATTTAGGGGGAAGTGACAATGATTTTGGGGGTAGTTTTAAGTAGTGTGTTTCAATATGTCAGAGTTAATATGAAGTTGAGAAGTGGTCTGGTTGGTGGTGGGAACACTGGCTTAATTCAGAGTACTGAAGCTGATGATGAGAGTATTAGGGTAGATGATAGTACAAGGGTGGCGGAGGTGAACTCTGGTACAAGTTAAGAGAAGGAATTGTCCGAAGATAAATTCGATGCGATCAGGAAGATGTTTCTGGAGATGAAACGGGACAGTAAGGATATCAGGGCTGAAATTAACAGTAAATTTGAGGAAATGAAGCAGAAAATAAATCAGAAACTAGAGCGTAACAATCAGAAATTAGAAAGTAATAGTCAGGAAACAAACAGTAAATTTGAGAAAATGAAGCAGGGTATAAATCAGAAATTTGTGCGTAGCAATCAGAAGTTAGATCAAGTAGCTAATGTTAATGAGAAGTTAGGTCAAGATTATGAGTAGTGGAGTAGTAGGGGTTCTAAATAGTGACACGAGCCACACGGCTACGCTGAACTATCATGTATATTTCATGAAACCATGGGCATGCGACATGTCGTTGGACTCAGGCTGACGCGCTCTTTCCTATGGATCACTCGTTATATTTTTCAAAAAAAATTGGAAAATTTTTGTTTTTGAAATTAGGCGATAGTTTGAAAACCAAACATGATAGAACGTTGAGCCATGGCTCAAACGAATGGTCTTTATGACCTTTATTTTTTGTAATAAAACTTTTTTAATTTTTATGTTTTTTTGAAAACACTCGAATTTTTAAAATCCTATATTTTGGAAACTAGGAAGTTAACAAAAAAGTTTGTTTGAAGTAAATCAATGGTCCCTACCCCTCTATCCCCAAATTACATTTCAAGTCTCTAGGATACAAATCTGACTGTAGTGTGGTAGTGAGAGAGCTGCGCCACTTAGGAAGTTGTGAGCCCCTACGACCTTGGAATGGAAGTAGTCATGCTAGGAAGGCGTGCTTGGATTCGTTTTTTTCGTCTCGTTGCGCTCTTTACGGAAATGTAGGTGTCGAAAGGGTGAAAGTCTGGAAACATGTTTTTGGGGGTAAAAACGTGATTTTAAACTTTTTGCTATATCTCGCGAACCAATCATGCTAGAGGCGTGTACGACGGGTCCAAGGACTCGGGGTGACATTCTCTTTGCTATGGACCACTCTTTATAATTTTAAAAAATATTGGAAACTCGATTTTGGGGTAAACACGTGTTTTTTGTGATTTTTGCCGATATCTCACGAACCAATAACGCTAGAGACGTGTACGAGATGTCCTAGGACTCGGGCTAACGCCCCCTTTTAAATGTGTTAGATATTTTTTCCAAAAAATAATTCACAAAGGGCCTAACGCCATACATGTTGAAAAAAAATCTTTACCGTTACCTGTTTATAATGTTCACGAAGCGTGGAGGTTGAGAGAGACGATACGGCTGGGTGTGTGTGTGTGTGTGTGTGTCAACGAACCTGTCGCTAACCACAAGGACCATGCTTAATAGAACAATCGCCATTTCGGCGGGTCGGTTTATGAAAGAGCGAGGGTTCGTTTTCTGATATTTTACCTTTAACGTGTAAACGGTGATGAGAACTTGGTTCTATGTTGGTCGAAGCGAGTAGAGAAAACAAACTTGCCGAGGAGCAGGAGGTGAATGTCATTTGAGCTTATTGGAAGGCGCTGATCTGACTTGACAACAAGTGCAATGGAAAAATGAACAAGACGCTTGAAGGTGAAATAATCTGACCATCGTGGTGGCAGGGGAGTGCGAAATGCATGTGAACATATGTGAAACCACATGTAGGCTAAACAAGTTACATCCTGTCTTGCTTCGTACGTGACAAAATGCAAGTCCATGTGAAATTTGATCTGCCACAGGTGTTCACCTTGGACGTTAGCTGTCCACGTGCGCGATAAGAGAACGTTCAAAGCGTGGGAAAAAAAGATTATACATGCAAGGTAATATATATAAAAGATATGTCGTTATCATTTCCACACTCACTTAAGTGACTATCTTTGAACACACTGCGTTGCGTGAAACACTTGGTCTTGTTTAACAGTTTTGGTGTTGGTGGAAAATACTTAACCTTGTTGTGAGGTAGGTATATATTTATTCACTTATATATTTATTGATTTATATATATTTACATGCAATTATTTATTGATTGTTAAAGTTATAATTAAATGTTTATTTATTTATTTGCAGATAACCGGTATAGCCTACCTGTTGTATGAGTGAGTGTGAGAACGATATTAAAGAAAGAGAGAAAGACAGACAGTTAGAAAAGGAAACCATTTCCACACTAGCCCACGAGACGGGAATAAAGCAAAGCATTACACGTCAAGGTGAGATTTGTTTTTATTATATAATATAACCTGTTTGATTTTGTATTGTTTATGACGTGCATAAACTATATGGAATGGATATACTTATGGTGGTTATTTTATTTCTTTTTAGAGTGTTGGAAAACGCCTGACCTCTGTTGATAACCAGGAACGCGTGTGTTTGAGGCCATTGTCAAGCAGTCTACAGCTAAAAACTCAGGTGAGAGTGTTCTTTCAAAATAATGTCTTTTGCCACTGCTACCGATAGCCTAACTTGGGAACCCCTAAACAGTTGTTTCAAATCGCGTGTGTGCTCTGGTCGTGTGGTCAATGTTAGAAAAAGTTTGATTCCCAAAGAATTTTTACAATCTTGTTTTGAAATTTTTAAAATTGAAATTTGTACAGCGCAAAGGTTGCATACGGCTTTAAAGGTGAATACAGAACTGGTGTGCGATTTCATATATAAAAAGAAGGACGTAGAGCATAAAGAGACATTTTATATTTGCAGTAAAATGCAAGAGCTTTTGATAGCCGATAATCTGAACGAGTGGTATCAAAGCCATGTGGTGAATGCCTTGCTATCAAAATTTGATAAACTGCAACAAGGACCCAGTGGTTTAGCGTTAGACAAAATTCATCATTTGCAAATCAACATTTGTCAATTCAACCCGTTGAATGCTGGGTCTAGCTTTATTGAAACACCACCAGCAATAGCTTCGAAAAAGGCAGTGGTAAATATAAAGAATCATGACAATGATTGTTTCCTGTGGTGTTTGGCTGCCTATTTGCAGCCTGTACAACATAATGGTTGTTGGCCAGGAATGTACAGGGCCAAGTTTGATGAATTGAAACAAACTTTAAATTTAACTCGAGTGTCGTTCCCTATGGACTTAACCGAGATCCATCGGTTTGAACAAGACAACCAGGACTTTTCGTTCATGGTGTATGGCCTTGATGGTGATGAGATTGTGGGTCCTCTTTATGCCACAAAAGAACCGAAACGACACCACATTCATCTTTTATATCTATCTGTAGGAGAGGTGAATCACTATTGCCTGATTAAAAGCCTGAGTAGATTGCTAAGCAGTCAAATGTCTAAATATAAATGTAAAAAACATATTTGCGATCGTTGCTTGTAATATTTTAAAACCCCTACGCTTTTGGAACGTCATAGGGTAGATTGCGTTTCTCAGGAAGCGGTGAGACTGGTATTGCCACATGGGGACAAGACTGTGTTGAAATTTAACAACATTCATAAGCGTGACACTGTCCCCTATGTGGTATACGCAGATTTTGAAGCTCTCACTACACTCATGGCGGGATGTGAACCAGATCCCATCATTAGCTCAACCACACCCATTCAAAAACATGAACCCTTTGCCATAGGATTTAATGTGGTGTGTGCCTATGACCCCACACAATCCGTTTACAAATACCGTGAGGGGCCAGATTGTGCTAAATGGTTCTTGGATGAACTTGTCAAGTTGGCTCATGATGTACAGGAATTACTGGACCACCCAGTACCCATGAGCCTATCTCCAGAACAGCAGCAGCGGTATGAGCATGCCACGACATGTCATATTTGCGAAAAGCCTATTTTAAATAGAGAGGAAAAAGTCAGAGACCACTCACACTTTACGGGGGAGTTTCGTGGAGCTGCGCATAGTGAATGCAATTTGAACTTTCCAGCTCCTCGTTTCATCAGTGTCTTTTTCCACAATCTGGCAGATTATGACATTCAGTTTTTGATTCGTGAATTGGGCCATGTCAACAAGGGCTCGTTTACCATTATTCCTCAAAACCATGAGCGTTTTACGGCCCTGACATGGTGGTTGGGCGACTTAAGCATTCGATTTTTAGATTCCTTTAAGTTTATGGCATCCTCGCTAGACAGCCTTGTGAATGGCTTGAATGAGGAGGAATTAAAAAATACTAGAATGCATTTTAATGATCCTGAGCAATTTCAATTGTGCATTCGGAAAGGTATATTCCTGTATGATTTCTGCAACAGCTGGGACGTGTTAAAGCAAAGAAAACTCCCACCACAAGAGAAATTTTACTCGAAACTAACACGCAGTACCGTTTCCGATGAAGACTATGCACATGCATATCAAGTTGGCGAGTGTTTGGCATGAACACGCTAAGTGAATATGCTATGCATTACCTAAAACTGGATGTAATGCTGCTCACCGATGTGTTTCAAAAATTCCGTGAGTTGTGTCAACACATTTACGGTCTTGACCCGGCTTACTATTATACGAGTCCTGGACTCTCGTTTGATGCCGCTTTAAAATACACTCAAGTGGAATTGGATTTACTCACTGACGTATACATGGTTCATTTTTGAAAAGGGCATTCGTGGCGGCTTTTTGTCACTTAACCAGCGCCATGCTGAAGCGAACAATGTCTACATGCCTGATTATTCACCAGACAAACCAGAATCGTACTTAATGTACTATGTCGTGAATAATTTGTACGGTTACGTCATGAGTCAGCCTTTGCCCTATGGGAAGTTTGCTTGGCTGACAGACGAACAAGTGTCAGAATTTGATGTGATCAAGGCTAGCCAAGAAACAGGCCGTGGATATGTGCTAGAAGTGGATATTGAATATCCCTCATCCTGGTATGATGAACATGCCGATTTCCCATTCTGCCTTGAGCAAATGGTTCCCCCTGACAGTAAAGTGAAAATTGAAAAACTCATGGGCACACTTTACAACAAAAATCGGTATGTGTTACATATCCAAATGTTGGTGCAATTCCTCGCCCAAGGCTTGGTGTTGAAGAAAATCCACAGGGGTATTTATTTTGCTCAAAAAGCATGGCTCAAGCCATACATGCAACTCAACACAGAGCACCGACAAATGGCAACACAGCAGTTTGATTTTTTTTTAAATTAATGAACTACTGCATTTATGGCAAATCCATGGAGAATGTCCGCAAATACCGTGACATTAAATTGGCCAATGTCTGGGAAGGGCGGTGGGGTGCCCGGCGGTACATTGCCAAGCCAAATTTCAAATCGATCAACATTATCGATGAGGATTTGGCTACTATTGAAATGAGTAAGACCAGCGTGACCATGGATATACCCATTTACTTGGGTCAAGTCATTTTAGACTTTTCTAAATCTATCATGTATCGATTCCACTATGAGTTTGCCAAACGCCATTTTGAGGACGTTTCTCTTTTGTATATGGATACGGACTCATTCATTTACCACATTCGCCACTGCAACCCCTATGACGTCATGAGACAGCATAGTGACTGGTTCGACACCTCTTGCTATAGCGCTGACAACGTGTTTCAGCTGTCCATAAAAAACAAGAAGGTAATGGGCGTTTTAAAAGATGAATGCGGCGATTCCATTATGACGGAATTCGTAGGTTTGGCCTCAAAAATGTATGCTTACCGCACACTAGACTGTAAGGAAGCCAAAAGAGCAAAAGGTGTAGGTAGGGCAGTGGTAAAAACGCTACGTGTAGACGATTACTTAGCGGTTTTACGCACTGGCAAAGCTATGTCTCATACACAGTGCAGGATACGATCCAGCAACCATCATTTGTATCTTGTGGAACAGAGAAAATGCGCCCTCGCCTCCATGGATAACAAACGTGTGTGGGCTAATGACCTGCTCACCAGCCTGCCCTGGGGTTATGATCGCAAGGAGGAGGAGGTGTGATTTCACTGTTTAATCGTTTATGGGACATAGCTTTATGTAACTTGTAGATTTAGTATTTTGTAAATATTGGTTTCTGCCATTGTAAATAGTAGATTTTGTAAATAGTGGCAACCCACTTGGACCTTTTGCTCTTTAAAAAAGTTCTATGCAAACTTATTTTTTTAAATTTTTGATTGGTAAATAGTGTGATTCTTTTAACGCTGTACAAAGTTGAGTTTTTTTTTGTAAATATGAAATAAGTAAGATTTTTAGTAACTTTAATAACTAGTATTTAATTATTTTTCGTAATGTAAATGATAAACTAAAAAAGTTCTTTTGGGATGAGTGTGCATGTCGAGAATGTGCTTTTGGGAATACATAAAGTGGTTGTGTTTGTTCCCAAAGACAGGTGTGAATGTATGAGTGGAGAGAGAAAGCTGGTGTGTATGGTTGACCAGAGCAAACACGGTGAGGTAGGGTAAGTGAGTGGGGAGGGGGTAAATGGTCACTTATATACTCATTTTGTTTTCAATAGTTTTGTTTTCTTTGAAAGTGACAGACAATAGACATTATTTTTGTAAAAAACTGTCTTACCTGTAGTAGTCGTAGACCTCGACGTTTCTCCAAACACCCATAAACACATTGCAGCATTGCCATGGTCAAGCACTTGCATCAACATCATAGTCAAATCTCAACTTTCGACATACACCAAATGGAAAAATGTGAAAACAGCAAAATGGAAAATCCATGTTTCCATATCACCAAAAACGCAAAACTTAAAACGAACATTTAAAAAAACTGGAAATGACCATATGTAAAATTTGAAAATTCAAAAAACTTCAAACGGACATTGTTTAAAAAGTGTCATCAACAAATTGGAAAAATCCATATCATCAAAAACGCAAAACTTGAATCGAACTTTTTTTAAATCTGTAAATTGCAAAATGACAAATGGCAGTGTGTGAATTCATCATGTGTGAAATGTGTAAAATGAATCATAAGCCATCAACATCATGATTTCAAAAAATTAAAAATAACAAAACATCGTGCTCTGGTAAACCTTTGTTTTTATTTCATAGTCATAGTGAATTGACAAAAGAACTATAGAATACAAACAAATCCCAATTCCTCACTCCTCAATTCTTCAATGTTTATGTCCATGCATCATCAACTTTCCTTTCATAGCACTCTTGACAATCAGGGCTGCCGTCCTTTCACCCACTGAGGCATCACTGGATGTGAAACGTTGTTTAGCTTTCTTCAATAACAATTTATCTGCCACATGTCTTAAACCAGGATGACTATAGTGATAAGAAAGGTCATGTTCCTTGCATGCTTGATCCAAAAGATTAATGGGTACATCACCACGCTGCAAACGTTTTTCAAGACGAGTTCCAGGGCCACAAAAACGATAACCTGGAAGATGGATTTCGAAAGGTAAGTATTGAATCACTTTGTCAATGACGCCATTGCCAGTACAGGTCTGGCATATCCTTTTCCATCGATGGTGAAAAGGTTTGGTCTTCCTCCTCCTCTGTGGACGTTGTTTGTGTTTGTTGTTGTTGATTCAACAAAGTCTTTACATGGACTTTTATGACCGTGATACAGTTTCACTAGCTGGCAAGTCGCACACTGACGCATAGACGGTATTTTTGCCATGGCCACTTGCTTATGGTGACCGTAATCCGTACAGGGTTGCAATTCACTCAACACAGGGTCTTGAGTCCATGATTTTGGTACATGTTGCCAGATTTCTTTGACCGCGTTGGCGGTCACATAATAAATGAACGACTTGGGGAGCGCCAAGAGTTCCTCTCTGGTAAAACTGTCTAGTTTCTTTTTGCACACAAAGAACTTGCCGATGGCTTTGTCCGTAGCATTGCCTTTCTCCATGGTATCACGTGCTGTAGATGTTTACACGTCGCTTGTAGAAATCTCACTGGCGTCATTCACAGGTAAATCTTGAGTTATAATTTTGTTCAACAACTCCCAGCAAGCATGGGTGGTTAACCAATGAAAGAGATGCCACGCATGTGATAGGGCTGTATGGGTAATGTTGCCACAGGAACAAGTATCCATGAGCGTTTGCAGGGAGGGGCAGCCCAACTCCATGAGGTCGATACATTGGCAGTAAGACTCCAAAAATGGTTGCAACCATTGACGTTTTTCATTACCTTTCACAAATACCACATTGGCCGAGGACAAGTGTGCTTTCATGACCACGTCAAAATAGTTATAGGAAATGGTTCCCTGATTCCAGTCTAGTTGCCTATGATTTTCAATCCACTGGGTTTGTTTACGGTCTTTTTCACACAACAAATCAAAAGCATGGGGTGGTTTAAATAGCAAATGCGTAGCTTGCGATATCCAAAACGTGGTACAATCGATAATGGCCACTTGTTTAAATATAAATTGGTTGTCACCAGTTTTAAACCCTTGGCAATCCACAATGAGTGTGCGCAACATGTTGACGCTTGCCTGGACCAAGTTCAACTGACGACTGACTGACGATCGACCACTAAAGTGTGATCATGGCATGGGCTTACCTGTCATGCTAGTTTCAAATTGAGGTTAGGGTAGGACAGGGGACATGCAAAAATAAGAATTTAAGAATTACAACATTTTATTATCATAACACGTCTTACAGGCTTTTGTCATTTTGGGATAAGGACGATACCAACTGATACAACAATATAGTCTCTTGTGTTTGTAACGTCCATAACACCGATGATGTCCCAATGTCTCTAAACTATGCGTTTTTGATGGTGAGCTGCTCACCGAAGCACTATGGATACCATACGGTCCACACGTATCGTAACTTGTTTTTTTTTCATTACCCAGGGACACAAGTGAGGGATAGCTTGAATGACAGGGTATATTTCCCACTTCCATTCTGCACAGGTAGGGGCAGGTGGGTGACCAGCGCTGATGTTCCTGCATGGGTTCATCGCCCTCCTGCCATTGGTCTATGATGATGGGACAAAGGGCACATTTCACTTCATCTCTTGTTTTTAAATAGTAGAATCCAGCGGCCGCCAAGGCTTGAGGGTTTATGAAAGGCACCGGCCACGTGGCAAAAGTCTTGAAACGTTGTTCCTCAGAGTTTAAATTCATGGATGTGATGTCTCTTGAGGCTTTAAAGCAAGACATGACTGAGCGGCTTGACGTGGGTTGACCTGTTATTTATACACTCGTCACTTGGTTGGACAGTGGATAATAGTTGACTTGTTTGTGATGAATAATCAAACAGTAGGCCGTCGTATTGGCTGGTACATTGTCATGCGTTTCAAAATCTAGTCGAATGTCAATATTGGATGGCTTGACAGACTCTTCCAGGTAAGAACAGTCAAAGACAATCAGTGGCACTCTTGCCTTAAACGCTTGGGGTAGCAGCATGGGGCAGTTCTTTTTTTGATAATACGACCATCGAAATTTAGAAAACAAGTCGTACAGAGGGCCAAACTTATTTTTTGAAAAATCCAAATCCAGTCCTTCATAGGGAAACACGGCTCCGTTGAGGAAAAGACGTGCATTTCTCAATTGCAGGTGATCAATTTGCTTGGCATCTTTGGTTTGTTGATACTTGCGATTCGTTTGAAAACCTATGATCAGGTAGAGAGGTCTCTCTGTATAGCGAGCTGTTTTTACAGACCAACTGTGTGTGTTGGTGGTGGGCAATAGCGGATACTCATGGAGTGCCCCGCTTCTAAATTCCATGGGTAGAGGCATACCTCTCCTTACCATTTTGAGTATGTCCAGTTTTTTGCTATCTTCAAGGGTCACATGAGGCACTTTCCATAGCAAGCGTTGTAGTTGAATTTTTGAATCCATGGGGGCATTGTCGGCTCCCTTGAGTGCATTATTATCACTCCTGTCTCTCACTAGATAAAGCACTTGCCTTGCGTTGACCACAATGCGTTGGTGATCTTTGGCAAAGCCTACAATCAGTTTAAGAGGTAAATATCCAGTAAAGGTCCCATCAGTGTGCACCATCCAGTCATTGGTCGAGTCAGGACACCAACCTGCCATGCAAAGTGTTTTACCTTCTTCCTCACTGTAAGAGGGGTATAGTTTCATGACACTGGAAATGCCCACATTTCGAGTGCTATCCACCACGATATCGTTAATCACGTAACGTACTTCAGAAAACAGAAAGGCCAAACCATGGTTGGCCAACTTGGATGTGGTGGGTGTAGAGCCATCGGCTTTGGTGAGCCGACCTTCAATCTGAATGACACTTTCATGCGGTAGGGTGTAAATATCTTGGTTGTTGATGACAAATTGAATTCCATCATTGTTATTGAGTCCAGGTATTTGAGCTTGATAGGAATGGAGATCAATTCTTACCACTCCTGGTTGTTCCTGGATGCGGTTCGCTATCTCTAGGATAGAATTCATCATGAGGGTTGACGTGGTAACCCAAATGCTGTAAAATCTGCTTGCCTTGAGATGTTAACGTGTATTCACGTTGCAAACAACTAACATCATTCCTAGACGGTGTTGTTGCTTTATACACCAACTTCATAGTGGCTTTAGCACCAACTTGTAAGTCACTGGTGTGGTAGAATCTAGATCAATGTGTTGTTGATCTCTATTGATCAGTCTTAATGTTATATTACTAATACTATCGACAGCCACAGAATGAAAAAGCACCACTGGAGGGTTTTCACGAATAATATACCCATTGGGCGATGTCACAATAAAGTCATAAAGCGAATGCGATGGTTCTTGATTGGTGTACACTTGGCTAATAATATTACACGTCACCGACACATGATGGTCCTCAATGAATTTCACTTCATGGTCCGATTCATGTTTTTGTTGGGCTCCAACACACGTGGTTTAAATCCTAGTAATGGACCAATGGAATCGGGGTGTGTTTTAAAGTCAATGTTGAAGGTAGAGAAAATACTGCAGCGATGAGTGTTGGTATTGCCTACAAGTTCAAACTTGTGCGTTCCGTCGAGAAATGACTTTAAACCATACTCATTGATCAACACCACATAAATGTGTTCATAAATGTCATCGATCGTGTATCCACCAGAGTTCAAGGTGAGCACAGAATCATCATAGTAAAACTTGTTGTTCACATTTTCACGTATGTTGTATATTCGATTGTACGTTTCTAGAGAAACAAGTCCTAAACCATAGGGTTTTTCACTCAATTCGATAGGCGGGTAAAAGTCTAGGCTGACTTCAGGTCCACGTTCATGCAGTGTAAACGTTTTACTTTCTGCCGACATACTGGTGGCGTTTTTGCTTATGCTGCGTCTTATATAAAAAATTAAACACAAACGTCCACACTGTTGGCTGTTAAACGTTTGCTCACGTTTCACATTATAATATATCTTGATCCTATTTCCAAAATAGGTCCATGGGCGGGGGCAAATTCCCAAAACTGTCAAAGTACCATACAGTGGATCCCTCTTTGACATAAGCTACATAATGCGTTCCTGGTCCTCGGTGATCATCCAAATTGACTACAGCCCATTCCTGTTTCCAGAGTCGTGGGGGTAATTGGTTTCGCATAAACACACCTCGAAAATGAGAAAGCTTTAGTTGTTTAGCATAGCTTTCCACTTGTTGATGCGTCAGGGCATGTCTTGCTATGGCTGAGGTTAATTTTTTTTTAGTACTTCGAAATGGTGAAATCCCAAATCCTTGTTGATAAAAGGCTGGCTTTAAATTGGCATTTCTAGCCCCCATGGCAATCACTTCCATCGTTTCATTGTGTCGCTGACTTTCTTTGAGTTGTTGCTTGCCCTGTTGCGCGGCTTTAATGGTTTTCGCCACTGCACTGGCACCGCCCAAAAGTGAACCCAGAGCAGCCAAACCGGCAA
The DNA here is from genome assembly GCA_946902985.2 of Meconema thalassinum. Taxonomy (NCBI): domain Eukaryota; kingdom Metazoa; phylum Arthropoda; class Insecta; order Orthoptera; family Tettigoniidae; genus Meconema; species Meconema thalassinum. Next base: position 205,870,736 of record OX336389.2, on the reverse strand, counting down.
ATAATGCAGGTAAAAATCCCGCTCGTTTGGGAACAGGAATCACTCGCCCTTGGTTTGAAACCTGTCGCCGACGTTTTGGAATAACATGTCTCTGTGCTGCTTGAAAGGCTTTCCTTATGGTCAATACATTATTTTTCTTTTTTTCTTTCGCAAGGGCTTGTCCACGAATGTCTTAAGCCCAGGCTTTGCCAAGGACAAAGTCCTTTTTTTTAGCCTTTCTCACCGCATACCTTTGTTTCACCATGATGATAATGACCAACAACCTTTCACAAGAAAGTTTTAATCACAACTAACGTCAGATGGTTATTTCATGGCTGTATATTCCAATTCCACATAAAGTGGGAAATCGTTTATGGTTTTTCCCGCTTGCTTTTCATCCCATGTCAACATGAGATGAAAGGATAATTCATCACCTGCATTGACCATTTCATGGTTATGGACCAACATCCTATGACCATTTATCTTTATTTGTATATGGTTCTCATCAGGTATGGCATATTTGATGTGAATGGTTCCATCATAGTGTAATCGATAGTGGCTTAATCCTGAAGCAAGCACATAGGTCAAGTGCTAGTCGAGGACTAGCGGTATATGGTTTCTGTCATTCACAGGTTTTTCATTTGTCAGATACACTAAAAATACAGATGGGATAAATTTATAAAGCCTTTTCATTTCATAGGTCACGTAACGCTTGGTACAGACATCGTCTTCGTCTTGCGGGTCTTCCACGTGAATAATCCGATGGTGATTAGCACTATAGCCATTCACCGTAAGCTGGGGCACTTTGTCATAAAACTCATACACTTTGTTATCCACATACTTTTTTGTAGTAACGTCTGTAGACACTTGAGGATGTTTTACATGGGTTAAGCGCTTTCCCTTAAAGTCATGATCTCCCTGTTTTGTGCGTGGCACTACTGACCTATCCACATAGTGTTTATTAGCAGGATCTGTTTCTTGTTTAGGATCATGTATGGGGACAGACCTAGCTTTGGCCATCAACGCACGTCCAAAGACATCCATCGTCAACCTGTAGTACCAGTCTACTGTTTCTATGACAAGGCTCGGTGTCCTGTATATAGACAACCTGCTAGCCTGTCTAAGCCTTAGTTGAAATGAAGATTATTAAGCAGCAAGAGTCATTCCCCGTGGGGGACATGGTTTCCCATCTCTGTCCCACATCACGTGAACAACGCCATGGTTCACTGTTTCCATCTTCCATTCGCTGCATCATTGTGGGGCCTTCCGGCTGTGGAAAGACTAATCTTTTGCTAACGCTCATCACAGCGCCCAATGGTCTGCGTTTTCAAAATATTTATATTTTTGCAAAATCTCTCTACCAACCCCTCTACGTGTTTCTGGATCAAGTCATGTCTGGATTACAAAAAGAGAATATGGGTTATTTTACATTTTCCATGCAAGAAAATGTGATTTCATCGGATGAGGTAAAGCCTGATTCACTCATGATTTTCGATGATGTATCCACTGAACGTCAAGGCATCATTCAAAGCTATTTCAGCATGGGTCGACACAAACATATCGATTGCTTCTATCTTGGACAAACGTATTCAAAAATGTCCAAACAGTTGATTCGTGACAATGCCAATGTCATTGTTTTATTTCGCCAGGACGAGAGGAACAGTCGTCACATTTATAATGAACATGTGAATCCGGATATGACCTTTCAAATGTTTACAGAATTGTGTGCCAAGTGCTGGAACACTCAACGTCATGCCTGTTTAGTGATTGACAAACAAAGTGAACTCAACCAAGGACGGTATCGCTTAGGGTTTGATCATTTTATTGCTATTTAAGGCCCTGTCTCATTCCCTCTCAAGTCATTTGTCAAGACACCATGGTGTTAGCAGAGAGTCAATTGAAAAAGCATATTATTAGAGCAAAAAATACTATTCGCCAAAAGTTTCGTCAATTGAAACAATCACGTGCAAATCATGCTTTGTTTATTCAACAACATTTAGCACCTCCACTACAAGCCATGTTGAAACCCTCTTTCAAGCCATCTGAAACGCTACCCACCGTTTCACAAGCCACGCAGACGCTGCACGAGGACCCTGAGGAAGAGGAAGAGGAAAAGGAACAGGAAGATTTGACTAGTGTTAGTGAAGTTGAGGATGGAGAGGAACAAGTGTATACGCCTCCAAAAAAGGCCGCACCCCTTGCAGAGTTTTTGAGAAAAAAGAAATCCTTGGCCATGGTCGAAACACCTTGCCCTTCCAGGGCGTCACCGTTTTCACAACTTTTGGCCACCCCTCAACATAAAGCTCAACTGAAAACCATTTTAATAAAATATTATGGATCAACATTGGAACCCTATTTCACCGATCTATTTATTGGAAACACAGATACCACGTATGGTGTTCGCTATGAGGATGATAGTTTTAAAATTGGCGATTCATCCATTAAATTTGCTCGTACTAAAGCTGTCATTAAAAACATCAACTATAAATTAACCCCAGGACTGTTAAAGCTGCTCTTTTCTCGGACCCCCTCTTCCCAAGATTACACGTCAGAGGACCTTGAAAAATATAAATCCATTTTATTGGATACCCATGCTCACAAAGGACAGTATGATCTCACGCAACAAGTGAATGCCAATATATCTCAAAAATATAAAACCATCATTGCAAAAATGTTTCCCACTAGTCAAAGTACTCGTCGTAAACATCCGCTTCGGGAGTGACATTTAAACCATCAAAACCCCTTGTGGATGTTACCTACTGGCACAATCCCAATAAGCTCGTCCAGCGGCTACAGTTGTTGCATGCCTCACGTCAAGCTGGCCATACCGGTCACGATTGGGAAATTCAAGAAATTGAACAAGAACTTCGAAATGCCAAAATTATTGTTTAAGCCCTCACCCATTAAAATGGGTATTGCTCACGAGTTGCATCGCCCAGCAAGGCGTTACTATCCACGACTCAAGGTGATTTCACGAGGTGTGGATGAACTTTGGCAGGCTGACATGGTTGAAATGATACCCTATGCTGGCGTTAACGACGGTGTACGCTATATGTTGACCGTCATTGATGTCTATTCCAAAATGGCCTTTGTTGAACCTGTCCGTCGCAAGTCTGGCCCACTAGTTACCAAGGCCTTTCAACATATTATTCAACACTCCAAACGTCAACCTCAGCTGCTACAAACTGACCAGGGGAAAGGAATTTTTCAACAAGGATTTCTCCAGTTTTCTCAAATCTAAGGATATTCACCATTACACCACGTACAGCAATCTCAAAGCCTGTGTGGTCTAGCTGTTCAACCGAACATTAAAAACCCATATGTGGAAAGCGTTTACCGTTCAGGGCAGTTATCGCTGGTTGGACATGTTACCAGAGATAGTATCGCGTTACAATGACACCAAACATAGAACCATTGGGACCAAGCCACGCCTCGCGACCAAAAATATTCAGCGATTGGTTAAACTGTTTAACCCCATAAAAACAGCCGATCCTAAACGTCACCGACTGAAAATTGGGGATTTTGTTCGTGTGAGCAAATTTAAGTCTGCCTTCAATAAGGGCTACACGCCTCAGTGGGGGACTGAACTATTTCGAATTCGTCAAGTCAACTTGGACACTCCAGTCACCTATTTACTCCAAGACCTCAACCATCAACCCATAAGAGGTAGATTTTATCTCCATGAACTTCAGAAAACAGCATTTCCTAAGCATTATCTTGTGGAAAAAGTGTTGAAACAAAAAGGAAATAAACTATATGTGAAATGGTTAGGATTTAACTCAACGTTTAATTCTTGGATCAATAAAAAACATGTTGTATGAACCTGTGTACTTTTTTTTATTCACACATGTTGTACACCCGCTATAGCTCTGTGTGTACAGCGCTCCGCGCTTCATGCATGTTCATACATGTTTGTCTTTCCCTTTCCACCTGTGTTCTCTCTTACATTACCCCTCACCCTCTCCCCCCCTCCACCTCCACCACTGCTGTTCGCAGCTCTTGCCTATCTATTGGTTGTGACATCATTCCCACAAGTTGCATCATACTTTTTACTGATTCAGCGATTCCCACGCTTTGAACATTCTGTTATCAGGCACGTGGACAGCTAACGTCCAAGGTGAACACCTGTGGCAGATCAAATTTCACGTCAACTTGCATTTTGTCACGTACGAAGCAAAACAGGATGTGACTTGTTACAAGTTATCGTGCACGTGGACAGCTAACGTCCCAAGTGAACACCTGTGGTAGATCAAATTTCAAATGAACTTGCATTTTGTCACGTACGAAGCAAACAGGATGTAACTGGTTTAGCCCTCATGTGGTTTCACATGTGTTCACATGCATTTCGCTCTTCCCTGCCACCACGATGGTCAGATTATTTCACCTTCAAGCGTCATTGTCATTTTTCCATTGCACCTGTTGTCAAGTCAGATCAACGCCTTCCAATAAGCTCAAATGACATTCACCTCCTGCTCGTCTGCAAGTTTGTTTTCTGTACTCGCTTCGACCAACATTGAACCAAGTTCTCATCACCGTTTACACGTTAAAGGTAAAATATCAGAAAACGAACCCTCGCTCTGTCATACACCGACCCGCTGAAATAGCCATTGTTCTATTAAGCATGGTCCTTGTGGTTAGCGACAGGTTCGTTGAAACATATACACACACACACACAGCAGTATCGTCTCTCTCAACCACCACGCTTCATGAACATTATAAACAGGTAAAGAAAACCAACAGTTTTTTCAACATGTATGGCGTTAGGCCTTTTGTGAATTATTTTTTGGAAAACATATCTACCACACTCGAAAGGGGGCGTTATCCCGAGTCCTAAGACACCTCGTACACGTCTCTAGCGTTATTGGTTCGTGAGATATCGGCAAAATTACAAAAAACACGTGTTTACCCCAAAATCGAGTTTCCAATTTTTAAGAAAATTATAACGAGTGGTCCATAGCAAAGAGGACGTTACCCCGAGTCCTTGCACCCGTCGTACACACCTCTAGCATGATTGGTTCGCGAGATATTAAAAGCGGATGACCTTTTAGTTTTGGTCTTTTATTTAAATAAAGAGCCTATAGGAAAGTAGGGGGCGTCTCTACGAATGCTAGGACACCCTGTATGTTCTAATCCCATGTGTGGTTAGCGAGATATCAGGTTTGGGGCAAATACGAGGAGGGTTCAAAAAGAAGTGGCGTAGCTCTCACTACCACACTACTGTCAGATTTTTATCCTAGAGACTTGAAATGTATTTTGGGTGTAGAGGGGGTAGGGACCTTTCATTTACGTCAAATAATTTTTTTGTATAATTGACAGTTTCCAAAATATGGGTTTTTCAAAATTACACTTTTTTCAAAAAATGTAAAAAAATAAAAAAGTTTTATTACAAAAAATAAAGGTCATAAAGACCATTTGTTTGAGCCATGGCACAACATTCTATCATGTTTGGTTTTCAAACTATCGCCTATTTTCGAAAACGAAAAATTTCAATTTTTTTTTTTTATACAATACATGGTCCATAGGAAATAGGACGTCAGCTCGAGTCCAACGACACCTCATTTGTCAACGTCCGACCTTGCGTTCGACAGATATTTAACATGGCTGAGGCTTAGTAGTAACGGCATGTATGTTCTGAAGTGGGGCAGAACCCCTACTACTCCACTACTATTATGAGAAGTTGAGAGAAAGCCTAGAACAGGTGAAAAGTGAGATATGGGGAAATAGAGCCAGTTAGAGGACAAAGCTAGTGAGACTGTTTCAGGGGTAGATGAGAAGTTAGAGAAAGTGCAGAAGAAGTTAGAAGGTCAGTTTGTCACTCAAAGTGAGAGTTTTAAAGCTTAAGTGCAGGTTGAAACGAAGCAGGTTAGAGAGTGGTTAGGAACTGAGGTAGAAAAGAGTACAGAAAGATTTTGAAGAAAAGGTAGAAGCTAATAGTAAGAGTAATGTGGAAAGTATTCAAGGAATGAAAAAAAAAACAAAGTGCCTTAAGGAATCACTGTGAGGATTTTAAAGAGAAACTTGAGAATGTAGAAAATCAGGCAGGTGAGAAGATAGTGGATTTGGAGGTGAGATTGAAATCTCAGATCAGACACGAGAATAGTCAGACTAGAGTAGGTTTATCAGGAGTAAGTAATCTTAAAGAGCTAGAATTACCAAAATTTAATAACAGACAGCGTTGTCCTGTGGAAAGGCTGGAAGTAGGAAGCAGTAAATTAGATGTGAGTAACCAGAAGATTAGAGGTGAAAATCAGCAAGGAGATCGTAGTAGACAGGGAAAACAGAAGGCGGAATTAAGGAACTATAAGAGTAGAAAAAGACAGGATAAGCAGATCACATTGTTAGATGAATTTGAGAAAAGATTGAAAGAGAAATATAAGGAAAACAATCTAGAATGGAGGTACGTAGAAGACATGTTATGTGAAATGTCGGGGGGAGAGGCAAAGTGTAGTTTTGCAATTGATATATGTGAATGGTGAGATAGAGTCAATAACTATGAAAAGCGAAGAAAAGGTAACAATGAAATGGAAGAGAGAGAGAAAAGGCAGAAATAAACTTAGAAATGTATGTAGAATCAGTCGATACGAATTTGAAGACAGTCGTGAAGTTACATGTATTGGGGGCGCGTATCGCTAGTTTGTTCAACAGTGAGTGTGATGTATTAGTTCCGAATTATAATAGATTGTTGTAGCCAGTCTAGTGGTAGTTGTGTGATAGCACTGTGCTTACGATGAATTATGGGTTTGGGGCAGTTAGGTGTCTACTTATGCAAGTAAGGGAAAATCTTGCTCAAATTATACTTATTATACTGCAATGTATATTCTTTTAATTGTTTGAGTTGATTGATTTCCTTATTGAAAACTTGTGGTGGGTCATATATAGAGGCCATGCATGCGTTTCTTCGATTTGCAAATCAGTGATTCTAGGTCATTGCCTATTAACTACTTGCTCAAGCCTACTCTTAATTGATATTGTAATACTTCTGAGCAACTAAGATGTTATTTTCAAGAGCTCCTATTCAGCGATTCAACGACTTAAGATAGTCCGGAGTACTTCCTTTGTTGACCAAGATTGCAGACTGAAGTTGAGAGATTAAAAAAGCTTCTGAAGAAGGAGAAATAATTACAGCAACTAGCAGTTGGGGATTCAATTTGTATCACACGAAATTTCAGAAGAAGGAATCAGAAGCAAAGGTTGGGGTCGGATGATTGTTGTAGTGTGAAAGGGCAATACTATCCTACAGCTGAAAAGTGCAAAAGAAAAATATTGGGTTAGTTACAGCGTGCAGATTGATCATCCTAATTAAAATGTGTGTCAGAAATCCCTCTACCATAGCATAGTTGTCAGGATTTCTGGGGACGAATGTTACATATTCAGAAATCTTAACAGGAACTATTTAAATATGAACTTGTGCAATTGTGATGAGGTGTTGGATGGAAATGTGATTGCGGAACTTCTAAGAAGATCCATAGATGTACTTGTATTTGTATTTTAGTAACTGCACTCTGATTTGCCGGCATGGAGTAAAGAAACTATGGAGAAGGTATTATAATGAAAGCGAAACAGACTTAAATATCGTGCAAGATGGCTGCTATTGCTGAGGGATCTGATGTGGTGGAAAAACGCAGAACTAAACAGATGTTATATAGGTAACGTACAAGATGACTGCTGCGGCTTTGAATTTGTAGTAGTAGTGGTGATTTGGTTATCTAAAGAACCTGATCATCAAGAAAAACAAAGAGACCTACTCTAATTGTTTACCCGGGAGAGAAGTGATATAACATGGGGTAAGAAGATTAAAAGAAAGAAGATTATCCGTGAATGAATTGAGATTTGGACTGTTGTGACAGTCAAAGAAAACTAATGTGTATTGAGAGATCGGAATTGAGTTGCCAGAAATTATATAAGGAGCAAGTAGAATCAAGAAAATAATGTGCATTATGATGTAACAACCAGAAAGGGAGTTTGCCCAAATCAGAGCCATTTTCCCTGAGAGTGATTGTTTTACTCATATTGAAAGTGTTTTCTCATTTATTACAGAGCTACAGTCAGCTCTTTTATTACGGATCCCACTACCACCACTTGTATGTTTTCACCACATGTGTAAGCTGTTATTAAATTATATTACAGTGTATAGTACTGTGCGAGTCCAAGCTCTATGAACTTGCGGGGTGAGGAGAATGAGCAGAGAAGGGCCAGGCGAGAAGAGAAGGGCCTGTCAACAGCCCGCAGTGTTACTTGACATGCTCCTCTATTCCAATACTGCTAACATACGGTCTTCTCTGAAACCAGTGTGGTGATACGAATGAGTCAGTGAGTCACCGACCAATGTATTTGGTTCGGTAATATGCACGGACCGAGAAACCTCATCACTCGTGAACACCGTTTCTCATGGTCCGCGATGCACATTCCTCTCAGGTTCATGAAGCTTAGACTCGAGCAGTACTGTCCCCGATATGACATGTGTCATGCTGACAGAACGCACTACGTAAACTAAGGGTGGACTGATGACAAGTATGAAAGTTGTGACGTCGCTGCTATGATCACTCAAATTTTATGACATCCGAAGACCTTGAATAACCTTACCATAAAGTTGGATTAAGAAAGGAAATATGGCTCATGAGGCTATTTATTTGTTAGAGAATTTGTGAAGAGTCTCACTGATATCGTGGCAACGTTTAAAATGGAGAGGGGAGGAAGTAGGCCACGTGACGAAGGACTTCACAGAGGGCTCTGTGATCAGGAAAGCGAGTTTTGAAGGGGAGTCGATCACGCCAGAAGGGCCACATACTTATCACACACCGGCCAGTGACGGTAACTCCAGGACCAGTGATACACCCGAAAGCAGTCTCGTGGTGAGGAACGTGTCACATCGCAGTGCCATCATGGCAAACGCGTGAAGTGAATCTTATAACAAGCCGGACTGATTTATAGTACACGAAGTTTACGCCGTTTGATAGTACTTCACGATTCAGAATGTCGGAGCAATGCGTACGGTAATAGCTAAGAAATCTTCATGGAAGTTACGCCCGTGTAAAGTGCATAAACTGTAACGCACTGGACATAGAATATTATGCTAACAATTAGATTGGAAGCAGACGTTGGCCAAGATGTATATACGAGATGTCAATACCGCCGTGCACAGGTGTCTCAAGGCTAGCCAGTTGTGAAGTGTCCACCAAGCAGCTGCGTCTCAAGGCTAAATTGTTGACAGGCAGGAGTGTTGAACTCTACAGAGAATCTCGTACAAAACATTGCTTTATAGAAACGGCCACAGTTCGCGAACCGATAGGTGTATCAAAGTGCGGGTTTCACGAACTTGTTACGAGAAACATGAACCACTGTATTAGATGGACATAAATTTGTAAAAATTTTGGCTATCATGGTCATCGGGCCTAGTGACTTTTCGTTTCGTGATATGAATTTACACAACCGCAAGATGTGTCACTAAGAAGCAGGCGGCATGGAGATTTCAGGAAGCAACTGACCTTCCGGAGACGAGAATGGAAGCATACGACAGAACGCGAGTCCACCAAGGGGCTTGGAGATGGGTTGGAACCAGACATAAACTGCACGTGCGGAGGATACGCCATTTTACCTACCATCATCACAGGTATCGACAAATGGAATTCGCAGGTACAGATGACCTCAGCATGCTTCGTAGATACTAGTATAGTTAGTTAGTAGATTTTAGTGGTTTGGAAATTAAATCAGATTCTATTGCGAGACCCCATAGTCATGAAAATCAGGCACTGAATCATTAAACCTATTTTTTTTTTGTATTTTCTGGACGCGTAACGAATTAGTTATAAAGTCGTGGATGTCATTACAGTTAATTTGTAGTATAAATACGATTATGGAAGCAATTAGTCACTGAAACATGGAAAACGCTGTAAATAATTCAGTCACTGTTACAATGTAGTATTCCAAGAATACGCTGGGAACACTAGTTAGATGAAACTCATTTAAACTAAAGCCACGTAATGAGATTAACCCAACACTACTGAGTGTACCCTTAAAACACATAATTAGGATGATCACAATTATCTAAACACACAGATGAGATAGAATGGTTGAGCTAAGTATAAAAAGGTGTTATAATGCTTCGATGATATAATTAAAAGAATGGAGTTTGGTGATTATAGTGAAACATAATTACATGATCAAAGGATCATGGGTGTTAGAACAAATGTAAAACAATTATATGGGTAAAGAACTACTGTGGAAAGAGGTAGTATGATGAGGCATACAGTTACGGGAGATTATGTAAAGCATTATTGTATTGGATGAAGGTACGCCCATAAAGAGAGGCCATGAGAGCTCTTTAACGATTATGCATGACATTAAAAAGGAATTGTTTTAATGTTTTTTGGATAATTCTTGAACAGAATCCGTAGCAGCGAGGATTCAAATTAATAGATTTTAACTTTTTTCAATCTGATCATTTGTTATTCAGTTATGTGTCAGCTTAAGCTAATTATGTAGAAAGAAAGAAAAAAAATAACCTTTGTGGAATGAAATGTATTTGGTTGCAGTAGACGGATGACTGATGGATGGTGCGAGTGGTGAACACTTTGGTAGCACTTGATAATGTCCAGATAAAGTGTATGATTATGTTATGAGTTGTTCGCTTTTTGGCCATTGAAAATTGCTATACCTTGTAGAAATTGAATTTCAGTATAGTAACTGACCAAAAACCACAGCACACATAATTGACATGGAATGGCTTTAACATGGTGTGAGTTTACTGGAAAGTCACTGTATCAATCTGTAGTTAATGATTCTGTCTTGATGAATCTGTTATCATTCTTTTTGAAGTGAGATTATCCATTATAAATGAGTATTCCACTAGTAAATGCTACCAAAATAATAATTTAGCCTAATGGAACTGAATCCTAAATCGAAGTAGCAGTGGTGAATTGTGACAAGCTTCTGGAATGTGACTGATTAGAAATTTTTGGAAAGCATTAAGGGTTGCATTAAGGGTTAAGAATATTGCTGTAACTTGACGTGAGAAGTCACATAAGTGTAAATATAGTGAATTAATGTTAGGATTAGCATGGACAACCACGATGCACGCATAATACATTCTTATTTTAGAAGGAGATCCGATGGAACAATTTCATTTAAATTTTTTCTTAGTGTTTAATAAAGCCTTTAACTTTCTGGAACATCCAAAAATGAACTTTAAACTAAGTAATGAATGCAACATGATTGTGTATGTAAAATTCAGTTCATCGGAGTGAATATAGGCTGGATCTCCGTCAGTTTCCTTATATCAAGGGTAGAACACGAGGAGATTTTGTCCCAATTAAATCACATTCATTTAGTTCTGATTTTATTGCACAGCAGGACTTAAATTAGTTAATCTCCGAGTGCAGGGAGTAGAAGAAATTATCTTGATTATTTGTATCAGTGCATCCATGAATAAAATGTGGAGTTTTATCATAATTGTGTGATCTTTTTCATGGTCTTCGCAACGTAGCATGGATGGTTGGAGAAGATTTTGGGAAGTAATTTATGAACCCCAGTCCCTACTCACGCCCCGAGGTCAGTTAGGTCTCACCTCTTTTGATATTCATAGCACCTTCGTGCCAAAATATATCTAATCATCCAAGTTGTTTTTTTTTTCCTTTTTGCCATTTCTTTGATAATGTTGTACCGAGTTTTCAGCTGAGGAATGCGACGAGTCGGGCCACGCAATCCGAGGTTGGAATATCGGGCACAGCAACTTACCTCTCATCTAATGATTCTGGTTGGTGGTTATGTCACACCATGCCTCGAGAAGGGAGAGTTCTGCTGTGCTCTGCCAAATATATTTTGGGGCGTGGTGGCGCAGCGGTCAAGCTGTATGCCTCTCACCAAGGCGGACCGGGTTCGATTCCCGGTCAATGCATGTGAGATTTTCGATGTGAAATGCCATGTCCTGTGGTTCGGATTCCACGTAAAACGGAGGTCCCGTGGCTTATGATCGCGAGATTAACGGTCACGTTAAACTACAAGCTTCCTTTCCAAATATATTTTGTTTAATCGTTTACAAGCACTAACCTTGTGAACTGGCGCCCACATATAAATTATCTATATAAATATTAAACGAATGAGCAGCGACCGTAAACACTTACATTTGTCACCACAACATCGGCCGCGGTGGCCGAGAGCGCTAACGCGCTATCTCGTGTCTCGCTGGCATCGGGAGAGCGTGGGTTCGAATCCCACCTCGGCCGTCCTGTATATGGTTTTCGTAGTTTCCCATTTTCACTACCAGGCAAATGCCGGGACGGTTCCTTCAATATGTCCGCGGCCGATTTCCTTTCATAATCCCTTCCATGACCCGTCCTGAGAAGAAAAATACATGGCCATTGGCTGCATTAATAAAATTATTATTTGTCACCACAACTGTGGGGGACTCGATTCATGTAAACCATTACAGGACAAATCTGAGAAGAGGCGGGTTCAATTCCAACGTCACACCTCAGTCATCCTAGAAGTGGTTATCCGCGGTTAAAAAGTTAGGCATTGCCTGGATGGTTACTAACTTAGGGCCACGGCCGTCTACATCACAATCCTAGTCTCAATTACAAATCCACACACTATTACAGTCACCACTATAACACGGGTTATGAGGCAAATTCTACGCACACCCAATTATTTTTTCTCTTTCTTTCTTTCTTAGTCGTTTACCCTCCAGGTTGGTGGAACCCACGGACTCAGCGAGGGAACTCACCACTACCGCCTCTACGGGCAGTGACCTAGAGCTGGAAACATCTAATCAGAGTGGATACAACTGGTGAGGTGTGATTGGCACCTCGCCCTGGCGGCCTCACCTGCAAAGCGAACAGGGGCCTCATGAGGGAAGGTAATGGATGGGCAGGATGGATAGGCAAGGAAGAGGGAAGGAGGCGGCCGTGGCCTTGAAGAAGGTACTGTCCCCGATAATCCGGATAGTAGGCTGTCAGATATCCGCCCCCCTCAATCGGATTGCCAATAATCAATCGCACCGGCACAGCTACATCAATGAAAATGGCACTGACAGATACTACCGAGATTAGAGCACAGTAGTTAACATGAAATTATTGTGGAACACACCAAAATATACGGGGGTTCATACTTACCTTTTACTTACCTATTCAATTTAATCTCGGGTCTGGGTTTTCAACTGGATCACTTAATAGTATGCCCTCACAATAACCTCCACCACGATATTTAAAATGAACCAAGTCGAAACAAGAAAATTTAAACTGCACAATAATTTATTTCACATAAAGAAAAATAATTTAACAAAATTTAACAACAAAATATACGTGGCAATCAGAAGCCATTGTCAATGCAACCATGTCCTCCTGTAGGACTTGTAGACTTCGCATACAAAAATTCAGCTTTCTCTAGCTCAAAAGAACGTAATAATAACAACAATGCACATTGGAATGGATAAGGGAGCTGGGACGAGACATAAAGCATTTGTTTCCTTGTTCATGAACTTCACATTTTATTTATAACCGCAAGGCTGCTATGTAGATGACCTTGGCCTCTATTATTCAGTTATCTGGCCACCTGTAATACACCCTGCACCGTGTCGCATGCTTGCTTCGTCAAATGGACACACCTGTCCAACCAATGTTAGCATATGCTAGTTACCTCAGAGCCTAGCTCCTTTTCAAAACACTTTAAATGTTCACATCTCAACTCAAATATTATCACGCAAATCTTTTAAATGCTCCGTTTAAGTATCAATGGATTACTCTAATAATCCCCAATCTTGTTTAATTGTATATTCCAATTGTTGAACTAGCGTTGTTTAGAGTATAATAACGAAAACGCTTAATGTTTATAACAAAATGTTTATTAATTATTTATAACATTTTAAATTGTTTATAACATTGTCAAACGACAATTGAAAAATTTATACACGCCTCTATTAATCCCGTTCGTTTCAAATTATTATTAAAGATATTTACATAGTTATTTACATTATTTATATTAGAAATACATTAAACCACACGTTTATCCGGTTGATAATTACTTAAATCGTGGTGATATAATCGACCAATGAAGGTTAGTTATATTTAAATTTTAGATTCAGGTTTAATAAGATTTAATAATTATTATTTGTGACGGTAACCTCCATTCAAAATCTTTATCTCAAATTATTTAAACACTCTTGTTAATTTTAACAGTAACTTCACATGAATAATTTTCAATGGACCTGAACAATACACTCAGCGGAAAAATACCTCGCTCAAAACGCACAAAATTTCACAAAAATTGGCCCATAATTCATCATATATCTCATTATATATGGCATCAAAATCTTCCACAATAGACACAAAAAACCTCCACTTATAAATTCATCATCATCATCAATATTACTGTGGGAACCTCCTTCACTTATTAACGAGCATTATTCATCAGCGACTTTTACACGTCCACTGAACTAACGATTATACATCCATAGTTCCTCTTTAAAAATTCTTATATTCATCAATTGTATCAAAAACTGTTATTATATTTAACCTTCGTGGGTTTCATTCATGAAGCGATATGAAGTAAAAATTTGCCAGTCACATAAATTTAATAGCAAATACGATTAGACACGCCTCCCTGGTCTATCAAAATTGAGATTAATATCATCAAAGTATCGCAGTATAAAAATACTATCTCCAATCAAAGTTCATCTAAACTGCATAAATAGTCGAATAGAATACAATTAGACTGTGGACTGCAAACATTATTGTTCCAATCTAGAATTGAGAAAAACTCCTATCAAATGTTCATTACTATAGTGTACTCAATAAATCGTAATCAAAGTTCATATTTCATAAAATTGTCTATAATGCAATGGTATTTCAGAATTGACGATAAATGTCTATGTTGCAATCATGTTCATAAAACGACTAGTATTTCTAAGATCGTCGATAAAGTAGTAGATTTTAACGCTCTAAAATCTTTTAATCATTCTTCTTTCTTGAGGATGATAGAAAATTGGTCAAAGTAATTTACTGAATAGAATTACTTTAATAAAATGACACGCTGTCTGAATTCAAATTTGCCCTAGAAAATCGTTAACTTGACAGTCAAATCGTGACTACAAAAATATGCAAATTACTGAAAGAATATATATATTATCAGTCTCAACTGATCCAAAATTATTTAAATATGCCAATGACATAATAATGTCTCAATAAATCGTAGAAAAAGGCATAAATCAGCAAAGTGTACAGAGTACAGAAATATCAAGCAAGAATATGGGGCAAAATATATGGGACAGAAAATATGGGAAAAATGGTTGCTCAGATATCGCTAAATGGCTCAAATAAATCAAGAAACGTTCACGACTACCTTATCTGTTGATAGAAGTTCTAGAGGAAAATTTCCAAAGAAGACTGCTGTTGGTTCCATTTCACCACCGTAAAGATGTGCTCCGACCTCGAATCTGGAACCTGCGCCCTCGGAGAATAGAACAGTTTCCTCCTCCGGAAATTGCACTGCTCCGTGTAGACGATAGACATCCTTCTGGCAAAACTCTTCTGTGTGAGCCGGGTCCACCCTGGCCTCTCTTGAAAGTTCCCTGAAGTTCTGGTAGAAATTCGCCATGAAGTTTATTGCAATTATTTCCGCAGAAATGTTCATAATTGTGGAGTATGAAGATATTTCCACTGCCATTTGATGTAATTCAGCGATGGATTACGATGCATGAGTGTAGTTGGATGTTCACTACATGCTCGCTTTTGTAGAATGACGATTAACGAAGCTCCATGTTGCTATTTCACTCCATTGATATATGTCCCAATTGCATTAAAGTTTTAGTCTTCCATCTCCACTTCCGTTATAATAATAGTCGAAAGAACTGCCAGATTATATAGTTCCATTGTAGAATGTAGCGTGGTATCACCAAATGTAATCTTCAGTATCACGGTTGCAATACATGTGTCAGCCGTAACGTAGAATGTGGTATAATAAAATGCTTCTCAGGTGTCGAGAAAATCACTTTTGTCTGCAGTCTTAAAATGCGAATATCTTCCAAAGTATAATAGTGAAAATGTTCAACTCTCGTACACGCCTCAATATTGTAATGCACAATTGAATTAGCATAAATGCAGTAGCTAACTCTTGATAGATAATCTTGTAGACTCGTTTATGTGTGCGCTCCAACTTCGCCTAGTTTTAGTAACCGTAAAATTGCACCGCTGCACGCTCAATGCTTGTTCGATGCTGTGGGCTCTACCACACTTGCTAATGACGACTTGCTTCACTGAATAATATATACTTGTTCTATCGGAATTAAGAACTCGAAGTCTGACAATATGAGAATCAGAAAATGAGCCATGAGCCCTGAGACATGAGAACTTCCTCTCTGCTGTGCAAGGCCTTTTATCAACTTCTTAAGGGGCGTATCCATCCCTACCATAGCTTGTTCCTCCGTCATTGCTAGAAGTTCTAACTTTGGCTATACTTGACGGATTTTCAAATTTCAAAAACTCATAATTAATTTCTTCATAATTCCAAATCAATGCCATAACTGAAAATAGTTTTCCACAATTCTGCATGCCAAAAGTAATTAAATATGGTAGTTTCAGTAATCTCCGTCTCCCTCCAAGCTATCATTCATTGGTTCGAGCCTCTCCCCCAATAGCGTAACTTCTTCCTCAGCACAATCCCTTGCTTCCCTGCGACTGCGCCGTAAATCTCAGATCCTTCTCGAACAAAATCATGACGTCACCAAGAATCTCAGCTCATCCAGCCTACTTGCATGAAGTCTGCGTCATCCGTGCCTACGTCATGAATATACACGTCACAACTATGACGGCCATATCTTTATTCACATATACCAATACAGCCACCGTGGTCTCAGTATGATTCAATTTACGGGGGCAGTACCATCCCGGCATTTGCCCGAAGACGAAGTGGGAAACCACGGAAAACCACTTCGAGGATGGCCGAGGTGGGATTCGAACCCCCTCTACTCATTTGGAACACCCGAGGCTGAGTAGACCCCGTTCCAGTCCTCATACCACTTTTCAAATTTCGTGGCAGAGCCGAGAATCGAACCCAGGACCTCCGGGGCGGCAGCTAACACACCCAATTATACGGAGCTGAAATACCATGATGCCCAAGCCCCTAAATGAATCAACAACTTTTTAGCGGCCGATCCTGAGCTACGTCTGCCGGCTTCATCTGCTATTTTTTTTTTTTTGATGTAGCATTCATTTACATTATAATTCACATCTTTAGGGACAGATAGCCTGGATGTTAGTCTCCACCACCACCCCATTATTAAGCTCAGGTGTAAGTACTTTTCTCAGCCATATGAACATATTACTGTAATTCATATACTTTGCCAGCACTCGTGACAGCCCATTCCCCACTGCAGAGTAACAGCCGGCCATTATAATACTGTAGCTGCACACTCAGTGCAGTATAATAAACATGGCATTAGCTTGCATTTGTATGAGTGTGATGTGGTTATTTCATCCCTTAATTAGGCTACATTTATAACAGTCCGCTCCACAAACCAAACAAGCCCACATCGACTCACATGTGATCAGACGCGGAGGGGTTGGAAATAGGATGTATTTAGAAACATTGACGTGACTATAAAATAAAGATCTTGCCTGAGTAGGTGTAGGTTGGGACGATCGCTCGACATCTCATGCAATACTTCAGTATCTATTTTCTTGCTTTAGCATCAATAGATAATAGTTTATCCTTACATATATACCCAATCAGCTTTTCAACATACAGTCTAGTCTGCAAGCCACTGTAGGCGAACAAGTAACCACCATGGTCCCCTATTAGCAGTTGGCACTGCGGCCTCCTCTACTTCTATGTCCCTCACCTAGAAATCATTCAACACTGAATCCAACCATCATCTCCTTGGTCTACCTCCCTCTATAGCCAAGCTCAATAACCTCTTGGGGAACCTTACCTTCCTCATTTTCATCACATGACCCCACCATCTCAGTCGGCTCATATGAACAGCCTCAGCTAACGTGTTAATTTCTAACTTAGATGTTATCTCTTCACTACGAGTAACCTCTTGCCATTTCTTCTATTTCTCCCACCAATCATTCGTGCTACCCTGATATCAGTTACCTTCAGCTTATGTATGAGATATCATGAATCTTCCCAGCTTTCATTTTCATACGACAAGGTTGGGTTTAATACTGAACGATGTGGAGAGAGGTTTGCCACTATACTAACTTCTTTCTTGCAGAATGCTGTAAATCGCAACTGAGAATATACTGCTACAGCTTTTATGCACCTTGACTACTTCTTAATCTTTTAGTATCCTTCAGTAAAATCTTTTTCGCAATTTGGCGAAGCTCTGAGAAACATTATGACTTTATCTGTACATGAAATAAATAGTCAAGCCAAAAATAGAGCCCGCGATTTTTTAGTCAAGCGCCGACACTGTACCACTGATCCACCGCGAAAGCCATCTTGAGATGGCATATCATACAGTACTTAACGTCTCGAGGGACTATGATATCAATTGGAAACATTTTCAAACAATCAGGGGCCATTTCTGCTGAGACGTAAGGCCACAATTGAGGTCGTTGGTGAATTTAGTTCTTGGTTCCAAGTAGTTACAATAGTAAGGCAAGATTGTAAACTTTCACTTCTACAGTTCGTTTTGTACACTTACCGACACATAAATTGAGCGGGCTGAAAAATCCGAAGTTCAATATTCCGGTGACGAGCATTGTCCCCTTCAACGATGACGTTGTAGTTCTTAGTTCAAATGTCAGGGGAATGACATATAACTCATATTGAAGTTAGCATCGGAACGTGTGTATCAACGAGTGTGTGAAGCAATTAGCTAACACAGTTTGCTGTAAATAGCCTTAAATATGAGTGACGTGGAAGTAAGCTAGCAATTACAATTATAAGTTCCACTCTTCAATACAACATTGTTTTCATTTTTTATATCTTTGATGATGATGTCAAAATGAAAACAAGAAGTTCCGTGAAGAACTATACAGCCTACTTTTCATGCCAATGATTATTCTACAGAATATGAACCTATCTAGAATAATGACGAAATTAAGTTGGTAATATAGAAATATCTAATTAGTTCAAAATATACCTGGTATAATGTAGCCTAATAGAGCACTACAGTTGGCAGCCCTGGTGACTGAATATATTCTTAGTTCCATCTCTTAAGGTACAGAATACAAAATTTGGTTGAAGTCCAATGGACGTTACATGCAGTTAGACACTGGATCTATCAGCACGCGTAAAAGCATGTTGCCAACAATGTCATGCGTGTGCTGGTCAGAAATAATCTGAAATATTATGATATCTTGTTGTGCCAATTTTGGATGAAATCCATTTGTTAGTATAGAAGTTACATGTATTTTAAAATTGGACATATCAGCAGGCATATAATCATGTTGGCAGCACTGCCTTGTATTAATTACTCCAAATTAATCTAGAATGTCAGGTGCTATACGTGTGCAAAGTATAGAGCTGTTGGCTTGCATACTTTCTGATATATTGATATTAGGGTAAAAAAATATAGACAGCATTTATTAACAGTTGGCAGCCCTGATTGCTCTTAACGATACTTATATTCATATCTGTTATGGTACACATAGCACATACGAAATTTGGTTGAAATCCAACTGATAGTATAGAAGTTACATGTATTTAAAAATTGGTACTATCAGCAGACTTATAATCATGTTGGTAGAACTGACGTATATAAGTAACTCCAAATTAATCTAAAATGTCAGAATATACGTGTGCATAGTTTAAAGCTGTTGGCTTGCATACTTTCTGATATATTGGTATTTGGATAAAAAAATAGAGAGAGCAATTATTAACAGTTGGCAGCCCTGGCTGCTCTTAAGAATACGCTCAGTCATATCTGTTTATGTACAGATATTACATACAAAATTTGGTTGAAATCCAATTAATAGTGTAGAAGTTGTATGCATTTAAACATTGGACCTATCAGAAGGCTTACAATTATTTTGGCAACACTGCCATGGTTGGCCTCCTGGAAATTAAACTGAAATAGTCTTATCTACATGTGTGCCAATTTTGGAATAGCTCTCATGCATACCTTGCAGGATATCCAACATGGAGCTCAAATTTCTAGAGCGCTTTTTCAGCAGTTGGTAGCACTGACATCATTTACAAATATGGACGTGAGATATTCCGGTGCACATCTTTACTCATACTAAATTTGGTTTTGATTGCTGCAGCCGTTTAGGAGTTGATAGGGGGGGGGCACACATACAGCCAGACAGACAGACAGACAGAAGGACAGACAGACAGACACACATTTTCCCCGGAGCGATCTCATAAGTCTACTTTTTCCTCATTTTTGCAAAATGTGAAAAGTAGGCTAACAATGATGTATTGAAGATTGGAATTTATAATTGTAATTGTAGATTTCAATACGGGCAAGGAATGGTAATTATGACATAAGTCATAGACATACATAACGTGAAGCTAGGAGACTAATAGAAGTGTTATGCCAGTCAGTCCGTAAAGTAATGTAGCCTAATTGGTATGGACTCACGGACTCTTCACAGTTGATAGGTGGCTGCCTCGAATCCACTTGGTATGGTTTTTTGTTCACTCAATCGACACCATCAGCGTGCAAACAAATCAGATTGCAGGTTGCACCCACCAAGCTTATTATACACTGATAGATCTTTCTACCGACAACTCTGGCACACCAAGGACCTCACACCTATGAGCGGGTAGTTGCCCTCGATGAACAAGGAATTCTAACCACAACAGAAGCTGGACAATGCAACGACATTCCAGAGACTACGGCGACGCGTTATATAATACGTTTTCGAGAATCAGGAGACTTAAGCCGACGTGCTGGCTCAGGTTAGTGGCAGTTTTCGACCCGAGAATAGGACGATCCAGGACAATCACTTGATCGCTGAGTCTCTTTCGACCTCATTCATGAACGCCGTGCAGCTACGCCAGGTCACGCGCTCTCCTATCAGCTGGGTTCAAAGGGCGGCCCTGATGTGCCTGAGTGAGGCAAGGTTGCAATCACGAAGAGATGCTACGAGTAGGAACCAAAAGCTCCCTGATGAGCAGAGGGAGTACCGCCTTGCGTTTGCCGAGGACAACATGCTATATGATTGGCCGAATGTTATATTCTCCGTCAAGAGCACGTATTCCTAAGGCAGGGGTGTTTCGCCCCTTTGGAACCCGACAAAATCCAGCACACGTGGCCGAGCATCGGCGTTCTGGCCGTGTATGTGTTGCGTGTTGGGGTTAAATGAGCTCCCGCAAGATAGGAATGTTGCACAGAATCGAGCAGTATCCACACGGACACGCTCTCACCGCCGGGAAATATGTGCACATTTTAGAGAATATTATGGTCCCTTAAGTTCGGGTGCTTCATCCCGCTGGTGTTACACAATCCACACGTCCCGATTACTTCAGGAATGTTCGCAAGGTAAGGTCAGGTCGAGCTTATCGACTGGCCTCCCTGTGGGGAAGACTTTGAAACACATCGAGAACATGTGGGCATAGACGAAGAGAGTGAGTGATCTGGCCCGACCCTGTACCAGATGCGAATGTCACTCTGTGGGACGAGGTGCCATGTAGTGACAATACGTATGATTCTGCCCAAATCGATATTATGGCCACACGCCAGGAAGAGGTCGTGTTGTTCTTACTGAGACGACCACACAACGGCCCTTTTCAGTAATGGCATGTTACAACAAAGGAGGTTACGTAATTCACCCTATGTTAGAACAAAAATTAACCGGCGAAATATTTCCAACACTAAAACATCTGGTCTAAATTTACTACAATGATGTTACGTGAGATAATATTTCTGTACCTTTCTCGCGGTCAAGTTCTTGAGTAGACTCCATTTCCGTTGATGAATTTCACTGCTGGGGTCGGAACCACAGACTTCTCCTCCTTCATCATCCCATGTTGTTCCAGAATAAAAGTTGTCCGTCTCCTCGATCTGCTGTTGCCCGAACGTAAAATCATCTCCTTGTTTTCACCATTCAATTCGATAATCATCTTGAAGAATGCCGAACTTAATACTAATTAATTACCTGTCCGCCACCCGTAATTAATGTTCCCTCAATGGTGCTTAGCTGGCCATGGCCCTCATGCTTTAGGATTTGTCACAAAAATTAAGGACAGATTTCAAAACGAACCACTTTGGAAACGAAGTAATAAAGCTTGTAGTTTTCCTTGACCGTAATCCCACGATCATCAGCTAAGGGACCTCCATTTTAAAGTGAAATCCCAAACACAGGAAATGATATTTCACTTCGAAAACCTCACATGCATTGACGGAGAATCGAACCCCGTCCGCCTTGCTGAGATACAAGCAGCTTTACCACTGCATTATCACGCCCCACACTTCGGAAACATGTCACATGCAACTTGAGATCACAGCTGCATGAGTAAGTACAAGTCGGGGGCTTTTCCTTTGTTATAATTATATTTTCGGATTTTCTTTCCTTGTCAAATTCATTGTACGCCCTTTGCTTCAGTATTTCCTATATCTACATAGAAATGAAATGAAATGAAAATCCACAGCCTGCTTCCAGTCTCCGACCGGGTCAGGAATGGAATGAATGAAGCCCCCATCTAGCGGCGAGGATATGAACTGTGCCGGCTGCCGAGGCCTGACGCACTCCTCTGGGGCAATGATTAAATGAATGACAGATGAAATGAAATGATAGTGGAGAGTGTTGCTGGAATGAAATTTTGACAGGGAAAACCGGAGTACCCGGAGAAAAACCTGTCTGCCTCCGTTTTGTCCAGCACAGATCTCACATGGAGTGACCGGGATTTGAACCACGGACCCAGCGGTGAGAGGCCGGCGTGCTGCCGCCTAAGCCACGGAGGCTTCGCATCTACATAGAAATACCTGTATATATTTTGCTTTTCTTCGTTTTTCAATTTCTTTAGTATTCATAAACTCCTCTCGAAAAGTGGAAAGTATAAGCACTGGACACTCTCCCTTTGTTTGTTTCTTTCCTTTTCTCGTTCTCCTTTCTTTCTTTCTTTCTTTCTTTCTTACTTTTCTGTCTCTTGTACGTTTTGGATTAAGGAGAAGTTTATCACAACCAAATGACACTCGTCGAATATCTCAAGAATTATAGGACTCGTAACTCGTCCGTTATAGTTTATCTTCCATTTTCGCTTTAGACACGTTCCATGTATTAAAGATAAACTTAAGCCTATATATTAACCCGTATCACCACGTTCATGGAATTGTGGATACACGCACCATCATCAGTTTTGTCAAAAAATGTTTCAACGACTGAGCTGGTTGCGGGGTCTCTCAAAGGGGATGCCCCGGAACACATTTATATCACTGAACAACGGATTTTGTCCCTGAATGGTGGACTACTGGAGCAGTTAACCAATCAAGTGGAAATTTGGAACTATGCAAATCATTCTCTGGAAGCTCCCAGATATAAGGTCCAATAGGAAGCTATGCAGTTAGTTGACTGACTGAAAATCTCCCTGTAATAGAACTAGGCAACACTAAGAAATGACTTCTAATACGTCAACATAGGGTCCATTCCATCTTCATTAATAAATAAGTTGAGGAATACATTTGTACGAGAATACAAAGAAAGTATCTTCTGAATATGTATGTGACTTTAGAGATAATATTCCAATAATCGTAGTTCCTCAAAACTTAAGTCAAGTTTTCGGTTGTCACGTAACAGCTGTAACTTTTCTGAGTGTTTTATATGTCGTCTGACAAAACTTAAGCGTCAGTACCAACAGTCAATAGGTCCGTGGAAATCAGGTCTACGAAACTATTTTTCTTAAACCTGCGAGGAGAGTTCATATGCACAGCATAACAAGCGAGAGAAATCTTCAGCCTCTACAATTTTAAAGCTATTCCATGCTCGATATAAATCACGCAACCGCATGGTGAAGTCGTATTAGAAGTTGTAAAATAAATCAAGTAAGTGTGATTCCCTCTAAATACTAAACAGTGGACGCTTTGTTACACCTTATATATTGCCTAAATCATTAATACAGAGTATTATTTAACTTCTTGGATTTGATTTAGGAGTCAATATATTATTTATATTACTATTATTACTATTATTATTATTATTATTATTAATATTGTTATTTATTGATGAGTGTATGCTTTAGCAGGCAATGCATAGTACCACACAGTAAGAGTGTGTTAAGTATTGCAACCACCTGAATCTTCTTCGCATTATGGTTTCACTCAGTCATTCCGACACAGAAAAGCAGCATGTCTTGTCCTCTAGATCGTGAAAAGTTTGCTAAAGGAACTCAGAGGGATTACATTATGGGTTTTATGCACAACGTCAAAGTGTCTCCCAGATCGCCAGGGACATGGTTATTAACGTAAATGTATTATTCAGGCACAACCGGGAGAGTTAGCCGTGGTTGTTACGGCATGGCTGCAGGCATTCGCTCACATTAGGGAGGTGAGGAGGTTCGAATCCCCTCGCCGGCAACCTTGAAGATGGTCTTCTGTGGTTTCCCATCTTCCTTCCAGGCAAATGCCAGGGTTGGTCCCTAACTATAGGCCACATCCACTACCTTCCAATTCCTCGTCCTTACATTCACACTTTCCTCCCCAGACAACACTCCACACGCGGCAGTACTTGTAGGTCACCTCATGGGTGTCCGCATAGAAGCAGCTACAAACTCTGGCGAGCCGTATGTGTCCTCGGACACTCCCGGCACTAAAGGACATACGCTTAAAAATGCAGGCACAATATGCACTACTGTATCATCTAATTTGTAAAAACGATTAAGTGGCTCACGAACACTTCACTCCGCATAAAATGTGTTCATCCTTGTCTACTGATCATGTATAAAACATGCGATATATCATTATTATTATTATTATTATTACTACTAGTATTATTACTATCAGCGTTACATAAACTTTCACATCCATTTAAATCCACACTGATACTCAACTTCGAAATTGCAAAAAAAAAATCAATAAAAATTAATAATTGCCTCATAAATGGCTTGAATTGCAATTTCAAGTAAATTACAAGATTTATTAATACTAATGAAAATAATTAACAACTTGACCAATACTCATCTTAATCCCCGGGTAAGTTTAGGAATACTGAAAGATCGGGCTCGTGCATAGGTCTTACCCAAACCTCCTAAAACGCAAAAAAGATAAGAAGGGTAACTACACACATCTTACTAAAAGAGCTGTTCTATGAAATTTAAATTTATTCTACAGCCTGAAATTTGTCACACATAACTCTAATTTAGAACACAAAATATAAACATTTACCCTAAGAATTTAAGCCTGGCATTGACTAAGCAATCCTCTATGCTGTAGCTTCCCAGTACCCAAAGATGGGGTCATTTCTCGCAGCACTACTACTGTTGGCAGAATCGCCAAGTCCTCTCTCACGTTTGCGATATAGCGAAACTTGGTCGCAGATTACGCATGATGCTCGTAGGCTCATCAGAACCCCAGTACCGACACAGTCTTTCTTACAAAGACGCACTTGCTCAAAGCACAGTAATATGTGTTCTGGCCCAACAGCCATACACACAGTCCGAAATAGTTGTCTATCACTTAACATCCAAGTTTCGACTCAACAGCCATGAATACACTTCATGGTATAGAAACCAGATCTGAAATAAGTCCTCCGCCCAACAGCAATAATCAAAATACTGACAATCTTTCAGAAAATAAGTCCTGGGTCACTAACAACATTCACAATGCACAGCACAGAAAATGTCTCGCCTCGACAGCCATACACACAAACCGAAGTGCAGAGAAGGAGTCTTGAAATAATCCCCAGAATTACGTACGATACGACCTTAAAGATCCGAGGAATTACTTTCTTCCGCCACTTATACAAACCATAGTTCTTTGCCACAGTCAACCAATCGTGATCTCAGTATATCTTGGTGTAATTGACGTTGCTAAGACTGAAACGTTCCGGTTCCGGTTTGAAATGTTCTAGAGTAATGTAGTTCTCCTCAATATACTATAGATAGCACACGTGTAACCCTGTAAGATGAATGCCTGTTCGCGTCTATTGATCCTAACGTACAGAAGGCTGATAAAATGAACCAGTACGATGATCGAAATATGTTGGAGTAATTCCTTTAATAATTCATGAATTATATATGGCGTATGAACATATTTGTTAAATTGTAATTTTTCAATTTCATGCGTTCATGAAAATATTGCTAGAAGAATTGTATGTGTTATCTACTTCTATAATGATACAAATGGCACGGAAGAAACTGGACCACCTTTCAGAAATGAAAGAATTCGTGCACACGACTTTCCTTAAAATTTACTCCTGCGACTCCTCACAGAAAATGCTGCCTCTATGGGAACGGTCATAATTATTCGATAATATCGGCTAAATATACTTATGCGTAATTTTGATAGTTGTGTAGTGATGATTGTTGTTTTATAGTTCAAAACATCAAGGTCATATACCCCAATTGCCTAGAGTAGCTATCAACAAATGATGATACGAAAGTTAATTTCTAAGAATTAGTTCCTTGAAAAATAAAATAACCTATTTTCATATACACCCATGAAATGTAAACTGAAAACCTTGAAGCAGTGGCTTTCCAATACCACACGTCATCGCACATGATTGTGGTGATCGCTGCGGACAAAACAATAGCGCGATTCGTCACTGCTCGAAGAGTGTTTGTTGGAGTTACGATCAAAACACTTTCAGATCCCTCTGAGCGAAACTGGGGACGAAAATCACTAGGGTATGTGCCCACTACGAGCTCCAATACGGTGCTGAATTCTTCAAGACGTGGAGTCAATAATGCTCTGGTCATTTCCTGAGGAATTGTGCTCCATGCTTGCTGCATTGCACGGGTCAGTTGGCCCAGAGTTGTGGTGGCTGAGGTAAACTGGCCATCTGTCGACACATCAGGTCCCACACATCCTCTTAAAAGCTGAGGTCGGGGATCTGGTGGGCCATTGGGAGGTTGTAATGTCTTGAAGGGCTTTCCTACAGATGCGTGCTGTGTGAACGTGGGCATTATCCTGCTGAAATATCCCATTTGCAATGTTTGCCATCATGGAGAGCAGTCTTATAATTTCACATTAAGGCCAATAGTGCCCGGCGTTGGCCGTGAATGCCTGTCGACAATAAGTTCTGGGCGTCCCTTCTGTCCGATACTTTGACGTACAAGATTATGGCGATCTCTGCGGACAAAACACAAGTGCAATTCCTCAGTCAAGACGAAACTATGCCAATCGTCGACCCACTCCCATCTTTCTTGACACTATGCTAGCCTTCTACGTCGATGTTGTAAGGTGAATGGAACATCTTCTGCAACAACATGGGCTCGCAAGCCACTTGCACTCATATGATTCCCAACTGTGACGTGACTACGAGTCTGTGTACCTTCATTTAACCACTGCTGCCATACCCACTCTACAGTAGATGCCTGCCAGCCAACACTTGCATCTACAACCTTGAAAATAGTCTGAAAATGGATTTTCTTTGTCAAATTGTATTGAATAGCTCATTGATAAAATGCATCAGTATGGCGAATTAAATACTCTGATACATATACACACATCAAAAAAAGTTTTGCATCACCTCGGTTCCAAGAGTTCCGGAACCGTTAAATACAAAGGGAATAGAGATCAACACAAACAACATTTCAGCTCGTTTTATTGCTCATGAGACCCACACATTGCATGTTGTACCATCATACAGCTAGACTTTCAGCATTTGTGGTCCAGATTGCAGTACACACCACTACCTCTAATACCCAGTAGCACGTCCTCTTGCATTGATGCATGCCTGTATTCGCCGTGTCATACTATCCACAAGTTCATCAAGACACTGTTGGTCCAAATTGTCCCACTCCTCAACGACAATTCGGCGTAAATCTCTCAGAGTGGTTGGTGGGTCAAGACGTCCATAAACAGCCCTTTTCAACATATCCCAGGCATGTTCGATAGGGTTCATGTCTGGCGAACATGCTGGCCACTGTAGTCGAGCGATGTCGTTATCTTGAAGGAACGCATTCACAAGATGTGCACGATGAGGTCGAGAATTGTCGTCCATGAAGACAAATGCCTCTCCAATATTCTGCCGATATGGTTGCACTATGGGTCGGAGGATGTCATTCAGGTATCGTAAAGCCGTTTCGGAGCCTTCCATGACTACCAGTGGCGTACGTCGGCCCCACATAATGCCACCCCAAAACATCAGGGAACCACCGCCTTGCTGCACTCGCTGGACAGTGTGTCTAAGACGTTCAGCCTGACCAGGGTGCCTCCAAACACGTCTCCGACGATTGTCTGGTTGAAGGCATATGCGACACTCATCGGTGAAGAGAACGTGATGCCAATTCCGTGGGGTCCATTCAGCATGTTGTTGGGCCCATCTGTACCGCGCTGCATGGTGTCGGGGTTGCAAAGCTGGACCTCGCCATGGACGTCGGGAGTGAAGTTGCGCATCATGCAGCCTATTGCGCACAGTTTGAGTTGAAACACGACGTCCTGTGGCTGAACGAAACGCATTATTCAACATGGTGGCATTGCTGTCAGGGTTCCTCCGAGCGGCAATCCGTAAGTAGCGGTCATCCACTACAGTAGTAGCCCTTGGGCGGCCTGAGCGAGGCCTGTCATCGACAGTTCCTGTATCTCTGTACCTCCTCCATGTCCGAACAACATCGCTTTGGTTCACTCTGAGACGCCTGGAAACTTCCCTTGTTGAGAGCCCTTCTTGACACAAAGTAACAATGCGGACGCGATCGAACTGCGGTATTGACCTTCTAGGCATGGTAGAACTACAGACAACATGAGCAGCGTACCTTCGTCCTGGTGGAATGACTGGAACTGATCGGCTGTCGTACCCCCTCCGTCTAATAGGCCCTGCTCATGCATGGTTGTTTACATCTTTGAGCAGTTTTAGTGACATCTATGAACAGTCAAAGGGACTGTATCTTGGATACAATATACACAGTCAACGTCTATATGCCGGAGATCTGGGAACCGAGGTGATGCAAAACTTTTTTTGATGTGTGTATTTTTTGTGTTTTATAATTGTGTTATAGATAGTAACATCATCTTATGTCAAACAAATTTTCCAGTGCTGGAGATGTGTTGATGGGAGGTATCTCGGGCCACGGTAGCGGTTTTGAAATTTGAAATTGTGGCCCCATATTTTATCACAATGTAGTGACCGTGAAAACTTGTTTTAGAGGCAGGTGTTTAGAGTTTTTATACTGTTATGAAATGCAACCTGATGAAAGCTAGGGAGAACCGATATTATGAATGTTGAAATTGCTATTGTAAAGCAAGCTAAATGAATAAAACCACGTCCAGATGAATATTGACAGATCTTACTGACAAGGGGACCGCACCTCCCCGCAATCACAGATTTCGTCCAAATTTATTGTTTGGCCAGAAATGAAAGTAATAGAAGTGGGAGATTCAGATGGCCACACGTTTAGAAGGAAATAGCAATTTTTGGCGCAGGTCGGGTGAGGTATGAGCCACGTATGGTTTCTGTTTTTCTATAGCAACTTTAAAATAACCCTGCATTTCTAAATCTGCGGCGTTTATAGCGTGTGCAAGATGCCGAGAAAGTTACTTCCCCTGTTTTTACGATGAATATCGCGCCAGCACGTGTACATCATTAACTGTAAAATGTACCTAATGTTATATACGACGCTTTCATGTACGCCTTAATTGCAATGCCTTTCTGGTAATTTATTTGCCATCCCAATTTTCCTATGCCTTTCCGTTTCGTGAATTTTATGTAAATATTAACGGATACAATATATTGAGCATTATTTCGATTAATTTGCAGTGTAAGTAACGTACAAATTAAAAATAAAAACAAGACAAAAAGTTTCCTCATTTGGACTCGATCCCACGACCCTCGGGCTACCGTTCTGTACTCTTTCCGCAGCGCCAACCGCTGCCTGGAAACTGCGCTAACATACGTGGCTCATGCCTCGCCCAACCCGCGCCAAAAATGCTGGTTTTCTAAACGCTTGGCCATCTGGTGCTCATACGTCTGTCATTTTTATTTCTGGTCAAGCCCTGCATATATCATACATTTGGACGAAATCGGTGATGAGAAGTAGGCGCGGAATAAAGGCATTGTGTGAAGCCGCAAATTATGTGGAGTAGATTATGACAGGTTATATTTATCAAGCTGGATGGAAATAAATGCTGATTCAATTTATGAGATGTTATGTGTTACTTGAAGAGAGAGATTATACAGTGCGTAACGAAAATCTTGTTTTAAAAATGAATTATATGAATATTACAGAAGCTTGGTTAAATAAAATTGCACAGTAGTGTGAAGTACTACGTGAGTGACATAAAAAGTGATTTATGAAGCTGTGAGGACTTAAGTTGGTTTATTAATAATGAATTTGAATGTGCAAATGAAGAATTATCTTATGTTGTGGGTATGAAGCCACAGATCGCAGGATATATGTGATTAATGTTGAAGGCTAAATCAGTTGACAGAGCTGTTACTGGAGTATTGAGTGTTGTGTACTAGAGTATAAGGTGTTTATTACGAAAATCAAACAATATGATAGAAACGCACAAGGATAAAAGAAACGTAATTGATTTGAAAGACATGATAAAGTATGTTTTCGTATCAAATTGAAATCAAATTAAACCAAGCATATCCCATAAATAAAATACAGCAAACAAAAAAGTACCGAAGTAAATATCACCAGCTGAGGAATAAAATACCATAATAATCTAGAGAATTTCTTAGACATTTGTAACCTAAATATAAGACTTAACTGATTGCGATACTTTCTGGAGGAACAGCTGATGAGCTGCCAACGTTGTGACATAAAGATTATTCTTGTATATATTTTCTTGTATATTATGTGTTGTTGTTGTACAGCTTAGGTTTGATTTTCAGACGCGATGTTTTGTAGGATATTTTGTACAGAATTTAGCTATCTCAAATTAGTAAATAAATTCAAACGCTGGAAATCGTACCATCGTAACATGGATTATTTTTATTTTGTTTCTTTGTTGGATCATACTGAACGTTCTGGAACGTTAGGAAAGGAGCAAAGTAATTACATCTTATAAGTAATAGATAATTTTATTTGCGTGGGGTCCTCTTCTCTTACCATTCCTTAGCTTGTATTTTCGGTATGTTTCTGTTGATAGGACGTCTTGAGGGGATACTAGGACAGCACTGTAGGATTTAATTTATTTCAGGAGTGTGTATTGCTTATTAAACATGTGGACTAGCCACCAGTATAATAGTAGATTCTTAACTTTCCTTTTATTAATTAGCATGTGTTTGGGATAGTTTAATAATCACACCCAATCCATACAAGATGCCCTGAGAGTAATCCTCTCGTGCGGGAACTAGCTCAAATCCATGTGTGTGGTGATATGTATTTGAATTGTGAAGGGATCTCCCGAGGATTGATTTGGCCTTCGGCCCTGTGGTATATCTGGCACAATATGATGATAGGTTGTGTTGCTTCTTCACGGAACTACTTGTTAGACTTTAAATATTTTTTTAAAATATATTTGTACATCCCCGAGTCTAGTTTTATTTTGAATCAATGGAGGTCTCAAGTGGGATTGTATGAGGAATTTCTTTGTGCCAACTATTAAAAAGGATGGCTATTTGTCACTTGTAAGACCTATTCTGGAATATGCCTCGGCGGTTTGGGATCCATATCAAGTAGGGCTCATCAATGAGTTGGAAATGGTACAAAGAAAGGCCGCTAGATTTGTGCTCAGTGACTTTAATCCCAGGAGCAGTGTGAGCCGTATGTTAAAGAAACTTGGGTGGGAATCACTGGAGGCTAGGAGGATGAAATCTAGACTCTGCGCTATGTACAACACGTATACAAATCAACCAGCATGGGGCGAGCTTAGCAAACGATTGGGAAAGCCCACTTACATGGGTAGTAAGGGATCATCCTTTCAAAGTTAGGGCCGACCACAGCGAACAAATTATGGTAAATATTCTTTTGTAAACCGTGCCATTGATAACTGGAACTCTCTACCTGCCGCAGTCTTAGAGCCTTTTCCCAAACATATAGGTGTGTTTAAGAAAAGACTGACTATTTGTGTAAATACTCCAGTTTAATTGTTGTATAATTGTTATTGAATTGTTATGTATAATTATTTATTTGTTATGTATATCCAATTTGCCACCGAGGGACACACCCCCTATTGCAAATAAATGAATGAATGAATGAATGAAGATTGGCTTTATTTCCCAATGGAGTAAGCTAGGTGTCTTTTCTGATTGAAAAATACAAATATGCGTTTAATAATGCAAATTTTGTTTAAAATTTTCAATTTGTTATATTGGGCCATTTCCGAGATTTCTGCTCTATATCATGCTGAATAAATTCAGTTTCAGGACACCCACCATTGCCTCTATCCCGTTAACTTTCGAGATATTTTGTCCTCAATCTATTCTGCTAGATTTTTTAACATGCCAAACAAAATTATTGAAAGCATTATTATTATTTTAGATTTCTGTGTTCATCTTTCCAGGGGACATGCGATGTTTTCTAGCCGGATAATCTCATGCAGCATACAACTTGTGACAATTAAGTTCGGTGAATAGTCCTATACTATCAACATAGATGAACAATGCATGACAGTGACCCTATTGTCCTTCGAAATAGTCCTCTCCCGTAACTATACAATGCTGAGATCGGCGATACATGTCCTGGAAACTTTGGATGGTGTTCAAAAGGCTCGTCACGTGACCGAAAAGTTCAGTGAATGGGTCTATATTACAAACGGATTGTTGGCTTACCTGAAAAAGCAGTTACTGTCCTTCGAAGTTATCCCCGTGGATGGTTATGCACTTCTGAGAATGTCTGTACAAGTCCTGGAAACTCTTTAGGGATAGCATTCAGTTGGGTCGTCACATTACGTTGGATGTCCGAAATGTTCGAAAGCCTCTGGCCCTTCAGGGCTTTTCGGTGACCCTGGACCTGGACCCCGATACACCATAATTTGACACTTGACTTCGCGGTCGTACCTCAGACACCAGGTCTCGTCGCCCGTGACGATGGTTTTCAGATAAGCCATTCCATTCCACAGAACATTCACCCTTCTCACTGCCACCCGCCAAACAGATGTGCATGGTAGGTTGCATAAATTCATCCTTCACACTTCAACCCGCCGAACAGGTGTGCATGGTAGGTTGCATAAATTCATCCTTCTAAACACGCACTGTGTCAAACAGGTCTTACACGTTGCGTTGTGTGTCGCCAATGTTGCCAGGTCGACCGTTCTGACTTTATTCACCGAATGCAACGTGACGAGCCTTTAAACACCATCCCAAACGATGCCTTCTTGCAAAGTTTCCGGGACATGTATCGCCGATCTCAGCATTGCATGGTTACGGGAGGGGACTATTTCGAAGGACAATAGGGTCACTGTCGTGCATTGTTCATCCTTGGTGATAGTATAGGACTATTCACCGAACTTTATTATCACAGGTGTACATCGGTTGTAACATACATAACTCCATTAACCGGGAGTCCTGAATATGTGTCTATATGCGTTTTGACATTTTATTCTTCATTTTCCGTCTAGATGCCTTGTATTATTTGTACAACGCTGACAACTTACAATTCAATAGCAGAAACCACCCCATTCATCAACAATGCGGTCGTAAAACTCATTTTTTTTTAGCCTATCCCATAGTGGGCGACAAAAACAGTGTGCTCATTATAGCACAGGCTAACGAGACATATGTACCCTTGCCGAGAGTATTAAACCCCTTTGCTCATTAGCTCAGTATTATCAACCGTGTCCAAAACCGAAGGTCGCGGATTCGAGTCCTGCATGCGTCGAATATTTGAATTCTCTACCTTCCATCTATATGACTTGTACTCTTTGTACATACATGACCTAATAGCTGAAACAAGGTTGCAGGTTCGTATCCTGGCGCGGTCAGCTGGCATTTGAGGGTGCTCAAATGCGAGGGAGCCGTGTCAGTAGATTTACTAGCACGTAAAAAATCCCCTTCGAGGCAAAATTCCGGTACCCCGGCGTCTCTAAAAGCCAGAGTAGTTAAAACGGACGTAAAACCAATAACATTAATATTATTATTATTATTATTATTATTATTATTATTATTATTATAGCTGAAAGCCTGCGTGATCATCATTGCGGTCGTGAAACTCAAATTCTTAGAATAAATAATATTCGACAAGGCTCATGTGACGTAGGCTCTTTAAATCATAAATGATATATTCTTACACTTTATTCGCTACTAGGTCCTCATCTCGCTGGCAGGGGCCGATAACCTAGATGTTAGGCCCCTTAAAACAACAATTATCATCATCATCATCATCATCTCGCTGGCATGTGTTTTCCAAATAAAGATTAAAACTACAAAGAATTTCGTACGTAAGTGTACGTAAGTAATACGTGTCAATAATAAGTGGGCACATGTCAAAATTCTTACAACCGTAAAGCAACGAATTAGAAAATAACTCTTCTTAATTCATCGTGCAAGACATATACTGTGCGATAAATTGATGGCATCAATTGTAGGCCTACGTATTTACCAGAGTAAATACTCCACACATTGAAAACATATCGTTCCACGAAGTTTCTTACGACATAATATTGATTTTCCTATTGGGGCAGGTGAGATATAGTGTGACATAGAACGTATAGTAGGAGACATTTTACACTAAACGCTTAAATGTGGGTTTTATTCTTTGGTCGACCAGGATACGCTGCAAAACATAGATATTTACTTTCGGGACCGTCGTGAATTCACCCTGAAATAATTTAATAGATGTCATAACATTATGCCAACGTTCACCTTACTTCCACATGAAGTACAATTTTATCAATGTTCTTCAATTAGGTGTTGCGTTATAGTTATGCTGTTCCTAGTTATTTGGCAAACGATGACCGTGGGTGATGTCACACTTGACAAAAGATGATCAGCTTATGCTGCCACGCCTTCGTTTACTTTACAAATACCAGTTTCAATGTCTGCATCTGGTCTGTAAAATGGTGTCTTTGGAAATGAGTGGTACAGTGAATAATCACCGCAACAGCAACAAAATTAATATAAATCACATGTCTTCATTGATGGGGAAACTGGTAAGGCTCAATCCTAGTTACTTATCCAAAGTGACGCGGATTATATTGTTGTTGAAACCAGTGATTAATTATTGTGAAGTGAAACGACTGGTCGCTCTGCGTCGGAAAATGTTCACCTTACTAATACGTCAACTGATGGCTGATTCCTTAATCATTCATTTTGACACTTAAAGAATAAATGTATCATACATACATACATACTGTACATATATAAAAAAAATGCGTCTATGAAGGCCTTTCTTCAGGTTGCCAAAATTGGGGCACGATCTGAAGTGTAAGGCGATATTGATGTGACTCCCAGACTAATCCCCTGAGCGTTTCGAACACCGTTGTACAGTGAGGAGTCGGATGTTATCGCGAAGAAGGATAATGCCATTTAATAACAATCCAGGGCACCTCTACTTGATTGTACAAAGTGTATTCATAGCACTGCAGTTGGTTTCCCCAATTTGGCCTTACGTTCAAAGAAAACTATTCCCTACCACCACCACCTTCCAGATTACATAAGACAATTCCAGTATATTAGCTGCAAGCTTTAGAGCTAGACCAGGTTGGTTTGTACAGGCTGTGAGCCCACTCGCTGTTTTCTGACTCCTTGTTGGTAGGCAAAGCGGGCAAACTCTTGCTCGTCCACACTACGTTGAAAATGCATAAACTCGTTGGTTCCGCGATAAAATGAGTATTCAGGCAAACGTTTAGTGGAGAACAGAAGAAATCAACCCACAAAAGAAAGGCATATTCATTTAAATAAACGAGGAAGAGAAATATAAATGAGGAGAACTATCTTCTAAGATGTTTACCGGCTGGCTGCAAAGGTGTACTTCGTTTAACGGCAGTGTAGTCGATTTACCTGGATAAATACAACGGGTATTTATCTAGGCGGGACGTATGATAAATGCATATTTTACCGCAAATTCAAGAAATTTCTTACACAAAGGGCGCAGTAATGGGGACAGTCTATTCTTCTTTGAGCCAAAACGTTTGCCAATTTGCATTACAGCGGCAAACAAATGTGTCCTCTTATACTTTCGAAGGATGTCATTAATTCGATGATTGACGGTACTGTATTAAAGGGCGGAACAGCGAGATCATACCAACTCACAGCAATGCGGTCGGTACTGGTAGTTGAATATTATGAATGTGAGGGATGTGAGAAGCTCCCTTCACATACTGTTTGCACTCTTTCGGTGATGCAGAACTGCAGATACTGTAAACGTGCTAATTAATAAATGAAAAAAACATTAAAAAGTGACGGTCAGTCTGAAAGACTAGACTTTGTATCATTTTAAATGCTACAAATGCTGAAAAATGTTAGAGAGGTTAGAGGCTTCTCGCTTCGCTCGAAGCCAAAGATTCTTGACATGTTGGAAAATTATCTGCATAATACTTATCTTGCTTATCTTGTTTCAAATTACTTGCGAATGGCAAGTGCAAACCAAGGGCAAAGCAAGGTCAAGCGCGGGGGATGCCGCACGCTCACCAGAGCGCGCGGGGACGTGCCCCTTCCATCCAGTCTAAAAACACTTATAGTGGGCGATGTATTGAAGATAGAGATATGCTCTCGCGGACTTTTTGTAGAACTTTTCAGGCTGACCAATGCTTCTCATAGTATATTGATATTTTTAACGGTTTGCCCAGCGTAAGCTTAAGAAGCGGACGGACGCCAAGTTTGTTTTCGACTTTTTCACTGAAATCGTTCCTGCTTGGCTTCATTTGATCATACATAAATTATTTTCGACAGAATCTTTCCTCAAGATATCCTTTGCAGAATGGTGAAAACCGCATCAAAATCCATCCAGTGGTTCTCGATATTACCCGTGACATGCAAGAATCGGGGATTTTTGTCTTATACTAACGAAGTAGAGATTGACGGGGAACACATGCACCAAGCGGTACTATGACGTCACACACCTCAGTGCATCTGGGTACATTTCGTCCCGTCGCCGTAACGTAACGCCAGATCCCAGCGTAACGACGAAGTCGACAAGATCATTTAAAATGATAAAATAGAAATTAATAGCTCTTTGGATATGATGAGAAATGTGAGAATCCCTTTTTTCTGTCTTGGGTGGTTTGGAATTCTCTATTTACTATAGAAAACTGTTTGTATGGTTGTATATAACGATTGAATATTCAGTCGGTCACTACGTTAAGGGGAGTCTAATTTATTATCGTGAACTGTTAAGATTAATATAATGTGCACGAATACTTCCCAAGGTATAAAAGACACGGATAGTCAGTCTGAAAGACTGTACTTTATATCATTTTAAATGCTAGCAACCGAGTACCAATAAGGCAGTGCACGAACAGAGTTTCAAGATTCTATTTTGTTTCTTCACTGCCTACTTGATTGATCTTGCACTGCCTTCTTGAAACTCAGTTCTTGCACTGCCTTCTTGGTACTCGGCTGCTACATCGTACTATGACGTCACACACTTGATTGCATTCTCGGAACATTTCGTCCCGTCACCGTAACGTAACGCCAGACCTCAGCGTAACGACGAATGGTAAAATAAATACACAAATACTTTTACAAACGTACACTGCATGACACAAATGAAAAGTCAATCATTACAGAGAATCTCTCAAGGAAACACAGAGCTATGTTTGTATTGGTTTGTTTCAGGCAGACGCTGTATCATAAAAATCTTGCACTTCTTCCTTCGCCAGAGCCTCCAGAAATGGTAAACACGCTTTTCTCATTCGGCTTCACCATGGAGTTCATGTCGAATTAATGTTTTCTACCTCTGAATAAAGTGTCACTGAATTCAAAACACAATGTGCCATTAGCATACCCTCACAAGAACCGCTCATGGTCATGTAAAGGCAAGTGCCAAACTAACTTAACTCACTTAATACTTCTCAGTGCTCACTGCGACACTGTTGAGCATGGAGACTTCATATTTTAGTGCTGTACTGGCTACAATTACTCCTTTATTTGGTAGATATACTTCAAGATGTATAATTTGGCTAAACAGTATCTAAACCAGACTGACACATTGGTGTTAAAAATGTGAGAGGAAAATAGACAGTGGAGATTAGTTGGTTTCCTGAGGAACATAACAAATATTGTTTCTTCTTTTTCCTTTTTTTCTTTGCGGCGAGGACAAGGAAGTTCATGTACAACAGATCGCTAACCATTCTCTCTCACTTCTATTCCATAGTTATCAATGCACAGTGCAGGGCGTCAAGACTAACATAGCCTGGGCTCGACGTTGATATTCTCATACGGAAGCCGAAGGACATGTACAGCATTACCTAAAGGCAACGCTTAGCTTGTCAGCTACTCAGACAAGTAACATTGCATCTGCTAGGCTATGTCGGTCTTGGGAATGTTAGTTTCATTTTCCAAAGTGTTAAATACGCCATTGTAAATTAAACCCACGCCTACGCAAAGGAGGAACCGAATATGTCCGAAAGATTACCTACTCTGTGAGCTTCAGTGCAGTGAGAAATAGTAAACATTTAAGACGAAAAAATGTTCCCACTGGTTTCTCTATTTACTCTTAATTTTAATAGAATAAGTAATTTATTAAAGAAGATGAGCAATTGAGCGTCCAATATTCCACATTAGTCGATAATGTGGAGCTGTTTGAAAATGTAAGCCGCTTGCGCGGCAGAGCCTGTGTGAAGCTCCTTTGCTCTCTGTAGTATCACGCCTCGGTTCCTTCACGATCCCGTCCAATATCCAGCGTTCACACGCGTACGCGTGGCTACATGGGTGGAAATGAACAGCATTATAGAGCACGGTGATGATGGCGGAATACATCAGCCGACGAATTCTACACGGAGCCGTTCCGACACACAAAGCACCAATTAGAAACCTGCGTTAGCAGGTAGTCGTCGTACGGTGTTACGTGTTGAAGCACCCTGATTATTCACCCTCACCTAGGGAGAAGAATTATAAGAAAATAAGTTGAGCGACGCCATCAAATGATGTAGTTACAATAAGTATCTCGGAACTTCACTGAGCAGCCTTCAGTGTCAAGAGATGAAGCGTCTCGAGTCTTCATGGTGTCTCTCTCACCTTCACGAGATGTATTTTCATTATGAACCTTCAAGAAACCTCCGTTAGCAGCCAATTATCGTACTGTAGCTTACCGAGGCTTTCAAAGTCAGGCGGAGTAGCTTCATTAAGAGTAATAATGAAGTAATAAACCCTCGTCATCACGTGCTATAGTTTTGTTTAATACATCATGAAACTAATGTAATCACTCCATAACACGCAGTGCTTTCACTGTCCCATTACTCATTACCCTCATTATTAGAGCACTGATTTTCAAGCACAATAAAAATGGAAAATATGCAAGTAAATAAGCAGGAAAAATAACACAAATAAGCGCCAAAATAAGCAGAAAAAATACATTAAAATGTACTAAATTATTCGTTTCGTAGAACTTTTACTTCATTCATGACTGTTACAGTATATAAGGAAGGTCATCCTCATATTTTCTGGTGTGAAGCTCCTGCATCTGCGAACGAAGAACGACTTCACATGACGTCACAGGCTCATGCTAAAAGCCCTACAGTTTTTCTACGATGAATTTTTCTTCAGTATCTATTACTTCACCAGAAAGCTTTTTAAAATACTGGCACCGTGTTTTGTGACCCGGATGTTTCAGTAATTCCTGGCTGAAATTGTCAAACGCAATTTTAGTAATGTCGTGAGTTTCTGAAGACAATGTTACTGAAATTTCGTTTATCAGAGAACGTGAATGTTTCGTGAATGTTTCGTGTTTCCTACTGTGTTATAATATCAGGTAATTCGTAGAAACGGTTATGGATGTACTCGATCATTTCTTGGATGCCGTTTTTAGTAAATCATCCCTGGGCTGCATTTAAGGAACACATAACTGTTTTCACGACAATAAATTGTTCCGCGTAGTAAGAAGATGATGATGATGATAATTCTTGTTTAATCGGGCCTAAAATCTAGGTTATCGGCCCCTCCGCGTAGTATAACACAGCCTCTAACCACGAACCTCGTCGATTTAAAATTAGCTGAGGAGAAAAAGAATTTGTTGGAAGCAGTTCAAGGAATTTTTCAATCGTTATCGGTGACTTAAGAAACACTCTCTTTACGCTGGAGACAAAACGATCAACGTCTTCATACTTGCATTCGACAGTTTCAGCAGCACGATGTAAGCTCGTCAGGTGTAGAAATTTAGGGTAAATAACTTTAAATCCAGTTCCTGCTTTAACAATATATGGAGGAGCATCACTGAGAAATTACAATACAAGTCATGGAAAAATGTTGACACAATGAAATGATTTATTCGTTCTAGTATTTGTATATTGAGAATAAATGATCTGCTCTCTGTTTTCATAACACAAACTACAGCACTACACATGCACTGTCCTTCTACATCTG
Source organism: Meconema thalassinum (assembly GCA_946902985.2). Classification (NCBI taxonomy): domain Eukaryota; kingdom Metazoa; phylum Arthropoda; class Insecta; order Orthoptera; family Tettigoniidae; genus Meconema; species Meconema thalassinum. The sequence goes on along the minus strand of OX336389.2, from coordinate 205,830,309 downwards.
TCCCCTTTGATCCATAGAAATCCATATTTCTTCGTGCCCCAGTTTATCCCGAATGTTACTAATTACTTCTTGAAAATACTCTGGCACATATTCTTTACGCAATGTAGGTTCGTCGGGTACTCTTTTGGTAGTGTATTTTTCTAAAAATAACCGAAGCTACAATTTATTAAATTTCCATGACGGAATGTCAAAACCCACTAAAGTTAAACATACGTCTCTAGGAAATGTGTCACGTGAACACGATTGTTCACCTACTTTGCTTGTTATTTAGTTGCTGATATAACTTAGATTTCTTCTCTTCTCTCTCCTTATGTCGCGTTGTATTAATATGCTTCAAAATGTCATATTTTTTCTTTGAAGAGACATTTTTATTCACAAGTGAAACACAATAATAATTTGCCGTCTTCACTAAAAATATTACGTCCAAACTCATTTACGTATACGCGTAACAACGCCGATATAGAGTATTTGTGGTGGTATTTCTTAGTTGAGCCACAGCACCGATTGCACTCACCTTGTTAAACCAACGTCAACGTGTTGTGCATTGTCGCTGTACTGGGGGACCTTGCAGATTAGAATTCAGAGATTCACCCAGCACATGACAACGTGACAATATCTGATTGGACTGCTTGATTTCACAAGATACTTGCCGCAGCGGGAAATCAGAAGCTTCTCCTAATTTTAACAACACCGTAAAATTTCACATCAACTTGGGGCTTCCCCTTTCTAAACTCCTACCAGAGCTATTCTTTTACGCATATGACTGTAGCTGATTAAAAACCGAATCAGATTTTATAATAGACGGCTAGCAGTGAACACATGACAGCTTTGGGTATAATATGGCAGTATTATTCTGTGATGTTGTTGTTGTTGTTTGAGTCTTCAGTCTTTTGACTGGTTTGATGCAGCTCTCCATGCCTCCCTGTCTTGAGCTAATCGTTTCATCTCTACATAGCTACCACACCCTACATCTGAAGCAATCTGTTTAACATATTCTAACCTTGGTCTACCCCTACAGTTCTTGTCCTCAACCCTTCCTTCCATAACTAAGCTTGCTATGTATGTGTCCTACTAACCTATCTCTTCTCTTCATTAGCAGTCGCCAGAAACATCTCTCCTCTCCCACTCGTCTTAATACCTCTTCGTTTGTCACCCTATCTACCCATCTGATCATCATCATTCTCCTGTAACACCACATTTCAAATGCTTCAATTCTCCTCTTTTCTGCTGCACCAATAGTCCAAGTTTCACTTCCATAGAGCGCCACGCTCCAGACAAAGGCTTTCAAAAATGACTTCCCAATACCTAAATCTATATTCGATGTCAACAGATTCCTTTTCTGTAGAAAGGCATTCCTTGCCTGAGCCAACCTACTTTTTATATCCTCTTTGCTTCGTCCATCACTGGTTATTTCGCTTCCTAAGTAACAGAAGCCTCCTACTTCCTTCAGCTTTTCACCTGCCAATTTGATGACCATAGAGGTTTCTGATTTATTTCGGCTGCATTCCAGTATTTTTGTTTTACATTTATTAATTTTCATCATGTATTCATTCCGTAAGACGGAGTCCATACCATTCAAAAACTCATTCAAATCCTCAGGCGTGTCGGCCAAGATGACGATGTCATCAGAAAATCTCAGAGTTGAAATTATTTCTCCTTGAATCTTCACTCCCACTTTAATTTTTTCTACAATTTCCTTCATTGCTTGTTCAATGTAAAGATTGAAAAGTATGGGTGATAAGTTGCAGCCTTGCCTTACACCTTTCTGAATACCAGCTTTTCTCTCATGTCCTTCAGCTCGAATGACTGCTGTCTGGTTTCCGTAGATTGTACATCGCCCTTCTATCCCTGTAATTTATTCCAATAGATTTCAAAATGTCAAACAATTTAGTCCAATCAACGTTATCAAAAGCCTGTTCTAAATCTACAAATGCCATGAACGTTCTGTTATTTTTCCTTATTCTACCTTCCAAAATCAGCCTAAGACTTAGAACAGCTTCCCTTGTTCCTACATTCCTCCTGAAACCAAACTGGTCTTTACCCAACTCCGTTTCTATCTGGCTTTCCATCCACTTGTAAATTATTCTAGACAGGATTTTTGAAGCATGAGTAATCAAGCTGATTGTACGGTAATCTTCACATCTGTCAGCTCCCACTTTCTTTGGTATAGGGATAACAACATTCTTCTTGAAATCAGGGGTACCTTACCTGTCTCATAAATCCTACACACCAAGTGAAATAACCTATTCAGAACTTCATCTCCTATGCAGCGTAGCAACTCAATCGGTATATCATCTATGCCTGGTGCTTTGTTCCTGCTTAAGTCCTCCAATGCTCTGTCAAATTCTGATCTCAATATTAAATCTCCTTTTGCATTCTCATCAATTTCCTCCTCCCTTTCCATTACATGATTCTCAATCTCGTTTCCCTTATACAAACACTCTATGTAAGCTTTCCATCTCTCAACCTTTTCTTCCCTAACTGTTAGAGGCTTTCCATTTGTGTCCTTAATATTACAGCACTTAGTCTTCTTTTCCCCAAAAGTATTCTTAATCCTTCGATAAGCTGTGTCTACTTTTCCTAATTTCAGACAATTTTCTATACCTGCACATTTCTCTTTCAACCATTCTTCTTTCGCTTCCTTGCACTTCTTGTTAACCTCATTTCTCAGACGTCTGTATTCTGCTTTCCCCTTTTTATCTCTTACATTCTTGTTTCCGCCTTTCATCCATCAATTCAAGTATATCCTGAGTGATCCACGGTTTTTTACCTGTTCTTTCTTTCCTACCAATGTTTTCTTCTGCGGATTTTGTTATTTCATTCTTCAAAACTGCCCATTCGTCTGCAATTGAAGTTGGTTTAGGGTTTTTCATTAGTCCTTTCTTTATACTCTTCTTGAATCTTTCGTTTACATCCTTCACTTTCAGTCTGTCTATTGCCCACCTTTTTGGCTTTTGACTTTTCTTCGGTTTCTTCAACTTTAATCTGCATTTCATAACAACCAGATTGTGGTCAGAGTTTATGTCAGCACCAGGATATGTTTTGCAAACCAAAATCTCGTTTCGAAACCTCTGCTTGACCATAATGAAGTCGATTTGGTAACGCCCTGTATCTCCTGGTCTCATCCATGTGTATATTCTTCTATTGTGGTTATTGAATAAAGTGTTAGCTATGACCAACTCATGCTCGGTGCAGAATTTCATCAGCCTGCTTCCTCAATCATTCATTTCACCTAATCCGAAATCTCCTACTATCTTCCCTTCTCTGCCCTTTCCTACCACAGCATTCCAATCTCCCATTACTATAACAATTTCATCACCCTTGATATACCTCAGAATTTCATCTATTTCTTCGTAGACCTTTTCAACATCTTCATCATCAGCTTGACTGGTAGGCGTATAGACTTGTACCACTGTGGTGCACGTAGGTTTAGTATTGATTTTTACTACAATAATCTGTTCACTATATTGCTCATAATATTCCACCCACTGTCCGAGTTTCCTACTCAATATGAGACCAACCCCTGCTTGGCCATTGTTTGATTTAGTGCTAATGACCCTATAGACACCTGACCAAAAGTCATGTTCTTCCTGCCAGCGCATTTCACTAATCCCAACCAAATCCAACCTCAACCTATCCATTTCCCTTTCTAAGTTTTCTAACCTTCCATCTCCTAGCAGACTTCTAACATTCCACGCTCCGATCCGTAGAATGTCAGATTTCCTTTTTGTCACTTCTGTGATGTTAACCTCCTCTCGAGAAGTCCCCACCCGGAGATCCGAACGGGGGACTAGTTTACCTCCGGATTGAAATTTTACAAGGGAGGAGGTCAACATCACATGTAATTATGCATAGAGAGGTGCATATCCTCGGGAATAGCATTACGGCTGTAGTTTCCCGTTGCTTTCAGCCGTGCAGCAGAACGCAGTGTAGCCATTAGTTGGCTTATATTATCAATATCTTAACCGTCTACAAGACAAGTAAAGAACTGATTTATTCTGAAAGGCTGCTACTCCCTTTCAGAATAAGTAAAGAGCAATTCTACTAACAAATATACTAACCTTCTACTAACAATTAAATACCAAAATTCTACTAACGAAAAATTACTTAAGTTCCACCAACAACAAGTACTACCACTAAAACAGTCCGTCACCAGGCACACTCACATGCACCCTCACACATCACAGTCTAATGAAACAATGAACTATATCTAATAAACATGCAACTGCCACCTGACACACTCACACACCACAGTCTAATAGATGATGATGATAATAATTGTTGTACAGATGATGATGATAAACAGACCTGACTACTTGGTCATAGGCCCAGATGATGATGATAAACAGACCTGACTACTTGGTCATAGGCCCAGATGATGATAAACAGACCTGACTACTTGGTCAGAGGCCAAGATGATGATGATAAACAGACCTGACTACTTGGTCATAGGCCCAGATGATGATAAACGGCCTGACTACTTGGTCAGAGGCCCAGATGATGATGATAAACAGACCTGACTACTTCGTCATAGGCCCAGATGATGATTAACAGACCTGACTACTTGGTCAGAGGCCCAGATGATGATGATAAACAGACCAGACAACTTGGTCATAGGCCCAGATGATGATAAACGGACCTGACTACTTGGTCAGAGGCCCAGATGATGATGATAAACAGACCTGACTACTTGGTCATAGGCCCAGATGATGATAAACAGACCTGACTACTTGGTCAGAGGCCCAGATGATGATGATAAACAGACCTGACTACTTGGTCATAGGCCCAGATGATGATAAACGGACCTGACTACTTGGTCAGAGGCCCAGATGATGATGATAAACAGACCTGACTACTTGGTCATAGGCCCAGATGATGATAAACAGACCTGACTACTTGGTCAGAGGCCCAGATGATGATGATAAACAGACCTGACTACTTGGTCATAGGCCCAGATGATGATATACGGACCTGACTACTTGGTCAGAGGCCCAAATGATGATGATAAACAGACCTGACTACTTGGTCATAGGCCCAGATGATGATAAACTGACCTGACTACTTGGTCAGAGGCCCAGATGATGATGATAAACAGACCTGACTACTTGGTCATAGGCCCAGATGATGATAAACAGACCTGACTACTTGGTCAGAGGCCCAGATGATGATGATAAACAGACCTGACTACTTGGTCATAGGCCCAGATGATGATAAACGGACCTGACTACTTGGTCAGAGGCCCAGATGATGATGATAAACAGACCTGACTACTTGGTCATAGGCCCAGATGATGATAAACAGACCTGACTACTTGGTCATAGGCCCAGATGATGATGATGATAAACAGACCTGACTACTTGGTCATAGGCCCAGATGATGATAAACAGACCTGACTACTTGGTCAGAGGCCCAGATGATGATGATAAACAGACCTGACTACTTGGTCATAGGCCCAGGTCATAGGCCCAGATGATGATAAACAGACCTGACTACTTGGTCATAGGCCCAGATGATGATGATAAACAGACCTGACTACTTGGTCATAGGCCCAGATGATAAACAGATAAACAGATAAATAAATAATGATATAAGAAAAATGTTGTCGGGTATACCAGATGTGGTTGCAATTATAAAAAAAATATGAATCATAGGAATTGTATTCACATATTCTATGACAAGTTATTTGGTGGTTATTTTATTCTAAATCATAAAATAAGTATGCCAAACGGGATTTTTTTTGAATAAGCATAATTACTATCAAACATCAGTTTAAACTCAGATATTTTTCTAGGTGTATGCCGTGTCTTTTGCGGGGTTTTGCCTAAGAACACCAAAATAGGCTCATCAGTGGTCTCTTGGTGTCCGTGCCCGGACCCCCACAGGAGTAGCGAACTGCACGGTACCTCCCTTCTTATGATGCGCAACTGCGTTTCTTTACTGCGAGAGCCAAGAGCTAAAGCAACCTTTCAATCTTGCATCAGACACAGCATAAACCTAGAAAAATGGCTGTGTTTTTATTCCTTGGCTGTGAAAGCCAATATACCATTAAAACTCAGCAATTCTTCTAGGTTTATGCCGTGTCTTGTGTGGGGTTTCGCCTAGGACACCAAGCTGGCTCATCGGCGGGCTCTTGGTGTCCCCGCCCGGGCCCCCACAGGAATAACGAACTGCGCGCTACCTCCCTTTATATTAGGTGATACTGCACCACTTGACTGCGAGAACTAAAACTCAAGCAGCCTGAACCTCCCTATGAAGGCTTCCAAAAAGATGGTATATTGGCTTTCACGGCCGATGAATTAAAACTCAGCAATTCTTCTAGGTTTTTGCCGTGTCTTGTGTGGGGCTTCGCCTAGGACACCAAGCTGGCTCATCGGCGGGCTCTTGGTGTCCCCGCCCGGACCCCCACAGAAGTAACAAACTGCGCGCTACCTCCCTTTATATTAGGTGCAACTGCACCACTTGACTGCGAGAACTAAAAGCTCAAGCAGCTTGAACCTCCCTATGAAGGCTTCCAAAAAGATGGTATAATGGCTTTCACGGCCGGTGAATTAAAACTCAGCAATTCTTCTAGGTTTGTGCCCGCCGATGAGCCAGCTTGGTGTCCTAGGCGAAACCCCACACAAGACACGGCACAAACCTAGAAGAATTGCTGAATTTTAATTCACCGGCCGTGAAAGCCAATATACCATATTTTTGGGAGCCTTTGTAGGGAGGTGAAAGGCTGCGTGAGTTTTTAGCTCTTGCAGTAAAGAAGGGCAGTTGCGCTTCTTAAGAAGGGAGGTAGCGCGCAGTTAGCTACTCCTGTGGGGGTCCAAGCATGGACACTAAGAGCCCACTGATGAGCCTATCCTCGTGTTCCTAGGCGAGCCCCCGCACAAGACACGGCATAAACCTAGAAACATTGCTGAGTTCCTTGGTCGTGGAAGCCAATATGCCATTACTTAAGCTACTTATAAAGGTGTGTCTTACGGGCTCTACTCATAAGTATACAATACTTAATACCAGGAGTAGACAGAAGAAGCACTGGACTCAGAGGTACTCGAATCATTTAAGTTCATGAAACAAATTTGAAGGGAAGCATAATAAATAGACCCTGGTCTCGAGAAAGTCAAAACTATGGCAATAGGGTAATCGAAGTTGTGTTGTTCAGTGCGCCGCACAGTGTGTCGAATCCCAATTCTAGGTGGAAAAAATTAATAACTTCGTTAATAGTGATGGGATTCTATTAAAAGTTGGCAATACACCGTTTTCGAGGTCGCTGAATTCATTTCTGGCATCGTCTAAAGTGTACGATTTTCGGGGGCGGGGGGCAAATATATAGGGGTGAGGGGTAAGGTGAGGTGTAAAAAATGACCGAATGCAACACAACAATTATCCATTTTTGGTAGTAAAAATCACGATTCGGATGTGTATATGATAGTTTATGACAGTGGTAAGTATACTATTTAAAACTGGATAAAATATGAATAACTATGAGACTTTCAGTCAAGTATTCTTGTTACACCTTATTTGAGGGAATAGACTGAATCTAGTTGGCAATCATCCAGATTTAAAAAAGTATATAAAATTGTTATTAAGCATAGAACAACGAAATATGCACAAAATTAACATTCATTTTCTAAAAATAAAAAAATATATTCGTCAAAATCATACAAACAATTTCTTTATAATAAAATGTAATTTTACAGTCCTGTTAATGACGTAGTTTTATTAAACATACTTCACATACGAAAACAATATTATTTCTCTAGAAAACCATGGAAATAAAGACAACATTTATTGAATATTAGGCCTATTTCTCCTATTGCAAATAAAAAGAAAACGTCCATTCGTCAAGTAATGTTCTCATTAATCTCACTCCGCTTAATAATAACAAAATGTCTAATGTTCATTCGTCACCTGATTCTTCTGTAGAGTTCAGAGCATCGTAGTCATTCCTATACTGGTCTTAATCATTTGATGTCAAAGTTCCTTGGGGGTCATTAATAACTCAATAGCATCCATAGGTAGATTACCTATGTACGTGGCATTTTTCTTCCTGAACTTTCCCATTTTTGTTAATATTATGAGATATCAACTTAATTTTGTTTCTTAGCTCCTGCACCTGAGTGTCAGTAAGAGTTGTAGGATAAAATTTATTCATAACATATTGAAATATGACGTCTGTTCGCCCATATTTACGACACGACCGCCACGCGTTGAAAAATTCTTCTCGCGATAATGCCCACATAGTCGCTGAAAATAAGAAAATAAACCATCATGCACATTCGTGCACAACCAATCCACTACAGATCCGGAATCTACATTAAATTTCCTATCGAATGACGTTTAAAGTAAAGTGGCACTTTGAGGCACTCATAAAGTAAATAATTTATTTAATGCAGAAAGCTTGTATTACGCTTAAAAGTGCGAACACATAGGGCCTTCCTCTTTTCATTATTCCATGAGCCGCAGAAGACAACACCTCGTTGAACTCACTAGAATCACAACGTTCGGTTCACTCCGACACCTCCTATCTAATGACCTGATAACTGCCAGGAAGACGTTTCAGCATCTATAACCTCCCTCCTACGCACCAGAGAGCGGAAAGGAAGACCGAAGGTCACCATCTGGTTTGTTCACTATCGTATGGGCCAGTTTTCGCTTTCATTTGCGACAGTGAATTTTGTCCACCTAGATATGGGATTCGACACACTGTGCGCCGCGCTGGTTGTTTTCCAACAATCTAAATAAGTGGTCATCAAAGCTGGGAAGCACCGGTGAGTGGAGTTGCAGAGAGTCATAAAGGGTGGCGCAGGCTTTGATTTATATATTTATGTTTTATATTATGAAACAAACTTCGTGAACAAAATATTGATTTCTTCAGATTCTCATTTCCATGAACGTAGGTAGGAAGCTCTGCTACCGTCATTCAAGACTGATAAACTCGGACTTTTTCTGTCTTATTTCACAAGAACTGACCAATAAATTCTGCCAGCACCAATTCTGAGAGACAGTTCCTACGCACAAAACAAAGGTTAGGTATAGGAGGGGAAGTGGTTTTCACTTCCCTAAGTCGCAGAACGCATGTGAACTTCGAGCCCTTGGTTCGATCACCGACTCCGAGATAGGGGAATAAGACTTCAATCAACATCCTGCATTATTCTCCAGTACCTTCTGTTTTTCAATGAATCCTGATTTGACCCACTAATAACGTTCTTGATTTCAATACAGGTTTTCACTATCAATTGATCCTGTTTCTGTATTTGATACCGACTTAGTATTGTGTGTTTATGACAGCCGTGTTAGAAATGACTTAATGCTGACATTGCCAAGAAGCGATACACTTTGCATTCCACGCGCTTCACATGCCTTGTATTTAGTCGCGCCCACATACAAGAGAGACCCCCGCTGCACCAGCTTTCGAGTCAATACCTAAAGCTCCTTACTCATAACATGGAATTTCATCCAGGCGGAACCACCCTGTTTAGGATAGAATGGCATTTTACCACCTGCAAAGACGCTGCGGATTCAATCCACGGTTAAACTCAAGTTGCAACCAGGGCATTTAAGGATTCAACAATACAATAATAAATTCGTTTAACTGTCGGCGTTATATTGTTGTTGTTTAATTTGAAGGGCTTATACATTGTGGTCATTTAACCCCATGTACTTGGATGAATTTGGAATATTGGCTGATAACCTGTAATATTGTGATGGTTGTATTAGTGTGTGTTGGTTGGTTGGTTCCTTAGTTTAGGGGCTGCGACAACGCGGTCATGTAGCCCTGTGTACTTTGGGTGTGGGTAGAATCTGTCTGATAACCGGTGTTAATTGTGATGACTGTATTACTGTGTGTATCTGTTTTTTTAAATTCAAGTAAGGACTGCAACTTTGAATTTTTCAAATAGTTCCTACTTTTGCCGCCAAACGCCACCGTCAACGACTACTAGGCCTAGTTCAGAACTTAGCTACTAGACGCCACCGCAGTCGGCTCTTGGCAACGAGCGTAGCAACCTAAGAGCGTTGTTTACATTCTTAACCTATTCAATTTAGTTTCACACAGCTGTAATTAGTGGAAAGTTCTTTAACATGCCATAAATCTATGACATGGGACCGCCAGCTTTACTTCCCCCCCCCAGGGGCTCACATCTAGTGGGACGTGGGTTGGCGACCACGGGACCCCAGCTGAGTCCGGCATTGCTTCCACTTACTTGTGACGGGCTCCTCTTCGTCTTCTTTCCTGTCGACCTCCCTTGGTCAACTCTTGTTCTCTTCCGACCCCGACGGTATTAGGTTATCCGAGGCCTAGGGAGTCTTTCACTTTCCCGCCTTAATTGGCCCTTGTCTCATCTTTCCTGATACCCTCCATCTGTGAGGGGTCAGCCTTCTTTTTCTCTTCCTTTTACCTCATGCCTTGTGCTCACGGCCCTTAAGGAGGCAGGGTGTATGTAGCCCCACCACTTCTGGTGCACCTTAGATAATGCTACACCCTCAGGGGCTCACGGCTGGTGAGTTCGGGAGTTGGCGACCCCGCGGGATTCCTGAGCAGGGTCCGTTTTCCCCCTTTTGTCCCTTACCTTTGGGACGGACCCTCTCCTCTCCTCTCCGCTCCTCTTTTCATTATATTTCATTTTCTCTTTAAGATTCCCGCACTGTTTTTGTTACTTGGTTCACGGTGTATCTAAATTCCCTTTTAGCGATTTTTAAGGCATTTTTAATCTACGTTGCATTTTTTAAGTTTTTTCGATCTGAATTACATCTCGCGATTGTTTTCAACCTCAATTGCATTTTGTAAAGATTGACAATCTAAATTGCTTTTTAGTAAGTCTTTCAATATGGTGGAGGGACCTTTGTGAGTATTTTGAATTTCAATTGCATTTTGTAAGTATTTTCAACCCAAACCGCATTTCACACGAATTTTGAATCTAAATTGCATTTTGTTTGGTGGGCATTTTGCACATATTTTGATTCTCAAATGCATTTTGTGGGTATTTTGAATCTAAATTACATTTTGTCAAGTATTTTCAATCTAAATTGCATTTTGTAAGTATTGTCAATCCAGTTGGGTCGTTTGAATCTACCGTACATTTTGTAAGCATTTTCAATTTCAATTGCATTTTGTAAGTATTTTGAATTTCGAATTGCACTTTGTGAATAATTTGGATTGGAACTGGGATATTTCAATCTGAATTGCATTGTGTATTTTCAATTTCAATTGCATTGTGTAAGTATTTTGAACCTCAATTGCATTTTGTACGTATTTTCGATCTCATTTGCATTTTGTAAGTATTTTGAATTTCAGTTGCATTTTGTAAGTATTTCGACGCTACATTGCATTTTGTACGTATTTTGAATCTAGCCTACGTTTTGTGGGTCTTTTTCAATCTATTCTTTTTGTGAATCTTTTCGTTCTAAATTCCCTTTTGTAAGACCATATTGTGAGTTGTTTCCATCGGAGTTCCTTTTTGTACGTATTTTCCGTCTCACATAATTTTCGTTCTGGTTTCCATTTCATTATCATTTTCGCTATCACCCAGATCATTAGGGTCCGATAACCTAGATGTTAGGCCCCTTAAAACAACAATTATCATCATCATCATTTACTTCCCCTCCGAAGGAAGGCATACTGAGGGATTTTTAACGCTCTTAAAAAATCCGACGGCTTCGGCCGGGTTTGAACCCGCTATCTTGGGCATAGAAGATCAGCATGATAACATAGTTTGTTTATTTGTAATTTAGGTGAGGATATGGTAAATTGGTATGGACACTTCAGCTGTGAGCAATGATAATTGTACAAATTTTAGCTGCCCATAGCGGTAATTATACAATTTCATAAAAGGCTTGTCCCGTGGCATAGTCATGCTCGTAAAACCGGGCAAGTCCGGAGATTGTAGGTTTGAATCCCAGTACTGACAGTGGCCATCCTGAGTGTGGATTTTCCCCATTTTCTTTCATGGCTCCCTCCCGGTAGTGCCTTATTTCATGACCCGGGGTGCCTACCACATCCCTTTCCCTGATGCAGTTACACACGCTAGAGTCATCACAGCAATATAGGTTATCAGACAAGTTCAACACACACCCAACTACATGACGCTGATGACCAAGATGTTCCAAACCCCTCAAATGAATTGTCAACAATAATTGCATGCTTATACGCCCAGGTAGCTATGTGCAGAAGAATGAATACGACACGAAACACAGCTATAATAATGATTCCACAAATAATTATAGCTGTCCTTGCATATATCTAACAATGATTGTGGATCGTGATGTAGTAATCCGGCAAGCTCAAAACAAGAAGCACATTGAATTAAGGATACACTTTCGTTGTTTCATTTGAGGGGTTCGGACATCGTGGTAACTTAGCCCCGTGTACCTGGGCATGTAAACAGTTTGTCTGATAGCCTGTCTTATTGTGGTGTCTGTAGTAGTGTGTGTATTTGCAATTCACGTGAGTATTGGGAAGAAAACGGTCTTGGCCTTAAGTTAGGGACCATCCCTGCATTTTCCTGGAGCAGAAATGGGAAACCAGGGAAAGTTACTTCCAGGATGACTGAGGTGGGTATCAAACCCTCCTCACGAGGCTGAGTGTACCCCATTCCAGCCCTCAGACCAGATTTTTTTCGTAACACTAGGAATCGAACCTGGACCTCGGAGGTGACAGTGAAGAATGCTAGCCGCTCACCACGAGGTGGTCGACGATACACTTGTGCAGTTGGGGGTTGACCACCTCATATTGTTCGTGCCCCAAATCGAATTGTAAGGCAATTCAAAAGCATCACATCCGACTGGAAATGCAGCTTACTTCCAGGATTGCCCAATCATGTTATAGAATATGTAGGTGCACTACAATAGTGGGCACTACCGGTAACAACCATTTCAATGGGTGTAAGCGTCCCTTGTTAAAACTTGGGATGTATATTTTGTTTGTCAATGGAATAAGGTCGTCAAACGTTTCCTTGATCGAGTATTGCTCCACAACTTGATCTGTAGAGCAGTCAACCTTCAAGAACCGATCCACGTTCAGTGTCCCCATATTCGACAACATGACTAAACATGCCCGTAATAATGCGAACTGGAAAAATACATCTTTCATCCAATGTGATAATTGTCGTTTATATTTGTGCCTACCAGATTTATACATAATAAAACACATACTTGGTCAGCTATTTAAAAAGACAATTAGGCTACTTTCTAATTTTGTAAACAAAAATTAGAGTAGACTTATGAGATCTACACGGGACAATTGTGAGTGAGTGTATGTCTACCCCCCCCCCCCCCCCTCACTGCAGGGGCAGACCAACATACCTCTATGGCGGAAGTACGAACCAATAACTATCTCACGTGGTGAGAACTTTCTAGAAAGATTTAGGAATATCTATTATAATGAATGAAAATGACCATTTATATAATGGAGAAGACATCAGAAATTCAATTGACCACTGTGGGAGCTATCTCATATTATATTTCTTTCAAGATCCGAAGATATCGTCTATTATATGAAGAAGAGAGGGTGGCATTCAACTCCTACATTTCCCCTCTAACGCCATGAAAGCAGAGAGAGAGACTGGTAGTCTTGTCGTGATTTCGAAAGGAAGACGAGTAGTCTAATAAATCTTGTCCTGATTTTGAGTAGAACGTGGGCAGTTCTGAAACCAAGCTCTTTAGAAGAGAGTTTATGTCGCGTTTACAGGCATATGTTTCGTCGAGGATATATGAGAATAGTGCGGTACTTGCAGTAGAGTTTCACGCAAATTAAACTTCACTTAGCCAACGAAATCGAGCAGAGATTTTACCAGATCAAAGAATTTTCCACACTAATATGATGGATGCGGAACACCGAGGAGAAAAGAAAAGTGGGCCGTGTTATTGGAGGACACGGTGGAAATCCTGAGGTAGAGAGACGTCCTATGTCTTTATTGAATGAAAATCCACAGCCTGCTTCCAGTCTCCGACCGGGTCAGGAATGGAATGAATGAAGCCCCCATCTAGCGGCGAGGATATGGACTGTGCCGGCTGCCGAGGCCTGACGCACTCCTCTGGGGCAATGATTAAATGAATGACAGATGAAATGAAATGATAGTGGAGAGTGTTGCTGGAATGAAATTTTGACAGGGAAAACCGGAGTACCCGGAGAAAAACCTGTCTGCCTCCGTTTTGTCCAGCACAGATCTCACATGGAGTGACCGGGATTTGAACCACGGACCCGGCGGTGAGAGGCCGGCGTGCTGCCGCCTAAGCCACGGAGGCTTTTTTCCTATGTCTTTATTATTACATTAAATCCATTCGTTCAGTAAATATAAGCCATTTTGTTATAATCTTCGACATCTCAACTCATAAAACTAACAAATGCCATAAAGCTTATAAATCTCATCTTATAAAGCTTATGAATCAGAACTCATATAAATATGAACTTATTAGGGCAAGGATATTTTTGGCAAGTGACGCAAACATGTGGTACTTATTAGTTAGTGTTTGATATTTGTATAACTGGAAGAATTTAATATATAGAATGCAAAGGAGAGATGGGTAAGAACGATGATTATATTATTGTGATGATTTCACTAAAAATGTAAATTAGATTTGAACTATATTAAGGAGTACATTTCTGGCTGAAATTCTAGATAATCTGGATTTACACAGAGCGGCTGAAAGCAGTTATAAGCTCATTATTAAATTAACACTGCTAACAAACTCGTCACTTATATTTGTAAGCATTTTAAGCACAGAGAACTCCGGTCCTGAAATATTAGGCCATACAGCAGGAATGTTTATCATGCTGTTACTTTGGAGATTAAACTGCATTATCTACCCTAACAGTTACTGGTACAGCAGTATCGGTACTATTTACACATTCACTCCTGATTACTAGCTACTTTATTGCACATGTAGGCCTACATCCTATCTTCCAGGGCCCGCAGAACGTTTCTTAAATATTTTATTAGATCAAGACATTCTAAAGAAAAATCGATTTACTATCAAAACAAACTAACACATGTTCTTTCGGTAAGCAACACTAAACGAGTGACGAGCGGACCGTTGCTAGACACAAGAGTGTCCCACCAGATCGCACTGCTACACCGCGAAGTTTCAAATTAAAGAGTTTATTCTAAAAGTATATGCACCTTAGCAAAAAGGTGAGCGTAACCTCAAATGGCAACTTGATATTTAAGTGCAATCTAAGCCGTTAGAAACGCCTTTCATCAATACAATCACTGAAATCTTACTTAACACAGGTACTTCAAATAACTAAAATTCATTTAAAAAATAACTATTTTGTCTATAATTGGTGTATCACCTCTCATTTAGAGACCAACATGTGGTTGTGTCAGTTGAAGTTAGTGCCTTATGATACGAAGAGAATCTGGCGTAATGCAGATCACATTGTTTTTGATGTTAGAGTGGATACATGCTGTATACATTTTCATCGCGCTGAGAATATTAATAATTCCGTTAATGTTGAATTGAGATTATTAGTTAGAGTGAAGAGTTCATAAACAGTAATATTTTATTAAGTTTAACGAAAGGAGAATATGATTATTGAATTTATGGATATGAATTTTCACATCATTTGATGACTTATTTGAGTTAAATCACAGGTGATAATGTTATATGCAACCATTTTGACCAAGACTAGTTTTATTCAGACAGATGATTACGAACCAATGCAACGATGTAAATGATGTTTGGACTTTCTACAGACAGATGTGATAGATCATGGAAAAGTTGTAAGACTTATATTTTTGATCTGTTAGATGTGAAGTGCATAAATGAGAGTAGAAATAATTAGCTAGACAGGAGATATTACTGTATAAATTTTAAGTTAAATTTATTTGATTGTATTTTAGTGATTGTTAGGGAAGGCGCCAAGAAGGTGCTTAGGAAAGTGATGTGTTAATATATTTTGTGTGTGACAAGGCGACAGAGAACTCTAGAGAAATGTTTACTTGATTTAACCTCCTGGAACGAAAGGTAGAACAGCGTGGGAATTATGTTCATTGACATTCTACTCGTGTTTGGATTATCATGAACTTGATTGAGTAATTTAATTATGAAAGAGTTCTTCTCAACCTAATTTTTTGATTGCTTAACATGAATTAAGATAGGCTGGTGTTTGATAAGAAATGTGTGAATAAATGAATAGTGGATTATTTTATCTTTATTTGGATTAATATACCAGGTGGCCCGTTTACCCCGTGCAATCCAGTTTTAGGTGTCCCGCATACACTAATGCTGTATGGGATGTCTAATAACTGATTTCCACAGGGGTCACACTGCTTACTGACCGATTACGTCATAATACTGTGCCCAACTCTAGGAATGGGTATTCCAAGATTCAGACACCTAGATATCAAGGGAAAGGCTGTAGCCGCTTTTGAAAGTTCAGATATTTGAATATCGCGCTACATTGCTTCGAGAAGCATTTAGAAGAATTATACCGATAGTTGGATGTCAAGTGACGTAGCGAGTAATAGCAGAGGTGGAGGCTATTTATTGATTAAATAGTTAACTATGGAGTAGAGACTTGAGACTGGGATCAGATTACTGGCACGGCCAAATTAAAGAGAACGCAATTAGTATCAAGTAAATCGGACCAGGGATTCAAGAGATATGAGGATTTCCAGATATCAGGCGATGACGCGTGACCCTGACCGTTTTGAATAAAAGCCAGCTGGAGGAGGCATGGTTAGCTCATTCTAACACAAGCACTTGGCAAGCAAGTTGCGTCTACGCTGAGCCAAGGCACATGGTTGCCGTATCTACGCAGAAGTTCTTTTCAAGTCGTGATAGTCACGAGAAGTGCTGCGCAAACGAGTTGGAACTTAGTAAGTTTCTGGTGAGGAGAATCACTGAGGTGATTGTTTTTCTACAGACATTGGTGGAAATATTTATATTTCTAAAAGGACATATGCTAGACTTTGTCTAGAAAATAGTATTTTGTCACAGTCCAGTAGTAACTTAATACTTGGATGTTTAAATCCATTTCAAGTCAGTTTTCATATTTTGTAACTAGTTAACCACTTCGATCTGTCAGTACATTGAAGACTAGTCTATAACGGTGGCGTTCATTAGTCTACGCAAGGGAAACTGCAGGTTGCTTAGCGCATGGCAGATGGTGATATTAATAAACCATGCCCAGGGAACGATCTTCAGAACAGCCGTTAATTGCTTAGACTGTCAATGTTTTTCTTGTACTGATGAGATTACAGTGAGTTATGTTACAACTGACATATCTAAGAAGAGATCACTTAGATCTGACCCTATTTCAACAAACTGTTATGGCTTTGATAGAAGCCCATATTAAAATGGAACCACAGTTTATTCAAACGTCGAAAGATACTACCACTATGTCTGACTAGACGAATTGTGGGTCTACAATGGCGGCCGATACAAGGATTGTACATGCTTGTCCGATAGGGCATGTCTATGGATAAATCTGGTATAGACCAGGTTTACTACACTTCAAGACCATCAAGAAATGTAAGCCACATTTGAATTATATTATGCCTAGCTAATTGGAACAAACTATTTTTCTGCAGATGACCAACACATTTTTTTCGTCGTATTTAAAGCTTGCAATGATTTACGCAAGACTTGTTAGAGTTATTCTGAGTATTTTCAGCACTCAGAACAGTTTAGGATCGATGACCGAGCATTTCGAAGATTTATTTGAATTTTTCATATTTTAAGGAAACCACGGAAAACCCCGATGTAACTGTAAAAGTTAAATTTATTTTTGTTGAGGAATGGATATTTTTTCCATATTAGAAGGTTCGAACATGTGGATTCTCACATAATGAGATGATAATTAAACATATTTGAAATAATAATAATAATAATCCACTAATAATAATAATAATAATTTTCATAATTTTTCTAAATAATTCTTGGATATTATATTTTCTAATAATCATATGTATTGAGAAAGAGCCTGTGAAGTAGTTTAATCATTTCTAGTCTGGAACAGGAGATTTTCCGAAGGAGAGTGGTTAGCGCAAGCCCGCATTCAACCAACATTTCAGTTCTGGTTGAACAGTTGATATTTGCAATGAGCAAAGTATATGTTTCAGATAACACGGAGAGGCATGAAACGGGAAGCAATTGATATTTGTATCAAATATGATATTTTTGTATTTATATAAAATCATGACGTAAATACACTCGAAAGTGAAGTAAAGATTTTCATATGTATGGTAAATTCACGGGTTGAACTGAATGGTAAAATAAAATAAACTTGTAAGTTTATTAATCTTCCAGTGTTGATAACAAGCAGAGGCTTAATTTATTGTATAAATTTTGGGAAGAAAATTTATATGTGTGGAGTAGTTGAAATGCCATTCCCAGGTGCGCATGTTAAGTCGCAGGAATGAAGAGGTTTTTTTCGAGCATCAATCAAATAGCAGGTTCGATGGCTCAGGTTTATAGTAGGAGTATTGGAGCCACACATTTCGTCGTATGAATAACCCGAAGGTTATTTCTTTGAAACCATCAGTTCTTATTTCAACCTTGTTTTACGAATTCCATTTAGACTTTGATTTTGCTAGAACCCGGATTTGTCATGATAGTAGTTTATTCTTCTTCAGAGGAAGACCTTTGCCGTTGTTGTTTTAATATTGTGTTCTTACACAAATAATAGAATGGGCCACTGCCAATTAAAAATAATTCTTTAACCACGAATAATTTGAAGGATATTTTCAATCCTAGTGCCATGAACTAAATGAATTCATTATAAAACTACAATTCTAATTTCCGCATTCTGTCGAAGAATTGCAAGTTGTAAAAATTACTAAGAATGGCCATAAATATAAATATTTTTATAATAATGATTCCAAGTGGAAAATCTAATAGTTGAATGGTTCAACCATTTTTGATCAAGTTGATGATTCAGAAATCATGTATTTTGTTTGGAACTTGAAGTTCATAATCGAGTCACTTCTCGAATGTTTAATGTCAGAAGAACAATTAATTGTTGTTGTGCTTCGCACAGTTCTTCGATGCTATGCTCAAGGTCAAATACTTTTCAGATGTTATTAATATGTGTTAATAATTTGTGTTGCTTCGATGATAATAATATTTTCGACGATATATTTTTGAAACTGGAAAAACAAGTGAAAGTTTAAGAAATTCTATAAACATTTATTCTACGAGTGTTAATATCATGTAAATAATCAAACAGTGATCTACGTTATTTCCAGTATGGACAATTAATTTTGAACTGGAATTAAATGTTAATAATTTTGGAACACAGTCCACAGGACTATTAATCGGACTTGTGTTTTCAAAAAGATTGTCAAATGTGTTTGGAAAATTTCTGTATATTGTGTGTAAATAAGTGTGTGGATCGCCACACGTGGATGATGCTGCTTTGAGCATTCTTGCAGTCAGATTTTAACTTTAAAATAAACTGAGATAATTTTACCAGATGTGTTTCTCCCAATTAAATCTCCTTCTATCCTTATTGTTGCATTGAGCCAAAAATCAGCAAAGCATTTTTTTAATTTGATGTCGTTTTTGCGATTTGCTTTAACCCATCTGGCGCTCCGGGATATTTTGACTCTCGTGCTGACTGATTATTGGTAAAATGCATATGTGGTCGTGCGGACTCCGGTCTAAACGGGCACATAAAATAAGATAGAGAGAGAAATGGCTTCCAACGTGGGTCCCGATTTAGACATGGTCAATCGCATGCCGATTTGAAATTGTGATAATTTTTATAGAAATATTTTGGGAGTTGAGAGATGTCTGGTGTGGATGAATAAATTAATAGGAAACCCAATTAGTGGGGAAATTAAAAATTTAACTTGGTTAATAATTAGAATGGGTTTGATTAATTTTGATAATGGCTTAACCATTAGGGCGTCAAGTAAATTCAGTAGTAAACGTTCGATGACTGGACATACACATTATTAGAATCCAGGTGGAAGATATTTGAGAACTTGCATATTTTTCTTGTGATATTGTGGTAAATGTAATTCGTAAAAGTAGAGACTTTTGTTTTTCCATCACGTCGATATTAGGACAAATCTCATTTTATTATAGTGTTCCAATTAGCTATTCATATTTCTTGTTCTAGTTATAAGCTTGTGTTTGCCACTGTTGTATACCCCTAAGTTTTGAATAATAATTGAAATTATGGAAGAAATGATGAGGATGATGAGGAGTTTGGAGGAGAGTTCAAAAGAGGCTGGACTGCGTGTAGCAGCCATTATGAAAGAAAATACTGAGGCTTTGGAAAAGAAACTTAAAGAAAATTCTGATAAACTTAAAGAAAGTTTAAACGATAAACTTAAAGAAAATTCTGATTCTTTAGAAAATAAACTTAGAGAAAATTTGAACGATAAACTTAGAGAAAGTTCTGATTCTTTAAAAGGTAACTTAAAAGAAAGTTTAGAGGATAAACTCAAAGAAAATTCCGATTTATTAGAAAGCAGGTTAAAAGATAACTTGAAGGAAAATTTAAACAGTAAATTTAATTCAATGGAAAGTAAATTTAAAGAGAATTCTGAAATTTTGAAAATGACACTTGAAAGTAAAATGAATAAATTATGCGACAAAACACATGAGCTCGAAACTTCATTAGCTACTAACGCTAGTTTAATGGACGATAAATTTCGCGATGCCGATCTTCGATCTCAAAGCTTAGCTGATAGGATAGAACATGGTCTTAGGAAAGTTGGTGAAGACATGGTCAACCTGGAAGTCCGAGTGAAGAAGGAGAGTAACGAGATGGGAATTCTAGTTGTTCAACGTTTAACGGAACAATTCAAGGAACTTGTCATGGGAGAAATAAGAGAAGGTGTGATTAGTGAATTGCAAACTGAAATTAAAACCACAGTTGTCAATGAAATTAAAGACACACTCAAGCTGGAGAATCAAGAAGGAATCAAGGAGATTAGGGAATCTTTGTCATCCCACATTGAAGTAATTGCCAGAGATATCCAAGCAACTCAGAAGGACATATCAGATATGACAGGGTCATTGAAAAGTCATGAGGCTGTTATGAACCAGATATCCATTGATGTTAAGGACAATTGTAAAGAAACTGAAGCAATTAAGAAGATGGCAGAAGAAAACCAGAAGGAACTTGAGGCTATGAAAACTCAAATAAAGGATGAGAAACAGTCTGATCATCTGTTGAAAATGCCAAATGTAAGGGGAAAGGAACAGATACAGATAAATCTAGGAGCAGCTAGAGAGACTGAAAGACAGGATGAGGTCCGGACAGTATTTCAATCCAACCCCATAACTGTATTTAAGAATATAGAAGACAAGCCTTCTAAATTTTCAGGGCGAGATTCTGTAACACCCGTGGAATTTTTGAGAGAAGCAGGTGATTACCTGAAAGATTCTAAGATCCCTTAAGAAAGACAGATCCGAGTGATAGGGAAGTTCTTGGAAGGTCCTGCACTTCTGTGGTTTAGAGCATTTAGATCCACTCCAACCACTTTTGAGGAGTTTTCTCGCGGGCTATTGAAAAATTTTTGGTCCCCGGAAACCCAACAGCAAGTCAGAGCAGAGTTATATTCGAAGAGATTCTCGACGTCACAACCTACTCGATACTCTACGTACTTTTCTGGACAGCTGTCTAAACTCCAACATTTAGATCCGCCAATGCCAGATAACGAGTTGATTACTGCATTGATACGTCAATTTCCAGCAGACGTCCAGAGGACTTTGATCGCTGCTGATATCTATAATATGGAACAATTTGATGAAGTATTACAGAAGCTGGATCATACAAACGCTCAATTCTTCCATCAGAAGGGAGTAAAGAATAATAACGCTGTGTACGCTGTTATGGCTGATAGTTATTCTCAGACACCTCGAGAGATTCGATAGGAGCGAGAAGAGAAATCGCCGAGGGAAGATTCCAATAAGAGAGGATGGAACCAATACAGTAACAGATACAGTTACAAACCATATGCGAGACCGGATGGTGGTAATCGATACAACACTCGATGGAGAAGACCACGAGATAGTCAAGGAAGGTACCAGGAAAGAAGATATTATGGTAGAAACAACTATAACAACAGAGGGAATGTAGATACTCGTCAGTCCAATGAAGAATTTAACAAGGAGACGAGGAAAAATTTGGAAGCAAGACACCAAGATAACTTACAATTTTTGGAGCAGAGGCCCAACGAACCAGGTCCATCGGGAACACAACAATCCCGGGGGAATGGTAATGAAAAAAAAAACTTCGAATTCACAGTAGAAGATAGAATTTTGAATACTGTCACTTCCAGAATTATTAAATGGCAAGCAGAGGATGATGATTTAATTCAACAGAATGACGAACGAAAAGAAATGGGTACCAGAATTAGAATGCCAATCATATCATGCGAAGTATTTGGTATGCCTGTCGATACTTTGATCGATACTGGGGCTATGCTTTGTCTGGTGAGTGAGAAGCTTTATATTCTGTGGAAGCTCAAAGAGAATTTAGAGGAAATTCCAGTATCAGGAATTAAGATCCAAGGAATAATACCCAATAAAATATCTCTGTGTAAAACACAATTATACTTATGTATTACGATTGGAGGACATGATTTCCGACATGTGTTTGTTGTAATGAAGGACATGGCTTTTGACATGATATTGGGAGCAGATTTCATTCAGAAATATCAAGCAGTGATAGATATGAAGACAGAGACGATTAGATTCAAGAATACCGAAGAGATTAACTTCGAGGGAAAAGAAGAGGAAGACATCGAGGGAGATGCTCAATGGTCTCTGATATTTCATGAAGCCGAAGTAAGAGAAGTCTACCCTGAGAAGGAGTCCCCAGAGCTAGGGAAGATTTTGGAAGAGTATCACGATATTTTTGACATTAAACCTGGTGAAATTAAAGATTTTGAATATCATATTCGTGTAAATGATGATGCACCTTTTCATGCTAAATTGTATCCAGTAGCAGAAAAGCACCGAGAAAGGGTAAAAGTGCTTATCAAGGAAATGGAAAGCAACAATGTGATTGAAAAATACACTACATCTTATGTCAATCCATTAGCAGTAGTGTCTAAGCAAGATGGAAGTCTGAGACTATGTTTAGACGCGCGAAATTTGAATTCAAGATTACTGCCAGAGTATGACAGACCACCAATCATTAGGGAACTGTTGAGGAAATTCCAAGGCAAGGTCTGGTTCTCTAATATTGATCTCACTTCGTCCTACCATCACATTAGGCTTAGTGAAGATTCTAAGAAGTTTACAGGATTTATGTTTGACCAGCAGACATATGTATTCCGCCGTTTACCATTTGGAGTTAAAACATCTGGATCCGTTTTGATCAGAGCCCTAGAACAAAATTTGAGTCCTGAAGTAAAAGAGATAGCAATTCGTTATATTGATGATATCTTAATTGCATCCGAGACTAAGGAGGAACATTTGCTACATCTTCAAATGTTATTCGCAGATTTGAGAAAAGCGAACTTCAAAGTAAACCTTCGAAAATGTCAGTTCTTTCGAAAGGAAATAAAATTTTTGGGTCATATTTTGGATGGAGAAGGATACCGTCCCAATGAGACGAAGATACAAGCAATTGCAAATTTCCCTAGACCTACTAGAGTGAAGAATGTCCGCAGTTTTCTCGGGACATGCCAATTCTTTGCAGGGCATTGTCCGAACTTCACCAAGACAGTTGCGCCATTGCAGGAGTTGTTAAAGAAAGGAAATAAATGGAAATGGGATAAAGATTGTGAACAATCATTTCAAGATGCCAAGAGGTTATTGGTAAACAGTGTGAAATTGGAGTATCCTGACTTTACCAAGAATTTCATCATAGAATCTGATGCATCCACCGTAGGGATTGGAGCTATTCTACTTCAAGAGGATGAAGACCACAAGAGACATTACCTGGCGTTCATTAGCAGGAAACTTCGTCCATCAGAGAGGAATTATTACACCACAGAGTTAGAAGCACTTGCTGTAATATTCGCATTGGAGTCGTGGAAGAAAATGTTAATTGGACATTCAGTCATTGTGAGGACTGATCACCACGCATTGGAGTTCATTTTGAGAACAAACTTTGCCAGCGATAGAATAACTAGATGGTCACTTTTTATTCAGCAATTCAACCTAGTTATTGAACACACTCCTGGAAAGTTGAATGTGGGAGCTGATTTGTTGAGTAGAGCAGTGGAGTCTACATCTAAGGTTTTTCAAGTTAACCTGACGCAGGAAGATGAAGATACCTTGAGAAGGTTAAGGTTATTGCATTTATCCCAGAGGAGAGACCGACGTCTTAGGAACATTTTTCGTTTTCTACAGGGAAACGTGGATCCCAATGATGATGATTTTGTGGAAACTGAAAGAATTTCAAGAGATTTTATGATGTTAGATGGTTTAATCTACAAGTTTGCAGATCCCGACCATACGAAGCTGAGAGTAGTGATACCTCCACGATTGCAAAAACCCATTATTTGGATGGCACATAGAATCGCAGGTCATGCTGGAGTAGATAAGACAGTCAACATGATTCAAGAGAAATTTTCGTGGGAGCGAATGCGACAAACTGTCAGAAACACTATTCGAGAATGCGACTTATGCCAAAGGAGTAAACATAATTCTAGATTATTGAGAGAATTACCAAGGCCTATTATTCCTTCTAAGCCTTGCGAAATCTTCGCGACTGATTTATATGGTCCTCTCCCAAAGTCTAAAAGAGGTAACCGATATATTTTGGTGACTATGGATATTTTCAGCAAATACACCATGTTACATCCAATTCAGAAGGCAAACGCAAAGTATTGTGCGAAGAGAATTAGAGACAGCGTGATTCCGGAAGCAGGCAAACCGGAATTCCTTTTATCAGATCGTGGACCTCAATTCACATCATTAGAATTTCGAACCATCATGAATAATCTTGGGATTAGACAATTGTTTTGTTCTATTAGACATCCAGAGAGCAATCCAGCGGAACGCGTGATGGCTGAGATAGCAAAATTTTGCCGCCTCTATTGTCCAAATGAGCATTGGAAATGGATGGATGTTCTTTCTTTAGCATCCGAATCCATCAACTCTACGATTCATGAGAGTACTGGACAGATTCCTATGTTGCTTCATCATGGAATTAAACCAACACGATTATGGGGTCGAATCATCTCTGTTCCACCTGAGATTGAACCAAGTCGTCAGATGAGGGAAACTCTAGCTTTAGACAAGTTAAGGAGTCAAGCTGAGAAGAGAGAGCGCAGAGTGAGAGGAAAGCGTTTTCTCAGACCCTTGCGCGTAGGAACTCTTGTTTTAGTGAAAAGACCTACACCCTCTGACGTGCAAAATCGAGTGTACTCGAAATTTGCAAGCCTTTATGCTGGACCCTATCGTATTGTGGAAGTAAACAATAATGGAAGCTATGAAGTAGCTAATACACGAACTGGTAACATCGTGGGAACTTATAATGCATCGAATTTGAAGATCTATTATTCAAGAACCAGATGATTTAATGTGTAGATAGGAAAAATAAAAATGTTTAATTTTTATTTTTTGCTAGGTGTGGGGTGGATGTGCCCAACTCTAGGAATGGGTATTCCAAGATTCAGACACCTAGATATCAAGGGAAAGGCTGTAGCCGCTTTTGAAAGTTCAGATATTTGAATATCGCGCTACATTGCTTCGAGAAGCATTTAGAAGAATTATACCGATAGTTGGATGTCAAGTGACGTAGCGAGTAATAGCAGAGGTGGAGGCTATTTATTGATTAAATAGTTAACTATGGAGTAGAGACTTGAGACTGGGATCAGATTACTGGCACGGCCAAATGAAAGAGAACGCAATTAGTATCAAGTAAATCGGACCAGGGATTCAAGAGATATGAGGATTTCCAGATATCAGGCGATGACGCGTGACCCTGACCGTTTTGAATAAAAGCCAGCTGGAGGAGGCATGGTTAGCTCATTCTAACACAAGCACTTGGCAAGCAAGTTGCGTCTACGCTGAGCCAAGGCACATGGTTGCCGTATCTACGCAGAAGTTCTTTTCAAGTCGTGATAGTCACGAGAAGTGCTGCGCAAACGAGTTGGAACTTAGTAAGTTTCTGGTGAGGAGAATCACTGAGGTGATTGTTTTTCTACAGACATTGGTGGAAATATTTATATTTCTAAAAGGACATATGCTAGACTTTGTCTAGAAAATAGTATTTTGTCACAGTCCAGTAGTAACTTAATACTTGGATGTTTAAATCCATTTCAAGTCAGTTTTCATATTTTGTAACTAGTTAACCACTTCGATCTGTCAGTACATTGAAGACTAGTCTATAACGGTGGCGTTCATTAGTCTACGCAAGGGAAACTGCAGGTTGCTTAGCGCATGGCAGATGGTGATATTAATAAACCATGCCCAGGGAACGATCTTCAGAACAGCCGTTAATTGCTTAGACTGTCAATGTTTTTCTTGTACTGATGAGATTACAGTGAGTTATGTTACAACTGACATATCTAAGAAGAGATCACTTAGATCTGACCCTATTTCAACAAACTGTTATGGCTTTGATAGAAGCCCATATTAAAATGGAACCACAGTTTATTCAAACGTCGAAAGATACTACCACTATGTCTGACTAGACGAATTGTGGGTCTACAATGGCGGCCGATACAAGGATTATACATGCTTGTCCGATAGGGCATGTCTATGGATAAATCTGGTATAGACCAGGTTTACTACACTTCAAGACCATCAAGAAATGTAAGCCACATTTGAATTATATTATGCCTAGCTAATTGGAACAAACTATTTTTCTGCAGATGACCAACACATTTTTTTCGTCGTATTTAAAGCTTGCAATGATTTACGCAAGACTTGTTAGAGTTATTCTGAGTATTTTCAGCACTCAGAACAGTTTAGGATCGATGACCGAGCATTTCGAAGATTTATTTGAATTTTTCATATTTTAAGGAAACCACGGAAAACCCCGATGTAACTGTAAAAGTTAAATTTATTTTTGTTGAGGAATGGATATTTTTTCCATATTCGAAGGTTCGAACATGTGGATTCTCACATAATGAGATGATAATTAAACATATTTGAAATAATAATAATAATAATCCACTAATAATAATAATAATAATTTTCATAATTTTTCTAAATAATTCTTGGATATTATATTTTCTAATAATCATATGTATTGAGAAAGAGCCTGTGAAGTAGTTTAATCATTTCTAGTCTGGAACAGGAGATTTTCCGAAGGAGAGTGGTTAGCGCAAGCCCGCATTCAACCAACATTTCAGTTCTGGTTGAACAGTTGATATTTGCAATGAGCAAAGTATATGTTTCAGATAACACGGAGAGGCATGAAACGGGAAGCAATTGATATTTGTATCAAATAGGATATTTTTGTATTTATATAAAATCATGACGTAAATACACTCGAAAGTGAAGTAAAGATTTTCATATGTATGGTAAATTCACGGGTTGAACTGAATGGTAAAATAAAATAAACTTGTAAGTTTATTAATCTTCCAGTGTTGATAACAAGCAGAGGCTTAATTTATTGTATAAATTTTGGGAAGAAAATTTATATGTATGGAGTAGTTGAAATGCCATTCCCAGGTGCGCATGTTAAGTCGCAGGAATGAAGAGGTTTTTTTCGAGCATCAATCAAATAGCAGGTTCGATGGCTCAGGTTTATAGTAGGAGTATTGGAGCCACACATTTCGTCGTATGAATAACCCGAAGGTTATTTCTTTGAAACCATCAGTTCTTATTTCAACCTTGTTTTACGAATTCCATTTAGACTTTGATTTTGCTAGAACCCGGATTTGTCATGATAGTAGTTTATTCTTCTTCAGAGGAAGACCTTTGCCGTTGTTGTTGTAATATTGTGTTCTTACACAAATAATAGAATGGGCCACTGCCAATTAAAAATAATTCTTTAACCACGAATAATTTGAAGGATATTTTCAATCCTAGTGCCATGAACTAAATGAATTCATTATAAAACTACAATTCTAATTTCCGCATTCTGTCGAAGAATTGCAAGTTGTAAAAATTACTAAGAATGGCCATAAATATAAATATTGTTATAATAATGATTCCAAGTGGAAAATCTAATAGTTGAATGGTTCAACCATTTTTTGATCAAGTTGATGATTCAGAAATCATGTATTTTGTTTGGAACTTGAAGTTCATAATCGAGTCACTTCTCGAATGTTTAATGTCAGAAGAACAATTAATTGTTGTTGTGCTTCGCACAGTTCTTCGATGCTATGCTCAAGGTCAAATACTTTTCAGATGTTATTAATATGTGTTAATAATTTGTGTTGCTTCGATGATAATAATATTTTCGACGATATATTTTTGAAACTGGAAAAACAAGTGAAAGTTTAAGAAATTCTATAAACATTTATTCTACGAGTGTTAATATCATGTAAATAATCAAACAGTGATCTACGTTATTTCCAGTATGGACAATTAATTTTGAACTGGAATTAAATGTTAATAATTTTGGAACACAGTCCACAGGACTATTAATCGGACTTGTGTTTTCAAAAAGATTGTCAAATGTGTTTGGAAAATTTCTGTATATTGTGTGTAAATAAGTGTGTGGATCGCCACACGTGGATGATGCTGCTTTGAGCATTCTTGCAGTCAGATTTTAACTTTAAAATAAACTGAGATAATTTTACCAGATGTGTTTCTCCCAATTAAATCTCCTTCTATCCTTATTGTTGCATTGAGCCAAAAATCAGCAAAGCATTTTTTTAATTTGATGTCGTTTTTGCGATTTGCTTTAACCCATCTGGCGCTCCGGGATATTTTGACTCTCGTGCTGACTGATTATTGGTAAAATGCATATGTGGTCGTGCGGACTCCGGTCTAAACGGGCACAATACGAAGGAATAACAACCGGACGGCCGAAGCTGCATGTTCCTCAGCGCTACCTGTCTAATGCACCCAATTGCCTTTTGGAGCCTCAAACTTGAGAGAGTAATAGACTCATATGTGGTACAACTACACGACAGTTGCTGGCAACATATTGATGATGGCTGCTGTATTCAGCATCGATGAGTACACGGACATTATACTAATCTAGGCAGAAGCTGGTCGTAATACCGTTGAAGCTTGTAGACGGTTTGCACTGGTGTTTCCAGATAGGCGTCTGCCGTCTCGAATGGTATTTCGCCGAGCAAAGCGGCAATTACCAACGAATGGAATGTTCCAGGGACATAGGCTACCAGCTAGACTAGACCCGTGTGCGGTAATGCTGAAGTTGTTAGAATGTACACCAGTACTTAGAACGAAATCCTACACACGGTCTGTTACACTTCACCTTACTGAGCTACTGCTGATAATAATAATAATAGATACAGAGGCTATAGCGGCCAGAGCAAAAAAAAAATGGAGGTAGCTTTTCAAACCACCCGGAACATATATACAGTATAACAAAAGGTGCTTGTCTATAAATACCAAAATTCATCACTACATCACTGTCGTCAAGCCGGTATCCCTCTATGCGTCAGAATGCTTTATCCTCTCTCAAAAATGTGCGCTTGCTAAAATAGAGCAAAAATATTCTCCACAACATACTTGGTCCAAACTACAAAATCGGGATCTACGTAAGAAAATCCAGGCAAGAAATCTATTCTAAGATAGAGAAGATCACGGACTCAATGCGCAAGCGCAGTGCTCGCTTCTACGGTCACTTGCGACGGATGGACGACTCTACCTATAGATGGACAAAAGGTATATTTAACAATTTCGACTCAAAACCAAAAACAACAGTTCCCTGGTACGTTAACGTCAAGAAAGACCTCCAGGAAATTGGCCTACGACCTGGTGACGCGCACAAATGAGACCTTTTTCAAACAAGCATCGTGACTTTTGGGACTTTCCGAGATAAGAAATGGACAACCGGTGCAAAGTGGTCGGATGAATGCCATGCTCGGCACAGCAAGCTAATTAAAACCTACTGGATCAATCGTAAATTGAATAAACGCCAGAATGCATAGTGTAACTTATCGTGGTCCCTAGTTGGCCAATTAGCGAATAATGAAAATGAAAATCCACAGCCTGCTTCCAGTCGACCGACCGGGTCAGGAATGGAATGAATGAAGCCCCCATCTAGCGGTGAGGATATGAACTGTGCCGGCTGCCGAAGCCTGTCGCACTCCCCTGGGGCAATGATTAAATGAATGATAGATGAATTAAATGAGAGTGGAGAGTGTCGCTGGAATGAAATGTTGGACAGGGAAAACCGGAGTACCCGGAGAACAACCTGTCTGCCTCAGCTATTTCCAGCACAGATCTCACATGGAGTGACCGGGATTTGAACCACGGACCCAGCGGTGAGAGGCCGGCGTGCTGCCGCCCAAGCCACGGAGGATTTAGCGAATAATAAATAATAATAATAATTTGAATTTTGAATTAGAATGTATCTATTATTATTGATATTACATTTGTGATATATCTCATGAATCTGATGGCAAAACCAGTAGAGATTATCTGTGAGACATATTAATTAATTTTTACAGCATTATACAGATTGTATTTCAATACAAGGGTGCATGCAATAGTAGGATTATGTTATAAATTAATGCTACCTATAGCTACTTGTTTGCTGTTCACATTGGACAATCCAGGTGGTAGTTCATTAAGTTGTACTGGTACAAGATAATTAAATTTAGTCTCTTGAAACCATAATAATAATAATAATAATAATAATAATGATATGAACCATCTATGTTACAATGCGCACTTATTTATTGTTGCTTAGGGCAAAGAGAAGCTGCAAGGGAGCTAGGAGTGCCACGAACTTCAATACAGAGGATCCTGAAGGAACGAGAATGGCATCCGAACAAACCGCACCTTCACCAACAACTGTATGGAAATGATTTCGATCACAGGGTAGCATATTGCCGAATAATGTCCACTGCATTAAAAGAAGATCCACATTTTGCCAGGAATATTCTGTGGAGTGATGAATGCTATTTCGCCAATAATGCCAATACTCACTCATCATTACTCGACTCCAGTGAATCCCCACTTGGGTTCGAGCACGGCATGTTCAGATCCACTGGGTGGTTATGTGTGGTGTGGTATTCTGGGAGACTACATAATAGGGCCTCCTGTTTTTATTGACCCCAGACTCACAGGTAGGAATTATCTTGAATTTCTACAAACCGACTTGTCTCTTGTAGAAGATATTCCACTCCAAGTTGTATTACAACAATGGTACCTGCAGGATGTTGCTCCACTTCACACCTTCCAAGCCGTTACCGAATATCTGGATGAACGATATCCTGAACGGTGGATAGGTTGTGAAGGACCCTGGCAGTGACCACCACGATCGCCTGATATAACCTCTCTTGACTTCTTTCTGTGGAGCTATACAAAATCAAAAGTCTATGAAATGGCACCAGAAATTGTTGATCAATTAAACAACGCATTGGTGAGGCCTGTGCTGCATTGACACCTTAAATGTTACGACGTGTCCATGCAGACACTGCGAGACGTGTTCAGCATTGTATTCACCACCAGGGACATGTCTTTGAGCATATCCATTATGAATGGCTGTCCAAGTGTGATATTTTAATTTATTTTATTTTCTGAGCTTTGAAGCAATAATATGTAGGTTTTTGTCCATATAGCAGGCAATGCTATTGTAGAGTGGAATTTCTGTAGCCTACATGTAAAAATTAATGTGTTATTAAACTTTCTATTCTGCATCTTTGGCGTATTTACAAATGAACCCTGTTTATTACAGAAATCGCTGTTTTCAAAGGAGCGTTACAACGTGGTATACAATATGTTGGATCTTGTGCAACAATTTAACAGTAATTTTACAACGCAAGTACTGTAACAGGATTCCTATTATTATTATTATTATTATTATTATTATTATTATTATTATCGTCACTATGATGTCTGCACTAGACTGTAATAATGAAATAACAATAGTGACACAGGTTATCAAACAAATTCTTCACACACTCAAGTACACACCACTATGTTGCAAATCCCCTAAAAATCAACAACTCATTATTTCAGTACGGTGTAATTCAACATACTGTGTGAAGGCTTCGATTACAATAATGATGTACAGTCAGCACAACATCAGAATCGCTGCAGACGGGTCTAGCCATGCTGGTATGTGCTTCAACAATCCATTAGCTCTTAATTACAGCTCTGTTCGGGGAAATACATGTACAGAAGGCAGGTAACTATTTGGAACCTCCTGTGCTTATAATGTGCGAGCTTTGGTGGGATTGTGACCAGATTCTCCATAGATTAAAATGATGTGTGTGTGCTCGTCTTTTGTGAAAACCTCAGCCACTGTCGATGTGTTGATAGCAACTTTAATACTGCTGTACCACGTGCAAAGCTACTATTCTGCACTCGCCAGCAAGGCTTCATACCGCTATGGGGCGCATTAGACGGGTGCACTGAGGAACATGCAGCATTCAGCCATCTGGTTGTTATCTCTTGGCATTCTGACGTAACTTGCTTGCATGCAAGGTTACCCCTTAGCACTTTAGTTATTAGGCCTCCCGTTCATCACTAGTACATGAGGGACACTTATAAGTAGATTGCACGGCGCAAATAGGCTACCTGTATACTGTAGTTATCATGAAAATAGATTGTGCCCAGAATTATTCCTACCTTAAGGCCACGACTCTCTCTTTCGCAATCCTCACCTGAATTACAAATACACACACTAATACAGCCATATCAATAACACAGGTTATCAGGAAAATGCACACACACACACACACACACAAACACCCAAGTACACGAAGCTAAATGATCACGATGTCCAAACCCCTCAGATTAAACAACAAGTGTTAATGTACCTTGTATTACCATCTACCGGATAATCTGACCCAATTCTCAAGAGAGTAGCCTAAGTCTAGGAACTAGCCAATACTCTCTGAGGACCACTTCGCCCTGTCGGATCACTCAGGACAACGAGTCATAAATGTACTTCAGATTCAGCATTTACGTTTCTTAAACGAGGTAAGAGACTAAGCTGTATCATTTTTAGAAGGATTTTACAACATTTGCAATGTATTCTACTCCACTTAATTGTTCAAACGCTGCTTATTTCTCCTGTTCATCAAGAGACGGCTAATGAGATTACCCGTCTCTAGAATAATCTGGGCAATCTTTATACGGACATAACTAAATTAGGTCAGTAGCTCAGCCTTTTGCAGCTGTTCATAGCTGTATTCCTACCACGTCTTCATTTGAAATTCTAAATCTGAGTGGGTGGGTAATCAGTCCCTGAATTACCGTGGAGGAGCCGAGTTTCAGCATGAACGTTGCCACTGCCAGTAATATAATGTAAATCATGCATAAAATTTTAAAGAAAGAAACACATTTCAATAAAATATCATGTTGGTATAACAAAGAACGAAATGAGGTAGTGTGTAGAACTGTTGAAGAACGAAATGAGGTAGTGTGTAGAACTGTTGAAGAACGAAATGAGGTAGTGTGTAGAACTGCTGAAGAACGTGAAGAACCTCTTGATTTGAATGCAGGGAACTCTGCACACAATTTCTTTCTTAAGACCTGAGCCAGTCACTTTAATTGGCACCAAAATGGACATGGGGGATTTGTTTTTATGTACTGAAGTTTACAATATGTAAGTGTATCTCGGTGCATATACTCGTATTTCAGGTGTTTAAGTAGACTTTATTGGAATTAATATTAACCACCGAAGATAATTGGGATCACTCCAGGCTTGCCGACTAATTTTCTTTTCTTTGCCTCAACTCAATGACCACAAAATCGACACTTGCCGTATGTGGAAATGTACTGCACTACACAGGTGACCAAATGAAAATAACTGACACTGAAAATAACTCTTCGTGATGTCTCCATTTAAATAGAACATGACCAAGATCGTAATGCTCCAAAGTCTCTCACAGCGATAAATACACTGTACATCAAATATTTAAAGTACTATGCTTACTCCGAAACATCAGGTGGGAAGAAATTAAATTTCAGTGATGAAGTGAACATAGGGCTTCCAGTATTGCGAAGATCTTCTTGTCGATTTCTCGATATCCAAGGATATCGAACTTGTACTGAAGTGGCTGACAGTTGGGCGTGGATCCGGCTGTGTCGTCGTCACGTTACGTACAATTGCATTATATCCTTCAGTTCAATATCCTCTATGTGGATTTTGTTCAGGTCCAAAATGTGAATATCCCTTAAATTGTAACTCCTCGTCATTTGGTGTGTTCTTTCTTGATATTTTCACTGTCTACTCTGAAGCGAACGCTTGAATTTCCACACGTTCCCGAGCGAGGCAGGACCACTCTATTGTCCGCCACGCTCCACACGTGCGTACCATCGGCGGCCGAGCGATACAAGCTCCGAAGTTTTAACGAGCTCTAAGAGGCGTAAAACTGAATACCAGCAGGAAAATATTTCACAGCAAGACTACAGTTGAACATGGCCATGTCCTATCAGAATTCGAGTATGGCTCTTCTGAACCTTCCTTTGCGAGCTGGTTAATGCGGGATCGATTCCCGGCACAGCCGTTATGCGTTACAGAGCCTAAATGTGAAGAAATGAAAATAATTGTAAATTCAGGAAATTATTTTTTGTTCAAGAAACTCAAGGTATTTCATTTACAGTTTTATTCTGAGAGCGCTATGTTGGGTGTGCTTCAAATGTCACTATCAAAACCACATAATAATATGTTGTTGCTTTTTGTTGTTGTTGTTTCATTTGAGGGGTATGGACATAGTGGTCATTTAGCCCTGTGTACCTGTGTGTGTAGAATTTATCTAATAACCCGTGTTACTGTGGTGTCTGTGGTAGTGTATTTGTCATCCAAGGAGAGTATTGGAAAGGAGACGGATGTGGCCTCAAGTTAGGAATTATCCCGGCTCTTTCCTGGCATAGAGTTGGGGAAACAACGTAAAAGCACTTCCAGGATGACTGAGGTGGGAATCGAACCCACCTCTTCTCAGTCTTGCCTCACGAGGTTGTGTGTACTCTGTTCCTGCCCTCAGACCGTAATTAAATTTCTTGGCAGAGCTGGGAATCGAACCCAGACCTCCGGGGCGACAGCCAAGAACGCTAGCTGCTACACCAGGAGGTGGCCACATAATAATAAATGGTAAATTGATAATATGGTGTTGTCAAGAAGTTGATATTAATATTCGCCAATGGGCAGCTCAGAGAATATCAATGATTACAGTGATAGGACACCAGTGGTAACTTACTGTACGTTATTGTAAAATGGTACCAATGTCAAAATGCATTGACCCTTACGATATGTGCCTTGCCATCAACGATAGAAACAAAGAATGTGAAGGGAGAAAGTCACGTTGCAGTATTTCACACCTTGTGGCAAGTTTTTCAAACACGAAGCAGCAAGGAAGATTTTAGTTTTACGTGACCGTTAATCCTGCGATCATGAGCCATGGGACCTCCGTTTTACGTGCATTGACCAGGAATCGTACCCGGTCCACCTAGGTGAGAGGCCAACGGCTTGACCGCTGCGCCACCACGCCCGTCTTAAAGCACGAAGCGGGTATCAAGGAAGAATCCAAGACGAGATATAATTCAAAGGTGTAGAACATAAGAGATAAAGCAAGAGTGAAGCCTTTCTGTGTGGAAGAACTCAAGGAATCTCTCCCAAAGAGTTGTAACAAGAAAAAGAATTGGAAATGCGAGCTGAATCGAGATATTTCTAGTCAGCATCCGAACAGCGATATGGATCCACCTGAAGACGATAATACCGAGTGCTTACTGTACTTCGTGCTCGCCTGTTCCCTGTGGTTAAGTGTAGGGAGGAGTGGATATAGAAGTCAGAACCAGAAAATCTACAATTCATTTGTAATATTTGATTGAATGGTTAAATTTACACTTACAACCATGTTCAAAGGGGAAATCTCCATAAAAAGAAAATGCTACCTTATACTGGAGCCATTAGTGACTAATGAAAGACACTCAGTGTTCTACAAAATTTATCATTTGTAGCAGGTTCTCTTCATAAATTTTCAATAAATAAATGTTTAATCTGTAGAAAAAAGTGTTGTTAATGTTCTGTTATATTTCTGTATGTATCAATGGATTTCAGAAAGTAATCCATATTTTGGAGCTTTACCTTCCGAGCAAAAGTTGAGCATTGTCAATTACAAATCCTGACATCCTTGCATATCCCCTATATTCGCGGTATTCTAGATCTTACAGTAAAATTCACGGATGTAGAGAAATTGATAACTTTTTGCAGGTGATTTGTGAGTGAGAAATGACGAAAATAATCAGATAGTAGCTTAAGAAGTACTCAAGTGGCCTCCTGAAAGGCCGAGTACAAGTCTTTCTAATCGACGCCCATGGGTGACCTGCGCGTCGGGACGAGAGATGGAATGGGTGAAGATGAATGAAACTGGGCAAGGATGTGGAAGGAAGCGGCCGTGGCCTATCAGAAGGTACCGTCCCAGCATTTGCCTGGTGATGAAAATGGGAAACCACGGAAAACCATTTCAAGGACGGCCGACGGTGGGGCTCGAACCCCCGCGTCTACCGAGTCAGCAGAGAGCTTGGCCCCAAGACCCAACACTGCGCTTTAGCCAGCGTAGCCACTGTTGTCGGTTTAAGAAGTACTTACTTATGTATTCAAACTTTTCTTTTTAATTTTCGCAAATTCTTGAGTCGTTAATTTTACTGTCTCTACTCCATTAGGAGTTAACGATTGGTGGTAATTCATTTTAGGCACTTGGGACATCTTGATCATCAGCCCCGTGTAGTTGGGCGTGTGTTGAACTTGTCTGATAACCTGTATTTATGTGATGACTGTAGTAGTGTGTCTAACTGTATTAGGGATGAGGATGAGGTAGGTGCGCCGGGACTTGAAGTAAGGTACTATCCCGGCATTTGCCTAAAGGGAGCGTGAAGAAACCTGGGTAAGCCACTATCAGCGCCGTGATTCGATTCTGCGATCTCCAGACTTGCAGTATCTGCCCTCGCAACCGTGGTGGACGATCTAACTTGCACGGCTGCATCGCGGGTAAGAAAGTGAATGAATTAAGGTGAGAAGTTGGAAGGAAGTGGCTATGTCCTATTAGGAGATACAATCTTGTCAATTGCTGGAATTTAAAATGAAAGCCATTGTGAATCATTTCAAGGACGACCAAAGTTGGGGGCCGAATCGAAGGCCCTATCCTCGCATTTCAACACACGTAACTACTCAGGTCGGGCATCGTTCCGAGAGTTACTGTGGAAAAGGAACTCGTGATCACCTATAAGAGCCTTGAATCTCTTTAGCGTCTGTGTTGAAGTTTCCATTACAACATCATCCAATGCTGTTCCACGTCATTTTACTGCGACAAGAAGACCTTTTCCACCAGCATTGATCCAACTACCAGTAGTTTAAGTAAATCAAAGTCATTGGTTGAACGAGACGTGGTGTTCAGTTAGCCATGGAGGTATTCGTGTAACTAGACCACTCAACGCGGGTTCTCTTCATTGACTTTCAGGTGAGCTTTAGTCGATAGCATACAATACTATACTGCAGTGTATCATCGTTACACCTTGTTTATCCTGGCTTTAGGAAGATCGAGTAATATTCTATTTCAGAAACACTTATATTTGTGTCCACTTCATTGTGTAGTGGCAAGCATTCTTGGCTGTCACCACTGAGGCCCGGGTACGATTCCCGACTCTGCCAAGAAATGTTATTCTGGTCTGAGGGCTGGAACGCGATACACTCAGCATCGTGAGGCAAAACTGAGAAGTCATCCTGGAAGTGGTTTTCCCTGGTTTCCCCTCGTTTCCCACTTCTACTCCAGGCAAATGCCGGCATGGTTCCTAACTTAAGGCCCCGATCGCTTCCTACCCAATTCCTACCTCAATTACAAATACACACACTGGTTCAGACATCAGAGTGACACAGGTCATTAGACAAATTCTACACACACTCAAGTACACTTGGCTACATGACCACGATGTCACAAATTTCCTAAAAAAAATCATCAACAACTTATATTTATATTCTTTAGCATGATTTTAATTTCCCTCCCTCCCTCCCTCCCCCCCCCCCCCCCCTCAGGGCTCTCAACTACTGGGACGTGGGCCTGCTACCACAGGGTCCCAGCTGAGCACGGCATTAATTCCACTTACTTGCGTTGGGCTCCTCGGTTTGTCGTCCCTGTCGACATCTCTTGGTCAGCTCTTGCTCCCTTCCAACCCATCGATATTAGGATATCCGAGGCTTAGAGTTCCTTTCACTTTCGTCCGTTGTCTTTTCTTCCCTTATGCCCTCATGGTGTGGTGGCAGACCTCTGCCCTAAAGGGGCAGCGTGCTTGTTGACCACCACGCATGGTTCAACTCATGAAGACACTAAGTGGTCTACATCCTCAAGGGTTCATTGCTCTGGAGTTTCCAACACCGAGGCATTCCTGAGCTGTATTCCTTTATTTTCCCTTTTCCTTTGACTTTGAGACGAGTCCTCTCCTCATTCTTTTTCTATCTGCCTCTTATGGCTCTACTTCCCTCCCAATTCCCTTAGTCCTCATTCTTTGAGTGTTGAGGACAACTCTTCTCACTGTTTTCTTTTTTCCTTTTTTACATTTTTGGACATTTCGCCTTCTAGTTTATACGTTAGTGGTGATTGTCGTTTTGTCTTAAGTCACTAGTGGTAGTAGCATTTGTTGAATTAGTAAAGTAGTAGTAGTAGTAATTATTTTAATCATTATCACTAGAAGGAGATAACCTCGTTGTTCCACCTCTTATACTAGCAATCACCAATATTAAATTATAGACACCGGGTGAGTTAGCCGTGGTCGTTAAGGCATGACTGCTGGCAGTCGCTCACATCCGGGAGGCAAGGAGGTTCGAATCCCCCCGCCGGCAACCTTGAAGATGGTCTTCTGTGGTTTCCCATCTTCCTTCCAGGCAAATGCTGGGGTTGGTCCCTAACTACAGGCCACAGCCGCTACCTTACAACTCCTCGCCCTTACATTCCTCCCCAACGGTACTTGTAGCTCACCCATTGGGTGTCCGCCTTGAAGCAGCTACAAAAACTGGCGAGCCGAACATGTCCTCGGACACTCCCGAAACAAAAAGCCACTCGCTAAAAAAATATATAGACCCTTCAAAACACGGTATAAAACAGGTGTATTGGCACAGAGTGGAAGGCATCGTGTTGCTATTATACACCATGACTATCCCAATAAGGAGTGGTAGGCAAACGTACAAGAAGAGAGTTGTAGGTAAAACTTAATTTGAATCCTTGAAGAAAACAGGGTAAAATCTCCCTAACTAGAATATTGAATACAATAACAGAATGCGCCAAGCATAAGGCGCTACTGCCTTAATGGAGTCAGAGTTCCTTATTAAGATGAAAATAAACCAGGACAAGAAAGTCCAAATTCCTTTGAATTCAAATGAATGTAGAATTATTGATGTTACCGTTTCGAAGGATTAAATTAGTCGAAGGAAAGGACGTCGTGAAATATTCACGTAGCACCGAGTTGAATGCCAGTTCGCAAACAGTTCCAATTATAGAATGTTGTACTTAACTTTTCCTGTTGCAGCTTGAGGAGAGGGTGCAGTACGTTGAACTTTGCACATGAAACGTGGACTTCAAAGAAGACTTACAACATTCTTAAACATTTAAATTTTTCTTATGACAGACACAAGACGTTTCGTGTAGAACTGCAGTGTGTCACATGATAGCTGGTGGCGGCGATGTTCTAAGAAGAAATGTATGCAATCTAGCTGGGATGATAGCTTCACAGAAGGCAAGCCAAATACCAGTACTCTCAAACGAGCACATGGCGACTGTCATTTTGTGTTTGGGTACAAAGCGGCAGCCAATGACCATCTGCGAAACAATTGAAAAGCGCCTAGTAAGCACGTGGAATGATCATTATTGCCAATGACTAGCGGCTAATTCGACAATTAGAGTTCTGTTTCCAATAACATTCTTCTTTCAGTCGTCGTTATGCCCATTCAATGAGCGCGTTTGAACTTGTTAGTTGGCCTGATGGTTTTCGCCTTCTTATCCTCCCAAAATTTCTTCATGAATGCACTGCGTTGCATCTTGCGTTCTGTCGACCACTTCCTACCAGTTATCTTTATGGGTTTCTCCCTAAATTTATGGTTGGCTACCTTTGTCCTAAAAGCTCCACGATTGTCTATGATGTCGTCTGTGATATTCATTTCTTGGAGGTCCGCCTTAGTTTCTTCTATCCATTTTATTATGACCTTCTTTGAGTTGATTACTTTGAATAATCTCTTAGTTAGTTTGTCGCTGTTCATTCTGTAGATATGGCCATAGAAATTCAGGCGTCGCTTCCGTACGGCATGAGTGAACCTGTCGGTGAAGGAGTAGAGGTCCGCTGTTCTCCTCTTAATCCACATTCCATTTTCTCTCGTGGGACCATACATTTTCCGGAGAATTTTCCGTTCTTGTTTTTCAATGTCAGCAATTTTAGAGTGGCCACCCAGGCATACGGTTTCTGAGGCATATAAAGCTTCCGGCAATACAACTGTCTTGTAGTGTCGCAATTTTGCGTTATGCGATATTACTCTTTTGTTGTAGTAATTCCATGTCCATGGAGTTTGGTGGTTCTTTCTACATTGGCACTGCTCTCTAGTCCTGATGGTAGTGTGATTTCTCCAAGATATTTGAAGGAGGAAACCTGTAAAATTTTGCCGTTTTCCAATTCAAGCGTAGTTCTTTTGCTATTTTGATGTAGATTTTCCATTTACTTGGTTTTCTCGTACGATATCTGGAGGCCTGCCTTTGATGCTATATTCTGTAGTCTCTGTATGGCATATTTTGATTCATAACATTATTATTATTATTATTATTAATAATATTATTATTATTCCGAAGAAGTATAAAATTGCGTTTTTGTGTGTAGCTAGTTTAGGGATTATTTGTTATTTAATTGTGTTGTTCATATTAAATCAGAATGGTATTCTGATTAATGCAATCAACATCCCATTTTACCATACCATGGATTATACTGATGCTCTGATGTCCTCTTCACAAAGCATTGAACCTCAGAAAGAAACTTGACTGCCTTGTAATATGATATTGTTCCCGAATATCAAATGCAAAACAAGAAACAAGCCCTGCTGATGATCTCGGTGAGATAGTTAACGGGGGAGGGGCATGAACTTTGGAGGTTATGGCACCATAATGTTACGAAGAGCAGCAATAGTTCACATTGTATTATTAAAGAATGTTGGGACATTACGAAGAACAGTTATTCTGTACCCTCACTCCCTCTATCAAATATAACCGCGTCTGATCCATCTAAACTAGCAATTCAACCAACATCGTGGAACAAAACTAGTGAACAGACCTTAATTTACGCATGCGCATTGCCTCCTAACATTAGATATTCTGTAATTTTTCGTTGTTATATACACAAATCCGTTGTTTTAATACAATCAATAATGATCTATGTTCGTGATAACTCAAGTCTATGAGTTCACTTTCATTGCATAAGTTGGCACATAAAGTCGGCAAACCCCTCATAGATCCGTCGGCCACTTATATTCTTTGCTTGCATGTATAGTCAGTTCGTTTATCCAAGGCAGACAGCGTTTGGTTCCTACCATATCCATGTGAGATTTTACAAATGAAAAGTCACGTCTCAACGCAGTGAAGAAGTTTGTGCAAGCACATAAAAGTAACGCACCTCTGTGCAAATTGTAGCATAGCACTACCCCCCCCCGAGCTGACTGAATGTGCTCATAATTCTAACACAAAAACCATAATTGAATCATCAAACTTCTCTGTTAAGACTAATTGTGTATTTAAAACAACAGGCCTAAATATAGATGTCTTAAATAACAATCTCTTCGGCTTCGGCAGAACCTCTCCATGGTGTGTAGCCTACACCTCAACAAACAATGTCAATTTCATGCACTATCCTCTCGATCTGACTGAATGTGTTCGCAATTCTAACAGAAACGGTAATTAAATCTCCAAATTTCTCAGTTAATACTTCAACACAGAAATAGGAAAGTATGATTATGACTGGAGGATGCACAGCAACTGAAATTGCTACATATTAGTAAAAACGTGTGCAAAGTCACCTGTGTAATAAAGACATGGCAATACTTTCAGTTAATAGCCCAGGGCAGGCTACATAACTACGAAGTCCAAATTTCTAAGTAGTTCTTAGGGCTTGCTCATAGATGGCACGATAGTTACCTATCAATTATTCAAAATACTTAACAAGAGCTTTTGAAAAGTAAATGTGCAGTTTATACCCCTAATGTGTTGGTAATCACTCTGCTTCAGATGTGCAGCGGGACAATTGAGGCTACAGATGAGAACTTCGAGTGATGGCATAAGACAAATCGTAACAAAACTTTGCTGCCATATGAAAAACAAAACAAAAACACTCGATTAAACATTGTGAGCACAAGTAAAAACTTAAATAAAGATTGCCGGTATATGACAAAATGTGAAGAAATAATGAGTAAATAAACATTACTGGCATAAGACAAAACGTACAGGAACGCTGTTGGCATCCAAAAAACGTAAAGAAACATTTCCAGCATAAGACAAAACGTATCTATAAACATTGTCTACATGAGAAAAAACAGGAAGAAATATTTCTGGTATTCAATAAACTTAAGGAAACATTGTCGGCATAAGACAAAACGTAAATAAAAAATTCAATTTCGGTATTTTGTACCATTTTCTTTACACAACCCACCCGGTTGTTTGCACAAATCACTGGCTTTACAATCTTTTTACGATAAATAATTCGAATAAATTATCCTTATCAAATTTTTCAACACATAAATGCAAACCTGAATCCCCAAAATGCCTAATTAATGTGGATTGTATTTCTCAAATAATAGATGAAATAAATGAGCTGGAAATCAGAGGGAATTTACTTCAAACAGCTGAATAACGAAGTACATTTGATTGATTTATTTGTTTAGTTTAGAAGTGACGCCTTAATATTAATTTGTTGCCAGGTACCGGTATCCTTAATGTCACAAATGCTTCACAGCATTTTTACAAAGTCCTTCTTTTTTATAATGATTTCGAACCGTTACTGAGAGACAACATAGTGAACTCCCTTGTATGACTGGTAACTGAACAATCTCTCTCGTGAATCCCTGATGTGTCATCGGAGATTGGATGAGAATTGCATTTTACTAGAAAAGTAGTAATTTGATTGCAAGTTCTATTGTCGCGAGAAGAATAAATGTAGCTTTAACTGGTTCATGCTGATCATGGTCATTTGATGTCATGCTATTTAAATGAAGGTTGTAATTCATTTAATAGCTCAAGTCTGCTTACAATGAGTGATGGTATTTTAAATAATGCTAATGATTTACAATGTGACTACATTTTTCACCCTCTGGACACAGGATTGTGCCCATGACCATGTAGCCTGCTACAGCTCACTACTCCTCAGAGAAGGATAACGAATCTGGGCAATTTTGGGTACTAGAAAACGGTAGCTCAGTTTTC
Organism: Meconema thalassinum; assembly: GCA_946902985.2. NCBI lineage: Eukaryota > Metazoa > Arthropoda > Insecta > Orthoptera > Tettigoniidae > Meconema > Meconema thalassinum. The sequence goes on along the minus strand of OX336389.2, from coordinate 205,786,918 downwards.
TCACTCTCTTGGCCTCATAGGTGAGTTTAATCATTTAAATCTCAAAGAATAATAATCAAAATACTGTATAACTGATGTCATATCACGGAAAATTGAAAAAATTAACTGTGAAATATTTAAAGTAGTGAAGCTATCAGTATAATTCATTCCCCATGTCGGAGTTGGAAATATAGCAGGACTTGGATGATGTTAATGAGATATGTAAACTGTATCAAGAGGTAAGCGAGCTCGCGGCTTGTGAACCCAGCCTGCCACGGCAAGAGTAAATTAATTTACACCACACCATAGGCCTCGCTTACACAAACTTAATATTATTCAAACACGTTCCTTCGCCGCGCGCTGTGTCTTCTTTGCACACGAAGATTCATGCCTTTATATTCGCTCTGTTTTCTGTGGATTTGTGTTCAAAAGTATTAAAGCTATAGGCCTAATAATGGTAAGGCTATGACGTCCATTTTTACTACCGTGGCTTTAGAGATTCCCGGGTGTCTGAATTTCATGTTTAACGTACCAGTAAATCTACTGACGCACGGCTGTGACATTGAAACACCCTTAAAATACCGACAGTAGTGGCTACGCGGGCTAAAGCGCAACGTTAGGTCATGGGGCCAAGCTCTCTGCTGACTCGGTAGACGCGTGGGTTCGAGCCCCACGGCTGTCCTTGAAATGGTTTTCCATGGTTTCCCCATTTTCAACACCAGGCAAATGCTGGGACAGTACCTTCTGACAGGCCACGGCCGCTTCCTTCCACATCCTTGCCCAGTTTCATTCATCTTCATCCATTCCATCTCTCATCCCGACGCGCAGGTCGCCCACGGGCGTCGACTAGAAAGACCTGCACTCGGCCTCTCAGGAGGCTACACGACCAAAAAAAAACTTAAAATTATTCGGACTGGGCCGTGATCGTACCCATTCCCTTGGGTTTTGAATGTCAACGCTTAACCGACTCCGCCACTCACAAGGAAAGGGCACAAACTGCCCCAGCCATTACACTACTGATGTAGGTGTAAGTGACAGAGGAGAGGTTAATATGGATATATGCCAAATATCACGTCCTCAAACATTGTTAAATATACGCCAGTCACTACATAACTACAGTAAAACATATTGTATCGTCCTGGGGAGTTGTTAGCTCGACTAAGGGTGACTTCGTCTAAGACACGATTGTAATTGTCTGCAGGACGAGACGTGTATGTGCTGAGTTGTGAAAGAGTGCGTGATCGCTTATGAATGGGAGTGGACGGGCTACTGGCAAGACGCGCCTGCTAAGCTTAATGCTGACGTCTGTTTACAAGGTTAAAAAAAACAATGGCCGGCGACTAGGACGGTCACTGTGGTGTAGTGGGCTGGGGCTCGCATGCGGATGGCCGGGGGTTCAAATAATAGTTTAAGAAATACAACAAAGCTACTTTAAATGAGTGACTAGAGTTTTAATTACTATAAGTGTGCAAGAATGGATGATTACAAATACTAGTTCTGGACTTAGGAAGGATTCACTAAGGACAAACCTTTAGAGTACACACTTCTGCAACTCAAACGGACGATGATAGCAACTCGACGTGGGTAGACGGAAGAGGTCCGTGGCGAGTGGCGGAGAGAGACCACGGTTCCTAGTGTGAGCTGTACTTAAGAGAATCGTTGTTATTGTGTAACTATAGTAAAGCCATCATTACTTCCGACTTGACGTTCCAGTGTTACCCTAGAGTTATCTAGCTTTGAGAAGGAAAATCACTTTAACTAGACAGCACAAGCAGCCATTCAATTCAATATATCACGACAAATTGAGTTTCGTTCGCTATGTCGCAATTTAGCGAACGAATTTCTAGCCTAGCACTGAAACGTCAAGTCGGAAGTAATGATGGCTTTAGTATAAGTCCGCACATTCCTTGTGCTACTTAGTAGGTGCTAACTGTTGAGATTTCCTGCTGTGATTGTGTTGTAAGAATTGTTCCATGTTAGCTTGCCGAGCTGGGTGTAGTTGTTGGTTCCTCTGGGGTTGTGGCGTGAAAGTGGGGTGAAGGGTACTGCAGGGGGTCGATAGGGGGTTGCCATACCCTATGGGAACCCCAGGGTATAACAATATCTATTCATATATCAAAGGTAGGCCTACATGTTTCAACCGAGCAATGAGGTTTCCTTCAGCCAGCATCAACAATATACAGGGTGTCCCACCTAACTTTGCGACCGCAAGTATTATCGAAATGAAACAAGATGTGAAAAATCTACTTGCACAGGAATGTAGCCACGTCAGGGGGTCACACAATGGGAGGATATGCACAATCCAGGAAATTATAACTATATCACCTTCAATGCAAAGTTACCTTCTTTTTAAATGGAACATACATGTTTTTTCTAGCAAAATCAAGAGTAAACATACAATTAATGATAACAGATTTGGTTTCACATCTCTAAACCCCGTAACTTCTGAAATAACTAACTTTGTAGAGGATGGCAATGGAAACACTGTTTGTCAAGTTTAACAAATGTGTAGAACTGTACACATAGTTCAAAATGTACAATTACCGATTTCCTAAACAAACTTGTGGCCTATAGCTTAAAGAAACGTCATGTTTTTAAATTACATCCAGCACGGAAGAGACATTCACAAGTAAGCAGTAACATCTTAACTGATGAAAATGTGTCACTTCAGCGGATGTTCAATGTGACCACCGTTTGCATTAATGCACGTCTGTAGACGGTGAACAACAGAGCGTTGTACTGATCCCAGTGTTTCCACAGATATTTTCGCACACGCCGAAGTAATATGCTGTTGCATATTCGCTATTGTAGTTGGGACTTCCTGATAGACTATCTTGCAATGCGCTCCAGAGAAAGTAGTCTAATGGCGTCAAGTCGAGGGACCGTGCTGGCCATCTCACAGGACCACCACGTCCTATCCACCGATTTGGAAACTTCTCATCCATTACATCTCTGGCAACACGTGCGAAATGTGCGTGGTACCTATCATGCTGGAACCACATTGATTCACGAGTTTCCAATCCCACGTCCTCCATGAGAAGGGGTAACGTGTCTTGAAGAAATGATGCATATCGCTGTTCGTTTAGTGTTCCCTGATAAAAATAGGGACCTACAATACGGTTGCCAGTGATAGCGCACCAAACATTGATACTCCACTGTCGTTGGTTAGTAACCTACAACTTTAGTTATTTCAGAAGGTACGAGGTTTAGAGAAGTGAAACCAATTCTGTTATCAATAATTGTATGTTTACTATTGATTTTGCTAGAGAAAACATGTATGTTCCATTTAAAAAAGGTAACTTTGCGTTAAAAGTGGTATTGTTATAATTTCCTGGATTGTGCATATCCTCCCATTGTGTGACCCCTTACGTGGCTACATTCGTGTGCACGTAGATTTTTCACATCTTGTTTCATTTCGATAATATTTGAGGTCGCAGAGTTAGGTGGGACACCCTGTATAAGCTAAATATTATTGCTATATCTATGTCCATTAACTGATGTCGGATAAGGAAAACTATATATTAAATATTATAAACAAATATAAAATAATGTAATGAAATGGATATCCCTACAAAAAGAATATCATTATTTAAATATAATACAGAGTTTCTCGTGAAAAATTCAAATATGACATGTAATGATTAAATTTAAATGGATAAATACGTATCAATTGCAATAATAATCCAAATTGGCGCACTTTACACCCGCAAACCACATTTCGTGTACTGCATAAACTCCGTCACTATACTAAGAACTTACGGACAAGAAAATATATATTCTACTGTAGTTTAATTATAACCCCTCCCGCAGGGATTTCTCCCTTTTGTGCAGGGGGCATGGTGGCGCAGCGGTCAAGCTGTTGGCCTCTCACCAAGGTGGACCGGGCTCGATTTTCGGTCAATGCATGTGAGATTTTCGAAGTGAAATGCCTTGTCCTGTGGTTAGGATTCCACGTAAAAAGAAGGTCCCGTGGCTCATGATCGCATGATTAACGGTCACGTAAAAGTAGAAGCGTTCTTTTCTCCCTGCTGTGACGAGTCACAAGCCTATTTATTTTTAGCCTACTTTTCACATTTTGCAAAAATGAGGAAAAAGTAGACTTATGAGATCGGGCAAATGTGTGTCTCTCTGTCTGTCTGTCTGTCCTTCTGTCTGTCTCTCTGTCTGGCTGGCTGTGTGTGTGTGTGGTGTCCCCCCCCCTATCAACTCCTAAACGGCTGCAGCAATCGAAACAAAATTTGGTAGGAGTAAAGATCTATACCTGAATATCTCACGGCCATATTTGAAAATGATGTCAGTGCTACCAACTGCTAAAAAATCGCAATTGAAATTTGAGCTCCATGTTGGATGCCTTGGAAGGTATGAATGGGAGCTATTTCAAAATCGGCACACGTATAGATAATAATATTGCAGTTTAATTTCCATGAGGTCATACATGGCAGTGTTGCCAAAATGATTATAAGCCTGCTGATAGGTCCAAATTTTGAATGCATATAACTTCTACACTATCAATTGGATTTCAACCAAATTTCGTATGTGCTATGCGTACATAAACAGATATAACTGAGTATATTCTTAAAAGCCATCAGAGCTGCCAACTGTTAATAAATGCTTTCAATTTTTTTAAATCCAAATACCCATATATCAGAAAGTATGCAAGCCGACAGCATTAAACTATGCACACGTATAGTGCCTGACATTCTATATTAATTTGGAGTAACTTATATACGTCAGTGCTACCAACATGATTCTAAGCCTGCTGAGAGGTCCGACTTTAAATACATGTAACTTCTATACTATCAATTGGATTTCAATCAAATTTCTTATGTGCAATGTGTACCATAACAGATATTACTATGCGCATTCTTAGGAGCAACCAAGGCTGCCAACTGTTAATAAATGCTGTCTCTATTCGTTTTTCTTAATATCAATATAACAGAAAGTATGCAAGCCAACAGCTCTAAACTTTGCACACGTATAGTACCTGACATTCTAGATTAATTTGGAGTAACTTATAAACGTCAGTGCTGCCAACATGATTCTAAGCCTGCTGATAGGTCCAATTTTAAAATGCATGTAACTTCTATACCAACTAATGGATTTCATTCAAAATTGACACAACAATAGATCATATTATTTCAGATTATTTCTGACCAATACATGTATGTCATTGTCGCCAATATGATTTTACGCACGCTGTTAGATCCAATGTTTAACTGCATGTAACGTCCATGCTATCCATTGGACTTCAACCAAATTTTGTATTCTGTACCTTAAGAGATGGAACTAAGAATATATTCAGTCACCAGGGCTGCCATCTGTAGTTCTCTATTAGGCCACATTATGCCAGGTATACAGTATTTCCAACTAATTCGAAATTTCGATATTACCAACTTAATTTCGTCATTATTCTAGATAGATCCATATAGATTAAGCATTGCCATGGACCTTTAATTTTAAGAAAAGTAGGCTCTAGTTCGTCACGGAACTTCTTGTTTATTTTTACAATGTCATATGCACAGTGTCTATTATTATATGGAACGTAAGCAAGAGAATTCAATACCATAACATTTTAGTAGCATTTTTCGCACAATGTTTTCCAACAATTGGTACAATACTCAACGAAACATCAAAAATACACTTTTAGAAATACACGTACACACCATGCATAATTTTTGAATGCAACATTTCAATTTCTACTTAGTATACAACAAAGTCCCCGATTTTTGGATGTACCTAGTAATCTCGATAACCACTGAATGGATTTTGATACGGTTTTCACTATTATGTAAAGGATTCCTCGTGGAAGGTTTCTGTAGAATATTATTTATTTACGGCCAAAGGAAGCCACGCATGAAATGTTCAACAAAAAAGTCATGGACAGTATATCTCTCTCTTCAGTACAACGCCCACTAAAGGCTAGGTCAGGGCCATCCAAACAGCGCTCCGGCCGCGCTCTAAGGCAGTGCTCCGAGCTCTTTGGTGGATGGTAGTTTCGGTCGTGATGGGAGGAGTTTGAAGGCTAAGTGTGCGGTCTGCCCGCCGCACCGAAGTGAGCAGCCGATCCATAGTCGCTAGTCTAGTCCAATGCGCTTAGTTGACAGCGTGTAAGTAAATCAGTTTTGCAGTGGTCATGACTGAACATCAAACATCATACAAAAAAAAAGGAGTGGTGAAGCAGCAGCTTTCCGCAAGAAGAATACCCCCTTTTGTATAAATATGCATGTTAAGTTCTGTCAATGTTCGGCTCAACTTACATTTGTGAGCGTTTCTTTGCGGTTCTTAAGCTTACCAAACGTAAGCATCGTGTCACGATGAGTGATGGAAACTAGCGCAATTGTTTACGAATAGCTGTGTCCAGAAATATTGTACCCAATTTGGAGAAGATTGTTTCCTCCAAAACTAACAGCTCGTAAAAACGACGGAGCAAAAGTCACTCAAGGTCTGTAGTCTACTATTTGTTCATATCGGTAAAATGTTGTTGGATTTTCCTCTCTAATATGTTTGAATTTTAGTTTGGAATAAATCACAATATATTTTACTTAACACTTGTGTTCGTTTCCTGCAAATTCCATACATCTGAGTACCATTCGATTTGTATATGCGGTATATTTTTTATGGCAAAACATCCCTATCAGTATGATGTCAACAAACCCACAAGAGCCGTCGGCCACACGACTGTACGTACGTATCTAGTCAGCGCGGACCGAACATCGCCCGTCTGTCTCATGTCTCCTCGCTGCCACAGTGTAGTGGTGGTAGAGGAAGGAGCGCTAATGACTGGATTGCCCTGGGGCTAGGTGTTTCTTTTGTTTTAATTTCTTCCAACAATCTCCATTCAATTACTAGCTTCGGAGACAGTTTAAGAGCTAGCTAGCTAGCTAGCGAGCGAGCCTATCACCCCAGTTTCAGCCTTCGTTCTGCAGAATACACAGTCAAGTTTAGATTGGACGGAAGGGTTATTTGTGTTTCATGCAACTCGCCATTCTTAAATTACGTCTGACAAGAGTTCGTTACACATGCTATATCCACGATAATACACTGAAGAAAATGGAAATTGCAACACCATGAAGGCATTGGTCGTTTTGTTACGTGTTTTTCGAGGGGATTTTACGCCACTGGCATAAGTCAGTAGAAAGCCATTCTATATTTATTTACGCGGCAAATTGTTCAGCCTAGAGAAGCTTTCATGTTAATTTATTATTATTATTAACTTATTATTATTATTATTAAGGTATTTTTTGGAGCATTTTTATAAAATTATAAGCATACAGATAGGTTTTCTATGTCATAGAAAACACTATCAAGCAAATTATTACGAACTACATTATCATAGAAAATTATATGATTACGGAATTTTACGGAGTTTTGTCAGTTAGGGTATTATGAGAGAGATGACTCGCTGGGAATTCGGATACAGGCTTATTCTTGTCGAGAAGCATGTCGCAAGCCTGGGTTGCAGCGTCAAGAAAAGGCGAAATAGTCTGGAACGGAAAACGACATCATCCGCGCGCCGTGTGTATTGAGCCTAAGGAGGGGGTAGCGGGGTGGCACAGCCAATCAGTGGAGACCACGTAAGGTGGAAGTCGGTAGCGGAGTGGGGAGCCGACGAGTGCATATATCGTTTGGCGCGCCGTGGAGTGGAGGACTATCTTTGTAAAACTTAACCAGTGTGGTTGTACGAGTGTTTGGCTCCGATGTTAGGACCATAAAGTTATCAAATCTACCAGGATATCATCAACTAACGAAGAAGATGACGACGTCCAGGAGACAGTGGGAAGCTCTCTTCATCATCCAGTACGAGGGAAATGCTTCGGCAATTTCCAGTGGTAAGCGCGAATGATGCAGAACTACGCAATCTCTCGTTTCTCTTTGTTTTATATTCAGTATTCAGTAACTTCATAGCTTGGGAATAAGAGTAAAATCAATAATTTATCAGACTCCGTTTTCACGTAATTTTCTAGCGGTAATATTCAAATCGCAACGCTCCAATATAAATTTCAAACGTATTATTATTATTATTATTAATTTTGCAATACGTGTTATATACAATAAATTCATTTCTTTTAACCATGCAATCTTTGCTTTCAGTAGGTAGCATTAGATATAGACCAATTCCTTCTCCTGATACAATTGTTTGTTGGGTTAATGATCAAATCATACCACGATCTGAGTGAATAGATTCTTGAAGGTGTTCTACCAGAGCTAGGTGTTGTTAAATATAAATTTAGATTTCAACATTGCGTTGAGGTCTTGGCGCCCATTAAAACAACATATCTTAGGCTGAGTAAATATTTCAAAGTGCAAGGCAGGGCCAGTAGAAGCATTACATTTGTCACGCAAAAGTGAGGGCTAAAGAAACCGTTACACTTGTCATCCCAACGTGGAGAAACCGTTTCATTTGTCGCCGACAACTTGGGGCTGAAAACCTAATAACATTTGTGGAAGGAGAAGGGTATATATTTCTGTGCCTGTATTTTGGGGGTTTTTCATTTATCGGTGTATATCATTATGGGGGATGAGGAAGAAAAACAGATGAGGTTACGTAGTGGTCATCAACTGGAGAGTGATGATACGAGCAGTATGTCGAGTGATGGTAGTACCGGGGTAGCGGAGGTAAATCCCGATACTGAAACAGGGAGTGTAGGCGGCCAACCAGAATTAAAAACTTTTCTTCTCGAGTTCATGTTTCAGAACAAAAGTTAGTAGTGATGCCTTAAATGCAAAATTAGAACAAAACAGTAGGGAAAATAAAGGAAGTACAGATGCCTTAAACGCCAAATTAGAACAAAACAGTAGGGAAAATATAGAAAGTACAGATGCCTTAAACGCCAGATTAGAACAAAACAGTAGGGAAAATAGAGAGAGTACTGAAACTTTAAATGGTAAATTAGAACAAAACAGTAGGGAAATTAGTGATAAATTCGAACTGATTAGAGGTGAAATCAGAGGGGTGATGGAAGAGAAGGCTAAAGAGATTATTGCAGATGTAGACAGAAAATTAGGAAAAGTACAGGAGGAGTTAGAAATTAGAATCAGTACACAGGCTGAAAATTTAAAAGAACTAGTGCAACTGGAAACACAGCAGGTCAAAAAGCAATTGGGGGGAGAAATTGACAAAATTCAGGTAGCAACTAAAGAGGTTAAAGAACAGCTGGGGGGAAGAATTGAGAAAGTCCAGTCGCAAATAGTTGCAGAAGTAAATGATTTAAGAGAGAGTAATAGAGAGAGCATTAGCAAGATTGAGGAGAAACAAGCAAAGCTATATTATAAAGTAGAAGAATCAGAAGGAAACATTAAATTAACAGTAAACAGTATTGAGAGGAAGGCTGAGGAGAAAATCGCAGAATTAGAATTAAAATTAAAAGCTAGGATCAGGCAAGAAAATAGTCAGAATAGGCCAGTTTTTGTGAATAGCACACACAGGGAGGTAGAAGTGGGTAAGTTCAGCAATCGACAGGGGTGCCCAATGGAGTTCATGAATACTATAGAAAATAAATTCGGGGAGAGGTTGGAAAATGGTAGTATTGAGTGGTGCCAGGTAGTTGAAATTTTAGAACAAGTGTTTGTGGGGGAAACGAGGAATTGGTTTGCTGTCTGCAGAGACAAGTTTACTGATATTAATGATTTTAAAATGAAATTCTGTGAAAAGTTCTGGAATGAGGTTATTCAGTCGCAGCATCGCGAGGGAGTAGTGTGTGGTAAATATAACCCTAAAGGAAGCTCCACCATGACCGAATACTTTTTAGGGCAGGTATTAGTGTGTAAATATCTTGATGGCTTGAAGGAGGAAAGTGATGTGGTGAGGTTGCTACTTAGGCACTTTCCCTATAGGATCAAGGAGGCTGCTTGTATCCAGAATGTAAAGACAATATCACAAGTAGAAAATTTGTTACGCACATTTGATGCACTAGGGAGAGGGGGTTATGAGGACAATTTCAATAGGAACCAGGGTAATCATAATAATAGGCCTAATGAAGCCAGGCACCAGGAAGTTCAAGGGAACGGTGGCGAAGGGGCCAACGCTCAAAATAGAAATAATAATAATAATAATAATCAGCTAAATCAGAACAGAGGAAATGGCTATGGCAATCAGTATCAAGGGAGGAACAATGATTTCAGGGGAAATCAAGGGAGAAATAATGATTTCAGGGGAAATCGAGGGAGAAATTATAATGACAATAATTACAACCAGAATAGGGGTCAAGGAAGAGGACAGCCTAGTGGTAGTAATATACAGCCAAACAATGACAACACAGCCCAGAACAACCAGACCAGTGCAGTAGTTAGTAGTACTACAGCCAGCTGTAGCGGTTCTTTAAACGCGAACCAGGCTGCGAAGTAAGGTCAGAATCTCAGTCTGTATCATGCCATGTCCATACACTTATACAGGAACCCTATGACCTAAATGTAAGAAATGAATTATTACATGAACTATATGATGAAGGTATTATTCAGGAAGTGGTTAGTAAGAGCCCTATAGTTAAATTTAACGTGTCCGAGGCGTACACAGATGTTTCAATTGATAGTGGTTGTATGAAGAGTTGCATAAGTAGTGCATTTTATGATAAAATGAAAGGAACTGGAGTAAATTTTGAGGAGATGCCAATTAAAAGCACTTCTGTTATCACAGCTGTTGGGAAGAGGTCTAAAGTAATTTCTAAGCAAGTTTTAGTAGGCATTAAAATTAATAATCATATAGAGAAGCAGATTTGCCTTGTAATTCCAAATTTAGTATTCAGTGTTATCTTGGGTTCAGAGTGGCTAAGTAGAGTGTCTGGTAACTTATGTTATGATGTAGGGAGTTTGAAATTTAAATGGGGAGATTCTGAAGTAGAAGTAGCGTTCAATGACCATATTCAGAGAAGTAGGGTTGTAGGTGTGATTTGTACTTTAAATAAGATATCGCCAGCCGTAGAGCGGGGTTCTCCATGTTTTGTGGGCAGTGTGATTACGAACGGTAGTCTAGAGGACTCGTTACGTGATGCTGCATTTCAGGGAAATACAGAGGAGGAACAATGTGTTCGGCTCTATGATGTGTTATTGTGTAATAGGAGAGTTTTTGAGGATCGCATTGGTATGGCCAATTGCTATACACATTCATTGAACGTTATTGATAGGTCAGTATTCACAGGACATAGATATCCTGAACCTTTCGCTTATCAGAGTGCAGTTGAGGCACAAATTAACCAGATGCTTGAAGATGGGATTATTGAGCACTCTAACAGTCCGTATGTTAATTCTTTGATCACGGTACCCAAGACCGACGGCACAGTTCGTATTTGTTTAGACGCTCGTTTGGTTAACAGTAGAATTAGTTCAGATCAGCTGAAATCTATGTCAATAGAGGAATTAATGCAAACATTTGAGGGGAAGAAGTGTTTCACTTGTGTAGATTTGAGTTCCAGCTTTTGGCAAGTGCCACTTATGTACGAGGATAGACCATTTACAGTTTTTAGTCATAAATATAACCTTTATCAGTTTTGCAGGGTACCTTATGGGTTAAAGAGTAGTTCAGCAACTTTAATTAGGGCTTTAAACATCGCATTAGGGGATGACACAGGAGAGTTTGTAACCATTTACATTGATGATATGGTAATTAGTTCACGCAGTTTTGAGGAGCATCTACGTCATTTAGATATGGTTTTTCAGAAGTTAGATCAGGCAGGGTTCACTTTGAAGCTGTCTAAGTCGTCATTCTGTCAGTCAGAAGTGACATTTTTAGGTCATAGAGTGTCGAGTAGAGGTGTGACACCAGAGGAAAGTAGGGTTAGCATGTGTGGACAGTAGCAACAGGGCATCGTTACAGACACTGAGAAATATGCTAGTTGAGCAACGTGATGACGTTCATTTAAGGGAGCCACTTGCAAGGTTGGAAGCAGGTGACACAGAAACATTTATGGTTTCCAAACGTATTGGCAAAACAGCATATGTGCTGGAGGATAGTGAGGGAAACAGATTATACTGGACGTATAATATACATAGTCTACGAAAGTATGTGTCATAAAGTAAGTGTGTTTAGCTGGCGAGCCAGCCTATCAAATAAGTAAGTGTGGTATTTGGTGCGTTGGGGATATGGTCTTCCAGGCAGGCGTATCAGAAGTCACACAGGTGGGTAGTATGTAAGTAAATGAGAGTTTTTAAGGTACAGGGAAATATGACGGGATTGTCGGATGCTCTTGAGCACTAAAATGTCTCGATACACCAAGGCCAGAATTTGGTAGCGCTGGTGAATTCCCATTTGTCTCCAAGAGATGGGTGAGCGCTTGGACAGGGTATTTTTGCTTAAGGCGTCCACGAGGCAAAAGATGGGCCATTAGAAGGCGAGACAGTCCTTCATGAAACTCATACATAACAGCACACGTGATTTCCGTTTACGGCCTCGCCATGTAAGATTTGTAAGTGTGTAATTTAAGGTGATTTGTACAATGGTATTATTTGTGTGAGGAGAACTGGTCTGTGTTGAGAACTAGTATTAAGTAGAATAGGGTCTACGGGAAGTTAAGAAGACAGGGCGATTACGGCACAGAAATATTTGGTGTTATATGTAATGCGCATTTACTGGTTTTTTTTTCAGAAGTCAATATTAATTTAATCATCTTTAAAGAGAGATTAAGTATTATGGTCACGATGCGCTGCCACAATAGTGTGATCGTGTGCTCAGTGATAAGAGAGATTAAATTTCACCATAAGGAAGGAACCTCCAGTGAAATTAGGAAGTTCTTTGGTGATATACATATATCAGAACAACCTTGATGCGTGTGATGTGACATCTTATATACATAGTGCTCACACATTATTTATGTCAATTTTTCCAACGTAGAGAAATTTGAGAGGCGGAAATATCCGTGGAACATTATTCTATATGAAAAACATTGGACTGGTTGCAAAGTGCAATCTATAGTGACAACAAACTTTGACGCAAAGTGCGTAAAGAAAAATTATGAGTGTATATATATATGTAATTTAGGGTGATTTCATTTATGTAATATGTATTTTGGATGGGGTTTATTAACGTGTCTGGAATAATCGGATAATGGACCGTCGTCACGGTAAATCATCCGATGATCCGAGGCGAATATGTAACGTGTTTTTCGAGGGGATTTTACGCCACTGGCATAAGTCAGTAGAAAGCCATTCTATATTTATTTACGCGGCAAATTGTTCAGCCAAGAGAAGCTTTCATGTTAATTTATTATTATTATTAACTTATTATTATTATTAAGGTATTTTTGGAGCATTTTTATAAAATTATAAGCATACAGATAGGTTTTCTATGTCATAGAAAACACTATCAAGCAAATTATTACGAACTACATTATCATAGAAAATTATATGATTACGGAATTTAACGGAGTTTTGTCAGTTAGGGTATTATGAGAGAGATGACTCACTGGGAATTCGGATACAGGCTTATTCTTGTCGAGAAGCATGTCGCAAGCCTGAGTTGCAGCGTCAAGAAAAGGCGAAATAGTCTGGAACGGCAAACGACATCATCCGCGCGCCGTGTGTATTGAGCCTAAGGAGGGGGTAGCGGGGTGGCACAGCCAATCAGTGGAGACCACGTAAGGTGGAAGTTGGTAGCGGAGTGGGGAGCCGACGAGTGCATATATCGTTTGGCGCGCCGTGGAGTGGAGGACTATCTTTGTAAAACTTAACCAGTGTGGTTGTACGAGTGTTTGGCTCCGATGTTAGGACCATAAATTTATCAAATCTACCAGGATATCATCAACTAACGAAGAAGATGACGACGTCCAGGAGACAGTGGGAAGCTCTCTTCATCATCCAGTACGAGGGAAATGCTTCGGCAATTTCCAGTGGTAAGCGCGAATGACGCAGAACTACGCAATCTCTCGTTTCTCTTTGCTTTATATTCAGTATTCAGTAACTTCATAGCTTGGGAATAAGAGTAAAATCAATAATTCATCAGACTCCGTTTTCACGTAATTTTCTAGCGGTAATATTCAAATCGCAACGCTCCAATATAAATTTTAAACTTATTATTATTATTAATTTTGCAATTCGTGTTATATATAATAAATTCATTTCTTTTAACCATGCAATCTTTGCTTTCAGTAGGTAGCATTAGATATAGACCAATTCCTTCTCCTGATACAATTGTTTGTTGGGTTAATGATCAAATCATACCACGATCTGAGTGAATAGATTCTTGAAGTTGTTCTACCAGAGCTAGGTGTTGTTAAATATAAATTTAGATTTCAACATTGCATTGAGGTCTTGGCGCCCATTAAAACAACATATCTTAGGCTGAGTAAATATTTCAAAGTGCAAGGCAGGGCCAGTAGAAGCATTACATTTGTCACGCAAAAGTGAGGGCTAAAGAAACCGTTACACTTGTCATCTCAACGTGGAGAAACCGTTTCAGTTTGTGTTGATTTTCAAGATACGGAACGATGCCATGTAGGTATGTAAACGATCAAAGTTTCAGACCCATTGGATTGTTGCTATAGGTCTCCCCACGTGATTGGTCGCGGAGGAATCAACTTCAGTATACGGACTCAGGTGTAGCGTAGTTGACTTTCAGTCTGCGCATTGAAGTGTTCCCCGTCAAACATGCCTCGACGACAGAGAAGAGCACGCTATCAACAACTGTCGCCGTTTGAGAGGGCTCAGATTATTGGGCTGTGTGAGGCTGGATATTCGCTAAGGACTGTCGCTGCACGTGTTGGCCGACAGGCATCTACGGTACAACGTGTATGGCAGCAGTGGTCAAATGAAGGTCCCCACACTCGTAGACCTGGCACAGCCCCAGCGCGACAGACAACTGTAAGAGAGGATCGCCGCATCATTCGGATGGCCCGGATGGAACCCCATGCAACAGCAGCGCAAATTCGAGCAGCTGTGGCACCCCACGTTACACAACAAACAGTTGGTAATCGCCTGCGTGCAGCTGGCTTACGATCCCGTGTCCCTGCAGAAGGTGTTCCATTGACCCCACAACAGCGACGTGTAAGGCTGGCCTGGTGTCGAGAACGATCGACGTGGGTCGACGAATGGCATAGGGTCGTCTTTAGTGATGAATCGCGCTTCTGCCTTGCCCGCAGTGATCGCCGGAATCGTGTGCGCCGACGTACCGGGGAGAGGGGCCGCCCAGACCTTATTGACGAGAGGCACACAGGGCCAACACCAAGCATTATGGTCTGGGGAGCTATTGGCTTTAATGTGATATCGCAATTAGTGCTTGTTGAGGGCACTATGACTGCTCGACAGTGCGTTGATAGGGTACTCAATCCAGTGGCTGTCTCTATGATGGCGAACCTTGCTAATGGGATGTTTCAGCAGGACAATGCCCGGGTTCACACTGCACGCATCTCCAGAGAAGCTCTCTACGGCATCACAACCTTAGAATGGTCCGCTATATCCCCGGACCTCAGTCCTATTGAGCATGTGTGGGACATGATGGGTCGACAACTGGCCAACCGATCTCAGCCACCCACAACTCTGGAACAACTGACCCGTGCAGTGCAGCAAGCATGGGCCACAATTCCTCAGGAAGCATCCAGGGCCTTCTTGACTCCATGCCTCGACGAATTCATCAATGTATTGCAGCTCGTGGTGGGCACATCCAGTATTGATTGTTGTCCAAACCTGCGGTCAGAGGGACCTGAAAGTGTAATCATCGAATCGCTACCGAGCACTCGTCCTGCATGTTCAATTGCAGCAATGTAGCACCCCTCCTTCTGGGTGTTGCAATTTCCATTTTCTTCAGTGTATAATTAATAGTCCAGTCAGTGATTTTAACCCATCATGCCGAGAAAGAAAAACGGATATAGGTCGTAATTCATTGCGATCGAAAAAATACGCCTTTTATGCTTACGCTGGGTAAGCCGTTAACGATTCTAGTATGTTTTATAGACCCTAAGTGACGGTCTGCGTGGCTCAGCGGTAACGTTTTCGCTTGCTGGGCCCAAGGTTGCAGGCTCGTATACTGGCGCAGTCAGCTGGCATTTGAGGGTGCGCAAATGTGAGGGAGCCATGTCAGTAGATTTACTGGCACGTTTAAGATCCCCTTCGGGGCACGATTCCGGCACCCTGGCGTCTCTAAAAGCCAGGGTAGTTAAAAGGGACGTAAATCCAATAACATTATTATTATAGACCCTAAGTAATGGGCGTTCATTTTAGATGATAACATGATCGCCATTTACAATTTAAGAGAACTACACTAGGGAATTATATGTCTGCATGTTTCACTCATAGAATTCGCCCATCATAATGTGCCCGTTTAGGCCTTGAGATGGTTTCGTCTTTGGAATTGAACTGCGAGAACCAACAAACAAGAGTGGAGTGTCGTTATTTATTTTCAACTGAAAACTTGACACGGTGTCACTGATGGCGTAATTTTCAAATAATTCCGACGTCATTTGTGTGATATGAACTTTTGTAGCCGGATTGTTCAATCCGTAATTTATCATGATTTTTCTGATAGAAACCTTGTATAACGGATACTTGGGTGGCGAGATTATGCAAGCAGCATTCTAGAATATTCTGCCACAGCGAAATAGGACCTGGAGAAAAAGAGCCATTTCACATTACCTCACGTATCGTTCTCTTACTTTCCTCGTTGAGGATCGGCTCGCCTTCGAAGCCTAGCTTGGCGGATATGCTTACATTCCATGTCTGATTGGAGCCAATACGTTCCCATCTCGAGACACAGTATTGTTAACTGAAAGCAAGCAGCGAGATTGGAGAGAACTAGGTGTAACTGTGTAATACTGGACACTTGACACCTGCCTGACACGCGAACAGGCCGCAGGGAACGGAGTTTGGAGTCCACGTGGAAGGATAGAAGAAGCATGTATTGGTCAGCAGCGAACAATGGTTATTGTTGGTGCACGCTACGTTTGAGTAGCCGCTCGTTAACGAGGAAAGTGAGAGAATTGGACTACAGTGTTTAGTCAAGCAACGAACGGATAGCCAATGACTACTCGGCAGTGGGAGTCTATACGCCAGCTAAGGTCACAAGCAGAAGCTATGTACGACCAGTCAAGACGTGAGAAGGCTTCACGACGTTAAATTTTAACTTATCATGTGCAGAGGTACAAGTGATATTAAGCTAAGTGCCGTGCCATAGGTTACAAGTGCGTATGAATAACCAACACCCCTTTAACTAGTGAACTGAACAGTGAACGTTAAACTTCCAGAACAACCCCATTCAGCGTGATACACATGATTTTAAGGACGAGCATCGTGTTTCATAGTGACGAAACGACCTTCTGTTTCTCACATTTGATATCTTTTCTAAGAACCACGAGTTGGTAATTAATAACATGTTAGGATTGAGTGCTAGGAATAGGAACTTGAATTCTTCGAACTGTTTGTAATATACATTATGAGAGGTTAAACGAGCAATATGTGGGTACGGCTATACACGATCGTCCATATATCGTGTCTCCGCATCTGAAGTACGGTCCCACTCGGCCGATACAAACTGCGTTGCGAGACCTTGAATAAACCAGTTATCGCACAAACACTGTTCTGACAGACAATAAGAGATAGCTCATCGGCCCGATGCGAGAAGGAACAAATCAGGTTACTAGTAACAGTGGCTTTTTCCTAACGAGAGATAATGCCGCTACTTTCAACAGTATGGTAACAAAATAACGAAAATGGTCGCTACTTTTTCAAGTTGGAGCAATCAATATCACTGGTGTTTCTCATTTTATTTTGAATATTATTTAGATGTATTTTAAAATAGGCAGGGTAGGGCCACCAAGAACCAGCTGAAGAGCCTGACTTGGTGCATCTTGGCGAAACCTCTCAGCTGACAAAACAAAATCCAAAAAGGATTGCTGGAGTATAAACGTTTATGCACATGTATACTAAAAGAGTTTGGGATCAGGAAGGAAGATATGGCCATAAGGAATGTAGCATAATTCCGGCAGATGAAATTGGACACCACGAGCTGAGTACATTCCGTTCCAACCATCAAATGAGGATTGAAGTCCTTCATGGCAGAGCTGGTATTCGAAATTCAATTGATTGGATTTTTAATGTCGTGTGGTCTCCTGGAAGGCCGAGTGCAGAATTTTATAGTTAACGCCCGTGGGCGACCTGTGCGTCTTAATGAGGATGAAATGAGGAAGACGTCATAATCACCCAGTTTCCCGGTCAGAAGAATTAACCCCAGGAAATTAAAATCCCCGATAGCCTGACCGGGAATCGAACACGTGACCCATCGGACCAAAACCTAGCGTGCTAACCAATTTGCCACAGGGCCGGAAAATAGTCTGGTATATTTAACGCTAGATCATGTGTGGTCGACAAACAAACGTCCTGGGGAGATGTGTAGGAAAGGGTAGGATTAGGGAACACTGTAAACATTATGGCTGCCATATAGTGACGTGATGGCGCTGGAGCTTGTTAATCAGTTGGATTGTAAACAGCGAGCTGGATGATATAAATCCTAACAAGCTAACGATTTCAGTTCACTAGTAAAATGTTATTGTACGTCGGAGGACCGCATAAACCACGCTAACACGCAAAACATAGCCAAGCTCCATCCCAATTTATCGAGCCTGCAATACAACAGTGAGTAAACTAATTATGCATACAAGAAATTTAATTCTGGTCTGAGGGATGGCGCGGGGTACACATAGCCTCGTGGCACGAAACTCTGAAGAGGTGGGTTCGATTTCTACCTCAGCTATCTTTGAGTTGTTTCACCGAGGTTTCCCACTTCTACTCCATTGAAGTATTAGAAGCCATTTCTCAGTGCTTCCTAGTTCTATTATTAAAAAAAATTCAATGTGTCAACACAAATTGTGCCCAATTACATTTGGCGGGAAAACAAGTATTTAAACGCCCCAACCTGAAAATGATTACATGAGATATTTATCACAAAATAACACGCTTGTATGTACAGAAAAGGGGGGTACTAATTCGATAACAACGGACAATTGTAGGGATGGTTCCTCAATTAAGGGCATGGCCATGCTCGCCTCCTTCCCCGTGCCTAGTCTTAACTAACAGCGCACACACTAATACAGCCATCACAATAAGATAGGTTATCAGAAAAATTCCACACAGGCCCAATTACACGGAGCTGCATGACTCCAATATTGAAAATTCCCTAAATTAAGCAACAACAGCAAAAATTATGCATAACTGAACATTTAATAACAAAGATACAGTCAGTCTGAGAGACTAGACTTTATATCATTTTCAAATGACGCATGCTACAAATGCTAAACATGTTATAAAGGCTTAGGAGGCAGAATCCATTACCCATTAACTTAGGCTTCCCGTGCACTCTGCTGCATGACGTCACGCACTCGCCGTCTCTGTTAGCATAACGTCAGACACCAGGAGTAAACTCAGACTCAACAGACTCCATTACCCTTTAACTTAGGCTTCCCGCGCGGGGGCTGCATGACGTCACGCACTCGCCGTCTCCGTTCGCATAACGCCAGACCCCAGGAGTAAACTCAGACTCAACAGACTCCATTACACTTTAACTTAGGCTTCCCGCTCGGGGGCTGCATGACGTCACGCACTCGCCGTCTCCGTTCGCATAACGCCAGACCCCAGGAGTAAACTCAGACTCAACAGACTCCATTACACTTTAACTTAGGCTTCCCGCTCGGGGGCTGCAAGACGTCACGCACTCGCCGTCTCCGTTCGCATAACGCCAGACCCCAGGAGTAAACTCAGACTCAACAGACTCCATTACACTTTAACTTATGCTTCCCGCTCGGGGGCTGCATGACGTCACGCACTCGCCGTCTCCGTTCGCATAACGCCAGACCCCAGGAGTAAACTCAGACTCAACAGACTCCATTACACTTTAACTTAGGCTTCCCGCTCGGGGGCTGCATGACGTCACGCACTCGCCGTCTCCGTTCGCATAACGCCAGACCCCAGGAGTAAACTCAGACTCAGTGCATATGCACTGAACAACATGATGACGTCATACACGCCGTAACCGTGACGCATAACGGTAGACCTAAGCATAACGATGAAGTCGACAAGATCATTTGAAATGATAACATAAGAATGAAAATAATATTAATAATAATTGTATTACATCAGCTACCTGGTATTTTACTGGCTAATTAACTTCTTAGGAAACCGGCTACGGTGGCCAAAAGCACTAACGCGCTACCTCGTGCCTCGCTGGCGTCGGGAGAGCGTGGGTTCGAATCCTGCCTCAGCCGTCCTGAAAATGGTTTACGTGGTTTCCCATTTTCACTGCCAGACGACTAACAGTGCAAACCGGAAGTTTACGTCTTTGCCTGAAATTCAGTACTGTTGTGTAGTATCCAAACGTGATTCAAGACATCTTCAGAGAGCCCTACATCGTACTGTTCGGAGTGCCCTGGAAGTTTCCCACCTTTCCAAACTCTGATTTCCACTGCTGAATATCCAACCAGTGATCTTTCGATCACAATTAGACATTACCTGGTAGTTTTGTGACACACTGAATT
The DNA here is from genome assembly GCA_946902985.2 of Meconema thalassinum. NCBI lineage: Eukaryota > Metazoa > Arthropoda > Insecta > Orthoptera > Tettigoniidae > Meconema > Meconema thalassinum. Next base: position 205,766,495 of record OX336389.2, on the reverse strand, counting down.
GTAAATGTTATATCTTTGGATCCCTTTATTGAAAAAGACACGGATAGTCAGTCTGAAAGACTAGACTTTACATAATTTTAAATGCTAGCAGCCGAGTACCAAGAAGGCAGTGCACGAACAAAGTTTCTAGATTCTATTTTGTTTCTTCACTGCCTACTTGATTGTTCTCGCATTGCCTTCTTGAAACTCTGTTCTCGCACTGCCTTCTTGGTACTCGGCTGCTACATCGTACTATGACGTCACACACCTTAGTGCATTCTCGGTACATTTCGTCCCGTCACCGTAACGTAACGCCAGACCCCAGATAAAGTCTACATAATCATTTAAAATGATAAAACGTTCAAATGCAGGTTTCTCAAGATACACAATTGTTACGAGTAATAGCTCCTCCCTCCCATGTTATCATTAAGCGAAAACCTCATTACGATATCATAAACCGTTGAGGAAATTTTCGGGCTGTTCGTGCTAGCTGGAGCATCTGTATATTAGAGGGTTTACTACTTTGAGAAAACCACAATATTACGACCCTATTGCATAGCTAGAGCCCTGTGCGGATAAACAAAACGATATCCGCATCCGCCCCGCATCCGCACAACTGTTATCCACATCCGCCCCGCATCCGCACAACTGTTATCCACATCCGCCCCGCATCCGCACAACTGTTATCCACATCCGCCCCGCAACCACACGACTGTCATCCACATCTGCCCCGCATCCACACGACTGTTATCCACATCCGCCCCGCAACCACACGACTGTCATCCACATCTGCCCCGCATCCGCACAACTGTTATCCACATCCGCCCCGCAACCACACGACTGTCATCCACATCTGCCCCGCATCCACACGACTGTTATCCACATCCGCCCCGCATCCGCACGACTGTTATCCACATCCGCCCCGCATCCACACGACTGTTATCCACATCCGCCCCGCAACCACACGACTGTCATCCACATCTGCCCCGCATCCGCACAACTGTTATCCACATCCGCCCCGCAACCACACGACTGTCATCCACATCTGCCCCGCATCCACACGACTGTTATCCACATCCGCCCCGCATCCGCACGACTGTTATCCACATCCGCCCCGCATCCACACGACTGTCATCCACATCTGCCCCGCATCCACACGACTGTTATCCACATCCGCCCCGCATCCGCACGACTGTTATCCACATCCGCCCCGCATCCACACGACTGTCATCCACATCTGCCCCGCATCCACACGACTGTTATCCACATCCGCCCCGCATCCGCACGACTGTTATCCACATCCGCCCCGCAACCACACGACTGTCATCCACATCTGCCCCGCATCCACACGACTATTATCCACATCCGCCCCGCATCCGCACGACTGTTATCCACATCCGCCCCGCATCCGCACGATTGATATCCACATCCGTCCCGCAACCGCACGACTGTTATCCACATCCGCCCCGCATCCGCACGACTGTTATCCACATCCGCCCCGCATCTGCACGACTGTTATCCACATCCGCCCCGCATCCGCACGACTGTTATCCCCGACTGTTATCCACATCTGCCCCGCATCCGCACGACTGTTATCCACATCCGCCCCGCAACCGCACAACTATCCACATCCGCCCCGCATCCGCACGACTGTTATCCACATCCGCCCCGCATCCGCACGACTGATATCCGCATACAACCCACATCCGCACAACTGTTATCCACATCCGCCCCGCATCCGCACAACTGTTATCCACATCCGCCCCGCATCCGCACGACTGATATCCACATCCGCCCCGCATCCGCACAACTGTTATCCACAACCGCCCCGCATCCGCACAACTGATATCCACATCCGCCCTGCAACCGCACGACTGTTATCCTCATCCACCCTGCATCCGCACGACTGTTATCCACATCCGCCCCGCATCCGCACGACTGTTATCCACATCCGCCCCGCATCCGCACGACAGATATCCGCATCCAACCCACATCCACACAACTGTTATCCACAACCGCCCCGCATCCGCACAACTGATATCCACATCCGCCCTGCAACCGCACGACTGTTATCCACATCCACCCTGCATCCGCACGACTGTTATCCACATCCGCCCCGCATCCGCACGACAGATATCCGCATACAATCCACATTCGCACGTTTGTTATCTGAATCTACTGACAGTACAATAATTTTTTTAATTAGATAAAGCATAAATTACTAAAGCGACATATCTAGACATTTGAGGAAAAAGATGTTCCCTTAGGCTTTGTATGTCATGTGCTATGTTTAATATGAATGTCATACAGCCATAATTGCAATCCTTTCCTGTTCGGAGAGTTAATTATGCTTAATGAGATTTGCTTAAATCATCATCTTACATTTGTCATGAAAGAAACGTAACGGGAAAATATGATATGTCATAAACATCCGGGTCCTAGTAATAATATTAAACAAGTTCGGATTGTATTCTAAAAACTATCCGCAAATTTTCTCCAAATTTTCTCCAAATTTTCTCATCCGCTATCCGCACAGCCATGCAAACTATATGCGCATTGCGAAACATTTGGCGGATGTCCGCGGGTTTAGCCGCGGATATCCGCATCCGCACAGGGCTTTATGCATAGCTACAAACTCTGCCTGTAAGTTACTTGGTAATTGGTTGTTTTTATTGTTGAATCATTGAAGACTTAGCATCGTGGTCATCAGCCCCGTGTTTTTGAATGTGTGTGTGTGAAATTGTATCATTTTAATGACTGTGGCAGTATGTGTAAATGTACTTGTTATAGGTCTGGGATTGTGTAGGTGCCCTGGGACTTGAAGTGAAGTCCTATCCCGACATTTACCAGGAAATAATTTGAAACACCCGGGGAAAATCACAACCAGGATGTCCACTGGAAGCACCAGGATTCTTGTTTACCATCCTCCTCTGCTTTGTACGTCATTTTCATCATTTTAAGTCTCAATGTCGTAACAATTCTTTCTAAATAGAACTCTTCCACATTGACATTTTCAAACATACATAATGGCTTAGGAAAAATTTGGGTTAACCTGAATGTAAAAAACTGGCCAGATTAGGTTAGCGTGATGATGAGATACCTGAGCTGATCTCGGATGACAGGGGATTTGCTACAGTGGTGAGAGTATTGACTCGTCGCTCGATGCTACGTGCTTTTATTTCATGCTCTGGAATCGAGTGATTTTATATATTGCTTCTTACCTTCCTAAACATTATAATTACAGCGTACACCGAGCGTACACAAATTAACAACACGACACTTAATTACTGATTGATGCGTCCAGGCTACAGCTGATTCCAATACAACTTTATATTCCAATAAGACCAGACCACATATCTTCTACTGACGTGAGGGCTGCAACAGGGTGCACTCAACCTCGTGAGGACAATTGAGTAGCTGTCTGACAGTGAGGCAGCGCCCCGATCACGAAAACCAAGATTAACGGCCGAGGGGACCCGATGCGCTGATCACGCGTCACCCCAATATCTGCAGGCCAAATGGCTGGGCAGCGGTCGCTTGGTAGGCCTGGGCCCTTTACGGGCTGTAGTGCCAGGGGAAAACAGATATTTTCTAGTTGCAACTGTGTCCAACAGTGACTTTGTTTCAGTGTTTGCCTGTACAAACTGTTAGTTGTAACTCCTCAGTCGGGCAGCACAAATTTGCCAAAATGATTGCGCGATCTGCAATGCATATAATATAAAAACAAGATGTTCAGTAAAGAACATATAGTCTACTTTCTCCTAAATGCATGGGTATTGTTATAACTCTTTGTCCTTTTCAAGGAGTATGATTGAATGTTGGTTGTAGTAGCTTGTTGAAATACAACGTGCTATAGGGATATTAAACATGAATATGAGGTGCCCTTTGCTAGAGCTACCTCTGTACCAAATTTCGTTCAATTCGGTTTCACCGTGTTTGAATTGATAGGGGGAATAGTTTTTCACACATACTTGGCCACCATCTGCAAACTATTGGGCTGATGTTCTTGCAGTTTGGTCAGAATATGTTTCCCACATAAAGATATGGTGTTGCAAAATTTGGTAGAGACTAGATTATTAGGTTGGTCGTAATTACATTTTAGATTTTAACATTTGGGTGGCCGCAATTACGTTTCCGTCAAGATAGCGGTGATATAAAACATGACACTGAGGTGCCCTTTGCTAGTGCTACCTCTGTAAAAAATTTCGTACATTCGGTTCCACCTTGTTCGAATTAATAGGGGGAATCAATTTTGACATAAAGATGGCCGCCATCCGCAAACTATTAGGCTAATGACCTATTAGATTGGTCAAAGGATGCTCCCTCCATAAAGGTATGTTGTTGCAAAGTTTGGTTGAGATCGGATGGTTATGTTAGTCGTAATTTGATTTAAGCTTTTAACATTTGTGTGTCCGCCATTACGTTTCTGTCAATATGGCGGCGATATTAATCATGACACTGAGATGCCCTTTGCTAGTGCTATCTCTGTACCAAATTTCGTTCCATTCGGTTTCACCGTGTTTGAATTAATAGGGGGAATCGATTCTGACACAAAGATGGCCGCCATCCGCAAACTATTAGGCGAATGACCTATTAGATTGGTCAAAGGATGCTCCCTCCATAAAGGTATGTAGTTGCAAAATTTGGTAGAGATCGGATGATTAGGTTAATCGTAATTTGATTTAAGCTTTGAGCATTCGTGTGGCCGCCATTACGTTTCAGTCAAGATGGCGGCGATATAAAACATGACACTGAGGTGCCCTTTGCTAGTGCTACCTCTGCACCAAATTTCGTTCCATTCGGTTTCACCGTGTTCGAATTAATAGGGGGAATCAATTTTGACATAAAGATGGCCGCCATCCGCAAACTATTAGGCGAATGACCTATTCATTTGGTCAAAGGATGCTTCCTCTATAAGGGTATGTTGTTGCAAAATTTGGTAGAGATCGGATGATTAGGTTAATCGTAATTTGATTTAAGCTTTGAACATTTGTGTGGCCGCCATTACGTTTCCGTCAAGATGGCGGCGATATAAAACATGACACTGAGGTGCCATTCGTTAGTACTACCTCTGTACCAAATTTCGTTCCATTCGGTTGTACCGTGTTCGAATTAATAGGGGGAATCGATTGTCACACAAAGATGGCCGCCATCCGCAAAGTATTACGCTAATGGCCTCTTGGTTTGGTCAAAGGATGCTCCCCCCATAAAGGTATGTTGTTGCAAAATTTGGTAGAGATCGGATGATTAGGTTAGTCGTAATTTGATTTAAGCTTTGAACATTTGTGTGGCCGCCATTACGTTTCCGTCAAGATGGCGGCGATATAAAACATGACACTGAGGTGTCCTTTGCTAGTGCTACCTTTGTACCAAATTTCGTTCAATTCGCATTCACCGTGTTCGAATTGATAGGGGGGGGGACAGACATTCAGAGTACACACACTCACACACACAGACACACACACACACAGACACACACACAGACTCACACACACACACACAGACAGACACACTTTTTTTGCCCTGTGTTGATCTCATAAGTCTACTTTCATTTTTTGCAAAAATCGAAAGTAGGCTAATAAGTAAGTAAATTAACACTTATGAAAAAAATACATTTATTTTTTATAATGACTATTAAACAATGCGCAATTAGGAATAATGCTCTTTGGCCGTTAAGCGGCCATTATCAGATCCTCATCACATTCATAAGACTCATTATACTAAGTACAGGGTGATTTTTTGCTGGAGCAGGGCCGGCGGCCGGCTGCCGTGTGCGCACGCCTTCCGCCAGCCAACCAAGCTCGCACCGCGGATTGCGCGCAGGTGGAAACCGTAACAAAGTACATTAATTAATTGTAAATTCACCAGAAAAGCATGAATAAAGAACTTAACTATACACAGGAGATGCTCAGAGTGTTCTCCTTCAGCTGACAGACAAGCGTTGTACCGTGTAAATAAATTAGCGTTTACACGTTGTGATTCCCTTCTGTTGTGAGGGATATCTGCTGCCGTATATTGTTCTCCAGCCCCACTAAAGTACGGGTAATTGATCTGTACACTTTGTAGTTTAAATTAACACACAATCGAACATCAAACGGGCTTAGGTCCGTGCTTCGATTAATTATAGTAAACACGTAGGGGGAAGGGGGGTGGGCGTGATGGAGTAGCTGTTGACTGGTGACGTGAGTTCATCCAGATTCCCAAGAAATAAAAAAATATCTGTGCTTCTTTAATTAAATCTTGCAGCTGTTGTTTATGTTACCTTCTTATCTGTGCGCTGACACTACACACACTCGTTGATGAAAGTTTAGTGACTTAATTACTTTAATGCCCCTGGTTAGCTCACCTCCGCCACGCGCAACCCTGAGGCCCGAGCTCGGTTGGCTGGCAGTAGGCGCGCGCGCCCGGCAGTCGGCCGCCGGCCCCTCTCCATCAAAATAATCTCACTGTATTATAAGACCACACCGATTAAAATATGTACATAAATTTATACATCCTCCCCAGTGATAAGCATCTGATGATCATCGCTTGATGGTCAAAATTCATAACCCCAAATTCCCAATTATTTAATAGTGATCATAACTAATACATGTAATGTTTTCATAAGTGATTACAGTATTTGCTTATTTATTTACTTTTATGTTACATACATTTTACCCTCGCCCAGTCATTGGGCAAATACGTGTTGACCGACTGAAGAGTTACAACTGACAGTATCTTTAAATCACTAACCTCCAAGAGCTAGCTGAGGAATGACCCAACACAGAGTACTGAGGAGAAACTAAACTTAGTCGATAAACGGTCACGAAGAAGGAAGCAGGAAATTGCTAACCAATTTCTTGCCTTTTCTATATCAAGAGGCTGCTCCTCACTAAATACGACGTGTAGTATGATGATGATGATGATAATTGTTGTTTTAATGGGCCTAACATCGTACGTGGAGTATAAATCAAGGAAACTCTTCTTTATTTTAGCATGTAAACTCAGATGGCAAATGTGGTTTTGGTTTAAACTTGCTATACATGTTTACTTTTCTACAGAGTAGAATGTGAAAATGAATAACACACTATAGTAAAATTACTAAATAGGGAATGGAGGAACCTATGAATAGGCTGTTAGCGAAACTGTTTAATGTTATCAGGGGAATGTGGGAAATGAAAGCGACAGATGAATAACACAACAGAGATGCATGTGAAACAAATACTGTACAAGGGTACAGGAGACGGTATCCTAAACTACAGTATGAAACTTACAAGGGGACCCTGCGGCAATCGGATTTTTGTATTTTTTCCCGCTTCGGGTGCGTAAAGCTCAGACCTCGAACAATAATTTCCCAAAGCCGTTCGAGAAAATCGACTTTCAAGTTTTCCGAGGTAGTACATTATTAATAATTAGTGTTTTGATAGTTGTTTATACCATTCTGTGGTATCTTTTCTAAATTTATGTTGTGAGTTATTAATCTTACTGAGCAGGCTGTTACAGATTCACTGTACTTTTCTACAAATGTGTAACAATTTATACGTTAGTAAACAAGAGTTTAGTGCTTTTCAGTCTCTTGTTTACTAAGGCAACACTGAAAATATGGCTTCAAACACCACAATGTTATACGTTAGTTTATGGCGAATTTATTGTTTAGAGAGCAATAGAGTACCAATGGTTACAAGGTTTGCAATTACAGGTTTTACAATATTTGCCATAGCAACCATTCCTTCCTCCCAGGGTCTCACAACTAATGGGATGTGGAATAGCGACCACGGGACCCCAGCTGAGTCTGGCATTGCTTTCACTAACTTGTGCTTGTCTCCCCTCTTTCATCTTTCCTGTCGAACTCCCTTGGTCAACTCTTATTCTTTCCAAACTTTGACGGTATTAGGGTATCCGAAGCCAAAGGAGTTTTTTACTTTCCCGCCTTAATTGGCCCTTGTCTGATCTTTCCTGACACGCTCATTCTTCGAGGGGTCAGACCTCTTCCTTTCTTTTCATGATTCCTCCTGCCTTCTGCTCAAGGCCCTCAAGGAGGCAGGATGTATGTAGACCCACCACTTAAGGTCCACCCTGGATAGTGCTACACCCTCAAGGACTCACGGCTAGTGAGTTCGGGAGTTGGTGACCCCGAGGGATTCCTGAGATTTGTTTGCTTTCCCCTCTTCCCAGTGCCTCTAGGGTGGACCCACTCATCTTTCCCTTCCCTATCTGCATTCCATGGCCCTACTTCCTTCTTCTATCCAAGTTCCACAATTCTCATTCTGCGAGAGTTGAGGGCAATTCTTTTCCCTGTCTTTTACGAGTATATCCCTTAATCCTTCCTTTTTGTCCTTTTCATCTTCTAGCCCGCAATCTAGTTGTGAGTTTGTAGTTAGTTTTGAATTCATCATCATTTCTAGCCTATTTTCATCATACGAAACATAGGCTTATAAGATCACCTTTTGTCCTTGTGTGTGCGTATGTATGTGTGATCTGTGTGTGTGTGTGACCGCTAATAAATTCTAAACTGCTGGAGCGATTTCAACGAAACTCGGTAAGGACATACTACCACCTTGTCCAACCTCGGCCGTGCCTGTTAAATTATGTTCTAAACTAATCCAAAATAGTGGCCTCACGAAATATTTCTGCCACTGATCGTACCATGAAATTGTGTATGTTGATAAATAATACCAAGGTAACCTATGTAATGTTTAACAACTTGTTACGTGCAAAACCAACATGGCGGCCAAGCAAAGTTAAAATATTTGAATGAAATTTACTTGCGAGTTAATCATCCGACCGCAGTGAAACTTGGTAAAGTAAATGTTTATGGAGGCATAAATCAAATTTATTCAATTATTTTCATAAACTCAAGATGGTGCCTGTGTGAAATTTTTAAATTAAGTTTTTACTTTTTGTGTTCTAATCATGCGATAGAAGTGTTGTATAATAAACGGACCCAATAATCTTCATCTACTGACCTACACAATATAGAACAATCCAACAAGACAATCATCCGAAATAATCCATCAGTTATCAATATCTCTAATTTGTCACAGCAATAAAATTGCTATTTGTTTGTTCATAGAGGCCATTAAAATTAATTAACCTATGGTACATCCAATAACCTGATGAGCACAAAGCCAACATGGCGGCGATGCGAAATTTAAATGAATTCCTCTCGCGACTTAATCATCCGAGTGATGTGAAATTTGACACGGTTTATCTTCATACAAGGCTTAATATATTGACGTCTAATTTAATTCAATATTATGAGACTTAAAAATGGAGGCTGTGCAAATATTTAAAATCACTATTTTAATTACCGTGTCCTAAACAAGTGATAGAAATATAGTTGGCATAATGAGCCACCATTATAATATTCAACTGCTAGCATATAAGTTTATAGCTTATACAGTATGTACGTGTATATATATTCTGTATATAAAATAATCCATACGATATATTTCACCGGTTCTCAATATCTCCGAAACCGTTTCAGCAATTAAACTGAGATTTTATGGTGATAGAGGACTACTAAATAAGTACACATGCAGTATATGACTTGCAAAATCCTGAGAAATACAAAAACAACATTGCGACAAAGTGGCTAACAATATTTTGCAAATTACTTTTCTGCGAATCTAATTACCCGAATGCAATGAAACTTAGTTCAGCGAATCTTTATTCATAGAATAGTATAGATACATCTCATGTTCAATTGTTTTCAGAACTTCATGATGGCATCAGGTCGACATTTTAAAAGCTCATTTTTTAAATTTCTCGTATCCTATTCATGCGACTGAAAGAAAATTCGTGTGATGGGCTATTATAATAATTATGTATTTGCACTAAATTATGTAGCTTACTATTGTAAATTTTAGAAGCTGTGTAATCAACCTTTCTTAAAATATAGGGGCAGATGACATCGCTGTTTCGCCTCTATAACAACAATCATCATCATCACCATCATCACCATCACCATCATCATCATCATCATCATCATCATCATCATCATCATCATTTCTTAAAATAAACTCCCGTGACTGGTTACAGAAAGATGCCATTTCGCGGGAGGAGTCAATCACCGATACTAAAAGTTACATACTCTAGCACATAATTTCTCAATTTAAAGTTGATGGTGTGGACCAAAATATATTTAGTAGCCTACATCACATGGAAAATCCTTTCAATAGATGGGAGCGTATTTAATGAAAAAGACCAGTAGGATATATGAAAATAGGCTATTTAAATCTTCACGGAACTACTTGTTCATTTTCAACCAAACTATTAGGGGCCGATAAACTAGGTGTTAGGCCCCTTGAAACAACAATTCTAATTACCAACCACTGCTCATTGTCGGTCCTCACTCCACCTACCATTGCTATATGTCACTGTTTGAGCTAGTGCCTGGTCCGATATATTTTATACATGACCATTCTGCTTCTAAATGTTGAAAATGGTACTTCTTTCATGCGTAGACAATCCTAGAGGAACTGGAAGACGCGCCTGTCCAGATTCTGCAGAATTTGGATTAAATCCTGAAGACAGTCTCATTTTCAAGTATGTTTGTAGTATCTGTTGCTGTATGGTTGAAAAGATGGTCTTGGAATCATTGGATGCAAATGGTTTGCCAGGAATCGGTGCATGAGAGTGTAGCAGTCTAGCTGCTTGCTTTTCAGAAAGCAGACAGGATTCGAATCCTACTTAATGCATGTGAGATTTCCTAAATAAAATGCCACGTCTAGAGGTTCAAATGCCACGTATAATGGACGTCATGTCACTTGTTCACAAAATTATTGACTGAAACATGTCTAGGTATCCTCCCTAGCTAATAAAACAAGCAAACATGCAAACTTGTGTCTTATAAATTTGCCCGTTTGCTTATTTTATTTGCTAAGAAGGGTAACTGGGCATGTTACCGCAAGTGATATTGTGTTCCTCCACAAGAATTATCCACACGGACTATAGAGCATTTTCCCCATTAGACATGTCTTCCAACTGTTGAAATAATATATTGTATACAAAATGATCGAAAATATAGTATTGTGAAAGATGTCTACATATTATTCACTTCCAGAATGAATATGCTGTTAATGTTAAATTTGATGGATAGAAACACATGGGTCATCAGTGCCGTGCAATTGTGTGTCAGCGCAGTGTGGTAAAATATGTTATTTGTTTTATTTAGGGACTTAGGAAATCTTGCTTATCAGTCTCTTTTATTTATGTGTGTGTTTGAAATCTGCGTTATAGTGGTCTCTGTATGAATGCAAGTCAATTATAATTGGCGAAGGGATTGGAAAGTAGTTTTTTTTGTTTTTTTTAGCGTATGGCTTTTAGTGCCGGGAGTGTCCGAGGACATGTTCGGCTCGCCGGTTTTGTAGCTGCTTCGAGACGGACACCCAATGGGTGAGCTACATGTACCGTTGGGGAGGAAAGTGGGAATGTAAGGTCGAGGAGTTGGAAGGTAGCGGCTGTGGCCTATAGTTAGGGACCAACCCCGGCATTTGCCTGGAAGGAAGATGGGAAACCACAGAAGACCATCTTCCAGGTTGCCGGCGGGGGGATTCGAACCTCCTCGCCTCCCGGATGTGAGCGACTGCCAGCAGTCATGCCGTAACGACCTCGGCTAAATCACCCGGTTGGAAAGTAGGTGGTCATGGTCCTAAATCTCAAGCGTTTGCATTGAGTAGAGCCTACACGTGGAAATATAACGATGAACAACTTGTAGGGCTTTTGACGAGATAATAAACATATCTCCTCAGTTGTCTTCATGGGACTTAATGAACCTTGTTTCATCATTCAGAACACAATTCAATTTCAAACCCATGTCCTTTTGGGATACAAGCCACAATACGCACTCATGACTCAGCTGCAATGTGAACGTAACAACCTTGGAAAAAGCATACTCACGATGACTGTTGTCATTGCAGAACGTGTCGTACCTTACCTCCCTTCCCCCCCAGATATCCTCACTCTATTAAGAGGTGAGTACCCGCTCCACTTTCTGCGCAACTGCCTTCAAAGATTTAAAATCTCTTGGCCTTGGTGGAGGGCGAAATTACTTTAAGTCTAAAGTATAATAAATCAAAATACAACTGAAGGCATAAATCACGGAAAATTGAGAAGACTAATTGTGAAATATTCGAGCAAGGCTATCAGTGTACAGTAATATGTCAGTGCTAGATATACTGTGTAGCGGGAGTTGGGTGGTGAAGTTAATGAGATCAGTACACCGTATCAAGAGGTAAGCGAGCTCGGTCTGCCACGAAGAGAGTAAATTAATTTACACTACATCATACACCTCGGCAGTGGCGGCCCTCCTTAATGTGTTATGTGCTGCAGAACTTTGTGTTTTCGTTTCTGCTTGTCGTGGAATGATATATTTATGGAATTTAGGATTATGGATACAAATAATTATTTCATGTAAGTTTGTTTCGTATGCACAACCGATCTGAGTGCTGACGACCTCTGACTTGTGAGCCAACTGTTAGTTATACTATGGTATTGACTTTATTATCATGTTACGGTCGACAGCCGGTAATTTGGATTGCTTCCTTATCCTCATGCGCTGCTGGTAATCTGACGCATGAGCAGAAACTTCCATCTCGTCTTTATTGGGTTGCTTGCTGCCTATGTATAGGGGTCAACGTTAAATAACATAATGTTCTGCACATGAGCTAAGAGGCATGACAATACAAACATTCCTTGTAATATAATATGTACGAAAGAAGCTCACCAAAGTTGGATTATCATTTAAAAAATGTGCAATTGACACGGTGTTTTACAGTTTGTGTAACTTCGCTGCTAAAATTACGTAACTTTATTGAGTCGGGAAGAGCTTGACTTGCCTAGATTGTCTGTTAGATAGTCAGCCCGAAGGCTGGTTGGATCCTCAAAAAGTACCACCGTTAGGTTATGTGGGCAGATACACACAAAACCCAAAGGCAGTGAGGCGTACTAGGCAAGATGAGGAGTGAGGTAGTTTGCCATTGCTTTCCTCACTGAGTCAGAAAAGCAGTACCGACCCTATGAGTAGAACCTTTCACAGCATCCAAAGGCACTGACTGTGCCATGAATGTCATTACTAAGCACCACCCATACCTAAGCAGCTTCCATTTAATCACAGCCATGAGTGAGACTGAGACAGCTGTGAAGAGCCACATTTTGCTCTAGCCTGTGCCAACAGACACATGCAAATGTACTGCATTCATCAAGAGATGGTAAACAGGCCTCCTAGGTTGTCATATATCATCAAACATGTGAACTTCGTTTGGAGGCTGGGTCAACTACATTTGCAACTGGTAGATGGCTCTACTTATATGATCTGTTCGCTATATTCAAATATTCAGGATTTCTAAACAACTGAGAATGACAATATTCTGTAGAAGGGTGTAAACTGCAAATTATGTATAAGCATAAGGAGAGCCAGATTGGGTGCTTCTTGGATTTGAAGGAGTCATCATGTGCGAATACTGTACGGTGCGAGAAGCTTCTGGTCTTCGAATGTATTTGAAAGATAAATAATTCCATTTCTGGTTCAGTATTTCATAGAATAATGCCAAGCGATATACAACCAACTGCAGGCCAGTGGGCTACTACTGATGCTGTAAAAGTAAAAAGTGTCACGACACATTTTATACGAGCAATTAGTGGGATAAAAGATTCCATAGAAGGCACAAATCACCAGTTTCCGACTGCTAAGCGAAGGAAGAATTCATGCCAAAATGTAAATACCAAGGAAGTATTGTACCCGTTCGTCCTGGGGATGCGATGACCCATCTGCTATAACATCGCATTCCTGGAGTTCCGGGACAGAGCGGAGTTAAATGAACCTCTAGTCAAATAAGGAATGTGTCGGAAATTCAGCTGAGTTCTCGAAAAAGCAGTGGGTATCACGAGACAAAGTATCTCTAGGGTTGTTACGGGCTTAAGTTTAATAGAAATAATGCAAATATAAATGGGCGCCATCAACTGAATTCCTAGCAAACCACTTCCTTTCCGGATAAGCCTTACTCAAGACAAGGAAAGAAAAAAGGAACATCACACCATCATCAGATCACAACTAAGATAAAAACAAATTTATTTTACTTTGATAGTCAGACAGACATTTTAAATATAACTCCTACCTAAGAGTATGGTCGAATGCCAAAGTTAAATTGTCATTGTCCAAACATCGAACCATCTCTTTTCTAATCCAAAATTACTTTTATCCACATAACAAGAAAAATTTATAAAGTTCTCTTGGGTTCTCAGGATCACTGTAGCACTATGTCTTTCGTCACTGACATTTGTGAAACCTGAGACCTAATTTCTCTTTAATTTAACATCAATGTGGATTTAATAAAGTTATTAATCTGTCTAAACATACACATATTATAATCACACATATTAAATATCACGTAAATTTATGGTTTGCATGGCATAATTTGAATGTTGAACATGTTAATCAAATGCTCCTAAACATTGAATAATTAATTTACACTATTTACATCGTCATTCACAATCACTTATCTGTGAATTACAGAAATTTCAAATTCTTTGGTCATCATTATCGTCATCATCAAAATTAAACATTTCTCACATTAATTCTCACTTCAAAATTCTACATGTTCCTGTCAGAATCGTTAATTCATCACCATTACATCATTTAAATTCTCAATTCAAGTTGCAATTCCTTCAAATTATATCTCCATTAAATTTATTTAATTCCATATAAATTCATTAATCATCAGCTTCTTTAGTTAATTATCACCTTCTAATTCAGTTATTCATCATCATTACAATCGTCTATTAATTTATTTCAATCAGTTTATTTATTCAATCTTTAATTCATCCATTTATTTAATTCATTGATTTATTCCAAAATTTAATTTATCAACTTATTTAAATTTTAATCATCTGGTTATTTAAGTTTTCATTATTTCATCTAGTCATTCTGATTTTTATTTCATTAGGTCAGATCGTTAATATGCTTGAATCTCAGATTATTATTTCATTAATTATTATTCTCAGAAAATCTTGTATTATCAACTTTATTTATTTGTTTAATTTCCTAACAAATTGTTTAATAAGGTTTATAGAACGTTGTCTTACAGTTTTATTACTTCCAAGTTATATCTCGTATTTAATTTATCATGCCAAAAAATATTATTGTCTCCACGACATCACGTTGGATCAAACTATCCACAACGACATTACATTTCTTCAATACTTCAAATATCACATTTGAATACAACAATTACTCCACAAAACTCCATAAATATTCAGCACATACAGCATGAATCTCAACAATTACGCTAGACTGGGTACGACGACCTCATGTCTGCTTCAAAATACATTAGCAACATTGCTACTATCACTTGGCAACTTCCACAAAATGCCTACCACAAACTTCACTTAACCATGTTGCATGATCTACAAAAATATATAACTGGCTTCAAATTATCAACGCACATAATCTCCAATAACTGTAATTACTCTGATCACATCTAGACAACTTCTTAAACAATTGGAAAAATATTACTTCAGTAATTTAAGATCTGCTTTCAAATAGCATAAATTCTCTTACAATTTTCATAACTCACATCGCAGAAAAACACCAATGTGCTATAATCTCTCACATCAAAATCTGCAATACTGATCTGCCTTAAAATAAATCTGACCATTAATGATTAATCTTACAAGATTCAATTACTTTAAATCCTTCTCAAAGGTATCAAACACAATTATAAAAATCATCAAAAGCATCAGCTAAAACAGCTGTTAAACTGAAATTACTCTCAAAAGAGTATAGCAACAAAATATTGGATTGGCAAACAAGAATTACTAAATGCAATCCTGTTGACATTTATCGTTACTTTATTTAACAAAATTTCGACTGATATGTGACTAGTAGTTCCTTGTTTGATTCACTTACATCTCGTGTACATTCGGACGATAAAAATGAGTCCCTCAATGGCGAGTAAGATGTGTAACCACCGTACAGTCGTATAAATACGAAAGACCTCGCCCCGTCGACTTGGATGATAGTTCCCTGAACGATGGGTAAGATGAGTAGCCACCATACAATCGTATAAATACGAAGGACCCCATCTCGTAGTCTATATGAGTGAATGTATCAGATAGGAATCAACAAGTTTCTAGTTGTCATATAAAAGCGATGTCCATTCACTAAAGTGAATAACTTCTTAATATCTCCAAACAATCCAATGGAAAAAAATCCCTACTGATGAATAATACACACTCGCTAGTATGCAATGAACTGACGAAGTAGTTTTTGATAATCAATTGCAGATCACGAGTTCGAAATACTCGTTATACAAAAAAAACTATTCATGAAAAATATCCTAGCTGGAAAAATGTCTAAAAGACCAAACATCTGCTTAATAAAGCCAACCAATGGTGAGAATTTCGTATAATGATGCCTGCCATATCATATGGTCACTCCATATTCTAGCAAATTCGAAGTATATAAATTCAAACCATGTCTTAATAATCGAATCACTCCTATTAGAAAAATATACATGTGTGCCCAGTATTCATGAAAATAATCGTATCAGTTAGTTATGACTCTTACAGTACCTTTCATAATCAGCTGTAATTAAATTTCCAAGATCGTCGATTTTCCCTACATAAAGAATTTCTCGAAAGATCGGCGTGAATATCATTTCATCCATGAAATGACGATTGCATTCGAAATCCCAAGTGAATCAGCTGGTGGACTCCTCTCGTCAGGAATCGAATCCATCGCTCTGCGGTGCCATCTTGTCTCTATTTGCGTCTACTCGGACATGTTGAACTTCAGATTACCCATAGCGGATATTGTCCAACTCCTTCTCGAAAAAGTTCATGGAAACAGCGGACCCCCTACTCCTCTTCTAAGATACGCCACTGTTCCGTTAAATGTTCAGTTTGAGTATTGTAAGTTCAATCTCAAATGACTGCAAAGTCTCACATTCGTAAAATAAAATTTTACTTGAGAGTGTTCAAGATTACGAAACACCCTGTATTTGTCTGTATTTGGTAATTCATGAAAACTGCATAAGAAATAAATCTTATTTATGCACGATCTAATGTCCATCAGTGCCTATGCTAACAACATTCCGTTTACTTGAAATAGTTAAAGCAGCTTCGAATGCGTTATATAAAAGCATAGTCATGAAGTTATTCATAAAAGCTATGTTCAAACTGCGTCGAAATGAAGCTTGTAATAAAGTCTTCAACTACTAGCAGTGCGGTTCTGACATATCCCGGCCGTCCGTAATTGCTTCCTCGGCCAGCCCGCCTGGATCAATGACCCGCCTGGCCTTCGCTGCTCGGCGATGCAGGAACTGTCGCCTACACTTTTGCCGTGACAGTTTCTGTATGTTACGTGACCTTCACTGTGCGTCTCGCTTGCGCTATAGAGCTGCTCCTACCTGCTCGTCTGATTGAGCTCAACTGAACTTGCTGATACTGTCTTCTTGCTTATGTGCTTGGCGCAGGCACGTGGTGTAGTCCCCCACCACTGTGCTCTCACGTCACGGTCATAGTCTCGAACCCATATCATCTCGGCTATTCCGTTATAAAATAACTTAAGGGTTATCTGACTTCCATAAAATTATTTCCACATATAATGCATGTTATATATCCTCTTCTAAGATGTTTAATTATTATAATTCCATAAATATCTCAATAAAACTTCACATCTCTATCCATAATTCCATCTTCTCACAGATTTCAATGCCTCCTTGATTCTAGACCTCCTACGTCACCTTGACATTCTTCTTGACGCGATCGGTGCGCTATCTTTTCTTAACTCTTTCCAAAACCTCAACTACAGCTTTATGTCTGCTGGTGTAGCCGATAGCCTAAACTAGGTATCGGGTACATCTCTCCCGTACATCTCCTTTTTTTTATCAGGATTGAGAAAAAAAATACACTCTCAGGCATTCTATATATAATACATGTACACGATAGCTCTACAATTCCCTTACTCAGCATGATGGTACTTTCTGACTCTCAATAATGATGATTGACTTCCAATGATTAGCATCTTGATTCTGTGTTATTCTGACGTTTATTTCTTCCTTCGCCACTCGTGCTTGCTCTATTGACATCTCTCACTGTCTCTTCGAGTGGTGCACTAGGCTGTCTATCTTCTTGCCTCGACCTCTCATGTCCACGATTATCCCGTCTGTCGTTAGGATCGTTTCTTCGGCCATCCTGCCTGTCCTTCCCATTATACTGTTGACCTTGGCTCCAGTTATTTCTGCCCCGATATCTATTGTTATATCGATTCCTGTCCTGATATCTGGAATTCTGGTTATAATTCCTATATCGGCTATCTCTCGCTTCTTGATCGTATGGCCTCTCATATGGTCCTCTATATCGATCATTTCCTCGAGCGTTACGGATGTTTCCTCGATTCCCTTCGTTCCGTCGGTTTTCCCAGGAATCCCTTCTGTCCGTTTGAGCTGCATTGTCTACGACCACCGCATTCACTTCTTGCGTGTTTCTGTTGTCGTTTCTGTTACTTCTAGGCGTGACTTGTGCGCTTGTATAGTCCAATCGCCGTAAAATGTCGTCATAGTGTTCCAGTGTATTGGCTCCCGACGCTATCAGTGATCGCTGTACCTCAATCGGTAACTGTCTCGCTATAGCTTGCAAAAGCTCTTCTTCTGGCAATGGAGGAATAAGGAACTGTAATTTAGCCAGCTGTGACGTGAAATAGTTGGCATAATGCGTCGGATGTGACGTAGAATAGTGCTTTGAGTACATCTCCGCTCTTACATTAAGTTGATCCTCGGCACTCCAAAATCTCCTCAAGAAAGCTATGGCAAATTGCTCCATGTTCGCAAAATTGCTTCTGAACGCTCTAAACCACGTAAGCGCAGATCCATCTAAGGCGCGTTCGACTATCCTTAGCTCTCTTTCTTTGGCTACCCTATGTACCGCCATGTAGTCTCGAATATCTCGCAGAAATTCGACTGGTGTGACTCCTGTATTTCCCGAAAACTTTCTCGGTTTGTCATCCAGGTTCCTAATAATGGTGACTGGACCTGAGTATCGTTCGCTTGGACCCAACGTACTCCTATTCGAACTTGGATTATCCTGAGGGGTTGAACTAGCCCTTTCGAATGTCACATTCGGTTGCATTTGACGGTCTTCTCCCATGCTCGCTTCTTGATTAGTCATACTGCGGTCTATCGCTGTTTGATTTATCAATGTTTCCCCTGATGTGATATTCTGACTGGTGAAACTGTTAAACATGGATTCTAGTTTAGTCATCCTGTCTTCTGCTAATTTCTCCACGGTCTTGACCTGAGTCTTCAATTCATCTAACGATGTAACATCCTGCGTTTTGTTACTCTCGTCTAAGTCGTTTCTTAACTTGTCAATTTTTCCTTCGCACGTGTTCTTTACTGACGCGACTTGTTCTTTTAACAGATCAACATCTGTCCTAAATAGAGTTGAATCTATCTTCATCGCTTCCTTGTTCTCCGTAAACCTCGCTTCTAAGTTTGCCATACCTGCGATTAATTTTTCATCTAACCCTTCACGTTTCTCTTTTGCTTCGGCATCGACCTCACTATACCGTTCTTCCACGATTGCACCGACTCTATTTTTGAACAAAGCTAAGTTTTCATTAACCTTTTGCTCTCTATCGTCGTCTATCTTCCTAATATCTTTCTGCAATTGATTTTCTAATGATTTTAAATTAGAATTAACCTCTCCTAAGACTTCCTCCTTAATGGTCCCAATTACTGTCTTTAAATCTTTAATCTCGTTACCTAGATTCGTTTCTAGACCTTTAAGCTTAGTCTCGAAAGATACTTCGGTAGACCAATCTTGAATTTTGCCTACATCTGCCACTAAACCATCGATGTCGAATCTCAACTTCGATACATCTGATTTAATGTCTTTCTGTATGGACATAACGTCAGTTCTTAAAGTAAAAATATTCTCTTCTCCTCTACTTTCTAATTCAATAATATTTTTTTTTAATATTTGAACATTTTCCTCTCCTTTCATGTTTACTGCAATTATATCTAATTGTTAAGTCTTCAGCATCTCATTATTCTTTAAAGTTAAACTATTCTCTAATCTAGTTAACTTGTTTTCTAATTCAGTGTTAGTTTCTTCACCACGAGACTGTAATTTCTCTTCCAATGATTTAAAATTATCCTTCAAGTTAGCTTCACTATTTGACTGTAGCCTTGTTTCTAATAACATCAACTCATCTTTGCTATTTTACTGTAACCTAGTCTCTAATGACTTTAAATTATCTTCATTAGTTGACTGCAATAATTTTAAATTTTCTTCAGTACTAGTCTGTAGCCTAGTCTCTAATGACTTTAAACTGTCGTTCAGATTGCCTTCGCTATTAGCCTGTAATGCTTGTACATTCTCTTTACATTTAGCTTCTAATCTAGCTTCTGAATTATTAATTTGTTCTTTAACTTCCGTTTCCATCTTAGAAATAGTTTCTGCAATTCCAGACATACCCGTCTGTAACTCTCCTAACACCTTCGCTAAATCTTCCGGCAACATAATTATATTTTCAATATAGGGTTTATATAGAGACGTTAGACAACAACACATCACAATGTCTCAATTCCTGCATTCACTTGGGTATAGGAAAAAATGTCTTATAACTAACATGATATTACTAATACGATTAACATGAACACTGGATTGGGCACACAAGTATTGTCTGACTAAGTTTAATAAATTTTGTAACACACTTAAATGAACTTGAGATCAATCTCTCAGTAATCTAAATCTGATGTGATTCCATAGAATAAACAAAATCGAAAAGCCCCACTAGTTGGATAAAGCCAATTCTCCCTCTCTCTCTGTACCCGTTCGTCCTGGGGATGCGATGACCCATCTGCTATAACATCGCATTCCTGGAGTTCCGGGACAGAGCGGAGTTAAATGAACCTCTAGTCAAATAAGGAATGTGTCGGAAATTCAGCTGAGTTCTCGAAAAAGCAGTGGGTATCACGAGACAAAGTATCTCTAGGGTTGTTACGGGCTTAAGTTTAATAGAAATAATGCAAATATAAATGGGCGCCATCAACTGAATTCCTAGCAAACCACTTCCTTTCCGGATAAGCCATACTCAAGACAAGGAAAGAAAAAAGGAACATCACACCATCATCAGATCACAACTAAGATAAAAACAAATTTATTTTACTTTGATAGTCAGACAGACATTTTAAATATAACTCCTACCTAAGAGTATGGTCGAATGCCAAAGTTAAATTGTCATTGTCCAAACATCGAACCATCTCTTTTCTAATCCAAAATTACTTTTATCCACATAACAAGAAAAATTTATAAAGTTCTCTTGGGTTCTCAGGATCACTGTAGCACTATGTCTTTCGTCACTGACATTTGTGAAACCTGAGACCTAATTTCTCTTTAATTTAACATCAATGTGGATTTAATAAAGTTATTAATCTGTCTAAACATACACATATTATAATCACACATATTAAATATCACGTAAATTTATGGTTTGCATGGCATAATTTGAATGTTGAACATGTTAATCAAATGCTCCTAAACATTGAATAATTAATTTACACTATTTACATCGTCATTCACAATCACTTATCTGTGAATTACAGAAATTTCAAATTCTTTGGTCATCATTATCGTCATCAACAAAATTAAACATTTCTCACATTAATTCTCACTTCAAAATTCTACATGTTCCTGTCAGAATCGTTAATTCATCACCATTACATCATTTAAATTCTCAATTCAAGTTGCAATTCCTTCAAATTATATCTCCATTAAATTTATTTAATTCCATATAAATTCATTAATCATCAGCTTCTTTAGTTAATTATCACCTTCTAATTCAGTTATTCATCATCATTACAATCGTCTATTAATTTATTTCAATCAGTTTATTTATTCAATCTTTAATTCATCCATTTATTTAATTCATTGATTTATTCCAAAATTTAATTTATCAACTTATTTAAATTTCAATCATCTGGTTATTTAAGTTTTCATTATTTCATCTAGTCATTCTGATTTTTATTTCATTAGGTCAGATCGTTAATATGCTTGAATCTCAGATTATTATTTCATTAATTATTATTCTCAGAAAATCTTGTATTATCAACTTTATTTATTTGTTTAATTTCCTAACAAATTGTTTAATAAGGTTTATAGAACGTTGTCTTACAGTTTTATTACTTCCAAGTTATATCTCGTATTTAATTTATCATGCCAAAAAATATTATTGTCTCCACGACATCACGTTGGATCAAACTATCCACAACGACATTACATTTCTTCAATACTTCAAATATCACATTTGAATACAACAATTACTCCACAAAACTCCATAAATATTCAGCACATACAGCATGAATCTCAACAATTACGCTAGACTGGGTACGACGACCTCATGTCTGCTTCAAAATACATTAGCAACATTGCTACTATCACTTGGCAACTTCCACAAAATGCCTACCACAAACTTCACTTAACCATGTTGCATGATCTACAAAAATATATAACTGGCTTCAAATTATCAACGCACATAATCTCCAATAACTGTAATTACTCTGATCACATCTAGACAACTTCTTAAACAATTGGAAAAATATTACTTCAGTAATTTAAGATCTGCTTTCAAATAGCATAAATTCTCTTACAATTTTCATAACTCACATCGCAGAAAAACACCAATGTGCTATAATCTCTCACATCAAAATCTGCAATACTGATCTGCCTTAAAATAAATCTGACCATTAATGATTAATCTTACAAGATTCAATTACTTTAAATCCTTCTCAAAGGTATCAAACACAATTATAAAAATCATCAAAAGCATCAGCTAAAACAGCTGTTAAACTGAAATTACTCTCAAAAGAGTATAGCAACAAAATATTGGATTGGCAAACAAGAATTACTAAATGCAATCCTGTTGAAATTTATCGTTACTTTATTTAACAAAATTTCGACTGATATGTGACTAGTAGTTCCTTGTTTGATTCACTTACATCTCGTGTACATTCGGATGATAAAAATGAGTCCCTCAATGGCGAGTAAGATGTGTAACCACCGTACAGTCGTATAAATACGAAAGACCTCGCCCCGTCGACTTGGATGATAGTTCCCTGAACGATGGGTAAGATGAGTAGCCACCATACAATCGTATAAATACGAAGGACCCCATCTCGTAGTCTATATGAGTGAATGTATCAGATAGGAATCAACAAGTTTCTAGTTGTCATATAAAAGCGATGTCCATTCACTAAAGTGAATAACTTCTTAATATCTCCAAACAATCCAATGGAAAAAAATCCCTACTGATGAATAATACACACTCGCTAGTATGCAATGAACTGACGAAGTAGTTTTTGATAATCAATTGCAGATCACGAGTTCGAAATACTCGTTATACAAAAAAAACTATTCATGAAAAATATCCTAGCTGGAAAAATGTCTAAAAGACCAAACATCTGCTTAATAAAGCCAACCAATGGTGAGAATTTCGTATAATGATGCCTGCCATATCATATGGTCACTCCATATTCTAGCAAATTCGAAGTATATAAATTCAAACCATGTCTTAATAATCGAATCACTCCTATTAGAAAAATATACATGTGTGCCCAGTATTCATGAAAATAATCGTATCAGTTAGTTATGACTCTTACAGTACCTTTCATAATCAGCTGTAATTAAATTTCCAAGATCGTCGATTTTCCCTACATAAAGAATTTCTCGAAAGATCGGCGTGAATATCATTTCATCCATGAAATGACGATTGCATTCGAAATCCCAAGTGAATCAGCTGGTGGACTCCTCTCGTCAGGAATCGAATCCATCGCTCTGCGGTGCCATCTTGTCTCTATTTGCGTCTACTCGGACATGTTGAACTTCAGATTACCCATAGCGGATATTGTCCAACTCTTCTCGAAAAAGTTCATGGAAACAGCGGACCCCCTACTCCTCTTCTAAGATACGCCACTGTTCCGTTAAATGTTCAGTTTGAGTATTGTAAGTTCAATCTCAAATGACTGCAAAGTCTCACATTCGTAAAATAAAATTTTACTTGAGAGTGTTCAAGATTACGAAACACCCTGTATTTGTCTGTATTTGGTAATTCATGAAAACTGCATAAGAAATAAATCTTATTTATGCACGATCTAATGTCCATCAGTGCCTATGCTAACAACATTCCGTTTACTTGAAATAGTTAAAGCAGCTTCGAATGCGTTATATAAAAGCATAGTCATGAAGTTATTCATAAAAGCTATGTTCAAACTGCGTCGAAATGAAGCTTGTAATAAAGTCTTCAACTACTAGCAGTGCGGTTCTGACATATCCCGGCCGTCCGTAATTGCTTCCTCGGCCAGCCCGCCTGGCCTTCGCTGCTCGGCGATGCAGGAACTGTCGCCTACACTTTTACCGTGACAGTTTCTGTATGTTACGTGACTTTCACTGTGCGTCTCGCTTGCGCTATAGAGCTGCTCCTACCTGCTCGTCTGATTGAGCTCAACTGAACTTGCTGATACTGTCTTCTTGCTTATGTGCTTGGCGCAGGCACGTGGTGTAGTCCCCCACCACTGTGCTCTCACGTCACGGTCATAGTCTCGAACCCATATCATCTCGGCTATTCCGTTATAAAATAACTTAAGGGTTATCTGACTTCCATAAAATTATTTCCACATATAATGCATGTTATATATCCTCTTCTAAGATGTTTAATTATTATAATTCCATAAATATCTCAATAAAACTTCACATCTCTATCCATAATTCCATCTTCTCACAGATTTCAATGCCTCCTTGATTCTAGACCTCCTACGTCATCTTGACATTCTTCTTGACGCGATCGGTGCGCTATCTTTTCTTAACTCTTTCCAAAACCTCAACTACAGCTTAATGTCTGCTGGCGTAGCCGATAGCCTAAACTAGGTATCGGGTACAGTATTGCACAGTATGTGGAAGAATTGCGAAGGAAACTAGGCATCAATACCATTCATTCGATTATCTCTAAACAGCAAAGCTTTTAAATTTACCTTGATTCCTTAAATTTACAAAGAAATTTCCTGAAGAGAAACTCAAGGCTGCTATCTAAAATTACAAGATGCTGGAGAAAAACAGGCTGAAAACAGGTTGGTGTTCTATATGAAAGGAGTTAGTACAAGACAACTGATGGAGTCATGCCTTTACTCCAGCCTACCCTGAATAATAATCTGGCTAACACCTGCGATCTAGCAAAGCTTATATGAAACATTGACATAACGCCAATGAAACTGCGGAGACAGAAAGATGCTTTTCGTCTTAAAATAGGAGTTTAAGGAACATCTTAAGGAGCACTATGTGCCAGGAACGACTTACTACTCTTCGGATGTTGCAAATAGAGAAGATAGTTGTAAATATGGAAGGCTTCAACTTAAAAGGCCATTGATAACTTCAGCAGCAAGAAGGAGCGGCATATGGACTTCATTTTATGCCATTACGTACATGGACTTAGCCTACATCGTATTGTATTTTACTTTGTTTTAAATTGTATCAAACCCTTATTTTTAGGCACGAGTCACCACTGCCACCTCGCTTACACAAACTTCACATTTCTCTTCCCTTTCGTCACCTCACTCGCTCTACATTCTGCGCATTTGAATTCAAAAGTTTTAAAGCTGACGGGAATAGAATTCATGTGTAAGCATTAAGAAGGACATGATGACCTGTCTGACTCGCTGTGGCATTTCCGTGCCACATTGTGTCGCCAGTGCACTCTCGTCGTCTGCATTATACACTCGCGGCATCACGGTGATCTCGCATGCATGAACGGCAGACAGAAACAATAACGCGTAGCCCAATATAACTACCGCTTGCAGCAGTTAGCTACATGGAACTGCTCTCAACATTCTGTATTTCTAACAAATATCAGTTATGCAATATTGATGCTTTATAAACTATATGTAGAGTTTCAGCCACTCTCGTGGTCCAAGGATATCTAAACGTCCAGGGTTTGATTCGCAATTATAAAAAAATATTATGAATTACTCAGCAATTCTTCTAGGTTTGTGCCGTGTTTTGTGTGGGGTTTCGCCTAGGACACCAAGCTGGCTCATCGGCGGGCTCTTGGTGTCCCCGCCCGGGAAGAATTGCTGAGTTTTAATTCACTGTCCGTGAAAGCCAATATACCATCTTTTTGGAAGCCTTCATAGGGAGGTTAAGGCTGCTCGAGCTTTTAGTTCTCGCAGTCAAGTGGTGCAGTTGCACCTAATATAAAGGGAGGTAGCGCGCAGTTCGTCACTCCTGTGGGGGTCCGGGCGGGGACACCAAGAGCCCGCCGATGAGCCAGCTTGGTGTCCTAGGCGAAACCCCACACAAAACACGGCACAAACCTAGAAGAATTGCTGAGTTTTAATTCACTGGCCGTGAAAGCCAATATACCATCTTTTTGGAAGCCTTCATAGGGAGGTTAAGGCTGCTTGAGATTTTAGTTCTCGCAGTCAAGTGGTGCAGTTGCACCTAATATAAAGGGAGGTGGCGCGCAGTTCGTCACTCCTGTGGGGCTCCGGGCGGGGACACCAAGAGCCCGCCGATGAGCCAGCTTGGTGTCCTAGGCGAAACCCCACACAAAACACGGCACAAACCTAGAAGAAGTGCTGAGTTTTAATTCACTGGCCGTGAAAGCCAATATACCATCTTTTTCATTATAAATTACTGTTAATGATAAATGAAGATATTCCGTAAAGTATTTAAGTTATTGATGCCATCTTTCAGTGTTGCCTAATTATATTAAAGAAAGCTTTCCAGTCGGGTGCCTAATTGGGCGAGATATTGGTCCGTCCACCCAATATGTAATAACCTCTGGCACTACAGCCCGTGAAGGGCCTAGGCCTACCAAGCGACCACTGCCCAGCCATTTGGCCTGCATATATTGGGGTGACGCGTGATCAGCGCATCGGGTCCCCTCGGCCGTTATTCTTGATGTTCGTGATCGGGGCGCTGCATCACTGTCAAGCAGCTACTCAATTGTCATCACGAGGCTGAGTGCGCCCCGTTGCAGCCCTCACGTCAGTTTCTAAAATCCCTGACGGAGCCGGGAATCGAACCCGGGGCCTCTGGGTGAGAGGCAGGCACGCTACCCCAACACCACGGGGCCGGCTCCATCCACCGCCCCTATAAGATGATTATTTTTCTTTTCAATATTTCCTTTAGCAGGCACACAAGCACACACAAATTAGCAGGATTCAACTCGATGGTCTACAGGGCCCTAAGTATCCCCATGACAAAAGAAAATTACAACAAAGAAATGAAAATAATAATACAAATCGCTAAAGAGAATAATTACTTATATAAGTATCACTAACCTCAAAACAACAAGTTATTATTATAAACTAACACGCTTTTATGTACTCAATAGAAGATAGACAATAGAAGACAACTTAAAATCGAGAAACTCGACAAATGAAACAGACAAAATAATAAAATTGTTGAAAATCGCACTTAGCCAGAACGTTTTTCAATTCAACAATAAAATATACGAACAGGCAAATGGGTTAGCTATGGGATCATCACTCAATGGCCTAGTAGCCAACATTTTCATAAACAGCATAAAAGATAAGTATCTAGCGGGCAACAGGACAAATAGGATTAAACAATGGCATAGATACGTGGACGATGTCCTATGCATGTATGACACGGAAACA
Source organism: Meconema thalassinum (assembly GCA_946902985.2). Classification (NCBI taxonomy): domain Eukaryota; kingdom Metazoa; phylum Arthropoda; class Insecta; order Orthoptera; family Tettigoniidae; genus Meconema; species Meconema thalassinum. The sequence goes on along the minus strand of OX336389.2, from coordinate 205,738,863 downwards.
ACAAATGAGGATGCGATCTTACAAGCCATCAACAGTTTACAACATTCGATCAAATTTACTAAAAAGTAGGAAAAAGAGCGAAACATAAATTACCTCGATTTTTTTTAGCGTATGGCTTTTGTGGCCGGGAGTGTCCGAGGACATGTTCGGCTCGCCAGTGTTGTAGCTGCTTCGAGACGGACACCCAATGGGTGAGCTACAAGTACCGTTGGGGAGGAAAGTGGGAATGGAAGGTCGACGAGTAGGAAGGTAGCGGCTGTGGCCTATAGTTAGGGACCAACCCCGGCATTCGCCTGGAAGGAAGATGGGAAACCACAGAAGACCATCTTCAAGGTTGCCGGCGGGGGGATTCGAACCTCCTCGCCTCCCGGATGTGAGCGACTGCCAGCAGTCATGCCGTAACGACCACGGCTAACTCACCAGGTAATTACCTCGATATAACAATCGAACGGTCGAACAATAACCTGTCGTACTCGATCTTCCGCAAACCTACTCAAATTTCACACACTATTGATAATTGGTCCATCCTTCCAAGCACACAAAAATTAGCAGGATTCAACTCGATGGACCACAGGGCCCTAAGTATTCCCATGACAAAAGAAAATTACAACAAAGAAATTAAAATAATAAAACAAATCGCTAAAGAAAATAATTTTCTACCCAATAAGATAGATCAAATAATACAAAGACATCGGACAAAAGATGGTATATTACAAACACCAACCAATGAAGTAAGCAAGTTCGCACGTTTCAACTTCGTGAATGCAAACTCGTACAAAACCACTAATCTTTTCAAAAAACAGGGAATCGAAGTTGCATTCAGAACAAATAACACACTAGGTAAGCACCTCCATAACAGCAATTCAAATAAACAAAACCCATACTCAAAATCAGGAGTGTACGTATTGTACCCGCCTGCCGTCCATGGTCATAATATAATATATTGGAGATATTTGTATGCTATTGTATGGAGTTGATCTTGAATATTCGATATCGTACGGGAAAGACGTGACGTAGGCCATGCTCGTGTGCCTAGTCATGAATCCCCATGACGTGGGGGTCGCTGAACCGTATAAAAGGGCCGGCCCGTAAAGGACAAAATCACTTGTAATCTTGCCGGTGAGGCAACGACACTCTCGCTAACACAACGTCACGCTAGTCAACGAATCACAGCGCAGTACGATACGACGGTGTACAGGCAGTGTTGCTCTGGCCTGCTTACAGGAAAATTTACGTCACATACAACTTCGACCGCAGCGCAATTGTAATCGGCAAGCCTTCTCAGCGCTAACATCTTAACAACTGGCTTACTCAGTAAGACACACTCTCACCAAGCGCATGTTACACGAGGTGCTGGAAATATACATCGTTTTCTTCAGTGGAACTTCGTAAAGCTGTACAATATTCAACTACGAACCTACAGATTATAAAATATTCTCCTTCGAGCTTCAAATATATCAGAATTTATTATTGGGGAGCAAGGAAGCCGCCGCAATATCTAAACCAAATATAAATACAGTTCGCTTCAGCAGTAGATTTTCTGCGTAAATATTCACCAGACATTACGGTGAGATGGTCGTTTACAACGTCATGATGAGAATTCCAACTACATATCAGATTGTCAATTCTACCACTGGTGGCATGTGCTTTATCATGCACTAAGAACTGCACGTGGGAATGGCGGACGTGAATGGATATAAGTATCAGCAACAAACCTCAAGACTATCCGGTATCCGCTGGAGGGGCTCTGTAAGCCCAGCTGTGGATAAGAAGACCTAGGAGACCGAGACCAGGTTCCCGAAGGATGGAAGGGAATTGGACATCTGGATCGAGCCAACCAAGAGAATATCGTGGAGGCCGGACGCTAGGAAACATGGAGACCATTCCTGATTCTTTATGGGACCCAGGGATACGAGGAGTTCCAGCCGCTGATATATTACTAAGGTCTGACACAACTCTTGCTTACTCTTAATAATCTCGGTTTTTGGGAAGAGTTTATGTGAACAGTTTATGTATTTTTGCTTGGCATTCGAATTGTTGCATTGCGATGTGGACTATGAATATTTTCGCCATGTATTGGTCTTTGAGCACATCGAGTGTATGATAGTTGCACCCCGCAGCGGGAGAAGTATTGACCTTGTTTATCGGCACAGGTGTTGCGTTCTCCTGTCCAGCATATTTTCACATCTAAGAACACGTATTTCTTTTTCAAGCTTAGCCACTAGTTCGGAATAGATGTTTCTAGTACATTTCTTTTGCTGATGTCTTTCGTGACATATTTTGTTTGCTCAACGTAATTGTTTATTGCTTTACACTCAACGATTTTGATCGTATTTTCTGCTTTCACTAAACCTAACAACATATTCGATATTTTATGCGGGAGGAATGACTTTTTCATGATGGTTAAATTGTTTATAAATAATTTGTTTTTAGCAAATAATGTTCTTGTAATGGAGGTATTTAATTGTGTGCCAAGATAGGATGGTGTAATTAGGCACTGTGATAATAATTGTTTATATGAATAGGTATGAGATTGCTTGCTCATTTATTCTTGGATGTTGTTGTGATGACGTTAGAAGCGTCATATTTCGGATAAGAGTAGAATAGTCTTCGATTCCATGGTATATTTGTGATACGAATTAGTGTTTGGTGTCTACGGACATGTTTTCGCAGTACAGGCGAAATTATTCAGCAAGCATATTTTTTGTAATAATAGTGATAATAATAATAATAATAATAATAATAATAATAATCACAGTGACTTCGATGTAGCACAATACCGTCCACAGTTTTTCTATCTGGTATGTGCATTTAACCATACATGAATGTAAGGACATTCTGAGTCGAGATATTAACAATGTAATAACTGATTTATTCAGGGATATATTTTGTGAAGATGATATAATTATAATAATAATAATAATAATAATATCTGAAAGCTTTATATGTGGTAATAGCAGTGGATCCTATTTGAATTTATAATTATTGGTGTTTCAATAAACCATAGCCATGCTTGTAGTAGCATTTCACCAATACCAGTTTGACTGGAAAATAATATTACGTCTTTTTCTTATAAGTTGACATGCTCTTTGAAGAAGAGACATTGTAAATATGATTGCTGATATATGGGATCTAAGATAGGCATGTGATATGCCGTGTACATAATAAAAATAATTGCTTCGTCGCAATATGGTTTTTAATGCAACGATTCAAATAGTTATTGTAGCTAGCCTCATGATGACTTATCTTTTCTAAACTTATGTTAGTTTTGGCGCAGTGGATAGCGCACTTTACTTTGCTTTATTTTTATTGTTGAAACACATTTACTTGGAGTGACTGCCCATCGTACATCGATTTATTTTATGACGTCACTTGAGTGAGTTAATCTCACCTTTTATGATGGCTGATGCCAATATCAATTAGGATGGAATAATCAATTACCTTGAAATGTGACTTTTCAATGTAACTGGTGTATTTCGAAAGCACACATGCATTTAAATTGATTTGAGTAGGTCACCGAACTTAGAAAATAGGTCGACTGTAGGGGTAGAGGCCTACGGTGTTTCTTTTCACAGGAGTGTATTTTTAGTTAGTTATTGTTACCCTACATGTCGTAGGAGGGTTTCGTTTTATTCGTCATGATGTTCTTTGAAAATAAAAGTGTTGGCTACTATGTTTTTAACAAATTTCAGTGTCTGAGTTATACTCAATTTCCTTCTTTCCTTACCTCGCGTGGTGATTGTCACATTGTCTCGATATTACGCCTAGGACGACCCCGAGGTCCTCTCATGCTCGCATTGTTCTCAAAATCGTCATATGTGTATGGTGACCCATCGGTGCCAAGTGGCTTGCCATGGCGTACCGGTGGTGTACGGGCACAGTATTGTCATGCCAAGAAACAGGCTGCCGAGCAAATTACGTAGGACAGACAGGAAGGAGGATGGACACACAGGCAACAACCCCGTCAACAATAAGATAACAGCATAACGAAAATCGCCAGGCAATGAATAAATATTGGTGGATAACTGGGAAAATGCTAAGTTAGAATACACTTCGTACCGTAGTCCCAGTAAACCGAGGCCTAAATTTAGACAGTGCTAACGAGTTCAAGAAGCCCCTAAATGACCTGCAGCGCTTTCATGACTCATAAGTGTATGCGAGGCGGGAAAGAGATTGGTCGTTAATAGCGGGGATCGTCCTTCTCAATTTTGCATACATTTATATAGATAGGTCTTGCCTGCCTTGAAACAAACTAACAAAAAAAAAGTAATGGTTTTAAGTTGCAACGACAGGTAGCGCAACGTTAATGATTAGTACTCGGAAATAGCAACCAGAGCGCACCACTGGCGACAAGGCAACAAACTTAAGTCTAACACTTTCCGGAAGCGTCAGTCCACTGAGCGTGTGCATCGAGGACGGACATTCAAAGGATCAGCTTCTAAAACCAGATAAGTTGGCATAATTTTAACTCCATTTAGTGAAGTCTATCATTTGTATATTCGCCCCACGATATACAGGGTTTCGGAAAATAAGAGGTAGAAAATCAAACCACGCATGGGGTGGATATGGGTAGCAATATGAGTTTAGATACCTGTGGGCGCAAACCAACCGTTAAACCCCTGTGAGCATTGTAATTACGACGAAACTTGGCAACGTCACGCAATGAGCAGCATAGAGTGCGGTGTCTGCACTCTTGTGTGTTTCGAGCTGAGCAGATGACCGTGGTTCTCGTAGCTCAGTGGGCAAGGTGCTGGTGCCGTTCAGTGTGCTCCCATCTGCTTCGGGTTCGATTCTGGAAAAACTTTTTTCCCCGTTGTTTATTATTTTTTTCCCTTTGTACACTGAACGGCGCCAGCACCTTGGCCACTGAGCTACGAGAACCACAGGTCAGCTGCTCACAATCAGCTCGAAACACACAAGAGTGTAGACGCCGCACTCGATGCTGTTTATTGCCGACGTTGCCAAGTTTATTCGTAATTACAAATGCTCACAGGGGCTTAACGGTTGGTTAGCGCACACAGGTATCTTATCTCATATTGCTCCCCAAACCCACCCCCATGCGTGGTTTGATTTACTACCTCTTATTTTCAGACACCCTGTATTAAATACAATTAGGCCAATAGTTTAAATAGGAACGGTTGATTTAGAACATAATAACAAAATAGCGTAGACAACATCACCACAGAAGTTATTCACAATAACAATTCAATATTTCACAGGCTACATACTTAAACCACATTGATAATAATAACGCAACAACCATAGAAATGAACTATACTGTCTGTACCGGGTGAGTTAGCCGTGGTCGTTACGGCATGACTAATGGCAGTCGCTCACATCCGGGAGGTGAGGAGGTTCGAATCCCCCCGCCGGCAACCTTGAAGATGGTCTTCTGTGGTTTCCCATCTTCCTTCCAGGCAAATGCCGGGGTTGGTCCCTAACTATAGGCCACAGCCGCTACCTTCCAATTCCTCGCCCTTCCCTTCCAACTTTCCTCCCCAACGGTACTTGTAGCTCACCCATTGGGTGTCCGTCTCGAAGCAGCTACAAAACTGGCGAGCCGAACATGTCCTCGGACACTCCCGGCACTAAAAGCCATACGCAAAAAAAAAAAAAATACTGTCTGTAAATAAGTTTGACGCGTTACACAAGTTGTTACAAACTTCTGTAATGTTAACATTGTGTATATATGTGTGTGTGTTTAAGTGTATTTCATAAGCATCGTATTCTATTTAAGCCTGAGTGAACAGGATCTGAAGATGACCGCTTGACGTTCGATACATATCATCCAATTAAGTAGGCAACCCATTGTGCACATAAAAGCGTGTTAGTTTGTAATGATAACGTATTTATTTTTCAAGTTAGTGATATAAATACTTGTTTTCCCCCCTAATGTAATTGGGCACAATTTGTGTTGACCGACTAGAAAGCTTTCTTTAATAAAATAATAATTCCGTAAAATACACATTTTCTTAATTTGATAGCAAAACTGGGTCAATAAGGATTTGGGCAGACATGGTCCTTTTCATGTCATTTCGTATATTTTCTTTGGAGTTAATTATACGTATTATTTCTATCTTCTGCTCTTATTGAGAAGTGAGATTGAGCACAATTATGGAGGTCGAAAATCTGCGTTATACGAGTATGCAAACATCACGCTGCGGAAAGTAATTTTCACTTGTATTTCATCTTGGTCCACGGGACCCTTCTTTTACCAAGTCTCGTTTAAAAAACTACTACCACGCCAAATTTCACACTTGTTGCTTTATTTGATGATGACAATGCAATTTTTATATATTTCTATATTCAAGATGGGAGATATGCGTTATGTTTAATATAACAGTAATATGGCTTTTTAAATGATTTCCCTTGTTTCTAACTACTCACTTTAGTTGGAAATTCGTGAGTTATCAATTATAACGTTTTGATAGTGCCTTTCACTGGTACCTTCAGTCTATTAATTCAATGAATTTGATACCTATGTATAGTAATCGTATAATGCGACTCTAACTTATTCCCGACTTTTAACACTGTAAGTTTACTGGTACCTGGACAGCGAACTCTGAATGAATGAACACTATTTCAACCTTAGCTTTTGTCTAGGGTCAGATGACCTCACTGTTCCGCCCCTTTAACCCCCAATCACTAACCAAATAACTAACTAACTAACTAGCTTTTGTCTCGCTTCCTTTAATTCCCGGAGTTTCTTTTTGATCTGCGTTGAAGTCAGCGATATCGTTTTCGCATCGGGCTTGGAAGTGCAGTTCCGAATTATATAGCTTCCACTTGGAAGACACATAGTTGCAAAACAAACACTCGTGATCTTAACTACAATCGACGAATAAAACAAGCCTGTTCTCACAGCAATTTGAAGCACCTATTCAAATCCGTCGATTTAAGTTTCTGCAGTGCATCGTCTTCCTGTGCCTTCGTCATTCCACTACTAGTACTCGATCTTAATCAATGACACGATATTGATAAGAAGGCCTAGGCTCCGCGCGCTGTCAGTGTCGAGAAACAGTCAAACAGCAGAAGATACTCGTGAGCAATAGGCGTGGGATCAGAACACGGCAGAGTGGAGCGTGGAAGGGGCTGTGAAGAAGGGATCTGTCATGCTGACAGCAGGAGTGGGGATTACCCAGGCCTGCTCTAGACTGCTGAACGGTTGCAGGATCGAATCCAGGCGTAGTCAGTTGTCACTTGAGGGTGCGCAAATGCGAAGGAGCCGTGGCAGTAGATTTACTGGCACGTTAAAGATCCCTTTCAGGGTGAAATTCCTGAATCCCGGCGTCAGTAGTTAAAAGGGACGTAAAACCAATTACATTGTTATTCTTAGACTGCTGAACAATATGCACCAGTTGTTTCGACTTGAATTTGTCCATAGCGATAGAGAACTGCTACTTCTTGTGTGGGGTGTTGGGAAGGGGTATACTCAGTCTCGTGAGCCAAAACAGTCACCTGGTTTCCATGGTTTCCCATTTCCACTACAGTCCACGGTCACATCCTACCGAATTCTAGCCCTTGTACAGCCACCACAATTGCACGGAAGTTTCCACATGGAGTTAAATGACCACAAAGTCACAAGCCCTTAAGGGCAGCATCATCAACAACAACGGAGTTAAATGACCACAAAATCACAAGCCCCAAAATGAATCGTCAACAACAACAACGGAGTTAAATGACCACGAAGTCGCAAGCCCCTAAGTGAATCAACAACCGCGAAGTTAAATGACCACAAAGGCACAAGCCCCTATGTGAATCAATAACAACAACAACAATAACGGAGTTAAATGACCACAAAGTCATAAGCCCCTAAGTGAATTATCAACAACAACAACAACAACAACAACAACGGAGTTTAATGACCACGAAGTCGCAAGCCCCTAAGTGAATCAACAACCGCGAAGTTAAATGACCACGAAGTCGCAAGCTCCTAAATGAATCAACAACAACGGAGTTAAATGACCACAAAGTCGCAAGCCCATAAGTGAATCATCAACAACAACAACGGAGTTAAATGACCATGAAGTCGCAAGCTCCTAAATGAATCAACAACTACATATCTCGTGGGGAACAGTTTGGAGGGTCACTAGCGGGATGCGGACCGTGGGCTGTAAACCCTGGAAATAGGTCCCCTCACAACGCAGCAATAATTGCACATTCTGCTGAATATTCTTGACCCAGAATCGAGAGAGCGTGTCTACATGCGGTAATATGGTTCAGCGCACCAGTGGAGTGGTGGTGGCGATTGTTGCTTCAAGGGGATCATCTGCTTCTAGGATGTGAAATTATCATGAGAATGAAAATTAAATGAGAATAATTAATATTAACAATAAAATTACTTACAGTGAACTCGCAAACTACGAGAAGAATTGGAAGTAGCAGTAAAGGAATAAAGGAAGAACATGACAAGGATAAGAAGTGCTCTCGCCTTTGGAAATGAGAATGAGGGATTTGGAAGGAAGCAGAGCCATGAACAGCAGATAGGGAAAGTAAAGAGGGTAGAATCCACCCCAAAGTTAATGAACCAGGTGAATAAACGCACCCAGCACAGAAATTCCTTGGGATCACCAACTTCCATGCTCATCAACCGTGAGCCGTTCAGGCTACACACATCATGTCTCCTTTAGTGCCTCGTACAGCAGGCAGGAGATATAACAAGAAAAAGAGAAGTTTTATCCCTCGAAAAATGTGGGTATTCGGAAGGAAAATGCAAGGGCTAATTAGGGCGGCAAAGACTCGAATACCTTAATACCATAGGAGTCGTAAGAGAACAAGGGAAGATAAGGCACAATATTATCAAAAGCAGTAGAATACTGTATGAAATGGCAATCATCGTAATATTAGTAAAGGTAATATATAGGCTATTATAATGTTTTTGGTTTTACGTCCCTTTAAATTACTGCGGCTTTTATAGACGCTGAGGCGGGGTGCCGATATTTGGCCCCGAAGGGAATCTTTATCGTACCAGTAAATCTACTGACACTGCCCCCTCAAATTTGCGCACCCTAAGATACCAGCTGACTGCACCGGGATTCGTTACTGCTGAAAATAAAAAAGGAAGTATTATGGCGATCTATCTGCTTGGTGACATAAGAGGTAAACTCGTCTCTGCATCATCCATAGCACATAATCCTGGTACGAATTTTATGTTCATTAAGGCCAAAATCACGATACATTTAGTGTTTGGCGTCATTTACTGTCCGTCAAAACTGTATTCTATCTCTCAATCAGAAGATGTATTCCATGGGTACCGTACAATCATATTGACCGACTGAAAAATAGTTTTTATTCTTACCCTCATGGCCTTCTAAGTATGAACACATTATAGAAATAGGCGAAATAAATCGTATTTTTAAATCGGGAATGTGCAAAAATACAAAACTTCCATGATGCCATTCAGTCGTGTAATTTCACAGTGTTGTCACTTGCAGCTACTCAACACACTAATCATCCCGAAACAAATAACTCACCAGAAAAAAAAGTGCTTCAAAATGGACAGCCATCTGTACCTGGTATCTCAGCCGTATCTACCTTTCTCATTCTCTCCGTTGCCCTAAATGTCAACCAAAGGGAGCCACTTTCAATGACATTAATAATATAAATACAGAACATTTCGAGGCTGACGTACGAATAACTTCATGGAAACTCATATGAACTGAAAGAATCCATCGATAACAAGGTAGATAAACTAAACTCGTTGATTATCGATCCATCCAATAAGTATGCACCCATCCGTAAGGCTGAAGTTACTCATCTTCCTGTACCATGGATAACACCCGAATCTCAAGGATGATGTTTATAATTTATAGGAGAAGATTAAATCAAATGAAACTTTTGGGAACTACACAGCACCACGAAACTATTCAACGTAATATTTTGGACACGCAAAACTCCATTATATGCATTCTATTATATCCAGCAGTAATAGGGACTCCACATCACCTTCGAAAAATCCACAATAACCTGACCATTCAATAACAATCACATAATCACACTTAGCAAGCAATCTCGAAGGTCAATCACCACTATCAGTATCTCAACAAAGAAATCACATATCTTGACTAGTTGTTCTAGTTAAATTACTACTGCAACTAAACAAGTGTATATGTTGCAAATATCATAACCGATACATGTAGTCATAGATTTAATAGCCTAAGTGTAAAGGATCTGATGATAATCACTTGACGATCGAAACTTGTCTTCCAAGTGTATTTATAAATCGTATGTAAGTTTCTTCTCAGGATTAGGGAACAATTGGGTACCGTACAATCATATTGACCGACTGAAAAATAGTTTTTATTCTTACCCTCATGGCCTTCATTAAATAAGCTAGTTCTAATTTATCAGATCATGTATCTAACTGGAATAAATCTAATTTACAGAGAGTAGCATGGATTAAGACGTCATCATGGCAAAAGTCAAGTGTTGGCATCCATCAGGGGTCAGTACCACATCGTGTACTATTTCATGTGTTCATATGTTACATGTCTGACTACATTCATAAATCCTCTTACCTAATCCCAGCAGACGATCTATACCAAGTGGGTATTCACAGGGGTATTACTGCATGCTGGCAGGTTGCGTTATGGTACGAAGATCTAACAACCGGACGGCCGCTGGATGCATATTCCTCAGCGCTATCCGTCTAATGCGCCCCGTTGCGTCATGAAGCCTCGTTTTCGAACGCATAGTAAAATAGGAGGCTGGTATTTGGTATAGCAAAACTACAGTGGCTGTCAACATGGCTGGAGTGTTCACCAACGATGAGTACACAAACATAATGTTAATTTACGAGGGAAATATAAAGTAAGTTTCATCATTATATTACACGAGCAGATGGTAGACCAGGTAGCACACACAATCGCCATACCCGTGGTTGTTTCAAAGACCGAAGGAGCGTCAGCGGAGGGGGAATAGCGGACAGGCACAGACGTGGCGTCCACACCAAGGAGGATGTATGGTTAGAGCTGCATCTTAATGCAAAATTTTGACACCAACCTATTGCTCGGTGCAAGTAGTTCCAACTGACAATATGAGATGGCGCGACGATGCACTTTTGAGCGCGATCCGTCCCCGACCAGGCCTACTGGCCCCTCTCCCCTCCCGGCCCGTGCCTACTCGACCTTTTCCCCTATTCTATCCCCACCACTACTTTATATTCCTTCCTTTCTTCCCCTGCCTTATAATGGTCATATTTTAGTAATTGGTCTAATAATAGGCGATTTCTTCCCCCTGTGATATCAGCTAGAGAAGAAAACATAGGCTCTATCAGAATAGTTGTGGATGTTACAAGGTTATCAGCCCATGTTTCCACAAAGCACATAGCATGGCATAGGCCTACCCCACAGATATGTACAAATAGAAAGAGTAGGCTATACTACAATATTAAAAATGAATTGTAAGACAAAATTACAGCTGCACTATCACACACCAGTATTATTTAATTGTCAGTGCGGTACTTCCTATCAATCGAATTAAGAAATATCACGTTTGTATTACGGGAAGTGTTGGAACAACCAGCTCGTATTTTGAATTATATCGATAGTACCTGATATCGTTTTCGAGCGCAGTGTATCGACTAATATCGATGTGTGATTCAATATAATTCAATTTATTCGTATAATATTGTTCGAAACCGATTGTATTCTTTTCTAAGCACTGCAATATGTATTTACTATTGATATATATTCAAATATAAATTAAATATACATCATTAACAAGAATACTCACCAATTTTCCGATTTTGCTGTCATCTATAGAAGTACAACTCAACTACATCGTCGTACACGATAACTGCTAGCGTTTTTAACGTTGTCAGCAGGTACTACTACAAGGCAAGCTAGTGTTGGCACCAAAACACCCTATAAAGTTTCATCTACTCGGTCCACGCTGCGTATTGGTCGTGTCCAGGCCCATCACATGTATTCAAAGCCGCAATCTCGGGTCGTCACTTTTACCAATGCTGAGGGGGATTCCTTGCATCGCAGAGCACCAAGTTTTACCAGAGTGGTTTCTTCAAACTGTTTGCACGCTACAACAAGTGTCTCAATGTCGGTGGCGCTATGCCGAAAAATAGTGCAACGTGTATAGTTAATGATGCCATGGTGCAGGCTATGTCAGTTTGGCAATAAAGGATCCCTGGGGAAACAAGTGACGAAACATATTTTCGGAACTTCCCTCGTACGAAGTATCTGATCGTAATGCAGCCCATGTTCGCAGACCGTATGCGCAGGAGTTTCCAAATAGATGTCTGCCTTTTGTAGGTGTACTTCTCCGAGCAGAGCTGTTCAAGACATATACCAACAGAGTAAGACCCGTCTGCAACAATCGTGACGTTGTGCAGAATGTACTGCAGTACTTGGAACGAGACCCATCACACGGTAATTTGAATTTCTGATTATTATGTGATATAATAATAATAATAATAATGATAATAATAATAATAACCCTGTTGCAGAAAGTGTGAAGTAAAATGATTGCTACTTGTTTCATAACATCCCACATAAAATAATTACGTTGTAGCTGTCCTTTGAAAACTGCGATCAAGCAACCCGTACATCATTCGTGCATGCGGGACACTCATACGTAGGAAGTACGGCGCAGGAGGGCCATTTCGAATCCAAGTTATCAAAGCCGAGTTCTGGACGAGGTACTCAGTTATGTTCAACAAAGTCCTTATTTGGATTAACAATAAACCCTAAAACAAGGAAAATGTGGTCTGGGATTGCGTATATTAAAACATGTGATTTAACGAAGTTGAATAGAAGTTATAGAATGGTAGACGAAACCTAGTTTGCAGATCAATAAACTGGAATGTTATCTCAGCTACCTGACGCTCGCAGTTGATGGAGTTAGTGATGTAAGCTACACACATCAAAAAAAGTTTTGCATCACCTCGGTTCCCAGATCTCCGGCATATAGACGTTGACTGTGTATATTGTATCAAAGATACAGTCCCTTTGACTGTTCATAGATGTCACTAAAACTGCTCAAAGATGTAAACAACCATGCATGAGCAGGGCCTATTAGACGGAGGGGGTACGACAGCCGATCAGTTCCAGTCATTCCACCAGGACGAAGGTACGCTGCTCATGTTGTCTGTAGTTCTACCATGCCTAGAAGGTCAATACCGCAGTTCGATCGCGTCCGCATTGTTACTTTGTGTCAAGAAGGGCTCTCAACAAGGGAACTTTCCAGGCGTCTCAGAGTGAACCAAAGCGATGTTGTTCGGACATGGAGGAGGTACAGAGATACAGGAACTGTCGATGACAGGCCTCGCTCAGGCCGCCCAAGGGCTACTACTGTAGTGGATGACCGCTACTTACGGATTGCCGCTCGGAGGAACCCTGACAGCAATGCCACCATGTTGAATAATGCGTTTCGTTCAGCCACAGGACGTCGTGTTTCAACTCAAACTGTGCGCAATAGGCTGCATGAGGCGCAACTTCACTCCCGACGTCCATGGCGAGGTCCAGCTTTGCAACCCCGACACCATGCAGCGCGTTACAGATGGGCCCAACAACATGCTGAATGGACCCCACAGAATTGGCATCACGTTCTCTTCACCGATGAGTGTCGCATATGCCTTCAACCAGACAATCGTCGGAGACGTGTTGGGAGGCACCCTGGTCAGGCTGAACGTCTTAGACACACTGTCCAGCGAGTGCAGCAAGGTGGTGGTTCCCTGATGTTTTGGGGTGGCATTATGTGGGGCCGACGTACGCCACTGGTGGTCATGGAAGGCTCCGAAACGGCTTTACGATACCTGAATGACATCCTCCGACCCATAGTGCAACCATATCGGCAGAATATTGGAGAGGCATTTGTCTTCATGGACGACAATTCTCGACCTCATCGTGCACATCTTGTGAATGCGTTCCTTCAAGATAACGACATCGCTCGACTACAGTGGCCAGCATGTTCGCCAGACATGAACCCTATCGAACATGCCTGGGATATGTTGAAAAGGGCTGTTTATGGACGTCTTGACCCACCAACCACTCTGAGAGATTTACGCCGAATTGTCGTTGAGGAGTGGGACAATTTGGACCAACAGTGTCTTGATGAACTTGTGGATAGTATGCCACGACGAATACAGGCATGCATCAATGCAAGAGGACGTGCTACTGGGTATTAGAGGTAGTGGTGTGTACTGCAATCTGGACCACAAATGCTGAAAGTCTAGCTGTATGATGGTACAACATGCAATGTGTGGGTCTCATGAGCAATAAAACGAGCTGAAATGTTGTTTGTGTTGATCTCTATTCCCTTTGTATTTAAAGGTTCCGGAACTCTTGGAACCGAGGTGATGCAAAACTTTTTTTGATGTGTGTATATATGCCACTCCACATAATGAACTACTAATTCTTGCCATATGTCTTTTATTCAGTGGTAATGCCCTGAATTGTTATACGTAATGTTGGGTGTGGCAAATTATGCCGTCACTCAAATTGCTTCGGAAATGGCAGTTTAATGTTACATGTTGTTTTTGCGCTTTGAGATGCAACTGTTTGTCCAAACCGCAAAGCGAAGAAACATAACTTCAGTTCAAGAACTCTCCATGCATCAGTTTCTGATTGTGGAATTGTACACCCGTACCAAGCAAACATGACGGTTTATGTAGCTGAAAATGTACACATTTTGTCTCTTTATACAAAGTAAAATTTATGTCTGTCTGTGTTCAGAATTAGCTCATGAATAGTCCCACTGATCTTGCTTAAACTTGTGACCAGAACTAACTATTAAAATATTGGGGATACAGGGAAATTATACGTCAATGCTTGTCATAAAATGATCACGAATTGGGATATGTGGATACACCTGACATTCCGTTGTCTTGGCAACAGAAATTGTGGTTTCAGGCTTTTCATGTTTGTCACAGTAGGCCCTGACTTTCTCTGTAATTTATTTACTGTTCTATGAAATGAGACATCATGGGAAGGGAACTGTGCTTGATGGCTTTGCTCCCCAATATGACACGAGGCAGAGCATAAGATGTCCTTGACTATTTACAAGGCTGAGAAGAAGGTATGAGAAAACCTGGTCTTAAGAATCATTCCAAGATAGTATAATGTGTATCACACCCCTGGGAGAACAAAATTATATCTTCCAAAAACGTTATAATAATTTTAGTGCCATGATCAACACATTTCATGGGCCTTTTAATGTAATATGAAAAAACATCGTAATCAAATATAATTCAGTATAATTTATGAATTCCAATTGTAGAAGTAATACACATCACTGTATATAAAGGAGCTTTATTCTGTCTTGTCAGAGTTCAAAGCTTTTGTAGAGGAAATGCAGTTGTCTCAAACGCAGCAGCACAATCAAACGTGCTTCTGCAATTTATCAGACATTTCGCAAAGTTTTAATCGACATTTCTGTAATTCAAAGCATTAATATTGTGCTGATATGCACAACGAATGTTTTGATCTTTTCTCTCTTAGAAAATCCCTTCTTTAATTATTTCGATCACTAATATCCATTGCTGACTTTTAATCATAATGACAGGAAGTTACGAAGCAAGACATCGAGAAAGGAACTCAGTTCACCTCCTGGTGTAGTGGCTAGCATTCTTGGCTGTCGTCCCAGAGGTCTTGGTTTGATTCACGGCTCTGTCAAGTAATTAAATTTTGGTCTGAGGGCTGGAACGGGGTGCACTCAGCCTCGTGAGGCAAAACTGAAAGAATGTGGGTTTGATTCCCGCCTTAGCCACCCTGGAAGTGGTTTTCCGTGGTTTTCCACTTGTACTGGGCCCTCTACTCATTGTACTTTTTGTGAACGATATTCTACTCATATTTCATAATTCTAGTTGCCTAATGTTCATTGATGACCTTAAACTTTATATAATGTTATTAATGCAGCCATTGGCAATTCATTTCCTTTCAGGAAGGGTCAGGCAAAGTATTTGTGGAAATAAATCGGCCGTGGACCTATTGAAAGGAACCGTCTTGGCAATTGACTGGTGGTGGAAATGGGAATCCACGAATACCATTTACAGGACGACCGGAGTGAGATTCGAACCCACGCTCTCCGATGACAGCGAGGCACGCGGTAGCGCGTTAGCGCTCCATTTGTGTTCGTATTTATTGGTTTTGTTTTATTTATAACTTTAAATTTTATTGTTAAGTATTATATTGTCACAAGTGGATTCGAACTGTCTCGCAATAAACAATACATACATATATTAAACGTTATATGCCCATCAGTGCTCTAAGTGACTGTGAGTAATTGCAAGAAGTGAATGGTGACATATTGCAAGAAGTGAATGGTGCGACACCTGGAAACTGAAACTAAATATTGACAAGGGTAGAGTTTTATCAGTTTCATTGAAACGTAACCTCCAGCCCTTGTTTAATTATTATTGTATCAAAAATGAAACGCTAGGTAGTTTGTCTTCCAATCGAGATCAAGGTGTGACAATCAGAAGTAATTTCTCGTTTGATGAGCATTTTTCAAAAATATGTCATGAAAGTTTCCAGTCCCTTGGATTTTAAAAGGGAATTGTTATTTTTTTAACTCATTTCAAATTATTTTAGTCACTCATTTGGACTGAATTAAAATATTGTAGTGTTATCTGGGATCCTTTTCACAGTTATAAAATTAACGTCATCGAACGTGTACAAAAGAGATTTGTTAAATGGCTCCGTTACAGGACTGGACGACCATACCATCGAGCTGAGTATGAGAGTTATTGCGACGTGTACAGTCTTCCACCATTGAACAGTCGACGCACACTGGGTGACGTGAGATTCCATTGGAAGCTGGTGAATGGCGGATTTGATTCTAATCAGTTGCTAGCCAATTTGGGTTTTCACGTCTCTCAGAGAATCTCCAGACGGAAGCACATGTTCGATGGGGTCAGATCGAGAGATAATGTTCACAAAAATTCATGTCTGTTCCGGATGCAGGCGACATACAGTTTGATGTAGAGTAAAAGTGCTTCTCATATTCACTTCGACTCTCTGTCAACTGTTATGAGAATCATCTCAAGTGGGTTGTAAAATAATGTAATGTATATTGTGTTCATTTCTATTTGTGATTGATAGATTGAATACGTGGATGAATGAATGGTTGGTTGATTTTTCATTGAATGCATGAGCAAGTGCACTCATGTAATCATTTGTTGGTTTCTACATCCTCGGATGTCACGTTTGTATGTATATTTCCCAGTTTCTGAACTGTTTCTTCTATCTATTCATTTAAGTATTTTGCTTTTTTGTATATATATTCTGTATCTCCAATTCTCCAATTACTGTTGACAGGTTTCAATTTTCTGTTAATAATTATTTTAATGTCTCTTAAACATTTGGGATTGTATGATTCAATGAGAGCTAGAGTATGTTTGAGTGCGTGTCTGCATGGTTATGGTTGTTGATAGATAATAGTGCCTGTCATATTTCTGTTCGCGATTGTTGTTTGTGCTTTGTTTATACTTTTAAATTGTATTGTTAATTATTATATTGTCACACGTGAAGTCGATCTGTCTGCCAATAAAGAATACATATATGCAATGCTTGAAGTGAACGGAGATGTCCTTTGAAAACGTACTTATGATTAACTGGAGGGTCTCGCTTAGAGGAACTTTCGTATTGAGAAACTCTACATCAAAGCTGATGAGCTGATTAGTTTCCATCTCCTGTCTTTGTGTTTTCGCGGAATTCTATGAAATGGACAGCTACGAACATGGAATCTGTGAGCCCTATGTGTAACGTAAGCAATACCGTTAAATGCTTGGCAAGTGGGTGAGTCTAAAGCACTTATACTTGGCCAATGTTGTCCTTGAGAAATTTGAGAAGGCCATAAAGTCGGAGAGGTCACGAGTCATAAGGTTTGAACCGATCTGTATCATCACTATCTGGCGATGATGTTTTTAGAAGGTTATCAGTGGCCTTATCAACGTGACGGGTTTCTGAGGCATCTTTACGTATGTATCGTCAGAAAGCAAGGAGAGCATCTTTGATGCATAACTCTCAGTATCCATTACCACACACAGTCTTATTACCATCATCACCGGGGAGTACCATAAGGGTATCGTTTTGACATGCTTAGCTTTGCGTTCTGTAGCGCTGATATAGTGTGTAGGTAGTCCTACCTCACATATGTTACCTCACGCAATTGGCATTTTCCAAACTAAGACAACGGATGGATGTTTGAAAACTGCCTACACTTCTTTGTTCGGTATGTGAATTGGAGTCATCGCAAAATTTTAACATTTGGAGAGAACACTTACAGTTTCCGAATTGAGTTGTATGTCAGAGAGTTTAGTCACAGTCATTGATGTGTTCTCTCGCTTCAGTAATTCTTGACTGTAGGCCCGGAGGTCCAGGATCGATTCTCGATTCTTCAAAGAAACTAAATTCTGGTATGAGGCCAGGAACGGGGTACACTCAGGTTTGTGAGGCAAAACTGGGTTCGTTTCCCACCTCATCCGTCCTGTAAAGGCGTTTGCTTGGTTTTCCACTTCTACTCCTAGCGAATTCCGGGATGGTTGCTAATTTACGGCCACGGCCACCTCCTTCCCATTCCTCACCTGAATTACAAATACACACACCAATACAGCCATCACATGCCCAAGTCCCTGAATTGAAACAACAACAATTCACTTTACCAAAGATCTGACAAGCCTACATTGTCGCGCTATGGCAGTTTCATAATAATTATGACCTTTGACCCAGGTGATAGGAACTAGGATGTCCCACAAATCAGGACTCAGAAGAGGACAGATGATAAGGTACATTTTTAGCCTTTTCATTTATGAAAAAATAGTCTTATGAGATCACCTTTTGTCCGTGTATGTGTGTGATTGTGTGTGTGTGTATGCGTGTGTGAGTCCCTAATAAAATCTAAATGGCCAAAGCGAATTCAAAGAAACTCGGTAAGTGCATACTACTACTTTGTCTAACCTCGACCGTGCCTTTCAAATTTTAATACGTTACACCAATCCAACATGGCAGCGGCGCGAATTTTATCACTGGCATTCTATATCTCCGCAACAGTAACAGATATTACCCTCAAATTTTGCACAGTGAAAAACATTACTACTAGAATTTTATCTATTTGACTTTCATAAACCTAATAAGTACAAAACGAACATGGCGGCCAAGTGAAGTTGAAACATTTAAATAGACGCATCTTGCGATGTATCCATCTAGGTGCAGCGAAACTTGCTACAGCAAATGTTTATACATATTTGTAATGCACTGAAATCTAATTTAGTTCAATTGTTTACATAACGTCAAAATGGCGACTGTGCTAAATTTTCAAATGAAGTTTTATTTCTTGTGTCCTAATCGTGCGATTTTAGTCAACATTTTAATAATCAAGCTACGCAATAATCATCATCTAATAGTACATTACTCTATGTCCAACATATATTAAAATCCAACATGGCGACCATCCGAAATATTTAGACGGTTCTCAATATCTACTAATCAATGACAGCAATCAAACTTAAATTTTGTGTGTTGATAAATGCTAT
Organism: Meconema thalassinum; assembly: GCA_946902985.2. Classification (NCBI taxonomy): domain Eukaryota; kingdom Metazoa; phylum Arthropoda; class Insecta; order Orthoptera; family Tettigoniidae; genus Meconema; species Meconema thalassinum. The sequence continues at coordinate 205,719,377 of OX336389.2, read as the reverse complement.
TAACTTAAGTTCACCTATGGCAATTTCAATAACCTGGTCAGCACTAATACAACATGGCGGCGACGCGAAATTTCAACAATTTAATGGACGTTTCTCGCGATTTAACCTTCCAAGCGCAGTGAAACTTGGTACGGTAAATGGTTATACAAATGATAATCCACTGACATCTATTTTATTTCAATTGTTTCCATAACCTCAAGATGGCAGCTGTGCGAAATTTTAAAATCTCGTTTTTATTTCTTGTGTTCTAATTATGACATTGAAGTTTGAATGATATATCTACGCAATAATCTTCATCTAATAGTACGTAACTGCTTGGCCTACATATATATATATATATATATATATATAAATCCAATATGCCGACCACCCGACAGTTCTCAATATCTAGGAATCTATTACTGCAATGTTTTTGGAGGCAGTTAACCTAAGTAGGATATATGAAAATAGGCTATTTATATCTTCACGGAACTACTTGTTAATCATCCAAACCCAACTGATTCATGATCACGACGTGTAGCATACATTCAGCTCTAGCCCTGTCATAAATCCCTCTTGTGTTCCAGGTGTTAATAGTGTAGAATGCTGAACACGCAAGCATTTAGGAACTATATTATCGTCCCTGCATCTCGATAAAACGGCTAGCAATTTTAGAAGCTTCATTTTCTTGTCTTTGAATTCATCAAAAATCGTCTAGTGCAGGAGTTCTCATCATTCTTGAGCCTGCGAGCACTATCCTTCATTCCATACCAAGTACCTGAGCACCATTAAATCGTATATAATAATAATAATAATAATAATAATAATAATAATAATAATAATAATAATAATAATGCAACAAGCATGCACTTCTTTTTCTTTTTCATATCTCTCTCCCTCTCTCTCCCTCTCTGAAGTGCTGAAATAGTTGGGATTGACCGCCCACCAGGCATGCTACAACTTCTTGCATGACTCATGTGGGTAAGATACATATACGTACGGACAGTCGATTTGAATCAGCATATTTCGTGTTACTCATAAAGCTGGGATATCCAATTATTTTTACTGTAGGTTAAAAATACTACTTCACAAAATGAGAAATAAAAATCTCTGCGTCGAAACTTGTAATGAAAACGCTATTATTCCGCCTCGTGCACCAGAATTTGAATAGAAGAATGGATCTCAGGGTAGCTTGTGCTTGCGAACACTGTTTGGCTCGTATGACGAGAGTTTAAAGAGCACCGAGCACCAGGTGGAGAACGCTTGATCTAGTGATATCAAACGTTTCCTCCAGACAGAGGTTAACATTTAAATCTCTAAGTCTCTCGCAGCCATTAGGCTTTGGGGATGTTTTGCCGCATCATGTTTATTGACTAGACGGCGTTTTGTGCTACTATTGTGGTAGGCTTTGTCTCAGTTGGTGAACTTGTGTACTGTGATGCGTACTGGCTCGAGGCTTGGCTGGAAATGACGATTTGCGATATGTCAACAATGGACTAACTGTCAAACAATACTAAATTATGAAGATAGACAGGGGAGATACAAATATATCCGGGAGGATATGGGCATATTGTACAAAATGATGAGGGAAGCGGGGAGGAATGCAAACTACAAGTTGGTTAACCCCAACAGACAATAGGGGATCACCTCAGTCGTGTGCTCCTTCTTTCAAATATTGTTTGGCTATTGATCTGTTGTGAAGTTTTGGAGCCAATTTTCAGTAATCCCGGTACAAACTATCAATTTATACTTTTCTGTCGGTCAACACGCTATTTGCCCTACACGATTGAGCCGGTGTACAGTATATATATATACACTGTATAACATAAGTTATGAAAAAATTACATCTTTTACTTATTACTCACATAAATAAGGGGCAAATTAGGATTACGAGTTTAGACCGTCACGCGGTCATCATCAGAACCTGATCACTAGGCTTGAAGTTTAGTTTTAGGGATAAGTGATATGTCATTGCCGAAAATGAGTATAGTTTATATGGGAGTACAGGGGGAAAATATTTATTTTGACACTTGAAATATAAAATGTAATTTGAGAGGTCCAGTCAACTATTACAAGAAGAAATGTGCTTTTAATTTGTGTCATTAATATTGAGCTCGCTGAGCTCATGTCTTAGATATTTCTCCAAGAGCATGCTTATTCTTTGATGCATACTAGTGTATAACACACTCTGAAACATCCTCATGATGATATTGCCATTTTGACTTTGGCGAGGATAGTTTATTTTCTTTCTGAATATAATTTACTCACAATCTTGCTACTGTATATTTCAGGAACGTAAAACATTTAATTCTGCAATATTTACCACCTTATCAGACCTTTGTAAGTGGTAAATTGTAATTTTGGTAAGTAAATGCTCAATGACTTACAATTTCGTTGGGACCAGGGAACAGTTCCTGAGATCGACACAACATTTTGAGAGTCCGCTGAGACCGGACATGTTTGTCTTTTTTGTCCGTCATTAGACGAAGACCGCGTTTATCGTGCAAGTCCTCGGTATGAGTTGTGTGAACATTATCGACAGCCATCGAGCTGAGTGAACTTTAGTAAGCCACGAAAAGTATATTTTTCGGCCATACAAGGCCAGTGCTACGGTATTTCCAGAAGGTAATTTGTCAATGAGTGAAATTACCATTTTTTTCATGTTTCACCACGTGAAGAACTTGTACAATTCGTGAGTGACCACGCCGTGTGAGCTGGTACACTTTAAATTCAGAAATATTAAGGCCGCATTGAATTACGACAGCCTATTCTACAAGACTCTTAATATAATCACTAAACATGTCACGATTGTGCATATTTTACACGTGATGGGCGTGATTTTGAGTGATTACCAGTGCTTTGTAAGTTATAAATTCTGTGTGAGAGATATCGCCCAAATATCTATAGAATCAGTGGCAGGAGTTGATAAAGGCTATTTTTTGTTTAAACCTGCACCAGTGTAGTAGCAGTGTTTCCAATTTCGTACAGTTTACAACCACTAACTTCTGTGAAATCCATTAATTTACGACACAATGTCGTGTGTGATTGACCACGTGTTCGTCGATTCTTACTCCACGGACGTGAGGTCCGGTATGGAGTAGAAACCCTTATGTGAGAGTAACGCTGAGGAAACAACTACCATGAAGGAGGAATGTCCATCAGAGATGTCGAGGACAAACCTTGTGATGGAGGACGTGATCTACAGACCATGTAAATGGAGGAACGTGATGGACAGGCCGAGGTCTAAGACCTTGACTATGGAGCCTAATAATCCCTCCACAGGATTGGAGTTGAATTACCCCTCTCATCCTAGACGTCGAGAGGTGATCAACCATGTTTGAGTAACCGTGAGTCCTGTAAATCCTCTATTGTACAAAGTTTGTCCAGGTAGACATTACTAGAAGTATTTCGTAGCCGAAACTTGACAGAGACCACTAGACAGGACTATGTTTACTTAGTACTTTCATTCTTGGTACTGGGATCAATCTTTGTGAGCCACCCTATACCGCCAAATCTAAGTTCGGGGGTGCACCTGTATAGCTTTTGTGTATTTCAGTGTATTATCAGCCATACCAATGTTGTATCTTATGTCAGAGAGCTGACACCTTCGAAGTGAAGACCAGTTTTTCATCATTTAGGGGATACCCTATACTTAGACCCCTCATTTTTGGTTTGAATTCATATTCCCTGATCAGTGGGTTAGGCGAGAGATCCTACCACATTTTGTATGATTTAGTTTATCCTTTGTGGTTGCATTTATACCACACAGTTTCGAGTGGGAACCAACACATGAACAGTTAGTATGACTTAACCTGGATGTGAACCCAGGAGTATCCAGACGTATCATTTAGAACCAACACAGCGGAGATAGGTGTTGTTTTGATTTATAACATGTGACAGGCTGACAGCACATAATCCACAGTGTTTGATATAAGCAGAGAGATATATTTGAATATCTCTGAGTCCAAAGCAGTCAGAACTGAGAGTGCAGTCATCGTTTTTGTGATGTTTGAAACTTTAATAATTTTATATTCTTGTTAACAGTGCAGCGCGCGACCAACTAACAGGTTTTTTCCCAGCATTCCCGGTGAGACCTACTTTTTTTTCTTTTTTCCTATCGACCTCGACGTCACCTCATTTGCGGAATGTGGAGACCTTGAGACTAGGAGCATTATGCCACATGCTTTTGTTCTGTACCGCTATGAGCGTCGACGGATTCCGTTACGGAGCGTATTTATATTTTCGCTGGTGAATTAAAATCATCTAGCAAGTTGTTATAATAGTTTTATCTTCTAATGTAAATTGACCCAAGCCATGTATAAATTCTAGTAACCCATGTATTTGTAGTGTCTTAGAACACTGTTATTACTGGTATTCCGGCGAAACCATGAGCCTTTGAGCCAGGTCGTCCGATGATTGCAAGACGCGCAAGAGTCTGTAAGTCGCGCAACGTGTTATTGTTACATGAGCCATTCTCAGCTCAATGTATTAGGGTGACTAATTGTTAGTCTTATCTTCGAGAAACTCTGAGGAGATTTCTTTAGCCTCCGACTGGTGTCTCAAAATGATCCAACTAAACATTTACATAAGCATGAACCTAAATCATTCTATTCACTCTATTAAATCGACGTGATAATTAATGCATAATTTCAGCCTGATAATCTTGAAACATTTGCTTTTGTAATATTTGCTCCGACACCTGGAACTTCATTATTCCCTCATGAGGTGAAAACTAAATGAGCTGACACTATTTTGCTATTCGACGACTAGAATCGCTGGAACCATTAGTTAGTAATTTGTGGTCCGCGTGATCCTATGCAATATACACAGTTCTAAATAATTAGGGGAACATGTTTTGTAACGTCTAGTATGTGAACATTAATTTTGTAGATGGGGTTCCAATGGTCGTACAGCATGCCTTGAGACCTTAGCTACTCAGGGTATGTCAAATCGAAGTTATACTCCATCTGTAGGCATAGGTCCGTGTGATGTTGTAAGGTACACAGACTACTGCGGTCATTTGAGCACGTTGTACATAAACTAGCACATGGCATGAGACACCTTAACGAGATTCAAGTCGCAAAGGCTGTCACTTTGATCCAGGAAGGATGGACTATTCGTCGTGTTGCTGTGGATCTCAATGTCTCACCATCAGTTATTCAACGCTTGTGGAATCGCTACAATGAGACAGGCCCGTTCACAAAGAGGGTTGGACAAGGCCGTGGACGCATGACAACCCCACACGATGTCCGATATCTGACCATATGTGCGTTGCGGCGTCGTTTAGCATCTGCCAGAGAACTGCAACCAGACCTCAGGAAGGTCACTGGAGTCACGCTGTCCGACCAGACAGTAAGGAACAGGTTAAGAGAAGTGTCCTTACGACCCAGACGTCCTGTTCGAGTGTCCCGTTTAACGCAGCAACATCACGCAGCTCACCTTCTGTTTGCCCGTACCCACGTCAACTGACAACTTCGCCAATGGAGACCTGTGTTGTTCACAGAGGAGTCCAGATTTCCCCTGACACAGCGTGATGGACGTCAACGTGTATAGAGACGCCGTGGTGGGCAGTATATGCCAAATGTTGCCCAGGAAGTCGACCGATTCGGACAAGGTTCTGTGATGGTGTGGGGTGGCAGCAGTATTGATGGCCGTACGGATCTTGTCGTCGTCCGTGGTAATCATACTGCTGCGGGGTACATCGAGCAGATACTGCTACAGTATATGTTGGCCGCTGCATACGGTGTTGGCCCTGAATTCGTACTCATGTACGACAATGCCAGGGTTCATGTAGCGCGCATCACCAGAGTTGTCTTGCGAGAACTGGACATTCAAGACATGGAATGGCCAGCAGTGATTCCCGACCTTAATCCCATCGAGTATGTGTGGGATAGGCTTGACAGAAGTGTTTGTGGACGTCCTGTTCCAACACAGACGCTTCAAGACCTCGAACAGGCTCTCATTGAAGAATGGGACCTGATACCGCAATGTTACCTCCGCCGACTTATGCGGAGCATGCCACGTAGGTGCCAAGCTGTGATAAATGCTCGTGGAGGACATACAACATACTGAAGCTCTCCAACGGTGATAACATCCACCCTGGAGTACTGTTTTCACTTTCTTTTCGCCATTATTTCGACATTTCCGTTTGTGTTCTGAAAATGGACGAGAATCCATCGATATTCTTTTGTATACGTCAACTGTAAAGAATAAAGGCTTAGTTGGTAATATACCTTGGTGTGGGGTATTGGTTTGTGGAACACGGCATCCGTTCAAAAACATGTTCCCCTATTTTTTTTGAACTGTGTAAGTCGTAGTGATGATTGCGCAATTGCCAAACTAAATGACATGCTTTAGATGACGATGGGAGCAAACAGCTTTCCCAATTCGTGAAGGCAGGCATGTGTGTGTGTGTATTTTGTCTTATTCTGAGTGCATTATCCAACTTGTTACCCTGCTAGTTTATAAGAGTGTAGTTTTCGATGCAATGTTTTTTTTTTTTTTTAGCTTTTGATTAATGTTTTGGTTATCGACGTATCTCGTCATAACATTTTATTCACTCCAGGATTTAGCTAGAATTTAAATGTAATTGTAAATGTGGACGTGGTACCATCCTAACTTCAGGGATTGATTTGTCATTATGTTAAATGTAAATTTCACCGAGTCATTTGCTTGTAACTTGCTTTCGCGTAGATTCTGTTCGTGCCACGAGCCTAGTATTGTTGCTTGTTTTCTGTGTAACTAGGACCTTCGCGAGGGTTACTAATTTCAGTTAAGGATTTAGTCGACTCATTTCATGTAACTAGTTAGCGGATTAGCCGATTTTGAAACCCTCCGAAGTAGGATAGGGGTTTCATTGATGAATAAATCATTCACGAAATTTTACTTAAGACTGGACCTCTTTTATTTATAGTTATGTGTTTTGAGGGTGTAATTCTTTGGGCGTCTTTGACTTCTTACGTACATAAGACCCAGATCCCCTGGATCAAGCCCCTCATGCTGTGAAGCCCTTTTAGAAATGCATCAGATCCTCTCAGGTGTGTGTTCAAAGGAAGGGGTCATTCGAAGTGCCATTCTTTCGGCGGATGGTACCAAGATAACCTCCTCTAACGGGCTCAATATGTATAATGGGGCGATGCTAATCAAGATTTATTTTAATCCCATATTAATTACCTACTAAAACGCACAATATAATTCCTCGCAGTTCTGGATTTTTAATGACAATTCAATATATTTTCTGAACATAAAGTAACTTCTCTTTCATGATCAGAAATGTAATTGAGGGGAGGGGAGAGGGGGGGGGGGGGTTGCTGTGAAGTATTCAAAATAATTGTGCATACCGGTACCACAAAATCATATATTGTCTTAAAAGTCTTTATCAGGGCTCGTAAAGAAATGTGTTGCCAGATTTCAGAGTAATTTTTGGTCATGTGGAATGGTACAGAATAGCGGTTGCCTTACAGAGCAATCGATAGGTGCAGGTCGCTTTAGAATGATATATCTTCAATGGAGTGTTGCCTACAGATATTCTATAACATGGTTCCTATCCTTATTCAGATTCATAACACAACCAATGGCGAGAAATATTCTACTCTCCAAATAAAATATAAAGAAATGCTGGTCTTCGAAACTGTGGTTACAATTGTTGTTCTTTTTAATTCATTTTAGCGGCATGGGACATCTTGGTCATCAGCCCCATGTAGTTGGGTGTGTGTTAAATTTATGAGATGACTGTAGTAGTGTGTGTAGCTGTATTAGTGACAGGGATGGGGTAGGTTCCCCTGTACTTGAAATACGTTCCGTACTATCCCGGCATTTGCCTGGAAAGAGTGTGGACAACCCCGGGGAATAACCAAGCTCAGTATAGCCGCTGTAAGCGCCTGGATTCGGACCTACAATCTCCGGACTTGCTGCAGCTGCCCGCACAGTCGTGGTGCACGATTTAACGAGTATGGCTACGCCGTGGGACTGTGGTTACAGCATCAGAGCGATTATACTACCCCAGAGTGAAAGCTGATCAGGTTGAAAGCCTTCTCTACAGTATGTACAGTGCACTAATCATTCGTGTATTTGGAACTCAGGTGGGGGAGGGAGTACTATATAGCTTAGAGCAGGGGTTCTCAACCTTTTTCAACCATCGTACCCCTTTAAAAAATTAAAAATCCTGCGTACCCCCTACTAACCTTTCTTAGGTAGTAATAATGGTTATTAAGAATGTAAAAGGTATTTGGTTAATATGGTTTAATCTTTGTAATTTTATAAGGAAATATATTTTAATAAAACAAAATATTGTAGTTGTTTTTCAGTTCCTCTTCCCAAAGGGTGGTTTTTGCAATCATTGCGTTAGTTTTCATTTCAACATAGAACATATCAGAAACACTACCTTGCATATACACTTATTCCAAATATTCAGATTTCAAAAATATCACTTAAATAAGCCAATTTTAAAAGCCAACCAAAGTCATTGAGTACTGATTATAAATAAGAATTGTGCTCGGTAAAGAAAAGATGCAATTCTTTGTGGAGTTCAAATACACGCGCCGTAAATAACTCACACAGTAGTCACGGCACGAAGCTCACTGTGCATGTGGATCGAGTAGAAGGATGGCCTGCCGCGTACCCCTAAAGGGGGTACGCGTACCACCGGTTGAGAACCCCTGGCTTAGAGCATCAGGAGTGTACTTTTCTACCATAAATATTCAGTTAACTTAATGACACGCTAGGTGTTGAATGTCCTTGTTCCAACACAGTACTCGCCTGATAACTAAGGTATTCATGGGTACTAGATAATTGTTGAGGTACCTTAACACTCATAAAGAACTTTCGTAATTTGCAATGCAATTTAACACCAGTACTAGTTTGTTATAGTAAAATTGTAAAATTTGTGGCCACCAAATTACTGAGTAGCCTACTCCGGTACGGTGAGAGGAGAGGAGAGGAGAGGAGGCTTTCTGCTTCACAAGGCGCACTATGTACCGCACGTGAATTTGATCGCGGAGGGAAACCTTTGAAAAACGCTGACTTGTTATTTTTCACAACACAAAGATGCGCAGTTACATGTTCACTGTGTGAAAGAGCACAGGATTGAGTTCAAGCCTCAAAAGAGCCACCCGAGAAGAATAACTGAAGTGAAGAAATAATACCTCTACAGTAAGAGAAACACGACGCCTCGTAAATGAATCACGTCTCTGCCGCGAAGGAAGCCAGGAGAAGATGTCAAGTCCCATCCATGAGCACTGGAAGACAATGAGAAATGCCGGTTGGAAGATCATAATGTGTCCCTTGTTAAACTGTCAAGAGGTGTTTGAAACTCCACCTCAGCAATGATCTTGTTTGTTTGTTCTTTTGAAGTTGTTAATTCATATTAGGGGTTTGAGACATCTTGATCATCGGCTCCGTGTACTTGGATGTGTGTTGTATGATAACCTATAATTCTGTGGTAACTCTAGAAGTATGTGTAGCTGTAATTATTAGGGTTGTAGTAGATTGTTGAAATACAACGTGCTATACGGATATTAAACGTTGATTGACTGAATCCTCACCTGAATTATATATACAGTACACACACTAATACAGCCATCGCAATAACACAGGTTTTCAGACAAAATTCAACACTCACCCAAGTACACAGTGTTATATCACCATGATGTCCAAGCATCTCAAATGAAACAACAACTACAACAACAACAGGCTCCTACCCAAATCCCTCCTCGTATAAAAGTACTCTCACTAGTAAGCCTACAGACATCACAGTAACGCAGGTTATCATACAACGTCTACACACACCCAACTAAACGGGGCTACAAGACCATGACTCCGAAAAACCCCTAAGGAATCAACAAAAACAACAACAATACTCTCTATCGCGGATCAAGGTTAACGAATATTAATCGCTGTATTCCAGTGTTGAAATATGTGGTGTTATAAGTACGAGGGCTGTTTTTGTTCAACTTGCGATGGGCTATATAAAAATTACAGATTGACATAGGGTATCAAACTTATTTTATTACTAAATGTTTGCTTGTTTTGTACTTTTGTTTCAACATAATCGTCAAAACGATTGAAACATTTGTCGCATCGTTACACCAGCTTTCCAATGCCCTCTGCAAAGATTTCTGCCGCCACTGAGGTGGATACGTCTGGACAGTTTCCTGAAGTTTTTCTTTTTTGGAGAGACGTTGCCGCCCAACCACACCTTCAATTCTCGAAAAAGATGAAAATCATTCACGACCGCACTGTGCCAACGCTACGATAGACTTTCTGAAAGAAATCAAGTGGGAAGTTTGCGACCATCCGCCGTTTAGTCCATACCAGCACTAAATGATTTCAACCTTTTTCGAGAATTGCAGGTATGGTTGGACGGCAACGTCTCTCCAAAAAGGACAAACCTCAGTGGCGGCAGAAACCTTCGCAGAGGGCATAGGAAAGCTGGTGTAACGATACGACAAATGTTTCAATCGTTTTGACGATTATGTTGAAACATAAGTACAAAACAAGCAAACATTTAGTAATAAAATCAGTTTGATACCCTATGTCAATCTGTTATTTTTATATAGCCCATCGGAGGTTGAAAAAAAACAGCCCTCGTATATCTCTATATATATAAGAATGAAAGTTTGTCTTTTTTTATTGAATTTCTACGGAAATTTGCGTTATTAACGCGTTTCAGACTGTTTTATGATGGATTCGCGCAAAAATAATTTTGTTGTCTGTCTGACTATATGTCTGTCTGTCTGTCTGTCTGTCTGTATGTATGTCTGTTTGTTTGTCTGTCTGTGGAAAATTTTGTTCCCTTATAACTCGAGAATGGCCTGGTGGATCAACGTATAATTTGGTACTGATATCCATAAGAGGCACGACCCCCATCATTGATGTATCTCTTCTCCGTACCTCTCTTAAAAGAGGGCCTACCCCCTTAAAATGCATGCTGAAATGGGCGTAGAAAAACGAGACAAAGCTCATTTTCAGCGTCTCAATGTGAAAAACAAAACTCGAGAGCCCTACGGGCCCCGAAAACCACATTTTAAGGTCCTAAAACCAACAGTATTTGAGATATACCCAGAAAACTAATTTCATTTATTAAGCTATTGAAGGAATGCAAGCCGGTTACCATGGCAACACAATCTCAGAAGTCCATCTATTTCTGTAAGGCGCAATGCCATTCCATTTATTGCATTACTGTAAACGTTCGCAAACGGCTTTAAGGTTATCACGGAACCAACTTAAGCTGTAAAATTCATCAATACGTATATAATGCGCTTAAGGGGGTCAAGGGGTACTAAAGAACTATTATATCCCTATCCCCATATTATTAAATTATTATTATGATTATTATTATATTATGGCGTACAAGGGCGAGAAATAATCATTTTCAGCCCCTCAGTGGCTCGGAGGCTACTACGTTTTAAGGCTCTAAAACCACGTTTCTGAGATATTCCCAGAAAACTAATTTCATTTAATAAACTAATAAAGACCACCTCGTGGCGCAGTGGCTAGCATTGTTGGCTGTCACCCCCGAGGTACCGGGTTCGATCCCCGGCTCTGCCAAGAATTTAAATGTTTGGGTATGGTCTGGTACGGGGTCTCCCAACCTCGTGATGCAAAATGGGAACCTGCCGGATGCTATGGTAGGAGGAGGAGTGGAAAGGAACTGGCCACCCTACCACACGCAAACTCCGGCTCGGGATAACTGGTTAGTGATCCCTAGACTTAGTCAAGGGCTCATATTCAGGTCGCTTACGTCCCTGGAGGGGATATGGCACTCTTTTATTTTATAAACTAATGAATAGATGACGAGTACAGAAGAAGACCAAACCAGGAGCTATATAGATATACTGAGAAAATCACAGATGTGGCCAGGAAGAGACGTCTGGCTTTCTATGGACATGTCTCGTGGATGAACCCAACAAGACTAACCAACCGGCTTCTCAATCACTGGGGGAAGAGAAAGAGCGTGACACCGTCGCTAACAGTAGGTAACAAGGATATCTAAGAACTGAAGGTAATGAAAAGTGATATTCGAAGCCGATCACATCTCAGAAAGATACTTAAATAGAAAAGTTTTCAGGACAGACCACCCTGTAAGAAAACCGGCATCATCTGGACAAAAGAGAGGAAGGAGAAACATAGCCAGAGAATGCGCGAATATTGGGAAAACATCAAGTCCTTCGCCAAGCTGAAAAGTTGAACGTCTTGGTCCTTAGCTGCCCCATCCGAAAGAAGAAGAAGAAGAACAAGAAGAAACTAATGAAGTAATGCAATTCGGTAACCATGACAACAGTGCCACAAGAGGTAACATACAACTTTCCATCTATTTCTGTAAGTAGCAATGCCACTCAATTTATTAAATTTCTGTTAAATTTTGAAAATGGCTATAAGGTTATCGTGGTAATCAAACATAGACTTTAAAATTCAACAATGCGATTAAGGGGGTCAAGGGGTACCCTAGAATTTTACACGTGACTTACACTTGCGATATGCGATATGCGATATGTGGTACAGAAGATCTATTATATCTCCAAACAGCAACATTAATTTCAAAAATTCCTGAATTGGAATAGTGATTTTTGCAGCTTTTGGGAATTTGGGCCATTGGAGGCTAAAAATCCCGAATTTTCATGCACCACGAGCCTTTATAATTTATTAAAGGTGTCTTCCTGGGGATGGGGATTTTCCACAACGGTGAGGGTCAGTTTTAATTTGACATATATTGCGTTTCGTCTACGAGGTTTCCAATATTATTTTCACGTCAGGAAGTACACGTTAGGTGAATTTAGTTTGAGAGCATATTTTAACCAATCATATTTTTGTCGACAAACGGGTTCATCGTAAAGATGATTTTGTTTGATACTGAATGGTTGATATATCTCTATGTTTATGTACGCCTGTAATTCATGTTCGGGTGCTTGGAGCATCGTAAAATTAGGTATTGTAACCATGAGTCAATACACCAATCATTTAGAAAACCCTTCAACGTACTTCTCATAGAAGGGTGGGTATAAGGAACAACTTTTCAAAATACATGCTAAAATAGCGAAAAATAAAAATTATCATAGAAGGACGACCAAAGCATATGTTGCGCTTCTCAATGTGAGACACAAAACTATGGAGTCCATAAAGGGTCTCCAAAAACCACATTTTACGGCCCTTAAATTAACAGTGTCTGCGATATACCCAGAAAACTAACTTCGTTCTGATAAACTTACGAAGGAATGACAAGCCCCTAACCATTGGAACAGTATCTCAATTGACAACATCTGGTTATTAATACCGAAGACCGTTCGAAGAGCGGGTACTTCTGCTAGTATATAATATTTTCGATTGCAAATACAAACTACAGTATATATGCTTATCATTATAACGTGTGACTAGTTATAAATCAAAACATACCAAAAAGAACGAAGTAAAGAAATTTGAACCTGCAGGGATTTGATCCACGAACCCACAGACTATGAGCCCAATTCGCTAACATTACGCCACGGATGCGCTACGATAATACTTGATAAACAACTGGTTTAGTATAACTGTATCATATTTTGTGTTGAAATCAACGATTAAATTAGCGTTTTCTGTCGTTTCTATTAACCATTTGATACTAAATATGTATTATTTTGTTCAGCACATTCCTAAAAGGATATAAACTTAGAAAGTTACGGAAATATATGTATTTACGAGCAAAAATAGCGTCCCTGTTAACGACGGGACGGCACAAGCCCACAACGATATGGCACGGTAAACCTGACCTGTTAGTTACTTCTACGGTTACATGTTCTATTATAATACGCTGAAATCCTACAGGTCACCTCTTGGAGGACAGATTAAACCTCCCTATGTACGATAAGCTTAGTTGTTGAGGCCAGGCCTTGTTTCATTGTAAGTTACGGTTAGGCTATAATAATTGCATGATTCATTCATCCACCACCTTGAAACTATTTGGCTGATGACCTTGTCGTTTGGGTAAAAGACGCTTTCCACATTGAGGTATATTGTTGCACAATTTGGTAGAGATCGGATGATTAGGTTAGTCGTAATTTGATTTAAGCTCAGAACATTTGGGTGGGCGCCATTTCTTTTTTGTTATGATGGCGGTGATATACAGCATGCCACTTGCTAGTGATACCTTTGTACCAAAGGTGGTTCGATTTGGGTTCAGTTGTGTTTGAATTGATAGGGGGAATCGATTTGCACACATACATGGCTGCCATCTGCAAACTATTTGGCTGATGACCTTGTAGATTGGTCAACAGACGCTTCTCATATAAAGGTATGTCGTTGCAAAATTTGGGAGGGATCAGATTAGTAGGTTAGTCGTAATTTGATTTAAGTTTTGAACATTTGGGTGGCCGCCATTACGTTTCCGCCAAGATGGTGGCGATATAAAACATGACACTGAGGTGCCCTTTGCTAGTGCTACGTCTGTACCAAATTTCGTTTAAGTCGGTTTCACCGTGTTTGAATTGATAGGGAGAATCGATTTGCACACATACATGGCCCGCCATCTGCAAACTATTGGGCTGATGACCTCGTAATTTGGTCAAAAGACTCTTCCCATACAATTGTATGTTGTTGAAAAATTTGGTAGAGATCAGATGATTAGGTTAGTCGTAATTTGATTTAAGCTTTTGAAATTTGGGTGATCACTGTTACGTTTCCGTCAAAATAGCGGCGATATAAAATATGACACTGAGGTACCCTTTACTAGTTCTACCTCTGTACCAAATTTCGTTCAATTCAGTTTTACCGTGTTTGAATTGAAAGGGGAATCGATTTGCACACATATATGGCCACCATCTGCAAACTATTGGGCTGATGACCTTGTAGTTTGGCAAAAAGACGCTTCTCAGACAAGGGTATGTCGTTTAAAAAATGGGTAGAGATCAGATGATTAGGTTAGTCGTAATTTGATATAAGCTTTGAACATTTAGGTGGCCATCATTACGTTTCCGTCAAGATGGCGGCGATATAAAGCATGACACTGAGGTGCCCTTTGCTAGTGCTACCCCTGTACCAAATTTCGTTCAAATCGGTTTCACCGTGTTTGAATTGATAGAGGGGATAGACATGCAGAGTACACACACATACAGTACACACACACTCACAGACACACAGACAGACACAGAATTTTTGACCCTGTGTTGATCTCATAAGTCTACTTTCATGTTTTGAAAAAGTCGAAAGTAGGCTAAAAACGGGGAAAACCACACTCAGGATAGCCGTAGTCAGCGCCAGGATTCAACCTCCAACCACTGAACTGGATGAAGCTCCCAACCACGGTCGTAGTGAGCTGAACATTATGGTTACTTTTTAGCGTTCATAAGTTAATAGTGTAGAAGTTCAGTAGAATTTATTTTCTTTCGTAATCCATCGCCGTGTTAACAGCTGTTTATTTGGTTACATAATGACTCACACAGATTGCGCATCACGCACCCAACAAGACCCGAATACGTCGGGAGGGTCCGAATATACTCGAGGAGCGATAGAACCAGTCAGAGCCTAGACGCTTCCAGGCATTCAGCCAGCGTTCTCTGCAGCATAACAAAACTTGCACTACCAGGACAATCAGGAGCCACGAAAGGGAACAGTGATTTTCTCGTCCCTAAACCCGGTCTAGCACTAAGTTGATGACTGAAGATGAGTGAACTTGTATTAATAGTAGTTGTTGCTAGGGACTCTGTGGCAGCAGTCTAATGATTGTACTTCGGTGTGAGTGAAACGTCTTTAATAGGTAGAGACACGATTTTATGGTGAATAAAAAACCACAATAGCGGTGTAAAAACTAAGGGCAAAGCGGGATAAAAGCGGTGAATAAATGCCATTGCTTAAGGTGTAGAAAAACGGTTTACTAGACTATATACATACTTTTGCCTTATGTTGCAATGAAGGAAACTACAAACACACCAAGTATAGCTTGGTTTACAGTATTCATTTGCTGTTGAAGTAGTAACTCAGTAATGTTTCTAAGTTATCATTTGACAGGTTGGTACGCTTGTCAGACAAAATATCATTGTAGGCAGAAAGGGCCCTTTCACTGTCAACATTTGAAATGGAAATGTACAGAGATTGAAGACATTTCACAGCTATAGGATATTCCTCTAAGATTCCCTTCAATACATCTTCAACTACATTACCGTCATTACATGAAAAATATTTACAGGTGATTTGCAGTTGAATGTAGAACTTCAAAAAGTCATTAGAATTCACTCCAGCAAAAAAGGGGGATTTTCTCTATCTTGTTGAAGAGAGATGACTCTATGTTCACAGTTCTTAGCAGGGGCAGATGAAACAGTGAGGAGAGTGAATTAAAAATCTCATGAGCAGAGTCTTTTGCCAGCATATCTGAGAGTTTTGTGTGACATGCATTGGCAAGGGCTACGAACCTTTTTTCAGCACTTTTCTTTCTATCACTTGATAGTTCATTCAATGCCTTCAATATGTCTGGTTTCATATCTAGTTTTTCGATAACCGTGTACTCAGAAATGAGTTCATTTACCATTAGAACAACTTTATGTGCCAAAGCATAATTAGAACCCTCGAAGCAAGTTATCTTTTCAGAAGTTGAGGCACAGTGTTCTTTCACAAAAATTGCCTCACACAAAATTGATTGTACTTCACTTTCTCTTAATTTTTGAAAGTATTTAACACTTTCAGCATCACTCTCCACTGTTTTAAAATACTGAACCAAGTCCATGACATAGTCTGCCAAGTAGGAAACTGATGTGAACCACGTATTCCACCTTGTGATAACTGGCTTTATATCCTTTTCTCCTGCACCATACTTTTGCTGCAAGAACCTAATATACCTATGCTTCCGTTTTCTTGTATTAAGAAAAGCTTGCTTTGTTTTGGTAACACACTCATTCACACGATGAAGTTTCTTCGGCCAGATTCCTGCTACTAAATCAAGCTTGTGTGCCCAACACTCAATGTGAAGAAGATTGTCCGATATCAAACCTTGTAAAGTTTGCACACACTTTTTCATATATCGTGCACCATCTGTTGAAATACCTATGATATTTTTGTATGTTTATGTCTCTTAATAACCTCCACTATGGCTTGAGAACATTCCTGCGAGTTAACATTCTGAAGCATTAGGAAACCACCTACTAGCACGTTAGGAGTCTCGCCTCTACCCTTGGGAAGAGTTCTAAATAGCACAATGAACACGGCTCGACCCATCCTATCTGTGGTTTCATCACAGTGTAGAATAACATGCTGATTCTTTAATTTCTCACTACTTGATTCTTCTTTTTCTTGATGTAATAGGGGCAAATATTTATCTCGTAACCAGTCAGCTGTGGGAAAATTTCCACTTCCTAAAACAGTGTAATGAAAAAAATCCATTAGCAAGCAAATCATTTTAATTTAAAATATTAATAAATCAGACTTATTTGTTGTTTATGATATGAACTTAAAAGTATTTAAAAGTAAACTAAGTCATTACTACACTTTCTAGTATCCCACATCACGTTTCCATGGTGGCTGCAAAACTTTCAGCTGTAAATGTCACGGCGGGTTGGTGGATTCTCGGCAATCGTAAAATAATTACCTTCCCTCCGTGATAAAATTCGTAACATAAAACTACGTCTTTCCATCTATTATTATTTTTATCGCTACGAAAAGTGGGGCTGCGGGTACTGGTAAGTGTAGCGGCATCCGAAAAAAAATTAACTTCCCTGGTATATGTTTGTTCATCCAATCCTTCATTGTTGGATGATCTAGCTTTTCTAAAGGAATGTTGGCACTCAAAAAGGCCTCCACTGTTGACATTACAAATTCGTCGGAGTCATTTCTCACTTTTTTGGCATTCCCGACTGCCTCTTGAACTGATATCTGTCTTTTGGTACCTCCTTCAGTCAAAATCCTTTTCTTCTTTTTGTGATTTTCACTTAAGTTGTGTTTCACACATGAATCGCGACGCTTCCAATCTAGTCTAATGTTGCAGAATTTGCACATAACTATCTTCTGCCGCGCATCGAAAACATGATAGCCTTCGTCTTTAAACTCGTCAGCCCTATCAAAACAAGTCGTTATTTTCGGCATTGCGAATTCACATTAGAAATAGAAATTTCAACTACAAATCACAGCGCACCCACGTGGTCAGCAATGCGCGGCCCAACTCTCTCACTTGTCTCCCAGTACGACAGGATAGCCAATATTGAAACTGTGTAGTAATTTCCTGCTACGTGATGTTAGGATATGCTTAGGCTTTAAACACTTAAAAATACATTTGAATTGGGTTATACCAGCAATGCTAACAAGGTGAAAACCACTTAAGGCTCGCGATATCGCCCCAAATCGTGTAGAGACGTAATAAACAAGCCGATTTCGTGATATGTCGCAAATACGGACGTACATCGCAAATAAGGTGGAATTTCGCGTTTAGTCGTGAGGACAAATTCAGTGCTTTATGATCAAACAGTATTAAACACACATTTAAAACACCTTTGATGCACATATAAACACATTTCGCATTTTCGCGAGACACCATAAAATCGTGTCTCTATTAATAGGCCAGAAACTGTCAAATAACTATTCTCTCTCTCTCGTTTGTCGCTACTTATCTTTGTCAGACTGACTGCGTGGCTCAGCGGTATCGTTCTCGCCTGCTGTTCCCAAGGTTGCAGGATTGAATCCTGGCGCAGTCAGCTGGCATTTGAGGGTGCACAAATGCGAGGGAACCGTGTTAGTAGATTTACTAGCACGTTAAAGATCCCCTTCGGAGCAACATTCCGGCACCCCGGCGTCTCTAAAAGCCCGAGTAGTTAAAAGGGACGTAAAACCAATAGAATTATTATTATTATCCTTGTCATCATCCCCATGTACTTGGGTGTGTATTCAATTTGTCTGATAACCTGTGTTTTTGTTGTGACTATGCAAATGAGTGGAACTGTATTTATTATTAGAGCTGAGAAATGGGTTGATGCCCCGGGACTTGAAAATAATGTACATACCCGCTATTAGCCTGAAGGGAGTGTGGGAAATCGCGCGGAAAAAAACACAGTCAGGATAATCACTGTATGCGCCAGGCTTCGAACCACCAATATTCGGACTTTCTACAGCGCACCATCGTGATCGTGGGGGTTCCTGCAGGTATGTGTCACAGCAAAGCAATCAAGGCAATACTACACGATACTCGGCAAGTGATATTTTGATAGCACCGCACTGCACCGTTACAACATATAGGCTAAAAGAAAAGTTAAATATTTTATGGCAGCGAAACAATCAGTCAGAGTGTGTTGTACAATGCCAGGATTGTCAGCGTGTACGAAAAATCCAAAAACGTACATTTCGTAAGTGTGAGATTGTGAGATATTTCTACCTTAAAAGCACAGTTACGAAATTTACGACGTCTTATTAAACTAATAAGACAAAAATTCCCTATTTTCCCTCTAATTTCATTTGTGACACGATTTCAAACGTCTTCTGAACATTCAAATTATAGAGAAAATTAAATAATTCTCTAAAATGTCAATCATAAGGCGATAGTCATATTTGATTTTCTATGAATTTGTGTAATTGCCTTGATCTGATCTACATCATCTACATATAGTACAGTCACAATGTGATGTAACATAAGGAAGTGTGGTGCTATACAAGGATAGTACTCAGTAGAATAAAGTAGGGAATGATATAGGAGTAACACCTCTTAAAAAAAAAAGATACAGTCAGTCTGAAAGACAAGACTTTATATCATTTCAAATGACGCATGCCACAAATGCTACACATGTTAGAAAGGAAGGAGGGCTCTTTCAACAGACTCCATTACCCATTAACTTAGGCTTCCCGCGCGGGGAACGGAGAGCGGGAGGTGAACTCTGCTGCATGATGTCACGCGCTCTCCGTCTCCGTAGCGCATAACGCCATAGCCCAGGCGTAAACTCAGACTCGGTGCATATGCACTGAACAACATGATGACGCCATACGCTCAAGTGCAACCTTAGTACATTTCCTCTCCGTGACCGTAACGCATAACGGTAAACCAAAGCATAACGATGAAGTCGACAAGATCATTTGAAATGATAAAACCTTGGTCCAGCTGGCCGGGCTGGAAGTACCTTGTTAGGGTCCCTTGCCAGGGTTACGGTGAAGTCCTCAACGGTACCTGCAATGGAAGAGGTGAACTCTGGCACAGTGTGGTTGGCGGAAGGGGCAGCCTATTGCTCAGGTTTATTAGGGCAAACTATTGTCCATATTTATGATGGGCAGATTTTGGCCCAACGGCAAAATGAGCGGAGGAGGAGCCAATCACCCTCATGGCTCCCAATGGTCATAGAGGCGAAAGAGGTCAGGCCAGACAGACTGGCTGTAAGGGCGCACCTCAGTAGTACTTGAATATGTGGCAGTTCGTTGCAGTCTCTGTGTTCGGTCCTGCATGTATCATTCCGTGTGAGCCGCAGGATAAGGCTCAGAGATCATAGTGCGTGGGTCTCGTCCTGGCAAGCTGAGATCCACCCTTAACAAATTCACGCCAGTGGCAATTCTTCCATACGTCACTTACTTTCAAGGTCCAACGGCGATGGGATAAGAGTGGTGGGGGCAGGTTATGGGTGTAACTGGAAGCCCCTAGTTCAGACCTGCACGTTGGCAGCAGATGTGAAATGGTCGTCTTCCGGAGACTCTGTGACTACTCAGGAATTTGGTCCTGCATCTGTGTTTGGGCAGGCCTATTTAGGATCACCGCTGCCCACCCCACATGGGGAAGGTCCTAGAAAAGGTGGGCTAAACATCGGAAGTCACAATCTTGGTCCGTCTGGGCAACCGCACTCAGCAGGTCACCCCTCATGCGGTTGAAACTCAAAACCAGTAAAGACTCACAAATTGATTATTGGATCATGGAACGTCAGAACTTTGCTTGAAATGGACAATAACGTTAGACCTGAGTGAAGGTCAGCTCTTGTAACCCATGAGTTATCAAGACTCAACGTTGACATTGCTGCTCTCAGTTAAACTAGGATGTCTTCTGAAGGCAAGATTACTGAATCTGGAACAGGATATACCATCTTCTGGAAAGGAAAGGAGGAGGGTGAATGTCGTATTCATAGTGTGGACTTCGCTGTGAAGACCAGACTGGTAAATTATCACCAACGTACGCCCATTGCAATCAGCGAAAGGCTCATGACTCTCCGCATACCACTCTCTGGAGGTTCCTTTATGACGCTCATCTCTGCCTATGCTCCTACCTTAGATTCTGATGATGAAGTAAAGGCTCAGTTCTATAATCAGCTAAGTGAAATCATCTCCAAGGTACCATCTGCAGATAAACTCTTGCTCCTCGGTGACTTCAATGCCAGAGTTGGGAAAGATCACAGGCTATGGAATAATGTGATGGGCAAACAGGGACTTGGAAAATGTAATCCCAATGGACTATTGCTTCTTGGTCTTTGTGCAGAACACGAACTTTTCATTACCAACACGCAGTTCCGGCTACCTAACCGCTTCAAAACCACGTGGATGCATCCTCGTTCCATACATTGGCACATTCTTGATTATATCATTGCCCGGCAATCTGATAAGAAGGACACTCTTATTACCAGAACAGCAAGGGATATAGACGATTGTTGGACAGATCATAAACTCCTTATATGTAAGCTCAGGATATCCATCAGACCTAAACCACCTAGGAACATCAAAAATATGCCAAGAAGGAAGTTTAATACATCCAAACTTCAGGATGAATCCATCTGTAAAAATTTTGGAAACAGGATCGTCACCCAGTTATCAGAAAACCCAGTAACGAATGACATTCAGCAAGAATGGGCCACACTACAGAAGATTATCACACAGTCAGCTGAGGAAACCATTGGTTTTATAGTGCGGAAAAGACAAGACTGGTTTGATGACAACAATGAAGAAATTCTGTCTCTTCAATGCCAAACGGAATGCCTATCTTGTCCATCTTCAAGACCCAACTTCCAACACAAAGAGAGACAAACTACTGGAACTCAAGGGTAAATGTCAGTCGCATATAAGGCAGATTAAAAATACTTGGTGGCAACAGAAGGTTCAGGAACTGCAGAGACTATCGGATGCTCGAGACTTGAGGAACTTCTATGCAGTACTCAAGGAAATATATGGACCATCTCACTCATCATCAGGTACACTGAAAAGCGCTGATAATTCTACTACCTTTACTGATAGTCAAGAAATCTTGGATCGCTGGAAGGAGCACTTCTCCCATCTCCTAAATCGTCCATCAGCAGCTGCTGAAGACTTCCTTTGTGATGTGCCGCAACAACCTGAACAACTGTGGTTGGCAGTACCTCCTACTTGTCATGAATTCAGTGCAGCTCTCACTCAATTGAAACCCAGAAAGGCACCTGGCCCAGATAACATCCCTCTGGAACTAATTCAAGCCGGAGGTCATTCCCTCAAAACAAGGATTTTCACCCTTATCCTCAGAATATGGGAATCAAGAAAGGTACCTGGACACCTAAAGAATGCCACTATCATCACTATCTTTAAAAAGGGTGATCGCAGTGTTTGTGGCACCTACCGTGGTATATAACTGCTATCAATTATTGTGGGGAAGATTCTTGCAAGAATTCTACTTAACCGCCTCAAGGTTATCTCTGAGAAGATCCTTCCAGTGTCACAATGCGGATTTAGAACTTCCAGAAGCACAATTGACTTGATTTTCTGTGTGAGACAGCAACAAGAAAAATGTAGAGAACAACAGAATCCACTCTTCTTAGCATTTTATGACTTGGAAAAGGCATTTGATTCGGTTCCAAGACCAGCCATGTGGGCGGTGCTGAAGCGGTTTGGTTGCCCTCAGCGTTTTGTAGATCTAATCAAGGTTCTCCATGATGGCATGACAGGTCAGGTTTGCCATCAGAATAAGATGTCCGATGAATTTCCTATTACCCATGGACTGAAACAAGGATGTGTACTGGCTCCAACGCTTTTTGCGCTGTACTTGGCTGCAATGCTTTATGATTCACCCACAAACTTCCCAGGTGTGGAGGTCAAGTATCGTTTTGATGGAGGGCTATTCAAACTAACTCGTCTCCGCTCCTTGAGGAAAACTCAGGTTACTAATGTTACTAATATGTTGTATGCAGATGATGCTGCATCGCCAACTCTCACACCAGAAGAGCTGCAAGAGTCAGTTAATTGTTACAAAAGTGCATGTGATCGCTTTGGTCTTGCCATAAATGTGAATAAGACCAAAGTCTTGGCACAACCTTCACCAGTCACACCTCTTCCTCAGTTCAATATCTCCTTCTCAAATTTGCCATTAGAACAGGTAGACCACTTCTCGTACCTGGGCAGTACCATTTCTGTGAGCTGTACCTGTGAGCAGGATGTGGATAAGAGAATTGGCGCAGCCCATGCAGCATATGGACGATTAGCGCACCGGCTTTTCATGAATAAAGATCTGTCCATGAGTACAAAGCTTATGGTGTACAAAGCAGTAGTCATCTCTACATTGTTGTATGGCTGTGAAACGTGGACCCTTTACCGACGTGACCTTAGGAAGCTTGAGCGCTTCCACCTACAAAAACTTCGATCAATCCTGAGGATTAAATGGGAAGACCGCTTTACCAATATTGCTGTTCTTGAAAAGGCTCAAATCAACAGCATAGAATCATCCATAATAGGTCACCAATTTAGATGGATTGGTCATGTCCATCGGATGGATGATGTGAGATTACCTCGTCAAATGCTATATGGTGAGCTATGCTATGGCACCAGACCTCTTGGTGGTCCTAAGAGGCGCTACAAGGACCAATTTAAGCAGACCCTGAAATTGACAGGTCTTGATTCACAAACCTGGGACACGCTGGCTGAAGACCGCTCAACATGGCGCCGTACCATCTCGAATTCTGTAAAAATGTTTGAAAGGGATCGACGCACACATGAAGAGGCGAAGTGTCAAGCTTGGAAACTTCGAGCAGCCCAACCACGTCCTCCTCCAGCAATACTATGTGACTTGTGTGGACGCTTCTTCCATGCCAGGATTGGACTCTTTAGTCACCGTAAACACATTCACAAACTGGACTGAAGGAATAAGATTTATATTCGGATTCGAGTTAAAGCCGACGACATCATTCTCCTGTAACACCACATTTCAATCGCTTCATTTCTCCTCTTTTCTTCTGCTCCAACAGTTCAAGTTTCACTTCCATAAAATGCCACGCTCCAGAAAAAGGCTTTAAAAAATGACTTCCTAATACCTAAATCTATATTCGAAGTCAAAAATTCATTTTATGTAGAAATGCTTTCCTTGCCTGTGCTAACCTAATTTTTATATCCTCTTTGCTCCATCCAACACTGGTTATTTTGCTTCCTAAGTAACAGAAGTCTCCTACTTCCTTTAGCTTTTCACCTGCAAATTCGACGTCCATAGGGGTTTCTGATTTCTTTCGACTGCATTCCAATATTTTAGTTTTACATTTCTTAATTTTCATCATGAATTCTTTCCTCAAGACAGAATCCATACCATTCTAAAACTCATTCAAATCCTCCAGTGTGTCGGCTAAGATGACGATGTCATCAGCAAATTATTATTTTATTATTATTATTATTATTATTATTAAATTTATTATTTTTATTATTATTATTATTATTATTATTATTATTATTATTATTATTATTATTATTATTATCATTATCACCGTTATCACCGTTATTCTCAGATCATTGTCTGGTAAAATACAAAGAAAGTATGCAGATTACATTGAATCCAAGTATAATCATCACCTTAATTGAATGGATTATTATCACCGTTATCACCGTTATTCTCAGATCATTGTCTGGTAAAATACAAAGGAAGTATGCAGATTATATTCAATCCTAGTATAATCATCACCTTAATAAAATTTAGATCACTGGCAATGAATTTACGAACTATCCTAGTTGTAGCCAATATTCCCTTCTATATTAATTTATACAGGTTAGTGTCCAAATCAAGCTCTATTAGCCCTGGCAGAGGATGTTTAGGAACCAGTGCTTGAGATGGCTATTGAAACAATTCGAACTGCCATAGCTTCTTGATAGGCTCAACCAGCTACAAATATTTGGACACCTTTTCGGCATGTTTAGCCTGCAGGTTGTGCGTATTCGGAATGGCAACATCAATCAGTGTGACTTCCTTCAATCATTTGTTGAAAATTATTATTATTATTATTAGTTTTTATTATTACTATTATTCATCATTATCATCATCATCATCTTCATTTCCCCTTTTCAAGCTGATACTGGGTGGGAACAAATATGGTTCCTCTCCACTTTGTTCTGTCGTTCCACCATTCCTCTTCCGACACGATGTTCCAATCCAGGTTCCATTTACTAATGCTATTCTTCACCGAGTCCATCCAACGCATTCTTGGTCTCCACGTCCACTCTTCCCTGTCATCCGTCGTTCCAGTGCTTGTCTTGTAGCCTTACTTCATTCATCCGTTTGACATGTCCAAACCATCTCAATCTGTTTTGCTCCAGTTTGTCATTTAGTTTCTGTACTCCCTGTTCTTTCCGTATATCTTCATTTCTCACTCTGTCTCTCCTCGTTTTCTGGACCATACTTCTCAGAAATCTCATCTCAGCTGCCTGTACTCTGCTCTCATCCCTCTTAGTCATTGTCCAAGTTTCTATTGCATATGTCATTATAGGAACATAATATGCTTTGTACATAATTTATTTAGCCTTAATTGGTATATCCTTGTTCCATACTAGTCCCCGTACCTGTTGATAGAAAGCACTCCCGAGTTGTATTCTTCTGCTAATTTCCAAATCTAGTCTTCTATCTTCAGTCAGTTCACTTCCCAAGTATTTGAAGTGTTTCACCACTTCCAACTCCTTATCTCCTACTTTCATTACTCCTTTTCCTTCTTTCTTACCTCTACTCATTACCACTGTTTTACTCTTCTCCGCATTTATCTTCAATCCCAATTACTCAATCTTTTCATTTATTACGTCTAACTGTTCTTGTACCTCCATCTCATCCTCGCCCCAAATCACAACATCGTCTGCAAACACCATTACCTTCATCTTTGCCCTACTATAGTCTTTCATTGCTGCCTTCATGATGTCATCCATCACCATTAAGAAAAATAATAATTATTATTATATTATTATAAATTATTATTAATATTATTATTATTATTAATTTGTTATTTGCACTCATTATTAAATACTATTCTGTATGAGAATTGTGCAGTTATTTACGAAAGTACTCGCCTGCGTCGTCATATTTGTTGAAAATGTATTTCACCAGGTGTAATGAATACCCGCAAAACATGAGCGGATGACAGGTTGGCATTTCAGCAGTATTGACCACATGCGTGCCCTTCTCACGAGCAGACCATCCCAGCCTCATTCTGCATCGCAGGATAACACAATTTAGAACATGATATTCTATTTGTTACTCCAACAAGAGAATTGGGCAATTTGTAGTCGGTTCCCATTTACACGATTATAATCAATACAATTATCTTGACGGCGAGTGGCAGTCATATTCAATGTAGACTATATGACGGTTCTAAAACAATATAAACGTTACAGATTATAATTACATGCCATGCATACAGTGGTTACTGTTACAAGCAATCTGCACTTAGAGTATATCTCAGTAAATTCCACTCTGTTACCAATTTCGAGCCGGCCTCGTGGTGCAGCGGCTGTATGCTTGTCTCTTACCTAGGATACCCCGGGTTCGAATTCCGGCTCCACCTTAAGATTATAACCTGACTGTGGAGCTGAACCGGGTGCATTCAGTCTCACGAAGACACCTGAGGAGCAGCTTAGTTTGAGAAGTAACACCTCATGGTCTAAACCCAAGGAAATTCGGATGAGAGGTCGTTGCAGTGGTGTAACTACGGGGGAGGGGGGGGGGTGATGAGGGGGATCAATACCCCCAGAGGCGAATAATTAAATTATGATATTTGTTGAAGTTTCTAACCGATATATATATATATAAATCAATGTTACGGGATAGTTGGTCTATCTGTCTGTCTGTCTGTCTATCTGTCTGTCTCTCTGTTTCTATGTCTGTCCCCTATGCGTTCATACACCATTCATCCGATTGCGATGAAATTTTGGTGAGTTGTTGTGTGCACTCCAGGGAAGGTTTCTGGCTACAAATTATTTATGTAACACAAAAGGGTGAGGGACTAAACAGGAAGCTTTAAATCCCACTATAGCCCAATTGCACAATCTGTATAAGTAGGGGAGCAAGGCCAGTTCTGCTTCACTCGACGCAACTGTGCCCAAAAAACAAACATGGCGGCCAAGCGAATGTTAAATAACCCATGACCCATGGTCAGATTTTGACAAATGAGTTATCGTAGGACTCGAGCAGACACCCCCTTTCCTATGGACAACTTATTTCAACCCCAAAATAAAACCCACCCCTACTAGGGGGTGAAATAGTATTTTCTTAGTAAATGTGGCTTTCCATGTGCAACATGTATGAAGTTCAATGCTAATATGAAATTATACGTTGTTCCACATGAAACGCATGCGTACGACTGGATGTCACTATGATTTAACATTTTAGTTTTTTGTTTTTACGCATGCGCACTTGGGGTTTTTGTAAGAGGGTGGGCTTTTTGAATAATGATTTATGGATGAGTTATTTTTTAAGCTAACCAAAAGATCCAGAACTTAACCATGTCACGTGACATGTTGTACAAGTTTAGACTTGCTTTAAGACTGGCTATGACGTCACACTTAACTCACCTAACCTAATGTAACATAACCTAACCTAACCCCATCTAACACAAAAGCCAATATATAAGCGTACACAAAAGCCAATACAAAAGCCAACACAAAAGCCAACACATAAGCCAACACAAAAGCCAACACAAAAGCCAACACAAAAGCCAACACAAAAGCCAACACATAAGCCAACACATAAGCCAACACATAAGCCAATATATAAGCTTATGGTAAGTCACTCCATCACCAAAATAGTTGTAACCTTTGTAGTGTGAACACCATACTGACAGGTCAGTTACTACTATAGAACTTACTACAACCAACAAAGATAGGCAACGTGCACTCTATCAAGGCTACTCTTATAACTGTAATCGGCAGAATGTAAATGGAAAATATTCTGGTGATGCTCAAAAGAGAGGTCAACAAAATGTCGAGGCAATCTAAAAAGTAAAAATAGAAAGGTTTTAAGTGTGAGTGTTCATCACTGTAGTTCTCCAAACAAACCACGGTTGCTGTTTACAAAAAAATCATCAAAATGCTAAAAAGCAAGTTCAAGAAAACGATATTGCTGCTCAAGATAGTTCAGTGTTTGTTCAAAAGCACTTATCATGTCCTCAAAAAGTCATGTAAGGACAGTTGTCAACGTCTAAAAAAAACCTCAACACTATCAAAGTCAACACAGACTATGAAAGAGGTATCTGTGGAAAAGGAACAAGAGGAATTCAATAGTTTTAGTTATGTTGAGGATAATGTTGATTACAATGATGGTAATTATAATAATAGTGATAAAGATGCTGAGGATGATGATGATAATGGTAATGCTCTGTTTACCCCTAAAATATCATTTGTTAAATTTATTTATTGGAACAATCCCAGTAAGCTAATCCAGCGGCTTCGGCACTTGCATGCCTGTAAAGAGGCTGGTCATACTGAATATGAGGAAGAACTATTGGATATAGAAAATGAGCTTCGTCATGCCAAAATTATTATGTAATGGGTCCACATAACCGTTTAAACTATTTCTTAACAATACATGTAATATTTTCTACCACTTTGCTCTCACTTTTGCTGTCACTTCAAACTGTACACATTAAATATAAAAGCCAACGCTAAATCATTCTATTATCAGAACAGTTATAACCTTTGTAGTGTGCAAATCATACTAACAGGTTAGTTGCTACTATGGAACTTACTACAACTAACCGAGGTAAACAATCTGTACTCTATAAAGGCTACTCTTATAACTATAGACGACAAAATGTTAAAGGAATAATATTCTGGCGATGCTCAAAACAGAGGTAAAAATGTCGAGGCGATATGAAAAGTAGAAATGGTGAGGTTTTAAGTGTGAGTGATCATCAATGTAGTGCTCCAGACAAAACACTGATAGTTTTGACAAAAAATCATCAGAATGTTAAAAAGCTAGTACAAGAAAAATATGTTGCTACTCAAAATAGTGCATTGTTTATTGAGCAACGTTTAATCCCTGTTGTAAAAGTTATGTTTAATCCATCTTCCACGTCTCAAGAGCCATCAACATCACAGCCTATGCAAGAGGTAGTGTTGCTGTTGTTTTAAGGGGCTGAACTACAAAGTCATCTACCCTTGATATGCAAGAGGATCGAAAAGGACTAGATAGTAATAGACAAAAGAGAGTTGTATTTTTATATAACTATTGAACAAATACATACATTAAATAAATAAAAATAGTGTATGGGTATTGTCTGTTTGTTTTACTTGTTATCCCCACGTCACACTATTAATCCAATTGTTAACCAACAACATTTTCTAGCTATGTTCAGAAAGAGAGTGGTCTTAAACAATACGCTCTATCTATGGTTTGTATACCGAGTATCATAATAATACATGGTCGCCAAGCTATGTTCAGGCAATAGTTATGTCAGGTAAGGGGTTCGAATCCTTGCTTCCTTGTACTGGAAATTTGAACTTAAGTCAAATGCCTTAACCACTCGGTCAACCTGACAGTTAATAATTTAATTCGTTCTGTGCACTTGAGTGTTTACAAAACTTTTTCCAGTGTACATTGTCTCTACCACTTGCTTGTTTTGAAATGTAGAATCTTTTTTGTTTTACCATAACATTGCAGTTATAAGTCTTGTGAACTGGGTGTTTAACATAGAGTTAAAGGCATTTTAAAATAACTTTAGAAAAGCTCTTAGATATCGTGTCATGAGTTTTAGTAATGCATTACTGTTCGTTGACTAGCATTTACCGTTACACAACATTATTTTGGTGAGCTCTACATGTTGTTGTTTGAGTCTTTAGTCTTTTGACTGGTTTGATGCAGCTCTCCATGCCTCCCTGTCCTGAGCTAATCGTTTCATCTCTATATAGCTACCACACCCTACATCCAAGGCTATCTGTTTAATATATTCTAACCTTAGTCTCTCCTACAGTTCTTGTCCTCAACCCTTCCTTCCATAACTAAGCTTGCTATTCCTGGGAGTCTTAGTATGTATCATACCAACCTAACTCTTGTCTTTATTAGCAGTTGCCAGAAACATCTCTCCTCTCCCTCTCGTCTTAATACCTCTTTGTTTGTAACCATATTTACGCATCTAATCATTCTCCTGTAACATCACATTTCAATCACTTCAATTCTCTACATTTCTGCTACACCAATAGTCCAAGTATCACTTTCATAGAGTGCCACGCTCCAGACAAAGGCCTTCAAAATATGACTTTCCTAATATCTAAACCTATATTCAATGTCAACAGATTCCTTTTCTATAGAAATGTTTTCCTTGCCTGAGCTATATAAGTATCCTTATCGTCTCTGGTATAATGTCATGTTTAGCAAACATAGTCACTCAGTAGGTCTAAGTATATGTTGTGTATAACCCAAAAATTGCAAACAGTTTTCTAAAACCCTACTCATTGGTCAGTAAAAAGCATTGTCACCAAAGTGTTCGTTGGTAGCTAACTCATGTCTGGTTAGTGAATTCCTATTGCCAGGCCAGTCAAAACCTAAAAATTAATCTTAACGTTTAGTCTAATCATCTTTCTATCTACATACCAGTGTCTAATAAATAGTCAATATTAGTTTGGTCTTTACCTAAAATCTTAAATCCAATATCTAAATTCTAAAATCTAAAATCTAAAAAATATATAGTATAGAAAACAAACATTATCTCTGCTTTTTTATATGTTTATGACATGCATATTAACCTAAAATCGAACCCTGGTGCACCTTAGTGAAGAGGCTAACAGATTAGCCACTGCACTACCATACCCTTCTTTCTTAGTTTGGTTCGTTCTAGTACTCAGAGCTGGAAATCGAGTTAAGACCATCAGTGCACGAGGCGCGAGTGCTTGCCACTGTAGCATGAAATGGTTAGGTGGTAGCATTAGACGACCGGAAATGATTGTATTTCTGTTAGCGATGCATTTTTGTCATCTGCCTACTGTCTGAGCACTGGCAACAAGACAGTTTAGTTTAGTTTGTTGCGAGTGCATGTATAGATTATTAGCCTTCAGTACTTAAAGCTTGTTGTGCGTAGCGACCATCTTGCCCAGTAACTACTGAGCAAGTTTTAACGGTCAACCCATAAAAACAGCATGGGATAGTTGTGTGTACTCCATGTACTTGGGTGTGTGCATTAGCACCATGCGCTAGCTTTACCTTACCCTCAAAAGGTAGAGCGTTATCCCTTTCCTTTGGACATCGTGGTCGACTGACCTGGAGTGAGAGTGAACACGAAACTGCTCGTAGCCCCAGTGAGGAAGACAACCAGATAAGTTTTTAGTTTAGTTTGTTGCGAGTGCATGTATAGATTATTAGCCTTCAGTACTTAAAGCTTGTTGTGCGTAGCGACCATCTTGCCCAGTAACTACTGAGCAAGTTTTAACCATGTTGTCTTCCTCGCTGGGGCTACGAGCAGTTTAACCATAGTTGATTTTTTACAACCATATAATCACTCCAAATATACAAACTCCGGATATCTATCACCATTTAGCATTTCACCTAACATCATATATACTGCATTTAGCAAACACCGACAGTTGCATTACTAATACTGCAACTAAATAATTGTACATATTGTAAATATTGTTACGGCTGTGAGTTTGTTTTGTCGCCTCGCCGCGTTGAGTCAGAGCTGCCCCGGGCTGTGTGTGCTCTGCCTCAGTGTATTACGTGCGCGTTACGCAACGGGCTGCGAAGTGAAAGGGATGGTCCAGAATATTCGTGACCCAGCCAGTGAAGGAAATTTCGAGAAGCCGTGTGTCCTGGACGGTTCTAGAATTCATTGAGTCACCAGCCTGCTATATAAGCGGCCTCAACAGTGAGGGGACCGAGTTTTTGAGGACAGTGTTTTTGAGCGAGTGTGATTTCACTGAGCGACAGAAGTGTGGTGACGAAGTGCCGTGCGAGTTACGAAATCCAGTAACATTGTTTCCCCAGCTTGTGGACAGCGAAACAGCGTGTAGCAGGTTATCGTAAGTAACTGTAGTTTGTGTACATGAGGGAGAGGTGCAGGTAGTTTCTGTCAAGGCCACCGTACTCATTAGCACGGATTAACTTCTGTGGTGTGTTGACAAGTGAAAGGGGGCAAGAGCTCTCCATAAGGAAGAGACTTGAGGAAACTGGAGTAAGGTTCTAATTGCTTGTATTTGCTGATGAGTAGTGTATCTTTCTGGCCGCAAGTTAATTATTTCTTTAAAAGAACAATCTGTGTTGTGCTTCAACCCACCGTAATCCAGTTAACAAAAGTGTCACTAGGGGGGGGGGGGGGTGGCACGTAACAATATTTTCACCTGTATTTTCAAACATAGATTTTATAGCCTAAGTGTAATGGATCTGATGATGATCGCTTGACATCGAAACTGGTCATCCTAGTGTATTTATTAATCTCATGTAATTTATTTCAGGATTAGGGCATAACCCAGCTCTTTTGGGTACATTAGTGTTGACCGACCGAAAAGCACTAAACTCTTGTTTACTAAGGCAACACTGAAAAATGGCAAGGCTTCATAACTTAACATAACGAAAATGGTTGTTTGGGTAGATTATGTAACAAAATGGGTCTTGGTCACATTGTGGTCGTTACGTTTCATATCCGGAAGTCATTTGTATCGCATGGTAACGTTATTGGGCCATATAACGTTATTTTGATATTGGTTATCGTAGAAACGAAATAGTATTGTCCGACAGAATAACGTTATTTGAATAAGTCTCTCGAAAAATATCCCCTAATACCGTTATTCGGACTAATAACGTTCTTCGGATATCGGTTATCGTAGAAACGAAATACTAGTGCCCACCTGAAATAACGTTATCGGAATACATATCTCGAAAAAAATCTCCTAATATCGTTATTTGGACTGATAACGTTATTCGAATATCAGTTAACCAAGGAACGAAATGGTAGTGCCCGCCTGAAATAACGTTATCGGAATACATATCTCGAAAAATATTCCCCCAATACCGTTATTAGGATTAATAACGTTATTCGGATATTGGTTATCTCAGGAACGAAATGGTAGTGCTCACTAGAAATAACGTTATTTGAATAGATCTCTCTAAAAAAATCCCCCAATACCGTTATTCGGACTAATAACGTTATTTGGATATCGGTTATCGCGGGAACGAAATGGTAGTGCTCACTATAAATAACGTTATTTGAATACATCTCTCGAACATTATTCCCCCAATACCGTTATTCGGACTAATAACGTTATTCGGATATCGGTTATCGCAGGAACGAAATGGTAGTGCTCACTAGAAATAACGTTATTTGAATATATCTATCGAAAAATATTCCCTCAATACCGTTATTCGGACTAATAACGTTATTCGCATATCGTTTATATATTACAAACGGCATCATCGATTGAGAATGGCACCATTTTGATACATTTTGCGTTGGTGAACTCCATAGAGTAGAAAGAGTGGAAGTGTCACTTTGCGACCTACGTCGTGTTAGGTTCTGAGTTTAGCCGCGAGGTTAATAAATACTCGGAAGTGCTTACCGTGATAGGGTATTGTATTTTTAGCCTACTTTTCACATTTTGCAAAAATGAGGAAAAAGTAGACTTATGAGATCGATCTGGGCAAATGACTGTCTGTCTGTCTGTGCATGTCCCCCCGCTTATCAACTCCTAAACGGCTGAAGCAATCAAAACCAAATTTGGTATGAATATCTCAAGGCCATGAAAATGAAGTCAGTGCTACCAACTGCTGAAAAACCGCAATTGAAATTTGAGCTCCATGTTGGATATCTTGGAAGGTATGCATGGGAGCTATTTCAAAATTGGCACATAATTATATAGATAATAATATTTCAGTTTAATTTCCAGGAGGCCATACATGACAGTGTTGGCAAAATGATTCTAAGCATGCAGATAGGTCAAATTTTTAACTAATAGTACATCTACACTATCAGTTGGATTTCAACCAAATTTCGTATGTAGTCTACTATGTGTACATAACCAGATATCACTATGCGTATTCTTAAGAGCAACCAGCTGATGACAACTGTTGATAATTGCTGTCTCTACTTTTTTACCCTTATATTAATATATCAGAATGCATGCAAGCCAACAACTCTAAAATTTGCACACGTATAGTACCTGACATTCTAGATTAATTTGGAGTAACTAATATTATGCCAATGCCGCTAACATGATTCTAAGCCTGATGATAGGTTCAATTCTAAAATGCATGTAACTTCTATACATACAAATGGATTTCGTCCAAAATTGGCACAAAAATAGATCATAATATGCCAGATTATTTATGACCAAGACATGCATGACATTGCTGCCAACATGATTTTACGGGCGCTGATAGATCCAATAACTAACTCCATGTAACGTCCACGTTATACATTGAACATCAATCAAATTTTGTATTCTGTACCTTAAGAGATGGAACTAAGAATATATTAAGTCACCAGGGCTTCCAACTGTAGTGCAGGTATATTTCAAATTAATTAGAAATTTTGATATTACCAACTTAATTTCGTCATTAACTTAGATAGTTCCATATAGATTAAACATTGGCATGAATCTTTAAGTTTAAGGAAAATAGGCTCCTTAGTTTGTCACGGAACTGCTTGTAGAACTTGCGAAAGTGGCGAATGTCCGGAAAATCACTCTTAAATGCGCTTTTGAAGAAAGGAACAACAGACCGACACCACTTGAAATACATAGGCCTAGGTGGATAGCGAACGACCTGAAGCTTAATAGAGATCAAGTACTAGCGAATCAACTAGACAACGGGGAAAATTCAGTGTACATTAAATTAGTGTACACCTTACTTTATGAAAATATATTATCTCGACATGAAGGTGTGAAATCCTTCCGGCTAGCTAGCGGTAACACCACAAAAATAACTATCACTGCTTCAGACTCTTTAACAAAACGTGTGCGTGTCTGTGTAATCTCCTCCCGAAGTCAACAATGAAAGGCTCTCCCGCGTGCTTTCTACGCATGGAGTTCTCAAGGACATACCGAACGAGTGCTGGAATGAAGTATACGAATTTTCTGCTGAAAGTAATGGCATACGTATTGTAACAATTGAACTTAAATACCCCATTCCATCATATTTGACGGTCAATGATTATAAAGTTTTGTTAACATATGAAGGACAAGCTAAGTATTGCTTTTATTGTAAAGAAACCTCCCACTTACAAATAGACTGTCCGAACAGAAGGAATCGCGCGATACTTCATGTCAGACAACAAACCTACAGCACGGTGCTGGGCGAGTCAGATGGGAGTATTAAGCTAAGCAACACTACCGACATGGAAACTGCAGTACATTCCCCTGAATATCCAGCCATATCAGAGGCCTTTCATAACAGGCCCCATTCTACAAACACATATAGCATTGCGGAAGTAACTCAACCATCAGATAACGTAGCTGAAACATCCCTGACTACTTTACATAGCAATGAAGAGGGAACTGTGACGTCACGATCGGACAGCACGGGGAAGGGACACACCAGCAGGCAACACAGCAGTCTGTGCAGCAGCCAGTTACTACTAAGACTAAATGTCCCGATTTTTAGTTTGTAATTCTGACACCGCGTAGTAGCACCAAAGTGAGACAATTTCTGTTTTAAGTTTTCTCTTGAATGATAGCTCGTATTTGCGATGTCAAAACCACTATGTATACTAGAGTGCAATATAATTGATATCAATTCAATGCATTTTCCAAAATGTAAGAAACAAAGACGTTACTAGCAGTTTTTTATATTTCTGCTTAAAATATGAAAAAAAACTGGTAATACGAAAACGGAGATTTATTTCCTGATTCCAATGCGTTTTTCATAAATAAAATCGGGTGACTGGAATCGTCGACATTAGTTTGGGAATTGTTTTGAAAAGGGTGGTAGGAGTAGCGGCGCGGCTACACAAGATCTCTAGCGCAAGGAAAATGATGAACACGCCGAGTTGACGAATATTGTAGTTCGGCGAGTTACATGCACAAGTGCCTAGGCGTGGAACAATATCTGAGCAATAAATTATAGTTATGTCACGCTTATGTAACGTTGACACAATGTGTTTATACAGATACTTTCTTACTTCCTCAAACATTCTTGTTCTTGTTCTTGTTGATAATAATACATTGTAGGGGCTTGGGACATCTTGGTCATCAGTCCCATGTAGTTGACTATGTGTGTTACTGTATTAGAGCCAGGGATGGGGCAGGTGCCCTGAGTCTTCAAGTAAGGTACTATCTCGGCATTTACCTGGAGGGAGTGTGGAAAACCCTGCGAAACACAAGACACAACTGAACTTCAGGTGCAACCACAATGGTAGGTTGATTGACAGGTGAACTAGTCAATGAGAGATGTTGGACTGATGACAGTTTCCTAGGAAAAAATCATAAAATAAGAAGGAATTTCTGAATGGCAATAAACATCTGCTGTAAGATACATTGTTTCAGTTCCTTACCTTTTATTTCGTTCAATACGCCAATACACAAGCTCTGCTGGGACTTTTCTTCGTTTTCTGTGAGCGTACAAAGGAAGTGGATATTTATGCAGGACGCTTTCACCTAGAGAACTTGCGCTTGACTGTCGTCAGTATCTATGGAGACCAATTTTCCATTTTCACAATGGCTACGTCTTACTTTTCCACACAAGGCATTGTTTCCGTTTGAATTCGAACTCTCTTCTCTGAAAAAAGTTGTCACTGAATAGTTCGTGGTCTTGTACTCTTACACTCATATATTAGAAGTTCAAAAAAAGACTAAACCCGTGGCGCGACAGCCGTTGAAGGGCCTAGTTCTACCAAGCAACCGCTGTTCAGCCATGTAGCTTGCAGATTGTGGGGTGACGTTTAGTCATCCAACTTGTACAAATAAATTTAAAGTGAAATAAAAACTGCTCAGTACTTTACACATTCTCTAATGCAAGCGTAAAGAAATATATAATTTCAAATATAAACTAGGGAAAAAATCTTATGTATGTGTAGAGGTTTTTCTTAGGGCCTGGCTTCCTTTTCTTGGTACAGTACTTTCTGTCGACCAAAATATTATGTGCACTCAAGTTTGAAGGTTGTTTGTGAAGTAACCAATAGACCTATATAAAATCCACAAACATAATCATTTTCGTCGTTCTATTTTACGTTAGTTCATGTAGGTTTGGAACTTTTTATTTATATATATATTTTTTATCGCAGTTGAAACATAAAAGGTGACCGTTTTTAAGCGTGTTTCAACCATGCGTCACATTTAATAATTATCTCACAAACCCATCATCAGATCGAATCCAAATTTTAGCACAATATACATTGGAATGTTGTATAACAGGTTAATTAATTTCAAAATTTTGTGTGTTCAAGAACGAATTTTGTTATCATTTTTGTAAGGTAACTATTTATCGGCTCGGGGTGGTTGTAAAATGTAGTTCTTGGTTGCGTTGTAATCCTTATACATCAAAAAGTTATGTTGTATGACTGTGAAATACGTAAATTAATCCACTTATTTTATATCGATTTGTATTTTTACGGGGAATTAAGACATGGTTCACCAGCTAGACGCTCCGGGAAATTCTGTACAGCGTTGCTGATATGGAGCCCATTACTTCCGAGCGAAGCGCGCCATGACGCGTGAGGGAGCCTATCTTGGCAACGCTGTACAGCTTTTACTGGAGCGGCCAACTGGTGAACCATGTCTTAATTCCCCATACAAATACAAACCGATATAAAATAAGTGAATTAATTTACGTATTTCACAATCATACAGCATACCTTTTTGTTTTATAAGGATTACAACGCGATCAAGAACTACATTTTCAAACCAACCCGAGCTCAGAAAAAGTTACCTTACCAAAATGATAACAACTTTGTTTCTTGGCCATACAAAATTTTAAAATTAAAGAAACAGTTATACAACATTCCAATGTATATTGTGTTAAAATTTGGATTCGATCTGTTGACGGGTTTGTGAGATAATAATTCTTAAATGTGACGCATGGTTGAACACGCTTAAAAACGGGCACTTTTTGTGTTCCAACTGCGATAAGTAATATTATGTATATTGTGTTAAAATTTGGATTCGATCTGTTGACGGGTTTGTGAGATAATAATTCTTAAATGTGACGCATGGTTGAAACACGCTTAAAAACGGGCACTTTTTGTGTTCCAACTGCGATAAGAAATATTAAAATATAAAAAAAAATCCAAACCAACATGAACTAACGTAAAACAGAACGACGAAAATGGTGATGTTATTGGATTTTATGTAGGTCTATTGGTTACTTCACAAACAACCTTCAAACTCGAGTACACATACTATTTTGGTCGATAGTAGTCGCAATTCCCCCTGGGATTAAGTGGTATGCCCTTGAATCAGGGCTGGCATGCGAAACGAAATGTATGGCTGTGGGGGCGAATATATTTGAATTTCGCCGTGAGCGCGATACTCGGGAGCGAAATGACAATGATTGTCGGCGGGAAATTAAATCGAAGCTAAACTTAATTCGAAGCGAAATGACGTAGAGAAATCAACGCGAAACTTAATAGCAACGCGAAATTACATTGTACAATTGAATAAAATTTCACTCACGGCGCGAAAAAAAATCTTTACAATCTTTTAATTTCGATCCCGGCGCGAAATACAATTCATTACAGACTTTTAATTTCACTCGCGGCGCAAAATAAAATTCGACACAGACTTTTAATTTCGCTTCCGGTGCGAAATAAAATTCGTTGCAGTCTTTCAATTTCACTCCCGGCACGAAATACAATTCATTACAGACTTTTAATTTTGCTCGCGGCGCAAAATAAAATTCAATACAGACTTTTAATTTCGCTTCCGGTGCGAAATAAAATTCGATACAGACTTATTCGCTCCCGGCGCGAAATAAAACTCGGTTACAGACTTTTAATTTCGCTCCCTGCGCGAAATAAAATTCGTTACAGACCGTTAATTTTGCACCCGGAGTGAAATAAAATTCCCAAACGGTATTTAGGTTCGCCCTCCGATGTGAATTTAAAATGAATGGAACATTTCATTTCGTTGTTGAAATTAAAATGTATTCGTTTCGAGAGTGAAATTATGTTCGGAGCGATTTTCAAAGTCCTGACGTTGGCAGCAGTAGCAGTCTTATTACCGTTCACCGCCTGCACAATCTGCAGGGCTGCAACAGCAGCGTGAGTCATTCAATGGTCATCACTCCAGTAGAGGAGAAAGTCAGTGCTATGGCATCAACATCATCGTCCTTGACTGCACCTCGGACTCGTGGCTGGCCCTCCCTGACGTTCATAACGCAATGGGGCAACAAGTACCTTTACTTGTTCTATAGCGAACAAGAAGACGAATGTGCTGTGT
Organism: Meconema thalassinum; assembly: GCA_946902985.2. Lineage (NCBI taxonomy): Eukaryota > Metazoa > Arthropoda > Insecta > Orthoptera > Tettigoniidae > Meconema > Meconema thalassinum. Next base: position 205,679,939 of record OX336389.2, on the reverse strand, counting down.
GGACAGACATTCAAGATAAGTGAAGAACTCCAATTACAATACAAATTGTCAGTTTAACTCTTCAGTCAGTCAACACTAATTTGCCCAATAACTGGGAGGGGTACAATGTATATACAGTAATATGTAAATAACATTGTATGTATTAGTTTACGGTCACGATTATAATGCAGCAATTTTAGTGATCTTAAATCTAATACATGTATTTTTTTCAGGAGTGTTACTTACATCTTATATACGTTGTACCCCACCCAGTTATCGGGTAAATTAATGTTGACTGACTGAAGAGTTACAAATAACAGAAAATCGTCTGTGGTAGTACCGCGGCGTATATGGAGTTCTGTTTCGGAGGCGGGTTACTCGAACAACAGGGTTGAGGAGTCATTCCTCTCATTTCTACATTCTTTATTCTTACTCTTCCGGAAAGTTCGGGGGGGGGGGGGCTTGGCATTCCTTGCTACTTCCTTCTTACCCTCAGCGCATTTATACTGACCATGGCACGAAAACAAACCCCTGTGCCACGTACAGTATTTCGTTTCGCACTGCAATTAGTTTTGCGTCACCTTTCACTATGTTATTGTGCTTAGAATTACATTTTGCTTCCATTTTAATTTTCGCGCTTACAATCAATATCATTTCGCACCCGAATATCACGCTCATGGCGAAATTAAAATGTTAACGCGTCCACAACCATTTTGTTTCGCATGCCAGACCAGATTTAATTTCAGACATGAAATGATATGTTCCATGCATTTTAAATTCACGCCGGGGGCGAAACTAAATGCTGTTTGGGAATTTTGTGTCATTAAAATAAACCGTGGCACTACATCCCATGAAAGGCCTAGGCCTACCAAGCGACCGCTGCCCAGGCATCTGCAGATATTGGTCAGCGCATCGGGTTCCCTCGGCCGTTATTCTTGGTTTTCGTGACTTTCAGACAGCTACTCTCTCGAGGCTGAGTGCACCCCGTTCCAACCCACACGTCCGTTTCTAAAATCACTAACGGAGCCGGGAATCGAACCCGGGGTCTCCAGGTGAGAAGCAGGCACGCTATCCCCAACTCCATGGGGCCAGCAATTTTTGTCATACCTGGAGCAAAAATAACAGTCGTTAAAAATGTTATTTCGCGCCGGGAGCAAAATTAAGAGACTGTAGCGGTTTTCATTTCGTGCCAGGAGCGAAATGAAAAGTGTTATATCGAATTTTATTTCAGGCCAGGAGCAAAATTAAAAGTCTGTAAAGAATTTTATTTCGAGCCGGAAGCTAAATTAAAAGTCTGTAATGAATTTTATTTCGAGCCGGGAGCGAAATTGAAAGTCTGTAACGAATTTTATTTCGTGCCCGGAGTGAAATTGAAAGTCTGTGATTTTTTTTTTATTTCGCGCCGGAAGCGAATTTAAAAGACTAACGGTTTTTATTTTACGCCAAGAGCGAAATGAAAAGTCTTTAATGAATATTATTTCACGCCAGGAGCAAAGTTAAAAGTCTGTTAAGAATTCTGTTTGTAGCCGGGAGCGAAATTAAAAGTCTGTAACGGATTTTATTTCACGCTGGGAGCGAAATTTAAAGTCTGGTACGAATTTTATTTAGCACCGGGAGCGAAATTAAAAGTCAGTAATGCATTTTATTTCGCGCCGGAAACGAAATTAAAAGACTAATGAATTTTATTTCGCCTCTGCAGTGAAATTAAAATTCTGTTACTATTTTTATTTCGCGCCAGGAGTGAAATTTTATTCCTTTGAACAATTTAATTTCGCGACGCTAATTTAAATTGATGATACATTTCGTTTTGCATGCGAGTCCTGCCTTGAATCGGTTTTGGTGGTGGCTCCATTTTTCACCTAAAATGTAAAACTAACTGCACTTGATGACCGTAATGTTCTCCATCAGTCGTACCTATATGTACATCGTACATGTATATGATCTACCAGAGATACTGTCCAAAAATAAATTGCCGAAAATAGAACACTTAACGAACACTAAAAATAATGGTATTGCATGTAAAATAAACTATGTAAAAAGTAATTAAAGGGATCGATGAACTAAAAACAGGAAAAACAACATAAAAAAATTAGAAGTCGTAAGTACAAACTGGTAAAATTTCAAAGGATCACTCAGAAATATCCAAACTGAACAATAATTCAGAACTAGCCATCACAGTCACAGTCAATCGCAACATCGGACTAGATGCTCAGGAACCCCATACCGTCAGGTAAGGGGTAAGGTCATCACTCTCTCACTTGACTTTCGCTCCCGTTTCCTGCTGCTGCGGTGGCCTTGGTCGAGCTTGTGGCGCGCCGTGTCCGCCTGCTTTAAGCGTGTGTACAATCCTGTATGAAATATTACCTTATAAAAGATGCTGGAAGTGTCGTCCTTCCTGGTTTATACAGGCATTGTATCCGGTAACCACATTTTGGCTCACGCGAGTGAGTTCTGCCACTGTAATGTTTCTGATTTTGTATTTTATGTTCTTTATTGAGCACTGAGTCAGTAGGCCTAGTGGCAAGTTTGTACTATGCGCGCGCTTTCAATACTACAGCAGGGGGCCGAGGGGCGCCAGAAACTCGGCCAAGCCCGTTGCAGTAGCGAATAACAAAACCGCCGCTCGTCGTTCTTACTTAATATCGAAGACCCTATATGTAGACCATAGAGTTATGTACTATTAGATGACTATTATTGCGTAGGTTCATTATTCAAACGTTGACTTCTATCGCATGATTGGGACACAAGAATTAAAAATATAATTTTAAAATTTTGCACAGCTGCCATCTTGAGTGTATGTAAACAATTTAACAAAATTAGATATCAGTTTATTACAATGTATATAAACAATTGCTGTACCAAGTTTCACTGCGTTCGGATGGTTAAATCGCCAGAAAAGTCTATTTAAATGTTCAAATTCACTTGGCCACCATGTTCGTTTTGTAGTTAACAGGTTTATGAAAGTCACTTAAGTGACTTTTATCACCGTACAAAATTTCAGGGTGATATCGGTGACAGTTTCGGAGATATAGAATAGCAGTGAGATATTTCGCACAGCCACCATGTTGAATTGGTGAAACATAATAAGCTTTCAAGGGCACGATCGGGGTCGGCCAAAATAGTAGGCCTACTATGACCTTACCGAAATTCATTGAAATCGCTCCAGCCGCTTAGATTTTATTAGGTGGGGTGTGGGGGAAGAGGGGGGAGGGGTGGGGTGCACACCAAGGCCCGGCGTAGGTGCGTGACGTCATGTCATGTCAGTAGGTAATCTGTGTCCTTGACTCTCCCCGCCTGCCGCTAGCTACGTGTGCGAGTGAGCTGTGTATAGTATGTCGTGGTACCCTGCAAGCCAGACAAGTGCTTTTAGGGCCATATGACCCAGGCGCACACTGTCAGCACTGTCTACGCTGGAACTCGTCAGTTCAGGGGCACGTGGCCAGCCTGTCGCGGCTGGATTTCTCGAAGTCGTTCTTCTCTTCATATTATTATTATTATTATTATTATTATTATTATTATTATTATTATTATTGCCTCCGTGGCTTAGGCGGCAGCACGCCGGCCTCTCACCGCTGGGTCCGTGGTTCAAATCCCGGTCACTCCATGTGAGATCTGTGCTGGACAAAACGGAGGCAGACAGGTTTTTCTCCGGGTACTCCGGTTTTCCCTGTCAAAATTTCATTCCAGCAACACTCTCCACTATCATTCCATTCCATCTGTCATTCATTTAATCATTGCCCCAGAGGAGTGCGTAAGGCCTCGGCAGCCGGCACAGTTCATATCCTCGCCGCTAGATGGGGGCTTCATTCATCCCATTCCTGACCCGGTCGGAGACTGGAAGCAGGCTGTGGATTTTCATTTTCATTATTATTATTATTATTATTATTATTATTATTATTATTAGACTATTATTATTGGCAATAAAATGTTATTGGATACCAATAGACTACGTCTCATACTGTTCCCGAGTACATTGTAGATCAATTCTCTATTATTGAATGGATTCATTTGATAGCAAAATTATGCCATTTATACTTAAGTTAGGCATACCCAAACACGATAAGTTATTAAAAAATGTTGATGTTGTTTCTTTCCCTTATTCGAAACGTACCACAAGCTTTCAATTCTCTTTGAAGCCTATCGTTAGCTCTAAACGACCTGTCTTGTTATGCCGATGGTTACTTCACATCTGATGGTGGGGTCCAGCATAAATCTTGTATCCTTCTTACAGCCAATAACAATTATTATTATATTGTACTTTTGCTTCTAACACGAGGAAGACACGAAAACATGGATCGCGTAACATTTCTGAAATGTTACAGATGCATCTTAGATCTATGTCGGTGATTCCTAACGTTTGTAGTGAATCCCCTTCTTAATTTTGGCGTTTGAACGGAGCTAGGTTATCAGACACTCCACAGTGTTTGCAGCATACAGTCTCACACAAGAGCAACCTTTGCCTCTACCTATTTGTGCTTGACTACTCCCTTTCATGTGTACTTCTGGATAAGTTGTTCTCCATAAAATATGGTGATTAGACACTTTCTCAATCAACCAGCAAGTTCATTTTTTTTCCATACATCCGCTTCAGTCTTAATTCTCAAGTATTCCTTTGGTTCCTAACTAGTAAATCACTGTCTTCATCGTTACCACCATCTTCATCATCATCACCGTAATGAAAACCTCATTCGTTGTACAAACACAAATTACGCACCATGTCACCTTGCCTTCAAGCAATTCTTGCACTCTCTGTATAATGTGGCACGGTGTCCCTACATGAAGATTACTATACTTTGGATGTTCATTCACTGAAAATTGCGAAATTAGCTTCGAGGTTTTCCTATGCCCAGAACATAGAATGCTCTGAAAATCAAATGTTCTTAAATACGATGTGTGGATTACATATAAATATGCAATTGGATTAACTCACGACGGCTACTTGTGGCATTGGCCTTTGAGAATATTTTACGGAAGCTATTCTAACAACTCTACGAGGTGAGTTTCTCTCCGAGTTCCCATGTGAATGTTCGAATTGCAGAATAAGAATGTAGAAAAAAAAAGGAAAACTTGTGCTCACTGACCTGGTGCAAGTCCTCGAAATGAACACCCCTTTGATGACTTACGTATCATCGATACCATTTCAGTACCTCAAACCGAAATTAAATTTCTTGGCAGGCCAGGGAATCAAACCCGGACCATCGGGGCGGGGCGACAGCCAAGAATGTTAGCCGCTACACCACAAGGTGATCTCTTTCATTGTCAGCGCAATCTATTGCACGATGCCATGTAATTTCAGCACGAACTATAATAGTACACCTTTCTTCGTATTTTTGGCATTACATTGCTCCTGGTAAGTTAGAGAGATGGTTCGCATACCATAACCAAAGAGCCGAATAGTTCCAAAAACCAACAAACAACCGAAATAAATACCGACAAGCTGGTAGAAAGACAGACAACATATTTTGTAATTTTCAGAGCAAAATTGTTTTGCAATGAAGAGCACTCTTGGTCTCCAAACTGTTGAAATAATGAAAATTGTCCTAAAACTTCAAAAGTTAGAAGGATTTCATGTCAACTTGCTTATTTTGCCGTATATCTTATGTGTAGGTAAATTCCATGAGTTATTGTTTCAGGCGATGTTGAAAATACGAATAAAAGACATAAATTACCTCTGATTGCGATGGAATATTGTTCAGTTTAAAAACCTGATAAATTTACTAACGCACGTTTCTCGAATTCACATATCCCTGAACAGCATCAATCTAATCAGTTGGTGAATTCAGAATCTTGTTATTGAAATACTGTAGACTATAGCTTTATAGTCCTAATGTAGTTTTTTTGTTCTACCCGTAATTATTTAGGTTGCTATGAGGAAGGGGATGTGGTGAGACAGTTTCCTTGTGGGAATGATATTACGGATAGATGCCCTTCATGACGTCAATCTAATGAGAGGATTTAATGACAAATGAAATTAATGAGGCAAGGTATGAAATGGTTGTGTGTGGTATTTCGAGTTCGGTGTAGTCTGACCATGCACGTTAGCGTGTGTAGCTACGTCGGCTGGTTTGTGACATTATGTCAACAAATTTAAAAAAATATATTTTAACACTCCTGATTCCATACCGGCCCAGTTACTGTCACATGCATGATTACCAATATGCTTGATTCCATTTTTAGGATTATTATATCTCGCTGCACCTGCTACATCACCCAAAATGTAGGGGCAGATGACCTCGTAGTTCCGCCCCTTAAAACAACAATAACTAACCCAACAAGTAGTTCTGTGAAGAATTATACAGCCTATTTTCATATATCCTACTTATGTTAATTGCCTCTATCAACATACAAAAGTTCAGATTGATTGCTGTAATAGATTCGCAGATATTGAGGACCGGCTAAATATTGCCCATGGTTGCCATGTTGGATTTTTATATCTGTAGCTCTTAGAGTTATGTACTGATACGTGAAGTGTATTGTGTACGTGTAGTATTCAAACTTCAATCGCATGATTAGGACACAAGAAGTAAAAACGAGATTTTAAAATTTCGCACAGCTGCCATCTTGTGGTTATGGAAACAAATGAAAAAATTAGATGCCAGTGGATTAACATTTGTAGAAGGATTTACTGTACCAAGTGTCACTGCACTCGGATGGTTAAAATGCGAGAAACGACCATGTGAATATTTATACTTCGCGTCACCGCCATGTTGGATTTGTGATCACCAGGTTACTGAAAGTCCTATAGGTGAACTTATGTTCATAGCCCCAATGAAGATTAAAAGATTTAGTTTGATTGCTGTAATAGATTCGTAGATATTGAGATCCATCTAAATATTTCGGATGGTCGCCATGTTGGATTGTTATATGTATAGGCCATAGAGTCATGTACCATTAAAGGAAAATTATTGCAAGGGTTCATTACTCAAACTCTCACTTCGATCGCATGATTACGACACAAGAAATAAAAACTTAATTTTAAAATTCGCACATTCGCCATCTTGAGGTTATGTAAACAATTGAACTAAATTAGATACCAGTGCATTACAATGTGTATAAACATTTCCTGTACCAAGTTTCATTGCGTTTGGATCATTAAATCGCGAGAAAGGTCTATTTAAAATTTTCAAATTCGCTTTGTTGCCATACTCGTTTTGTAGTTAACCGGTTTTTGAAAGTCTTATAGATGAAATTCCAGTTTAGTTTCGTAGATATCGAATGCTGGTGAAATATTTCGCACAGCCGCCATGTTGGATTGGTGAGACGTAACAAAATTTGAAGGGCACGATCGGGGTGGTGTGGAATAGTGCTATGAACTTACCGAGTTTCATTGCAATCGCTCCAGCGGTTTAGAAGTTATTAGGGGGGCACACACCATATCACACATACGCGCACACAGAGACAGACACACTGACAAAAGGTGATCTCATAAGCTTATTTTTTCATAAATGAAAATAGGCTAAAACGTATGCAACTTCTTGTATCCTTGTTGCAGATCTGGTTCATGTACGTCCTAACATCATGTTTTATACGTCTTCGGTGTGTTTCTTTAAGGTGTGACTTTCCCACTATGGTATGTTTGTGCTCCCCAGGCACAAAAGACGTTATGAGCACGGCAGACCACAAGCATATGACAAAATGTTGGCTCTAGTGCGCCTAGTGACCAGGCTATGCGCTCAGTACTAAACGTACTGCAGCACCCTGTCAAATGGACAGAGCTTGTGCGACTAAGCGCTGCAGTGCTAGTGTGATGTCGTGCTGCACTGCTCAGAAATAAGCAGAATAGGGCTGCGCTTCACCTGCTAGCACTGCTTCACCTTGCCCATTGCACGGCCCTGGTGCACACTCACGGACAAAAGGTGATCTCATAAGCCTATTTTTTCATAAATGGAAATAGGCTGAATACGAGCTTTTAAAATTTCGCACAGGCGCCCTCTTGTGGTTATGAAAACAATTCAGTTTGATTGCTGTCATTGATTAGTTGACATTGAGAATCGTCTAAATATTTCTAAATACGTGTAGACCATTGAGCAATGTACTATTTGATGACGATTATTGCGTACGGTAGGTTCATTGTTCAAACGTTGGCTACAATCGCATGATTAGGACACAAGAAATTAAAACTTAATTTTTAAATTTCACACAGGCACCATCTTGCGGTTATGTAAACAATTGAGCTGAATAAGATATCAGTGCATTTCAAGGTGTATAACATTTGCTATACCATTTGACGGCGCTCGAATGGTTTAATCGCGAAAAAAAAGATCAATTTTAATGTATCAACTTCGCTTGGCCCCCATGTTCGTTTGTTACTTAACAGGAATTTTGAGAGTCCCATCTAGTAGTTCATTTTATCACCGTACAAAATGTCAGGGTGATATCTGTAATAGTTTCGGAGATATGGAATGCCAGTGAAATATTTCGCACAGTCGCCATGTTGGATTGGTGAGCTGTAATAAAACTTGAAGATCACAGTCGGGGTCGGACAAAATAGTACTATGACCTTACCGAGTTTCATTGAAATCGCTCCAGCCGTTTATATTTTATTAGGGGGGACACACACATACGCACACACACGGACTAAATGTGATGACGTAAGCCTATTTTTTCATAAATGAAAATAGTAAAGAAAGCTTTCCATTCGGTCTACGCGAATTTCGTGTTGACCGACTGAATAGCTTTCTTCATTAGAAATAACCATCACTGAAAAATGGCTTCAATCGCTACTAAATGAAAATAGGATACCAAGTAAACGAAAAGCAAGAACGGGAGGTCTCATTTAGGAAAGAAATACTCTTATTGGTCACAAAGGAGTGAAAGTTTGGTGTGTAGGTTACACTCTGCCTTATATGGCAACACTGCGAGAAGGTGAGTTCGATTCCCATCTTAGGATTTCCTCTTCCACTCCAGGAAAATGCGTGGATATTTCCTAAGTCAAGGTCATTGCCAACTCCAAAAATAACAAAGTTTATCAGACTTCAACTACATGGGACTGATGAACAATAGGCTATGTTCCAAACCCCTATATGAAGCAACAAGAAATATTTCGAATCAATGGGATCCATCGTATTGATTTTAGGAAACATGTTTCTAACGTAGGCTACAATATGACCGCGATCGAAACGAGCAAGGTGCCTTGCCCTGTCTGATGGGGCACGCGCTCAGATTGAAATCATTATGTTGATTATTAATGATATTTCAAGAAGTAATTATCCTATGTTTGAATAAATAATTGGCCTGGAATTACATATGGCCCAGCATCGTCAGTTCACGGTCACCTTCCATGCTTGTCCGGGTAGCGGACAAATAGACACTTCCATAACGATATTGACGAGATTCTTTTCTGAAAAAAAAAATTCCCAGTCAATGCATGTGAGATTTTCGAAGTGAAATGCCATGTCCTGTGGTTCGGATTCCACGTAAAAAGGAGGTCCCGTGGCTCATAATCACAAGATTCACGGTCACGTAAAACTACAATCTTCCTTCCTTCCTTTTTCTTTTCTGAAATAACGGAATCAATTTCTCCGCTTAGAATAATGTTACTGATAGCGCATAGCTGGTAAAAATCGCCTGTATACCGTTACTAGACTTATAACGTTGTTGGTGGGTTCGCATTTCAAAATAACTGAATTAATTTTTCTGCCCTGAATAACGTTATTGATAGCGTATGGCTGGTAAAATTCGCTCGTATACCGTTACTAGACTTATAACGTTATTGGTGGGTTCGCATTTCTAAATAACGGAATTATTTTTCTGCCATGAATAACGTTATTGACAGCGCAAAGCTCGTAAATATCGCTCGTATACCGTTACAAAGCTTATAACGTTATTGGTGGGTTCACATTTCTAAATAACGGAATTAATTTTTCTGCCCTGAATAACGTTATTGATAGCGTATAACAGGTTAAAATCTCTCGTATACCGTTACTAGCCTTATAACGTTATTAGTAGGTTTGCATTTTGAAATAACCGAATCGATCACTCTGCCTGAATAACGTTATTGATGGCGCGCAGCGGGTCAAAATCGCTGTCATACCGTTACTAGACTTATAACGTTAATAACGGGAGCGCATTTTAAAATAACGGAATCTTTTCCTCTGCTGGTTATAACGTTAATAGCACAAACCAGGGAAAATTATAACCCCTTATTTCGTTGCCGCACTAAAAACGTTATTTATATACCATTTGTTTTGGGTACGGAAGCAGTAACGTAACAAAAATTAATTCGTTATTTCTGACAATTCTGTTACGTTATGAAGCCTTGAAAAATGGCTTCAAACCCCCACAAATATCATCGCTCAAGTAAAGATCCATGTTCCTATAAACACTGTTATATGTAGATGTTCATGAATCACGCAGTGGGACACAAATTTTCGCGGACTTTATTCATGGAGCGGTCGACGGACAACAGCAACCAGACATCGAACGGGTGACAGCATGAAAAATTGTAATTTGCATTCCCAGTGTGTAATTTCTATTCACAAGTATTTTATTAATAATAATATTCAACTGTGGGACTAACAGATTTATTGATTATTTTTTGTAATTTATTTATTTTAAATTTTAAATGAATGTTTGAGGAGGTTAGGCTGGCTCATGTTAAGATTCCTGAGCTTCCAGGTACATTCTTGTCAGTGGTCCACGGCACTGAATAAATGAACATGAACCTCAGATAGGAACAATTCCCAACATTTTCTGAGTACTTTCTTGTAAGAGAGGCTCTTAGAGTCACGAGACAATATGAGTGGATGATAAACCTATATAGGGACCAATTCCTGATTATTCCTTAGTACATTCTTGTAAGAGAGGCTGTTAGAGTTACGAGACAACATGAGTGGATGATAAACCTATGTAGGGACTAATTCCCGATATTTTCCGTGTATTTTCTTACACGAGAGCCTGGTAAAGTCACGGCACCACATGAGTGAATGATGAACCTATGTAGGGACCAATTCCCGACACTTCCAGGATACTTCTCTGTCAGTGATTAACAGTCTAGAGGATGATTAACCTCGTGTAGGGACCAATTCCAGACGCTTCCAGGATACTTCCTTATCAGTGATTCACCAGTCTAGAGGGTGGTTAACCTCATGTAGGGACCAATTCCAGACGCTTCCAGGATACTTCCTTGTCAGTGATTCACCACTCTAGAGGGTGATTAACCTCATGTAGGGACCAATTCCAGACGCTTCCAGGATACTTCCTTATCAGTGATTCACCAGTCTAGAGGGCGATTAACCTCATGTAGGGGCCAATTCCAGACGCTTCCAGGATACTTCCTTATCAGTGATTCACCAGTCTAGAGGGCGATTAACCTCATGTAGGGGCCAATTCCAGACGCTTCCAGGATACTTCCTTATCAGTGATTCACCAGTCTAGAGGGCGATTAACCTCATGTAGGGACCAATTCCAGACGCTTTCAGGATACTTCCTTATCAGTGATTCACCAGTCTAGAGGGCGATTAACCTCATGTAGGGGCCAATTCCAGACGCTTCCAGGATACTTCCTTGTCAGTGATTCACCAGTCTAGAGGGTGATTAATCTCATGTAGGGACCAATTCCAGACGCTTTCAGGATACTTCCTTGTCAGTGATTCACCAGTCTAGAGGGTGATTAATCTCATGTAGGGACCAATTCCAGACGCTTCCAGGATACTTCCTTGTCAGTGATTCACCAGTCTAGAGGGTGATTAACCTCATGTAGGGACCAATTCCAGACGCTTCCAGGATACTTCCTTGTCAGTGATTCACCAGTATAGAGGGTGATTCACCTCATGTAGTACCGGGTGAGTTAGCCGTGGTCGTTACGGCATGACTGCTGGGAGTCGCTCTCATCCGGGAGGCGAGGAGGTTCGAATCCCCCCGCCGGCAACCTTGAAGATGCTTTTCTGTGGTTTCCCATCTTCCTTCCAGGAAAATGCCGGGGTTGGTCCCTAACTATAGGCCACAGCCGCTACCTTCCAACTCCTCGTCCTTACATTCCAACTTTCCTCCCCAACGGTACTTGTAGCTCACCCATTGGGTGTCCGCCTCGAAGCAGCTACAAAAACTGGCGAGCCGAACATGTCCTTGGACACTCCCGGCACTAAAAGCCATACGCTAAAAAAAACTCGTGTAGAGACCAATTCCAGACGCTTGCAGGATACTTCTTTTTCATTGAGTCACTAGACTAAGAAATGATTAACCGCATGTAGTGAACAATTCGACTATTCCAGGATAATTCCTAGTCAGTGACTCCTCACTAGGCTTTTCGACGCTTCTAGGGTACTTCATTGTATGGGAGTCATTGTAATAGATGAGTGGATGATAAACCTCATGTAGGAACCTATGCTTCCAGGGTAATCCCTTGCTAGTGAACCTTGGCAAAAGATGGATGGATTGATGAAAACTAAAACAAGTCGACCGTTCAGTCACTAAACTGCAGTTCATCATAAAACTGATATCAGTTACCCTCTGCAATACATTTCTATGAATGTGCGATCCATTATGCCGGTGTCCATTATGCTCCCACACCCGTCCAACATACTCTGCCTTGGGCATTCCACATAGCAGTTGAACGTAATTACAAGCGAGCTAGTGCTACTGTGCGGGTGGCACGCCCCACGGAATCTTCTCGAGTAAGCTTCAACATTGATTGATTGATTGATTGATTTATAGGGCTTACCGTGTAGATCACATCTCTAATCTGCAAGATAATTGTCTTAGAATGTGTGGAGAATAATAAAACATTTTTATTTTGCATCTATCTTCTCTCACAAAAAGGAAGCAAGTTTATTTTCCAGACCTTTTGGACATCACATCCCTCACTCTCTCTCCCAACCAACTCGTGGTATAGCGGCCAGCATTCTTGGCTGCCGCCCTAGGGGTCCGGGTTTAATTCACGGCTCTGCCTAGAAATTTAATTGTGGTCTGAGGGCTGGTACGGAGTACAGTCGGCCTCGTGAGGCGAAACTAAGAAGAGGCGGGTTCAATTCCTATCTCAGCTATCCTGGAAGAAGTTTTCCTTTGTTTTCCAATTCAACCGCAGGCAAATGCCGGGATGGTCCCTTAATAATGCCACACCGAAGTACACGGGGCAAAATAACCTCGACTTCCAAGCCCCTCCAATGCAACAACTCTTCGTCCTACATGACTACATCCTCATCCATTATGCCACCCAATCAGCGCTGCCAGATTCGAGTCGAGTAATTATGTTCACTGATTGTTTAGATTATGCTAGATTCTGCAAATTATGCTGTACTTTATTGCTAGAACTTTCGTTCGTGTAATTTTAATATTGTTTTGATTGTTTTAAGAGCGCCCCCTTCTACATATGGCTAGCATTCTTGGATGTCACCGCGGAGGCCCAGGTTTGTTTCCCCTCTCTGCCAAGAAATTTAATTCTGATCTGATGGCTGGAACGGGGTACACTCAGCCTCGTGAGGAACCACTGAGTAGAGGTGGGTTGAATTCCTACCTCAGCCATCCTGGAAGAGGTTTTCTGTGGTTTACCATTTCTACTTCAGGTAAATGCCCGGATGGTACCTAACTTAAAGTCACGGCCACTTCCTGCCGAAAATCCTTACTCCATTACAGATACACATTCTAGTACAGATATCACAGTAACACAGGTTATCAGACAAATCATACACACACCCAAGTACATGGGGGTACTTGACCACGATGTCGCAAAGCTTCTAAATAATCAACAACAACAACAACAACAACAACCTTTTACATACTCTCCCTTCTGTTTAACATAAAGACATTGTTGTTTCAATAAAGGGTCTGGGATATAGTAGTCATTCTGCCCCGTGTACTTCGGTGTGAGTAGAATTTGTCTGATAACCTCTGTTATTGCCGTGTCGTTAGTAGCGTGTGCTTTGTCATTCAGGTGAGGACTGGGCAGGAGAAGGTCATGGCCTTAAGTTTGGAACCATCCCAGCATTTGCCTAGAGTAGAAGTGTGGAAACCATAGAAAACCACTTCCAGAATATCTGAGGTGGAAACCGAACCCACTTCTTCTCAGTTTTACCCGACGAGGCTAAGCTTACGCCATTCCAGCCTTCTCAGACCAGAATTATATGTCTTTGCCGAGAATCGAACCCGAATCTCAAAGGTGATAGCCAGGAATGCTAGCATTTGTGCCACGTGCTGGACTTAACATAAATGGGGACGTGATCGCCCTGATTTCAAGCTGTTTGCCTCTCGCCAATTTCATTCCCGGTTAATGTATGTCAGATTTCCAAGGTGAATTATCTGGTCCGTTGTTTCGGATTCCACGCCATAAGAAGATATGATAACTCGTGAACGTGTGATTACTGGCCACACAAAGCTTCCTTCCTTTCCATGTCAGGAAAAGTTCACAAATTCTGAACATTTTCAGTGGAACATGTTTTAAAATAAAAGAAAAAATCGAACTAACTAACACTGCGTTTAATATAGGCAATGTACTATATTTTACATATGACAATCTTATAATTCTTGCAAGCAAACCAACAATTTCCGTAACTCATTGATTTTGTATGTCACCAGTATCGGGTAATATTATACATACTCAATGGCGCCTATCACATTGTGGATTGGAAATAGTTTTAAAACGAGTAGAGTTACGAAAATTAATAGCAGGGGGATATTGTGAACAATTTACTGATGAATTAGCCCCTGATCCAAGAATCGTATTTAGTATGTGTCCTTTGTTCGCCTACAGGTAAGATAATATTGGCGTAAAGTTCTCGCCTGCCATGCTCTAGGTTACGGAAATGAATCCTGGTGCAGCCAATTGGCGCTTGAGAGAGCATAGATGCAATAGATCTGTGCCTATAGATTTACTGGCGCGTTAAAAATCCTCCCAAGGGCAAAATTCCAACATGTCTCTTAAGCCACAGCAGTTAAAACATATATTGAACCCCTAACATTATCATTATTATCTCTCTCTCTCTCTCTCTCTCTCTCTCTCTCTAGGGACGTAATGGTGGAGTTGTCAATCTCCCTGCCTCTAACCAGGGTACGATTCCTGCTTCCTGATGTGGCATTTTAGGAATGAAACGACATGGCCAGTGGTTCGTATTCTGCTTGTTACGGAGACCCCTTATGATGAAGAGGTTAAGAACAACGTGTAACTACAAGATTGCCCTCTCTCTCTCTCTTCAGCGTGTCGTCAACACGATTTATCTAGGACTGTAATATACCCTTTTAGCCTATTTTCATTTATAAAAAATAGGCTTATGAGATCACCTTTTGTCCGTTTGTGTGTATGTGTGTCTGTGATTGCGTGTATCTGTCCCTAACAAAATCTAAATGGCAGGAGCGGATTAAATGAAATTCGGTAAGGTTATAGTACTATTTCGCCCCACCCCGACCGTGCCCTTCAAATTTTATTACGCCTCGCCAATACAACATGGCTGCTGTGGGAAATATTTCAACGGCATTCCATATCTCCGAATCTATTACTTTTATCAACCTGAAATTTTGTACGGTGATGAGGGCGCTACTAGAAGTCCACCTATGTGACTTCTAAAACCCAGTTAAGTACAAAACCAACATGGCTGCCAAGCGAAGTTGAAACATTTAAATAGACGTTTCTCACGATTCAACCATCCGAGCGCAGTGAAACATGGTACAGCAAATGTTTACAAACGTTGTAATTAATTGGCATCCAATTTAGTTCAATTGTTTACATAACTGGAACAGGGGTGCGATGACCACCCGTATCTGAGAAAGGGGGTGTCAGCTGGCAAAGGTTGGGAACCACTGCCCTAAATGATACAGCAGCAACATCTAACTCTTCTCCAACAGAAAGGCATATTGCAGTACTATCATTTACAAAACTCCATGCACTCATCTTACTTCACTCAAACATGCGTTTTAACCAATTTACTTTTAATGATATGTTATTCAAAATGGATTCTGTCTTGAGGAAAGAATTCATGTTGAAAATTAATAAATATAAAACAAAAATAATGGAATGAAGTCGAAAGAAATCAGAAACCCCTATGGACCCCAAATTGGCAGGCAAAAAGCTAAAGGAAGTAGGAGAGTTATGTCAAAATATTCAGTGATGGACGAAGGAAAGAGGATATAAAAAGTAGGTTAGCACAGGCAAGGAAAACATTTCTACGGAAGAGGAATCTGTTGACATCAAATATAGCCTAGATGTAGGTACTAAGAAATCAGTTTTGAAAGCCGTTGTCTGGAGCGTGACACTCTATGGAAGTGAAACTTGGACTGATGGAGCAGCAGAAAAGAGGAGAATTGAAGCGTTTGAAATGTGGTGTTACAGGAGAATGATGAATATCATATGGGTAGATAGGGTTACAAATGAAGACGTATTGATACGATTGGGAGAGGAGAGAGATGTTTCTGGCAACTGCTAATGAAGAGAAGAGATAGGTTGGTAGGACACATACTAAGACACCCAGGAATAGCAAAGTTAGTTATGGAATGAAGGGTCGAGGATAAGAACTGTAGGGGTAGACCAAGGTTAGAATATGTTAAACAGATTGCCTCAGATGTAGGGTGTGGTAGCTACAGTATGTAGAGATGAAACGATTCGCTCAGGACAGGTAAGCACGGAGGGCTGCATCAAACCAGTTAAAAGACCGAAGACTCAAACAACAACGATATGTTACTTGAAATTATTTCTCAAAACATCATATCCCACTTCAATTTCTGTCTTCAGTTTGCATGTTCAAATTAAAGACGGACAAGATGATAAACTCAAGAATCGCACTTTTTGCCGTTAAAATTTGAAAATTTTGCACATAGACCTACGTCTGCATATCAAAGGATCGGCCTGCTGCAATTAAATGCTCTCTGTGGCACCTGCTTTGTTGAAATATTGAGTGATTTGTTCAGGAATGAAGCAAAAATCGTGTCACCTTAACCCACTTAATTCCATACTGCTCTCAAATTGAGCCCATGAGGGATCGCACATTACGTATCGTCCTGCATCACATTCTAAACTGAAATATTCCCTTAAATGTCTTATAAAGTGGCTGTAGGCCACACAATATGGTGACGGAAATTGGCCTACGAAGGGCTGTCTGTGAATATCCCACTTCAAACTATAATGAGATTACCAGAGAAGCCAGCAAGTGCTGAAATGCGTATATGTCCGTTCTCATTGCGGCAGTTTTAATTGGCACACATTATGTAACACATAAAAGGGCTCTTGAAACTCAGTGCTGACGTCTAGACTAGTGAGACTGTCGACCTCTTCATAAACCTCCTGAAGCCGGATCATTTGAATATTCTTAGTTTTTGATTCCAGATTCAGTGATCTGACTAACTTACGGATATAAACAGATTGGCATAACTTTTCTTATCGAGTGGTTCCTTTTCCACTGCTGAATAAGGGAGAACAGGAAACTTGTGAAATGATACAATATATATAAGGTGCGTTCAAAAAGTAACGAGCCTGAGGCTGGAATGCACAAACCGGTGACTACATCGGCTAATCGAGGCATGTGTAACGAGGTGTGGTTCCGACCAGAGCGTGGAAGGTCACAGCCCGTCGCTAGAGGGCACGCGTGCATGTCACGTGGCGATACAAAGCGAGCAGCAGCATGCATGAATCGTCCAACGCTGGCAGTCGCATTGCAAACACTGACATGGAGGCATCAAACGAAGAGCAAAGAGGTGTTGTTCGCTTTCAGACAGCGGAAGGAGTAGGGGGTCACCACCACCCAAAAAGGCGAGGCCATCCACACGAGTGCAGGAAAGGTAATGCTGACGTTCTTCTTTGACCAAGATGGCCCCCTTCTGATGCACTTCTTGCCGCACGGGACAACAGTGAATGCCCAGCGTTACTCGCAAACCTTGACCACCCTTCGCCAAGCGATCAAAACAAAATGATCAGGTAATTTCACCCGTGGGGTCATTCTGCTCCACGACAATGCACAACCTCATACGGCCAACACAGTCGCGGCATTTCTGCAAAAATTCAAATGGGAGGTTCTCGGCCACCCTCCGTAGAGTACAGACCTCTCTCCCTGTGATAACGCCATGTTTGGTCCCCTGAAAAGGGCTCTGCGGGGCCAACGATTCACCTCGAACGTCGACGTCTAGCTGTACGTGCGGAACTGGTTCACATCGCAGCCCAGGGAATTTCACGAGACAGCCATTCACCGCCTCTTGTCACAGTGGGACAAGTGCCTCAACAGCCAGGGCCAATACTTCTAACATACAGGTACTGGTTTCTGTAATTATGTCTCCGGCTCGTTACTTTTTGAACGCACCTTATATATATATATGTGTGCGTGTGTGTGTGTGTGTGTGTGTGTGTGTGTGTGTGTGTGTGTGTGTGTGTGTGTGTGTGTGTGGAAAACCTTTACGTGCTGTAGTGCGTTATTGGTCTTTTTCTTCGTAAGAAATCGTAAAGAAAATATCCATAAAAAGTAATGATTTCCACTGTAAAAATTGTCATGTTTAATTAGATACCAAGGTAAAGTCATCTCATTTCGTGATATTAATCATTCTAGTTCAATTTCATTATTAAGTACTGTGCCCTGATGAGAGGTAGCGGGGAACACTGACGTGAGATACTGTTTGAATTCAGCGCGCGGAGGCGATGCCAAGGTCGCCGTTCGATGTTTACCTGCCATATTTGAACTCAGCGCGTGGCCCTGGAGCTTGCCAGGAAATACCTGTGTTTAATACCCCTGTTTATGAATGGATTTCGACGGCAAAAGTAAACTAGAGTACTGATTTAAGTTCATACCCTGTGTATTTAAAGAACTTTCATTGCACAGGAGACGTATTCTGCAAATTACTGGTACGAGAGCCAATAGAATGAAGCGTGTCGCATTTCATAATGTCGCTGCGAGAGTCGACTTTTGACGTGGAGGCCTATACAAACTGAGGTGATATGTGACTTGTTCTGCGACATATGATTCAGCATAGTGTTGATGTTATAATCTCACGTGCCGGTGCAACGGTATTAGATCCGACAGTGTTGCCGTGTTATTGAAAGTGCCGCTGAAGTGACTGTGTGCAAAATCCACGTCTGGAACCTATTTCAAAGGTGTTCCGTGAATACTCTGAATATAAAACGTATGTAGACATAGACTTTGCTAGTGATTGTAACATTACATTTTAAGCTAGCTGACTGATTCTGACTAATTATGAGCTCCGCTCAGAACCTTGTGGACTCGGAAACCGACTAGAATATGGTGTACATAAAACTGACCATGATGTGGACTTTGGAAATTTCACGTTTTACTATTTGTAAATACAGTGCTTGAAATAGGTCAGGCATATATTTGAGTGCAATTACGCCGATATCAGAGAACGTGGTAGTTATCATTGAAACATTCTACCGATTATGCTTGAGACATTTTATCAATAAAGTCAGTTAACCCATCGATAAAGACTGTTAACAACGAATTTCCTAAACTTCCGTAAATTTGCGTCTTTATAATGCACTGCGAAAATACTTTAGATTTATTATCATCGTTGCCTGAAGTTTCTGCTTACATTTGAAGATGAGGTGGCTCCTCATTAAATTAAATTAAATTCATAATTTAGGAGGTCTTACCCTATGTTTTCAGAGGCAGCAGGCTTATTGACACCTCAAAAGCTATTAGAAAACGAAATTACATTGTAATAATATTTTCCATGTTTGAGAATAATAATAATAATAATAATTATAATAACACTGCATATTTTTCGAAATTTTGAAATTCTTATGGAGAGTGATGGATTTTGATCTAGTACTGTAAAATGGTGAATGATATTGTTATAAATGTTTATTTGAAAGTGAGGGATCAAAGTAATCCTTAAGCTAATATTGGACACGTGGTAATTGAAGTTAATTATTCCAATTGCGATTGGAATATAATGGTATAGAGATGTGTGTTTAATCCCAGATTGATTAATATTATTTCCTGAGTATCAGCTCAGAAGGATTAGGGTTAAGTCCTCAGGTCAATGGGACATGTTGCGATGGTGGCAATCCTGTCCCACAGTGTGTATAAAAAGCTTCAGACAATTAAAGTGTCAATCCAATACAATAAATAGACTTCCACATCAAATAAACTTTATGATACTAGTCAAATCTATTGGGAAGTGTGAAATGACGTCACATCAAATAAGGTTGCCAATTGATGTAGTGGCTTCATAAAAATCAGTGTTCAAATAATTCATTTAAAATCAATTTGTTGAGCAATAAAGATAATATATTCAAGTGTGAACAATTAAGTTATTTGTAATTATGATAATAATAATAATTATTATTATTATTATTATTATTATTATTATTATTATTATTATTATTATTATTATTATTATTATTCTTTCTTCGTAATCTCTTCTATTTCAGTCAATGATTAGTGTCAAGTGTCAGAATATTCCATGACTAAGGTCTTTAAATTTTGAGAAAGCTTTGCTTCGATAAGTGCAGGTTGCCAAGAAACATCCCAGTTTTGCAGATTATACATAATGTATAAATAATGTCACCATGATGATAGTGTGTGAAAATAACTCCGAAGCTATTAAGAAATATACATAGTAGGGTATAGGGCTGCGAAATGCGGCATCATTTACTTCATTATTTTCCATTTTTTTTCTTCTATAGATGATTGTGCATTCTCTCCTGTAGAGAGTAAAATTATTTAATTGTATTCGTCAATCACCTATATATATAAAAATCAATGTTACTTGATAGTATGTATGTGGGTGTGTGGGTGTGTATGTCTCCTATGCGTTCATGCACCACCCATCCGATTGCGCTGTAACTTGGGTGAGATGTTGATTACTCTCCAAGGAAGGTTTCTGGCTTAGTAAATCCATTTTACAATAGGCAGCGCACGAGTAGATTCAACAAATGAGCGACGACGCGCGAAGCATTTCGACACAGTCCCGTATTTGTTCGTAAACCTTTCATCCGATTGCGATGAAACTTGGGTGAGAAGTTGTTTCCACTCCAGGGAAGGTTTCTAACTTAGTAAATACATTTCACAGTAGATAGCGCACGAGTAGATTCAACAAATGAGTGACGAAACGCAGAGCGTTTCAACAAAGTCCCATATGCATTCATATACCATTCGTCCGATAGCTATGAAACTTGGGTTAGATGTTGTGTACACTTCAGGGAAGGTTTCTGGCTTAGTAAATCCACTTTACAATAGGCAGCGCGCGAGTAGATTCAACAAATGAGCTACGACGCACGAAGCGTTTCAACAAAGTCACGTATGCGTTCATATACCATTAGTCCGATAGGGATGAACCTTGGGTGAGATGTTGTGTGCACTCCAGAAAAGGTGTCTGGCTTAGTAAATCTACGTTACAATAGGCAGCGCACGGTTAGATTCAACAAATGAGCTACGACGCGCGAATCGTTTCAACAAAGTCCCGTATGCGTTCATATACCATTCGTCCGATAACGATGAAACTTTGGTAAGATGTTGTGTACACTCCAGGGAAGGTTTCTGGCTTAGTAAATCCATTTAACAATTGATAGCGCACGAGTAGATTCAACAAATGAGCGACGACGCGCGAAGCGTTTCAACAAAGTCCCGTATGCGTTCATACACCTTTCGGCCGATTGCGATGAAACTTGGGTGAGATATTGAGTACATTCTAAGGAAGGATTCTGGCTTAGTATATCCACTTTACAATTGGTAGCGCACGAGTAGATGCAACAAAAGAGCGACGACGCGCGAAGCGTTTCAACAAGGTCCCGTATGTGTTCATATACCATTCGTACGATAGCAATGAATCTTCGGTGAGATATTGAGTACACTCTAAGGAAGGATTCTGGCTTAGTATATCCACTTTACAATAGGTAGCGCACGAGTAGATTCAACAAATGAGCGACGACGCGCGAAGCGTTTCAACAAAGTACCGCACGCGTTCATATAGGCCTACCATTCGTCCGATAGCGATGAAACTTGGCTGAGATGTGGTGCACAGTCCAGGGAAGGTTTTTGACTTAGAAAATCCATTGCACAATAGGTAGCGCACGAGTAGATTCAACTAATGAGCGAAGGCACGCGAATCGCTTCAACAAAGTCCCGTATGCGTTCATATAGGCCTACTATTCATCCAATTGCGATGAAACTTGGGTGAGTTGTTGTGCACACTGCAGGGAAGGTTTCTGACTTAGTAAATCCATTGTACAATTGGTAGCGCGCGAGTTGATTCGACAAATGAGTGACGGCGCGCGAATCGTTTAAACAAAATCCCGTAAGCGTTCATATAGGCCTACTATTCATCCAATTGCGATGAAACTTGGGTGAGTTGTTGTGCACACTGCAGGGAACGTTTCTGATTTAGTAAGTTCATTGTATAATGGGTTGCGCACGAGTAGTTTCAACAAATGAGTGACGGCGCACAAACCGTTTCAACAAAGTTCCATCTGCGTTAATATACCATTCATCCGATTGTGATGAAACTAGGGTGAGTTGTTGTGCACACTGCAGGGAAGGTTTCTGACTTAGTAAATCCATTGTACAATTGGTAGCGCGCGAGTTGATTCAACAAATGAGTGACGGTGCGCGAATCGTTTAAACAAAATCCCGTAAGCGTTCATATGCCATTCATCCGATTGCGATGAATCTTTGATGATTTGTTGTGTATACGCCAGGGAAGGTTTTCGACTTAGTAAATCCATTTTAAAATAGGTAGCGCACGAGTTGATGCAACAAATGAGTGATGACGCGTGAAGTGTTTCAGCAAAGTTCCATCTGCGTTCATATACCATTCATCCGATTGCGATTAAACTTTGGTGAGTTGTTGCGCACTCTCCCACAAATGTTTCAAAATTAGTAAATCCATTTTACGATAGCTTAGAGGCAGTTAACGGAAATTGAAGAAAAAATTGTGTATCCAAAAGCTCTTCAAGAAACCAAATTACAATGCCAACACTTTCTTTGATTGGCATTGCAACGCATGCCGGGTACAGCTAGTAGTCAATACAAATGGACTATCATGAAAATAAGACTATGAATATTTTATTTTTATTTTTCGAGATGCATAAATCACAATACTAGATTGTTTTTGCCGCCGCACATTAATTTTCGATTGCAGTGAAGTGCTTTATATTTCTTTTGTTGCTGACAGGCATATTTTTATGATTAAATATGTGAATTTATTTTATTTTTAAAATGTGTGTGTTCTCACAAAGTGTATGTGTTGTGTATATACTCCTTAAATCCTTTACGTGGAACATGAGGACAGTGTGCAGTATCCCAGGACGCCCTGGGACCTGAGACTCGTGCTCACACTGTGATCATGATTGTGTACTTGCATGTGATCGCCTGTCCATCCCAGGCGGACAGGCGGGCAAAGTACTTTTTTTTTTTTTTTTTTTTTTTTTTTACTGTCGACTTGAGCCTCTATGGACTGCGTGTTAACAACCCCTCTCATTTCAGTGTCTGCGTCTTGTTCGTTTGCCGGCTTTGACATCTTGCCAGTATCTCTTGAGCCCATCTATCAGCTTGTTCTTCCGCTCCTCTGTCAAAGGGCCTCTTCGTCTTCTGGGTTCCGCCTCCACCATAAAACCCTGATAGCTTTTCACCATCCTTCTGAAACTATTCCTGTCTTTGATTTTATCCTCCGTAATGCCCACCTGTCTCATATCTTTCTCACATTCTTGGAACCATTTCAACTTGGAGACCGTCGGTATAAGAAAATTGCAGATTTTCTTTGTGAGCTGGTCATTATTCATACCGAAGATGTGTCCATAAAACAGCAATCTTCGTTTTCTAATTGCTGTTGTTATTGGTTCCATCTTTCTGTATACTTCTTTATTTGATATCAGTCGAACCTGTCCGTCAACCCATCTGTTTCCCAAGATCTACCGTAGTAGTCTGCGTTCTCTTCTAAGTAGCTGATTGACTTGTCCTGTCCGATTCATACACAGGGTCTCCGAAGCATATAAACCTTCTGGTTTTACAACAGTGTTGCAGTGCCTTAGTTTGGCTCCTATACTTAGCATCTTCTTATTGTAGATGTTTTTAGTCAGTTGGAACGCCCTCTCCAGTTTCAGGATGCGGATATTGGTCGCTTCTTGTTCTAGCCCATTCTACTATATATTTTAACTGCTGCCAACTATTTAGTGTAATTGAGTCCTCGCTTGTCAACAAACCCCAGTAACTTTGAACTTCACCACAATTCGTTTTTGAAAACAACTGCATTTCTCCTAATTCTATGGTAACCTCTTTAATTCCGTGACAGT
Organism: Meconema thalassinum; assembly: GCA_946902985.2. NCBI lineage: Eukaryota > Metazoa > Arthropoda > Insecta > Orthoptera > Tettigoniidae > Meconema > Meconema thalassinum. The sequence goes on along the minus strand of OX336389.2, from coordinate 205,655,806 downwards.
ATCGCCATAAATCCGTGATCATTTTTTATTTATTTATTGCAGAAGTGTCCATACAGCACGCCGGCGTGCTTCTGAGGCGTATGGTCTTGCAGCGATAGTGGGGGATGATTATATGTCTGTTTCTCTCGTTCACATTACCCATCTCACTCCCTCCCGTACTGCCTTCGCTGTGTTGTGGTTTATCGGCCAAACGTCAAACGTTATTCAGTATACAACAATGTGACCGAAATGCCAATGCCTTAAATGAGTTCCATGATACATTATCAGTATCTCGGCTGTTTTAATGCTAAGCGTGTAATCTACACGTAGGGCTGCGCGGAGAATCGTGTGAAACACAATGTAGATGAGTCGGACAAACAACGCATTGGACGAACAGTTTGTTTGTTTACATTACATTCGGTGCGCTAGCGGTCCTAACTTGACTTGGTCAGATGCGACGAAAATCTGATTTATTACGAACTTTAGTGTTTAATAGCGATTGTTGCTGTTGTTTTAAGGGGGCCGGACATCTATTATGTTGGCCTGTTAAACAGTTATTCCTGCAAGAGAATGCGATGTTTGATATCTACACTCTTAAATATCATAATTGGAATTGGGCAACTAATTATCGTCATGTACAGTATTTCTCTGTTTGTAGATTCTAATTGGATATGAGAAAAAATGTGTAAATATCACATAAGTTGTACGCCATCTATCTCAACGCCCTGTCAATGATTGTTCATAAAACGGAAGTTATTTAGCGTTCTACAGGGTGTCTTTTATGTACCTTTGGAGAATGATGGGTCGTGTAGGGGACGGATATAGAAGTAATTAGAGATAGGGAACCCTAATATAAGGGTTGATTCAGGCCCTCCACCTTGTAAGTTACGCAACCGACCCAAGCCTCTATTACCTTTCTCAATCCTTTAACTCTTCGCATGATTCATTTCACCATGTGACGCTGGCGTAATAGATAGCGTTGCGGTGCGAAAGGCCGGTAGTCCCGGGTTCGATTCCGGGCTTGGGCATTTTTTTAATGTAATTTTAGGTGTAAGGTTTTTAAGCTTGATACCTTCGGTAAATTAAACCGATCTTTGTGCACTTCGCAGCATTAAATTGTTTAAGTCCGTTATTACGTTTAAATCACGTTGATTTGCAACCCTTATTTTAGGGGTTAAGAAGGCCGCTCCGACCCCAAGTTCCCTATCTCAAATTACTTCTATACCCGTCCCCTACACGACCTATCATTATCCAAAGGTACATAAAAGACACCCTGTATATTTTGGAGCATCACCAATGTAAAACAATATCACCACTAACGACATATATGATCTGAACCAACGTATCACTGGTTTGTATCGTCAGAATTTTTAGTAGGAACGTATACTATTCCCAGAACATATAACATGGATAACAAAGGTGCCCGCCAAGTGTCAGCTCGGTCAGTATTAGTGGAAGCGAAGAGCTGTAAACAATAAATGCATGTGTCGTAAATTTTGAATGTATTAATATCGCCCACTTGTCAGCTGGTAAACCACGTGATATACGATGTTGTCGGATGTTGTATAGAATATCACTCCTCTGATAGGGTGTAAATAGTTATTTTCACTGGAAGTAAATAATGATAGCAAAGGTATTTCTGCATAGCGGTGGCAGTTTATCTATAAAAACCAATATCAGTAACTGATGCCGATCTTATTCCATCTGGGTCAGCGATTTATTTCACTGTATTGCATTTACCGATACGCTGCCTGTTTCTTAGATTTTGGACAATTCTTAAGAGTTAAATAATGATTCGTGATGCCCTGCATAAACACAATTTTACACAGGCCCTACTTATGAAATATCTTCATAACCAACCGTTTAGCTCAGTGCATTGATTTTTTTTAGCTATGGCTTTTAGTGCCGGGAGTGTCCGAGGACATGTTCGGCTCGCCAGTTTTGTAGCTGCTTCGAGACGGACACCCAATGGGTGAGCTACAAGTACCGTTGGGGAGGAAAGTTGGAATGTAAGGACGAGGAGTTGGAAGGTAGCTTGGAAGGTAGCGGCTGTGGCCTATAGTTAGGGACCAACCCCGGTATTTGCCTGGAAGGAAGATGGGAAACCACAGAAGACCATCTTCAAAGTTGCCGGCGGGGGGATTCGAACCTCCTCGCCTCCCGGATGTGAGCAACTGCCAGCAGTCATGCCGTAACGACCACGGCTAACTCACCCGGTAGTGCACTGATGTGCAAGGCATTGGGGGTACGGTCTATCACCGGACTCGGGAGAGGCGTAACTTCGAACTCTACCTACGGCCGTCCATGACATTAATTTTCCTCTCATTTCCAACGTCAGCTAAATTCCGGGATGGTACCTTCTAGTAGATTACGTCTACTTCCATCTCTTTGCCTGTTTTCATACTCTTGAATTATCTCCCTGATACATCTAAGTTGTAAGTTGTCAAGAAGGACATCCGACCGTAAAAAGCCATTTCCCGTGTAGAGGCACATCTCACCTCACCATCCAACCTTAAGGAATGGGAAGAGTAACCGTAAAATTACTTTAAAACTCTTCCTACTACGGGGCAAAGTCAGTCCCACTACTTTGACGTCAGTCGCTCAGCTGCCAACAATTTCTCAAGGCATTCAGTTGGGTATTTTGTAAAGCCCAGACACACAACCTGACGGAAACTCTCCAGGGGTTACGAAGATAAGTGCTACTTCATTGCAGGAAATGGTTCAACTTTATCTCCAGTAAATTATTCTGTCTGCAGAGAGCGACTTTTCGATAATTCCTCTCCTGGCTGGGCGCAACACGTATTTCAATTTCCTTCGAGCTTCACCGAATTCCCAGAGAAGTCAGCAACTTGTGCTTCCTACCTGTCATGTGCTGAAATGGGTTTCCTGTGGGATTTCAAAGGTAACAGCACGTCCTGAATGGTGAGTGATTTAGTGAAATCCTTTCCTTCCACGGCGATATCCACAGTGTACTGGTGGCTGGGCATATTATTGAAGTATACGAATTAGTAACTCAGGATGCTATAGCACAACTAGGGTGAAACTTGGTAGAAGAGGAGTATTAAATAAGAGACGTGAGTAACGTTATTGATAAATTTTACACACTGAATAAAGCGCGCAACGACCATCCGGAAAGTTTATAATTTATTCTATGTTTTACTTATAGAACTACAATAACGAAAATTAGTGATAAGGTGATTTATATATACAGAGTGGTTCACCAGCCCCTTATCATTTAGTTTTATGAAAACCAACTAACATTACATTTCTTCCGATGGTCGATATTGCTCTGCGATCTGCCTGTGTGACAGCAATGTAATTGAGCCATGGGTCTCGCAAAGAAAAAATGACCATGAATATTTCCGCTCTAAATACTAAGGACTATTCTACTAACATGTGATTTATTACTCCTTGAAAGAACACACATACACGTAATACGATCGAATAAATAGGTTACGCGACGTGATCTGTAATAGTAGAAAGTTAAATCAACTCCATAAACCATGATTGAAGACTCTGACATGGAATTAAACGTTTGAGGCGGGATGGCCACTGTAAATTTTTATTATCATTATTATTATTATTATTATTATTATTATTATTAATATTATTATTATATAAACTAGTTATATAACAACATTACAAGTATATTACAACAAGTATTAAACAGTACATCCCACCGCACCGATAGCTAACTCGTAGAAACATTTACACACTTTGATCCAGTCCACAAAATCACACTTAACTGCACATTATAGTTCACTCCAGGAGGTCTAGAAGAACATGTGGCGGTGACACTGTGAAAGGCTGGCTGTCCAGGAAAAACTGGCAGTGATGGCCGCAAATCCTAAAATAAATAAATAAATAAATAAATAAATAAATAAATAAATAAATAAATAAATGCCGTCCAAACGCTGCAGTAAGTGTCCCATGTTTGGCAGTTTTCCATCTCTCCATGCGGAGGTGGTTCAAGAACACCCTCCAGGGTGTGGTCCCGAAACCTGTGGTGGGAGAGGTTATAGTGAATCACGCCCACTGTGAACCAGAGGATTGCGTTGCGCTTTTCTCCATTGGAATGTTGCACTGCAAAACGTTGCATCTTCATGCCATCGGCCACGTCCAGCGGACGTCCGCATATTCTCGATACTGCATGGAGGTTCCAAGTCCAGACGACTGTCGCAATCCCACACCTAGTGACCCGAAGGTCTAATGTGTCAGTGCGATCACAGGCGTCACACAGGTCATCATCACTCTGCCCATACCGGGACAGTTTTTCTCTGGTCAGCACAATTTCGTTGAGGTACTCGTCAAGTGTCGAGCGCCATTCCAGTGGAATCCAGGTATTCCACAGGTTCTCCCAGATAGTCGACCATGCTCGCGCAGGATATTTCATCTGTATATAGGGGGTGAAGAGTCTTTCATTTATCAGAAACTTATAAATCACCTGGGTAGGGAGTGCGGTGAAGGGTGTGGAGGCACTGGATTTAAGACGGTTAAGTATGGCTAGTTCCTTCTTAAAACATTGGCTGGTAATAGCATCTGGGGATTAGCACCTGGGACAAGTGACTACATGCAGACAGTGTCAAAGGGGTCTCCCATATTTTTTTGCGCTCGAAAAATCTGTGTGGCCAGCAAGGCAGCACATTTGTGTTCAACTGCCAGAAGTTGCAGTCCGCCTTGTTGGAGTGGCAGGTTCATTTGATCGCGACGAATTCTATATCGGTATCCGGACCATAGGAAATATCCGATGGTCATTAGTTTCCATTCGTTGGCAGAGAACGCGCGGAGCTGGAATTGCTTGTGCCATATACTGTAACATACGTTGGACAGTGCAAAGGTATTAATATACCACACGTTCTGTATCAGGTTCAATCTTCATGTCAGTTCTTCTTTTAATTGAAATCTCAGCGTATTTAGACACCGGTTCCAGTTTTAGCTGACAGTTTCTGCAAAATCTGGGAAGAAGGTGATCCCCAAGATTGTACACTTTTCAACTATGGGAATGGCTAGGTCTTGTGGAGGCATGATTTTTGTAGGCAACCAGATGGGCATTAGCGATGACTTTGAAGCATCGATGCGTGCACCTGATGCTAGGGCGTAGGTGTCCAAGGTTAGCTTTGTAGACGTAAGTTCTGACTCATCATTGATAAAGACGGTCACGTCATCGGCATATGCCCGAAGGGTGATATGGGCACCAGGCAGATCGATACCGTGTAGTTTCTCGTCCAGACTGCGGATCAAGAGTTCAATAGCCAAAACAAAGAGCACCATCGACAATGGGCAGCCCTGCCTGATGGATTTACGGACGGGAATTTTACGGAACAAAAATCCATTTATCAAAACTCTGGGTGAAGCGGATGCGCAGATTCGTTGGAAGCAGTGTATGCCACCCGTAGGAATGCGAAAGTGACGCATAGTTTGCCAAAGATATTCATGTGCAAGCCTATCAAAGGCTTTGTTCTGGTCAATATTGAGCAAGGCAGCCGCGTTATTTCCATGACCTGAAGCATAAAGAATGAGGTCTCGGATAGCAAGAATGCTATGCAGGATATTCTTCTGGGGTATCGTGCAGGTTTGACCATGGCCTATCAAGCTGTGCAGCACCCTTTTAAGCCGAAGTGCGAGGACTTTTGCCTAAAACTTGTAGTCCGTGTTGAGAATAGTTATGGGTCTGTAGTCAGCAATACCCCGAACACCAGTATGCTTGGGTATCAAAAGATGACGCCTTCCGTAAAGCTGTGTGGTACATCATTTGTGTAGAGGTAGTTGAGTACTTGGGTTACATCATCCCCAACGAGGTGCCAGGTGTTTGCACCTTCATACGGCAGAGCATCTATTCCAGGTGTCTTGTTATTGGCTGTGCTTCGGAGGGCATATTCAATCTCTGCCTTCATGATTGGCGCACCAAGTTGACGCATTCAGTCGTGGTCCAGGCGCCGGTACGTAGACGTCAACAGTTGGTTACTTGCCAATTCCGAGACGGGTTCCTCAGCTAACATCTCTCGAAAATAGCGCTCACCTTCTGCAAGTAGTTCCTCACGGGTTGTTAATATGCCCCCATCTGGTCCCGTCCACTGACAAATACACTAACCCCCCCTGCGAGCGGTGTAGACCACCAAGCTGATAAACCGACATCTTTTCCCTTTCAATCAAAGAATATTTCTTGACATGCTGCTACAGGGTGGCTAAATTGCTTTCTCGGACATGACAGATGGTTTTCTTAATCGTGCGTAGTGCCACCGACACATTTTTCCCACGTTGTTCACGATGGTGGAGGTCCTGCAACACGGTGTCATGGAAGTCCAGTTTCCTATAGAAATTTTGATTACGTTCAAAGGTTATGGCTTTGGCGACTGCCCGAATGGCCGGCTTCACCTTTTCTAACCACCAGTCAGCCACATTGTTTAAAGGTGTTTCAGCCGTTGACACTGTCGATACACAGCCTCAAAACGTTGGGTATCTTCCTTCCTTTTAATGCAGTTGGTATTCATTTTCCACGTGCCTCTCCCCTTCATTGTGTGTGCAGGGGCGGCGCTTCGCGCAGTAAATAAAAGGCTATTGTGGTCACTATAAGCGACAGGGATTATCCGACAGCTGCGTATGAGTGAGGCGAGCGTACTGGAAATATACGTCCGATCAATTCTGGATTTAGAGGCTCCACGGCAAAATGTATATTTGATCTGGTTGCCATGTATGTGTGTCCATATATCTGTTAGTTGCATGCTCTGGGTGGGTCCTTGTAATCCAGGACAGAAATTGAAGAAGCCAGTCTGATCCTGGGGGCGTAAAGTGCAGTTGAAATCCCCCATCAAGAGAATGGGGAGATTCGTTACCAGGTGTGGTAAGATGTCTAGTCTAAATAAAACGTTTCACTCAGATTTATAATTGGAGCCAGATGGACTGCAAACATTAATGATCCTGACACCCTGTACATTAGCAGACGTTACTCGCCCAGAAGGATCCATCACCACATCAGTTACGAGGGTGCCTTTACTGTAGATAATGGCCGTCCCCCTGGCAGTGGTGCCCATGTTAACTATATAGTCATGGTCCTACAGGAAGCCAAAGTTGCCTTCGCTGACTTCTTGCGGAAAAAGAATGTCAACATCATATTCACGCAGAAAACGGCTTAACAGCAGCTGAGTGGTCGGATTCCTCAAGCCGGGAACATTCACTGTAGCATAGGTCCTCAAATGTGAATTATTGTTCATAATTGATGTCGGCTAAGAGTGGAGCTAGCTGTAAATCCAAATCCTGCAGTGCCTCCAGGGACTGCTGACGATATTTAGCACGCATCTTGCTGACGAAATCGGTGACTCCCTCATGCTGACCCATTTGAGAGCACATTCGTAGAAGTGAAATAATGGGTCCGGGGCTGGGAATGGTTGTCATATGACACAGGTCCGACATCATTTGCTGAACCTCAAGGGCTTCGCAGGTAGTAGGGCTCTCGGCAGGTGAGGCCTCTGTTAGATACTGGCTGGGGATTTCCGGCACCCTAAAACAGGTGTCTTTCACACTGACACGTATCTCACCTTTCTTCAGGTGCTTAGGCTTGTGCTTAACTTTCCGGGTTTTGACGAGTTCGGTTGCGGTGGAGCATCTGATTTATTGGATGTACGGCTAACGACCATGCCTTCCTCAATGTCCTCAGACCATTTGTTTATTTTTCGTATCCCCGTATTTTCATGTGCCGAGCCTTCGCCATGGATTGGACTATGGGTAGGGTTGGCGACTGGAGGGGGTGACTGGGCAACGTCCAAGGGTTGTTGTGGAGTTTCTTCCTGGTGCATGTCCGCAGAATCTGAAAGCGTGTCAGTAACACATGTGCTGCCAGACAGGGTGACTGGCCCCGCCGCTGTTTGAGGCGAGCGGTCTAGCGGGGGAAAGCCTGTATCGTAATGTGCTTGAGTTTCGCATCCATAGACTGTGAGCCGGGGAGTCGTCTATAAAGCGGCTGGTACTAGGGGTGTCGATAGCCGCGAGGTCAATTGTCGGTTTCACGTGCTCAAGCCACGTCATGGCAGTGTATCGTCGCGGACTCTCGATACCAAGATGGTCTGTAGCTTGACATATGGCACATGTTTTATCTTGCCCTTCATAACTAACCTGTCCACGGTGCCCATCAATCATGATAAAGTACGGGATTTGCCTTTTTAATTCAAAGTGATTTGCCGGATATCATTTCTTACCGTTAACTTGTAATAAAGGGAGCAACTTTCATTTGTGATGGTTTTGACGGTACTACATTTTGCGAAATGGGTGCTTTTTTTATAATTTGATAATTCAGGCGGAATATTAAAGAGCGTTACCCGCGTGGCCTCCATGCCGACAGCGGAAATCTCGACCGATTCATACTCCACATTAAACAATGTACAGTAAGCCTGTGTGTGCCCACAAATTTACTCAAAATTTTGTTCATAATAGATTGAGAGATAACCCTTGATAAATACAGAGTATGAAGGTGCGTCAAGTTGCAGGGTCTCCAGTTGGTCTACAGTGAGTTTCAGCGTCTCCGCCAAAAAGGTGTGAATTTCCGCTGCTGACGGGCACGTGGTGTTCCGTTGAAAGGAGCATTTCAACGTATTTTCCTGATTTTTACATTTTCTTCCAGGGTTACTTGCCAATAGAAATATAGCAGGTAATAAGCGTATGAGAAAGCTATCCGGCGCATTTGACTGTTGTTTTAGTCACTGAGGTGACTCCGAGCAGCCCACTACTGAGCAGCGCAGCGCGCACACATCCGCACTGGTCGTGATTTCAAAACACACCCAACTAGTACACGTGTAGCGCTCGGTATGCACGTTGTAGTCGTGGCTGAATCGGAGTCCGGCTCCGTGGCTAGGTTAGCATGCTAGGCTTTGGCCCGAAGGGACCCGAGTTCGATTTCCGGCCGGGCCACGGGGAATTTAATCTCCTGTGGTTAATTCCTCTGGCTTGGGGTCTGGGTGTTTGCGACGTCTTCAATGTACAAAGAAACCAAACACTGGAGACAAATAAACAAAAACAAGTAAAAAAATCGTCTAAGTTCCGTCCTGATATGGTGGTTGAGGACAGGTTTAATGGTGCATCGAATCCAGTGGTAGACATACTTTTTTGAACGACAGCCCGTGCTCTATTTTAGTGGGGATGTAATATTAAGTCACACTTACAAAGTCACATTGCCACATTTATTAACTTACGAAGTATTCCTGTGAAGAACACGTAGAATTGTGATGATTGATAAAGAGAATACGATCGAATCAGCAGATTATGCCACGTGACCTGCAATGGCAGAACATTAAAAAATCTGACATGGATATTAACATAACATATCGAAGTGTCGCTCCGGAGGTCTGGGCTCGATTCCCATCTCGCATGTTGCCAAAGTAATGGAATGAATCCTAGAAATAAGAATTAGAGTAAAGGTAGAAAACCAAATAGAGGAGGAGCAGTTTGGATTTAGAGGGGGCAGGTCAACAGTGGAACCCATTTTCATTCTGAGACAGAACATTGAAAAGAGTTGGGAATATGGGAAGGATATGGTGATGAATTTTATTGATCTATAAAAGGCCTATGATAGCATCCCTACAACAAAAGTTTGGGAAAGCTTAACAAATAGGGGGATAGGCAAGGAACTGAGAGACATGATAAAATGAATGTGCATGAATTGCTACAGTAGTGTGAAGACTAGAGTTGGGTCATCGGAATGGTTTAAAATTGTCACTGGACTAAAGCAAGGAAGTGTGTTGTCACCATTATTGTTCATAATGGTGATGGATGACATCATGAAGGCAGCAATGAAAGACTATAGTAGGGCAAAGATGAAGGTAATGTTGTTTGCAGACGATGTTGTGATCTGTGGCGAGGATGAGATGGAGGTACAAGAACAGTTAGACGTAATAAATGAAAAGATTGAGCAATGGGCATTGAAGATAAATGTGGAGAAGAGTAAATCAGTGGTGATGAGTAGAGGTAAGAAAGAAGGAAAAGGAGTAATCAAAGTAGGAGATAAGGAATTGGAAGTGGTGAAACACTTCAAATACTTGGGAAGTGAACTGACTGAAGATGGAAGACTAGATTTGCAGATTAGCAGAAAAATACAACTCGGAAGTGCTTTCTACCAACAGGTACGGGGACTAGTATGGAACAAGGATATACCAATTAAGGCTAAAGAAGTTATGTACAAAGCATATTATGATCCTATAATGACATATGCAGCATAAGCTTGGACAATGACTAAGAGCAGAGATGGTTTGGTCATGTCAAACGGATGAATGAAGTAAGGCTACCAAGACGAGCACTGGAACGACGGATGACAGGGAAGAGAGGACGAGGAAGACCAAGAATGCGTTGGATGGACTCGGTGAAGAATAGCATTAGTAAACGGAACCTGGATTGGAACACCGTGTCGGAAGAGGAATGGTGGAACGACAGAAGAAAGTGGAGAGGAACCATATTTGCCCCCACCCTGTGTTAGCTGGGAAAGGGGAAATGAAGATGATGATGATGATGATGATGATGAATATTCATACCCGAAAATTAATTCATCAGGCGCTCATTAACTTCGGTTTCACTTCTAGCATATCTTTAGTGAGAAAAGTCATGTTAACAGTCTAATGAACTCAATACATTAGGGTATTTCTCATAAATGGTCCAATAAAACTTTTTTAAATTAATTTTGTCAGACTAAGTATAAGGAATGGTTTACATTTCGGAGTTACAGAGGGTTTTGACGTGACACAGCGTAAGAATGAGGAATGGTTTACAACCCGGTGTTACAGAGGGCTTTGAAGCGAAACGTGCGGCGGCCTGAGTGAGTCTGAGTTTTCCTTTAAAACAAGGTGGTCAATATATCGAACACCTGCTACCCTGAATATACAGAGTACCCTGCTTTCGTTCTACAGATCATTATGTCGTCATCCAACCTGGCTACGTACCATAGGATAACAACGGTCCTTTCCAGGACCACATAAAAATCACTTCTTGGAACAGGTAGACATGCGTCCATAATACATCCACTATAAACGACATTAAGGAAAAAAATATGTATTAGCTCAGGGTTCCAACCTGATACCAGGCAGCCTGATTGGTACTTACTTTAGCAATGCTTGATTGAGCCACCTCAACTACTGAGGGGCATGGTGTATTGCTGTCACGTATTCAATCTATTCGTAGATACTTCCTGTCCAAACGTAAGGTGGAGTTATTCAGAGCTGTGATCGTTTTAAGCATGCATTATATTTGAGGTCAGTGAAATTACACTGCCGCTAATGATTTCTGCTATATTCGCGAGCATGAACTCAACGATAAAGTTGTACTAAGGCCGTAAAGGAGCAGGTACTAATGTTTTAGGATGACTATGATTACGCGTTAGTTGGGTTGCCTTTCTCCAAAGTAAAATAAGGGGCTGGTGAACCACTCTGTATATACAGTATATGAGGAATCGTATGGCGAAAGGAATATAACAGCGACTTCTCATATTCAAGATGGAAGCCGGGCGTCATATTAAAACGTATTAGCGAATCACTCAGAATGTAATTGCGCAATGAAAACGAACTTGAATAAGAAAATAGTACCATAGGCCTATAAGGGACAAGGCTGAAATGAACCATAAAAATATCGCACCAATTATAATCCCTGGCGGCCATCTTGAAATGTAGAATATGATAATGAATAACACAAGAGTATTTTAAGATACAACAGCGAAAATCAGCAGTAATGTCGAACGTTGTATGTGGCTTCCTATGACCAAGTCAAAAGAACGGCGACTCCATACTGTGCCCGTTTAGACCGGAGCCCGCACGACCACATATGCATTTTACCAAGAATCAGTCAGCACGAGAGCAAAATATCCCGGGGCGCCAGATGGGTTAAAGCTAATCGCAAAAAAAAACGACATCAAAATAATAAAAAAAAATGCTTTACTGATTTTTGGCTCAATGCAACAATAAGGATAGAAGGAGATTCACCTGGGCATAACACAACATGTAAAATTATCTCATTTTATTCTAAATTTTAAAATTGACTGCAAAATGATGCTCGAGGTAACATCATTCCAGTGCGACGGCACACACTACTATTTACACAATGTACAGAAATTTTCCATCACATTGAACAATTGTCCTTGGAGACACAAGTCTGATTATCAGTCCTGTAGACTGTGTTCCAAAATTATATCAATTATTTACGATGAAATCCAGTTCAATTTTAATTGTCTTTGCTGGAAATATTGTAGTTCACTGGTTGAATTTCTAACATGATATTAACACTCGTAGAAATTCTCACTGTTTATAATTGTTTATAGAATTTTTTAACTTCCACTTATTTTTCCAGTTTCAAAAATATTGTCAAAAATATTATCTTTGACCCAACACTAATTATGTACACATATTAATAACAACATCTGAAAAGTATTTGACCCTTGGGCATAGCATCGAAGAACTGTGCGAAGCACAACAAAATTTATTATTCTTCCAAAATTAAACATTTCGAGAAGTGACTCGATTATGAACTTCAAATTCCAAAGAAATATGATTTCTGAATCATCATCTTGATCATAAAAAATTGTTGAACCATTCAACTATTCGATTTTCCACTTGGAATTATTATTAAGAAAAATATTTATATTTGTTGCTATTTTAGTAACTTTCACAACTTGCAATTCTTGAACAGAATGCGGAAATAAGAATTGTAGCTTTATAATAAATTCATTTAGTTCATGACAATAGGATTGAAAACATCCTTTAAGTAATTCGTGGATACAGAATTATTATTTTTTTTAAATTGGCAGAGGCCCATTCAATTATTTGTGTAAGAACACAATATCCCAACAACAACGGCAAAGGTCTTCCTCTGAAGAAGAATAAAATTTTATCATGACAAAACCGGGTTCTAGCAAATCCAAAGTATTAATGGAATACGTAAACAAGTTTGAAATTATTACGGATGGTTTGGTCATTCATTCGACGAAATGTGCGGTTCCAATACTCCTCCTATAAACCTGAGCCATCGAACCTGCTATTTGATTGATGCTCAAAAAAAAACTTCCTCATTCCTGTGACTTAAACATGCGCACCTGGGAATGGCATTTCAACTACTCCACACACATAAATTTTCTTCCCAAAATGTATACAATAAATCAAGCCTCTGCTTGTTATCAAAACTGGAAGATCTATAAACTTACAAGTTTATTGTATTTTACCATTCAGTTCAAACCGTGAAGTTACCACACTTGTGATATTCTCTATTTCACTTTCGAATGTGTGCCTACGTCATGATTTTATATAAACACAAAAAAAATCCTAATTGATACAAATATCATTGGCTTCCTGTTTCATGCCTTTCCGTGTTATATGAAAAATATACTTTGCTCAATGCAAATGTTAACTGTTCAACCAGAACTATAATGTTGGTGGAATACGGGCTTGCGCTATCCACTAGCTTTCGGAAAATCGCCTGTTCCAAACTAGGAATTACTAAACTAATCCTTAAGCTCTCTCTCAACGAATGTGATTATTAGAAAATGTGAGATCCAATAATTATTTAGAAAAATTATGAAAATTATTATTATTATTATTATTAGATTATTATTGTTATTATTTCCTTAAATATGTTTAATTATTATTTCCTTGTGTGAAAAAACACATGTTCGACTCTTCGAATATGGACAAAATATCCATTCCTCAACAAAAATAAATATTAACTTCTACAGTTATACCGGCTGATTACCGTGATTCTCAAACAAAATGAACATTCAAATAAATGCTCGGTATGCTCGGTCATCGATCCTAAACTGTTCTGAGTGCTGAAAATACTCAGAATAACCCTAATGTGTCTTGCGTAAATCAATGCAAGATTTAAATATGAAGAAAAATAAATGTGTTGGTCATCTGCAGAAAATGAGTTTGTTCCAATTAGCTAGGGATAATATAAAAGTCAAATGTGGCTTACATTTCTCGTTGGTCTTGAAGCGTAGTGAACCTGGTCTGTACCAGATTTATCCAGATACATGCCCTATTGGACACGAACGTCTAATCCTTGTATCGGCCGCCATTATATACCCACAATCTGTCTAGCACGACATAGTGGAAATATTTCTTGAAGTTTGAAGTAACTGCTGATCCATTTTAATATTGACTTTAATTAAATCCATAGCAGTTCGCTTAAATGGGGTCAGATCCAAATGATCTCTTCTCAAAAGCGTCAGTTGTAACATAACTCACGGTAATCTTTTCAGTACAGGAAAACACTGATAGTCTAAAACAATCAACGGCTGTTCTGAAGATCGTTCCCTGGACATGGCTTCACACCATCTATCATGCGCGAAGCAACATATAGATTCCCTTTGTCGGCTAATGAACAACACCGTGATAGACTGGCCTTCAATATACTGAAAAATCTGAGTGGTTATTTAGTTACAATTTGTGAAACTGACAAGTTGGATTAAAATATCCAAGTATTGAATTATTGTTACTGGACTGTGACAGAATTATATCTAGACAAAGTCTAGCATATGTCCATATAGAAACAAAGTGTTTCACCAATGTCCGTAGAAAATAACAATCACCTTAGTAATTCCCTCTACCGGAAACTTACTACGTTCCCCACGTATCGTAGCAGTTTTGTGACTATCACAATTCAAAGATATCTTCTGCGTAGATTCGGCAACCATGTGCCTTGGCTCGACGTAGCAGCAGCACCTTGTCCTACAAGAGCTTGGTTTGAAGTGAGCTCCTTATGCTTGGGCCGAGCGGCTTTTATACAAAACGGTCCGCTCCACGCTGGATCACGCTAAAATCTGTAAATCCTCATATCTCCGGTGTGTCTGGTCTGATTCACTTGAGACTAAGTGCATCCTCTTTCATTTGGCCGTGCCAGTAATCTGATCCAAGTATCAAGTCTCTACTCCATGGCTAAGTATTTAATCACCGAATAGTCTCGACCTCTGCTACTATTTGCCACGTCACTTAACATCTTCTTGGCTGCATAAAGTTTCCATTTCAATCTAGAAGGAAAGGAGCGTGATATTCAAATATCTCAACTTTCAAAAGCGTCTGTAGCCTTTCCCTTGATACCTAGGTGTCTGAATCTTGGAATACCCATTCCTAGAATTGGGCATATCCACCCCACATCTAGCAAAAATATAAAAATTGATTTTTTTTTATTTTTCCTATCTACTCATTAAATCATCTGGTTCTTGAATAATAAATCTTCAAATTCGCTGCATTATAAATTCCCACGGTTTTACCAGTTCGTGTATTGGCGATTTTATAGCCTCCATTGTTGTTTACTTCCACAACACGATAGGGTCCATCGTAAAGGCTTGCAAACTTCGAGTACACTCGATTTTGCACGTCGGAGGGTGTAGGTTTTTTTACTAAAACAAGAGTTCCTACGCGCAAGGGTCTGCGAAAACGCTTTCCTCTCATTCTGCGCTCTCTTTTCTCAGATTGGCTCCTCAACTTGTCTAAAGCTGGAGTCTCCCTCCTCTGACGACTAGGTTCAATCTCGGGTGGAATAGAGATGATTCGATCCCATAGTCTTGTTGATTTAATTCCATGATGAAGCAACATGGGAATCTGTCCAGTACTCTCATGTATCGTAGAGTTGATGGATTCGGATGCTAAAGAGAGAACATCCATCCATTTCCAATGCTCATTTGGACAATAGAGGCGGCAAAATTTAGATATTTCAGCCATCACGCGTTCTGCTGGATTGCTTTCAGGATGTCTGATAGAACAAAGCAATTGTCTAATCCCAAGATTATTCATGACGGCCCTGAATTCTAAAGATGTAAATTGGGGTCCGTGATCTGATAAAAGGAATTCCGGTTTGCCTGCTTCCGGAATTACGCTGTCTCTAAATCTCTTCGCACAATATTTTGCGTTTGCCTTCTGAATTGGGTGTAACATAGTGTATTTGCAGAAAACATCTATGGTCACCAGAATATATCGGTTACCTCTTTTAGACTTTGGGAGAGGACCATAAAGATCAGTCGCAAAGATTTCACAAAGCTTAGAAGGATTAATAGGCCTTGGTAATTCTCTCAAAAATTTAGAATTATATTTACTCCTTTGGCATAAGTCGCACTCCCGAATAGTGTTCCTGACAGTTTGTCGCATTCGCTCCCATGAAAATTTCTCTTGTATCAAGTTGACTGTCTTATCTACTCCAGCATGACCTGCAATTCGATGCGCCATCCAAATAATGGGTGTTTGCATTCGTGGAGGTACCACTACCCTCAGCTTCGCATGGTCGGTGTCTGCAAACCTGTAGACTAGACCATCTAACATCAAATAATCTCTTGAAATTCTTTCAATTTCCGCAAAATCATCGTCATTGGGATCCATATCTCCCTGTAGAAAAAGAAAAATGTTTCTAAGACGTCGGTCTCTCCTCGGGGATAAATGTAACAATCTTAACCTTCTCAAGGTATCCTCATCCTCATGCGTCAGGTTAACTTGAAAAACCTTGGATGTAGACTCCACTGCTCTACTCAATAAATCGGCCCCAATGTTCAACTTTCCAGGAGTGTGTTCGATAACTAGGTTGAATTGTTGAATAAAAAGTGACCATCTAGTTATTCTATCACTGGCAAAGTTTGTTCTTAAGATAAACTCCAATGCATGGTGATCAGTCCTCACAATTTCTGAATGTCCAATTAACATTTTCTTCTAAGACTCCAACGCGAAGATTGCAGCAAGGGCTTCTAACTCTGTGGTGTAATAGTTCCTTTCTGATGGACGAAGTTTCTGCTTATGAAAGCCAGGTAATATCTCCTGTGGTCGTCAGCTTCTTGAAGAAGGATAGCTCCAATCCCTACGGTGGATGCATCGGATTCTATGATGAAATTCTTGGTGAAGTCAGGATACCCTAATTTCACACTGTTTACCAATAACCTCTTGGCATCTTGAAATGATTTTTCGCAATCTTCATTCCATTTCCATTTGTTTCCCTTTTTTCAATAATTCCTGCAAGGGAGCAACTGTCTTGGTGAAGCTTGGACAATGCCCTGCAAAGAATTGGCATGTTCCGAGAAAACTGCGGACATTCTTCACCCTAGTAGGTCTAGGGAAATTCGCAATCGCTTGTATCTTTGTCTCATTGGGACGGTATCCTTCACCATCTAAAATATGGTCCAAAAATTTTATTTCCTTCTGAAAGAACTGACAATTTCGAAGGTTTACTTTAAAGTTCGCTTTTCTTAAATCTGCGAATAACATCTGAAGATGTATCAAATGTTCCTCCTTAGTCTCAGATGCGATTAGGATATCGTCTATGTAACGAATCGCTATATCTGTTACCTCAGGACTCAAATTTTGTTCCAGTGCTCTGATCAAAACAGATCCAGATGTTTTGATCCCAAATGGTAGACGGCGGAATACATATGTCTGTTGGTCAAACATAAACCCTGTAAACTTTTTGGAATCTTCACTAAGCCTAATGTGGTGGTAGGACGAAGTTAGATCAATGTTAGAGAACCAGATCTTGCCCTGGAATTTTCTTAACAGTTCCCTAATGATTGGTGGTCTGTCATACTCTGGCAGTAATCTTGAATTCAAATTTCGCGCGTCTAAACACAGTCTCAGACTTCCATCCGGCTTAGACACTACTGCTAATGGATTGACATAAGAGGTAGTGTACTTTTCAATCACATTGTTACCTTCCATCTCTTTGATAAGCACTTTTACCTTTTCTCGGTGCTTTTCCGCTACCGGATACAATTTAGCATGGAAAGGTGCATCATCAGTTACACGAATTCGATATTCAAAATCTTTAACTTCACCAGGTTTAATATCAAAAATATCATGGTACTCTTCCAAAATTTTCCCTAGCTCTGGGGACCCCTTCTCAGAATAGACTTCTTTTCCTTCAGCTTCCCGAAAAATCAGAGACCATTGAGCGTCTCCCTCGATGTCTTCCTCTTCCTTTCTCTCGAAGTTTATCTCTTCGGTATACTGGAATCTGACCGTCTCTGTCTTCATGTCTATCACGGCTCGATATTTCTGGATGAAATCCGCTCCCAAGATCATGTCAAAAGCCATGTCCTTCATTACTACAAACACATGTCGGAAATCATGTCCTCCAATAGTAACACATAAGTATAATTGTGTTTTACACAGCGATATTTTGTTGGGTATTAATCCTTGGATTTTAATTCCTGATACTGGAATCTCTTCTAAATTCTCTTTGAGCTTCCACAGACTATAAAGCTTCTCGCTCACAAGACAAAGCATAGCCCCAGTATCAATTAAAGTATCGACAGGCATGCCGAATACTTCGCATGATATGATTGGCAGTTTAATTCTTGTACCCATTTC
This sequence comes from Meconema thalassinum, assembly GCA_946902985.2. Taxonomy (NCBI): domain Eukaryota; kingdom Metazoa; phylum Arthropoda; class Insecta; order Orthoptera; family Tettigoniidae; genus Meconema; species Meconema thalassinum. The sequence continues at coordinate 205,637,525 of OX336389.2, read as the reverse complement.
TTTCCGTTCGTCATTATGTTGAATTAAGTCATCATCCTCTGTTTGCCATTTAATAATCCTGGAAGTGAAAATGTTTAAAATTCGATCTCCTACTGTGAATTCGAAGTTGTTTTTTTTCATTCCCCCGGGATTGCTGTGTTCCCGATGGACCTGGTTCATTGGACTTCTGTTCCAAGAACTGCGAGTTTTCTTGGTGTCTTTCTTCCAAGATCTTCCTCGTCACCTTATTGAACTCTTCATTGGACTGACGAGTTTTCTCATTCCCTCTGTTATTGTAGTTATTGTTTCTACCGTAGTACCTTCTTTCCTGATATCTTCCTTGATTATTCCTTGGCTCTCTCCATCGATTGTCATATCGATATCCACCCTTTAGTCTCTCATAAGGCTTGTAACTGTATCTATTAGTGTTCTGATTCCATCCTCTTTTATCAGGCTCTTCCCTCGGCGTTTTCTCTTCTCGCCCCTCTCGAATCTCTCGAGGTGTTTAGGAATAACTGTCGGCCATAACAGTGTACACAGCGTTGCCATTCTTTCCTCCCTTCTGATGGAAGAATTGAGCGTTCGTGTGATCAAGTTTCTGCAATACCTCGTCAAATTGCTCCATATTATAAATGTCAGCAGCCATCAAAGTTCTTTGGACTTCTGCTGGAAACTGACGTATTAATGCAGTAATTAATTCATTATCTGGCATCGGCGGATCTAAATGTTGAAGTTTAGAAAGCTGTCCAGAAAAGTACGAAGAGTATCCAGTAGGTTGTGACGTCGAAAATCTCTTCGAATATAATTCTGCTCTGACTTGCTGTTGGGTTTCCGGGGACCAAAACTTTTTCAATAACCCACGGGAAAACTCCTCAAAATTGGTGAGAGTGGACCTGAATGCTCTAAACCAGAGAAGTGCGGGCCCTTCCAAAAATTTCCCTATCACTCGGATTTGTCTTTCCTTAGGGATTTTGGAATCTTTAAGGTAATCACCTGATTCTCTCAAGAATTCTACGGGTGTCACAGAATCTCGCCCTGAAAATGTAGAAGGCTTATCCTCCACATTCTTGAATACAGTTATGGGGTTGGATTGAAATACTGTCCTGGCCTCATCCTGTCTTTGACTATCATTTCCTCTAGCTGCTCCTAGGTTTACCTGTATCTGTTCTTCTCCTCTTATACTTGGCATTTTCAACAGATGGTCAGCCTGTTTCTCGTCCTTAACTTGGGTTTTCATAGCCTCAATTGCCTTATGGTTTTCTTCGGCCTTTTTTCTAATTCCTTCAGTTTCCTTCTTTATTTCTTCTGTTTCCTTATAATTCTCCTTGACATCAGTGGATATCTGGTTCATAACAGCCTCGTGACTCTTCAATGACCCTGTCATATCTGATATGTCCTTCTGAGTCGCTTGAATATCTTTAGAAATTACTTGAATATGGGATGACAAAGATTCTCTAATCTCCTTGACTCCATCTTGGTTCTCCAGCTTGAGTGTGTTTTTAATCTCATCGATAACTGTGGTTTTAATTTCAGTTTGTAATTCATTAATCACACCTTCTCTTATTTCTCCCACTACGAGTTCTTTGAATTGGTCTGTCAAACGTTGAACAACTAGAGTTGCCATCTCATTGCTCTCTTTCTTCACTCTGACTTCTAGGTTGACCATGTCTTCACCAACTTTTCTAAGACCACTTTCTATCCTATCAGCTAAGCTTTGGGATCTTAGATCGGCATCGCGAAATTTATCGTCCATTAAACTTGCGTTAGTAGCTAATGAAGTTTCGAGCTCATGTGTTTTTTCGCATAATTTAGTCATTTTACCCTCAAGTGACATTTTCAAGATTTCGGAATTCTCTTTAAATTTATTTTCCATAGAATTAAATTTACTATTTAAACTATCTTTTAAGTTATCTTTTAACCTGCTTTCTAACATATCGGAATTTTCTTTAAGTTTCTTTTCCAAAGCCTCTGTATTTTCTTTCATGATGGCTGTTACGCGCAGTCCAGCTTCTTTGGAACTCTCTTCCAAACTCCTCATCATCCTCATCATCTATTCCATAATTTTCAGTATTGGTCAAAACTTAGGGGTATACATGGTGGCAGACACAAGATTATAACTAGAACAAGAAACATGAATAGCTAATTGGAACACTCTAATAAAATGAGATTTGTCCTAATGTCAACGCGATGGGAAAAAAACTTCTCTACTTTTACGAATTAAATTTACCACAATATCACAAGAAAAATATGCAAGTCCTCAAATATCCTCCACCTGGATTCTACTAATGCGTATGTCCAGTCATCGAACGTTTACTACTGAATTTACTTGACGCCCTAATGGTTAAGCCATTATCAAAATAATCAAACCCATTCTAATTATGAACCCAGTTAATTTTTAATTTTCCCCACTAATTGGGTTTCCTACTAATTTATTCATCCAAACCAGACATCTCTCAACTCCCAAAATATCTATAAAAAAATTATCACAATTTAAATCGGCATGCGATTGACCGTGTCTAACTCGGGCCCCTCGTTCGAAGCCATTTTCTCTCTCTATCGTATTTTATGTGCCCGTTTAGACCGGAGTCCGCACGACCACATATGCATTTTACCAAGAATCAGTCAGCACGAGAGTCAAAATATCCCGGGGCGCCAGATGGGTTAAAGCTAATCGCAAAATAACGACATCAAAATAATAAAAAATGCTTTACTGATTTTTGGCTCAATGCAACAATAAGGATAGAAGGAGATTCACCTGGGCATAACACAACATGTAAAATTATCTCATTTTATTCTAAATTTTAAAATTGACTGCAAAATGATGCTCGAGGTAACATCATTCCAGTGCGACGGCACACACTACTATTTACACAATGTACAGAAATTTTCCATCACATTGAACAATTGTCCTTGGAGACACAAGTCTGATTATCAGTCCTGTAGACTGTGTTCCAAAATTATATCAATTATTTACGATGAAATCCAGTTCAATTTTAATTGTCTTTACTGGAAATATTGTAGTTCACTGGTTGAATTTCTAACATGATATTAACACTCGTAGAAATTCTCACTGTTTATAATTGTTTATAGAATTTTTTAACTTCCACTTATTTTTCCAGTTTCAAAAATATTGTCAAAAATATTATCTTTGACCCAACACTAATTATGTACACATATTAATAACAACATCTGAAAAGTATTTGACCCTTGGGCATAGCATCGAAGAACTGTGCGAAGCACAACAAAATTTATTATTCTTCCAAAATTAAACATTTCGAGAAGTGACTCGATTATGAACTTCAAATTCCAAAGAAATATGATTTCTGAATCATCAGCTTGATCATAAAAAATTGTTGAACCATTCAACTATTCGATTTTCCACTTGGAATTATTATTAAGAAAAATATTTATATTTGTTGCTATTTTAGTAACTTTCACAACTTGCAATTCTTGAACAGAATGCGGAAATAAGAATTGTAGCTTTATAATAAATTCATTTAGTTCATGACAATAGGATTGAAAACATCCTTTAAGTAATTCGTGGATACAGAATTATTATTTTTTTTAAATTGGCAGTGGCCCATTCAATTATTTGTGTAAGAACACAATATCCCAACAACAACGGCAAAGGTCTTCCTCTGAAGAAGAATAAAATTTTATCATGACAAAACCGGGTTCTAGCAAATCCAAAGTATTAATGGAATACGTAAACAAGTTTGAAATTATTACTGATGGTTTGGTCATTCATTCGACGAAATGTGTGGTTCCAATACTCCTCCTATAAACCTGAGCCATCGAACCTGCTATTTGATTGATGCTAAAAAAAAACTCCTCATTCCTGCGACTTACACATGCGCACCTGGGAATGGCATTTCAACTACTCCACACACATAAATTTTCTTCCCAAAATGTATACAATAAATCAAGCCTCTGCTTGTTATCAAAACTGGAAGATCTATAAACTTACAAGTTTATTGTATTTTACCATTCAGTTCAAACCGTGAAGTTACCACACTTGTGATATTCTCTATTTCACTTTCGAATGTGTGCCTACGTCATGATTTTATATAAACACAAAAAAAATCCTAATTGATACAAATATCATTGGCTTCCTGTTTCATGCCTTTCCGTGTTATCTGAAAAATATACTTTGCTCAATGCAAATATTAACTGTTCAACCAGAACTATTATGTTGGTGGAATACGGGCTTGCGCTATCCACTAGCTCTCGGAAAATCACCTGTTCCAAACTAGGAATGACTAAACTAATCCTTAAGCTCTCTCTCAACGAATGTGATTATTAGAAAATGTAAGATCCAATAATTATTTAGAAAAATTATGAAAATTATTATTATTATTATTAGATTATTATTGTTATTAATTCCTTAAATATGTTTAATTATTATTTCCTTATGTGAAAAAAAAAACATGTTCGACTCTTCGAATATGGACAAAATATCCCTTCCTCAACAAAAATAAATATTAACTTCTACAGTTATACCGGCTGATTACCGTGATTCTCAAACAAAATGAACATTCAAATAAATGCTCGGTATGCTCGGTCATCGATCCTAAACTGTTCTGAGTGCTGAAAATACTCAGAATAACCCTAATGTGTCTTGCGTAAATCAATGCAAGATTTAAATACGAAGAAAAATAAATGTGTTGGTCATCTGCAGAAAATGAGTTTGTTCCAATTAGCTAGGCATAATATAAAAGTCAAATGTGGCTTACATTTCTCGTTGGTCTTGAAGCGTAGTGAACCTGGTCTGTACCAGATTTATCCAGATACATGCCCTATTGGACACGCGCGTCTAATCCTTGTATCGGCCGCCATTATATACCCACAATCTGTCTAGCACGACATAGTGGAAATATTTCTTGAAGTTTGAAGTAACTGCTGATCCATTTTAACATTGACTTTAATTAAATCCATAGCAGTTCGCTTAAATGGGGTCAGATCCAAATGATCTCTTCTCAAAAGCGTCAGTTGTAACATAACTCACGGTAATCTTTTCAGTACAGGAAAACACTGATAGTCTAAAACAATCAACGGCTGTTCTGAAGATCGTTCCCTGGGCATGGCTTCACACCATCTATCATGCGCGAAGCAACATATAGTTTCCCTTTGTCGGCTAATGAACAGCACCGTGATAGACTGGCCTTCAATATACTGAAAGATCTGAGTGGTTATTTAGTTACAATTTGTGAAACTGACAAGTTGGATTAAAATATCCAAGTATTGAATTATTGTTAATGGACTGTGACAGAATAATATCTAGACAAAGTCTAGCATATGTCCATATAGAAACAGTGTTTCACCAATGTCCGTAGAAAATAACAATCACCTTAGTGATTCCCTCTACCGGAAACTTACTACGTTCCCCACGTATCGTAGCACTTTTGTGACTATCACAATTCAAAGATATCTTCTGCGTAGATTCTGCAACCATGTGCCTTGGCTCGACATAGCAACAGCACCTTGTCCTACAAGAGCTTGGTTTGAAGTGAGCTCCTTATGCTTGGGCCGAGCGGCTTTTATACAAAACGGTCCGCTCCACGCTGGATCATGCTGAAATCTGTAAATCCTCATATATCCGGTGTCTCTGGTCTGATTCACTTGAGACTAAGTGCATCCTCTTTCATTTGGCCGTGCCAGTAATCTGATCCAAGTATCAAGTCTCTACTCCATGGCTAAGTATTTAATCACCAAATAGTCTCGACCTCTGCTACTATTTGCCACGTCACTTAACATCTTCTTGGCTGCATAAAGCTTCCATTTCAATCTAGAAGGAAAGGAGCGCGATATTCAAATATCTCAACTTTCAATAGCGTCTGTAGCCTTTCCCTTGATACCTAGGTGTCTGAATCTTGGAATACCCATTCCTAGAATTGGGCATATCCACCCCACACCTAGCAAAAAATAAAAATTGAATTTTTTTATTTTTCCTATCTACTCATTAAATCATCTGGTTCTTGAATAATAAATCTTCAAATTCGCTGCATTATAAATTCCCACGGTTTTACCAGTTCGTGTATTGGCGATTTTATAGCCTCCATTGTTGTTTACTTCCACAACACGATAGGGTCCATCGTAAAGGCTTGGAAACTTCGAGTACACTCGATTTTGAACGTCGGAGGGTGTAGGTTTTTTACTAAAACAAGAGTTCCTACGCGCAAGGGTCTACGAAAACGCTTTCCTCTCATTCTGCGCTATCTTTTCTCAGCTTGGCTCCTCAACTTGTCTAAAGCTAGAGTCTCCCTCCTCTGACGACTAGGTTCAATCTCGGGTGGAATAGAGATGATTCGATCCCATAGTCTTGTTGGTTTAACTCCATGATGAAGCAACATGGGAATCTGTCCAGTACTCTCATGTATCGTAGAGTTGATGGATTCGGATGCTAAAGAGAGAACATCCATCCATTTCCAATGCTCATTTGGACAATAGAGGCGGCAAAATTTAGATATTTCAGCCATCACGCGTTCTGCTGGATTGCTTTCAGGATGTCTGATAGAACAAAGCAATTGTCTAATCCCAAGATTATTCATGACGGCCCTGAATTCTAAAGATGTAAATTGGGGTCCGTGATCTGATAAAAGAATTCCGGTTTGCCTGCTTCCGGAATTACGCTGTCTCTAAATCTCTTCGCACAATATTTTGCGTTTGCCTTCTGAATTGGATGTAACATAGTGTATTTGCTGAAAATATCTATGGTCACCAGAATATATCGGTTACCTCTTTTAGACTTTGGGAGAGGACCATAAAGATCAGTCGCAAAGATTTCACAAAGCTTAGAAGGATTAATAGGCCTTGGTAATTCTCTCAAAAATTTAGAATTATATTTACTCCTTTGGCATAAGTCGCACTCCCGAATAGTGTTCCTGACAGTTTGTCGCATTCGCTCCCATGAAAATTTCTCTTGTATCAAGTTGACTGTCTTATCTACTCCAGCATGACCTTCAATTCGATGCGCCATCCAAATAATGGGTGTTTGCATTCGTGGAGGTACCACTACCCTCAGCTTCGCATGGTCGGGGTCTGCAAACCTGTAGACTATACCATCTAACATCAAATAATCTCTTGAAATTCTTTCAGTTTCCACAAAATCATCGTCATTGGGATCCATATCTCCCTGTAGAAAACGAAAAATGTTTCTAAGACGTCGGTCTCTCCTCTGGGATAAATGTAACAATCTTAACCTTCTTAAGGTATCCTCATCCTCATGCGTCAGGTTAACGTGAAAAACCTTGGATGTAGACTCCACTGCTCTACTCAATAAATCGGCCCCAATGTTCAACTCTCCAGGAGTGTGTTCGATAACTAGGTTGAATTGTTGAATAAAAAGTGACCATCTAGTTATTCTTTCACTGGCAAAGTTTGTTCTTAAGATAAACTCCAATGCATGGTGATCATTCCTCACAAATTCTGAATGTCCAATTAACATTTTCTTCCAAGACTCCAACGCGAAGATTACAGCAAGGGCTTCTAACTCTGTGGTGTAATAGTTCCTTTCTGATGGACGAAGCTTCCTGCTTATGAAAGCCGGGTAATAACCCCTGTGATCGTCATCTTCTTGAAGAAGGATAGCTCCAATCCCTACGGTGGATGCATCGAATTCTATGATGAAATTCTTGGTGAAGTCAGGATACCCTAATTTCACACTGTTTACCAATAACCTCTTGGCATCTTGAAATGATTTTTCGCAATCTTCATTCCATTTCCATTTGTTTCCCTTTTTTTAATAATTCCTGCAAGGGAGCAACTGTCTTGGTGAAGCTTGGACAATGCCCTGCAAAGAATTGGCATGTTCCGAGAAAACTGCGGACATTCTTCACCCTAGTAGGTCTAGGGAAATTCGCAATCGCTTGTATCTTTGTCTCATTGGGACGGTATCCTTCACCATCTAAAATATGGCCCAAAAATTTTATTTCCTTCTGAAAGAACTGACATTTTCGAAGGTTTACTTTCAAGTTCGCTTTTCTTAAATCTGCGAATAACATCTGAAGATGTATCAAATGTTCCTCCTTAGCCTCAGATGCGATTAGGATATCGTCTATGTAACGAATCGCTATCTCTTTTACTTCAGGACTCAAATTTTGTTCCAGTGCTCTGATCAAAACAGATCCAGATGTTTTGATCCCAAATGGTAGACGGCGGAATACATATGTCTGTTGGTCAAACATAAACCCTGTAAACTTTTTGGAATCTTCACTAAGCCTAATGTGGTGGTAGGACGAAGTTAGATCAATGTTAGAGAACCAGATCTTGCCCTGGAATTTTCTTAACAGTTCCCTAATGATTGGTGGTCTGTCATACTCTGGCAGTAATCTTGGATTCAAATTTCGCGCGTCTAAACACAGTCTCAGACTTCCATCCGGCTTAGACACTACTGCTAATGGATTGACATAAGAGGTAGTGTACTTTTCAATCACATTGTTACCTTCCATCTCTTTGATCAGCACTTTTACCTTCTCTCGATACTTTTCCGCTACCGGATACAATTTAGCATGGAAAGGTGCATCATCAGTTACACGAATTCGATATTCAAAATCTTTAACTTCACCAGGTTTAATATCAAAAATATCATGGTACTCTTCCAAAATTTTCCCTAGCTCTGGGGACCCCTTCTCAGTATAGACTTCTTTTCCTTCAGCTTCCCGAAAAATCAGAGACCATTGAGCGTCTCCCTCGATGTCTTCCTCTTCCTTTCCCTCGAAGTTTATCTCTTCGGTATACTGGAATCTGACCGCCTCTGTCTTCATGTCTATCACGGCTCGATATTTCTGGATGAAATCCGCTCCCAAGATCATGTCAAAAGCCATGTCCTTCATTACTACAAACACATGTCGGAAATCATGTCCACCAATAGTAACACATAAGTATAATTGTTTTACACAGCGATATTTTGTTGGGTATTATTCCTTGGATTTTAATTCCTGATACTGGAATCTCTTCTAAATTCTCTTTGAGCTTCCACACACTATAAAGCTTCTCGCTCACAAGACAAAGCATAGCCCCAGTATCAATTAAAGTATCTACAGGCATGCCGAATACTTCGCATGATATGATTGGCAGTTTAATTCTTGTACCCATTTCTTTCCGTTCGTCATTATGTTGAATTAAGTCATCATCCTCTGTTTGCCATTTAATAATCCTGGAAGTGAAAATGTTTAAAATTCGATCTCCTACTGTGAATTCGAAGTTTTTTTTTCATTCCCCCGGGATTGCTGTGTTCCCGATGGACCTGGTTCATTGGACTTCTGTTCCTAGAACTGCGAGTTTTCTTGGTGTCTTTCTTCCAAGATCTTCCTCGTCTCCTTATTGAACTCTTCATTGGACTGACGAGTGTTCTCATTCCCACTGTTATTGTAGTTATTGTTTCTACCGTAGTACCTTCTTTCCTGGTATCTTCCTTGATTATTCCTTGGCTCTCTCCATCGATTGTCATATCGATATCCACCCTTTAGTCTCTCATAAGGCTTGTAACTGTATCTATTAGTGTTCTGATTCCATCCTCTTTTATCAGGCTCTTCCCTCGGCGTTTTCTCTTCTCGCCCCTCTCGAATCTCTCGAGGTGTTTGGGAATAACTGTCGGCCATAACAGTGTACACAGCGTTGCCATTCTTTCCTCCCTTCTGATGGAAGAATTGAGCGTTCGTGTGATCAAGTTTCTGCAATACCTCGTCAAATTGCTCCATATTATAAATGTCAGCAGCGATCAAAGTTCTTTGGACTTCTGCTGGAAACTGACGTATTAATGCAGTAATTAATTCATTATCTGGCATCGGCGGATCTAAATGTTGAAGTTTAGAAAGCTGTCCAGAAAAGTACGAAGAGTATCCAGTAGGTTGTGACGTCGAAAATCTCTTCGAATATAATTCTGCTCTGACTTGCTGTTGGGTTTCCGGGGACCAAAACTTTTTCAATAACCCACGGGAAAACTCCTCAAAATTGGTGAGAGTGGACCTGAATGCACTAAACCAGAGAAGTGCGGGCCCTTCCAAAAATTTCCCTATCACTCGGATTTGTCTTTCCTTAGGGATTTTGGAATCTTTAAGGTAATCACCTGATTCTCTCAAGAATTCTACGGGTGTCACAGAATCTCGCCCTGAAAATTTAGAAGGCTTATCCTCCACATTCTTGAATACAGTTATGGGGTTGGATTGAAATACTGTCCTGGCCTCATCCTGTCTTTGACTATCATTTCCTCTAGCTGCTCCTAGGTTTACCTGTATCTGTTCTTCTCCTCTTATACTTGGCATTTTCAACAGATGGTCAGCCTGTTTCTCGTCCTTAACTTGGGTTTTCATAGCCTCAATTGCCTTATGGTTTTCTTCGGCCTTTTTTCTAATTCCTTCAGTTTCCTTCTTTATTTCTTCTGTTTCCTTATAATTCTCCTTGACATCAGTGGATATCTGGTTCATAACAGCCTCGTGACTCTTCAATGACCCTGTCATATCTGATATGTCCTTCTGAGTCGCTTGAATATCTTTGGAAATTACTTGAATATGGGATGACAAAGATTCTCTAATCTCCTTGACTCCATCTTGGTTCTCCAGCTTGAGTGTGTTTTTAATCTCATCGATAACTGTGGTTTTAATTTCAGTTTGTAATTCATTAATCACACCTTCTCTTATTTCTCCCACTACGAGTTCTTTGAATTGGTCTGTCAAACGTTGAACAACTAGAGTTGCCATCTCATTGCTCTCTTTCTTCACTCTGACTTCTAGGTTGACCATGTCTTCACCAACTTTCCTAAGACCACTTTCTATCCTATCAGCTAAGCTTTGGGATCTTAGATCGGCATCGCGAAATTTATCGTCCATTAAACTTGCGTTAGTAGCTAATGAAGTTTCGAGCTCATGTGTTTTTTCGCATAATTTAGTCATTTTACCCTCAAGTGACATTTTCAAGATTTCGGAATTCTCTTTAAATTTATTTTCCATAGAATTAAATTTACTATTTAAACTATCTTTTAAGTTATCTTTTAACCTGCTTTCTAACATATCGGAATTTTCTTTAAGTTTCTTTTCCAAAGCCTCTGTATTTTCTTTCATGATGGCTGCTACGCGCAGTCTAGCTTCTTTGGAACTCTCTTCCAAACTCCTCATCATCCTCATCATCTCTTCCATAATTTTCAGTATTAGTCAAAACTTAGGGGTATACATGGTGGCAGACACAAGATTATAACTAGAACAAGAAACATGAATAGCTAATTGGAACACTCTAATAAAATGAGATTTGTCCTAATGTCGACGCGATGGAAAAAAAACTTCTCTACTTTTACGAATTAAATTTACCACAATATCACAAGAAAAATATGCAAGTCCTCAAATATCCTCCACCTGGATTCTACTAATGCGTATGTAAAGTCATCGAACGTTTACTACTGAATTTACTTGACGCCCTAATGGTTAAGCCATTATCAAAATAATCAAACCCATTCTAATTATTAACCCAGTTAATTTTTTATTTTCCCCACTAATTGGGTTTCCTACTAATTTATTCATCCAAACCAGACATCTCTCAACTCCCAAAATATCTATAAAAAATTATCACAATTTAAATCGGCATGCGATTGACCGTGTCTAACTCGGTCCCCACGTTCGAAGCCATTTTCTCTCTCTAACTTATTTTATGTGCCCGTTTAGAACGGAGTCCGCACGACCACATATGCATTTTACCCAGAATCAGTCAGCACGAGAGTCAAAATATCCCGGGGCGCCAAATGGGTTAAAGCTAATCGCAAAAAAAAAAAAACGACATCAAAATAATAAAAAAAATGCTTTACTGATTTTTGGCTCAATGCAACAATAAGGATAGAAGGAGATTCACCTGGGCATAACACAACATGTAAAATTATCTCATTTTATTCTAAATTTTAAAATTGACTGCAAAATGATGCTCGAGGTAACATCATTCCAGTGCGACGGCACACACTACTATTTACACAATGTACAGAAATTTTCCAACACATTGAACAATTGTCCTTGGAGACACAAGTCTGATTATCAGTCCTGTAGACTGTGTTCCAAAATTATATCAATTATTTACGATGAAATCCAGTTCAAATTTAATTGTCTTTACTGGAAATATTGTAGTTCACTGGTTGAATTTCTAACATGATATTAACACTCGTAGAAGTTCTCACTGTTTATAATTGTTTATAGAATTTTATAACTTCCACTTATTTTTCCAGTTTCAAAATATTGTCAAAAATATTATCTTTGACCCAACACTAATTATGTACACATATTAATAACAACATCTGAAAAGTATTTGACCCTTGGGCATAGCATCGAAGAACTGTGCGAAGCACAACAAAATTTATTATTCTTCCAAAATTAAACATTTCGAGAAGTGACTCGATTATGAACTTCAAATTCCAAAGAAATATGATTTCTGAATCATCAGCTTGATCATAAAAAATTGTTGAACCATTCAACTATTCGATTTTCCACTTGGAATTATTATTAAGAAAAATATTTATATTTGTTGCTATTTTAGTAACTTTCACAACTTGCAATTCTTGAACAGAATGCGGAAATAAGAATTGTAGCTTTATAATAAATTCATTTAGTTCATGACAATAGGATTGAAAACATCCTTTAAGTAATTCGTGGATACAGAATTATTATTTTTTTTAAATTGGCAGTGGCCCATTCAATTATTTGTGTAAGAACACAATATCCCAACAACAACGGCAAAGGTCTTCCTCTGAAGAAGAATAAAATTTTATCATGACAAAGCCGGGTTCTAGCAAATCCAAAGTATTAATGGAATACGTAAACAAGTTTGAAATTATTACTGATGGTTTGGACATTCATTCGACGAAGTGTGTGGTTCCAATACTCCTCCTATAAACCTGAGCCATCGAACTTGCTATTTGATTGATGCTCAAAAAAACCTCCTCATTCCTGCGACTTAAACATGCGCACCTGGGAATGGCATTTCAACTACTCCACACTCATAAATTTTCTTCCCAAAATTTATACAATAAATCAAGCCTCTGCTTGTTATCAAAACTGGAAGATCTATAAACTTACAAGTTTATTTTATTTTACCATTCAGTTCAAACCGTGAAGTTACCACACTTGTGATATTCTCTATTTCACTTTCGAATGTGTGCCTACGTCATGATTTTATATAAACACGAAAAAAATCCTAATTGATACAAATATCATTGGCTTCCTGTTTCATGCCTTTCCGTGTTATCTGAAAAATATACTTTGCTCAATGCAAATATTAACTGTTCAACCAGAACTATTATGTTGGTGGAATACGGGCTTGCGCTATCCACTAGCTTTCGGAAAATCACCTGTTCCAAACTAGGAATGACTAAACTAATCCTTAAGCTCTCTCTCAACGAATGTGATTATTAGAAAATGTAAGATCCAATAATTATTTAGAAAAATTATGAAAATTATTATTATTATTATTAGATTATTACTGTTATTATTTCCTTAAATATGTTTAATTATTATTTCCTTATGTGAAAAAAAAAATATGTTCGACTCTTCGAATATGGACAAAATATCCATTCCTCAACAAAAATAAATATTAACTTCTACAGTTATACCGGCTGATTACCGTGATTCTCAAACAAAATGAACATTCAAATAAATGCTCGGTATGCTCGGTCATCGATCCTAAACTGTTCTGAGTGCTGAAAATACTCAGAATAACCCTAATGTGTCTTGCGTAAATCAATGCAAGATTTAAATATGAAGAAAAATAAATGTGTTGGTCATCTGCAGAAAATGAGTTTGTTCCAATTAGCTAGGCATAATATAAAAGTCAAATGTGTCTTACATTTCTCGTTGGTCTTGAAGCGTAGTGAACCTGGTCTGTACCAGATTTATCCAGATACATGCCCTATTGGACACGCACGTCTAATCCTTGTATCGGCCGCCATTATATACCCACAATCTGTCTAGCACGACATAGTGGAAATATTTCTTGAAGTTTGAAGTAACTGCTGATCCATTTTAATATTGACTTTAATTAAATCCATAGCAGTTCGCTTAAATGGGGTCAGATCCAAATGATCTCTTCTCAAAAGCGTCAGTTGTAACATAACTCACGGTAATCTTTTCAGTACAGGAAAACACTGATAGTCTAAAACAATCAACGGCTGTTCTGAAGATCGTTCCCTGGGCATGGCTTCACACCATCTATCATGCGCGAAGCAACATATAGTTTCCCTTTGTCGGCTAATGAACAACACCGTGATAGACTGGCCTTCAATATACTGAAAGATCTGAGTGGTTATTTAGTTACAATTTGTGAAACTGACAAGTTGGATTAAAATATCCAAGTATTGAATTATTGTTACTGGACTGTGACAGAATAATATCTAGACAAAGTCTAGCATATGTCCATATAGAAACAAAGTGTTTCACCAATGTCCGTAGAAAATAACAATCACCTTAGTGATTCCCTCTACCGGAAACTTACTACGTTCCCCACGTATCGTAGCACTTTTGTGACTATCACAATTCAAAGATATCTTCTGCGTAGATTCGGCAACCATGTGCCTTAGCTCGACGTAGCAGCAGCACCTTGTCCTACAAGAGCTTGATTTGAAGTGAGCTCCTTATGCTTGGGCCGAGCGGCTTTTATAAAAAACGGTCCGCTCCACGCTGGATCATGCTGAAATCTGTAAATCCTCATATCTCCTGTGTCTCTGGTCTGATTCACTTGAGACTAAGTGCATCCTCTTTCATTTGGCCGTGCCAGTAATCTGATCCAAGTATCAAGTCTCTACTCCATGGCTAAGTATTTAATCACCAAATAGTCTCGACCTCTGCTACTATTTGCCACGTCACTTAACATCTTCTTGGCTGCATAAAGTTTCCATTTCAATCTAGAAGGAAAGGAGCGCGATATTCAAATATCTCAACTTTCAAAAGCGGCTGTAGCCTTTCCCTTGATACCTAGGTGTCTGAATCTTGGAATACCCATTCCTAGAATTGGGCACAATACGTTCACGATGGCGGCTGGATGTATTGTTAAGACTTTAATACCATTAACTCATGATAATTATAATAGCACTATTTAACGCGAAATTTGGTGTTCGAGGAGTACTATACAAATGACCTTGCTACCATAAATCAGAGGGATATCACACTGAATATAGCGCGCACTATGTACAGTATTTTAGAGACTCGGTATCACAAATTACCATTAATGTAGAACCGTATATGAACTTTGTATGCCAAATGCAAAGGAACACCCCGGCCATATATTCAATATGGTGGTTGAGCATACTGTTGAAACTTCACCATTATTAACTGCGGATCCAATTACACAATTATCACGAAACGTTGTAAGAGGTGAGAAACAGATAAGATACCTCGCTTGCATTAGTCATAAGACTATCATACTGCATATACCACGCAGCCGCCATCTTGAATATATAAGACACAAATATCGGCAACCCACTATTTATTATACAGTACTACCCTACCAGGGAATTGTTACCGCTAGGCGTGGAGCGGGACTGTCATGTACACATTACGTCATCTCGCCTCGTTATGGCTGCAGCGAGCAGTTGCGGGGCAAGAGGGGAACGCATGTACAGTCATACAATGAGAACACACCGCACAGCGCACGACCCAGCACGAATCATGCACACAAATGACATGCGATGAGGTTCCATTGGCGACGACTGCACGTCTATCGCAGGCGTGTGGCTGTACGGAGCGCATTAGTTCCGGTTTCCGCCACCAGTAACAATTCGCTGGTAGGGTAGTAGTTACAGTGACGAAACGCACAAAATATGTAGTCTCACTTAAAAGGTTTTCTCTGTAGAAGATGCAAGATAAGCGACTCCATACATTCAAGAATGGACGTACGTTTCTAATTTTCCAGTCAATTTCTCTGGATTAAGTGGAATTACAACGAAACTTAGTAAACGGGGATCCATACATATGGTAGAACTCTTAATGTTCACCACAAGAACATTCACTTATATTCCTTGATAAGGGCATAGAGTTGTAACTATGTCCATATATTTAAGAGAAATTAGACTACATGTTCATTACTGAACACCTTGTTTTTCCTTCCGGCGGTGAAATTTTACTCTATGAAAACGACCTTGTCATTGAATTCTTTAGTTATGAGCAGCATCGTCAACTGCTTAAAACTCGCAACGCTGGCATGTGAGAGTTGGAAGGAAGCCTCGTGAGAAAAACTGGAACGAGAGCCACTCTCAGCCATCCTAGAAGTGGAACTCAGCGGTTTCTAACTTCAATCCTCGACCAGTACCGGAATGGTCCCAATAACAAGCACATTGCATACATTGTTGCTGTGTATATTTAAATTCATTTTTGGGGCTTGGGACATCGTGGTCATAGATCCCGTGTAGTTGGGTGTGTTTTGACGTGTCTGATAACCTATATTTATGTGACGAATGTAGTAGAGTGCGTAACTGAATAAGGCCAGGGATGAGATAGGTGCCCATGGACTTGAAGTAAGGTACTATTCCGGCAGTTGCCTGGAGGAGTGTGGAAAAAACGGGGAAAAGCACTCTTGATAGCCACTGTCAGCGCCGGTATTTGAACCTGCAATCAGCAGACTTTCTACAGCTGCCCTCGTGGTCGTGGTGCACAATAACGAGCCCGGCTACGCGGCTGGGTAAAGAATACATACTATCTCCGGATCAGTTCATGAAGCAGATTCCAGCCACACCCAAGTCCATGAATAACACCAACAAGTCTTACTCTACTATTTAATTTCATTACAAATAATTGTGTTGCTATTTCATTTTAGGGTCATCAGTTCCGTATACTAAATCAGTCTAATGGTCTGTGTTATTGTGGTGGTTTTAATTATATTTGTACTTTTAACTGGGGTTATAATTTGGAATGAAGTTGCCGTGACTTTAAGTTAGGTCCTTTTCCAGTATTTGCTTGACGTAGAAGTGGCAAACTACGATAAATCCCTTTTAGGGGGGGGGGGGGTGAGTGAGAGTCAAACCCACCTTGTTTTTAGTTATTCTCACAATACTGAGTGTGCCCCATTCCAGTCCACAGTCTAGAATTAAATTTTGTGGCAGAGCCGGGAAATTTAACCGAAGTCCACTTTGGCAGAAGTATCGATATGTACCCGTATACATAAGAAGGAGATGAATCTAATCCTACCCATGCT
Source organism: Meconema thalassinum (assembly GCA_946902985.2). Lineage (NCBI taxonomy): Eukaryota > Metazoa > Arthropoda > Insecta > Orthoptera > Tettigoniidae > Meconema > Meconema thalassinum. The sequence continues at coordinate 205,620,395 of OX336389.2, read as the reverse complement.
CATCTTCAATCTAATTTGCATAGTGATGTCGGATGGAAACTTATCCTACTTAAATCCCTTGGAGGGGAAATTCAATCGAAGTGTTTCAATTACGTACCCACTACAAGGGAACAGCTTCAAAGGGGAAGGAGGCGAATCTTGCAGAAGTCGTTAACACTCTATTACTTGCACTTGCTGCCTCAATGCCTGCGGGAACTACAGGGACTGTGAGACAAGTTTGCTACATAATATTGTATTTCGTTTCAAACCCTTCTGGTAGCATCCTCTCGCTCAAAGCATTGGATAACAATGACATACAGGTATTTTCAAATGTTAAACAAACTCTCTTTGACAATTCCATTTATTCCAAACGTACGTTGTAGAAATAAATGCATATCTGCACTGACACACTAGTGGATTCTATCTGTCTGACAATAAAGAATACATCCATAGAACTCAAAGTTTACTTCGCAAACTTTACAACAATAACTTATAATGAAATCTGATATCATCGAGGGAGTTTGCAGAATAAAAATACTATTATAGGGATATTTGCTGGTTTGCCGGCGCCGTAGTGTAGGATTAGCATGCTTTCCTCCTACCTAGGAGGCCCCGTTTCAATTTCGGGCTCTAACAGGGATTTAAGAACTAACGTGAGGGCTGAGCGGAATGTATTCAGCCTCGTGAAGACAATGATCCATAAAGCAGTGGCCCTGGTATAGAAAGCGAAAGATTTATGGCTAAGGGGACACATCATGCTGACTGCAAGTCAGTTTGCAATTTGCAAGCTATGCGCCTGAACAGCGGTTACTTTGTATGCCAATGCCAATGTACTCTAGAACCAAAAGGGGTATTGTGACCGTTTCACTATGACGTATCATATCGACGACCAAAGTATTTGAAGTTAACGCGCGGAACATATTGGACAGTTAGGAGCTGCCTGGGCGGGACAAGAACTGATATATCCGTATTATACTGCATAGGGTATGTCAACACAGTGATAGTTCGACATTTACATCTGGCACTCATGGTCAGCCAGTCACATAACTTTGTATTTGACAATTATTAGCAAACTTTGAACATCTTGATCAATCCAGACAATTATGATATTTCTCCACAAAACTATTGTTAATAATTAATGAAGCATGCAGATGGGAATCGCTTGTACATTCTAGGAACACTACTGTAATATAGATGGCACGTCTGGAAAGGTCAAGCTGGTAAAATGAAAGTGGGTTACCGTGGCCAGCTAAGGAAGATATTCTGCAGGCCTCAAAAACCTCCTTGGAATCATGGAGATCATTATTTTGTGTTTCGGTACAAAGCGGCAGCCGATGGTCATCAGAAAAACAATTGAAAGGCACCTAGTAAGAAAGTGGAGTCTCATGATTGCCAACCCTATCAAGTGATGATGATGATGATAATTGTTGTTTTAAGGGGACTAACATCTAGGTTATCTGCCACCTATCAAGTGACTCAAGTGCCTATTGTGTTGGTCGTACACAGAAACAAATGACTAGCGGCTTATTCGACAATAATTAGGGAACCGTCTTGTAACGTGGATATAGTTCTGTCCCCAATAACATTATTACTATTATTAGTATTATTCATCTTCATTTCCCCTTTTCCACCTGCCACAGGGTGGGGGCAAATATGGTTCCTCTCCACTTTCTTCTGTCGTTCCACCATTCCTCTTCCGACACGGTGTTCCAATCCAGGTTCCGTATTCTAATGCTATACTTCACCGAGTCCATCCAACGCATTCTTGGTCTTCCTCGTCCTCTCTTCCCTGTTATCCATCGTTCCAGTGCTCGTCTTGGTAGCCTTACTTCATTCATCCGTTTGACATGTCCAAACCATCTCAATATGTTTTGCTCCAGTTTGTCATTTAGTTTCTGTACTCCCAGTTCTTTCCATGAACGTTCTCTTCTTATCTTTCGTTATTGTAGCTTCCAAAATCAGCCTAACACTTAGTACAGTTTTCCTTTTGCCTACATTTTTCCTGAAACCAAACTGGTCTTCACCCAACTCCGTTTCTATCTGGCTTTCCATCCTCTTGTAAATTATTCTAGACAGGATCCTTGAAGCATGAGTAATCAATCTGATTGTACGATAATCTTCACATCTGTCAGCTCCTACTTTCTTCGGTATAGGGATGATAGCATTCTTCTTGAAATCAGAGGGTACCTCACTTGTCTGATAAATCCTACACACCAAGTGAAATAACCTGATCAGACCATCATCACCTATGCAGCGTAGCAACTCAATCGGTTTCATCTATGGCTGGTGCTTTGTTCCTGCTTAAGTCTTCCAATGCTCTGTCAAATTCTGATCTCAATATTAAATCTATTTTCGCATGCTCATCAGTTTCCTCTTCCCTTTCCATTACATGATTCTCAATCTCCTTTCCCGTATACAAACACTCTATGTAAGCTTTCCATCTCTCAACCTTTTCTTCCATATCTGTTAGAGGTTTTCCATCTGTGTCCTTAATATTACAGCACTTAGTCTTCTTTTCCCCAAAAATATTGTTAATCCTTCGATAAGCTGTGTCTACTTTTCCTAATTTCAGACAATTTTCCATAACTGCACATTTCTCTTTCAACCATTCTTCTTTCGCTTCTTTGCAATTCTTGTTAACCTCATTTCTCAGACGTCTGTATTCTGCTTTCCTGTTTTCATATGTTACATTCTTTTGTTTCCGCCTTTCATCCATTAATTCTAGTATATCCTGAGTGATCCACGGTTTTCTACCTATTCTATCTGTCCTGCCAATGTTTTCTTCTGCCGATTTAGTTATTTCATTCTTAAAATCTGCCCATTCATCTGCAATTGAAGTTTGTTTAGGGTTTTTCATTAGTCCTTCCTTTATACTCTTCTTGAATCTTTCATTTACATCCTTCTATTTCAGTCTGTCTATTGCCCACCTTTTTGGCTTTTGACGTTCCTTCAGTTTCTTCAACTTTAATTTGCATTTCAAAACAACCATATTGTGGTCAGAGTTTATGTTAGCACCGGGATATATTTTACAATCCAAAATCTGGCTTCAAAATCTCTGCTTGACCATACTGAAGCCGATTTGGTAACGCCCTGTACCACCTGGTCTCTTCCATGTGTATATTCCTCTATTGTGGTTATTGAATAAGGTGGTAGCTATGAACTACTCATGCTCGGTACAGAATTCCATCAGCCTGCTTCCTCGATCATTCCTTTCACCTAATTCAAAATCTCCTACTATCTTCCCTTCTCTTCTTTTTCCTACCACAGCATTCCCATCTCCCACTACTATAACATTGTCATCACCCTTGACATACCTCAGAATTTCATCTATTTCTTCGTAGACCTTTTCAACATCTTCATCATTAGGTTGACTGGTAGGCATATAGACTTGTACTACTGTGGTGCACGTAGGTTTTTTATTGATTTTAGCTAGAATAATCCGTTCACTACTGTATATTGCTCAAGATATTCCACCGCTGTCCAAGTTTCGTACTCAATATGAGACCAACCCCTACTTGGCCATTGTTTTATTTAGTGCTAATGGCCCTATAGTCTCCTGACCAAGAGTCCTGTTCTTCCTGCCAGCGCATTTCACTGATCCCAACCAAATCCAACCTCAACCCATGCATTATACTTTCAATGTTTTCTAACCTTCCACTGCCTAGCAGACTTCTAACATTCCACCCTCCTATCCGTAGAATGTCAGATCTCCTCTCTGTCACTTTGTCACTTAATTTATTAAGTATTTCTAGTTCTTGGAGGATCAAAATATTGTTGTGATTTACTTAAGAATTTCAAATTTTTGACAATTGTAGTAACAAAACTGGAATTATTTAATGTGGAGGGGATTCAATTATATGATACCATAATTGATATACATTAGTATGTTGAAATAACATAGGATCATTTCTGGCATGTGTAAGAATGAGATTGGGGAAGGATAGGCATTTATAGATTATTTTTTATCACATTATGAAGGTATATTGAGATTATTCTAGAGCAAAAGGTGAAAGTATAGTATTACTCATCATAATTGTAATCGTAAACTGAGAGACAGTCAGATTTCTTGCCTTACAGAAGTAATGTGATGTTTTGATTTTATTTAATTTGAAAATGAAATGGAATGCCGACTTAATAGGTGTGGCAAATAAGGAATTGATATTGTAAAATGGGCATGTGAGCCAAAGTGTTCTTGTTGAAGATGTATTGGATTTTGAGGATAAGTAATGCAGTTTATAGATGTTGCGCAGGCAAAAGTACAGACAAGTGAATAAGGATCTTATTTATTCCAAGTTAATATGACAATTACGGATGCCCTTAGGATAATTTATACAATGCTGAAAGTCACTGGAACAAAATTAGTAATATCATTCGTGATACATGCTTAAATAATGTTTGAGAGTTATTTTCTCTTAAAAATTAAGTTCTTGGAGGGCAGAGAATGGCAACTTTGATTTTGTTGTAATCGAAACAAGAATATTGGGCTAAGCAATTAGAGTTCAGTTGCGAGATATGAAAAAAGGTTAAAAAAATAGATCAATGTCATATTACCTATACTATCGGCATATAATCTTCAATTTATTAAGTATTTCTAGTTCTTGAGGGTCAAAATATTGTTGTGATTATTTAATTATAATTAAATTGAATGATTTCCATTGATTGCTATTCAGATAAGTAATAATAATATAAATAATTTTATTGGTTTTACGTCCCTTTTAACAACTGCGGCTTTTAGAGACGCCGTAAACCCAGATTTTTGCCCCGAAGGGGATCTTTAACGTGCCAGTAAATCTACTGACACGTCTCCCTCACATATGCGCACCCTCAAATGCCAACTAGTTGCGCCAGGATTTGATCCTGCAAACTTGGGCACACCAAGTGAGAACGTTGCCACAGAGCCACGCAGCCAGCCTATTAAGATAAGGAATCTATTTTTTCTTGGACTTTCCTGTATGTATAAGTATGGAGTTGATTTGGCTAATAAGTGAGAATAATGTCAGAATTTATTTGTGAAGTGAATGTTTTAACTTAATAATTGGAGAAAGTAATGTTTTATAACATTTTGTGATTTTACTTATTCGGGTCTTGTTATTTTTTATTTACCTTCCCGGTGTGTTCTGAAGCCAGTTTCCATAACCCAATATTCATCTTTCCCGATGTACCCATTTGAATCATCTGCTTGGGAACTGATAATCTGGACGCACACTTCTTTGTGTTGTTTGGAGGGTTAGGACGGATTGGAATGGATTGCATTGCATTGGAGTGGCGTGGAGTGGATGTTGCCGATCCACGTGAGCCCCAGGTTTGGTAACAGGTACAGTGTTTGTTTACAGTTGCTGGTTATTCAGCCCATTGACCTGGGCAAATACACACATCAAAAAAAGTTTTGCATCACCTCGGTTCCCAGATCTCCGGCATATAGACGTTGACTGTGTATATTGTATCAAAGATACAGTCCCTTTGACTGTTCATAGATGTCACTAAAACTGCTCAAAGATGTAAACCACCATGCATGAGCAGGGCCTATTAGACGGAGGGGGTACGACAGCCGATCAGTTCCAGTCATTCCACCAGGACGAAGGTACGCTGCTCATGTTGTCTGTAGTTCTACCATGCCTAGAAGGTCAATACCGCAGTTCGATCGCGTCCACATTGTTACTTTGTGTCAAGAAGGGCTCTCAACAAGGGAAGTTTCCAGGCGTCTCAGAGTGAACCAAAGCGATGTTGTTCGGACATGGAGGAGGTACAGAGATACAGGAACTGTCGATGACAGGCCTCGCTCAGGCCGCCCAAGGGCTACTACTGTAGTGGATGACCGCTACTTACGGATTGCCGCTCGGAGGAACCCTGACAGCAATGCCACCATGTTGAATAATGCGTTTCGTTCAGCCACAGGACGTCGTGTTTCAACTCAAACTGTGCGCAATAGGCTGCATGATGCGCAACTTCACTCCCGACGTCCATGGCGAGGTCCAGCTTTGCAACCCCGACACCATGCAGCGCGGTACAGATGGGCCCAACAACATGCTGAATGGACCCCACAGAATTGGCATCACGTTCTCTTCACCGATGAGTGTCGCATATGCCTTCAACCAGATAATCGTCGGAGACGTGTTTGGAGGCACCCTGGTCAGGCTGAACGTCTTAGACACACTGTCCAGCGAGTGCAGCAAGGTGGTGGTTCCCTGATGTTTTGGGGTGGCATTATGTGGGGCCGACGTACGCCACTGGTGGTCATGGAAGGCTCCGAAACGGCTTTACGATACCTGAATGACATCCTCCGACCCATAGTGCACCCATATCGGCAGAATATTGGAGAGGCATTTGTCTTCATGGACGACAATTCTCGACCTCATCGTGCACATCTTGTGAATGCGTTTCTTCAAGATAACGACATCGCTCGACTAGAGTGGCCAGCATGTTCGCCAGACATGAACCCTATCGAACATGCCTGGGATATGTTGAAAAGGGCTGTTTATGGACGTCTTGACCCACCAACCACTCTGAGAGATTTACGCCGAATTGTCGTTGAGGAGTGGGACAATTTGGACCAACAGTGTCTTGATGAACTTGTGGATAGTATGCCACGACGAATACAGGCATGCATCAATGCAAGAGGACGTGCTACTGGGTATTAGAGGTAGTGGTGTGTACTGCAATCTGGACCACAAATGCTGAAAGTCTAGCTGTATGATGGTACAACATGCAATGTGTGGGTCTCATGAGCAATAAAACGAGCTGAAATGTTGTTTGTGTTGATCTCTATTCCCTTTGTATTTAAAGGTTCCGGAACTGTTGGAACCGAGGTGATGCAAAACTTTTTTTGATGTGTGTATATACCGACATTACATGCTGCTTACAATTTATTAGATATATTGATGACTAAATATGGTTGGATACATATCCATAGCAGTGTACAGAATTTAAATGGCCTCTAAATTGAATTGGTAACTCTGGATATATTTTCTAGTATGTCACAATTGTAGAGAAATCACCAAGCTTGGCGTGATTCATTATTACAAAAGATACTCAGTTTTCCTCACGCAAAGTTATGTGCGTACAAGAACTCAATTTAGGTTACATTTGAACATACCCTACATTATATAAAAAAATTACGAGCCTTACAGTAGTCGCATATGATGTGTAACATCTGACATAGAAGAAACCTCACGTGAAATTGTTGATACACTGGTATTTTATAGTATTATTGGCACAAATATTAATCTATTGTAAAAGGGAGTGTTTTACAGATATTGTAGTTTATAATACGGAACTCATTTTATTAGGTGATTTGTAGCCTCCACCAGCACTAGGATAAATAAAGAAAACGATATGGATCAACTAGATTAATAGACGCGACACCGCTCATAACCTTAAATTCCTTATAAACAGGTCCTCTTGATTCACAGACCAACACGTAATTTCATATGGATTCTGTTAAAATGAGTCATATTGATATGATAAATATCGTTTAAAATGATAATGTGTAGCAAAAATATCTACCCCGCCCAGGATTCGAACCCAAGATCTCTAGATTCACAGTCATACGCAATAACCCCATGGCTATTTAGACTACGCAAATATTGTGCACAAGATGGTGACTTATTTCCACGTTCCAATAATACTGCATTACGGAATTAAGTTTCATTTATGTTTTGCTTGTTTCGATAATGTTCCTGAGTGACATTGATTTTAAAATTCCTTATGCCAATGCAATGCCGACTACTTACAATGTTTGATATTAAGGCATTTTACCATTTAAATACTGATACGAAGACTTCGAACATGTACCATGTCATTTGTTTTAATCACTTGACACCAGAGTTCGCATGAGCGTTTTCCGTTCAGTATGTCATATACATTCCACATGGCCGAGAGTGCGTCATGGTGTCAATTTTCGACACCGCGCGCTGATTGTTTCTCTTACCAGTGCCAGATGGATCGATCGATCGAGTTGGCAGTGCGTCTTATACTTCCGTTCGATCTACCACTGCCAGCTAGGGTACACTTCCATTCGATCGATCGAGCGGGCAGTGCATACTTCCGTTGTCCACCACTGCCAGCTAGTACACTTCCGTTTGATCGATCGAGCGGGCAGTGCATACTTCCGTTTAATCCACCACTGCCAGCTCGATCGTTCTAATCCACTTCCGTCCCCAATTTTTAAAATCACTCCCACAAAACTATCCAGCAACCGAGCGGAAAGATTTTATACATCAATAACCACACTCTTGCAGAAAAGAGACGTTGACTAAAGCATCCATCAATTAGTCACCCAAAGAGTACACTAAATAGCCTTACAAACATATTTCATGAACTTCTGTAACATCATAATCTCCTTTCTGGTTTGAGAATCATCAAATTCAACAAGGTACTTAATAGAGTTCACAGCATCTAGTTGAATGTACCTTAGCACGCGATAGGGCACAAGGCCATGGGGACAGGCTGCTTCGCACTCAGTAGATGAGTGGGTTCCATACTATAGTCAGTCGTCCTTGAAATGGTTTCTGGGACAGTAACTCCTAATAGGCCATATCCGCCTCGTTCCAGCTCCATATCAAGTTTCATTCGTTTTCATACATTTCGTCTTAGATTAACTCTTTGAATGAAGTTGACGTCAGGAAGGGAAATCATCTGTAAAAACCATGTGACAAATACAAATTCATCTTATCACACCCATGACCCCGTAGAAATGAGAACTATAATGGTAGATATTATTTACTTGCCTATGCTGTAATTCAGGTAATGTATTAAGAATGCTGAATTTCGAATATGATATTTGCCTCGCGCTGTATTCTGGTGAAGTAGAATTTCGTTATCACATTAAATACTAATATTTTAGCATACCTTCTCCGTAAAGGAATTTGTATCAGTCGGTGTCAAGTCAGTGAGAGAGAGGGCGTTAAATGACAGCATATTACTGTTAGTAGAATGTGGTACCTTCTCACGAATTTCAAGATATACTGACAATCTTGCACACATTCAAACCCATCTACAGAAATGTTGCCTTCATCTTATATTGACAAGAATTTCTCTGATTATGAAGGCTGAAAAACGCTCAGCAAGAATATTATGCAGGTCAGTGACAGCGAATCTCTGTTTAATAAAACTGCACTGCAACACTTCAAACGTAATTGCACTGCGGGGTGTATTTGTGCAGGAGCAAGATCCCCTCCACGGCAACCGCTGCGTAGATAAACAACAACAATGAGTTCTTTACCAGTGCTCTAGCGTCAAGCTTTCACGTCTTTGTATAACAGCGTTACCATGCGGCCAATCCACTTTACTGTGTATATCCATTTGGTTTTTGTGTTTTACAGAACTGTATTAATATTACGGTACTTTTCACATTCGAATATAGTTGTTCATTCGAAATGCACAGAAAACTTAAAAGCCATTCTATCAGTGCTGCCTCGTTAGATGCTATGTAAAATATTGTATCCTAGGTCTATCAACACGTGGATGGGGGCCTAATCGTCTTGAATGGTTAAATTTAATATCATAATTTATATTTGAATTGTAGCCAATGGCCATAGCGGGGTATGATAATTGAACACTCCACATCAAGTTCAATTCCAAGTAGTTCCAACTATCGCTACCAGAGATGCCACTGTCACTAACACCTAGCGGTGAACGCTGGAACTTGATAGAGCGTTTCCTACCAAATAACCTACAAATTTAGCTACACACTACCAATTATAGTCGTAGGTTCTTTTACGTGCCATACATCTATGACATCGGCCCGCTGGCTTTACTTCCCCTCCGAAGGAAGGCATACTGAAGGATTTTAGTGCTCTTACAAATCCGACAACTTCTGCCGGGTTTTAACCCGTGATCTTGGACATAGCAGTTCAGCATGCTACCAACTACGCCACCGAAGCCACTTTGAAATTTAATATAATAATCCCATACCTAAAATAAATATACGAAAGATACACTCACAAATTGTGCATTTCACTACATAGAACCAATCATCCAAAACAGGCAAATGCTTCGGGCAATTATAACATAATTGAATTGAATTCAACGTCAGTATGGATACCCGTGTGAAGTTCATTTTATCCACTTAACTCTAATTCCGTGCATTAGGTGTGTCCAACGGACTCACTTGAATTCTAGTTTGTATATTTTATTGCGAAAATATATAATTTTCTTGATATGAGTATTTTTCAACAACAAAAATGTTGTCAATAATGTTTCCTTGTGGGTTTGCTTACACTGGTTTTCTATTTCTACATTAAAAACAACTTTATTAACACAAAGCATGAAACTTTTGTACACTAATCTCTCAAAGCCCAGTTTTTTCCTTTTTGTAGGCCTACGTGTAGTTAGTTTTAGAAACTGACGTGAGGACTCAGCCTCGTGAGGAAAACTGAGCAGAGGTGGGTTCGATTACCACCTCAGCCATCCTGGAAGTAGTTTTCCGTGGTTTCCCACGTCAACTCCTGGCGAATGCCGGGATGGTTCCTAACATAAGGCCACGGCCGCCTCTTTCCTATCCCTCACTATAATTACAAATACATACACTAATACAGCCTAGTCGTTCGAATAACAATGACATGTGCAATTCACAGCCCATATCTAGACTTTTCTAATGAATGTGAATTGTTTGAGGTAGTGCTATTTCTTCTTTATACGTTACGGTAGTGAAAATTTAGTCCCTTATATAACACGAAATAAATTAACTTTTGGTCTAGGACTTACGTTTATTGTCTTCACACCAAGAATATCAATCTATAATTTAAAATCCTCTCTCGTGCCCGCAATTCTAGCGCTGACATTTAAGTGGACCGAATATGCAAAGTGTTTATGTCTAAAATTAGTCAACATTTCAGGCTTAATTGATATTTTAGTTCGAGCTGCAAGTCTGACTCTTATTGGGAACCTTTCCGTTATCTATCTAGGATTCCAATTATCACAAATTTCCCATGCTGGTAAAGCTTAAGGAATTATTAACAAAATGAATGACATACTTCTCTATCTGAATAGAAGTAAAGAGACATGGCGTTCATTGTTAGAGGATGGGGCTGCAAATTACTGTGTGTTACATTCCCCTACAAACTGTAAGCGCATTCGTGCATGTAATGGAGGAGAAGGTTCAATATGGTTTTTATTTTAAATAAAGGGCTAATATCTGCCAGAGGCACAGTCACACCTTCTACTCCTGGATGAGCCAACGAGGAGGCACCCACACAACCATCTGGGACCCTCCCAGGCTCCTGCAATTGGGAGGCCTGCAACTGCAATACATCGGCATATTAGTGAAAATGAAAATCCACAGCCTGCTTCCAGTCTCCGACCGGGTCAGGAATGGAATGAATGAAGCCCCCATCTAGCGGCGAGGATATGAACTGTGCCGGCTGCCGAGGCCTGACGCACTCCTCTGGGGCAATGATTAAATGAATGACAGATGAAATTAAATGATAGTGGAGAGTGTTGCTGGAATGAAATTTTGACAGGGAAAACCGGAGTAACCGGAGAAAAACCTGTCTGCCTCCGTTTTGTCCAGCACAGATCTCACATGGACTGACCGGGATTTGAACCACGCACCCAGCGGTGAGAGGCCGGCGTGCTGCCGCCTAAGCCACGGAGGCGGCATATTAGTAAAGTTACAGAATATAACCTATAACCTGCTCTCAAGCTAAAAAATAACAAGTAGTTCCGTGAGGAACTAAATAACCTACAGTATTTCCATATATCCCACTGGTATTTCCCTGGCTGGCTGCGTGGCTCAGCGGTAACATTCTCGCATGCTGTGCCCAAGGTAGCAGTATTGAATCCTGGTGCAGTCAACTGGCATTTGAGGGTGCGAAAATGCGAAGGGAGCTGTGTCAGTAGATTAACTGGCACGTTAAAGATCCCCTTAGGGGAATCATCCCAGCATCCGAGTGTCCCTAAAAGCCCCAGTAGTTGAAAGGGACGTAAAGCAAATAACATTATTATTTGAAATTTCCAACTGATGTTTTTTGAATTTATGAAAATAATTGAACTTCATTAGATGTCTTTATACTAATCTCTGAATATAGATTTCCTGTGCTGAGTGTCATCGCACTCGAGTGATTAGATCGCCAGAATAATTATTTGCAATATTTGAAAATCACTTCGACGCCAGCATGTTCTGTGGTGTTCAGGATTAGGGAAAGTCACATATTTGTCTTTCTTAACAGTCCTCCAACACCATACAAAATGTCAGTTTGATTTCATAAATAGTTTCGGAGATATTGAGAACCAATGAAACGTATTGTAAGGACGCCATGTTAGATTGTTTTATAATTATATATGCTCTGAATTATATGCCAGCAGATGAATATTATAATCATGGCTCATTATACCAACCTACATTTCTATCGTTCGATCAGGACGCGAGAAATATAAACGTGATTTAAAAAATTTAGCAGAGCCACCATTTTGAGGTTTTCATAGAAATTGAATTAAAATACGCGTCAATATATTAAGCCTCCTATCGAAGATTTTCTTAACTAAGTGCCACTGCTGTCGGTTAATTAAGTCACGAGCAAAATCCATATACATATTTAAACTTCGCGTCGCCGTCATGTTGGATTTATGTTCATCAGGTTATTGAAAGGACTTTAGATGAACCAACGATTATAACTTCTATCAACATACAAAATTTTAGTTTGATTTCCGTAATAGATTCGCAGATATTGAGATCCATCTAAATATTTCGGATGATCGCCATGTTGGATTGTTCTATGTACCTTTAAATTAAGATTATTGCCTAGGTTTAATATTCAAACGTTCACTATAATCGCATGATTAGGACACCAAAAAAATAAAAACTTAGTTTTAACATTTTGCACAGCCTCAATCCTGCTATTATGAAAACAATTGATTTGAAATAGATGCCAGTCGATTAAATCTTGTATAAATATTTGTCGTACAAAGTTTCACTGCGCTAGGTTGATCAAATCTCGAGGAAATGCTATTTAAATTCGCTTGGTCACCATGTTGGTTTTGTACTGTACTGATTTTTGAAAGTTGCATAGGTGAACTTGTAGTAGTACCCTTTATCAACATACAAAATGTGATGGTGATATCTGTAATAGTGTCGGAGATATAGAATGCCGATTAAATATTTCGCGCGGCCACCATGTTGGATTGGTGAAATAAATTAACATTTGCAAGGCACGGTCGAGGTCGGACGAGATAGTAGTATAACATTGCCGAGTTTCATTCAAACCGCTTTGGCCGTTTAGATTTTATTAGAGGGACACACACACACAAACACACATACGCACACACACACACACACACGGACAAAAGGTGATCTCATAAAGCTTCCTTTTAATAAAATGAAAATAGGCTAAAAAGAAGGTCAACGTAATATTTCCTGTGTGGCTTAAGATATCAAAATGATGTTTTCATTTAGTGATAATATGTAAAAGGGACGAGTAATTATCCCTATAGCTACTGTTCGTAGCACGTGCATGTAAGGATGAATTGAGCCAAATATTGTGGTAATTTAAAATAACCACAAATAACTTAATAACTTATAGAAGTAGAGAGGGTGGCAAATAAACTACAATGTCACAAAGTGGCAGAGTGAGATGAAATTCGGCAAGAAATGGTGAAGTATATTTGGAAGGCAGGGCTGAAATGGTTGCACAGGATAATCCGATAGGCATGGGATTTAGGAAATGTACGCTCTGACTGGACAGAGACAGTAATCGCCCCAATTTATAAGTAAGGTTACAGAATAGATTGCATCAATTATAGAGGCATTTCTTTGATAAGAGTCCCAGGCAAAGTGTACTCAGGTATTGTAGATTTTTTTTAGCGTATGGCTTTTAGTGCCGGGAGTGTCCGAGGACATGTTCGGCTCGCCAGTTTTATAGCTGCTTCGAGACGGACACCCAATGGGTGAGCTACAAGTACCGTTGGGGAGGAATGTTGGATGGAAGGGCGAGGAGTGGGAAGGTAGCGGCTGTGGCCTATAGTTAGGGACCAACCCCGGCATTTGCCTGGAAGGAAGATGGGAAACCACAGAAGACCATCTTCAAGGTTGCCGGCGGGGGGATTCGAACCTCCTCGCCTCCCGGATGTGAGCGACTGCCAACAGTCATGCCGCAACGACCTCGGCTAACTCACCCGGTAGGTATAGGTATTGTAGAAAGGAGCGTTCGTTGGTTGGTAGAGAGTAAGATGGATGACAACCAGTGTGGCTTTAGACCACAACGAGGATGTCAAGATCAAAATTTTAGTATGCGTCAAATTAATGAGAAATGCTACGAGTAATACGTTTTGTAGATCTTGAGATGGCGTACGATCGAGTACCAAGGGAAAATATGTTGAGCATTCTGAGGGATTATGGTATCAAGGAAAATTTGCTACAGGCAATTAGGCTGCAGTGAGAGATGATGGTAGAATAAGTTCCTAGTTTAAGGATGTTACAAAAGTGAGGCAAGGCTGTAGTCTTCCACCACTGCAGTTTATTTTATACAGGGTGTAACAAAAATGTTCGGCATAAAATACATGACACATTCCTCACACATAGACGAAGAAATTATGTTATATGAACATGGGTCCGGAAACGCTTTGTATCCATGTTATACCTCATTGTTTCCAACTTATTAATCATTCATGGGGAACACAGAAGAAAAGAACGTACCAGCATACCACATGCAACTCTTTCTCACAGGAGATGTTCAATATGCCCTCCGTGCATCAACCCACCGTCGTAGTGCATCTCGGATGCGCTGATGTATCCCTGGATTATTGCGTATGTTTTCCCAGCCTTCCATAATACGGGCACGGAGACTATGACCATCTTGCACTGGGGTTCGATAAACAAGAGGTTTCAAATGCCTCAGAAATTAAAGTCCAGTGGTTTTAGGTCTGGGGAGCGTGGAGGCCAGGCAATTGGCCCACCTCTACCTATCCATCTGTCACCAAATCTGTTATTTAGAAGCAGACTGACATTAACACTAAAATGAAGAGGTGTTCCATCATGCATGAAGTAATGTTTTGTCGCAGAGCTAAAGGCACATCTGCTAAGTCGCTTGGCAACAGGGCCATATAAAACAAAACAATGGCGGTGCACCTACGATAATGGCAATGTAACCAGACGTAACCAAGAATGCATGTTCTTTGTGATTCTAACGTTCTCTTCTTGTGTGATTACCATGCTTAATGAGTTGGAGGAAATGAGGTGTAACATCGAAACAATGCGTTTCTGGACCCATTGTCATATACCATAATTTCTTCGTCTACATGTGAGGAATGGGTCCAGCATTTTGTGCCGTACATGTTTGCTACACCCTGTATATGGACTATTTCCTGAAAGGCCTAAACTGACTGCGTAGGATTCAATTGGGCGGAAACCAGGTAAGCAGTCTGGCTTATACTCATGACCTAGTTTTAATGACTGACTCCGTCGATAGCTTACAAGCCAAAATGTTAGAAATTGAAAAAAAATAGGGAATATGGTTTCAAAAACGAATATTAGTTTGGTAGGGAAGAAACACAAAAATAAAACCTAGGAGGAACTAAACTGGAGCAGATGGAACATTTTCAAGTACTTAGGCTACGGTATATATTCTCTGAAGGAAAGGGGGAAATAAATAGAGAAAATAGAGTCGAGTTGCAGAAAAGCCAATGCGGTGATTTCTTAGTTGCGATCTGCAGTATTTTGCAAGAAAATAGTTAGTATAGCGACGAAACTCTCCCTACATCGCTTAGTATTAAAACCGACCTGCTTTGTATGGAAGTGAGAGCTGGGTAGATTCAGGATATATGATACATGAACTAGAGGTAACCGATATGAGGGCAGCACGAATGATTGCTGGGACAAATAGATCGGAACAATGGCAGGAAGATACTCGTAGTGAAGATGATGATGATGATGATGATGATGATAATTGTTGTTTTAAAGGGCCTACTTGTTATCGGCCCCTACTTGTAGTGAAGAGATAAAGGCTAAGTTAGAAATGAACACGTTAGATCAGGGCCATCCACACAGCGCTCCGGCCGCGCTCTAAGCCTGTGCTCGGAGCGCTTTGGTGGATGATACTCGTAGTTTCGTTAGGGGTGGGAGCAGCTTGGCTCGGTGATCGCGCGTAGTCGCTAGTCTAGTCCAATGCGCTTTGTTGACAGCGTCTAAGGAACTCAGTTTCGCAGTGGTCATGACTGAACATCATATTTAAAAACAAAAAAAGAGTGGGGAAGCAGCAACTTTCAATGCAGAATGGGAATTTTCATTTTTCTGTACAGCTTATAAAGGACTTGCCAAATGTTTAGTGTGCCACCGAGATTTAATGTGTTTAAAGAAACACAATTTGGAATGGCACTGCAGTGCCAACCACTGGGATGAATACGGTGATTTGACAGACGATAGTCGCCAATCGAAGTTGGAAGAATTGAAAGAAAATTTCAAGCAGCACTTTTCTTTAAGTATTATTGTTTTAATTTTAAAATGCTTGTTTACAAACAAACGACTTAATTAATTGGAGAACACTAAAATTGTTACTTGCCGTATTCCTGTCTAACAGGAGATAGAGGTGAGTGAGGTTGGTGGACCCAATTTACGAGCAAGCCAAATGTTCGATGCGAATTGCCAAAGCTGGGGAACCCTTCGCAGAAGGGAATTTAATCAAGGAGTGCCCAATTGACGCGGCGGCATGTATTCGTCCTACGGAGCTAGTTGAGATATTAGAAAAATCTCACCCTGTAGGCCTATATGAGGTATATTTTATGGCAAAACAGCCCTATCAATATGATGTCAACAATCCCACAAAAGCCGTTGACCCCTCGACTCTACGTACGTATCTTGTCAGCGCGGTCGGAACATCGTCCGTCTGTCTCAGGTCTCCTAGCTCAGTCCGGTCTGAACCGTGGCAGCGACCGGGTCGCTGCGCTTTGCTTCGTTGTGAGTGACGTATTCGAGTGTCTAACTTTCAAGTCGTTTCAAGTACAGTAAAAATGGCAACCAACAGCATTAGGAAAAACACGATAAAATGTGCTTTCCCCGACAAGGCCAATAAACCAGGCCCCGCAGAAATACATGAGTGGATTCAGTACACCCTAAAACTTAACGTGGACCAATTAGAAGACATTCAACTCGACAATCTGGAAACTGCTGTTTTCATCAAGTTCACCAGCAAAATACTGATGGAGAAGGTCCTCAACAGTACCAACGGCAAATCTCAGGTACGGAAATTTAATGGTTCTATATATGCGGTAAATATAACTTGTGCGGACGTTGACAGCAAACTAATCCGAATTATGAACCTTCCCATTGAACTGCCGAATGACCGGATAATGTCTTACTTTAGTAAGTACGGGAAGGTTCGTGAAATTAGAAACGAACGATGGTCAGCTACCTACCTATTCAATATTTTGAGTGGTATTCGGGCTATGCGGATTGAATTAAAAACTGCAATTCCACCCATTATTTCTATCTATGGCTACAAAGCACAGGTGGTGTATGATGGACAACCTCGATCATGCTTTTATTGTAATGCCACTGATCACTTTAGACAGGAATGCCCAGTGAGGCGCGGTGAAACTGAAAACAAAACAGGCCCTAAGCTTCTCAGTGAAATTGTAGCCAACAAGGAAAGTGACATTGCCTCGCCTGCCTTATCGGCACCTTGTTCATCTAACGTCAGTATTTCTCCCGAACAACCTGCCCCACTTGATACGTCAGCTGTAGCACAAGACACGATGGACGTGTTGACTCCTCACTCCACCGCCTTAGCGCCGCAACCAGCTGGGCCATTGCCCGCCACTAGTAAACGACAACATACTCCCACATTACAACAGGAACTCCACGGGCAGCCAGCGTTGCCACCTTCGTCTGATACTAGCCAATACACCAATGGCAGTCTAGGTAGGACGGCCACTTCTCTAGTTCCTAAAACTGACCAGAAACCTGACACTAGCACTGCCAGCCCTGAAGTGGTCACAGAAGGCGTGACCTCAGGAGACAATGCTACCAGTATGCCACCCTCAAACCAGTCCATAGTTAGTTGTGAACCACAGACCGCTGGTATACGATGGTCGGATGAAGTAGAAGACGACCCCTCCAGCAAAATGGATACAGAAGAGATGGGGTCACAGGACCCGGATATCATGTACACCAAGGAACTAATTCCTAAAGAACAGGTACCTTTGAAAACCTCCTCCAAAGCTAAAACAATCCGGGCGTCAAAAGAGGGAACGCACAAGCCTTATGCGGGTGTCAGGGACCCCCGACTACAAGGCGGGAAGTCGAGCGACAAGCGTTAAAGACCACCCCATCTCCATCTTGTTTATTTTGGTAAGAAACATGTCTATCTATCTGACGATGTTGTTGACATATACTCTAATGACACTCAATGTAAATTGCACTCAAACTGCTAGTAAACAGTCGCTCTTACGCAACCTCATTCGAGACCAAGATGTGGATATTGCTCTGTTGCAAGAAGTGGCTACTGAAGACCTCCTTACCATCTCTGGCTACGATAAAATAGTTAATGTCAATGAGGACAAACGTGGTACAGCCATCTACATTAAGGACCATATACCATATGCGGATCCAGTCCAGTTAGTCAACTCACGCGGACTCAGTATCCGTATTCGAGATCTTTTGATTGTAATGTATATGCACCCTCTGGTTCGCAGGCCAGGATACAACGCCGGCTCTTTTATACCACAGATATTCTCCCACTTCTCCATAATCATACCGGCAATATAATCCTCGGTGGGGATTTTAACGCAGTGCTATCGCCCAAAGACCAAAGTGACCAATTTCAGGGCTGCCCTGCGCTATCTGCGTTAATACAAGGGTTACGCTTAAAAGACACATGGGAACTGAAGCCGTCGGGGTCAGCCGGTTACACGTACTACTACCATAATGGTGCTTCTCGACTGGATAGAATATATGTCAGTGGGGAATTGAAAGAACACGTGAGGGAAACAGATGTATGCCCGGTGGAGTTTTCAAACCATTGTGCGTATCTGTGCAAGATTCGCCAACCAGAATTGGGACCTCGCCGTGGGAGAGGATCATGGAGGTTAAATGATTCTATTCTGACACACTTGGACTTGAAAGATAGCTTTGCCACTGAATGGCATAACTGGAAACGCCACATTCACCGGTTTCAAGATACTCTTGAGTGGTGGTTGAAGTATGCGAAACCCAGAGCAGTTAGGTTATTGAAGGCCTACAGTGCCGAGAGCAGACGCCACATTCATCAGACGACAGATTTCTACTATAAATGTTTACGACAGTTATGCAATGAAGACCCTACCAAACCTAATACATATCGTAGAATAAAGAAAATCCGAGCGCAGCTCCTCTCGCTGCAGCGCAAAGCATTGGAAGGACTCAAACTTCAAGCCCAAGATCATCAACATCTGGCATCAGAGGCATCCTCCGTTTATCATTTTATACGGGTGTGCCGCAAAGGCCGTCAGAAGTACATTAACCGCATTGCGACACCTGAGGGACAAATGGTGACTAGTCATACCTTAATCACAGAAACGGTAGAGAACTTCTTTCAGTCCTTGTACACAGACGACGCCCCAGTCCCACTTCACTACCAGCATCCGTTCTTCGATGGTGTACGAGGAAGACTTTTGCACAGAGGACAAGAGTGCTTGACTCAGGACATCACCGCCGAAGAAATATATACCTCCATACTCCACAGTGCGCCGAACAAGAGTCCTGGTCCTGATGGCCTGGGGAGAGCTTTCTACATGACGTTTTGGACCACCATTCGCGATGAACTTACAGCCGTAGTGAATGATGCTTGTCGTCCTGGACGAAATATCGACACCCTGAAAAATGGCCTGGTGGTATTAGTCCCAAAAATTACACAACCAACACAGCTCAGGGACTTTCGCCCACTGACGCTTTTAAACTTTGACTACAAGATCTTCACGAAATGTATGAAAACGAGACTTCAGGCCTTTATGGAGGACGCCACATCTCGCCACCAATCGGGTGGGGTACCAGGCAGGTGCATTATCAACACTACATGTGCTATTCGCGATGTCATTAGTGAGTCGCTGGTCGACAATAAGAAGAAACTGTTATTATCACTGGATTCTGACCATACCTTTGATAGGGTAAACCATAAATACATCCTTGCAACCCTTCAAGCTATTGGCTTCGATATGCGGTTTATTGCCCTCGTGAGCAAAATTCTTCATGATGGATCTTCAAAAGTGAATGTAAATGGGTATTTCACACGACCTCTCCTCATCCATCGTGGAGTCAGGCAAGGGTGTCTGATGTCCATGCTTCTTTTTGTTCTATCCCTGGAACCCCTTCTTTGTAATCTCCATACATCTTTCAATGGCACGGAGATCAGTATTTTTGCATATGCGGATGATGTCACTCTTGTGGTGGATCGAACCGTTGACATGCAGCAATTGTTCACGGACCTTGATGAGTACGAGAGATATTCTGGTGCAAGGCTGAACCGACGAAAAACAAAGGCGATGTGGATTGGGAAATTGGACCGCGTCCAAGGGGTTCTCCCGGCGTGGGTAACGATCGCCTCAGAGCTCAAAATATTGGACATATCTTTCTTGAATAGTGTACACCAAATGATTAAAAAGAACTGGGACGTTGCCCTACATTCTGTGCGTGGTGCCTTGCAACAAGTGCGGTACCGCTCCTTCCTCTTACACCAACGAACAATGTACGTGAATAGGTTCAGCTTAAGTAAAATATGGTATCTCAGTCAAATTCTTCCTATGCCAAGAATGGTGGGTACAAGTATTATTTCCGCCGTCGGATGGTTTATTTGGCAAGGAGCTCTATTACGTCTTTCCCGCAGCACATTAACATTGCATAAATCCCAGGGAGGTCTGGGACTCATCGACGTTGAAAAGAAAGCTAGAACTTTATTCCTCAAACGACACCTTCAACTGCTTACAGGCTTCGGGACCGATGAGTCACATAACTTCCTACGGAGATGGTGTAGTCCCCATGACTGCTCGAACCCACCAGCTTATTATGATATCAATCATCATGCACCTCATGTCCGGTATCTGAGAGTTGAATTAAGCTACGTGCCACAAGACGTCATCAGGTCCATCTCAACGAAAAAGCTGTATCGTTCTATCATGGCACAACAGTGTGTTGCCCCCAGAATTATGCAATCCGCATTGATCGTCAACTGGAATCGAGTCTGGAGGAATGTCTCCAATCGCATTCTTCCCAGCGCAGCGAAGGAAAGTTGGTATAAAGTAATCCATGACCTTATACCAACAAACAACAGACTCCATCGCATTCACATGGTGGAGACAGCCTTATGCACTTCATGTTCCTATCAGGATACAATCCTGCACCGATTTACGCAGTGTGATCCGATTCGATCGACCTGGAACCGCTTCACCGCTTCTTGAACTGTCCTACTACCTACATCACTCCTGAATAGGTGACCCGCCCCACATTTAGACTTCAACCGCCCCAACTGAACAGTGCGGTAGTGTTACTTCTTGGTTGTTATGTGCACTGTGTGCTGAAAACTACGGGGCCCTCTACAGAACTCGAAATGCTGTCCGAGGTAAGTGAGTGTGTCCTCACGAGCCTTCGCTGTACTACAAGAACTCGCCGGCTGGGGGACTATGCCCAGCAGCTCATCCGTATCATGTGAGAGTTTTGAGTTTTGTGATAGTGATTGAACATTGAACATTAAGTAGACTAGTATAACTGTGATAAACTCATCAATATCCACGATTGTTATTCATCTACCACCTCACAATCACCTGTGTACCTTAAATATATCAAGACAATAAACAAGTTTCCTTAAAAAAAAAAAAAGCTGCCACAGTGCAGTGGCCGTAGGGAAGGAGCACCGGGTGAGTTAGCCGTGATCGTTACGGCATGACTGCTGGCAGTCGCTCACATACGGGAGGCGAGGAGGTTCGAATCCCCCTGCCGGCAACCTTGAAGATGGTCTTCTGTGGTTTCCCATCTTCCTTCCAGGCAAATGCCGGGGTTGGTCTCTAACTATAGGCCACAGCCGCTACCTTCCAACTCCTCGACCTTCCATTCCAACTTTCCTCCCCAACGGTACTTGTAGCTCACCCATTGGGTGTCCGTCTTGAAGCAGCTACAAAACTGGCGAGCCGAACATGTCCTCGGACACTCCCGGCACTAACAGCCATACGCTAAAAAAAAGGCAAGGAGCGCTAGTCTGACTGCCCAGTGCTCCCGGAGCGCGGCCGCGCTCTCAGAGCGCAAAGACTGGATGGCCCTGCGTTAGATGAAGCTGTTCGTATGGGCCGACTCAGATGGTGGTATCATGTGAAGAGAATGGGGCAGGAGAGATTACGTAAGAGATTAATGATTTCTGCTGTATAGGGTGAGAGAAGCACCTAGGAGGTGATGGTTAGATTCAGTGTTGAACGATTTCAAAGTGAGAGGTGTAGAGGCAGAGGAAGCCGCACCGCTATCTGCTAATAGGGGATCAAGGAGAAGAGGCTTTCAGGCAAAACAGTCTCAAACGAAAATGTGCGTATTGTGCCTTTGCAAGACAATGCACATGCCAGGAGCTGGCTCTCGAACTCAGGACTCAAAGGAGGACAAACTGGGCATATAAGGGAAAGTACTCGATATATCATAGGAGTACTCATGCATTTCAAAAATATGTTTAATGAGGATAGAAAATTACGGGCAGAATAAATGGGAATGCAGCGAATACTCTCATTCTACACAAAAATTAATGGTCGGCGTGAAGAAAAATCAACTGGCTAAACAGAGGCAGCGCAGGTATGGAAGACGAAGCGCGACCAATGGCGCCTGCTCAAGAGTTACGTGAAGCAGACGTCAACCTGACAGCGCCTAAAGTTGCAGTTCTGTTCACTGAATAGCCCCCAGAATATAGTAGGGGTAACCCCACCCACAAAAATTTGATAAATCGTAAACTTTCAAAAGGAAGACACCAATCGAAATAATAAATTAGCATGAAAACTAACTAATGGATGCTTTGGCTATAATTAATTAATGCACGATCGATTTTGAAACTCATACGCATGGTTGTGATGAGCGGAAGACTTTACACCAGAAAAGGGTGGATTTCTGATCCAGGAGCTGAGGATGCAGAATACCAGCACTGAGAAGGTAGCATCAGGGTCTAATTTCTCAAGATCAGATAAATAGTGCTGACTGGACCATTTCAACACTGTCCTAACGAGGGATTGCGGTGGTAACCCACGCCACTCCACCCTCTGAGGAGTGGGGGAAAAGAGTTCATCAAATAGTAAAAGTGATCAGTAATAACGTGAACACACAGATACAATTGATGTAGTTTTAGTTACTAAAGCTAACTAAAACAGTCCATTAGCAAGTTACGGTCAGTTTGTGTGGAATTTAGTAGACGCAACGCTCGGAACAGTGTCAGTAGTTGATACTCTTAAGTTCAACTATAATTGCGTATGAGATTTTATTTTTACCACTATCCTAGCTTGTTTATTGGCATCGTTTTATAGCATAGGACTTCTTGAGGAGACTTATAGGACCAAACGTATTTTTTTCAGGAGGGTAATAGATAGATTCTGCTTCGCACATTATTCCCCAATATTAGACGTAGGTTAGGGATCTTTGTCAACAAATGAACTTCGACAGATGCCATTTTGTTTCTAGTTTGTGATTATTTGTTGTAGATTTTATATTTTCTCATTCTTGCTAGATGTGTATTTTGGGCTAGATTCATAACCACCCCTTTTCCAAAACCCGCTACCAGCCAGATAATAATAGTTTCGTGCTGGAACTAGTTCAAATGCATGTCAACGTACATTGTGTGATTTGTTTGTGATGGTATCTCACGCCGGTTGACCTCAGCCTCCCGACCCCGTGGTACCATGGAGCAAACGGGCACAATAAGGATAAATTGAACCAATTATTATGTTAAACTGAATTTTTTATTGCGAGTTCTGAATTCAAGGGTGTTTTCATTTGAAATTAAATGTATCGGTATAATACCTAGGTAAAGTGTGAACATAATGGATTTCGTTGGGTGTTTAATGATCAATTAGTAGAAGCACTGTGTTTAGTTGAACGGAGCCCAATGGACTACATCACATGTAAGCATGACCTCACTACCTCGCACTTAGTGACTTGAATTCAATCATTTATTTGCAATTGGGGGTGTGTGTCCCGCAGGTAAAAAAGTATGCATAACAATTAAACTGGAGTATTTACACAAATCGTTGGTCTTTTCTTAAGCACACCTATATGTTTGGGGAAAGATTCTAAGACTGCGGCAGGTACAGAGTTCCAGTTATAAATGGCATGGTTTACGAAAGAATATTTACCATAATTCGTACGCTGTGGTCGGCCCTTAACTTTGAAAGAATGATCACTCCTCATGTAATTAGGCTTTCCCATACGTTTGCTAAGCTCACCCCATGCTGCGTGATTTGTATGCGTGTTGTACATTGCACAAAGTGTAGATTTCGTCCTCCTAGCCTCAAGTGATTCTCACCCAAGTTTCTTTAACATATGGGCACACCGCTTCTGGGATTCAAGTCACTGAGCACAAATCTAGCGGCCTTTCTTTGTACTATCTCCAACTCATTGATGAGCCCTACTGGATATGGATCCCAAACCGCCGAGGCGTATTCCAGAATAGGTCTTACAAGTGACAGACATCCTTATTCTTTATTGCAGCTAGTACTTCCGTTTAATACCCTCATTATAACGTGCAGAGATTTATAAGCTTTAGAAACTACACATCCGATATGACTACTCCATTTCATATCATTCCTTACGTGAACGCCCAAATATTTGCACGAATCGTCTTCTACAAGTGTTTCTGAGCCAATGTTTTGCATGAAAATCTGGTCTTCGCCCTTTCCCTACTTTCAAGAGACTATTTTCTTGTGATTTTTTTCAATTTCTGTTCCATCGCCCACTTATAGACCAGGTTCAGGTCATCTAGAAGTGCTCGGTTGTCTTGTGAGCCACGTATCCTTCGTTATATTACACAATCATCCGCAAACAATCGACAGTCACTGCTAATTCCTTTTGGTAAATCGTCTATAAACGCCAAAAATATCAAAGGTCCGATCACGCTGCTCTGAGGGATACCCGGCGTTCCGGTAATTTCATCCGAGAATAGGCCTTCGACTTTCTGGGAACGACCCGTCAAAAATTCTTGGATCCATAAAATTACTCTTCTTTCAATTTTTGTTGAAGCTAATTTATGGAGTAGCTTGTCATGTGGCGCGATATCAAACGTCTTCGCAAAATATATAACTACGGCGTCGACTAAAACTCCATTGTCTATTCGCTAATATCTTGAAAATGTGATAGCATCTGACTCTGGCATGACTAACCTTGCCGAAATCCATATTGTCTATCATTATACCATGATAAATTTTCCCACTATTCCAGCAAGCAGTCGCAAATGAGATGATCCGTCTAATTACATTTGATGGACGTAAGGCTAACCGGCCTGTAGTTTCCCAATCCAAGTCTCTCTTCCTGTCATCTGGGAATTGCGCATTGTTTGCTGTCTTGGCTGTCACCCCAGAGATCCGGGATCAGCTCAGTCAAAAATTGCAATTATAGTCTGAGAGTAGCAACGGGGTACACTCAGACTCGTGAGGTATAACTGAGAAGAGGTGGGTTTGATTCCCAGAAGTGATAACTTGTGGTTTCCCACTTCCAATACAGGCAAATGTCGAAATGGTACCTAACTTGAGATCACGGAAACCTCTTTCCCAATCCTCGTATCAATTACAAATACAAACGCTTATACAGACACCACAATAGCCCAGGATGTCAGATAAAATCTACGCATACATCCAAGTACACGTGGATGAAAAGGCCACGATGCTTAAGCCCCTAAATCAAACAATAGCAACAACACATTAACTAGGCGTTTTTGTCACATTTCATTGCAAATGCTATATGCTTGAAATCCGCCCTTTTGGAACTTTCCAATGCAATTGATTAATATGAATGTTGCCATTTCAAATATTTACGTGGGGTTCAATTTCTCCGTGCATAAAAATGTTAGGAACAGTAGCTACGCGGAAAATTACTCTCCTCTAAACATACATTCCCAACAATAATTGAAAAATTCATTTCGATACCTTGAACCATTGCAGAAATATAGGGGGTGCCCACGTTAGCTGGACCATCCACTCCACAAAATCATCTTGTTACCTACACACTCTGAATTTCCTGATCTATTGCAATCTCACTTTACTTTTTTGTCTGCCCGTCTGCTTGTTGTGGATTCGCATCAAAACTAGTAAAGGAAATAGCATAAAAATTAATAATCAATTAGAAGTCCTTCCCAAAAGAAAAGCAAGAAGTTCCGTGAAGAACTAAAGAGCCTACTTTTCTTAAAATTTAAGAATCATGCCAATGATTAATCTATATGGATCTATCTAGAATAATGACGAACTTATTTCGGTAATATCGAAATTTCTAATTAGTTCGAAATACTGTATACCTGGCATAATATATAGCCTAATAGAGAACTACAGTTGGCAACCCTGGTGACTGAATATATTCTTAGATCCATGTCTTAAGGTACAGAATACAAAATTTGGTTCAAGTCCAATGGATAGCATGGACGTTACATGCAGTTAAACATTAGATCTAACAGCGCGCGTAAAATCATGTTGGCAACAATGACATACATGTATTGGTCAGAAAAAATCTGAAATAATATGATCTATTGTTGTGTCAATTTTGAATGAAATCCATTAGTTAGTATAGAAGTTACATGCATTTTAAAATTGGACCTATCAGCAGGCTTAGAGTCATGTTGGCAGCACTAGCGTAGGCCTATATTAGTTACTCCAAATTAATTTGGAATGCCAGGTACTATACGTGTGCAAAGTTTAGAGCTATTGGCTTGCATACTTTCTGGTATATTGATATTAGGGTAACACAGATAGAAACAGTATTTATTAACGGTTGGCAGCCCTGGTTACTCTTAAGAATCGGCATAGTAATATCTGTTATGGTACACATAGCAGACACGAAATTTGGTTGAAATCCAATTGATAGTGTAGAAGTTATATGCATTTAAAATTTGGACCTATCAGCAGGCTTATAATCATTTTGGCAACACTACCATAAATGGCCTCCTGGAAATTAAACTGCAATATTATTATCTATACGTGTGCCAATTTTGAAATAGCTCCCATTCATGCCTTCCAAGATATCCAACATGGAGCTCAAATTTCAATTGCTTTTTTTCAGCAGTTGGTAGCACTGATATCATTTTCAAATATGGCTGTGAGATATTCAGGTATAGATCTTTACTCCTACCAAATTTTGTTTCGATTGCTGCAGCCGTTTAGGAGTTGATAGGGGGGGGGGGACACACACAGACAGACAGACAGACAGACAGACAGACAGAAGGACAGACAGACAAACAGAAGGACAGACAGACACACACACACATTTGCCCGATCTCATAAGTCTACTTTTTCCTCATTTTTGCAAAATGTGAAAAGTAGGCTAATAAGCTAAGCAATCAATACTAACATAGGCTAATAAAGCTGAAGAGTTTGTGTGTTTGTTCGTGTGTTTTTGTGTTTAAACGCGTTAATCTCTGGAACTACCAGTCGGATTCGAAAAATCCTTTTTATATGATAGCCAGATTCAAGAGGAATAGTTTAGGCTATGCTAAATTTCAGACAGACCACTCCATTCTCTGCATTTAGGCCCTTTGGCACAAATCTACACCGTTTCACCGATCTGAACCAAAATGTGTATACTTAAACTTTGGAACCCTGCGAGTAACACTGTCTGCATGAAATTTATGACAGACCAGTCCATTCCCTGCATTTAGGCCCTTTGGCACAAATCTACACCTTTTCACCGATCTGAACCAAAATGTGTATACTTAGCCTGTGGAACCCTGCGAGTAACACTGTTTACATGAAATTTCGGACAGACCACCACAAATCCCCACCGATTCACCAATATGAACCAAAATTTGTATACTTATAATTTGGAACCCTGCGAGTAACACAGTCTGCATGAAATTTCAGACAGACCACTCCATTCCCTGCATTCAGGCCCTTTGGCACAAATCTACACCGTTTCACCGATCTGGACCAAAATTTGTATACTTACCCTTTGGAACCCTGCGAGTAACACTGTCAATATGAAATTTCGGACAGACCACTCCATTTCCTGCATTTAGGCCCTTTGGCACAAATCTACACCGTTTCACCGATCTGAACCAGGTTTCACACTTATACTTTGGAACCCTGCGGGTGACACTGTCCACTTTAAATTTCGGACAGACCACTCCATTCCCTACATTTAGGCCCTTTATCACAAATCTACACCGTTCCTCCTAATTGCACCAAATTATACATACACTTTGAAACCCTGCTGGTAACACTGTCCGCTTGATATTTTGGACAACGCTCTCCATTCCCTACATTTAGAATAACAAATAATCTGTACTTGAAAACCATGTATTAAGGCCCTAGAATCATTCATGTCCGTAGTAGAGTAACTGTAAGAGTATTGTAATAAGTCTATTGTTGACTGGCAATTCGGGCTGCATCACGTCGCTCCTACCAGTGTTCTGGTGCAGAATTGCGAAAATAGTTAAATCTTGCGCTGCTTATAAATTGCAGTCACGGGGAGTAATTAGTGCAAAAAGATTTATTTTGCCCCTTAAAACAATTATTATCATGAACATATTATGCATCTGTATGAGTGCAATGGTGTTGGTGCAATACATTGACGTTTCCTTTTTTGTTTTGTTTTTTTGTTTTTTTTTAGCGTATGGCTTTTAGTGCCGGGAGTGTCCGAGGACATGTTCGGGTCGCCAGTTTTGTAGCTGCTTCGAGACGGAAACCCAATGGGTGAGCTACAAGTACCGTTGGGGAGGAAAGTTGGAATGGAAGGTCGAGGAGTTGAAAGGTAGCGGCTGTGGCCTATAGTTAGGGACCAACCCCGGCATTTGCCTGGAAGGAAGATGGGAAACCTCAGAAGACCATCTTCAAGGTTGCCGGCGGGGTGATTCGAACCTCCTCCCGGATGTGAGTGACTGCCAGCAGTCGTGCCGTAACGACCACGGCTAACTCACCCGGTTACATTAAGGTTATCAGTTGCAATAAACGTTGGTGCTTTCAAATTTACCTTAATTTATTCCGAACCTTATCGTTGAGCGCTATGTGGCCATAAATGATACTAATACTACCTCAGGAGCTCGGGACAGCCGAAGTTTTCCAAAGTGTTCTGATAATTTTCCTACGGCGCTATGCGACAAAAGACGACACTATTGGTCTCTACATTTCTAACAGACAATGATATATAGGCCCTAGGCAGTGTATTTTATTTCACTTACTCCTTTTTCTAATCATTTTTAGAAATGTGTTTGTAAATTACATGTGTCAGTGCTGTAGTTAGTAAAGAGCCATTTCCCTATTCATTATTATCATTATTATCGTTAGGGGAATATGACCTAAATGTTACGTCAATTATACTGTACTGCTTATCACCCTCACTACAACCACCACCACAAAAAGTTATATTTAAAAATAATTCTGGTAGTTTAAGTATCATGTGCCAGTTCTGTAGTAGTATTCATTATCATCCATAAAACAAATAAATCCACCGGGCGAAGCCGGGCACTACTGCTAGTATTTGTATATTAATGAGAAATTAGGGAATTAAAAGGAATCTTCTAAATGTATTTCGCTCTTTTCCACAAAAGGAATGGTTAAATTTATAAATTCTCTTGTTGTTTGAGTCTTCAGTCTTTTGACTGGTTTGATGCAACTCTCCGAGTCCCCCTGTCCTGAGCTAAATTCTAAAGAACAAAAATGTCATTGCAAATTTAAGTATGAACATGTCCAGAGAAATATTATTTTGAAATAGTGAATCTGGAGTGATATAAATACGAAAAGCTGTCCAAAGGAGGAAGAAAATATTGTCTAAGCTGAATTCATTTCCTTTCGTCAGGTTAGACACCTAGAACAACATCCTTTCTCAGGCATATGTGTTGAGTGACACCTTCTGCTATCCTCTAGTTTACAACACCTTCGTCAACAGTCCCGTGTACTTTGCGAGTGTGTATAATCATTCCGATAACCTCTGTTATTTGTAATTGGAAACAGAATTTGCAATGAGATGGCTTTGGCCTTAAGTTAAATATCATCCCAACGTTTTGCCTCGAGTAGAATTGGGAGGCCGAGTCCGACAGCCCACCTAAGGCTCCCCTCCTTTAAGCAGGCTAGCTGTGCTCGATTGCGGAAACTCGTTTTATTGTTATTATTATTATTATCCTGTTGTGTGAACCCGTCAACGAGAGGTACGCAAAGCTAGCTAATCGAAAGTGAGCCACTAGTTTGACAAACAAGGTGTCACGCGACTGTACGTGACATGCCTATTAAAGTCGAGTCTCTAGACGATGTTCACTCAACAGCATATCCAAGCACGATAACACAGCTGAAGCTCAGCAAATACTGACTTACAGAGATGAGACGTACTGGAATCACCTGCAACGATTCCTTTCCTTCCTCAGAATCTCCTACTTATGTACGGTAGGCTACATTTTAATAAAATAATTTTTAGATCCAATCGACTGCAAAATATTTTGTAGTAATCATCCAATTCTCTGTAAAGTATCACATATTTTGAGAGTATGTTCTGGGGCCGATAACCTAGATGTTAGGCCTCTTTAAACAACAATTATCATCATCATCATCATCATCATCTGCACATTACTTGAAGATACGTGATGCACTTATTGAGCACATCGGCGAATTTTAATAAGCTGCCACAATAGAAATCTATCCCCTGTAAAAACAAATGCATCATTATTGGGGTCACTTTCTCTTGAGAGATCCTGTGCATGTAGAGATGCCCTGGAACCCAGTAATAGGGTTCCCCATTTTGAGCTTATTGGTTGGTTATTTTCAATTATATACTTTCGTATTTTTTTGCAAATTCTGTTATAGGATTCTGCTTGTTCTACTCCCCTCAGTCATCCCAAACCGTTAAGAAAGCTTTAGGAATGTTCATAAATATCCACTGTTAAAATCTGTTTTTAGATTATTCGTCGTTACGTCTAGTATATCAGAACACCTCATGGTGCAGTGCCTAACTTCCTTAGTTGCCACCCATGAGGTCCGTGTTCGATTCCCGGCTCTGCCAAGATATTGCATTTTGATCTGAGGTCAGAAACTGCGTACACTCTGTCGCGAGACATAAGTAATTCCGTGAAGAACTAAATAGCCAATTTCATATATCCTACTGGTCTTACTTAGGACATGAGAAATAAAAACGAGATTTTTTAAAATGCACAGGCGCCATTTTAAGGTTCTCGTAAATTCTCATAAAATTCCATTAAATTAGACGTCAGTATATTAAGGATTGTATGAAGATATACCGTGCCAAGTTTCACAGAGCTCGGATGAAAAAATCGCGAGAAAAAAGAACAATTTAATATTTAAATTTCGCGTCGCCACCGTGTTGGTTTTGTGCTCACCAGGTTACTGAATGATCCATAGCTGAACTTAAGTTAATAGCCTCTATCAATATACAAAATTTCAGTTTGAATGCTGTAATAGATTCGTAGATATTGAGAACCATCTAAATATTCCGGATGGTCGCCATGTTGGATTGTTATATACGTAGGCCATAGAGTTATGTACCATTAGATGAAGATTTTTGCGTAAGTTCATTATTCAAACTTTCACTTCGACTGCAAAATTACTACACAAGAAATGAAAACTTAATTTCAAAATTTCACACATCCGCCATCTTGAGGTTATCTAACCAGCCAAGATAATTTAGATGTCAGTACATTACAACGTTTATAAACATTTGCTGTACCAAGTTTGACTGCGCACGAATGAATAAGTCGTGAGAAAAGTCTATTTAAACGTTTCAAATTCGCTTGGCTGCCATGTTCTCTTTGTACTTAACAGGTTTATGAAGGTCCCACAGATGGACTTATAGTATTACCTTTTATTACCGTACGGAATTTCAGGGTGATATCTGTTACTGTTGCGGAGAGATAGAATACCACTGAAGTATTTCGCGCGGCCGCCATGTTGGATTGGTGAAATGCATTAGAATTTGAAAGGCACGGTCGAGATCGGACGAAGTAGGAGTATGCACTTACCGAGTTTCATTAAAATCGCATCGGCCGTTTAGATTTAATAAGGGGAGGGACACACACACACACGGACAAAAGGTGATCTCATAAACCTTTCTTTATATAAATGAAAGTAGGCTAAAAAATGAGAACACGTGTGTTCGATTTCCACCTCACACTTGACAAGAAGTGGCTTTCTGTGTTTTCCCACGTCTACTCCAGGCAAATGCCGGGATGGTTCCTCATTTAAGGCCACGGCCACCTGCTTCCAAATCCTAGTTTCATTTACAAATACGCTACTACCTAGGTATAAAATCCAAAATAACACAGGTTGTCAGGCAAGTAGTAGACTGCATATGTATATACAGGGAGATTCAGCTAAGATGACCACCTCAAATATCTACGGAACCGTTTAAGATATCGTCATTCTGTTTTCAAATTCTTAAATCGTACTACGGGGCTCATACAACATGGTCCATTTCGTTCCCAGTACATACGTATTTACCAAGAAACCGGTAGCAACATTCGTTTTTTAAATGGAACTATAGGCTACTAATTTTACCCACTGGAACAACTAAAAATCAAGCGACAAATTCAGTGATGTGCTCATTTTACAAATCCGACGAGTACCTTTTGAGATATTAAAGGTTTTGTATATGTGTCGGCATTAGACAGAAAGCGATGCGCCAGCCGCTGAAATGTGGTGTGCATGATTCTCTTGCGTGACCCACTCCTTACTGACAAACATACATACCGAATTTATTCCATTCATAGCATATTGTGATGTGTACATAATAAAAATCAAGTCTCTTATGTACGTGTGCCTTTTCTCTCTCCACTGAGTCCTGAATCCTTGCAGAGATATCTGAAAACACCTCAATTACGAGGGTAAATCAAGTACGGAATTCTTTAGTGCTGGTGGACCTGCGACAATAACCTAATGTACATTGTTATTAAAACCAGAAATGTAACGAAACTCGCCCATTTAGTTCATTGCGCACGTCTCGTCTAATGTTAATTCTTACGAGTCCGGTTAGTCATAAATCATTTTGAAAATGTACACATTACAGTATACTATGAATGGAATAAATGCGGTAAGTGTGTTTTGCAACAAGGAGTGGGTCACACAAGAGAACATGCACTCCACATTCCAGCGACTAGAGCATTGCTTTCTGTCTAATGCCAACACGTATGGAAACCATTAATATCTCAAAAAGTACTCGTCGGATTTGCAAAATAAGCACATCACTGAACTTGTCACTTGATTCTTAGTTGTTCCAGTGGGTGAAATTAGTATAGTATCATTTAAAAAACGAATATTGCTACCGGATTCTTGGTAAATACGTATGTGCTGGGAACGAAATGGACCATGTTGTATGAGCCCCGTAGTACGATTTAAGAATTTGAAAACAGAATGACAATATCTTAAACGGTTCCGTAGATATTCGAGGTGGTCATCTTAGCTGAATCACGCTGTATATAAGGTGTGATCAAACAAAACGCTTATGTAGCGTATATTCAACGTAGCGTGACTCCGATGCGGGCATATAGGCACGTATATGTAGGCAAGGGATTAGTGTGGCAGTCATGTCTTGCCGAGGTGCGTGCGTTCAAAGCGGCAACGAGAATTATGGCGACGTTATTATCAAATGCGTCCTAACAGGACCAACGTGCTGTTATTCTTTTCTTGGCTGCCGAAGGACAAACACCAGTGGGCATCCTTCGGAGAATCACGAACGTGTATGGGGCAGCATGTCTGTCTAAAACCACCGTTGTGGAATGCTGCGCCAAGTTCCGTGCTGGTCGCGTTTCGACACAAGACGCCGATCGATCTGGGAGACAACACTGGATAAATGACGGCGTGCAAATAGGGCGAAACGTCCGGTAAAACTACGACAAGGGGTGCTGCTGCTTCATTATAACGAATACCGCAAAGGCCGTAACGCAGAAGGTACGCCAACTCAAGTGGCAGACACTCGAGCAGCCACCCTGTAGTCCTGATCTCTCCACATGCGCCTATCACGCAATTCGGTGCCTTAAAAGAGGCCTTGAAGGGTGGACGATTCCTTTTGGACGAGGATGTGCAGCTGGTGGTTACGGACTTCTTCGCGCAGCAGGACGAAGTGTTTTACCAGAGTGGGATCTTCAGGGATGAGTGCTTCAACGCTCACGGCTATTTTGCCTGATTGGCATACCGATTAGGTACTGTACGGCCGTCAAGCGGAAAAATGTTGATCACGCCCTAGTCTACACACCCAAGCACACGAGGCTAAATGACCCTAAATGAACCAACAACAACTGCTATAACAGTTTCAGCGTCAGGAAAAGAACACCTGTTCAAATCATATTGTCTTGTTAATAATAATAATAATAATAATAATAATAATAATAATAATATCGTATGGCCTCTTAAACAGAGTAGAACAACAAACTGATCATTTGATTGGTGAATACCAGGCAGGCTTTAGGAAAGGTAGATCGTGTTCGGAGCAGATTTGGAGCCTAAAGACGATATTAAGGATACGCCGCAGTACCAACACATTTGTCACCTTCGTGGATTTTAAGAAGGCGTATGATTCTATTGACAGACAAACTGTTCTGAACACCCTAGAAGAGCTCAGAGTTGACAGGAAAACCAGGGACTTAATCCGCCAGACTCTCACTGACACAACATCTCAAGTGAAGTTTCTAGGTGAACTATCAGAGCCTTTCGAAGTACATACCGGAGTTCGACAAGGTGACGGCCTCTCCCCACAGCTTTTTAACTTAGTGTTAGACAAAGTCATCAGGGAATGGGAAAACAACATCAAATGCGTAAGCATTGGTACTCTGGAACAGAAAATAAAAGTAAAATGCCTAGCTTTTGCTGATGATCTAGCTATCTTTACCAAGACTAGTGAAGAAACCAAATATGCCATAGAGAAGTTACATGAGTTAGCATCAATCACAGGACTCCAAATATCGTATGAAAAGACGCATTTCATAGTAAATGGAGTCCAGAATATCCCGAGATCTCCACTACAGACCAACTATGGAATAATTAGACACGTACCTTCCTTCAAATATTTAGGAGAAATTATCTTACCGTCTGGATTGGACAGGAAAGCTAATTTAGAAAGAGCTACCAAACTTCAGAAAGCATACCGAATAACATGGAATCACTATAATAAAATAGTGATGTCACGAAATGCAAAACTACGGCACTACCAGACAGTTGTTCTTCCGGAAGCATTGTACGCCTCCGAAACTATATCTCTAGGAGGCCTCTCTCAAATTGGTGAAATCGAAATCCAGGAACGTAAAATTCTCAGGAAAATATATGGCCCCGTTTATGTTAATGGTATATGGATTAAAAGGAAAACCACAGACTTGTACACAGTAATCAATAAGTTCACTGATACCGTGCGTAAGAGACGATTGAAATTTTATGGTCACATCTGCCGAATGGACAACACCAGATATGCAAAAAAAAAAAACTGCTTGATATAATTAATTCAAAGAAGGTCAAAATCAGTTGGTTAGAAGAAATCAAACAGGACATAAAGGAAATAAACATTACAGAAGATAGCATCATGAATCGCAAGACTTTTGGAACCCGAGTTACAAATCACACTTTCGCCGAAAAAGCTAAAAATACCACTGGAAAAAAATGGACGGACGAACGTAAGAAGGGGCATAGCGAGTTCATGAGGAGATTTTGGGAGGAGAAGAAGAGGAAAGCTCCATCAACCCGAGTCAACAAGTTCAAGCGCGCTCCCTAAGTGGGCAAAACGAAGAAAAAAGAAGTATGGCCTCGGTGCCGGGTGCAAGCTTTGTAAATTGACACCCAGAGGGTAGCTTGCATGTCGAATTTCGTTGTTCCTTGAATCACTATGAAAGTCAAAGAGGTTAGATATCTAAGCTCCTTGAACACTATAGCGCTTTCCAGTAGAGAAATGAGGAACTTTGTGTTGGCGGAAACTCCCGAGATTAATTTTGCCATTATGAACACGGCCTACTGAATTCAAATGGGTTCTTTGACATGCCAACATCGTATGACATGCGTGTCGTATTTTTGCCGCCTTTCAAAAATTACATTCCACGGCCAGGAGCGAACCTGCAATCTTGGGGTTAGTAGACCGACACGCTATCCACTCACCCACCGGGGCAAGCTATTGTCTTGTTGATCACATGTCAGTGTTATCAAATGGAAATGCTCAATGGCTAATGGTAAAATAATTGCATTTGCAACTGGTATTTTACCGATCACTTTTTACTTCTATTTTACATGTTAATTTCCATGAAGTAGTTGTATTTTCCCCAATTCCTTTTTATTTCTGGTTGTCTCCCATCCATGTGCACATGTGCTCCACAGCAATGTCTACATGTCCAAATCAGTGGTTCGTACTAATGGGGCCCGGTTCAATACCCACATGTTCGCTGCAGCAGTGACTGTTGCGAACACAGCCCGGTTATGCAACTGAGTAATTATAGCACAGGTAGGACCCTAATTAATACTACAATGTTGGACACGAAAATCACTACACTCTCTTCCCGTTCCTAGAAATTTATTAAACTTTACCCTATCATATCCCAAAGCTCAGGTATCCGGGACATCTGACTTGCAAATATTAATGCAGGATCGTTCCGGTGTTCTACTATGTGGCGCAAATGCTGATATGTCTGTCCATCATCTGCATTAAGCTGGGTTTACCTAGGCGCGGAAGCGGAGAGCGGAAAGGTTGCGCATTTGTATGCTAGGAGTGATAAGGTGAGGTCGATATGGACGTGGAATCTAGACTTTCCATTTTATTACACTTGGAATAGGAAGAGGAGGAGGAAGAGTTACTACTGCATTTAGTGAAGGATCGAAAATGTGTAAGTGACATACGGTATTAAAAACGCGTGAAAATGAGGGAGTGTTTAAATTTCTTATAAATAACCATTTAATTGATGACGAAATTATTAGACTATAGGATGACCATGAACCAACTCAATGAGTTGTTCATCTTCGGAAGCAGTAAACCGACACACACTCATGGTGCACACACTTTACTAAACACACAAGGGACACAATTTAATAAAACGACACACAACTTGTACAGACGTCCAGCCACTCCGCCAGCCGACAACGGACTCGTCTACTCTCGGAGCAGAGGAACGCGGAGGAGCGAGTTCCGCTCGTCCAGCGGTGGCCCGCTCCGCTTCTAGGAAAACAGTACCTTAAAAAGTACATATGATCAGAGGAGAGCCGACTCCGCTCTCCGCGTTCCGCTCTCCGCTTCCGCGCCTAGGAAGACCCAGCTTTAGGACTGTAGTGGAACTCGTCGGAGAACACAATGCTTCGCGATTCCTTCGCCCTTGTTGACGTAACCGTCACCATTGATGACGTGTCACACGTTGCCTATGGGACAAAGTCAAACGGCCTGCTGTCCAGACTCAATCAAACGGAGACAAATGATTTTTGTTGCAACCGGCAAGTG
Organism: Meconema thalassinum; assembly: GCA_946902985.2. Taxonomy (NCBI): domain Eukaryota; kingdom Metazoa; phylum Arthropoda; class Insecta; order Orthoptera; family Tettigoniidae; genus Meconema; species Meconema thalassinum. The sequence continues at coordinate 205,582,906 of OX336389.2, read as the reverse complement.
CAATGAAGGTCTCACAGACCGCAGGATCTCTTTGGATGAGGTACCACGTGTTGCTACTGCACGTCAGTGGATGGACGAGCTTATCTACTGTATATCTTGTACGTCTTGCGTAGAGCTCACGATCAGAAACGTTTTTGCGATGTCCTGATTAAACGTGCAAAACCGTCTCGTAGAGAAGTTTTTCAAATTAAACATATTCCTAATAACGTTTAACCATTTTGTAAACAAACGCTCTCTTGAGCATTTTGAGTTTCTTTTTAAGCTTGACCCTCTAATCTCAGGCAGGAAGACATTGTAAATAATACCTATGAAATAATGGGGACCTGGTGCTCCATATGGTGCTCCTTATGCCCCGTAATTGAGCGTTTATTAATTTCTAATATAATTTAAAAAGTTGGAATTATTTATAATTACGATAGGTTAACACCTATTGCTTAATGGAAATATTTTGTATGATTCACAGAGGAATCGACCCTCCCAAACGATTTTGCACTTAAATTTAATAAATGTTCATGACGACTAACGTTTTGACTGATTATGAGGGAAATGTTACGGAGGTATTTCAGTTCAAAAGTCTAGTGCGAGGAGCGTTATACTGATGTTTTGGAGTATTCAATACCTCCATCCTGTATGAGAAATACCGGTAGACCGCTCAGGATTAATAGCTGATGTAAGGGAAGTTGTTTATTTTACCGAGAATAACACCCGCCAAACATGAAATATCAAATAAATTGGCTAAAGAAAAGAAAAATTAAGCGAAAACTGGTATAAAAATCTATTTATCTTTATAATCATTAAACGGTTTTCAGAAAACATTTAACGTTTTGTCTTTTATTTATTTAAAAAAGTTCAAACGTTTCTCAAGAAAACATTTATTTATTTAAACGGTTTACGTGACGTGGTTAGTAAGAAATTATTTAAACGGTTAATGTATAGTTTTGAAACCATTATTTCAGTGTTGCCTATACAAACTGTCAGTTGTAACTCTTCAGTCGGTCAACATGAATTTGCCATAAGACTAAGAGGGGTACAATGTATATAATATGTAAATAACACTCCTGGAAAAATACATGTATTAGTTATGATCACTATTATAATGGCGCAATTTTTAGGATCATGTAACTGAACAGAGATGAAAGAGGCAATGAGTCACGTTTAGATTCAATATGGATTAAATACATGTAGGAATATTACATTTGAAGGTAGGTTCTCTTCATGACTGAAGTTATCTGTACATCACATTGCCGGTGAGGCATATGGGCTCGCACCGCATCAAATGAAATCAATTCCCAAAAGTCACATGAATGAATTATTTTATTTTGACAGCGCAAGTCCTTCAGGAGTACTCTGAACTTGCCGTTCTACGCAGATTGCAACATCCATAAACCACGGCTGATGTATTCAAAGCAGCTCATAACGCACTCCGTTCCGAGGAACGAGGTAATTCGTTTTACGACCAAGCCACTGGTGGATGTGAGCTCATCATCCATACACGGTAATGGGGTGGTCGCCCTCCCAAACACGCCAAAAATACTCTTGCACAGACAAAAATGCAAATGGAGGAAGAAATATGTTTATCTTCTGATGTTGAGTGTGTCTACAATACGTCAATCGTATGTTGCCGGCTGTGAAGAAAAGTCACAAGGTTCCTAAACCCCTCGTAAATTGGGTGTGATGGTGCAGTGGCCAAGCTGCTTGCCTCCCACCAAAGCAACACAACTTATCAATACCTTGCAACTAGTATCATATTGTATATCGTATACTACTCTTTATCCCGCACCATATTAGGATGTAGGGGATACGAGGTGATTTATACTTCCTTGCCTATCATAAATATGATCATGAGTGGGAATATACGGGTAAGATACACCTGACATTACGTTGTCACGGCAAATGAAATTGCGTGTTCGGACTTTTATATCTCACGCCGTAGGCGATCAAAGACGTGACAATAACTTTCACTCCATAGACAGCAGTTTTCGCGTCTACGCCATGGCCCTCTTCATGCATTGCCAAATACCTAGCCATATCAAACACCATCGCGTGTGAAGAACCTTCATTAAAATGTATAAATTATTTCTGTAGAGATAATACACATTTGTGTCGCATTAATCTTTTTTTTTTTTTTCTGTTTCGTGTGGCCTCCTCTTGACCATCCACAATAACTCCGCATCGCAGCTCCAAATTAAAAAGTGTTTCATTCAAGAGTTGTATAACTGAAGGGGGGAAAATAATACGGCTGGAGATTCAACCATATAGTAGGCTAATATTTATCAGCGAGATATGAGTACAAACATTAGATTTTTTTAATTGAAAACACGTATTTATTAGCTAATAGTCCAATGAAGCTCGTCAAGACCTATTCAAACATGCACCACATTTCATAACATAAACATTAAATCTGATACAGAAAGTAGAATTTCTACTGCCAGTTTCTAGCACAATATATATGAGTATCGCTAGGGGTAGAACATTCACATTAGATGTTGAAAGTGGTCACCATTAGCAGTGATACACAAGTTCAGTCGCTGGATGAATGGCATCAGTGATTCTTCTGGTGTTGCTTGATGAAGAGGATTACAACCACGCACAATACCGTACGTGCTGCGTGCTCTCTGGAGTTGTTGGAATATGTCAACAGACAACGCCTTTGAGTTGTCTCCACAGAAAAAGTTTAAGGGGTTAAGTTCAGGAGAACAAATAGGCCACTTCATCGGGCCAATCCACCTATCATGCTATTTCCAGTCCAGAACATTAAGTGCACCCACAGCATTATGTGATGTGGATCCGTCGTGCTTGTACTACATTATAATTCTGTTCCTTAGAGGTATCTCTTCCGGGAGACCAGAAAGAATTGTACTACGAAGGTGGTATACTCCCTGTAATTTTGGTTACCGTTCAAGAAATGAGGCGTTATGGATTTATTGCAAACCATCTCATATCAGATGGTAACTCCCCAGTGACGCTGATGGTCCAGCTCTCGAATGGCTGAATAATACAAGTATTTCGTATTCACTTGGCCTGAGTTTGAGAGCGACGATTCATCGGTAAAATAGAACATTCGAAAAACAGTTCGGGTTCGCGGTATTTTGATGCTGTGCCCATTGACAGTACTCTACAAGATTCTGGAAAGTATTCTCATGCAATTCCTGGTGTAAATATGCATGATGGGATAGAATATATGATGCTTAAGAATGCAGTGTGGACTTGTTTTCGGAATTTCAATTTTGGCTTCAAAGTGGCGTCTGTAGACGTGTGGACAACTGCTAAAAAAAACGAGAACAGCAACTTCATCTGCTCCATATGTGTAAGTTCTACGATGAATTTGATGCTGTGGGTTAAGTCACCCGTCTCACCGAGTTTCGCAACGAGACGGGAAAATCGAAATGTAATGCTCTTCAGTCGAGCAGGGCGAATGTACCCAATGGTAATGGGTGTTTCCCAAAACATGAAAAAAAAAAAAATACATGAGATTAATAAATTCAATTGGATGACCAGTTTCAATGGTCAGGCGATCATCAATCAGATCAGGCTGTTAAATCTATGTTACAAGTATGTGGGTGATGGTAATTACAATATATACACTTATTTAGTTACAGTAGTTATTAAAAACTTGCACAACTTGGCAAGATCTGTTAGTTATATGTGATTTTGGCCGATTTTCATTAAAAAAATAGGCTTATGAGATCACCTTTTGTCCGTGTGTGTGTGCATATGTGTGTGTGTATGGATGTATGTATGTGTGCGTGTCCCTAATAAAATCTAAACGGCTAGAGCGATTTCAATGACAGTTGGTAAGGTCATAGTACTACACACATCAAAAAAAGTTTTGCATCACCTCGGTTCCCAGATCTCCGGCATATAGACGTTGACTGTGTATATTGCATCCAAGATACAGTCCCTTTGACTGTTCATAGATGTCACTAAAACTGCTCAAAGATGTAAACAACCATGCATGAGCAGGGCCTATTAGACGGAGGGGGTACGACAGCCGATCAGTTCCAGTCATTCCACCAGGACGAAGGTACGCTGCTCATGTTGTCTGTAGTTCTACCATGCCTAGAAGGTCAATACCGCAGTTCGATCGCGTCCGCATTGTTACTTTGTGTCAAGAAGGGCTCTCAACAAGGGAAGTTTCCAGGCGTCTCAGAGTGAACCAAAGCGATGTTGTTCGGACATGGAGGAGGTACAGAGATACAGGAACTGTCGATGACAGGCCTCGCTCAGGCCGCCCAAGGGCTACTACTGTAGTGGATGACCGCTACTTACGGATTGCCGCTCGGAGGAACCCTGACAGCAATGCCACCATGTTGAATAATGCGTTTCGTTCAGCCACAGGACGTCGTGTTTCAACTCAAACTGTGCGCAATAGGCTGCATGATGCGCAACTTCACTCCCGACGTCCATGGCGAGGTCCAGCTTTGCAACCCCGACACCATGCAGCGCGGTACAGATGGGCCCAACAACATGCTGAATGGGCCCCACAGAATTGGCATCACGTTCTCTTCACCGATGAGTGTCGCATATGCCTTCAACCAGATAATCGTCGGAGACGTGTTTGGAGGCACCCTGGTCAGGCTGAACGTCTTAGACACACTGTCCAGCGAGTGCAGCAAGGTGGTGGTTCCCTGATGTTTTGGGGTGGCATTATGTGGGGCCGACGTACGCCACTGGTGGTCATGGAAGGCTCCGAAACGGCTTTACGATACCTGAATGACATCCTCCGACCCATAGTGCACCCATATCGGCAGAATATTGGAGAGGCATTTGTCTTCATGGACGACAATTCTCGACCTCATCGTGCACATCTTGTGAATGCGTTCCTTCAAGATAACGACATCGCTCGACTAGAGTGGCCAGCATGTTCGCCAGACATGAACCCTGTCGAACATGCCTGGGATATGTTGAAAAGGGCTGTTTATGGACGTCTTGACCCACCAACCACTCTGAGAGATTTACGCCGAATTGTCGTTGAGGAGTGGGACAATTTGGACCAACAGTGTCTTGATGAACTTGTGGATAGTATGCCACGACGAATACAGGCATGCATCAATGCAAGAGGACGTGCTACTGGGTATTAGAGGTAGTGGTGTGTACTGCAATCTGGACCACAAATGCTGAAAGTCTAGCTGTATGATGGTACAACATGCAATGTGTGGGTCTCATGAGCAATAAAACGAGCTGAAATGTTGTTTGTGTTGATCTCTATTCCCTTTGTATTTAACGGTTCCGGAACTCTTGGAACCGAGGTGATGCAAAACTTTTTTTGATGTGTGTATTTTGTCCAACCCCGACCATGCTCTTCAAATTTTATTAAATCTCACTAATCCAACATGGCGGCTGTGCGCATTTCTATATCTCCGAAACAATTACTGATATCACCCTGAAATTTTTACAGTGATTAAGACCACTACTAGAAGTTCACCTATAGGACTTTCAAAAATCTGTTAAGTACAAAACGAACATGGCGGCCAAGCGAAGTAGAAACATTTACATAGACGTTCCTCGCGATTTAACCATCCGAGTGCAGTGAAACATGGAACAGCAAATGTTTATACACAATGCAATGCACTGACATCTAATTAAGTACAATTGCTTATATAACCTCAAGATGGCGGCTGTGCGAAATTTTAAAATTGAGTGTTTATTTCTTGTGTCCTAATCATGCGATCAAAGTCAACATTTGCATAATGAACCTACGCAATAATCGTCATCTATCAGTACATAACTCTATGGCATACATATATAGAAATCCAACATAGCGACCATCCGAAATATTAAGACGGTTCTCAATATAGACTATGACAGCAATCAAACTAAAATTTTGTATGCTGATAAAGGCTATGAACATAAGTTCACCTATGGGACTTTGAATAACCTGGTGAGCACAAATCCTACATGGCGGCGAAGCGAAATTTAAATATTTAAACCATCCGAGCGCAGTGAAACTTGGTACGGTAAATGCGTATACAAATTTGAATCCACTGACATCTAATATGTTTCAATTCTTTTCATAACCACAAGATGGTGGCAGTGCGAAATTTTGAAATCTCGTTTTTATTTCTTGTGTCCTAATCATGCGTTTGAAGTTTGAATAATACACCTACGCAATAATCTTCATGGAATAGTACATAACTCTATGGCCTATAATAATCCTACATGGTGACCATCCGAAATATTTAGACGGTTCTCAATATCTACGAATCTACAGGTATTACAGCAAGTAAACTGAAATTTTGTATGTTGATAGAGGCTATTAACATAAGTAGGGCATATGAAAATAGTCTTATTAGTTCTTCATGGAACTACTTGTTGTTAAGATATTGTTAGTGGTTATTGAACTTCAAGTTTGCATGTTTAGTGTCAAGCCACATGGCACTATTCTGAGTCCCAATTTCTGTGCCGGGTTTTAACGATCTTTATTAGTTTGGTACATTGTTCAAATAGGCCTTGAAAAGCCTCATTGAACTGCTAACCAATAAATACAAAGTTCCATTTAAAAAAATTGTATTCATATCTCACTAATAGATGATGATGATAATTGTTGTTTTAAGGGGCCTAACATCGAGGTTATCGGCCCCTCACTAATAGATAATGCTATATAGTGTACCCCTGTGAGTAATCCCCATGGCAAATATGCTCCTGCCTCCAGCTAGCTTCAGTTCTCGGCGTGTACCGTTCTCCCACTGAGCAGTTGCATAATTTTGATTTGAGACTAAAAGGTATCAACTCTACAATGATAAAGCACAACTCTATTCTAAAGACTTTAATTCAGCATTAAATCATGGCTTCAAACAATATAAGAAAACAATCCCAACAAACATAATACAACATCAAACAAAATTTACTCCCACAATCCACTAATTATTCACACGTTATCCTATATTAAATTCACATAATTATACATTCCTTTACCCTTAGGTTGACTTCAACATTCACTCTAGTGCGCAGATGCACATGTAACTTCCATAAAAACTGTACCTTTTTATTGTACGTCACCTGGTGTGACTTTTTTAATCTCACAAAAATAATTATTTCTCACAACACATCTTACTTTACATTATGTTCTCAAAACACATCTTACTTTACATTATTAGTGCCTTCTGTGTTTTACTTTACATTATGAGTGCCTTCTGTGTTTTACTTTACATTATGAGTGCCTTCTGTGTTCTGTATCTCTCTTCCCACCAAAATGCTTTAGCATGCATTAGCCAATTCATGGGTTGCACTACACATCTACTTGCAACTCCACACTTATGTAAATATACCCCTAAAGTTCCCTTCTTATAGTTCACTGCATGCCGTTGTGATTTCAATCCCAAAACTTTCGTTATCGCTGGGTCGGATGGTATCATTAAGCTACCCTTGCGAGCGTAGCCTGTGGCATCAAGTGCCCAACTTCATAAATACGTGTCAGTGTCAGTATAAAATGCATCTTCCGACCATTCGTAAGATTGCTAAAATTTAAATCATCAGGGTGCTCTATGATTACCAATGTGTTTTTAAACCACATAAATTCATTACACAATATAACAATGTTTCCTTTCAATACAAACAGGGTCTCAAATCTGTCCTTTCTAAGCGTTAACTTTCACGGTTCGTTTTACAACTCAGCCCCTCAGAGCGGCTCGTATACAATAGAGCGGAGTGGAGCGGTCACCATCGTGCACCATCCCTCGCTTTCTGACTCCTGGCGTTTATCCCCAAGCAGTAACAAGATTCTAAATACAATAGTGTGGTCACAATGACCCACATGATCCCATATGATTTAAACTGAATGATATGCAATTTGGGTTCTGGTCGAGTTTAAACGTTTATTCCTAACCTTAGGATATTAATAACTGGCCTCAATAGGTCCATTTCATGATATGAAGGCACAAGATTCATAAACACGGGTCGAGTTGGATAGCCGGTATCTTAATAAATGCTACGGTCAGTCACAAGCTGCCGTCAATAAGATTCGCTTCACAAGAGCCGAATCATTCAATAACAAGTTCTCGGTCGATCAGGTATGGTGCAGAGGTTTCCATTGTTCTCCTCTCACCTACCACAGGATTCGAACCCGGAACATTCCATATCCATCATCAGAGTTAAGGTACAACACTAAATACACTCTGGCACAAAATAAATATCTCTGTACGCCCAAGGCTATATGAAATTCCACACGTCGAACAGATTACCTGGCTCCATGACCCGATGCTATGATCTCGTCCTTTAATTAGTAAGAGAAATCTATCAATTACTCTACAAGCTTATTCACAAGCTACAAATTCAATTCACTATTAAGCTCTTCCATTTCCTTGCATAATTATATTCCCATTAACACAATATATTCTGATATTAAACTGCTTTTCTCAGCCCTTAAGGTATTATCTTACTGCTTGAATAGATAAATATTCCAATTAGCGTAAATATTTCTTGCAACAACATTTTATCCTGATGTATTCATTTATACATTTTATTATTATTATTATTATTATTATTATTATTATTATTACTGACATAAATTACCATAACCCGACACAACGTAACCATTTTACTAATCGAACATCCGTGTTCGTTACGTTAAGTTTTTACATAACTGATTTGCCATTTTATAATAGTGGTAACGATTAATCCACTCACTGATGTATAAAACATCTCAACTCTACTAAAATCAAAACAACAAATGATATTTGAGGGTCTACCTCCTAATACTGATTCTTACTGGCACATTTTTATAATTTTGAAATCACGTTACATACAGTGGACTATAGCTACTATAACATCATGGTTTTTAAGTACTTACATACTGTAGGCTATCCAGGTGGCTCCAACCACTCATATCTTCCAGTGTCGCCTGCTATTTGCATAATTAGCGAGGCATTTCCACACTGATAATACACATTTTATAAGACCTTTGCCTCACGAAACACACGGCACTTTTCTTTTCCATATTGAGGCACATAACACTGTATAACACTTGTTACAACAATAATTTTATAGATATTTCACAGATCAACACTATAAAGCACACGTCACTATTTACATTTCTTACTGGTTGAATTTCCCTGGCAAGATATCAGAACTGCAGGTGTTGACGGACTCCTCCTCGCTCCTATCCACATCCTGACTGAAAGTCTCGATTATCTGCCTACGGATTCACCAACTGTCTATCCATTATCCTACGATAAACTTCCTGCTTTGCATGACTATGCTTACTTTTCGTCCTGAGCGTTACTATTTGGTATTCTTATGACATTTCACCAAACGCATCATAAAGTTTATCCCTTGCGCAGCCTGGCATACTAATATATGTCCAATCAATATTTTACATACTGCGCTCAACATTGTAAATTGTATTTATACACATTATTACTCTCAATAGTTCTACATAGTATATCACACGGTACATTCCCTATGTGCACACTAACAATCGTTCGTACTGCCGACTATACAAATCTGGCACGACAGTCCTTAATGAAAATCCACAGCCTGCTTCCAGTCTCCGACCGGGTCAGGAATGGAATGAATGAAGCCCCCATCTAGCGGCGAGGATATGAACTGTGCCGGCTGCCGAGGCCTGACGCACTCCTCTGGGGCAATGAATAAATGAATGACAGATGAAATGAAATGATAGTGGAGAGTGTTGCTGGAATGAAATTGTGACAGGGAAAACCGGAGTACCCGGAGAAAAACCTGTCTGCCTCCGTTCTGTCCAGCACAGATCTCACATGGAGTGACCGGGATTTGAACCACGGACCCAGCGGTGAGAGGCCATCGTGCTGCCGCCTGAGCCACGGAGGCAAGTACGACAGTCCTTAATAAAGAGTATTATAAATGTTTTACTGCACGGCTTCTCATACTGAAGTCCGAGCATCACTCCTTGACTTCGGTAACGCGCATTTCGCCTAATAAAGTTTACTGATTACAGTACTTATTATTACTTCATGACTTAATTTGTGCATTACACTGCTCGGCGAATATACTGATTAACATTAGAAAATGTTCAAGTCTTTGTGCGCGATTCTTTCCCTGGTGTCGGGCGACATACGCTCCGCGCTAGATTCTGGTACGACTGTCCTCTCTGGCCTGAGTCCACTCCCTTAAATTCGTTTCACAAGAAAAAGTAGATCGAGAATTCCCTCGCAGAGTCATCTTCTGTCCCAGGATGATTCTGGTCTTGAAATAATGCTCAAAGGGTCCCTTTTTCCTTGCTGGTCACAAAACTATCTGCGTGCTCGAAGATCGATCGGCCAATTAATTAATATTAATTGTCTTTGCCATAGCGTGGGTACGCGGCGTCCTGTAAAAATCCCCGGCGCACTAGTAAGGTCACGCCGCGAACACCAAAAGTCCTGTGTTCTTGCGTAGTCCCTTAAATATGCCTCGATTTCTCAGTTTAAAGGCTTGATAAATAGCCTCCTGGCTAAAGATTCACCTGTGTGCAACTTTCATGTCATTGCGCTGCTCCAATCACGAGTAATCAATGATTTTCACTGGGATCTTCCCCTTCCATTCACGTTTCTTTTCTGAAACGGGGAAGAACTAGATCATTAGTTAGCCCCTTGGCTTGCTCCAGACGACATAAGTAGGTCAACGAGAGTGACAAGGCTCCAAGAGTCTCCTCCCTCAATTCTGGGGCTATTAGTAAAATGTCAAACTCCCCAACTTCTGTGCTCAAATGCAGCATAGCTTCCTTCATACAGCCCAATAATGCTGTATTCCACTCTATTTCCCTGCATTACATTAATAAATAACGTCAGCATCAGTTGGTATCACAACAGTGATTTCATATATAATTTCCTCTAGGGGTTTTTACAACTAAAACTCCCTCAAAAGATCTCGGGTTCGTTCCTAGGTGGAACCTACATTCTGAGCTCACAGTCTCTGAGATCCACGTTCGATACCAGTCAGCATAACCCCCTAGGGTTCAATAGTATGCGGTATTATTTCACCCTTTCAGTTATACAACATCCGTATGAAGGCCTTTTCTCATTTACAGCTCCAGTGACGAGTTATTGTGGGTGGCCAAGATAAATGGGACATCCTGTATATGCATATGTTGCTACTATTTTATTTACAGCCCTCAAATTTGTTTAAGTTTGGTTAAAATTGAGAAAGTTGTTCTACAAATTGAATTAAGGCAAGTCGCAGAATGTATGTGAAGAGACGTGGGTGGTTATAGTGGGCATCACTGTCCCACCTCACTCTGAAGTGTCCTCTTCAGACATCTCCACGTAAGCCGCAGAGAAGAGAATAGCAATGTGTTCACAGGAAATGAGCGTGCAATCCTCTCCCATCAGACATACCTGAGGGCTCATTAATTAAATGTGTGGTGTATTGTAGGCTCATACAAATCTTCCTTAATGAGCGCAGGGCAAATATGTTGTTAACAACGCCAATGTGATACGAATCATTAATTTCCATTTTAGCCTACAGTACTTTCATAAATATGAAATAGGCTTATGAGATCGCTTGGGGGTCAGTGCACCAATAACCCATCAGTCTGTCTGTCTGTCTATCTGTTTGTGTAGGGGGCGTGGTGGCGCAGCGGTCAAGCTGTCGACCTCTCACCAAGGTGGAACAAGATCGATTCTCGGTCAATGCATGTAAGATATTCGAATTGAAATGCCATGTCCTGTGGTTCGGGTTCAACGCAAAAAGGAAGTCCCGTGGCCCATGGTCGCATGATTAACGGTCTCGTAAAACTAAAAGCTTCCTTTGCTTGTCTGTCTGTGTGTCCGGTATTTGTGTGTTCCCCCAACCTATCAATTCCTAAACACCTGATCCGAATCGAGTGAAATTTGCTACAGGGAAGGCCATCCTCCCATGCACCTTAACCGCACTTTGTATCTTGCTCCTACCTTGGGGAAAACAAAAGGCGTTTACCTGAACATTCACAGCCTAAGTCACCTACCACTTGAACCAATCATTTGATCCCTAGTACACCCAAGTATTATGTACCAACCTAAAAGAAATTCGGACGACGGGGTTAGAACTTTCTCGATTAATTGATTTTAATATGGCGGCAGTGTCCAATTCTTAAGTATTAAAATAGATAACTTACGTTCCAATAGGTCCATTCTCACCACAATTAACATACAGGAAGCTTCATATGAAGAACAAGTGTTTTGAGTTACAACTTAATCATATTGATTATTACGCGCATCTGCCAACTTCAATACAGGCCAATAGAATAATAAAATTGGTTATTCACTAACTAATAAACCTAGGATTTTGGAGCTTTGCAAATAGGTAGTCCTGTATTGGAGGCGTGATATTCAGAAAGCGCAGTTGCGTAATAGTAAATTATGCAACAAGCCTATAATGGCAATAATTAAGACACGAGTATGTTTATAAAACGAGCGTAGCGAGTTTTATAATTTCCATACGAATGTCTTAATTACCATTATAGGCGAGTTGCATACGACTGTTTATGTTTGACGAACTTGATTATATGTTTTAACATAAATATTCATAAATATCTGTGAGATTCAGTTACTTCGTTAGTGAACAGGGCGCGCTGGCTTTGCTGACTGAACAGAGCGCATGCATGGGTCAAAGCACTTCGAAAGCAGGGACCATTTACTTTGCTTGGCAATGCTATTGTTTACAGGTTGCATGATGACTAGTGCCGTCCAGCTCTAGCATTCACTAATATTGTCACCGAAGTCGTTTGAGAGCAATGCACTGTGTAGAAATTGGCGTCGGGGATATTAAGGCACAGTGCTATTTCTTCTCATATTCGCCAGTTTATTTACGCGAACATATGGGACGGTGCACTTTCCATGTCGGTAATTTACATAGAAGGATGTTGTGTTGCTAACTTCTGGACGTAGATTCATAAATTTCTTGCATATGTCATACTATTTTCTTGTTACTGTAAAGGTTCGTGCTGATTTTGTCTTTGTGTTTGGGATTGTAACTACAATGGTTGATCCGATATCCAATTTGAACTTTCAAATCATGTAATTCATGTCCGACATGTTGGATTTTGAGCGCATGCGCGAAGGTATCCTTACCTAATTGGTCAATGAATGAGCTCTGATTGGCTGGAGAAACTGTCTCATAATGAAAAACAGTACTATAATGAGCATCATTATGATACAGTTTTCTGACGTATAATATTTACATTTCGACATTGTCGAACATAAATGTTATACTGTATATTCAAGACAGCATATATATGTACTATGAAAATATTATAATCGATAGCTTCATACATTCAAGATGCTGATCATGCGTACTATTATACAATACTAATAATAATAATAATAATAATAATAATAATAATAATAATAATAATAATGTTATTGATTGTACGTCCCTTTTAACAACTGCGGCTTTTAGAGACGCCGCGTCGGGGTGCCCGAATTTTGCCTCGGAGGGGATCTTTAACGTACCAGTAAATCTATTGACACGGCTCACACGCATTTGTGCATCCTCAAATGCCAACTGGTTGCGCCAGGATTCGATCCTGCAACCTTGGATACAGTCGACAAGAACGTTACTGCTGAGCCACGCAGCCAGCCATACTACATTATCCAATAAGATCGATAAAACAGAATACATTCAAACATTTGCTACGAAACTGGGTGAAAGAGACGCCCAAGTTGCACAAATCTGAAGTTATTATAGTGAATAAGTTAATGGGCGGAATCTCCATCTTGAATATATAAAATATTAAAATAAATACTACACAAGGCTAAATAGCGATAATGACGAAACTTTGGAAGAAGAATGTACCATATAGTTCACTCACTGTGCTATGTACTCTGCCAACAAACTTAGTTCAAGTCTGAAGGTTGAAACAGGATACATTCAGCCCCGTAAGGTAATCTGAGAAGAGGAGGGTTCGATTCCCACCTTAGTCGTCCTAGAATTGGTTTTGCGAGGATTTCCACTTCTATTGCAGGCAAATACTGGGATGGTTCCTAACCTAAATCAACGGTCAACTCTTTCACTGATAAATACTCACAGCTTATCAAACAAATTATTCATACATTCAAGTGCACGGAGGCAGGTGTCCACGATGTCTAACGACAACTCTATAAGCACTCTAATGAGTTTGGCATCAGGAAGGATATCAAGCTTTAAAACCATTCACTATATAGAAACTAATCTCAGGCTGGCTGCGTGGCGCAACGGTAACGTTCTCGCTATCTGAGATTGAATCCCAGTGCATTCAGTTAGCATTTGAGAGTGTCTAAATATGAGAGAGCCTTGTCAGTAAAATTTGGCTCGTTAAAGATCCCCTTCAGAGTGAAATTCTGGCGCCTTGTGGACTCTAAAAGCCGCAGTAGTTACGTAAAAGGGATGTAGGCTATAACCCGTGACATTACCTTCATATACTGGATATTTATAAAACGCTATGGTACATGTTTCACAAACCTCAAGCTCTTAAGCTAGTGGGAGTTAGAAGGTGCGGTTTGTACCAAAATCTTCCTAATCATATCAATAGCACAGGAAAAATCTTACATTTCTTGAAAGTCAGTGGACATATATTTGTTTATAAAGACTGTTTTAATAAATAACTGTGTCGCCTCGAGTCCGCATAACATTAATATACAGATGGAGGCGGTCACAAGTAACCGATCGTATGAAATGAACATTCATGAGGAAGATAATTACCCGAAGCAGTGACGAATTGCATTCTGATTTCATAAATATCGTCAATTTGTATAAATGTGCGTTTAAACAAATAAACAAGACAATAGCCCCTGGCAGAACTGTGTCGCGTCAATCCCGCATACCAGTAAAGCCAGGCGGGTGGTTTATACACGTGCGAGATTTCTCACATGGTCCGCTAGTTATTATTATTATTATTATTATTATTATTATTATTATTATTATTAAAATTATTATTATTATTATTATTATTATTAACGCTTTTTGGGTTTCGATAATATTGGTAATCAGCCTCCGTGTACTTTTGTGTGTGTTGATTTCGTCTGATAACCTGTGTGTTTCAGTTGTTTGTGTAACTAAGTGTTATGATCAAGGTGTCCCGGACTTGAATGTATAATCCAGGTGCTTGTTCCGGGGATAAACGACTCCCGTGTTGGTCGCTGTCAGCTCCGGGATTCAGATATCCGGACTCGCAGCGCCTCACTGTAGTCTGGGGCGTGACATATCGCACTTCGATACGCTACCGGGTAATATATATGCATAGGCCTACCAGTGTACTGTAATAATCTCTACTTAGTATAAAACCAACTCCCCGATTCTTGGATGTCACGGGTAATTTCGAGAACCACTGGATGCATTTTGATGCGGTTTTCACCATCCTGTAAAGGATATTTCGAGGAAGGTTTCTGTAAAATATAATTTATTTATGATCACAGGAAGCCAAGCAGTAACGATTTCAGTGAAAAAGTAGGAAAAAACCTGGCGTCCGTACGCTTTTTAAACTTACGCTAGGCAAATTGTTAAAATATCTATATACTATGGGTGTAAGAATTGTTCAGCATGAAAAGTTCTACATTAAAGTCCGCGAGAGCATATCTCTATCTTCAATACATCGCCCACTATAAGTGTTTTTACGTTTTCATTTCTTACAACAATCTCCATACTGAGGCGACAGTTGACGAGCTAGCTTTCTTGTTCACTGTTGGAGGGAAAACGACTAATGTGGTATACAAGGAAATATTATAAGACCTAGGTTAAAAGTAGCCTATCACCTTGCATTTATAACTCTTCCCGGCGAAGCCAGGGTTGGTTGCTAGTTATATATATATACTGCTTTTAGCATGAATCAACAATAACTATAAAGTCATACTAAGTCACTGCTGGGGCCGATAACCTAGATGTTAGGCCCCTTAAAACAACAATTATCATCATCATAAGTCGCCTGTCATTATGCTGTAGTGTAACGTTGAATAAATGGGTTAAATAGTTCGTCAGTAGCTATGGTTGTCATTTTACTGTAATTTCCCGCATCACCTTCTAGATCTAATAATAATTGCCTTGTTTATTAGTTTTACGTTCCTTTGAACTACTGCGGCTTTTAGAGACGCCAGGGTGCCGGAACGTTGCCTCTAAGAGGTTCTTTAACGTGCCAGTAAATCTACCGACACAGCTCCCTCGCATTTGCGCATCCTCAAATGCTAACTTACTGGTTCAGGATTCGATCCTTCAACCTTGGGAACAGCAGGTGAGAAAGTTACCGCTGCGCCACGCAGTCAGTCCCCTTGTAGAATGCACCTTACACATTTTTCTTCCATATCAGAGACACATTATATTAAACTAGCAGACCCGTGCGAAAAATCTCGCATGTTCATAAACCACACTTTCCCCAATAATTTTATAATGAGAGACTTAAGGAGAAAGGTTGTTATGTTCTTATTTCAACCAAATGATTAAAGAACACTATTTACAATTCAGTTATGATTCCAAGTTCTACGTTCCCTAACTTGAGAAGGCAATCACTGAAAATTGAATCATCATAACACTCACCGGTTATTCGACATTTATGTAATTATACGATTTGAGTACTCATTCCTCTGATTTACTGTTTCTGAAATCCATCCAAAATGATAAAGACCTCATAATGTTAAAATGAAATGAAACAGGCGTCACAGCGGCCAAAATGTGAAGTGGACAGCAATTATGGAGCGTATTTTCCTACAGCAACAGGGTCTGCAAATTGCAGACTTCGTGCATTTTTGTAGTAATTTTTTAAAGAAATTATTGCTAATATATATTCTCTGTCATTTGAATGCTCATTTGTGACGATCGGTCGCTTGTGAGCGCCGCGGGTGGGATCTATACTACTGAAATATTATATATGAATGTAAGCATTAGAGTTCTTCTTACAAATATTATCCACTACTACAGTCATCACATAAATGAAGGTTATCATATAGGTTCAACATACATCCAACTAGACGAGGATGATGATCAAGATGTCCCAAGCCCCTAAAAATGAATAAACGACAACAAACACAAAAAACAAATATTAATGATACTACGTATACACGTTTGGAACTCTATTTGAGTACCGAGTGAAATGTACAAATATTGTTCTATCTACAACACATTCAGCCGGCCCCGTAGTATTGAGGTAGTGCGCCTGCCTCACATCCGGGGAGGCCCCGGGTTCGTTTCTCAGAAATTTTAGAAACTGACGTGAGGGATGAAAGGGGGTGCACTCAGCCTCGTGAAGACTATTGAGTAGCTGCTTGACAGTGAGGCAGCGCCCCGGTCACGTAGACCAAGATTAACGGCCGAGGGGACCCGACGCGCTGACCACGCATCACCCCACAATCTGCAGGCCAAAAGGCTGAGAAGCGGCCGCTTGGAAGGCCCTTCATAGGCTGCAGCACCACGGGGTATGGTACGCACATTCGAGCACTAACAGACAACTGGGATATATGCCAGTGATGTGTGAAGCGATAGATCATTAAAGTTCAATTTTCAAATGTGTCCTAAATGTATTCTCTGTCGATATCAAGCTCAATCAATGCATACATTCCTAATACACTACATTGCAATATCTTAATATATTTCTACTTGCACAAAGATTTCGTGACATGGAGGCAAAGCTGGCAAAGTTGCAACAGGAATCAGAGGAAGCAGGTTTAAGGATAAATGTCAGAAAATCACGGAAATTAGAATAATCTTTGGAGTTGAAACAAAACTGATGGTGAATGAAAAGGAAGACCAGCCAGATTCATTTGTGTACCTTGGCAGTATTTTTCGAAAGGATGGAGGGGCAGACGAAGATATTAAGATCAGAATTCGGAAAGCAAATGGGGCCTTTGTACAATTGTTCCTGTTTGGCGAAATAAGAACATCTCAAGAAAAAACAAAATGCGCCAGTTTAATACCAATGTAAATTCAGTTTTTGTATGGCTGTGAAACATGGAAGGCCACAAAGTTAATAACAAATAGATTACAAGTCTTCATTAACCGGTGTCTCCGGAAGGTTACAAAAGTGAGATGGCCAGAGGTGATCTCTAATGAAGAACTAGGGAAGACTACAAACCAGCAGCCGATAAACATTCAGATCAAGAAGAGGAAGTGGCGGTGGATCGGCCACACATTAAGAAAACCTCACGGAGCTGTTGAGAGATCGGCGATGGATTGGAACCCGCAAGGTGCAAGGAGACGTGGTCGCCCCAGAAAGACTTCGAGGAGAACTACAGAGGAGGAAGCCTTGGAAGCGGGGAAAACCTAGAATGAAGTGACGTTGGTTGGCCATAAATAGAACCAGGTGGAGAGCCTTTATTGCTGCCCTATTCACCACCTAGGTGCGACAGGAAATAAGTCAAGTCAATATATTTCGTTCCAAGGAGTAATAAATCCATTCAACCAACTGGGTGGCTTGGTAAAAGTCATGCTGTTAGATGCAACAAGTACCAGCGGGTAGCGAGTTATAAGAGGACTAAGTCACGGATGTTGAAGGGCTGCTAAATAAGCAGCATGAGAAACATATTCTGCTATGGGAATTTATGTTATAGTTCATTGTTACACTAATTATGCGTAGTTTTAAACAGCATAGCTTTTCAAATGGCAAAATAAAATTAGTCAAATTACGTGACATAATGTAACTTATATTCGTTTGATGAACTAGTGATCCTTAACTTTGCAGCTCATTACTTTAATAGAAATATACTGTGCTAATGACTGGTACAATTATGGCACACAAAGATCCTTAGATGCCAAAGTGTTGGCCAATTATTATACAGAATGTCTCGAAAGATTGTATTCTTAGGGTGCAAAATTTCATTATTACTTGGTCGATATGATTCAGTAGATATTCATTATTATTACTAAATGTTTTGGCTTTTATCCTTCATTATTATACTGACATTTTCCTCTTTTAGAACTCTTAAATTGTGTAATAACATAAATCCAAGCTCCTCACTCATTACAAGTCCATTTCATACGCAATGATGTTCGCCAACATATTGGTATGATTTCGATTAATATGTAACAGCTGTATAGCAAATGTGAGGCTTGTACCATAGTTGTATCACCAGCAATTAAATACAATGTTCCCTGTAGAACTGGCTGAAGATGGAAGACTAGATTTGGAAATTAGCTGAAGAATACAACTCGGAAGTGCTTTCTACCAAGAGGTACGGGAGTAGTATGGAACAAGGATATACCAATTAAGGCTAAAGAAATTATGTACAAAGCATATTATGTTCCTATAATGACATATGCAGCAGAAACTTGGACGATGACTAAGAGGGATGAGAGCAGAGTACAGTCAGCTGAGATGAGATTCCTGAGAAGTATGGTTCAGAAAACGAGGAGACACAGAGTGATAAATGAAGATATACGGAAAGAACTGGGAGTACAGAAACTAAATTACAAACTGGAGTAAAACAGATTGAGATGGTTTGGACATGTCAAACGGATGAATGAAGAGAGGCTACCAAGACGAGCACTGGAACGACGGATAACAGGGAAGAGAGGACGAGGAAGACCAAGAATGCGTTAGATGGACTTGGTGAAGAATAGCATTAGTAAACGGAACCTGGATTGGAACACCGTGTCGGAAGAGGAATGGTGGAACGACAGAACAAAGTGGAGAGGAACCATATTTGCTCCCACCCAGTGTCAGCTGGAAAAGGGGAAATGAAGATGAATGAGTTCCCTGTAGAATATATACCAGGTGAATCAGCTGCCCCTAATAGTATTGTTTTATGCAGCCCAACTAACGTATGTTTCGAGGAAGGTCGAAATTTCTCAGCTTGCATCCCGTGTGGTACTAATTCACTGCAAGCATATCCCACAAACGATACCCGTATTAGTCTGTAGTCACATCGAGGGAAAATTAATAGTGTTCAGTATCGTTTGCAAGATATGCTTGCAGTGCATTAGTGCCATACGAGATGCAAGCAGAGAAATATCGACCTTCCTGATAACAACGCTAGTTGGGCTGCATAAAACTAAATTATTATATATTATTAGGGGCATATGATTCACTTAGTACACAAATCTGAAGACTAAGAAAATTTCATAGATATTCATGTATTTCCATCGAATTAATGATCAAAAATTCCAACTATCTCACCAACGAACCTTACATTCTGGTAGATATTTTAAAAGCACTTCAAGTGTTCTTTATAATTAAATAAAAGTTACTTTATCTTCTCAAGGTTTCTATTGTATGGTAATGTTTTGAAGCCATTCTTTCAGTGGTGCCTATACAAACCGTCAGAGCTACAGATGACGGTTCTACTATATTCTTCAATCCGCTTTGTTTGATACACTTCATTTTAACATGGTCGTTTTTACAGTCCTACCTATCTGTAAATGAGCTACCTGTAAGTGGTAACTGTTCTGTGAGGTAATTAATACTTATGAATGAAAATCCATAGCCTGCTTCCAATCTCCGACCGGGTCAGGAATGGAATGAATGAAGCCCCCATCTAGCGGCGAGGATATGGACTGTGCCGGCTGCCGAGGCCTGACGCACTCCTCTGGGGCAATGATTTAATGAATGACAGATGAAATGAAATGATAGTGGAGAGTGTTGCTGGAATGAAATTTTGACAGGGAAAACCGGAGTACCCGGAGAAAAACCTGTCTGCCTCCGTTTTGTCCAGCACAGATCTCACATGGAGTGGCCGGAATTTGAACCACGGACCCAGCGGTGAGAGGCCGGCGTGCTGCCGCCTAAGCCATGGAGGCTTAATTAATCCTTATATAAACTAATAAATAAAACAATAAAATTTAAACACAATTCGTTTCAAAGAAAACTCTCTCAAAAATGGCATTGTTGGTACTGATGAAGAATGCCAACAGTATTCTAAGCTGTCACCGCAGATGCCCGGGTTCAATTCCCGCCTCTGCCAAGGAATTTAATTCTGGTCTGAGGGCTGGAATGTCCTACGCGCAGCCTCGTGAGGCAAAACTGAGAAAAGATGCTTTCGATTCCTACCTCAGCTATCTTGGAAGTGGTTTTCTGTTCTATTCCAGGCAAATACCGGGATGGTACCGGTACCCAACTTAACGCCACGGCCGCTTCCTACCGAAATCCTACCTCAATTACAAATACACCCACTAGTAGAGACATCACAGTGACGCATGTTATCAGACAAATACTAAAGGAAACTTGTAGTTTAACGTGACCGTTAATCTCGCGATCATGAGCCACGGGACCTCTTTTTTTTAGTGGAATCCGAACCACAGGACATGGTATTTCACTTAAAAAATCTCACATGCATTGACCGGGAATTGAACCCGGTCCACCTTGGTGAGAGGCAAACAGCTTGACCGCTGCGCCACCACGCCCCTGGACAAATACAACACACACCCAAGTACACGAAGCTACAATACCAATATGTCACAAAGCCCCTAAAGGAATCAACAACAACAGAATGCCTACTTGGTACAGTCCTAAAAAAATATCGACATTTGACTCGGAAGTGCAACAAGGTGTGTATTGTGTTTTGAGGTACATGTAACTTACCGTGGTGTAGGCCGCACTAGCATAGCTGCCCTTACGGAGTGAGCGCCAACAACAACACGACTGGATGATGGCCATGCCTGCACGTTGCTCCTCGAGCGTGGTCCAGTGGTGAGAACAGCCGACCGCCCAAACTGTCGGCAGTACACTGACTCGACGCCGCCTCTCGCGCCTGCCACAGCCCACCCTCGCCTGCGCGCAACCCTCAACACACAGGTGGCTAGCACGCAAGGCACGGACATTGCAAAATTCTTCTGTATTATTCTATTTCAAGTACCCGGCTTCGCCCGGGGGGACACGCGAAATATTCCCTAGCATGAGCGATCGACCGACTGGACACAATAATAGTACATTATCCGACGAGCCTATAATGGCAATAATTAAGACAAGAGTATGTATATAAAGCGAGCGTATGCGAGTTTTATAATTTCCATACGAGTGTCTTAATTACCATTGAGTAAAATGTGGCTTTTCACCGAGGTCTCAGTCTCACTCATGGCTGTGATTACCGGTATATGGAAGCTACTGAGGTATGGGTGGTGCTTAGTAATGGCATTCAGGGCACAGTGATTGCCTGTGGATGCTGTGAAAGGTTCTACTCATAGGGTTAGTACTGCTGTTCTGACTCGGTGAGGAAAGCAATGGCAAACTACCTCACTCCTCATCTTGTCTAGTACGCCTCAATATAGCGCTGTCTTGGGTTTTTGTGGGTGTCTACCCACATAACCTAACTGCGGTGCTTTTTGAGGATCCAACCAGCCTTCAGGCTGACTATATAACAGACAGACAGGCGAGTTGCATACGACTGTTTATGTTCGACGATAATTAGTATAACTATTTTATGTTCGAACATAAATATACACACATCAAAAAAAGTTTTGCATCACCTCGGTTCCAAGAGTTCCGGAACCGTTAAATACAAAGGGAATAGAGATCAACACAAACAACATTTCAGCTCGTTTTATTGCTCATGAGACCCACACATTGCATGTTGTACCATCATACAGCTAGACTTTCAGCATTTGTGGTCCAGATTGCAGTACACACCACTACCTCTAATACCCAGTAGCACGTCCTCTTGCATTGATGCATGCCTGTATTCGCCGTGGCATACTATCCACAAGTTCATCAAGACACTGTTGGTCCAAATTGTCCCACTCCTCAACGACAATTCGGCGTAAATCTCTCAGAGTGGTTGGTGGGTCAAGACGTCCATAAACAGCCCTTTTCAACATATCCCAGGCATGTTCGATAGGGTTCATGTCTGGCGAACATGCTGGCCACTGTAGTCGAGCGATGTCGTTATCTTGAAGGAACGCATTCACAAGATGTGCACGATGAGGTCGAGAATTGTCGTCCATGAAGACAAATGCCTCTCCAATATTCTGCCGATATGGTTGCACTATGGGTCGGAGGATGTCATTCAGGTATCGTAAAGCCGTTTCGGAGCCTTCCATGACCACCAGTGGCGTACGTCGGCCCCACATAATGCCACCCCAAAACATCAGGGAACCACCACCTTGCTGCACTCGCTGGACAGTGTGTCTAAGACGTTCAGCCTGACCAGGGTGCCTCCAAACACGTCTCCGACGATTGTCTGGTTGAAGGCATATGCGACACTCATCGGTGAAGAGAACGTGATGCCAATTCCGTGGGGTCCATTCAGCATGTTGTTGGGCCCATCTGTACCGCGCTGCATGGTGTCGGGGTTGCAAAGCTGGACCTCGCCATGGACGTCGGGAGTGAAGTTGCGCATCATGCAGCCTATTGCGCACAGTTTGAGTTGAAACACGACGTCCTGTGGCTGAACGAAACGCATTATTCAACATGGTGGCATTGCTGTCAGGTTTCCTCCGAGCGGCAATCCGTAAGTAGCGGTCATCCACTACAGTAGTAGCCCTTGGGCGGCCTGAGCGAGGCCTGTCATCGACAGTTCCTGTATCTCTGTACCTCCTCCATGTCCGAACAACATCGCTTTGGTTCACTCTGAGACGCCTGGAAACTTCCCTTGTTGAGAGCCCTTCTTGACACAAAGTAACAATGCGGACGCGATCGAACTGCGGTATTGACCTTCTAGGCATGGTAGAACTACAGACAACATGGGCAGCGTACCTTCGTCCTGGTGGAATGACTGGAACTGATCGGCTGTCGTACCCCCTCCGTCTAATAGGCCCTGCTCATGCATGGTTGTTTACATCTTTGAGCAGTTTTAGTGACATCTATGAACAGTCAAAGGGACTGTATCTTGGATACAATATACACAGTCAACGTCTATATGCCGGAGATCTGGGAACCGAGGTGATGCAAAACTTTTTTTGATGTGTGTATGTCGAGATTTTGCCTGTTTTATGTACTGCACTGAACAGAGTGCATGAGATGCAGAGAATACCTTGTATTTGACCATGGCCTCCTCGATTACCCCACTATGACACTAGGCCACGCAGTGAAATTTAAATTAAAAGGCCTTGGAGGTGCGATGCTATCCTTACCTAATTGGTCAAACAACTGTTTCTTGAGCTCTGATTGGTGGGAGAAACTGTCCCATAATGAAAACTTGTACTACTGTATAATGGCCCTCATTATGATACAGTTTTCTGACATATAATATTTACATTTCGACATCGTCGAACATAAAACTACATAAATCAAACTTTAACGTATGAAAACAGAAGAAAATATTTTCGGCCGTAGCAAGCCAGCAGAAGGTTAAAAAGATGCTGGCGTTTAGAAATCTCATACTTACAAAATTTTAATTGTATTTCGAATGTTGTTGTTGTTGCTTCATTTGAGGGACTTGGCCATCGTGGTCGTTTAGCCCCGTGTACTCGGGTGAGTGTGGAAATTTGTCTGAAAACCAGTGATATTGTGATGGCAGTATTAGTTTATGTAGGCTACTCGTATTTGTAATTCAGGTGAGAATTGGGAAGGAAGCGGCCATGCCCTTTAGTTAGGAACCATCCCGGCATTCACCTGGAGTAGAAGTGGGAAACCACGAAAAAACACTTCCAGGATGGCTGAGGTGGGAATTGAATGCACTTCTCATTTTAACCTCACGAGGCTGAGAGCACCCCGATCCAGTCCTCAGATCCGAATAAAATTTATTGACAGAGCCGAGAATCAAACCCGGACGTCCGGGGCGACAGCCAAGAACGTTAGCTGCTACACCAGGAGAAGGACAGTATTTTGGATGATCATGCTATGTGAAGAAACCATGTCAGCAAGAGCACATGTACCTTTCTTCTTCACCCCCACGGCAAAGCCATGCGCGTTTAATGGGGCACCACGTCTGGGATGGAGGGCTGCACCGCGTCCGGAGATCAGCAGTTTGCATATAACAATTCCAGTTACACATATTACTAGAGTCATGGCAGAAACACAGGTTATCAGACAAATCCAAAACAGACACATGCACACGGGGTTAAGGACCAAGATGTCCTTAGTCCCAAAAACGAATTACAATATCTGCAACAATGTTATCAACTGAGAAACACATTCAGTGTGCTTTACCTTGTAACTGAAACTGTACAACCATTTATTGTTTAAGGTACACCACGCATCGAAGGCGTGCACGTGAAAACGCTCAGGAGAGTTGCAGCAGGTCCGCAGATCAGAGGTTCCAATCCCGGCACTTGGTTTTCTTCTGGTTTTTTTTTTCACTCTCTTCCCAGGCAAATGCCGGGATAGCACCATAATTCAAGTCCATTCCCGATCCTAATAATTACACTAACACACACTACTACAGTCACCACAGAAACACAGATTATCAGATCTACAGTAAGTACACGGGGCTGATGACCAAGGTGCTCCAAAACCCTAAAACAACAAATGTTTAAGTTACAAGGATAAGCAAACTAGATCACTGGCGAAGGGGGATTATTTCTTAGTTTGACAGAATTCGCTATTACGCTCAAGTTCACTGGACTCTAGACAGGTCGAGTGCGTCAATGCAGACTATATCCAGACGTAAGGCTCAGTGGCACAGTTTGCTTAGTGCAGGCCTAACTCCAGTGTTGTGGGTTCAATCCCGGCTCGCTCTTTCAGATGACATTTCAGATTATTTAAATGCGACAGCCTGTTTTGGATGAGTTTAAAGAGTCTCTCCTGTGAAACAGTTCGTCGCGTCAGAGTGTGTAAACCATTCGCGGCTCGTCCAAATGCAGCTGGGGGTTCACAGCCTGTATGGCACAATTACTGAAGTTCATGTTGAATATAGGCCTAGGTTTCTTGGTGCTATGCTTGGGAATGCAAGACCAATACACATTGCCTGTGGAGAAGCACTGTATATAAGCGACTCGCTGACGAGCCGCCACTGGTCTAAACCCACAGCCGTTCAAAGGGACGTTCAAGCAATAAAAAACAAAAACCTGTAGTCTTGGCCTACCAAGGGACAATTGCTCAGATATATGGCCAGCAGATTGCGAGGTAACGGGCGGTCAGCGCATGTGTCCCCTGGCTTTCTTGACCAGGGTTTCTGGCTCTCTTCAATCGCTGACGGAGCTTGGAATCAAACCCGGGATCTCCTAGTTAAACGGAAATCATGCTACCTCTACACCACGGGACCAGTCGTTCAACCATTACCATGATTGTGATTGTTATTGTCATTGTTATTACCAATTTTGGTAGTCACGCCTGTTAAGGCATATGGCCACAAAGCTGGGTTAAATCCTACCGTCGGCCGTCCTTGAAATTGTTTTCAGAGGTTTCCCATTTCCACGCAACACCGGGACGGTACCTTCTAATACGTCAAAGTCGCTTTCTTTCAGCTCTTTGCCAATTTCATTCACACTCCGTGGAATAGCCGTGTGAGTGAAAGACCGCGATGGTGTGATTTTCCACGGGCTTTTCCTCACTCCCTCGAGACAAAGAAAAGCCCAGAGAGTACCTTATTTCAAGTCCCGGGGTGCCTACCTCATTGCCGCCACAAATAGGTACGGTTGCACACACTTCTAGAGTAACCACAAAAACACAGGTTGTCAGACAAATTCAACACTCACCCAAGGACGCGGGATGACTAAGATGTCCCCAGCCACTAAAGAGAGTTAACAACCATTTCATTTGTCTCCATTCATTTCATTTCTCATTAACCCCCCCCCCCCCCCCCCCCATGGTTCATGACTAATATGATGATGATTAATGTTGTTTTAAGGGGGCCTAACATCTAGGTTATCGGCCCCTTCATAACTAATGGGACATGGGTTGGCAACCACGGGATCCCTGCTGAGTTCGGCATAGCTTCCACTTACTTGTATTCTACTGGTCTCCTCCCTTTCACCTTTCCTATCGATCTCCCTTGGTCAACTCTTGTTCTCTTCCGACCCCAACGGCATTAGGGTATCCGAGGTCTAGGGTGTCTTTCACTTTCCCGCCTTACTTGGCCCTTGTCTCATCTTTGCTGATCCCTCATTTTTCGAGGGGTCAGACCTCTTCTTTTAGTTTCCTGATATCTCCTGCCTTCTATTCAAGGCCCTACAGGAAGGAGGGTGTATGTAGCTCCGCCACGTATGGTGCATCCTGGATAGTGCTACACCCTCAAGAACTCACGGCTGGTAAGTTTGGGAGTTGGCAACCCCGAGGGATCCCTGAGTTGGGTCCGGTTTTCTCCCTTTTCAATTGTCTTTGCAGTGCACCCTCTCCTCTTTCTTATCAGCATTTCATGGCTCCACTTCCTTCCAAGTCTCTCAATCCTCATTATTCGAAGGTTGAGGGCATTTCCTTCAGCTGTCTTCTATTTCTCTCACTCCTTTTATGCACTGCTTCTTCTTCTAGTCTGTAAGTTAGATGTAAGACAGTAGTTAGTTGTTAAAGTTAGTAGTTTTCATTTTCATATTGTTATACCCTGGGGTTCCCACAGGGTATGGCCACCCCCTATCGCCCCCTTTCATCGCCTTTCACCCCATTTCACGCCACAAGCCCTAGAGGAACCAACAACAAGAAACGTCTAGCCATTACAATTACACTCAGCTTGGCAGGCCAGCCACACACACATTTTTTTTTTTTTGTTTTTTTTTTAGCGTATGGCTTTTAGTGCCGGGAGTGTCCGAGGAGTTGGAAGGTAGTGGCTGTGGCCTATAGTTAGGGACCAACCCCGGCATTTGCCTGGAAGGAAGATGGCAAACCACAGAAGACCATCTTCAAGGTTGCCGGCGGGGGGATTCGAACCTCCTCGCCTCCCGGATGTGAGCGACTGCCCGCAGTCATGCCGTAACGACCACGGCTAACTCAACACATATGGTAATCCTTACAACATCCTTATAACATAAAATCTGAACAGTTAGCACCTGCTAAGTAGTACAGGAATTTGCTGACTAAATTACACAACATGGACCATCCACTTAAATACAGGCCGCACCAGGAACTGAGGTCTCTTTCGTCTCTCATTCGTCTCACCTACGCCGAGTTGCTGTTCTACACCAGTTCAAGCTGCTGTTTGGTAAGTGTACTCTGGATTGTTCCCGCATGACTCCTTTCTAATCCGAACCCATTATTTGTAACCATTGCATCCATTATTGTACTATCCACATCGCTAAGTCCAGCTAGCGATTCTTTGCACACTTCACACTGATAGCAATTAAAATCTTTCACACTCCCTTAAACTGCCTTTTTGCATTTCTCGAAACCCCTATTCGAACTCAGGCCCCTCAGCCATCAGGCTCCATTCAGCTGCGTTATTGCTGTCCTATTTTGCCTGACATTAACCTTGTAAACACACGTCAGCAGCAGCAACGCAAGCACGGCCCGCTCGCCGCTTCCTTGCTCCCTTTCATTAGCGATCACACACAATTCATCACACTCGAGCAGACACGTACACCGTCTTTTAGACGAAACCACCCAACTCGAGCTAGCAACCCCCCAGGACAATGAAAATGAAAATCCACAGCCTGCTTCCAGTCTCCGACCGGGTCAGGAATGGAATGAATGAAGCCCCCATCTAGCCCCCAGGACAATACAATATTCAATTTAGATTATTACCCTGTTTTCATTTATGAACAAATAGGCTTATCAGATCACCTTTTGTTCGTGTGTGTGTGTGTGTGTGTGTGTGTGTGTGTGCGTCCGTGTGTGTGTCCCCTCTAATAACTTCTAAACAGCTAGAGCGATTTCAATGAAACTCAGTAAGATTATAGTACTATTGTGGCCGACTCGAACCGTGCCCATAAAATGTCATTACTGTACATCTCACCAATCCAACATGGCGGGAGTGCGAATTATTTCCCCGGCATTCTATATCTCCGAAACAATTACTAATATCACCCTGAAATTTTGTACGGTGATAAAGGGCACTACTATACGTTCACCTATGTGACTTTCAAAAACTTGTTAACTACAAAACGAACATGGCGGCCAAGCAAAATTGAAACATTTAAATAGACTTTTATTTCGATTTTACCATCCGAACGCAGTGAAACCTGGTACGGTATATGCTTATATAAGTTTTAATCCACTGTCATCCAATTCATTTAAATTATTTGCATAACCACAAGATGGCGGCTGTGCGAAATTTTTAAAACTCGTTTTAATTTCTTGTGTCCTGAAAATGCGATTGACGTTTGAATAAAACACCTACACAATAATCTTCATGTAATGGTACATAATTCTAAGGCCTAAATATAAAAATCCAACATTGTGACCATCCGAAATATTTAGACGGTTCTCAATATCTACGAATCTATTACAGCAATCAAACTGAAAATGTGTGTGTTGATAGAGGCAATTAATGTAAGTAGGATATATGAAAATAGACTACTTAATTCTTCACGGAACTACTTGTCATTCATATCAGTAGGGGCTGATAACCTAGATGTTAGGCCCCTCAAAACAACAATTATCATGTCATCATCATCATCATCTCATTAACTCGACTGATGAGGAACAATCAACCGCCGCATAAAAGTGCATGGCATTTCATCTACGACCCCATAAAAACAGGAACAATAAGGGGTATTATTATTAGCATTAGTAGTAGTACTGGTTATAGTATTCAGACTCATGAGACAAGTATGTTCGAACTCCACCATTCACCGTCCTTAATTAATGATTTTCTGTGGCCCTCCTTTTTCATCTCCAGGTATGTAAATGATGTGGTGGTACTTCCTTCCAACGCCTTGCCTGATCCATCCAACATCATTTATTTCCTCCCTCATTAACACCAGTGAGGAGGGTTGCCTCCGGTGAGCGGCGGGTGGGTTGAGCGGCGATTCTCAGGTAGACGAGGGTCAGAAGTGATTAGCCAGTTTACAACCCTTCCGTTGAGCGGCGGATTCTTTGGTCACCCTCTTTCTCTACCTTCGTAGGCTACTTAATGTAATTACATCATAATTGGCAATAGAAAAAGTGCGAAAAGGTTCATTGTTAGCGCCAGCCAGAATTGCGTGCCCACTTTAAACCAAAGGCACCTCGACATTGAGGTGGGCCTGTCAAGAATCATCGCACATGGTTTGCCAGACCTATTTTCGTGACAGGGGGTCAAAAGACCCGCTGACGCCATGAACCCACGCGATTGTTATCGCACTCGACCTATATCTGGTCAAATTCCATCAGCAAAATTGCCTCGTTATTTATTTTTTATGTTTTTTTGTTTTTTTTTTGTTTTTTTGTTGTTGTTTTTTTACATTTTATTTAAAAACTAATTACATGCTTTGGTGTTGCGTGACCAACCGTGACTTAGTCCAGCTTCAGGATGTATGCCATCGTCTTCAGAAGTTTGGGTACGTCATGGTTCTCTTCGTACTTCTTTTGAACTAGTAACTTAAAAATATCTAACACATATTTGTAAGAAATTTGAAAACATCCAATAAAGCTGTAGCCATTCTTACTTAGCGAACATACTTAGGCTTACTGCCGGACAACGAATTTTATTTGTATCTTTTAATACATTACCTTCATTAATTAGTTCGCGCATCAATTACGCCTATCTCAGCCACATTGTGTTGCAATTACATTAAGTAGCCTACGAAGGTAGAGAAAGCGGGTGTCCAAAGAATCCGCCGCTTAACGGAAGGGTTGTAAACTGGCTAATCACTTCTGACCCTCGTCTACATGAGAATCGCCGCTCAACTCACCCGCCGCTCACTGGAAGTCACCGTGAGGAGGTGCATCCGGCCGTAAAATCCATTTCCCATGTATATTAATCTCAACTCAATACTGACCCCTTTAAAACGGGAATATAAGTACAAACAAGATGTTCAGTAAAGAACGTATAGCCTACTTTCTCCTAAATGTATAGGTATAGTTATAATTAATTATTATTTGTCCTTATCAAGGAGTGAAATTAAATGTTAGTTGTAGTAGCATGTTGAAATACAACGTGGTGTATTATACGTTGATTGGTTGATTCTTTGATTGATTGATTGATTGATTGATTGTTATTTTAGGGGAGAAACAGTTAGGTCATCTGCCGCTGTGTTAGGCCTATCATATGCCAGGTTAATCAGCCGTCCGTAATAAGATTGTTTTATGCAGCCAAACTAGCGTTGTTATCAGGAAAGTCGATATTTCTCTGCTTGCATCTCGTATTTTACTAATGCACAGCAAGCATACACTGCAAACGATACTGAACCCTATTATTTTTCCCTCGATGTGTCTACAGACTAATCCGAGGGAAAATAACGGTGTTCAGTATCGTTTGCGGGATATGCTCGCAGTGCATTTTTAGCCTACTTTTCACATTTTGCAAAAATGAGGAAAAAGTAGACTTATGAGATCGATCCGGAAAAATGTGTGTCTGTCTGTCTGTCTGTCTGTATGTCCTTCTGTCTGTCTGTCTGTCTGTCTGGCTGTGTGTGTGTCCCCCCCCTATCAACTCCTAAACGGCTGCAGAAATCGAAACCAAATTTAGTATGAGTAAAGATGTATACCGGAATATCTCACGTCCATATTTGAAAATGATATCAGTGCTACCAACTGCTGAAAAAACGCACTAGAAATTTGAGCTCCATGTTGGATATCTTGGAAGGTATGCATGGGAGCTATTCCAAAATTGGCACACATGTAGATAACACTATTTCAGTTTAATTTCCATGAGGCCAAACATGACAGGGTTGCCAAAATAATATTAAGTCTTCTGATAGGTCCAATTTTTAAATGCCTATAACTTCTACACTATCAATTGGATTTCAACCAAACTTTGTATGTAATATGTGTACTTAAGCAGATATGACTGAGCGTATTCTTAAGAGCCACCAGGGCTGCCAACTGTTAATAATTGCTCTCTCTATTCTTTTATCCAAATACCAATATATCAGAAAGTATGCAAGCCGACTGCCATAAACTATGTACACGTATAGTACCTGACATTTTAGATTAATTTTGGAGTAACTTATATACTACAGTTCTACCAACATGATTCGAAGCCTGCTGATAGGGCCAATTTTTAAATACATGTAACTTCTATACTATCAGTTGGATTTCAACCAAATTTCGTATGTGCTATGTGTAACATAACAGATATGACTATAAGTATTCTTAAGAGCAATCAGGGCTGCCAACTGTTAATAAATGCTGTCCATATTTTTTTAACCTGATATCAATATATCAGGAAGTATGCAAGCAAACAGCCCTATACTTTGCACACGCATAGCACCTGACATTCGAGATTAATTTGGAATAATTAATATAAGTCAGTGCTGTCAACATGATTCTATGCCTGCTGATCGGTCAAATTTTAAAATACATGTAACTTCTATACTAACAAATGGATTTCGTCCAAAATTGGCACAACAAGATATCATAATATTTCAGATTAGGCTATTTCTGACCAGCACACGCATGACATTGTTGCCAACATGCTTTAACGCGTGCTGATAGATCCAATGTCTAACTGCAAGTAACGTCCATTGGACTTCGACCAATTTTTTTTATTCTGTACCTTAAGAGATGGAACTAAGAATATATTCAGTCACTAGGGCTGCCAACTGTAATGCTCTATTAGGCTACATTATACCAGGTATATTTCGAACTAATTAGACATTTCGATATTACCAACTTAATTTCGTCATTATTCTAGATAGGTTCATATACTGTAGAATAATCATTGGCATGAAAAGTAGGCTCTTTAGTTCGTCACGGAACTTCTTGTTACCATATGGGATGCAGGCAGAGAAATGTCGACCTTTGTGACGACACACGTTAGTTGGGCTGCATAAAACAAGATTATTAGGGGCAGCTAATTCACCCGGTACATAAAACGCTAAGGTGTATGTTTTACAAACCTCAAGCTCTCAAACCAGAGGGAGTTAGAAGGTGTTATTTGTGCCAAAATCTTCCAAATCGTCTCAATAGTACAGGAAAAACCTTGCATTTCTTGAAAAGTCAACAGATGTATATTTATTTTATTCTAAACTGAGTTTAAACAAATAGCAAGACGATAGCCCCTGCCAGAATTGTGCCGCGTCCATCCCGCATAACAGTGAAATCGTGCGGGTGGTATATACGCATGCGAGATTTCTCGCAAGGGCCTACTATAGTGCAGGACAAAGCATTGCGTAGTCGCTGCGGTGTTGTCCTGTACGTCCTCGCATCTAGCACGCGACTGAAGGTATGGTGCAATAGCATGGCAACACCGCCGAGCGGGGAGAGGAGAGTGGAGCGGGGTGCCGGTGGACCTTCAGGCCTGCAATGGTTTGTCCTACACTGTAGTATGTTATATTACTTATGCTAGAGATTCTCCTTATTTCCAATCATTACGATACTTCCAGAACCTATTATCTATTTCTTAACTCTATGTGGTACTTTGATCGAGTGTTCTAGATGCCTGATTCTCACCCGTATAGCCGGGGCACGATTATGTAAAATTTGAGTTCTTAAAAAAAATGTGTGTTTTATTATATTTGTTGTTTTATAATAACCCATATAATTACATGTAGTGCGCATTCTCTAATGGGAAATAAATACGAATTACACAGCACGTTTTATTGCAAGCTTCCACAGCAAAGGAGCTAGCTCATTGGCTCGTACACTCATTCCTTTGCCAAGAAATACATTACCTGCTAGTAATATGAAAAATCCACAGCCTGTTTCCAGTCGACCGACCGGGTCAGGAATGTAATGAATGAACCCCCCATCTAGCGGCGAGGATATGAACTGTGCTAGCTGACGAAGCCTGTCGCACTCCTCTGGGGCAATGATTAAATGAATGACCGATGAAATGAAATGAAAGTGGAGAGTAATGCTGGAAGGAAATATTGACAGGGAAAACCGGAGTACCCGGAGAAAAACCTGTCTGCCTCCGCTTTTTCCAGCACAAATCTCACATGGAGTGACCGGGATTTGAACCACGGACCCCAGCGGTGAGAGGCCGGTGTGCTGCCGCCTAAGCCACGGAGGCTACTGCTAGTAATATAAAGAATACTATTTGATTTACGTCTCAGAATATCTGTTGGCTGTAATAGACACTACCGCTGATCAATATGTGGTACTATAAGTATGAAATGAAAGTGGAGAGTAATGCTGGAAGGAAATATTGACAGGGAAAACCGGAGTACCCGGAGAAGAACCTGTCTGCCTCCGCTTTTTCCAGCACAAATCTCACATGGAGTGACCGGGATTTGAACCACGGACCCCAGCGGTGAGAGGCCGGTGTGCTGCCGCCTAAGCCACGGAGGCTACTGCTAGTAATATAAAGAATACTATTTGATTTACGTCTCAGAATATCTGTTGGCTGTAATAGACACTACCGCTGATCAATATGTGGTACTATAAGAATACAGGGTGTAAATAAATATGTGGGAAAGCTCCGGGGATTCGATAGAGGACCTGACAACAAGCAAAACATGGCCTGTAAACATATGGTGTATTTTCTTTCGTTTCCATGTTACAAGCACTGTTTGTGGTGTACATAACACAGACGGCTTCACTATGCAGGTTGGTCATTTGTATTGATAAAGTGTACGTTACTATTTACAGTTCTCTACAGAAGGTGCTCAAAATGGTTACCACGAGCTGTAATGCAGGCGTCTATGCGCCGCATCATTGACTTGTCTCACACGCTCCCATATTCCCGGCGTCTGTCGTATCTGCTGACATCCTTGCTCTATTATCTCTGACGCAGCATATCCACGTTATTAATAAGTGTGGCATACACAATGACCTTTTTTTTAGCTATGGCTTTTAGTGCCGGGAGTGTCCGAGGACATGTTCGGCTCGCCAGTTTTGTAGCTGCTTCGAGACGGACACCCAATGGATGAGCTACAAATACCGTTGGGGAGGAAAGTTGGAATGTAAGGACGAGGAGTTGGAAGGTAGTGGCTGTGGCCTATAGTTAGGGACCAACCCCGGCATTTGCCTGGAAGGAAGATGGCAAACCACAGAAGACCATCTTCAAGGTTGCCGGCGGGGGGATTCGAACCTCCTCGCCTCCCGGATGTGAGCGACTGCCAGCAGTCATGCCGTAACGACCACGGCTAACTCAACACATATGGTAATCCTTACAACATCCTTATAACATAAAATCTGAACAGTTAGCACCTGCTAAGTAGTACAGGAATTTGCTGACTAAATTACACAACATGGACCATCCACTTAAATACAGGCCGCACCAGGAACTGAGGTCTCTTTCGTCTCTCATTCGTCTCACCTACGCCGAGTTGCTGTTCTACACCAGTTCAAGCTGCTGTTTGGTAAGTGTACTCTGGATTGTTCCCGCATGACTCCTTTCTAATCCGAACCCATTATTTGTAACCATTGCATCCATTATTGTACTATCCACATCGCTAAGTCCAGCTAGCGATTCTTTGCACACTTCACACTGATAGCAATTAAAATCTTTCACACTCCCTTAAACTGCCTTTTTGCATTTCTCGAAACCCCTATTCGAACTCAGGCCCCTCAGCCATCAGGCTCCATTCAGCTGCGTTATTGCTGTCCTATTTTGCCTGACATTAACCTTGTAAACACACGTCAGCAGCAGCAACGCAAGCACGGCCCGCTCGCCGCTTCCTTGCTCCCTTTCATTAGCGATCACACACAATTCATCACACTCGAGCAGACACGTACACCGTCTTTTAGACGAAACCACCCAACTCGAGCTAGCAACCCCCCAGGACAATGAAAATGAAAATCCACAGCCTGCTTCCAGTCTCCGACCGGGTCAGGAATGGAATGAATGAAGCCCCCATCTAGCCCCCAGGACAATACAATATTCAATTTAGATTATTACCCTGTTTTCATTTATGAACAAATAGGCTTATCAGATCACCTTTTGTTCGTGTGTGTGTGTGTGTGTGTGTGTGTGTGTGCGTCCGTGTGTGTGTCCCCTCTAATAACTTCTAAACAGCTAGAGCGATTTCAATGAAACTCAGTAAGATTATAGTACTATTGTGGCCGACTCGAACCGTGCCCATAAAATGTCATTACTGTACATCTCACCAATCCAACATGGCGGGAGTGCGAATTATTTCCCCGGCATTCTATATCTCCGAAACAATTACTAATATCACCCTGAAATTTTGTACGGTGATAAAGGGCACTACTATACGTTCACCTGACTTTCAAAAACTTGTTAACTACAAAACGAACATGGCGGCCAAGCAAAATTGAAACATTTAAATAGACTTTTATTTCGATTTTACCATCCGAACGCAGTGAAACCTGGTACGGTATATGCTTATATAAGTTTTAATCCACTGTCATCCAATTCATTTAAATTATTTGCATAACCACAAGATGGCGGCTGTGCGAAATTTTTAAAACTCGTTTTAATTTCTTGTGTCCTGAAAATGCGATTGACGTTTGAATAAAACACCTACACAATAATCTTCATGTAATGGTACATAATTCTAAGGCCTAAATATAAAAATCCAACATTGTGACCATCCGAAATATTTAGACGGTTCTCAATATCTACGAATCTATTACAGCAATCAAACTGAAAATGTGTGTGTTGATAGAGGCAATTAATGTAAGTAGGATATATGAAAATAGACTACTTAATTCTTCACGGAACTACTTGTCATTCATATCAGTAGGGGCTGATAACCTAGATGTTAGGCCCCTCAAAACAACAATTATCATGTCATCATCATCATCATCTCATTAACTCGACTGATGAGGAACAATCAACCGCCGCATAAAAGTGCATGGCATTTCATCTACGACCCCATAAAAACAGGAACAATAAGGGGTATTATTATTAGCATTAGTAGTAGTACTGGTTATAGTATTCAGACTCATGAGACAAGTATGTTCGAACTCCACCATTCACCGTCCTTAATTAATGATTTTCTGTGGCCCTCCTTTTTCATCTCCAGGTATGTAAATGATGTGGTGGTACTTCCTTCCAACGCCTTGCCTGATCCATCCAACATCATTTATTTCCTCCCTCATTAACACCAGTGAGGAGGGTTGCCTCCGGTGAGCGGCGGGTGGGTTGAGCGGCGATTCTCAGGTAGACGAGGGTCAGAAGTGATTAGCCAGTTTACAACCCTTCCGTTGAGCGGCGGATTCTTTGGTCACCCTCTTTCTCTACCTTCGTAGGCTACTTAATGTAATTACATCATAATTGGCAATAGAAAAAGTGCGAAAAGGTTCATTGTTAGCGCCAGCCAGAATTGCGTGCCCACTTTAAACCAAAGGCACCTCGACATTGAGGTGGGCCTGTCAAGAATCATCGCACATGGTTTGCCAGACCTATTTTCGTGACAGGGGGTCAAAAGACCCGCTGACGCCATGAACCCACGCGATTGTTATCGCACTCGACCTATATCTGGTCAAATTCCATCAGCAAAATTGCCTCGTTATTTATTTTTTATGTTTTTTTGTTTTTTTTTGTTTTTTTGTTGTTGTTTTTTTACATTTTATTTAAAAACTAATTACATGCTTTGGTGTTGCGTGACCAACCGTGACTTAGTCCAGCTTCAGGATGTATGCCATCGTCTTCAGAAGTTTGGGTACGTCATGGTTCTCTTCGTACTTCTTTTGAACTAGTAACTTAAAAATATCTAACACATATTTGTAAGAAATTTGAAAACATCCAATAAAGCTGTAGCCATTCTTACTTAGCGAACATACTTAGGCTTACTGCCGGACAACGAATTTTATTTGTATCTTTTAATACATTACCTTCATTAATTAGTTCGCGCATCAATTACGCCTATCTCAGCCACATTGTGTTGCAATTACATTAAGTAGCCTACGAAGGTAGAGAAAGCGGGTGTCCAAAGAATCCGCCGCTTAACGGAAGGGTTGTAAACTGGCTAATCACTTCTGACCCTCGTCTACATGAGAATCGCCGCTCAACTCACCCGCCGCTCACTGGAAGTCACCGTGAGGAGGTGCATCCGGCCGTAAAATCCATTTCCCATGTATATTAATCTCAACTCAATACTGACCCCTTTAAAACGGGAATATAAGTACAAACAAGATGTTCAGTAAAGAACGTATAGCCTACTTTCTCCTAAATGTATAGGTATAGTTATAATTAATTATTATTTGTCCTTATCAAGGAGTGAAATTAAATGTTAGTTGT
This sequence comes from Meconema thalassinum, assembly GCA_946902985.2. Lineage (NCBI taxonomy): Eukaryota > Metazoa > Arthropoda > Insecta > Orthoptera > Tettigoniidae > Meconema > Meconema thalassinum. Next base: position 205,545,041 of record OX336389.2, on the reverse strand, counting down.
AGTAGCATGTTGAAATACAACGTGGTGTATTATACGTTGATTGGTTGATTCTTTGATTGATTGATTGATTGATTGATTGTTATTTTAGGGGAGAAACAGTTAGGTCATCTGCCGCTGTGTTAGGCCTATCATATGCCAGGTTAATCAGCCGTCCGTAATAAGATTGTTTTATGCAGCCAAACTAGCGTTGTTATCAGGAAAGTCGATATTTCTCTGCTTGCATCTCGTATTTTACTAATGCACAGCAAGCATACACTGCAAACGATACTGAACCCTATTATTTTTCCCTCGATGTGTCTACAGACTAATCCGAGGGAAAATAACGGTGTTCAGTATCGTTTGCGGGATATGCTCGCAGTGCATTTTTAGCCTACTTTTCACATTTTGCAAAAATGAGGAAAAAGTAGACTTATGAGATCGATCCGGAAAAATGTGTGTCTGTCTGTCTGTCTGTCTGTATGTCCTTCTGTCTGTCTGTCTGTCTGTCTGGCTGTGTGTGTGTCCCCCCCCCCCCCCTATCAACTCCTAAACGGCTGCAGAAATCGAAACCAAATTTAGTATGAGTAAAGATGTATACCGGAATATCTCACGTCCATATTTGAAAATGATATCAGTGCTACCAACTGCTGAAAAAACGCACTAGAAATTTGAGCTCCATGTTGGATATCTTGGAAGGTATGCATGGGAGCTATTCCAAAATTGGCACACATGTAGATAACACTATTTCAGTTTAATTTCCATGAGGCCAAACATGACAGGGTTGCCAAAATAATATTAAGTCTTCTGATAGGTCCAATTTTTAAATGCCTATAACTTCTACACTATCAATTGGATTTCAACCAAACTTTGTATGTAATATGTGTACTTAAGCAGATATGACTGAGCGTATTCTTAAGAGCCACCAGGGCTGCCAACTGTTAATAATTGCTCTCTCTATTCTTTTATCCAAATACCAATATATCAGAAAGTATGCAAGCCGACTGCCATAAACTATGTACACGTATAGTACCTGACATTTTAGATTAATTTTGGAGTAACTTATATACTACAGTTCTACCAACATGATTCGAAGCCTGCTGATAGGGCCAATTTTTAAATACATGTAACTTCTATACTATCAGTTGGATTTCAACCAAATTTCGTATGTGCTATGTGTAACATAACAGATATGACTATAAGTATTCTTAAGAGCAATCAGGGCTGCCAACTGTTAATAAATGCTGTCCATATTTTTTTAACCTGATATCAATATATCAGGAAGTATGCAAGCAAACAGCCCTATACTTTGCACACGCATAGCACCTGACATTCGAGATTAATTTGGAATAATTAATATAAGTCAGTGCTGTCAACATGATTCTATGCCTGCTGATCGGTCAAATTTTAAAATACATGTAACTTCTATACTAACAAATGGATTTCGTCCAAAATTGGCACAACAAGATATCATAATATTTCAGATTAGGCTATTTCTGACCAGCACACGCATGACATTGTTGCCAACATGCTTTAACGCGTGCTGATAGATCCAATGTCTAACTGCAAGTAACGTCCATTGGACTTCGACCAATTTTTTTTATTCTGTACCTTAAGAGATGGAACTAAGAATATATTCAGTCACTAGGGCTGCCAACTGTAATGCTCTATTAGGCTACATTATACCAGGTATATTTCGAACTAATTAGACATTTCGATATTACCAACTTAATTTCGTCATTATTCTAGATAGGTTCATATACTGTAGAATAATCATTGGCATGAAAAGTAGGCTCTTTAGTTCGTCACGGAACTTCTTGTTACCATATGGGATGCAGGCAGAGAAATGTCGACCTTTGTGACGACACACGTTAGTTGGGCTGCATAAAACAAGATTATTAGGGGCAGCTAATTCACCCGGTACATAAAACGCTAAGGTGTATGTTTTACAAACCTCAAGCTCTCAAACCAGAGGGAGTTAGAAGGTGTTATTTGTGCCAAAATCTTCCAAATCGTCTCAATAGTACAGGAAAAACCTTGCATTTCTTGAAAAGTCAACAGATGTATATTTATTTTATTCTAAACTGAGTTTAAACAAATAGCAAGACGATAGCCCCTGCCAGAATTGTGCCGCGTCCATCCCGCATAACAGTGAAATCGTGCGGGTGGTATATACGCATGCGAGATTTCTCGCAAGGGCCTACTATAGTGCAGGACAAAGCATTGCGTAGTCGCTGCGGTGTTGTCCTGTACGTCCTCGCATCTAGCACGCGACTGAAGGTATGGTGCAATAGCATGGCAACACCGCCGAGCGGGGAGAGGAGAGTGGAGCGGGGTGCCGGTGGACCTTCAGGCCTGCAATGGTTTGTCCTACACTGTAGTATGTTATATTACTTATGCTAGAGATTCTCCTTATTTCCAATCATTACGATACTTCCAGAACCTATTATCTATTTCTTAACTCTATGTGGTACTTTGATCGAGTGTTCTAGATGCTTGATTCTCACCCGTATAGCCGGGGCACGATTATGTAAAATTTGAGTTCTTAAAAAAAATGTGTGTTTTATTATATTTGTTGTTTTATAATAACCCATATAATTACATGTAGTGCACATTCTCTAATGGGAAATAAATACGAATTACACAGCACGTTTTATTGCAAGCTTCCACAGCAAAGGAGCTAGCTCATTGGCTCGTACACTCATTCCTTTGCCAAGAAATACATTACCTGCTAGTAATATGAAAAATCCACAGCCTGTTTCCAGTCGACCGACCGGGTCAGGAATGTAATGAATGAACCCCCCATCTAGCGGCGAGGATATGAACTGTGCTAGCTGACGAAGCCTGTCGCACTCCTCTGGGGCAATGATTAAATGAATGACCGATGAAATGAAATGAAAGTGGAGAGTAATGCTGGAAGGAAATATTGACAGGGAAAACCGGAGTACCCGGAGAAAAACCTGTCTGCCTCCGCTTTTTCCAGCACAAATCTCACATGGAGTGACCGGGATTTGAACCACGGACCCCAGCGGTGAGAGGCCGGTGTGCTGCCGCCTAAGCCACGGAGGCTACTGCTAGTAATATAAAGAATACTATTTGATTTACGTCTCAGAATATCTGTTGGCTGTAATAGACACTACCGCTGATCAATATGTGGTACTATAAGTATGAAATGAAAGTGGAGAGTAATGCTGGAAGGAAATATTGACAGGGAAAACCGGAGTACCCGGAGAAGAACCTGTCTGCCTCCGCTTTTTCCAGCACAAATCTCACATGGAGTGACCGGGATTTGAACCACGGACCCCAGCGGTGAGAGGCCGGTGTGCTGCCGCCTAAGCCACGGAGGCTACTGCTAGTAATATAAAGAATACTATTTGATTTACGTCTCAGAATATCTGTTGGCTGTAATAGACACTACCGCTGATCAATATGTGGTACTATAAGAATACAGGGTGTAAATAAATATGTGGGAAAGCTCCGGGGATTCGATAGAGGACCTGACAACAAGCAAAACATGGCCTGTAAACATATGGTGTATTTTCTTTCGTTTCCATGTTACAAGCACTGTTTGTGGTGTACATAACACAGACGGCTTCACTATGCAGGTTGGTCATTTGTATTGATAAAGTGTACGTTACTATTTACAGTTCTCTACAGAAGGTGCTCAAAATGGTTACCACGAGCTGTAATGCAGGCGTCTATGCGCCGCATCATTGACTTGTCTCACACGCTCCCATATTCCCGGCGTCTGTCGTATCTGCTGACATCCTTGCTCTATTATCTCTGACGCAGCATATCCACGTTATTAATAAGTGTGGCATACACAATGACCTTTTTTTTAGCTATGGCTTTTAGTGCCGGGAGTGTCCGAGGACATGTTCGGCTCGCCAGTTTTGTAGCTGCTTCGAGACGGACACCCAATGGATGAGCTACAAATACCGTTGGGGAGGAAAGTTGGAATGTAAGGACGAGGAGTTGGAAGGTAGCGGCTGTGGCCTATAGTTAGGGACCAACCCCGGCATTTGCCTGGAAAGAAGATGGGAAAGCACAGAAGACCATTTTCAAGGTTGCCGGCGGGGGGATTCGAACCTCCTCGCCTCCCGGATGTGAGCGACTGCCATCAGTCATGCCGTAACGACCACGGCTAACTCACCCGGTCACAATGACCATTAAATGACCCCATAACTTGAAGTGTAATGGGTTGAGATCGGGAGAACGAGCAGGCCACAGTGTCCGTCCCTGAATGCAAAACAAATGCACACAGACTTGTATAGCGACGAAACATACAAGTGGCATGTGTGGCCTCCACACATGACCAACTAGCATCGTGCCGCCGTCTGTGTTATACACACCACAAACAATGCTTGTAACACGGCAACGAAAGCAAATACACCATATGTTTACAGGACGTGTTTTGCTTGTTGTCAGGTCCTCTATCGAATTCCCGGAGCTTTTCCACATATTTAGTTACACCCTGTATATATAATATTTTTCATTGCCAAATACACACTATTTATGCTGAATATTATAAGCGTAATTATGAGTAATTATAACACAATAAACATAAAAAATCAAGTAAGAAAGACACGGATAGTTAGTCTGAAAGACTAGACTTTATATCATTTTAAAAGCTATCAGCCGAGTACCAAGAAGGCAGTGCACGAACAGAGTTTTAAGATTCTATTTTGTTTCTTCACTGCCTACTTGATTGTTCTCGCACTGCCTTCTTGAAACTCTGTTCTCGCACTGCCTTCTTTGTACTCGGCTGCTACATCGTATGATGACGTCACACACCTTAGTGCATTCTCGGTACATTTCGTCCCGTCACCGTAACGTAACGCCAGACCCCAGATAAAGTCTACATAATCATTTCAAATGATAAAAACGAACCACGCTTGGAGTTGAACCACAGCCCTACAGGTGACAGACTACCACGCTGACCCTTCGGCTAACTTTTTGATTTATTCTATTTGTTTCCAGTGTTTGGTTTCTTTGTAAATTAAGACGTTACAAACACCCAGTTCTCGAGCCAGAGGAATTAACCACAGTAGATTAGATTCCCCATTGAACCCGAATCGTACCCGGGACCCTTCGGGCCAAAGCCTACCACGCTAACCTATTACCCACGAAGCCGGACAAGCTAACTCGGACCGTTGCATGAAGAATGTTATCAATTGCCTTACTATAACTGCCAAGCATATAATAATCTTGGAACGGACGATTTCTTCATCGTATTATTCACACTAAATGTATATTATTTCGTTCAGTGAATTCCATAAAATAATTTCAAACTACTAAAATGTGGTCCAAGCAGAAAACAATAGCCGCCATCTCGACGTGTGAGCTATAAGTGCTCGGTGCAGGGCACGGCACGGTACAGCCCCTCGGCCTGAGCATTCTAGTCACTGTTTTTCATTATAATATTCTAATATAAAATTATATTATCCTACCAATCACGTTCTTCAGGACAGTTTAAACCACATCTGTTCAATAAACGAAACTGTTGGATCATAAGTTACGGATTAGCCAAAATGCTTGAATAATTCACACGGCCTCCATCTTGAAATTATTTTGTTGATGACCTTGTAGTTTTGGCAACAGACGCCTCCCACATCAAGGTATATATTTCCAAAATTTGGTAGAGATCGGATGGTTAGTTTAGTCGTAATTTGATTTAAGCTTCGAACATTTGGATTTGAAAAGTTTGTTTTTGTTAAGATAGCGGCGATATAAAACATGACACTGAGGTGTTCTTTGATAATGCTACCTTTGTACTGCCCCCGTAATTTGAATTATATTGAGACCACGATGGCTGTATTGGAAAATGTGAGTAAAAGTTATGGATGTCATAGTTATGACGTGGATATTCATGACGTAGGCACGGATGACGCAGACTTGAGGCCAGCAGGCTGGTTGAGCTGAGATTCTTGGTGACGTCATGAGTTTGTTCTAGAAAGATCTTAGATTTACGACGCAGTCGCAGGAAACAAGGTATTGTGCTAAGGAAGAAGCTACGCTATTGGAGGAGAGACTCGAACCAATGAACGATAGTTTGGAAGGAAGACGGAGATTGCTGAAACTACGATATTTGATTATTTTTGGCATGCAGATTTGTGGAAATCTATTTTCAGTTATGGCATTGATTTGGAATTTTGAAGAAATTAATTTTGAGTTTTTGAAATTTGAAAATCCGGCAAGTATAGCCAAAGTTAAAACTTCTAGCAATGACGCAGCAACAGGCTATGGAAGGGATGGATACGCCCCTTAAGAAGTTGATAAAAGGTCGTGCACAGAAGAGAGGAGCTCTCAGATCTCAGATCTCATATGTCAGATCGCATATATATTTCTGGTGATATATAGTTATTTTCAAGTGATTCAGTGAAGTAAGTTGTCTTTAGCGTGGTTAAAACCCGGCGCATCGAACGAACTCGGAGCAGTTCCATTTTACGCTGCTCGAAACTAGGTGAAGTTGAAACGCTCACATTAACGTTTCCACCAGTCAAGATATCAAGCGCTAACTTCAGCCTGTATTATAATTCTATTGGGCAGTATAACATTGAGGTGTGTAGAAGATTTGAACAATTTCACAGTTATACTTCGAAAGATATTGGAACTTTAAGGCTGCCAACAAAAGTGATTTTCTCGCCACATGAGAAACACTTTTAAAATTCCACATTATACACTACGGCTGACACGTGGAGTGCAACAGTGATATTGGAGAATACGTTTGCTATTACAACGATACATTCGACTATGGAACATTATAATCTTGCAGTGCTTTCAATGATTATAACAGTAGTTGAGATGGAAGGCTAAGGCTTTAATGCAATTGGGACATATATCGTTGGAGTGAGATAACAGCATGGAACTTCGTTAATCGTCTTTCTACAAAAGCGAGCATGTAGTGAACATCCAACTACACTCATGCATCGTGAATCCATCGCTGAATTATACCAGATAACAGTGGAAATATTTTCATACTCCACAACTATGAATATTTCTGCGGAAATAACTACAATAAACTTCATGGCGAATTCCTGCAAGAACTTCAGGGAACTTTCAAGAGAGGCCAGGGTTGTCCCGGCGCACAAAGAAGAGTTTTGCCAGAAGGATGTTTTTCGTATCCACGGAGCAGTGCAATTTCCGGAGAAGGAAGCAGTTCGATTCTCCGAGGACGCTGATTCCAGGTTCGAGGACGGAGCACATCTTTACGCTGGTGAAATGGAACCAACAGCAGTTTTCTTTGAAAACTTTCCTCTGGAACTTCAATCAACAGATAAGGTAGTCGTGAACGTTTCTTGTATTATTTGAGTCTTATAGCGATATCTGAGCAACCATTCTTCCCATATTTTCTGTCCTATCTTTTGCCCCATTTTCTTGATTGATATTTCTGTACTCAGTACACTTCGATGATTTATGCCTTTTTCTTCGATTTGTTGAGACATTGCTATGTCATTGGCATACTTAATAATTTTGGATCAGTTGAGACTGATATTAAATTCTTTCAGTAATTTGCATATTTTTGTAGTCACGATTTGACGGTAAAGTTAATGATTTGCTATGGCAGATTTGAATTCAGACAGCGTGTCATTTTATTAAAGTAATTCTATTCAGTAAATTACTTTGACCAATTTTCTGTCATCCTCAAGAAAGAAGAATAATTAAATGATTTTAGAGCGTTAAAATCTATTTCGATATCGACGATCTTTGAAATACTAGTCGTCTTATGAACATGATTGCAACATAGACATTTATCATTGCATTATAGACAATTTTATGAAATATGAACTTTTATTTCAATTTATTGAATACACTATAGTAATGAACATTTGATAGGAGTTTTTCTCAATTCTAGATTGGAACAATAATGTTTGCATTCCACAATCTAATTGTATTCTATTCGATTATTTTGCAGTTTAGTTGAACTTTGTTTGAAGATAGTATTTTTATAATGCGTTACTTTGAAGATATTAATCTCAATTTTGATAGACCAGGCAGGAGTGTCTAATCGTATTTGCTATTAAATTTATTTGTGATTGGCAAATTTTTACTTCATATCGATTCATGAATGAAACCCACGAAGGTTAAACAATAACAGTCATTAATACAATTGATGAATATAAGAATTTTTAAAGAGGAACAATGGATGTATAATCGTTAGTTCAGTGGACGTGTAAAAGTCGCTGTTGAGTAAAGCCCTTGAATAATGAAGGAGGTTCCCACAATAATTAATGAAGTTGATGAATTAATAAGTGGAGGTTTTTGTGTGTAGTTTGGAAGATTTTTATGCCATATATATGAAGATATATGATGAATTTTGGGCCAATTGTTGTGTAATTTTGGGCGTCTTGAGCGAAGTATTTTCCCGCATATTGTATTTTTCTTGTTCTTTGAAAGATTATTCATATGAAGATACTGTTAAAATTAACAAGAGTGTTAAATAATTTGAGATAAAGATTTTGAATGGAGGTTACCGTCACAAATATTAATAATTATTATTAAACCTTATTAAACCTGAATTTGACAGTTAAATATAACTAACCTTCATTGGTCGATTATATCAACACGATTTGAGTAATTATCAACCGGATAAACGTGTGGTTTAATGTATTCCTTGTATAAATAATATAAACAATATAATATTGTAAAATAATTTTGTAAATATCTTTGTTAAATAATTTAAAATGATAGTGATTAATACAGGCGTGTATAAAATTTTCAATGGTCATTTGACATTGTTATAAACAATTTATTATTGTTATAAATAATTAATGAACTTTTGTTATTAACATTTAGGGTTTTGTTTTTATACTCTAAACAACGCTAGTTAAGCAAGTGGTTTGAACAATAAATCATGATTTGGGATTATTGGAGGAATCCACTGGTGTTTGAATGAAGCATGTAAGACATTTGCGTGATAATATTTCAGTTGAGATGTGAACATTTACGTATTTGAAAAGGAGAGCCAAGCTCTGAGGTAACACGCTTATGCTAGGGTTGAACGAACGGGAGTCCGCTTTGACAATACAGGTGCATTGCAGCTGGCCCGGACAACTGTGTTACAGAGGCCAAGGACGGTCCATAATAGCCTTGTGGCTATAAATAAAATGTGAAGTATATAAACACGCAAAACAATTGATATATGTGTCTCATCCCAAATCCCGTTTCCATTCCATGTGCATTATTATTTTGCGTTGCTATGAGCTTGAGAAAGCTGAAACATTATATGTAGAGAATACAAGTCCTACAGGAGGACATGGTTATGTGGTCGATGGCTTCTGATTGCCACGTGGATTTTGTTGTTTCAATTTTGTTAAAATCATTCTTTATGTGAAATAAATTATTGTGCAGTTTAAAGTTTATCGTCTTCGTTCTGGTTCATTTTAAATATCATGGTGGAGGTTATTGTGTGGGCATACTTTAAGTGATCCAGTTGACAACCCAGTCCCCGAGATAAATTTAAGAGGTAAGTAAAGGTAAGTATGAACCCCCGTATATTTTGGTGTGTTCCACAATAATTTCTTGTTAACTATTGTGCTCTAATCTCGATAGTATCTGTCAGTGCCATTTTCATTGATGTAGCTGTGCCGGTGCGATTGATTATTGGCAATCCGATTGAGGGGGCGGATATCTGACAGCCTACTATCAGGATATCGGGTACAGTACCAAATTTTGTTAAATTCGGTTTTGTCATGTTTGAATTGATAGGGAGGACAGACATACACAAATACACAGACAAACACAAGACTCTTTGGCCTGTGTAGATCTCATGAGTCTACCTTCATTTTTTGCAACAACAAAAAACAAAGTAGACTATAATGCACATTTGTCTAAATTGTCGTGGCGACGTGGGTTAGAAGATGCAGAGGGTTGTTGTATTAGTACGTTAGAGTGAATCCTGACCATCAGCTTATACTCCAAGAGGGTTCACCGTTGTGATCCAGATATTGATAGGAATGAACAGTTTGGTCAGGCTTAGCCTAAAACCATCCTCTAACTGAACGCGTAGTGGACAGCACTGTGATCTCTTGTCCAAATCCAGTAACACATGAACAGACCAGTGTGACTTCCCTTTTAACTACTGTGGCTTTTAGAGACGCCGGGGTGCCAGAATGTTGTCCCGAAAGGGATCTTTAAACGTGCGTTTGGTCCTCGGTGTGCTATTTCTGTGAGGTTTATATTGTTTAGGCCCAGCCCTTGACAGGGCCTAACTACAGCTTTTCCCAAATCCCATGTTAAAGGAAAACGCGGAACAGCATACAGACAGCGCAATTATTATTCACAGGTGGGGCAACTATTGCCTCACGGTCATAACACTGTGGCTGCAAGTTTTCAACACTACCGCAAACAACAGAAACAATAAGCAAAATACTGCTGAAAATGGACGACCTAGATGAGCCTTGAAATAAGGAGAGGACCCACGGACTCGGGACAGTTAGATAGGGAAGACGGAGAGACCCGAGTGGAACGGTGCGACGACAGCAGACGGACGGTCGCTGGAGGCAAGCGCCTCTCGGAGAGGTGGTGCCCACGTCGTCCACGACAGCTATTCTAGACTACAAGACTTCCAGACCTGACTGCCAATGGTAAGTATGCCAGCTTTTCCCTCTTTCCCTCTGCACCCCTGCCAACACATTCCCCCTGACTTTGGTGTAATGTACCCCAGCTGTAAACAAAGGGTCTCTGTTTCATTGCCCTGCATTACAATCCTTGCTTTCCCCGCAATACACGTACCTCGGCCGGCAGCCAGCCCGCTCAATCAGCGAGTAACCAGCAGTAGCAAGGTTGCACACGCGTGCCATCAACTGAGCAAGTGGCCAGCACACCAACTCGTAGGAAATGCCCATCCTGTGTCCCTTTCCTCTTCCCCCACACTCGATCATCCCCCGTGCTCCGACTCACACAACCCCTCACAAACACATCCCGTCCAAGGAAGTTGCCCCCTATAGCCCTATTACACTGCTACCCCTTCGCCAAGCACCGCAAGCCTACCAGAGAGGGTGGCAGCCTGAACACTATAGTCTGGGGGACTTCAAATCAAATTAGGTAATACAAATTATTTTTAGTGGTATAGTAATGGCGTTTAGCCTCCGGACAGGCCTGGTGATAGTCTTTCAAATTGACACTCTTGGGTCACGAAAAGACGTCACGTACATCCAGTTCTCGAGCTAGGGGAATTTATTAATGGAGATCAAAATCCTCATAGCCCGACCGGGAATCGAACTCTGGTTCTTTGGGATCAACCATTTAGCCAGGAGGCCCGATACTAGTAGTAGTAGTAGTAGTAGTAGTAGTCGGGAAAGGTAAAAAAAAGTAGGTTACGAGCAGTCGCGCTGAACTCCAAACTGTGTGGTACTATCCAAGAAGTGCACTCCGTGCGGGGGTACAATTAGCTATAATACAACATGATGGGGACAGATGACCTCGCTGTTCCGCACCTTTAAGAAATAACATCCAATTGACACTCTTGAGTCACGAATGATGAAGACGTCACATACATCCAGTTCTACAGCACGATATTTGCCGAACTGAGCATACTCACGCTGATGCAAGCAGATAAACTGCCCCTCACGTCCCGTGGGAGATAGTATGATCACTACCACGGCTAACGATCTCAGCAGTTAACAATAGTAGCACTGTGGTCTAGGGCTCCCTGTCCGAATATCTCCACCATGTAGGTTTTTAATCCTGGCAGGAGTATTGGAACGGGCTTTACTAAACATTGTGACAGCACGTGAGAAGACATGTGAGTTTAAATTCTGTTTATATTCACTTCCATACCACGTGAAAACCCATCGCAAATATGCATTAGTGTATTTACGAAGCACTCCAATTTTAAATCTTGAACAGAGTCATTATTTTCACTCACGTTCCTTGAAATAGCACTGTCGTGATTGCTTCACCTAACCACGAACTTCATTGACTTGTCGGTGGAAATATGTCCATTATAATATTGAAATAAATCATTTTGGTAACATAATTGCAATATGTCACATCGCCTACATGGAGCTGGTCAAAATGTTCTGACAATTCCAAACATTCGGTTTATTACCAATTACCAATTGCATTGTCGCAGATGTTCACTGGTATCAGAACTAAAGGTATCATATTAAAGACTTCGTAGTAAGTAGTATAATGGTCGTTGTATAGAGATTTTCCGAATCCCATAAAATTAATTTTTAAATAAGCTAAGATCTCGCAACAAATCACTGTATATCAGGCAGATTTCACTCCTAGCCAAGTATACGTAACACACCCATAAATGAAACAACAGAAGCATTAATATGATTGCCAATCTTTACTACTTTATGTTACGTTGAGTTTGCCTTCTGTTCCAGGTTACCGTTGACATTTTCCGAGCTGTCAGAAGTTCGCTCTAGTACTGGCAAGTCGTTTAGTCCCCGAGAGACTGTGACGTCACGCACCATGTACAACATTCACCGTGAGTATGGCGCTAAATGACAATCAACCTCCTGTATTTCCCAGCGGACATTAGAGCGTACTGTGTCATATATGCAGCACCTCTTAAAGCCTGTTTCATAGAAATCCAATGTATACCTCCCAACACAAGAAGTGAGGTGGCTGAAAAATCGTAAGTCCAACTGTACAATGACGAGCATTGTCCCGTGGGTCCTAGTTCGCTACTCAGGGGCAATGAAACATTAAGAATTTGCCATCATAACGGGAGTGTCTACGAGTGTGGGGAGCAAATCAGATGCACTGTATCCCCTGTAATGAAAATCCACAGCCTGCTTCCAGTCTCCGACCGGGTCAGGAATGGCATGAATGAAGCCCCCATCTAGCGGCGAGGATGTGGACTGTGCCGGCTGCCGAGGCCTGTCGCACTCCTCTGGGGCAATGATTAAATGAATGACAGATGAAATGAAATGATAGTGGAGTGTGTTGCTGGAATGTATCCCCTGTAAATGGCCTTAAATACAAGCGAGGTGGAAGGGAGTAGTTAGTTTTAAGGAGGCACGAGCATCACTTCGTACGTTACACGAGGATGTCAATCAGAACATTTGGTTATGTCCATAAAAATAATAAAGTGTGCTTGTGTTCTCCACAATGTTGTGAGGGACAAAGATGGTGAAAATGACCCCGTATTCAGAGAAGTGCGTTTTAATGCACCTCCAGCCACGACTCTTCACAGGCATAGGAGAAATAACAGATACACATCTCGAGCACAGGAGATCCGTGATAAATTTTCCAACTATTTAAAAACACAAAGACTTTTAAAGGGAGACTATAGTGTCTGAAAGTATGGTTAAATGATTGTATCATATTATATAATTATTGCATAAACCATAGTAGTTGGAATTGAAAACGATTTCTTTATAAATATTCCAACATCAACATATATAACCATTCCAGTATTCTGTGTTGTTTTACAAAATATACGAATTATACTTTCTTGTTGTATTCATTGCTCTTCCTATATCATCCCACTGCTTCTCAATCACACCTCTGTTGCGATAATGCTTGTGACTAGCCTGCCAAATCGGTGGTCTAGCAAATACTTCATTGATAAGTAGCTCACCGTCCATGATGCAACGTGCAGCCCGCGTCTACCCGCCTCAAGAAAACAAACTAGACCAAGGATCATGTAAACTATAAGAGATTCGTCACTTTTGGTTATAGAATTTTCGAGAGAGAGCACCGCCTGAGGCTATGTTCCGCTATACCAAGTCTGGCAACATAAAACGTAAAAAGCCATAGGAATGTAGCCTTTATTACACGTAATTGAGCAGTATGTTCTGCGATGAGTTATTGATTATTGATGAAAATAACACAAACATAACTGCGCCTTTCGCTAGGCGTAGAAATGTACGTCCAGATAGGAAAATAGTACTCTTTGATATATATCAATGTTGGCAATAGATTTGTCACGAAGGATAGAACTATGCCGTTCTAGAGCTTAATTCACATTTAGGCTAATTAAACATTGCTCTCCTACTCTACAGAATTGTTGGGATATTCGATGAATATAAAGAAAACTGTCCAAATGCACACTCTATATTGACATAACCTCACTTTTGCCTAGCATGCCGGCTGCCACCCACCCCTCCCCGTAGCCCTAAACCACAAATTTTATTGCAATGCAAAGGAGAATGGGTAGGAAAACAAACAAGAGATGACATGCACACATTTATTCTCTATATACATTTTTATTCGAGAGTAGTCCATATTGTCCACTAGTTTTACACATGGTCAACTCCAGGAAGATGAAAATTGCCGTATTGTTCTTACTATCATTATAATTCTTACATCCCGGTGCTTGGCAATTTTTTCCTCCCTTGCAGTGGCATGATTGACTCTCAATTCAATTCAAATAAATAATCAAAATACCCAACAAATCAAAACAACCAACACCACCACGAGGAAAATCAATCAAAACAGACTATTCCCGCTTCTGTCAGTCTGTTTGCTGTGAGCGTTGGGTGAGTGCCAACTACGGAAACATAGTACTGAAATTAATTCTTCATTGGTTGGCAGAACATCTATAGCGGAGCTTTGTCGAACCCCACGCGCTCCCTATGATCTGTCATCCCCCTGAACTAGACTGTTCCAATTTGACCCGCGCCGCGTCGCCCCGGTCCGGCCCGCTTCAAATCGCTGTTTGTTTGTGCGGTCCCATAGCTCAGTACGTATTTGTTCATCCCGCCCCGCCCCGCCCCACGCCGCGCCGCGCCACGCCGCTTCCTGTGTGCCCTTACACTAATACTGTAGGTGTGTTATGATGAGCATCGGTTCGTGAAGTGCCGAAGCCCAAAGAATGTACAGCCTAAGGTTCACAGTGGGAAAGTGGCTGGTTTGAATCCACTTGGGGGTACTTATTTCACTCTGCTGGCAGCAAGAGCGGGCAAATCAATAGATTACAGGATGTCCCCTCCTCGATTATTACACACAGCTATTCAACCAGTAACTATGGCACACCATGAACCTCACAACCGCGAGCGGGTTGTTGCTCTCGTTGAACAAGGAAATCTAAAGGCAACAATGGCAGCACGACGCTACAACATCCACAGACTACGGCGACGCGTTGGATAAGACGCTTTCGAGATGCGGGAGACATACTGTAGGCCAGCATGGTGTCTTGGTGTAGTTGTGGGTCTCCAACCGGGAACGGGACGATCGTTTGATCGCAGAGGCCAATTCCATGAGCGCCGTGCAGCTACACCATTCTCGGCAGTTCGAGGACGGTCTTGTGTTGCATTACAAGTTGCCATCATAAAAGAGGCAGAGTTTACAATCCCAGCGATCGCCTAGGAAGCAAAAGCACACTGATGAGCAGAGAGTGTACCAACTATCTTTTGCCGACGACAACGTGCTACATGATTGTTCAGTTGTCATATTATCCGACGATAGAATGTTTTCAACGGTGAACGATGGGCCAGCAAGCGTGTTTCACCTTTTCGGCACTCGACAAAATCCTGCATACGTTGCTGATAACGGCGCTCTGGCCATGTATCTGTTGCATGTTGGGGTTGGAAGGGCTCTCGTGGGATAAGAATGTTGCACATGGACATGTTCTCACTTCTGAGCAATAGGTGCACATTTAGATAACATTATGCTCCCTTCCGTGGAGGTGCTTCATCCAAGTCGTTGTTCCTAGTTCGATACACTTCCTGGGATCCTGTTAGACGGTCCCAAGAATACCCCCTAACCCGCCTGGATGTGTTTAATAGGCGTGATGGAAGCACCATACAATCTGATTGGTTTGCCCACTAGTTCCACCACAATGAGAGAGTGCAGGAGAAAATTGACAGTTCTGTGAGATACTGACAAGGGAATCCTTGGAACTGCTAGGATGTAGTGCAATTACATCAGTAAGAATCCTTTATTCGACTATACCAAAATTCGATCCCAATCACGTGTTTAGTACCTACTGTATTTGGGTGTTAACGTGTGCATATTTGAGTACCACATTGACGGGAGTGAGCAGAGGCTAGCAAAGAGTGGCAGCTAGTGACCCTCACCCCTCAACCTGCTTTCCCGCCGCTCACTTCTGTTGGTGCGGCATTGAAATGAGCACATTTAACAGCCAAAGACAGGTGCTAAAGTTACGACTGGTGATCTAATTTTGGTATCACAGAGTGAAGCGTTCCTACTGAAGTCGTTGTACTATATTTCAAACAGACCATACGCTTGCAGTTCAAAAGGTTCCCTTCTGAGTGACGAAGTATGTAGAATCAACAGCTAAGGATGAGTAGAGCGGTGCTGAGAATAGACAGATGGTTGAGAGACGGCACAATAGTATATCAGTGTGCACAGGATGTCAAAGTGAATGTCCATTCATTTTCATAGTAGGCTGTTATTAATTAGTCCAGTGTGCAAGTCTCCATGGGCGATAGGCTTACTGTATTTTCAGTTAGCTTAACGGAGTCATCTACAACACACATTGAAATCGTTATGCACCGAATCTAATCGGCATTTCCTCGGTCTACTCATGCTTCTCTTCTCCTCTACAGGGTATTTAATAAGTATCCTAGGTAAATTCCCTTCATCAATTCGCGTCACAAGTTAACTCATAAAACGTGATGATCCAATGCATTACTCCCTGCAATTTTCCCAGCAATCATACGCATACCTAATTGCATGGTGCCTCAAACGAATTGAACAGAAATGGAAATCACCTGTTGCTAGTTTGTATTTGTTGTTGCAAACTCGTTCCGTATCCAATTACTGGTGGTATCCTGCTATAACAGGCATTGACTTCTAATTCAAGAAATCTGACAGAGAGGATGTACAGCATATTCAGGGGACATTTAAATGATACAGATCACAGTCTGTCATGCAATGCGATTAAGTGCAGAGAGAGCTGGCGGATACGTGTACAAAGGCTTCGGAACGAAGAAATTAGCTATACCAAACTTCGATCCCCAATCGTGTATTTAGCGCCAGTTTTGGGTGTTAAAGTTTGCACATTTGACAACCACAATTAATATACGATTGCTGAGAAGTTTAGAGACTAAAGTTCAAGACGCTGAGACCGAGTGTCAGAAGTATAAAAGACAAAATTGTTAATTTGAAGGACAATGTGCACACCAAATCTCTTGACACTGCTATGCCGTTAATATCAGTACAATTACATTGTTGATATTTTGCATCATATATTAGCAGTAACTGTGAAACGTAAGATGTACCTTAAGTCCGTACAGATATTGAATAAATGAGGGGAGACCTGCTGTGCTACATGACCCACACCTATAAGGTGATATCCAACGGTATACTATGGTGTACTTAGATTTTACAGTTCCTTCAACTGATTTCTTGAGGTTTTGACAAAAGTGCACTACCCTCAATCAAAATGCAAAAAAATCGTCAGTTGTGTAATTACTTTTCATTATCGACGGATGACGTAAGTCACTATATTAGGGATATGATGAATGTTAATCATGTATTATTCATGAAGCGTAAGCTAGAGATTTATGTGTCATTATGAATAAAGAATAATTGAAAAATTATTAATCTCATATAATGTTTTTCAGGATTAGGGTATAACCTAACTCTTTTGAGTACATTCGTGTTGACCGACTGAAAAGCACCAAACTTTTATTTACTAAGGCAACAGTGAAAAATGGCTTCAAACCCCATAATGTTGTACCTGTGTTTTGTCGTTTTATTTCGAGCATATGCATATTCTGGGCTATATCCCTATATGTTCCTTCATTCCCGGTACGCCCTTAGTAGCGCTGAGGCAGTTCGAGACATGAATACAAATCCTTTATGTTTCCCCAATTATAGAATGTGGATGTTAGCCAGTACATTATTTTCCCACGTTCTGGAGCGAGTGACCATCATATATTACACCACGCCATTTACTTCACTCTTTCTTACGGAGCATTACTGAACGTAAGTGCTCATAGTTCTAGAGGAGAGGAATTACTAACCATTAGAATTAAACTGACTGGAGTGAAAGGGCAACATCAGTACATCAGTTTCAGTATTTTAGCTATACATTTTATTGTCATTCTATTATTTACATTAATATAAAAAGTAACACAGATATCACATCGCAATTCATGCAATTATCAAACATCATCCTTGAAACAAATAAAAAAATGATAAGCGTATTAATAGACTAAGAATAGATCTTGAGACTTAATCAACTATTTCTAGAATACATGGTATACTGAGACAAAGTTTTCAAATTTAATTCAGGGACTGGAGACATCGTGGCCATCATCTACAAGTACTTAAGAAATGTGAGTCCTATCTGACAACCAGTGAACTTGCGACTGTATATGTTCATTACGTGTATCGGCAATTATTTTCAGCTGAGAATGGGAGATGTGGCCCAGAATTGTAAAACATATGATGCATTTATCTTACAAGAGTGTAACGGAAATCCCAAGCTAAAACACAGTCAGGGCGGAACAACTCCCATGTCTGACACTTATTTCGTCTGAACTATTGTATTCCCAGAAATTTCAAATGAATAACGTCAAATCATAGCTTGATGGTACAATAAGTATATGAACATGAGAGAGCTCGTAAATAACAATAGTTCAGTGCAGCCAGGTATCATGGACCGAGGGGAAATTCAACCGTCGACAATTCTCGTAATATTCCGCCATTGTCTCCCATTTTAATACCTCTTTCTTTTTCCGATACCACAGCCGCGTCTAGCTGCAGATACTAGTACAAGCATTATAATAACCCAGGTTAACAGATATACTTCACAAAAGAAGTTAGTGACCTCGATGTCCCAAGCCACTAAATAAAACAGCAACAAGTACAACACTGTTCAAAAGTACTCATTACATCCCTAAGAGTGAACCATTCACCGAGTTCTAGACGATTAAGAGAAGAGTTTAATCCCACTGCGATTTTAGGATGTTAAGACCTCCCAAGGCCCTTGTTGACAGCATTTAGGAGCGCACCTTTACCATCTTGACACACACCGCTGACATCATCAGACTCCAGGGACCAAACCATTGCTCCGCCCAGGTTGTTGTCCATGATATATTTCACCTGTAGAAAGATAGCGATATGTCAGTACAAGAAATTACTGATATAATAATGTTCACCTACAAAACACTAAAGGGGCAAGGGCAGATGACCTCAATGTTCTGCCTCTTAAAACGAAAATCACTCCCATCACTATCAAGTTACTAAGAAAAAAAATGTATTTGTAGGTTGCCAGTTCAATCGGAATATGTATAAGTTCACTTCTGAGTCACTTTTCTTTAACATATATAATTATCAAAAGCTGTGTCTAATAATACTTAACACTGTTCTCCCTGTCCATGTCTCACTAGTTGATACAATTTTAACCCGGGTAAAGTTATTAGGCAATAAATGTACTCCGCTAAATATATTTTGTAGTAGTAACTCAAGGCGTTGGGTGAAAAAAAGAAAGGGCGATATTTCCGAATTTGCAACACAAATTTATTTCATGATTTTCACTTCTTAGCTGTTTTAATACCGACAGTGAATAAAACAAACATCGACCCAATATTGGGTAATTCTACAGCTAATCGACGTCTCTATTTCAGGTATTGTAATTCCACGTACTGTTTTATAAAATATTTGAGAAACCTCTATTCTGTTTCAACAGAAATTACACCATTAAAAATGGAAATCTGAGCCGATGTTGGTGGTGATGGTGGTGGAGGATGGATTATGCCTAGATGTTTTCCTTAAACAAAGTTGACATATTTATCCATCTGTGATATAACCAGCAGCTTTCCTTACATTTCTTGATCCATTTGTATTCACAGATGATTCACAAATACCGCGACAGCTCAAAATATGAGGTACGGATGAACAACTCACTTAGTATGAAGTACCAACAGATTGTTCAATAGTGACATCGTATGGGTAGTCCAGATGGAGATGAATATAGGTAGTAGCCTCGTATTGCCTCTAGGAACCATAGTGCAATGGGATCAGAAATGTCCCTTGGTGATTAAATCTGAATTCCTGTATTTGTATGGACAGCTAAAACTCTGAGAAAGTTACAGTCATTACAGGAGGAACATTTGGTGTTTAAATGGTTTACATTATTTATGTGTACTAGTATGAGGGTTCAAAAGCATGGGGTTAAATAGTAATTAGTGAATAAATCACGAAGCAAGAATATACGTCTGTTCTTGACAAAGAGGGTAGTTAGTTTGCACTGCAATTAAATGATGACTTTTACCATGAATTCGGTTGTGGTTACAGTCCTTACGGAATATGGTAGGCTACATGTTTTTAGACCTGCGTATGTTGTTTTTTAAGGACATGTAACTTCTTACAGATCTTCACAAGCTCCATGATTATATTACTGGGTAAGTTGACACCCTTCAATATACATGTTGGTATGATGTGAAGTTCTCTGCTGGAAAGTAGGTGGAAGTTTCTTTCCATCTGACCTATCATCAACTTGATTCAGAGAAATATGTACTCCAAGTCTCACGTACATGGTGATTTGAACAATTCCCAAAAATACGCAATATAAAAATAAAAGATTCTGCTTCCTTTCTCTTATATGTAGGAGATGCTATACTGTAGGTATATTCGTTGATGTAAAATATAGTTCCTAAATGTCCCCAAAGTCACGCAGTTACTCACCTTTATGGCGATGCTTTGTATGTCATCATAGCTGGCCCACTGGCGACCACTGAATGAGTAAACTTCTCCAAGACTGGTTCTCCTGACTGTCCATTTCTCATCTTCCTGCTTCATGCACAACTATTACAAGAGATGGAGTACATTAACCTTAGATCAAATATAATTGTTTAACATTCAATATGATGAGTTCTAAAATAGGTTATTCTGTTTGTTTGTGAAGTCATCAAACGTTAGAGTTAAGTCCTGAAATACTGTGCAATACTTAGCATATATATTTAATATATAGGACCTACTGTATGTTGCGTGCTATAAAATCATTTACATTTTGGTACTTGTATGAGCATGTGTGTGCAGTGCGTGCATGCACCATTGTCCAGAGGTAAATAAACAGAGGAATGGAAATATAAGGCTGTAATATTTCTATCATAAATCAACCCCGTTTACTTACTGTGGACTATATGTAAAATCTACCTGACAACCTGCGTTATTGTAAAGTTTGTACTGGCATATTTATCTGCCATTAATTTGGGCTAAGACTATAAGCATCTCCCTGGACCTTAAATGTGATACAACCTCAGCAATTTCTAGAATCTTTATGGTGGAGCAACACTCCTGACAGATCGCACCACTCTACCCTTGTTACCTCCTCCTATCTCGTAGGGGTCGAAAATCTAGATAAATTACTCATTAATGTACCAATCACCACCACCATACCATTAAGGTATGCAACATAATATATAATAGCGCTCTGATATCTTGCTGCATAGTGACAGTAAACCACCCTCTGATGAACAAAGATTGGTAAGCCTTCGAAGATTAACATACAGACATTCCCATTTGATACTGTTTTGTCCTTCGGCTTCCAGTCTAGGCTGCAAGCCTCTGTTTGCGAACAAGTCACCGCCATGATTCCCTATATGCAGTTAGCACAGTGGCCTCCTATGTGTCCACACCTGTCACTTTCAAATCGTTCAACACTGTATCTAACCATCGCCCCTTAGGTCTACCTCTGCTTCTCCCACCCATTATAGCCAAGCTCATTAATATCTTATGTAATCTCTCTCCCACATTCGCATCACATGACCACCCCATCTGAGTTGGCACACAAGAACAGCTTCATCTAATGTGTTCATATCTAACTTACCCTTTATCTCTTCATTACGAGTATTCTCTTGACATTGCTCCCGTCCATTTGCCCCAGAAATCATCCGTGCTACCCCCATATGTATCAGATAACCTGCATCTACCCGGCTTTCACTTCCATACAGCAAGGTCGGTCTAAATACTGAGCGATCTAGGGAAAGTTTCGATGAAACACTAACGTCTTTCTTGCAGAACACAGAAGATCGCAACTGAGAACACACTGCTCTGGCATGTCAGCACCTCAGTTCTATCTCTATCACTATATTATCATCCTGAGAGAATAAACAGCCCAAGTACTTATGGTCCACCGGTTCCAATTTAGCTCCTCCTTTCTGGCATGTATCTGTTTGTGTTTCTTTTCTATCGACATCACATTCGTTTTTGAAATGCTGATCTTCATATCAAATTCCCTACATTTATGTTTAAGTTCTAACATGTTGGCTCGTAAGCTTTTGATGGAGTCTGTCATTAAAACCAGGCCATCAGCATAAGCCAAACTGTTTCCCCCTCTATCAGTGAATAATATTAATGCTGTACATGCAATTTTTGATGTGTAACACCTTTCCGCTCGGTTGCTGGATAGTTTTGTGGGAGTGATTTTGAAAATTGGGGACGGAAGTGGATCGGAACGATCGAGCTGGCAGTGGTGGATCCAACGGAAGTATGCACTGCCCGCTCGATCGATCAAACGGAAGTGTACTGGCTGGCAGTGGTGGACAACGGAAGTATGCACTGCCCGCTCGATCGATCAAACGGAAGTGTACTAGCTGGCAGTGGTGGACAACGGAAGTATGCACTTCCCGCTCGATCAATCGGACGGAAGTGTACTAGCTGGCAGTGGTGGAAAACGGAAGTATGCACTGCCCGCTCGATCGATCGATCCAGCTACCAGATTATCATTTTAAACGATATTTATCATATCAATATGACTCATTTTAACAGAATCCATATGAAATTACGTGTTGGTCTGTGAAGAGGACCTGTTTATAAGGAATTTAAGGTTATGAGCGGTGTCGCGTCTATTAATCTAATTGATCCATATCGTATTCTGTATTTAGGCTAGTGCTGGTGGAAGCTACAAACCATCTAACAAAATGAGTTCCGTATTATAAACTAAAATATCTGTAAAACACGCCCTTTTACAATAACAATTGAAAATGTGTGTATTGGAAACAAGGCAGTGTGTGCTCTGTAGCGCGAGAATATTATGGTAATACAGTAGGCACTTGTATGACGTGCACAGTGGCAAATGTTTCACCGACTTTCATTTGTCATTGAGCAGTTTAAGAAGCTTCACGTTCAAGGTTGAAAATCACATGGGGTAGGACAAAGACGACAAATGACATTTAAGTAAGCGGGATTATTGTCAAGCTGTGGTTTAGTAGGCTAGTCAAATATTAAGTGCATAACAGAATGTTGTTATATGAGTGGAATAAAAGCTGAGACAAGGTCATTTCATGATTGTAGGAAGGCATGTTTTGATTGTTTACGACGAATTGTATGAGAGTCTTGAGAATAATGAATGATATAGTTACTGAGGAGTGTGCTCACATTATTTGAGAGTACAGTCGACGTTGTGTGTCACTTTGTTATTATGAATTATTAAGGAAGGAAGGAAGCTTGTAGATTTGCGTGACCGTTAATCTCACAATCATGATCCACGGCACCTCCCTTTTACGTGGAAAGCGAACCACAAGACATGGCATTTCAATTCGAAAATCTCACATGTATTGACCGGGAATCAAACCCGGTCTACCTTGGTGATAGACTAACATCTTGACCGCTGCGCCACAAGTGTGACAGTAGCATATCTCCAATTGAATCTATACATTCATCAAAGTACCAGTCTGAAAATGGAGCGTAAATTAACATTTTAAGAATGTACAAGCTGTGTAGTATACCAGTAGGATAACATGTCAGATGTTACACTATCATATGCGACTACTGTAAGGCTCGTATCTTTTTTTTTTTTTTCAGTAAAGTGTGTTATATATAGTTACACCGCCTAATATGATTGGACAAAGGCGTGTTGACCAACTGAAAAGTATAAATTGATAGTTACGCTGAAATACACAGACATTCCCTAGGAAAGATTATACGCCTTCATTTGTCAAAAGAAAAGGTAGATGATATTACACGTGAGCCTTCCCCTCCATCTCGGCCGATAAGTTAACAGAGTGTTAATATTTCTTATAAGTATGGACAGTAATCATCTTGATGGTTTTAAACCTTATTTCAGAGGACACCCACTAAATATCAGTTTGTAGGAGAGGTGGAAATGATATCAATGAACATTCCAACTTCATTACCATAATTAAGACAATTTGTTTAAGTTATAATGTCCTATGCGTGAGCAACGTTAAGTGTCCTAAAACAGTGGTACAATTATATACAAAATTAAATGCGTACCTCATAATATGCCAAGTTTCCAGCTTCTTGGGTGAGTGGTCCGGCTACTCCTGCACCGGTTACTGGTGCCCCAACACCATTAAGAGACTCGGAGGTCAGAGTATATGTTCGGGCAAAAAATGGAAGTCCAATCACAATTTTACTGCTTGGAGTTCCCGCAGCTAGTACGGCGTTTACACTGGCATTCTGTGAATAGAATGTGGTCTCATCAATCAACAAATAAGGAGTGCATATACAGCACAGTCCAACAAAACATACAAAGGAAGTGTCCTCTTCCACTCACTTCTCCCATTCATTAAACAAAACTGACTGCTATACTTGTAAACATACAGCAATTGTAAGGCTTACAATTTAGGGATAGTAAAGGGAAAAGGAGCAACGTCAACGCATCCTCGTATATCAATTTCAAATTGCACAAACTGCAGATATTCTGTGTTCACACTAACACAGTAGAAAAAAAAAGCATTTTTCAGTACATCTACTCACGCATAATACACATGTAATGCACTAACTCATTTATAAAACATACACACAAGCGCACATGAACCAAAAATTATAACTAAGAAATCAACACTTACATTTACACATCGCTACATGTGCACATAAGTTATATATGAAGAGCAACTAGTCAAAATGCTCGAAGTTCTTTCCTGAGTGAAGCACACTTAGTTTCCAATATCTCTTATTCATATCCTGTTGGTTTTCCCAAAGATTGCTCCATCGTGCAAGGAGAAGTAGGGAATCGAAACCCACACATCCTTACACATAAAAGAGAATACCTTCACCTCACTCATACACTCATTCACTCATCGATGATTTTCCCAGCTAGGAAGCTCAAATTTAAGTAACGGAGTATTAAAAGGCACTTTCCAAACCTACTTGATATGATGCGCGAAATCATTGTAAAATCCAGAGCACAGAGAGGTTTACACCTATTCTTCATGCTACATTAATGTGTGATATACCATTATATCATTGCGAGGTTTGAAGCCATTTTTCGGTGTTGCCTAACTAAACAAAAGTTTGGTGCTTTTCAGTCGGTCGACACGAATGTACCCAAAAAGAGCTGGGTTGTGCCCTAATCCTGAAATAAATTACATGAGTCAGGATTAGGGCACAACCCAGCTCTTTTTGGGTACATTCGTGTTGACCTACTGAAAAACACCAAACTTTTGTATACCATTATAAATGTTTAATTTAACTTAGTGCATAACTCTCAAAGCAGGAGGTCATAATCTATAGGCCTAAATATTTTCATATAAAAGATCAATCGCTCACTAGCTCACACACTCGCTCGACTAATCCCTCAGTAGATAGTTGGCTCAAACATTGGTTGGAAGTCAGGAAACGTTAGGAAAAATAATGGTCGAAAGTATTGGCAAGTTGGGGGAAGAGATTGAAGCTTATTTTTCAGGATATACTCGTATATGAACATGTTTTACATCATTCTTAGAGCAGAGATCAGCTATACACAGAAAAACATATGATATTTTATTTTTGTAAGTGATAGATTCAGGGGGGCATAGTGAGTTCCGAACACGATTTCTTAGCTTACTACACTTCTATAGACAGGTTCATGGTTGTCCATAAAATTATCTTCGGTCTTAATCCTCTGCTTCCTTATAGTCACAAATTGTCCACATAATTCACTTAATACAGGCTATCTTAGCAACTGTTTACTACCGCAGTGCACGAAATTTGGGTCTCAACACGTTTTACTGTTCAATAACTATAATAACTAACAATGACACAAGTTGCGTTTATGGAGAAATGGCACACTAACTACTTAGCCTCACACGACGAAGAATTAAGATTAACTAATGAGTGGAGGGTTCCCTTGTGAACTGAGAACTGCGATAACTAAAACTGTATCAACGAACAATACTGATTTTCATCACATCTGTTATTTGTAGTTCCTTCACTTTGCGGAAATAATGTACAATAAGTTGTTTTGGTCCACAATAAAGTTTGTTACTGTAATTCTGATGCTCCAGCGAGGAAGACTGTGTATAATGTCAGAGAGTTGGTGGTGGATGTTGAGAATAGTTCTAAAAGAACTGCTACTGCACTACTCTCTGTACCTAGCAGATGGGAACTTACCACAGACAGAATGCCGCCACTCAGAGGTGCTGCATGACCGGTTACTGAGCTCGACGAGGCAGTGTGGTAGTCGAAGGACATGAGATTAATGAAGTCAACATACCTGCAACATTAACACAATTGTTTCATTTAGAGGATTATTGTAGTATATATATTATAATCTATGGTATTATGGTGTCAGTACTAGAGTGTGTACATGTAATTGGGATATAGGCCACCTCGACATTCACCTGGAGTAGAAATGGAAGCCACGGTAAACCACTCCTAAAACAGTTGAGGTGAACTGAACCCACCTATTCTCATATATCCTCATTAGAATGCCAGTGCGAGGCCGGTTAGAGTCTAACGAGATTTGCTCTTATTGTAGACAGGCCATTGAGTTGAACCCTTCACTACAATGATATTTTCCCTTTTTTAAGGTAGGAAGCTTGAAGAGTTAAATCTTGAGCTACAAAAATCTGGAAGACATTTTGATGTCAATGAAGTTCTAAGATGAATGTTTATTATTGAAATCTCCTTACTTGGCAATGTTGACCACGTCATATGCATTTGAAAGAAGGTCGATTGATGCTCCAATGGCGACAGTCAGGATCAAATTGTTGTTCCTCAGCTCAGTTGAGAGTTCCTTCAGGAGAAGAACGTAGTTGCTCTGCAAGAGTCAAGAAATGGTTACATTTATAACGAGGAAGAAAGGACATACGGTAGGCTATCTGAAAATGGAATGACCACAACAGTTCGATTGTTAGCAAGGAGGATTCTATAGGCCGACATATGAAACTGGAATGACCACAACAGTTCGATTGTTAGCAAAAAGGATTCCATAGGCCGACATGTGATACTGGAATGACCACAACAGTTCGATTGTTAGCAAGGAGGATTCTACAGGCCAACATGTGAAACTGGAATGACCACAACAGTTCGATTGTTAGCAAAGAGGATTCTATAGGCCGACATGCGAAACTGGAATGACCACAACAGTTCGATTATTAACAAGGAGGATTCTATAGGCCGACATGTGAAAAGGAATGACCACAATAGTTCGATTGTTAGCAAGGGGGATTCTATAGGCCGACATGTGAAACTGGTGTGACTACTGCAGTTCGAATGTTAGTAATGAGGATTCTATTGGCCTACATGTGAAACTGGTATAACCACAACAGTTCCATTGTTAGCAAGGAGGATTCTACAGGCCTACATGTGAAACTAGGATGATCACAACAGCTCGATTGCTAACGAGGAGGTTTCTATTGTCCTACATGTGAAACTGAGATGGTCAGAATACTAGATTGTTGGCAAGGAAGATAGTATTTAGTTGTGAATCTGAGATGGTCACAATAGTTATGTTTGCAAGGAAGATTGCATTTTTGTAAATCTGTGATGGTCACAATAGTTATGTTGGCAAGGAAGACTGCATATTTGTAAATCTGAGATGGTCACATTAGCTATGTTTGCTAGGAAGATAGCATATTTGTAAATCTGGGATGGTCATAAGTATTGCATTCGAGAGGAGAAAGACGGGATACCTTAAATCTGGGATGATAACAATAGATATTCCTATTACAACCCCTGACCGAAAATGAGTTAAAATTAGAATAAGTATCCTCGAGCCAGGGTCTGTGTGGGAGCCCATGTTTATATCTTCCTCCACAAGCACGTGACGGAAGCTCACATTGTAGAAAGTGATTAAAAGACTCACTTATACGAGATCAACATACACCCAACACAAACCAAAGACTATTTGGCCTTTGTAGAGAGCAATTACTATCGAATGACCTACAAGAATGTACAGTATGTCTTAATTTTACGCAAAATAATATTACCTGTCAGTATAGGAGGTATATTTTTAAACAATTCTATTTTTGACTATTGACATAGTTAACACAGTTAAAGAGCCTTAAAGACTGTATATCGGTTTTTACCTTGTCTTCAGGTCTCCCTCCTCGCTGGGTAGGATACTCCCAGTCAAGATCCAGGCCCTGGAAACCAAATCTCTGCAAGAAGGAGACCACACTCTGGGCAAAATGTTTGCGTCCGGCACTTGTTGATGCCATCTGGAGACATAAAGCAACACAGAAATTAATCATTCAGTAGTGAGGCTAATGTACCACGATTTAATCGAATACCATTTGCCATATAGTTACTTACAGCAGAATACTTAGTAGACCCTTCGTTCCATCCTCCAATAGCCAACAGTGTCTTCACCTGGGGATTGGATTGTGCCAG
Source organism: Meconema thalassinum (assembly GCA_946902985.2). Taxonomy (NCBI): domain Eukaryota; kingdom Metazoa; phylum Arthropoda; class Insecta; order Orthoptera; family Tettigoniidae; genus Meconema; species Meconema thalassinum. The sequence goes on along the minus strand of OX336389.2, from coordinate 205,516,628 downwards.
TGCTGCAAATTTCTTGTACGATCCTGCAATAGAAAAGTTCGGTTTACAAATCTTTCTTTAATATTGAACAATTCTACCCCCAACTTCGGCGGTTATAAATACATCAAACACGCATTTTTGAGAATAGGTAGTAAACTAACAGTTTAACAATTGTTTGTTTTAAAATATATAAGGGCCATTACTTCGAGCACTTAACACCCACAAACTGCACATTTTCATTGTCTGCATGAATTGAATTAGATTGATGTTCAACCATCAAGCATTCTGTTCGTAGAGGAAAAATAAATGGTTTGTCTTTCTCCAAAAATGTTGAAAACTGAGATACAACCCAAATTCTTAAGTGTAACGGTATTTGAAATACGCTACGGAAATATATTATTAAAATGCACCCTAGAATGTAAAACAGTGTCATTCTTCCGTATTTTCCAGAACCATCTGATGAATGGCTAGTCGTTCGTAACTGCTTTCATATTTCGTACTTCCAGCGTCGTAATGCACTGAATTCGCAACATGTTAGCAGTGAACAGTGTAAATAACAGCATTGAGAACTCTGAAGGCAATGGATAGGTTTGGAACAAATAATTGCAACTTTTTCTAGGGCATGGAGTGTGATTGTAGATCTCGCGGAACATTTGTTGCGCAGTGGATGCTGTCTCAGAGGTCGCTTACAGTTTGCAAGCAATCCATTCCATTACGAGGCCAAGCCAGCCTCACACTGCGCATACTGTCTCAGAGTTTGCTCTCAGTTTGTAAGTGAGACCCAGCCAGCCACTGGCTGCTCGTACTGTCTCAGAGTTTGCTCTCAGTTTCTAAGTGAGACCCAGCCAGTCACACGCTGCTCATACTGTCTCTGAGTTTGCTCTCAGTTTGTAAGTGAGACTCAGCCAGTCAGTCACACGCTGCGCATACTGTCTCAGAGTTTGCTCTCAGTTTGTAATTGAGACTCAGCCAGTCACACGCTGCGCATACTGTCTCAGAGTTTGCTCTCAGTTTGTAAGTGAGAATCAGCCAGTCACACGCTTTGCATACAATCTCAGAGTTTGCTCACAGTTGGTGAGACCCAACCAGTCATAGGCTAATCAGAGTTTGGTACAGTTTAACTCTCATGTTCTGTCAATTTTCCAGTGAAAATAAAAACACCCGTAATAAATGTTTAGCCCAAATAAAAATGCCCCCCTTACAATCTTCTTAACTTATTTTCACACACAATGATTTTAGCAGTGTATTTCATGAAGTCTCTTATCGACATGGTGAATAATGAAGAAATAATTGCCTTACAGAACACTAAAATCTAAGAAAAATGTAAATATTCTGTAATTGCGTCCAAGTATTCGTAGATTACTATGATATTGTGAAACGGGAACGGAATACCTGGCTCTTGAATGCATTCGCAATACAGTTATGTCGAGTGGCTTGTGAACCCGTGTGTTCAAGCTTCGGTTTCAAGTTCATTTACAACTCTTGAGAATAATGCGAATGGAATTCCAGATGATACACATTAGATTCAAGTCCATAAGTAGGTAGGTAGGTAGCCTAAGTAGGTAAGGCGCAAGCCTTTCATCCGAAAGGCCCCAGGTTCAAATCTCGGCCGTTTCGTGTGATTTCGAACTTTGGATGGTTAATTCCCTGGCTAGGAAACAGGTTGTTTGTGACGTCTTCATCATTTATTTCATTCCCATTACGAGGTGCAGGTCAGCTGCGGACATAAACTTGAAATACCTGCACAAGGCCTCTGCGGAGGCCACACGTCATTATTACTGAAACCAGTAATTAAAACCAATACTTAATGTTGTGCTCATATTAATATGCCTCTTACCTTTCTTAGAGTGCATCTACAAATTCGGTACCGTATCATACTACTTCAAGCCTCCGTGGCTCAGGCGGCAGCACGCCGGCCTCTCACCGCTGGGTCCGTGGTTCAAATCCCGGTCACTCCATGTGAGATCTGTGCTGGACAAAACGGAGGCAGACAGGTTTTTCTCCGGGTACTCCGGTTTTCCCTGTCACAATTTCATTCCAGCAACACTCTCCACTATCATTCCATTTCGTCTGTCATTCATTTAATCATTGCCCCAGAGGAGTGCGTCAGGCCTCGGCAGCCGGCTTAGTTCATATCCTCGCCGCTAGATGGAGGCTTCATTCATTCCATTCCTGACCCATTCGGAGACTGAAAGCAGGCTGTGGATTTTCATTTTTTCATCTTACTACTTCAATAATGTACACACAGGTTGCTAAAACCTCTTGTGCATTTTGTGCTCCTGACCTTGCATGGAATGTACAAACTGTCAAGACTGCAACCTTGCAGCTGAGCAGAGTGAGACATTAAGCTGGAAGGATGGCACTGAATACATGACACTTCAATGCGTTAATACGTTATTATTAAGGATGTAAATCCTGCGAACTAGTTTACCGATCTGTTCATTTGGCAATCACTTAATAACTATGAGTTGAGGAAATTAGAACTCTTCTGAAGGCAGTCCCGTATGCTGGGAAGACAATTTAATTACACATAAAGCAGTTCTTAGCCGACTTTCAAATCCTGCGTCAGTGCATTAACGTTGCTATATGTTGTACCCACAACCGAAAAAGTGGTATGTGGCAAATGCTGTTCTCATGATGTATGCATTAACCTGTCTAAGACGTCCGTTAAAAGTTACAATAGTGGTATTCCACCATAATATCCATCTCAAGAACTAAATTCGTTCAGTTTGCAGCCCCCAGTCCACTTTAGGCTTACCTTTGCCCCAGTTCTCTTCGAGATCATTGTAGTTATCCAAAGACATGATGGTTCCTGTCCCTGCGTTGAGGCCAGCAAAGCTGTAGATTAGGTGAGTGCACTTGTTAGCGTCAATGTCATTGACGTCATATTTACCGGGCCAAGCTCTGTAGGTCGCCCAGCTGCCGTAGTAGCATACCACGTGCTCTATAAAAACATGTGGACACGTGAACACCCACCCAGATCCAATGGAAAATATATGCAAAAAAGATCAGAAGCACCTAGATTATAGCGGATAGTTGGGGCGTACTTACTGGCGGAGGTAGAGCCAAGGACCACGGAGACGATCAGGAGCACCAGTGTGTTGAGAGGAGACATCTTAATGTTAATATCTCAGCTAGCATTTGCCACCTCTTTATATACAGCACCAGTTATCTATTAAGTTTATCTCGATATCAATGCACGACCAATTTGCTATGATTCTTTGTACACAACGTCATCACGACGAGATATGCCATGAGAGGTTGTGCGTAAACGGATGTTTGCCATCTTATCTCTCAAGTATCTCTCATGATCAATTGAGATTCTGAAAGAATTAGCACTGGACCCAAACCTCAATACACTCAAGCTGGCTCCTGTCTCTCTTATTCGTAATCCGCGTCGTCTACAATACTTACTAGTGTAAATGTTGCTTGTAAGTTTTGGGGAAATTTCTACGCCTTGCTTCTTGAGCATAGGGTTAGGATCCACTATACTCCAATTGTAGAAACTAAACTATTCACTAAGTGTGACCGTATTTCATTAGGTTTGTGTTAAAGTACGAGGTATTGTAAATGAACTTCCGGTTCTGATGGCGTATTAGTAAACTGCGGTGTTTCCATCCATTGGGTAAGATTACAAATATGTATTTCTACCCATTTTATTCCCAGGTCAAGGATGAGGTGAGATGAGCTTCTATGTGTCGAATGGCTTTAACGTCCTGCCGAATGCCCTTCTTGACGACTACCTCATCAGATAAGGTAATGAGAGATGAAATTAATATGGGCAAGTAGTTGGGAGGAAGTCTATTCGAAGGTAGCGCCCGACATTTGCCTGGCAATGAAAATGGGAAATAATGACCCCTACACCTTACGCTCCAATGCTGTGAGCTACCTCAAAATATGAAACGTATATCTTGTACCTGCCGTAAAATACAGGCCAGTGAGATGAGGTTCTTGAGAAGCAGTATTGGAGCTACAAAGATGGACAGAATAAGAAATGAGAGGACCAGAGAATTAATAAAGGAGGAACCATTACAGGATGGCATAGAGAAATCAAGACTTAGATGGTATGGACATGTAAAACGAATGGAGGAGAAGGGGATACCCAGGAGGATACACGAGATGAAGTGAGAAGGAAAGAGACCGAGAGGAAGACCGAGAGACAGGTGGCTGAAGGAGTTGGAAGAAAGCGTGAAAAAGAGAGGAGAAGACTGGACAAGAGTGGAGGCTGAGAGATGGTGGTAAGACCGAAGACGGTGGAGAGGCTTGTGTTCCTAACAGACCCGGCCAGTGGCTGGAAACTCTGCAAGATGATGATGACCTGCCGTAATAGCCGTGCGTTGTGTGAAAACCAGGATCTAATGATGAGTGGTTAATCTGGATTTCTCCAGTCTAGTCCATGGAAATAATGGAAAGTTCTTGAAATTCCGCATTACTACAGACACTACATTATCGCATGTTACCAGTCATGTGTCATGATCTTGTAATAAGGACAGCAGCTTTTTTCAAAAACGACAAGAGTTGTTTTCCCAGATCTGTCATGGTGGACATTAAGTCTGATGGGATAATTGTAAAGGAAAGCACTAGTCTCTATTGAGAAGAGAGATGGGCTCGAATTATATTCTTGGTCATCCTTGAAGTCGTGTTCTGTGGTTTTCCATCTAACCGTCAGCACACTGTGAAGAAATAGTGATTGGGTTCTACCGTGGAAGTTTCTTGCATTTCTTTCACACAAGGTAAGTGTATTTGTTTTGCTCTAAAAATGTTGAATGTTTTTAATTTGTTGCATTTCGAGCACTCTGTGAACGTTTTGCATTGTTGTTCGTACTGAAAAAAATGAGTGTTAAATGTTGGATTCCCATGACAGCGAGTAAATGATCTTCATTTGATTTGATTTTTACCGTCTGTTGTTTTGTCTTGCTAGAATACAGATACAGTTTACGAACTTTGCTAGGTCATAATTTAGTTAACTTCGCATAACAGGGAAGTCATCTAGTGCGGTCAAATTGTGCTTAGCCAGATGTGGACGGACTAACTGTAATTGACTAATAATAATGTTCTTGGTTCTACGTATCTTTTAACTACTGCGACTTTTAGAGACGCCGGGGTGCCGGAATGTTGCCACAAATCTACTGACATGACTTTCTCGTATTCAAGCACCCTCAAATGTTAACTTCCCACAGGGGCTCACATCTAGTGGAACGTGGGTTGGCGACCACGGGGCACCAGCGGAGTCCGGCATTGCTTCCACTTACTTGTGCGGGCTTCTCTCCGTCTTCTTTCCTGTCGACCTCACTTGGTCAACTCTTGTTCTCTTCCGACCCCGACGGTATTAGGGTATCCGAGGCCTAGGGAGTCTCTTCCTTTCCCGCCTTAATTGGCCCTTGTCTCATCTTTTCTAATACCCTCCTTCTGCGAGGAGTCAGCCTTCTTTTTCTTTTCATGTTATCTCCTGCCTTCTGCTCAAGGCCCTCAAGGAGGCCGGGTGTATGTAGCCCCACCACTTCTGGTGACCCCTGGATATTGCTACACCCTCAGGGTTTCACGGCTGGTGAGTTAGGGAGTTGGCGACCCCGAGGGATTCCTGAGCTGGGTCCAGTTTTTCTCCTTTTATCCATTACCTCTGGGGCGGACCCTCTCCTCTTTCACTTTCCTATCTGCCTTTCATGGCTCTCCTTCCTTCCAAGTCCCTCAATCCGCATTCTTCTAGGGTTGAAGGCATTTCTTTTCCGCCTGTCCTTTATTTGCCTTATTCTGCTTTTGTTTTCCATTTCTTCTAGTATATAAGTTAGTTAGTTTTAGTTATTAGTTTACATTTCATTATCATCTTCACGATCACCCAAACCATTAGGGGCCGATAAACTAGATGTTAGGCCCCTTAAAACAACAATTATCATCATCATCATCATCATCATCAAATGTTAACTGACTGCGCCAGACCACGATCCTTCAACCTCGCGCACAGGAGGAGAGAACGTTACCGCTGCGCTAGGTAGACAACCTGCTATTGACTGAACACTGTTCAGGTGATGATACATCACTGTGAGAAAACTATCATTAGCCGTGTTGTAGCGGTCCACGGTACAAGCCTCGACTATTACAAACATGCCCCGTGATGCAAGTGTCTAGACATCGCAGGTTCAAACTCTGGTACTGACAGTGGCCATCCCGATTGACCCTAATAATAATGAATCAGTCATTTAAGAAAAGTCTCAATTATATTTTTATTCAAAATCCAGTTTTTAGTCTATAACGTTGTCAAAGGGGTGGACACATTATACTTGACTGAAATGGCTGAACTATGCTCATTTTTATGGAAGAAACAACTGCAAAAACTGCGTCATCAGCTGTGCAACTTCATGATGGCTGTGCATACACCGGTCCAGTTCCTCTAAACACAATAAAATAAAGTAGTTGTTTTAAGCTGACGTATTACATATCTGAAGAAAGCCTTTCTTCTTCTTAGTCGTTTACCCTCCAGGTTGGTAGAACCCACGGACTCAGCGAGGGAACTCACCACTACCGCCTCTACGGGCAGTGTCCTAGAGCTGGGAACATCTAATCGGAGTGGATACAACTGGTGAGGTGTGATTGGCACCTCGCCCAGGCGGCCTCACCTGCAGAGCGAACAGGGGCCTCATGAGGGAAGGTAATGGGTGGTCAGGAAGGATAGGCAAGGAAGATGGAAGGAGGCAGCCGTGGCCTTGAAGAAGGCACCATCCCGGCATTTGCCCGAAGACGAAGTGGGAAACCACGGAAAACCACTTCGAGGATGGCTGAGGTGGGAATAGAACCCCCTCTACTCATTTGGAACACCCGAGGCTGAGTAGACCCCGTTCCAGTCCTCATACCACTTTTCAAATTTCGTGGCAGAGCCGGGAATCGAACCCAGGACCTCCGGGGCGGCAGCTAACCATGCTGACCGCTACGCTACGGAGGCGACGAAGAAAGCCTTTACAAATAAATTCTCGCATGGCCTACTAGCACAACAGACAGTGATAGCTGAATAAAAATCTTTCCATCTTCACTTATGTTTGCAAATATTTATTATTATTTAACATTAAACTTTGAATATGAACAATACTATTAAAAATGTAATGTTGATTTATGGTAAATGTTCACCCTAGTCATTTAAGAAAGGGCTCAATTACATATATTGAAATTGAAATAACGAGTTAGGCTACGGTAATTAATGTATTTGTAACACATTGCACGCTGGCAATTCTTGCATGCAAGCAGTCTCTATCCAAGATTTCATTCGAGCCTGTTTTGCCTTTCAGCGTCCAGTCTAGTCTGCAAGCCTCTGTTTGCGAACAAGTCGCCTCCATGGTGCCCTATAAGCAGTTAGCACTGTGACATCCTCTGCTTCTACATCTCTCACTTTGAAATTGATGAACACTGAATCTAGCCATCGCCTTCTAGTCTAACCCTGCTACCTTTACCCTCTACAGCCATACTCATTAACCTCTTAGGTATTCTCTCCTCCCCCATTTTCATCACATGACCCCACCAACTGAATTGGCTCATATGAACAGCTTCCATCTAACGTGATCATTTCTAACTTACCCTTTATCTCTCCATTACGAGTAGGCTATCTTCCCGTCATTGCTGCCATCTACCTCCGTCACTTTCATGGGTCCGAGGCTTGAAGGTTTAGAAAGTACAAGTGAAGCAGGTCGCTAGCCTTACTTATACCGGGCCCCATTAATCGTATAATGGTCCAGGTAATCCAACATCCTGGCCACAGCTCACCTATTAACGCCAATTGTGGAAGTGTTGAGGTCAACGGAATATCCTACCGTATGAACCCGTCAACGACGGGTACGGAAAGCTAGTTTATGCTATGAGTAACACGTAACCCCATTACATAGCTGTGCCTTTGTACGAGGCTGTACTTTTAATAAAATCATTTATGTCTGTTTTAGCTTATTTTCTTACTATGAAACACGTAATTCCGTGAAGAACTAAATAGCCTATTTTCATATATCCCACTGGTCTTTTCCATTAAAATTCTTCTGGCTATTACAAGGATTTTCCGTGCGATATACTAAACAGCTTTTGGTTCACGACCTGTGTCTTCACTAACACCACTACAAGGAGAAGTTATTTGCGAGAATATAATATGGCTTTCAATATCGGTGATTAAGACTCCTCCCGCGAGGTCGCATCAATCGATAATAAACCACGGGAATATTTTTTTAGAATAGTCAAATGCACGGCTTCTATGATTTACGAAAAGCAAGCTACAAAATGTATAGGAGAAATTAACAGTGAGGTTCTGAAATTCGAAATGATTAATCTTGAATTTTTGAAAACAATTGAACATCATTGGTTGTCTCGATATTGAGTTCTGAATAAAGATTCACTGTGCCGAGTTTCATTGGTTTTTTCATTGCACTCGAGTGATTAGATCGCCAGAATAATAATTTGCAATATTTGAAAATCACTTCGCCAACATGGTGTTTTGTACTTTTCAGGATTAGGGAAGGTTACATATTTGTCCTAACTTAATAGTCCTCAGTAGGGGAGCAGTAGGGGTTCTAACCAGTGTCATGGCCGCCGCGTGAGTCCAAGCCAATATCTCGTGAACCCAAGGTCGAATGTTGACAAATGAGGTGTCGTTGGACTCTGGCTGACATCCTCTTTCCTATGGACCACGTATTACATTTTTCCAAAAAAAAATTGAAATTTTTTGTTTTTGAAAGTAGGCGATAGTTTGAAAACCAAACATGATAGAACGTTGTGCCATGGTTCAAATGAATGGTCTTTATGTCCTTTATTTTTTTATAATAAAACATTTTATTTTTTATGTTTTTTTAAACAGTCCAATTTTGAAATTCCTATATTTTGGAAATTAGGAACTTTACAAAAAAATTGTTTGACATAAATGAATGGCCCTGACCCCCTCTACCGGTAAAATAAATTTCAAGCCTCTAGGACTAAAACTGTGCAGTAGTGGGCGGTAGGTTCTGCCTCACCCCCTACTTACATATAAACTTTGGGCGATATCTCCCGAACGCGTGGTCGTATTTTAACGAACGAGGTATTGCTGGCGTTGGGATGACGTTTTCTTGGCTAAGCATGTGTGTTGGTATTTAAAAAAAATGAAAATTCTTGTTTATTGGATTGGCGCTATTTTGGAAACGGTGAATTTCGGGGAAAAGATTGTTTGACGTTAATGAAAGGTGGGTATGCCCTCTAGGCGGGCAGCAAGTTTCAAGGGTGTAAGAGGAAAACAAATGATAGCCTACTTTCTCGCGAACATTGGTGATCATTGGCAAACGGATGGTCGGATTTTAACAAATGAGGTGTCGTTGGACTCGAGCTGAGGTCCTCTTTCCTATAGACCACTCGTTAAATTTTTCAAAATTTTTTTGAAAAATTTTGTTTTTAAAAGTAGGCGATAGTTTGAAAACCCAACATGATAGAATGTTGTGCCATAGTTCAAACCAATGGCCTCTATGACCTTTATGTTTTATAATAAAACTTTTTTATTTTTTGTTTTTTTGAAAACACTTTAATTTTATTTTTTTTATTTTGGAAACTAACACGTTGACAAATAAGTTTGTTTGACATAAATGAAAGCTTCCTACCCTCTCTACCAGGAAAATAAATTTCAAGTCTCTAGGACAAAAAAACTAGGCATTTTAATTTTTTTTTTTTTATAAAAGCGTGTTTGTAGACAGAGAGCCGGTAGCGCTTGACACATGTTCCAACGAGGCTATGACTGAGCATGGTGAATACTGGAAATGGCTATTTCGACGGGGGAGATGTATGGCAAAACGAGGGGTTGCTTTTCGATATTTTTTCCTATGACGAATGAATGAAGGCGAATATTTTGAAATGTGACAAGCATGCTAAGATCTTAAATCGCACTCAGTTTATTCAAAAAGGTGGCAGACCCCTAACCACTTCCGAGAGGTGAAAACGGCTAGTCCGTGCTAACAATGTTCATAATAATTAATTCGTCTCCGTACGACAATCCTAACAAATTAAGCCTCTCGAAGTCCTACGCAAAAGTGGAAAAACAAAGAATGCAATCTAAGAGAATGACACGTAGATCTTCCCTATCCAATTACTTCGGAGATTCAATAATAGTAATAGTACAAGAATGATTCTACAGCAAGGTGAGTTATTTACTTGTTTACAATGCAAGATATATTAGTTACATTTAAGACATAATAAGATTAAAGCTACGCTATGATGGTGTCATCTCCAACATTTAACGTTATAATCATTTAATCTAATGCCTATCGTATGTTAATCATAATGGCAACGATGTAAACGAGAAGCGTTTCATCCAAAATTTATTTCCAAGCTAAAGCTATGCACATTCTGAACCTAACAGAAAGTATGAAAATCTATCCTAATTACAACACAAATGAATAACATGTAAACACTCTTAAATTAGATGCGCAATGGGCGCCACTACAGTTACCTTCCTACATCGCAAATTCGCTCTTTGCGAACTTGGGTCATGTTTGTGTTGGGAGATAAACGTTATGTTGGCGATAGCAAGAATTAATACATGTCTAACATCGCATCATCAGCTTATCTACCGCGTTTAAACACGTAAATATCTGACTGTCGTCGCTCAATAGGGGAAAGCTATACTTGTATTTAAAATGAGACGAAGAAACAAGTCTAAGTTATGGTCATCAAGGTTCATTTAAGTTTATGGTTTTATTTAGATTTCATTAGAGTTCCTAGCTTTCGGTTTATATTCAGTTTTAGTTGAAAACCCCTGATATTTGATTATTACCTTCTTATTTATCAGATTAGTTTACTCCTATCAGTTTCATTGTATTTTTTTAATGACCATGTTAAATTCGTATAGTGTAAACAATTGGTGTCCCAAGCATCCAATACAAACACTTCATTGGAAGAAAAATCAATTCCAATACCATATATAGCACCTCAGTGTGCTGATCAATACCACTGATCCATTGATCATCTGCTGTAGTAACGTGACAAAAACCGTACGCGTCACCAGCCTATAAAGTACGAAAACTTGTACTAGCATCTAAGGGTAATCATATCCTACCGCTGTAGAGTGTTTTTACATTACATGGTTCCTTTTTAAATCTATACAATCCAAGCTTGAGGATAAGGTTTAAATATTGCTGTCATAACAGCTGTATACTCTGAAGTTACAGAACGGTGTCTCAGTTACTCATATATCAGACCTGTGCGTCTGGAAATCTAGCATTTATAAACTTGGGTCTTTTGCTTACAGTCCTATAAAATGACCCATTCTCTCGAACCAAGAATAGCCTGCTCAGCTCATCTTATAATGTAACAATTCATAGCTTGTTTGGCAGTCGTCTGCATGTCAAAAAAAAGGTATTTGTTTCACTTCTCCACACTACATAAACTGGTTTTCAGGTAACAAGTATGTTTATTATTCACTGGGCCCACGTGCCTTCTATATAATTTACTGAAGAAAAGAGCGCGCTGTCGTCGCGTTTGCAAGGTCAAAATAAACCAAATAATGTGTGACATTGGCTCCTTTTCACGGCCAACAGCTGGTCGTTGAGTTTCACTTGTCAAACTAAAACACTGTTCTTTCAGACAAGATTATGCTACAAATCCTACACGTAAAAGAGTGTTGGTTCGATGCTCTGTCGAAGTTGTATAAAAAATGTTATGTACAATAATGGGTGGCAAAGGCTAGTGTCCTCAGCAAGTGCAAATGATACGTTATATTTGTGGTTTCCCCACCACCTAGGAGTGCATGTTAAGTGTAAATCCTACCTAAGAATGTGCGGCGTATGGTCATAATAACTAATCTAGTCCCCACAGCAGGACCGTACATAAAAATAGGTTTTGGCCGTCAGCCTGACTCACGTGTGTTCTTCATAATTATGCATGGTTTAGGTTGCAAATTAGGCGTATGGATGGAATGCCAGTAATCCGCGTGCTTGCTTTGTAGTACAATCTCAGCCATTACTAAACCATTTGACGTGCGATCCCACCATCGCTAGACCTTCTGTAGTGCGGTCCGACCGTCGCTAAACCCCGCCTTGGTATGGGTCTACTCCATTTCAAAGCTCATGACTAGTTGGATAATTGGCGTTTCTTCATAATAGTTATGTTTCAATAAAGCCATGGTGGTTACACTGAATTTATCGCTCTAGTTGCAATTTCACAGAATTTACACTGATAGCGGTTAGCAAGATAGAATGGCCATGTGGTTTTTCCGCTCACAGAAGCTAACTTATGGCTTGTGCCAAAGTACACACTCAGAACTGATTGATTAAGTTCACTCGTGAATCGTTCATTACTTGTTTAACACTGATGATGATAATCTCGCGGCACATGTAAGAAAAAAAACGTGGCTTAGCAGCGTACTTTGTGCCTATGTTAAATTGTTAGTGAAGGATCACAAATATTCCGAATTGGCGATTACTGATTATCCTAAACACACTCGGCAGTCATACTGCACATAATCACGTATGTTTCTTCGCCAAATTAAATAGAATCACACAGATACTCTTCGATTTATCGAGCACGTTTCGACGTGAAGGCAGGACCATGCCTGTCAAAAATAGTACGTCACGCTGCAATCATGATTGCGATAAGAGTCCCCTCATCAAGATGCCGGATGGACTCTCTAGTGACTAGTCAAGTGTGTGACTGTAAAAATATCTGCGGCATTCACTAGGGATTTTTTATATTCATGCCTCCTATTTATCATAAATCATATTTCTCTTCTGAGCATCCAAAATATTTACAACAGTGGTTAATAATCATGGGGTTCACAAAATATTTACAACATAATATACTCTCGGCACGGCAACTCATATTAGTCAAACGAACGCCTTCTTGGCCTGCTCCAGGGATGATGAATTCTTCATGAGCCAAAGAGGTCACATGGCAAATGTGACATCGGGTTCAATATCATCATCATCAACATGAACCGGCTCCAGTTTCCCGGGTGCGGTGAATGAGCACTCGCCATTTAGTTCTTTCCAAGAATGTTTCCTCCTCCATGATCCGCTGCACATCCAGACCTCTCCCTGCAAGATCATTTCTTACCTGGTCGATCCATCTCTTCCTCGGTCGACCTCTTGGTCTCTTGCCTTTTAGTTCTTTCTCAAACCACAGACTAGCTGTTCTTTGTGTGTCCATTCTTTTGAGATGACCGAACCATTTCAGCCTGGCTTCAACACAGATCTCATTAAGAGATTGTTCTACTTGAACAAGATGGCGTATCTCATCATTTTTTATTTTGTCCCTCCTTGTCTTCTGAATCATAGTTCTTAAAAATGTCATCTCCACCGCCTGTAGTTTACTGGTATTTCTCTTGGATTGGGTACAGGTGTCTAAGTTATATTTAGTAACAGGTACAAAGAAGCTCTTGTAGAGTATTAGTTTTGATCTTAAAGGAACTTGCTTATCCCAAAGAAGCCCTCTCACGAGATGATAACATTTTGCTCCATGTTGAACTCTGCTGGCATTCATCTGCTAGCATAAAATTCCATAGCATATACAGTATATCGAACAATCCAACATGGCGTCCATACCATACATTTTACCGGTTCTCAATATCTCCGAGACTATTCAAGCAATCAAACTGAAAATGTGTATGGTGTTAGAGGACTGGTAAGTATAGTGACTTTCCAAATCCTGAGAAACACAAAAACTTCATGGCGGCCAAGCGATTTTTTTAGCCTATTTTCATGTATGAAAAAATAGGCTTATGAAAACACCTTTTGTCCGTGTGTGTGTATGTATGTGTATGTGTGATCGTCCATGTGTGTGTGCCCCCTAATTACGTCGAACAGGCAAGAGCGATTTCAATGAATCTCGGTAAGGACATAGTACTATTTTAGCCAACCCCGACCGTGACCTTCAAATTTTATTAGGTCTCTAAACATGGCGGCTGTGCGAAATATTTCACCGGCATTCTATATCTCCGAAACTATCAGTCGTATCACCCAGAAATTTTGTTCGGGAATAAAGGGCACTACTAGACGTTCACTTATGCGACATTCAAAAACCTGTTAACTACAAAACGAACGTGGCGGCAAAGCGAATTTGAAACATTTAAATCGACTTTTCTCGTGATTTAACCATCCGAACGCAGTGAAACTTGGTACAGCAAATGATTATGCAAATTGCAATACATTGACATCTAATTTAGTTCAATTGTTTACTTAACCTCAAGATGTCGGCTGTGCGAAATTTTAATATTTTTTCTTGTGTTCTAATCATGCGATGGAAATCAACGTTTGAATAAAGAACGTACACAATAATCCTCATCTAATAGTGCATGAATCTATGGCCTACATACATTAAAATCCAACATGGTGACCATCCGAAATATTTAGACGGTTCTCAATATCTATTAATCTATGACAGCAATCAAACTGAAATTTTGTAGGTTTATATAGTATATAAACATCAGTTCACCTATGGGACGTTTAATAACCTGGTGAGCACAAATCCAATATGGCGGCGACGCGAAATTCAAATATTCAAATCGACTTTTCTTGCAATTTAACCATCCGAACGCAGTGAAACTTGGTACAGCAAATGCCTATACAAATTGCAATGCACTGACATCTAATTTAGTTCAATTGTTTGCATTACCTCAAGATGGCGGCTGAGCGAATTTTTCAAATCTTGATTTTATTTCTTGTGTCCTAATTTTGCGATTGAAGTTTGAATAAAACACCTAGACAATAATCTTCATGAAATAGTACATAAATATAAGGCCCATATATAAAAATCTAACATGGTGATCATCCGAAATATTTATACGGTTCTCAATATCTACGAATCTATTACAGCAATCAAACTGAAAATTTGTATGTTGATAGGGGAAATTAATATAAGTAGGATATATGGAAATAGGCTATTTTGTTCTTCACAGAACTACTTGTTAATATTTAAAATAACTTTTCTGGCGATTTGATCACCCGAGTGCAATGATACTTGGCACAGCGAATCTTTATTCAGAACTTAGTGTAGAGACACCTAATGGTGTTCAATTTTCTTTAAAAAATTCAAGATGCATCAGTTCGAAATGAAAAACCTTATATTTTATTTCTCATATCTTGGAGAGATGATTCGTATGATAACAATCATTATGTAATGGCACTAAATTCTGTAGCTTACTTTTCGCAAATCATAGAAGCCGTGCATTTGACTTTCCTAAAAATTAATTCCCATGGTTCGTTACAGAAAGATGCTATCTCGCGGGAGGAGTCCTAACCACCGATATTGAAAGCTATATATTGTTTTAGATCCCTTAGTTGGGGGGGTAGTCTAGGGATCTAAATATTAGTGTTATTGTATTAATTTGGAAGGTGATCCCTAGAGAGGGCAGCTTCCCGTAGCTGGGTAAGCTTACCAGTGTAGAGTGTTGTCTGGTGTTTAAATGCTAGGGGGTTCTCCTGCTGAGATGTAAGAGTCAGCTAGGGGATGAACCTCTGGGTGCTGGTTAGCGTACCGGCCTCCCAGCTGGTTGGAATGAGTTATATAACAGACCTGCTTGTGTCAGCGGCTCGCTGCTAGGCAGTCGAGACGCGTGCGGGAAACACAATGAAGCCTGAGCAAGCAATAACTGGCTACCAGTCACGGTCAATCGTGACGGAGGTCAGGAAGGGTATTAGGATGTGAAGAGGCGTGTAATTATGAGTACAAAGTGTAGTTTACTGACCAAGTGTTTATTGGTCAGTATGCAATTGTAAGTCCCTTTTTAGGGGAATGTAAATAATGTGAATAATGGTACAAGTTAAGTGTACAAGTTTGTGGATGGGTGTTACAAAGTTAAGGATATCCGAACACTTGCTGATGCTCACCTGATGATAGTAGCTGGAGCAGGGCCTTCGGCGACACACACTGTATGACAGATACAGCTCCCAAAAGGCCTCACTTCTTATAGGTCTTGCCGTTGCTCAGTCAGCATTCCATTGACATAGCTGCCCCAGTTAGTTATAGTGTTAATGTTTATGAGTGTGTTGCAAGTGGTTGGCTAGCCTTCCGAGCTGGTCGGCCGCCCTTGCTGTGTAAAAGGTACTGCTCTGGACTTATGATGTTTGCCTGCTAGGGGTGGTTTTAATAGATGATGGGGGGTGGCTATCAGGGGGTACAGCCCCCCGGGCCTGTACAAGTCCCCTCCTTTGATTAGTTCGCGTCCCCGCGAACGGGAACGGAACGTGGAGTGGGGGTGTTTATGTGCTGGATCGTTGTTGAATCCTCCTTGTACTTCTGCTTCGTTTCTTCTGGGTTGATGTCGTGTAGAGGTAGTGATGTCGTGTAGATATAGCGATGTCGTGTAGATGTGAGATCAGCTTGTATTCAGAGGGGTAGGTTTTGGGATATATACATATACATGTGATAATTTAAAACAGTTCGTAAAAAGCTGACATTGAAATATTGAAAAGTACAACAACAACAACAAATATATGGTTTAGCCATTATATATATATTGGTATTGTGCAGGGTGGAAAAAACCCAGGGCTGGACGGGTGACTGTGCCGTCCGGCGCTGTATTGGGGAAAAAATTGCTCCCTGCAATGTGAAAGATGGAAGAAATAGAAAAAAATAGGTGTCCCAAGGTATAAGTTAAAGGAATACGTAAAATATAATTTATTGTGCTGGGGTAAAACGGGACACCTTCACAAATTTGGACGTTAGAAGGAAGAAAAATAAAAGAGACAAAAGCATAATCATTGTGTACATGTGTGTGATAAAAATATGTGTATTCACAATGTGTGGCATCATTGGTAATAATTTTGTATGCGGTGCCCTTTTAACAATATTACAGTATTTTCTATTACATTATTTACTTATGTCTATCTATCTTAATTATTAATTATTTTATACCTAGACGGTCGTGTCTATTGTACCTTGTGTGCACGCTACCCTTTGTATTTATGTGCCGTCTCACGGCTAATCCTGTCCGGCCGTTTCCCGGTGCAGTTTAGTGGTCGTGCCGCTGATATATATATATCCCTATTTTGTGAATCATTCTCTGTGGGCGAATGCCTTCACACTTGACAGTGAGAGTCGCCGCCACAAATCGGTTGCGCCCTCATTGCCGTATGTTGCGTCGCATCTTTGACGCTTTATTTTCTTTGTTTATGTTGATCTGTCAGCAAGCCTGATACCCCACAGGTATCAACCCTGCTGTTCAGATTTCTGGAGTGTAGCTGTAAAAGAATGGTGGTGAGTGTGTTGGATTGTGTGAGAATGAATACAAATTACAAATACAAATTAGTGAGTAAAGGTGGTACGTAATAATAGCATGGCACAAATAACATGTTGCTGCTGTATGGCAGTGAAATCATTGTCACCAGTGACATATGTCTGGTGACGACACCTGAAAAATGGTGAGGTTAAAAAAAACATGTGAATATTGCATATTCTTTATATCGGCTCCTGGGTCAGTGTGTTCACTGGCTGAAGCTCTTTTTCCTCTGGAATAAATGGCATGATTAGTGTTAACATTTGGCCACTATTAATGTCATGTTCTCCTTGCATATGTTTGTTTTATCTAATGTATGATCGGGCTTACCCTAGACGGTGCCGTAATGTTTTTCCTTACCCTTAAAGTGCTTATCTTAATCTTAGTTAACCTAGTTAATCTAACGTATTGTCGGACTTACCCTGATGACGAGTTTGTTTGTCATCAGGCGCCGAGCTCGTTACCTTAATGTATTGTATCCTATTGTGTTATATTATCGGGCTTACCCTGGTACCGGTTTTTGGTCACCAAGTGCCGAACGGCTTTACCTTAATCTAAAAAAAATTGCCTTAATTTTTAAAAATTGCCTTAAATTTAAAAAAAATTGCCTTAAATGTAAAACTATGCTGTATATACATGCCGAGTGGACCTTACTCTAAAGCCGAAATGTGCTGTGCCCTATTTTAGCAACAGCGCTTGTTGAATTTGCTTACATCTAAGTGACCTTAAAAATGGCACTGTGACTTAAATACTACAATTTAGATGGAGGCTCGTCCGTCCGATTTCTCTCGCGGGGGCCCTTGTAGTACATTGTTGAGACCGGAACCCAACAATGCCTCGTAGTCCCCTCCGTCTTAATCCTAATTGTCGACACTTATATTAATGCTTACTAACTAGTATTAATAAAGTCGCAGGCGACTACGGTGCCACAAAGCAAACCGCATCGCCCGTTGTACTTGCCTGTTCATTGCCGTTGTATTTGCATGTTGTCATTGATGTATTCATTATTGTTGGGTCTGCCCACTGTAACCCGTGTGAGTGCTCGCTATGCTCCTCATTTAATATCTCTGGCTGCCCGATGCGTCACCATTTAAGCTCTGGTGACCCGTTGTCAGCCATTTATGTGGGTGTTGGACATCGTCCGATAAAATAGTGTCGTCCGGGAATTTAGTGTCCGGGATCCTCTTCGCCCATATTGGCGGTAATAATACCCTCCGGGAATGGTGGCGTCCGGGGTCCTCTTCGCCCATATTGGCAGTAATAATACCCTCCGGGAATGGTGGCGTCCGGGGTCCTCTTCGCCCATATTGGCAGTGGGTTGGCCCACATGAACCCTAAGATCCTGCTTCACTCCTGCGATTAGGAGACTACTTCCCGCTATGGAAGTTCTACTTACTTACATACTAAACTAAGAGTCTAGTCGTAATTTGGTCGTCCCTAGGGTCATCTCCTGAGTCCGGTGTGGAGCTGGCTATTTCTCCCACCATCCTTAGAAAGTCTCCCCTGCAGGTCTGGCTTCGATGTCCGTAGCACATGGTGGGTGTAACTTTTCTTTGTCCCGGGGGCAGGCTAGGCCTTCCGGGACTCCGACGTTTGCCCGTGCTAGGTCATCGGCGCTTCGACCTTACGTAGTTCGTCTCTTTGGTCTGGGCCAGTGAGTTAACTGGGGTAAGACTCATCATCGCCTTACCCAGCTCTGCTCCTGCGTGGTGCCTCTGCCCTTCCGCTTACGCTGTCATCATCATTCAGCGTGTCACAGATTCCTTTTTATATAAAAAAATGAGTGTACTATGTAAATAATTTATTGTGTAAATAATGTAAAATTTTTAAGTGTTCTGGGGTTGTAGAATATTCTAAATGCATAGACTACTTCAGGTCTACTGTGCTATGTCGGACTTCCAGCTGTAATGCCTTGTTAATTTTCATGGAGGCGTTAATAGGGTTTTATGGCGTTGGGTTCCCTGTTATTGGGCTCCGGGGGTGTTATCTGTTGAATAGGCTTAAAGCATGGTAGGAGAGGGTTGCGCATCTTTGGGCTCCATGTTAATGGTGGCCTGGGGCCGGTGTTGCTGCTGGGATGTCTTTACAGTGAGTGGACGGGGTAGGTATTTCCCAGGTTTGCAAAAATTTTCCCAAAGTGTCATGCAGGTTCAATAATAATAACCCTTGGTATGTGGGTGGGATATTCCATGCATGTGTCTGGATATGAGGCGTATCCGCTCTCATTTAAGGATAGGTATCGGTTGAGGCGTAATAATACTATGTCCCTTTCATGCGGGATTATTTAATAAAAAAAGAATTGTTAATATAAATTTGGCCTCATCTCTTGCTTAGAGATGTGCATTACGCTTGCCATTCTTTCCGACACACCCCTAATACTCAGGTGTTAGCATTGAGAGCCAGGGCGTAGTGAACCCTCTCTTTAAACGCATGAAGTCTATCAACCCCGATGTATATTTTGGCATGTAGTTTAGCTGTTTTTATGTGTTTATGTGTTTGTATTGGCTAATGTTGTGAGTGAGAAGGTTATGGAAGGAGGAAGGTGGGACAATGGTAGCCTGTAGGTGGTATATTGGCTATCTGGCTGGCCCTATCCACCTGTGCTCCTGTCATCCTCACTTGGTCAATATCGGCTATCGATCCGCTCCTTGGGATAGTAAAGTATGGTGACGCTGTGACGTCACGGCCTAATCTGGTCTCTCATTTGTAATGTTAATGTAGCAGGTGATCGTAGTGTGACTGGTCATGTCCTGATCGCCTATGGTGGTTTTGGGATTAAAAGTAAAAAGAGAAGTAGTTATTGGGGGGGGGGTTGTTCCTTCAGAGCACCTGTCTGTGTCCGCCCCTGATTAGTGAGCGGTGTGGGAAGGACGTGGACGTAATTGTGATTAGCGCAGTTGCGTGTGTGTGGCTATGTTCCGCTACATCACGCGGGCGTGTGGTCTGTTATCGGCTAAGTCCTATCGTGTGTCGCGTGTCTGAGTGTCAGATGGCGCGTGTAACCTGTTATTGCACTTGTGAACATGTCCCTGTGGCCCTAAGATAAGTCCGGCCTATTATGTCTGTACATTGCTAAATGTCATAACTCTTGTAACAGTGCTGAAAAATGTATGCCATTATTATTGGTGTGTTTTTGTCATTTCATGGTCACTTCCGTTATAACAATAGTGTCTGCCGACATCGTGTTGCAATGCTTCTGGAATTCGCAAGTCAGTGTTTTGCTTTGCGTTTTGTTTTCATGTGCTTGTGCAAAGGAAGTCTCTGACGTTACGTATGTCGGCCGCCGGAACGTGACTTTTGCCAATGTCGGAGTGTTGTCATTGTTTGGGATTCCGTGAGGGCCAGTGTGCTAATCTGTCCCGTTTTTGCTTACCGATGTTGTGTGTACACTGATTTCAGCAAGACCTCTGCCTTGTGTAACTATGTGTAATCCATGTCTGGGAAATCTATTGTGGTCCCCTTGGAGGCCTAGAATTTTCGGTGCGCCCTCTTGTTGGGAATTCCTGGGTCGCCAATGCCGAGGTAGGCTGATGTAGCGAGTACCCTGGGGCGAATCTATGCTCCATTATGTATGGGCAAGAACCTTCCTGTCACTATAGACATGTATCTGACCCACTTATGTGCTTGTCTGGGGCCAATTTCGGTCTAAATTGGGATTCTGGATAGTTGTTTTCCACGGTGTCCACTTTTTACTGGGCATTCGGACCCGCAATCCCATGTAATTCTCCGTGTTCTATGTCTGCGTTGTCTGTTGGGCTTTGAGCGCCCCTTGTGTGGCTTTTGATTGTGTGTTTCGCGCCAAAAATACCGTTGGTTAGTTTGTTTTTGGCACGACTGTGTTGTGTGGTCGTGAGTTCGCACCAGCCTTGGTTTAAGGTGCTGGTGTTACGATTTTTCGTGCTGTATGTCCCATGGCACGTGTATCGTGAGTTTGAGGCACGCAGATGAAAATATGCTTTGGCGTGAAAAATTTTGGTCTTTTGGAATGCTCCTCGTATTGTAATTTTGAGAGTTATAGGGTTTTGGACCTGGCGTGAATGATTGCATGTGTTCCGCCAGGCCTGGAGTCCTCTTAGTTTGTCTGTGCTAGCGAAGGTCGCCCAGTCACAAGTGTGTTATCGCTGACGGCGATAGTGTCTAATTTCATTGGCGTGTGCACTAGCTATTACTTGTCTGGCGATGTTCATATGTCCAACACGTATGTTTGCGGGAGCGTGATTGCTCGCTCCGTTGTTGTGAGCATGGCTTTCCGTAATGGAAAAGAACCTTCCACTAAATACATATTGTGTCCCCAAGTTTTGTGTTAATGTAAGCGTGGGTAGAATATATCCCTGTTAGTGGTACTTGGCTGTGTCTATGCACGAGTGTCTCCGGGCCGCTAGTTGCGTGTTTGGTGACCAGGTGTCGGAGGTGATTTTATTGTTTTGTGCGTATGTAGATGTGTTAGTGGAACTGTCCTTTATTATTCTATCCCCCATTGGATAGTTACCCGACCTTGCACTCCTGGTATCCAGGAGGTTGCGGGTTCGAGACCGTCTTTGACCAGGCTAATTATTCCTGTTGCCTTTTAGGCTGTGTCTCCGGGACAGTTCTGCCAAGTGTTAAGGTCGTATCCCGGTGCGGTTAGCGGGGTCCGAAGGCTATTTCTTGGCCTTCTTCTCCCGTCTGCCAGTGGGATCATTTCCCTTCCTTTTGACAGTGTTCCCGCCTTTACGTGTAGGTGTTGTTTTGCGGGTGTGATATGCCTTCATACGGCGGGCGTGTATGGTGTCTTTGATGAGTTTTCGCCCATGGCGCACGCTGACTATGTAATTTAGGTCAGATACCTTCCTGCAGACTTTGAAGGGACCTGACCAGCGTGGCAGGAGGAACTCAGACACATTTTTCTTACGGGCCGAATTGGAGACCATAACCAATTGCCCGGGTGTGTATTCCACGGTCTTTCTTTGCCGATCGTACCGTTCTTTTTGCTATTTCTGCGCCGCGGCTATGTTCTTTCTAGCGTCCATGCGGGCTATCTGCAAGTGCTCTAGCCGGGCGGCATTGCCCGGGTGAGTGTCTTGTGGGATGCATATATTGTCTATGGGACTTCTGGGTGTGTACCCATGCAACAGGAAGTGTGGAGAGTGTTTTGTGGCCGTGGATATGGAGGTGTTGTAACTAAATGTGATGGGCTGCAGATAATCACCCCAGTCTGTCCCTGTGTCCCCTGTAAATTTAGCTAGGGCCATTCCGATTATTTTATTCATACTTTCTGTTAGACCGTTGGTTTGTGGGGAAAATCTCGTGGTCGTGTATGCCCTTATCCTGAGTACCTCCAAAAACTGTTGGAGCACTCTCGAGGTGAAAATGGTACCTCTATCGGATAGTAGGGTTTGGAATAGGCCATATCGTGTAACTATGTCGAATAAGAAGTCGACTATGCTGTTTGTGTCTGCTTTGGGCACGGCCTTTGTTATCATGTACCGGGTGAGATACTCGGTGGCAACCAGTATGTATTTATTGCCTGTTTGAGATGTCGTAATGGGGCCTTTAACGTCTATCCCGACTCTGTGAAATAGCTCTCCTACGGGAATAGGGTTGAGTAATCCATGAGGCTTGCCAGGCCTTGTTTTGAATCGCTGGCAAGTGTGACATGTCTTTACGAAGGTGTCTATGTCGGCCTTCATGTTTACCCAATAATACTTGTCCCGGATTCTAAGGTATGTTTTATGCGTACCCAAATGTGCCCCTGCCAGTGGGCTATTGTGGTGTCCGATCATGATATTCTCTTTCAATGACTCCGGAACAGCTGTGGGTGCGTTATCGTGCGTGGCTGTGGGCTTAAATTTCAGTACCCCGTCTTTGTCTAGGAAAAATCGCCTAGACAGCCGTGCTGTCTTGGAATCCACCTTATCCAAGTTTTTTAATGCCAATAGAATCTGTTTCAAGTATGGATCACTTTCTTGCTCCTGTTTGATGTTAACCACCGTCAGGGCAAAAGTGGGCATGTCGTCCCATTCGTGGTCCTTACTGTCATCCGGGGGATCGGTTACTGGCAGCCTAAACAACCCATCTGCGTCTATGTGTGAAGCGCCTTTCTTGTGTTTGACCACGAAGTTATATTCATACAGGCGGAATATAAACCTATTGAGCCGCGAATTTGGGTTTTTAAATTTGTCCCAAGAAAGCAAGCTCGCGTGGTCAGTCACTACCGTGAACTGGATACCATAGAGGTATACCCTGAAATAGTTCACTCCCCACGAAAATGCCAGCATTTCCCGCTCTGTGGCGGAGTATCTAGTCTCAACGGCCGTTAGTTTCCTGCTAGCGTAAGCTACGGGCCGTATGCGCCCTTCTGCGTCTTCCTGCAATAGGGCCGCCCCCAGCCCGTACTGGCTGGCATCCACGTGTAAAAAGGTGGGCCTATCACTATGGAAGTGTTGCAGTAATGGTGGCGAGGTAAATAGTTGCTTCAATGTGTTGAAGGCATCTATGTGTTCCTGTTTAATGCTGAAGGGCGTTTTTTCACGTGTGAGTTCGGTTAGGGGGTGGGCGATGTGCGCAAATCTGTGGATATATTTCCTGTAATACGAAGCCAGTCCAATAAAACTGCGCAATTGTTTCAAATTTGTGGGCATTGGGATGCCCGTTATTGCGTCAGTCTTCGCTGGGTCGGGAATAATGCCCTCTCTGTTTACAATATGGCCCAATATGTTAATCTGCTGTCTGGCAAATTGACATTTCGCAGGTTTAAGCCTTAGTTTGGCTTCTCTAATCCTTGCGAAAGCCTCCTCCAAATGTACGATATGCTCGTCAAAGGTATTGGAGAAGACCGTTATGTCGTCCACGTAGACTAATACGGAACGCCATTTTAGACCTGAAAATGTCTTATCCACTAGCTTTTGGAAGGTTTGGCTGGCGTTACGGAGGCCCATTGGTAACCTTGTATAGGTATATAGACCGTTCTCTGTAACGAACGCCAGCTTGTGCCTATCCGGTTCATAGACGGGGATTGAATAGAATCCACTATAACAATCCATCGAACTGAGCCAGCTAGCCCCGCCAAGGGCATCTTAATAGGTGTCTGCCCTTGGTAGTGGATAACTATCATTTTCGACTGACTTATTGAGCCTACGGTAATCAGTACAAAACCTGTGGGATCCGTCCCGTTTTTTGGTCAGCAAAACTGGAGCGCTGTAGTTTGAAATGACGGGGACAATGACCCCTGCCTCAAGCATCTCTGTGATCTGAGCGTCGATGGCGTGTCTCTCCTTCTGGCTCACCCTGAAGGGAGGCTGGTGTACTGGCCGGTCACTGGTGAGTGTGACGTGGTGTTCGATGAGGTCTGTCACTGCGAGGTCCTTCATCGAATGGGCAAAAATATCCCTGTTGGTCTCCAGGAGCTCCGTGAGCCTTTTATTTTGCTCCGGAGTCAGGTCCTGTCTGTGGGTATGCTTGGCCGCCTTATCTGTGTGTGTGTCTGTGTGTTGGCTGATAGTGTGCAGTGTAGAGGCCTGGTGCTCGCGAATTTCTCGCTCCGCTCGAATCCCATCTGTGTTCCTGGTGTATATCATGGGATGTGTGGTGAGCCTCTGGTCATGCTTTAAAAGCATCTTACCGCTAGCGAAATTTATGCTAGCCTCATACTTAGCGAGGAAATGCATGCCAATTATGGCTGACGCAGAAAGATGTTCTATAACGAACATGGGGTGTGTTGTGGCAAAGTGGTCTAGCCGGAAATGTATGTTTGCCACCCCCGCGTTTTCTAGCGTCTGAGCATTGGCCGCTACCAGCCGGATGTCACTCGTGACACCGTGTATTTGCCCTTCGGTAACGTGTTTTCTATTTACACAACTTACCGCTGCCCCAGTGTCAATTAGGGCCTGCACCCTTTGGCCATTTATGCTGGCGTGTATCGTGAGGGCCGATACCTGGAATCCATTGCCCTGCAAAGATGTGTTGTGTAGGGTGTATGTTGTTGTTGTTGCTACTGGCGTAACATCTGCGCTGGGAAGGCATGGAGCTGGCCGCTTATCGTACCTGGCACGCTTGCCCTCTCGGGTTACTTCCTGCCCCGAGTACTTTGCCTCGGTCAGCAAAGTGCGCTCACCGAGTACATTGCCTGCTCTCTTAACCGCCCGCGCTGTAAAAATAGAAGTCTGCTGGCGAACGTTTAATGTATTGACCGTTCCCAGCTTTTGTGTAGGCGTGTTGTTCTTTTCTCTCTCCTGGGAAGGTGTGTCTGCAAATGTGACTCTACGTTTGCCCTTGTTACCCCGTTTTTTGTCCCAGGCGGTCGCGAGTTCGACTCCTGTTGCTGGCTTCCCAATGCCAGGTGAGCTCGCGTCCTGCGCCTGTGTGGGGTCAGTTCCCACCCTGCGTTGTGGTGTAGGGGGTATGGTTGTCTGTTTGGAGGGTGTGGGTTTGCTCTCAGTCTGTTCGCGCGTGATTGTGAGGGGCGTATAGTTTCCCGCCTTCGGGTTCCCTGTAAACAATATGTGTAGGTCCCTGTCGAATCCCGCAGTTGAAAATAGCGGTGGCGAGTGCAAATCAGTGTATACATGTATGTTTGCTTGGAGTACCTTGCCGAGGGCGGTCACCTCTACGGCGCTGGCATAGGTACCGTCCTTGCCCATGTATTTTTTTATAGTCCGCCCCGGTCTGGAATGGGTTTTCCCGCTCGTCCGATACAAAATCTCGGTACTCTTTCCAGTTGGCCAGGATATGTTGGACCGTTTCCTGTCTGTAGTCCCTATGATAATCCTCGGTGTTCCGGACTAGGAAGCTCATGGCCCTAAACAGACAGTTGCTTTCTCCTTGTACGGGGTGTGTCTGGAAACGGCCCAGGGGCGGATCGTCAGCCTTGGCTTTAGCTGGCTGCTTTTTCCCCTTACTCTTACGAGCTTGTTTGGGGGAAGGGCCTTTTTGGTGTTGTGTTGGGGGAGGAACCTCAGCCGCTTTATCAGCTGGCCGAACCTCCCCGTCTAATCGTTTTTTTGAAACGTGGGTGTTCGTCTCCCTATACTGTATGTACGCCCCCCCCCCCCCTCGGGGTGGCTGCGTCAACTTCCCGCTTGCGGTGTGTAGCTAGGTTTGGTAGGTATTGCCCCCCTATCTGCCCGGCGGGGTGCCTCATCCCTAAACTCCCTCGGGTGTTCGTCAGGGAGGGGGTAGTGTTCCGGGCCCTTTGGGTGTGTATTTGTATTGTCCCGACCTTTTGTGGTTTTCCTTGTCTGTCGGTTACTGCCCGGTGGTCCGTTTTCCTGTCTCCGCCAGGGTGGGGTGTATGTTTGCTGCTGCGGGGGCGGGTTTTCCCTGCGATTCCCCTTTTCCCTATACTGGGAAGGTGCATATCCCTGTCTGGTCGGGGGTGGGTTTCCTTGACGGTCCCCATTTCCCCTATATTGTGGGGGTGCATAGCTTTGCCTGCGTGGGGGCGAGTTCTCCCGATACTCCCCATTTCCCCTGTACTGCGGGGCTGCCATAGCCTTGCCTGCTTGGGGGTGAGTTTTCCTGAAATTCCCTGTCTGCCCTGTATTGTGGGGCAGCATAGCCCTGTCTGCGTGTTGGCGGGCTGCTTCGCCGGGGGATGGTGTGCTCGTACTCCTCAGGGTAGTACTCCTGTGTGTACGGGGATGGTGGTCGCCGTGAGGGGTATGTCGGCTCTGTGTCCGCGTATGATACCGGTGAGTACCGCGGAGGGTAGTGTGGCCTACCCTGTGCGTGTGGTGTTGTTGGCCGCTGTGGAGGGTAGTAATTTTCCTCCCTCCCGTAGTGTCTCCTCTCTGTGTACCCCCTGTCCCTCTCAGGATAACAGCGCTCCTCCGTGTCTGCGTGTTCATCCCTTAGCGGTCTCCCGCCTGCTTGGATGGCAGCTATTGTTAACTTTTCCATCCGGTCCACTAATTCATCCATCTTATGACTAGTGTCGTCCTTTTGTGTATGAAAGTGCTGATCCACGGCTTTCTCCGTAGCTTTTTCCGTGATCTTTTTCCCTGCCTCTATTGTCTTTATGTTCTCCAGCATGTGTTGGACCGTGGGGTTGTTCATAATGCACAACTTGTCCACGATGGATGGTCTGAGGCCCTGCATTAACAGCTTGACTTTCTGCTTGTTCGTCATAGCTGCGTTATACTTGTCGCACATTAGCAACTTTACGTTGATGTACGCCTGGGCGCTTTCTTTAGGTCCCTGTGACCTCTGTCTAATTTGGTCATACAGGTCGTCATCATCTGGTATGAGCTGGAATTCACTTTTCAACAATAAAGTGATTTCCTCCCATGTGGCATTTTCTAGGTTGTCCTCATGAAGCTCATACCATGTCATGGCCGCCTTTGTGAGGTATGCAGGAAGGAGCCGTTTTCTAACTTCCTCGCTCCAACCATTGATCCGAGCCGTTCTATTGAAGGCCTTGAGGTAATCCTCGGGATCCTGGCCTTCCCCCGTGAACTTTGTGGGGTGGATCATGGGGTATTCTGTGTGTCTGTTCATCTCGTGTTCAGCTGTCTCTTGTTGGCTGTGTAGTGATTGTGATCTGTCTATGCTGTTCGCACTGCTATCGTGTGCCGAGGTGTTTGGGTTATTCAGAGGGGAATTAGCCTCGCTTCCCGTGTACGACACTTGTGTTACGTTACCAGGTGGCTCGTCACCTGATATATCGGTACTGATTGATGGTGTGTTGTCGTACTGTGTGGATTTGACTACGTGTACAGTCCTGTCTAAATCCTGTTTCACTGTTTCCAGAATAGTGTGGATGTCTAGAACTGCCTCTGTCGTGTGATTGTCTGATCTAACAGTGTCTGTCTCTAGTAACTGTGTGATGCGCTCGAGCAGATTATCAGTTTTCTGCTCTGTGGTTTGTAGTTGCTGCAACAATAGGGGGTGGAGCGTTGGCAAGCAATCTACTTCACTAGCGCTGGATATTGGTGACTCTTGTCTTTGTTCACTGGCCTAGGATCGTGTAAAATGTATAACTTGTGCTGCCGCTGCAGGGTGTTGAGCGCGGATCTCTGATGTCTTGAATTCGAGGTCCCTAAGAAGTTGTACTGCAGTCTGGTCAGTTATCAAGTCACTGTTCTTAATTTTTAATTTCGGCAAGAGTGGAGTTGTACTAGCCGACAAATGGTGCGCAAAGTCTCTTAGTGTGGTTCTAAATGTGGTCATTTAATTTCCACGGACCTTGTACTGTGGGGAGGGTGGGGGTGGGTGTAATAATACAAACTCCCGTGTAATAATAAAAAAAAAGTGTAGGACGTAATGTAGGAGAGAAAAAAATTTAGTCTCGCTTGGCTGCGTGCGGTAGGGGTCGTTTCTACTACGAGGGCTCGTTGTATGAGTCCTACCCTTACTGTGCGTAGTAGCCGCGTCTCCACCAATATGTTTTAGATCCCTTAGTTGGGGGGGGGGGGTAAAGAAGGAAGATTGTAGTTTTACGTGACCGTGAATCTTGTGATTATGAGCCACGGGACCTCCTTTTTACGTGGAATCCGAACCACAGGACATGGCATTTCACTTCGAAAATCTCACATGCATAGACCGGGAATCGAACCCGGACCGCCTTGGTGAGAGGCATACAGATAGACCGCTGAGCCACCACGCCCCAGGGGGGGGGGGGTAGTTTAGGGATCTAAACATTAGTGTTATTGTATTCATTTGGAAGGTGATCCCTAGAGAGGGCAGCTTCCCGTAGCTGGGTAAGCTTACCAGTGTAGAGTGTTGTCTGGTGTTTAAATGCTAGGGGGTGCTCCTGCTGAGATGTAAGAGTCAGCTAGGGGATGAACCTCTGGGTGCAGGTTAACGTACCGGCCTCCCAGCTGGTTGGAATGAGTTATATAACAGACCTGCTTGTGTCAGCGGCTCGCTGCTAGGCAGTCGAGACGCGTGCGGGAAACACAATGAAGCCTGAGCAAGCAATAACTGGCTACCAGTCACGGTCAATCGTGACGGAGGTCAGGAAGGGTATTAGGATGTGAAGAGGCGTGTAATTATGAGTACAAAGTGTAGTTTACTGACCAAGTGTTTATTGGTCAGTATGCAATTGTAAGTCCCTTTTTAGGGGAATGTAAATAATGTGAATAATGGTACAAGTTAAGTGTACAAGTTTGTGGATGGGTGTTACAAAGTTAAGGATATCCGAACACTTGCTGATGCTCACCTGATGATAGTAGCTGGAGCAGGGCCTTCGGCGACACACACTGTATGACAGATACAGCTCCCAAAAGGCCTCACTTCTTATAGGTCTTGCCGTTGCTCAGTCAGCATTCCATTGACATAGCTGCCCCAGTTAGTTATAGTGTTAATGTTTATGAGTGCGTTGCAAGTGGTTGGCTAGCCTTCCGAGCTGGTCGGCCGCCCTTGCTGTGTAAAAGGTACTGTTCTGGACTTATGATGTTTGCCAGATAGGGGTGGTTTTAATAGATGATGGGGGTGGCTGTCAGGGGGTACAGCCCCCCCCGGGCCTGTACAATATTGTAGCACATAACTTCTCATTGTAATGGTGTTTGTGGAGACATAGGTCGTGAAACAATATTTAGTTTATCAAAAGGAAAATCCTTTTAATAGGCTGGAGGGCTTTAATGGTAAATAACAGAGGGATATATGGAAATAGCCTATTTAATTCTCCACGGAACTACTTGTTTCAGTATGCGTCCTATTACTAAATGAATTATATAACAACTCATTTATATTATTTATTGTCACGCTTGGTTTTATCACTTTATTCCCAAAAAGTAGGACTTAGAAACTGTACAGAAAGGGGCTTCACTCTTTGTACCCTAACTGTTATTATCAAACACGATACAAAATAGGTGAGTAGCTTGCAGACCTTCATTGGAAGAGCGTAGTGTGGTTAACGCTGCTCATTCGGTAAGTGCTGTACACTACACTAGGTCAAGTAACACAGGTATTTCTACCCCTAAGTATTCCATTTCTTCGGGGCCAGGGATGCGGTGAGATGAGTCTCTATGTAGCAGATGTTTTTATAGCTGGTTGCTCTTCCTGACTCCAACCTCATGAGAGAAGTTAATAAAAGATGAAATCTCTTTTTTTTAATGAATGTTACGTGATAGTTTGTCTGTCTGTCTGTCTGTCTGTCTGTATGTATGACCCGTATGCGTTCATAGACTATACCATTCGTCCGATTGCGATGAAACTTGAATGAATTGTTGTGCACACCCCGAGAAGGCTTCTGAATTAGTAAATATATTTTACAATTGGTGGAGCACGAGTAGATTCAACAAATGGGAGATGGCACGCGAACCGTTTAAAAAAGTACCGTTAGCATTAATATACCATTCATCCGATTGTGATGAAATTGGGTAAGTTATTGTGCACACTCCCGAGAAGGTTTCTGAATTAGTAAATCCATTTTACAATAGGTGGCGCACGAATAGTTTCAACAAATGTGTGATGGCACCTGAATTGTTTCATATTTCATATGCGTTCATATACCATTCATCCGATTGCGATGGAACTTGGGTGAGTGGTTTTGCGCACACGGGTGAGTGATTTTGCGCACGCGGCTGAGTGGTTTTGCGCACTCGGATGAGTGGTAAATCGCACTCCCGAAATTGTTTCTGAGACAGTAATCCATTTTCAAATAAGTAGCGCACGAGTAGTTTCAGTAAATGAGTATTGGCACACGAATCGATTCAACAAAGTACGTTTTGTGTTCATATACCATTCATCCGATTGCGATGAAAGTTGGATGAGTTGTTATGTGCACTCCCGCAAATGTTTCTGAATTAGTAAATCCATTTTACTACAGGTGGCGCACAAATCTTTTCAACAAATGAAGTTTGGTTAGTTATCGTGTCCACGCCCTCGAAAGTTTCTTAATAAGTAAATCCATTTCACAATAGGTGGCACGCGTATCGTATCAAGAAATGAGTTTTGGCGCGCTAATCGTTTCAACAAATGAACTTTGGTGATGAGTTGTACGCACGCCCGCCATGGTGTCTGAGTTAGAATATCAATTTTATAATAGATGGCGCGCTAGTCGTTTCAACAAATGCATTTTGGTCAGCTGTTGCGCAAGCTCGCGAAGGTTACAGAATTAGTAAATCCATTTTACTGTATGTGTCTCATAAGGCTTTACAGAAAATTAGTGCATTCCATACATAGTGGCAGTTTGTGTGTGTTTCCCAACGTTTGCAGTATCCGTTCAGACTCGCATTTGCGATGACCATCAATAAAGCGTAGGGATAATCCCTACGAGTGTGCGGACTAAATTTGGAAAAACCGTGCTTCTCACATGGCCAGCTGTGTGTCGCCTGCTCACGCGTCAGAAATCCATCTGATTTATTCATGTACCCAACAGACGGTAAAACAAAACAAAAATATTTTTTATCCAAAACATGTTAATAAACAAAATTACAACACAAACACTGTCTTTCTTTCTTTCTTTCTTTCTTTCCTTCCTTCTTTCTTTCTCTTTCTTTCATTCTTTCTTTCTTTCTATCTATCTTTCTTTGATTGGCATTGCAACGCATGCCGGGTACAGCTAGTTAATTATAAATGAATATGGACGAGAAGTTGGTAGGAAGTGGCCGTGGACAATTAGAAGGAAACGTCTCGGCATTTGATTAGCCCACCTCAAGCTTAGCTATTACCAACACACTCGTGCGGACACACATTGTCACAATTTAAGTTGCAGCGAAAACATCTTAAAACAAATTAACAAACATCTTAGTTGCCAAGCTACCTGAAAAGGGTACTAGGAATTGCAAAAACATAATAGGGTACAGTGGGGCTAAATTAATAATTTCAGCTTTTATGAAACATTTGGGGGATATATTTCTTAAATTTCCCTTTTAGATATGTAATGCTGTTGCTATAGGCATATTGTCCCTTCCTATTGTCGGTGGTTGCATTGGGCTGCAACTTATATATGCTATGTTGTTATTCGATTTACCACACGGATGGGAAGTTTTTACATTTTAACGGGGCTATTTAAATAGTGGACGGTGGAGCTATATGTTTTTCAGTCGGTCAACATGATTGTACCCAATCGTGATGGGTTAATCCCTAATCCTGAAGAAATTTACATGAGATCAATAAATATACCTACACTTGGATGACCAGTTTCGATCATCAAGCGATCATCTTCAGATCTATTACACTTAGGCTATCGAATCTATGTCTAAAAGTATGGGTGAAAGTATTTACGATATGTACACTTATTTAGTTGCAATAGTAGTTAAAATAATGCAACTAGTCAATATTTGTTAGTCATAGCCTGTGTGATGTTTTGTTAAGATGCTGAAAGTGGTGACCGACCTCCAACTTTGTTTGCTTAATGTGAATATGTGATGGTTTTTAAATGGTCAGTTCAGATTTTATTGTACAGGCTGTGAGGAGTTGGATCGCAGTAAGTTTAGCCACACCATTCTAGTCAAAGATACTTTATTAACAACAATACAAAGAACATCATGAAAGAAGGGGCAAAGATACAAATTAGTACATAATGTGTCCACGGTGGTGCTCCTTTAGCATTCCCCAACATCCTCCCCACCCTGGTCTACCTCGAGGGGGATGACCAGCTGGACCGGCCGTGTTAAATGCTTGCCTTCTGAGGTACGGAGCACAACCGTTCTTATTTTCTCGTCTCGATCTTGACGCAGTTCTTCCACTACTGCCCGCTTCCACATGTGCCTTGGTAGCATCTCTTCCTGCAACAAGGCCACGTCACCCACTCTTAAGACTTGTGCCTTTTCCATGAGGCTGTCGCACTTGGTGGAAGCATTGCAGTTTTAACGAGTATTATTTGCTCCAACGCTTCCAGAAGTCGTCGGCTTAGAACGTCGCCTCTGTCTGCGTCCTGTGTCAGGGGTCTCGAGTTTAGTGCTGCTTCAATACTTATCAGTACAGTCCGTAATCCTTCTTCGTTGATGGTGGAACGCCCAAGGACCTTCCGAAGACATCGCTTGGTGGAACAAAACATTCGCTCCCACCATCCTCCCCACCAAGCAGCACGTGGGGCGATGAACTTCCAAGTTATTCCCTGTATGGCTGGATTCTGGAGTATCGTCCTTGCCGAAAGGGCAGCCCACATTTCCGTTAGTTCTCTGTTCGCTGAATGAAACGTCTGGGCGTTGTCACTGAAAATGGTGTGTGGTAGAGCCAAGTGCCATGATTGACAGACGTGCGTGAGCTCGGCTCCTCGGTTTAGGTGAATTAGAAGGTGTTATTGTGTAGTAGGTACATCCTAAATAAGTGGTTCACGTGTGTGTAGTAAGTGAGCATAACCTGTGTTACGTTATTTCGAGTGATAACCCTTACATACATAATAAAATCTTAATTAAACCAGGATGACGAGAAGCAAGAATAAGCGTGCCTCTAGAGACGCCAGCGATAGTGCCAACTTCATTGAAGAGACCGTAGCTAAGGTACTCGACAAGACTCTCAGTACGGGTAAGTTTTTTGAAACTATTATATCCGCTATCCCTGTGAGAGTGACTGAATTTGTTATTAAAGAATTGAAGAAGTCTCTTCAGTTTAATATGGACCTGGTATCTGATCTCACTAAAGAACTTGAGAGTCGCGACTTTGAATTCCAAGCATTGAGAAATGAGCTTGAAGAAAAGTACGACTCCTTAGAACAGTATAGCAGGAGAGCCAATATCAGAATTTTCGGTGGGCATGAAAGTGCTCAAGAAAATAGAGATGAACTTGTTTTAAACGTATTTAGAGATATTGGTGCAAGTGTTAACCTCCTTGATATTGACCGTAGCCATCGTGTTGGACCCAAATCCCCTGGAAAAACTAGGCCCATCATTGTGAAATTCACTTCATTCCGTACGAGGCAGGAGGTGTTCCTTAAAAAAAAATGCTCAAGGGAAGCAATGTGACCATTCGTGAGGGTCTAACCTCCACCCGACTGGCGATTCTGAAGGCTGCAATTTCTCGATTCTCAGTTAGAAATTGCTGGAGTTCTCAGGGCGATATCCTTATCAAGAAACCGGATGGTGATGAGACCGTATTTTGTATTTAGTTGGATATAGGTTAAGTTGGCAATAACACTGATGGCAGCACTGCGAAATTCCTTTGGAATGCGGGTGCGCGGTAGTACTGTGGCGAGGTCAGGAGCTGTCAGCAACCCGCCGTACATGCCGACGACCACATGTTGGATATTTTAATACTTGTATTGAATACAAGATGGACACAGCACCACTGTCGTTATTTTGAACATCGTGGTAGAACAATATTCACAATGCAGTATGAAACAAAGAATGGGAAACGCATCCTGTGGATAAAGGAATATAACTGAGAACTTTTATATGAGTATAAATGCATACAGTATTATAACATGTGATTATCGAACTCGGCAATGATATATGTATCGATAGTTGCTGTCGATCAGAGAACAGGGTGCATTGTGGATCACCTGGAGACAGTATGATTTCCGAGAGAAAACGAAGAGTTGTTTAGTGAATACAACTTCAGAGAGGAGGGCCGTAGAGCTCTCTGGTCTAAGACTTGTTCGTGCGTTGCCGTGAAGACGTGTTGGTTCGGTAATCGTGGAGTTGAACCGATATATACGTGTTACAGTATAACGTGATAGGATTTTCGTCTGATCTTATTATAGTTTCAGACAGTGTTAACCTTCAATTCGAGCACAGAGAACTTGCAGTCACGTATGACAACTTCTTATTAAGCCAATGGCACAACATCGTGTTCTACATTGCAGTACAGAATAAACAGCTTTAGCCATGATTGTCATAGATGATATAAAGAGAGAGAGAGATATTGCTACGTTATGAAGATGCAGAATATGGGCTAAACACAGACAAGAAATGTAACACATAGCAGCGTTGAATACTCAGGATGATTACTTGATTCCAATATGAGCAACTATAGTATGAGATTTTATAAGAGAAGATTGAAGAGACTATGAAAGTCTGAATGACGATTTGTACTGCTACATAATGAAACTGGCTTGGCTTACTACATCAATGTTGTCGTGTTCTCTAGCAAGTGAAAGAACTATGAACTTTGTCAAATGAACATCTGTTAGCTTCGTCTCGTTTCGCGAATGTTAATCGGGTCTACTTGATATCCAGTCGTTTCGTGATCGGTACAGCTGAGTAGATATGGTTCGATCCCAGGCAGAAGTATGTGTTATAACATTCTCACTTCATTCAACTAGAACTTCAACAAGGTAGCTGGAAGTTTTCTTTGAGTAGACAGTAAGAATTTGTCATGCTTTTGAATGTTCCTTTTCACCAATTTTGATTAGAGTAGTTAAGAATTACAGACGAGGGTTAGGGTGATTCTTTAATCATTTCTGTCCGAGTATGTATTTCTCTTTGTAGTTCAATTTAGTAGTTATTGTAGTGTTACTTTGAACATTACCTTGCTTTCATTAAGATGCAATTTGGGAGTAAGATAGAAGAATATAGTTTGTTGGGAAGACAACATGAGAAAAATTATAGGGAGAAGACGACGTTAAAATTATATAAGAATAATTCTAACTCAAGCAGATGTCTCATAATCCGTCGTATACGTGAATTCGACTTTGAACAAATTCTCTGGACTTTTTGAATTTGACTTCGAATATATTTTTGAAAGCTCATGCAATTTATTAGATGGACATTCAGGTCTATTTTTGGCAGATTATGCATAGACATGGAACATAGTGATTTCTAGTATGATTCTTTGCGATTGTGCGAATTTATTTCTGGTAATCCAGATTTTTTGAAATTCTTTTAATTTTGACTCCCTTTGTGAGCTCGTTCAGTTTTTAAATTTTTGTGGATTCTTCTTGGAAACTCCAACTTGGTTTAGCGTTCAAATCTAATGGTTAATTTGTACCTTCTCAAGATAGGCTCTTTCCCATGCTGTAGTTTTGACGTGTTTTCCTTTGAGGAGGATCTCCAGTGGAATTATTTTCAATTATGCGAAAACTGAATCGTTCTTTTCACAATGGTCGATTGAGATATACGAAAGAAATACTTTGTTTGAGAAAATGTAATTAGTAATGGTATTTAATGTAAAGAGAGAAATGTTTAAAATATATGTAAGTCATAATCGAGGTGACAGACTTCGAATTCTCACACAGTTATTTGGACTTGAGAATACAATATTTTATCATTGTTCTGATAAAGATTATTCTCGACACTTTAACTTTTGGCTAATTTGAAGCAATATATTTATCCATGATTGTATAAAAAATTGTGTAATATTCGTAATGTTTGGAATTTATTAACAGCTGTTTAGCGATGATATGGCAATAATGGAATTTTGTATGCATATTTGGATTGCAATTTAGGAGATATTTGACATATGTTGATAGTCAATATCAATTTTTCCAGCATTGAATTAGCTTTAGAGCTATTGCTGAGTGCACTACGGTGTATTATTTTGAACGTGAAATTGAGTCACGATTTTAGCTAGTGGAAAGCTAATATACAATTTTGAATCCAACATTTAAGAAACCAAGTATTGTAACAACATCGTTAATATTTGTTAAGTTTTAGTAACAATTGTTTTTAGAATAGAGTTTAATTGGAAAGACTGTAATATTAATACTTGTATAAACTTGAGCTATTTATAACTATAATATTGAGTGATAGAAAATCTAATATCTGTGAGAAAGTGAAATGAAATATAATCAATATAATTAACAATACGACGTCCGATTAGCTTAATTGTTTGTCATTTAGGACGGCACAGACTTGAAAATTGAAACCAAATAAACTTATATGAATACATGAAATTAACGTGATGAATAATTCTAGGCGCAACTAAATCTCAGAAATAAAATGTAATTATGTAAAATATGTATATATTTATTGCTACGATTGAATAGTATATTTTTATAAATATATCAAAAAGGGTTTACGATAATACCAGAACATTTTGTGTGTAATTTTTTTTTAACTTCGTTCATGATGATGAGACGGTAGGCAGTTTGTGTGGCCTAATTAAGGCAATTGTTTCTTAAACATTTTTCATGCTTCGGCAGAGGCATAAGGTTATAAACTTTTGTTCAGTGGAGTTTTCACTTCAAGACACTGCGGTTTCAGTTAATAATATTTTGTTAAATTTCAAAATTCATACTAATGACGTAGTGATTCCTATTCGAATTAGAATGTGCTTCGAGAACCAGTGGGTCATTAGCTAGGATGCTTTTTAACGCGCCCGAGATTAGATTAATTTAATTATCTTTAAGAGTCTTGGTAGCTCACTTTGGGCTATTTTTCATTTTTTATAGACCACTGGCATCTTCTTATCACATTCTTTTTCATTTTGTGGTATTCCTATCCATGGTCTATCCTTGGTGGTGGTGTCTTGGGGGTTATTTTCAGCCGGGGCTTCCAGATTCTACGATCCTGCTTTTTCTTTTGGATTTCATGAGGTAAGATCACGTGGATACGGGTGCAGTACCAAAATCGGGATTAACCGTATCAGTGACTTACCTAACTAATCAGTATCTACAGTTTAAAAACAATTCACCTAGCTGACTGCGGCCAATATATGCCATCTTAGTTCGAATTATTATTATCTGTTTACTAGTATATTATATTATATTATATTATATTATATTATATTATATTATATTATATTATATTATATTATATTATATTATATTATATTAGTCTTAGTTTACCATGGTACATATCGGTTAGTTCAGTTATATTAGCCTTAATAACTTTAGTACATTTCGGTCAGTTCAGTTTTCATTCCTTAAGTTGGCAAACCTGATCGACAAGCATGCTACCTCTGACAGCAGCACTCTCGCAGCCACCCCCTGCAGTGAAATGAATTTCTCCCGCACTCCCTCACCCCTCCCCTCCCCTACCAAACCGTTGCCGTTTACTTCAAATAACGGGCTACAATTAGCTCCCGGAAACAATGACCTTATCTCGACTCGAGATCGACTCTTTGAAAATTTGTCACTTAACCCAACTGGACTTCATATATCCCACGTGAATGTACAATCCTTATCGGCACATTTTCATGAACTTGAACTCATTATACCTGATTTGTTCCATATTTGTCTGATGAGCGAGACATGGCTATCACCGCTAAATCAATCTAAATCATTCCACTTTCCCGGCTACACTCAAATACGTAATGACCGTGTCGGGAAGAGAGGAGGAGGGGTAGGAGCTTTCGTTAAGTCAAACCTTAATCCTAAAGTCTTAGCATGTTCAGATAGCCTGTATGATAGGAGACCTGAATTTATGCTATTCGAAATTGATGCCGCCCATCAAAAGTGCGCTGGCTGTGTTGTTTACAAAGCACCTTCACTGGGTCACTTGGAGGACGTGGAGAATGCGTTACTAAGAATCTTACCACTTTACCAACATGTAATAGTCATGGGCGATTTCAATACCAATATAGGCGACAACACCAAGTCTGAAACTCGGCAACTGCTGAATATGCTTTCGTCACGAGACATGAAAATATTAGAACTACTACCAACGCATCACACGCGTACTTCACACACGACAATTGACTTGATATCAGTAAATAACACTGACAAGGTGCTTCAGTTTGGTGAGACATCTGTACCCGGAATTTCAGCCCACAATTTAATATATATGTCCTACTCATTAAAATGTCCTAAGACCAAACCAAGGACCATCATGTACTGAGACCTCTCTAAAATTGATATGAACTCCTTGACAGAAGATGCTCTATGTATCCCACGGCACGTTATACTATTCACAACATAGATGATAAGGTACACACAATGACCGAATACTTGACAGAACTTTATGACAGACATGCTCCAGTAAAATCTGTTCGAGCGACGCGACCTCCTGCACCTTGGCTCAGCCCGGAACTTAAAGTACTGACGGCTAAGCGCGATGTGGCACACAGAAAGTGTAAGAGATTACCCACTCAACAGAATTATGATGATTACAATAAACTTCGAAACAAAACTTCCCAAACGGTACGTAATGCTCGAATCAGACATGCTCATAACCTGCTAGGAGGTAATATTAAACCCTCTGCGGCGTGGAAGGAACTAAGAAACATGGGAATAGGTAGAGAGAAAATTGACAACCCCATTAATCTACCTCTTGACACACTCAACGATCATTTTACAACTACCGGACACTCAGTTGACCCTGACATGAAACACAGAACTATGATCAATAAGTACAACACCCCCACCCCTAACAGATAAACATTCCATTTCTCGCATGTTACCCCCTCACAAGCCAGACGTGCTATTCTTCGAATAAAATCGAAATCTAAAGGGATTGACAATATAGAAATCGAATTATTCAAACGTATCATTGATATTATACTTCCCACAATAACACACATATTCAATCACTCGTTAATGACAGGTATGTACCCATCGCTTTGGAAAGCGGCCTTCGTCATCCCAATCCCAAAAAATACAGAGGCTAAACATGTAAGCGATTATCGCCCAGTCTGTATACTATCATCCCTCTCCAAATCACTGGAATTTATCGTACACGAACAACTCTCTTCCTATTTGCTAGAGCACAATGTCCTTGATGATCACCAATCCGGCATCCGCAAAAATCATAGTACTACTAATGCACTACTCAAGGTCACGGATGACATAAGAAAGGCTATGGTTAGTGGGCTAGTAACAATCCTAACACTGCTTGATTTCAGTAAAGCCTTCGATTCTGTTCACCATGACATATTACTCTCTTGTCTATTTAAAGTTCTTCTCTCCATGAACAGTATCCAATGGATGGACCCTTATCTACGTGGACGTCAACAATGTGTTAAAATGAACTCAAATCAAATGTCTCCATGGCGTCCAGTTGAGAGAGGAGTCCCTCAGGGGTCAGTCCTTGGACCGCTCCTGTTTTCAATATATATATAAACGACATTACGTCATCAATCACTAAATGCAAAAACCCCACTATATGCTGAAGATGTACAACTCTACCTGCATTCAGCACCAGAAAAACTATCGGAAGCAATCGGCACCTTAAATGAAGACTTAACTGAAATCTGTAACTGGACTCGCTTACATGGACTACGACTCAATGAGGCTAAAACCCAAGCAATCATAATATCACACCCGAAAATCCTCCTAAAACTAAAAAATTAACCCACTTTACCAAAATTACGCTTGTACGATTCCCCAATCGACTTCCGAGAATCAGTTAAAGATCTAGGCGTTATTATAGATGAACATCTTTCCTGGACGCAGCAAGTCTGTAATGTTTCCAGAAAAGTATTTTCCGCACTGAATTCACTTAGAAGTTTCTGGAATATTTTCTCTCGTGTATTAAAGGAACGACTTGTTTCCTCCCTAATATTGCCACATTTTGATTACTGCGATGTGGTATACAAAGATCTCACTGTTACTCTTAAAAACAAACTCCAACATGCTCAAAAGGTCTGTGTACGCTACATACTTAATTTACGGTATTATGACCATGTCACCCCCGCTTATGAGCAACTTAACTGGTTACGTCTAAATCAACGCCGCGACCTCCATTCCTTATGTCTTCTTCAACAAATACTCTCAACTTCAACTCCAGCTTACCTGCATTCTCAGTTTCACCGCCTCTCGTACGAACATACTCTTGGAACACGGTCAAAAAACGACACACTCTTGCTGATACCCATACACCGCACAATACGCTATACCAACTCCTTCGTTGTTGCTACTGCACGACTGTGGAACAATCTGCCTCGCTCTGTCAGAGGAGCAACCCCGTCCAGCTTCAAGCAGCGTTGCCAGCAGTACATACTCACTAAGTAAATGAAAATTGAACTCAACACTTATGCTTATATTCTTACGTCGTATTACATATATTCAAACTTTCCAATTCTCACTTCCTCATTTACTCTCTATTTAGACATCTAAATAACCTCCTTCAGTAACGACTAATTATTTTCATCATCATCTTCATCATCATCATTAGTCTACTTTTTTCAGTATTTCCTTTACCTTACTGTAAGTTTAAACTTACTTCTAAGTACCTTAGTTATTCACCCTAACAATGCAACAATTTACAGCATACATTTCCAAGCTAATCCAGTTTATATGTATTTTATATTGTATAAATAATGTAAAATTGTTAGATTTAAGTTGTATTTGTACTGTTCATTATCAAGCTAATCCATTTCATATGTATTTTATATTATATCAACATTGTAATATTGTTAGATTTAAGTTGTATTTGTATTGTTCATTACTTATCATTTGTATAATCTGGTTAGATGGAAGAGAGGGCCCAATGGCCCTAATCTTGCCAGTCAAAATAAATCTATCTATCTATCTATCTACCGATGAACCTCTGCAAGGTCTGCAGAAATGTGTCCGTTGTCATATCACTGCATAATTCTAAGTGCAGGGCCCGTGTTGTTGCACAAGTGAAAAGGGTTATATAACACCTTTTCATTCCATGACCTTCTCTGACGTATGTATAATGGCCCGGCAAAATCGATGCCTGTGACAGCAAAAGGTTTTTGAGGAGTTACACGTTGCATTGGTAGCGGGGCTTCTATTTCTTTCCCACTGGGATTTCTTGTAATTTTACATGGAAGACAGCGATATAATACCTTTTTGATGGCTTGTCGTGCACGTAATATCCAAAATGTTGATCGAAGTTCCGAAAGAACAATTTGAACTCCTAGGTGATGGAGGCGAACGTCAGTGTGCTGTATCAACACTCTTGTGAAGTGATGATCCCCATCCAGAATGATTGGGTGACGTTCCTCGATAGTTAGTTCAGCATGTTGCAAACGACCACCAAGACGAAGTAGTCCGTTATCTAAGAATACATTGAGACCTTTGATTTTTGACTTGTTTGGTAATGGAGCGTTCTGCACGAGAGCCATAAGCTCTGCGGAGAAGCACTCAGTTTGTACAGCTTTTATCCAGTAGTCACTAGCTCTTGTTATTCCATTGGCTGTAAGTTCTCCCTTTGGAGTGTCTCGATGAAGATGGATGTTTTTCAGACGGAGGATCCAAGCAGTAACATGTAGCAATTTCGCGTATGAGCTGAATTTCGTAGCGTCAATCAAAGGAGCCTGTGTCTCTACATGCATGAATTGATCAGTCTTTCTTTCTTTATTCGTGTCAGAAGTATCGACTTTACACATAGATATTTTAAAATACACGATATATACATTGCTACTATACAAATATACAGATATACACATATAAACAATCCTACTGAGCAACAAAATCGGAAGCTAGATAATTCTTGCCCAGTATTGGGCGACGTCAATAGCATTAGAGGAAGCTGCAACCAAGTCTATCATAGTGCACTTTGAGGGACATAAGACACACTGACATAAATGTTGGATCGTTTGCTGCTTTACACAATCACAGAGTGATGAGTCGCTTGAGAAACCCCACTTCCGAAGATTTACTTTTGTTCTGCCGACTTCTGTACGGAGTCTGTTAAGGGATTTCCAGGTTGTCCACTTCTCCTGGTGTCCACATGGAAGACTTTCCTTCGGCTCCATCCAGTTGGAGAGATGGCTGGTTCTTTCTTTCCACATCTTGATCCTAGCATTCTCCGCTTTCCCCTCAAGGTTAACTGATGTACGGAGAAAACTTTTTCTGGATTTCAGCCTCCGGGTGGCTGGGTGGTATCCATAGAGGGGATGTGCTTCTGAAGTAGATGATTGGAGCCTTTCTTTGTTAGCTGCTACCTCCCTACGAATCTCACCAGGAGCAATACCAGCTAGAAGTTGGATCTTCTCAATAGGTGTAGGTTTCAGGCATCCAGTAATGATCCTGCAACTTTCGTTGAGAGCGATGTCGACTTGCTTCGCATGGGCTGACCTGTACCAAACCGGGGAGGCATATTCACCTGCAGAGTAGCATAAAGCTAGAGCTGATGTTCTGATTGTTTGTGGTTGTGTTCCCCAACTGGTTCCTGACAATTTGCGTAGAATGTTGTTTCTAGCAGCTATCTTTTGTTTTACGTTTTGGCAATGTTTCTTGTATGTTAGTGTGCGGTCCAGCATAACTCCCAAATACTTTGGTGTAAAGCAATGTTCCAGTAAGTTCCCTTTCCAGATAACTTTGAGTTTCTGAGATGCCTGTGCATGCCGCAGATGGAACGCGCAAATTTGGGTCTTAGCTGGATTTGGTTTCAGTTGGTTTTTCTCATAATAGGTACCTAGCTCTTCTAATGCAACAGTTAAAGAGGTCTCTGCTTCATCAAAGGTATTAGTCTGAGTAGTAAGTGCTAGGTCATCGGCATAGATAAAGCTTTTAGTACCTTCTGGCAATGGCTGGTCATTTATGTAGATGTTGAAAAGAATAAGAGCCAGTACACTGCCTTGAGGGAGTCCATTCCTTTGATTTCTCCATCTACTTCAGCGTCCTTGGAATTCAACAAAAAAGCGACGATTATCCAGGAGAGTAGCTATCATCTTGGTTACTTTGATGTCTGTAATCATTCTGTAGAGCTTGTGTAATAATATCCTGTGATTTACCGTATCGTAGGCGGCGGAGAGATCCACAAAAGCCACACCTGTGATCTTCTTCTTCTCAAATCCATCCTCAATGTGTTGAGTTAGATGTAGAACCTGTGCTGTGCAGCTCTTTCCTGGGCGGAAGCCACACTGCTGAGGTATTAGAGCGTGGTCTACTACTCCAATTAGGCGGTTTAACAGCATCCTTTCCATTATTTTGTACAGGTGGCAGAGTAAGGAGATTGGTCGGAAATTTTTTGGGTCCGAAGGATCCTTTCCAGGTTTCAGAAATGCAATCACTTTGGATTTTCTCCATATTTTAGGAATTTTCAGAGAAGTAAAACAATTGTTGAAGAAGTTCAGAAGCCATCCCTGTGTGGTTGAACTGAAGTGTTTTATTTGCTCTATTGTGATGTCGTCTAATCCTGCCGCTTTTCCATGTTTGGCACATTGAATAGCTTTCTGTAATTCCTTTATTTCAAATGGCCGGGAAAGGTTACTGGACTTCATTTCTCCATTTTCCAGGATATTGTGTTCCATTTTGCATATTGGGCGATTGGTTTTCCCATTGGTGACAAGCTGATTTGCGATTTGGTTTGCCGTAACATTTGCATGGACTGGTACCTTGGTTGGATCGTTGCTAAGTCGTTTTAGAAGCTTCCAAGCCTTTCTGCTGTCCCTTGACATATCTGTTTCCTCCATGAGTTTGATCCAAGCATCTTTCTTTGCCTCTGCAATTAAGGAAAGCAGTTTCCTTCCAGCTGACACAGTGTCTTCACTTAGTGGATCTTCCTGAAACAGTGAAATATATGTGTTCATTTGAGCAGCCGTGTCTGAAGTTAGGCCTTGTATATAATTAACTCTGCAGCCTCGTGGTATGGAAACGCGGGAAGCTTCCTTCACTGCTTCAACAAACTGATCATACACCTCTGGTGTTGGCTGGATATCTGATATTATTGTATCAAGAGTTGAGCTGAACTTCTGCCAGTCTGCTTTTTTGAAATTATACCTCCTTCGAAATGGAACCTTTATTGGCCGAATTGCTGAGAAGAGTTGACACATTAAGGGTCGGTGTTGGGTATTTGGAATAGGATTA
Organism: Meconema thalassinum; assembly: GCA_946902985.2. NCBI lineage: Eukaryota > Metazoa > Arthropoda > Insecta > Orthoptera > Tettigoniidae > Meconema > Meconema thalassinum. The sequence continues at coordinate 205,471,992 of OX336389.2, read as the reverse complement.
CACATTGATTTCACGCATTGTTGTGCCACGTGTTCGCTAGCAAATATGAGGTCTGGGTTGAAGCCTCGTCGCCATCTACTGCTGTTAAAGGATGGAGGTAGTTTGGGGTCATGAACAAGTTGTAATTGGAAATCATCAGCCCATTCTAACACTGCCTCTCCATTATTATCGTCTTCTGTATATCCCCATGCACTGCTATGGCTGTTGAAGTCTCCAACTACAAAGTTTGTCTTTTGATTGTTGTAATTGTTTGGAGTTCGGAAGGAGAAATTCACATTGGGTGGTTTGTAGACACCTGAGATGGTGCAATTGCTGAGTTCCACGGTTATTATCTCGATTTGGTTTTCGGTGGTGACTGCAGCAGACAAAATTTGTAAATCTGGTTTGGCAAAAACAGCACTGCCATACTGTCTATGGGGAATTTCGGCCACGAGTCTCATCCCCGCTATTTTAGGTCGCCACAGTTGCTCATCTCTGTGGGTTTCTTGAAGGCATAATATATCACATGCATGTGTTTGACAGAGCTTATGTAACATTCCTTCTTTAGATGTAGACAAGCCTTCAATATTTACAGATATAATGGTTAGTGTTGGTCTTGATAAAGACCGTTCTGTATCGAGCTATTGGGTCATGACTGGTAGATACTTCTGGAATGCTGACGTTCAGTTCAGTAACGGAAATTCAATTCCGACTACCTATGCAGGGGCACCACGGGCAGGAATCAGCTTCACCCCCAATTGATCAGTGAAAGTTTTAGCCTCTGGAAGCGATGTCAAAATAGGCAAGTCACATGGCCATCGAGTAGGTTCTTCTGTCAGCCAAAATGGTCCATGCCACCATTCAGTCAGTTTGTTCTGGTTATCTGCTCTTGCTCCTCTTGTCAAATGGTCGGCTGGGTTATCCTTTCCAGGGCAGTGTCTCCACTGTGATGGAGTTGTGGAGGCCTGAATCTCAGTCACTCGGTTGCAGACAAACGTTTTCCAACGATTTGGGTCATTCCTTATTCATCCTAGTGTAACTGATGAGTCGCTCCAAAGAATAGCCTCCCTGATATTGAAATGTGTTGCCATGCAGTAGTACCGGAGAAGTCTTGCCCCTATTTACGCACCCAGAAGCTCAAGTCGAGGGAGTGTGACCTTCTTCACTGACGCAAGTCAGCTCTTACTGCAGATCAGATGGACTTGAGCGTGCTTGTAATGGGTGTTTCTCATGTACAGAACGGCGCCGTACGATCTCTCCGACGCGTCATAGAAGACATGTATTTGTGAGTTAACTTTATTTGATGTTCCTATCCACCTTGGTATGGTGATGTGTTGCAAGTCAGGTAGTGTGGACAACCAATCTCGCCAGCGAGTTGCCAGGTCGTGAGGCAAGATATCAGCCCATGCAACTCCGCGTGTCCAGGTATCTTGGAAGAGAATTTTTCCCACTACAGATACTGGTGAAATCAAACCTAAGGGGTCGTAGATACTAGCAGTGGCCTGTAACAGAGTCCGTTTAGTTGCTACCGCTGTTTCCAATTTGCTTGTAACTTCCTGTTGGGCGAGAGAAAACGTGTCAGTATCTGTGTGCCAGGAAATTCCCAATACATGAGCATTGTGGGAGATCTTTCGTCCTTCTGCCTTCCATATGTCGGTTAGCTGAAATGAAATTGTTGCCCATTTAGCAAGTGGATTTGCCTCATGAGGGATGCGAGCTCGTAGTACAGTGCAATTACGTCGTTGTCGTCATCTGCACCTGAAGCGAAATCATCCATGAAGGTGTTTTGATCTATGAGCGATGCGGCGATAGGAATCTGGGCTTGGTGAATAGCTGCTAGCTCTCTGTTTGTAGCCGATAGTAGAAACGGACTGCACGTCAGACCAAATGGGAGCTTTGTGAACCTGTAGACGGCTCTCTCTCTAGAGGTGGTAGGGCTTTCCGTTCCATTATCAATGATGCGGTACCAGAAGAAACGAGTTAAGTCTCTGCCATCACGGTGAAGGGCTAATTGCAAGAAGGCTTGCGTGATGTCGGCAATTACGGCAAATGGATGGGAACGAAAACGCATCAACATAGCAATAGTTTCGGGTAGTAAGTTGGGTCCCATTTCCAGAGCATCATTCAACGAAAGAGCATTCGTTTCATGAGAGGACCCATCGAACACCAAACGCCATTTGATGCAACCCCGTCTGTCCTTCTTCACCAGATGATGTGGTAATTAAAAGGTGTTTTCTGATTCTTCTTGTGGGGCCAATTCTACGTGACATTTCTTTATGTAATCCAGCATTTGATGCTCATATGCTAGTTTAAAGGGCTCGTCTTTCTCCAATCTTTTCTCAAGAGCGTCAAAGCGCCTTTCAGCGTTGCGTTTGTTGTTTGATGTAGGGACAGTTGACCTTTTAGGAAGTCGAACAACTCGTCGCTGGTTCTCAATGGAGTATGAGGCTTGAAATTCTTCAAGAATGGCAGAGTCTTTAGCAGTCACAGATCGTTCTTGTTCTGGGGTTATTCCAATGGCTTCTAAGTCCCAGAAGCTTCGAAGATTATCATCGTCCATGGGTTGACTATGTTGCATGTTGATGAAATTCACAGTTGTACGATTTAGGGGTATTCCTGGCATACTACCAATGATTATCCACCCAGGACAGGTCTATTACCCATGCGCGCATACGCTGTTCAAACGTCGGCTATGGGCCCAGAGATTGCGAGCCCACGATGTCAAGGAGGAATAACAAAAGGAGCCGTTGTTTATGCTCTGGAGAGAACGTTGGAATGCTGATCTGCTACGTTTGCTTCAAACTTACAACTTCCATGGGCATACCCTGCTCCCTCCATGCCCTTCTGCCAGTGCTGTTTGAAATGATTCGCAAGATGACCACTAGATGGCAGTGGCTAACGGAAGCAAACAGGGGGTGGTGTCATTAGTTCCAAGGTTACTAAAAGGGGTCTCTTTGGAATTCTGTGACAAGTGTTACCTATTAAATAATTTTGTTATTCACCTAGGCCTAGAGTGTTTGACAAATGTCTTGGTGATAGGTTATTATCAATTTGGAATTAAATAGCGTAGAACATAACGTTTTCCCTAATGAGACAAAATTTAATGGATATTGACAAACACTTAGCGTGCTAGTGAGTAGCGATGCTCTGTATGTTGAATTTGGTGACATTGTCCACAAACATTTGTGACGATACGCATTGAAGTAGGAGAACGTTAAGCAATGAATACGGTGGATTATTTAATAAAAGCGCCATTTTCTTCTCATTCACTCGAAGATAAAATAAAGATTAAGGAATTAGGGAGACCTACGCCAGTTCTGAAAGTAGAACAATTATGTAAAGATGAACGGCGGGAGAGAGTGAGGAAGTTCAGTCCTGAAACGAACAACAAAAATGAATGGCTATGTGGTTGTTAAGTTAGGGATTCGTTCTTTTTCTTTCCCTGTTTATTATTTGGAGGAGAATCCTCTTGGACTAAAAATGGTGAGACAGATTTGAAACATTTAGTGGATAAATTACGAAAACACGAGTGTTCTGCAGACCATAAGGACAACGTAATGAATCTTGCTATGCTTGGGAAAGCAAACATTTGAAATCAATTGAGCACTGCTTACAGGCTTCAAGTTCATCTTCACAATGAAAAGGTAAGAGTGAACAGATATGTGCTATCTCTTGTTATTAACTGTGTCCGATTCTGTGGGGCTTATGAACTTGCTCTTCGAGGGCATGATGAATCAGTGACGTCATCTAACCCTGGAATTTTTCGTGGACTTGTGGATTTTAGTGCAGAGCTTAATGATCATTGAAGACTCACTTATAAAAAGCAAGTGTTTTATAGGAACCTCAAAAACTGTCCAGAATTAATTACTAGATTACATGCTTCAAGTATGCCATGACCACATTTCTGAAGAGATAAGAAATGCCAATTATGTAGCTATTATAGCAGATGAGACAAGTGACGTTTCCAACACATTTCAAATGGTGCTCCTTTATCGGTACGTGATAAATGGCAAGATCGTGGAGAGATTTTGGCGTTTTTTGAATCCTCCTTAACATAACGCACAATCCCTCGCTTCGTGTATTTTGAACGAAATTGACATTCATTTAAAGGATTCTCCATATAAGCTATTATCTCAGAGCTATGATGGAGCCTCTGTGGTGAGTGGTAACGACCGAGGTGTACAAGCCCGAGATAGAGAGCAATATCCTCTTGCATTTTATGTTCATTGGCATGCACATCAACTTAATTTAATAATGTCCAACGCAGTCTCCTTCAACCGCAGTGTCCGTATATTTTTTTCGAATCTGTCAGGAATATGCACTTTTTTTCCCATTCACCACAAAGATCAAAGATACTGGATGAAGTCATAGGCCAGCGTCTTCCAAGAGTAGCTCCAACCAGGTGGAATTTTAATTCAAGGGCAGTGAATACAGTTTTCGAATACCGGGTTGATCTAAGAAATTGAAAATCGGAATGAGATCAGGCAACCATCAACTATTTCTCATGGTGAGTGGGCTTAGGTACATCTTGTCTGATGGTACGTTTATGTTATGGCTGTCATTTTTCCATACGATCATGCCACATGTCCACATTTTGTATTGTCAACTCCAGAAGCGATCCATCGACCCAGTGCAAGTACTTAAAGATCTGAAACGTTTCGAATGACAGGTTCAAATGGTCCGAGAAAATGTAGAAGAGATGCACGTGAACGAAGGCGATGGAGTGAGCAGAAAGAGGAAGCATGAAGACCGTTCACCCAATAGAGTACGTGAAAAAAAAGGAAGTTTGCGATGTCGGCATCAGCCAAGCTAAGGAACGATTCTCCTTCACTGGGCATCTTAGCGCATCTAACCTGTTCATCATAGAAATGTTCCCAGATTACAATGCCATTTTCCCTTCAAAAGACTTAAGAATTCCAGTTGAATCATTCCCATTACTGAACGAGAAGATGCTCGAAACTGAAATTAAACTTATTTATAGGAGAGAGGAATTTAGAGCTGTGTCCGGAGTTATTTCATTCTTGGGGTTCATAATGAACGCGAATCTCGCTAGATTATTTGAAGAAACTGTTGAACTTCTCAAAGTACTTGTAACTTGTCGACATCGGAAGCAGAGAGATGTTTCTCGTCTCTGAAACGCATAAAAACTTTTTTGCGCAACACAATGCTCCATGATGGATTATCTGCTTCGAATCTCGGCATGGACATTCCTGATTTTAACAACAAAGTTATAGACAAGTTTGTTCAACTGAAAGACAGAAGAATGGATTCTTCGTTCCGGGTAGTTGAAGCTTTAAAGCAACAGCTCAACGTTAGATTGATTAAGATGTATGTAGATTATTTTTGTGAATAATGATAACCTGTACAGGAACCACGAGGGTGAGTGATGAGTGTAGCGAGCCCGTGTTCGTATTTAGGGCTAATTATGTTACTACTCGACATCAATTTAATTGAGATTTTTATTTTATTTTTAAATTACTGGTGCGGTAATATATGAATAACGATTTGCAGAAGACTGTTTTCTTGCATACAAACGTATTCGTACCATTCTTTGACGTACTTCATTTTGTATATATGTAAGTGTAATACAGTCATGAAGTACAAGCACAACAGTGATCATTTTTTATAAACAGACTCGCCTTATTTGCGGTATATGACATCTGTGGTACAACTGCAGCAACATCTGTCAGGAGATAGAAGTAGGCCAACATACATAATCCTCTTCGTAATTTTTATTGTGCATGATGATTTATTTTGTGTGCCCTCCCAATCTCTAAGACCAGCTGCCGCCGCTGCTAAATCAGTTATTCATGTAACCCCATTCTCAGCTATTCATATAGCCCCTCTTTACACTCAATTGCAATCCATGACGTAGTTCCTTAAAACGTTCATAGATGGCAGCACGAGATAGGAAGGTAGCGTAGGGAGGTCCCTCTGCCATGCCTACCGGTACTTATAACTTAACGGTCTCTACATCTCAAAAGTCTAGGTAAAGCATTACAAAAACTAACAAAATTTTACAACTACTCGGTTTCCATATTTGAACCTCTCACCTCCAACACTTTTTTGGTTGGTTGGTTCCTTAGTTTAGGGGCTGCGACAACGCGGTCATGTAGCCCCGTGTACTTTAGGTGAGTGTAGAATCTGTCTGATAACCGGTGTTAATTGTGATGACTGTATTAGTGTGTGTATCTGGTTTTTTTTTTAAATTCAAGTAGGGACTGCAACTTTGAATTTTCAAATAGTTCCTACTTTTGCCGCCAAACGCCACCGTCAACGACTACTAGGCCTAGTTCAGAACTAGCTACTAGACGCCACCGCAGTCGGCTCTTGGCAACGAACGTAGCAACCAAAGAGCGTTGTTTACATTCTTAACCTATCCAATTTAGTTTCACACAGGTGTAATTAGTGGAAAGATCTTTAACATGCCATAAATCTATGACATGGGACCGCCGGCTTTACTTCCCCTCCGAAGGAAGGCATACTGAGGGATTTTTAACGCTCTTAAAAAATCCGACGGCTTCGGCCGGGTTTGAACCCGCTATCTTGGGCATAGAAGCTCAGCATGCTACCGACTACGCCACCGAAGCCGCTCTCCAACACTTTCATTCAGAATTTCGCGTAGTTTCTTTAGTCACAAAACCAAACTTCCTTGCTGGATTGACTAGACCGTCACCAACGATATTCTTTCACAAAATGGTTTCTCTTCGCTAGGGGTGCCACAGCACATGCGCAAGAATTCAGAATTATTCATATAGCCCGCTATTCTAATAGCCCCTCCCTACCCTACTCTAGATTGGCTTATGCACTACGGTAACACGAGAACCACCGGCATTCCTTATCGAAGAACTGAGAATACAACTCTTGCTGACAGCTACAAAACCAGAACTAGAACCCCTCAAGATACGGAAAGAGAAGTCGAAGAACACAGAAAGCGAATTCTACGCCACAGGTGCAATGTGTGATATTTACTATAGATTATCATTGCATGAATCTCATCATAAGCTGTGTCAGAGCTGTGTGTGTAACCTATTGGGGGAAACAATGCGTACGGTACCACTTGGTTGAAATGCCAGATGAGAACAAGATCGCTAAATGATAACAGTAAAGAATATACTATTAATTATGTGCCTTTTCACAATTAAATTACGGTATGTAATTTTATGGCCATTCGGCTGAAATATATTCCTATTAGGTCCACTTTACACATATATAAACTTCGAAGGGATATTCTCTGCGTCCGATAAAATTAATCCCATCAATAATTCAACAACACCCTATTCATATAACCAGAAAAATTAGCAGCTATGTGAATTTATATTAGCGTTCGTATGGGTTACTGCGTCACAGTTAACGAGAAATAATAGAATTAATTGCAAAAGTTCCAGTTTGTAACATTACAAATAAATAAATAAATAAATAAATGTCTATTTCCGTCGCAATTAAAACTCGTTAAATCATTTATGTATATTTTGACAAGAGAAAACTAAGGATATTTTGCCTCTAAAACATATTAACAGTCGCTAGATATCGTGACAAAGCCATTCAGTTGGCAACGCTGGTAGCAGTACTAAATTGTGCTTATCCTGTGCTCTGGTGGTTGAAAATTAATATAAGACTGTTTGCCTTGTGCTTGTTGCGTGCTTCACTCTAGTGGATGAAATTTAAACGCGGAGTCACGCGTCCAAGTACTCTCCCGAATCCTACACTACACACACACCAGAGCCAGGCAGTCTGATGATCGTAAGTAGTGCCCAACTATTAGGTTGATGCCACTGATCTCTGTTTTTTTCATGCTTGGACGCCTCCTCATCATGATGATGTATTTCATTACATGACAATCGGTGTTTTTCCCTCTAATACAAGACTATAAGCTTGACTTGAACAGCAAGTTTCAGTCAACAGCATTGTAAACAACAGGCCATACATCCCAAGTGAAATGATTTCCACATGCACAAACATAAGAACAGTGCTATATAAGTGTATTCTCAAGAACCTAGCACTACCATTGGTATTACTTTTTACTGATGCGCACTCATGCTACTTCTCATGATTAATATGTTCTTTTTCACCTCATTTCATCCATTCACTCATCATTTTATGTATTTTTTTATGATATCTTTAATTATGATGGATTTTGCTACTTAATTTATGGCTGAAGAAGGGACCCGTACTAGAGGCCCCGAAGCATGTACCATATAATAACAAGTTTATAAATTGTAAATAAATGTATCGACTAGGCGGAACAGTTTCTCCCTTGTTATATAGTGAATCTGTCAATACGGAAAATGAACTTCTTTCAGAGCACAATTAACAGAAGCATATGTTAATGACATTTGGTGATGATCTCAGTATGTTAAAATTAAGTTGTGACGACGAATGATATTGATATCGATTATTGTGGAAAGATTAGAATTATTTTTGATGCTTAAGGAAGATTCATGAAGTGTAATTATGAGAATTATGTGTATATATTATTGGGATATGTCTACGTAATTAACGAAATCGGAAATACAGATTTACGATTGTTGTATTAAGATTAATATGATTACCAGTCTCAAGATTGCCATATCATGGAAATGTATGTATAAATTTAGAGTGAGTGTTGTTTATTCTTAACAGAACGCTAATATCCACGTGAAGTCGTGGAATTTTCAATTTATTTTGTGCATTTATACGTTGCAAGTGTGAAACATTAATACGACGTAGTTCATGTCGTGTGGTATATCATTTTGATCTTTTTGACAGGGGAATTAAATTTTTCATGTATCAGTCTTCGATTCAATAAATTTAGTGCTGTTTTTTTTTTGTTTTGTTTTTTGTTGTTGTTTTTTTTTTTTGGGGGGGGGGAAGGTTGACGTTGTAATTTAAAATAACTTGTGTTAGATTTTGTTATGAAGGCCAGTGTTGGGTGCTATTCCCATATTAGTCCCATCACCTTGAGATTTCATTTTTCTTGATTCTGGATTTTTACCGATTGAGCTAGTTTATTTTCTTTCTACATTGGTTCTTTTTCATAATGCAATCTTTTTAGGAAAGTGTTCCCTTACATGCAGTACTTGTCGATAGGAGTTTGAGGGTTTTTCTAGCCTGGGGCTTTCAGGTTCTACGATCCAGCTGTTCCATCGGATTCAACAAGTATTGTTGATGTTTATTCGGGCACAGTACTGTGCCAGTATTTTGTATAGTATTGGAACACTGACATGTTTGAGAAACCTATTTGGTATTTTTATGGCAACATTCCAACCTGCAGTCGAGAGCAATAACGAGTTGACGCTCAGTTAGGGGATTGGATAAACAACCCTGCAACGCACCTCAGTCCATATGATCGGGAAAAGTACAGTTACTCCACAAGATGGCTGCCGTGGAAGCATGGCATTGATATACACTTTTATAAAGCATTACTGAGGGGATCGATGACTGGGAATTACATTGTAACACAAGAAGAAATGATTTGAAGACATTTATGGAATTATTAACACACATATTATGATATAAGATATTTATCGCAATTATGCTGTGACAACTTCGATTCTTATATTGACTGGACAGAGTGGTGTTCTGGGTAGAATTAGTCCAGCTGGTTGGAGCACGTTTCGGAGAGAGACACTTGTTAACCCGCCGTCAAACTTGCTCGTTGGCTCGGCCAACAGCAACTATTTCGAGTATAACTTGTACTTAGTGCGATTTGTGAAAGTCCGATACGGTACAGTACGCCTTGACTTTTCCTAGCTAGACACGGGCTAAATACACATGGGACGAACGCTTAACCCAGTGTAAGGACTTGGTGCAACATGAAAGTAACGCGAGTGAACTTTGCGTTCCGCATAGATTTTTCTGTAGCACTATTGCTATCACGAAAAGACTTATAAAATATCCAGTGGTCACTCGACATTACAACATGAATATTAACACTACAATGAAAGGAATAATGTACCAGTTGAATACGAGAAAAGCAATGAATAGCTAGATACTGAATAGGAATGCAGCACATAAGCAGAGTTGAACATATGGAAATGATCAAAGCTGAATAATGGATTTCATTAGCAGAAGGCTATTTAAAAGGAGATTGAAGGCAATCTGTATAATGACGATATGGATCTTCAAGTGAGATAAGAAGTGGCATCTTTCTCTTTTCTACAAATGGACTTTAGTCAGTTTCCGTATGATGAACATTGTGTTCCGGATAGCTGTTTCGAGTGGAAAGGTGTTGGGTTCGAGTACAAGCAGTCCTGACCAATACTTCACCTACTCAGCGCTATGGACAGGGTTCGATCTCTACAAGGAATGTACGTTCCAACATGGATTATAAGTTCATCAAGACGACTAAAGGTAGCTGGAAATCATTTTTATCAGTAGACGGTATGAATCATGTCATATCAATAGAATGTCCTTTTATCACCAACTTTTATTCAGTAGTTAGAAAATGGATTTGAGGATTAGATCTGACATCCTTGTCATTTCTATTCGAGGATCTATTTTAGGTTTTGATCCTAATAAGGATGCATCTACATAGTCATTTTTAGTTAATTTTTAATGTAGTGTTATTTTTTCAACAGTACTTTTTCTTATTTTTGGCAATAATTCTGAGCATTATAATTAGTTGAGAAGAAGCTTATTACAAGAAGATTTAGGACCACGACTACGATATCATTATATAAGTGTAGGAGATAGGAAGAAGATCTCCTACCACGAATATATGAACATTTTTTCTGCATTAATTCTGTTAAACCCTGAGCAACGAAACAGAATATTTTCGACAGTCCATACAACATTTTAAATGATTGTTTATTTTTCGTCAAGCTTATTATAGACATGGAAGTCTAGTAACATATTTGATGTGGACAATTGCGGTTTTTGGATTAGGCAATTACAGCCAATATTTTTGCATTACATTTTTGAGTATAGACATTTTTATTGAGATATAGTTCGTTCAGTTTTTCGACTTTCATAAATCTTTTTTGGAATACTCCTGTTTTGATTCCGTGTGATTCTAATGGATTAGTTGTATTCTACTCATACTAGGCATTTCTCCATTATGTATTCTCAGACGAATTTCTTAAGGGGAGATCCCATCTTTGAGTTTGTTTATGCGATTCTGAATTAATCCTTTAACAGGAATAAATTTATAATATCTTGTGAGATATATTTGTGAACATTGAGATTATAATGTAATGAAGTATAAATGAGATATGAAGCTCACGTATGTATAAAACATTTTTCGTCGTATATCAGAACGACATTTTGAGAATTTATGAATGCAATGATTCGAACATGTAATTACGAAATTATTATTACAGTTTTTTTATGGAAGTAGACTATAACTCTTCGACATTTGTGTCAATTATGAACCATGATATTTTACGATATTTGTATAAACGTTTATGAATTTTTGAGAATGTTTGGAATATTATTAACAGCTATTAAGAGCTACTTTACGTATTGGATAATTTAACAGTTGTGTTAATGAAGTATTTTTGAAGCATATTTCCGACATCAATGGATGATCAGGAATGAATTAAGGTGAATATTAGGAATCTCACATGTGGAAAGATTGTCGTATTTGTTACGAATTTTGAGTATTGTGCGAGCTATTGAGCTATCGCTGAATTATGTTAATGAAGTATAATTAAATGTGAAATATAGTCACGAACATCGTTACTAGAAGACTAGTGGTTAAATAAACCCACCATTTAAAATATCGTATTTGCATAAAACAATTTATCTAAATTTGATTGCTAATAATAACACATATTTTTAGTGTGAAGCTATGATCTGAAAAACATGAAATAATTTGTATAACATTGAAGTAGTAAGTGAAATATTAATTTGAGATAATTGAAGTATTAATTTGAGACAACACAAATATGGATTGAAATATTAATTGGAATGACTTTACGTTCGATTACCTTAAATGATCGTCGAATATGACCGATTATGTCAATGAGACAGATTTAAAATACTTGTTAATGGAATTATAGATAGTAATGGCGAAATTCGGCACACGAATTTAATTGTATATCTTTGTAAATATGTTAATATAAAAATATGTTAGTGTATTTGTGTAAAATAACTTGTAATATAATTACTTACGCATAAGAACGTTCACGATTTGAACTCTACTAAATGCTGCAATTTTATTCAGTATATTTTAGCGAGATTTAAGGCAACTTGCATATTTTTTATCATGAGCTACAATGGATGATAATCTACTTTTTGTGTAGTGGATGTAGATACACAATGCTACGTTTTTCAGTTAATAAACTGGTTATTTAATTTTAAATTCAATAAATGATTTGGTGATTTATATTAGAACCAGAATGTGCTAGGAGATCCAGTGAACAGATTTAGTCAATGCTTTGTCTAACGCCCGAGATTTATTTTAAGAGTTTTCGAGTTCATTTTGAGCTAGTTTTTCATTTTTGTTCTTATAACCACTGGCATTTTCTTATCGCATTCTTTTATAATGAGATGTCCTTATCCCAGGTTGTTCCTTGTTGGTAGAATTTTGGGGGTTATTTCAGCCGGGTACTTCCAGATTCTACGATCCAGCTCTCCCATCGGATATCAACAGGTAAGACCATGTGGATACGGGTAGAGTACCATCCCGGTATTTGCCCGAAGACGAAGTAGGAAACCATGTAAAACCACTCGGGGGACGGCTGAGGTGGGAATCGAAACCTTTCTACTCATTTGGACCACCCGAGGCTGAGTAGACCCCATTCCAGTCCTCATAGTTTTTCTAATTTCGTGGCAGAGCCGGGAGTCGAACTGCGGACCTCCTGCGTGGTAGCTAATCATGTTGACCACTACACCACGGAGGCGACAGGATTTGTATTCGAATTGTATGAATCTTTATTCCATGGTTTGTTTTCGTTTATCGAAAAGTGCTGTGAAGGCTGCGCAAAAATTATTAGCTTCGGTACGCTCACAGGTGACGATATTTGTATAAAATATACGGCAATAGGAAATTGAAAGTTTTAAAGATCTCGTATACTACACAGCTTGGACATTCTTAAAATTGTGACGAATGTTAATTTACGCTCCGTTTTCATACCGGTACTCTTATGAATGTATAGATTGAATTGGAGATATGCTACTGTCACACTTCCTTCAACAAACATCACATAATATTATTATACCCTGAAGTCCCTACAGGGTACTCCTACCTATACCTACCCCCTATCAATCCCCTACTCAACACTCTTCACCCCATTTTCACTACAAAGGAATCAACAGCTACAACCATCTACCTACTACAATTTCATGCAATCATAGCCTTCCACACATGTCACAATTTTTATGACACTTATTTACACAAGCGGACCAGGAATGTAACCGCTCTTCCTGAACCACCTAACTAGCGCAGGAATGTGCTGATTTACTTACGCAGCAGGAACATTTCCAATAAATAGTAGCTACCCCAGAGTAAGCCTCCGTGGCTTAGGCGGCAGCATGCCGGCCTCTCACCGCTGGGTCCGTGGTTCAAATCCCGGTCACTCCATGTGAGATCTGTGCTGGACAAAACGGAGGCAGACAGGTTTTTCTCCGGGTACTCCGGTTTTCCCTGTCAAAATATAATTCCAGCAACACTCTCCACTATCATTTCATTTCATCTGTTATTCATTTAATCATTGCCCCAGAGGAGTGCGTCAGGCCTCGGCAGCCGGCACAGTTCATATCCTCGCCGCTAGATGGGGGCTTCATTCATTCCATTCCTGACCCGGTCGGAGACTGGAAGCAGGCTGTGGATTTTCATTTCAGTAGCTACCCCAGAGAGCTTGATCTCTCATGATCACTCAACACTGTGCAACGCCGAAGGTACGTCCGCTGACTGGCAGATTTGGTGAGTGTGTACTCTCTTTCTTTGGGTTATCCTGAACTTCCCTTTCTTAACCAAACCCTTGAATTATTTGTAATCATTTGCATCCATGATTGTACTTTAACGACGCTAAATTCTAATAGCGTGCCTATACTCATTACCCTACAAGTTATAATTAAATTATTTCCATACTTTCAAGAATCACATTTTATTTCTTGCATCCTGCCTTAAACGCTGTCCTCACGCCAGCAAGTTTCAATTCGTTGCGTTGCCGAGAAGCGGCCATCGCTTCTTCATTTTACAAACAGACGTCATCACTTACGTTATTCAACTCTGCTTACTTGCAAGTCTGCTTGCTATCTCTTTTCTTCAGTACTCTCTCCCTCTCTCGCCCTCCTACAGACACCCTCGTCTTTTCTATAGTAGCCACCATACCGAGCTATTTAAACGCACAACACATTGTTAAGGTCATCAAAAACATGACAAAATTGATTTTCGCCATTAGAAAGGACCCATACAACGGGCCCAGTGGCTACGTTAAGCCAAACACAGCGAACAGGCTTAACGCGACCCCATAGAACCTTTTTTCAGCCAAGCAACCCAAAATGAGAAAACAAATTCGAGTAACCTCCTCATAACAGCGAAACAAGTCAAGCTACCCTTAGAAGAGTAATTAAATCTCCCCACGTCAAACCTAGAAAAGCGGGACCGACGAATACCATTTGGCAAGGGCCTTAAACCGTCTCAATTACAAACACAGCTTGACTTCACACGGAATAGCACCTTTTAACGGTTCAAGCGATCCCAATGCACCTGCATCTCAGCCAAGCCGAGTTAGGGAAACTACCCTCACGATCAGACCATACAACACATTCCCTTATACAAACAACGTTTAAATTCACACTGGATCGATGGCAACACTTTCAGTTAAGTCCATCCCCCAGAATAGGGACATAAACACGGCCACCAGTCATACAACTGGTCCCAGGTGGCCAAATTAGGCAAAAAACGCCGGGAATCGAACCGAACACAGTAAAGGTTCGACCAAGGCCTAGGTAGCTAACCAACCCTTAACACGGGACACAGACAACACAATCACACGGGTTAGGACAACATCGACACAACCCCTTAAGTATAATGATATCCATATACATAATTATCGCCAAACAGGAGCCCTCTACATAGGAGTGAAGAGAGACTACTGAAAGGCATTAATTATAGTGCTATATTGTGTATGAATATTGTATATGCTCTATGTATTGTGTTTATATATATTTATACTGTACATAATAAGGGAGAAATATGTAACTGTGTCAACAGACGACACTACTTAGCATTTGCCACATTCACGTACACGGGGATACCTCACAAACAGGCTAGGAAAATACTCAAAACAAATAGCAAAAGGAGCCAGGGTAGACATAACGACTAAACAACCCTATGGGGAAACAGATACATTATACAGGGTAGCATTACAAATGAACTCGTTAACATTCATAATCGCCACACTTAAATAAAACTGTAGAGCACAGACAGATTTCAACAGCGAGACAGTATGCGGCCTACATTAATTACTCAACCGGGAGAAGGAAGTGAAACACAATGCCTAGAAACAGCTCAGCAATACCCGTCGCCCAGGTGCGAACCGACCGATTACACACTTACGCTGCAGAAACACAGAGCCAAAACACTCAGGGACGGAAAAAATAGCATGCCACATCAGGCCTACGTCCAGTACACTAAGCGATCAAGCGACATTTAAGGCAAACCACTGCGAAAACACATTTTACATTTGCACATACTCAATAGTACAGGCATTTACACACATTCTAATGCATTTAGAAGCGTGTCCAGTCGCTCCCAAGGTGACAACAGGCTCACAAAGGGATGCACACACACACAAGACATTGAACAAGAATCCATATAATAAAAAGAGCCATGTTTTAGCACCCACCACAGTGCCGACATGATCTACACATATGGAGGCTATGTACAATTGTCGCAACACTTAGGGATAAAACAACAGGTCTTCCTTAGGACCTTTTTTCCTTCTTTTTTTGAAATGGATCATTTTATTTTGAAATTAAGTCAAGTTTACACATATATCATTGATATCTGACTGAGCAATTATAGTTAGTTCCAATCCACGCATGCCACCTTAGTCTACGTTAGTAGGGCATACAACCTAAGTTGTAGAGCAGTGTTATTACACTTTACCTACCCTAGGGACATTCATTAGCTTACGAGCAGGGCGCATTGCCATTGTGCAATATTGTGGTGTTAATCGCCTAAACCTGCAGTTAGGAATCATTTCCATCAATTAGTCTACGCGTAGGGCGTACTGCCTATGGCGATAGAGCAGTGTCATAACACTTAACCTACCCTAGGGCTTTGCCATCCAATGCAGAATGGACAGTCAGTGGACAAAAACAATAAATGGCAGTCACATGTCGGACGATTTTTATTAAACCTAGTAATACTAAATGTCAACGGAATCAAACCTCTTGATTCCTGCTCATGATCCATTAATTTTCCATACCAGGGTTCCATTTTGAGAACAGTAAATTATATATATTTTTGACTAATTAATTTAAAGACATAAATAAGGGTTTTTAGGAATAAGTAATTATTTCAGCAGACATGTTCTTAAATCAGACATACAAATCATACAATGAGGAATATACTTTCACGCATTACAGGGACAGGGACATGGTTTAAGGGCACTTCGCGAGTGCACCTTACACTATGGACATACGCTTAACAAGGAAGGCAACAAGCGGTTGCAACAATAAACCGTTAATCACGCACGGCGCGCGGATAGTTAAACAACATTCCCCGTCTCGCGGATACAGCGACAACACCAATGTACACGGAACACACAGTTAAAATAGGGGATACCACACATAAGAGGCACACTTAAGGGTAATACCATAAGCTTCAGTACTTCCAGGCTCTTACTCAGCGGAAAACAGGAACAGACACTTTCATAAGTGACAAACCACTGAACGTCACAATACACTACTCATTATAAAGACAGACAACGATACGGATATACTAGGGAATCTAGGACGCAAACCAACACGAATTGCACATATACACACACAAACACAGCCACTACAAGGGGAACAACACTTAAAATACAGCCCCCAATAATGATAAAGAGAACACAGGCTACAAGGCATGGAAGCAAGGAAACAAACTTTTAAACGTGACACAGCGCGAAATTCCGTAATAACAAAATAAATAATTCAATTTTCACTTCCAAAAAGCGAATAAAGACAACTGGTCAGCCGTTCTTTAACACTATTTTTCTAAAAGCACATTATTATTTTCTAGGGCAGATGAAAGCACCTTCCTTTTAAGCAAAGGCAGGTACGAAAGGGAGGACCTATATTTTAACAAATTCGCAGCATTATCATTACTACAAACATCGCTAACGATGACATTTCGTCTTGATTATTATTCTTACAATATTATTATTATTATTATTATTATTATTATTATTATTATTATTATTATTATTATTATTATTATTGTAACGAATTAGAAGCATTTACCCCTAACACAACCATGGGTAACTATGATACTGTGCCATTTTTTTTGTTATTAATATTACTATATAATTATTATTAATATGCGGAGTATAATATTATTTGGATCAGAGTTGTATTATTTAAGGGAATAAGTTGCGAATATTAATATCAACACTAATAAATTACACTTTAGGAAGAAGGAAGAAGTTAGTTACGCAAGGCAGAATTATTTTATATAAGGAACAAGGAAGTTACCTGTCAACACAGGACAGATTACAAAAGTTACCTAAAGAATAGTAAGAGGCATAAACATGATATGCTACAAGGAATTAGAATTTAAGATAATGATTAATATTTACGGAATAAAACAACACAGACTCAACGTAATTATTATTATTATTAATTTGAAGACAACACATTCCATGAGAAAGAAATTAAAAGAAGAGGGATTCAAATACACAAACACGGTGATTACGTCTGATCCAATAATGTTAGGAGTAGCCTTATTACTATTGCTTTCATTATTATTATTAATATTATTATTATTATTATTATTATTATTATTACTTGTCATTTCTTAAGGGTCACTATGGCCATCATCAAGTAGCACCAATTTAATTAAAACTACCTGTCAACTGAAGGAAGGAAACATTCTTTAGCACCGTTAACAATCAAGCATGGAGTGCATAGTGATACATTATCTAACATGCCGCTCACGAATGCCATTGTGAAGGAGACAGACAGTGCGAGCTGCGCAAGGTGGCAAGGCCGGGAGCACGATATGCACTGCAGCCAGCAATCAGTGCCATTTTTCTCCCTCAGCTAGCAATACGTCATACGCCTCTCGCAACTGTTTCAAGCACGTCAACATGTGACGTCACTTCAGCACTCAACCTCATGTAAGCGAGCACTTTTGTCGACCACGTGGACCTGTGCTATTGACAAACACAATTACAGGCATAATCATTTAATCTACTAACACAATAAAGGATCCTAGTACCTTAGTATCAAATTAACAACCCCAAATACCCAATTAACATAACCAGCATCCAAGCCTAACTAACCTAATCACCTACCCAAATGAACGCAAATTAACCATCCTGAACAACTAACAAATGCTAACAACCCCAAATCCCCGATTAACAACGCTAACTATCCCACCATCCAATTAAAATATCCAATACGACGTTAACCATCCTGCCATTCAACCAAATAACAAAAAATAACATACCCAAATATCCGAATAACGCAATTAACAACCTAGCCATCCGTCCAACTAGCCGACTAACAGTCCACAATGATATGCAGAAGTATAAGTACATAAGCCTCCAGTCCTGTAGCGGACAAGTACAATTTTATTTCCTATCCCCCTACACTACCCCATCCTTACAACCTATGAGTACCCACAACCTAGCTGCCAGTGTCGAGAGAAATAAGCTCCATAACACCAGAGAGAGACTAAGGGCAAAGGTCCCAAGTTCACAGAATTAACCAGCCATTAAGCTCAGGGAGACCAAAACACACATTAGGGTAAAACTAACCACCTTCAGGGCAGTAGCTAGCCAGTGAACGTGGGGACATCAGCCCTAATACCATCGGGAAATCAACCGAACCGTATTATGACGTCGTTCACCGACCAGCCGGCCAACGGTATATGATCCGCCCACCCACATTGTACGGAACGTAGCAAATAGACTGGTAGGTGAATCCAGCCTACGTTCGTCGCCAGTAATAGGCCATACAATATTTGGGAAATCGACCCAGTTTGTGTGATAACGATTAAGTTTGAGTGCATTGATCACGGGTGATGATAAGCCCACCTATGCTAAAATACCCCCAGAGGTAAGTACATTAGTATGGGTATAAGTATTAGAATGGGAACACAGCGCTCTTTCTCCAACAACTTTCGAGACGGAGAAAAAAAAGGAAGGAAGCTTGTAGTTTAACGTGACCGTTAATCATGAGATCATGAGCCACGGGACCTCCTTTTTACGTGGAATCCGAACCACAGGGCATGGCATTTCACTTCGAAAATCTCACATGCATTGACCGGGAATCGAACCCGGACCGCCTTGGTGAGAGGCATACAGCTAGACCGCTGAGCCACCACACCCCCTCGAGACGGAGAAAGGGCCAAAAATATATACCCACGTGCCGGACAGGGGTATACACTTATATTCACATACAAACACATACCCAAAAATCCGAACCTAGAAAATAACAAAGGCCTATAGATATTAAGCAATTTCGTAAGAGCTCACTCACATAAAACTCAAGAAACAAGACGTATGTATGCCATCGTTGCAAACAAATTTCACTGCGTTTATTTGAACCGGAATAGTAAATGTCGCTAAATGCGTAGCAAATATTGAATGAATTGTTCCCCAGGATAACGCCAAAGTGCGAAGATACGAATTACGTCCAGAAAGTAAGTTCCGTTTGGTAATAACATTAAATTGTGTACAGATACAACAACACTTAAACTACTTTTCCACATAGCTGCCGAAATGTTGCAGGCATTTGTCGTAGCGTGGCACGAGTTTTTGTATACCTTCTTCATAGACGTGTGCCGCCTGTGTCTTCAACTAGTTGTACGTTCCGCTGCAGCGCAGTTCCGCAAATGCGCGGTAGACGCTCTGTATCAAGGAGAAGAAACGTGCGCCATTTGGAGAGCGCTGTCAGCCACGTACGCGTTGTTGTGCATGTTTACTCGTACAATGTCGGTGTTGATTGAAAATCCCGTCGCTTGTGAGATCAGATCTGTGATTCGTTTTCTGAATGCTAGGAAAGTGAAACCAATTGAAATTTATCGGCAAATTTGCAAAGTGTATGGACAAAATGCGATGAGTGATTCAATGGTGAGAAGATGGGTCCGACAGTTCAATGAAGGACGTAGTGAAGTGCACGATGAAGAACGAAGGGGGCGTCCATCTTTGGTTACAGAAGAACTGGTTCACGCGATTGATGACAAGATCCGGAAAAACCGCAGGTTTACAATTAGTGCTCTCGCTATGGGAATTTCCCCAAATCTCACGATCGCTAATTCATGAAATTGTTACCGAAAAACTGAACTTTCATAAACTTTGCCGACGTTGGGTACCAAATATTCTTACGGAGCAACACAAAACAAAACGGATGGGTAGTGCACTTCAGTTTTTGACCCGTTACAATGAAGGCGGCGAAGAATATCTGACACAGATAGTCACAGGAGATGAAACTTGGGTTTCTTACGACACCCCTGAAAGTAAGCGGCAATCAATGGAATGGAGGCACACTTCATCCCCAGCAAAGGTTAAGCCGAAAAAAATCTTGACACCTCGGAAAATGATGTGCAGAGTGTTCTGGGACTGGAAAGGCATCTTACTCATTGATTTCTTACCACGTGGTCAAACAATCAACGCAGATGCTTACTGCGAGACACTTAGGAAATTGCGCCGCGCAATACAGAATAAGCGCCGAGGGTTGCTGTCAAAAGGTGTTGTTTTTCTTCACGACAACGCACGACCACACACTGCAAATGAGACGAAAAACCTCCTACAGGGATTTGGCTGGAACGTGTTTGACCACCCTCCGTACAGCCCTGACCTCGCTCCTAGCGACTTTCATCTGTTCACACATCACAAGTCTTTCCTTGGCGGTCAACACTTCAACAATGACGACGAGCTGAAAGAAGATGTTTCCAACTGGTTGAAGACACAGGCGGCAAACTTCTATGAAGAAGGTATCCAAAAACGTGTGCCACGCTATGACAAATGCCTGCAAACGTTCGGCAGTTATGTGGAAAAGTAGTTTAAGAGTTGTAGAATGTTCTGCAATAAATATTTTTTCTGTAACTGTAAACAATTTAATTTTATTACCAAACGGAACTTACGTTCTGGACGTGCCTCGTATTTTCCGCTATAATGCGAAGTTATATATATGGCACACCAACAAACATTAAAAAACATAGTATGCAACTCGTGCGACAAATTACATACCGCCGCTACCGAAAGCGATGATCCGATGCCAAGGAAAAAACGCGAATATTGATTTACAAAGAATTGCTTACACAAATCGTCAAGCGTGCACACATCTTCTCACGAAATTAAATCTTACGTAGTGTATAAGAAGAAGGATATTATAGAATGGGGAAATTATTATACATGAATAATGAATATGGGAAGGGACAACACGATAAACAAATTCTCTAAACGTATCACACAAAAAGCATGGCAAACTTGCCCGAAGAACATCGTGCTCAACACTCATACACAAGACATGCTATGTATTCACATTAGACACATTCGTCGTCAAGGTCGACCTTCACCAAAAAAATCGTACGGATAACGAAACTCAAAATCAGACGACCTTACAGATGCACCATTGACAGACAAATACCAGCAGCTGCAATATTGACTATAAATGGACACATGTTAATATACATTCACTTCCAGAAAGTAACAACACGAGTTCTACTACCAGGAAGAACGTGTCTATCTTCTAAGAAGCACCAGACAAAACCTGGAGTGCATTCACTTGGCGGACCACATTCTCTTTTCCTTCACAGAGTTCAACACTGAGGAGACATCATACATCAGAAATATCCAGTGGCTGTGGGAACACTGGATGTTCAAATAAACATAATAACGACATAAGACAAGCGCCAACAATGCGGCCACACTAATAACAGTGAGAGGTTTCATATTTTTGTAAATGGCATGCCTCAGTGTTATCCAAAGTTGTCTATCCACAGAAGACAATTTTACACACAAAATTAGACATAACACGCGATCGCATAGCTCCTAGACATAGTTGATAAGTTAGATATAGCACGGCCGTTTACATAATAAGCTAGTTATAGGAACATTAGCGCGCGCATAAGCTTAGAAATTAAAACGTCGACGTAGTTATAAGATTACTCATAAGCATAAAACACCGGTCCATATTTTCACACTACTATATTACCTGTCTGAACATGTACTTATACACAATTTCCAAATGCTCTAACACTGTCCACCTCATCCAATAAAGAGATTACAAATTTGCATACCATTTTCTTACCCATAGAGAGCATTTTTTCAAACCTGTATTATAGTATATTTCATTGTATTTTTATGGCTTGTTATTTTGCTATTGTATTCCCTTGTATCTTACAGTTTTACTTTTTTACCATTGTAATCTTTCCACAAATGTAATCCAGCCATTTATACCTTTGTTACACTGCATATTATTGTAACCTTGCGTATATCACTGTAACCCTTTGTACACCATGTAAAACAAATTGTAAACATTTTCATCTCATCATCATCCATGATGTATATGACAAAAATTGTTCCTTCCTCACAAACTTACCCTTAACCCAAAGTACACATAAAGCAATACATCTACATCGACTACACCAACACACGGGAGAAAAAGAGAATCCAGGAGAAGAAGAAGAAGAAGAAGAAGAAGAGGAGACACTACATTTTTACGCCACCCTATGACTTTTCCAATGACTGGGGACAGTCATTAAACCCAGAAGGGGTGTTGTTATACCCTGAGGTCCCTACAGGGTATACCGACTTAGGCCTACCCCCTATAAGGCCCCTACTCAACACTCTTCACCCCATTTTCACTACAAAGGAATCAACAGCTACAACCATCTACCTACTACAATTTCATGCAATCATAGCCCTCCACACATGCCACAATATTTAAGACGCTTCTTTACACAAGTGAACCAGGAATGTGACCAACTTTCCAGATCCACCTAACTAGCGCAGGAATGTGCTAATTTACTTACGCAGCAGGAACATTTCCAATAAATAGTAGCTACCCCAGAGTGCTTGTTCTCTCTTGATCACTCGACATTGTGCAACGTCGAAGATACGTCCGCCGACTAGCAGATTTCGTGAGTGTGTACTCTCTTTCTTTGGGTTATCCTGAACTTCCCTTTCTAAAACAAACCCTTGAATTATGTGTAATCATTTGCATCCATGATTGTACTTTAACTACACTAAATTCTAATAGCGTGCCTACATTCATTACCCTACAAGTAATAATTAAATTATTTCCATACTTTCAAGAATCACATTTTATTTCTAGCATCCTGCCTTAAACGCTGTCCTCACGCCAGCAAGTTTCAATTCGCTGCGCTGCCGAGAAGCAGCCATCGCTTCTACCTTTTACAAACAGACGTCATCACTTACGTTATTCAACACTGCTTACTTGCAAGTCTGCTCGTTATCTCTTTTCTTCAGTACTCTCTCCCTCTCTCTCGCTCTCCTACAGACACACTCGTCTTTTCTAAAGTAGCCACCCTACTGAGCTACTTAAACGCTCAACACATTGCTAAGGCCATCAAAAACCATAACAATATACTGTAAATTAAGAGTAGGGATAAAACCATATTCTCTATCCTATCTATAAACTACTAGAAATGATGTTCAATACAATCAAATTTCTCAAATCCTGCTTGCTGCAACATATTGTAATAAAAATGAGATAAATCGTAATTTCATGTAGATTCTGTTAAAATGACTCATATTGATTGGATAAATATCGTTTAAATCGGCAATCTGGTAGTAAACATAATTGCGAGACTGGGGGTTTGAACCCGAGACCTCATGATTGTCAGAACAAGACGCTATCATCGCGGCTATATTAACTACAGAAATATGGTGTACTAGACGGTTGCTTATTTTCACGTACCGGTAATATTATGGAAGTAATATTTTATGCTCCATTAATATTTTCATTTTTTGTCGATAATGTTCCTGCATGGAATTCAGTTTCAAATTAGTTTTGAATAGGCCTACTTGGCAGTAAAGTGATTGCGTACAGTGCTCCATGAAAGGCTAGCTCAGTTCCCGTACAAACGCATCGATATATATTATGTTGATAACTCCATTACCGCAATGTGAGTTAAGGGACACTAGGGCTGAGTTTTTAGGCAAAAATGGCAAAATAACTGTTTTTTGTTTTTTCCATATATATATCTTATGGACCCCTGTGGATCATTTCAGTAAAACAATTTTCATGCACCGCCATTTTTAAACGCTCAGCGACATTTTTAAATCTCCTCTGCCTAAAAAGAAGATGGATGGCAAATCATAGAAAGTAGGCTATACTTTTAAAATTAGAAATCCTAGAAAGTCGTAGGTTAACTCAAACGAAAGGTCTCCATGCTCTTTATCTCTACAACAAAACATTGTATTTTTTACATTTTTCCGACTAAAGTTTCATTGGGTGAGCCAAACTGGTTAAAATAATATGCGATTTTATAAAAATGCTTTTATCTCCAAACATCGTTTTTAGGTAATCAAAATGCTCCATGTGCATGAGGTATTCACCAATTTTACTAAAAAAATCACTGGATATTCAGAAACACATGTGTTGCAAGATAACATTGCAATATCTCCAGCCTTTTTGTAAATTACAGACCAAAAAATTAAAAAACTATGAAAAATTATCAAAATTCATAAGACATGATGGCACATAAAGAAAAAATTAATCTGACAGCATAAATGTGTCACTTTCCTGAAATGTCTCAATGTTATAATATTTAGAATAGTTTTTTATATATGTAATAAAAATATCAAGCGTTTTACACAACTGCTAATGCGCATGGAGCATTTTGATCACACGGTATATTTTAATAATATAATTAGTAAAAAATCAATTACATTTCATTCAATTGTTTTCAAATTTGGTATGTGACTTAGCGTTACTATTCTATGTATGCAGTTTAAATTTCAACTCATTCTGATAATAAATGTGGAAGTTGAAAAACTCAGCCCTAGTGTCCCTTAATATCTGAATAGCCATTGTGCAGAAACATAATACCGGTATTGCCGACTAGTTACAATGTTTCATATTAAAGTATATCATAATTTAATTACTGATATGAAGACTGAGACCATGCGGTTTGTATTTCAATCAGTTGACACCAGAGTTCGCATAAGCGTTTACCGTTCAGAATTGAATTTTGACTAATCACATAACCCGCACTGTAGGCGTTCGTTGATACTTCCGTCGAGTAGTAGCTCGCCGAGTAACTTTGCACTGAACACTGCCAGCTGGATGGCATCCCTCCTGGCTGCATTAAACTGCCTGCCCATTCAACACTTGCAGGTGTACAAGATACTATATATATTAATTCACGGCTAGGTTGCAGCACCATCCTACTGTGATCGTCGCGGCTTTTTACAGGCGAAGATACTTGAAACGAAGGATTGATAATTTTGGAGGCTTAATATCGAGATTAACGGTCGTGAAAACATCACACTAAGTTAGTCCTTTTGTTATTCTATCATCATAAAATATATAATATTAATTCAGACACATACTTACGGGCTAATTTTCAATATAAAAGAAAGCAAAAGTACATGGTGGTGGAGGTGATTGTTTTTAAGGGGCGAAATGTCTAGCTCATTTGCCGTAATTATAGAGATGATAATAAAATTACAACTACTTCCAACTGACTTAAATCTAACTTACATACTTGACGAGATGAAAAGAAAAGAAAAAGGACAATAAAAGACAGGGAAAAGAAATACCCCCCGGCCCCCGAAAAATGGGATGTTGACTTATTTAGGGGCTTTGCAACATCGTGGTCATGTAGCCCCGTGTACTTGGGTGTGCGTTGAATTTGTCTGACAACCCGTTTTATTGTGATGGCTGTATTATAAATTTTTACAGATTTTTTGGACAGATGGTTTACTTATTTATTTACTTATTTATTTATTTACTTACTTGCTTACTTATTTACTTACTTATTTACTTACTTAATTATTTACTTATTCATTTATTTATTTATTTATTTATTCATTGATTTATGTATTATGTATTTATAAATTTATTTATTCATTGATTGATTTATTTATTTATGTATGTGTGTATATATTTATTTATTTATTCATTCATTTATTTATTGACTTATTGATTTATTTACCGCCTTCTCTGGAAGTTGCATAAAATGAGATTCCCCAGTATTCTAACTTGCCCTGTTCTGATTCACAAAATGGCACTCAGCAGTACAGCATTATAAAATCATTCATAATACATTCCAAACACAACTTCGCCAATAACATCAATACAAACCTTATGTCTGCCACAGTGACTTGGTGCTGCTTCCTACCGCCTCTATTGGGAAGCGAGGTTGTACGGCACAAACCAATGCTCTAAACGTTGAATGGGCAGGCAGTTTAAAGCAGCCAGGAGGGATGCGATCCATCTGGCAGTGGCATTGAAAAACACGTTTCGACTGCCGAAGGGATTAAACTGTTGAGCAAAGTTACTCGAGGAGTGGATGCCCATCACTTTTATCCCGAGATTGAAAAGCAGACCCTCTATGGAGAACTGACACTCCGTAGGCGTGATGGCTGAAAAAATAGGTGATGACATAGATTACTAATTTAATTGGTCTTGTTGGACATCAGTGTTTACAAAACTTTTTCCCCAGTGTATAATTGCTCAACCACTTTTTTGGTTTTTGAATGCAGATTTTTGATTTGTTTCATTTTTTTCCTTAACATTGCTGTTATCAGTCGTATTAACTGGGTGCTTAACATAGGGTTAAAGGCATTTTTTAAAAAATGACGAGCCTTACAGTAGTTGCATACCATGTATAACATGTAACATGTTATCCTACATTCCACATAGGGCTGTGTCTTGTTAACAGTAAACTCTGTTGGTCATTAAAATAACTACTTGTTAAATAATTCCAGTGGCAAATCCTATTAGCAAATACCATATATTAAATATTTTCACACCATAGAACAACAACTTGAAAATCATTTATTGTAGGAATAGCTTTAATGGGGCCACCAAACCTTCAAGTAATGTCATATACATTTCCACATAGTGTTGTATTTTGGTCTATAGTGCCTCCAGTGCTTACATTAAATAAGAATACAGTAGACGTATAAAAATTTAATAAATCATAATTGTTTTCATAAAATATCATATAATAAATATTTGTACACCAAAGAATGACCATTTCAAGATGGTTTATTGAAGGAATATCTTTAATGGGACCTCCAAACCTTCAAGTAAACCATATGTGATATACAATCCACATAGCTACATAACCGACAGTACATCGTGGTACCAATCTCCACCACCGCGCGCGCTCATTGTTTGTGTTGCATTTATGTCTCATTACTAGAACTGTACGCACTGGTCAATAACCAGCATAGTGGCCAAAATGTTACCCTGGTATGTTACTCATGTTTGGTTAGTCAATTCTTATTGCAAGGCCAGTCAAGACCTAAAAAAATAGTCTTAACGTATATATCAATCATCAACACCATATCATTAAACAAATCAAACCATCTTAAGGTATTTATTAAATTTAATTGCATATTAACAAAAGTGTAGTTAGGCACATTTAACAAAAGCCGTCAGTGCGCACACATACAAAAAATACTATTTAACCCCTCAGGTAAGGGTAGTTATTATTTTTGGGTGGACATACATCGTCCATAGAATAGGGGAGTTCACCACGAGTCATACGACGGTCCGTATGTATAAATCGCATTATTGGTTAGCGAGATACTAAAAAGCGAATGGCCTAATAGTTCTTCTTTTGGTTCTTTAATTAATATTTAATAAAAACTCATCTCTAAATAATCATTTATAAAGCCCGCTCTCTTACAAAAGCCCTCCAAGTGCGCATGCATACAAAAAGTCACTACTTACCCCCCCCCCCCCTCTCGGGTAAGGGTAGTTTTTAGTTTGGGGTGGACATACCTCGTCCATAGGAAAGGGGGTTTCACCACGAGTCCTACGACACCCCATATGTTTAAATCACACTATTGGTTAGCGAGATACTAAAAATCGGATGATATATTACTTTTTGGGTTCTTTAATTATATATTTTTTTAAATAACTCATCTATAAATAATCATTTATATAGCCCGCTCTCTTACAAAAGCCCCCCAAGTGCACATGCATACAAAAAAACACCACTTCACCCCCCAGGTAAGAGTAGTTTTCATTTTCGAGTGGAAATAAGTCGTCCATAGGAAAGTGGGGGGGGGGGGGTTCACCTCGAGTCTACGACACCTCATATGCCCAAATCCGAGCATGGGTTCAGGAAATATTTTCCGTTTCCCAAATATTAGAAAATATTTTCCATTTCCCAAATATTAGACAAAAGATCAGGTTACTTGTCTCTGTTTGATAACAGCACATGTCTGCGAGCTAGAGCCTCTTATCTCTTTTGCTGCGGCCAGACGGCAGCTTCATGCCCACGCAATGTTAAGAACAGTAGCCTGTTGTGCATTCTAGGAATACACGGTAAGATAGAGTATTCTTTTTAATGCTCTTTTCTCGTTCTCTCCTTCCTTTTTTTTCTCAAACACCAACACTGATCTCCTATGTTCTCTTTGCTGTTTAGGGTTCTCATATCATTGTGAGTCTGTTCTAGATATATATCTTCCATGACCCACCTAGCGTCATCTAGCAGCGAATCTTTGAAGTTCCTCAATTCTTTCCGGTGCAAGAGGACTTCCTTTTCAATCTGGCCACCAGATCTCGTTGCCATCGCCAGCTAACATCTCCGTGATCAAGAGAACTTCGTCTACTTTTTCACCCACCAGGCTGTGCTAGCGTCGCCTAATAACAACCCTTTGAAGACCATTTCCTCAAGAGTATTTAACTTTTGTATGTTGGTGATGCTTATATGTCTTCCTTTTGTCTCCTACCCCCACTCTTTTCCCCTTTCTTGGTCCCCCTGTGCTTCGCTGAGTGGGTCTCACTTGTACGTCGACCGTCGACTCAGTCAAGGCTCAACTAGAGCCAGCCTCCTGAACTCAAGAGGCATTTTCTTCATTCCACGCCATGTTGGAACTCTAATGTAAACCTTCAAAGGGAACTTCACCATCGCTATGCAGCAAAGATAAGTACAGACTTCAGGTTTTAACCTCATTCTCGTCGTTTTAATATCTTCATGCTTTTAAGGATAATTTTATAGGCAGTGTGAGATTACTATAATTTGGGGCAATAATCATCCTTCGCGGGATTTACCATGTTGGGCTTTTGTCTGTCTAAGCCAACCTTAATAGAAAGTAGCTTTCTTAAGCTAATTAAATGAGAAATCTTCTCACCACGTGGGATATTATCGAATACCCGCTGTCTATAAAATATCAAGCTCGTTCCACCGCTGGGTTAACTTTGGCCCTATTCTTCTATTAGGATCGTTCTGGAACCTTCCAGATTCTGTACTCTATCTACAAGTCGTGCCATCATGTATTTTTCACTCACTTGTGGGAATACTATTTAAAAATGAGGAATCTTCCTTCTGAATTAATGCTCAATAGCTAATTTTCTTCCACCGTTGGAATGTTCTATGGCGCATTTAATTGTAATCCACAACTTTCTCAAGCAATAGACTTTCGCCTACCTAGTGCAACTAATTATTTTTCATCATTGCAATAACTTTCTTTGCCATAAACTTTAGTGTTACTACAGTGAACTTTTCATCCATTCAACAAACTATAGTGATAAACAGTGTTCTTTCAACATTTCTACCGCGTCGCGATCGTCCGATTACCATAAATAAGGCCATGAACATTTATCCTCAATCCCAATTGATCTTTCCTAAACCTTTTACTAACAAACCATAATAATAAAGTTGTTACTTTAAGTCTTTTTTCAATGAGGTGTCACCCTATAGAAGTGCCCTCCCCTTTTTCTTATATAACATTGATTAACTTCTGCATAAATACGTGTCGAGTACACGTTTCAAACTTACATTGTTTCTCCCTTCTAATTAGGGAATACATTTCTTTCAACTCATGAGTGAGTTATTTCTTGGTCTCACGAAAGGGAAACTTGCCCCATTTGTCTCGTGATTACTACTTAAACATAGAAAGTCTAGAACCTTCTTTTTGACTTTCTCTTCAGGTTTCACAGTAAGTGACCTGTCCTATTTTGTATAACTATTATAAATGTAATTCAGCGTAAATATAAGAAGTTATAGGAACTTCTCTTTCATTCTACCTGCTTTATTTTTTGTTATTTTCGAAGTTGTAACTTTTTCTAAAATAGGTACTTGGAAATTTCTTAAAGTACACTCCTTGTACTCGATTTAATGTCTAACTTTAATCACTTTATTTGTCTTTTTTTAAATCTTACAAAGATTTTAGTACATATAAAGGTTTGAAATCTAAAGAATTGTTAATTGCCCTGAGCAAACTTTAAATGTTAGGAGGTCTGCGACCCCAAATTGTTAACAATAATTGAAACTATATGCTTGTTAAATTTATTAGGCTCTTTTTCATTGTTAAATAAATTCAAACTTTCTTTTTTGACTCATCATTTCTCTAATACTACAGTTAGGCAAGATCCTGGCTTTCCTAACTCTTCCTAGGTTCATGCCCTACTTAATGCAAACAAATCTATTATAGGGTTTTCACCACTTGTTGCATTTGAACAAGAACTCTTAGGCATAACTGATGTCAAACTCTCCTCCTATTTCTCCATCCTTTTTTCTTTGGTCCGAAACCCATCTCCTTCTCTTTATCATCTTCCCTTGGTGGTTAGGTTATTCCTCAGCCAATAATCTACCCAAAATTTGGTCCCGGAAACCCGGGAGAGTCCATTTGTCATTTTTATTATTTTTCAAGGGTCATTTGACAATACTTTGCAAATTATTAATATTTGCTTTGAATTTTTCAGCTATAACTACATCGTGCAAAGCCTGTGAAGTGGAAAAAGGCCGCTCCTGTCTCCTTTGGGGTGTCCCTTTCTTTCAACTTATTTGCTGCTGCCAGCCTGACAGCATTTCCAAGGTTCCACAGTTTCGTAAGTTGTACTTTAATCTACTTACCTTGTCATGGCTCCTACTAAAAAGGATGAAACTATCATTGCCAGACGTTCTTCCTACAAAGGGCAACTCACCAGATTTAGAAATTTCATTAACAAAATAAATCCTGCCGAGTGTGATCTAGACATCTTGACACAACTTCTTAAGTTGTACGAACGGTCCTATGATTATTACGATCAAATTCAAACCGAGATTGAATCCGCTTGCCCAGAACTTCAATCGGATCGGGACGAGGTTGAACCCTTGTATTTTGAAGGGATTGCCAAGGCCCACCAACTGATCCGCAGTATCTCAGAACCGGACACTAGGGTCATCAATCCGGCCCAGTTCGCACCCGCTTCAGTTCACAAGGATAAACCGAAACCGTTACTTCCAAAGATAAGCCTACCTCACTTCTCAGGCCAGGAAGGTGAATGGTATTCCTTTTATGAACTTTACTGCTCCCTCATTCATGAAAATAATGACATTCTCGACATTCATAAATTCTACTTCTTGCGTACGTCCTTGGAAGGCGAGGCCTTGGCCTTGGTTGAGTCACTGCCTTTAAGCGCAGATAACTACCACATCGCCTTTAATCTCCTTAAAGAGAGATATGGTAATTTACGTTTGTGTGTCGCTCGTCACATCCGCTGTCTGTTCAACCTGCCAGCCGTCAAACCTAATGACGTCACCTCATTAAGAGACCTGTTAGACTCCATGCAATTAAATGTTAGAGCATTATATCAACTTAAGCAGCCAGTCCAAACTTGGGACACCATCCTTATTCATCTAGCTACATCCAGATTCGATTTTTCGACATTAAAGGCTTGGGAAATCGAACTCACTCGCAAGGAGGAATACTCGTTCGAACACCTCATCTCGTTTCTCAACAGCCGGTGCCAAGTCCTTACAGCACTCTCATTTCAGTGCGAAAATGTCGAAACGAGTCATCAGTGTCACACTCTTGAGAAAAAACTTGTCTCTTCAAATGGTCATCAGCCCCCATCTGTCAAGAACAAGCAAACCCGTTCTGCTTCTTTCAACCATCCAAGAGAACATATCAGGCCGCTCAACAAATCTTTAAAATGCACGCTCTGTAAAAAGTTTCACACTTTGTACTCGTGCAAATCCTTTAAAGAATTGTCTGTTGAAGACCGAAGGAAATTTGTCTTCAATAGTAAACATTGCTTCAACTGCTTGTCACCTAAGCATTATTCTTCTAACTGTACGTCATCCAACCTCTGTTTTCATTGCAAAAGACCGCATCATTCTTTATTGCACGTTCATGATAAATCGAGGTCACTAGCACCCGCTTCTTTAAACTCCATGCAGAGCAGCTCCGAACAAACTAATGCTTCTTCCTGCATTTCTAACGCCGAAACTTCTCACAGTGCGCAAGCCCTTTTGTCCACTGTACAATTCGAAATCCAAGATAAATTTGGAAATTGGTTTCGAACCCGCGGTCTTCTCGATTCCGCTTCGACTCACAACTTTGTTTCACAATCGTTAATTAAAAAACTAGGTCTTTCTTCGTCGCCTACTTCCATCAATGTATCCGGCATTGACAATTTGAAAACTCAAGCCTTGCAGGCTTCAAAATTGAAAATCAGAGACGTTTGTCAAAGAAACACCAATCTTAACTTAAACTGTCTCATTCTTACTAGTATTGGCAAGGACACTCCTAGCAGCTCTATTAACACTTCCGGTTTAAAGATTCCTTCGCACTTAAGGTTAGCTGATCCTCAGTTTAATGCTCAAGGTCCCATTGATATACTTTTCAGTGCCAATATTTTCTGGAATTGCCTTCGTAAACAGGTTCGCAAGTTATCTTCAAACGTGGTCGCCAGAGACACCGATTTTGGTTGGGTCATTACTGGTGAAATCCAACATCCCAGTCTTCAAACCAAATCGCAATGTCATGTTGTTACTGCTGATATAAATCCCTTTTCTGAAAAAGAGAACGCTTATGTTTCTGATCTCGATACATTTGAAAAACACTTGCCGAAACGATGTCTTATTGTAAACAACTACGCCACCTTTATAAGTTGTTTAAATGATTTTGTCTTATTCCAGCATAAAATGGCAATTCAAGTTCGCCTCGCCTTGTGTCACTTAGTTTACTTTCTCATGTCATTTTTATAGCAGGTAATTGCTTAAACTTTCTATCGAAAACTATCTTCCCCTTGTGTACAACAATGGCTATCAGTCACCATCATTTTGCTGTAAGCTATGTTTCACTTCTTTCGCTATTTAGTAGGATGGCCACGGCCGGCTCCTTCCCCCTTCCTCACAATTGGAAGCCGCTTTTGAAACCGCTTGAAAATCTGTATTCTCTAGCATCTAGAATAACTATTATTACGCATAAACTCCTTCTCAATGTCCCAGCTTCTCTTCTTTGTTCGGAAGAATTAAGCTTTTTCCTGTTGAAAATTGTCGGATTCCGTGATCCTCAAAATTATGAGAAATTGATTTCCTACTTTATTTCATATGTCTCTAAATTGGTTTTTCACGTCCAAGCCACGAATGACTGCATGTCGTGTCACTTGCTCCGCTTCAAGTCTCAGCTGATTTCACTTGTTTTGTGTGTCTATTTCGAACTGCTTGTTTTTCTATCTGGTTTGTATACAAGCTCGGGTAAGGCCAAGCTGCTGTTTATTTCCTTTATGCTTGCCAAAGGTCAGAGCAAGTTTCCCTTATCTCAACTCTGGCTGACTGCCAACCATTGTGTTGCGAGTTGCTTCCGTAAGTTCAGAAGCTGCTCACCTCATTACCAAAATAAACTTGTTCCGGTCAAGGACTCTTTCAGCTATTTATATTCCTCATCTCGCTGTACTATGTGGGTCAAGGCCGTGTTTGCCTGTCTCTCCCACTTGCTTACGCTCGTATCCTACAGCTGCTTCGATTCCTGTTTCATAACATCGTTGCATATTTTTACGCGCTCATGTATTGCACCTTGCTTACATATTTTGCACCTTTATTGTTCATTGATGAACAAACTTGTTTTTTCTCGTCGTTACATTCGATGTATTTTTGTATTTATGCTTGTCACGTCACGTTTCTCGCTGACTTAAGTACTTTTCTGATTAACCCCTTTGATGCTTATTATAACTTGAGGTCATTGTTTATGGCTAGTAGATTGTTGTTACCTATGGTGTTCTTGCCTCCTACTCGCATAGTTCTTTTGTTTATTTGGTATATTCTTATCCTTAATCGATGTACTTGTTTCTATACGCTTTGTTTAAACTTGTTAATTCTCCTTTCGCATCTTATCGCAATCTTTACTAGAGCTATATTTCCCGCAGCTTCTAGCTACTTTGTGATTGAAGGTGTTGTTAATTCTCGCCCTTTGACTCCGCTTTCCAATGACCCTGATGACCTGCTTCCACTCACACCTGGTCACTTCCTTATAGGCACTTCTCTTTCTGCCCCTCCTCCCCTTTCCAGCTCTTTCAGGGATTCTAATCTACCTATTGTTTGGTGTAAACTTGAAGCCCTTCGCAATTCTTTCTGGAAAAGGTGGAACTTGGAATATTTAACTTCCTTGCAACGGAGACAGAAGTGGTTTCTTTCCAGTCCCGACATTAAAGTGGGGGACTTGGTCTTGGTTAGGGATGTCTCTCCTCCCCTGGTATGGATTTCTGGTAGAGTGACCGAGTGTTATCCTGGAAGGGATGGGAGAGTCAGGGTGGCCAAAATCTTGACCATTAATGGTCATATCACAAGACCACTGTCTTCAATTGCTTCATTACCTTTAAATGTTTAATTGTTTTTCCTGCTCTCTGTTGGTTCTTCCCCTCCCAGCTTGGTGTATTCTTGGAATACACGGTAAGATAGAGTATTCCTTTTAATGCTCTTTTCTCGTTCTCTCCTTCCTTTTTTTTCTCAAACACCAACAGTGATCTCCTATGTTCTCTTTGCTGTTTACGGTTCTCATAACATTGTGAGTCTGTTCTAGATATATATCTTCCATGACCCACCTAACGTCATCTAGCAGCGAATCTTTGAAGTTCCTCAATTCTTTCCGGTGCAAGAGGACTTCCTTTTCAACCTGGCCACCAGATCTCGTTGCCATCGCCAGCTATCATCTCCGTGATCAAGAGAACTTCGTCTACTTTTTCACCCACCAGGCTGTGCTAGCGTCGCCTAATATCAACTCTTTGAAGACCATTTCCTCAAGAGTATTTAACTTTTGTATGTTGGTGATGCTTATATGTCTTCCTTTTGTCTCCTACCCCCACTCTTTTCCCCTTTCTTGGTCCCCCTGTGCTTCGCTGAGTGGGTCTCACTTGTACGTCGACCGTCGACTCAGTCAAGGCTCAACTAGAGCCAGCCTCCTGAATTCAAGAGGCATTTTCTTCATTCCACGCCATGTTGGAACTCTACTATAAACCTTCAAAGGGAACTTCACCATCGCTATGCAGCAAAGATAAGTACAGACTTCAGGTTTTAACCTCATTCTCATCGTTTTAATATCTTCATGCTTTTAAGGATAATTTTATAGGCAGTGTGAGATTACTATAATTTGGGGCAATAATCATCCTTCGCGGGATTTACCATGTTGGGCTTTTGTCTGTCTAAGCCAACCTTAATAGAAAGTAGCTTTCTTAAGCTAATTAAATGAGAAATCTTCTCACCACGTGGGATATTATCGAATACCCGCTGTCTATAAAATATCAAGCTCGTTCCACCGCTGGGTTAACTTTGGCCCTATTCTTCTATTAGGATCGTTCTGGAACCTTCCAGATTCTGTGCTCTATCTACAAGTCGTGCCATCATGTATTTTTCACTCACTTGTGGGAATACTATTTAAAAATGAGGAATCTTCCTTCTGAATTAATGCTCAATAGCTAATTTTCTTCCACCGTTGGAATGTTCTATGGCGCATTTAATTGTAATCCACAACTTTCTCAAGCAATAGACTTTCGCCTACCTAGTGCAACTAATTATTTTTCATCATTGCAATAACTTTCTTTGCCATAAACTTTTGTGTTACTACAGTGAACTTTTCATCCATTCAACAAACTATAGTGATAAACAGTGTTCTTTCAACATTTCTACCGCGTCGCGATCGTCCGATTACCATAAATAAGGCCATGAACATTTATCCTCAATCCCAATTGATCTTTCCTAAACCTTTTACTAACAAACCATAATAATAAAGTTGTTACATTAAGTCTTTTTTCAATGAGGTGTCACCCTATAGAAGTGCCCTCCCCTTTTTCTTATATAACATTGATTAACTTCTGCATAAATACGTGTCGAGTACACGTTTCAAACTTACATTGTTTCTCCCTTCTAATTAGGGAATACATTTCTTTCAACTCATGAGTGAGTTATTTCTTGGTCTCACGAAAGGGAAACTTGCCCCATTTGTCTCGTGATTACTACTTAAACATATAAAGTCTAGAACCTTCCTTTTGACTTTCTTTTCAGGTTTCACAGTAAGTGACCTGTCCTATTTTGTATAACTATTGTAAATGTAATTCAGCGTAAATATAAGAAGTTATAGGAACTTCTCTTTCATTCTACCTGCTTTCTTTTTTGTTATTTTCGAAGTTGTAACTTTTTCTAAAATAGGTACTTGGAAATTTCTTAAAGTACACACGTTGTACTCGATTTAATGTATAACTTTATTCACTTCATTTGTCTTTTTTAAATCTTACAAAGATTTTAGTACATATAAAGGTTTGAAATCTAAAGAATTGTTAATTGCCTGGAGCAAACTTTAAATGTTAGGAGGTCTGCAACCCCAAATTGTTAACAAAAATTGAAACTATATGCTTGTTAAATTTATTAGGCTCTTTTTCATTGTTAAATAAATTCAAACTTTCTTTTTTGACTCATCATTTCTCTAATACTACAGTTAGGCAAGATCCTGGCTTTCCTAACTCTTCCTAGGTTCATGCCCTACTTAATGCAAACAAATCTATTTATAGGGTTTTCACCACTTGTTGCATTTGAACAAGAACTCTTAGGCATAACTGATGTCAAACTCTCCTCCTATTTCTCCATCCTTTTTTCTTTGGTCCGAAACCCATCTCCTTCTCTTTATCATCTTCCCTTGGTGGTTAGGTTATTCCTAAGCCAATAATCTACCCAGCCTGCAAGCAGCGGACGGTCTGAAGCTTCCAATTCTCTTTTCTCTAAGTGTGTGTGAGGAGCAAATCCAAGCAATGTCAAATGATGATGTTTTAGCAACATGACAGTGCATGGCAGGCAAGACAAATCATTCACCAAACACAACGTCACTTCAATCCTGGTTCTCACTTTTCCCCCCGTTTACCCAAATATCTTGAAAAATAACGGAAACGCCTTCTTTAGACCAAAAACCATGGTTCCACCTTTTCAACACCTACATCCCAGCAAGGAGGACGATGAGACAAAACATCACAATGGCCATCATACCCATAACTCGTCCCCTTTCCAAATATCTGGAAAAAGCCAAAAACATAGGTTAAACCCAAAAACATGCACAGGTTTTCACCTAGAGAGTTGAAATTTATGGTGCGGATAGAGCGGGTAAATACCAACCATTCATGTCAAACAAACGTTTTTGTCAATTTCACCGTTTCCAAAATAGGGCCCCAATTTCAAAATTCATTTCTCTTTTGACCTGCGGACCTGAAACTTGGTTTCTGCCTACAAGGGCTAAGGACCTTTCATTTATGTCAAACAAACTTTTTTGTCAACTTCACCGTTCCCAAAATACACACAATTTCAAAAACGAAAAATTTCATTTCTTTTAATTCGAGCACTCATTCATAGCAAAGTGGACGTCACCCCAACGCCAACAACACTGTCCTCATTCGTTAAAATCGCATCATGCCTTCCCGAGATATCGACAAAGTTCACCAGAAAGTAGGCTATCATTTTGTTTTGCCCTAGAGACTTGAAACTTGCTTTCTGCCTTAAAGGGCCTAGGGACCTTTCATTTACGTCAAACAAACTTTTTCCTCATCTTCACCGTTTCCAAAATACTGCCCATATCAAAAACAACAATTTTCTATTAAAAAAAACATACCAACACGCATTCATAGCAAAGAGGACGTCACCCCAACGCCAACAACACCTCATTCGTTAAAATCCGATCATGCGTTCGGGAGATATCGGCAAAGTTCGTAGGAAAGTAGGCTGGGAAGCAGAACTCTCACTACCACACTACCACAGTGTGAAATTATTATACATGAATAATGAATATGGGAAGGGACAACACGATAAACAAATTCTCTAAACGTATCACACAAAAAGCATGGCAAACTTGCCCGAAGAACATCGTGCTCAACACTCATACACAAGACATGCTATGTATTCACATTAGACACATTCGTCGTCAAGGTCGACCTTCACCAAAAAAATCGTACGGATAACGAAACTCAAAATCAGACGACCTTACAGATGCACCATTGACAGACAAATACCAGCAGCTGCAATATTGACTATAAATGGACACATGTTAATATACATTCACTTCCAGAAAGTAACAACACGAGTTCTACTACCAGGAAGAACGTGTCTGTCTTCTAAGAAGCACCAGACAAAACCTGGAGTGCATTCACTTGGCGGACCACATTCTCTTTTCCTTCACAGAGTTCAACACTGAGGAGACATCATACATCAGAAATATCCAGTGGCTGTGGGAACACTGGATGTTCAAATAAACATAATAACGACATAAGACAAGCGCCAACAATGCGGCCACACTAATAACAGTGAGAGGTTTCATATTTTTGTAAATGGCATGCCTCAGTGTTATCCAAAGTTGTCTATCCACAGAAGACAATTTTACACACAAAATTAGACATAACACGCGATCGCATAGCTCCTAGACATAGTTGATAAGTTAGATATAGCACGGCCGTTTACATAATAAGCTAGTTATAGGAACATTAGCGCGCGCATAAGCTTAGAAATTAAAACGTCGACGTAGTTATAAGATTACTCATAAGCATAAAACACCGGTCCATATTTTCACACTACTATATTACCTGTCTGAACATGTACTTATACACAATTTCCAAATGCTCTAACACTGTCCACCTCATCCAATAAAGAGATTACAAATTTGCATACCATTTTCTTACCCATAGAGAGCATTTTTTCAAACCTGTATTATAGTATATTTCATTGTATTTTTATGGCTTGTTATTTTGCTATTGTATTCCCTTGTATCTTACAGTTTTACTTTTTTACCATTGTAATCTTTCCACAAATGTAATCCAGCCATTTATACCTTTGTTACACTGCATATTATTGTAACCTTGCGTATATCACTGTAACCCTTTGTACACCATGTAAAACAAATTGTAAACATTTTCATCTCATCATCATCCATGATGTATATGACAAAAATTGTTCCTTCCTCACAAACTTACCCTTAACCCAAAGTACACATAAAGCAATACATCTACATCGACTACACCAACACACGGGAGAAAAAGAGAATCCAGGAGAAGAAGAAGAAGAAGAAGAAGAAGAAGAGGAGACACTACATTTTTACGCCACCCTATGACTTTTCCAATGACTGGGGACAGTCATTAAACCCAGAAGGGGTGTTGTTATACCCTGAGGTCCCTACAGGGTATACCGACTTAGGCCTACCCCCTATAAGGCCCCTACTCAACACTCTTCACCCCATTTTCACTACAAAGGAATCAACAGCTACAACCATCTACCTACTACAATTTCATGCAATCATAGCCCTCCACACATGCCACAATATTTAAGACGCTTCTTTACACAAGTGAACCAGGAATGTGACCAACTTTCCAGATCCACCTAACTAGCGCAGGAATGTGCTAATTTACTTACGCAGCAGGAACATTTCCAATAAATAGTAGCTACCCCAGAGTGCTTGTTCTCTCTTGATCACTCGACATTGTGCAACGTCGAAGATACGTCCGCCGACTAGCAGATTTCGTGAGTGTGTACTCTCTTTCTTTGGGTTATCCTGAACTTCCCTTTCTAAAACAAACCCTTGAATTATGTGTAATCATTTGCATCCATGATTGTACTTTAACTACACTAAATTCTAATAGCGTGCCTACATTCATTACCCTACAAGTAATAATTAAATTATTTCCATACTTTCAAGAATCACATTTTATTTCTAGCATCCTGCCTTAAACGCTGTCCTCACGCCAGCAAGTTTCAATTCGCTGCGCTGCCGAGAAGCAGCCATCGCTTCTACCTTTTACAAACAGACGTCATCACTTACGTTATTCAACACTGCTTACTTGCAAGTCTGCTCGTTATCTCTTTTCTTCAGTACTCTCTCCCTCTCTCTCGCTCTCCTACAGACACACTCGTCTTTTCTAAAGTAGCCACCCTACTGAGCTACTTAAACGCTCAACACATTGCTAAGGCCATCAAAAACCATAACAATATACTGTAAATTAAGAGTAGGGATAAAACCATATTCTCTATCCTATCTATAAACTACTAGAAATGATGTTCAATACAATCAAATTTCTCAAATCCTGCTTGCTGCAACATATTGTAATAAAAATGAGATAAATCGTAATTTCATGTAGATTCTGTTAAAATGACTCATATTGATTGGATAAATATCGTTTAAATCGGCAATCTGGTAGTAAACATAATTGCGAGACTGGGGGTTTGAACCCGAGACCTCATGATTGTCAGAACAAGACGCTATCATCGCGGCTATATTAACTACAGAAATATGGTGTACTAGACGGTTGCTTATTTTCACGTACCGGTAATATTATGGAAGTAATATTTTATGCTCCATTAATATTTTCATTTTTTGTCGATAATGTTCCTGCATGGAATTCAGTTTCAAATTAGTTTTGAATAGGCCTACTTGGCAGTAAAGTGATTGCGTACAGTGCTCCATGAAAGGCTAGCTCAGTTCCCGTACAAACGCATCGATATATATTATGTTGATAACTCCATTACCGCAATGTGAGTTAATATCTGAATAGCCATTGTGCAGAAACATAATACCGGTATTGCCGACTAGTTACAATGTTTCATATTAAAGTATATCATAATTTAATTACTGATATGAAGACTGAGACCATGCGGTTTGTATTTCAATCAGTTGACACCAGAGTTCGCATAAGCGTTTACCGTTCAGAATTGAATTTTGACTAATCACATAACCCGCACTGTAGGCGTTCGTTGATACTTCCGTCGAGTAGTAGCTCGCCGAGTAACTTTGCACTGAACACTGCCAGCTGGATGGCATCCCTCCTGGCTGCATTAAACTGCCTGCCCATTCAACACTTGCAGGTGTACAAGATACTATATATATTAATTCACGGCTAGGTTGCAGCACCATCCTACTGTGATCGTCGCGGCTTTTTACAGGCGAAGATACTTGAAACGAAGGATTGATAATTTTGGAGGCTTAATATCGAGATTAACGGTCGTGAAAACATCACACTAAGTTAGTCCTTTTGTTATTCTATCATCATAAAATATATAATATTAATTCAGACACATACTTACGGGCTAATTTTCAATATAAAAGAAAGCAAAAGTACATGGTGGTGGAGGTGATTGTTTTTAAGGGGCGAAATGTCTAGCTCATTTGCCGTAATTATAGAGATGATAATAAAATTACAACTACTTCCAACTGACTTAAATCTAACTTACATACTTGACGAGATGAAAAGAAAAGAAAAAGGACAATAAAAGACAGGGAAAAGAAATACCCCCCGGCCCCCGAAAAATGGGATGTTGACTTATTTAGGGGCTTTGCAACATCGTGGTCATGTAGCCCCGTGTACTTGGGTGTGCGTTGAATTTGTCTGACAACCCGTTTTATTGTGATGGCTGTATTATAAATTTTTACAGATTTTTTGGACAGATGGTTTACTTATTTATTTACTTATTTATTTATTTACTTACTTGCTTACTTATTTACTTACTTATTTACTTACTTAATTATTTACTTATTCATTTATTTATTTATTTATTTATTCATTGATTTATGTATTATGTATTTATAAATTTATTTATTCATTGATTGATTTATTTATTTATGTATGTGTGTATATATTTATTTATTTATTCATTCATTTATTTATTGACTTATTGATTTATTTACCGCCTTCTCTGGAAGTTGCATAAAATGAGATTCCCCAGTATTCTAACTTGCCCTGTTCTGATTCACAAAATGGCACTCAGCAGTACAGCATTATAAAATCATTCATAATACATTCCAAACACAACTTCGCCAATAACATCAATACAAACCTTATGTCTGCCACAGTGACTTGGTGCTGCTTCCTACCGCCTCTATTGGGAAGCGAGGTTGTACGGCACAAACCAATGCTCTAAACGTTGAATGGGCAGGCAGTTTAAAGCAGCCAGGAGGGATGCGATCCATCTGGCAGTGGCATTGAAAAACACGTTTCGACTGCCGAAGGGATTAAACTGTTGAGCAAAGTTACTCGAGGAGTGGATGCCCATCACTTTTATCCCGAGATTGAAAAGCAGACCCTCTATGGAGAACTGACACTCCGTAGGCGTGATGGCTGAAAAAATAGGTGATGACATAGATTACTAATTTAATTGGTCTTGTTGGACATCAGTGTTTACAAAACTTTTTCCCCAGTGTATAATTGCTCAACCACTTTTTTGGTTTTTGAATGCAGATTTTTGATTTGTTTCATTTTTTTCCTTAACATTGCTGTTATCAGTCGTATTAACTGGGTGCTTAACATAGGGTTAAAGGCATTTTTAAAAAAATGACGAGCCTTACAGTAGTTGCATACCATGTATAACATGTAACATGTTATCCTACATTCCACATAGGGCTGTGTCTTGTTAACAGTAAACTCTGTTGGTCATTAAAATAACTACTTGTTAAATAATTCCAGTGGCAAATCCTATTAGCAAATACCATATATTAAATATTTTCACACCATAGAACAACAACTTGAAAATCATTTATTGTAGGAATAGCTTTAATGGGGCCACCAAACCTTCAAGTAATGTCATATACATTTCCACATAGTGTTGTATTTTGGTCTATAGTGCCTCCAGTGCTTACATTAAATAAGAATACAGTAGACGTATAAAAATTTAATAAATCATAATTGTTTTCATAAAATATCATATAATAAATATTTGTACACCAAAGAATGACCATTTCAAGATGGTTTATTGAAGGAATATCTTTAATGGGACCTCCAAACCTTCAAGTAAACCATATGTGATATACAATCCACATAGCTACATAACCGACAGTACATCGTGGTACCAATCTCCACCACCGCGCGCGCTCATTGTTTGTGTTGCATTTATGTCTCATTACTAGAACTGTACGCACTGGTCAATAACCAGCATAGTGGCCAAAATGTTACCCTGGTATGTTACTCATGTTTGGTTAGTCAATTCTTATTGCAAGGCCAGTCAAGACCTAAAAAAATAGTCTTAACGTATATATCAATCATCAACACCATATCATTAAAC
This sequence comes from Meconema thalassinum, assembly GCA_946902985.2. Classification (NCBI taxonomy): domain Eukaryota; kingdom Metazoa; phylum Arthropoda; class Insecta; order Orthoptera; family Tettigoniidae; genus Meconema; species Meconema thalassinum. Next base: position 205,428,443 of record OX336389.2, on the reverse strand, counting down.
AAATCAAACCATCTTAAGGTATTTATTAAATTTAATTGCATATTAACAAAAGTGTAGTTAGGCACATTTAACAAAAGCCGTCAGTGCGCACACATACAAAAAATACTATTTAACCCCTCAGGTAAGGGTAGTTATTATTTTTGGGTGGACATACATCGTCCATAGAATAGGGGAGTTCACCACGAGTCATACGACGGTCCGTATGTATAAATCGCATTATTGGTTAGCGAGATACTAAAAAGCGAATGGCCTAATAGTTCTTCTTTTGGTTCTTTAATTAATATTTAATAAAAACTCATCTCTAAATAATCATTTATAAAGCCCGCTCTCTTACAAAAGCCCTCCAAGTGCGCATGCATACAAAAAGTCACTACTTACCCCCCCCCCCCCTCTCGGGTAAGGGTAGTTTTTAGTTTGGGGTGGACATACCTCGTCCATAGGAAAGGGGGTTTCACCACGAGTCCTACGACACCCCATATGTTTAAATCACACTATTGGTTAGCGAGATACTAAAAATCGGATGATATATTACTTTTTGGGTTCTTTAATTATATATTTTTTTAAATAACTCATCTATAAATAATCATTTATATAGCCCGCTCTCTTACAAAAGCCCCCCAAGTGCACATGCATACAAAAAAACACCACTTCACCCCCAGGTAAGAGTAGTTTTCATTTTCGAGTGGAAATAAGTCGTCCATAGGAAAGTGGGGGGGGGGGTTCACCTCGAGTCTACGACACCTCATATGCCCAAATCCGAGCATGGGTTCAGGAAATATTTTCCGTTTCCCAAATATTAGAAAATATTTTCCATTTCCCAAATATTAGACAAAAGATCAGGTTACTTGTCTCTGTTTGATAACAGCACATGTCTGCGAGCTAGAGCCTCTTATCTCTTTTGCTGCGGCCAGACGGCAGCTTCATGCCCACGCAATGTTAAGAACAGTAGCCTGTTGTGCATTCTAGGAATACACGGTAAGATAGAGTATTCTTTTTAATGCTCTTTTCTCGTTCTCTCCTTCCTTTTTTTTCTCAAACACCAACACTGATCTCCTATGTTCTCTTTGCTGTTTAGGGTTCTCATATCATTGTGAGTCTGTTCTAGATATATATCTTCCATGACCCACCTAGCGTCATCTAGCAGCGAATCTTTGAAGTTCCTCAATTCTTTCCGGTGCAAGAGGACTTCCTTTTCAATCTGGCCACCAGATCTCGTTGCCATCGCCAGCTAACATCTCCGTGATCAAGAGAACTTCGTCTACTTTTTCACCCACCAGGCTGTGCTAGCGTCGCCTAATATCAACCCTTTGAAGACCATTTCCTCAAGAGTATTTAACTTTTGTATGTTGGTGATGCTTATATGTCTTCCTTTTGTCTCCTACCCCCACTCTTTTCCCCTTTCTTGGTCCCCCTGTGCTTCGCTGAGTGGGTCTCACTTGTACGTCGACCGTCGACTCAGTCAAGGCTCAACTAGAGCCAGCCTCCTGAACTCAAGAGGCATTTTCTTCATTCCACGCCATGTTGGAACTCTAATGTAAACCTTCAAAGGGAACTTCACCATCGCTATGCAGCAAAGATAAGTACAGACTTCAGGTTTTAACCTCATTCTCATCGTTTTAATATCTTCATGCTTTTAAGGATAATTTTATAGGCAGTGTGAGATTACTATAATTTGGGGCAATAATCATCCTTCGCGGGATTTACCATGTTGGGCTTTTGTCTGTCTAAGCCAACCTTAATAGAAAGTAGCTTTCTTAAGCTAATTAAATGAGAAATCTTCTCACCACGTGGGATATTATCGAATACCCGCTGTCTATAAAATATCAAGCTCGTTCCACCGCTGGGTTAACTTTGGCCCTATTCTTCTATTAGGATCGTTCTGGAACCTTCCAGATTCTGTACTCTATCTACAAGTCGTGCCATCATGTATTTTTCACTCACTTGTGGGAATACTATTTAAAAATGAGGAATCTTCCTTCTGAATTAATGCTCAATAGCTAATTTTCTTCCACCGTTGGAATGTTCTATGGCGCATTTAATTGTAATCCACAACTTTCTCAAGCAATAGACTTTCGCCTACCTAGTGCAACTAATTATTTTTCATCATTGCAATAACTTTCTTTGCCATAAACTTTAGTGTTACTACAGTGAACTTTTCATCCATTCAACAAACTATAGTGATAAACAGTGTTCTTTCAACATTTCTACCGCGTCGCGATCGTCCGATTACCATAAATAAGGCCATGAACATTTATCCTCAATCCCAATTGATCTTTCCTAAACCTTTTACTAACAAACCATAATAATAAAGTTGTTACTTTAAGTCTTTTTTCAATGAGGTGTCACCCTATAGAAGTGCCCTCCCCTTTTTCTTATATAACATTGATTAACTTCTGCATAAATACGTGTCGAGTACACGTTTCAAACTTACATTGTTTCTCCCTTCTAATTAGGGAATACATTTCTTTCAACTCATGAGTGAGTTATTTCTTGGTCTCACGAAAGGGAAACTTGCCCCATTTGTCTCGTGATTACTACTTAAACATAGAAAGTCTAGAACCTTCTTTTTGACTTTCTCTTCAGGTTTCACAGTAAGTGACCTGTCCTATTTTGTATAACTATTATAAATGTAATTCAGCGTAAATATAAGAAGTTATAGGAACTTCTCTTTCATTCTACCTGCTTTCTTTTTTGTTATTTTCGAAGTTGTAACTTTTTCTAAAATAGGTACTTGGAAATTTCTTAAAGTACACACCTTGTACTCGATTTAATGTCTAACTTTAATCACTTCATTTGTCTTTTTTTAAATCTTACAAAGATTTTAGTACATATAAAGGTTTGAAATCTAAAGAATTGTTAATTGCCCTGAGCAAACTTTAAATGTTAGGAGGTCTGCGACCCCAAATTGTTAACAAAAATTGAAACTATATGCTTGTTAAATTTATTAGGCTCTTTTTCATTGTTAAATAAATTCAAACTTTCTTTTTTGACTCATCATTTCTCTAATACTACAGTTAGGCAAGATCCTGGCTTTCCTAACTCTTCCTAGGTTCATGCCCTACTTAATGCAAACAAATCTATTATAGGGTTTTCACCACTTGTTGCATTTGAACAAGAACTCTTAGGCATAACTGATGTCAAACTCTCCTCCTATTTCTCCATCCTTTTTTCTTTGGTCCGAAACCCATCTCCTTCTCTTTATCATCTTCCCTTGGTGGTTAGGTTATTCCTCAGCCAATAATCTACCCAAAATTTGGTCCCGGAAACCCGGGAGAGTCCATTTGTCATTTTTATTATTTTTCAAGGGTCATTTGACAATACTTTGCAAATTATTAATATTTGCTTTGAATTTTTCAGCTATAACTACATCGTGCAAAGCCTGTGAAGTGGAAAAAGGCCGCTCCTGTCTCCTTTGGGGTGTCCCTTTCTTTCAACTTATTTGCTGCTGCCAGCCTGACAGCATTTCCAAGGTTCCACAGTTTCGTAAGTTGTACTTTAATCTACTTACCTTGTCATGGCTCCTACTGAAAAGGATGAAACTATCATTGCCAGACGTTCTTCCTACAAAGGGCAACTCACCAGATTTAGAAATTTCATTAACAAAATAAATCCTGCCGAGTGTGATCTAGACATCTTGACACAACTTCTTAAGTTGTACGAACGGTCCTATGATTATTACGATCAAATTCAAACCGAGATTGAATCCGCTTGCCCAGAACTTCAATCGGATCGGGACGAGGTTGAACCCTTGTATTTTGAAGGGATTGCCAAGGCCCACCAACTGATCCGCAGTATCTCAGAACCGGACACTAGGGTCATCAATCCGGCCCAGTTCGCACCCGCTTCAGTTCACAAGGATAAACCGAAACCGTTACTTCCAAAGATAAGCCTACCTCACTTCTCAGGCCAGGAAGGTGAATGGTATTCCTTTTATGAACTTTACTGCTCCCTCATTCATGAAAATAATGACATTCTCGACATTCATAAATTCTACTTCTTGCGTACGTCCTTGGAAGGCGAGGCCTTGGCCTTGGTTGAGTCACTGCCTTTAAGCGCAGATAACTACCACATCGCCTTTAATCTCCTTAAAGAGAGATATGGTAATTTACGTTTGTGTGTCGCTCGTCACATCCGCTGTCTGTTCAACCTGCCAGCCGTCAAACCTAATGACGTCACCTCATTAAGAGACCTGTTAGACTCCATGCAATTAAATGTTAGAGCATTATATCAACTTAAGCAGCCAGTCCAAACTTGGGACACCATCCTTATTCATCTAGCTACATCCAGATTCGATTTTTCGACATTAAAGGCTTGGGAAATCGAACTCACTCGCAAGGAGGAATACTCGTTCGAACACCTCATCTCGTTTCTCAACAGCCGGTGCCAAGTCCTTACAGCACTCTCATTTCAGTGCGAAAATGTCGAAACGAGTCATCAGTGTCACACTCTTGAGAAAAAACTTGTCTCTTCAAATGGTCATCAGCCCCCATCTGTCAAGAACAAGCAAACCCGTTCTGCTTCTTTCAACCATCCAAGAGAACATATCAGGCCGCTCAACAAATCTTTAAAATGCACGCTCTGTAAAAAGTTTCACACTTTGTACTCGTGCAAATCCTTTAAAGAATTGTCTGTTGAAGACCGAAGGAAATTTGTCTTCAATAGTAAACATTGCTTCAACTGCTTGTCACCTAAGCATTATTCTTCTAACTGTACGTCATCCAACCTCTGTTTTCATTGCAAAAGACCGCATCATTCTTTATTGCACGTTCATGATAAATCGAGGTCACTAGCACCCGCTTCTTTAAACTCCATGCAGAGCAGCTCCGAACAAACTAATGCTTCTTCCTGCATTTCTAACGCCGAAACTTCTCACAGTGCGCAAGCCCTTTTGTCCACTGTACAATTCGAAATCCAAGATAAATTTGGAAATTGGTTTCGAACCCGCGGTCTTCTCGATTCCGCTTCGACTCACAACTTTGTTTCACAATCGTTAATTAAAAAACTAGGTCTTTCTTCGTCGCCTACTTCCATCAATGTATCCGGCATTGACAATTTGAAAACTCAAGCCTTGCAGGCTTCAAAATTGAAAATCAGAGACGTTTGTCAAAGAAACACCAATCTTAACTTAAACTGTCTCATTCTTACTAGTATTGGCAAGGACACTCCTAGCAGCTCTATTAACACTTCCGGTTTAAAGATTCCTTCGCACTTAAGGTTAGCTGATCCTCAGTTTAATGCTCAAGGTCCCATTGATATACTTTTCAGTGCCAATATTTTCTGGAATTGCCTTCGTAAACAGGTTCGCAAGTTATCTTCAAACGTGGTCGCCAGAGACACCGATTTTGGTTGGGTCATTACTGGTGAAATCCAACATCCCAGTCTTCAAACCAAATCGCAATGTCATGTTGTTACTGCTGATATAAATCCCTTTTCTGAAAAAGAGAACGCTTATGTTTCTGATCTCGATACATTTGAAAAACACTTGCCGAAACGATGTCTTATTGTAAACAACTACGCCACCTTTATAAGTTGTTTAAATGATTTTGTCTTATTCCAGCATAAAATGGCAATTCAAGTTCGCCTCGCCTTGTGTCACTTAGTTTACTTTCTCATGTCATTTTTATAGCAGGTAATTGCTTAAACTTTCTATCGAAAACTATCTTCCCCTTGTGTACAACAATGGCTATCAGTCACCATCATTTTGCTGTAAGCTATGTTTCACTTCTTTCGCTATTTAGTAGGATGGCCACGGCCGGCTCCTTCCCCCTTCCTCACAATTGGAAGCCGCTTTTGAAACCGCTTGAAAATCTGAATTCTCTAGCATCTAGAATAACTATTATTACGCATAAACTCCTTCTCAATGTCCCAGCTTCTCTTCTTTGTTCGGAAGAATTAAGCTTTTTCCTGTTGAAAATTGTCGGATTCCGTGATCCTCAAAATTATGAGAAATTGATTTCCTACTTTATTTCATATGTCTCTAAATTGGTTTTTCACGTCCAAGCCACGAATGACTGCATGTCGTGTCACTTGCTCCGCTTTAAGTCTCAGCTGATTTCACTTGTTTTGTGTGTCTATTTCGAACTGCTTGTTTTTCTATCTGGTTTGTATACAAGCTCGGGTAAGGCCAAGCTGCTGTTTATTTCCTTTATGCTTGCCAAAGGTCAGAGCAAGTTTCCCTTATCTCAACTCTGGCTGACTGCCAACCATTGTGTTGCGAGTTGCTTCCGTAAGTTCAGAAGCTGCTCACCTCATTACCAAAATAAACTTGTTCCGGTCAAGGACTCTTTCAGCTATTTATATTCCTCATCTCGCTGTACTATGTGGGTCAAGGCCGTGTTTGCCTGTCTCTCCCACTTGCTTACGCTCGTATCCTACAGCTGCTTCGATTCCTGTTTCATAACATCGTTGCATATTTTTACGCGCTCATGTATTGCACCTTGCTTACATATTTTGCACCTTTATTGTTCATTGATGAACAAACTTGTTTTTTCTCGTCGTTACATTCGATGTATTTTTGTATTTATGCTTGTCACGTCACGTTTCTCGCTGACTTAAGTACTTTTCTGATTAACCCCTTTGATGCTTATTATAACTTGAGGTCATTGTTTATGGCTAGTAGATTGTTGTTACCTATGGTGTTCTTGCCTCCTACTCGCATAGTTCTTTTGTTTATTTGGTATATTCTTATCCTTAATCGATGTACTTGTTTCTATACGCTTTGTTTAAACTTGTTAATTCTCCTTTCGCATCTTATCGCAATCTTTACTAGAGCTATATTTCCCGCAGCTTCTAGCTACTTTGTGATTGAAGGTGTTGTTAATTCTCGCCCTTTGACTCCGCTTTCCAATGACCCTGATGACCTGCTTCCACTCACACCTGGTCACTTCCTTATAGGCACTTCTCTTTCTGCCCCTCCTCCCCTTTCCAGCTCTTTCAGGGATTCTAATCTACCTATTGTTTGGTGTAAACTTGAAGCCCTTCGCAATTCTTTCTGGAAAAGGTGGAACTTGGAATATTTAACTTCCTTGCAACGGAGACAGAAGTGGTTTCTTTCCAGTCCCGACATTAAAGTGGGGGACTTGGTCTTGGTTAGGGATGTCTCTCCTCCCCTGGTATGGATTTCTGGTAGAGTGACCGAGTGTTATCCTGGAAGGGATGGGAGAGTCAGGGTGGCCAAAATCTTGACCATTAATGGTCATATCACAAGACCACTGTCTTCAATTGCTTCATTACCTTTAAATGTTTAATTGTTTTTCCTGCTCTCTGTTGGTTCTTCCCCTCCCAGCTTGGTGTATTCTTGGAATACACGGTAAGATAGAGTATTCCTTTTAATGCTCTTTTCTCGTTCTCTCCTTCCTTTTTTTTCTCAAACACCAACAGTGATCTCCTATGTTCTCTTTGCTGTTTACGGTTCTCATATCATTGTGAGTCTGTTCTAGATATATATCTTCCATGACCCACCTAACGTCATCTAGCAGCGAATCTTTGAAGTTCCTCAATTCTTTCCGGTGCAAGAGGACTTCCTTTTCAACCTGGCCACCAGATCTCGTTGCCATCGCCAGCTATCATCTCCGTGATCAAGAGAACTTCGTCTACTTTTTCACCCACCAGGCTGTGCTAGCGTCGCCTAATATCAACTCTTTGAAGACCATTTCCTCAAGAGTATTTAACTTTTGTATGTTGGTGATGCTTATATGTCTTCCTTTTGTCTCCTACCCCCACTCTTTTCCCCTTTCTTGGTCCCCCTGTGCTTCGCTGAGTGGGTCTCACTTGTACGTCGACCGTCGACTCAGTCAAGGCTCAACTAGAGCCAGCCTCCTGAATTCAAGAGGCATTTTCTTCATTCCACGCCATGTTGGAACTCTACTGTAAACCTTCAAAGGGAACTTCACCATCGCTATGCAGCAAAGATAAGTACAGACTTCAGGTTTTAACCTCATTCTCATCGTTTTAATATCTTCATGCTTTTAAGGATAATTTTATAGGCAGTGTGAGATTACTATAATTTGGGGCAATAATCATCCTTCGCGGGATTTACCATGTTGGGCTTTTGTCTGTCTAAGCCAACCTTAATAGAAAGTAGCTTTCTTAAGCTAATTAAATGAGAAATCTTCTCACCACGTGGGATATTATCGAATACCCGCTGTCTATAAAATATCAAGCTCGTTCCACCGCTGGGTTAACTTTGGCCCTATTCTTCTATTAGGATCGTTCTGGAACCTTCCAGATTCTGTGCTCTATCTACAAGTCGTGCCATCATGTATTTTTCACTCACTTGTGGGAATACTATTTAAAAATGAGGAATCTTCCTTCTGAATTAATGCTCAATAGCTAATTTTCTTCCACCGTTGGAATGTTCTATGGCGCATTTAATTGTAATCCACAACTTTCTCAAGCAATAGACTTTCGCCTACCTAGTGCAACTAATTATTTTTCATCATTGCAATAACTTTCTTTGCCATAAACTTTTGTGTTACTACAGTGAACTTTTCATCCATTCAACAAACTATAGTGATAAACAGTGTTCTTTCAACATTTCTACCGCGTCGCGATCGTCCGATTACCATAAATAAGGCCATGAACATTTATCCTCAATCCCAATTGATCTTTCCTAAACCTTTTACTAACAAACCATAATAATAAAGTTGTTACTTTAAGTCTTTTTTCAATGAGGTGTCACCCTATAGAAGTGCCCTCCCCTTTTTCTTATATAACATTGATTAACTTCTGCATAAATACGTGTCGAGTACACGTTTCAAACTTACATTGTTTCTCCCTTCTAATTAGGGAATACATTTCTTTCAACTCATGAGTGAGTTATTTCTTGGTCTCACGAAAGGGAAACTTGCCCCATTTGTCTCGTGATTACTACTTAAACATATAAAGTCTAGAACCTTCCTTTTGACTTTCTTTTCAGGTTTCACAGTAAGTGACCTGTCCTATTTTGTATAACTATTGTAAATGTAATTCAGCGTAAATATAAGAAGTTATAGGAACTTCTCTTTCATTCTACCTGCTTTCTTTTTTGTTATTTTCGAAGTTGTAACTTTTTCTAAAATAGGTACTTGGAAATTTCTTAAAGTACACACCTTGTACTCGATTTAATGTCTAACTTTATTCACTTCATTTGTCTTTTTTAAATCTTACAAAGATTTTAGTACATATAAAGGTTTGAAATCTAAAGAATTGTTAATTGCCTGGAGCAAACTTTAAATGTTAGGAGGTCTGCAACCCCAAATTGTTAACAAAAATTGAAACTATATGCTTGTTAAATTTATTAGGCTCTTTTTCATTGTTAAATAAATTCAAACTTTCTTTTTTGACTCATCATTTCTCTAATACTACAGTTAGGCAAGATCCTGGCTTTCCTAACTCTTCCTAGGTTCATGCCCTACTTAATGCAAACAAATCTATTTATAGGGTTTTCACCACTTGTTGCATTTGAACAAGAACTCTTAGGCATAACTGATGTCAAACTCTCCTCCTATTTCTCCATCCTTTTTTCTTTGGTCCGAAACCCATCTCCTTCTCTTTATCATCTTCCCTTGGTGGTTAGGTTATTCCTAAGCCAATAATCTACCCAGCCTGCAAGCAGCGGACGGTCTGAAGCTTCCAATTCTCTTTTCTCTAAGTGTGTGTGAGGAGCAAATCCAAGCAATGTCAAATGATGATGTTTTAGCAACATGACAGTGCATGGCAGGCAAGACAAATCATTCACCAAACACAACGTCACTTCAATCCTGGTTCTCACTTTTCCCCCCGTTTACCCAAATATCTTGAAAAATAACGGAAACGCCTTCTTTAGACCAAAAACCATGGTTCCACCTTTTCAACACCTACATCCCAGCAAGGAGGACGATGAGACAAAACATCACAATGGCCATCATACCCATAACTCGTCCCCTTTCCAAATATCTGGAAAAAGCCAAAAACATAGGTTAAACCCAAAAACATGCACAGGTTTTCACCTAGAGAGTTGAAATTTATGGTGCGGATAGAGCGGGTAAATACCAACCATTCATGTCAAACAAACGTTTTTGTCAATTTCACCGTTTCCAAAATAGGGCCCCAATTTCAAAATTCATTTTTCTTTTGACCTGCGGACCTGAAACTTGGTTTCTGCCTACAAGGCTAAGGACCTTTCATTTATGTCAAACAAACTTTTTTGTCAACTTCACCGTTCCCAAAATACACACAATTTCAAAAACGAAAAATTTCATTTCTTTTAATTCGAGCACTCATTCATAGCAAAGTGGACGTCACCCCAACGCCAACAACACTGTCCTCATTCGTTAAAATCGCATCATGCCTTCCCGAGATATCGACAAAGTTCACCAGAAAGTAGGCTATCATTTTGTTTTGCCCTAGAGACTTGAAACTTGCTTTCTGCCTTAAAGGGCCTAGGGACCTTTCATTTACGTCAAACAAACTTTTTCCTCATCTTCACCGTTTCCAAAATACTGCCCATATCAAAAACAACAATTTTCTATTAATAAAAACATACCAACACGCATTCATAGCAAAGAGGACGTCACCCCAACGCCAACAACACCTCATTCGTTAAAATCCGATCATGCGTTCGGGAGATATCGGCAAAGTTCGTAGGAAAGTAGGCTGGGAAGCAGAACTCTCACTACCACACTACCACAGTGTGAAATTATTATACATGAATAATGAATATGGGAAGGGACAACACGATAAACAAATTCTCTAAACGTATCACACAAAAAGCATGGCAAACTTGCCCGAAGAACATCGTGCTCAACACTCATACACAAGACATGCTATGTATTCACATTAGACACATTCGTCGTCAAGGTCGACCTTCACCAAAAAAATCGTACGGATAACGAAACTCAAAATCAGACGACCTTACAGATGCACCATTGACAGACAAATACCAGCAGCTGCAATATTGACTATAAATGGACACATGTTAATATACATTCACTTCCAGAAAGTAACAACACGAGTTCTACTACCAGAAGAACGTGTCTGTCTTCTAAGAAGCACCAGACAAAACCTGGAGTGCATTCACTTGGCGGACCACATTCTCTTTTCCTTCACAGAGTTCAACACTGAGGAGACATCATACATCAGAAATATCCAGTGGCTGTGGGAACACTGGATGTTCAAATAAACATAATAACGACATAAGACAAGCGCCAACAATGCGGCCACACTAATAACAGTGAGAGGTTTCATATTTTTGTAAATGGCATGCCTCAGTGTTATCCAAAGTTGTCTATCCACAGAAGACAATTTTACACACAAAATTAGACATAACACGCGATCGCATAGCTCCTAGACATAGTTGATAAGTTAGATATAGCACGGCCGTTTACATAATAAGCTAGTTATAGGAACATTAGCGCGCGCATAAGCTTAGAAATTAAAACGTCGACGTAGTTATAAGATTACTCATAAGCATAAAACACCGGTCCATATTTTCACACTACTATATTACCTGTCTGAACATGTACTTATACACAATTTCCAAATGCTCTAACACTGTCCACCTCATCCAATAAAGAGATTACAAATTTGCATACCATTTTCTTACCCATAGAGAGCATTTTTTCAAACCTGTATTATAGTATATTTCATTGTATTTTTATGGCTTGTTATTTTGCTATTGTATTCCCTTGTATCTTACAGTTTTACTTTTTTACCATTGTAATCTTTCCACAAATGTAATCCAGCCATTTATACCTTTGTTACACTGCATATTATTGTAACCTTGCGTATATCACTGTAACCCTTTGTACACCATGTAAAACAAATTGTAAACATTTTCATCTCATCATCATCCATGATGTATATGACAAAAATTGTTCCTTCCTCACAAACTTACCCTTAACCCAAAGTACACATAAAGCAATACATCTACATCGACTACACCAACACACGGGAGAAAAAGAGAATCCAGGAGAAGAAGAAGAAGAAGAAGAAGAGGAGACACTACATTTTTACGCCACCCTATGACTTTTCCAATGACTGGGGACAGTCATTAAACCCAGAAGGGGTGTTGTTATACCCTGAGGTCCCTACAGGGTATACCGACTTAGGCCTACCCCCTATAAGGCCCCTACTCAACACTCTTCACCCCATTTTCACTACAAAGGAATCAACAGCTACAACCATCTACCTACTACAATTTCATGCAATCATAGCCCTCCACACATGCCACAATATTTAAGACGCTTCTTTACACAAGTGAACCAGGAATGTGACCAACTTTCCAGATCCACCTAACTAGCGCAGGAATGTGCTAATTTACTTACGCAGCAGGAACATTTCCAATAAATAGTAGCTACCCCAGAGTGCTTGTTCTCTCTTGATCACTCGACATTGTGCAACGTCGAAGATACGTCCGCCGACTAGCAGATTTCGTGAGTGTGTACTCTCTTTCTTTGGGTTATCCTGAACTTCCCTTTCTAAAACAAACCCTTGAATTATGTGTAATCATTTGCATCCATGATTGTACTTTAACTACACTAAATTCTAATAGCGTGCCTACATTCATTATCCTACAAGTAATAATTAAATTATTTCCATACTTTCAAGAATCACATTTTATTTCTAGCATCCTGCCTTAAACGCTGTCCTCACGCCAGCAAGTTTCAATTCGCTGCGCTGCCGAGAAGCAGCCATCGCTTCTACCTTTTACAAACAGACGTCATCACTTACGTTATTCAACACTGCTTACTTGCAAGTCTGCTCGTTATCTCTTTTCTTCAGTACTCTCTCCCTCTCTCTCGCTCTCCTACAGACACACTCGTCTTTTCTAAAGTAGCCACCCTACTGAGCTACTTAAACGCTCAACACATTGCTAAGGCCATCAAAAACCATAACAATATACTGTAAATTAAGAGTAGGGATAAAACCATATTCTCTATCCTATCTATAAACTACTAGAAATGATGTTCAATACAATCAAATTTCTCAAATCCTGCTTGCTGCAACATATTGTAATAAAAATGAGATAAATCGTAATTTCATGTAGATTCTGTTAAAATGACTCATATTGATTGGATAAATATCGTTTAAATCGGCAATCTGGTAGTAAACATAATTGCGAGACTGGGGGTTTGAACCCGAGACCTCATGATTGTCAGAACAAGACGCTATCATCGCGGCTATATTAACTACAGAAATATGGTGTACTAGACGGTTGCTTATTTTCACGTACCGGTAATATTATGGAAGTAATATTTTATGCTCCATTAATATTTTCATTTTTTGTCGATAATGTTCCTGCATGGAATTCAGTTTCAAATTAGTTTTGAATAGGCCTACTTGGCAGTAAAGTGATTGCGTACAGTGCTCCATGAAAGGCTAGCTCAGTTCCCGTACAAACGCATCGATATATATTATGTTGATAACTCCATTACCGCAATGTGAGTTAATATCTGAATAGCCATTGTGCAGAAACATAATACCGGTATTGCCGACTAGTTACAATGTTTCATATTAAAGTATATCATAATTTAATTACTGATATGAAGACTGAGACCATGCGGTTTGTATTTCAATCAGTTGACACCAGAGTTCGCATAAGCGTTTACCGTTCAGAATTGAATTTTGACTAATCACATAACCCGCACTGTAGGCGTTCGTTGATACTTCCGTCGAGTAGTAGCTCGCCGAGTAACTTTGCACTGAACACTGCCAGCTGGATGGCATCCCTCCTGGCTGCATTAAACTGCCTGCCCATTCAACACTTGCAGGTGTACAAGATACTATATATATTAATTCACGGCTAGGTTGCAGCACCATCCTACTGTGATCGTCGCGGCTTTTTACAGGCGAAGATACTTGAAACGAAGGATTGATAATTTTGGAGGCTTAATATCGAGATTAACGGTCGTGAAAACATCACACTAAGTTAGTCCTTTTGTTATTCTATCATCATAAAATATATAATATTAATTCAGACACATACTTACGGGCTAATTTTCAATATAAAAGAAAGCAAAAGTACATGGTGGTGGAGGTGATTGTTTTTAAGGGGCGAAATGTCTAGCTCATTTGCCGTAATTATAGAGATGATAATAAAATTACAACTACTTCCAACTGACTTAAATCTAACTTACATACTTGACGAGATGAAAAGAAAAGAAAAAGGACAATAAAAGACAGGGAAAAGAAATACCCCCCGGCCCCCGAAAAATGGGATGTTGACTTATTTAGGGGCTTTGCAACATCGTGGTCATGTAGCCCCGTGTACTTGGGTGTGCGTTGAATTTGTCTGACAACCCGTTTTATTGTGATGGCTGTATTATAAATTTTTACAGATTTTTTGGACAGATGGTTTACTTATTTATTTACTTATTTATTTATTTACTTACTTGCTTACTTATTTACTTACTTATTTACTTACTTAATTATTTACTTATTCATTTATTTATTTATTTATTTATTCATTGATTTATGTATTATGTATTTATAAATTTATTTATTCATTGATTGATTTATTTATTTATGTATGTGTGTATATATTTATTTATTTATTCATTCATTTATTTATTGACTTATTGATTTATTTACCGCCTTCTCTGGAAGTTGCATAAAATGAGATTCCCCAGTATTCTAACTTGCCCTGTTCTGATTCACAAAATGGCACTCAGCAGTACAGCATTATAAAATCATTCATAATACATTCCAAACACAACTTCGCCAATAACATCAATACAAACCTTATGTCTGCCACAGTGACTTGGTGCTGCTTCCTACCGCCTCTATTGGGAAGCGAGGTTGTACGGCACAAACCAATGCTCTAAACGTTGAATGGGCAGGCAGTTTAAAGCAGCCAGGAGGGATGCGATCCATCTGGCAGTGGCATTGAAAAACACGTTTCGACTGCCGAAGGGATTAAACTGTTGAGCAAAGTTACTCGAGGAGTGGATGCCCATCACTTTTATCCCGAGATTGAAAAGCAGACCCTCTATGGAGAAGTGACACTCCGTAGGCGTGATGGCTGAAAAAATAGGTGATGACATAGATTACTAATTTAATTGGTCTTGTTGGACATCAGTGTTTACAAAACTTTTTCCCCAGTGTATAATTGCTCAACCACTTTTTTGGTTTTTGAATGCAGATTTTTGATTTGTTTCATTTTTTTCCTTAACATTGCTGTTATCAGTCGTATTAACTGGGTGCTTAACATAGGGTTAAAGGCATTTTTTAAAAAATGACGAGCCTTACAGTAGTTGCATACCATGTATAACATGTAACATGTTATCCTACATTCCACATAGGGCTGTGTCTTGTTAACAGTAAACTCTGTTGGTCATTAAAATAACTACTTGTTAAATAATTCCAGTGGCAAATCCTATTAGCAAATACCATATATTAAATATTTTCACACCATAGAACAACAACTTGAAAATCATTTATTGTAGGAATAGCTTTAATGGGGCCACCAAACCTTCAAGTAATGTCATATACATTTCCACATAGTGTTGTATTTTGGTCTATAGTGCCTCCAGTGCTTACATTAAATAAGAATACAGTAGACGTATAAAAATTTAATAAATCATAATTGTTTTCATAAAATATCATATAATAAATATTTGTACACCAAAGAATGACCATTTCAAGATGGTTTATTGAAGGAATATCTTTAATGGGACCTCCAAACCTTCAAGTAAACCATATGTGATATACAATCCACATAGCTACATAACCGACAGTACATCGTGGTACCAATCTCCACCACCGCGCGCGCTCATTGTTTGTGTTGCATTTATGTCTCATTACTAGAACTGTACGCACTGGTCAATAACCAGCATAGTGGCCAAAATGTTACCCTGGTATGTTACTCATGTTTGGTTAGTCAATTCTTATTGCAAGGCCAGTCAAGACCTAAAAAAATAGTCTTAACGTATATATCAATCATCAACACCATATCATTAAACAAATCAAACCATCTTAAGGTATTTATTAAATTTAATTGCATATTAACAAAAGTGTAGTTAGGCACATTTAACAAAAGCCGTCAGTGCGCACACATACAAAAAATACTATTTAACCCCTCAGGTAAGGGTAGTTATTATTTTTGGGTGGACATACATCGTCCATAGAATAGGGGAGTTCACCACGAGTCATACGACGGTCCGTATGTATAAATCGCATTATTGGTTAGCGAGATACTAAAAAGCGAATGGCCTAATAGTTCTTCTTTTGGTTCTTTAATTAATATTTAATAAAAACTCATCTCTAAATAATCATTTATAAAGCCCGCTCTCTTACAAAATCCCTCCAAGTGCGCATGCATACAAAAAGTCACTACTTACCCGCCCCCCCCCTTTCGGGTAAGGGTAGTTTTTAGTTTGGGGTGGACATACCTCGTCCATAGGAAAGGGGGTTTCACCACGAGTCCTACGACACCCCATATGTTTAAATCACACTATTGGTTAGCGAGATACTAAAAATCGGATGATATATTACTTTTTGGGTTCTTTAATTATATATTTTTTTAAATAACTCATCTATAAATAATCATTTATATAGCCCGCTCTCTTACAAAAGCCCCCCAAGTGCACATGCATACAAAAAAACACCACTTCACCCCCAGGTAAGAGTAGTTTTCATTTTCGAGTGGAAATAAGTCGTCCATAGGAAAGTGGGGGGGGGGGTTCACCTCGAGTCTACGACACCTCATATGCCCAAATCCGAGCATGGGTTCAGGAAATATTTTCCGTTTCCCAAATATTAGAAAATATTTTCCATTTCCCAAATATTAGACAAAAGATCAGGTTACTTGTCTCTGTTTGATAACAGCACATGTCTGCGAGCTAGAGCCTCTTATCTCTTTTGCTGCGGCCAGACGGCAGCTTCATGCCCACGCAATGTTAAGAACAGTAGCCTGTTGTGCATTCTAGGAATACACGGTAAGATAGAGTATTCTTTTTAATGCTCTTTTCTCGTTCTCTCCTTCCTTTTTTTTCTCAAACACCAACACTGATCTCCTATGTTCTCTTTGCTGTTTAGGGTTCTCATATCATTGTGAGTCTGTTCTAGATATATATCTTCCATGACCCACCTAGCGTCATCTAGCAGCGAATCTTTGAAGTTCCTCAATTCTTTCCGGTGCAAGAGGACTTCCTTTTCAATCTGGCCACCAGATCTCGTTGCCATCGCCAGCTAACATCTCCGTGATCAAGAGAACTTCGTCTACTTTTTCACCCACCAGGCTGTGCTAGCGTCGCCTAATATCAACCCTTTGAAGACCATTTCCTCAAGAGTATTTAACTTGTGTATGTTGGTGATGCTTATATGTCTTCCTTTTGTCTCCTACCCCCACTCTTTTCCCCTTTCTTGGTCCCCCTGTGCTTCGCTGAGTGGGTCTCACTTGTACGTCGACCGTCGACTCAGTCAAGGCTCAACTAGAGCCAGCCTCCTGAACTCAAGAGGCATTTTCTTCATTCCACGCCATGTTGGAACTCTACTGTAAACCTTCAAAGGGAACTTCACCATCGCTATGCAGCAAAGATAAGTACAGACTTCAGGTTTTAACCTCATTCTCATCGTTTTAATATCTTCATGCTTTTAAGGATAATTTTATAGGCAGTGTGAGATTACTATAATTTGGGGCAATAATCATCCTTCGCGGGATTTACCATGTTGGGCTTTTGTCTGTCTAAGCCAACCTTAATAGAAAGTAGCTTTCTTAAGCTAATTAAATGAGAAATCTTCTCACCACGTGGGATATTATCGAATACCCGCTGTCTATAAAATATCAAGCTCGTTCCACCGCTGGGTTAACTTTGGCCCTATTCTTCTATTAGGATCGTTCTGGAACCTTCCAGATTCTGTACTCTATCTACAAGTCGTGCCATCATGTATTTTTCACTCACTTGTGGGAATACTATTTAAAAATGAGGAATCTTCCTTCTGAATTAATGCTCAATAGCTAATTTTCTTCCACCGTTGGAATGTTCTATGGCGCATTTAATTGTAATCCACAACTTTCTCAAGCAATAGACTTTCGCCTACTTAGTGCAACTAATTATTTTTCATCATTGCAATAACTTTCTTTGCCATAAACTTTAGTGTTACTACAGTGAACTTTTCATCCATTCAACAAACTATAGTGATAAACAGTGTTCTTTCAACATTTCTACCGCGTCGCGATCGTCCGATTACCATAAATAAGGCCATGAACATTTATCCTCAATCCCAATTGATCTTTCCTAAACCTTTTACTAACAAACCATAATAATAAAGTTGTTACTTTAAGTCTTTTTTCAATGAGGTGTCACCCTATAGAAGTGCCCTCCCCTTTTTCTTATATAACATTGATTAACTTCTGCATAAATACGTGTCGAGTACACGTTTCAAACTTACATTGTTTCTCCCTTCTAATTAGGGAATACATTTCTTTCAACTCATGAGTGAGTTATTTCTTGGTCTCACGAAAGGGAAACTTGCCCCATTTGTCTCGTGATTACTACTTAAACATAGAAAGTCTAGAACCTTCTTTTTGACTTTCTCTTCAGGTTTCACAGTACGTGACCTGTCCTATTTTGTATAACTATTATAAATGTAATTCAGCGTAAATATAAGAAGTTATAGGAACTTCTCTTTCATTCTACCTGCTTTCTTTTTTGTTATTTTCGAAGTTGTAACTTTTTCTAAAATAGGTACTTGGAAATTTCTTAAAGTACACACCTTGTACTCGATTTAATGTCTAACTTTAATCACTTCATTTGTCTTTTTTTAAATCTTACAAAGATTTTAGTACATATAAAGGTTTGAAATCTAAAGAATTGTTAATTGCCCTGAGCAAACTTTAAATGTTAGGAGGTCTGCGACCCCAAATTGTTAACAAAAATTGAAACTATATGCTTGTTAAATTTATTAGGCTCTTTTTCATTGTTAAATAAATTCAAACTTTCGTTTTTGACTCATCATTTCTCTAATACTACAGTTAGGCAAGATCCTGGCTTTCCTAACTCTTCCTAGGTTCATGCCCTACTTAATGCAAACAAATCTATTATAGGGTTTTCAACACTTGTTGCATTTGAATAAGAACTCTTAGGCATAACTGATGTCAAACTCTCCTCCTATTTCTCCATCCTTTTTCTTTGGTCCGAAACCCATCTCCTTCTCTTTATCATCTTCCCTTGGTGGTTAGGTTATTCCTCAGCCAATAATCTACCCAAAATTTGGTCCCGGAAACCCGGGAGAGTCCATTTGTCATTTTTATTATTTTTCAAGGGTCATTTGACAATACTTTGCAAATTATTAATATTTGCTTTGAATTTTTCAGCTATAACTACATCGTGCAAAGCCTGTGAAGTGGAAAAAGGCCGCTCCTGTCTCCTTTGGGGTGTCCCTTTCTTTCAACTTATTTGCTGCTGCCAGCCTGACAGCATTTCCAAGGTTCCACAGTTTCGTAAGTTGTACTTTAATCTACTTACCTTGTCATGGCTCCTACTGAAAAGGATGAAACTCTCATTGCCAGACGTTCTTCCTACAAAGGGCAACTCACCAGATTTAGAAATTTCATTAACAAAATAAATCCCGCCGAGTGTGATCTAGACATCTTGACACAACTTCTTAAGTTGTACGAACGGTCCTATGATTATTACGATCAAATTCAAACCGAGATTGAATCCGCTTGCCCAGAACTTCAATCGGATCGGGACGAGGTTGAACCCTTGTATTTTGAAGGGATTGCCAAGGCCCACCAACTGATCCGCAGTATCTCAGAACCGGACACTAGGGTCATCAATCCGGCCCAGTTCGCACCCGCTTCAGTTCACAAGGATAAACCGAAACCGTTACTTCCAAAGATAAGCCTACCTCACTTCTCAGGCCAGGAAGGTGAATGGTATTCCTTTTATGAACTTTACTGCTCCCTCATTCATGAAAATAATGACATTCTCGACATTCATAAATTCTACTTCTTGCGTACGTCCTTGGAAGGCGAGGCCTTGGCCTTGGTTGAGTCACTGCCTTTAAGCGCAGATAACTACCACATCGCCTTTAATCTCCTTAAAGAGAGATATGGTAATTTACGTTTGTGTGTCGCTCGTCACATCCGCTGTCTGTTCAACCTGCCAGCCGTCAAACCTAATGACGTCACCTCATTAAGAGACCTGTTAGACTCCATGCAATTAAATGTTAGAGCATTATATCAACTTAAGCAGCCAGTCCAAACTTGGGACACCATCCTTATTCATCTAGCTACATCCAGATTCGATTTTTCGACATTAAAGGCTTGGAAAATCGAACTCACTCGCAAGGAGGAATACTCGTTCGAACACCTCATCTCGTTTCTCAACAGCCGGTGCCAAGTCCTTACAGCACTCTCATTTCAGTGCGAAAATGTCGAAACGAGTCATCAGTGTCACACTCTTGAGAAAAAACTTGTCTCTTCAAATGGTCATCAGCCCCCATCTGTCAAGAACAAGCAAACCCGTTCTGCTTCTTTCAACCATCCAAGAGAACATATCAGGCCGCTCAACAAATCTTTAAAATGCACGCTCTGTAAAAAGTTTCACACTTTGTACTCGTGCAAATCCATTAAAGAATTGTCTGTTGAAGACCGAAGGAAATTTGTCTTCAATAGTAAACATTGCTTCAACTGCTTGTCACCTAAGCATTATTCTTCTAACTGTACGTCATCCAACCTCTGTTTTCATTGCAAAAGACCGCATCATTCTTTATTGCACGTTCATGATAAATCGAGGTCACTAGCACCCGCTTCTTTAAACTCCATGCAGAGCAGCTCCGAACAAACTAATGCTTCTTCCTGCATTTCTAACGCCGAAACTTCTCACAGTGCGCAAGCCCTTTTGTCCACTGTACAATTCGAAATCCAAGATAAATTTGGAAATTGGTTTCGAACCCGCGGTCTTCTCGATTCCGCTTCGACTCACAACTTTGTTTCACAATCGTTAATTAAAAAACTAGGTCTTTCTTCGTCGCCTACTTCCATCAATGTATCCGGCATTGACAATTTGAAAACTCAAGCCTTGCAGGCTTCAAAATTGAAAATCAGAGACGTTTGTCAAAGAAACACCAATCTTAACTTAAACTGTCTCATTCTTACTAGTATTGGCAAGGACACTCCTAGCAGCTCTATTAACACTTCCGGTTTAAAGATTCCTTCGCACTTAAGGTTAGCTGATCCTCAGTTTAATGCTCAAGGTCCCATTGATATACTTTTCAGTGCCAATATTTTCTGGAATTGCCTTCGTAAACAGGTTCGCAAGTTATCTTCAAACGTGGTCGCCAGAGACACCGATTTTGGTTGGGTCATTACTGGTGAAATCCAACATCCCAGTCTTCAAACCAAATCGCAATGTCATGTTGTTACTGCTGATATAAATCCCTTTTCTGAAAAAGAGAACGCTTATGTTTCTGATCTCGATACATTTGAAAAACACTTGCCGAAACGATGTCTTATTGTAAACAACTACGCCACCTTTATAAGTTGTTTAAATGATTTTGTCTTATTCCAGCATAAAATGGCAATTCAAGTTCGCCTCGCCTTGTGTCACTTAGTTTACTTTCTCATGTCATTTTTATAGCAGGTAATTGCTTAAACTTTCTATCGAAAACTATCTTCCCCTTGTGTACAACAATGGCTATCAGTCACCATCATTTTGCTGTAAGCTATGTTTCACTTCTTTCGCTATTTAGTAGGATGGCCACGGCCGGCTCCTTCCCCCTTCCTCACAATTGGAAGCCGCTTTTGAAACCGCTTGAAAATCTGAATTCTCTAGCATCTAGAATAACTATTATTACGCATAAACTCCTTCTCAATGTCCCAGCTTCTCTTCTTTGTTCGGAAGAATTAAGCTTTTTCCTGTTGAAAATTGTCGGATTCCGTGATCCTCAAAATTATGAGAAATTGATTTCCTACTTTATTTCATATGTCTCTAAATTGGTTTTTCACGTCCAAGCCACGAATGACTGCATGTCGTGTCACTTGCTCCGCTTTAAGTCTCAGCTGATTTCACTTGTTTTGTGTGTCTATTTCGAACTGCTTGTTTTTCTATCTGGTTTGTATACAAGCTCGGGTAAGGCCAAGCTGCTGTTTATTTCCTTTATGCTTGCCAAAGGTCAGAGCAAGTTTCCCTTATCTCAACTCTGGCTGACTGCCAACCATTGTGTTGCGAGTTGCTTCCGTAAGTTCAGAAGCTGCTCACCTCATTACCAAAATAAACTTGTTCCGGTCAAGGACTCTTTCAGCTATTTATATTCCTCATCTCGCTGTACTATGTGGGTCAAGGCCGTGTTTGCCTGTCTCTCCCACTTGCTTACGCTCGTATCCTACAGCTGCTTCGATTCCTGTTTCATAACATCGTTGCATATTTTTACGCGCTCATGTATTGCACCTTGCTTACATATTTTGCACCTTTATTGTTCATTGATGAACAAACTTGTTTTTTCTCGTCGTTACATTCGATGTATTTTTGTATTTATGCTTGTCACGTCACGTTTCTCGCTGACTTAAGTACTTTTCTGATTAACCCCTTTGATGCTTATTATAACTTGAGGTCATTGTTTATGGCTAGTAGATTGTTGTTACCTATGGTGTTCTTGCCTCCTACTCGCATAGTTCTTTTGTTTATTTGGTATATTCTTATCCTTAATCGATGTACTTGTTTCTATACGCTTTGTTTAAACTTGTTAATTCTCCTTTCGCATCTTATCGCAATCTTTACTAGAGCTATATTTCCCGCAGCTTCTAGCTACTTTGTGATTGAAGGTGTTGTTAATTCTCGCCCTTTGACTCCGCTTTCCAATGACCCTGATGACCTGCTTCCACTCACACCTGGTCACTTCCTTATAGGCACTTCTCTTTCTGCCCCTCCTCCCCTTTCCAGCTCTTTCAGGGATTCTAATCTACCTATTGTTTGGTGTAAACTTGAAGCCCTTCGCAATTCTTTCTGGAAAAGGTGGAACTTGGAATATTTAACTTCCTTGCAACGGAGACAGAAGTGGTTTCTTTCCAGTCCCGACATTAAAGTGGGGGACTTGGTCTTGGTTAGGGATGTCTCTCCTCCCCTGGTATGGATTTCTGGTAGAGTGACCGAGTGTTATCCTGGAAGGGATGGGAGAGTCAGGGTGGCCAAAATCTTGACCATTAATGGTCATATCACAAGACCACTGTCTTCAATTGCTTCATTACCTTTAAATGTTTAATTGTTTTTCCTGCTCTCTGTTGGTTCTTCCCCTCCCAGCTTGGTGTATTCTTGGAATACACGGTAAGATAGAGTATTCCTTTTAATGCTCTTTTCTCGTTCTCTCCTTCCTTTTTTTTCTCAAACACCAACAGTGATCTCCTATGTTCTCTTTGCTGTTTACGGTTCTCATATCATTGTGAGTCTGTTCTAGATATATATCTTCCATGACCCACCTAACGTCATCTAGCAGCGAATCTTTGAAGTTCCTCAATTCTTTCCGGTGCAAGAGGACTTCCTTTTCAATCTGGCCACCAGATCTCGTTGCCATCGCCAGCTATCATCTCCGTGATCAAGAGAACTTCGTCTACTTTTTCACCCACCAGGCTGTGCTAGCGTCGCCTAATATCAACTCTTTGAAGACCATTTCCTCAAGAGTATTTAACTTTTGTATG
Source organism: Meconema thalassinum (assembly GCA_946902985.2). NCBI lineage: Eukaryota > Metazoa > Arthropoda > Insecta > Orthoptera > Tettigoniidae > Meconema > Meconema thalassinum. The sequence continues at coordinate 205,404,844 of OX336389.2, read as the reverse complement.
TTGGTGATGCTTATATGTCTTCCTTTTGTCTCCTACCCCCACTCTTTTCCCCTTTCTTGGTCCCCCTGTGCTTCGCTGAGTGGGTCTCACTTGTACGTCGACCGTCGACTCAGTCAAGGCTCAACTAGAGCCAGCCTCCTGAATTCAAGAGGCATTTTCTTCATTCCACGCCATGTTGGAACTCTACTGTAAACCTTCAAAGGGAACTTCACCATCGCTATGCAGCAAAGATAAGTACAGACTTCAGGTTTTAACCTCATTCTCATCGTTTTAATATCTTCATGCTTTTAAGGATAATTTTATAGGCAGTGTGAGATTACTATAATTTGGGGCAATAATCATCCTTCGCGGGATTTACCATGTTGGGCTTTTGTCTGTCTAAGCCAACCTTAATAGAAAGTAGCTTTCTTAAGCTAATTAAATGAGAAATCTTCTCACCACGTGGGATATTATCGAATACCCGCTGTCTATAAAATATCAAGCTCGTTCCACCGCTGGGTTAACTTTGGCCCTATTCTTCTATTAGGATCGTTCTGGAACCTTCCAGATTCTGTGCTCTATCTACAAGTCGTGCCATCATGTATTTTTCACTCACTTGTGGGAATACTATTTAAAAATGAGGAATCTTCCTTCTGAATTAATGCTCAATAGCTAATTTTCTTCCACCGTTTGAATGTTCTATGGCGCATTTAATTGTAATCCACAACTTTCTCAAGCAATAGACTTTCGCCTACCTAGTGCAACTAATTATTTTTCATCATTGCAATAACTTTCTTTGCCATAAACTTTTGTGTTACTACAGTGAACTTTTCATCCATTCAACAAACTATAGTGATAAACAGTGTTCTTTCAACATTTCTACCGCGTCGCGATCGTCCGATTACCATAAATAAGGCCATGAACATTTATCCTCAATCCCAATTGATCTTTCCTAAACCTTTTACTAACAAACCATAATAATAAAGTTGTTACTTTAAGTCTTTTTTCAATGAGGTGTCACCCTATAGAAGTGCCCTCCCCTTTTTCTTATATAACATTGATTAACTTCTGCATAAATACGTGTCGAGTACACGTTTCAAACTTACATTGTTTCTCCCTTCTAATTAGGGAATACATTTCTTTCAACTCATGAGTGAGTTATTTCTTGGTCTCACGAAAGGGAAACTTGCCCCATTTGTCTCGTGATTACTACTTAAACATATAAAGTCTAGAACCTTCCTTTTGACTTTCTTTTCAGGTTTCACAGTAAGTGACCTGTCCTATTTTGTATAACTATTGTAAATGTAATTCAGCGTAAATATAAGAAGTTATAGGAACTTCTCTTTCATTCTACCTGCTTTCTTTTTTGTTATTTTCGAAGTTGTAACTTTTTCTAAAATAGGTACTTGGAAATTTCTTAAAGTACACACCTTGTACTCGATTTAATGTCTAACTTTATTCACTTCATTTGTCTTTTTTAAATCTTACAAAGATTTTAGTACATATAAAGGTTTGAAATCTAAAGAATTGTTAATTGCCTGGAGCAAACTTTAAATGTTAGGAGGTCTGCAAACCCAAATTGTTAACAAAAATTGAAACTATATGCTTGTTAAATTTATTAGGCTCTTTTTCATTGTTAAATAAATTGAAACTTTCTTTTTTGACTCATCATTTCTCTAATACTACAGTTAGGCAAGATCCTGGCTTTCCTAACTCTTCCTAGGTTCATGCCCTACTTAATGCAAACAAATCTATTTATAGGGTTTTCACCACTTGTTGCATTTGAACAAGAACTCTTAGGCATAACTGATGTCAAACTCTCCTCCTATTTCTCCATCCTTTTTTCTTTGGTCCGAAACCCATCTCCTTCTCTTTATCATCTTCCCTTGGTGGTTAGGTTATTCCTAAGCCAATAATCTACCCAGCCTGCAAGCAGCGGACGGTCTGAAGCTTCCAATTCTCTTTTCTCTAAGTGTGTGTGAGGAGCAAATCCAAGCAATGTCAAATGATGATGTTTTAGCAACATGACAGTGCATGGCAGGCAAGACAAATCATTCACCAAACACAACGTCACTTCAATCCTGGTTCTCACTTTTCCCCCCGTTTACCCAAATATCTTGAAAAATAACGGAAACGCCTTCTTTAGACCAAAAACCATGGTTCCACCTTTTCAACACCTACATCCCAGCAAGGAGGACGATGAGACAAAACATCACAATGGCCATCATACCCATAACTCGTCCCCTTTCCAAATATCTGGAAAAAGCCAAAAACATAGGTTAAACCCAAAAACATGCACAGGTTTTCACCTAGAGAGTTGAAATTTATGGTGCGGATAGAGCGGGTAAATACCAACCATTCATGTCAAACAAACGTTTTTGTCAATTTCACCGTTTCCAAAATAGGGCCCCAATTTCAAAATTCATTTTTCTTTTGACCTGCGGACCTGAAACTTGGTTTCTGCCTACAAGGGCTAAGGACCTTTCATTTATGTCAAACAAACTTTTTTGTCAACTTCACCGTTCCCAAAATACACACAATTTCAAAAACGAAAAATTTCATTTCTTTTAATTCGAGCACTCATTCATAGCAAAGTGGACGTCACCCCAACGCCAACAACATTGTTCTCATTCGTTAAAATCGCATCATGCCTTCCCGAGATATCGACAAAGTTCACCAGAAAGTAGGCTATCATTTTGTTTTGCCCTAGAGACTTGAAACTTGCTTTCTGCCTTAAAGGGCCTAGGGACCTTTCATTTACGTCAAACAAACTTTTTCCTCATCTTCACCGTTTCCAAAATACTGCCCATATCAAAAACAACAATTTTCTATTTAAAAAAACATACCAACACGCATTCATAGCAAAGAGGACGTCACCCCAACGCCAACAACACCTCATTCGTTAAAATCCGATCATGCGTTCGGGAGATATCGGCAAAGTTCGTAGGAAAGTAGGCTGGGAAGCAGAACTCTCACTACCACACTACCACAGTACTCACATGCATATGCAAACAAGTGTTCCCCAGGATGAAACATGTGAAATGCGCAACGAGAACGCGAATCACCAGCAGTCATCTGGAGAGTTCACTTCGAGTTGCTACAACATTAATCAAACCAGATAGTGGATGCCTTGTTCGTGAGAAGCAGTGCCAGGTGTCGCATTGACAGGTAAAAATATTAATTCTATTATTTTAATATAACATTTATATACAGTACCGTATATATATATATATTTCATTTAATTTTAAAAATAACTTAACTAACATATGATTAATATTTTTATATAAATAACAAATGAATATATTAGCTATTTCTTAAATTAATTGGTTTATCTTAAAATTTAGATCCTATTTAATACGGTAGAAAAATCGAATCATGTGGCCCGCAAACCATTTCACCTTAACGATAGTGGTCCTTTTCCAAGAAAGGTTGGACATGCCTGGTCTAGACACAGAAAATCAACAACATAAACTAAAAGGTAGCTACAAAGCTAACAGATGCAACAACTCCCCCGTCTAAGCTACAGGCAATTTGTGATTATGTCTATCAGGTTTTTTACTAACTCTAGAACTACGACGTAACTCAGGAACTTGCTGATTAACAGGGTGGACGGGTTCAATATGTGGTTCGGGTAGGACTGCTGCATTTATTTTATCTTTTGGAGGAGTTGTGGAACCACAATCTCAGGAGTGCTATCATCATCGGGATCGGGATTACACCAAATACATCAGTTATTGGCACAGACGTTGCACTAGTGGCAGGAAGGGCACAATTATAAGTAGATCTAGACGACAGGAGTTGATCCACATGTTTTCCATGAGTGATACCACTAGAGTCTTGCACAACATACAATACGTTTCCTTCATGTTCATTTAATACACCTTTCTCCGAGGAATCAGTTTTATAACCAATTCTCATATGTACCAGGTCTCATATCTGGAATGAGGGGATTTTGTCCATGACAACACTGCTGATATACCACAGTACTTGCAGACATACATCGTGGATGTTCGTGTAAGATATTTGTTGGCAGAATATTGGTATACTTCATGTTGGCATGTTTTATACCTTCACAACTGCATTCTCAACTTGTGTGCTCGTTATGGACCTATCTTAAAAAATTAAGTGTCACTTTATATTTGGGTGCGTACATAACTCAAAGACGAAATCTGACATTCTACGGATCAGAGCGTAGAATGTTAGAAGTCTGCTAGGCAGTGGAAGGGAAATGGATAGGTTGAAGTTGGAATTGGTTGGGATTAGTGAAATGCGCTGGCAGGAAGAACAGGAATTTTGGTCAGGAGAATATAGGGTCATTAGCACTAAATCAAACAACGGCTATGCGGGGGTAGGATTCATATTAAGTGGGAAATTTGGACAGTGGGTAGAATATTATGAGAAATATAGTCAATGGATAATTGTAGCTAAAATCAATACAAAACCTACGTGCACCACAGTGATACAAGTCTATATGCCTACCAGTCAAGCTGATGATGAAGTTGTTTAAAAGGTCTACGACGAAATAGCTGAAATTCTGAGGTATGTCAAGAGTGATGAAAATGTAATAGTAATGGGAGATTGGAATGCTGTGGTAGGAAAAGGAAGAGAAGGGAAGATAGTAGGAGATTTCGTATTAGGTGAAAGGAATGATCGAGGAAGCAGGCTGATGGAATTCTGCACCGAGATTGAGTTGGTCATAGCTAACACCTTATTCAATATTCACAATAAAGAAATGTACACATGGCTGAGACCGGGAGATGCAGGGCGTTACCAAATCGACTTCATTATGCTCAAGCAGAGATTTCGAAACCAGATTATTAATTGTAAAACATATCCCGGTGCTGACATAAACTCGGACCACAATCTGGTTGTTATGAAATGCAGATTTAAATTGAAGAAATTGAAGAAAAGTCAAACCCAAAAAGGTGGGCAATAGACAGACTGAAAGAGAAGGATGTAAACCAAAGATTCAAGAAAAGTATAAAGGAAGGACTAATGAAAAACACTAAACAAACTTCTCAATTGCAGACGAATGGGCACTTTTGAAGAATGAACTAACAAAATCCGCAGATGGAAACATCAGTAGGAAAGAGAGAATAGGTAGAAAACCGTGGATCACTCAGGATATACTAGAATTAATGGATGAAAGGCGGAAACACAAGAATGTAAGAGATGAAAATGGGAAAGCAGAATACAGACGTCTGAGAAATGCCGTTAACAAGAAGTTCAAGGAAGCGAAAGAAGAATGGTTGAAAGAGAATTGTGCAGGTATAGAAAATTGTCTGAAATTACGAAAAGTAGACACAGCTTATCGAAGGGTTAAGAATACTTTTGGGGAAAAGAAGACTAAGTGCTGTAATATTAAGGACACAGGTGGAAAGCCTCAAACAGGTAGGGAAGAAAATGTTGAGAGATGGAAAGCTTACATAGAGTGTTTCTATGAGGGAAAGGAGATTGAGAATCGTATCATGGAAAGGGAAGAGGAAATTGATGAGGATGCGAAAGGAGATTTATTATTGAGATCAGAATTTGACAGAGCATTGGAAGACTTAAGCAGAAACAAAGCACCAGGCATAGGTGATATACCGATTGAGTTGCTACGCTGTATAGTTGATGATGGTCTGATCAGGTTATTTCACTTGGTGCGTAGGATTTATGAGACAGGTGAGGTACCTTCTGATTTCAAGAAGAATGTTATAATCCCTATGCCAATGAGAGTAGGAGCTGACAGATGTGAGGATTACGGTACAATCATATTACTCATGCTTCAAAGATCCTGTTTAGATTCATTTAAATAGGATTGAAAGACAGACAAAAATGGAGTTGGGTGAAGACCAGTTGGGTTTCAGGAGAAATGTAGGAAGAAGGGAAGCAGTACTAAGTCTTATGCTGATTTTGGAAGGTAGAATAAGGAAATAGGCGAACGTTCATGGCATTTGTAGACTTGAAAAAGGCTTTTGATAACGTTGATTGGGATAAATTGTTTGACATTTTGAAAACGATTGGAATAAAGTACAGGGATAGAAGGGTGATCTACAATCTATACAGAAACCAGACAGCAGTCGTTCGAGCTGAAGGACATGAGAGAGAAGCTGGTATTCAGAAACGTGTAAGGCAAGGCTGCAACTTTTCACCCATACCCTTCAGTCTTTACATTGAACAAGCAATGAAGGAAATTGGACAATAATTTAAAGTGCAAGTGAAGATTCACGGAGAAATAATTTCAACTCTGAGATTTGCTGATGACATCGTCATCTTGGCCGACACGTCGGAGGATTTGAATGAGTTTTTAAATGGCATGGACTCCGTCTTGAGGAAAGAATTCATGATGAAAATTAATAAATGTGAAACGGAAATATTGGAATGCTGCCGAAATAAATCAGAAAACCCTTTGGACATCAAATTGGCTGGTTAAAAGCTAAAGGAAGTAGGAGACTTCTGTTACTAAGGAAGCAAATTAACCAATGATGGACGAAACAATGAGGATATAATGAATCCTTTATATTCAAGGGTACAATAATAAGTAGGTTGGCTCAGGCAAGGAAAGCAATTCTACAGAAAAGGAATCTGTTGACATCGAATATAGATTTAGGTATTAGGAAGTCATTTTTGAAAGCCTTTGACTAGAGTGTGACACTCTATGGAAGAGAAACTTGGACTATTGGTGCAGCAGAAAAGAGGAGAATTGAATCGTTTGAAATGTGGTGTTACAGGAGAATGATGAAGAAGGGTATATAGGGTTACAAATGAAGAGGTATTAAGACGAGTTGGAGAGGAGAGATGTTTCTGGTGACTGCTAATGAAGAGAAGAGATAGGTTGGTAGGACACATACTAAGACACCCAGGAATAGCAAGCTTAGTTATGGAAGGAAGGGTCGAGGACAAGAACTGTAGGGGTAGACCAAGGTTAGAATATGTTAAACAGATTGCCTCGGATGTAGGGTGTGGTAGCTATGTAGAGATGAAACGATTAGCTCAGGACCGGGAGGTTCGGAAAGCTGCATCAAACCAGTCAACAGACTGAAGACTCAAACAACAACACATAACGCAATCACTCAACAGTGTATACACATCAGTTTAGGAATGTATTAAACTTGTGAGTTAATTATGAAGGCCGTTTTAAAATAACCTTTCATGTGTGGTGAATAAAATTTAAAAATATTGGTGAAACACTGAATACAGTGCTCAATATACCGTAATGAAAAATCTCAATGTATCTCTCCAATCTGTATGTTCAGTTCTCTGTTCATTTCATTAATTATTTGTGGTTTTATTTAGGGGCATAGAGAATTGTAATCGCCATTGTGTGAGGTGAAGTAAATAGCACACTAACTTTCTCATGGTTAATTTTGTGTTATAAACCACCATTCAGATCATGGCAGTGGATATTTTCTTAACTGCAGGAGCTCAATATAGGTAGATAATTTGAAGTATGATGGTACGAAGTACACTGTACGATGGTGTGCAAGGTGGATATCATATGTACCGGTACTCCTTTGTCTTGTGTGGCCATATAAAGCAAAGGATTCGTGGGCTCTGTGTGAACTCCATTCTTTGTGTTGGCATGATAATATCATCATATATATAATACCATTAAATACTATATTCTTGCCAGTATCTGTGGAACCAAGTCCAACTTTAAAATCCATTTGATAACTCTACATTTTGGTGCTAAAGTATTCATGTGCGACCCAAATATCTTTCAAATGCACCTGTCGTCCTCTAATAAGCAGTAACACACAAATGTGTGACAGGTTTCCTTGATATTTATGTGTTACTTGCTATCGCCTATATCATATTCATTCTATGGGCACTTAATTCATTCATTTTTGTTCATACATAAGAAAACAAGCTGTGTAAGTTACGGTAAGAATGCTGTGATAGGCCTAGGTGTTCAGTAGGTTGAATAGGTAGTGCACCGCAGGGGGATGACAGATCATAGGGAGCGCGTGGGTCGGGGTAAGGCCCTGTACTGGATGTTCTGCCAACCAATGAAGAATTCATTTTAGCACTAAGGTTCCGTAGTTGGCACTCATTAACGTTCACATCAAACCGACTGGCGAAAGCGGGAATAGTCTGTTTAGATTGATTTTCCTCGTGGTGTTGTTGGTTGTTTTGATTTGTTCAGTATTTTGATTGTTTATTTGAATTGAATTGAGAGTCAATCATGCCACTGCAAGGGAGGAGAAATTGCCAAGCACCGGGATGTAAGAATTATAATGATAGTAAGAAAAATATGGCAATTTTCATCTTCCTGGTGTTGACCATGTGTAAAACTAGTGGGCAATATGGACTACTCTCGAATAAAACTATATAGAGAATAAATGTGTGCATTTCATCTCTTGTTTGTTTTCTTACCCATTCTCCTTTGCATTGCAATAAAATTTGTGGTTTAGGGTTACGGGGAGGGGTGGGTGGCAGCGGGCATGCTAGGCATGCTAGGCAAAAAGTGAGGTTATGGCAATGTAGTGTGTGCGTTTGGACAGTTTTCTTTATATTCATTGAATATCCCAACAATTCTGTAGAGTATGAGAGCATTTTTAATTAGCCTAGAGGTGAATTAAGCTCTAGAACGGCGTAACTGTGTCCTTCGTGACAAATCCATTGCCAACATTGATAGGCTATATATCAAAATGTATTATTTTCCTATCTGGACGTATATTTCAGCGCCTAGCGAAAGGCGCAGTTATGTTTGTGTTATTTTCATCAATAATCAATAACTCATCGCAGAACATACTGTTCATTTACGTGTAATAAAGGCTACATTCATATGGCTTTTGACTTTTTATGTTGCCAGACTTGCCAGTACAATCCATAGCCTCAGGCGGTGTTCTCTCTCGGAAATTCTATAACCAAAAGTGACGAATCTCTTATACTTACCTGATCCTTGGTGCACTGTTGTAGGCTTGGAGCATACAATATGTATGCTCGAAGGTTGTAGGTAGCTTACAAGGTAAGTAGACTATAAGGTAGGACACTCCGGTGCCTCTCGCGCCCATTTGCTGATACGCTGTGACGCAGCTCGGATGAAGCAGGCGCATACCAGCTGATATTTACAATGCATTCTTAAGGGAAACACAGTCATATTTCGCTTCTCTTTTCCGCTCGTGGTATACAATCATAATAATGGCAATATGCGCGTTATAAAGAAAAAGGTATAAACAATGTATTGCAGTGGTTTGTAATGCGAAATATACTTCATAAACACACACAAAATAATAATTCAGATTAGCTACCGTACCGCACCTTAGTATCAGCTGAGCTAAAGAAGAGCCTCACAAAACACAATAACAGACGTGCTAAGGATAGAAAAACGAAATATAGCAATAGATAGGCTACATAATCATGCTTTAGCGATCCTGCGGTGTAGTGAAGTGCTCGCTACGACCACGATGGGAAGCTGCAGGAAGTCGGGAGTTCAGAGGTTCAAATCCCGGCGCTGACAGCGGCTTTCCACACTCTCTCCAGGCAAATGCCGAGATAGTAGCCTACCTTGTTTCAAGTTCCGGAGCACTTACCCCATTTCCGTCCCCAATAATTACGGTCACACACACATTACAACAGTCACCTTAAAAGCACAGATTACAAATTGAACACACTAGTACACGGAGCGTGTACTAGTGTGTTCAATTTGTGATGATCAAGATGTCCCAGTCCCAACAACATACATGATTAATGTAACATTGCTATGAAAATGATCAGTTTATAAACACTTACCTCTTATGTGACTTGAGTTTTTGATGACGAAGCGACCCAGAGTTTGTTCTTTTTCGCTGCATATGTCTCCAGTAATTTGATCTGATATGCCTATTCAGGTGACGGATTCTGATAAAAGTCCTTGTCCTCACGTATAAACGAAGTATCTTCTCATTCACTTCCTAGTTGGTAAACCGAGAAGATCATTCTTTAAATCCCTTTCGTAATCGTCTGGACGGAAGTGATTAGAGAACACTCGGGCATTATTAATGTTAAATATATCACCTCGTTTACAGCGAGAAACCCACACACGTCTCGACTACTCGTTTTGTGGAAATCTGTGGTATATAGTACCTTGTACCCTATACCCCCAAGCTCAAGAAGCGCCAGATTTGCTCATTTTTACCGATATGTAAAAATACACAGCATTACAACACTCGACTTTCCACAACACTAAACTATTCTTAAATTAAACTATTAATTAGACGATATAAATAAAGATTTGCGGTATAAAAAACTATAGTAAAGTCAAATTATTTACACAACGATGTAAGCAATAGGAATTAAACTTGAAAAAGAAACGCTCAATTTTTCCGTCCGTGCTGGAGAAGTATTACCGATGCTACTGGTAGCAAGTTTTAATTTCCAGCTTCTGGCGAGCATTTTAGATGACTCAATACCAGATAAGTAGACTATAACTCAGATGCTCACAATATTACAAGGACATTTTTATCGGTCTAGCAATAAAGCGGGGACGGGCAAAATGCGTGCGTAGCCCGGTGACTAACAGCCGAGAGATTATATTAATGCAGCTGCTATATTGCTAGATAATATAATTAATGTTATTGGTTGAACGTCCCTTTTAACAGCTCCTTTTAGAGACGCCGGGGTGCCGGAATTTCGCCTCTAAGGGGATCATAAACGTGCCAGTAAATCTGTTAACACGGATCCCTCGTATTTGCGCACCCTCAAATGCCAGCTGACTGCACCAGGATTCGATCCAGCAACCTTCGGCATAGCAGGCGATAACGTTACCGCTGAGCCACGCAGCCAGCCTATATATTACTATATATTTATTTATTTATTTATTTATCAATATGAAGGAACACAGGCACCAGCCCAAATACATTCCTTCTTGACATTATCTGATTAAATAACAACATGTATCAGTGGAAAATAGAGAAAACAGATTACACAAATTACACAAATGAAGAACAGAACATAAATACTACAAAGGAGATCGTGAAAATATAAACCATAAAATGAAAACAAAACTGTACAAAGTAGAAAAAAAGAATATAAAAAATAAAGGAGAAAAGAGTACCCAGTATTCAAGGAACAGCTGCTTTTACTTGTTTATTGAATAAGTTAGCGCCAGCGAATAAATCTACTTGAACATCAATTGAATTATAAAATGATAATATTTTAACTAAAGGCGAATTAGAATGGTGAACACTTTTAGATCTTGGGATGTGAAAGAGTGCTTGCTGTCGAGATCTTACTTGTGGTACATGAAAAGTGATGAATTGAAATAATTCTTGGCAGTCAACTTTTCCAGTTAAAATTTTCCTCAGCAGTTGCAAAGAACTTAACGACCTTCTACTTTTCAAGGACTTGAAATTGAACAAATTTCGTAAAAACTGAGTCGAAGTATCAAATGGACAAAATACATTGAACGTCTTATAATACATGTATCTTAGAAATTTATTTTGCACAATCTCTATGTGATGAATTTGATCTTTATAAAAGGGATCCCAGATTACTGCTGAATATTCTAACTTGCTTCGAACTAAACTTTCATATAACTTAACAATTACTCCAGTTTTAGTAAATAATTTGGAGTTTCTAATGACAAAACCAAGCATCTTGTTGGCCGAACTAATTATATTTGCAATATGGTTATTAAAGGTTAATTTGCTGTCATAAATAATTCCTAAATCATTTATCGACGGTACAATTTCGAGTGCTGTTTCTCCAATACAATATTTAGGATTTATATACTCCTTCTTCCTTGTAAATACCATGACTTTACATTTTTTTACATTAAGGACTAAATTATTACTAACACACCAAGCTACAATATTATTAACATCCCTCTGAAGGTCATTCTCGTCTCTCAAGTTGTATATGGTCTTATATAGCTTTACATCGTCAGCAAACAATAAGCAGTCAGAGTAACATAGAATATTAGGCAAATCATTAACCAAAATTAGAAATAGAAGAGGCCCAAGATTAGATCCTTGTGGGACACCAGAAGAACTAACAATATTACCTGAAATTTCACTTCTGAAACAAACAAATTGCTGTCTAAATTTTAAGTAGGAGCATAACAATTGAAGTAATGGTTTAGCAACACCAAACTGGTACAGCTTTGTCACCAGAATTTTATGGTCTACTTTGTCGAAGGCCTTTTCTAAGTCCATGTATATCACGTCAGTTCTTCTATTGGTATCTAATGCATTGTAAACCTTTTGAGTAAAACCCAGCAAATTTGTAATAACTGATCTGCCGGGCATAAAGCCATGCTGATATTGTGAGAGCTCAACCTTAATATGATTGTAAATCTTAGAATATAAAATGTGCTCAAATACTTTTGCTATAGCATTTATCACTGAGACAGGGCGGTAGTTCGATATCATTTCAGAGTTGCCTCCCTTTAGGATTGGAATAATTCTAGACATTTTCCACTTTCCAGGAAAGCTTGACGTCTTTAAAGAAAGATTAAAGATGAAGGCCAACTGAGAAACCAATAAGTCCACACAGCCCTTGATTATGTAAGGTGGTATGCCATCAGGCCCACAGGATTTCTTAGGCTTTAATTTTCTATTTATAGTTGTTCTTACTTCATCCACCGTTATGTGAGTCACGTTCAGCATATCAACCCTGGGCAAAACAGGAAATTCATTCAAAGACAAATGATCCACGTTATAAGTAAAATTCGTTTTGATATATACTGAATAGACCGATAAGAAAGACCCTGTAGTTTCGTAAGCGCGAGAGTCCTTTTGTAACTGTACCACAACTTCCTGCGAGGGTGTGCCTGATTCCTGAAAACGTTAAGAACTCAGAACTAAGATATTTAACCTATTTAAAAGATGTGCATTTGTATGATATATGCATATTATGAGAGTCCAGATTACTCTCACGTTTCAAGTTATTTGCACGATACAAAGCCAAAGAATTTAAGTGTCCAATGCAATTAGCTTATTGATTATTTAGCATTTTATTATATTCCTTATTTAAAACTACAGAACTTTTCAAGAAGTAGTAAATCAGTTGAGTGCAGCGCAAAATATAACTGTTGATTCATTTGAGGAGTTTGGACATCGTGGCCATTTAGCCCCGTGCACTTGGGTGCGTGTTAAATTTGTCTGGTAACCTGTGTTATTGTGGTGTCTGTGTAGTTGTAAATCAGATGAGGATTGAGAAGAAAGCGGCCGTGGCCTGAGTTAGGAACCATCCCGGCAGTGGCAACCCACGGAAAACCACTTCCAGGCTGGCTGAGGTGGGAATCGACCCACATCTTCTCAGATTTGCCTCACGAGGCTGAGTGTACCCGGACAGCTACGAATACTAACCACTACACTACGTGGTGGTCACACAGTAGTCTGACTTGGGACTCCGATAACCGTTTAGCTTTTTTTTTGTTTATCTCGCTGATTAATTTTCAACATTACCATTTTGGAGTTCTATTTATTAGTTTCACGTAACCGTGAATCTTGGGATTATGAGCCACATGACCTCCCTTTTTACGTGGAATCCGAACCACAGGACATGGCATTTCACTTCGAAAATCTCACATGCATTAACCGGGTTATTTTATCAGTCTCCTGACAGGAGGGTAGCAAGTTTAATGGTACAGACTGTAGTGATACGCCCTTTATAGGGTATTAGTTGACAGCAGAAGGGCATGCGAGGACCACCACATGCATATTTCTATTTAAAAGCGTCCCTTTTTGTTGCTAGAGACAGCTGAGAACTGTTTGTTATACATGGTCGCCACGACAGTGCCCAACCGGTGACGTCACGCAGCAGCCTATGCTCTGGCAAGCCGAAGCGCGGAGCCCGGAGTGACTCCCCCTGGGTAGCTTAGTATATTGGGCGCGTTCAGCGGGCTCATTGCTGGCCGGCAAACGGTCAGCAGATTCTGAGTTTGCCGTTCAGCGGGCTTGCTAGCGGGCTTGCTAGCGGTTGTTACGTAGGTAGCAAAGGCTCAGCAGAGCCAGCAAACTTTTTCTCTGCTAGCTTGCTAGCTTGTTTCTGCTGACTTGCGGCGCATGGCGGGGAATCAAATTGATCAAGTTCTGCACGTTCGGCGAATGAAACTATTAGGTTTCTTAAATTCTAGAGACGAAGATCTACACTCAAGAATGGCGACAGGTAATATAATACAATGTTTGTCAATAGCATAATTGTTGTAATTGGACCTTTTACGCTTCTAAAATTCAACTTTAAACTCACTAGGCCTAGGTCTAGTTGTTTTCTTGAAGGATGATGACTTTTAATAGTTATTTTATGTTGTATTAAGGAATTGGTTTGGTCAAGGGAAATCCGGCTCGTATTTTTATCTATTTTTGTGTGTGATTTAAACCTATTACAGTCTTCCCGCTGTTAAATCGGGTTGAAATTAAATGCCACTTTGTACCGGTAGCACATGAAACGATATTTAGAACAGAAGCTTTTCTTAACTCTGTTAACCATACTTTTGGGCTGAAAGATGTTTTAAATGTAGCCTACTGTGTATATAGGCCACCAAACAGCTTTCGGATTTCCCATGGCCAAATTATGTGTGAGTAGGCTACTGATGAGTTATTTATGGAATTATTCTGACTTTCTGTTTCTGAGCATTTTTATGTCTCTTCCTTGTATGTTAGGTCACGAGTTTGCCACTAATTATATTCAAGAAAACTGCAGAAACATGGAGATGGCTGTATAATCTAGAAAATCTGCCCCTACTTCTTGGTGGTAAGTTTTAAAACCAGTACCGTATTGTACTTGGGATGGTATTTGCAGAACATGTTAAACTTTGCTTTAATGGTAATTCAGTGGTTAATTTTCGGACATTTGGACGAATGAGTAGGACCTATAGGAAGAGGAAGGATCTTTTCAAAAGTACCGTACTGGTACCAGAAAGTCTTGTGGGAAGAGGTAGCTCCGGCGATGAATTCCCATGAGTAAGATGCTGCGCATTTTCTACATGCATCAGATACCAGAGGTAGAATTTTATTGCAGTAATTTACATTTCAGCTCTGATACCGTTAGGCCTATGCCTTTTGTGTAGCCTACAAGCTTTTTTGTCGAATAGGTGGTATAGTCTTAAATTTCAGTATAGTAGAGCAAGCAGGGATCATATTTCGTACAATTACATACCGGTACCACTGTAACATTCATTTTGTCTATACATAAATAAATTCTGCTAAGATTGGCCTCGCAGCGATGGTGGAGCTGACTTGACCAGAAGGCAAGGTAGGTACCGTAGGCTAACTTCTGTGGTTGGTGGCACCCTGGTCAATGTCAGTTTTTAGTCCTTTAGGAGATAACCTTAATTGGGAACTTGAGAGGCAGTTGGGCACTTCTTAACACATCTAATTTTTCTAATAGAATTTTGGTTTATTGTAGAAAATTGGTGTTCTAAAAATCTTTGACAGTTGTAAAGTCTGCTTTGTTTTGAAGAAATAATGTTATCATCCTTAGTGATGGTCACAGCAAATTGTATTTGACCCATGGGTGTTCAATATACTTTTTTTTTAATCATTAAATCATTTCAAACTTACACGATGGTAGTTACATGTATAATGATGGGAGGAACCACTCAGTAACGCTGAATGAGAGCTCATCATACATTAACATTTTCTAAAGTACCATTGTAATTAGCCAATATACCTTTTCTATTAATGGAAAATAAATCAGGAAATGATGTGATAATAGATGATTACTCCTCTGCTGTCCATAACCCACCCACCATCCCCTTTCTAAATCAAGACTAATATAGCAAAATTCCAACTGTCTGCCATTCTATGAGTGAATTATTGTCAAATGCAGTATTGCCAGCCCCACGAATATGGTGGTACTGTGTATATAGGCGGTACCGTACTGTAATCCTCCCACCCGCTAAAAGGAACTTCCGCCTCTACTGAGTAACATCCACCACGTGCGTATTTGATGTGTGTAATAATTATTGGCTGCTGTGTTATTAATGTGTGTAATATTTCACTGTAATTGTTTTTTGTAATAGTAAAATTTGTTAGATCCAGACCAATGGGTTTTGCCTGGACCAATAATTATTGGGTAGCGCGGCCCCCCACGTTAGTCGTATACACACTTTTGTTTTTTGTCACGTACAGTAGGGTACTCGCGCATCAATAATCTTTATCCAGACCAGACCTATGTGGTATATTTTGTATCTCACATGTTGGTAACTGTAGTGAAATCAGCATGTGCAAGTCTTGGTACCAGTTGAAGAGACCTCATCCGCCTGCTGTCGTTGAATTATCAAGAAATAGAAACACATATTTACGTAATTTAGAGCATATTCCCGGTGCGGTAGTGATCATGGTTAGTAATTTGTATTGGGAATGTCACCCAGAAGATGATACACACATCAAAAAAAGTTTTGCATCACCTCGGTTCCCAGATCTCCGGCATATAGACGTTGACTGTGTATATTGTATCAAAGATACAGTCCCTTTGACTGTTCATAGATGTCACTAAAACTGCTCAAAGATGTAAACAACCATGCATGAGCAGGGCCTATTAGACGGAGGGGGTACGACAGCCGATCAGTTCCAGTCATTCCACCAGGACGAAGGTACGCTGCTCATGTTGTCTGTAGTTCTACCATGCCTAGAAGGTCAATACCGCAGTTCGATCGCGTCCGCATTGTTACTTTGTGTCAAGAAGGGCTCTCAACAAGGGAAGTTTCCAGGCGTCTCAGAGTGAACCAAAGCGATGTTGTTCGGGCATGGAGGAGGTACAGAGATACAGGAACTGTCGATGACAGGCCTCGCTCAGGCCGCCCAAGGGCTACTACTGTAGTGGATGACCGCTACTTACGGATTGCCGCTCGGAGGAACCCTGACAGCAATGCCACCATGTTGAATAATGCGTTTCGTTCAGCCACAGGACGTCGTGTTTCAACTCAAACTGTGCGCAATAGGCTGCATGATGCGCAACTTCACTCCCGACGTCCATGGCGAGGTCCAGCTTTGCAACCCCGACACCATGCAGCGCGGTACAGATGGGCCCAACAACATGCTGAATGGACCCCACAGAATTGGCATCACGTTCTCTTCACCGATGAGTGTCGCATATGCCTTCAACCAGACCATCGTCGGAGACGTGTTTGGAGGCACCCTGGTCAGGCTGAACGTCTTAGACACACTGTCCAGCGAGTGCAGCAAGGTGGTGGTTCCCTGATGTTTTGGGGTGGCATTATGTGGGGCCGACGTACGCCACTGGTGGTCATGGAAGGCTCCGAAACGGCTTTACGATACCTGAATGACATCCTCCGACCCATAGTGCACCCATATCGGCAGAATATTGGAGAGGCATTTGTCTTCATGGACGACAATTCTCGACCTCATCGTGCACATCTTGTGAATGCGTTCCTTCAAGATAACGACATCGCTCGACTACAGTGGCCAGCATGTTCGCCAGACATGAACCCTATCGAACATGCCTGGGATATGTTGAAAAGGGCTGTTTATGGACGTCTTGACCCACCAACCACTCTGAGAGATTTACGCCGAATTGTCGTTGAGGAGTGGGACAATTTGGACCAACAGTGTCTTGATGAACTTGTGGATAGTATGCCACGACGAATACAGGCATGCATCAATGCAAGAGGACGTGCTACTGGGTATTAGAGGTAGTGGTGTGTACTGCAATCTGGACCACAAATGCTGAAAGTCTAGCTGTATGATGGTACAACATGCAATGTGTGGGTCTCATGAGCAATAAAACGAGCTGAAATGTTGTTTGTGTTGATCTCTATTCCCTTTGTATTTAAAGGTTCCGGAACTCTTGGAACCGAGGTGATGCAAAACTTTTTTGATGTGTGTACATTAATTCTGAATGAGACCAGAACGTGGCTTTTACACTTGCATCAGACGTCATTGTGGCTTTCATCTTCTAGGGTACATTACCAATTCAAATTAGTAACCCTGGTCACTACTGCACCTGAAATATATGCTAAACTACATAAATATGTGCTTTTATTTATTGCTCTTTTAACAACGGCAGCCATGTGCCGATGGCACATGAATGTCGTTGAGTCAACAAGGCGCACACATTATTGCCAGCATGTGGGATACAAAATACACCACACTAATTAAAGATTAGGTACGCGACAACCCCACTGTGAGTGCAAGGGTGTATGCATGGTTAACGCGCGCCCGCAGGCTTATACCATTGGATTGGACAAAACAAAGGTTAGAATGGTCGGGTTGAAGTGCAGCAAGCGGGGCACTGTTGATGACATGTTAGGCTGTAACCATTGATCTGGACGAGTTAGGCTGTAACCATTGACTAAACCACAGTTACTTTCATTTGAACCCCTCACAGAACGCTACCCTTGACATCCTATACGATTAGTACCGTATGGATGGGGTTACGTTGGGGTTGACAATACTGTATGTTACATAATCCACGCTGATAATGGCCGACACAGCTGGAATTTTACTATATAAGTCGTGATCTAAACGTGGGATGGTGGGTGGGTTATGGTCAGTAGGAGAGTAAACACCTATTAAGTTACTACCGGTACATCATTTCCTGATTTATTTTTCATTTGAAGAGGTATTTCGGCTAATTTCAATACTTTAGAAACTCCAACTGTGACTTGTTACTGTTACCATTGACCATATAACAGTATGCCTCGAGACTGCTATATTATGAGTTCCAAACTTATGCTCCCCATGGAAGGTACCTGTATACTAAGCAATAAATTCATTATGGATTTGGTGTTGGAGCCTACCAACCAAAAGGATTTCATTTAAAAGTTCCTTGGAATGTGCTAGTGATCCTAAGAGTAATTCCTAGTTGCTATTCCACCTGTTGCTATTGAGAGAAAAAGGGTATTTTTGGCTCAGCTCTCCCATGCTAGACCAATTTTTATTTCTATTACATGCATGACAACATACATTTTTCTTCTCAGGGACATCATTGCACCATCACAGACACTCCCCATGGTCTCAAAAGCAGCTGTGTACGGTATAGCAACCCTGGGCAGTGCTTCGACTAAAATACTTGTAAACTTATACCCATACTCCTTATTTCTAATTTGTTCCCCTAGGGCAAAAAAGAATTTTCCATTTTGAAGTACCTTTTGTATGGGCAGTCCACTTCTTATTAGCCTATTTTCAATTTTGAAAAAATAGGCTTATGAGATCACCTTTTGTCCGTGTGTGTGTGCGTGTGCGTGTGTGTGTGTGTGTGTGTGTGTGTGTGTGTGTGTGTGTGTGTCCTAATAAAATCTAAACGGCTGGAGCGATTTCAATAAAACTCGGTAAGTTCATAGCACTATTCCTGGCGACCTCGACCTTACCCTTCAAATTTTGTTACGTCTCACCAATCCAACATGGCGGCTGTGCGAAATATTTCACTAGCATTCAATATCTCCGAAACTATTACCGATATCGCCCTGAAATTGTGTACGGTGATAAAGGGCACTACTAGAAGTTTACCTATGAGACTTTCAAAAACCTGGTGACTACAAAACCAACATGGCGGCCAAGCGAAGTTGAGACATTTAAATAGACTTTTCTCGCGATTTAACTATCTAAATGTAATGAAACTTGGTACAGCATATGTCTATTCACATTGTAATGCACTGGAGTCTAATTTAGTTCAATTGTTTACATAACCTCAAAATGGCGGCTGTGCGAAATATTTCACTGACATTCTATATCTCCGAAACTATTACAGATATCATCCTGCAATTTTGTACGGTGTTAAAGGGTACTGATACAAGTATACCTATGTATATTTCATAAACCTCTAAAGTACGAGACGAACATGGCGACCAAGCGAATATAAAATATTTTAATAGACTTTTCTCGTGATTTAACTCTCTGAGCGCAGTGAAATGTGGTACAGTAAATGATTTTGCAGATTGTAATGCACTGCCATCTAATTTAATTCAATTGCTTACATAACCTCAAGATGGCGACTGTGCGAAATTTTAAAATTAAGTTTTAATTTCTTGTGTCGTAATCATGCGATCGAAGTGAAAGTTTGAATAATGAATCTAGGCAATAATTGTCCTTGAATGGTACATAACTCTATGGCCTATAGGCTACATATAACACTCCTAAATGGCGAGCTTCCGAAATATTTAGACGGTTCTCAATATCTATGAATCTTTTACAGCAACCAAACTGAATTTTTTTATGTTCATAGAGACTATGAACATATGTTCACCTATAGGACTTTCAGGAACCTGGTGAGCACAAATCCCACATGGTGGCGACGCGAAGTATAAATATTTAAATGGACGTTTCTCGCGAATTAACTATCCGAGTGCCGTGAAACGTTGCACGTTAAATGCTTATACAAATGTTGATCCACCGGCATCTTATTTATTTCAATGGTTTGCATAATCACAAGATGGCTGCTGAGCGTAATTTTAAAATCTCGTTTCTACTTCTTGTTGTCTAATCATGCGATTGAAGTTTGAATACCACACGTACACAATAATCTTAATGTAATAGTACAAAAATAAAAATCCAACCTGGCGACCATCTGAAATATTTAGACGGTTCTCAATATCTACGAATCTGTTACAGCAATTAAACTGAAATTTTGTATGTTGATAGATGCAATTAACATGATCAGGATATATTAAAATAGGCTGTAGAGTTCTTCACGGAACGACTAGTTTAATTATGTGTTCCTTTCTTATTTAGGCACCTGATGGGGATGTAAATTCTGGAATATGGAGGTCACGTTTACAAAAATCCGGGATTCCGGTCGCTCAACATATTCTGATTCAGTCCAGTGAGAGATTTACAAGTTGTTTGAAGCAATTCTTTCCTACGATGAGACATTCAACCCTCGACTGACATTATCGACAAAGTTGAGGGAGATCGCCTCACCAGTGGAAGCAGCCTGTGCATCCACACAATCTGCCCCAGCAACTCTTCAAGGAGCGATCTAAGAAGCAGACCAAGTATAGCAAACATGGAGCTACATAGACAAGTCATTGCTGACACTGGAGCTTAGAAGTTGAAGTTGTGCTGCCTATGGCAGGCAGTTGCTAGAGGGAATGATCTGTCCCAACAATGCAACAAATATTTTCTTAAGAGGAATGATTTTATGGGAAAAATTAGTTTACCGGTAATTTGTGAAGAAAAAGAAGTGTTGGTTTAGCCGTATATTGTACAACCTACTTATGTTTTCTATTTGTAGCAATGCCATTTGCAATATTTATTTAGGGTAATTAAGTTTAGTGTTTGGTTAGGCAACTTCGCCTGTGGGTTGTACTTCATTGCTTCCGCCTGCTGGTGACAAGCCCACATGAAGGAGGAGGGCCTTTATAAATAAACTTGTTCACCTCGTGTTACAGTGTCTAGTGTTCTCGGCTGTCGCCCCCAAATTCGATCAGAGTCGAACCAAGATGTTATTTCAGTGTTGTTGAAGTTGTATAATAGAGCCAAGATGATAATTGTGTTGGAACTCGCATCTTTTCTCTTGGGATGTGTGAGTATCCGTGAATTTCATACTGTCTCATTTATATTTAAAATTATAAAACTTTTTCCTCTTCTAATTGTGGTTTTTTAATGTCTGTTGCATTAAGTGTCTGTAAAATGGTGGTGGGATGGAACCAAAGTCCAAAAAGAGAAAAAATATCAATGAATTTTGAATAAATTAATATGAATTAAGTTAATAAATGGTTTAAAAAATATGTTCACTTCAATTCTTTTTCTGGTCTCCCTATCGTATACCCTTATTACAAAATGTGGATAAACGAATGGGTAGATTCCCAGGTAAGAGCACAATTCAATACAAATAGCTGGCATTGAACATTACGGAAGTAAATATGTTCTGTCTATTTGTCAGCCAACATAGGGAAACTATTCCAAATATTCAACCTTATTTTGAATCCATATCATTAAGGACATGTATATTTCTCTTGCATTCCAATATTACAGTATTCTATGGTGAGTATCGCCTTACCCTCAAGTTTTATAATATTAAAAGAATCTATTTCCAGACAGTCAACACAGCAATGTGGCCAATTTAATCCTTTCCAGTTAGTGTGACAAATTATTTGGGCACATACTGTGTTTAGCGACTGAAAATTGATTCTTTCTTAGATAACAAAGGCAACATTCAGGAATTTTTTTTCTAAAACTTGGTCAAGTCTTAGTTGACTGAATAGAGAACGTCTCCCCTAGCTGTGAAAACTTCCTATTAAATTTTCATTAACGGAATGCTTTTCAGTCAGTCAACGTGATTCTGTCCAATTATATAGTTTGGGAGACGAGCAATAATTAATATTTTATCACCCAAACCTTAAAGAAATAGTTATTGTTGTTTTAAGGGGTGGAACTATGAGGTCATCTGCCCCCTTAAAGAAATATTACAAGAATTAAGTTATTTATTACTCGACACATTTTTATAGAAAAATAGTTTTTGTACATACATTTTAATCGCATCTGATATGATACCTTATTGAAATATATGGGGGAATTAAATAACTGAACGGCTTGGGGCAACATAGTAATATCCCTCATTTTATTAATTTTAAGCTAAAGCAAAAATAGCTTGCCAATAGCCTTGCACTACAATTATACATATAGTGCTGTGTTTTACCACTATGGGCAACAGTAATATGAACAAACTTCTTTGATTGGATTTTATGGAATTAATACATGTTAATTTTGTGGGTTATGTTGCCCCAAAAAATTGGCTTGTTTGATAGTAGGGTATTTAATGATAATTGTTTTAAAGGGTGGAACAGCGAGGTCATCTGCCCCGCGTAATTCGTAGGAGAATTAAATAACTGAAGGGCTAATTCAATATTTCTTTACAAATTTCGACGGATGTTTAAATAAGAAATCAGCCTAATATTAATAAGACCAATTAAAGGAGTGGACTAGCCTACAATAAAATTGAATTTCAAAAGAAGGGTTATTCTTGTCGTCAAGATGTCTACCCCCTTATTATTCCTGTTTCCAACAGGGTCGGGGATGAGATACGATGAAAGTCTATGTGGCGGGTGGTTTATACCGCCGGATGGACTTTCTGACGCCAACCTAGTGAGAACTGAAATTAATGAAACTTGACTAGGAGATGGAAGATAGAGGTCGTGGCCTATTAGAAGGTAACTTACTGTCCCGGTATTTGCCTGGACCTGAAGATTGGAAACCACTGAAAACCATTTACATGACGGCCGACGGTGGGATTTGAACTCACGTCTCCCGAGTCCGCAGATAGCTTGGCTCCACGGCCTAGCGCCGCGCATTAACAGGGCTGTCTACAGCTCTGTCGCATAAAAGTTATTATTTTCTATGTATTTATCATAGACCAATAAATATGGTAGCTTCAAAGGAACTCTGTGCATTGCTCAAAGTTCCCGCGTCAGCTCGTAGCAAAGCGTTCAGGCGGGCTCACGCTTGCTAGCCTAGCAACCAGTCAGCAGGCACCTAGCAGGTTAGCAGATTGCTGAGCCCGCTGAACGCGCCCATTGAGAAACCTTGGTAGGTAGCAAGGCTAGTAAACTACAGAGGTTGCCTCAATATGGAGCTCTTAGGCGAGGGGATCGCGGAGGGAAGGGAAAGGACGTGACGTCACACGTTTCCTCGTAGCGCGCGAGGCGAGAGATATGCAAGGAAATTCAACTTTCCCACACATTATATTGTATGGATCGCAGTAGTTTAAACGCGTGTTTTAAGCCATTTTTTTTATAATCATGCCAGGCCAAAGATGTGCTGTGGCAGTTTGTCACAGTTATTATAAAGTTGGAAATGACGTGTCGTTTTTCACGATGCCAAAAGACGCATGCCTTCGCAATCAGTGGATTGCTGCATGTAAGCGAAAAGGTCATTGCAACCCTCAAACAAGTAGGATATGTTCCCTCCACTTTAAGAGTGAAGACTTCGAATTAGACTACAGGGCCGAATTGCTTAATATAAAGCCAAGATTTCCAAGGAATCTAAAACCAAATGGTAAGTGAGCCTAGCTGGCCTACTCAAGTTTTGATGACCTGCTAGGATGATTTGAAAGCTGTTAATATTTTAGACATATTTCGTACATGGTATCAGGGGCGTATATACAATTTTTTTTCAAGGGGGGGGGGGAGAGGCTGACTATCGTGGAAAATTGTGAGTACTTAATGAATTTTCTATTATAGCCTATGGAGTATGAATGGAAACTGTGAAATACATTGTATGTTGTACCCAATTTGGCTCTTTTCGGGGGGATCTGGAGCCCCCTCAGCCCCCCCCCTTATATACGCCCATGCATGGTATTTTGATTTTGGACAAGATGGAAAATTTCAGGAGTAATTCTCTTTGCATTGGTAAAAGTTCTTTGCAAATATTCCAGAAAGCAGTCATCATTTCAATAAAATCCCTTCGACTTCTGTACCAAGATATGACCCGTAGGCATAATACAAAGTACATTCTCACACATAGGCTAAATCACGATGTACCGGTACTGGAAAAACCTCTTTTCACAATTGCGAACTCGTGGTGGCTTTTACGATCATCCTTCTCCCCTTGACTGCATTTACAGACTGATGGGGATGATTATTTTAGGAAAAAATCCAGGAGTTGTTCAAAAGCAAACAAACACTGCTGATCCAGAATCAGATGATTATGTAGTTGCTAAAGCACTAAACAAAGCTGGCATAGTGTCTGAATCAAGTAACGTGCTTCCAGAACCAACCTTAGGGAGCAATGTGCAACCAGAGTCCTTCATTGCCAATATCATGGAACAAAGTGAGGAAGATGGCAAGGCTTATGTTGCAGGTTATGTAGCCCACAAGTTCCAATATAAATTTCCACAACTTGGGAACTTAATCTATGGAATGCAAACTCAACACGATTATGCATTATCAACCAGGATTAAACCCTTGTCATACGGTGGTATGACCGGTCCCTCACAAACTTGGCTTAACCAGTTCCGGCACATTTCAGCAAAATTCGTCACATTTCACGGAAAATACGGATTTCAACTAGGCAAGAACGTTCTAAGACGAACGACAGATTTTGTGACTAGAGAAGTTCCTGACGTACCGTCTGGTGGGGTTGAGGCAGCTGTGATAACAATTTTCTTCATCAGATTGAAAGATTCCAATTCTATCTTGCATAAGAAGTGGTTATTGGAAGTCACTAACACCCACGATATTGCTACCGAGTCTAGGCGAATTTCCAAGAAATTCAAGAAGATCACAACATAAAATGTAAGTAGGCTACATTCAGTTATTTTATCACCCATTTACCAAAAATTTCATGAGAATAAACTGTTCTTTGCGTACTCAACTGCTGATGTTGACAGTTTCGTTACGTTCCCCACATGGCGCGTTTGGTATCTTGTGACGTCATCCGCCTTGTGAGCGCTGATTGGTGAGTGAAAATTGAGGCAACCTCTGTAGTTGGGTAGGTAGTACACCACGCAGATGACGTTCAACGAACGTATTTTCCAGCACCTTCGTGATTCTACGGAAATATTCATGGACGAGCCGAACAGTCGCTCTCTGTCTCTGTCGCACCCTTGTCCGCGAGAAAGGCACGCAGCTTGGCCACTCGACCGCCTAGCGCTAGAGGGTGGTGATGGAGGGGGCAGCTGCTGCTAGTGTTTACAAACTCTAATCATAGATCGCGTTACTAGACTGCATGCTACTAGTAATGCATGCTCAACGAAAGACGGCGCATAAGCCTTAGGGACCAAGAATAAACTTGACTGTCGTCCATCTGTTGTAGGGTAATCTATGGTAGTGTCCGTGAGATCTGGCGCACTTACACCATTGAACTCTAGGTAATACTGGAATGCCGACTGTATGGGAGCAAAGTGCGGCTTTTCATGCGACTAGTTACGCCTGGTAATGCACGTCAAGGAGGAGAGTTTGACGTATACGAACGCAAGGATGATGTACGTACGTACGACGAGATACAAGTAAAAGAGGTACTTTTGAACATTTAGGCGAACGGTAAACAAAACGGAACTTACGCCGAAATACATATTTCAAAATATCATAGTAATTTCATACTTAAAATGGCTAGGAATATACGCCAACATAAAGTATTATATTGCAGCCTGATTGTTCATCATTTTATCCCTAGATCAAAGGCAGCATACACAATAACTATAGGCCTACTGGCAAAAAATACAAGCCGTACGTACATTAAAATAAAATAAAAATGACTAAGAATAAAGAACAAAAGATATGGTAATTTGTATTCAACATTTTTATCAACTCAAAGGCAGCATTCATATGTGTGTGAATATGCATAAGCCTACAACTACCGGTAAACAATTAAATAGATGCTTAGTGAACAAAAATACATATCGTAATTTATGTATACAAAACAACCACATGTTCAATATTCTTCAAGGCAATGAGGCATGTTGCGCAGCGGTCAAGCTATTCACCTCTCACCAAGGTGGACCAGGTTCGATTACCGATCATTGCATGTGAGATTTTCGAAGTGAAATGCCATGTCCTGTGGTTCGGATTCCACGTAAAATGGAGGTCCTTTGGCTCATGATCACAAGATTAACGGCCACGTAAAACTACAAGCTTCTGTTTCTTCAAAGCAGGTCGAAACTTTGACCTCACATAAGTCATACAGCAAACGAACAGGGTCCTGCAGGGAAGATCCCTTTAGCCGATTTTTTTTATCGTCTCCAAGACTGACATAATAAAAGTATACTGGAAAATGTGAAATTTTATGCCTATGCTGATGAAAAATGTAACAGTAAATATTAGGCCTAGGTCTACATACTTCAACTTGTTGGCTACTTGTCGTTCAATAACTCGCGGTCTTTCCTTGGGTGGCTGAAGCAGATGCTGTGGTAAATTGAAATTTTCAGGTTCCGCATCATCTTTAAGCAGTGGTCTGTTTCTATTTGAATGAAACAAGTAACATGATTTATAAAAGTGTTCACAGTTATAACCCATTTCTTTAATACATCTGGACGTTTCCATGGAAATCTGTAATATAAGCTAGGCCTAGGTTATAATTCTGTGACTAATAACTTATAGCCTATAATAGGGCCTACGTGTATTTGTCGTCTACTGTTTAGGCCTATTATGTCAGCATTTGATGTAAGACGTATCCATAAACGCAGAATAGGTTACTGCATTACAAATCCTAATTCGAAAATAAAGTAGACCGTAAACCTACCGTATTATTGGAAAATACCATACATATAACGTTGTACAGAGGTACGTACGATCAAATATGAATTAAGAAAAGAATCACGACATATCAGCTGACTTGCATTCTAGAGTTCAATGGTATGACCGATTTTGGTGCGACTAGTTACGCCTGGTAGAGATGGCGATGACCAGGAAGCAGTTTTCAGCGAGGGTTACCATGGGAAGAGTTGTTCCAGTAGTACCTACAGTTCAATGACTTACACCGGAAAGTTCTGCCAGAGCGCAGGTCCGTTCGTGCTTTCGTTCAATTAAAAGCACAATAAGAGACATGCATCCATTTTCCTCAAATTTAGCTCAAATACAAACTATCCTTGAGAGGGAAAATTATGTTTCTTTATTACTTTGATAGTGCCATGGCACGCCGGCGCTCCCCCATAGACCACCCCTGGACCTCACTCATTGAAAAACATGTCTTGACTTCGACGATTGTTTACCGGTTGCGTGCTCACCAGTAAATAATGTAAAAAGTGACTTTATGTGCTAAAAGTGTGGGTTTTAATTTGGTCCCATTGCGTCATTTAGTCTCCGATTGACTAAGACAAATACTGTATACCGGTAGTCTACTCATCTTAAGATTCCATAGAAATGTTTGCAGTCTTCGCTAGGCATTCTCAAATAATTCTACTGGATTTCTAAACGCATACAATTTCTTTTATAACTGTCCCAACCCGGCCCCGCAGTGTTCACCACGAGGGCCGGAGTCAAGCAGTGCTCCGTTTCCATGAAGTACAAACACTGCTACCACAATATACTTCGGAGATCTGACGGAGACTGCAGGTCTAGCCTGTTGTGTGGAGGGCTGAGCTTACGCAAAGGATGTGTTACACGCTGACTGCACGATAAGGCAAGGGAGAGCTAAAGTTACTTCAAAGGACATGTTACACGTTGACTAAATAAAATGAAAGCAAGGGTTCCCAAATAAATAAATTATATATTCTTATAACAAGGTTACATAAGACAACAGTTAACACAAAATGGAATAAAACACTTTCCACCTATCACTTGAAATCCCTGGAGATAATACAGATAAAATCAATATAATTATATAATTATACTAGCAACCCGGCCCGGCTTCGCCCGAGAACAGTTGTGAATGCATTACGTGATAAGCGCTTCTTTACGATGTCAATGAACTACGATCTATATCCGTTTTACGTCTCGGCATGATGGGTTAAAATCACTGACTGGACTATTAACTATATTAGCATGGAGATTCATGTGCAACAAATTCTTTTCAGGTGTAATTTAGTAATGGCGAGGTGCATGAAACACAAATCTCCCTTCCCTCCAATCTAAATCACTTATAATGGAGGATATATTGAATATAGAGATGTGCTCTCGCGTACGTTTTTGGAGAAGATTTCATGCTGAACAATTCTTACACTCATTGTATATTACCGACAGTAGTGGCTACGCTGGCTAAAGCGCAGCATTAGGTCATGGGGCCAAGCTCTCTGCTGACTCGGTAGACACGTGGGTTCGAGCCCCACCGTCGGCCGTCCTTGAAATGGTTTCCGTGGTTTCCCATTTTCAACACCAGGCAAATGCTGGGACGGTACCTTCTGACAGGCCACGGCCGCTTCCTTCCACATCCTTGCCCAGTTTCATTCACCATCATTCATTTCATCTCTCATTAACTCCTCTCATGAGGTTGGCGTCAGGAAGGGCATCCGGCCGTAAAAACCATCGCCACAACTACTTCCATCGCATCTAATCCCCGACCCCGTTGGAAAACGGGAAAAATAAGGGATAGACATACATTGTATATTGATATTTTTAACGGTTTGCCCAGCGTAAGCTGAAAAAATGCACGAACGCCAAGATGTTTTTTCGACTTTTTCTCTGAAATCGTTACTGCTTGGCTTCCTGTGATCATAAATAAATTATTTTCAACAGAAACCTTCCTCGAGGTATCCTTTACAGAATGGTGGAAACCGCATCAAAATCCATGCAGTGGTTCTCGAGATTACCCGTGACATCCAAGAATCGGAGACTTTGTTTTATGCTAAGTAGAGATTATACGCCAATCAGTATAATTTAATATAATATAATCCCCCTTCCGTACAATCTTATATTGACTGTGAATTTTGCGGAACAAAAAGTTCACTGGCGAAATGAGAGTTGCACTTCCAGGGAATAGCGAGGTGAATGAAACTCAAATCCCCCTTCCCTCCAATCTTAACTTGACTGTGTTTCACAGGCGAAATGAAGGAAACCTGAGTTGTACTTCCAGGGAAATTCCAAACACAACCACCCTTCTCAGAAGTCTTAACTCAACACGACGGTTTGCTGCTGGCTGTATCTGGGGCAATAGGTTCGCACGCTAGCTAGACTGTAGCAGGGATGATCGACTCGCCCTTAGCTAGCTCGTAAGCTGTCGCCTCAGTAGTTGAATGGACATGGTTGGAATAAATTAAAACGTAAAAACACTTATAGTGGGCGATGTATTGAAGATAGACATATGCTCTCGCGGACTTTGTAGAATTTTTCATGCTGAACAATTCTTACACTCATAGTATTTAGATATTTTTAACGATTTGCCCAGCGTAAGCTTAAAAAGCGCTCGGATGCCAGGTTTTTTTTCGACTTTTCCACTGAAATCGTTACTGCTCGGCTTCCTTTGATCATAAACAAATTATTTTCTACAGAAATCATCCTCGAGATATTCTTTACTGAATGGTGAAAACCGCATCAAAATCCATCCAGTGGTTCCCGAGTTTACCCGTAACATCCAAGAATCGGGGACTTTGTTTTATACTAAATACAGATACATGTGCCTGAAGGGCATAACATGATAACCCCTGGGGACAAGGAAGCACCAAAAATTACGAGGAATAAGAAAAAATCCCAGCAATTAACCACCCACGTGGTCGGTATTGCACAAACACAATGCAAAAGGAATATTACATGAAATGAAAAATAATCAGAAATTCGTAGCCTATGTCGACCGGTCAACAACACTAAAACAATGCAAATATAAAGCAAGACTGCAATACGATCAGTCAAGAAATATCAAAAGAAATGAAATAAGCAAGCAGGAGCCGCCACAATGCAACTGACCAGCTCAAACGCCAGACCAAGAAGACCAGCAAAACATGGCTGCCGAGCCATAGGAAAGTTAAGACCAAGGAAAATCCCCCACCCCTTATAGTATCCCAGGGCAAAATATCAAGTTTCCCAACCAAAATTAAAATACACATGTAATAATAAATATTATATCAACAAGAACACGAAATAAACACTTGTTTATATAAAAGAAATTAGGATGGTGCCTTAAAGGTTGGATATCAAGCGACCTCGTGGTTCGAGCATGGGATGACTTGCCCCAAGAAAACAGAGAAAATTACAGTTAAAAGGAAACACAACCGGCGACAAGGCCAACTAAATAACTATAAACATACAAACACCCGAGCCATTCAGCCCCCCGATACCCTTTATTAAAGTATGTTGGGCACAACTAAAGAGACACCACGCCTGGTGCAAAAAGCAAAAAATAAAATCCCTTAAATATCCCAAGAGTTTCGATGCAGTTTATAAAGATGTTTTGATGTCATTCAACTCACACGAATTATGCAATTCCAGTACGTCTTCCGAGTTGCCCCGAAAATATAATAGCTCGGTAAATATCTTGATATTTCTCTTCCCTTCTCGGAAAGCCACTCGGCTTCCCGGGGGGAACACTAACGTGACCAATTCGAGACAGTCAATGATGCAGAATGATCAAGTTTAAAATCGCACTATACCAACCACGAGACGAGTCTCTCTCAGGGTAGCCACCTAATATAGGCGAGGATGACCACATAGATGGCTCATAATAAGACATAGTTATAATTAGTCACTGTTGGCACTAAATATTCCCCCAATGCAAGGGTGCCATTCGCAATATTAACCTCTTGGGTAATGTTAACTTCTTCAATTTCACGAAGACTTCAAGG
Organism: Meconema thalassinum; assembly: GCA_946902985.2. NCBI lineage: Eukaryota > Metazoa > Arthropoda > Insecta > Orthoptera > Tettigoniidae > Meconema > Meconema thalassinum. The sequence continues at coordinate 205,373,848 of OX336389.2, read as the reverse complement.
TTATGTAGAATTACGAAGGCTCATTAAAGAAATGTTAGGTCAAAATGGTTACGCTTGAGGCCTTAATTAAACGTTCACCACACGGAATTAAAATCACTTCAGGGCTTACTTAAAAGTCCACTGAAAAGGGGAATTTCCCACGAAATGGGCAACGGACACGCATCAGATCACAGATGTTAATATTACCCAAAAGAGTTCAAAATGGCAGTTACATTACTTAAACAAAATTAGCAATAAGACCAGCATAAAACAGAACTTGGGAACCCAAAGAAATGTACAGGGAACCTAAACCCTAGGGGAACCTACTCGTTACCCTTTCAAAACAGTTAAACATCACTATAAAAACATTTTACATTATATTTACTCGATGGCCTCACGCATGTCACCACTCGAACCCAGAACCGCAGAGGAAGCACGAACTAGAAAACTAGAAAAATTACACACAAACATAACTATACAGAAGGAATCACGCTAGGATCATCCCCGATATGCACACACACACTCTTACACTTACAAAATATGCCCTTGCTCCAGTTCACTAGTCACTGCTTCAAACCGCCCACAGTGGCCACACGTAAGACAGAAGAACCATCAACCCGAATAACCAAGGACGTGAATGATTGGGGACCACGTTAAAATTACACAACACTCACCTCCAGCTACAGAACTTGGGAACCCAAAGAAATGTACAGGGAACCTAAACCCTAGGGGAACCTACTCGTTACCCTTTCAAAACAGTTAAACATAACTATAAAAACATTTTACATTAAATTTACTCGATGGCCTCACGCATGTGACCACTCGAACCCAGAACCGCAGAGGAAGCACGAACAAGGAAACTAGAAAAATTACACACAAACATAACTATACAGAAGGAATCACGCTAGGATCATCCCCGATATGCACACACACACACTCTTACACTTACAAAATATGCCCTTGCTCCAGTTCACTAGTCACTGCTTCAAACCGCCCACAGTGGCCACACGTAAGACAGAAGAACCATCAACCAGAATAACCAAGGAAGTGAATGATTGGGGACCACGTTAAAATTACACAACACTCACCTCCAGCTACAACCAAATGCACCAGAACACATCAAAATTTACGAAAGGCTGGACTTACAAAACCCACCTAACTGAGCCCACCAGATCACAACTCGACATGAGTCATTGGAGGGGCACAATTGAACTCAGGACAACAAGGTACTGTACCCTTATTCGCATGTGAGATGTCAGCCAAAATCCGAAGATGGAAGAGGATAGCAGCATCTTGTAGTACCCGGCTAGAAATAACCACAAATAGCTACTGGCAAACACACACCGGAATAAGGAACATGCAGACTAATGAAATGCTATAGTTCTACTCTACTAGGGTCGGTTAACTAACTACACTGGAGAGTGGAAATCTTTCGAATCTCGGGCGTTACGGGAATCGGTTGTAGGCTGTGCCACTATTCTACTACTATAGCATTCCTACCTTAACCCCACTATTATGAAATCAAACGCAATGTTATAGAAAAATATTGCAAGCATACGTAAAAACGTGCCTGTCATGTTTATTCATAATAAGAAACAATTAACAACGAAAAACAACATTAAATTCAAAACCAAAACGAATTCAAACCCTCACAATAGATGCTGTTAGCTATGAATTTAACGCTACTTAAATAATAAAACTACTTTTGACACCTCACGGCTGTGTCCAATTTTCCAGGAGTATCAACAAAATAAAATCATTAAATTATTTAATACCGTCGTAAAAGATGTTATTTAGCGATGGCCCGTCGCTATTACAATAACTAAGTCCTACTCTATACAGGACTCCAAATTCCTACGCTAATCCTAATCTAAATACGATTATATTTATTCTAACCTTTAAAATTATGGTTAATATTTACATACTGTATATTACAAGTTTCTTTGCATTTTGAACTTTCCTTCCGTTTATAAGACAACTATCCACTAACTTGAGTCATAATTAGGGAAAATAGACAATATAGGGAAAGTAATCCGTTGAATGAGGCCTAGATTATTTCAAGTTCGAACTTCTTCCAAGTCTTTCAAAAATTGAAATTGGTAATAATAATAATATTTTTTTTTTCGTGTAGCCTCCTGAGAGGCCGAGTGCAGGTCTTTCTAGTCGACGCCCATGGGCGACCTGCGCGTCGGGATGAGAGATGGATTGGCAAGGATGTGGAAGGAAGCGGCCGTGGCCTGTCAGAAGGTACTGTCCCAGCATTTGCCTGGTGTTGAAAATGGGAAACCACGGAAAACCATTTCAAGGACAGCCGACGGTGGGGCTCGAACCCACGCGTCTACCGAGTCAGCAGAGAGCTTGGCCCCATGACCTAACGCAGCGCTTTAGCCAGCGTAGCCACTACTGTCGGTATAATAATAATAGCATACACCCTTACAATAAATACGAGAATCAATTACTCCCTGTTGACATTGAACCATATGATCTGAATATAACCTTCATCTAATTATCGATCAGCTGTTTATTGACACCTTGTTTTGTTCCAAACATCTACCATAAAATATCGCTTAACACCAGCGAATCCTAACTCCATTTAGCACAATTGCTTCATTAAAACAACTCGTATTCCATTATAATATGCCTTCCTTTCTACACAAACAGTATATCATCGCAGAATAATTCTCTCAATAACAAAACTCTTTCCAACACTAACAATGCCATCATAGCTCATCGTTACTAGACTCAAATATGCATATGTATTTCCTCCAATACTTGGAAATACTTTCTTTGCCATTACTTTCCATAAACCACGTCGTAGCTGTCTACATTTTACAAGACATCCCAATAAAATACTCCAAAATATCAGCTCATTACCTAAGAACAATACTTGTACTAGTCATTGGTTCGTAATTCCATTTAAAATATCCGGAATTTTAATAATGTTTCGTCATATCAATAGCTTCATAATATCGTTACTTGCTTTCCTCTACTGTCACCAATAAAACTGAGGAAGCTGGTTTAAGATAACATACCCCTGATTGGTGAACAAATCAAACACACCAATTTGCAAACAATGGAAATGGAAATATTGCAACAATTGGGATTTCCTGTCACTGAGAAGGAGACTGAGATTGTTAAAAGAGAATGGATGAAAAAAATATGGATTAGGCTTGTGAGAGGCTGTTTGGACCCGATTATTTGTATAGGCTAATCAAATAACAAAATGAAAAATGAATAAAATAATTGTAATAAATAAATAATAACCCCTGGCATTTCATTCATAAGGGCCTAGGCCTACCAAACGACCGCTGCCCAGCCACTTGGCCTGCATACATTGGGGTGACGCATAGTCAGCAGATCGGGTCCTCTCGGCCGTTAATCTTGGTTTTCGTGACCGGGGCGCTGCCTCACTGTCAAACAGCTACTCAATTGTCCACACGAGGCTGAGTGCACCCTGTACCAGCCCTCACGTCAGTTTCTAAAATCCCTGACGGAGCCGGGAATCGAACCCAGGGCCTCCGGGTGAGAGGCAGATCCGCTACCCCAACACCACGGGGCCAGCCAATTAAATAATTAATAACAAATATTTTTAGAATCTGCCCAAATTTCAAATGTCAGTAGCGGTATGGTAAATTCGCGTGATTGGGTCGAAAAACGGTGGTCTGAAAATTGCATTTCTCTCTGATACCAGGGTAGGTATTACTATTTATATTATATTGTTACGGCTGCGAGTTTGTGTCATCGCTCGCCGCTTGAGTCACAACTGCCCCAGGGGCTGGGCTGTGGCTTGCCTCCTGTATTGCGCGCGCCTTATGCAACAGGGCTACTACAGACAAAGGGATAGTCCAGAAGATTCGTGACTGGACCAGCGGTGGAAACCTCGAGAAGCCGTGGACTCTGGATGGATCTAGAACCATTTATTGAGTCACCGGCCTGCTATATAAGAGTGACCCGTGAAGCAGTTGTTGTTGTGTTTTACGAGCTAGTGTGAGCGTTTATTCTGAGCGACAGAAGTGTGGTGACTTGCGAAACCCCTAGTGTAGCGGCGAAGTGAGGAACATACAGGGGACTGCCGTGTTCTGAGTAAGTGTGCTTTCACTGAGTGTCAGATATTGTGGTGTCGAAATTAAGTGACATTGTTTCTCCCAGCTGGTGAACAGCGCGCAGCAAGTGCTCGTAAGTACTGTAGTAGGCGCACATTAGAAAGAAGTTGCATGTAGTTCTGTCAAGGCCACTAGGCTCATTAGCGGCAGGATTAACTTCTGTGGTTTGTTGACAAGTGGAAGGGCCAAGAGCGCTCAAGGAAGAGACTTGACGAAGCTGGAGTAAGGCTCCTAATTGCTTGTATTTGCTGATTCGTGTAATTTTCTGGCCACAATAAAGCTAATTATTTCTTTAAGCAGTAATTGGTGTTGTGCTTTGTACCCCACCGTAATCCAGTTAACAAAAGTGCCACTAGGGGGGTGGCACGTAACAATATCATTGCATTTCCTAAGCTCTGTCTTACGGAGCATTACCAAACTACTGTATAATTCTCACAATTCTACAAGAAGGAGAATGTTTAACCATTACAGGGAGTGGAAAGGCAACATAACAATCCATAATGTATTAGGCATTACTATCATTATGCCAACTATAACTTTTATTGTCATTCTATATCGTTACTTACATTAATGTAAAACACGTAAAACAGAAAACACATCACAATCCATAAAACAGTCAAACTGCTCCTTTGAAACAAACAATAAACATTCAAACACAGTAAGAACATTAATTACGAATAGATCTTGAGACTTATTTAATTATTTTAACATGCGATTAAATACTGATAGAGATATTTCAAACCATCCAACACATAACAATTGACTGTCCTCTGAGGGCATATGGAGGGGACTGGATCGACTTCCTGTTGGCGACACCTGACGTGGTCCAATGGATAGACTCATTAGACCTGAGACTGTAAATAGTGTAAATAGTAAAAATAATGTACGGTAGATTTTAAAGTGATTTTCTTTGTACTCTGAAATCTTGTATTGATTATATTGCCAAACGATAAGTAAATTACACACTTCTACTCCACGCAAATGCTGGGATTGTTCCTAACTTAAGGCCACGGCCACAACAACAATAAGCAATAAGAACAACTACTACGAGCTACTCTATCCTATGCCCAGAAATTGCAAATGAAATAATCTCAAATCATAGATTGGTGGTGCAATAAGTAAATTAACATGAAGTAGCTCGTAAAGAACGGTAGTTTAGTACAGTCAGGTATCATGGACTGAGGGGAAATTCAACCGTCGACAATTATCGTAATATTCTCCCATAATTTTCCACTTCAACAAGTGTTTCTTCTTTTGATACCACAGCCGCGCTTAGTTGCAGATACTAGTACAAGCATTATAATAACCCAGGTTAACAGATATACTTCCCGAACGAAGTTAGTGACCTCGATGTCCCAAGCCACTAAATAAAACACCAACAAGTACACAACTGTTCAAAAGTACTCATGACATCCCTAAGAGTGAACGGTTCACAGAGTTCTGGATGATTAAGAGAAGAGATTAAGCCCACTGCGATTTTAGGATGTTAAGACCTCCCAAGGCCCTTGTTGACAGCATTTAGGAGCGCACCTTTACCATCTTGACACACACCGCTGACATCATCAGACTCCAGGGACCAAACCATTGCTCCGCCCAGGTTGTTGTCCATGATATATTTCACCTGTAGAAAGATAGAGATATGTCAGTACAAGAAATTACTAAGATAATAATGTTCACCTATAAATCACTAAAGGGGCAAAGGCAGATGACCTCAATGTTCTGTCTCTTAAAATGACAATCCCTCCTATCATGTAACTAATGTAAACTTTTTATTTCAACGTTGCCAGTTCAGTCGGAATATGTTGAAGTTCATATACTGAGTCACTTTTAAACATACGGTATACAACTTTCAAAAGCTTTGTCGAATAATACTGAACACTGTTCTCACCAGCGGGCGCAATTTTAACCTGAATGAAGTTCATATGCATTAAATACACGCCGTTGAATACTTCTCGTAGTATTTCAAGGAGTTGGGTGAAAATAAAGCAGGACAATATTTTCGAATTTGCAACACAAATTTTCATCATAAAACATATACGGTAGTCTTATAAGATCAACTTTTGCCCATGTGTGTGTGTGTGAATGCCCCTATTTTGAATGGCTGGAGCAATTTAAATAGAACTTCCTACCCTTCGAACCTTGACCGTACCTTTCAAATTTTGATAAGTGACACCAATCCAATGAGGCGTCCACGCAAATCTTTTCAGCGAGGATCAATATCTCAAAATCTACCAGAGCAATCAACATTGAAATGTTGTACGATAATGGAAGGCTGTTATATACAGTAAGTTCACTGATGTGACCTTCATACTTTTGCCACTTATAAAACAAGATGGTGGGCTCGCTTGCTCGTTCTGGAGACTTGCGGATCATGACGTCATGAAACCAAATGAAATATATGCTTATATATGGCTAAATGCAATGGCGTAAAATAAATTTCAATTGATTTAAAAAATCAAGATGGCCATGTGAATGTAATTTAAAATTAATTTCATTTCTCATGTTCTATTCAAACAATCCCCAGGAAACTTGGTAAAGTGAATAGCTGCTGTAATCTAAATATACTGGTACATATGTATTTATGTTAGTATTTATAAATTTTAGATTGAACAAATCTCAATTCTTCAATATGTAAAGAACTGTAACCTCCACGTAGTTACCCAATCTCCGTGAAATCGGGTATAATGAACCGATATCATAAGTTATCTTCCACAGATTTTTTCACATCCCGTGTTTCTTTTAACCGACCACAGTGAAATGTGTATACACTGGCATATTTTAAATATTTTAATACACAATCCGTCGGTAATGTTTAATTACACCTTTATAGTCTACAATAGATTTTTCGGTGAAGTCTAAAAGTCCATTATCATGATCATGGTTATTCCTTAGTACGAATATTAATGGTTCTTCCTCTTGCATACAAAGTTGATCACAAAACTTAGTTCAAGGGAGAGTTCTAATACAGAACGGACATGTATGAAAAGAGACGGATTAGTTCTTGTTCACTGTTAGTTCTACGAACAGATACCAAAAGTATAGGGGAACGTGTTTGAGTGTTATTGAGTTGCTTGCTCTGTATGATCTGGTGCTGAAGGTTCATATTGACAATTAGAAAAGCAGAACTAAAGGGTTCAGTCCTAAAGTGCAAATTGAATTAATATCACTATTGCCAATGGCAGGTTTGAGATAAATTGTTCACAAAATTAAAAATGCTCATTTTTTTCTATTTTATTGTAAACGACCCAGGGTGTAAGAAGGGTTGATAAGATACATCGTGCCTAGATATGTAGAATTTGATGCATGGAGGTCAATAACTATTCAGTAATATATTGGGTTTCATGAAATGGAAGATCAAACAAGAAAATCTTTCGAAAATAAAATGTTGAATAGATTGGAAAGTAGTCAGTTGGATCTAAATAAAAAGAATGTCATGGTAAGGGATATCACGGGTGGCTAACATGAGCGGCCAATATCGGGGGCTGTGAGTGCGTCTCAAGGGGAGAGTACCTTGCGTGAGTCACAACTTATTTATCATTAAATTGTTCTGTTAAAGACATTTCGAACTTCAGAGACTCTTATACATACGTACAATAAATATATGTGTTTCAGCGAGAGTTTACAGTGCTAGCAAAAACAGAACAATGCCAAACGAACACTAAAAAGCCTTTGTCCTACTAGATGGACTTAGTTGGTTTGACAGTTTACTCGCATTGAAATGGTTTTGCGCAGGTAATGGCGTGCCTTGAAAATATAATTCTGTTTTTTAAAGCATCTGAAAAGAGAGACACCCTGGAATTTTAAAAAATGATTGAGTAATTGAGTATTTTTGATTTCGTTGTTTTGCATGTGTTCCAGTGCAAGGTATTACAATCATTGCAATCAATTAATATCGTATCGAAATATTTGTAATATAAAGCCATTGACATCCTGACAGCTACCTCTATATTAAAACAGGCCCAGAATAATATGTCAGAATTGAGACATACATTTCACGAATGCTGTTTTAAAGGTAGCAAAGGAAATTGTAAAATCCTCGACAATAGACCCAGTTTTCAAAGAAACACGATATCACGTCAAAATGTTTCTGATGATTCGGAAGATGATGAAAGAATTCAAAACCCAGAAGAAAGATTCGACTCTAATGATCCTGCAACGTTCAGTATGATATGAAAGCATGAAAAACATATCAGAGAAATGTTCGATACTCATCAGCTTAGAAGAGAATGATATTACGGGAAAGCAAATAAACTTTGCGAATTTCATCCAACGAATTTATCTCCTACTCTTACTGGACAGATCGTAAGTTTCCGATCTATAATGTTGGAAAAAAATCATGACCATTCAACTGTAAAAGAACTGGCCGAACGTCTGACAGTAGAAAACTGTCATTGCTATTATTGTCCCTCATTTTTGTACAGTCCTGCAACTTTACCTCACATTACCGGTCACAACAGTATTCGCCGAGCGATCGTTCAGCAAACTAAATCTTATTAAAGCTTACCTCCGTAGTACCATGTCACGGATGAAGTTCGTTGACCTAACTCTCCACTGAAAGTGATGAAACCAGCAGTATTAACGTGGAAATTGTGGTTATCGAGTTTCTGTCAACGAAACAACGGCTCTTCGGAAAATTATTCAGGATACAACTTCTGGTAAGTTCATTTAGTTATATATCTAGTATGTAAGCATGCTGGAAACATCATTCTCACACTGTGTTAGAATTTGTAGGAGGGGGGCCCAAAATATCATTGTATGGGAGGAGGAGGGTTTAGGCTTCCATAGTTTTACTACTCACTTTAAAGGATAATGTTAATCGATGTGTGTAGTATCATTTTAAGGATGTGTAAATCCTTACTTATTTTCACAACCCCCATGATTATATTGGAGGATAAATAGTTACTTTCACTGTACCTGTTGGAATGTTGTGATGACCTCTGCTGTAAACGATGTGGAAGTTCTTTTCTACTTAACCCAATCACCAATTGTAATCAGGGGAAGCGAGTTCCAGGTCTCACGTAATCAGATGTTATCACTTTTCAATTTGACCAATTCCCAAAATGTTCAATACGTAAAGAAAAGATCAAGTTTCCTTTCTCTGGTATGCAGGAGAAGAGATAAGTATATTCGTTGATGCGAAATATAGATCTTACAGTCCCCAAGGTTATGGATGTCACTCTTTTACTCACCTTTATGGCGATGCTTTGTACGTCTTCGTAGCTGGCCCACTGGCGACCACTGAATGAGTAAACTTCTCCAAGACTGGTTCGCCTGACTGTCCATTTTTCATCTTCCTGCTTCATGCACAACTGTAAAAGAGATGGAGTACATTAACCTAAGGCCAAACAATTGTTTAACATTCAACACGATGAGTTTGAATAATCTCTACTTAGTATAAAACAAAGCTCCCGATTCTTTGATATTCAGGGTAATCTCGAGAACCACTGGATGGATTTTGATGCGGGTTTCTCCATTCTGTAAAGGATCTCTCGAGGAAGGTTTCTGTAGAAAATAATAATTAATTTATGATCACAGGAAGCCGAGCAGTAATGATTTCAGTGAAAGTTGAAAACAAACTACCTGTGACAGACAGTTGGCAACAGTTATTTTTGTTTTTTGTGAAAAAAGGACAAGGAACAGTGCATCCAAGATGGAGTCTTTTGAGTGTTATTTGTAATGACGTGTGTGTATTTTCTTGTAAATAAATATCTTTCATTTTCCCAAATAAGTACGAAGTGACGTTTCTGTTCGTAACATCTGGCGACCGTGACAGGACATAGAAAGGAAAATGAGCGATATTCGAAGTTTGATAAGAAAACGTGGTGTATACCGTGCATCGTTCGCGAAAATTGTAGCTTCTCTTCAAGTTTTGTTGGAGAAAGAAATAAAGGACATAGTCGCTATCCGAGGAGATTACGCCTTAGTGGAAGAGAAGGCTAACCTCATAAGTAATCTAGACCAGGAGATCTTCCAACACCTCATGGAAGACGCGGTGTCAGAAGAAGACCTGATCACAGAAGTAGACGGAGTAGATGACTATAAACGCAAGTTTCATATGTTAGCAGCGGCAGTTTCCGATGCTCTTGCAATGGAGAGAAAACGTGAAGACGAAGTCCTGTCAACAGTAAGCACCAGTAACACTCATAACCTAAAAAGTAAATATCGCCTTCCAAAGATCAAATTCCGAAAATTTGGTGAAAATCTACGAGATTGGTTAGGTTTCTGGAGTCAATTTCAAAAGATTGATGAAGATGAAGAGTTAGATAATGCCGATAAATACGAATATCTTATCCAAGCAACATTGCCAAACTCCAAAGCTCGCGACATCGTTGACAGTTTTCCAGCCACAAGTGGAAATTACCCTAAAGCAATACAGAAACTTAAATCACGTTTTGGCAAAGATTCTTTGTTGGTGGAAGTCTACACTAGAGAACTATTGACAATGATGAATTCTTGTAGTAGTCTTGACATCTCATCATTATATGACAGATTCGAAACTCAACTTGGTGCTTTGGAGAGCCTAGGTGTAACTTCCGAGAAATATGCAGCAATGTTATTTCCTATGATTGAATCATGCTTGTCTATAGATGGGTTACGTGCCTGGCAGAGGAGTGGCGGTGGGAAGGAATGTGAACCTAGTGAACGTCTTAAAGGTTTGATGAAATTCCTGGAGAATGAAGTAGAGAGTGAGGAAAGGATCAAACTGGCCATCCCAAGTAAAGGTAACATCAATGTGAATCCTGACAAGTCGAAAGGTACAAAATTGACATTTACAGTGAATCGCCACCTACCGCAGCTGCACTTGTGGATGTAATCTTAAACTAAACTGTATATTTTGTGATAAGTCCCATGCTAGTTCAAACTGCTCCGTGGCAAAGCAGATGTCTTTAAAGGAGAGAGTCTCAATTGTGAAGAATAGGAGAGCATGCTTTCTCTGTCTGAAGAAAGGACATGTTTCAAAGATGAGCAGAAGTCAGTTAAAATGTGATTCCTGCAGCAAAAAACATAACAGCCTAATATGTCTAGGTCCAACACATTCCTCTGAAGCTACCAATGAGAAACTTCAGTCTCATTCTTTGATTTCAAATGAAGAATGTAGTGGTATGCAAGGTGTTATTTTGCAAACATTAAAGGTGAAGTCATTGGAGAATCCTCTGCAATGGAGGTAAGGGCTCTACTGGATACTGGCAGTCAGAGATCTTATATGCTTGAATCAGTTGCGCAGAAGTTAGGTTACACTAGTCTTCGCACAGAAATGCTACGCCATTCACTATTTGGTGGGGTAGTCACAGAAGAGAGCCAGCATATGTGCTATAGGATCTACATAGAGAGTTTAGGAAAGCCTTATGCCTGCAATTTTGAAGTCTTAGGGCAACAAGTAATTACAGGGTACAATACTATGTTAAAGGTCCCATGGTTGCAAGAACTAAGAGCAAAAGGGATACAGATTTATGATACTGAAGGTCCCATTGAACTATTAATAGGTGCTGATGTAGCTGGAAAGTTAATGACTGGACAAACGTGTACACTAAGCAATGGTCTTGTATGTATTGAGACACTGCTGGGGTGGACTGTGATGGGCAAAGTAATTTCCGGAGATCAATCAAGCATGACCAACCTTGTCACTTCTCTCTTTATCAGAGATGCTTCAGTTGAAAATCTGTGGGAACTGGACGTGCTAGGTATCAGCGATCCTGCCGTAAGGAAAACTAAAACTGAAGAAAACTTTGCAACAATGGAGCACTTTCAGAAAACCGTGTCTATTAATGGAGAATTTAGGTATGAAGTCCATTTACCCTGGAAAGAAAACAAATCATTTCTTGTATCTAACAGGGTCATGGCTGAGAAGAGGTTAGTCAACACAAGGAAGAAAGTGGAAAATTTTGGACTAGGCGAGACGTATGAAAATATTTTCACCGAGTGGGAAAGGAGTGGTGTTATTGAACCGGTTCAGGAGGATGAAAACTTCAGACACTATCTACCGCATCGAGCTGTTGTGAAGGACAGTAGTTCAACGACACCTGTTCGTCCTGTATTTGACGCCTCAGCGAAGGAAGTGGGAACCCCTGCTTTGAACGATTGTTTGTATGATGGCCCCAACCTGATTGAGCTAATCCCAGCTATTCTTCTTAGATTCCGAGAGAGGAAAGTAGGAATTATTGCAGACATTGAGAAGGCCTTCCTTCCAGATAAGCATACGGAAAGAAGATCGAAACTATATCTGCTTCCTGATCTGGCAGGATAATTACAAGATCTTCAAGCATGCCAGGCTGGTTTTCGGCTTAACTTGTAGTCCGTTTCTCCTGGTGACTGTCTTGGAGTATCACCTGAAGAAGTACTTGGAAAACCGCAATTCAATCCCCTATTCATCAAGAGACTTCTACAGAGCTTCTACGTGGACAACGTTGTCACTAGCCTTGACAGGGAATCGGAGGTGGGCGAGTTTATCAATCAAGCTAGTAGGGTATTATCAGAATGCAGTTTTAATTTGAGGGGATGGCAGTTCTCTCAGGATGATGACCAGTCTGCTACCCTTTCATCTGTTTTGGGACTGTTATGGGATCGACAGGAGGATACACTTACTTTAAATTTGCATTGGTTGAATAGTATTCAGGTGGGAGAAGTGACAAAAAGGACAATTCTGTCACTCGCACATCGAATTTTTGACCCAGTTGGTGTGACATGTCCTGTCACCCTTTGTGTCAAACTGTTGATTCAAAGGACCTGGAAGACTCATATAAGATGGGATAGTGCAGTTGATGAGAAGTCCAGAGATGAGTTTCTGGCCTGGGTAAAGGATCTACCTCATCTGGTAGAAATCAAGATTCCTCGATGGTTTGGAAGAAGTGACCATGTGCAAATTCATGTCTTCTGTGATGCCAGCCAACTTGCATACGCAGCAGTAGTCTTCATAAGATGCGATTCCAACAATCAAGTGAGTGTACAGTTATGTGATGCAAGATCTCCTGTGGCCCCCCTCAAGGAAGTGACAATCCCCAGATTGGAATTGCTGGCTGCTACAATTGGGGCACGGTTGCTTAAATGTGTGTTGGAATCTATTTCACTGGAAGTTCATGAGTTTTTCTCTGGTCTGACTCGTCCACAGTTCTAGCATGGATCTGCAGGACTGAGAACTGGTCGGTGCTTGTCCGCAATCGTGTGAATGAGATCAGAAACTTGACCAATTTAAACTGCTGGCGACATGTTCCAGGTTCATTGAGTCCAGCTGATTTACCGTCACGTGGCTGTTCTGCTTCGCAATTAGTAGCCTCTCGTTGGTGGGAGGGACCTGTCTGGTTTTACGAATCTCCAGATTGTTGGCCTCAAACAAAGGTGGTGTATGACGAAGAGAGTATCGCAAAGGAAATGAAGAAAAACCCTGTGAATTCTATGACTGTAACCAATGAAGGTCCCCTCTGGTATGCCAGGTATTTCTCCAGTTATCACAGAATAGTTCATCTAATCGCATGGATTCTTCGTTTCTGTAAGAATTGTCTTAGACGTGAGAGGATCTCGCAAGAAAATCTGCAAGTTGAAGAGTTAGAAAGGGCTGAAATTAGACTCATTTCTATAATTCAACGAGAAAGCTTCCACGGATTAGTTGATAAACGTCTATCTTCAATACATCCATTCCTGGAAGATGGTGTTTTCAGGGTTAAAACGAGACTACTACTGCGAGAAGATTTGAAGCAATTCAGGTTCCCAATGATTCTCCCGGCGAACCATGTCATCACCTCTCGCTTGATTATGGATGAGCACGTGAAAGAAAATCACATTGGAGTACAACTTCTTCTTAATCATCTGAGACAACGCTTCTGGATCATCGGTGGAAGGAGGACAGTTAGAAAAATTATAAGAAAATGTGTCAAGTGCCGGAGGCATGATGGACAACATACCGAAATCGCTCAGGCCCCTCTGCCCCTGGGCCGCATACGGGAAGCCTGTGTATTTGAAGTGATAGGAGTGGACTTGACAAGGCCGGTGTTCCTGAGGGATGAAAGTAAAGCTTGGATTGTAGTTTTCACATGTGCGGTGTATCGCGCTGTTCATCTCGAAATGGTTACTTCTCTCTCCACAGAGGCGTTTGTGCAAGCGTTCCGGCGGTTTGTAGCAAGAAGAGGACCCCCTCTGTGATTTGCTCAGACAATGGTACAAATTTCACAGGTACAGATAACGCGTTTCAAAGTGTTGACTGGGAGAATATTTCCAAACACTATTCGGTTGAACGTATTACGTGGAGATTTAATCCCCCTAGTGCTTCTTGGTGGGGAGGCTTCTGGGAAAGGTTAATACATCTAATTAAACAGCTTCTGATACGAGTTTTGGGGAAAGCCTGTCTAACCTACCAAGAAATGCTTACCCTTCTCTGCAGTATAGAAGCCACCATAAATGCAAGACCGCTAACATATCTGACCGATGGATGTGAAGATATAAGTCCACTCACCCCTGCCTGCTTTCTACAAGAAATTAAGACAACTGGAGTTCCAGAATGTGATACATTGGATGCTATAACCCTGAATCAAAGAAATCGTCATCTTCTGAACCTAAGAATGGCATTGAAGAAAAGATTCCAGCAGGAATATCTGGGACTTTTGGCACTCGGTAAACCGAGTTGTAAACCAACTCTTTTGTTCAAGAGAGGTGACATTGTCCTAGTTGGATCAGATGGCACTAAGAGGATAGATTGGCCCCTTGGAAAAATTGTGGACTTGTTCCCTGGAACTGATGGTAATACAAGACTTGCAGGGGTTGTTACATCTAAAGGAGAACTCTTGAGACCGATACAGCGACTCTACCCACTAGAAGTACCTGATGAAGACAGCACACCTTTGAGGACTGGCTTGAATAAGAAAACAGCTACTGCTTTAGGAGAGCCGACTGGAACTGGTGTTCAACCCCCAAAGACCACACGTTCGGGTAGAACTGTCAATATTCCTGCAAGATATGTGGAGTAGTTGAGGATGTCTTTCCTCAACGGTGGGAGGATGTGACAGACAGTTGGCAACAGTTATTTTTGTTTTTTTGTGAGAAAAGAAGGACAAGGAACAGTGCATCCAAGATGGAGTCTTTTGAGTGTTATTTGTAATGTCGTGTGTGTATTTTCTTGTAAATAAATATCTTTCATTTTCCCAAATAAGTACGAAGTGACGTTTCTGTTCGTAACACTACCGTCCGTGGGCCTTTTAAGATAACGCTGGGCAACCCTTTAAAAATATCTATATACTATGAGTTTAAGAATTGTTCAGCATGAAAAGTTCTACAAAAAAGTCCGAGACAGTATATCTCTGTCTTCAATACATCGCCCACTGTAAGTGTTTTTACGTTTTCATTTCTTCCAACAGTCTCCTCTGTGACAATTTATGAGCTAGCTGGCGAGCGAGCTTATCACCTCAGTTGCAGCCAGTAATAAACTGACGAGTCATGTCGAGTTAAGACCTCAGAGAAGAGTAGATGTGTTTGGAGTTTCCCTGGAAGTGCAACTCTGCTTTTCTTCGTTTCGCCTGTGGACTTTCCGTTCCGCAGAATACACAGTCAAGTTTAGATTGGACGGAAGGGGGGATTTGTGTTTAATGCACCTCGCGATTCTTAAATTACGTCTGACAAGAATGCATTGCACATGCTATCTCCATGATAATATAATTAATAGTCAAGTCAGTGATTTTAACCTGTTATGCCGAGACGGAAAACGGATATAGGTCGTAGTTCATTGAAATCGAAAAAAAGAGACTGATAGTCAGTCTGAAAGACTGGACTTTATATCATTTTAAATGCTAGCAGCCGAGTACCAAGAAGGCAGTGCGAGAACAGAGTTTCAAGATTCTATTTTGTTTTTTCACTGCCTACTTGATTGTTCTCGCACTGCCTTCTTGAAACTCTGTTCTCGCACTGCCTTCTTGGTACTCGGCCGCTACATCGTACTATGACATCACACACTTCAGTGCATTCTCGGTACATTTCGTCCCATCACCGTAACGTAACGCCAGACCTCAGCGTAACGACGAAGTCGACAAGATCATTTAAAATGATAAAATATGCCTTTTAAGCTTATGCTGGGTAAAACGTTAAAGACACCGGAACAAGCCTAAAATACAGCTTGATGTTATGGACGTTATTTCTGATGATTATTATTATTATTATTATTATTATTATTATTATGATAATTGGTGTTTTAAGGGGCCTATCATCGAGGTTATCAGCCCTTTGATTGTCAGGGTGAAAATGAAAAATGATGAAATGATCACTACAACTAACTACAACATACGACTGAAGAAGAAGAAGAAGAAGAAGAAGAAGAAAGGCAGGAATGAGAAATGAAAGATAGGGAAAAGAAATGCCCTCTGCCCTTGAATAATGAGAATTGAGGGACATGGAAAGAACTAGAGCCAGGAAATGCAGATAGGAAAGGGAAAGAGGAGAGGATTCGCCCCAGAGTCACTAGGAAAGAGGGGAAAACCCGGGCTCAGCTCAGGAATCCCTTGGGGTTGCCAACTCCCAAACTCACCAGCTGTGAGCCCTAAAGGGTGTAGCACTATCCAGATTGCACCAGAAGTGGTGGGGCTACATACACCCTGGCTTCTTTAGGGCCTTGTGCAAAAGGCAGAAGATATGAAAGAAAACGAAGTTTCGAAGAATGAGGGTATCAGGAAAGATGCGACAAGGATCAATTAAGGCGAAAAAGTGAAAGACTCCCTAGGCCTCAGATACCCTAATATCGTTGGGATTCGAAGAGAACAAGAGTTGACCAAGGGAGGTCGATAGGGAAGATGAAGGAGAGAAGGCCAGCACATGGAAGTAGAAGCAATTTTACCAAATACTCAGCCGGGGTCACATGGTCGCCAACCCACGGCACACTTGGTGTGAGCCCCTGGGAGTATTTCTGATGATACATGTAGTTATCAGATTGTATGTGAGGTAGAAATAATGCCAATCAATATTCCAACTTGGTTGTCTTGTTTGAGAAAATTATAATGTACTTTCCGTGAGCAGTGTTCAGGAGTCTAAAAATATTCAATGAAATAATTACATCCAGAACTGAATGCATACCTCATAATATGCCAAGTTTCCAGCTTCTTGGGTGAGTGGTCCGGCTACTCCTGGACCGGTAATTGGTGCTCCAACGCCATTGATAGCCTCGGAGGCCAGAGTATATGTTCGGGCAAAGAATGGAAGTCCAACCACGACCTTATCACTTGGAGTCCCTGCAGCTAGTATGGCGTTTACACTGGCATTCTGCGAACAGAATTCGTTGATGTGGCCTCAGCATCAAAGGACAATTATTAAGAAGTGTATATACATGACAGTCTCCTCAAATACATACAGAGGAAACGACCTCTCCAGCCCACCACTTCTATAAATACAATACACTCGATGATGAAGTTTTGGCTACCATTTTTACTGTAAAAATTAGGAATCGTAAGGCATCCAATTTCATAGAGTACAAGCCTAACATAAACTTCAATGTCTCAATCCTCGCATTAAATATTATGATTTATTTATTTATCGTATGATGTTAACACAACACAATCACCTATATAAATACAGATTCATATAACACAGCAATAATACTAACAAATTATATAAATTATAAAGCAGATAAAAAAAATAATTATAAATCAACGTCCAACTCGTTGATCCATTTGACAGCCTCAGTTGTAGCAGAATGCAGGTCCTCCAGACTTCCTGGAAAAACTCGGAGAGGACATTCCAGTACTAAGTGCTCCATTGTCTGTGGAATGTCAGCGCAATCGCAATTCGGTGAGTCTTTCCAACCCCATTTGTGGAGAACAGAAGCACATCTTCCCAAGCCACATCTAATACGATTGAGTCTAGTCCAGGTATGTCTGGGCAGATTGAAGCCAGCAAGTTTTATGTGAGGATCCTCAACGTTCACGATGCCTGGTGGTGTAGATGTTGTCCACTCAACCCGCCAATTTTCATTAGGTTTAAAATTTCTGCTTGTTAAATCCAAGGCAGTTTTCCATGCAGGTTTACGGGATTTCAATCTAGATGGGCCAAGATGTTTCATGTCTTCATGTATTGGGAGGGCCTTGTTATTTTGCACTCTCGACCAAAGATGAACCAGATTTTTCTGCCTTCTGATATGAGGAGGTGCGATATTACTCAACACTGGTAACCACTGGACTGGAGTAGGAAGTAGTGTTCCAGATACAATACACATGCTCTGTCGGAGCTGAACATCCACCCGTTGAGTGTGGCAGCTATTAAGCCATACCCCAGAGCAAAACTCGGCTGAAGAATAGATTAGCGCAAGAGCAGTTGTTCTCAGAGTGTTGGCATCCGCTCCCCATGATGTTCCAGCCAGGCGCTGAAGGAGGTTATTGCGGCTCTTCAATTTCGCAGCAGATTTACACAGATGGGTTTTGTAGGTCAGAGATCTATCCAAAGTCATTCCCAGATATTTAGGGGTGCTATTATACTGTAATTCTTTACCTCTAAAATTGACTCTAGGATGGTAATTTGCATGCCTGTTGTCCAGATGGAAAGCAGTTATCTCACTTTTCTGAGGATTTGGTTGTAAGCGCCATTTTGTGAAAAAGTCATCCAGGACTTTGAGGTCTTGGGTGAGAACGGCCTCAGCTTCTGCGAAATTAGCATGTTGAACAGTGAGGTTGATATCGTCCGCATACATGAACTTGCGGGCTACTGTTTTCGGAAGATCATGGGTGTACAGATTAAAAAGAATGGGTGAGAGAACAGAACCTTGCGGCAGGCCATTATTCAGTTTACGGAAAAATCTAATTAAACAAACTGCGACATTCTGTGTTCACACTAAAAGAGTAGAAGATAATCACATATTTCAGTATATCTACTCTCACATAATACACATTTAATGCACCAACTCATTAAGGAAACATTCACCTGATATTGCACTTCGAAATTCTCACATCATTAACCGAGAATTTTTGATGTATATTGTAGGGGCTGTGACATCGTGGTCATATAGTCCCGTGTATTTGGGTATGTGTGGAATTTCTGCGATAAACTTAACTGAGAATCGCACCCGGTCCGCCTTGGTGAGAGGCAAGCAATTATTACCACTGCCCCACTGCCCCAAGACGCCTCCCCTCCCTTCCCCCACCCCGCCTCATTCAGTTTTAGTAAAAGGTGAAAAATGTGATCTTGATACAATGATATGTTCGCAATTATTTAATACACAGCTGAAGGAATGAAGTTAGCTGGGCCTCAATTGATAATGCGTAACATGTAAAATATCTCAAAACAACAAACGTTATCGCAGCACAATTACTTGTCAAGATATTTCAGTTTAAAAAAAATAAGAAATGTCTTCCCACTTATCTTATTATATAAGATAAGGCCATTTGATAGCCGTAACGTGGAACTTCTACAAGGATGAAGTGCCAAAGCCCGAGTACCTAACTCAAACGCTACTTCCCTGTAGTGACCAAACTTTGATAGCCCTATACAAATGATTTGTAAAATAAAAACGCGTACAGAAATGTGTATATTATAATTAAATAGGATGTAATGAAACACCATGCATACAAACTAAGATTGGCAGGCAAAAATAATCTTCTTCAGTGGGATTCAAACCACCTAACATTAATAACGTAACCGAAGATTAAGCATGCTTTTCCCTGGACCATCATTACAAAGCTTCATGATAAGTATGTAACATAACTTGATAACCTATATAGCCTAAGCTTCAAATGCAGTGTGTACCTAGCTAATGTCGCTAAACATATGCCTTTGCTAATTTCGTACGAAACATGTCTGTAATAGCTGTGCTGCTGTTATTATTATACATTCCTAGGTTTATTTATGAGTGGTTGGCTGTAATCAGGAGATAACCAGTCATTCCACCACTGGGGCGCTGGGTACTGCCTGGCGGAAGAATGTGGAACTTCACTAACTTCCATAACTGTAGCTTGGCCAAAAGTATGTCCTTGATGAAATAAATATTCGCAGTTACTTTAATGCACGAATTACACAATCAATTACATTGGGGCTCAATGGATAATGCGTAACGTGAGTCATGTCTCAAGCCAACAAACGTTGTCGTAGCACAATTACTTGTCATGATATTTCAATTTTTGTAAAAGTTGAAATTTCTTCGCAATTATTTTAATATACAGTATAAGATATGAACATGTTCTACATCTGTTTTAAGGCGGAGACCAGTTCTACACAGAAAATTATATATTCTCCTCTATCAGTATTAGTTATTGTTGTTTTAAGGCGCAGAACATCGAGGTCATCTGCCCCATTTCCTCCTCAATTTTTGTAATAGGTAGGTACAGAGTCATAGTAAGTTCGGAACCACAATTTATTTGCTCACTACTCTTCTAAAGACAGATTCATCATCATCATCATCTTGCACAGTTTCCAGCCACTGGCCGGGTCTGTTTGGAACACAAGCCTCTCCAACGTCTTCTGTCTTCCCACCATCTCTCAGCCTCCACCCTTGTCCAGTCTTCTCCTCTCTTCTTCACGCTTTCTTCCACCCCCTTCAGCCACCTGTCTCTCGGTCTTCCCCTCGGTCTCTTTCCTTCCCACTTCGTCTCATGTACTCTCCTGGGTATCCTCTTCTCCTCCATTCGTTTTACATGTCCATACCATCTAAGTCTAGATTTCTCTATACCATCCTGTAATGGTTCCTCCTTCATTAATTCTCTGGTCCTCTCATTTCTTATTCTGTCCATCTTTGTAGCTCCAATACTGCTTCTCAAGAACCTCATCTCACTGGCCTGTATTTTGCTCTTCTCCCTTCCTTTCATAACCCAGGTCTCCGAGGCATACGTCAGGATAGGGACATAGTACGTCCGATATATGATCTTTTTGCTGTTCTGAGGGACATCCTTGCTCCATAACATGCTTCTCACACTCCTCCGAAATGCTTCTGCCTGCCTCCCCCGCTCATTTATTTCTCTATCGTTTCTTCCATTATCTTGTATCAGGCTTCCCAGATACTTAAAACTCTCCACTTTCTTCAGCTGTTCCCCACCAATTGTTATTCCCGTTGTGGTTCTTTCCTTCTTCCTTGTTGTGATCACCATCTCACTCTTATTTATGCTAAATTTCATCCCATATCCTTGTATTATTCCTTCCCACACGTCCAACTGTTCCTGTACCTCCTCCTCCTTGTTTCCCCAAATCATCAAATCATCTGCAAACACCATTGCTTTCATCTTTCCGTCCCCAATTACTTGTGCCACTCGGGTCATTATGTCATCCATCACCACAATGAAAAGTAACGGTGACAGTGCACTTCCTTGTTTCAGGCCGTTTCTTTGTTCCAACCAGTCAGATCTCTCTCCTCCCACTTTCACACAGCTCACGCTTCCCTTGTACATCTCCTTTATCCTCTTTATAGTCCATTTCTCTACTCCTCTATCCTCCAGGGACTTCCATACTTTGTTTCTGCATACACTGTCATATGCTTTCTCAATGTCCAGGAAGGCCATCAGTAGATCTGTTCCATACTCATAGTGCTGTTCTTGTAACTGCCTTACAGCAAAAATCAAATCCACTGTGGACCTTCCTGCTCTGAAGCCATGTTGTTCTTCCCTCATCCCTCCTTCTATCCTTGTCCTAATTCTCTTTTCCAAAACTTTCTCGAAGATCTTTGCACAATGACTCATCAGTGTTATTCCCCGATAGTTTCTGCAATCTGTTCTACTACCTTTCTTGAAGATCGGGACAATGATTCCTTTTTTCCAGTCCTCTGGGGTCTTCCTTTCCTTCCATACTGTCCTCATCACTCGGTACAGCCACTGTATCCCCACCTCTCCTGCTGCTCTCACCATCTCCACACTCAACTCATCCACACCCGGTGCCTTCCCTCCTTTCATCTTGTTCACTGCATCTTCCACTTCTTTCCATGTTAAGTCCTTTTCTGTTTGCAGTTCGTCTTCCTCTTCCCCGATTTCTTCCTCCTCACCATCTTTTCCATTTGGGTTCAGAAGTTCTTCAAAATATTCTTTCCACATTTTCTTCAGTTCTTCCCTATTTTCTATCTCTTGTCCCCTTTTGTTCACCATTCTAACATAATCCGTAGGATCCTTCCGCCTCTTATTTTTTACCATCCCATACAGGACCTTTTTTGTACCTTCACTATCCTCCTCCATCATCTTTGTCCACTCTTCCATCCACTTCCTTCTCTCCTCAGCCACCACTCTCTTCGCCTCCTTCTTTCTTTCCTGGTACTCTTCCCTTGTCTCTACCGTCCTATTTTGATACCACCTCCTAAAGGCTCTATTCTTTTCCCTTACTATATCTTTTGTCTTCTCATTCCACCATGGTGTTTCCTTCCACCTCTTCTTACTACTAGTCCTCCCACATACTGCTTCTGCTGCACCCACTAGTGTCTTCTTAAATCTAGCCCATTCCTCTTCCACCCCTCTTTCTTCATCTGTTGGAATTCCTTCCTTTACCATTTTGAGGTACTCGACCCTTCTATCCCCTTCTTTCAGTTTCCATATCCTTATACGTCTTTCCTGGTTCTCAGTCCCTTTCTTCTCCTTACTCCCTCTCAGGTTCATTACCAGTAATCGATGGTCGCTATCCAGGTTCTCCGATGGTATAACCTTGATGTCCGTGATGTTCTTATTTAGTTCTTTCTCATACAGTATATAGTCGACCACCGACTTCCTGGTCAAGTCATCACTGTACCATGTGATTGTGTGGCTCTCTCTTTTCTTAAACCAGGAGTTCCCAACTAGCAGGCTGTTCCTCTGGCAGAAGTCCAACAGTCTCTTTCCTTCCTCATTTCTTCCACCCCAACCCTCTGGTCCTAGAACACTCTCATAACCTTGTCTTTCTCTTCCTACATGGGCATTGAGGTCCCCCATAACAATCATATTTCTTCCTACCAGCTGCTTCTGCAATTCCTCTTCAAACTCCTCCTTCTCTTCAGAAGCGCAGCCTACTTGTGGGGCATACACTTGCACTATTTCTACGGTCTCTCCCCTCAGTGCTACTTTCACTTTCATCATCCTATCACTTATTCTCCTCACTTCTTCTTTTAAACCATCTCGTACTACTACTCCCACTCCATTCCTCTTTCCCTCTTCGTTCCCACTCCAGTACAGTCTATAGCCTTTTCTCAGTACTCTCCTTCCTTCCCCTTTCCACTTTGTTTCTGCCAATCCCAATAAATCCAACTTCCTTCTTTCCATCATATCCACTATCTCCTCCACCTTCCCCGTCAGCGTTCTTAGGTTTAAAGTTCCAAATCTTAGTCCGTGTGTACAGCCGTGTCGTCGTCTATTAAATCGATCCTGTCCGAGGCTCGTTCCATTTTTGAAAGCATTTGGTTTTATCCACTACTGGCTTGCTGGGCCTATCGTAGCTTCACCAGAGCCCCGTTAGCCGTCACTTTTCAGGGTTCCTGTAGGACCTTCACAGCTACCGTAACGGTCCCGGGGCACACGAAGTCCCCACTGTACTTCGCCCCTACAGGCAATCCCCTACTTTGTGCCGTTGCCCGTCTCCCACGACGTGGACGAGGGGTTGGACTTATGGGAGACACAGATTCATCAATGTTCGTAAAGTAATCTTCGGTCTCACTCCTTTGCTTCTGTATAGTCATGAGTAGGCATTATAAGATAGGCTATCGTTAGAATTGTTTATTAATGTGGTAAAATACTTGACGCTATTATGAACATCTGATTAATCAGTTAATACCAGAGATCTTTCGAAGAGTGAGCATTCCTTCTAAAATTTATATTCCTGTAATTAATAGACACACACGTCCAGATGCGCAATTTCATATGCATGCATGAAATCAAATAAAGCACCTTCTCAAAAAAAAAGTAACAACATTCTACCGAAGATTTAGTAAACATTGCAGTTTAAAAATAATGGAAATATATCTGTCACTGACTAAATGTGTTAGTACATTTCCACATTTTGATCTCACCACTTTGCGTTGTTCAATTTTAACTATCAACGGCAAAAGTAACTCGCGCATGTATTATTGGCGTGGCGGCAAAAGTTGCATTTACGGAAAAAATGGTACTCCAACTGCTCGCATTGTGCAATGATTAACTAATCAATCAATGGAGGTTGCTCTTCTGAACGAATAAACAAACATGATTGATTTTCAACAGACTTATTGCATTTCTTTTGCTTTTCGGAAAGCTTGTCGTATAGTAAGTTGTTTTTATTCCCGATATAGATTGATCTAAAGACATGTAGTGGGACAGTAAATTATTGATCGAAATTCCGATGCTCCAACGAAGAGGACGACTAGAAGTGATCATACCTAGAGGAGGACTGCGACTGCTCTACTCACTGTAACCAAACGGATAGAGACTTACCACAGACAGACTGCCGCCACTCAAAGGTGCTGCATGACCGGTGACAGAGCTCGACGAGGCAGTGTGGTAGTCGAAGGACATGACATTAATGAAATCAGCATACCTGTAACCCAAGTACAATAGTTTCATTTAAGAACTTAGGATATTGTGTACCTGAATTACTGTAGAATATGTCTGATGACCTGTTTTATTGAGGTGTCAATACTAGAGTGTGTAACTTACATATAATCAAGGCTAAGATTGGAATGGAAGGGGCCATGCCGTTAAATTGGTAGCCTACCATCATGAAATTCACTAGGAGTAGAAATGGAACCACGGAAAACTACTTCTAGGATTGTTGAGGAACGATGTCAGCCCAACTGTTCTCAGATATCCTCTCGATTGTGACTGTTCCCTGTTCCAACCATTGAACGAGAATTAAATTTCTTGTCAGAGCAGATACCTTTAATTAGACAAAGAATGGCAATATTTACCCGTAGACCACAAAATGTGACCTATCTAACTGCACTCCATAAGGAAATTGAAAATAGATTTACGCTTTGTAGTTGGCTTTAACCAACAGTTATTCTATTAAAGAAAGCTTTCCAGTCGGTCAACACAAAGTGTGCCCAATTACATTAGCGGGAAAACAATTATTTATATACCCTAACCTGAAATAAATATTACATAAGATATTTATCGCAAAATAACACGCTTTTATGTTTAAAAAATGGGGTGGGGGAGTTACTCAATTGAATGACATGTTTCGATCGTCAAGCGATAATCTTCAGATCCTGCTCACATAAACATCGTACATTATCTAAGCCTAAGGGAAATAAACAATTTCATCAAATTATTATTTGACCCTAGAGGGGGGATTGATCCCCTAATCAGCTCCCGTAGTTACGCCACTGATGAGCACTTTCACGATATTTCTAGACAGGTAACTGGCGTCATATAGAAACCCGGCACTCTCCAATAGTGAACTTATAGCTGGTAGCACGACTGCAATAGGCATTAGGCAATAGTCCGCCTCGTAGCATTCTTGGCTGTCACCGCGGAGGCCTTGGTTCGATTTCCGGCCCTGCCAAGAAATTTAATTCTGGTCTGAGAGCTGGAACGGGGTACACTAAGTCTCGTGGGGAAAAACTGAGAATAGGCGGGTTCGATTCCAACCTCAACTTCCTACCTCAGCCATCCTGGAAGTGTATTTCCAAGGTTTCTCACTTTACTCCAGATAAATGCCGGGATGGTACCTAACTTAAGGCCACGGCCGCTTCCTACCCAAATTACAAATACACACACTGGTACAGATATTGCAGTGACACAGATTAATTATTATCAGACACATTCTACACACACCCACGTACAGAGGGCTACATGACCACGATGTTGCAAAGCCCCTAAAGAAATCGACAACAACAAATCGACATGACCAAACAAGTTTCAATGTCTATGAGTTTGGGTCAGCACACTTGTGGGAAGCTGGTTAAGTCTTTGTTATATAGAACCTCAATACAAGGTTCGAAGCCTGAGGGTTAAATCGTAAACATTGAAAATCTAAGAGGAATTATTTGAGTTCAGTGAAGTTAATTATTATTATTATTCAGTTCTCCTTACTTGGCAATGTTGGCCACGTCATATGCATTTGAAAGAAGATCCAGTGATGCTCCAATGGCGACAGTCAGGATCAAATTGTTGTTCTTCAGCTCAGTTGAGAGTTCCTTCAGGAGGAGAACGTAGTTGCTCTGCACCCAAGAAATGGTTTCATTTATAACGAGAAAGAAGGGAAACTGAGACTGTTAACAAGGAAGATGGTAAAGGCCTACTTGTGAAACTGAGATGGACACAATTTACAGATCTGTTCAAATTAATTATTAGACTTAACCCACAAATTTCCACCATTTTTAAACATATTTCAAAAAGGCTGTTGATGAAAGGGAACTTTCTTGTCAGATTGTTAGTATAATGCACAGTAACAGTTTCCAAACGATTTATGGATCCATCCAAGATGTTTGCAACTCTGCTTTGACCTTGAGCTGCTTTTTTTAGGGAGAGTCACTCGCTGCTCTGTGACCAAATGTAACAGCTTAAGTCAGCCATGAAAATTTGAGGTTATGGTCATTGTTGGTGCAATATATTGTAGGGAGTTGCTAGGCTAGTGTAACTAGTTAGTTAGCTAGTTATTGTTGTTTTAAGGGGCGGAACAGTGAGGTCATCTGCCTCTAAGTGTAGCTATTTCTCACCGTTAATTTCGAAATGTTATTATACAATATACCGGTAATTAAATCGTTGATTCCTTCCATCATTTAGCGTCGTACACAGTAAAATCGGATTGTGTTTGGATAATGGGGATAAACAAAATATTTATTAACGTAGAGTTGCAGTTTTTAATGCTCTGCTGGTTGAAGGAAGATTTAATAAGAACAAGTGCTGTAGTCTAATAATTTGAACAAATCTGTATGCTGAGGAATATTGTATTATTGTGAATCTGAGATTGTCACAATTGTTGGCGAGAATGATGGTATACTTGTGAATATGCAATGGTCAAAATTGTAGCATTTATGTGTAGGAAGATGAGATACCTTAAATATGGGATGATGACAATAAAGGTTCCTATCTTAACACTTGGTCGAAAGTGAATTAGGCTAACTTCAGAACATGTATCCTATTATTACTGTGTGGAGGCACTGGCAGGTGAGACAATGGGAGATTCCATTAATTAATATTGTAGCTTTCAATCGGTCATTCCAATTACTGGAATATGTGAAAAATAACCTAATATACCGTACATAAACTAGTACATATAACATATATATAATCTTAATCACATGTAATTTATTTCAGGTTATTTTTCACATATTCCAGCAATTGGAATCATTTTGTGTTGATCGACTGAAAGCTATAATATTAATTGTTCATAAGATAACACAGTCGCCTCCGTAGCGTAGCGGTCAGCATGATTAGCTGCCGCCCAGGAAGTCCACGGATCGATTCCCGGCTCTGCCACGAAATTTGAAAAGTGGTGCGAGGACTGGAACGGGGTCTACTCAGCCTCGGGTGGCCCAAATGAGTAGAGGGGGTTCGATTCCCACCTCAGCCATCCTCGAAGTGGTTTTCCGTGGTTTCCCACTTCGTCTTCGGGCAAATGCCGGGATGGTACTGCACCCGAAATTTGGATGATTTAGGATGAAAATGATGTTATTATCCGAGTCCATGATAAAATTTAACATTAGAATATGAATCTTGGAAGTTGGCTCAAGGCGAGTTTTGTTAGCGAACGCAAGATATGGGAGAAACCCGTCACGTGATCAGAGACGTCTAGAATATTCTAGGTCATTGAAAAGTGCCTAGCAACAAGGAAATTGCGCGAAATATTACCAATTAATTATTATAAAATATATCATTGGATATATGCTTTCAGCCAATGACAGGAGGCTTTATGAAGCAGACATGGATTTGTACCTAGTTAATGTGATTCACTATGTCATTTAAGCCCTATGTAACAATTCCACTCCATTGAAAACTTAAAGAAAATTAAAAGAAGATATTACTACTACTTTGAATGACGCCAATCGGAAGATTTTCATCGTAATTAGGATTATTACAAGTGAGCGCCATTAATTGCGTGGCATTAACTATGGCGCAATTTTCAGGCGAGTTGTAGGGGGGACGACAGTCAAGAGCGTTCTTCTCTCGACAGACTTGGTAGCGATAAGACGTATCGTCCGGAGGAAATTAATCCCGTAGACAAGCTACAATGCGAGGTCCTTCGAGACCATAGGCAGCGGTGTTGCCGGCCACCATTTAGTAAGAGCCCCACTTCGAATTCAGGTGAAGTTCAGCGGCGGCCAATTGATTTAATGACGGACAAGTGTTTTACTTAGTCGAGATAGAAGTGTTTCCAGTTTACTTATCCAGTGATAAAGTATAACCATAGAAAGATTCACTAAAATCGAGCGAGAATTATCCGAGATATTTGAGACTTTGTGGTGTTAGACAAAGTTGTTCAACTCAGAGAAGGAAAATCATTTTAGTGCGGTGTGACTTCAACCCAGGCAAGTCCACATAGCAGCACGAAGTAAGTAAAGTGATATTGCATAAACATTGTGACTGTATTGTATATGAACACTATAATGGCTACGAACAATTATGAAGAAGAAATAGTTCATGACTTTTTAAGTATGTTAGTGATGATGTATTAAACTATTTCGCGTCAGGGATATATCAAGACAGAGTTGTGATTGCAACAATGGAACAACGTTAGAGAAACAATGTTAAGATCTATAACATCTAGATAAACAGATAAACAGGATGCATTAAGTACATTTCCACCCAGTACATTTAATGTATTTCCATGTACATTCATTCTTGACCATGAGCATATATAATCTTTCATTGACCAACCAAATGAACTTTACCATCTACGATAGTGAACCGACATTCAACTTTCGAGTTTGTTTTGTAACGATGTGGCTATCTAGAATATATTTCTCAATGATTGTGGAAGAACTTCTAGAGAGGTCGGCGATTGAAGAAGTATTGACGGAGGACAGAAGATATCAGCCCGGTGATAGTTCGAGACGGAACTCAAGTCCAAGGAACGCTGCTCGATTCCAGGAGGAGACGAATATGCCGAGAAGGAATCCTTTCCATTCTCGAGGAAGCAGTTCGAATCCGATGGAGGGGACTAGATTTGTTTTGAACAAATCATACCTGGATGATGATGATCCAGTTGGGTACTTTCTGATAACCGACAACGAACTTCTATAGCTACAAGATGAAGGTAGATGTTTTCCAGAATTATTCTTGTTTGAGTGTGTCAAGGGCATTTCGGAACAACAATTCTCCATACTTATGTTATGTATTTTCACTTCGATGTTTAGTAAGTTTTATTCTTCGAATCTGTCTAAGATGAAAGTCAGTTTATCATCTATACTTTTTAAATATTTCAAGATTCAGTTTGAGAACTGAAGTCAGTTGTTTGTGAAACTTATTTTCAATTGGGAAAATGTTTAAGGAAGTCATTATTCTACGATTTCGTTTTTTATTCAAGACTTCAGA
Organism: Meconema thalassinum; assembly: GCA_946902985.2. NCBI lineage: Eukaryota > Metazoa > Arthropoda > Insecta > Orthoptera > Tettigoniidae > Meconema > Meconema thalassinum. Next base: position 205,344,423 of record OX336389.2, on the reverse strand, counting down.
CTTTTAGTCTAGAACATTCATTAAATTATTTTTATTTAAAATGAACTTGGGTGTTCTTTTAGTAAGAAGAAATATATTTAGGAGAAGAAATATTCGAGTGGTATAATGTGAAATATCACTATTATTAGAAATAATACGACGATCTAAGCAAGTTATACTCGTCGTGAATTCAATGTGAAAGTGAATAGACATGAACATTCTTTTTGTAGAATGAAGCTACACTCAGTTAACGAGGAACATATATTGAATTCAAGAAAGACTTTGCTCTTCGTTAAATATAAATGATAAGAGACTTATATTTTGATAGACAAATTATTCGATCTTAGGAAAGTATAGTAAAGACATTTTCCAGTCATGATCGATCCTTATTGAGCGATAAGATAACATGAAATGTTATCAAGGCACACGTGTAACGCTACGTTATGTGCCAATGCAGTTTTACAACCGTGCACATTTAGTAATGACCAGAAGGAAAGAACATGTATATTTTTATTAAATATTTGGAGACATGGTGTCTTATGTCTGAGTAATTTTGTTTAGTAAACCATTGAAAGATCTAGTAATACCATCGTTTGAAGACAACCAATGTAATTGTAGAACAGATATCGCTGTTCATTGATATGTTGTATTGTTGAGGCAACAATAAGACCTAAAGCTAAGAAAGCTATATTTTTAGGCTTGCCATACGTCCCGGTTTGACCGGGACAGTCCCGGTATTTTGCTCTTGTCCCGGTGTCCCGCCCGGTTTTATCAATGTCCCGGAAAACGGCAGTAAGATGTAAAAACGGAAAGGGTGTTTTCTCTAATGAATAATGCCTGAGCATTAATGAAAGAGTCCACTGCAAGAACATCGATTGTAAAACCAACTTTGGCCTTTTTTGCTATGATTATTATGAAAAGGTCAAGCTTAAGAAAGACAGTTAAGTACATTCAAGTCAAAAATATGAGTGGATTGAAAACAAAGATTAACATTGTTAACTCATTAATTGATTGTTTTTGTAGTTAGACAACAAATTGTAGTTTTTCAAAAAATAATAAAACTTAGTAATTGTTCAATTAAACAATTTTAGTATTTTAAATTGTATTTTACTAACACTTCTTTCTAGATGGAAGGCCAGAAAAAAATTATCATTAAAAAGGAAGAATTATATATTTTTATGTAGCAAAAATTCAATTTTTTTATTTTTAAAAGGTGTGTAGAATTAACAATTTAGGATGCCAGATTGCCCCCTCCCGTCACTTGCGAGGCTTAAAAAAGGCTTAAAACTCACCATTTTGCTTCTAATTTTTAAAGAAATTCCCGGGGCAGTCCCCCGGACCGCCCCAGACCCCCCGGTAAGGCCATCCCCTATTAATGTGTCCCGGTTTCACTCACCAAAAATATGGCAAGCCTAGCTATATACCAGTACAGTAGAACCATTGTTGAAACAAGAGTGTTAATGACTTGTGAGTTTTATAGTGGAGTTATGGAGATTTTTGCCATAATTAATTGTTTATTATACGTAGGGAATTGCCGTATTTATTGTCATAATGTACTGAAGGATTGTATAAAGGTAGCGTTGTTGTATTTTGGAGAAAGTCAGTGAAGACTTTTCATATAATTAGATCTGCGGCACAGATGTCCTTTTATTGGCGGAACTTCATTAAGAAAGGATATAATGTCCCTGTTTTCAAAATTAATTATTAATTTTTATTTAACTGAATTAGAAGCAACAATGTACTCATCTTAATTGATCGGTCGGTGAGAAACCGACTTTGACTTTTAAACTTGATATGACAAATGTGGTCAAGCATTTTAAAGAGAAGGCTGTAGTAATTATACTATGAGCAGTAGCGTTGAGAATGAAGATAACGCGGTCTAATCGCCCAAGAATTAATCTTAGGAGCGGTAGACGTTTTGTATAAATATTTTACTTCGTTATTATAAAGGGATTTTGATATTTAATAATAATTATAATACTGTAGTTAAATGTTTTTAGTTTAGGTTATAGTTAGAAGGAGCGAATGTTTTTCGAACGAGTGGTTGATTCTTGTTAATTGTTAATATAGAGTGAATGTTAGCGTCGGTGGTCATGAACATCGATCGCGATTGTAAGAATAATTCTTTAATGTATGAATGAGTTTCAGATAGGATTAGTCGAGTTATGACAGTTTTTGTATGAGTGTATTTTGTCAAACTCTAGAGCTGCGCTTACGAGTTCATTTGCAAGCATTGAGAGCCAGTGTTGGCTACCACAGCTGTAGACCAAGCAGACCCGCTCTTGTGCGAGGGTCGTGCGGGGAGATGAATGAATGACATTCTCACACCTGTGTTGTGTAGGCCAGTCTAGAAGGCGATGACATAACGAGTCCAGTTATTCGCAGGCACGAGCCAGAAATATGTTTGTTATTTAATTGGAATGCACGCTTTCAAGGTGCAGTAGTATAAATTGTTTTGATTCATTTTTAACTCTTGGAGACGGCGGAGCGTCTCGTAAATTCAACAGTTTAACATGTATAAATGTAGGAAGTTTGTGTGTGTGTGTCAGTGGCGTATATGTAGATTTAAATTTAGGGTGTTATGTAGTTTTGGTATTGTTATTTAGTTTTTATTAATAAATTTATATTTTTCTACATGTTGGTTCGATGTTCCTTTATTTCTCTAATGAGACATGTTATGGAACGGCCTAAAATAGATAGGATGTCTTTTTCCCATCTGACATAGCCCCGAGAGAAAAGCAGATAGGTTTGCACACTTGGGTATAAAAGATAGCTAGTTATATCCATAACATGTTTACAGCTTGCTGTGTATAATCTTGGATAACTTTCTGGTGGATTTGTGAGACAATCTTTAGCCGGGATGTTCACTTTTCAAAAATACAGCTTCGCTTCGGATGACCAGCGAGCACCTCCTTGATTTCTACGGGTACAGTAATGTACCAGTATTTTCCTGTGCCTATTGATACAATTTTATGTAGGAAGTATATACAGAAGATATTATGGCGATTTCAACAATCAGTTAGAAGTTATAATTTGCATGTCGCGAAGTTAGGGGAAATGTTTATACTACTCCGCCTTGCACAAGCATGTCTCGCCACAAGCAAGCCCAGTGACCTCACACACACATGTTTTTCCAGGACTCACTTGCAAGTCAAGATGGCTATCTTGCAGTGGAGATACAAAACTGGTTGAAATTACTAACTACAGAGATTACAGAGGGGAACAACAATACGTATTCACTTTGAATGGTAATTCAAAGGATTTTGAATATATTTAGAGCAGATTTTTTAAGCCGCACAAGCGTTTAATATGTATTTATCGCATTGTCAGCGATCAACTTCGATAATTATCGACTGAGCCGTGTTGCATCTTGGGAAGTAACCAGCAGAGCAGTTTTAAGGACTGACTAGGAGGATTACTCTGTCTGATATATTCAAACTGTGCGTTTGGAGTGCTCGTTCGCGGAACAAAAGTGAAAAAAGGTGGTGCGTTACTGCGTTAAGCAGGCACACACGCTAACATTCGGGACTGACTTAGACGTCCGATAGTGACATTTTTCACGCTATTGAAGTACCATGAGTGAACTTAGATCATTCAAGAGGTTCAAATAAGCTAATTTATTGTACAGTGTACTTACAATACTGTTGTGATACTTTACAAATATACTATCATGGTATATATTGTTCAGCCCAAGGGTCGGGACGACCCTAGGACCTGAAACGCCAACACACCCCTTCATCTTTCACCTATAAACTACCCCTTACAGGCTGCAAGCCTCATGCACTTCCTTAACACAGGCAGGTGCAGCAATCAAGCTGTCAGCCACGCTTACATCACTTATAAACAAATACACTATCGCCGGAATCTGGAACAGCAACAGTGACGAATCGCCAAGTCAACAGCTCGGGAGACCTTAAAAGGTAGACCCCAGGAAAGCCCAATGTCTATTCGCGGCCGTCGGCTCCGCATCTCCGGTTCCAGCTCCAGCACCACCAGGTGAGAATAGAGTGTGTTCAGATCTCCTTATAACTTACACATTTGTACTTTATCACCCAAACCCACACTTGTACTTGTACACATTGTTTTACACCTGTCCACTAGTAAAAGGGACAGCAGATCACCATAACTGACCAAATAAACACTTGGTCAGTAAACATACATCTTATACTTATTTCATTCAACTTTACATCCTCACACCCAGCCTGCCCTCAGTCCTAATTGCTCCTGACCGTGAACGCCAGGAATTGCACCGTCAGGAACTCCATTGTATTTGAATAGCAGCCAGACAGCAGCGGCCAAGTGCCGACTCCGCATATGAGCTCGCTATCGCTCTCTCACACTTGATTGGTAAGCCAAGTTAATAGCTCTTCATTAAGCATTCATCCCTTAACGAGTAGACGCACCCCGTAGGATCGCACCCCGTTATATTTCATCCTAAAACAGACACTTACACTAGTAGTTTCCCCAAATACGGGAAACTGCACCTTTCGGAAACCATCCCTAAAATTATACATCTACACATCCCTGTTCATCCCTCCCCCCAACACCGGGATAAACAATATAATTGAGTCAAGGGGAATTTCCAACCAATTATTTAAACGCGCCAGTATGAAGTGCTAAGCACATAGCAGGAACACAACGTTGAAGCAGAATTGAGTACCTGGAGTAATCCATGCTAGAAAAATGGAAAATAATAGCATGAGACATTACTACAAAAAGAGTCACAAGGAATCTTTAGATATTATTCTGAAATAAAATACTATTACGTGATGTCAATTCAGCAAACAAGAGTGATGGTGTTTACATTCCCTGCACATCAAACCCAGTCCAGGGATGTTCGAGTGAGAGGAGTCCAGGGTTCGTGGACAGCAGTTCGAGTGGAGGAGGTGACGGTTCGATCGCTGGTTCAAGACAAGCCCGATCCTTTTCGACATCTGGATGGAGGTTCGATCTCAAATGGAATAATGTGTTTTTATACACGTTTTCGAATTGAAGGCATCACAAGGTAGCTGGAAGATTCATTATACGCAGATAGTTGAATTAGAAGTATCTTTAGATGATCCATTTTCACGATATTTTTAGCCTACTTTTCACATTTTGCAAAAATGAGGAAAAAGTAGACTTATGAGATCGGGCAAATGTGTGTCTGTGTGTCTGTCTGTCTGTCTGTCCTTCTGTCTGTCTGTCTGGCTGTGTGTGTCCCCCCCCCCTATCAACTCCTAAACGGCTGCAGCAATCGAAACAAAATTTGGTAGCAGTAAAGACCTATATCTGATTATCTCACGTCCATATTTGAAAATGATGTCAGTGCTACCAAATGCTGAAAAATCGTAATTAAAATTTGAGCTCCATGTTGGATATCTTGGAAGGTATGAATAGGAGCTATTTCAAAATTGGCACACGTATAGATAATAATATTGCAGTTTAATTTCCAGGAGGCCATACATCGCAGTGTTGCCAAAATTAATATAAGCCTGCAGATAAGTCCAAATTTTAAATGCATATAACTTCTACACTATCAATTGGATTTCAACCAAATTTCGTATGTACTATGTACACATAAACAGATATGACCGAACGTATTCTTAAGATCCAGCAGGGCTGCCAACTGTTAATAAATGCTCTCAATTTATTTTATCCAAATACCAATATATCAGAAAGTATGCAAGCCGACAGCTTTAAACTATGCACACGTATAGTACCTGACATTCTATATTAATTTGGAGTAACTTATATACGTCAGTGCTACCAATATTATTCTAAGCCTGCTGAGAAGTCCAACTTTAAATACATGTAACTTCTATACTATCATTTGGATTTCAACCAAATTTCGTGTGTGCTATGTGTACCATAATAGATATGTATATGCCGATTCTTAAGAGTAACCAGGGTTGCCAACTGTTAATAAATACTGTCTCTATTTTTGTTACCCTAATATCAATATATCAGAAAGTATGCAAGCCAATAGCTCTAAACTTTGCACACGTATAGTACCTGGCATTCTAGATTAATTTGGAGAAACTAATATAGGTCTACGCCAGTGCTGCCAACATGATTCTAAGCCTGCTGATAGGTCCAATTTTAAAATGCATGTAACTTCTATAATAACTAATGGATTTCATTCAAAATTGGCACAACAATAGATCATATTATTTCAGATTATTTCTGACCAATACATGTATGTCATTGTTGCCAACATGATTTTACGCGCGCTGTTAGATCCAATGTTTAACTGCATGTAACGTCCATGCTATCCATTGGACTTCAACCAAATTTTGTATTCTGTACCTTAATAGATGGAACTAAGAATATATTCAGTCACCAGGGCTGCCAACTGTAGTTCTCTATTAGGCTACATTATGCCAGGTATACAGTATTTCGAACTAATTTGAAATTTCGTTATTACCAACTTAATTTCGTCATTATTCTAGATAGATCCATGTAGATTAATCATTGGCATGAATCTTAAATTTTAAGAAAATTAGGCTCTTTAGTTCGTCACGGAACTTCTTGTTACTAATATGTTGGAAATGAGCTGGTGGATTAATCATGACGCTTCTGTCATTTTTGTCTACTAGTTTATTTAAGGTTTTGATCCGATAACGGATGCACCTTGAGTCAATTTTTGTAGATAGTAATTCATGTATTTCAGATTTTGAACATCGATATTTAAATTTTTGGAAATAAGATTTGAGCATTTCAATTAGTTAAGAAGATATTCGTTAGGAGAAGACTACGGTATTTATATAGAAGATTTTGTACAAAGAGAAGAATATTTAAATCATGTTTATGAACATTCTACAAGATTAAATTCTGTAATTAAGTGAATTTACAGAACAGTATTAATTCGTCGATACATACAGCATTGTACTTCGAATGACTGTATTATACTACGCGAATTAGAGCTTGATTTGAAATCAAGTGGTCTTTATAAAGTTTATATTTGCAACATTTTGATAGTTAGGCAATTATAGCCATTTTTTAGTAAGATTTGAAGGAATATTTTGTTAGATTGGAGAGACTTCAGTTTCCACTTTTAGTTAATCCGAGTTTGTTTAGTCTTTTCTGACTTCGCTTTATTCTAATGGTTTTTGTCGAATCCAATTAATATTTGGCATATTCTCCATGGTGTAGAATTAAACGATATTCTCGAGAGGCTGACTGATTTCGAATTTCTGTTGTGGAACTGAATCGAATCTCAACATCAACTTAAATACAAATTTGTAATGAACAAATTTTTGGTAAATACAATTCAGTTGTGAAATGAATTATAATTAATAATAAATAAACTATTGTGATAGTTTTTCAAGAAATGATTAAACACTACGATAATCATGTTTATAGTGAGGCATGATAATACAGAATATTAAATTGAAATTCATGTAATTTTAAACATGTTGCGGAAGATTAAAGTACAGGTATTTAAAGCTATTTTCGTATTGAATTGGTCAATACAGGATTAATTGAAATCCCATCTCTCATCCCGACGCGCAGGTTGCCACGGGCGTCGCCTAGAAAGACATGCACTCGACCTCTCAGGAGGCCACACGAAAAAAATGTAAGGATATTTCGATATCGGTGGATATCAGGAAAGAGTGTGAAGATATGTATAAAGGAATCTTGAGTGCAGAGAGATTAATATGCTGTAGTGATTTTTCAGTATTATGCAAACTGATTGGCTGTCGCTGAATTAAATAATGGTAGGATTTATTCGTGATAGAGCACGATTATTGAAGCAATAATGCTGATGTTTAAGACTTACCCACCATTGAAATGTATAGAAGGAATATTTATATTTACGGATTGGATTGTTAAATATAAATGATATTAAAGTGTGAAACGTAAATTAAAACTTGAATAATGTTGTAACAGATTGAAAGAGATTACGATTTAAATTATCAACCATGAAACTACGTTTGATTAACTAAACCGTTTGTCGAATTAGACAGATAATTATATAATTATGAAGCAAAGATATAATGAGAATTCAAATCGTTGATATGAATCTTGGCTAGATTCGGAAATGAATAACATTGTAAATAAGTGTATAAATAATTAGTGCTTTAAAACTTTTCAGATTTATGTGTACAATCAAGTACGATAATGTGATATCGTAACCAACCATTTTTGGTGACAGAAATATTTGCATATAGATACAATAAGGACATCAGCTCCGTTATTTAGAAGACGATATTAATTTTGTTTTCTAATACAATTTATCTACAACGTCTTCAGTCAATAAATTAATTATTCTATTTTAATAATATGCTGATCTAGTGATTTATATTAATGTGGGAGCCGGATGAGGATCAAGACGGCCGAGTATGGGATCTAGGGGGCGCAGGAGTAAGCTCAGTGCCATTGTCTGAGAATAAAAAGAAGAGAAGCAATATTCCGAGTTCCGATGAGCCGCGAAACACATTCCCTTCATTCTATATATTTTATTCTAATAAGTTTCTTTGTTTAAATAAATAATTCAGTCCTATATTCGATGCTTGTGAGTGTCATGATCTGGTAACCGTTTCCCACAAATGGGGGCTCGTCCGGGATGAACTGAAACAGCGAGTTACGACGCAATCCACGACACGAAGTACGACGCAAAATACGACGATGTTTTCGACGAAGTGGACGGCTAATCATGTTTGTTGCTGTTGCCTACGACGCTGACGACGAGACGACGTGCACTTTTGTGAGCCCACGACGTGCGAATCTACGACGAGGATTCATAGGCTAGCAAAATTTGTTCTTCAATTTCAGTGACAATTAGTAGTGCCGTGACGACGACGACGAGGGTCGGAATCTAAACGACGACAGAGGATTGTGGATGTGGTAAGAGGATAGCGACTCGTCAGAGAGAAACGACGGGAAGCGGTATTCAACGATATCACCTACAAATATCACCGGTTTGGTGAATGAGGTTAAACAGGTTTGATAGCGAGGTTATGAGGAAGCGATATTGACGGGAAAATATTTGACAGACGTGAGTAAACAAATAAGATGACTACACTCGGTGCAATAGGGAAAATAAATAAGAACATAAGTGATGCTCCGGTCAAAGCAATCAAAGTTTTACATAACCTCATTTTCGAGCATATACCAGACGACAGGGAGAATCGAAAGCGACTGCGGGAGTTTCCTGGATTCGATTTTGACGAAAATTCCATTGAAGAGGAAGCTAAGAAGAAATTTATCGAAGAAATATTTTCCAAGGCTGATGTGTTGCGTGTTTCTGAGATTCTTAATACCGAGATCGGGATAAAGGAGGTAATGATTAACACCATTTGTTATTACTTGAGAAAATTGGATGAACTCGCAACTAATATAGACGATGTTGATGAAGATGAAGAAGACGAAGAAGACGAAGAGAGCGAAGAGGAAGACCAGTACAGAAGGTATAGAGAACAACATAAGTTTTCATTGTCGTTCCGCTACGTAGAGGGCGCTATGAAAACATTTAACGGTAAGGATGGTTACCCAGTGAAGAAATGGATCGCAGATTTTGAGGAGACGTCAATCTTGATGGGATGGAGTGAGCTGCAAAAGTTTATTTTCGCTAGGAAATCACTCGATGGTGTAGCTAACCTTTTTATTCAAGGTGAGAAAGGACTGACGTCCTGGACGGCACTGAAGAAGGCCTTGAAAGAGGAGTTTGACGTGGCGGCAAGCAGTGCAGAAATCCACAAGTTGTTAACCCAGCGACGAAAAAAGCGCGACGAATCTCTACAGGAGTACTTTCTTGTGATGAAGGAAATCGCCAGCAGAGGTGATGTTGAGCAAGTTTCTCTGTGTCAGTACGTGATTGATGGGATCGAAGACGATTCAGGATCAAAACTTCTTCTCTATGGAGCAAAAAATTCCAAGGATTTGAAGGAGAAAATGAGAAGTTATGAGATGGCGGTGAAGTCTTTGCCAAAGAAAAGCACAAAGTATAATAACAGTAATTTTCAAGGAAGTGCCAAGAGTGCCAACGAGAAGGACGGAAAGTGCTGGGGCAGTACAAAGAAGAAAGAGGCGAGTAGTGGAGATAGATGTTATAATTGCGGTGGATCTGGTCATAGTTCAAAGGAATGTGAGCACAAGGATAAAGGCAAGAGATGTTTCAACTGCAACGAGTTTGGCCACATTTCATCCGAGTGCAAAAAAGAGAGGAAGAACGATAAGAGGAATAATCAAGATATCAATTTTATTGAAAAGAAAACCTGCCTCAAGTTCAAAGAGGTTAGTTTGGGTCAGCAGAAACTTCAGGCACTTATCGAGTGTGGCAGTCCTTATAACCTACTGCGGCAAAACATCCATAAGACCATGGGTTCCCCAGGATTGAAGAGCACGGATCTTGTTTTGAAAGGATTCGGTAATGGTTTTGTTAATCCTCAAGGTTACTTCACAACAGTCGTTGAGGTAGACGAGCTGGAGTTCCAAACTAACGTTTATGTTGTTTCTGATGATACTATGGAGTGGGACATGGTTATTGGAAATGATCTATTGGATCAGGGTGAGGTCATCCTGATCAAGCAAGGAGTTACCATCAATAAACTAGAGGTCCCAATGATGTTGATCAGGGTAGCCGACGAACAGGAATTGGATATCGAGAACTGCGTTGATGAGGAAAAAAGGGAACAGATCCAGGATTTGGTAGCGAGATATGTACCAAAGAAGACGAAATCTACTGATGTCAACATGAAGATCACTTTGAAAGAAGAAAAACCTATATTTAGCAGGCCCAGACGAATGGCACCGCTTGAGAACGAGTTTGTCGATGAACAAGTCGAGGCGTGGCTGGAGCAAGATATCATAGAACCGAGTCAATCAGAATATACATGCCAAGAGGTGGTAGTCAAAAAGATTTTCGACCAGTGAACTCAATCGTGGTTAGGGATTTATTTCCCATGCCAGTTATAGAGGATCTTCTGGACAAGTTACAGGATGCTACGGTGTTCTGCACCTTGGATCTCTGGAACGGATTCTTTCACGTGGAAGTCGAAGAAGGAAGTCGACGATATTTGTCATTCGTAACGCGTTCTGGACAGTACCAGTACAAAAAAGTCCCATTTGGATTTATCAACTCACCTGCAGTCTTCCAACGCTTTATTAAAGCTGTGCTCTGGGAGTTAATCCGAGAGAACATAGTGTTTACCTATATGGATGACTTAATCATCCCAGGGAAGGATGACGACGAGGCACTCCTGTGATTGAGACGAGTGTTGGAATTAGCTGCAGAGTACGGGCTGGAAATCAACTTCGAGAAGTGCCAGTTTCTGAAGAGGAGGGTACAGTTCCTTGGATACTATTCAACGTGGGCAGATTCAACCCGCCACTGAGAAGGTCCTTGCTGTACAAAACTTCCCGGAGCCAAAGACGATCGCTGCGCTGCAGAGCTTTCTCGGATTGGCTGGCTATTTTCGAAAATGTATCCCAAATTTCTCGATTGTAGCCAAACCACTGAGCGATCTGTTGAGAGGTAAGCCGGAGTTCAAGTTTTGCGAGGAACAACGACGTGCATTTGTTGAGCTCAAACGTCTTCTCGCTTCAGAACCTGTGTTGAAGATATACAACCCGAAATACGAGACGGAGCTGCACACTGACGCCAGCAAGAGTGGGTATGGCGCTGTGTTGTTGCAAAAGTACCCAGAGGACAACAAACTACATCCAGTCTCATACATGAGTAAAAAGACGACGATACAGGAAGAAAAATACTGCAGTTACGAGCTCGAGATCTTAGCTGTGGTGAATGCATTAAAAAGTATAGGGTGTACTTGCTTGGAATTCCGTTCAAGATCGTGACTGACTGTATGGCATTCCAAAAGACAATGCACAAAAGGGACCTGGTCCCACGAGTAGCTAGATGGGCTATGCCCTTGGAGAAGTTTGACTATACCATCGAACACCGAACTGCAACCAGGATGAAACATGTCGATGCCCTGAGCCGATGTCCAGCAGTGATGTTTGGATTCCCTGATGGCCTTGCAGCGAGGATCAAAATCGCCCAGAGAAAAGACGAAGGATTGACAGCGATAAAAGCGACACTGGAGAAAGGGCCTTACGAAAACTTCTTCGTCAGAGATGAACTGCTGTTTAAATTTGTTGACGGGTGAGAGACGTTGGTGGTCCCGCGGGCAATGCACCATGAAATCATCAGAGCTGCACATGAGAAGGGATACTACGCTGTTAAAAGGACTGAAGAAGACGTGAAGCAGGAATATTATATTCCAGACTTGGCCAACAAGGTGAAACGAGTCATAGCCAACTGTGTGAAGTGACTGGTGGTTAACAGGAAGGCAGGCAAGAAAGAAGGTTGGTTACATCCGATGTTCAAGGAGAGTGTGCCATTGCACACCTACCACATGGATCACATTGGACCACTTAAGTCTACACACAAGGGATATGAACACATCTTCTGTGTGATAGACACCTTCACGAAGTTCACCTGGCTGTATCCTGTGAAAACTACCAAATCGGCCGAGACGATCGATAAGATAGAGTTTCAGAGGACGAACTTTGGAAACCCAGTTCAAGTGATCACCGACAGGGGGCCATCGTTCACCTCCCATGAGTTCCAGGACTACTGTAAATCGCAGGGTATCAAGCACGTCTCGATCACAGCTGGACTGCCAAGAGCCAATGGTCAAATCGAGATAGTCAACTCAACAGTGACCAAGATCATCGCTAAACTTAGCATTGACGATCCGACAAAATGGTACAAGGCTGTACCATCCGTCCAACGAGCTATCAACTCTACGTTCCAGAGGAGCATCGGAATGTCACCTTTCGAGCTGCTGACAGGAGTCAGAATTCACAACCAAAATGATCTACGTATAGTGTAACTCATCGAAGAGGAGCTGATCGATCGTTCAACGAAAAACATGATCAGATGAGAGAAGATGCAAAAAAAGCAGATAGAAAAAGTACAATCTGAAAATCGTGCTGAATTCAACCGACGACGTAAGGAGCCTAAGAAGTATCAGGTCGACGACCTGGTTGCCATCAAACGCACTCAGATCGGTCCACATCTGAAACTAAAAACCAAAAGTCTAGGACCTTATCGAGTGACTCGAGTTAAACTCATCGATACATATGACGTCAGCAGAGAAGGAGACCATGCTGGACCAAGAATCACATCGTCCTGTGCGGAGTTCATGAAGCCCTGGCCGGGCGGATCTTCGTCATCCAGGTCGGATAAGGATCAGGACGGCCGAATGTGGGAGCCGGATGAGGATCAAGACGGCCGAGTATGGGATCTAGGGGGCGCAGGAGTAAGCTCAGCGCCATTGTCTGAGAATAAAAAGAAGAGAAGCAATATTCCGAGTTCCGATAAGCCGCGAAACACATTCCCTTAATTCTATATATTGTATTCAAATAAGTTTCTTTGTTTAAATAAATAATTCAGTCCTATATTCGATGCTTGTGTTAGGAGAACCAGTGGGCAATTTTTCCCAACGTCAGCCATATGCACGAGATTTATTTTGAGATTCTCGAGTTCTTCTGTGAGCTAGTTCTTTTAGTTCTTTTCCACTGGGGCTTTCTTAACGCATTCTTTTTTCTTTATGTGTCCTTATCCCTGGTTGATCCACGTTGGTAGAATTTGGTTTTTTTTATGTAGTCGGGTGCTTCCAGATTCTACGATCCAGCTGTTTCTTCGGATTTCAACAGGTAAGCCCCTGAGGATACGGGTGCAGTACCTGCCGTAAGGCCACGGCCGCCTCCTTCCCACTTCCTTGCCCAACTCTCCCACTCTTCCCGTCCCTTCATCAGGCCCCTGTTCGCTTTGCAGGTGAGGCCGCCTGGGCGTCGTGCTGGTCACACACCCCAGTTGTATCCCCGACCCATAGTCTCAAGCTCCAGGACACTGCCCTCAGTGGCGGTAGAGGTGGGATCCATCGCTTAGTCCGTGGGAAAAGCCGATCCTTGATGATAAAATTATAGTGAAAAGAGAAAAAAAGATAACACTAAAATAGCTTCAAAGCTATCTTTAGATTTCATCACACACTTGTACGAGAGCAAGAAAGACCCAAACAAAACCAAAGCCAGTTTGGCTTGCTACAGACGGACCTGCACGAAATATCAAGTACGATCTAATTTTACGCAAAGAAATATTACTTTTAAATACCGTATTGGAGATGGATTTTTTCCACACATGTTTTTACTATCTAGTTTATTCAATTATGTTCTTCGTGGAACAGTTTATGTTCATTAACAAGTAATTATAAAAGCTGTGTATGTAACCCAGAAACATAGCATACGAAACCACAGCAGTGTTGGTATGAAAGCTAGAATTGCATTCAACAAATTAGTTCTCGATCTAGAGATTCATATTATTGCTGGTTCTTTCAGGGGTAGGAACACCTAGATATGCTTGTATGTGTGTCGTTAGTCTGATAACTTGTTTAATGCTAGCTCGTGTAATTGTGACTGATGGAGGTGGCCATGGGTACAAAGAACATAATGGAATTACCATAAGTTAAATTAGATGTGAACTCTGGTGTTTTCTATCCTCACGTCATGTGCTATCATGGGATCTTGTGGGCAGTTAATGATGGTGCTCCACGATCTCTCTGGGCACTTGTTCATATGCAATAAAGAGTTTAAAAAAATCCAGCTCCAATATTTAAAAATAATATTTATTTGCGTAAAATTAGACCATACTGGTATTTGTGATGAAATGGTAAAGCTCTTCTATAATAGCTGAGGATGGATTCGAATCTATCTCTTCTTAATGTACTCGATTTCAGTCCTGAGACCAGAATTTAAATTCTGGGTGCTTGGAACAAGAGTACCAGTACTTACTCTTTGACTGTGGAACTGGCTTGGTCTTACAGAGCAAGATAGTGATCTAATTGGTACTCAAGGTGCACGAGGAGGACTCATTTCATAGTAGGAGGTGAAGAGATAGATGGGATCTTAGAGACAGTTCACTTGTTCACTGTGGCTTGCAAACTATTCTCGGGAAGCTGTGATCGAAAAATACAAATATGTACAGTATGTATGCATGGTGATCCTGAGGGAAAAGCCCCTTAGTTTGATCTGACAAATGACGGACTTATGCATCTCTCTCATTCCTGGAACTAAAAATAGAATTAAACGCACTTACGCCATATGTCCCATATGTAGATCGCCCTTTACTAGGCTCTACGTCTGCAATTATTTTAAAAGCAATAATTATAATAAAAAATGATAATGTTATTGGTTGAAGTTCTCCTTTAACTGCAGGGCTTTTAGACCTGACCTGCTGGAGTGCCGAGATTTTGCCCAGTAGGTGATAGGTAACGTGCCAGTAAATTTGCTAGCACGGGTCTGTCACATTTAAGTACCCTCAAATGCAAGAACATGGCATCAACCAGGATTCTCTATCCACGTACCTCAGCTAAATTAGTAGGCTAATTGTTTTATTCTATATTGGGTCTGTTTACCTTTTAAGTGATTATCATGTGTGCATAGATTACAAAGTGAATGCACAATGTTGAGTTGAATCACAATTCTTAATCTAAGATAAGATCTACACAGATATGTTTTATCACCATAACCATGCGGGTCAAGTCATGCACCACGACTAAAAGGGGGAGGTCGAAGGTTTGAATCGTGGCGATGAGAGCGGCAATCCTCAGTGTAGATTTTCCCCAGATTTTTCTATACTCCCTACAGCCAAATGACAGGATGGTACCGTATTTCAAGTCCCGAGACACCTACCCCAGTACCTGATAATAATAATTACATATTTATACATTACTATAGTCACTGCAGAAACACAGGTTATCAGACAAATCCCAATACACGGGTCTGATGATCAACATAACTCCAGCCCCTAAAATTAAGTAACATAAGAACACAGTATGTTTTGTGCTCCACCCCTCTTTTAACCCAACCTGTATTTCCTGTTGTTATTTAGCTAATTCTTAATTGATACTTGTATCCACCACTGAACACAAAAAGACACGTATCGCCCAGAAACCATATACTGTAAGTAAATCCTACCAACTTATATCTGCCGTCTGTGTACTTATACGAGTAATAGAATAAGAAACACGCCAAGAAGAGGGTTACGGCCAGGCAGATTGCTGTAGGCCTATTATGGACGACTGAAACAATTAAGCATATTTTCTTGAAGCACCCCGGCCGTTTCCATCTGGATCATCTTTAATACCAGTGATTGAGAGCAATTAAAGTATGAATCTTCCTATGATTAAATTAGATTTTGTTGTTGTTGATGTTGTTTCAATTGAAGGGCATGGAATTTCTCTGCACAAACGTCTCTGCCTAACGTCCCTTTTAACTGATGTGGCTTAAGCGACACCAGGGTGTCAGAATTTTGGTCTATAATGAACTATTAAACGCACCAGTAAATGACACAAGCTCATCGTTCTTAGCAACCCTTATATGCCATCGATCTAAGCTGGGATGGAACCCACAATCTTATGTATTGAAGATCAAACCCCTGATTGCGCCTTATAGCCTGACGCAGATAGAGAGCCTTAAGGACTGTATATCGGCTTTTACCTTGTCTTCAGGTCTACCTCCTCGTTGGGTAGGATACTCCCAGTCAAGATCCAGGCCCAGGAAACCAAATCTCTGCAAGAAGGAGACCACACTCTGGGCAAAATGTTTGCGTCCGGCACTTGTTGATGCCATCTGGAGACATAAAGC
This sequence comes from Meconema thalassinum, assembly GCA_946902985.2. Lineage (NCBI taxonomy): Eukaryota > Metazoa > Arthropoda > Insecta > Orthoptera > Tettigoniidae > Meconema > Meconema thalassinum. Next base: position 205,327,809 of record OX336389.2, on the reverse strand, counting down.
AACACAGAAATTAATCATTCAATATTGAGGCTAATATAACACTATTTAATCGAATACCATTTTTCATATAGTTACTTACAGCAGAATACTTCGTAGACCCTTCGTTCCATCCTCCAATAGCCAACAGTGTCTTCACCTGGGGATTGGATTGTGCCAGTGCTGCAAATTTCTTGTACGATCCTGCAATAGAAGAGTTCGGTTTACAAACCTTCCTTTAATATTGAACTATTCTAACCCCAACTTTGATGGTTATAAATACATCAAACACGCATTATCGTAAACTACCAGTTTCACCGATGATTGTTGGCCATGATGTCGAACGCTTTAAACCCCAATCTGCACATTTCCATTAAAATGTCCGCATGAATTGAATTGTATTGATATTCAATCATCAATCATTTTGTACGTAGAGGAAGAATCAAATGATCTTGTCTTTCGTCAAAATCGTGATCACTGTTTGGTATATAACATAGCCTTTTGTGATCATTGACAGAGTATCTTAAAATAAGTCACGACACAACAGATTTTCAAGAACCGTCTGGTCCAAGACTAGTCGTAATGACTTCATAGCTCACATTTCCTGCACGGTATTGCACAGACTTCATAACAACATATTAATGGTGAGCAGTGTTAATATTAGTATTCAGAATTCTCAACGGGAATGCGTACACTATGACCATATAATTGTTATTAATTCGTTTACAGGCTTTGCGACATCGTGATCATTTAGCCCCATGTACTTTGGTGTGTATAGAATTACGATATGATCAAGTGATTTCAACTCTTACAAGTAGCCTGGAGTGTGGCTGTAAACCAAACGGTATATATTTTGCGAAGTTGGCAACAGAGACATATCCAACCTCAAGCTGTGCATGCTGCCTCTGAGTTTACACTCAGTTGTGACCACCTCATGGTGTAGCGGTTAGCATTTTTGGCTGTCGCCCGAAGATCCGGGATCGATTCCCGGCTCTCCCAAGGAATGTTAGTTCCAGTCTGAGGGCTGGAACGGGATACACTCAGCCTCGTGAGACAAAAGAGGAGGATTTGATTCTCATCTCTGCCATCTTGGAAGTGGTTTTCAGTGTTTTTCCACTTCTACTCCAGGCAAGTGTCAGGATGGTTACTAATTTAAGACCACGGCCGCCTCCTTCCCACTCCTCATCTGAATTACAAAATCACACACTAATACAGTCATCACAATAACACAGGTTATCAGACAAACCACTCTCTCTCTCTCTCTCTCTCTCTCTCACACACACACACACACACACCCAAGTACACGGGGCTACCTGACCACAATGTCACAAAGCCTCTACATCAATCAAACTCTCAGTTGGCAGAAAATTCGTTGTATTGCGATACGCAACCAGCCACAATCTGCACATTTTGTCTCAGAGTTTGCTCACAACTTAACGCTATTTTCTAAAATAAATTTTCCAGAGAAAATAAGAATAAATGGGATCATATTGCACTTTAGAATCCTGGTAAGTGAATTTCATACAACTGAATTGCTTTATCAGATTAGTCATGGTGGATGATTGGCTATCGTGTCGGACTACCAACCCCAAGCTTGCAGGTTCGCTCCTGGCCGTGGTAAGTGATTTTCGAAAGGCAACAAAAATCACGGCACGCATGTCATACGATGTTGGCATGTTAATGAACCCATACGAATTCAGTAGGCCGTGTTCATAATGGAAAAATTAATCTCGGGATTTTCCTCCAACAAAAACGTTCTTCCTTTCCCTACTAGAAAGCGCTATAGTGTCAAGGAGCTTAGATATCTAACCTCCTTGACTTAAATAGTGTTCCAAGGAACAACAAAATTTGACATGCAAGCTGCCCTTTGGGCGTTAAATAACAAAGCTTGCACCCGGCACCCCAGGCCATACGATATTATTATTATTATTATTAGTTCATGAAGATTCGTATTAACATGATGCATGGTCAGAAAATATATGAATATCATTAATCGAGTTTCAGTGTAGACTTGAAATCCTGTGCCTACCCATTAACGTTCTTAGGTACTGTAGCAACTGTTGTTCTAACGCTTCATTCTGACGCTAATATCAGTATCATTACTCGAAACTTCAAAGAATTGACTTGCTGAAGCCGCCCGTTTAAAAGGGTGAGACTGTTTTAGTAGCGTCGTAACGTATATGATTAGAATTTTTTATGGTTGCTCTGGTAGATGGCGGGGACTTGTATGGTCTGACCTTGCAGGATTATGTTTACATTCGTAGAAGTACGCAGAACTAAATACGCGCACAGCATGGATTAGTGCATATAGGTATAGGCCAAACGAGTCGTTGCTGAAGGTTTGTAGGCCAAACGTCGTGTATGAAGCATGGATGTGTATGGGAATCTTGTGTCTATCACGCAGCTGAGTTCAGATGATGCAGTGAATTACGCGATGGACGTGTATGCGCTGAGGACACGCCTCGACCAGGTCAAGCTACTAAGGAACTAATAATTAGTTTACAATTATTGTATACGTAGACAACCGTGTAAGGGATAATAACCACCCAAGAGACTGCAAAAGCATAGCCATCGAGCACTTCAATACAACGACGGTTTGCGGTTAATTCATTTTATGAGCTAGGAACATATTGTTCGCACATACACTAGAGTGCGTGTTAATTTTATCTGTGATGACTGCAGTAGTGTGTGTGTGACTGTAGTTTATAAGACAAGAGATTGGGATAGGTGTCCCGGGACTTGAAACATGATATCATCCCGGCATTTCTTTGGAGGGATTGTGGAAACCCTGGGGAAAATCACTCTCTGAATGACCTTGTCAGCGCCAGGATTCGAACAGCCAATCCCCTGACTCCCCCTCCCCCTCTCGCCTCATTGCAATCTTGGTGCACGATTTAACGCACATAGCTACACTGCAAGGTTCTACCAGGAGATCCTTGACCATCCACCCTACAGGCCCGATCTTTACCCCGCCATTACCACATCTTCAGGCCACTAACAAAATGTTTGCAAGGTCGCCAACGATACTAAGGTTTGTGACGCCTTTGAAGTTTGCTTCCAACAACTACGGACGTTCTTCGCTCATGGTATTCAGAACCTTGTGATGAGCCTCGACTATGTGTAGCCGATACACCACTCATACATCCTGTACGTTTATATTACATTCTAACCATCACAGAAAAAAGGAATTTCACTTTAATTTCAGTGCCCCTTATACAACAGTGATGTACCACCATACTATCCATCTTAATAACTAAATTCGTACAGTTTGCAGCCCCCAGTCCACTTTAGGCTTACCTTTGCCCCAGTTATCTTCGAGATCATTGTAGTTATCCAAAGACATGATGGTTCCGGTTGCAGCATTGAGGCCGGCAAAGCTGTAGATTAGGTGAGTGCACTTGTTAGCGTCAATGTCGCTGACGTCATATTTACCAGGCCAAGCTCTGTAGGTCGCCCAGCTGCCGTAATAGCATACCACGTGCTCTAAAGGAACATGCTGACACGTGAACACCCACCCAGATCCAATGGAAAGAATAATTATGCAAAACAGATCAGAAGTACCTCGATTATAGCAGATAGTTGGATCGTACTTACTGGCGGAGGTTGAGGCAAGGACCACGGAGACAATCAGGAGCACCAGTGTGTTGAGAGGAGACATCTTAATGTTAATATCTCAGCTAGCATTTGCCGCTCTTTATATACAGCACCTGTTATCTATTGAGCTGCACCTGATACCAATAACGACAAATTTAAAAGTAATAATAAGTACGTATCATTATCACAAAGAGATATGCAATAAGAGGCTGTGCGTAAACGGATGTTTGCCATCTCATCTCTCAAGTACCTCTCAAGATCACTTGACGTTCTAAAAGAATTAGCTCGCTTGCAGAACTCTACGCGTTTCCCAGAAATTGCTTCATTTTATAATCCGCACCTTACCATTTCAGCAGCAGTTAATAATATAATAAGTCCTGGCACTACAGCCCATGAAGGGCCTAGGCCTACCAAGCGACCGCTGCCCAGCCATTTGGCCTGCAGATATTGGGGTGATGCGTAATAAGCGCATCGGGTCCCCTCGGCCGTTAATCTTGGTTTTCGTGATCAGGGCGCTGCCTCACCGTCAGACAGCTACTCAATTGTCCTTACGAGGCTGAGTGCACCCCGTTCCAGCCCTCACGTCAGTTTCTAAAATCCCTGACGGAGCCAGGAATCGAACCCGGGGCCTCCGAATGAGAGGCAGGCACGCTACCCCAACATCACGGGGCCAGCAGCAGCAGTTAACCCTACCTCCAATACGCTAAATCGGCGAATGTTCTACCATCTCCTGGCAAAGGACCAGGTAACTTGTCGACGGAATAAACCATTTCAAGGACTATTGACTGTGGGACTCAAACCCTCGCAATTTCTTAGTTCGAAGATAGTCTTTTAGTTTTATGTAACCTTTAACCTCGCGATCATAAGTTAGGGGGCCTCCGTTTTACGAGAGATCCAAAGCCCTGGACGTGGCATTTCACATTGAAAATCTCACATGCATGGAATGGAACTCAATCCACCTTCGTGGAAGGCAAGCAGCTTGACCACTGCTTCATCACGTCACCTGACCCCAACAACAAGTGCTCCGGCGCTCGAAGCTACCCACATGCATTAATTCAAATTGTGTACCTGCTGTGATAGCCGTGCATGTTGAGTTCGATTTCCCGCTCTGTCACAGCAGATATTGAGCCTGTGTCCCAATACTCAAGTTGTCTGCTATTGACTAGGTGCTAGCTACTATGTGTTATTTGCTATGCACTACTGAGATTTGGGACATATGTGCTTGATCACAGCCTCCTTCATAGACTTGTGTTCTGAAACGCACTGGACTCACATGCTGGTATCAAACCAACACTCAAGATGGCGGTAATCTGCTACTCCTTGTAAGCTCTTTGCACATTCATCAGCTGCTTTAAATAAACAATACATGAACGATACGATCATGGATGCGCCAAGAAGATCACTTTTTAGCCAAGCCGTAATTATGGTTTGTGTTGGGCTTAAGTCAAAGACAACCTACAATTTACATAACCTACAATTCTGATAAGCTACAATTTCTATAACTTCCTTGACGTAGTCGACAATCTAGCATGCACTTTCGTTCACTAGCAACTACAGACTTGATTGCTATGTGCTAAGCAGTATTGGATCACGACTGCTGACGTCACATCCGGTAAAGTAGTCGACTATGTAGTTCACTACGGCTGAAATTGTACTATTGGGACACAGCCTAAGTATGTTACGAAGATAATGGAGGGATGCGCTCAGCCTCCTGAAGACAATAATATTGAGAAGAGTGTTTGGTTCGAATTCCATTCACCGTCATCCTGGAAGTAGTTTTCTGTGACTTTCCATTTCAACGTCAGACAACAGCAAGGAAGGTACCGGTAGCTACCGTAACTTGAGACCACGGCCACCTCCACCCCAATCCTAGTCCTAACTAGAAATACACACACACTAGTACAGGTACCACTATAACTAGAGGTAGTCAAATTGAAAGACCCCACCAAGGGGGTCACGACCAATGGGATGTGGGTTGGCGACAACGGGACCCAGCTGAGTCCGGCATTGCTTCCACTTGCTTGTGCCGGGTTCCTTTCTGTCAACTCTTGTTGTCTTCCGACCTCGACGTGTTAGGGTATCCGAGGCGTAGGGTGTCTTTCACTTTCCCACCCTCATCTTCGCTGATCTCTCATTCTTCGAGAGGTGAAACTTCTTCTTTTAGTTTCCTGGTATCTCCTGCCTCCCGCTCAAGACCCTAAACGAGGCAGAGTGTATTCAGCCTCACCTCTTCTAATAATAATAATAATAATAATAATAATAATAATAATAATAATAATAATAATAATAATAATAATGTATGGCCTCAGGTGCCGGGTGCAAGCTTCGTTATTTGACACCCAGAAGGTAGCTTGCATGACGAATTTCGTTGTTCCTTGAAGCACTATGAAAGTCAAGGAGATTAGATATCTAAGCTCCTTGTACACTATAGCGCTTTCTAGTGGAGAAATGAGGAACTTTGTGTTGGCAGAAACACCCGAGATTAATTTTGTCATTATGAACCCGGCCTACTGAATCCAAATGGGTTCTTTGACATGCCAACATCGTATGACATGCGTGTCGTAAATTTTTGCCACCTTTCAAAAATCACTTACCACGGCCAGGAGCGAACCTGTAAGCTTGGGGTTAGTAGACGGACACGTTATCCACTCATCCACCGTGGAGGGTGGAAGGTATTTCTTTTCAATGTCTTTTACTTCCCTTATTCCTGTTTTATCCATTAGTTACACCCCTGATACCAGGGCGAATAGAGTAATAAGTGGTGGAACTCCGGTAGTTGACCGTTTCCGCCGCTAGATGGTACTAGCGTTCCTTGGCCTGGACGTGCAGGTGGACGGTCAGTCTGACTCGTTGTTTATTAAAAGAAGTATTGCACGAAATACAAAGCAAGTTTTGAATAACAGAAACAAATCTTCAAGGAAATACGAACATATTTTTTTTTATCGTATGGCTTTTAGTGCCGGGAGTTCCGAGGACATGTTCGGCTCGCCAGAGGCTATAGCTGCTTCAAGCGGACACCCCTAGAGTGAGCTAAAAGTTCCGTTCAATTTCAAGTAGTTCCAACTTTCGCTACCAGATGTCAATGATACCAAGTGGTGAACGTCTAAACTTTGATAGAGCGTTCCTACGAAATCTAACCTACAATTTAGCTTCACACAAGTGTAGTCTGTGGAAGGATCTTTCACATGCCGTAAATCTATGTCATGGGAGAACCGGCTTTACCTCCCCACCGAATGAAGGCATACGGAAGGATTTTAATACTCTTAAAAAATCTGATGACTTCGGCCGGGTTTGAACCCGCTATCTTGGGCACAGCAAGTCAGCATGCTACCAACTACGCCACCGAAACGGCTAAATACTAAATAGATACTAAATACTAAAATACTGTCCAGAACACACTAAAATACATTTCTAAGAAGAGTAGAGCTTACCTATAAACAGAAGACATCTTCATTATTTTTCTCGCTGATTTTGAAGACGATCTGGATCTCAGTTCCCTGGACATTTCTTTCGCCCGGAAAATGAACCGGCATTTAATGTAATGACACACTATCCTAGGGAAATATAATAGCAGGTGCTCCTCTGAGCAGCACACAATTCGGAACACAGGAAGTTCACAGATCATATCCACACAATCCAGGGGTGAATATACAATTTTTCTTCGTGAGGGGCTGACTATCATGGAAAATTTTGAGTATTCTCAGGGGATTGTTACCGCACAATACCCAGAAATATCAACCAATATCTTAGAACATATAACTTTGTGTAATTATTTTAGATAAGAGTTAATTGTAAAATTCTAAGTTTATATAGCCTTCAATTAGTGGCAATACAAAAAAAGTTGTAAAATAACTTACAGCACAACACACAAATAAAATTTTATACTTAATGAATTTTCAATTATGGCCTATGGAGTATGAATGGCAAATATCTAAATATTTGTCAATGTATTAAGCAAGAAGGTAAACAGTTTTTGTTTTGTACAAATTGACAATTTATTTCTCAAAAGTACCGTAATGTGTAATTCTCAGTTTTGCCTCACAAGGCTGAGTGTACCCCGTTCCAGCCTTCAGACAAGAATTAAAATTTCTTGGAAGAGTCATGAATCGAGTTCGGACCTCCAGGGTGGCAGCCCAAAAATGCTAGCCACTACACCACGAGTTAATCTAATTTCAATCTTAATATTGTTTATAACGTAGCCAGTACATTAAGATTAGGGTACAACCAAATTTACATTTATTTTATGATTTTACCAAAGCAACACTTTCTTAATTTATATTGGCTTCTTTCGGGAGGGGGCGGGGGGGATGGGGCCTCCACAGCTCCCCCTTATATACACCCCTGACACAATCTGAAATGATATCGCCCCACAGCGCGCCTTCTTGCTCCAACTTTGCCTCCACTACTGCATCTACACGTTTCATCATGTGAAATAAAGATAAGGACGGGTATTTGAGAAATTTTGAATCACTTCCGCCAAAGTCTCTCAGCATGGTGAGGATACATACATCACTAACAGCATTAAATGTTTCGGAATCACTTTCCAATGAGCTAATGCAGGAAGTAGGCTATATTTCACAATCGTCTTTTCTGTTGTGTGAATCAAGTATGCACACAAATAATAAACAACGTTATCGCCTGCTCTCTCAGAACTGTCGTCATTAACTGACAGGATTATAGGATCCAGTTTGGGTTCAATGTCTGTCAGTGTAATAATTTCTTTAATTTGCTGAGAATTGTTATCCTTCACCTCTCTGCTCGTATGTATTTCATTTCTCACCGTTGACCGTATTCATTAAAGGAAGAAAGCTTATTGTCAATAACGTCCCCATAATTAGTTTGTGAAGATACAAGATAGGACCTCTTTCACTGGTAGGCCTATGTACAGTATGTAGACTGAAAATGCCTCTCAGCTGGGTCTTGATTTAATTATGCAGTTAAAACGTAATTGTATTGTAAGTACAATTTGCGCGCGGTAATCACTGCTTGACTGCCTAGATCTGCCGAGACCATACGCTCGGCGTGGCGCGTGGTGTTGAAATTTAGAACTACTTCATCTTAACCATTGAGTTATATGGAAGTTCCACCACTTATTACTTTATTTGCCCTGCCTGATACCGTAGAACAGCGCCTCTAGCTCTGATTCGGTGAGGAAGGGAGTCGACAAGTTTCTGAAGGTATAGACTACCATATCTATAGAGTGTCTCTACCTTAAAAGACAGTATAGGATTAAATGCACTATTTGCCTCTCACTCGTACTCATATGTCCTGCAATTAGCTTCGTCCTCTTCTACCCCAGCGTTGTTGCCATTTCCCAATAATGCAAAGTGATAAATCTAAGAAAATTATTGCGTGGTTTTATAGAGAATTTTCCGCTCTTTATGACGATGTAAAATTAAAAGCCATAAATAATTAACACATGGCCCAATATTTACAATTACTATATTGTAGCGCGAATCTATTTTTATGCACATATAAAACTTATCACGCCATAGCTAATGAACTAATGATCACAACAGATTAAGAATGTATTCTTATATTGCCTGATGTTTGTAGAAGATGTCCTATTTCTCAGGGCAGTCATTTGTTTCATATTAAAAAAGTTATATTTCTTTTTCTTAAACGTGACTTGAAAATTAAAGGATGGTATCACAGAAAAATTAGGTAGCGAGAAACATTTTTGCTGTTGACTTTACGTCAGAGTCTAAGCGAGAAGAAATGATCATTAATATTTGACATAGATTTTAAAACAAACCAGAGCTCGGTATCAGATAGCATTCATAAGTTATCGCACTTAGCGTAATGCTCCCATTCAGCACTATTGACATAAGCGATAGTGTGTTTATTCAGGCAGGGTCGTTATCTTCACGATTCCATTTGATGAGTGTAGGAAAAGATTCTGTTCTACCTCAGAGCTCAGTGTTATTAATTTTTTTGTGGTGTGAAGTTAAACTGTGAAGTGAAGTGATCCTTGTGTGTTTTTTTTATAAATTGTGCTAATTATTATTAAGTTATTATTATATTTAATATTGTAATATTCACTATGAATACAGCAGCTAGAAAGCGGCGTAGTGTAACCTATATTTTATGAGTCCCCCATGACAGTTAAATGTAGGCTGGTGGGTTCATTATTTCTTTAATATCAAAGTTATCGTGTTGGCAACGTGTTCATATGCATTGGACACGTGTGCAGGAGACGCAGTGTCATTATTATTAATACTATTATCACATACGTATACTTTTTATTATTAATTATTCAATGTTTTTCGGCCACATTGGTCACATTGGACGAGATTCTGGAGCTTGCTTTAATCATATGTTGTAAAGAATATGGTATATTTCATTTGTACAGATTTGGCATATTTAAGTACGAAGAAATGGTGGGGGAAGTAATTGCCTGTGACTTGTTGGTGAAATGTGAGTCTGCTGCTGGTCACGAGAAAGAGCCCAGCAAGTGGGAGTGCGATAAATGGCTTGGACGGACAAGAGGTGACAAATAGCGATTCTGAGAAGGCGACTTCCTTGTATGATGTGTGGCTTAAGGGACGGGCTGTAGCATTGAGACTGAGAGCACTGCTGGGGTTGATTGTTCCTCTGGAGACTGAGATGACTGGTTGGGGAGTGTGTCTCTCTTGCTGTGAGTGCTAAGTGTTACGCCGCAAATCTCGAAGACTGTACCTTCGAGTTGCTCTTGGATTATGGAAGGTACCACGTGGTTGGGTTTGGCTGTAATGCCACAACCACAGTAGGCCTAATAACTGTGCTACGTTGAAGAAGACCATGATGGCGGTAAACCATAATGGCATGGCTGACCAGCTTCAAAGTGGTGACGAAACTAGAAACATACGGCAGACGACGGCATTACCGGTAATGTGAAAACCAATTTATAAATCTTTGCCAGGTATTTTTACATATTATTATATTATTGTATTATATATTTTAATTGAATTCCTTGTATGTCACTCTTTGTTATATTTATCTAATTCGAGCTTCAGAATATAGCGTAAATTAAAATTGGATAGTTTCTTTTTAGTTAGATGCCTGAAAACCTTCCTACGTCTTTATTAGTATATAGGAGGTTTGGTAAGGCCTATGTGCGAGCCAGTCCTTTCAGAATATCTGCACACTCCCGGAGATAAGAAGAGTTTCAAGAAGGTGGATTTGTTCTTTTACAATACGAGTAATAATTTAATATGCTTAAATTTAAAGCAAGGCCATTTATGAGGCAAAGTATTCATTTTTATTTATTTTTTGTATTTTCAATGTTACAAATGGCTTCTCTGGGTGAAGCCATCTTGTGGCAAGAATTGAAAGATTACAAATGGCGCCCAACTATAGAGTGTGAATAAGGCTGGCTGGTGCATAGTATGGCAGTACGCACAGGTAATTTGTGAAATCTGATCGGGTATTTTAGGTAGTGTATGTATGTTCAGTGATTTTGGAGGGTATGCTAAGTAATAAAAGTGAGCCTGATTTGTTAAAGTTAAAATCTAGAAGTGTTGACCGAAGTACTCCTGGTCATTCTAGACGAGGCAGGAGTGAGTCAAACAGGCAGACCAATAAGCGGTCAGATTCCACAAATTCGAGAGTAGTTATTAGTAAAATGGCAGGTAAAGGTGAGATTTCTGGTACTTTGGAGGGAAGTGACGGGGCCGAGAAAGGACATGTTGCAACTAGCAAGGAGTCAGGAATGGGAGAGAATAGTGAGGAGGAAAATGTAGGGCTGGGGGAAAACTCACTGATGATTAAGTTAATGGAGCAGATGATGTCTAAATTCAGTAGTAAGCTAAGTGATTTAAGTACTAAAATGGATACCGTACTCAGAGTAGTGATTTAAGTACTCAAATTAATAATCATAGCAGGCAATTTAGTACTAAGATAAGACATTCAAAGTACGGCTTTAGAGATCAAAATTAATAATATTGTAGAAAGTATGAGTAAAGGCTATACGGAAATTCGTCAGGAAATAGCTAGTAGAATTGAAATGGTAGACAAAAGATTCGAGCAAGTAGAGCAGAGGATGAGCTTACAGAGGCAGGACATTATGGATACTGTTGATAAGCAGATAGGCGAGGTGAGTAATGAGGTAGCCATTGTCAAGAAAGAAGTTAGTGAGAGGTTTATAGTTGTAGAGGAAGAGATGAAGGATATAACTGAGATTAGAAATAAGCAGGTGTTTTGGAACAGGAGCTAGCGGTGTCTTCAGCCAGAGTAACGATGGTGGATAAGAGTGTAAAAAAGGAGATTAGTGAAATGAAATCTTTTAATGAGAGTGAAAATTTGAAATTAAGAAGAGAGCTGAATCAGGCCAAGTCAAATAGGGAAAATTGTAATCACTCTGTAGGACTTAGTAACTTCTATACGGAATCTGACTTACCTAAACTTAGTGGAAGGCAGTTTAACCCTATGGAGTTTGTTAAAGTTGTTCAGAAGAGATTTCGAAAGGGTTAGAGGATGGGACTTTAGACTGGGACATCGTTGAGGAAGTCATACCATTAGCTTTTGTGGGGGAGGCTAAATCTTGGTATCAAGTTTTTAGCGGAGGTTTTCAGGGGTTAGAAGATTTTAGGCAGACGTTTGAGGGAACGTACTGGAACGAACAGACTAAAGGAAGAGAAAGAGACAGGATTTCTTTTGGGAGGTATCAGTCGAATCAGGGGGTGAGCATGACGAGTATTTCATCACACATGTCCTTATCAGTCAGAATTTAGACACTAGTTCTTCTGAAGGTGATATTGTTAGGCATATGGCCCGTCATTTCTCTGTTGAGGTGAAGATGGCCGCGGTCATGCAGGATGTGAGTACGATTAAGGACATGGAACGTGTGTTAGAAAGGTTTGATACTTTGGGTAGAATGGGAGGCAAAAGGCAAGAACAGGGAAGGGAAGGAAATTACAATCAAGGGTATCAGGAGGAAGGGAATAGGAATTATGAGCGTAGGAATATTGATATGCCACGTATCTTTGTGAGGAATGATAGAGGAAATTTTGTGAATAGGGATAGAGGTGACCAAGGGAATTTTCAGAATATGGGGCGCGGAGAACAGAGGCAGGCAGAAAATCGTGGACCTGTGGAACAAAGGCAGTTAGAGAATAGGGGGCGTGAATAACAGGGACAGCCAGCTCAGCCGAGTAATTTAAACGAGAACAGGGCTCTTTAAAACGGTCAGATAGAGGGTCCCAACCCAGTATTCCAGTTCATGTGTTGAAAAAGATAGAATACGACCTTGATGTTAGAAAGGAATTGTTAGATGACCAGGCTGAGGTTATGCAGGAGAGATGTGAGCCTACGTTGATCAGTCCTGTGATTAAGGTGAAGATTTGGGGTCAAATTGTCGATGCCTTATTGGACTCAAGGAGCCTGTGTTCTTGCATTAAGGCAGGCTTTATTATGAGGTTAAGAGTAAAGGAGAAGTCATAGAGGTGATTCCTGTGTCCAATATATTTATTTTGTCTGCTATTGGGACTAAGCCACAGAGAGTGCGTAAACAGGTTGTCGCACCTATGTACATTGATGAGAAATGTGGTCGTCAGAGTTTTCTAGTGGTTACGAATTTAGTGTATCCTGTCATATTAGGGTCGGATTGGCTAAGCAGTCAGATGTGTAAGCTTGATTACGGTTAAGCTAAGGTGAGATTCAAGTGGGGTGAGAACTTTGATACGGTTGGTCTTAGTAATCAGGTGAACTCGGGAACTTTTGTGAGTATATCAGTGTGTGTCCAGGTTTTAAATAAAGAGGAAGAAGTCAGTGAAGTTAGTAGCGACATGGTATCAGAGGATATTCAAAGTTGTAGTATGGTAGAGGAAGAGGAGCGTGAAGGTGAATTTTCATGTGTTGTGGAAGATACCATGTTGGAGGTAGAGCAGAAGGCTCAGTTGTTAGAGGTCTTGAGAGACCACAGTGAGGTGTTCTCTGAAAAACCTGGTAGGACACATGTGTACGAGCATAGTTTCGAGATCGCCGATAGGTCTAGTTTTAATGGTGTTAGATACCCGATACCACACGCCCATGTCAAAGCAGTAGATGATGTCATTTCGCAGATGCTAGACGATGAGGTGATCGAATTCAGTAGGAGGCAGTATGTCAATCCGTTGGTGGTAGTAATTAAGAAGGATTGGTCAGTTAGGCCATGTTTGGATGCAAGACAAGCTAATAAACGCATTGCGCCGGATCATCAGCGACCGGAAACTACTGAGGACTTAGTTCAGAGATTTGGGGGTAAAGGATGGCTGTCCACAATAGATTTCAGTGCTAGTTTTTTGCAGGTACCCTTACGGGAGGAGGATAGGTATTTCACGGCTTTTTGTTACAAAAACCAGCTGTTACAATTCACACGGATTCCTTTTGGTATGAAAACATCGTCAGCTGGGCTCATTCACGCAATTAACATCGCTCTGGAACACGACACATGGGATTTCACAGCCAGTTACATCGATGACTTAGTCATCGCATCACATATATTTTGGGAACACATGGAACACCTTAGAATCTTTTTGGGGAAGTTGCATCGGGCCGGGTTCACAGTGAAACTTAAAAAGGTGACCTTTTGTGCACAACAGATCACGTTTTTAGGCCACAATATTACACCATAGGGGGTTGCGCCAGAGGGGTCGATATTAGACAACATAATCAACACTCGGACACCACGTAAAGTCAAACAACTTCGCTCTTTTCTGGGGGTGTGTAATTATTTCAGGAGGTTTGTACTGCGATATTCGCAGCTGTGCGGGCCATTTAGCGGGTTGCTTAAACAGAATTCTAAGTGGGTTTGGGGAAAGGAACACGATGAGGCATTCATCCAACTTAAAGAGGGTTTTAGGGATGCTGTCACACTTAGGTACCCCAGGCTGGATAGTCAGTATATAGTGTTGACAGATGTTAGCGACTTAGGTTTAGCAGGGGTGCTTTGTCAAAAGGATGGGGATGGTAATCTAGGCATCGTGTCACTCGCTAGTAGGGGGTCTAAATTCCGCGGAGAAAAGATATACTATTAGTGGGAAGGAATTGCTAGCCATTGTGTATTCGCTGGGTATGTTCCGGACCTATGTGCATGGCCAAAAATTCCTAATATATACAGACCATAACGCACTTACGTTTCTTAGGACATGTACGATATCCTCGAACCGGCTTTCTAGGTGGATATTGGCGATCCAGGAGTACGACTTTGATATATTTCGTGTGAAAGGGTCAGAAAACGTATTCGCGGATTTTGTGAGTCACCACCCGAAAATTGATGGGGAGGGAATTGAAGCTAGGAGAGAGGAAGGAATCTTGGTCTGTGTAACAAGGATTTCAGATAGGGACCGGGAGAGGTTAAAGTTGGGTAAAATGAGAGAGGAACAATGTAAGGACGAGGAGATTCAGGACATTTATCGGAAACTTGAGGAAATGGAACATATGAGCATTGCTAAGAGGGGTAATAAGGAATTCAGGCTTTTTAACGACTTGCTAACTAGGAAATGCTTTGGTGAGAGATGGTGCGTGTGGGTTCCTAAGTCTTTGAGGTATGATATTATCTGGTTTTATCATAAGGAGTTAGGCCACTATGGTGCAGAGAAGGTGTTGGGTGCTATTCAGGAGAACTTTTCTGGAAAAACATGGACAGGGAAGTCAGAAAAACCCTAGCAACATGTGAGTTGTGTCAAAAGTGCAAGCACCCCACAAGGTATTTAGAAGGGCCAAGGCAGGCTGTTCTAACTCAGAAACCAGGTGAGTTGGTGTGTGTTGACCTCTATGGATCATTGGTGAAGTCTCAGTATGGCTACCAATATGTGTTTGTTGTTGTTGATGCCTTTTCTAAGTATGTTAAGCTCTATCCTCTTAAACAGGCCTTGGGGAGGGTTTTTTAAATTGCATAGTGGGGAAATATGTTCCGGAGTTTGGTAAACCACTCCGAATACTCTCAGACCACGGTTCTCAGTTCACCTCGAATATATGGAGGACCAAGTTGAGTGAACTGAGAATACAGTGTACGTATTCCTCTATTAGGTTTCCCCAAGGAAACATGTCTGAGAGAGTAATGAGGGAACTAGGACGCATGTTTAGGACCTATGTGAGTGAGCGACATAATGCCTGGTTTTCGATGCGTGAGGACGTTGAGTGTTGGCTCATTGTTACCAAACACGAGAGCACGGGTCGCACTCCCATAGAAGTCCAGCTGGGCAGGAAGCCTGTCAGCGAACTTGCTAGGATTTTGGGTTAGAGGACAGGGGAGGCCGTACCCAGAGATTAAAGTATTAGGTTAGCTGGGGAACATTTATGTAAGGCTAGTAAGAAACGGCAGAAGCAGCAAGGGAAGTCGGCAGGAGATAGGTTAGATGTAGGTGACTTTGTGCTTTTGAGGGTGCCTCATGTTCCGTCCGTGGGCCAGAAATTGGTAAGTACATTTTTTCATTTGTATGAAAGACCGTATGAAATTGCACGGAAAATAGGGCCTGTGCGTACGAGCTCCTTACTAAGGACGGATGGGTACTAGGGATTTACAATATTTCCAACCTGAGGATGTACATATCCTAGTAGCCCTATTCGTTGTGTATATATTTGTGGAGGGTAGGAGTTAAGATTTTGGAAGGGAAGTCATGCCTAAAAGGATTGCTTTTTTATTCTATGGTATAGGACCAAATGAATGAAAAGCAAGGGGGCGTTCTGTAACCTATATTTTATGAGTCCCCCATGACAGTTAAATGTGGGCTGGTGGGTTCATTATTTCTTTAATATCAATGTTATCGTGTTGGCAACGTGTTCATATGCATTGGACACGTGTGCCGGAGACGCAGTGTCATTATTATTATTATTATTATTAATATTACTATTATCACCTACGTATACTTTTTATTATTAATTATTCAATGTTTTTCGGTCACATTGGTCACATTGGACGAGATTCTGGAACTTGCTTTAATCCTATGTTGTAAAGAATATGGTATATTTCATTTGTACAGATTTGGCATATTTAAGTACGAAGAAATGGTGGGGGAAGTAATTGCCTGTGACTTGTTGGTGAAATGTGAGTCTGCTGCTGGTCACGAGAAAGAGCCCAGCAAGTGGGAGTGCGATAAGTGGCTTGGACAGACAAGAGGTGACAATTAGCGATTCTGAGAAGGCGACTTCCTTGTATGATGTGTGGCATAAGGGACGGGCTGTAACATTGAGACTGAGAGGGGCGCAGTCCAATTCGGCCAGTTAATTACACTGATAAAAACGGACAGACTTTTCTGACAAGCATGATCTGCCCCTTTGATAAGACATAGTCCAATTCGGCCAGCTATAGCTCATTAGCAATCTCCCCTCTCTTCCCCCACTCTGCAGCCAACACATACCATAATGTACACAAGTTCCAACCTTTCCTCATTAATCTGTTGGAGGGAAGGTGACTCTCAGTTTCACGGTCCCAGGGGTGTCAATTACTATAAAGTCGCATATGTATGACCCAGCGTTCAGGATATGGTTATTTTTGTCGTGTAGCCTCCTGAGAGGCCGAGTGCAGATCTTTCTAGCCGACGCCCGTGGGCGACCTGCGCGTCGGGATGAGAGATGGAATGGATGAAGATGAATGAAACTGGGCAAGGATGTGGAAGGAAGCGGCCGTGGCCTGTCAGAAGGTACTGTCCCAGCATTTGCCTGGTGTTGAAAATGGGGAAACCACAGAAAACCATTTCAAGGACAGCCGACGGTGGGGCTCGAACCCACGCGTCTACCGAGTGAGCAGAGAGCTTGGCCCCTTGACCTAACGCAGCGCTTCAGCCCGCGTAGCCACTACTGTCGGTAGGATATGGTAATTGAGTAGTGAATAAAACAGGATTGCTTTGATGAATCCTCGGTAAAACGGTTGCCATATTTCAGTTTGATCGTTTTTTTTTAGTCACTCTTTTCAGATTACATTTCATTGAGCATGTGTCCACCTCATTGCGTATTGGCTGTCACCACGGAGACTCGGGTTCGATTCCTGGCTCTGCCAAGAAATTCAATTCTGGTATGAGGCCTGGAACGGGGTACACACAGCCTCGTAAGGTAAAACTGAGAAGAGGTGTATTCGATTCCTAATCCCGCCATCCTGGAAGTGGTTTTCGTGGTTTCCCACTTCTACTCCAAGCAAATGCCGGATTGGGTCCTAACTGAAGGCCACGGCCGCCTCCTTCGCAATGCTCATCTGAATTACACTAGGCCTACACACAATAATACAGCCATCACAGTACCACAGGTTATCAGACAAATCCCTCCCACACACACACAATTACGTGGGGTTACATGACCACGATGTCGCAAAGCCCCTCAATCAACAACTACATTGAGCATTAGGCAGTAGGCGAATTTTCAAAGCATCAACATCAGCCCTCAGGTGAAGACCATTCACATCATGTACTATATTTACGTTCATATATGCTCAATAATCATCATATATATTATTTCAGTAGTGTAGATCCCTCCTGCGGTGCTCACAATCGACTGAGCGTGAAGAATGAGCATTCAAATGAAAGAGAATATACATTACCAGTGACGCATTGCACTTTAATTTCATAAATATCTGTAATTTCTTTAAAGAATGACTTTTAAAAAACTGTACGAAGTGTGCGATTTGCAGATACTGTTACCTGGGATACCAGGGTGAAGCTTATGGACACTTATCCACAACTGTAGGGAAAAACTGAACCACTTCCCATCTCGTTCCCGTCAACATATTTAGTTGAAGAGGATTTAGTTCTGTTATCCAGCTCCTCACAAAACAAAGAAATAAGTTGGACATGCCTCAAAGGAGACTTGCCCGGGAACTTAACGAACATAAAACCGGATATTCAAGCTTTAACTGAAATCCAGCAAGCACAAGGCAGCCATTGAAAAGGTAAAATAAAACAATAACAAAGTTTTCTAACTGTCAATCTTTTTTCCAGATTCCAATTTAAAAAAGAAAACACGAATTCCTATTTTTTAAATGTACGACAATGATCTTACAAGTCAGTTAATTATTTCAATCTTTGTTCTTTAAAAAATCCGTAAAAATGTACATTTTTTTCAGTGTTATTTAAGAGTGACCGGATAAAACTGCTTCGGTTGTTTTAATATACGGTAGTAACATTGTTTAAAATAATAAATCTGCCTTATTATTTTCACTTTACTTCAAATTCAAGTTAGGCATACAATGAAAATGAAAAGGGGGCGATAGGTTATTATTATTATTATTATTATTATTTATTAAATCGTTACAAATACTTACATTTTACAAAATTCAGATTAACTGGACACATTTTATGAATTTCCTTACACTTCCTACTCATTGTTTAACCAGTCAATTTACAATTATTAAATTATATTGTTACAATATGATAAAGACAGGTCGAAATAGGATACAAATTCATACAGAGCAGGAAGAGATATCACATATGCCACTAAAAGGTGCAACCTTGTGTGTGGCATGCATATCATTGATTACTATTTCAAAATATTGTATAATGGCTTAGCCGAATAACACGTTCAATGTAAATGATGTATACACTAAACAAGATGTTCAGTAAAGAACATATAGCCTACTTTCTCCTAAATACATGGGTATTGTTATAACCCTTTGTCCTTTCCAAGGAGTATATTTCAATGTTGGTTGTAGTAGCTTGTTGAAATAAGTGTCATACGGATATTAAACATGAATATGAGGTGCCCTTTGCTAGTGCTACCTCTGTACCAAATTTCGTTCAATTCGGTTTCACCGTGTTTGAATAGATAGGGGGAATCGATTGGCACACATACATGGCCACCAGCCGCAAGTTATTGGGCAGATGACCTAGTAGTTTGGTCAAAAGATTCTTCATACATAAAGGTATAATGTTACAAAATTTGGTAGAGATCAGATAAAAAGGTTGGTAGTAATTTGATTTAAGATTTGAACATTTGGGTGACCGCCGCTACGTTTTCGTCAAGATGGCGGCGATATAAAACATGACACTGAGATATCCTTTGCTAGTGTTACCTCTGTACCATATTTCGTTCAATTCGGATTCACCGTGTTTGAAAAGATAGGGGGAATCGATTTGCACACAAATATGGCCACCATCCGCAAATTATTATGCAGATGACCTCGTAGTTTGGTCAAAGGATTCTTCATACTTAAAGGTATAATGTTACAAAATTTGGTAGAGATCAGATGAATAGGTTGGTCGTAATTTGATTTAAGCTTTGAACATTTGAGTGGCCGCCATTACGTTTACGTCAAGACGGCGGCGATATAAAACATGACACTGAGGTGCCAATTGCCAGTGCTAACTCTGTACCAAATGTCGTTCAATTCGGATTCACCGTGTTCGAATTGATAGGGGGGGGGGGACAGACATTCAGAGTACACACACACACACAGACAGACACACAATTTTTGTCCCTGTAGTGATCTCTTAAGTCTACTTTCATTTTTTGCAAAAATCGAAAGAAGGCTAAAAATAATGAATATGAAGGAAAATTGAATTTTTGTTTGTATAAACTTGTAGGCTCAACTAATTATATTTTCAATTCTAATTTTGTTTTTTCTGAGAAAATGTTTTATATGCATCTTCAGGTTTGCATGATTTCCTTTTAATTCTTTTAATTTAATTGGGAGAATATTATATAATTTTGGTGAGAAATACAGAAAGTTACGTTTGACTATACATAACTTAGGTTGATATAAAATAGAGTGATGAACATTACTCGCAGTATGAGATTCTACACTATCTGAACACTTTTTAGTGCATTTTTATAGACGCCTCCCCAGGCAAGAACTGACTGGACTAGAGCATGGGAGATGTCTCTGATTAATTTGTAATTGACAATATGTTTTAAATTGTGAAATATATAGATTGTTCTTCTTATTTTACTTGTAAGGTGTTTGCATTTGGTATTAGTCAACCTCTAGAAAGGGGAGATGGGCCACAAAAGGTTGAGAACTACTGTACTGGGCTACGCCTACCGTTGATGAATTTCAAAATTAGAGAAAAATAACTGTGCATGTAATTTGCAGGATAAGAATGATTATGTAACAAGTTTGATGATGATAATGACGATGATTATGATGATGATGATTGGTGTCTTAACGGTCGGAACAGCAAGACCATCTGCCCAAACATAGGCTAATGTTATGCAAATAGTGAAACAGCTGGTTAAGAACTTATTTTCTATCAAGTTACAACACATAGCGAGAGCATTTGAATGCAAATATCTCTAGACGAATTTTAATCCACGCAAAATAACTCGAACCACCCCGTGGCACTACAGCCCATATTTGATCCTGGCCTACCAAGCGACCGCTGCCCAGCCATTCGGCCTACAGATTGAAGGGTGAAGCGAGGTCAGGTCGCGTCACCTCGACCGTTAATTTTTGTATCCGTGACCGGGGCGCTGCCCCACTGTCAGACAACTACTCAATTGTCCTAACGAGGCTGAGTGTACACTTTTCCTTCTCCTGATGCAGAATTGAGAAGAGACAGGTTCGATTCCCACCTCAGCCATCCTGGAAGTGGTTTCCAAGGTTTCTCATTTCTACTCTACGCAGATGCCGAGAAATATGAAAATCCACAGCCTGCTTCCAGTCTCCGACCGGGTCAGTAATGGAATGAATGAAGCCCCCATCTAGTGGCGAGGATATGAACTGTGCCGGCTGCCGAGGCCTGACGCACTCCTCTGGGGCAATGATTAAATGAATGACAGATGAAAT
The DNA here is from genome assembly GCA_946902985.2 of Meconema thalassinum. Classification (NCBI taxonomy): domain Eukaryota; kingdom Metazoa; phylum Arthropoda; class Insecta; order Orthoptera; family Tettigoniidae; genus Meconema; species Meconema thalassinum. The sequence goes on along the minus strand of OX336389.2, from coordinate 205,306,568 downwards.
GAAATGATAGTGGAGAGTGTTGCTGGAATGAAATTGTGACAGGGAAAACCGGAGTGCCCGGAGAAAAACCTGTCTGACTCCGTTTTGTCCAGCACAGATCTCACATGGAGTGACCGGGATTTGAACCACGGACCCAGCGGTGAGAGGCCGGCGTGCTGCCGCCTAAGCCACGGAGGCTTGCACGCAGATGCCGAGATTGTACCTAAATTAAGACCATGGACACCTCCTAGCCATATCCTAGACCAATTACAAGTACACAATAGTACGCTACAGCAGTCACTATAACACAAATTATCAGACAGATTCCACATACACCAAAGTATTACATAATCGCAAAGCCTTTAAAATGAATAAACGACAAAAAGTACCCCTATTCAGCCCTCGAGTCAGATCTTAAGTATGACTGGCTGCGTTGCTCAGTGGTAACGTTCTCGCATGCTGTTCCCAAGGTTACAGGATCGAATCCTGGCGCAGTTAGTTGGCATTTGTGGGTGCGTAAATGCGATGGAGCCAGAGCCGTGTCAGTAGTTTTACTGGCACGTTAATGATCTCCTTCGGGACAACATTCCGACACCCCGGCGTCTATAGATCATACGTTTCTGGCTGGAATCTAACCCAGAGCCTCCTCGGTAAGAGAAAAGCGTGCTATCCATACTCCACGGGGGACAATAATAATAATAACAATAATAATAATAATGTAAGGGGTTTAAGGTACCTTTTAACTGTTGTGGCCTTTTAAAAGAATAAAGGCATAATGTTTGTTTCACTGAAAGTGTGCAAATACCATTTTGTACAACCCTACATGGAAGTGTGTTTACGGGAAATACCAGAGCCAGTGGGTCATTCTGCAAGATCAAGTAAGTTATCTTAGCGTTTGGGTTTTGACAATGGTAGTGGTGGGGGACCGAAGAGAGAAGGATCTCAGCGGAAGAACCAGAACTTGGCCTGGGGCAATTGGCCAGAAAGGACTGTGCGATGGAATGACAAGATAAGAAAGATCCACTCAGAAGATTAGCTGGCTCAATTCGCCAACTCCCACTGAGAGCACTGCTGAGGTTGACTGTTCCTCTGGAGACTGAGATGACTGGTTGGGGAGTGGAGAAAAGTTCTGCCCTAAAACCTCCCCATACGGGAGAACGCATCAGGCGAGAGCCTGGACAAAATAACTACAATTGGTCAAGAAAATTAGACTGAAGTGGTGCGGGGTAGTGGGCATGAAATACATCACTAGAAAACCAATGTAGGTAACCACACATTAACAATGTTTATTTCTAATAATAAATTTATAACCAATAAACAAATTGCACTTAAGTGCTTATCACAGAAATGAATAATTATAAATGGAACAAAGTGTGAGGGCCTGATGACAGAAACCCAGACCAAGGAAATGCCAATGAAACAAGCTTGCTTAATTCGAGAGAAGTTGAGCTTAACATAAAAAATGCACCTTATAAAAAAGAACCATAAAACTGATTAAGAGTGTAAGATAACTAGTATGATTTAAATTCTTCATAAAATTGAACTTATCGTCTCAAAGGGTTGAAGAGCCAGCTCCTTAAAAGTTCCAGCTAGCATAAGTGTTGATTAAGAAGTCCTCACAGTTTCTTCTGAAGGAGGCGTACATGGCCTAGAGATAAGTACACAATTGATAAAAAGGTCAGCTCTCTCTTCTTCTCTTGCGAAGGAATGACACTTATAGCGTCCAAGTGGTGATCCAGTAGCATTTTGGAAATTCGTTGGCGGCCGAAAGGACTGCAGCTACTTCGAAAGACGAATCAAAGTACCCCATCTAAGGTACGGCTTGAAGAGTACGACGGTTGGCAATTATTCTTGCCATCTTGAGCAATACGTCAGGGTGCAGATCTCGTGACGTAACTGCTAGGTAGCGTAGAGACTAGCGATGGTGTCATGAGATGCAGTAGCGGTGACCAGCAGGTTGAAGTGATCAGAAGTGATGATTGATCAGAAGTGGTGAAGAACGCCAGCAAGTGGCGTCTTAAATAGTGATCATGGAACAATCTCGAAGCTGGAGATTTCCCGACCTGACAAAGACCTGCCATTGGTCGAACGAAAGTCAGGGTGACGTCAGTCGACCCTGCTCAGCAGACAGCAGATCAACCAGTAGATGCCCTGTATGTCGGGAGTGAGGACGCTTGAGGTAGCGAGCGACTGGGACACTCAAGGTGAGAACTATAATATCTATGAATAGGTGATTGATAACAAGATTATGCATATGGTTTAAGCAATTAATACATTTACAAAGAAATAATTACCATTCGGGGATCTCGGTAACAAGAAACAAAATTTGATCGACAAATGGGCCAAGCTAAACATTGAAAGTATCACGAAAGTGATCATGCTCCGAGAACTCCGAATGAAAACAAACAAAAGAATCAGTCAAAGCAAAACATGGATAACAGACGAGGAGAAACTAAGACTCGAAAGGCAAAACAGAGATAGCAGAGATGGGTCTAGTATAAAGACCTTTACTAGTTAAAACATCAACAACTCTGACGCGTTTATCGCGGCCAAAGTGGCAGTGAATAACTCTGCCTAGGTTCCACACGAGAGGCGGAGATGGGTCTCGAAGAAGAACCATGTCCCCCACTCGTACATCTGGTTGAGGAAGCCGCCATTTCTCACGCCTATTTAGCAAGCTGAGATATTCTAACTTCCATCGGCGCCAAAAAGAACAGCGCAAAGATTCTACTTTTCTCCAAAAGATAGGTAGGTTAGGATCACAGCGTCGAACCAGCAAAGGCGGAGTAGCAGCAAGCGAACAGCCAATCAGGAAGTGACTGGGTGTTAAAGGTAAAAGATCCTTAGGATCGTTTGAAAGAGGAGTCAGAGGTCTGGAATTTACAATACCTTCGACTTGAATAATTAAAGAGTTGAATTCCTCATAAGAAAGTATGGTAGGACCAAGAGTTTTCTTAAGCTGTCTTTTAGTAAGTTTGATGCAGGACTCCCATCGGCCCCCATGATGAGGAGCATAAGGAGGGGTGAAATGCCATTTGAAACCTTTAGAATAGGAAAAGTTGGAAAATTTTTCTTTAGCAGAAGGGGAGCTTAACCCTTTTTTCCAGAGATCAGAAGCGCTTTCAAAAATTTTTGCATTATCTGAAAATACTTCAGATGGGACACCCCTCCTAGCAGCAAATCTAGAAAAGGCGGCCAAAAAGTAAGATACAGAAGCGTTCTTAACCAACTCAAGGTGGATAGCTCCCGTCACCATACATACAAATAACGAGATGTAAAGTTTACCTAAGATTTTGCGCTTAGATGAAGAGGGATTGGTCTGATATACGTAAGGACCAGCGTAATCGATCCCAGTAAGAGCGAAGGGCTTACTAGGTTCTGAACGAAATGGAGGTAAATTACCCATAATCTGCGTGGCGGGCCGTGGTTTAACCTTAAAGCAAGGTATACACTTTTTGACAACAGAAGAAACCTCATGAACGCCATTGATGATCCAGTAGAGTTCACGAATTAGACAGAGCAAGGTGCGAGTGCCAGCATGAAGGTGTTTATAATGAAACTTTTTTATTATAAGGGTAGTGATAGGATGCTTTGAAGGAAGGATGATGGGATGCTTTTTCCCATCCTCACAACTAGACATAGCTAATCTTCCACCCACACGTATTATGCCGTCCTGGTCTAGAAAAGGAGTGAGTGGTGAAAGCCTGCTAGACTTGGGCAAATCTTTACCACTTATAAGAGCTTGCTTTTCAGGAGCAAATACTTCCTGCTGAACAAGTAACAAAATCTTGCAAGTAGCAAATTCTAACTCTACTCTGGTGAGAAAGGGTCGAGGCTTCAATGGTTGATCAATTACTAAATATTTCCATCGGAAGATATAAGACACTACACGAATCAATTTATCAAATAAAGAGTATCTATGAAAAAGGCTAGTAGAAGTAGAAGTAAGATGCGACGTGACAGGGTCATTACGGGCATCAGGTATTTCTTCTGCAAATTGATTAGCTAAGCGAGGCCAGCAAGATGATTCCTGACTTAGCCAAGGAGGACCATTCCAGTACAGGTCTGAGGAAATCAATTTTTTAGGCGTGCAACCACGTGATATTATATCCGCGGGGTTTTCACGGCTAGGAACATGTCTCCATTGTTCAGAATGAGAGACTTCATGAATCTTAGAAACGCGATTTGCCACAAAGGTATTCCAATGAGAAGAAGGCTTGGAAATCCAAGCTAATACAATAGAAGAATCGCTCCAAAAAATGTGTGGGAAAATTTTAACTTTAAACTGACATTTAGTTTAGTAGCTAATTCTGTTGCCATTAAAGCAGAGCATAATTCTAATCTCGGCAATGATACCGTTTTAAGTGGAGCAACTTTTGGTTTAGCGCACTCTAAATTAGAAAATCCAGGGAAAGTGGCTGAGGAACGTCCTACTATGTATGCACAACAGCCATAAGCCCGTTCTGAACTATCAGAAAATACATGCAGGTCATACTGCTGGTATAAGGGATTAGAAATTAAAAGGCGGGGTATAGAAACCTTGGAGAGATCCAGCAAACTGCTGGGATACTCTAACCATTCTTCTACAAGAGGAAGGGGGAGATTTTCATCCCAGTCTGATTTTAATGACCAAAGCTTTTGCAAGAACATTTTTGCAACAATAACTATAGGAGCAATATATTGCAAAGGATCAAAGATCTTTGCGATTTCTGACAGAACTTGTCTCTTAGTTACAGGGGGAGATTCTGACAAATGTACCTGATAAGAGAAGGTATCAGAAGAAGGACACCAAAAAACACCCAATGCTTTTACGGCTGCTTCATCAGTAGGAATAGCAACAAATTCATCAACTGGGACCTCTGATGAAAATTTTGATATAAATTCAGTAGAATTTGAAGTCCATTTATGGAGCGGAAAACCACCTCCTAGGAGCAGGGATTTCAAATCTTCGCACACAAGGAGTGCTTCAGAAATATTAGGGAAAGAGCACAAGAAATCGTCAACATAAAATGCCGTTTTTAATGACTCAGAGGCCAAAGGATGATACAGATGACCATCTTGCTCGGCTAACATGTGGAGAGACCGAATCGCAAGAAAGGCTGAAGACTTCAGGCCATATGTCACAGTCTTCAATCTAAATATCTTTATGGGTTTGGAACTCTCATCGCGCCACAATATTCTTTGCAGATCTTGCTGCTCAGAATTTACGAGAATCTGCCGGTACATCTGCTTAATATCTGAGATTACAGCAATAGGAAACCGTCGAAAATTAAGCAAAACAGAGGTGAGATCTGTTTGAATCGCGGGACCACATTGCAAGGTATCATTTAAAGAGACTCCATTGGAATCTGGTGATGAGCCATTAAAACTACTCTTATATTGTCTTGTGTTAAGGAATGTTTCCATACCGGGTGATGATTTAGATAAACTATTTCATTTAAAGGATGATCAATTTCTTCTGATTTAGAAATTACCTCCATGTGATTGGATGATTCGTATTCCTCCATAAAGGAAGCATACTGAGTTTTAACAGAAGCATCTTGTTTGAACCGATTTTCAATAGCAAATAGTGCCCTAAGTGCTCTGGAATGCGAGCCCGTAATGGCGGGAGGATTTGGAATACGTGGAAGAGTTACTATAAATCTGCCTTCAGCAGTACGGACAGTGGTTTCCTTGTATAACTTTTCACAAATTTCGTTAGAAGAGGAAGAAGTAGCCTGAACATTCTCAAGATCCCAGAACTTGGTTAGCTCTTGACTCAAATCGGTACCAACAAAATAACAATTCGATACAGTTTGAATAGGATTACGGTATATTTGGCCAGTAGCGAACCAACCAAAATCAGTTTCGCGGAAGAAAACATTAGGAGCAATTTTTACTTTATTGGAATGAAGACATTGCCAAAATACGCTTGAGCTGAAAAGAAGCTCTACGGGCGAAGCTCTGTTGAAATGAGGGTCAGCTAGCTGGACAAAATTCGGGATATTCCAACTTTGAATAGGATAAGAAGTGCCAGGAATATTGTTGCCTATGGACTTGATAATCAAACAATCTAATTGCAACTGCGTACCAAGATTATTAGAGTCCTTCAGATCCACTTTAGCAAAGCTTAAGGATTGCGATTTAGAGCAGTTTATTCCTGTAACCTCTATTGAGGTAGGATGTTTTGGGAGGCCTAACTTTTGTACCAAAGATCCATTAATAAAATTGTTGGTAGCGGCATTGTCTAATAATCCCCTGACAGATACCCATTTCCCGTGAGAATTTTTCCATAGAACCTGCACGGTAGATAATAAAACCTGGACTTTGCCAAGCGAGGTAGAACTTTGAGCATACGACTGCGCACTATTTTGAGAAGTCTCAGAATTAGACTTGGTATTGGAACTGCTTGGTCCTGATAACCGTGATCTTTCATGTCTGTGCAAAAGGGAATGGTGTCTAGCCTTACAATGAAAGCATAAACGTTGTGAACGGCAATTGTTTAACATATGCGTTCCTGACAAACAGTTGAAACAATGTTTTTTGTTCGTAATGAACTTTCGTCTTTCATCTACTGATAAAGATTTAAATTCATCACAATTGTATAAATTATGCGATTGCTGACACAGACCGCACGTTTGCATTTGGTTAGGTGACCGAGCATCAAGAGGAAGAGCCTGTGATCTTAAAATTCTTTGATTAGAACTGCTAACCTTATCTTTTGAGAAGGCTTTTGAATCTGAACTACTAGTTTTTTGATTAGCTATGGCGGAAAAGACTTGGCTTCTAGCCTTCAAAAAGTTAATAATCGCCTCATAAGTGCATTGCAAATTCTGGGAAAGTTCTGTTTCCCAGGCTTTTAATGTATTTGCATCCAATCTTGCAGAAATGAGGTGAACTAGAAATAAATCCCAGTGATTTACAGGTTGGTTTAAATTGGACAATGCTCTGACGTGTAGCTCTACAGTGTCAATCAACTTACGAAGTGATAAAATGTTATCTGCTTGCACGTTAGGTAACTCGAATAAGCTTTGTATATGGCGTTGAATAGATAAACGAATGTTCCCATATCTATCCTTAAGAAGATTCAGAGCAACTTCATAATTATCACTGGTCCAAGAAAGTGCTTGGATCAGGTTAAGTGCGTTGCCTTGAACTGCCAGACGCAAGTAGTGAAATTTTTGAATTACTGGTATAGAAGTATTCTCATGTACTAAAGAATTGAATAATTCAAAAAATGGCTCCCATTCTATGTCCTTACCAGTGAATTTGGGTATTTCTAATTTGGGTAATATAATGCGTGAAGAAGATGTAGAAGATGCTGCAGAAGTTTGATCTTCTTGTTTTTCTTTTAAAGTTAAAGCCCTAATAAGCTGTTTAGCTTCACCAAATCCCTGATAGTATAATTTTTCAACTTCCAACCTATCACTTTGCTGGTCCGGATGCTGAGTTTCTATACTGCATTGTATCTCATCATATTTCTCAAAGGCTTGTTCATAATTCTTAAGCCTCTGCGAAATTATGTCAAGATTACGCTCTTGGGGTTCAAGCTCCGTTAAGAAAGTACGAAGCCGTGTGAGCTTGCCCTTACAAGAGGCTCTGGCGTTGCTGAGTTTTTCATCAAGGTTACGCATGTTAAAAGTTGTTTGTTACTCACGTCAATATTGTGACTTCGAGTACTGGAAGCCAGAGGATGGCAGCTTGCTAGGTAGTAAGGTTTAGTCTGATGCGGAAGAAACCGGCTTAGCTTACGTTTCTCTCCTCCTCTGCTGAACATGCGCCTCAGGCTGAAACTTACAATGTGAATTAGTTTTGAAACACAATGAACAAAAATTTTTAATGTGAAATTCAAGATATGAAACTTGTAACATTCCCAGGGTGCAACAGATATGTTTCCCGGGGGTGAGGCACCAAAGATATGGAGAAAAGTTCTGCCCTAAAACTTCCCCATACGGGAGAACGCATCAGGCGAGAGCCTGGACAAAATAACTACAATTGGTCAAGAAAATTAGACTGAAGCGGTGCGGGGTAGTGGGCATGAAATACATCACTAGAAAACCAATGTAGGTAACCACACATTAACAATGTTTATTTCTAATAATAAATTTATAACCAATAAACAAATTGCACTTAAGTGCTTATCACAGAAATGAATAATTATAAATGTAACAAAGTGTGAGGGCCTGATGACAGAAACTCAGACTAAGGAAATGCCAATGAAACAAGCTTGCTTAATTCGAGAGAAGTTGAGCTTAACATAAAAAATGCACCTTATAAAATAGAACCATAAAACTGATTAAGAGTGTAAGATAACTAGTAGGATTTAAATTCTTCATAAAATTGAACTTATCTTCTCAAAGGGTTGAAGAGCCAGCTCCTTAAAAGTTCCAGCTAGCATAAGTGTTGATTAAGAAGTCCTCACATTTTCTTCTGAAGGAGGCGTACATGGCCTAGAGATAAGTACACAATTGATAAAAAGGTCAGCTCTCTCTTCTTCTCTTGCGAAGGAATGACACTTATAGCGTCCAAGTGGTGATCCAGTAGCATTTTGGAAATTCGTTGGCGGCCGAAAGGACTGCAGCTACTTCGAAAGACGAATCAAAGTACCCCATCTAAGGTACGGCTTGAAGAGTACGACGGTTGGCAATTATTCTTGCCATCTTGAGCAATACGTCAGGGTGCAGATCTCGTGACGTAACTGCTAGGTAGCGTAGAGACTAGCGATGGTGTCATGAGATGCAGTAGCGGTGACCAGCAGGTTGAAGTGATCAGAAGTGGTGAAGAACGCCAGCAAGTGGCGTCTTAAATAGTGATCATGGAACAATCTCGAAGCTGGAGATTGCCCGACCAGACAAAGACCTGCCATTGGTCGAACGAAAGTCAGGGTGACGTCTGTCGACCCTGCTCAGCAGACAGCAGATCAACCAGTAGATGCCCTGTATGTCGGGAGTGAGGACGCTTGAGGTAGCGAGCGACTGGAACACTCAAGGTGAGAACTATAATATCTATGAATAGGTGATTGATAACAAGATTATGCATATGGTTTGAGCAATTAATACATTTACAAAGAAATAATTACCATTCGGGGATCTCGGTAACAAGAAACAAAATTTGACCGACAAATGGGCCAAGCTAAACATTGAAAGTATCACGAAAGTGATCAGGGAGTGTGTCTCTCTTGCTGTGAGTGCTAAGTGTTACGCCGCAAATCTCGAAGACTGTACCTTCGAGTTGTTCTTGGATTATGGAAGATACCACGTGGTTGGGTTTGGCTGTAATGCCACAACCACAGTAGGCCTAATAACTGTGCTAAGTTGAAGAAGCCCTTCATGGCGGTAAACCATAATGGCATGGCTGACCAGCTTCAAAGTGGTGACGAAACTAGAAATATACGGCAGACGACGGCATTACCGGTAATGTGAAAACCAATTTATAAATCTTTGCCGGTTTTTTTACATATTATTATATTATATCTTTTTAATTGCATTTCTTATATGTCACTCTTTGTTATATTTATCTAATTCGAGCTTCAGAATATAGCGTAAATTAAAATTGGATAGTTTCTTTTTAGTTAGATGCCTGAAAATCTTCCTACGTCTTTATTAGTTTATAGGAGGTTTGGTAAGGCCTATGTGCGATCCAGTCCTTTCAGAATATCTGCACACGCCCGGAGATAAGAAGAGTTTCAATAAGGTGGATTTGTTCATTTACAATACGAGTAATAATTTAATTTGCTTAAATTTAAAGAAAGGCCATTTATGATGCAAAGTAATCATTTTTATTTATTTTTTGTTTTTTCAATGATACAAATGGCCTCTCTGGGTAAAGCCATCTTGTGGCAAAAATTGAAAGATTACAGTAGTACTGGCAAATTGCACAGTAGATAACGGATTATAGTACTGAATATATTTAATTATTTCTTAAAGAACATGAGCGTTACCGAGGCAGTTGGAAAGATAGCAGAAGCTACCGTTTAGTATATAGAATAAGAAAGGAAAAAAAGGAAGGTCCTCTGAGAACGCCGGCAAAATCAAAACCTAATAGAGTGAGTTAACAAAAACATGCTAGGTTAATAAAGTATGATTCAATAGTACAAAGTGAAGTCCGTCGCATCGTTCATTCATTGTTCTTTCAAAACATACCACCAACATTAAATTTAGTTTTGAGCAGGGTAAACAGTGATGATTCACTCCAAATTTTTCAAGGTCCACTTTAAATAGATTTCTTTATGCCATAGGGTTTGAATATGTAAGAAGAGCCAACAAATGTGCCCTGATTGAATGGGATGATATAATCAGGTGGCGTCTTAAGGACTTGAAAATATTTAGGAATGAAGGCAAATCTATTCTTTTTACTGACGAGTCTTGGGTGAACATGGACCACACCGTGCCAAAGAATGGAGAGATACTAAAATTAAAAGTGCTCCTCAGGCAGCATTTGAAGATGTTAGCACAGGTCTTAGGCCACCTAGGGCTCGGGGATAAGGTTTGCCTTGGTTCATGCCGGGAATGAACAAGGGTTCGTTTATGGTGCCGAGTTAACATTTCTGTGCTAAAAGAACACGGCAGACGCCCACAATGAAATGACAGGTGACCTGTATGAAAAGTGGTTTGCCGAGCAATTGTTGTCCAATGTTCCCGAAGAATCTATCCTAGTAATGGACAATCACAGTCGGAAGAGCGAACTTTTACCTACAAAGTCATGGAGAAAAGACCGGGTTGTAGACTGGCTCACTCAAAAGGGTTCGAAATGATATGCCAAAGCGGGAGCTTCTTTTTATAGTGAATCAAAGCAGATAGAGATATGATAAATATATAATTGACGAGATGGCCAAATCAGCAGGAAAATATGTTCTTCGCTTGCCACCATACCACTGTGAACTTAATCCCATCGAAATGGTATGGGCGCAAGTTAAGAACTACGAAGTACGTCCAGAAAGTAAGTTCCGTTTGGTAATAACATTAAATTGTGTACAGATACAGAAAAATTATTTATTGCACAAAATTCTACAACCCTTAAACTAATTTTCCACATAACTGCCGAAATGTTGCAGGCATTTGTCGTAGCGTGGCACGAGTTTTTGTATACCTTCGTCATAGACGTGTGTCGCCTGTGTCTTCAACTAGTTGTACGTTCCGCTACAGCGCAGTTCCGCATATGCGCGGTAGACGCTCTGTATTGTACAGTCCCCTAGGGGTATGCACCCCCTGGAGACCATCCCCCATCATCTATTTAAATCACCCCTAACTGGCAAATCTTGTAAGCCCAGACCAACATCTATTAACACCGCAAGGACAGCTAACCATTCTGGAAAGCTGGCCCAATCCTTGCATCACTACCACAAACAGCGACACACAATTAACTGGGGCATCTATGCCATCGGAATGTCGACGAAGCAACGCCGGAGAATATAAGAGGGAGCCTTAAAGAGGTCATGCTCTCTCAATTACCAGTCTTACAGTGCGTCGGCCGGAGGCTAGCGCTGTTATCATCAGGTGAGTCAGCAGTGTTCAGAATCCTGTACTTTGTAACCTTTACCCAAAAATTGTTTACACAAGTTTGTACACTGTAACATTTACTACATCCCTTAAAAGGGACTCATAATTCCTTATTACTGACCAATAAATACTACACTACAGTACACTACACCTGTATTACTGTTTTACACGCTTCTTTACGTCCTAACTCCCTTCCTGAATCCCCCGTCACGATTAGACGTGACGCACAGTAGCCAGACACTTGCTAGCGCAAGTATCATTGTATTCCCGTATAGGCCTGACTGATAGGAGCAGCACGCGCCATAAAGCTGACGCGTGCACGTCGGTTATATAACTAGCCAGCCAGCCGGAAGACCAGCGCGTTGACCTGTACGCTAAGTTCCATCCCCTAAAATACATCTACATCTTTTATAGGAGCGCTCCCTAGTTCCTAACACTAAACAACACTCTACACTGGTCAGCTTGCCCGACTACGGGAAGCTACCCCCTTTTAGGCACTTCCTTATAAATTAACACAATAACTCTTCCGTTTTAGATCCAACTACCCCCCAATAAGGGATCTAAAACAGATGGTGGAGGCGCCTCTACTACGCACAGTAAAATAGGACTCAAACAACGAGCCCTCGTAGTAGAAACGACCCCTTCCGTACCGCAAACAGCCAAGCAAAATTGTGAAATATTTTCCCCAGACAGAGAGCATCACTTTTGCTCCGTACTACTTACACAGGGAATTTTTTCTCCCAAACCAACCCCCCAGCCCCAGAAGGAATCAGAGAGACACAGGATACACTGACAAACACGCACAGTTTTTTTTCTTTTTCTTAGAAGACGCATACATTTCATTTAGAATGGCACCTCATACAGAAACAACAGAGATTGTAAGCCATAGAGGCAGTAGGGGTACGCCAATATTATTAGCATTATTGCTCAGATGCCAGAGGCACATACAAAGCCGGCAAACACAGATACGGGCACTCTAAACAAAAATCGGGGCAATACAGGGCAAACAGCCATACACTCCGCCAGAGGGTAGGACAGCGCGATTAAGATGCGCACATACGCACTTGAGGCAAATACATGAACACCTCAATAGGATCCATATCCAAAGACACAGAATACACGGCCGATTGATCACCACGCATGGTCCCGTAATAGACAATGCAACCCTCGAGAGGACGAGGGTGCACTACACGATTTTACACAATCAGTACAGGGAGTTAATTCGCGAACAGGCGTTTCTCCAACTGGTGGCCACAGACCTATACAAAACACAACCACACTGATACAGCAATTTGCCAGCAGGCCATGAGCCTCAACGGGCAGTACACCCAAATTTGGGACGAGTACCGCGAACTCCAGAACAACAAGGCCATTTTCGAGTACATGGCAGGGCCACCAGCCCAGCCGAGAGAGGACATAAGCGTAGATACGCTAACTTTGCAATTTGCGTGGATGTCCCTCTCGCCATGTACTGCCACACATGGGAAGGAGTTCACCGTGGCCACAGTCAAGGAGACGGCCAGGTTAGACTACAATACACTTCGGGGACATGCTTACACCACTACACATCCCTTAGCGCCGGTTCGGAAGGCAATTTTGCCAAACAGGGCAGCAGACCCTTGACCAACCCCCTTGCAACGGACGAACGAGAGGGAGTTGAAGCCAGGACCCTCAAACACACATAGTATGACAGGGAGACAACGGGAGGTAACCACGTCATGGGCTGAGGACGTAGAGCCCGCCCTACAGCACATTGAGCCTACACACACCCACACAGATAGGCAAACACAATGGCAGGAGTCTACCGTGGCCACAGGCCAGAAAGCGGTCAGGCTACACGCCACCACATTGCCAGGGCAGAGACAGGCAATTAAGCGGCCTTTACCGCCAGTTCAAAGGGCAAGTTTGCCAGAACGGAGGCGAACACCGGCATTAGTACCCCAGGTGCGAATGCATAAGAGGGTGTTGCATTCAGTCCCTCAGGATGCACGATACACGCACGCACATTGTGACCACGCACTCACACACGGTACACGGGGTATAGGAAAGGTGTTAATACCTACCCCACAAAACCACTCAGTCAAAAATACACACACCCCCGTAAACTCTACTAGGGTAGCGCAGAGCGCAATTAGGCCCTCGAATACAGGTACACTCAAACCTACAGACACGCGCTACGGTGGAAGTAGGCCCAGGCTTACTTTGCTACAAACTCCCCCGAAAAATGGCAAAGAAGCGCCCCAATGGGTGTCGAGGGCCTATACCCTCGTAACAGGGCGGAAGTCTTCACCTTCCAGAGCACGGACGCTCGGACGGGAATAACGACTTCCACCAGGGACACAGAAATAAACTAATAACACTTGCACCTATATTAGGGACACACATAAGCTCGTTTACACGGGAGAAATACGCCAATAAATACATGCAGACTCACTAATGTAAACGGCACTTTTTTTTTCGCACGTATATGCAGTGCAGCATGGCTAAACCAAAGGTGTATAAGTCTAAATTCTTCTTGATTTTTTTTGCCACTAGCATTTTTCTTTCTTTCTTTTTCTCTCAGGCCATCCATGGTTATTGAGCATGGTTGGTCCATATTATAATTTGGATAACGTAAAGTTTCTAATATGCAAAGCCAAGCGGAAGCCCATCAGGTGAGCCACGCGGCTTAAGGCCGGAAAGAGATATTCCGAATACAGCTTAAGCATCAAATCACAGCATAGAGCTTAAGCGGGTCTTTCTAGGTGGAAATGACTAAATGTTCTATGATCCGGTCCCATAGTTTGAGAGATTCTCTTGTGGCGGGCGAGGGCCCTGATTGTAGCAAGAATTAAGAATCTCAAACTATTTTTCAAAAGTGGTAGATTTCCCTGAGACGTAACTAGATTACTGTAGTACTAACGTCACCAACTAGGTGGATAGTACGCTCAGGTCCTACTTACCATTTTTAAACATTTTTCATATTGTTTACGACACAATTTTGACAGACTATCGCCGTCGGGCAACCCGCTTTAATCAGCATAAAGCAGGGTGCAGGCGAGATACAATATATTTTTTATACCTTTTCAAAAGTGCTCTCTTAATACGGAGCGGGGCATAGCTCTTTTTTTTTTCTCTCTGCCTCAGTCATTAGGCCCGATGAAGGAAAAATTGGCCAAGTTGAACTATATATATTGCATCCATAGGCATACGTGACACGTTACACTGCCTATAACATGACTTTCTTTTCACCTCCATAATAACACGCAAGCTAAAACGCAAACACACCATAGGGTGAAAATCCCAGACTTTGGGAAACCCTACATATTTTTGGAAGTCACACAATCAATTTACATTGCCACATGACAGTAAAACACTATCAAAAGAAAAGGAAATGATCCCACTGGCAGACGTGGAAAGAAGGCCAAGAAATAGCCTTCGGACCTCACTGACCGCACCGGGATACGATCCTAACACTCGACAGAACTGTCCCGGAGACACAACCTGGAATGGCACCAGAAATAATTACTCTGGGTAAAGACGATCTCAAAACCCGCAACCTTCTGAATACCAGGAATGTCAGGTCGGGTAGCTATCCAGTTCTAGGATAGAAAAGTAGGAAGCTAAAACAGATTGGGACAGTTCCACTAACAGACGTTCATAAATGAAAAACAACAAAATCGCCTCCGGCACATAGTCACCAAACACGCGACTAGCGGCCCGGAGACACTCGTGTATAACGACATTTTGTACAATGGATAGGGACATATTCGACTCACGTTACAGTTAACACAAAACTTGGGGACACAAATGTAGTTAGTGAGAGGTTCTTTTGTATGGCGGAAAACCCCACTCGCAATTACAGAGTTATCACTCAGGCTAAGAGGCACAAGCATACAGAAACAGAGCATTATCAAGCAACTAACAAGATAACGTACACGTGAGTGACACTAGAGACTATCGCGTCAGCGATAACACACTCACCGTGGGTGACCTTTGCTGGCACAGACAGACTGGGAGCGCTACAGACGAACCTGGGAAATAAGCGTTCATTTAAGCCGAGTTCAGAACCACACAACTCCCCAAATTACACTACGAGGAGAATTCAAAAACACACAAACTCTTCACAGGAATGCGTATTCCCATCTGCGCATTTCAAATACACGGTACATGTGCCATAATATATACGGCACAGATAGCGTCGTAACAAGTCTTTACAGTAAGCCGGGTCCGAACCCATGATCACACACCACACTCGTACCAAAAACTAACTAACCAACGGTATTTTTGGTACGAGAGACACAAGCAAAAACCACACTGAGGACACCTCAATCCCTCAAACACAACGCAGACATAGAACACAGAGAATTACATAGATCACGGGTCCAAATCCCAGCGAAAACTGGACACCAGGGAAAACAACTATCCAGGCTTTCAATCACACTGAAATTGGCCATACAACTACAGAACCAGATAATACCACATTTCCTTCGGCCAAAAGCCAGGCATAAAATTTCAATTACACCTGACATGGAAAATATATTTCCCCGACACAGGTATAAAAATTTCGTAAGACAAAGGTCCTATGGAATAATGGCCACACAACAGTACTAGCTAAATAGGACAAATTGCCCGGAATCTAGAACAATGACAACACTAGCATACGTGCAAGAAAGCACGTGCCGGCAGCTGACATACATAACGTCCGAGCCTGCCATTACACATACAAACCGCTGACTTGCAGATTTCGTCACATTGCAATACTGCTGGTGACAGACACTATTGTTGTATCGGCATTGACCATGAAATTACAAGCACAAAGCAATCACAATGCCATACTTTTTTTAACACGCAAAAACAATTGTGACATTTAGCAATGGACAGACGTGACAGACCGGAACTTATCTTGGGCCCATAGGAGCACGTTCTCAAAGACGTTGACAGGCCACGGGCACCTCCCGCCCATACACGCGATACATATTTCGACTTAGCCTATAACAGACCAACCGTCTGTATGGCGTAACGGGACATAGTCACACACACACGCGCTCACAAATCAGGAGCGAACACAGACAGGGGCTCTGAGGAAACAAGACCTCCCCCCTAATAACTTCCTTTCGCGATTATATTTCTAAAATAAATCATTCCAGGCGATTAGGACATGGCCAGTCGCACTACGACCACTGGCCACATTCACACTACAAATGGCAGACCAGATTAAGTCGTGACGTCACAGCGTCACGACGCTTTACTATCCCAAGAAGCGGATAGCGAGCAGACATGGACAAAGGGAGGATGACAGGAGCACAGGCTACCATCGTACCACCTTACTCCCCTCCAATAACCTTCCCACGTCCAACATGACCAACGCAGACACATGAACACGATCAAAACAGCTACACTACATTACAAAGTATACACAGGGGTCGATAGACTTCATGCGTTTAAAGAGAGGGCTTACTACGCCTTGGATTTCGATGCTACCACCTGAGTATTAGGGGTGGGTCGGCAAACATCAATTAAGCATAATGCGCATCTCCAAATGAGAGATGAGGCCACAATCATATATTAACCATTTTTTGTTAATTAAATACTCCCGCATGACAGGGATATATTATTATTACGCCTCACCATACGCCTATCCTTACATGAGTGCGGATGCCTCATATCCAGATACCTGCATGAGTATCCCATCCATTTACCAAGGGTTATTACTATCAAACCTGCATGGAATCTTTATATTTTTGCAATCCCGGGAATTACCTGCCCCAGTCCACTCATTGTAAGAGCAATCCTAGCAGCATTACCGGCTCAAGGCCACCATTTATTGGAGCCCAAAGATGCGCAACCTCTTCCTACCATGCTTTCAGCCCACTCTACGAATAACTACCCCCAGATCCTAATAACAGGGTACCTGACGCCATAGACCCTACTAACACCTCCATTAAGGTTAACAGAGCATTATCGCTGGACAGCCGACGTAGCAATAGTGGACCTAAAGTAGTCTATGCACTTAGAAGCTCTACAACCCCACAACACTTGAAATATTTTACATTTTTAAATTATTTACACAGGTTACGCCCATATATTTTTTTTTACATGAAAAGGAATCTGAAACACTCTGATTGGTGATAACGGCATAAGCCGAAGGCAAGAGGCACCACACTGGAGCAGAGCTGGGGAAGGTGATGATGACCCCTACCCCAGTTGGCTCAACAAATCACTGACCCGACCGAACAGACGAACCACGTAAGGTCGAGGCACTCGTGATCTGGCACGGGCAAACGTCAAGATCTAGGGGTGCATCTAGCCTATCCCCCTTGTCGGAGACAGTTACACCCACTATGTGCCACGGTCGTCGAAGCCAAGACCTGCAGGGGAGACTTTCTGAGGATGGTGGGAGAAATAGCTCACTCCGCGCCGGACTCAGGAGATGACCCTAGGGACGACCCAAATTATGACTAGACTTTTAGTTAAATTTAAGTAAGTAGGGCTTCTACAGCGGGAAGCAAGACTCCCACGCGCGGGAGTGAAATATTATTGCGGCCGATAAAGGCGAAGAGAATATAATTGCGGCCAACAGTGGCGAAGAGAATATAATTGCGGCCAACAGTGGCGAAGAGAATATAATTGCGGCCAACAGTGGCGAAGAGAATACTACAGCGGCCGATAAAGGCGAAGAGATTATTATACTGCGAAAAGCATACTACGATTGCCAATGAAGGCGAAGATAACATTATGCCATTGGACGATGTCCAATGCCCACATAAATGGCGACGCATCGGGCAGCCTAGGGCATTAAATAGACATGCAACGAGCTGTCTAGAGGGGTTACAGTGGGCAGACCCAACTACGACTACATACGCAAAGGCAAAGGTAAAGAGCTGATAAATACAGCGGGCGAAACGGTTTTGCTTTGTGGCACCGTAAGCCGCCTGTGACTAGATTAGTACTAGTTAGTAAGACCTAGAATAAACGTCGACAATTAGGATTAAGACGGAGGGGACTACGAGGCATTGTTGGGTTCCGGTCCCAACAATGTACTACAAGGGAACCACCGCGAGAGAAATCGAACGGACAGCCTCCATCTAAATTTTAGTATTTAAGTACAGTGCCATTTTTAAGGTCACTTAGATGTAAGCAAATTCAACAAGCGCTGTTGCTACAATTGGGCACAGCACATTTCGGCTTTAGAATAAGGTCTACTCGGCTTGTACATACAGCATAGTTTTACAATTAAGGCAATTTTTAAAATTAAGGAAATTTCTTTTTAGATTAAGGTAGAATATCTCGGCACCTGATGGCCGACAAATCCGCCATCAGGATAAGTCCGATAACACATTACAATACATTATAATAAATTATAATACATTAGAATACATTATAATACATTAGAATATATGATAATACATTAGCATAAGTATAATTGAGGTGGAATATATCGGCACCCGGTACCCAAAATTCCGCTACCGGGGTAAGACCGACAACACATTAAGAAACGGCATTACGGCACCGTATAGGGTAAGCCCGGCCATACATCGATTCACACTAACCATGCCATTTTTTTCCACAGGTCAAAAGAGCTTCAGACTGTGGACACACTACCACAGGAAGCGGCATAGAAAATAGGCAATATTCAAATGTTTTATTAACCTCTCCATTTTTTTTTCAGGAACGTCACCAGAAATACATGGCACTGGTGACTATGATTTTGCTCCCATATAGCAGCAGCATGCTATTAATGCCCTCCCATTATTGTATTACACCTGTGCGCACTAATTTATATTTAATATTCATCTTCACTTACAGGATCACCACATTTTTACAGCTACAATTTAAAAATCTGCACAGCACGGTTGATACCTGTGGGGTATCAGGCTCGCTGGCAGATCAATATAAACAAGAAAATACATAAGGCGTCAAAAATGCGGCGCAAAATTACGGCAATGAGGGCGCAACCGGCAGTGGCGGCGACTCTCATTGTCAAGTGTGAAAGCATTCACCCACAGGGAATGCTTCGCAGATTAAGAATTAAGGATACATTACAAGCGGTACGACCACTAAACCATAACAGGAAGTGGCCGTACAGGATTAGCCGTGAGACGGCAAGCGTACGTACAAACGAGTAGCGTGCACGCGAGGTACCAAAAACTAGAATCATAAGAGATTAGCGCGCTTAAGTTAGATGTAAGATCATTGTAATTGATAATTTTAAAGGGTAACTTAATACAAATTCATGCGCCCACGGGCAATTATTTCACTAGAAATCAATATATATATAATACTTCGCACCCCACATTGTCCACGGAGGTGATCAATAATATTCCTAAATGTCAACATATGAACATCGCAACATAGCACATTAAACAGTATATTTTTTTGTTTGTTTGTTAAAATCACATGTACACAATGTCTATGATTTGTTTTCTTTCATTTTTCTTTCTTCTAACTTCCCCATTTGTCAGGGTGTTCCGTTTTATCCCAAATCAATAAATGCATTTTGAATATTTCCCTTAAATTATACCCTGGAACACCCATTTTTATCTATTTCTTCTCTCTTTCTCATTGCAGGGAGCACTTTTTCCCTAAGATAGGGCGGACGACGCAATCATCCGTTCAGCCCTGGGTTTTTTTCCTCCCTGCACAACAATGTACCGAATAACTATCAGCACCATGTATTTTTTTTTCCTTCAAACTTTCAACATGTCAATATCGATTTTTTTTCATGCACTATTTTTATAATGTCTATGCCAATGTCAATGTTATATATGTAGTATATCCCATAACCCACCCCTCTGAACACGAGCTGATCTCACGCCTACATATCGACACGACATCACCACACGACGACGACGACGAGGAAGACACCAACAGAAGATACGAGGGGGCTTCAAGAACAACCACATCAACTATATCTACTACATCAACATCCCAACCTCAAGTTCCGTTCCCGTTCGCGGGGACGCGAACTAAATAGGGGAAGAGGCTTGTACAGTCCCCTAGGGGTATGCACCCCCTGGAGACCATCCCCCCATCATCTATTTAAATCACCCCTAACTGGCAAATCTTGTAAGCCCAGACCAACATCTATTAACACCGCAAGGACAGCTAACCATTCTGGAAAGCTGGCCCAATCCTTGCATCACTACCACAAACAGCGACACACAATTAACTGGGGCATCTATGCCATCGGAATGTCGACGAAGCAACGCCGGAGAATATAAGAGGGAGCCTTAAAGAGGTCATGCTCTCTCAATTACCAGTCTTACAGTGCGTCGGCCGGAGGCTAGCGCTGTTATCATCAGGTGAGTCAGCAGTGTTCAGAATCCTGTACTTTGTAACCTTTACCCACAAATTGTATACACAAGTTTGTACACTGTAACATTTACTACATCCCTTAAAAGGGACTCATAATTCCTTATTACTGACCAATAAATACTACACTACAGTACACTACACCTGTATTACTGTTTTACACGCTTCTTTACGTCCTAACTCCCTTCCTGAATCCCCCGTCACGATTAGACGTGACGCACAGTAGCCAGACACTTGCTAGCGCAAGTATCATTGTATTCCCGTATAGGCCTGACTGATAGGAGCAGCACGCGCCATAAAGCTGACGCGTGCACGTCGGTTATATAACTAGCCAGCCAGCCGGAAGACCAGCGCGTTGACCTGTACGCTAAGTTCCATCCCCTAAAATACATCTACATCTTTTATAGGAGCGCTCCCTAGTTCCTAACACTAAACAACACTCTACACTGGTCAGCTTGCCCGACTACGGGAAGCTACCCCCTTTTAGGCACTTCCTTATAAATTAACACAATAACTCTTCCGTTTTAGATCCAACTACCCCCCAATAAGGGATCTAAAACAGTATCAAGGAGAAGAAACGTGCGCCATTTGGAGAGCGCTGTCAGCCACGTACGCGTTGTTGTGCATGTTTACTCGTACCATGTCGTTGTTGATTGAAAATCCCGCCGCTTGTGAAATCAGATCTGTGATTCGTTTTCTGAATGCTAGGAAAGTGAAACCAATTGAAATTTATCGGCAAATTTGCGAAGTGTATGGACAAAATGCGATGAGTGATTCAATGGTGAGAAGATGGGTCCGACAGTTCAATGAAGGACGTAGTGAAGGGCACGATGAAGAACGAAGTGGGCGTCCATCTTTGGTTACAGAAGAACTGGTTCACGCGATTGATGACAAGATCCGGAAAAACCGCAGGTTTACAATTAGTGCTCTCGCTATGGAATTTCCCCAAATCTCACGATCACTAATTCATGAAATTGTTACCGAAAAACTGAACTTTCATAAACTTTGCCGACGTTGGGTACCAAAGGTTCTCACAAATTAGTGAGAATTCATGAAATTGTTACCGAAAAACTGAACTTTCATAAACTTTGCCGACGTTGGGTACCAAAGATTCTTACGGAGCAACGCAAAACAAAACGGATGGGTAGTGCACTTCAGTTTTTGACCCGTTACAAAGAAGGCGGCGAAGAATATCAGACACAGATAGTCACAGGAGATGAAACTTGGGTTTCTTACGACACCCCTGAAAGTAAGCGGCAATCAATGGAATGGAGGCACACTTCATCCCCAGCAAAGGTTAAGCCGAAAAAAATCTTGACACCTCGGAAAATGATGTGCAGAGTGTTCTGGGACTGGAAAGGCATCTTACTCATTGATTTCTTACCACGTGGTCAAACAATCAACGCAGATGCTTACTGCGAGACACTTAGGAAATTGCGCCGCGCAATACAGAATAAGCGCCGAGGGTTGCTGTCAAAAGGTGTTGTTTTTCTTCACGACAACGCACGACCACACACTGCAAATGTGACGAAAAACCTCCTACAGGGATTTGGCTGGGACGTGTTTGACCACCCTCCGTACAGCCCTGACCTCGCTCCTAGCGACTTTCATCTGTTCACACATCTCAAGTCTTTCCTTGGCGGTCAACACCTCAACAATGACGACGAGCTGAAAGAAGATATTTCCAACTGGTTGAAGACACAGGCGGCAAACTTCTATGAAGAAGGTATCCAAAAACTTGTGCCACGCGTTGACAAATGCCTGAAAAAGTTCGGCAGTTACGTGGAAAAGTAGTTTAAGAGGTGTAGAATGTTGTGCAATAAATAATTTTTCTGTATCTATACACAATTTAATTTTATTACCAAACGGAACTTACTTTCTGGACGTGCCTCGTATATAAAATTGTACAACGTCTCATTCAAAAAACAAGAGATGAAGACTTTAATTTTGGCTGCATACCAGCACGTGACCGCATAAAATTGGGCAAACTACGTGAACCACACCAAAAGAATTGAAAGTGAACTCTGGAAAGCAGATGAGATTCAAGATGACGAGGAACAATTTTTGATACGCTTGTCATCTTCATCATCATCATAATCTTCGTCTTCTTCCAGTTTCGATGGATCGCTTACTGGTTCCGATTCGACTGAAACTGGACCATCCGGGGATACGGAGGGATTTATGGAAGGGTTAACACCACTACCAGAGGATAGTGGGTAGGCCTGAAGGTATGTGATGTGTTTGTTTTTGTTTTTTTGTTTTTTGTATTACTTTCAATTTTCTGATATTATTATATTCGTGGAATATGTCATATTATAATTTATTATAACCTACTGTATGATATTCGAGCAAATGTAATATTATAACATATTATAGTATTATCATATTCATGAATAATTGAAAATTATAAATTATAATGTGTGCATTAAAATTGCGCTCTGAGGTTTGGTGTATCATATCTAAATTTTGTACAACAAACAAATATTTCGGAAATTTCGAGAGTTTTGCGTAAACCCACGCCTGTATACGAGTTATGTTAACATCATGTGCCTGGTCTTTCAGATCTTTGAATATGCAGCAGATCTGGCATCAGCGCGCCCTATTTAGCGCGTACTGTCTTTTAAGGTAGAGACGCACTATAGTTGAAGCCACTCACTGATTATTAGATACCGTTCAGCCACCGAATTGCTGGGATGCTGATATTTGTGTTTCACCCGCTGTTCCTAATAGTCCCACACATTTTCCATGCGATTAAGATCGGGTGATTTAGTGTGCCAGTCGAGATGTGACAGAGTGTCTACATGTTCATCAAAGTAGTCACGTGTGTGTCCAGCAGTGTAAACACAGCTATTGTCAACTTGGAAGATGGGAGTGTTCACAGCACAATCAGCTTGATGGTGTTGAATTTGGTCGCCAAGACTGTTGAAATTAACATTCTGATTTATGTTCACAGTGACTTAGATGAGAGAGTCCAAGTCATGGTACAAAAATTACATCACATAACCACCTCCGGCCTGAACTACACCCTCTACACACTGCGGGTTAAACGCCTCATAGCGATGACGGTGCACTCGATGCCTTGCATAGTTTGAAAACAGGCGAAATCCTGACTCCTTGGACAACACTACATGCTTCCAGTCAGCTACTGTCTACTTTCAGTGTTGTTTGATCCATTGAAGACGTGCAGCTTGAAGCCAGGCACACACAAGACTTCACTGCCATTGTCATAAATGTCAGCGATGAAGGGCCACATGACCTCCTAGTAACAGTGCAACGCCATCTACAAAGCTTCAAAGCGACTAGCGTGCTCTTTCCAGGGGTTTAATAATGTTTTGTCCAATTAGCTTATAGTGAAGAAATATATTATACTAGCAGTAGTGCCCAGCTTCGCCCGGTGGATTTATTTGTTTTACAGAACTGGAGCGCTCAAGGATACGGATCGGAATAAATTAAAGTAAATTTGAAAGCACCAACGCTTATTGCAGCTGATAACCTCAGTATACTGCACCAACACCATCGCCCTAATACAGAGGCATACTATTGTCATGATGATAACTTTTTTTAAGGGGCCAAAGAAATCTTTTTGCAGTCAAAGTGAAAGGTCGTGTTTTTCCCGAGCTCTCAGGTGTGCTGAAATGGGTTGTTCTCTGGAGTGTTATCGCGCGAGGATCGGACTGTGGTATGCGAAGGGTAGTCGGGATTTCCGGTGTTTGTGTGTGCGTACGGGACCTAGTAACTTGTGGTTTATAGCCCTAGTGATAGCTGCGTTGTTAGTTATTGGTGGAGTGGAAGTGAATCCTGGCCCTGTTACTCCAAATGTGAATCAGGCAAATGATCCAGTGGCAGCATTAAAGTGTTCGACGTGCAGCAAAACATTGAAGAACGGTGTTCAGTGTGGTCTATGTGAGAAATGGTTTCACTTCGGATGTATTAAGGCCAAGAAGGAGGATTGTGATGTCGGGAATTGGTTTTGTAAAGTATGTGATACGCCGGACTGTTTGAGGGTGCAAATCAAAGCAAGGGATCAAATAATACAGGAACTTAGAACAAAGCTTCGTGAATCAGAGGAAACGGTGAAGGATGTGACTGAACGACTTTCTACTGGGATCAGTGTAGAAGAGGGCGTGCAGGAGCAAACTGAGGATGACGTTATCATAATGGGTGATTCTATGATACGTGAGATCGTGAGAATATCTCGAGGAAATCAGCTGCGAAAGTGCGGTGTTACCCGGGGATTAAAATTGACCAGCTTGCCCAATAAGTGGAAGAATCAAATGAAGAGGACTGTGGAAAAGTTAAAGTGTTGTTGCTCCATGTTGGGACGAACGATTTGAAGAAGAGGGCTGCAGCTGATTACATCATGGGGGAGCTCTACGAACGAGGCAGAAAAGCTAAAAGCAAGTTTAGAAATGCAAAAATTATAATGAGTGGCATTGTTCGGCGGGGAGATGTTCCGTTAAGGCGAGTTAAGACTGTAAATGACCGCATGGACTGGGTTTGTGCACAACTGGGATTAGTGTACGTAGATGCTGACTGCTGGATTGGTGGCCGTGACTTCGCCCGAGACGGGCTGCATTTAAATCGACGGGTCGCTTTCAACCTAGGGAGCCTACATGACAGGGTCATCGGTTCGTGCCGGCCATTGTGAGGAGGAGCAGGTCCAGAGGTTGCCAGCCGACGGGAACAGAAGGAGCTACTTCGGGATATTTTCTGCGGAGATAAGACTCTAAGATTACTGCAGGTTAATTGTCAGAGTCTAGGAAATAAATTAATTGAATTTTGCAACCTTGTAGAGACGTATTCTCCGGACATTGTCATTGCTACTGAATCTTGGTTATATGAGGATGTAAACAGTAATGAAATAATTCAAGGGACCTACGAAATGTACAGAAGGGATCGGGGGAAGCGAGGTGGTGGGCTATTTATTTGTGTGCGCAAAAATATAGCTAGTTTCTTAAAGTGGGCTGATACGGATCATGAAATGTTATGTGTACAAATTTCGGATAAAGTGAATAAATTCCCTCTTCAGGTGATAGGGGCGTATCGAGCACCGAAAGATAACTACTCGCTTTTCGACGCACTGTATGATTAGACTTGTACGGGTAATGCTATGAAAAAGAGCATAATAATTGCCGGTGATTTAAACCTCCCCAAAGTAGACTGGTCTGGTGAGTCAACTAGCTGTGGTCAAGCTCAGAGCGCTGCAAACAGATTCTTAAGGGAGGGGGGATTTTCCCAAGTTGTTGACTTCCCAACTAGAGGCAATAATACCTTAGATGTTTATCTCGTAAGGCCTGTAGAGCTGTATATTAACTGTCTGAAAGTACCAGGAATTAGTGACCATTCTGTGGTTGAATTATATATTAGATACGGTGTCATTACAAAATTAGACTCTGATGTAGCAAATAAGATCATATTCCAGTATCGCAGGGCGGATCAGGGCAAATTTCAGGGGTATTTGAATGAGCTATTTGTAGGATGGGCATCGGAAGGAAATCACATTAATATCCTGTGGACTAACTTTTTGAAAATTTTAAATAGCGCTATTGATAAATTTGTTCCATTTAAATTACTGAAACAAAACCCAGATCCTGAGTATTACACACGGGAAATCAAGAGTCTTAAACGGAAAATTAGGAAATTATACAATAAAAGACATGATAATGACAATTATATGTTGAAATTTAAGTCCTTATCAAGAAAGCTCGTCTTAAAAAAGAGGGCTGCTCATGACAATTATATGCATGGTTTACTTGGTTCGGGAGGCGATGGGTGGAAAAAAAAATACAATTATGTTAGGAGAATAAAGGGAAATTCAAATAATTTGTTGATGATAATGTCCGGTGACGGTAAATTAATTACTGAGAAGCAGGCCATTGCTAATGAATTAAATGTCTTTTATG
This sequence comes from Meconema thalassinum, assembly GCA_946902985.2. Classification (NCBI taxonomy): domain Eukaryota; kingdom Metazoa; phylum Arthropoda; class Insecta; order Orthoptera; family Tettigoniidae; genus Meconema; species Meconema thalassinum. The sequence goes on along the minus strand of OX336389.2, from coordinate 205,279,915 downwards.
GTAGTGTGTTCAATAAATCCAATAGCTGTGTGTTTGACCTTAACGGTGAATCAGGGGCTCCACTTCTCCAAATTAACCAGTCAGCAATTTGTAAAGCTAATACAAAAATTACGTTACAATATATCGAAGGGTCCTGATAATATTGTTAGTGAAGTACTTAAACTAGGAGGTAGGGCCGTGGCACGATACTTAGAGGTGATATTTAATGTGTCCATAAACAATGCGTAAATCCCGGATGACTGGAAAAGAGCTACGGTAGTCCTAATATTTAAGGGAGGGAGCAGACTTGAATTGGGCAACTACAGGCCGGTTAGTCTTACGTCCATCGTTTGTAAACAGATGGAGCATCTCATTTGCGACTACTTGAGGGAACAGTGGGAAACATTATCATGGTTTAATGATAGGCAACATGGATTTCGGAAAGGTTACTCATGCGAGAGTCAGATGCTATCACTTTTTCAAGATATTAGCGAATCGTTAGACGATTGAGTTTCAGTCGACGCCGTAGTTATAGATTTTGCGAAGGCATTTGATGTCGTGCCGCATGACATGCTACTCCATAAATTAGCTTCGACGAAGATTGATAGAAGAGTAATTTTATGGATCCAAGAATTTTTGACGGGTCGTTCCCAGAAAGTGAAAGTTGAAGGCCGATTCTTGGATGAAATTACTGTAACGTCGGGTATCCCTCAGGGCAGCGTAATCGGAACTTTGTTATTTTTGGCGTTTATAAATGACTTACCAAATGGGATTCGCAGTGACTGTCGATTGTTTGCGGATGATTGTGTAATATATCGAAAGATACATGACTCACAAGACTATGCCGTACTTCAAGATGACCTGAACCGGGTCTATAAGTGGGCGATTGAAAATAAAATGAAAATAAACACAAGAAAATGTAGTCTAATAAAAATAGGGAAAGTGCGAAGGCAAGATTTTCAATATAACATTGGCTCGGAAATACTTGTAGAAGAAGATTCTTGCAAATATTTGGGCGTTCACGTAAGAAATTATATGAAATGGAGTAGTCATATAGGATGTGTAGTTTCTAAAGCTTAAAAATCCCTGCACTTTGTAATGAGGGTATTAAAAGGAAGTAGTATCTCTGCTAAAGAATTAGGATATTTGTCACTTGTAAGACCGGCTTGCCACGGTGGGTGAGTGGTTATAGTGTACGACTACCAACCCCAAGATTGCAGGTTCGCCCCTGGCCATGGTAAGTGATTTTTGAAGGCGACAAAAATCACGATACTCATGTCATACGTTGTTGGCATGTTAAAGAACCCATTTGAATTCAGTAGGCCGTGTTCAATGGCAAAATTAATCTCGGGATTTTCCGCCAACACAAAGTTCCTCCATTCTCTACTTGAAAGCGCTGTAGTGTCAAGGAGTTTAGATATCTAACCTCCTTGACTTTCATAGCGTTCAAAGGAACGACGAAATTCGACATGCAAGCTACCCTCTGGGTGTCAATTAACAAAGCTTGCACCAGGCACCCGAGGCCATACGATATTATTATTATTATTATTATTATTATTATTATTATTATTATTACTTGTAAGACCTATTCTGGAATACGCCTCGGCGGTTTGGGATCCATATTAAGTAGGGCTCATAAATGAGTTGGAAATGGTACAAAGAAAGGCCGCTAGATTTGTGCTCAGTGACTTTAATCCCAGGAGCAGTGTGAGCCGTATGTTAAAGAAACTTGGGTGGGAATCACTTGAGGCTAGGAGGATGAAATCTAGACTCTGCGCTATGTACAACACGTATACAAATCAACCAGCATGGGGCGAGCTTAGCAAACGTGTGGAAAAGCCTACTTACATGGGTAGGAGCGATCACCCTTTCAAAGTTAAGGGCCGACCACAGCGAACAAATTATGGTTAATATTCTTTCGTAAACCGTGCCATTGAAAATTGCCGCAGTCTTAGAGCCTTTCCCCAAACATATAGGTGTGTTTAAGAAAAGACTGAATATTTGTGTAAATACTCCAGTTTAATTGTTAGTGAATTGTTATGTACAGTTATTTATTTGTTATGTATAGCCTATCTAATTTGCCACCGGGGGACACACCCCCAATTGCAAATAAACGAATGAATGAATGAATGATTGAATGAATTACTCCCCGTGACTGCAATTTACGGGTAAAAGCAGCTCACAATTCTGCACCAGAACATTGGTAGGGGCGTCGTGATGCGGCCCGCATTACATGGCAAAAATAGACTTCGGTATTATTGAAGCCGTTCTATAGCGCTTGTTCTTCCGACTTACTGAACAAAAATCAATCTTTAAATTTCTTGAGAGTTTCAGCCTAATGCTACATAGCCTAAACTATTCCTCTTGAATCAGGCTATCATATACAAAAATAATGTTTCAAATCCGACTGGTAGTTCCAGAGATTAGTGCGTTGAAACACATAAACACACAAACAAACTCTTCAGCTTTATTGTATTAGTATAGACTAATAATTTGCCTTTTATATGAAACATAGATTTCCACATAGTGTAGTGGAGAGCATTGATGATGCACCGGGTTCGATTCCCGACTTTCTCATGAATTTAATAGTCTTTGAATGGTCTGGTATGGTGTGCCCTAGCCGTGATGCCAAGTTTGAACTGCCGGTAGAAGTAGGAGGGGAAAGAAACTGGCCACCCAGCTGTAACTCCGGTTCAAGTTCCATGGACTGGTTAATGATTCCTTGTCATGGGCAAGGACACTGATCAGGCTTCCTACGTCCTTTGTGGATATGGAATTGAGATTATATGAAACACAAGCATAATACAGAATATTCCATGGAACTAAACTCTCAATAGACCTATGCATTTTGAATGAAATACAAATCAACATTATTGCATAGCATTACTCTTAGGTAAACAATACTAATTTTGCATGGAGAGATTATTGTTCTCAGTGAAGTACTGTAAATGATCAAAGAGTGCTCAATTTATTCGAAAACCTTGTCACACGCGACCTCTGAGATAGATCATGCTCTTCTACAGTTCACCAAAAGTGCACTGGTTCACATTCCACGGTTTTTCTTTCAGCTACATTCATGGTGTACCCCTTTTTGGATAAAAAAAACTGGAACTGATAATCTCTACTTAGTATAAAACAAAGTCCCCGATTCTTGGATGTTACGGGTAAACTCGAGAACCAGTGGATGGATTTTGATGCGGTTTTCACCATTCTGTAAAGGATATCTCAAGGATGATTTCTGTAGAAAATTGTTTATTTATGATCAAAGGAAGCCGAGCAGTAACGATTTCAGTGGAAAGGTCGAAAAAAAACCTGGCGTCCGAGCTCTTTGTAAGCTTACGCTGGGCAAACCGTTAAACATATCTAAATACTATGAGTGTAAGAATTGTAAGCATGAAAAGTTCTACAAAAACGTCCGCGGAAGCATATGTCTATCTTCAATACATCGCCCACTATAAGTGTTTTTACGTTTTACCATGTCCATTCAACTACTGAGGCGACAGTTTACGAGCTAGCTAAAGGCGAGTCTATCATCCCTGTTACAGCCTAGCTAGCGGGCGAACCTATTGTCCCAGATAGAACCAGCAGCAAACCGTCGAGTCGTGTTGAGTTAAGACATCTGAGAAGGGTGGTTGTGTTTGGAGTTTCCCTGGAAGTGCAACTCCGGTTTTCTTCATTTCGCCTGTGAAACCCAGTCAAGTTAAGATTGGACCGAAAGGGGATTTGAGTTTCATTCACGTCGCCATTCCCTGGAAGTGCAACTTTCATTTCGCCTGTGAACGTTTCGTTCCGGAAAATTCACAGTCAATTTAAGATTGGTCGGAAGGGGGATCATATTATATTAAATTATACTGATTGGCGTATAATCTCTACTTAGTATAAAACAAAGTCCCCGATTCTTGGATGTCACGGGTAATCTCGAGAACCACTGAATGAATTTTTATGCGATTTTCACCATTCTGTAAAGGATATCTCGAGGAAGGTTTCTGTAGGAAATACTTTATTTATGACCAAAGGAAGACAAGCACTAACGATTTCAGTGAAAAGGTCGACAAAAAACTAGCTTCCGTGCGCTTTTTAACCTTACGCTGGGCAAATCGTTAAAAATATCTATATACTATGATTGTAAGAATTGTTCATCATGAAAAGTGCTACAAAAAGCCCGGGAGAGCATATCTCTATATTCAATATATCGTCCAATATAAGTGTTTTTAGATTGGACGGAATGGAGATTTGTGTTTCATGCACCTCGCCATTCTTAAATTACGTCTGACAAGAATTTGTTGCACATGCATCTCCATGATAATATAGTTAATAGTCCAGTCAGTGATTTTAACCCATCATGCCGAGACGTAAAACGGATATAGATCGTAGTTCATTGACATCGTAAAGAAAGGCTTATCACGTAATGCATTCACAATTGTTCCCGGGCGAAGCCGGGCCGGGTTGCTAGTAATTAATAAAAAATATATTTCTTAAATTAAATAATGACACTTGCAGATGATTCTATAACTCATGTTTTGTGGGAAATCAGTATGTTTTTGTCTGAATCACCACCGTGCCGAGCTTGCAGCTTGATGAATTATTGTTGTTGCCTTTCGCTCTGGCTCCCCATTGAGGCTGCACACGTCTTAATTGACAAGGCATAACTCCATCCTCCCAGGGTTGCCAATCTAGCTTTTTTAACGTTAAATATAGCTTTTTCAAGCTGAGCCCAGCACCAGATAATTTTAAAACCGCCTATAGTGGGGCAATTAGCTTTCTTTATTTTCTTAGCGGGAGGGAAGTTCTATATACATTCATCTAGTTTTAAGGTAAAATGATAATAATAATAATGATAATCCCAGCGAGACTGACCAACCGCAACATAACTTACTTTCAGGAGAGGAAAACAAAATGGTCCTGGTTCATTGAACTGGTTGAAGATCTGAAAGAAGTGGGGATTACACCAACTGACATTCAGAAGCGCGCCCCACTCTAAAGGAAACTTCAAGCTTGCAAAGGTTTCCAAGAAAAACCGAAGCTGAAAACGGGAAAGATTAGGACCCAGGAACGGAAGGAAGTCGACCGAGAACGAATGCGGGTGTACTGGGCAAACATCAAAGCCTGAAGGAGACAGTTGGAATGACGCGGTCCATAGATGGCCTATACGAAATGAATGAATAATAATAATAATAATAATAATAATAATAATAATAATAATGTATGTCTACCCCTTATTATTCCCGTTTTCCAACGGGGTCGGGGATGAGATGCGATGGAAGTCTTTGTGGCGATGGTATTTATGGCCGGATGCCCTTCCTGACGCCAACCTCATGAGAGGAGTTAATGAGAGATGAAATGAATGATGGTGAATGAAACTGGGCAAGGATGTGGAAGGAAGCGGCCGTGGTCTGTCTGAAGGTACCGTCCCAGCATTTGCCTGGTGTTGAAAATGGGGAAACCACGGAAAACCATTTCAAGGACGGCCGACGGTGGGGCTCGAACCCACGCGTCTACCGAGTCAGCAGAGAGCTTGGCCCCATGACCTAATGCTGCGCTTTAGCCAGCGTAGCCACTATTGTCGGTAATAATAATAATAATAATAATTATTATTATTATTATTATTATTATAGCCTAATAATAATAATAATAATAATAATAAGGAACTAGAAAAGTCTATATGTACATTAACACTAATTTGGAGATCGTTATTAGCTTCTTGAGTGTGAGATAGCCGAGTTGCTTCACATTACTATTTCCTGCAATTCCCCTAATTACGGTTATCCCCCAGTTACTATAGCCACTCCCATTGGTCAATCTTGAATACGCTACTGACTACATTGCCTAGTATTTCGTAACACATAGTGGTGCTTGGAGCTCTAGTGTTACAAGATTCGCATGGCCTATCGATGTTGGGGGCATATTATTTCGAAGGTCTGCTCCCCTAAAACAACAATCACCCCTGCCGCATTCATACTGGATTTTTCTTTAGACAACATCATAAACCAGAAAGAATATCATGTATTCATCACTGAACAAAACGTCCTCGAGAAAAGCTTTGCCAATACGCATATCACCGCATGATCTAGTCGCAATTATCTCGCCTTTCCGTTGATTCATTTCTGCCACTATGTGTATATGCTGCGAACCCTAAGTTAGAAGACGTAGGCCCATTTATTACAATTACCTGTGACTAAGTACACACTCTCGAACTACTGATCCTTTATAGCTGATCGACATCTTAGCAATCACATCCATTAAATATTGTAAATTTAAGGCATAAATGTCACTTCATGCCATCATTAAACAGTGTTTTGAATTTATGTAATAAACGACGGGAAGGGTAGTCCCATGAGAAAATGTGCCGTGTATGGCTCCTGAGCGTTGCGCCTAGCTGCGGAGCAGAGCAGTCTGACACAGGCACGAGTGTAGTGAAGAAGGCAACACGTCGCGAGTTAACCGACTTTGAACGTGGGATGATCATCGGCGCACGGCGTATGGGTCATAGAATTTCGGAGATTACACGCGAATCCGGGTATCCGAGGTCAACAGTGTCGAGGGTGGATCTTCAATATTTCAGAGATAATGTTACCATCCATGTAAACCGCCGCCCGGGACGACCAAAGGTGTTTAACGAACGGACATCACGTCACCTCAGCAGAATCATACGGGGCGATCGAAGGGCTAGTGTGAGTCAGATCACCTCCCAGTTGAATCTAGGGAGTCAGGAACCTATTTCTTGTCAGGTCGATGCCTCGCCGTATTGCTGCCAGTTTGAGGGCTCGCGAAGGAGCAATTCGTTATTAACATCATATTCCGTGTCTTCCCATGCCTTTTGGCCACTGAGTGTACAGTGGAGTGATGGTTTTGAATAATGTCCAAATGATGATAAAACTCATTTGCAGCTTCCCCTGCTGTCCTGTGTTGGTCTGTAAATCACAGATATGTATACGTTGTCCGAGCAAAATTTTCCCTTGTATCCTGTGACATATTCCGCTTACACATCACTGAGCTCATGCTATGATAAGAGTGAAATAGTGACAGAAACATTGTACTATCGCATGATCTCACTCCTGTATGCGGGATAGGTCACAGAATGCAAGGGAAGAGAATACTCGGATAATCTGTGACTGGACAAAGCAACATCCTCTTTTCTACAGTCAACATTCCTTCTCTATCAATATCAACCACAATTGTATACAAAAACATTTTCTTAATAAACCTTGAATAAATATCAGTTACAACGTGTTTGAGAAGGCCCACTTTTCCATATAATCAGAAACCTTAATACAAATGCATAATTATAGGCATTTAAGTGTGGCATTAATCCCTGGCACTACAGGCCGTGAAGGGCCTAGGCCTATCAAGCGACCGCTGCCCAGCCATTTTGGACTGCAGATATTGGGGTGACGCGTGATCTGCGCATCGGGTCCCCTCGGCCGTTAATCTTGGTTTTCGTGATCGGGGCGCTGCCTTACTGTCAGACAGCTAGTACTCAATTGTCCTCACGAGGCTGAGTGCACCCCGATCCAGCCCTTACGTCAGTTACTAAAATCCCTGACGGAGCCGGGAATCGAACCTGGGGCCTCCGGGTGAGAGGCAGGCGCGCCACCCCCAACACCACGGGGCCGGGTACGTATGGCATTGCATTCCTCATTTTGCAAGTGACTTTTGTGTCACACGGTTTAAGTGAATATTTGTCAATCATACTATTTTTGTCAATCATGAATCATTTCCTGCTTTCTTTACTTGCGAATTTTCATCAATATTTCAACACACACGAATTTTACTGTAAAATAGGGACAAATATCATCGCTCAGAGAAAGATAACGAATTGCAGCAATACTCGCAAATTAGTCCTGTCGGGATAAGAAGCCTACAGCAGCAGTCCTATCATATGTTGTGCCCCCTTCCCAGGATATGCCCGGTGAGAAAATATTAGTCCAAGTCTGAAATCACAAACTTCATCGCTGCGTTGTGGAAGACGTAATTTCAATATTGTACGAATATATCATTGTTTGTGTAACCGACATGAACCAAGCTTTCAAACGTCTTATTTACTGGAATGTACAGTATTGAACCCTACGGTATTAGGCTGACTGGTATCGAACCTGGATCTCTGGGAAAATGAGAACAGACTAGAGATACCAGCAAGAAACGAACCCAAGATCTTTGAGGAACTTTAAGCTATAAAAACCCCTAGAGAAAGGACACAGTAAATCACTGTTGTGATATAAATGAATTCTGACATTATTTGATAACATAATGTAGAAAATATTAGCAGAATACGGCAGTATTAGGCTGTAAAATGCATACAATTCTGGACTTAGCACAGCAAGTTGGAACTCTTAATAGGTTGCAAATGAGGCTGGAATATAGGCGTGTTTTATGGCGCCACGCTAGTCACGTGGATCTATTTACGCTGTCTGAGAGAAGGGAGGACAGTAATATATGGTCAAGTGAATCCCCTTCACATAAGAGGAAGCCCAGTGGAGTGGGAATATGCCAGAATAATTTAATGATTACTCGTGATTGGAGTAACTCAGGGACATGAGGATTGCACCTACGTGAATGAATTGCAAGGAGGCTAATTATCAAGCCGTCAAACATCGAAATCGAGGCAGATTTAACGTAACGCGCAAGAACACTGGAGGAATGAGCCCAGCGCCATACAATGACCATGTCATTGGGGAAGAACCACTGACGCGGCTTGGGGACGTGCTGGCAAAGGCAATTAATATTAATTAATTGACCGATCGATCCTCGTTCACACAGACAGATATGTAATCTGCGAGGCAAGACGGACCAGGAAAACGTCATTTCAAGACCAGAGAAGCACGGAGAGAGGAGATGAAGCTCTAAGGAAATTTTAGACCTACTTTTCGGCTCCAAACAGATATAAGGTCAGTGGAGCAGGCAGTCGAAGTCAGTTGAACCATATTCTAGGGCGGAGCGCACGTCGCCCGAGTCCAGAGAGAGGGGCGCACGCACTTTAACATTTGAGTGCTTATTAACATATTAACCATGCAGCATAACGCACTAATTAAGAACAATTAATATAGTCACTCGTACCATATTCTAGTGCGGAGAGCATGTCGCCCGAGTCCAGAGAGAGGGGTGCGCGCACTTTAACATTTTGAGTGTTCAGCATCATAGTAACCATGCTGTGTATCGCACAAGTGAAAACAATTAATAAGGACAGTCGTGCCATACTTTTATAGTCGGCATTACAAGTGATTAATATTGAGTACTCAGGAAATGTACAGTGTGGTGTACAAGTTAAGACAATGTCATATTAGGGCAATCGTACCTCATGACGAGGCGATATTAGGTGGTATTATAAAGATGTACGTGGAACTGTCCAAGGCTTTGTTATAAGCAGTTCATTCAAGGAGACTGTAAGTTCAGTCGAAGGACAAGTGAAAGTGGTAATTGTACAAGTACAATGTACAATGGACGAGCGCAATATATAAGCTATTTGTTAGACATAATAATAGGATTTCGAATTGCGCAGATATAAACTTTGTTATACGGGTGATGCATTTTCGCAGGGATACCACTTTAATTAATGTTCAGGACGATATGGAAGCATATCTATGCTATATCGGGAAATTATCAAAGGATAGGAATTGACAGACATTGGGGACCGCTAGGAATCGTCAGGCAGTGTATCGAGACTTTCGAACGAGATACGGGGGTATTCGTGGAGGAAAGTTCTTCAACGCCTGCATTTCTGAAATTCTGCAAAGAAGGGTCAACCAGTAAGAAATGTATATAGTGGTCATGTGATTTTTAGTGATGGTTATTTGAATATGTGTAAATTACCAGTGTAATAATTAATATAACGTGTTTTATGGAAAAGGAAGCGATAGCTTCGACATGAAGAAGCAAAGTGCAGTGTCTTTTGTAATGGAAAAATTATGTAAAATGTGTGTGGAAAGTGTAATAATGCCTTGCTAATTTGCAAATGATGGCGGGCATTAACGGAGAGAATGTGTGGTCGGAGCCGCCAGATTAGCCAATGTAAGTACCCAAAACCATGATTTTGTAGTGAATGTGTAGTCCACTGTATGTTGAGTAATTTCAAAAATTATAGAATATCCCAATGAGAGTCAAATTTGGGAGGTAGAACCTTCAGATATTAATGTTATGTTGATTTTAGTCAAGTTGAGATGTCTTTGTACATCATTGTGTGGATAAATCATTACCACTAATGTAGAAATGGCAATTGAGTTAAATAGAAAGTTAACGTAACGAACACGGATGTTCGGTTATTGATTATATAAATACGGTAACGTTGTGTCGGAGTAGGGGAAATTTATGTCAGTAATAATAATAATAAGAAGAGTAAATACACATCAGGGAAAATGTTTGTAAGCAAAATATATGCTAATTTGAATAACTGTGTATCCAAGCAGTAGTATTACAAGTGATGGGCCAAGCAAAGGAATTTAATATCAGAGTATCTTATGATAATGGAAAGAAATATGCAAGGAGATAGGAAATGGAAGTGATTAATAGTGAATTGAATGGCAGCTTGATGAATAAGCTTATAAGAGTAATTGGTAGAGATTATCGTATTGATTAAAGGACGGGATCTTCTCACAATGGTCAAGGAAGCCAGGCAGTCTAATCGACGTGTGAAATCTCGTATAGCCAAGGGCATACGGAGAGGTATTATTGCAAGTGAGCGTATTTAGTGAGGAAACCCTAGCTCTGAGTATTTCTATGAAACGTTCCGGGTTCGAATCCAGTGGTGTATGGGAGGATAACATGGTCACCTCATCATGACACCTGATATCGACCGAGAACTAGCTATTGTGTGAATAAATTCAGCTCCTGGGAGTGAATTTGGACGGCAGGAAGTTGTCCTGACCGTGTTCTTTGAAAAAAAAGATGCCGGCTATTCCAAATCGACTTGTGGTTGATGAATCTCGTTTCCTTCATATCAATGTAAATGGACCTGTTGAGGCCAGCTATTAATATCCTAATGATAGGAATAAATGCTTAAACAATTCCATATTCCGTCTTGCATTCAGTATGAGTTAGGTCATATATATTGTGTGGCTCACTAAGACGGCACTATTGTGTTTGAAGCCACGGGCTAATGCTTGGAAAGGAAAGGGACGTGAGGGGAGTAACGAGCATCTTGTTACCGCCCGGCGCGGAGCCCATTGTATTCAGGAAGGGTCGGGGGATGAGACCATACCCTACCCAGGCTTGGAGGATAATGTTTAAAGTGGAAAAACTATGAAACCTTGTTTGTTTTAAAAGAATCATTGTAGTAGTGTGTAATGAATTTGTGTGGTTTGAAACACGTTGATAATTAAGGATCATTCTGATAACTTAGTATTTGGCAAAGTTATGAGATGTTAAAAGTTGCATTTTTATACTGACAATATCACCTATTTCCGAAGGTGGATACCAGATGTCACACGCTACGCCCACGCAAGGGTAGCATAAAATCCCACCCGACGCAGCGGTAACGGAATCATTATGAAAGTGAACTCATTACGGCATACAGTGGAGCTACAAAAAGAGTAGAATTTCTAGTAATGGTGGAGTTGCAAGTTAATTTGATGTGCAACTCATAATTTGGTTAATGCATGGTAGAGCATTTTGGTGGGAAGAGAAATACAGAACATAATTGTACGCATAGTGTAACGTAAAAATGTGTTCATAATAAATAACTAGATTGTGAAATTAAAGTGGTCATAATAAGTGACGTAAGATTGTAAGAACTGTTGTGTGTATTTTACCAGTGCATCAGCGCACTTGAGAGTGAACTTCATGTTAATCTCATGGTAAATAATTCAGTAATAATTTGGATTTGCGAGGATAAAATGCGAATAATAATGGATTGAAGGAATATGTTTTGCATTGTTTTTGTGTATTATTGTTGGGATTGTGTTTTTGTTTGTGTGAAGCCATGATTTAAAGCTCAATTAAAGTCTTTAGAATAGAGTGTGTCTTATTATTGTAGAGTTGATACATTTTAGTCTCAGATCAAAAATATGCGACTGCTCAGTGGGTGAACGGTACACGCTGAGGACTGATGCTGTCTGGAGGCAGAAGCATGTTTTCCATGGATATTATTCACATGGGTACAGTATATGCCTTTTGCAGCCCTCTGTCCTCTAAGTTCAAGAAATATTAACGCTTTAAAATTCTTCTATGTTGAAATAACGACTCACGTAGGAGTCGAAGTCTAATCTGTATACATCTTTCAGTTTGTGTTTGCTACTGTTGTTAAGACTGCGGTATGTTTTCCTTTTGTTAAAAACGGTAGGCTACCACTGCACCACGCGCCACCCACGCGACTGACACTGTCGCTTCGCAAGCCATAGATTATGACTGAATATCTTGCAGATGCCAATTGTCTAGTGAGTCTTTCCCACACAAGCATGGAACGTGCTGTGCGTGGCTAGAAGGAGCTATCTGCACTTCTTTTCAACCGACTAACTCAAAATACTGTTCACGGTTTCAAATTTAGACGAATATATACCCATTTTATAGGCCCTAAAAACGACTAATCACCATTTTGGAACACCATGTATGTATGTATGTATATATGTATGTATGTATGTATGTATATATGTATGTATGTATGTATGTATGTATTGTACTGAACTCGAATTTTGTATCAGTCAGGAAATACAAGAGGCGAGAATCGAACCATCTTATGTGACAATTTTACATATGAAAATGAAATAACTATTTGAGTAATATTTTATGCACACAAGTATTCTGTTGTTTGAGAGAAGGTTATTGATGTGTTGTGTGAGAAATTTGAAGCATTTATAAGAAGTGGAAATGGAAATGATTCTATGAATATAATTTTAACCCAGAGGGAATTAAATATAATGAGTCAGGAATATGACCAATCTACAAGTTCACAAGTCAAGAACCGGTTCCAGCTACCGAGGTCTCGACAACAAAGAGTTTGCACGCGACACCTTATGTATGAGAGAGAAAGGAAATATAGCCACACGACACCAATTTGCAAGGGTAAAATCATGAAATCTGCATGACAACTCAACAGCCAATCATAAATATTCTTTAATCTGAGAAAAAATATTACTATATTTTAAAATCGAAACTATAAGTCATTTGACCGCACCAATATTTAGAGAATGAGAAATGATTTTTTTCTATCGAAACCGAATTCAACATTTATAATTACGAGAGGAGATATGAACAAATAAGTGTAATTAAATGAAGTGCGAGGCTAGTTCACCGCCATTTTTGAACACAGGAGACTAGCAGCACGGAGCGATAACATTAATTCCATAATTTTGGCAGGTTGAGTGAGGACCTGCTCTGCGATACATTTCTACAGAAAAGCAGCATAGTTAAGCAACAACAGGAGAAGAGATACTTGACCGGTGGAGATACAGTAGTCGCCGATAACGCGAGGAGACATTGCCCGTGAAGAATAATACAGCAGGTTGAGAACGTGAAGCTACACAACTGAATATTACGACGTTGTACTAGAAACATTCAAAAGAACTTCTGCAGAATATTACACGCATATTAAGAAAGAATACTACTACATTCAACGAAAGAACGAGTATGTTTCTACATTATTAAAAGAAATATTGATAGCAAACACTCGTCTCGAGTAGGTTGGCCTTCCAATGCTGAATGACTCTTCATCGATGAGTCCGGAGGTGACTAAAAAGCCCAATGCGGGAGAGACACAGTTTCCCGCAGTGATGACAGGTAGTATCAGGTCCAGGTGAGACATCCGCATTCATTCCCTGTCTTCTAATGAACACTCTGTTCTTTCTGCGTTGCCTCCGATCTTCTATCATACGTCGGCGGTTTTCTTCAAAAAGTATCGCACCACGATGAACAATTGATCTCCAGGATGAGCGATCAAGAGCTAAGGTCTCCCAGTTGTTGATATCAATATGGCACATTTGCATATTAGCCTTTAGTACGTCTTTGAATCGCTTCCTCGGACCTCCCACACAGCGCTTGCCCTCAGTTAGTTCAGAGCAAAACACTTGCTTGGGAATGCGATTATTGGGCATGCGGATTACGTGTCCTGTCCATCGCAGCTGACGTTTTAAAAGCATGGCTTCAACATTGGTAGTCTGTGCTTCTTCGAGAATGCTGGTGTTTGTGCGTTTGTCTTGCCATGTCTCACGAAGAATTCTCCTCAAACAACGCTGGTGATATTGCTCCAGCTTTTTAAAATGACGTCTGTAGCATGTCCAGGATTCAGATCCGTAAAGTAAGGTGGGAACTACAACCGAATTGTACACAAGGATCTTCGTTGCAGCATTGATATCATGGTTGTCAAAAACTCTAGACCTCAATCTTGCAAAGGATGCCCCAGCACGGTTAATCCTGTGTTGGATTTCGGAATCTATATTTGCACTTGATGACAGGGTGCTGCCAAGATAAGAAAAGGTGTTAACTTCTTGAAGCTTCGCTCCGTCGAAGGTGACATTGATGTTTCTTTGTCCTTGTCCAGGGGCTGGTTGGTAGAGGACATGGGTTTTACTGGTGTTAAGTTTCAGCCCAATCTTTTTGTATGCTGAAGAAAAAGCATTCAGGATTTTCCTAAGTTCGTCCTCTGATTGAGCTACTACTGCATTATCATCAGCGTACTGTAACTCAACCAATGCAGCAGGAGATGTTCGAGTCCTTGCCTTTAGACGGCTCAAATTAAAGATCTTCCCATCCATCCTGTAAGTTATCTGTATACCTGTAGGAAGATCATCTTTGACTAACTGCATGACCGTGGCAACGTACAGAGAAAACAATGTAGGGGCAATCACACAGCCTTGTTTAACACCGGTATTTATATGAAATGGTTCTCCAATAGAGTCGTTACCAATGACATTTGCCTTCCTATCAGTGTGGAGTAGTCTTAAGATGGTAATAAATTTCAGTGGAAAACCATACAATGCTAAAATCGTCCACAAGGCTTCACGGTTTACCGAGTCAAATGCCTTACTGAGGTCTATAAAGGCACTGTAAAGAGGTCTATTTTGTTCTCTACATTTCTCCTGAAGCTGACGAACAGTGAATATCGTATCTACAGTTCCTCTAGAAGGCCTGAAACCACATTGGCTCTCTGGGAGTATTTTCTCCACCAGGGATAGAATACGATTCGCCAAAATACGAGCAATAAGCTTTCCAAGGCATGATAACAAAGATATACCACGATAGTTGTTGCAGTCTGCACGATCACCTTTCTTAAATATGGGAACTATCAGACTATCTCTGAAATCAGCAGGCATTTTTTCAGTTCTCCAAATTTTAATGATAAGATCATGTATGTGGCTTATGAGTTCCTCACCTCCTTCTTTGAGAGCTTCCGCCGGTATTCCATCACATCCAGTGGCTTTGTGTCGCTTTGCTTGATTAATAGCACACTGAACCTCATCTAGTGTTGGCAGGGTACCGAGTTCTTCCTTGATGGGTGCTTGTTGTAATATATCATACACCTGCTCATCAATAACTGAGTCCTGGTTCAATAGGTCTTCAAAATGCTCCTTCCACCTATTCATGATGGAGTATTGATCTTTTAGAAGCGTACTTTTGTCACTGGACCAAAGTGGATTTCTACCAAACGTGGAGGGGCCATAAATCGCTTTTGTGGCTTGGAAGAACTGTCGCGAATCTTTGTCGGCTAGATATTGCAGCTGTTTAGCTTTGGATGTCCACCATGCATTTTTGAGCGCACGAGTTCCTCTTTGGACATTTGCCTTCGCAAGACAAAATGCTTCTTTATTAGTACGGGAGTTCATATCTTTTCTCCAAGTTTGCAAGGCTTTTCTCTTTTCTGAGATTAATGCTTCTATTTCTTCATCATTTTCATCAAACCAGTCTTGATGTTTCCTGGTCTTATATCCCAGCGTTTCCTTGCAAGCATTCTGAATAGCGGTCTTCAGACTCTCCCAGTGCAGTGTTACATCTGGATGGTATTCCTGTGGCAGTGTCTGGCTAAGCAACTCTTTATATTGGGAGATATGCTCTGACTTACCAAACTTCTCGGTATCAAAAATATGCCTACAGCTCTTCTGTTGCTTCCTCCTCTGTGTGGATAATGGTATACGCATAACTGATCTGATAAGCCGGTGATCTGTCCAACAGTCATCGGCTCCTGTCATTGCTTTGGTGATAAGAACATCTCGTAAATCTTTCTTGCGTACAATCACATAGTCAATAAGATGCCAGTGCTTCGATCTAGGGTGCTGCCATGATGTTTTAAAGCGATTCTTTTGGCGAAAGATAGTATTGGTGATTACCAATTCATGATCAGTGCATTTGGAGAGCAGTCTGATACCATTGGAGTTTTCGCTCCCAGGGAGTTCATATCTTTTCTCCAAGTTTGCAAGGCTTTTCTCTTTTCTGAGATTAATGCTTCTATTTCTTCATCATTTTCATCAAACCAGTCTTGATGTTTCCTGGTCTTATATCCCAGCGTTTCCTTGCAAGCATTCTGAATAGCGGTCTTCAGACTCTCCCAGTGCAGTGTTACATCTGGATGGTATTCCTGTGGCAGTGTCTGGCTAAGCAACTCTTTATATTGGGAGATATGCTCTGACTTACCAAACTTCTCGGTATCAAAAATATGCCTACAGCTCTTCTGTTGCTTCCTCCTCTGTGTGGATAATGGTATACGCATAACTGATCTGATAAGCCGGTGATCTGTCCAACAGTCATCGGCTCCTGTCATTGCTTTGGTGATAAGAACATCTCGTAAATCTTTCTTGCGTACAATCACATAGTCAATAAGATGCCAGTGCTTCGATCTAGGGTGCTGCCATGATGTTTTAAAGCGATTCTTTTGGCGAAAGATAGTATTGGTGATTACCAATTCATGATCAGTGCATTTGGAGAGCAGTCTGATACCATTGGAGTTTTCGCTCCCAACTCCCTCCTTACCAATGACACCATTCCAAACATTGTAGTCCCTGCCCACTCTAGCGTTAAACTCTCCGAGTAAGATGATCCTATCTTCACGGTTGATGTTTGATAGGACGGTATCCAGATCTGAATAGAACCTTTCCTTAATGTCATCATCAGCATTTAGTGTGGGGGCGTATGCGCTGATCACCGTGGCATGCTGGTTGTTATATAACCGAAGTCTTAGTGTCATGAGGCGTTCATTATTCCCAGTTGGAAGCTCTGACAGATCCTTGAGAAGCTTGCTCTTAATGGCAAAGCCAACTCCATGTATTCTGTGTTCGTCCTCACGTTTACCCTTCCAAAAGAAGCTCTACCCTGCACCTTGCTCATTCAACTGACCTTCCTCAGCAAGACGGGTCTCCTGAAGTGCTGCTATGTCAATGTCATATCTCCGTAGCTCTCTACCCACAATAGCTGTTCTCCTTTCAGGTCTCTCATTTGCGGGGTCATCAGTGAGTGTTCTTACATTCCAGGTTGCAAAATAAAATTTGTTACTTATACATTTTCGACCGCATGGAGGTGACACCTTTGGACGCGGCTATCCAATCGGTAGTATAAGTGGCTGACTATGTTTAGGGCACCTTTTCTAGCCGCTTCCCCATGTGGGGTGAGCAGAGTGGACCCTAAATAGGACTGCTCAGTCGTAGTTGCAGCGGCCGAATTGTTCTACAGCCACAACCCTAAGCAAGACGACCGATCACACATCTACCGCCTACGTGCCAAGTTATCACTAGAGGCTCCCAGACATCACAATCCTGCCCCCATCGCAACTTCTTGATCGCCACAGGACTTTGAAGAAAGTCAAATGTTGTTGGAAGACTGCTGTGCGTGAAATATTTTAACGTGAGAATGTTGCTGCACATCAACAAACGCACATTCCTTGATGACTTAGGAAAGATGTTCAATGGCAAGCAAATGCAAGACGATTGAATAAATCCTAGTCACTGCAGCCTTCATCCGCCATTCCAGCCAAGGAGGGACTCATTGCCCTTATGCCTGGTCCACCGTTGAGGACTTTCTATGCCGTTGACCACAGGTGGTTCATCCGCCTTTAGGGAAAGTTTCCTGTCCCAAGGGCAAGAGAGTGCCCTAACCACTACCAGCTCATTCGCCTCCCTGGGGAGCCGGTGGCACGATGGTAGTGGGGGACTCCTTATCCCGGGAGTCACTCGGTCGTCAGAGCCTCGTTAGTCTTAAGCAGGGTGCACCACGTGCAGGTGAGGTTGACATTTGAGTAGAAAGCCTACCCCTTACATCCCCAAAAAAATATTACAATGATGTTAAAGATTCGAGTCAAGGGGGATATTGCTACACTGAATCTACATTTGCAGTTGTAATGACGTACTAAACTATTATGGAGGGAAATTAGTCTACATCGTTTGTGTGGAGTCCAGAGGAGACCATTCACTGCAATGAATTCGACGGATATCTATTGCTATAACAACAGCAGACATCTGAATGCACCAACAATGCAACCACTTGAGTTTCCGTTACTGCCAATTTGGAAATCTCAATGTATGAATACTTTAGCTTCGATAATATTGCATTTCTACAAGAGAGCAGACGTCCGAGAAATATTTCGACAAAGCTATCTGGCTTAGAAGCGGACGAGATACTAGGCTGTTTAGCCGTAAAAAATCAAGATGAAGCGAGCCCTTCCAACGACAGCGACCGAGTTCCCGCACACTGGAGCGTGCCACTCAGCTGTTCGCCTGCTGCCTGCACACGACAAGACCACCTGTGCCAGTAAGAATGTCAGTCACGCGTCAATTGGAATGCAGCCGTTTCCATTCACGTAAACCAGCTCAGTTTTTCGCCAGACCAACGCAGCGAAAGATAGATGCTAATTTGTCATATATTCAGTAGTTAGCCATATTTTGGGGGTATTTCAGTTGTGACCAACATTCTTATGTAGATTTTTTCATTAATAACTCATGGTATTACATTGTCAGTTTTTTGAAAGTTTTGTAAATTTAAATGTTATTATGTTATACGTCAAGGTGTGTCGTTTTTTACGTTCGTAATTGAGATTTTGGAATTTGATACTTAAACAATTTAAAATTTTGCAAATACATTTTATTATACTACCATTTTAAAAGATTTCTTTTAACTAGTGGAATGCGTTGATAGCGTCGATAATGTGTATAGAAAGCGTCGAACATAGATAGAATGCGTATATTGAAGGCATTGACCAATGCACAGAATTATTATAATACGTTGATATGTAAAAAGAACTTGTATAATATTTGAAAAATACTTTAAAGAAAGTATAAATGGAACATAATTAATTATATATGGAAATAAGACTTTGTAACAGTATGAAGTAAATTACATGATTGATATTAATGAAACAGGATTACAATATTGACGTGTTCAGTCAAAGTGAAGCCACAAGATATAGATACTCCATTGTTACAGTTATCAGAGTATAACGGAGTTTTTGAAACATGGAAATACGAAAGAAAGACAAGGTGTGATTGTATATCAACCGATTATAAATGTTAAGTTGAAATATGAGTGAATATAAATTTAATTCAATTTAATAGTACCAGGAAGGGAGGAATTGTTTGTATTTTTATTTTAATACGAAGACATGCGGACTATAGCCAAAGGAGGTTTATATTTTATTATAACGTGGTTGAATTTGATGTATAAGAGTAATGAACGTAAAGAGGTAACTAGTTGTATAAGAAGTCGTACAGAAAATATAAGAGTATGAACAGAACAAGTATTAAGTTGTAACATGCACGAAGAACATGTATTATCGATAGGGGAGTTTATTATTGGGCATCATGAACGATATTTCGAATTTAGTGTGTTTATTCAGAAGGATCACTGAATCTTATGTATTTCAGGGAATGCATGGAGATGGGTATATATTATCGTCGAAATGAAATCAAAGGAATTATAGGTTGGAATGTAAGCGTAGTGTTAACGCTATACCGAAGACTAGTTCACTAGTTTGAGAGAATATTAGGTTATCGCAACGAAGCAACGTTCTGTACAGTATGACTATGAAGTATATGAAACAAGTATGCGCATTTTGAATTGAAGTATATCATTGAGGATTATTCCACGAAAGATGAGTTATTGTCTGTGTAATTTTGAGATAGTCTAGCATTGTACTTCAATATTTATCGGAAATATTAATGGAACTATGTATTTATGAATCATAATTAACTTTATTGTTCGTTATAAAGGTTCAATTGGATTTGACCAATGACACTAAGAAAAAGTATAGATTGTTGTGAAATGAAAGTCGTATGAAAGACATTATAGTGATAATGTCGTTGACAGGAAGATCAAGGAAGATTTTGGATATAGTTGAGCAGAATATCATGCTGGACGCGATAATTCTACGTTGTATATAATGTAAAATAATAATAATAAAAATAATTTAATAAGTTTATAATTTTAGTAACCTAATTTAGATTTGTTGAGAGGCGAAGATTATGTAGGGAATTACGATGTATTTAACGACATTTAAACATTTTTATGAAGTTACAACTGATTGCCACAGTATGTACAACAAGTAATATAATGATATTTAAGAATTTTAAATACACGTTTGTATTTTTGTGCAGTATAAGATTTATGTTTGAGGAGGACTCAAATTGGAGTTCCGAATTCCTTGTGTATAGGAACATAGAAAGATAGAGGATCGATCTAATTTTTATTCTTAACATTTATTTTGTTTTTAATCTTTGATATATGTCCGGGACATATCTGTATTGTCCACTTATTAATAAATTTGCGAGCACTTGTTAGTATGCTTGCCCATTTTTATAGAACTGATATCTTCACATTTAATAATTGACATGCGATGGTACTACAAGTTAGATAATGGTGCCCTTCTTCGACTATTTTAACCGTTCACCCTCGAGATACGAGAGTTTTGTCCTACCAATTATTCTTATTTAGGATATCGTATGTAGCTAGTTAGTAGTACTATTGTATGAACATTATGCACCGAGAGTTTCCTAGTTATTCACCTAGTAGGGAAGTGTTGGTTTATCTGGCTGGGTGTCAACGACCTTGCAATCCTTACCATCTGGGCGGATAATAGGTGGAGACTATGCGGAATTCGGGTACAGTACCCTTTCGGCCCTGGGACTGGAAAGGCCGCATTAGTACCAGTGATGAATATCACAGACTACTTATTTCGGGTCGTATATAGCTCCAATATATGAAGCCACAGCATATTACGTGGCAAAGGAAAGCGTAGTACAGTGCTTCTTCATGAAACAAAGCAAATGGTTACGAAATCACTGGCGACAGTCAAGTGGAGGCTTTAATCCACTACCCAAAGCTTAAGAACACAGATATTTCCTGTTAGCCACCCACATAGCCAGAGGAATACCTAAGTTACAAACTCAAGCGGTAGAGACTTCCCCGTTCAGTGTCAATGAAAGAAATAAACAGAGAACGAGGCTGTCAATGTCTGCAACAGAAGATTATCACCACGCATATTTATGACATCAAAACGTGCTGAAATCCGATCCTGTTTTACCAGAAGAAAGAGGAAGTAATCAAAGGATAGCAAATAAATCATAGATGCGCATGGATCCATGAACGATAATTTTAATAATAATATGTGGAAGACTATAAGCAATATTTTTGTCAACCAGAAACCTTCCGCATTCACACCAATCACAGACGCAGGACAAATCATGTGACCACTGAGAATCCCGGCTTTCTAGGGATGATATACACTGGACGTAGATTTTACTTCAAGAGTATGCTGTTCATAAACCGTGGAGCGGCAAGACGCGGCCTAGCCACTGCCAGAGGGAAGATGACGTTTGAAGAGGAAGTAGGCTTTTGGAATTAAAGAAAAAGATCAGGTAACAAAGGAGCGAATCCAAACACAAATTTATTTATAAAGAAGAACAACAAACAGAAAAACTAAATTTGAAACAAAAAATGCTCGTAGAAGCGTGAAGAGTTAGGTTAGAACAAGGCTAAAGAACCTAAAATGGGAGAACAAACACTAGCCTTAGCAATAATAGAAGTTATGCTTGGAAATATTAAAAATATCTTTGTTGTGCTCAAGAAAGGCTATAATTCTAACAACAAAGAATGCTAAGAGAATAACTAATAGAGAAAAAGAAAACACAGTCTTGTTTGCGCAAAAAGCAACCAAGAATGTGGATAAGGTTGGTATGAGTGACTAACATAACGCAAGTTTCGGTGCTCCGTGTTTATAAGTTAAATAGTTTAGTAAAGTGCACTGCTCGGGACAAGGATATGTTCACACTGAATCGGTGAGTAATAAAGGTCATTTGGATGTATAAATCTTAATACTACATCAATGGACTAGCAACATCTAGGATATTTTCTAAGCGTGTGGATGCATAACCAACAAAAGCGACTTTCAACTGTTCGTTTGAACGCCTGTGCTACCACCCAGCGAAAGAATAATCTGTGACTCAAGTGCACCCCGACAGTCAACTGTTTCTGCCAACCACTCCCAAACAAATTTCCGACTTGAACGCTACCCTACATCCTTGTCCGCTAGTGAGCTCTCGCACAAGTATTAAACAGTGAAGTGACGAGTTACGTACTGCCAAAGAATTAGTAATACACCTTTCACATCTAAAGCAGTGCCTTTACAATACTAGTAGCATTATTAGGAGCCAGTGCAATAATGGGTGTCTGTTTTGAGTGCAACAAGGCGGTGTCCAGGCAAGACATCAATGCAAAAATTCAATGTGCTGTATGTAAAAACTGATATCATAATTATTGTGTAAATTTAAAAGAAGATGATCTCAAGTTCATAATTTCTTCGCACAAACAATGGAAATGTAATATGTGTCCCAAGAAGAAGCTTAGCCTACATGAAGAGGGAAAGAATCAGTTAGCCCTATCTAACAACGACGAAGTTTTTAACTTATTGACTAATTTAAACAAAGAAATCACCGAGTTAAAGGAATTGTGTAAACAGAGGGAAACTGATTTGGGGAGGTCGTTAGATATGGTGCACGAGAAATTGGACGAAAATAAGGAAACCCTGCGGAAACAATCAGAAACTAATAAATATAGCAGGCAAGCAATTGAAGAGATGCATCAGGAGAACCAAAAGTTAAAGAAAGAAAACTTGGAACTAAAATCAAGACTTACTGATTCTGAGCAATACTCAAGGATCAATATGATAGAAATACCTGGTATACCGTCAAACCCTGCAGAGGACACAAGCAGGTTGGTTCAAGATGTCGCGCGAACACTCCACGTGGAACTGAAAGAGGAACATATTGACGCTTGCCACAGACATCCCCCTCGTAACAATTCCCAGATTGCGCCTATAATCGTGAAATTTAAAAGACGTCACTACAAAGAAGAAATCCTCAGACAACGGAGAATTAAACGTAATCAGAGTACCCTTGAGCTTGGATACACCTGCAACAACCCGGTGTATATAAATGAAAGCCTTTGTGGGGAGCGGAAAAAACTTCTAGCGAAGGCAAGGGAAGTGAAACGAGTGAAGGACCTAAAGCACTTATGGACAAAGAATGGCAGAATACTCATGAGGAAACACGACCATTCTCAGGTAATCTCCATTAACACTGAAGAGGACCTTGACAAACTTTAACCTGAACATTGAAGATGACTCATAAGAAAAAAGAAACCATCATTTACTACCAGAACGTAAGAGGACTACGGACCAAACCCAATACTTTATTTTTAAATACACTGTCAAATAACTATGATATTATTTGTCTTTCAGAAACATGGCTTCTTAAGGTGTAAACAGTTCTGAGCTCTTTGATGACAGATATATTGTGTATAGGAAAGACCGAGATTTTTCTTTAAGTTCCGAGAAAGATGGTGGCGGAATTTTAATAAGTGTTAAAAGTACAATACACTCGAAGAGAATGCCAATGTTAGAATCGGATACCGAATCATTATGGATTAAAGTTTCATTCAACAATAGGGAATGTTATATATGTGTTCCATACTTTCCGCCGAATTCCAATATAGAAGCATACAAATCATTTTATGAGAAAATAGAAGAAAATATGCAGTTATTTAAAGATTACGATATTTGTATCATTGGTGACTTTAATTTACCGGAAGTAACTGATAAATCTATTGAAGGGTTAAAAAAAATCCAAAGAGTTACAGAATTGTTTGCAACTGCTGAATGCCAGGCTGTTTAACGATATTAAGAATGTGAATGGGAGAACTCTTGATTTAATAATCAGTAACATTGACCAGTTGCATATCCAGGAAGAAACCGACCCCTTAGTCCGATTAGATGAAAATCATCCAGCATTGCAAATTATATACAAACAGGGGAAAATAACCAGATCACATGAAAGTTCAACCTATGAATATAACTTCCTCAGGGCAGACTTCTTAAAACTGTATGAATTAGTGGAAAAATGCAATTGGGATAACATGAATAATTGTAGAAATGTAAACGAACCTGTTGATATCTTTTATGACAAAATATACTCTATAATTGACCAGTGCATTCCAAAGACTAAACATTACAAGCGCACATATCCTGTTTGGTTCACTCAGTCTATAATATCAAATTTAAAGCTAAAGGAAAAATATAGAAAAAAGAAAAAATTATCCGAATATTACTTAAATAATTATACTCAACTTAGATCTAAAACTAAAATAGACATTAAAAAATCATATGATGACTATGTAGCTCTTACTGAGCGGAACATGGAAAAAGATAGCAATAGCTTCTGGAACTTTATAAAAAATAGAAAGGAGCGTAAAGGATCAGGATTGGCGATGGAATATGAAGGTAAAGAATATTGTAAATCACTGGAAATTGCCAATTGTTTCCCTGACTATTTTAAATCAGTATGTTCGCAAACTATTCCCAACTATAACTGGAACACAAACAGCAATAACGTAAAGCAACATTATTTTCAAAATTATTTGGTTATATCTGAAGTCACCGAGGATATGGTTGAATTCGCCATTGAAAAATCCACAGCCTGCTTCCAGTCTCCGACCGGGTCAGGAATGGAATGAATGAAGCCCCCATCTAGCGGCGAGGATATGGACTGTGCCGGCTGCCGAGGCCTGACGCACTCCTCTGGGGCAATGATTAAATGAATGAGAGATGAAATGAAATGATAGTGGAGAGTGTTGCTGGAATGAAATTTTGACAGGGAAAACCGGAGTACCCGGAGAAAAACCTGTCTGCCTCCGTTTTGTCCAGCACAGATCTCACATGGAGTGACCGGGATTTGAACCACGTACCCAGCGGTGAGAGGCCGGCGTGCTGCCGCCTAAGCCACGGAGGCTCTGAATTCGCCATTAAGAAACTTAAACCAAAAAAGTTAGCGGGGCCTGATGGGTTACCACCATACCTCTTTAAAGGCTGTAAGGAATATATTACTAAACCACTGACTATAATATACAATTTCATACTGAAGACCAGCACATTTCCAGATAAATGGAAACATACAAAAGTAACACCAATTCTAAAATCCGGAAACTCAGTTCAGATTAAGAATTACAGACCTGTAGCTGTATCGTCATCTCCGGCTAAGATATTTGAGAGTATTTTGTATAGTCATATTTTTCAACATGTTAAAGTGATCATTTCCCCAAATCAGCATGGATTTATACCAAACAGGTCAACCGTGACTAACCTTATTAATTTTACGCAATTTGTATCCACGGAGCTAGATCACGAAGGCCAAGTAGATGTAATATATACCGACTTTCAAAAGGCATTTGACAAAGTGGATCATGACGTACTCATCACTAAACTATCAACGTATAATTTTTCTGAACCACTGTTTCGTCTGCTGATTTCATACCTGAAGAACAGAACACAAGTTGTGAAATATAAAACGCAACTATCCAAAACATTTCCCACCAACTCAGGAGTTCCTCAGGGATCTAACTTAGGACCATTACTGTTCTTGTTATTTTTAAACGACATCTCTGATAAAGTTCAACACTCAGAAATTTTATTATTCGCAGACGATATAATGTTATATAAATCAATACGTGACCCTTACGATTGTATCAAACTTCAAAATGATTTAAATGAACTAAACATATGGACGAAAGAAAATAAACTGCCATTTAACATCAGTAAATGCAAGCAAATTAATTTTACTAGGCGAAAAGATTACATACAGTTTCACTATGACATTGACGGGGAAGGCTTACTAAAAATTCATGACGTTCAGGATCTGGAAATTGTATTTACCAATGATCTGAATGTTCAAAGGCATATAGAGAAAATTGTCTCTAAAGCACATAAATGTATGGGATTTGTAATAAGAAATTCATTTAATTTCTCCTATTGGATTTTAATATTGCCTTCATCAGATCACAACTAGAATATGCTTCAGTTATATGGAATCCATACACATTGAATCATAATAAGTTTATAGAGAACATCCAAAAGAAATTCTTAAAATATGTATATTACAAAAGATTTGGCTATTATCCCTCTTACGAATCGTACACATTTATATTACAGTCCTTCAATGTCAGAAAACTATCTCACAGGCGAAATTGTCAGGGCCTGCTTTTTCTCTATATAGAATAGTAAACATTAAAATTGACGACGCTAAAATTCGAGAGAGAATTACGTTATATGTACCAGCTGTGATACCTAGTAGATTCCGAAACATTTTCTTTGTTCCGAGAGTTCACACAGACAACCATAAAAACTCGCCGATTAACAGAATGTTATCCCACTATAATAAAGTTCATCATCTTGACTTAGATATTTTTCGTATGTCAGAAAACCAGTTTGCAGCGTCCTGTGATAAACTGCAAGATGTCTTGTAATATATTGTACTGTATTCAGCCCATTTCCTTCTCATACCTAACCTTCCTTTTCTTCTTCTTCTTCTTCTTATTTATAACGTGTTTCTCTATCTATATCTTCTCTTTATGTATCTTTTGTTTTTCTATATTGTTGTATATTATATGATTCTAGTAGTGAGCAATGTAATTGGGGCTTCCTGTAATGTTCACAACATAAATAAATAAATAAACAATTTACAAAGGGAACTGGCAAGCAAGTTGAAACTCCAATAAAATATTTTGAAATGGTGCAAAGAAATGACTGATTAATTGAAAAAAGTATGCAAACAAATGACTTTGACTTTAAAGCACAAACACAAATACGGGGCAATGTATCAAGTAGCATCACCAGATGCTGCCAGAAATAACAATAACCTAAAATAGCTTAGCTACTCAAAAAGAGTGGACCTCGAAGCAAAAGGTAGTTTAAAAAGAGTACCCGAATAGGGCAGGAGGCACCCGTGGCCACTTCAAGTTACCAGGCAAGCAATACAAAATAGGGCAATAAATATATACAAAATTACAACAATAAACTCTAGCTTCACTACGTAGTTTGTATTTAATATGCTACTTTAAGTTTAAACATAGTAGAAGGCATGCACAGCCTAAATTTAGAATGTAAGAAGAAATGTACAAGGAAATTTGCAAAATATGCCTAACAATGATTAAAGAGAGCATAAAACATTTGAATTTGATTGCTCCAGAAAATTGGGAACAGCAGCCCTGGGCAGGAAATATACCGCAAGTGCTCCATGAATTGGGCAAGAAAATTGGATTATCGTGCTAAGCCTTTCTTGTGAATAAAACGACTGCAGGCTGATACAGTAAAATCCTATATACAAAAAAGGAAAGGGTTGGGTCCAAACAATTTTATGTTTAGCATAAAAAGTGGCTTAATTATACCACTAGAATATTGAAACTGAAGTGAATTAATGATAAATTACAATGGGGTGAAGGTCACCTCAGTGAAACCTCAAATTTACGAGAAGAAAAATGTACTGTGCCCGTTTCCCGACGACATGTTGGCCTGGCGATTTCAACGAGAAACCGAAGAAAGGACACAGGCGATAAAATAAAATTAAGTCCTGGAAATATTTGTCCAATAAAAAATCATAACAACTAGCTCGGGCAGGCAAGAGATCGAATATCTCGGGTCGTTTAAAGGGATAGGCACGCAAGGTTCAACAGGACAAATACCTCACAAACAAGAAGAAAAAAAGAGAAAAGTATCACTGATTCGGAAGAAGTTCAAAACTACAGGAATAATTTGAAATTGTTAAAATCAACATCCTAAATTTATTTTAGAGCAGACGGAAAAAAGAAAGATAATTACACTCCTATCACTCAAGGCAAATCATTAGGTTGGGATACAAGTATCCATAATGTCCATTTGTGTCGTTGAGATGCCCTATTTCACTTAAATGGGAAGTTCTCACAAAAATCATCAGAGTTCGAAAGTTCGATATTTAGCTGAATATAAATTTTTTTAAACGCTTCACAATCAGTTATAGCTTTGTAGAAAAAAAGTAACTTAACATTTTTTCCCTTCCCATTAAACAAACTAAATTAATAATTCACACACAAATTATACACATCCCTGATATGTACATACATTAGATTGACATTAATGGCCATTAATTAATTAATTGGATTAAATTAATTATAGGAAATAAATTATTATTATTATATTTCCACAAATGAAGCCTCCGTGGCTTAGGCGGCAGCACGCCGGCCTCTCACCGCTGGGTCCGTGGTTCAAATCCCGGTCACTCCATGTGAGATCTGTGCTGGTCAAAACGGAGGCAGACAGGTTTTTCTCCGGGTACTCCGGTTTTCCCTGTCAAAAATTTCATTCCAGCAACACTCTCCACCATCATTTCCTTTCATCTGTCATTCATTTAATCATTGCCCCGGAGGAGTGCGTCAGGCCTCAGCAGCCGGCACAGTTCATATCCTCACCGCTAGATGGGGGCTTCATTCATTCCATTCCTGACCCGGTCGGAGACTGGAAGCAGGCTGTGGATTTTCATTTTTCATTATATTACCACAATAATTTCAAGTTTCCTTATGGAAAACATCTCAGCTCAAAGTAGCATTGATCTATCGTAGCCACTCTAAAATTGGTTTTCAATGGAATTCTAATCACTCAAGTCATTCTCAAATAAGTAATTGGATTCAACATATCCTTATGGGATTAATTAAATTATTCAGATTGTGATGATGTAACAGTTGCATTTTTAAAAATTAGAATACTGTAGAATTGCCTGTGATCTGCATAATTTATCAATTTTTTATTGAACAGCTCATTTAACTCTGACAACAGTGCACAAAATGACGATTAATTGGACAGGAAAAAGTAACTGTCCTTGGACTATGTCCCACAATTGGAAATATTAAATATAATTACTAATATAAAGCACATACTAATACCATTTGACCTAGGACTGCATAGACCCCTATACATCCTGGCATAATCACAATCATTTATATCATCGAAGAAATTCATTAATTATTAATCTATTAATACGTTGGAATGGAATATCTCATTTCCAACAGTTGCCACTATTAGACCCCAATAAAGTGTCTACAACTCGCGTATTACTTGTGCTTTTATTAAAAGTGCATTTCCAAATTCCTTTTGACATAATGTCAAGTAATCCTTAAACCATTATAAATGTTGTTAAACGGCAATCATAAAACTGGTCAGAATCTCTTAGTGTTATCGATCATTATAGGCTTCGTATTCTTATACAATCTGAATTAATTACAGTAGGGTTTAGGATCACAGATCATGAATCCAGATGATAATTACTGTGCCATGAATTAAGTATCAAGCTTCAAAAAATAGTTCCGAAAATAGTTCACTGTTCCGCTTGAAATCGCCTTCATGGTAAAATCCGCCATGAGGAAGAACGAAACTAATTTTAGAATAAGTTAATTCAATATTGGAATTCAACCATAAAACAAATTATTAAATATCGTAATATATATGTGTGAAATTACCCTTAATATCCATTAATTATTTGCTCTTTAGTTTGGAAATTCATTCGAAACATTTCAGTCACCTGGGAGAAATGACATAATTATTTCATGGTAATGGCTTGACATATAATTTCAGACGGAAGTGGTCTGAATGCGTGCCCTGGTTGACGGTGAATGTGTCGCCCATGTGTTTTCCTATTCTTAATTTTGCAAGATCGACGCTTAAGGTACTCTTGTAATGTCTTCATCGTCGTGACGCCTTATCTATCGTGAATTCAGTCCCTCAGATCCCGGACTCATCCCTGCCATTAAGTCTCCCTGTTAATAGCTTAAGCTATCATCTTGAATTGTAGGAGAGCTGTATAAGTGTTTCCATGTTCCCGTTCTTTATTGCAAGTAGCATAGTGGATAACCTTATACACCCCCTAAGTAAAATTAGGTGTATGCCACTGTTTAAGAAATGTTCCCAGTATTTTATAAAAACGGAATAAGTAATGTAATTGCAATACTATTCATTATTCATGAATGCACATGCTAGCAATTGAATTAAATGTTGATCCTATTCTGTTGGATGTGGTACAACTATTGTATCGAAAGCTTCAACATTGTCTATCTGTGTGCCTGGTGTCAGAATGCGACAAGGTCCGCCATGCGTTGGGAGCTGCAACATTTTGCAAATCAATGTCTACTGTACTGCGTTCCACGGTTAATATTTCCAGTCCGATGGGGTGCTGTGATTGTTTTCACTGAATAATAATTCAATCAATACTCACAGTATATCAGCCACTTGTAGAATAACACTGATTTTACTTTACTTGTTACTGGTAAAGAAATTAATTCGAGTACCAGCACATCACTAGCAAATTGTGATGCCTAGTTATATAGTGCAAACACACGCCTTCCGAATGTAATAGAAACATCGTTTCCGCGCACACATGTGTTTAACCAGCGAAAGCATATACTCTAATGCCTGGCCTCTTGTACTACCAGAGCGCACACCGCATGGTCATCTGGTCATACAAAGCGGTGCGTAGGGAAACTATCACCCCTCATGTGTTGCGTCACGGGCGGTCAAACACTTTGGGAGTGCATTCCCTTGAAGATGTTCGACTCTCGCTTGCAATAAATATTAGCTCAAGGCCATATGATAGTTCCTTTTATTTCAGCTTGAATAAATATGAAGAATGTTTCTTAGCTTGGGTCTGTTGCAAATACAGGCTGGAATACATTTCAATATGTTGCATACATCAAATACTTTCAAGATTGCTTTGCGAATCTCGGAGATTAAATTATCCCCAATCGGAGCAGAGCAACATGGTGGATTTCGGTCACATGTTTCCATCTCCTGGTTTTGATAAGTTTTGGTAAGAAGACTTATAAAACATCATTATGCTAAGATTATGTGAAGAAATCAAACATGTCTGTCCAGTCTTAATCCTCTGGTTTGAAATATTTTCTTAGATTTCCAGCGTTGTAGTTTCCAATCACTACGTCGGAGTGTATTTCTGCCAAACGATAACGGTAGTTGCCGAATACCCTTACAATCTTTACTGGACCATAATAAAGCTTAGTAAATTTGCTATAGACTCCCATAGGGAAGTTGCAGGATACTGGTCTCCTTATCAGGACTAAATCGTTTTCCCGTAGAGGTTCTCTGAATTTTCTTCCTGTCTGTCTTTTCTTTCTCTTTTCGGCGTGGCGTTCCAAGCTCTCTCTAGCCAAGGCTATGCTCGTGGGGATGGATTGAGTTATTTCCGGAGGTGTGGAAATAATCCCATCCCATACTCTCTCTGGTTTGCGTCCAAAATGTAATGTGTATGGCACTTGCGATGTACTTTCATTTATAGTCGAATTAAGGCATACTTCAATGATGGGTATAACCTTCATCCATTTATCATGATTATCTGAACAGTAAAGTTGACAGAATTTTCCAATTTCAGACATTATTCTGTCTGCGGGATTTCCTTCAGGATATCTGATGGTATTGAGGATATGCTTTACGTTTAGCCTTTCCATAGCCTGCTGAAATTCTTAGCGTGTGAATTGGCTCCCATGATCACTTAATAAGAATCCAGGTTTTGCCGGCTTCTTTGAAAACACAATTCTCTAGCAGCCTTATGATGTGTCACGATGTAGCTTTCTGAATCGTGTGCAACATTACCAGTTTAGAGAATACGTCTAATGTAACCAAGATATACTGTTTTCCTCTAAACGATCTCGGAATTGGGCCATAGATATCCATTGCATATAATTCTCTCGGTTTGGACAGAATTATAGCAATCGGTGGATCTTTATCTAGCTTCGATACATATTTGCTCCGCTGGCAATTATCGCAGGATCTTATAACCTTGAGAATGGTTTCCCTCATACAATTCCAAATAAAAGATTCTTCCGCCGTGTGCAGAGACTTATCCAGTCCGGAGTGTCTCGTTGAACGATGGACAAGCCAGATTACTTTGTCAACAAGTCTGGGTGGTATGACTGTTCTCAATTTCGAATGATCCCTGTCCACATATTTCATGACAACGACTCCCACGATGTGGTAGTCTCCCGCTTGTCACGAAGTTGGGATGAAATTCGGACCATGCTGGACCATTCTTTTCTTTAGAAATCGATACATGTTTCTCAAGGGTTCATATCTCTTCTGTGGTGCTGCGATTCTTCCAGTGGCGGCTGGTGATTTTTCACTTGGTGGTGCCAGCAAATACAAAATTTGCAATAAAATCATTCAAAGTTGCAGGTACCGGTAGTGCATATTTTATGCAATAAGTTATATGTTTAACATTATTTAACTGTGTTATTGTAGAAGGCGTTTTTAATTGAAGTGTCAGCTGAAGTGAATTGAGAAATTGCGTAACTACTACAAATATTTTAATCTCGGGATTTTTCGCCAAAACAAAAGTTCCTCCTTTCTCTACTAGAAAGTGCTATAGTGTCAAGGAGCTTAGATATCTAACTTTCTTGACTTTCATGGCCCTCCAAGGAACAACAAAAATTCGACATGCAAGCTGCCCTTTGGGTGTCAAACAACAAAGCTTGCACCTGGCACCGAGGCCATACAATATTATATCATACACATATTTTGATCGATATGGATTTTAAATAAAAACCATTTTTAAGAATTATAATTGAACAAATCTCTCAGAAAAATAATTTGAAGAAAACAACATATGCTAGGCCTACTCACCAAAAATATTTGTTCCAAAACCTCGATCGACACCTTCACTTGAATTAATAAGAGCGGTGCTGAAAGTCCATTCTTCGTTCTTTCTTGTAGGCAAATACGTCTATCACCTTTGAATTGAAGTTCTCAATCTTGTTCACAAATGATTTCTCACACGACAACATTCCTAAGGCACTTAATCTCTCTTCCTTCATTGTGTTCCGAAGAAAGGTCTTTATCCGTTTGAGCATTGAGAAACACCGCTCCGCTTCCGATGTTGAGAGAGGCATTGTGATCAGCAACTTCAAGATTTTGATTGTCTCTACAAAAGTATCACATAGCTCATCTTCCAGAATCAACGACAGAAATGGAACGGCACCAGAGACCGCTCTCAATTCAGGCCTGGTATAGAATACTTGCAGCTCACCCTTCAACTTTCTTTTATCAAGAAATGTATATACGCTCGTCATTTCGTCAAGGTACAGGTCTGGAAAGCTTTTGATATAATTGTCAAAATATTGAACTGCGAATAGGTTGGTAGCTGTGAGGAGTCCAGTGAACTGAAAGCGAATTTTTATATCTGAAAGGATAGCATCACATACTTCCAGAGCGTCCCTTTTTCTACAGTCCTCATCAATCCGGGGTCTTTTAGAAGGTAAGGATTCGCCTCTTTCGATAAAAGTCTCATTCATTATTTCATCAATATTGCCCCTGATTGCCTGTATGATGCCTTCAAAATGCTCAATGTCTTGTTTCACTTTAATTGGGTCAGTAATTCTCTTTTGCAGCTGATTAAAAATTATGTCAACATGAGGCATTATCTTATTGAAAAATGTTAGCCAGAAAATGAATTTCTTGTCATTAAGCCTTTGCTTGTATGCTCCAGCTTTTTCAATGGTGGAAGGCAACTTAATGGACCCATTGCTTTCGATGGATTCCATAACTTTGACGAGGTGTTCCCTATTTTCATAAATATCTTTCACAGCACGCGAATGGTAATTCTATCGTGTGAGTGATACTCGAGGCAAACTTTTCTCTATGATCTCGCGCAACACTTTCGATCTTTGTGGCGAATGCGAAAAAATGAACAAATTCCTGTGAGATGAGCGAAAAAGATGCGAGCCTGTCGACTAACGGAGGCTGCTGTGGACATTATGAGATTAAGTTGTTGCGCATAGCAATGAATAACATTTGCATTAGGGTACTTATCCTTGATTAACTTTTGCACACCATTTAATCCATCACTCATAACGGATGCTCCGTCATAACTTTGGGCAATCAATTTAGTGGGTTGATCACCCACTAAGGGGTCGATTTCACTTAAAATGCTGTCTGCGATGACATGAGCATTTTGGCCTTCGGGATTAATAAAGTTCCAAAATCTTTCTACTGTTCTTCCTTCAACAACGTAGCGCAACACAATAACCAATTGATAATTGCAAGACACATCAGTTGTTTCATCAGCGATTATTGCTATATTGTCAGCCTTTTTTATTTCTTTGGACACTTCGTCGTGATACACCTGGAGCATGCATTCGAGCAGTTCGTTTTGAATAGTCTTGGAGATGCCTTTAAACACAGGCGACTGGCTGAGATGAACTTTCAAGTCCTTATCCAATTCAGCACTAAACTGAATCAATTCGCGAAATACGCCTTTGTTTTCGAATGTTTCTGTTTCATCATGTCCCCTAAGGGCTAATTCCAAGGCACCACAAAAGCGGATACAGTTTATAATTAAATTTAAGACATACCTATTCTTATCTACTTGTTTGTTGTGAGTGATAATAGTTTGTCTGTACTGACTATCCAACCTGCTTTGAATGTTCGTTTTGCCCAGAAATGAGAGGCTTAAAACATTATCCATATGTCGCTTTGATGATTCATGGACTTTAATTTTAGACCATATGTGTCCTATATCCCTAATACCTGTCTTACTCCAACTCCCATCACCGCCGAACAACACACAAGGAAGACAGAAGAATGCATTGTCTTCTTCGGAACCACAAATCCATTTGTTTTTGCTATAAATTTCCGGATTGAATTTGTGGCATCGATTTTTTGACCGTTGCTGGAGATTTAAATTAGGAAGTGGCCTACCCAGTTTTTTATGTCTATTTTTTCAGTGAGGGTCCTATTGCTAAATGGAGATGGTAACAACTCGCTTATTTTATTCACTGTTACACTTCCGAAAGGTGACACAGAGCCCATTGAGATTTCTACGGCTTCGTACGTCGCGCTCGAGCTATGCGATCTTCAAACATGAAACAAATCAAATTTTATTAAGGGACCTAGCTTGCATATATCGATTCAAAAAGCACACTTAGATTAAAACGGTGTTTATATGGTCAATGCCGCATGATACACAATGCTATGCAAGTTTAAGTAACATGTCTATATAGGAATAAATAAGCATGGCTATTGCAAACACACACGCGCGCACAGCCTCTTTGTCGCAATTTCAGTTGCTGTCTCTAAATAAATAGGTGAGATGAAATGAACACGATGACCTACCTCTAAGACAACCTTACTTATCGTACATACGGATTGATTGGAAAGGATAACCCCTGCATCTAATATAAATGAACACAAAAGCTATTTAACGACGGACACTATTCATACACATTTGCAGTCAAACTTGAGAATTTGTGTTTACGCTTGGGACGTGAAACTGTGCCGCCAAATTAAATTAACGAAACACAGTAAAACTCGTTGAAAAATTCCGAATTTTTACATTACAAAGAGAGAACAAATAATCCCCGTCATCAATATGAGCCTGAAAAAGTTGCTAAATGTCAAACAATAAAGAACTAAAACTATTTTGTGGTTTGAATTTATTTAATAGTCTAGACACAGTGATATATCGTCAAGCTGGTATCACTGGAGGTGTGTTGCCATATGCTGTACTCTAGTGGTTGAAAGATAAAGCAGTTCAGCAGTTCTAACGTGTATGTAATGTGCGCTTGAACCTGTAACGTGCTGCTATCTCGTGGATAGAATTGAAGCTCCGCGTCACGGGGCCGTTGGCTCTACCTCAGGGTAATATGCTTCTCAACACAACACAACACAAACAAACTCAAGCCAAACTAGTCCTTATTGCAGTACAGTGTCTGATGCGGTCTGATATTCGTAGGTAGTGCCGGTTGGCTCTGGCTCAGTAATTCAATAAAGCGCCACCAGAACGCATGTCAGTTTGACGCTCGTTCAAATAAATGCAGAATATGCATACAATTTCCTCAAAATGTAAATGTAATATAAACTGTTCTTGAGAGGGAAAAGTCACATATTCTCTCTTCATTACATTGGTGGTGCCATGGCACACGGGCACCACCTCAGGAACCGCCCCTGGATTCTTCTATGTTTATCTAAAGTATACGCACCTTCCGGAATTACCTCAATCAGGTGTATGTCTTCCCCACAAGGATTACGGCTCAGGACATCGGCTAATAGGTTCAACTTGCCAGATCGATGAACTATTTCTACGTTAAATTGCTGCACGAACAAGGTCCATCTGGTAATTCTATCATTAGGGAGATCCGTTTTCAACATGAATTGCAAAGCTTGATGGTCGGTGATTATTGTGACTTTATATCCTATCAATATCTTTTTCCTAGTCTGTAAAGCATATATGGCAGCTAATGCTTCCAATTCGGTCACGGTGTAATTGACTTCATGGCTTTTAAGTTTGCGGCTGGCAAATGCGAGATAGTGATGTTTTCCCTCGGCATCCATTTGATAAAATACAGAACTCACACCAATCTTTGACGCATCAGATTCTATGAAGAAATTACAAGAGAAATCGGAGTATTCCAATTTAATATGATCAACCAGCATTTGTTTAGCTCTATCAAACGCCTCACTACATGCTTCGCTCCATTTCCATTTATTGTTTAATTTCAACAGATTCTGGAGTGGTGCCATCACCTCCGTATAGTTAGGACAGTGCGTCGAAAAGAATTGACACATTCCTAAGAATTGTCTAGCTTGGCATATTTTCTTCGATGGGGAAACTCGGCAATTGCCTGAATCTTTGTAGGATTAGGCCTATATCCATTTCCGTCGATGATGTGACCTAAAAACTTAATTTCTGTGTGAAAAAATCTGCACTTGTCACTGTTAACTTTGTAATTGGCTGCTTTCAAATTTTAAAACAATAATCTGAGGTGGTGTAAATGTTGTTCCCCGTCAGAAGATGCAATTATTATATCGTCTATGTAACATATCACATTCGCTTTGACTTCTTGCTTTAAGTTGGAATCCAATGCTCTTATCATCACTGGACCGCTGTTCTTCAAACCGAAAGGCATGCCCTTGAAAGCATTGGTTATGTTGTTAAATAGGAAACCTGTGTATTTGCGGCAATTTTCAGATAACGCTACGTGGTATAATGATGAAGTAAAATCGATGGTAGGAAAATATGTCTTTCCTTCAAATTTCCTCAAAATTTCCCGAATTTTTGGAGGTCTATCGTGTTCCAAGAGTAGGCGTTCATTCAATCCTTTCGCATCTAGACATAAGCGTAGTTGTCCATTCACTTTTTGCACAACTGCCAGTGGGTTAAGGAAAGGCGTGGGCATTCGACAAATGATGTCATCATCTTCCATCTTCTGGATCATGTCTTCGACTTCAGCTTGCCATTTTTCCGGAATCGGATATAATTTTTAACTGGATTTCATACTCGAAATTATTAACTAGTCCAGGTTTGCTGTTGAAAATATCATCATATTCTTCTATTAAATCATTCAACTTCTGTTGAGTTCCTGGGTTGATTTTTCCTCCTTCTATATTCCTTTCCTCTGTTTCCACTGAATTGATCATTTCATTCATAACAACCATATTTCCAAATTCCCATACTTCGCTTTCACGAGCCTCTTCTCTCAGTCCCTCGGTGGAAGTAAAATATATTTATCGGTTCTTCATATCATGACTAGAACATTGTCGGAGATGAAATCAACTCCGATTATGATATCGAAATTTGAATTTGATAAGACCAGGAAGAGGTGTTGTATCTTCCTTCCGGCAAGTTCCATGTCTAACATAACCTGTTGTTTACATTTAATTATCCCGTCGGGGTAACTCCTCTAATCTTTGTAGTTGATGCCGGAAGAAAGTCAAGTTTTCCTTTTGACTGGAGCAAGTCTAAGCATGACTGTGATATAATGGAAACCATGGCCCCTGTGTCCACTAACGTCTTTATTTGGCATCCCATTATATTTAAAGAAATAATCGGTAATTCATGTCTGATCCCACGGCGTACTTCTTCATTTTCAAATATGAGGTCTTCATCCTTTATTTCGTATAATTCCTGAATTTGTACAATGACTGAGTGGATTAGAATTCCATTGCCTATTGTTGATTTGACGCTTTTTTCTTGGTTCAGCCCACTAGTACTAGGCTGGTTTAACTCTTCTTCTGTTGGTGCTGAAGGTCGAGTATTTCTTAATTGTTCTATATATTCTCGGCTTTCCTGATACCTGGTGTCCAAATTGTTACTATTTTGCTTGTTCCACTCTTCTTGAGTTATTTTGTCCTTTGTTACGATACCTTGAATATCTTCGATTGTACGGGGTATTTCTCTGATTATTATAACCGTTTCTACGGTTGTAGTGATAATCATTTTGCCGTTGGTCAGAATCCCTCGATGTCTTCTCTTCCTGTTGCGCTGGTCTTTCTGTTTGGGCTGTCCTATCCATTAAGACTATTAATTTCCCAACATTCCTTTCTGTCGTGTCTACCGTTTTGGCCTAGAGTAGCGTGATCCATACGCCTAAGACACTCTTTACAATCTTCCAGGGTTTCTTCTCCCGATACTATGAGCATACGCTGTAGTTCGATCAGAAATTGCCTCGTTATGGCTCTTATCAGTTCCTGGCGTGGTAAAGGTGGGGTTAGAAACTGTAGCTTTGCGAGCTGCGCGTAAAGTAATTATCATATCTTGTCGGATGGGACGTGGCATATTTCTAAGAGTACATTTCCGCTCTAATATCCAATTGTTCATCTGAACTCCAAAAACGGTGTAGAAATGATTGACTAAGGTCTTCCATATTAATAAACGAACATCTAAATGCCCTAAACCAATTTAACGGAACTACTTCCAAGTGGCTTTCAACTATTCTGAGCTCCCTGTCCTTGGATATCCTGTTTTCATCCATGTAATCCCGAATATCTCTCAGGAATTCCATTGGTGTCAAGTTATTACCCCCATTAAACTTGCGTGGTCGATCATCAATGTTTTAAATTATTTGACGTGTCCCTTAGTAGTTGTATCGGATCGATTTACTTCCGTACCTAACGTTCCACAAGCTGGCGTGCTAAAAACATTGGCACTATCTGATGTTCTTGAAAACATTGGGCCTATCTGATGTTCCTAAAACATTGGGACTATCTGATTGTAATGTTTGTCCTGATTGCTCA
This sequence comes from Meconema thalassinum, assembly GCA_946902985.2. Classification (NCBI taxonomy): domain Eukaryota; kingdom Metazoa; phylum Arthropoda; class Insecta; order Orthoptera; family Tettigoniidae; genus Meconema; species Meconema thalassinum. The sequence goes on along the minus strand of OX336389.2, from coordinate 205,240,671 downwards.
TAAGTGTGGCTAACATTACTTTTCATGTTGCTTAGTTCGGTTTCCAGATTCGATATCCAAATGGTGGTCATGTCGTGCTCTAGCCTTCCTTTATTTTCCATTTCTGCCGCTGTAATAACTACACTACTCCTCCTCTGTGTCTGTAGGTCATTACGCACGTGCTCGAAATTATTGGTACATTTCTCTGTTAGCTGGTTTACTTTCTCTTTGATATCTACTATCTCTGTAGAATTAGTGTCAGTAACTGTTAGCAAATTCTTAACTACTGTCTCATTTTTCTGCTGTACTGGCTCATTATGTTCTGACAAATCCTTACTTACACCATCTAAATTGTCGGTTAACTTATTTTCTAATCCTTGCAATCAAACTACAAATTGTATCTTGACAGCGTTAACTTGCCCTGATACGTGGGTATGCAATTCCTTTCTAAGAACTTTGAGATTATGGGTAAGTCTCGTATCACAAGCATCTAATTTTTGTCTATGGCTGAATTACTTTTTCAACATCTGCCTGCACTTGCGCAATTTCAGTTTGCAAACGGACATCAAGACCTTTTACATCGCTAGATACCACTTGAGTATCTGTATTTAATGACTGAATATCTGATTTAATATCTCTTATAGAATAGTTAATACTTTCTATTTCCATATTGGCTTTTAATATATCAGTTCTTAAATTTAATATATCAGCATGAATATCCTGTGTATCATCTTTTATCAACTGCACGTTGCTTGATAAATTGTCAATATTGGTTTTTAGTTAGCTAAACTTGCAATTAATGTAGTTATTTGTGTATTTATTTCCTGCTTGTCAGAAACCAAATTATCCTTAATTTCCTGCTTATCAGCAGCTAAACAATCTTTAAGTTCCTGCTTATCAGCAGCTAAATTATTCCTAAGTTCCTGCTTATCAGCAGCTAAACTAACATTTAATGTAGTTATTCATGCATTGAGTTCCTGCTTATCAGCAGCTAAACTATCTTTAAGTTCCTGCTTATCAGCAGTTAAACTATCCTTAAGTTCCTGCTCATCAACAGCTAAAGTGTTCCTTATCACATTCAAATCCTCACACAGTTTGTCAAACCCCCTTTTGGATTTGAGCAATAATGCCCTGGGGTCCTTCCGCTTCTGCTGCACCAGCCATTATTATCACACAAATATATAAATATACTTAAGACTAGGGAAACTTAATAGTAATATGACGAACCAAGACCATGGGACTGAATATATTCGAATGAATTCCAAACATTGTTTTACGTCTAATAAATAGAGCACATCGATTTCTCAAACTTCCAATTATCCTGACATATATCTTTACCTGATAAGTTAAACAAACAACATCCAGATTTGAATAAAAAATCCCGATTCAATGACATTGCTAGATATCAGAACTCGTCTGACTATCCAACTATCCCAAAAATGGACCGCAAAAAAGTTACCAAACCGTCGAGAAAATCACGCTCGGCATCAAATTGCTGCCTAACATAACGTTCCACCTCACGTTGGGCGCCAAATCGCTGTGCCCGTTTCCCCGACGTCACGTTGGCCCGGCGATTTCAACGAGAACCCGAAGAAGGGACACAGGCGATAAAATAAAATTAAGTCCTGGAAATAATTCTCCAATAAAAAAAAATCATAACAACTAGCTCGAGCAGGCAAGAGATCGAATATCTCGGGTCGATTTAAGGGATAGGCATGCAAGGTTCAACAGGACAAATACCTCACAAACAAGAAAAAAAAACAAAAAAAGTGCCACTGATTCGGAAGAAGTTCAAAATTACAGGAATAATTTGAAATGGTTAAAATCAACATCCTAAATTTATTTTAGAGCAGACGGACGAAAGAAAGATAATTACACTCCTATCACTCGAGACAAATCATTAGGTTGGGATATAAGTATCCATAATGTCCATCTGTGCCTTTGAGCTGTCCTATTTCAATTAAATGGGAAGTTCTCACAAAAAAATCAGAGTTCGAGAGTTCGATGTTTAGCTGAATATAAATTTAAAAAAAAACACTTCACTATCAGTTTCAGCTTTGTAGGAAAAATATTAACTACACATTTTTTCCTTCCCATTAAACAAACTAAATTAATAATGCACACACAAATTATACACATCCATGATATTTACATACATTAATGACCGTTAATTAATTAATTGGATTAAATTAATTATAGGAAATAAATTATTATTATTATTATTATTATTATTATTATTATATTACCACAATAATTTCAAGTTTCCTTATGGAAAACATCTCAGCTCAAAGTAGCATTGATTTATCGTAGCCACTCTAAAATTGTTTTTCAATGGAATTCTAATCACTCAAGTCATTCTCAAATAAGTAATTGGATTCAACATATCCTTATGGGATTAATTAAATTATTCAGATTGTGATGATGTAACAGTTGCATTTTAAAAAATTAGAATACTGTAGAATTGCCTGTGATCTGCATAATTTATCAATTTTTTATTGACCAGCTCATTTAACTCTGACATCAGTGCACAAAATGACAATTAAATGGACAGGAAAAAGTAACTGTCCTTGGACTATGTCCCACAATTGGAAATATTAAATATAATTACTAATATAAAGCACATACTAATACCATTTGACCTAGGACTGCATAGACCCCTATACATCCTGGCATAATCACAATCATTTATATCATCGAAGAAATTCATTAATTATTAATCTATTAATACGTTGGAATGGAATATCTCATTTCCAACAGTTGCCACTATTAGACCCCAATAAAGTGTCTACAACTCGCGTATTACTTGTGCTTTTATTAAAAGTGCATTTCCAAATTCCTTTTGACATAATGTCAAGTAATTCTTAAACCATTATAAATGTTGTTAAACGGCAATCATAAAACTGGTCAGAATCTCTTAATGTTAACGATCATTATAGGCTTCGTATTCTTATACAATCTGAATTAATTACAGTAGGGTTTAGGATCACAGATCATGAATCCGGATGATAATTACTGTGGCATAAATTAATTATCAAGCTTCAGAAAATAGCTCTGCAAAACGTTTACTGTTCACCTTCATGGTAAAATCCGCCATGAGGAAGAAGGAAACTAAGTTTAGAATAAGTTAATTCAATATTGGAATTCAACCATAAAACAAATTATTAAATATCGCAATATATATGTGTGAAATTACTCTTAATATCCATTAATTATTTGCTCATTAGTTTGGAAATTTACTCGAAACATTTCAGTCACCTGGAAGAAATGACATAATTATTTCATGGTAATGGCTTGACATATAATTTCAGACGGAAGTGGTCTGAATGCGTGCCCTGGTTGACGGTGAATGTGTCGCCCATGTGTTTTCCCACGGCGGGTTAATCTTGGTCCTATTCTTAATTTTGCAAGATCGACGCTTAAGGTACTCTTGTAATGTCTTCATCGTCGTGACGCCTTATCTATCGTGAATTCAGTCCCTCAGATTCCGGACTCATCCCTGCCATTAAGTCTCCCTGTTAATAGCTTAAGCTATCATCTTGAATTGTAAGAGAGTCTGTATAAGTGTTTCCATGTTCCCGTTCTTTATTGCAAGTAGCATAGTGGATAACTTCATACACCCCCTAAGTAAAATTAGGTGTACATCACTGTTTAAGAAATGTTCCCAGTAGTTTATAAAAATGGAATAAGTAATGTAATTGCAATACTGTTCATTATTCATGAATGCACTTGCTAGCAATTGAATTAAATGTTGATCCTATTCTGTTGAATGTGGTACAATTATTGTATCGAAAGCGTTCAACATTATCTATCTGTGTGCCTGGTGTCAGACTGCGACGAGGTCCGCTATGCGTTGGGAGCTGTGGTGTATTCTTTGAATACACGGTACGAGAGATATAATGTCTATTGCTCTTTGCATGTTCATTTCTTCCTTCCTCTTTGCCAAACACCAACAGTGATCATCTGTTTTCTCCTTGTTGGGCATGTCTCTTATGTCTTCATAAGTATGTTTCAGATATATAACTTCTGTGGTCCACCTAGCGTCATCTAGTAGCGAACCTCTGAAGCTACTCAATTCCTCATCGTGCAAGAGGACTTACTTATCCATTTGGCTACCAGATCTCGTTACCATCGTCAGCTATTTTCTCCTTGAGCAAGAGGACTACGTCTACTTCTTTACTCACCATGCTGCGCTAGTATCGTCTATCAACTCCTTGAAGACCAGCTCACCAAGAAATCAATTTGTTGTATTTAAGTTGGCAATGCTTATATGTTCTCCTTTTGTCTCCTACCCCCCTCTCTTTCCCCTTTTTCTTGGACCCTCCGTGCTCCGTTGAGCTGCACTCACTTCTCAGTCGGCAGTTGACTTGATCAGTCAGGGCTCAACTAGAGCCGGTCTCCTCAAACCAAGAGACACTCTCTACGTTCTACGCCATGTTGGCGCATTAAGTATCGGTTAAGGGAACTTCACCTTCGCCATGCAACAAAGATAAGTACCTGCTTCAAGTTTTAACCTCATCTTCATGATTTTACCTACCACATGCTTTTAACTATCTTTTATAGGCAGTGTGAAATTACTTATTTTGGGGCAAAATCATCCTCCGCGGGATTTTCCATGTTGAGCTTTTGTTTAATCAAGCTAATCTTAGTGAAAAGCAGCATTTCTTATGCTTACCAAATGAGAAATTTTCTCACTACGTGGGATATTATCTAATACCCACTGTCTATAATTTACAAAGCAAGTTCCTCCGCTGGATTTACTTTGGCCCCATTTTTCTACTAAGATCGTTCTGGAACCTTCCAGATCTTGTACTTTATCTGCAAGTCCTACCGTCATGTATTTCTCACTTACTTGTGAGAACGCTATTTAAAATTGAAGAATCTCACTTCTAAATTACTACAATAGTGAATTTTCGTCCACCGCTGGAACATTCTATGGCGCATTTAATTGTAAATTACAACTGTTTCAAGAAATAGACTCTCACCTATATAGTGCAATCAGTTCTTCCTATAATTGCAATAACTTTCTTTTCCATAAACTTTGTGTCTCCACAGTGAACATTTCATATGTTTCAATGAACTATAGTGAAAACCAGTGCTTGCTCAACTTTTCTACCGCGTCGCGATCGTCCGCTTATATTCAAATAAGGCCATGAACATTTTCCTTAATTCCCATTTCTCTTTCCTAAACCTTTCACTAACAATCTGCAATAAACTTTTAATCTAGGTCTGTTCCAATAAGGTGTCATTCCAAGAAGTGCCCTTCCATTTTTGTTGGTTTATCATTAAGTATCTCTGTATAATCTTTGTGATACGTGTCTAGCACACGTTTCAAACTTACATTGTTCCTCCCTTCAAAAGCAGGGAAAACAATTCTCTCAACTCTTGAGTGAGTTATTTTTTGGTCTCGCTAAATGAAAACTGCCTCATTTAACTTGCGAGTCTTATTCAAAGTATAAGAGGTCTAGAACCTTCCTTTTGATTAACTCTTCAGGTTCACAGTAAGTGACCTGCTCTCTTTGTATAAATCTCACAAAGTAATTCTGTTTAAATATAAGAAGTTGTAGGAACTTCCTTTTTGTTCTTTATGTTTTACATTTTGTTATCTTCGAAGTTGTTATTCTCGTTAGAATGTTCTTTCGGAGGTTTCGTATAGTACACTGCCTGTACTCCTGTAAGTGTTAAAACTTTAATTATTCCATTTTGCCTATTTATGAAATCTTACCAAGATTTTTATACACGGTTTAAAAAACCTTAAAAATTGTCAATTGCCTGGAGCAACTGTTTGATGTTAAGAGGTCTGCGACCCTATTTGTTAAAAAGTTCAAATGAACTATGTTTATTAAACTTATATTGCATAATTGTTAATTTCCTCAAACTTCCTGCATTGTTAAATAAATTAAATATTTGTTTTTGGATTCATCATTTCTTTGATAATACAGTTAGGCAGGATCCTGGCTTTCCTAGCTCTTCCTAGGATTATGCCCTCGTTCATATACAATAAATCGTTTACTATCTGTCTGGCCAGACCATCACCCTTCCCCATAGTACTTTTATACATGCTCGGCAGGAAACACACTAAAGCCTCTCTCTGGCAAACTGCCCAAGTCTCAGCTGCGGTTCCCGTCAGCTTCGACCAAGCTCGTACCCACTTTAGGTATCCGAGCACATATTTGCGGTGGCAACCGCTTCTAAATGGATTAAAAGTCAAATTAATAACTTTTGTGGGACTCTCCTCCTATTCTTCTATCCTTCTTTTCCAATCCCAAATCTACTTCCTTCTCTTAATCATCTTCCCTTGGTGGGTGGGTTATTCCCTAGCCTATAATCTACCCAAGCTGCAACATATTGCAAATCAATGTCTACTGTACTGCGTTCCACGGTTAATATTTCCAGTCCGATGGGGTGCTGTGATTGTTTTCACTGAATAATAATTCAATCATTACTCACAGTATATCAGCCACTTGTAGAATAACACTGACTTTACTTTACTTGTTACTGGTAAAGAAATTAATTCTAGTACCAGCACATCACTAGCAAATTGTGATGCCTAGTTATATAGTGCAAACACACGCCTTCCGAATGTAATAGAAACATCGTTTCCGTGCACACATGTGTTTAACCAGCGAGAGCATATACTCTAATGCCTGGCCTCTTGTACTGCCAGAGCGCACACCGCATGGTCATCTGGTCATTCAAAGCGGTGCGTAGGGAAACTATCACCCCTCATGTGTTGCGTCACGGGCGGTCAAACACTTTGGGAGTGTATTCCCTTAAAGAAGTTCGACTCTCGCTTGCAATAAATATTAGCTCAAGGCCATATGATAGTTCCTTTTATATCAGCTTGAATAAATATGAAGAATGTTTCTTAGCTCTGGGTCTGTTACAAATACATGCTAGAATACATTTCAATATGTTGCATACTTCAAATAATTTCAAGGTTGCTTTGTGAATCTCGGCAATTAAATTATTCCCAATCAGAGCAGAGCAACATTGTGGATTTCGGTCACAGTACATAGATTAAATACTTAAATTTAAATGTTAGTAAATGAGGAATGGGAAGGGAAAAATGGGGTATGTTTTGAGTCTGTTCATGAGCGTATTTTGGATACTGTACCCGAAATTCACATAACTACCACCTATTATCCGAGGATGGGAAGGATCGCAGAGATTGCTGGCACCCAGCTAGATTAACCAGCATATCCCGCTAGATAGGCAGTTAGGAACTTCTCGGAACATGGATAGCAAAACACGGCCGCATTACTTACAATATACATTCAACAACAAACTCCTACAATAAGTATGGTAGGACGAGATTCTCGGATCTCGAGGGTGAACGGTTAATAAAAATATGTGGGTGCCTGTACCTCGCTAGCAATACCACCGCCTTTTATCGTCAAATGAAGAATCGTTTGAATTATTATAAAAAGGACAGGCAAACTAACAAGTGTCTGGAACGTTTATTCAAAAATATGAACACAACAAATTACATAGCAATAAAACGTTGACTGAAATAATCAAACGTCTGCGAATTTCGCATCTAAGGACTATACTGCGTCCTCACACAAACAATCATAATCTTCAAGTAAGACATCAAGTCTATATTATTACACCCGGATCGTCTACCGGATCCTTTCTCACTTCTGAGTTACGACTCCTACTCATATTTAACTAATATATACATAACACTTTCCTACATGACACAATATACTTCGATAAATCACTTACAATTATGATTCGATTAGATAATATTAAAAGGATTAATATCATTATTAAATGAATTATGTACAATACATAAAACTATCGCGTCCTGCATGATATTACGTTATCGATCAACATAGATCTTTATAGATCTTTCCTCACAACTTCACTTCAACATCATTCCTTCCTTCAACTACAGAATCTACACTGACATCGTTCTTTAAATATGATATTTCCAGTCGAATGAACATATGTTACAATCGGTTAGGGTAATAATTGCTCTTAGTTCCACAAGCGTTAATAATTCGATAATCGATGTACGACATGCCAGATAATCTTTTGTGGATACTATTTACATCGCTCCTGTGGTTTCTGGTGCCTCCACAAACATGCACCTATTGCATTAATACTGTTGTTCTTAAACAACTTCAACATTATTCTTATTACGGGGCAGATGACCTCGTAGTTCCGCCCCTTAAAACAACAATAACTAACTAACCATTCTTATTACAATATATAATTGCTTGTATAAGTGTATTTACCATATTATCGCTGCAATGAACAAGGACTTCCACAAATATTGCGTCTCATCAACTGCGCATACGTCCACAATAATGACGCTCTCAATTAACAATCACTTCTGCACGGTATTTCAATAATCTCATAATAAAAATAACCCATTCCATCACATCGCTACTGATGTGTGAAAATCAGTAATCTTACTCATTAACCAAGCACTATGGTTTAACTTTCAAGTTACAATTACAAAATACCTCTATCCATATACAACGTCCTCGTGCTTTAAACAATAAACCATCTTGTTCCATTGCTTTACTTCATTTCGTTTCGTTACACATTATCCATTTATTAGCTTTCCTAGCGATACAACTTGCGATAAATCATTCTTTCATTGTTATTTACTCATATAAAATCACGTTATTATTTTAACCATTTACAATCAATATTATTATCTGCATTCGTCATCGTGTTTAATAAAATATATAGCATGTTTACTCGTACAATGTCGGTGTTGATTGAAAATCCCAACGCTTGTGAAATCAGATCTGTGATTCGTTTTCTGAATGCTAGGAAAGTGAAACCAATTGAAATTTATCGGCAAATTTGCGAAGTGTATGGACAAAATACGATGAGTGATTCAATGGTGAGAAGATGGGTCCGACAGTTCAATGAAGGACATAGTGAAGTGCACGATGAAGAACGAAGTGGGCGTCCATCTTTGGATACAGAAGAACTGGTTCACGCGATTGATGACAAGATCCGGGAAAACCGCAGGTTTACAATTAGTGCTCTCGCTATGGAATTTCCCCAAATCTCACGATCATTAATTCATGAAATTGTTACCAAAAAACGGAACCTTCGTAAACTTTGCCGACGTTGGGTACCAAAGATTCTTACGGAGCAACACAAAACAAAACGGATGGGTAGTGCACTTCAGTTTTTGACCCGTTACAATGAAGGCGGTGAAGAATTTCTGACACAGATAGTCACAGGAGATGAAACATGGGTTTCTTACGACACCCGTGAAAGTAAGCGGCATTCAATGGAATGGAGACACACTTCATCCCCAGCAAAGGTTAAGCCGAAACAAATCTTGACACCTCGGAAAATGATGTGCACAGTGTTCTGGGACTGGAAAGGCATCTTACTCATTAATTTCTTACCGCGTGGTCAAACAATCAACGCAGATGCTTACTGCGAGGCACTTAGAAAATTGCGCCGCGCAATACAGAATAAGCGCCGAGGGTTGCTGTCAAAGGGTGTTGTTTTTCTTCACGACAACGCACGGCCACACACTGCAAATGTGACGAAAAACCTCCTACAGGGATTTGGCTGGGACGTGTTTGACCACCCTCCGTACAGCCCTGACCTCGCTCCTAGCGACTTTCATCTGTTCACCCATCTCAAGTTTTTCCTTGGCGGTCAACACTTCAACAATGACGACGAGCTGAAAGAAGATGTTTCCAACTGGTTGAAGACACATGCGGCAAACTTCTATTAAGAAGGTATCCAAAAACTTGAGCCACGCTATGACAAATGCCTGCAAAAGTTCGGCAGTTATGTGGAAAAATAGTTTAAGAGGTGTAGAATGTTTTGCAATAAATAATTTTTCTGTATCTGTACACAATTTAATTTAATTACCAAACGGAACTTACTTTCTGGACGTGCCTCGTATTATTGTTCAATCATGTAAACACTCTGTATATATTAAGTTCAGCGTGACAACGAGGAGTTGTGCTTGTCAGCCACCAGAGATTGCTAACGTTGCCGCGCTATCTGCTGATTGTGAGCCGAATATACCTATCTACTTTTGAAGTCTATGGATTGTGTTAACCAACCTCACGTTGCTCCTACCCCACCCATCCCCCCATGCACCCGCAGCACTCCCTAGGTTTGTCTTCGCATATACCAGCCTGTACAAGCTGCCTGGGTTGCAGCGAGGACTGAACTATATTGCCTAGCTGGCCCTTGGCAGAGTCACACAGAACTGCGCTCGTCCCCACCCACTATGAGTGATGAGATTCAATACATCACGCCTCAATTTAAGCAAATATATTATTTGAATCAATAAAGGTCCAGAATTTTGGGTGTAGCGCAAACTTGCTTCCATTGTAAGGAACCGCCCCTGCAATATCAATGCTATATATAGCAAACATATGCTTGACAAAATCCTTCAATAGCTTCCAACAAATTATATACACCTGCAATATTCTTCTCTGATCCATGAAACGTATCTACGCATATCGGAATTCGTTATTAAAGAAGCAGACGTCGAATACATTAAAGAAAATTTTAAAAGCACGTCTAAACGACACACGGTGACGTGAAAAATTTACAACTCTAATAATACTGTCAAAAGTGACCTCCAAACATGACTAAAATAATGAATAAAATACTGAAAATCACCCTGATCTTAGGTTGGTCAATCTAGATACATATTGTATGGCAAACAACTACTAAATGAAGATCAAACGCTCAATTACCTTACAGCCCAAATACTTATCTCGCCACTGCACTTGCAGCGGACAGCTGATAACTGGATCCCAACGCTCCGCGTGCTCGAGATGCCAAACCACATTCTCGGCCACTGGCCTTGCCCTAGAGCGGACCAGCTGGTGCCAGCCTCCTCAGTGCTCTGCATGGAACGACCTGCATTGAACCTGCTGGGCTCGGCGATCTTCCATCTCGTTCATGGGCCGCCATCTCCTCGCGTACGTTTCCGAATCAATGGATTCTGACGAATTTCTCTTCATTCGGCTGCTGTCTCGAAGTTCTCGGTGACAGTATTGGGTTCGATGATCAAACTGCGAAGATTCCATGACGTTATTAGAATTTCATTTAGTAGTGTTGCAAACTGTGACTTTTTCAGAACCACCGTTGGAATTGGTGTATTTCTTCTTCATCTTCGTCTCGTCTGCTTAAGTCACTCATGATATGATATCCATAACATCGGTGATAGACTATCTCCCCATCATGTGTTTAGTGATCCATAACTTCTCCTGTAGATTTAGTAATAATTTCATTCTTCATCATGAAACTGGTTGACATCGTAAGTATTAATGAATATTTCTGAAGAATTGTAACTTAATATTTCTCCAGAGATGTTGGATATATCTCGAGAAATTATCGAATAGTACTTCAGAGATAAGTCTTCTTCTGTAGTATAAATTCTTGTAAATTGTAGTGATATTCTCTGCTTCAATATTGCGTAGTTTCAAGTCTTATATCCAGCTGGGCTTCTATATGCAGTTTGACCGAAGAAAGTCTCATCTTTCCCGGTATCTTCAACTTTCTCGTTGACCCGAAGGTTTCTAACTAGTTGGAGCTTCAAATTTGGCGACTATACAGTTCAATCTTTCGGAGTAGAATGACTCTTGTATCGAAGCAAGACCTGCTTCCTTAGCATCAAAAATGGCGTCTTAGCGCGAAAATTACTTCTATCCATTTCTTATCCAATTATCTCCTTACCAGAGCATAATCTCAAAAAGGTATTTCATCCAGTGTAATTTAAATCCAATTAGCTTTATAATCATATGCTTCAATTGTTTATAACATTTCAATAAACATTTATAATTTAAATTAGCGCCAATGCTTATAAATTATTTGATTGTTCAGGCTGGTATCACGTGACTTCTCTGTATAATTTGGCGCGTGCCACGGCGTGCGCCTGCCTTGCGATGCTTGGTGCGCACGTGCTGATGACGTAACTGCTAGAAGAGACTGATTGTCTCTCTTGCTCTCGCGTCACGAACCGGTCCTGGCTCGGTGGACACAGCTAAAGCTTATTTATTTATTTATCGTATGATGTTAACACAACACAATCACCTACATAAATACAGATTCATATAACACAGCAATAATACTAACAAATTATATAAATTATAAAGCAGATAAAAAATAATAATTATAAATCAACGTCCAACTCGTTGATCCATTTGACAGCCTCAGTTGTAGCAGAATGCAGGTCCTCCAGACTTCCTGGAAAAACTCGGAGAGGACATTCCAGTACTAAGTGCTCCATTGTCTGTGGAATGTCAGCGCAATCGCAATTCGGTGAGTCTTTCCAACCCCATTTGTGGAGAACAGAAGCACATCTTCCCAAGCCACATCTAATACGATTGAGTCTAGTCCAGGTATGTCTGGGCAGATTGAAGCCAGCAAGTTTTATGTGAGGATCCTCAACGTTCACGATGCCTGGTGGTGTAGATGCTGTCCACTCAACCCGCCAATTTTCATTAGGTTTAAAATTTCTGCTTGTTAAATCCAAGGCAGTTTTCCATGCAGGTTTACGGGATTTCAATCTAGATGGGCCAAGATGTTTCATGTCTTCATGTATTGGGAGGGCCTTGTTATTTTGCACTCTCGACCAAAGATGAACCAGATTTTTCTGCCTTCTGATATGAGGAGGTGCGATATTACTCAGCACTGGTAACCACTGGACTGGAGTAGGAAGTAGTGTTCCAGATACAATACGCATGCTCTGTCGGAGCTGAACATCCACCCGTTGAGTGTGGCAGCTATTAAGCCATACCCCAGAGCAAAACTCGGCTGAAGAATAGATTAGCGCAAGAGCAGTTGTTCTCAGAGTGTTGGCATCCGCTCCCCATGATGTTCCAGCCAGGCGCTGAAGGAGGTTATTGCGGCTCTTCAATTTCGCAGCAGATTTACACAGATGGGTTTTGTAGGTCAGAGATCTATCCAAAGTCATTCCCAGATATTTAGGGGTGCTATTATACTGTAATTCTTTACCTCTAAAATTGACTCTAGGATGGTAATTTGCATGCCTGTTGTCCAGATGGAAAGCAGTTATCTCACTTTTCTGAGGATTTGGTTGTAAGCGCCATTTTGTGAAAAAGTCATCCAGGACTTTGAGGTCTTGGGTGAGAACGGCCTCAGCTTCTGCGAAATTAGCATGTTGAACAGTGAGGTTGATATCGTCCGCATACATGAACTTGCGGGCTACTGTTTTCGGAAGATCATGGGTGTACAGATTAAAAAGAATGGGTGAGAGAACAGAACCTTGCGGCAGGCCATTATTCAGTTTACGGAATCGGCTTTTGTTCTGCTCAGAGTAGACTTGGAACAATCTGTTACTTAGCATGTTGTCTAACAAGTTCATAATCTTTAAACAAGGAACAGCCTTGATCAATTTCAATAGCAATCCCTCCTTCCAAACAGTATCATATGCTGCTGTGAGATCCAGAAAGGCTGATACGCTCTTCAGTTTCTTCTCAAACCCAGCTTCCACAAAGGTGGTCAGGGAAAGAACTTGGTCACTGCAATCACGGCCAGGTCGGAATCCTGCTTATTCAATTGGGATCAGTGCCTCAATCGCTGGCGCTATTCTATTCAGGATCAATCTTTCCAGGAGCTTGAATGTCACAGATAGCAATGCTATTGGACGGTAACTTTGAGGTAAGTTCGGGTCTTTCCCTGGTTTTAAAAGGGAAATGATATTGGTCTTCTTGAAGATTGCAGGTAACTTTCCTGATTCTAGTATACAGCTGAAAAACATAGCCAACCATCATTTTGTAGCTGGACCACAGTTCTTTAATAATTCTGGATAAATCCCATCTAATCCTGCAGCTTTTCCATTTTGAAGAGAGATTAAACCTTCTTCCACTTCCTGTACAGAGAAGGGTCTCGAATATGTATCATGTGGCTGAGCTGAGCGTATGGCTTGCCTAAGCTTTGTTTTCACCAACCGGTTGAACTTCTTGTTCTTTGCTGTTCTAGAGGTTTGGACAATATGGTTAGCTATCGCATTTACATTAATAGATGTGTTTTCGATGGTATGGAAGCGGAATCTAGTTTCCGTATCAGAGACCACGCCTTCCTGCTGGAATGGGTGAAGTTTAAACCTTCAACAGTATTTATCCATCTCTCTCTTCTACCTCTGTCAAGTGATTGTAGAAGTTCAGTAGCTTTCTCCCTGCTGCTATTTTCATTATACTCTTCTTTCAGTCTGTTGGACTCCTCATTCCATCCTGGTATATACTCCTTCCTGAAGCCTCTCGGAATAGATCGTTTGGCTGCTGCTTTTATTAGACCTATGAACCTTAAGTAGTTTTCAGGTACCGCTTGAATCCATCTAATGTTGGCATCTGAGTATTTTGCATAGGTTTCCCAATCTGCCTTCAGAAAGTTCCAGCGAGGACGAGGTGTGGAATGAATAACAGGAATCTGTACTCCAATTTTGTATATTACTGGCCTATGCTGACTATGGGGAAAGTCTTGAAGCACTTGTCGCCGAATGCGAGGTACGGGAGTTGTAAGGCTATTGGAAACAAAGCATAAATCAGGTGAGTAATCTTGGTTCCATCGAGCTGAGTGAAATGTGCCTCTGTCTTTAGGGTCATACATCTGGGTAAGGTTATGTACTTCAGCCCATTCCGTCAGTTTAGTCCCATTTTCGTCATTCTGACAGTAGCCCCAAGATGAATGATGACTGTTGAAATCCCCTATGATAATATTTTCGTTAATAGGGACTATAGATATAGGGTCAGGCCAGGATGTGGATGGAGGTTTATATATATTTGTGACCACAGTATTCTCTATTTGTACTGATGTGGAGAAGAAAGTGTGACAATCACTGATTGGATGGACAGTGTACTGGTATATATCGCTCTTAATGTAAGTGGCGATACCATACTGAGCATGGTGTTGCATTGCTATCGGTTTGTATCCAGGTATTCTTCCTCGAGCTAACAACTGTTCGTCATATTCCGTGTGCGTTTCCTGCAATACTACAATGTCAACTGCGTTGTCCTCTAAGATCTTAGCAAGGTATTCACTCTTAGCTCTACTGATGCCTTCGATGTTTAATTGGCATATTGTTAGTTGTGAGCCAATTGTCTGTGTTTGAAACTGTACGTCCTTAAAAGGACTATTAGGTGTTACGGAGTTGTGGCCATGAGGCCCTGAAGGGCAGTACGGCGGCATCTGAATCACTGTTGCTTTCTTAGCACCACCCAGGGGACACGTGTAGGGTACTTTAAGGTTAAACCTACGGACGTGAAGCAACGCTAATCCCCCACAGCTCAGAGTAGACTTGGAACAATCTGTTACTTAGCATGTTGTCTAACAAGTTCATAATCTTTAAACAAGGAACAGTACTGAGTCACGTGACTCTCTACTCACATAGCTTCCTCGCTATGACACTTTCCAGCAACTACTGGCGATCATTTACTCAATGTTAAATTTTATGCTAATTCAAAACCAAAGCATTTCTTCCGTTCTTCTTGCCACGATATATCTACGTTTTCTCCCTTGCCTCAGCAACATTTCTGTACTACGTATTTTAAATTTCAAGCGTTTACAAAAATATAATGACGACTCCTTCAGAACCACAGGTTCGATCTCTGCCTGCGTCATCTCCTTCAGCTCAATAAATTCGGGCTCAGTACCCAACACTGATGGTTCACACTGAGAAACCAATTTGACGAAGCACACGGAGGAGTCACTATTGAGTCTTATGTTGGTTTTTCGGATTTAGCAATTAGTTGTAGTTTAATGTTGATGAGATTTTGAGGAGTTTGCCAACGTAACTTTGCACAATTCAGAGTCAATTGCTTGATTCGAAATGTCACGAGTTGTAGATACCGTTAAATGGGGCTGATAAAAAGATCCCTCGGTGGAATTAAGGATCGCTTGGTATAGTATCAAAAACCAGTGGAAAATCCCTCGAAGAGTCAAAGCCTGACTTTCAAATTACGTCAAGTTTAGTAGCATAATTCCCACGATAAGAGAAAAAAGTATCCCCTGTTTGACGGATTTAGCAACGTAAAATTGCCATGTTGATTCCAATAGCTAGCTTACTTAAGTTTTAGCAAGGCAATGTAAAAGATCCCTCGTTGGGGAGCCGTTAGCGAATATGACTAGCATATAAAGTTCAAATTTCGAAGATATGGTTAGTTAAAATGTTCAGTTTAAGAATTCATACAGGCTCCATAAAAATGATAGCTTAAAACACTGAATTATGTACTTAGCTTGTCATCGTTGGACGATGAAGACACTCCCGGCCAGCAGTTAAAAGATTTTTGTGTCATGGCGACAGATTTGAAAGTTTTAAAACATCATGCGAAGTATAGAAACACTCCCTGAATTAGAGACCTTTTGACAGGTCCATAGTACGAGTAGGAATGACAGTGTGAACTCCAAGTGAGTGTGCGAGGAGCAGCAGAGGGTTGGGGATGTAAGGGGAAGAATTGGAAGAAATAGCAACATAACAAAAATAAAATCAATATAGACAAAATAATTTCTTCTTCTTCAACGTTGAGCTTAAAGACGAGAAGTTGCCGGCAGGGACATCTGTGGTGGTAATGGAGAACCTTTAAGCTCTAGCAATGGCTGGATAACTTAGTTCAACATTTGGAGCGGTGGTACTCGAACGGGTGTGAGTAGCGTAGTAGTGGGGCTTCTAACGCACCAGGTGCTCAAAAAGTAAGTACCCGCGCTGCGCTTATCGATATCTCGCGAACCAATAATCGGATGTTGGCATGCGACATGTCGTAGGACTTGGGGTGACGCCCTCTTTCCTATCGACAATTTATGTCCACCCCAAAATAAAACCGTCCCCTACTGGGAGGTGAAATAGTAATTTTTTCGTAAACGTTGCTTTCCCTGTACGACAGACATGAGGCCTGATACTATTATGAAATTAAACATTGATCTGCATGCATGACATACAAAAGGGTTGACGCCATTATGAATTAAATTTTTGTACGCATGTGCACTTGGGGTTTTTGTAAGAGGGCGGGCTTTTTAAATAATTATTTAGGGATGAGTAATTTTTTATGTAACCAAAAGATCCAAAACTAATAGGTCATTCGCTTTTTAATATCTCGTGAACCAATAAGGCTAGGGACTTGTATGTGGTGCTGTAGGACTTGAGGTAACGCCCCATTTTTTAATGTATTCTTAATTTTTGTCAAAAGGATCTAACTACACTTTTGTTAATATCTCGCGAACGAATAAGGCTAGGGACTTGTATGAGGGGTCGTTGCACTTGTGGTAACGTCCTGTTTTTGAATGTATTATTAATTCTTGTCAAAAGGGCCTATCTACACTTTTGGTCATACCTCGAGAACGAATAAGGCTAGGGACTTATATGAGTGGTCGTAGGACGTGGGGTAACGCCCTGTTCTTTTAATGTATTTTTAATTTTTGTCAAAAGGGCCTAACTACACTTTCGTTAATATCTCGCGAACGAATAAGGCTAGGGACGTGTATAAGAGGTCATAGGACTTGGGGTATCGCACTGTTTTTGAATGTATTTTTATTTTTTGTCAAAAGGGCCTAACTACACTTTTGTTAATATCTCGCGAACCAATAGGGCTAGGGACTTGTATGAGGTATTCAATGGTTCGGGATGTTACCCCCGTTTTTCCCTAATGTGACCAAAAGACACAAACCTAATAGGTCATTGGCTTTTAATATCTTAAGAATCAATTAGGCTAGAGGCGTGTACGAGGTGGCCAAGGACTTGGAGTGACATTCCCCTTTTGAGTGTAGTATTTATATTCCCCAAAAATTGACAAAGGGCCTAACGACATACTGTACATGTTGAAAATAATTAATTTTTAAAACTTTTTTTAAATTTTAATTAAGGAAGGTAGTAGACAGAGCGACGGTACTGGTTATATACAAGTGTTTAAACAAGCCTGTGGCTGGCCACGGTACTCATGCCCCCAAGAAATCAATCGATATTTCGACGAGACGGCAGGACGGCAAGACGGTCTACGACGGTTAGTTTTCCGATCTTTCTTATGGCGGACTGACTGATTGTGTGTGTGTTGTGAATGGATTGGGGGACAGACTACTGCCACTGTAGCAAGCGGTCCAACAAGACAAGAACAAACCTGCTCTGCTAGCTGGCCTGCCCCCAACATGACCTGATAACGCTATCTCAGGAATGTGCGTAGGCGTGTGAACACGTGTGAGAGGCAGAGAACAGTTCAAGGCCGAACGATGAGAAAATGCAGACTCTCCCTTTGCTAAGCTGACTGATAAAGATTGTGTTAGATAGTAATGCACTTACTGTTTTAGCAAACAGACGTATACTGTAGAGCTCTGTATCGTGAACTGAACTGAACTTTGGAATAAAATCCTTTTGTTTTCGGTAAGTACATATTAATGATTATGTTAATGATGTAATGCTAATGAACCTTAAATTTGTAGTTATTGTTAAGATAATTAATGATATTTTTATTTATTTGTTTGCAGATAATTTGTATACCTGTCATGTCTGAGAGAGAGACCATTGCACCCCTGAACCCACGAGAAGGGAACCGCAAGACATTACAAGTCACGGAGAGATTTTTTAATAACTTGTTTGATTTTTGTTTGATATTATATTTTTTTATCAAACGCATGCATTAATCTGAATTTAGGAATTGATGGCGGTTTATTTTATTTATTTTAAGAAAGTTGGAAAGAAAATCTTTACCGCTGTAGCAGTCGCTTAAAACTCGAGACGCTCTAGAGTGGAACCATTGCCGAGCAGTGAACTATTTAAAACTCAGGTAACCCCGACACAAAATTCATTACTTGTACATGACTGGGACGATGACTGCTTTCTTGGTTAATGGCTATGTATTGGCAACCGGCATAAGACCATAATGGTTGTCGACCGGGAAAGTACAAGGCCGGTCATTGCATGTGAGATTTTCGAAGTGAAATGCCATGTCCTGTGGTTCTGATTCCACGTAAAAAGGAGGTCCCGTGGCTCATGATCTCGAGATTAACGGTCACGTTAAACTACAAGCATCGCTTTTTTTTTGAAAAATTTAAATTCAACGTACGTGTTGTTCCCTATGGACTTAACTAATATCCACAGGTTTGAACAAGATAATCTGGACTATTTTTTGTTTATGACCCTTAACAGTGATGAAACGATGAATCCTCTTTATGCTACGAAAGAACCAAGATGACATGACATTTTTTTCTTATATATTGCTTAAAGGGGGATGTGAATGACTGCAGCTTTATTACAAATTTAAGTAGATCGGTTACTGTTAGTGACGACATACAGATTATTTTTTGAATGGTGCTTTAATGTTTTAATGCTAATTAACTTTAAAGTATTATTTAAAAGTATTCATTGATTAATTGATTGGTTATTTTGTTTGTTTTTAGGCATAGTAATGCGCCACTAACGTAGAGAACAGAGAGTGAACAAGCATAAATTATGCTTTAAAGTACTCTGTGCTCTTGTGCAACGTTAATAACTTACAATAAAAAAGTTTTATTATAACACATGGCTTTAAAACCAAATACAAGTAGTGAGCAAGTCGGTTTACCACCGGGGTTAAATTTAAAATCGGAAAACGATCGTTGGTTGACATTTCAATCTTGGCCTGTATGCTTTTTGTCAGCATATAAACTTGCTGCAGGGGGTTTTTATTATTTAAATCGAGAAGATATTGTGCGGTGTGTGTTTTGTAGTGTTGAACTTTCGCACTGGGAAGAAGGGTACCATCCCTTTCGAGACCATTTAAGATGGTCTCCACGTTGTCCTTACATGCTTAGAAAGAAAGTGGATAACATACAATGTATCCATTTTACCAAACCACAAGTCCATCCGATACTACTTACTTTGCTAAATCACAAATAAATAATAATGCTGTATTACCAGCCAACAGTACTGTAGTGTTGATGTATGTGGTCCATATGCAATAGACAGTGTTAAATTGGCATGTGCTTTTGAAAAATTGGGAGTTCGCAAGACTAAAGCGGTAGCACATCCAGAGTACTGGTCTGTTGAAAAACGTTTAGAATCTTATAAAAATGTTTGGCCATTAATATTAAAACACCTTAAAATAGAGCTAAGTAAAGCTGGATTTTTTATATTGGTGAAGGGGACAAAACAATATTTATTGATTGTGGATTTGGTTTAAAGGATCCGCAGATGACAGATGACCCTTTGGTGGAACACGCTCGGTGGTTACCTAACTGTAGATACATTGTGTTGCTTAAAGGTCAGGAATTTATGAACACTATTCGTGAAGAAAACGTAATTACAGCACAAGACATAAAAGTGCCTTTAGAGCTAGAACATGCTGTACAAATACATGAGGCTGAAAAAGGATGTGTCTCACCAACAGATACAAAGGTGTGACCAACAATTATGTAAAATTTATTATTAAGAAGAACTAGGTGTTGCATTTTTGCCTTGTGGACACTTGTTAGCATGTGTCAAGTTCGCATTAGCACTACACACTTGTGCTATATGCAGAAAAGTAGTATCTGCTAGTGTTAGGGAATTTCTTGCATAAATAGTATAATTTATTAACAATGCATGGTGCAAAATACCAATATCTACATTATTATTACAAGCTGTTCTAGAGTATAATAGATATGCTATTCTTTTGTTTATAGACTACTACAATTAATGTTCTCAATGCTATGGGGCAAGCATGTGGCTTAGTGGCAAAGAAATTCAGCGAATCGCCAAAGCATATTCCAATCCGCATTATGAAGATTCGGAAATTGAAAACAGCACATGGTGATCGTGTACTTTGTGTATGTGAGAATTTGGAGACATTTCTTCCTACACGGTTTAATGATAAGTCGGAGAGTGTTTTTGATGAAGTGAACAATGCTATGCATCCTGTACACCTAATTTATGAAGGTTTTAAAAACAATAGGTCTATGGTACGTTTTAATTAAATAATTAAAAAAACAAATGTCAAATAATAATAATGGAAATATAAGTGATGACAATAGACAGAAAAAATATATGTATAGAACAATAATGTTTTAGTTTCTAGTATTGTCTTCAAAAATATTGTGATGAAACAAAAAATGTATATAAAGATGCTATACATCCTGTACACCTAAGTTATGAAGGTTTTAAAAACAATAGGTGTACGGTACTGAACCCGAAACACTTACCAATACCTGGTGAAATCTCTCGATGGTCACTGGATTGTAGAACCTGAAAAATGCCCGGCGAAAAACCCTCCCAGGTCCTACCACCAAGTAGAGGAATGAATGGGGTACTAGTCATCCTATCAGGCTGTTTTAAGAATGACCATGGCTACAACGAACGAACAAATAAGAAACTAGCTCAAGAACACGAAAAACAACTCTAAAAAGAACTATCTCAAGGGTGGAAAATCCTGGAAAAAGAAAATCCAAGCGATGGCCATCTTAAAACGACCTCCAATCTCTTCGTTAAAATATCACGCCATGATTTAAAATCGGGAAAACAATTTTTTCCAAGAGAATAAGGTAACAGTCAAGAAAACAAAATATTAATACCCTGCCGTCAAGAAAACAAAATCACAGCTAAACACAACTGTATTAATAAAATCCTAAATAATTCCAAAAATGGATTACGATCATCATCTACACGCTGGGGTGATTCTAAATATAATATCTCACATTATGAAACAAGGATATTAGGCATCAATCTCCTAATGATATTAGGAGGACTGGATGAAATATTAGACGAGGAATAAAGAAGAATTATCAATTTTTTTACACGTGTATCGTCTTAAACGATATTCCAAAAGTGTAGCAATATCAAGATTATATACAAGTATTTATAAGAATATATACAGAAATGTTCTCAGACATTCACATGATTCAGCCTAAACAGCTGATCTTGGCCATAACATTCGCATCGTGATGTGTAATTAACATTCAATACATCGGGTTACCAATTTTTATCAAGCAATTAAGCTAAGTAGTGTATCTATCGACTATGTTCATGATTCAAATTTCAAGTGAACTTGTACAAAATTGTAGAGGTTTTAATGATTATATGCTGTGGAAATGTCTTAAGTTGCTCGAACAGATTATCCAAGCGTTGCTTTTGATTAGGTGAAGAAAAGCATGTAGGATCGCTCTATAAGAATGATGACGCCAATGTCTCCAACAGACATTAAAATACCAGAAAAACTCATATATATTAACGTAACACCAAACACGGGTGTTGACTACTCGAAGTCACAAACAGATTGGCACTTACTGGCTGAAAAGAACTTACCGGCTCAATCTAAAACTGGCCTAACTGGACTATTATTTAGTCTCAATACTCACACAAGACCTACAAACATGCTTAACTCACACACTAACCTTAAGCACGTTGTTCAAAGTCGAGACAATAAAACATTCCACTAGCAAATTAACCTATCTTGCCTCCCGATAATGTATATTAATAATACTTGTTCATTTTTCTTGACTCCAAGTCAAGCTTTCCTTGAATAATTTAATCAACCTTGTGACTGGTGTTCAAAACTGCTATACTATATCTCCCTCACACAATTGCATTAAATGCAATTATTTACGTTAATACTGTGGAAAATAAATGTCTCAAAATGACATCCTAAATTAAGTTAATCTCAAATCAATACCTAATAGAAGGTAAAACTGATCTTTTCCTGAACCAGGATAGCCTCCAACTTCGGTGGGCTTCGAAGTATCAGTGGATAAAACTTACACCATAAAAGCAAGTTAACTAATCAGGTTAATCCAACGACAATCATTAAGAAAATCCACTAATAAATCTGTACTCACAAAAGCCAAGTGCTTTCCAAAAAAAAGGTGGGTTAAAACTATAAATGCAACGAACACCAAGATAAACTTTCCAAGATTCAAATCGCTGTGAGAAAACGAAGTTCCTAACAGAACAGTAGTACATGAAAGACATGTACTGGCCTCAAAGAAATCAGTGATCCAAACACTGAGAAACAAACGCGATTAATACTATGCTTAGACAAAATATTGGAGATCTTCCCCTAAATCCTCTTCTCGGCAAATAAAAATACGCACTACTAAGAAATTACTGATTCTACTGATTAAATGATCCAAACTAATAATACACAAGGGATGAATTCGTTAAGCGAATACAAAATCCCGGGAACACAGCAAGTCAGATTCGACAGAAACATCGAACCTAAACTTGTGAATGCCCATTTAATCTACAAATATGAAATGAAAATAGCAGTTGCTAACAAGTGCCTCAACTAAGCTACGTTAAAGAGTCTGCTGGTCCAGAACCTTTTGTTGCATCTTGAAGCATCTTAAGCGGGATATATAAAGATCTGATGAATATCCAGGGTATCACCAGATAATACACTCTTCTTCTTCTTCTCTGGATCTGAGAATCGAACCCGGGCCTGCAGCGCACACGCATACTGGTCAGACGAACATACGAGCCTTCTCCCTTCATACCAGAAATACTATAATCCGCCTGAGAAATAGCACTGTCCTGCATGTCGCAGCTCATGAAAGCACTCGCGAACAACCACTGGAGTGCGGGGAAAACATACTCCTCTCCGAAAAGGAGAATGCAGTTGTGGGTGGCAGTCATTTCGCTTAAGCATTTCTCATGAAGCTACCCCATTTAATCTAACCTTCCATTCTGGAAGTCATAACTATAACGTTGAACTTCCCCACTGACATCTCAGACGATAATATGCGTTCTAGTGTCTGCATAATGTACAGCTTAACAAGTCCTGATGTTAGCATGTATCAGCACAATCATACACGTTACTATCGCTCGTGATGAAAACCTCACAAGGTTTCGAAATGGCTACCTTGATAATGGACACCGCTGGACAGAGACATACAGTCAGTCCGCGTTACGTTTCGACACAATTCTTCTTGACCAAGATGGCAGTATACATTTACAACTGTTCTGAAAATATCTCAGATCCATTATAAAATGGTAGCTTCGATAAGTACTTGTACACGGTACACGTCCGCTTGTCGAGACAAGAAATACTCTGCAGTTTATAACGCACTCTGAAAAAGACTGTTCGGCTTAGCTGAGTATAAACGCGAGCCGTCTCCACACGGAGTTATTACAGCTTGCCTTGCACCTGCGATCTCGCTCACTAGCCGAGTTGCGTAACCACACATATGACACTCCGAATACAATAGTACAAGTCCAAGTGGAGTCGCCTTGCTGGCTGCCAAACACCACAGCAAGCAACCCCCTCTATTACCTTCCTTCATCGATATCTCGATGTGTCAATAACTCGCTTATGGCTTGATCTTTATTGATGTTATTCTTGCACGTCGCTTGTTATATTATATTCCTCATATAAAATAGCTTTCTGCTATGGTAATCTGCGTTCTACGTTCTTTGAAAAGTCTTCTATTACTCTGATTCGCTTTAAAACAATAAATATAATCCTGTAGCCTGGCTCGATATATGACATGACGTCACATATAGGTTTATTGATCGGTCTAGCTGTGAGTCCACCCACTCGGGAATGCTCGTTACTTTCCGATCTCGAACCGAATGATACTTCTTATATTAACGGCGTGATAGATCATGACTTGACTCACGAGCTCAACAGCATCGCGTCTCTCGCCGTCTCCATTACAGTATCTGGGCATAACCTTATGAAAATATACGGTACATTTCCCCTCTGATATCTCAAATAAAAGTCATTTTGCTTTTATTTGCACCAATCTAGGTATTTTCGATATATGTATCGTTATTTTCATACAGATCTTAAACAATCTTCTCAACAAATCTCTTGAGATTCTTAGCATTAAAACGTCCTATAACACCTCTACCATTTGTGCTTACAATCTCGTAGCAGTTATTTCCAAATTCTCTTGCTATCACATAGCTTCTGTCCAAGCTCTCTCTGGCCTTCTATTTAAATTGACTCTTTATGCGAATGCTATGCCAGCGTCAGTCTTCAATTTCTTCGTAAAATCTTTTCCTTTTCTCTGTCAGGGTTCTTTCCTGACTTCTGTCCTTTCTGCTGGTGCTGGCTTGAGCCTGATCACTCACCCCCTCATTTCTCTCTTTTGACCTTCTTCGTCCTTCTTCTGGGGACCTATCTCGCCCTCTCTTGAGCCTATCCTGCTGTCTCTTTCTCTCATATTCCTCTGTTCTGTAATTTTTATATCTGGAGTAACCTTGATTCTGTCGGTTATCTCCTTGATTCCTGTTGTACTGAGCTTCTCTCCTATTTCTGTCGTATGGAGCTTCTCTCCGGTCCCTGTCATATGGAGCTTCTCTCCGGTCCCTGTCACTCTGACTATATCGACTGTTATAAAAGTTTCTGTCATCATACCGGCGTTGCCAAGGTCTACTATGTTCATCTCTCTGTTGGTCGTTCCATCTCCTATCATTCTGATAGCTATTCCTGATTGGACCTGTTCTATTTTCATTTCGAGGTTGGAAACGCTCAGTTTGTTGAGTCCTATTCATCATGACTGCGTTTACAGTCTTAGGTTCCTGTCTAGAACTCTTGGTGACTGTCGGTTGCGTCATTAAACTAATATGATCGAGGCGACGCAATAGATCACCCATCGATGCTAAGGTCGAGATACCAGAGGTTATGAGTGACTTCTTAACTTCAGCTGGAAGCTGTCGCGATATGGCTTCTACTAATTCAACCTGCGACAATGGTGGATCAAGAAATCTCAGTTTAGCCAACTGACAAGCGAAATATTCTGCATAACTAGTCGGTCCTGTAGTAGTATACTTCCTTGAATAAATCTCGGATCTTATGTTCTGTTGGACCTCAATTGACCAAAAACGCTGAACAAACGCTTGTGTGAACTGGTCGAAATCCTCAAAGGTGTACCTGAACGCTTTGAACCACTGAAGAGGAGCGTCCGATAAAAATCTCTCTACTACCCGCAATTTCCATTCATGTGGTACATGAGATTCCGCAAAATAATCTTGGATGCCTCTAATAAATTCTAAAGGAGTGGTTCCATCTAGATTGTTAAATTTCCTTGGTTTATCTTCAAAGTTCCTAATAATGGTTATATTAGATGCCCTATCTGACGTTCTTGTGACATTACTATTTGCACCTAGATTGGGAGTTGAAGAAGTAAATTCTTCCGCTTGGGTTTGAAGTTCTGATGTGCGAGGTATAGCCCTATTCGACTGTTCCATCGGACTAAACTGAACAGACGTAGGAGCCTTAAAAGATTCCTGAATGTCGATTCCTTTTTGTTCCTGTACTGGGTTAACTGGCTCATCTACAACGACTCTAAAATCACTATTTATTAGTAATCGCAATTGTTCTTTAAGAGCATCCAAGTTGATACTACTTCCCAAATTAATGCTTTCGAGGCCTTTCCTTAGCTCATTGATCTAGGAAGTTTTCTTTTCCCATATCTCGTTTAAATCAATCTGTCCCTGATCAATCTTAAGTTCTACGGCTTTAATTCGAGATTCTAGCCCTGTAAAATTATCTACCTGTTTTTCTTGAACAGCATCCACTCTTTTGTTTAAATCAGTCCTTACATCAATGATTTCCCTAGTGGCATTGGAAAGTTTAGTGGCAAGACTCTTTTCTATACTAGATTTAGCATTTTGAAAACTATCCTCATTGACCTTATTCAGTTCTTGTTGTAAAAGAGCAAGATTTTCATTAATAATAGTTTTGAGGTCGATGTCAAAGTCTGCCTTAATTAATTTAGTATGATCAGTCACTTGAGTCTGCAACGTGCTCATTTCACCTTTCAAATGCTCCAAACTCTTTTGCGTTTGACTGGTGTCGTGAGTAAATTGCGACTGTAGTGCATCTATAAGGTCCTTACTTTCCTTTTTAACCCTTTCGAAATCCCATTTGATTTCACTACGGAAATTGATATTTGACTGTTCCATTTCACTAAGTTTGTTTCAGTATAGACTTGACTTGACTCGATCTTATTTACTTGGGATTGGATCTTGGTTTGTTTCGACTCAATCTGATTGACGTCATTTTGAATGTTCTTAACCTGAGATTGTATTTCCTTCTGTGTGGTTTCTACTGAACCCATATCTGTTTTCAGATCGTTAACCTGTGCTTGCATCATTCTAACATTAGTGCTAACATCTTTAACAGTTTTTTCAACCTCTTTTTGACTTTCCTGTACTTGATCGAGATTAGTTTTTACATTAGTGATCTCTTTATTAAGGTTAGCCTGGGCATTCCAAACTTCTACTTTAAGATTGCCAATATCGGTTTGAAAACTAGTTGTAACATTGCTAATTTCAGTTTTAACATTGCTAATTTCAGTTTGAAGACTAGTTTTAACATCACTGATGCCAGTTTAAAGACTAGTTGTAACATTACTGATGTCAGTTTTAATACTTGTTTCCATGGATTGTTGATTCGACCTAACATGACAAACATTAGCCTAAATTGATTTTGAACTGTCTTTAATTTCTTTCATGGATGACCTTAAGTTATCTAATTCACCCCGGATGCCTTCAGTTACTGCATCCTTGAGAATTTCATTATTATGTGTTGCATTTTCATATATATTTTCAAATGTAGTCTTGGTTTGAGATTTGATATTCTCAATGTCATTATTGAGATGCTGTAGCTTGCCTTCTATCATCTCAAACATTTTTTTAAAGTCTGCAACAGTGACTGCCTGCTTATCAGCCATAATTCAACACAAATACACTTGTCACAAGAAAACATGGGATCACTACATGAGAAAGCATAGCGAATACATCTGCACACAACCACAAATTGCCATAAAAGTTCGTATTTTTATTGCCTTGCATTTACTTATATTTAAACTTAAATTAAATTCATATCATCCAGTATCATTCTGAGATTGCCTAAAATCCCAATATGTGTGATATTTTAAATCGGAGATGGCCCTAGATTCTATCATAAAACAAAATTAAACTTACACGAAGCATCCTAACTTAAAGATGATGTCAGCAAAAATCATCAGCCGGAGTTAAATAGGACAAATCACCTATGTGCAACTCACACGTGTGTTACAATAAGTGTCTCACTCGACTGAACACGTCAAAGGAGATTACTGTGAATAACTCTTATTGAACAAGTTCTAGTCGTTTATAACAAAATAAAAAGTGTGGCACCACTGAAATATACTTAAATCAAGAATCTGATAACGGTTGCAATACTACCAAAATCAAGTAGTTCGAGTAACATCGTAATTGCTTTTATTCCACAGGAATTTCAATAATTTGTGCCAAAATATTGATTCACCATTATCCATGTGCCTTCATCACTGCCACAACGAAACACGATGTCCCAATTCGCGCTCGGTATAGCATGATAATAAGATTGGTCTCCATTCTCTGGTGTTCCGATTTTATTTTAGGCCTACAACTGTGGCTATAAATCTGGTAAACCAGGTCTATTCGAACCCATAACGTTGGCCTCCACAAACCTATGGCTATAAACTTGGTAATCCAAGTTTATTCGGGCCCAAACGTTCGGCGCCACATAACTATGTACCCGAAACACTTACCAATACCTGGTGAAATCCCTCGATGGTCACTGGATCGTAGAACCTGAAAAATGCCCGGCGAAAAACCCTCCCAGGTCCTACCACCAAGTTGAGGAATGAATGGGGTACTAGTCATCCTATCAGGCTGTTTTAAGAATGACCATGGCTACAACGAACGAACAAATACGAAACTAGCTCAAGAACACGAAAAACAACTCTAAAAAGAACTATCTCAAGGGTGAAAACCCTGGAAAAAGAAAATCCAAGCGATGGCCATCTTAAAACGACCTCCAATCTCTTCGTTAAAATATCACGCCATCATTTAAAATTGGGAAAACAATTTATTCCAAGAGAACAAGGTAACAGACAAGAAAAGAAAATATTAATACCCTGCCGTCAAGAAAACAAAATCACAGCTAAACACAACTGTATTAAGAAAATCCTAAATAATTCCAAAAATGGATTACGATCATCACCTACACGCTGAGGTGTTTCTAAATATAATATCTCACATTATGAAACAAGAATATTAGGCATCAATCTCCTAATGATATTAGGCGGACTGGATGAAATATTAGACGAGGAATAAAGAAGAATTATCAAACATTTTACACGTGTATCGTCTTAAACGATATTCCAAAAGTGTAGCAATATCAAGATTATAAACAAGTATTTATAAGAATATATACAGAAATGTCCTCAGACATTCACATGATTCAGCCTAAACAGCTGATCTTGGCCATAACATTCGCATCGTGATGTGTAATTAACATTCAATACATCGGGTTATCAATTTTTATCAAGCAATTAAGCTACGTAGTTTATCTATCGACTATGTTCATGATTCAAATTTCAAGTGAACTTGTACAAAATTGTAGAGGTTTTAATGATTATATGCTGCGGAAATGTCTTAAGTTGCTCGAACAGGTTATCCAAGCGTTGCTTTTGATTAGGTGAAGAAAAGCATGTAGGATCGCTCTATAAGAATGACGACGCCAATGTCTCCAACATACATTAAAATACCAGAAAAACTCATATATATTAACGTAACACCAAACACGGGTGTTGACTACTCGAAGTCACAAACAGATTGGCACTTACTGGCTGAAAAGCACTTACCGGCTCAATCTAAAACTGGCCTAATGCTTCAACAAGCATAAAATCTCACAAATATGCATCATCCCAGATGTGCCTCCAAAACACAACACAACAAGGTTATACTGCACCCTTCAATAAAGCATGGTTTTGTCGAGAGTCGTCTACGGGGTCGTGTTCAGTCCTGACTGCGTTACACAGCAAAGTTCGCTTAAATCAACATGCTCTAATGAATAGGAAGGTTCATGACAGAGGCTATACTAGAAATAAAATGAATAACAAGTAGAATAAAATAAATTTAATGACTGAATATATGTGCATAATAATAATAATAATAAAAAACAAATCCTCCCTGACTTTTACCCCCCTTAATAAATAATAATAATAACACTGAGCGGTAGGAACTCGCTCGTCACAACAAGACAATGTGAAAGCAGCTTCACATAAATAATAAAATCATAACATAAGCAATTGAGCGGTAAGAACTCACTCGTCACAACATATGGATACAAGTCCATTTTTCTGGTCAAGAAGTTATATAATGTGTGGTGTACTGTTCGTTAATAAGAAACTGAGTACTGATGCGGGTCCGTTTACAACTGAAACAGACATGTTGCTTACGGAGTGCATCTTTTAAATCACACTACGGCTATGGGAACCATCATTAATTAATACACTACAACTACTACTGACACATGCAAGATCTAATAATCTAAACAAAATGAAGAATCTCCCTGAGATTCTTACTGGTGCAGGAGCACACGGAATAAAAAGAGCATGCCATAAATAGGCCAAAAACCGCTCTCATCAACTTGGGGACATAGCTCCGCGCACCCTAACTTGACACGGGTCAAGAACGCATCAAAATAAACACACCAAAAATATTGAACCAACAACAACAAAATACATGCCTAACGGCTGAAAAAAAACAATGTTTACATTTATATGAAACGCCAGACAAACACGAATTTCGGTGTCTACCTTACAGTATGGACATCTCCCAATTAATCAAGCAATACTCATTATAACCGATCAGTTTTGTGAATTTAAAACAACATCATAAATGCAGTATAAGAAAGCAGAACTGTTATTAATGACTAGACACGTTATCTGATTGAGCTCCCCCTTCTTGTATGAGTCACGCTGTCCTTCAAATATCTCTCTCTGTCTGGCAAGCTAAGTGCAGTTCCCTCAGGAAACATCAACATATCTCAGGCATCCAAGGATGGCGAGAAACAAATATATACCACGAGTTCAGCCCCGCGAGGTCATGAACTGGGTTGACATGGAGCAAGTCAGAATAATCACCATGATATATTCTCGCTAGCACATCATAAAATCACATACGCACCCATAGCTTGGACAAAATCTCATACACACTCACTCTCTGGGTCGGCTCAAACAGATCAACAATACTACTGCGTCCATTGACACATTAACAAAAACACACAACAGAAACTCGGGTGCAAAGTGCCATCCCGTTCAAATCTTCTGGAAAGCAACTATCGAAAACAATCCTGATCCGTCATAAGATTCTACTCACAAATAATCTTTTACCCTTCAAATTCTATTTTTTTAATCTCAAAATTAATTCAGTTCCATTTTTGTTGTAAGGCAAATCTCCGAATAATAATGTTTGATCGCGATTTACGCAAGCGAGATCGGGCATCGGCTGCGCGTCTCGCCCCGTACAGTTAAACCAAATTCAATCACAAAATATAAAAATTACGCAACGCTCGGCTAGTCCCATATTTAATGTGTCAGTAAAACAAAAACTAATAATCTACATTACCAAGCAAGCAAGCAAACAAATATTTACAAAAATATCCCATAACATCGTAGCTGACTTAATAAATAAATAAAAATTTATTTGGTACTCAATCCTTTAAATCAGCGCCAAGAATTACGTCTGCAGCCATCTCCTTTAAGATGTTTATCTGGTCATTGACATCTTCAGGCAAATGTCCTGCTGGTTCCCAGATCCATCCTCGTTCTTGGACGTCATCACGTGCTGAATTAAATAAAGTTTTGTCAGATACACACACGATATAATTCCTATTATATTCACCTATCAAGTACTATATTCCTTGACAGTCTATTTGGTGAATTACTTCGATGAACTGGTCCTATCTGGTAGTACTGGGACTACAAATAAATCACTGAAGTTATACTATAATAAATAAGTAATGAGTTCCGTCCTCAGACGAACAAAAATAAGTGGTGCTCTTCCGTCCTCAGACGTACAAAATAGTAATACGTTCCGTCCTCAGACGAACAAAATAGTAATACGTTCCGTCCTCAGACGAACAAAATAGTAATGATCTTCGAAGCATCTTGGATCCTTATAAATGACACAGACTAGGGTAGGTGTGGAAGGGGATCTATTAAAAAATATTCCATAATAACTATCAGACTAGCATGCGACCGGTATCATTGAGTTCGTAGCAGTGTGGAGGTTACGATTATGCTGTAGCCGGCTTGAATCGATCGTGGAATTAATCTGTAGATAACTCCCGCGTTAATTTACTCGTGCGCGTTCCCAAGCCGAGTTCCCGCTAAGACAAGGCCTAGACTCTTGTATGTCTTTGCGCGTTTTTACAAACATTTCTGCCGTAGGGAGTGGTTCACATGATGATATACCAATTACCCTGTAGCATTCGATTTCTTCCTTGGCGCCAATCTTCATAGCAACAAGCCATAGTGTGCGTTCCCAAGCCAACATTCGTGCTAAAAGTTGCACCTGTTCTATGTCTCAAGAATATATACGCATCCTCCTAAAATACCACAGGAGCTTAAACCATTGTGTCCTCTCGGCCACTGATTTCTCAATATATCCCAACACCGTCTGGCTCTCATATCTGTTGTCTGTAGAAATGTATCAAAAGATGATGAATAAATATTAGAATCCTTTATATAGCCTGAGGATAAAGGGTTCACAACCCCCGTGCATGGAAAAAATCGAACATAACAAATAGTCGATTTTTTTTACAAATACAAAACATCTGTAATCCATTTCTGCCAATCCTAGAAAAATCTCCCTCTCATCAGTCTAGTCTAGCCGCCACTGTCGTTGGATTCACAACACTTGCTCGTGTTTACAACCCGTTTCTTCATTCATTCAGACATTCCGCAAACCAGCCTGCTTGACTGATCGCCTAAGGCTCGTATCTCCCCTTTCCAGTGCCCTTATCTCAATCGCTCGCTCTCCCGCTGTGTTGTCATCGTCAGAGCTCATTAGTGTCTGACCACAGCAGATTGTTCTATACTTCCTCGTTCTACTGACGTACTCACTGACCCACGTGTAGTTGGATGTGCAAAAAGGACGTCCATATATTCAATTTGCAGCATTATTTCGGCGTTCCCAAGGTTCGTTAGTATGATACTACTTTAAATTCGCCGCGTTGTAGACAGACATTGTACCTGTACTCAATTCTTTTACTCTGTATGCGTTGTTACCAAGATTCCGTACAATACAGAAGGGGTCCTCTCCATTTCTCCGTGCTGCCATCTTCTTCTTCTCCTCCGTTCTGCTACCATCATCTTCTTCTCCTCCACGCTGTCATCTTCTTCTAGTATTGACTCGTTTTTCGTATCGCACCGGTGTTTCTCCTCCCTACCGGGCTACGTTCTCTCGTACTCCGTACTGGCAAGCTTCGTTCGTCTTCCTGGCTGGCTGGTATATTTTCTTCCTCTCCAATTTCTTCTTTAAAGGTGTCAGGATTCGACCTTCTATTTATGGCACGTTCCCAATGTCCTTGTTCGTTCCCTCCATTAGCGTGTAACTCTTCCAGGTAGCGCTGCGATTCGGCGTGCCTGTCATTCCAATCATTTCTATAATTCCGATAGTCCCCCTGGTTCTGATATCTTCTTTCACGCCACTGTCGATTATCATTATTGTTATTTTCATAACGTCTGTAGGGTCCCTCATTTCTCCTATTATTTTTCCATTGTTGGTATCCTCGCTGCTGATACCTATTGTTGCCCTGTGTATGTCTATCATTGTTATTTTCATGACGCTGGTGTGACCTATTTTCGTCACCCTCCTGACCTCGTCTTGGTGTTGTTGACACACTTATATTTGTGGCCTGCGACCTGGTGTGTATTTGAGCGGGTTTAACCACCTCCGTTGTGTTTACAAGTTCCAGCTGTCGTCCCCCTCTTTGCTGCAAGTGAGATGTTGTCTCGTCAATCTGACGTAAGATTTGTTCGGCTCGAACCGCTGTGTCCACGTTTGCTGCTACTAAAACCTGCTGAACATTTACTGGCAACTGCCGTGCAATCGTCATAACCAGATCCGACTCTTCTAAGGGGTGATCCAGATCCCGAAATTTTAACAATTGTAGCGAAAAGAAATCTGAATATTTTGTCTGCTGAGTCGACTGATATTTTCTCGAATAAAGTTCCATTCTGAGACTTTGTTGTAGTGAAGCCGACCAGTACTTTTTAAGGAACGCAATCTTGAAATCATCGATCCCTCCGAAAGTATACTTGAAGCTCAAGAACCACGTAAGTACATTTCCCGAAAGAAATCGTTCCATCAGTCTTAAACGACGCGCGGGCGGTATATTATTATCATTAAAATAGTGATCCATCTCTTTAAGATACGCCTTCGGTGTGACACCAGAATTTTCTGTGAATTTATTAGGTTTAAATTCATTTGATCGAATTACTTGAACGACTTGAGGGTGCTGATAGCCATGTTGAGGGGTAGAGGTTCCTCCAACGTTGTTGTGAAATCCCTCTGTGTTAGTCGTTAATGGGCTGCCTGTCAGTCCGTGGCCACTTTCCGCGCTAATTGCCCCCTAGCTCGTTGGGTCAACTTCCTTATCTGCGTGCTCTGTCTGAAATAACGTGTTATGTCCTAATGAGCGCAACTCTGCTTTAATGATTCTATCCGACTGTTCTTTCATTTTATTCTTGATTTCTTCCTCAAGTACTTTAATGCGCGTATGATTTTCACCTACGGTCTTTATAATAGTTAGCCGTTCTTCTTTAGAGTCGCAGCTCATTTTGCGCCAATCCATTTCCGATGCTATCTTTTATCGCTCCTAATATTTCTTCCATCTGATGTTTCGTGTCCTGCTGATTCGATTCTATCTTCTCAAGCCTGTCTTCTAGACGTAGATTATTCTCATCTATCGTACTCTTTAAAATATCCTGGTCCGATTCTAGGTTTTGCCATCGCTCTGCTGATTGTATTTCTAATTTATCCATGTCTTTTATTAGACCCGTAATACTTTCGTTTACTGCCGACAATCGTCCCTGGATAAATGTAGAATCCTCCTCCATTTTATCAAACCGTTTTTCAAGACCATCCTGTGCCGTTTTAACCTCACTGTTATTTACCGTGCATGCTAATTCTATCTGAGCTAGTTTTGCTAATACAATTTCGTCCAAATCATTTAATTTACGGTTGAACGTTTCCTCTAATTTTTTTTATCTGACCTAGCTGTTTGTCATTATTCTTGCTTACATCAAGCCCGAATTGAACCATCTGCTGTGTAGTGTATTCTTTCATCTCTGCAGATAATGTAGCTAACTGACTGGTATTTCTACTTTCTTGCGCTTCTAACTGTTTGTTTATATTTTTATTTACTTGCGCTTGTAATGAGTTACCCTGTTCAATTAATTTAATTTCTAATGACTCACTCCGCTCGGCTAATTGTGCATTCTGTTCAGATAATTGTGATTTTATAGTGTCATTCATTTGAGCCTGGAATGACTCACTTTGTTCAGATAATTGTATTTTTATAGTGTCATTCATTTGAGCCTGGAATGACTCACTTTGTTCAGATAATTTTGCATTTTGTTCAGATAATTTACTGTCTAATCTTTCACTTTGTTCCGCTAATTGTGCATTCTGTTCAGATAATTTACTGTCTAATCTTTCACTTTGTTCTCTTAATAGTTTCTGGGTTCGTGCCGTAGCACTCTCAATAATCGCTTGGATCTCTGCGACCGTCGCCATTTTCACACACAAAAATATATCACTGAGAAGACAGGAGGATGGCATGCAAACGTCTCCCTGACACACACATATATAATTCTTGACATACATTTACTTCAATTGACCACATTCAGTTCATTTAAACTTATTCCCTTTACTCCCGCAAATCAATCATCACTGAATGGTTCTAATTTTACTTAATAAATTTTTAACCCTGCACATATTCAGTCATAAATTACTATCCAGATCTGATGTTAACACTGACCAATTAACAAAGTATTAATTGTCATTTAAGGCTACCAGCCTCCTAACATATTCATGAGTTTGACTTTCTAAACAAATCTAATTTTATATTTAATCAATGGGCGCCCGATTTCACGTACATTATTTTATTAATTACATCAATAAACAAAACGTGAATCGTATTTTAACTTGCAAACTCGTGATTCTACTGTATATTCCATTTTCTTGGCGGTACTTCTCTTCGCCGTATTTACGTTAACAAAATATCACTTCCGGTGATCTCAAACAGTCAAAAACAGCAAAACACCACATGTAGGGTAACAGCTTGTTTATGATCCGCTAGAAAAGCCCAAAACAACGAAACGCTCCACGGTACGACACCAGCTTTATTATGATGTCTATCCACCGTGTTCTAGTAGTTAACTAGCAACGAACTAGCCCCACTTGGCGCGCCAGCTTGTCTATGCACCCTTCAATAAAGCATGGTTTTTTCGAGAGTCGTCTACGGGGTCGTGTTCAGTCCTGACTGCGTTACACAGCAAAGTTCGCTTAAAACAACATGCTCTAATGAATATAAAGGTTCATGACAGAGGCTATACTAGAAATAAAATGAATAACAAGTAGAATAAAATAAATTTAATGACTGAAAATATGTGCATAATAATAATAATAATAATAATAAACAAATCCTCCCTGACTTTTACCCCCTTAATAAATAATAATAATAACACTGAGCGGTAGGAACTCGCTCGTCACAACAAGAAAATGTGAAAGCAGCTTCACATAAATGATAAAATCATAACATAAGCAATTGAGCGGTAAGAACTCACTCGTCACAACATATGGATACTAGTCCATTTTTCTGATCAAGAAGTTATATAATGTGTGGTGTACTGTTCGTTAATAAGAAACTGAGTACTGATGCGGGTCCGTTTACAACTGAAACAGACATGTTGCTTACGGAGTGCATCTTTTAAATCACACTACGGCTATGGGAACCATCATTAATTAATACACTACAACTACTACTGACACATGCAAGATCTAATAATCTAAACAAAATGAAGATTCTCCCTGAGATTCTTACTGGTGCAGGAGCACACGGAATAAAAGGAGCATGCCATAAATAGGCCAAAAACCGCTCTCATCAACTTGGGGACATAGCTCCGCGCACCCTAACTTGACACGGGTCAAGAACGCATCAAAATAAACACACCAAAAATATTGAACCAACAACAACAAAATACATGCCTAACGGCTGAAAAAAAAACAATGTTTACATTTATATGAAACGCCAGACAAACACGAATTTCGGTGGGCACCTTACAGTATGGACATCTCCCAATTAATCAAGCAATACTCATTATAACCGATCAGTTTTGTGAATTTAAAACAACATCATAAATGCAGTATAAGAAAGCAGAACTGTTATTAATGACTAGACACGTTATCTGATTGAGCTCCCCCTTCTTGTATGAGTCACGCTGTCCTTCAAATATCTCTCTCTCTGTCTGGCAAGCTAAGTGCAGTTCCCTCAGGAAACATCAACATATCTCAGGCATCCCAAGGATGGCGAGAAACAAATATATACCACGAGTTCAGCCCCGCGAGGTCATGAACTGGGTTGACATGGAGCAAGTCAGAATAATCACCATGATATATTCTCGCTAGCACATCATAAAATCACATACGCACCCATAGCTTGGACAAAATCTCATACACACTCACTCTCTGGGTCGGCTCAAACAGATCAACAATACTACTGCGTCCATTGACACATTAACAAAAACACACAACAGAAACTCGGGTGCAAAGTGCCATCCCGTTCAAATCTTCTGGAAAGCAACTATCGAAAACAATCCTGATCCGTCATAAGATTCTACTCACAAATAATCTTTTCCCTTCAAATTCTATTTTTTTAATCTCAAAATTAATTCAGTTCCATTTTTGTTGTAAGGCAAATCTCCGAATAATAATGTTTGACCGCGATTTACGCAAGCGAGATCGGGCATCGGCTGCGCGTCTCGTCCCGTACAGTTAAACCAAATTCAATCACAAAATATAAAAATTACGCAACGCTCGGCTAGTCCCATATTTAATGTGTCAGTAAAACAAAAACTAATAATCTACATTACCAAGCAAGCAAGCAAACAAATATTTACAAAATTATCCCATAACATCGTAGCTGACTTAATAAATAAATAAAAATTTATTTGGTACTCAATCCTTTAAATCAGCGCCAAGAATTACGTCTGCAGCCATCTCCTTTAAGATGTTTATCTGGTCATTGACATCTTCAGGCAAATGTCCTGCTGGTTCCCAGATCCATCCTCGTTCTTGGACGTCATCACGTGCTGAATTAAATAAAGTTTTGTCAGATACACACACGATATAATTCCTACTATATTCACCTATCAAGTACTATATTCCTTGACAGTCTATTTGGTGAATTACTTCGATGAACTGGTCCTATCTGGTAGTACTGGGACTACAAATAAATCACTGAAGTTATACTATAATAAATAAGTAATGAGTTCCGTCCTCAGACGAACAAAAATTAGTGGTCGACGTTACGCCCTCAGACGTACAAAATAAGTGGTGCTCTTCCGTCCTCAGACGTACAAAATAGTAATACGTTCCGTCCTCAGACGAACAAAATAGTAATACGTTCCGTCCTCAGACGAACAAAATAGTAATGATCCTCGAAGCATCTTGGATCCTTATAAATGACACAGACTAGGGTAGGTGTGGAAGGGGATCTATTAAAAAATATTCCATAATAACTATCAGACTAACATGCGACCGGTATCATTGAGTTCGTAGCAGTGTGGAGGTTACGATTATGCTGTAGCCGGCTTGAATCGATCGTGGAATTAATCTGTAGATAACTCCCGCGTTAATTTACTCGTGCGCGTTCCCAAGCCGAGTTCCCGCTAAGACAAGGCCTAGACTCTTGTATGTCTTTGCGCGTTTTTACAAACATTTCTGCCGTAGGGAGTGGTTCTCATGATGATAGACCAATTACCCTGTAGCATTCGATTTCTTCCTTGGCGCCAATCTTCATAGCAACAAGCCATAGTGTGCGTTCCCAAGCCAACATTCGCGCTAAAAGTTGCACCTGTTCTATGTCTCAAGAATATATACGCATCCTCCTAAAATACCACAGGAGCTTAAACCATTGTGTCCTCTCGGCCACTGAT
Organism: Meconema thalassinum; assembly: GCA_946902985.2. NCBI lineage: Eukaryota > Metazoa > Arthropoda > Insecta > Orthoptera > Tettigoniidae > Meconema > Meconema thalassinum. Next base: position 205,201,803 of record OX336389.2, on the reverse strand, counting down.
TTCTCAATATATCCCAACACCGTCTGGCTCTCATATCTGTTGTCTGTAGAAATGTATCAAAAGATGATGAATAAATATTAGAATCCTTTATATAGCCTGAGGATAAAGGGTTCACAACCCCCCTGCATGGAAAAAATCGAACATAACAAATAGTCGATTTTTTTACAAATACAAAACATATGTAATCCATTTCTGCCAATCCTAGAAAAATCTCCCTCTCATCAGTCTAGTCTAGCCGCCACTGTCGTTGGAGTCACAACACTTGCTCGTGTTTACAACCCGTTTCTTCATTCATTCAACATTCCGCAAACCAGCCTGCTTGACTGATCGCCTATGGCTCGTATCTCCCCTTTCCAGTGCCCTTATCTCAATCGCTCGCTCTCCCGCTGTGTTGTCATCGTCAGAGCTCATTAGTGTCTGACCACAGCAGATTGTTCTCTACTTCCTCGTTCTACTGACGTACTCACTGACCCACGTGTAGTTGGATGTGCAAAAAGTACGTCCATATATTCAATTTGCAGCATTATTTCGGCGTTCCCAAGGTTCGCTAGTATGATACAACTTTAAATTCGCCGCGTTGTAGACAGACATTGTACCTGTACTCAATTCTTTTACTCTGTATGCGTTGTTACCAAGATTCCGTACAATACAGAAGGGGTCCTCTCCATTTCTCCGTGCTGCCATCTTCTTCTTCTCCTCCGTTCTGCTACCATCATCTTCTTCTCCTCCACGCTGTCATCTTCTTCTAGTATTGACTCGTTTTTCGTATCGCACCGGTGTTTCTCCTCCCTACCGGGCTACGTTCTCTCGTACTCCGTACTGGCAAGCTTCGTTCGTCTTCCTGGCTGGCTGGTATATTTTCTTCCTCTCCAAGTTCTTCTTTAAAGGTGTCAGGATTCGACCTTCTATTTATGGCACGTTCCCAATGTCCTTGTTCGTTCCCTCCATTAGCGTGTAACTCTTCCAGGTAGCGCTGCGATTTGGCGTGCCTGTCATTCCAATCATTTCTATAATTCCGATAGTCCCCCTGGTTCTGATATCTTCTTTTACGCCACTGTCGATTATCATTATTGTTATTTTCATAACGTCTGTAGGGTCCCTCATTTCTCCTATTATTTTTCCATTGTTGGTATCCTCGCTGCTGATACCTATTGTTGCCCTGTGTATGTCTATCGTTGTTATTTTCATGACGCTGGTGTGACCTATTTTCGTCACCCTCCTGACCTCGTCTTGGTGTTGTTGACACACTTATATTTGTGGCCTGCGACCTGGTGTGTATTTGAGCGGGTTTAACCACCTCCGTTGTGTTTACAAGTTCCAGCTGTCGTCCCCCTCTTTGCTGCAAGTGAGATGTTGTCTCGTCAATCTGACGTAAGATTTGTTCGGCTCGAACCGCTGTGTCCACGTTTGCTGCTACTAAAACCTGCTGAACATTTACTGGCAACTGCCGTGCAATCGTCATAACCAGATCCGACTCTTCTAAGGGGTGATCCAGATCCCGAAATTTTAACAATTGTAGCGAAAAGAAATCTGAATATTTTGTCTGCTGAGTCGACTGATATTTTCTCGAATAAAGTTCCATTCTGAGACTTTGTTGTAGTGAAGCCGACTAGTACTTTTTAAGGAACGCAATCTTGAAATCATCGATCCCTCCGAAAGTATACTTGAAGCTCAAGAACCACGCAAGTACATTTCCCGAAAGAAATCGTTCCATCGGTCTTAAACGACGCGCGGGCGGTATATTATTATCATTAAAATAGTGATCCATCTCTTTGAGATACGCCTTCGGTGTGACACCAGAATTTTCTGTGAATTTATTAGGTTTAAATTCATTTGATCGAATTACTTGAACGACTTGAGGGTGCTGATAGCCATGTTGAGGGGTAGAGGTTCCTCCAACGTTGTTGTGAAATCCCTCTGTGTTAGTCGTTAATGGGCTGCCTGTCAGTCCGTGGCCACTTTCCGCGCTAATTGCCCCCTGGCTCGTTGGGTCAACTTCCTTATCTGCGTGCTCTGTCTGAAATAACGTGTTCTGTCCTAATGAGCGCAACTCTGCTTTAATGATTCTATCCGACTGTTCTTTCATTTTATTCTTGATTTCTTCCTCAAGAACTTTAATGCGCGTATGATTTTCACCTACGGTCTTTATAATAGTTAGCCGTTCTTCTTTAGAGTCGCAGCTCATTTTGCGCCAATCCTTTCTGATGCTATCTTTTATCGCTCCTAATTTTTCTTCCATCTGATGTTTCGTGTCCTGCTGATTCGATTCTATCTTCTCAAGCCTGTCTTCTAGACGTAGATTATTCTCATCTATCGTACTCTTTAAATTATCCTGGTCCGATTCTAGGTTTTGCCATCGCTCTGCTGATTGTATTTCTAATTTATCCATGTCTTTTATTAGACCCGTAATACTTTCGTTTACTGCCGACAATTGTCCCTGGATAAATGTAGAATCCTCCTCCATTTTATCAAACCGTTTTTCAAGACCATCCTGTGCCGTTTTAACCTCACTGTTATTTACCGTGCATGCTAATTCTATCTGAGCTAGTTTTGCTAATACAATTTCGTCCAAATCATTTAATTTACGGTTGAACGTTTCCTCTAATTTTTGTATCTGACCTAGCTGTTTGTCATTATTCTTACTTACATCAAGCGCGAATTGAACCATCTGCTGTGTAGTGTATTCTTTCATCTCTGCAGATAATGTAGCTAACTGACTGGTATTTCTACTTTCTTGCGCTTCTAACAGTTTGTTTATATTTTTATTTACTTGCGCTTGTAATGAGTTACCCTGTTCAATTAATTTAATTTCTAATGACTCACTCCGCTCGGCTAATTGTGCATTCTGTTCAGATAATTGTGATTTTATAGTGTCATTCATTTGAGCCTGGAATGACTCACTTTGTTCAGATAATTGTATTTTTATAGTGTCATTCATTTGAGCCTGGAATGACTCACTTTGTTCAGATAATTTTGCATTTTGTTCAGATAATTTACTGTCTAATCTTTCACTTTGTTCCGCTAATTGTGCATTCTGTTCAGATAATTTACTGTCTAATCTTTCACTTTGTTCTCTTAATAGTTTCTGGGTTCGTGCCGTAGCACTCTCAATAATCGCTTGGATCTCTGCGACCGTCGCCATTTTCACACACAAAAATATATCACTGAGAAGACAGGAGGATGGCATGCAAACGTCTCCCTGACACACACATATATAATTCTTGACATACATTTACTTCAATTGACCACATTCAGTTCATTTAAACTTATTCCCTTTACTCCCGCAAATCAATCATCACTGAATGGTTCTAATTTTACTTAATAAATTTTTAACCCTGCACATATTCAGTCATAAATTACTATCCAGATCTGATGTTAACACTGACCAATTAACAAAGTATTAATTGTCATTTAAGGCTACCAGCCTCCGAACATATTCATGAGTTTGACTTTCTAAACAAATCTAATTTTATATTTAATCAATGGGCGCCCGATTTCACGTACATTATTTTATTAATTACATCAATAAACAAAACGTGAATCGTATTTTAACTTGCAAACTCGTGATTCTACTGTATATTCCATTTTCTTGGCGGTACTTCTCTTCGCCGTATTTACGTTAACAAAATATCACTTCCGGTGATCTCAAACAGTCAAAAACAGCAAAACACCACATGTAGGGTTACAGCTTGTTTATGATCCGCTAGAAAAGCCCAAAACAACGAAACGCTCCACGGTACGACACCAGCTTAATTATGATGTCTATCCACCGTGTTCTAGTAGTTAACTAGCAACGAACTAGCCCCACTTGGCGCGCCAGCTTGTCTATGCACCCTTCAATAAAGCATGGTTTTGTCGAGAGTCGTCTACGGGGTCGTGTTCAGTCCTGACTGCGTTACACAGCAAAGTTCGCTTAAAACAACATGCCCTAATGAATAGAAAGGTTCATGACAGAGGCTATACTAGAAATAAAATGAATAACAAGTAGAATAAAATAAATTTAATGACTGAAAATATGTGCATAATAATAATAATAATAATAAAAAACAAATCCTCCCTGACTTTTACCCCCTTAATAAATAATAATAATAACACTGAGCGGTAGGAACTCGCTCGTCACAACACGACAATGTGAAAGCAGCTTCACATAAATGATAAAATCATAACATAAGCAATTGAGCGGTAAGAACTCACTCGTCACAACATATGGATACAAGTCCATTTTTCTGGTCAAGAAGTTATATAATGTGTGGTGTACTGTTCGTTAATAAGAAACTGAGTACTGATGCGGGTCCGTTTACAACTGAAACAGACATGTTGCTTACGGAGTGCATCTTTTAAATCACTCTACGGCTATGGGAACCATCATTAAATAATACACTACAACTACTACTGACACATGCAAGTTCTAATAATCTAAACAAAATGAAGAATCTCCCTGAGATTCTTACTGGTGCAGGAGCACACGGAATAAAAGGAGCATGCCATAAATAGGCCAAAAACCGCTCTCATCAACTTGGGGACATAGCTCCGCGCACCCTAACTTGACACGGGTCAAGAACGCATCAAAATAAACACACCAAAAATATTGAACCAACAACAACAAAATACATGCCTAACGGCTGAAAAAAAACAATGTTTACATTTATATGAAACGCCAGACAAACACGAATTTCGGTGTCTACCTTACAGTATGGACATCTCCCAATTAATCAAGCAATACTCATTATAACCGATCAGTTTTGTGAATTTAAAACAACATCATAAATGCAGTATAAGAAAGCAGAACTGTTATTAATGACTAGACACGTTATCTGATTGAGCTCCCCCTTCTTGTATGAGTCACGCTGTCCTTCAAATATCTCTCTCTGTCTGGCAAGCTAAGTGCAGTTCCCTCAGGAAACATCAACATATCTCAGGCATCCCAAGGATGGCGAGAAACAAATATATACCACGAGTTCAGCCCCGCGAGGTCATGAACTGGGTTGACATGGAGCAAGTCAGAATAATCACCATGATATATTCTCGCTAGCACATCATAAAATCACATACGCACCCATAGCTTGGACAAAATCTCATACACACTCACTCTCTGGGTCGGCTCAAACAGATCAACAATACTACTGCGTCCATTGACACATTAACAAAAACACACAACAGAAACTCGGGTGCAAAGTGCCATCCCGTTCAAATCTGCTGGAAAGCAACTATCGAAAACAATCCTGATCCGTCATAAGATTCTACTCACAAATAATCTTTTACCCTCCAAATTCTATTTTTTTAATCTCAAAATTAATTCAGTTCCATTTTTGTTGTAAGGCAAATCTCCGAATAATAATGTTTGACCGCGATTTACGCAAGCGAGATCGGGCATCGGCTGCGCGTCTCGCCCCGTACAGTTAAACCAAATTCAATCACAAAATATAAAAATTACGCAACGCTCGGCTAGTCCCATATTTAATGTGTCAGTAAAACAAAAACTAATAATCTACATTACCAAGCAAGCAAACAAATATTTACAAAAATATCCCATAACATCGTAGCTGACTTAAATAAATAAATAAAAATTTATTTGGTACTCAATCCTTTAAATCAGCGCCAAGAATTACGTCTGCAGCCATCTCCTTTAAGATGCTTATCTGGTCATTGACATCTTCAGGCAAATGTCCTGCTGGTTCCCAGATCCATCCTCGTTCTTGGACGTCATCACGTGCTGAATTAAATAAAGTTTTGTCAGATACACACACGATATAATTCCTACTATATTCACCTATCAAGTACTATATTCCTTGACAGTCTATTTGGTGAATTACTTCGATGAACTGGTCCTATCTGGTAGTACTGGGACTACAAATAAATCACTGAAGTTATACTATAATAAATAAGTAATGAGTTCCGTCCTCAGACGAACAAAAATTAGTGGTCGACGTTACGCCCTCAGACGTACAAAATAAGTGGTGCTCTTCCGTCCTCAGACGTACAAAATAGTAATACGTTCCGTCCTCAGACGAACAAAATAGTAATACGTTCCGTCCTCAGACGAACAAAATAGTAATGATCCTCGAAGCATCTTGGATCCTTATAAATGACACAGACTAGGGTAGGGGTGGAAGGGGATCTATTAAAAAATATTCCATAATAACTATCAGACTAGCATGCGACCGGTATCATTGAGTTCGTAGCAGTGTGGAGGTTACGATTATGCTGTAGCCGGCTTGAATCGATCGTGGAATTAATCTGTAGATAACTCCCGCGTTAATTTACTCGTGCGCGTTCCCAAGCCGAGTTCCCGCTAAGACAAGGCCTAGACTCTTGTATGTCTTTGCGCGTTTTTCAAACATTTCTGCCGTAGGGAGTGGTTCACATGATGATAGACCAATTACCCTGTAGCATTCGATTTCTTCCTTGGCGCCAATCTTCATAGCAACAAGCCATAGTGTGCGTCCCCAAGCCAACATTCGCGCTAAAAGTTGCACCTGTTCTATGTCTCAAGAATATATACGCATCCTCCTAAAATACCACAGGAGCTTAAACCAGTGTGTCCTCTCGGCCACTGATTTCTCAATATATCCCAACACCGTCTGGCCCTCATATCTGTTGTCTGTAGAAATGTATCAAAAGATGATGAATAAATATTAGAATCCTTTATATAGCCTGAGGATAAAGGGTTCACAACCCCCCTGCATGGAAAAAATCGAACATAACAAATAGTCGATTTTTTTACAAATACAAAACATCTGTAATCCATTTCTGCCAATCCTAGAAAAATCTCCCTCTCATCAGTCTAGTCTAGCCGCCACTGTCGTTGGATTCACAACACTTGCTCGTGTTTACAACCCGTTTCTTCATTCATTCAGACATTCCGCAAACCAGCCTGCTTGACTGATCGCCTAAGGCTCGTATCTCTCCTTTCCAGTGCCCTTATCTCAATCGCTCGCTCTCCCGCTGTGTTGTCATCGTCAGAGTTCATTAGTGTCTGACCACAGCAGATTGTTCTCTACTTCCTCGTTCTACTGACGTACTCACTGACCCACGTGTAGTTGGATGTGCAAAAAGGACGTCCATATATTCAATTTGCAGCATTATTTCGGCGTTCCCAAGGTTCGCTAGTATGATACAACTTTAAATTCGCCGCGTTGTAGACAGACATTGTACCTGTACTCAATTCTTTTACTCTGTATGCGTTGTTACCAAGATTCCGTACAATACAGAAGGGGTCCTCTCCATTTCTCCGTGCTGCCATCTTCTTCTTCTCCTCCGTTCTGCTACCATCATCTTCTTCTCCTCCACGCTGTCATCTTCTTCTAGTATTGACTCGTTTTTCGTATCGCACCGGTGTTTCTCCTCCCTACCGGGCTACGTTCTCTCGTACTCCGTACTGGCAAGCTTCGTTCGTCTTCCTGGCTGGCTGGTATATTTTCTTCCTCTCCAATTTCTTCTTTAAAGGTGTCAGGATTCGACCTTCTATTTATGGCACGTTCCCAATGTCCTTGTTCGTTCCCTCCATTAGCGTGTAACTCTTCCAGGTAGCGCTGCGATTCGGCGTGCCTGTCATTCCAATCATTTCTATAATTCCGATAGTCCCCCTGGTTCTGATATCTTCTTTCACGCCACTGTCGATTATCATTATTGTTATTTTCATAACGTCTGTAGGGTCCATCATTTCTCCTATTATTTTTCCATTGTTGGTATCCTCGCTGCTGATACCTATTGTTGCCCTGTGTATGTCTATCATTGTTATTTTCATGACGCTGGTGTGAGCTATTTTCGTCACCCTCCTGACCTCGTCTTGGTGTTGTTGACACACTTATATTTGTGGCCTGCGACCTGGTGTGTATTTGAGCTGGTTTAACCACCTCCGTTGTGTTTACAAGTTCCACCTGTCGTCCCCCTCTTTGCTGCAAGTGAGATGTTGTCTCGTCAATCTGACGTAAGATTTGTTCGGCTCGAACCGCTGTGTCCACGTTTGCTGCTACTAAAACCTGCTGAACATTTACTGGCAACTGCCGTGCAATCGTCATAACCAGATCCGACTCTTCTAAGGGGTGATCCAGATCCCGAAATTTTAACAATTGTAGCGAAAAGAAATCTGAATATTTTGTCTGCGGAGTCGACTGATATTTTCTCGAATAAAGTTCCATTCTGAGACTTTGTTGTAGTGAAGCCGACCAGTACTTTTTAAGGAACGCAATCTTGAAATCATCGATCCCTCCGAAAGTATACTTGAAGCTCAAGAACCACGTAAGTACATTTCCCGAAAGAAATCGTTCCATCAGTCTTAAACGACGCGCGGGAGGTATATTATTATCATTAAAATAGTGATCCATCTCTTTAAGATACGCCTTCGGTGTGACACCAGAATTTTCTGTGAATTTATTAGGTTTAAATTCATTTGATCGAATTACTTGTACGACTTGAGGGTGCTGATAGCCATGTTGAGGGGTAGAGGTTCCTCCAACGTTGTTGTGAAATCCCTCTGTGTTAGTCGTTAATGGGCTGCCTGTCAGTCCGTGGCCACTTTCCGCGCTAATTGCCCCCTGGCTCGTTGGGTCAACTTCCTTATCTGCGTGCTCTGTCTGAAATAACGTGTTCTGTCCTAATGAGCGCAACTCTGCTTTAATGATTCTATCCGACTGTTCTTTAATTTTATTCTTGATTTCTTCCTCAAGTACTTTAATGCGCGTATGATTTTCACCTACGGTCTTTATAATAGTTAGCCGTTCTTCTTTAGAGTCGCAGCTCATTTTGCGCCAATCCTTTCTGATGCTATCTTTTATCGCTCCTAATTTTTCTTCCATCTGATGTTTCGTGTCCTGCTGATTCGATTCTATCTTCTCAAGCCTGTCTTCTAGACGTAGATTATTCTCATCTATCGTACTCTTTAAATTATCCTGGTCCGATTCTTGGTTTTGCCATCGCTCTGCTGATTGTATTTCTAATTTATCCATGTCTTTTATTAGACCCGTAATACTTTCGTTTACTGCCGACAATTGTCCCTGGATAAATGTAGAATCCTCCTCCATTTTATCAAACCGTTTTTCAAGACCATCCTGTGCCGTTTTAACCTCACTGTTATTTACCGTGCATGCTAATTCTATCTGAGCTAGTTTTGCTAATACAATTTCGTCCAAATCATTTAATTTACGGTTGAACGTTTCCTCTAATTTTTGTATCTGACCTAGCTGTTTGTCATTATTCTTACTTACATCAAGCGCGAATTGAACCATCTGCTGTGTAGTGTATTCTTTCATCTCTGCAGATAATGTAGCTAACTGACTGGTATTTCTACTTTCTTGCGCTTCTAACAGTTTGTTTATATTTTTATTTACTTGCGCTTGTAATGAGTTACCCTGTTCAATTAATTTAATTTCTAATGACTCACTCCGCTCGGCTAATTGTGCATTCTGTTCAGATAATTGTGATTTTATAGTGTCATTCATTTGAGCCTGGAATGACTCACTTTGTTCAGATAATTGTATTTTTATAGTGTCATTCATTTGAGCCTGGAATGACTCACTTTGTTCAGATAATTTTGCATTTTGTTCAGATAATTTACTGTCTAATCTTTCACTTTGTTCCGCTAATTGTGCATTCTGTTCAGATAATTTACTGTCTAATCTTTCACTTTGTTCTCTTAATAGTTTCTGGGTTCGTGCCGTAGCACTCTCAATAATCGCTTGGATCTCTGCGACCGTCGCCATTTTCACACACAAAAATATATCACTGAGAAGACAGGAGGATGGCATGCAAACGTCTCCCTGACACACACATATATAATTCTTGACATACATTTACTTCAATTGACCACATTCAGTTCATTTAAACTTATTCCCTTTACTCCCGCAAATCAATCATCACTGAATGGTTCTAATTTTACTTAATAAATTTTTAACCCTGCACATATTCAGTCATAAATTACTATCCAGATCTGATGTTAACACTGACCAATTAACAAAGTATTAATTGTCATTTAAGGCTACCAGCCTCCTAACATATTCATGAGTTTGACTTTCTAAACAAATCTAATTTTATATTTAATCAATGGGCGCCCGATTTCACGTACATTATTTTATTAATTACATCAATAAACAAAACGTGAATCGTATTTTAACTTGCAAACTCGTGATTCTACTGTATATTCCATTTTCTTGGCGGTACTTCTCTTCGCCGTATTTACGTTAACAAAATATCACTTCCGGTGATCTCAAACAGTCAAAAACAGCAAAACACCACATGTAGGGTAACAGCTTGTTTATGATCCGCTAGAAAAGCCCAAAACAACGAAACGCTCCACGGTATGACACCAGCTTAATTATGATGTCTATCCACCGTGTTCTAGTAGTTAACTAGCAACGAACTAGCCCCACTTGGCGCGCCAGCTTGTCTATGCACCCTTCAATAAAGCATGGTTTTTTCGAGAGTCGTCTACGGGGTCGTATTCAGTCCTGACTGCGTTACACAGCAAAGTTCGCTTAAAACAACATGCTCTAATGAATAGAAAGGTTCATGACAGAGGCTATACTAGAAATAAAATGGATAACAAGTAGAATAAAATAAATTTAATGACTGAAAATATGTGCATAATAATAATAATAATAATAAAAAACAAATCCTCCCTGACTTTTACCCCCTTAATAAATAATAATAATAATAACACTGAGCGGTAGTAACTCGCTCGTCACAACAAGACAATGTGAAAGCAGCTTCACATAAATGATAAAATCATAACATAAGCAATTGAGCGGTAAGAACTCACTCGTCACAACATATGGATACAAGTCCATTTTTCTGGTCAAGAAGTTATATAATGTGTGGTGTACTGTTCGTTAATAAGAAACTGAGTACTGATGCGGGTCCGTTTACAACTGAAACAGACATGTTGCTTACGGAGTGCATCTTTTAAATCACTCTACGGCTATGGGAACCATCATTAATTAATACACTACAACTACTACTGACACATGCAAGTTCTAATAATCTAAACAAAATGAAGAATCTCCCTGAGATTCTTACTTGTGCAGGAGCACACGGAATAAAAAGAACATGCCATAAATAGGCCAAAAACCGCTCTCATCAACTTGGGGACATAGCTCCGCGCACCCTAACATGACACGGGTCAAGAACGCATCAAAATAAACACACCAAAAATATTGAACCAACAACAACAAAATACATGCCTAACGGCTGAAAAAAACAATGTTTACATTTATATGAAACGCCAGACAAACACGAATTTCGGTGGGCACCTTACAGTATGGACAGCTCCCAATTAATCAAGCAATACTCATTATAACCGATCAGTTTTGTGAATTTAAAACAACATCATAAATGCAGTATAAGAAAGCAGAACTGTTACTAATGACTAGACACGTTATATGATTGAGCTCCCCCTTCTTGTATGAGTCACGCTGCCCTTCAAATATCTCTCTCTGTCTGGCAAGCTAAGTGCAGTTCCCTCAGGAAACATCAACATATCTCAGGCATCCCAAGGATGGCGAGAAACAAATATATACCACGAGTTCAGCCCCGCGAGGTCATGACCTGGGTTGACATGGAGCAAGTCAGAATAATCACCATGATATATTCTCGCTAGCACATCATAAAATCACATACGCACCCATAGCTTGGACAAAATCTCATACACACTCACTCTCTGGGTCGGCTCAAACAGATCAACAATACTACTGCGTCCATTGACACATTAACAAAAACACACAACAGAAACTCGGGTGCAAAGTGCCATCCCGTTCAAATCTGCTGGAAAGCAACTATCGAAAACAATCCTGATCCGTCATAAGATTCTACTCACAAATAATCTTTTACCCTCCAAATTCTATTTTTTTAATCTCAAAATTAATTCAGTTCCATTTTTGTTGTAAGGCAAATCTCCGAATAATAATGTTTTACCGCGATTTACGCAAGCGAGATCGGGCATCGGCTGCGCGTCTCGCCCCGTACAGTTAAACCAAATTCAATCACAAAATATAAAAATTACGCAACGCTCGGCTAGTCCCATATTTAATGTGTCAGTAAAACAAAAACTAATAATCTACATTACCAAGCAAGCAAGCAAACAAATATTTACAAAAATATCCCATAACATCGTAGCTGACTTAATAAATAAATAAAAATTTATTTGGTACTCAATCCTTTAAATCAGCGCCAAGAATTACGTCTGCAGCCATCTCCTTTAAGATGTTTATCTGGTCATTGACATCTTCAGGCAAATGTCCTGCTCGTTCCCAGATCCATCCTCGTTCTTGGACGTCATCACGTGCTGAATTAAATAAAGTTTTGTCAGATACACACACGATATAATTCCTACTATATTCACCTATCAAGTACTATATTCCTTGACAGTCTATTTGGTGAATTACTTCGATGAACTGGTCCTATCTGGTAGTACTGGGACTACAAATAAATCACTGAAGTTATACTATAATAAATAAGTAATGAGTTCCGTCCTCAGACGAACAAAAATTAGTGGTCGACGTTACGCCCTCAGACGTACAAAATAAGTGGTGCTCTTCCGTCCTCAGACGTACAAAATAGTAATACGTTCCGTCCTCAGACGAACAAAATAGTAATACGTTCCGTCCTCAGACGAACAAAATAGTAATGATCCTCGAAGCATCTTGGATCCTTATAAATGACACAGACTAGGGTAGGTGTGGAAGGGGATCTATTAAAAAATATTCCATAATAACTATCAGACTAGCATGCGACCGGTATCATTGAGTTCGTAGCAGTGTGGAGGTTACGATTATGCTGTAGCCGGCTTGAATCGATCGTGGAATTAATCTGTAGATAACTCCCGCGTTAATTTACTCGTGCGCGTTCCCAAGCCGAGTTCCCGCTAAGACAAGGCCTAGACTCTTGTATGTCTTTGCGCGTTTTTACAAACATTTCTGCCGTAGGGAGTGGTTCACATGATGATAGACCAATTACCCTGTAGCATTCGATTTCTTCCTTGGCGCCAATCTTCATGGCAACAAGCCATAGTGTGCGTCCCCAAGCCAACATTCGCGCTAAAAGTTGCACCTGTTCTATGTCTCAAGAATATATACGCATCCTCCTAAAATACCACAGGAGCTTAAACCATTGTGTCCTCTCGGCCACTGATTTCTCAATATATCCCAACACCGTCTGGCTCTCATATCTGTTGTCTGTAGAAATGTATCAAAAGATGATGAATAAATATTAGAATCCTTTATATACCCTGAGGATAAAGGGTTCACAACCCCCCTGCATGGAAAAAATCGAACATAACAAATAGTCGATTTTTTTACAAATACAAAACATCTGTAATCCATTTCTGCCAATCCTAGAAAAATCCCCCTCCCGTCAGTCTAGTCTAGCCGCCACTGTCGTTGGATTCACAACACTTGCTCGTGTTTACAACCCGTTTCTTCATTCATTCAGACATTCCGCAAACCAGCCTGCTTGACTGATCGCCTAAGGCTCGTATCTCTCCTTTCCAGTGCCCTTATCTCAATCGCTCGCTCTCCCGCTGTGTTGTCATCGTCAGAGTTCATTAGTGTCTGACCACAGCAGATTGTTCTCTACTTCCTCGTTCTACTGACGTACTCACTGACCCTCGTGTAGTTGGATGTGCAAAAAGGACGTCCATATATTCAATTTGCAGCATTATTTCGGCGTTCCCAAGGTTCGCTGGTATGATACAACTTTAAATTCGCCGCGTTGTAGACAGACATTGTACCTGTACTCAATTCTTTTACTCTGTATGCGTTGTTACCAAGATTCCGTACAATACAGAAGGGGTCCTCTCCATTTCTCCGTGCTGCCATCTTCTTCTTCTCCTCCGTTCTGCTACCATCATCTTCTTCTCCTCCACGCTGTCATCTTCTTCTAGTATTGACTCGTTTTTCGTATCGCACCGGTGTTTCTCCTCCCTACCGGGCTACGTTCTCTCGTACTCCGTACTGGCAAGCTTCGTTCGTCTTCCTGGCTGGCTGGTATATTTTCTTCCTCTCCAATTTCTTCTTTAAAGGTGTCAGGATTCGACCTTCTATTTATGGCACGTTCCCAATGTCCTTGTTCGTTCCCTCCATTAGCGTGTAACTCTCCCAGGTAGCGCTGCGATTCGACGTGCCTGTCATTCCAATCATTTCTATAATTCCGATAGTCCCCCTGGTTCTGATATCTTCTTTCACGCCACTGTCGATTATCATTATTGTTATTTTCATAACGTCTGTAGGGTCCCTCATTTCTCCTATTATTTTTCCATTGTTGGTATCCTCGCTGCTGATACCTATTGTTGCCCTGTGTATGTCTATCATTGTTATTTTCATGACGCTGGTGTGACCTATTTTCGTCACCCTCCTGACCTCGTCTTGGTGTTGTTGACACACTTATATTTGTGGCCTGCGACCTGGTGTGTATTTGAGCGGGTTTAACCACCTCCGTTGTGTTTACAAGTTCCAGCTGTCGTCCCCCTCTTTGCTGCAAGTGAGATGTTGTCTCGTCAATCTGACGTAAGATTTGTTCGGCTCGAACCGCTGTGTCCACGTTTGCTGCTACTAAAACCTGCTGAACATTTACTGGCAACTGCCGTGCAATCGTCATAACCAGATCCGACTCTTCTAAGGGGTGATCCAGATCCCGAAATTTTAACAATTGTAGCGAAAAGATATCTGAATATTTTGTCTGCTGAGTCGACTGATATTTTCTCGAATAAAGTTCCATTCTGAGACTTTGTTGTAGTGAAGCCGACCAGTACTTTTTAAGGAACGCAATCTTGAAATCATCGATCCCTCCGAAAGTATACTTGAAGCTCAAGAACCACGTAAGTACATTTCCCGAAAGAAATCGTTCCATCAGTCTTAAACGACGCGCGGGCGGTATATTATTATCATTAAAATAGTGATCCATCTCTTTAAGATACGCCTTCGGTGTGACACCAGAATTTTCTGTGAATTTATTAGGTTTAAATTCATTTGATCGAATTACTTGAACGACTTGAGGGTGCTGATAGCCATGTTGAGGGGTAGAGGTTCCTCCAACGTTGTTGTGAAATCCCTCTGTGTTAGTCGTTAATGGGCTGCCTGTCAGTCCGTGGCCACTTTCCGCGCTAATTGCCCCCTGGCTCGTTGGGTCAACTTCCTTATCTGCGTGGTCTGTCTGAAATAACGTGTTCTGTCCTAATGAGCGCAACTCTGCTTTAATGATTCTATCCGACTGTTCTTTCATTTTATTCTTGATTTCTTCCTCAAGTACTTTAATGCGCGTATGATTTTCACCTACGGTCTTTATAATAGTTAGCCGTTCTTCTTTAGAGTCGCAGCTCATTTTGCGCCAATCCTTTCTGATGCTATCTTTTATCGCTCCTAATTTTTCTTCCATCTGATGTTTCGTGTCCTGCTGATTCGATTCTATCTTCTCAAGCCTGTCTTCTAGACGTAGATTATTCTCATCTATCGTACTCTTTAAATTATCCTGGTCCGATTCTAGGTTTTGCCATCGCTCTGCTGATTGTATTTCTAATTTATCCATGTCTTTTATTAGACCCGTAATACTTTCGTTTACTGCCGACAATTGTCCCTGGATAAATGTAGAATCCTCCTCCATTTTATCAAACCGTTTTTCAAGACCATCCTGTGCCGTTTTAACCTCACTGTTATTTACCGTGCATGCTAATTCTATCTGAGCTAGTTTTGCTAATACAATTTCGTCCAAATCATTTAATTTACGGTTGAACGTTTCCTCTAATTTTTGTATCTGACCTAGCTGTTTGTCATTATTCTTACTTACATCAAGCGCGAATTGAACCATCTGCTGTGTAGTGTATTCTTTCATCTCTGCAGATAATGTAGCTAACTGACTGGTATTTCTACTTTCTTGCGCTTCTAACAGTTTGTTTATATTTTTATTTACTTGCGCTTGTAATGAGTTACCCTGTTCAATTAATTTAATTTCTAATGACTCACTCCGCTCGGCTAATTGTGCATTCTGTTCAGATAATTGTGATTTTATAGTGTCATTCATTTGAGCCTGGAATGACTCACTTTGTTCAGATAATTGTATTTTTATAGTGTCATTCATTTGAGCCTGGAATGACTCACTTTGTTCAGATAATTTTGCATTTTGTTCAGATAATTTACTGTCTAATCTTTCACTTTGTTCCGCTAATTGTGCATTCTGTTCAGATAATCTACTGTCTAATCTTTCACTTTGTTCTCTTAATAGTTTCTGGGTTCGTGCCGTAGCACTCTCAATAATCGCTTGGATCTCTGCGACCGTCGCCATTTTCACACACAAAAATATATCACTGAGAAGACAGGAGGATGGCATGCAAACGTCTCCCTGACACACACATATATAATTCTTGACATACATTTACTTCAGTTGACCACATTCAGTTCATTTAAACTTATTCCCTTTACTCCCGCAAATCAATCATCACTGAATGGTTCTAATTTTACTTAATAAATTTTTAACCCTGCACATATTCAGTCATAAATTACTATCCAGATCTGATGTTAACACTGACCAATTAACAAAGTATTAATTGTCATTTAAGGCTACCAGCCTCCTAACATATTCATGAGTTTGACTTTCTAAACAAATCTAATTTTATATTTAATCAATGGGCGCCCGATTTCACGTACATTATTTTATTAATTACATCAATAAACAAAACGTGAATCGTATTTTAACTTGCAAACTCGTGATTCTACTGTATATTCCATTTTCTTGGCGGTACTTCTCTTCGCCGTATTTACGTTAACAAAATATCACTTCCGGTGATCTCAAACAGTCAAAAACAGCAAAACACCACATGTAGGGTAACAGCTTGTTTATGATCCGCTAGAAAAGCCCAAAACAACGAAACGCTCCACGGTATGACACCAGCTTAATTATGATGTCTATCCACCGTGTTATAGTAGTTAACTAGCAACGAACTAGCCCCACTTGGCGCGCCAGCTTGTCTATGCACCCTTCAATAAAGCATGGTTTTTTCGAGAGTCGTCTACGGGGTCGTGTTCAGTCCTGACTGCGTTACACAGCAAAGTTCGCTTAAAACAACATGCTCTAATGAATAGAAAGGTTCATGACAGAGGCTATACTAGAAATAAAATGAATAACAAGTAGAATAAAATAAATTTAATGACTGAAAATATGTGCATAATAATAATAATAATAATAAAAAACAAATCCTCCCTGACTTTTACCCCCTTAATAAATAATAATAATAATAACACTGAGCGGTAGTAACTCGCTCGTCACAACAAGACAATGTGAAAGCAGCTTCACATAAATGATAAAATCATAACATAAGCAATTGAGCGGTAAGAACTCACTCGTCACAACATATGGATACAAGTCCATTTTTCTGGTCAAGAAGTTATATAATGTGTGGTGTACTGTTCGTTAATAAGAAACTGAGTACTGATGGGGGTCCGTTTACAACTGAAACAGACATGTTGCTTACGGAGTGCATCTTTGAAATCACTCTACGGCTATGGGAACCATCATTAATTAATACACTACAACTACTACTGACACATGCAAGATCTAATAATCTAAACAAAATGAAGAATCTCCCTGAGATTCTTACTTGTGCAGGAGCACACGGAATAAAAAGAACATGCCATAAATAGGCCAAAAACCGCTCTCATCAACTTGGGGACATAGCTCCGCGCACCCTAACATGACACGGGTCAAGAACGCATCAAAATAAACACACCAAAAATATTGAACCAACAACAACAAAATACATGCCTAACGGCTGAAAAAAAACAATGTTTACATTTATATGAAACGCCAGACAAACACGAATTTCGGTGGCTACCTTACAGTATGGACAGCTCCCAATTAATCAAGCAATACTCATTATAACCGATCAGTTTTGTGAATTTAAAACAACATCATAAATGCAGTATAAGAAAGCAGAACTGTTACTAATGACTAGACACGTTATCTGATTGAGCTCCCCCTTCTTGTATGAGTCACGCTGTCCTTCAAATATCTCTCTCTGTCTGGCAAGCTAAGTGCAGTTCCCTCAGGAAACATCAACATATCTCAGGCATCCCAAGGATGGCGAGAAACAAATATATACCACGAGTTCAGCCCCGCGAGGTCATGAACTGGGTTGACATGGAGCAAGTCAGAATATTCACCATGATATATTCTCGCTAGCACATCATAAAATCACATACGCACCCATAGCTTGGACAAAATCTCATACACACTCACTCTCTGGGTCGGCTCAAACAGATCAACAATACTACTGCGTCCATTGACACATTAACAAAAACACACAACAGAAACTCGGGTGCAAAGTGCCATCCCGTTCAAATCTGCTGGAAAGCAACTATCGAAAACAATCCTGATCCGTCATAAGATTCTACTCACAAATAATCTTTTACCCTCCAAATTCTATTTTTTTAATCTCAAAATTAATTCAGTTCCATTTTTGTTGTAAGGCAAATCTCCGAATAATAATGTTTGACCGCGATTTACGCAAGCGAGATCGGGCATCGGCTGCGCGTCTCGCCCCGTACAGTTAAACCAAATTCAATCACAAAATATAAAAATTACGCAACGCTCGGCTAGTCCCATATTTAATGTGTCAGTAAAACAAAAACTAATAATCTACATTACCAAGCAAGCAAACAAATATTTACAAAAATATCCCATAACATCGTAGCTGACTTAATAAATAAATAAAAAATTATTTGGTACTCAATCCTTTAAATCAGCGCCAAGAATTACGTCTGCAGCCATCTCCTTTAAGATGTTTATCTGGTCATTGACATCTTCAGGCAAATGTCCTGCTGGTTCCCAGATCCATCCTCGTTCTTGGACGTCATCACGTGCTGAATTAAATAAAGTTTTGTCAGATACACACACGATATAATTCCTACTATATTCACCTATCAAGTACTATATTCCTTGACAGTCTATTTGGTGAATTACTTCGATGAACTGGTCCTATCTGGTAGTACTGGGACTACAAATAAATCACTGAAGTTATACTATAATAAATAAGTAATGAGTTCCGTCCTCAGACGAACAAAAATTAGTGGTCGACGTTACGCCCTCAGACGTACAAAATAAGTGGTGCTCTTCCGTCCTCAGACGTACAAAATAGTAATACGTTCCGTCCTCAGACGAACAAAATAGTAATACGTTCCGTCCTCAGACGAACAAAATAGTAATGATCCTCGAAGCATCTTGGATCCTTATAAATGACACAGACTAGGGTAGGTGTGGAAGGGGATCTATTAAAAAATATTCCATAATAACTATCAGACTAGCATGCGACCGGTATCATTGAGTTCGTAGCAGTGTGGAGGTTACGATTATGCTGTAGCCGGCTTGAATCGATCGTGGAATTAATCTGTAGATAACTCCCGCGTTAATTTACTCGTGCGCGTTCCCAAGCCGAGTTCCCGCTAAGACAAGGCCTAGACTCTTGTATGTCTTTGCGCGTTTTTACAAACATTTCTGCCGTAGGGAGTGGTTCACATGATGATAGACCAATTACCCTGTAGCATTCGATTTCTTCCTTGGCGCCAATCTTCATAGCAACAAGCCATAGTGTGCGTCCCCAAGCCAACATTCGCGCTAAAAGTTGCACCTGTTCTATGTCTCAAGAATATATACGCATCCTCCTAAAATACCACAGGAGCTTAAACCATTGTGTCCTCTCGGCCACTGATTTCTCAATATATCCCAACACCGTCTGGCTCTCACATCTGTTGTCTGTAGAAATGTATCAAAAGATGATGAATAAATATTAGAATCCTTTATATAGCCTGAGTCTAAAGGGTTCACAACCCCCCTGCATGGAAAAAATCGAACATAACAAATAGTCGATTTTTTTACAAATACAAAACATCTGTAATCCATTTCTGCCCATCCTAGAAAAATCTCCCTCTCATCAGTCTAGTCTAGCCGCCACTGTCGTTGGATTCACAACACTTGCTCGTGTTTACAACCCGTTTCTTCATTCATTCAGACATTCCGCAAACCAGCCTGCTTGACTGATCGCCTAAGGCTCGTATCTCTCCTTTCCAGTGCCCTTATCTCAATCGCTCGCTCTCCCGCTGCGTTGTCATCGTCAGAGTTCATTAGTGTCTGACCACAGCAGATTGTTCTCTACTTCCTCGTTCTACTGACGTACTCACTGACCCACGTGTAGTTGGATGTGCAAAAAGGACGTCCATATATTCAATTTGCAGCATTATTTCGGCGTTCCCAAGGTTCGCTAGTATGATACAACTTTAAATTCGCCGCGTTGTAGACAGACATTGTACCTGTACTCAATTCTTTTACTCTGTATGCGTTGATACCAAGATTCCGTACAATACAGAAGGGGTCCTCTCCATTTCTCCGTGCTGCCATCTTCTTCTTCTCCTCCGTTCTGCTACCATCATCTTCTTCTCCTCCACGCTGTCATCTTCTTCTAGTATTGACTCGTTTTTCGTATCGCACCGGTGTTTCTCCTCCCTACCGGGCTACGTTCTCTCGTACTCCGTACTGGCAAGCTTCGTTCGTCTTCCTGGCTGGCTGGTATATTTTCTTCCTCTCCAATTTCTTCTTTAAAGGTGTCAGGATTCGACCTTCTATTTATGGCACGTTCCCAATGTCCTTGTTCGTTCCCTCCATTAGCGTGTAACTCTTCCAGGTAGCGCTGCGATTCGGCGTGCCTGTCATTCCAATCATTTCTATAATTCCGATAGTCCCCCTGGTTCTGATATCTTCTTTCACGCCACTGTCGATTATCATTATTGTTATTTTCATAACGTCTGTAGGGTCCCTCATTTCTCCTATTATTTTTCCATTGTTGGTATCCTCGCTGCTGATACCTATTGTTGCCCTGTGTATGTCTATCATTGTTATTTTCATGACGCTGGTGTGACCTATTTTCGTCACCCTCCTGACCTCGTCTTGGTGTTGTTGACACACTTATATTTGTGGCCTGCGACCTGGTGTGTATTTGAGCGGGTTTAACCACCTCCGTTGTGTTTACAAGTTCCAGCTGTCGTCCCCCTCTTTGCTGCAAGTGAGATGTTGTCTCGTCAATCTGACGTAAGATTTGTTCGGCTCGAACCGCTGTGTCCACGTTTGCTGCTACTAAAACCTGCTGAACATTTACTGGCAACTGCCGTGCAATCGTCATAACCAGATCCGACTCTTCTAAGGGGTGATCCAGATCCCGAAATTTTAACAATTGTAGCGAAAAGAAATCTGAATATTTTGTCTGCTGAGTCGACTGATATTTTCTCGAATAAAGTTCCATTCTGAGACTTTGTTGTAGTGAAGCCGACCAGTACTTTTTAAGGAACGCAATCTTGAAATCATCGATCCCTCCGAAAGTATACTTGAAGCTCAAGAACCACGTAAGTACATTTCCCGAAAGAAATCGTTCCATCAGTCTTAAACGACGCGCGGGCGGTATATTATTATCATTAAAATAGTGATCCATCTCTTTAAGATACGCCTTCGGTGTGACACCAGAATTTTCTGTGAATTTATTAGGTTTAAATTCATTTGATCGAATTACTTGAACGACTTGAGGGTGCTGATAGCCATGTTGAGGGGTAGAGGTTCCTCCAACGTTGTTGTGAAATCCCTCTGTGTTAGTCGTTAATGGGCTGCCTGTCAGTCCGTGGCCACTTTCCGCGCTAATTGCCCCCTGGCTCGTTGGGTCAACTTCCTTATCTGCGTGCTCTGTCTGAAATAACGTGTTCTGTCCTAATGAGCGCAACTCTGCTTTAATGATTCTATCCGACTGTTCTTTCATTTTATTCTTGATTTCTTCCTCAAGTACTTTAATGTGCGTATGATTTTCACCTACGGTCTTTATAATAGTTAGCCGTTCTTCTTTAGAGTCGCAGCTCATTTTGCGCCAATCCTTTCTGATGCTATCTTTTATCGCTCCTAATTTTTCTTCCATCTGATGTTTCGTGTCCTGCTGATTCGATTCTATCTTCTCAAGCCTGTCTTCTCGACGTAGATTATTCTCATCTATCGTACTCTTTAAATTATCCTGGTCCGATTCTAGGTTTTGCCATCGCTCTGCTGATTGTATTTCTAATTTATCCATGTCTTTTATTAGACCCGTAATACTTTCGTTTACTGCCGACAATTGTCCCTGGATAAATGTAGAATCCTCCTCCATTTTATCAAACCGTTTTTCAAGACCATCCTGTGCCGTTTTAACCTCACTGTTATTTACCGTGCATGCTAATTCTATCTGAGCTAGTTTTGCTAATACAATTTCGTCCAAATCATTTAATTTACGGTTGAACGTTTCCTCTAATTTTTGTATCTGACCTAGCTGTTTGTCATTATTCTTACTTACATCAAGCGTGAATTGAACCATCTGCTGTGTAGTGTATTCTTTCATCTCTGCAGATAATGTAGCTAACTGACTGGTATTTCTACTTTCTTGCGCTTCTAACTGTTTGTTTATATTTTTATTTACTTGCGCTTGTAATGAGTTACCCTGTTCAATTAATTTAATTTCTAATGACTCACTCCGCTCGGCTAATTGTGCATTCTGTTCAGATAATTGTGATTTTATAGTGTCATTCATTTGAGCCTGGAATGACTCACTTTGTTCAGATAATTGTATTTTTATAGTGTCATTCATTTGAGCCTGGAATGACTCACTTTGTTCAGATAATTTTGCATTTTGTTCAGATAATTTACTGTCTAATCTTTCACTTTGTTCCGCTAATTGTGCATTCTGTTCAGATAATTTACTGTCTAATCTTTCACTTTGTTCTCTTAATAGTTTCTGGGTTCGTGCCGTAGCACTCTCAATAATCGCTTGGATCTCTGCGACCGTCGCCATTTTCACACACAAAAATATATCACTGAGAAGACAGGAGGATGGCATGCAAACGTCTCCCTGACACACACATATATAATTCTTGACATACATTTACTTCAATTGACCACATTCAGTTCATTTAAACTTATTCCCTTTACTCCCGCAAATCAATCATCACTGAATGGTTCTAATTTTACTTAATACATTTTTAACCCTGCACATATTCAGTCATAAATTACTATCCAGATCTGATGTTAACACTGACCAATTAACAAAGTATTAATTGTCATTTAAGGATACCAGCCTCCTAACATATTCATGAGTTTGACTTTCTAAACAAATCTAATTTTATATTTAATCAATGGGCGCCCGATTTCACGTACATTATTTTATTAATTACATCAATAAACAAAACGTGAATCGTATTTTAACTTGCAAACTCGTGATTCTACTGTATATTCCATTTTCTTGGCGGTACTTCTCTTCGCCGTATTTACGTTAACAAAATATCACTTCCGGTGATCTCAAAGAGTCAAAAACAGCAAAACACCACATGTAGGGTAACAGCTTGTTTATGATCCGCTAGAAAAGCCCAAAACAACGAAACGCTCCACGGTATGACACCAGCTTAATTATGATGTCTATCCACCGTGTTCTAGTAGTTAACTAGCAACGAACTAGCCCCACTTGGCGCACCAGCTTGTCTATGCACCCTTCAATAAAGCATGATTTTGTCGAGAGTCGTCTACGGGGTCGTGTTCAGTCCTGACTGCGTTACACAGCAAAGTTCGCTTAAAACAACATGCTCTAATGAATAGAAAGGTTCATGACAGAGGCTATACTAGAAATAAAATGAATAACAAGTAGAATAAAATAAATTTAATGACTGAAAATATGTGCATAATAATAATAATAATAAAAAACAAATCCTCCCTGACTTTTACCCCCTTAATAAATAATAATAATAACACTGAGCGGTAGGAACTCGCTCGTCACAACAAGACAATGTGAAAGCAGCTTCACATAAATGATAAAATCATAACATAAGCAATTGAGCGGTAAGAACTCACTCGTCACAACATATGGATACAAGTCCATTTTTCTGGTCAAGAAGTTATATAATGTGTGGTGTACTGTTCGTTAATAAGAAACTGAGTACTGATGCGGGTCCGTTTACAACTGAAACAGACATGTTGCTTACGGAGTGCATCTTTTAAATCACACTACGGCTATGGGACCCATCATTAATTAATACACTACAACTACTACTGACACATGCAAGATCTAATAATCTAAACAAAATGAAGAATCTCCCTGAGATTCTTACTGGTGCAGGAGCACACGGAATAAAAAGTGCATGCCATAAATAGGCCAAAAACCGCTCTCATCAACTTGGGGACATAGCTCCGCGAACCCCTCACTTGACACGGGTCAAGAACGCATCAAAATAAACACACCAAAAATATTGAACCAACAACAACAAAATACATGCCTAACGGCTGAAAAAAAACAATGTTTACATTTATATGAAACCCCAGACAAACACGATTTTCGGTGTCTACCTTACAGTATGGACATCTCCCAATTAATCAAGCAATACTCATTATAACCGATCAGTTTTGTGAATTTAAAACAACATCATAAATGCAGTATAAGAAAGCAGAACTTTTATTAATGACTAGACACGTTATCTGATTGAGCTCCCCCTTCTTGTATGAGTCACGCTGTCCTTCAAATATCTCTCTCTGTCTGGCAAGCTAAGTGCAGTTCCCTCAGGAAACATAAACATATCTCAGGCATCCCAAGGATGGCGAGAAACAAATATATACCACGAGTTCAGCCCCGCGAGGTCATGAACTGGGTTGACATGGAGCAAGTCAGAATAATCACCATGATATATTCTCGCTAGCACATCATAAAATCACATACGCACCCATAGCTTGGACAAAATCTCATACACACTCACTCTCTGGGTCGGCTCAAACAGATCAACAATACTACTGCGTCCATTGACACATTAACAAAAACACACAACAGAAACTCGGGTGCAAAGTGCCATCCCGTTCAAATCTGCTGGAAAGCAACTATCGAAAACAATCCTGATCCGTCATAAGATTCTACTCACAAATAATCTTTTACCCTCCAAATTCTATTTTTTTAATCTTAAAATTAATTCAGTTCCATTTTTGTTGTAAGGCAAATCTCCGAATAATAATGTTTGACCGCGATTTACGCAAGCGAGATCGGGCATCGGCTGCGCGTCTCGCCCCGTACAGTTAAACCAAATTCAATCACAAAATATAAAAATTACGCAACGCTCGGCTAGTCCCATATTTAATGTGTCAGTAAAACAAAAACTAATAATCTACATTACCAAGCAAGCAAGCAAACAAATATTTACAAAAATATCCCATAACATCGTAGCTGACTTAATAAATAAATAAAAATTTATTTGGTACTCAATCCTTTAAATCAGCGCCAAGAATTACGTCTGCAGCCATCTCCTTTAAGATGTTTATCTGGTCATTGACATCTTCAGGCAAATGTCCTGCTGGTTCCCAGATCCATCCTCGTTCTTGGACGTCATCACGTGCTGAATTAAATAAAGTTTTGTCAGATACACACACGATATAATTCCTACTATATTCACCTATCAAGTACTATATTCCTTGACAGTCTATTTGGTGAATTACTTCGATGAACTGGTCCTATCTGGTAGTACTGGGACTACAAATAAATCACTGAAGTTATACTATAATAAATAAGTAATGAGTTCCGTCCTCAGACGAACAAAAATTAGTGGTCGACGTTACGCCCTCAGACGTACAAAATAAGTGGTGCTCTTCCGTCCTCAGACGTACAAAATAGTAATACGTTCCGTCCTCAGACGAACAAAATAGTAATACGTTCCGTCCTCAGACGAACAAAATAGTAATGATCCTCGAAGCATCTTGGATCCTTATAAATGACACAGACTAGGGTAGGTGTGGAAGGGGATCTATTAAAAAATATTCCATAATAACTATCAGACTAGCATGCGACCGGTATCATTGAGTTCGTAGCAGTGTGGAGGTTACGATTATGCTGTAGCCGGCTTGAATCGATCGTGGAATTAATCTGTAGATAACTCCCGCGTTAATTTACTCGTGCGCGTTCCCAAGCCGAGTTCCCGCTAAGACAAGGCCTAGACTCTTGTATGTCTTTGCGCGTTTTTACAAACATTTCTGCCGTAGGGAGTGGTTCACATGATGATAGACCAATTACCCTGTAGCATTCGATTTCTTCCTTGGCGCCAATCTTCATAGCAACAAGCCATAGTGTGCGTCCCCAAGCCAACATTCGCGCTAAAAGTTGCACCTGTTCTATGTCTCAAGAATATATACGCATCCTCCTAAAATACCACAGGAGCTTAAACCAGTGTGTCCTCTCGGCCACTGATTTCTCAATATATCCCAACACCGTCTGGCTCTCATATCTGTTGTCTGTAGAAATGTATCAAAAGATGATGAATAAATATTTGAATCCTTTATATAGCCTGAGGATAAAGGGTTCACAACCCCCCTGCATGGAAAAAATCGAACATAACAAATAGTCGATTTTTTTACAAATACAAAACATCTGTAATCCATTTCTGCCAATCCTAGAAAAATCTCCCTCCCGTCAGTCTAGTATAGCCGCCACTGTCGTTGGAGTCACAATACTTGCTCGTGTTGACAACCCGTTTCTTCATTCATTCAGACATTCCGCAAACCAGCCTGCTTGACTGATCGCCTAAGGCTCGTATCTCCCCTTTCCAGTGCCCTTATCTCAATCGCTCGCTCTCCCGCTGTGTTGTCATCGTCAGAGCTCATTAGTGTCTGACCACAGCAGATTGTTCTCTACTTCCTCGTTCTACTGACGTACTCACTGACCCACGTGTAGTTGGATGTGCAAAAAGGACGTCCATATATTCAATTTGCAGCATTATTTCGGCGTTCCCAAGGTTCGCTAGTATGATACAACTTTAAATTCGCCGCGTTGTAGACAGACATTGTACCTGTACTCAATTCTTTTACTCTGTATGCGTTGTTACCAAGATTCCGTACAATACAGAAGGGGTCCTCTCCATTTCTCCGTGCTGCCATCTTCTTCTTCTCCTCCGTTCTGCTACCATCATCTTCTTCTCCTCCACGCTGTCATCTTCTTCTAGTATTGACTCGTTTTTCGTATCGCACCGGTGTTTCTCCTCCCTACCGGGCTACGTTCTCTCGTACTCCGTACTGGCAAGCTTCGTTCGTCTTCCTGGCTGGCTGGTTTATTTTCTTCCTCTCCAATTTCTTCTTTAAAGGTGTCAGGATTCGACCTTCTATTTATGGCACGTTCCCAATGTCCTTGTTCGTTCCCTCCATTAGCGTGTAACTCTTCCAGGTAGCACTGCAATTCGGCGTGCCTGTCATTCCAATCATTTCTATAATTCCGATAGTCCCCCTGGTTCTGATATCTTCTTTCACGCCACTGTCGATTATCATTATTGTTATTTTCATAACGTCTGTAGGGTCCCTCATTTCTCCTATTATTTTTCCATTGTTGGTATCCTCGCTGCTGATACCTATTGTTGCCCTGTGTATGTCTATCATTGTTATTTTCATGACGCTGGTGTGACCTATTTTCGTCACCCTCCTGACCTCGTCTTGGTGTTGTTGACACACTTATATTTGTGGCCTGCGACCTGGTGTGTATTTGAGCGGGTTTAACCACCTCCGTTGTGTTTACAAGTTCCACCTGTCGTCCCCCTCTTTGCTGCAAGTGAGATGTTGTCTCGTCAATCTGACGTAAGATTTGTTCGGCTCGAACCGCTGTGTCCACGTTTGCTGCTACTAAAACCTGCTGAACATTTACTGGCAACTGCCGTGCAATCGTCATAACCAGATCCGACTCTTCTAAGGGGTGATCCAGATCCCGAAATTTTAACAATTGTAGCGAAAAGAAATCTGAATATTTTGTCTGCTGAGTCGACTGATATTTTCTCGAATAAAGTTCCATTCTGAGACTTTGTTGTAGTGAAGCCGACCAGTACTTTTTAAGGAACGCAATCTTGAAATCATCGATCCCTCCGAAAGTATACTTGAAGCTCAAGAACCACGTAAGTACATTTCCCGAAAGAAATCGTTCCATCAGTCTTAAACGACGCGCGGGCGGTATATTATTATCATTAAAATAGTGATCCATCTCTTTAAGATACGCCTTCGGTGTGACACCAGAATTTTCTGTGAATTTATTAGGTTTAAATTCATTTGATCGAATTACTTGAACGACTTGAGGGTGCTGATAGCCATGTTGAGGGGTAGAGGTTCCTCCAACGTTGTTGTGAAATCCCTCTGTGTTAGTCGTTAATGGGCTGCCTGTCAGTCCGTGGCCACTTTCCGCGCTAATTGCCCCCTGGCTCGTTGGGTCAACTTCTTTATCTGCGTGCTCTGTCTGAAATAACGTGTTCTGTCCTAATGAGCGCAACTCTGCTTTAATGATTCTATCCGACTGTTCTTTCATTTTATTCTTGATTTCTTCCTCAAGTACTTTAATGCGCGTATGATTTTCACCTACGGTCTTTATAATAGTTAGCCGTTCTTCTTTAGAGTCGCAGCTCATTTTGCGCCAATCCTTTCTGATGCTATCTTTTATCGCTCCTAATTTTTCTTCCATCTGATGTTACGTGTCCTGCTGATTCGATTCTATCTTCTCAAGCCTGTCTTCTAGACGTAGATTATTCTCATCTATCGTACTCTTTAAATTATCCTGGTCCGATTCTAGGTTTTGCCATCGCTCTGCTGATTGTATTTCTAATTTATCCATGTCTTTTATTGGACCCGTAATACTTTCGTTTACTGCCGACAATTGTCCCTGGATAAATGTAGAATCCTCCTCCATTTTATCAAACCGTTTTTCAAGACCATCCTGTGCCGTTTTAACTTCACTCTTATTTACCGTGCATGCTAATTCTATCTGAGCTAGTTTTGCTAATACAATTTCGTCCAAATCATTTAATTTACGGTTGAACGTTTCCTCTAATTTTTGTATCTGACCTAGCTGTTTGTCATTATTCTTACTTACATCAAGCGCGAATTGAACCATCTGCTGTGTAGTGTATTCTTTCATCTCTGCAGATAATGTAGCTAACTGACTGGTATTTCTACTTTCTTGCGCTTCTAACTGTTTGTTTATATTTTTATTTACTTGCGCTTGTAATGAGTTACCCTGTTCAATTAATTTAATTTCTAATGACTCACTCCACTCGGCTAATTGTGCATTCTGTTCAGATAATTGTGATTTTATAGTGTCATTCATTTGAGCCTGGAATGACTCACTTTGTTCAGATAATTGTATTTTTATAGTGTCATTCATTTGAGCCTGGAATGACTCACTTTGTTCAGATAATTTTGCATTTTGTTCAGATAATTTACTGTCTAATCTTTCACTTTGTTCCGCTAATTGTGCATTCTGTTCAGATAATTTACTGTCTAATCTTTCACTTTGTTC
Source organism: Meconema thalassinum (assembly GCA_946902985.2). Taxonomy (NCBI): domain Eukaryota; kingdom Metazoa; phylum Arthropoda; class Insecta; order Orthoptera; family Tettigoniidae; genus Meconema; species Meconema thalassinum. The sequence goes on along the minus strand of OX336389.2, from coordinate 205,172,483 downwards.
TCTTAATAGTTTCTGGGTTCGTGCCGTAGCACTCTCAATAATCGCTTGGATCTCTGCGACCGTCGCCATTTTCACACACAAAAATATATCACTGAGAAGACAGGAGGATGGCATGCAAACGTCTCCCTGACACACACATATATAATTCTTGACATACATTTACTTCAATTGACCACATTCAGTTCATTTAAACTTATTCCCTTTACTCCCGCAAATCAATCATCACTGAATGGTTCTAATTTTACTTAATAAATTTTTAAGCCTGCACATATTCAGTCATAATTTACTATCCAGATCTGATGTTAACACTGACCAATTAACAAAGTATTAATTGTCATTTAAGGCTACCAGCCTCCTAACATATTCATGAGTTTGACTTTCTAAACAAATCTAATTTTATATTTAATCAATGGGCGCCCGATTTCACGTACATTATTTTATTAATTACATCAATAAACAAAACGTGAATCGTATTTTAACTTGCAAACTCGTGATTCTACTGTATATTCCATTTTCTTGGCGGTACTTCTCTTCGCCGTATTTACGTTAACAAAATATCACTTCCGGTGATCTCAAACAGTCAAAAACAGCAAAACACCACATGTAGGGTAACAGCTTGTTTATGATCCGCTAGAAAAGCCCAAAACAACGAAACGCTCCACGGTATGACACCAGCTTAATTATGATGTCTATCCACCGTGTTCTAGTAGTTAACTAGCAACGAACTAGCCCCACTTGGCGCGCCAGCTTGTCTATGCACCCTTCAATAAAGCATGGTTTTTTCGAGAGTCGTCTCCGGGGTCGTATTCAGTCCTGACTGCGTTACACAGCAAAGTTCGCTTAAAACAACATGCTCTAATGAATAGAAAGGTTCATGACAGAGGCTATACTAGAAATAAAATGAATAACAAGTAGAATAAAATAAATTTAATGACTGAAAATATGTGCATAATAATAATAATAATAAAAAACAAATCCTCCCTGACTTTTACCCCCTTAATAAATAATAATAATAACACTGAGCGGTAGGAACTCGCTCGTCACAACAAGACAATGTGAAAGCAGCTTCACATAAATGATAAAATCATAACATAAGCAATTGAGCGGTAAGAACTCACTCGTCACAACATATGGATACAAGTCCATTTTTCTGGTCAAGAAGTTATATAATGTGTGGTGTACTGTTCGTTAATAAGAAACTGAGTACTGATGCGGGTCCGTTTACAACTGAAACAGACATGTTGCTTACGGAGTGCATCTTTTAAATCACTCTACGGCTATGGGAACCATCATTAATTAATACACTACAACTACTACTGACACATGCAAGTTCTAATAATCTAAACAAAATGAAGAATCTCCCTGAGATTCTTACTTGTGCAGGAGCACACGGAATAAAAGGAGCATGCCATAAATAGGCCAAAAACCGCTCTCATCAACTTGGGGACATAGCTCCGCGCACCCTAACATGACACGGGTCAAGAACGCATCAAAATAAACACACCAAAAATATTGAACCAACAACAACAAAATACATGCCTAACGGCTGAAAAAAACAATGTTTACATTTATATGAAACGCCAGACAAACACGAATTTCGGTGGCTACCTTACAGTATGGACAGCTCCCAATTAATCAAGCAATACTCATTATAACCGATCAGTTTTGTGAATTTAAAACAACATCATAAATGCAGTATAAGAAAGCAGAACTGTTACTAATGACTAGACACGTTATCTGATTGAGCTCCCCCTTCTTGTATGAGTCACGCTGTCCTTCAAATATCTCTCTCTGTCTGGCAAGCTAAGTGCAGTTCCCTCAGGAAACATCAACATATCTCAGGCATCCCAAGGATGGCGAGAAACAAATATATACCACGAGTTCAGCCCCGCGAGGTCATGAACTGGGTTGACATGGAGCAAGTCAGAATAATCACCATGATATATTCTCGCTAGCACATCATAAAATCACATACGCACCCATAGCTTGGACAAAATCTCATACACACTCACTCTCTGGGTCGGCTCAAACAGATCAACAATACTACTGCGTCCATTGACACATTAACAAAAACACACAACAGAAACTCGGGTGCAAAGTGCCATCCCGTTCAAATCTGCTGGAAAGCAACTATCGAAAACAATCCTGATCCGTCATAAGAGTCTACTCACAAATAATCTTTTACCCTCCAAATTCTATTTTTTTAATCTCAAAATTAATTCAGTTCCATTTTTGTTGTAAGGCAAATCTCCGAATAATAATGTTTGACCGCGATTTACGCAAGCGAGATCGGGCATCGGCTGCGCGTCTCGCCCCGTACAGTTAAACCAAATTCAATCACAAAATATAAAAATTACGCAACGCTCGGCTAGTCCCATATTTAATGTGTCAGTAAAACAAAAACTAATAATCTACATTACCAAGCAAGCAAGCAAGCAAACAAATATTTACAAAAATATCCCATAACATCGTAGCTGACTTAATAAATAAATAAAAATTTATTTGGTACTCAATCCTTTAAATCAGCGCCAAGAATTACGTCTGCAGCCATCTCCTTTAAGATGTTTATCTGGTCATTGACATCTTCAGGCAAATGTCCTGCTGGTTCCCAGATCCATCCTCGTTCTTGGACGTCATCACGTGCTGAATTAAATAAAGTTTTGTCAGATACACACACGATATAATTCCTACTATATTCACCTATCAAGTACTATATTCCTTGACAGTCTATTTGGTGAATTACTTCGATGAACTGGTCCTATCTGGTAGTACTGGGACTACAAATAAATCACTGAAGTTATACTATAATAAATAAGTAATGAGTTCCGTCCTCAGACGAACAAAAATTAGTGGTCGACGTTACGCCCTCAGACGTACAAAATAAGTGGTGCTCTTCCGTCCTCAGACGTACAAAATAGTAATACGTTCCGTCCTCAGACGAACAAAATAGTAATACGTTCCGTCCTCAGACGAACAAAATAGTAATGATCCTCGAAGCATCTTGGATCCTTATAAATGACACAGACTAGGGTAGGTGTGGAAGGGGATCTATTAAAAAATATTCCATAATAACTATCAGACTAGCATGCGACCGGTATCATTGAGTTCGTAGCAGTGTGGAGGTTACGATTATGCTGTAGCCAGCTTGAATCGATCGTGGAATTAATCTGTAGATAACTCCCGCGTTAATTTACTCGTGCGCGTTCCCAAGCCGAGTTCCCGCTAAGACAAGGCCTAGACTCTTGTATGTCTTTGCGCGTTTTTACAAACATTTCTGCCGTAGGGAGTGGTTCACATGATGATAGACCAATTACCCTGTAGCATTCGATTTCTTCCTTGGCGCCAATCTTCATAGCAACAAGCCATAGTGTGCGTCCCCAAGCCAACATTCGCGCTAAAAGTTGCACCTGTTCTATGTCTCAAGAATATATACGCATCCTCCTAAAATACCACAGGAGCTTAAACCATTGTGTCCTCTCGGCCACTGATTTCTCAATATATCCCAACACCGTCTGGCTCTCATATCTGTTGTCTGTAGAAATGTATCAAAAGATGATGAATAAATATTAGAATCCTTTATATAGCCTGAGTCTAAAGGGTTCACAACCCCCCTGCATGGAAAAAATCGAACATAACAAATAGTCGATTTTTTTACAAATACAAAACATCCGTAATCCATTTCTGCCAATCCTAGAAAAATCTCCCTCTCATCAGTCTAGTCTAGCCGCCACTGTCGTTGGAGTCACAACACTTGCTCGTGTTTACAACCCGTTTCTTTATTCATTCAGACATTCCGCAAACCAGCCTGCTTGACTGATCGCCTAAGGCTCGTATCTCCCCTTTCCAGTGCCCTTATCTCAATCGCTCGCTCTCCCGCTGTGTTGTCATCGTCAGAGCTCATTAGTGTCTGACCACAGCAGATTGTTCTCTACTTCCTCGTTCTACTGACGTACTCACTGACCCACGTGTAGTTGGATGTGCAAAAAGGACGTCCATATATTCAATTTGCAGCATTATTTCGGCGTTCCCAAGGTTCGCTAGTATGATACAACTTTAAATTCGCCGCGTTGTAGACAGACATTGTACCTGTACTCAATTCTTTTACTCTGTATGCGTTGTTACCAAGATTCCGTACAATACAGAAGGGGTCCTCTCCATTTCTCCGTGCTGCCATCTTCTTCTTCTCCTCCGTTCTGCTACCATCATCTTCTTCTCCTCCACGCTGTCATCTTCTTCTAGTATTGACTCGTTTTTCGTATCGCACCGGTGTTTCTCCTCCCTACCGGGCTACGTTCTCTCGTACTCCGTACTGGCAAGCTTCGTTCGTCTTCCTGGCTGGCTGGTTTATTTTCTTCCTCTCCAATTTCTTCTTTAAAGGTGTCAGGATTCGACCTTCTATTTATGGCACGTTCCCAATGTCCTTGTTCGTTCCCTCCATTAGCGTGTAACTCTTCCAGGTAGCACTGCGATTCGGCGTGCCTGTCATTCCAATCATTTCTATAATTCCGATAGTCCCCCTGGTTCTGATATCTTCTTTCACGCCACTGTCGATTATCATTATTGTTATTTTCATAACGTCTGTAGGGTCCCTCATTTCTCCTATTATTTTTCCATTGTTGGTATCCTCGCTGCTGATACCTATTGTTGCCCTGTGTATGTCTATCATTGTTATTTTCATGACGCTGGTGTGACCTATTTTCGTCACCCTCCTGACCTCGTCTTGGTGTTGTTGACACACTTATATTTGTGGCCTGCGACCTGGTGTGTATTTGAGCGGGTTTAACCACCTCCGTTGTGTTTACAAGTTCCAGCTGTCGTCCCCCTCTTTGCTGCAAGTGAGATGTTGTCTCGTCAATCTGACGTAAGATTTGTTCGGCTCGAACCGCTGTGTCCACGTTTGCTGCTACTAAAACCTGCTGAACATTTACTGGCAACTGCCGTGCAATCGTCATAACCAGATCCGACTCTTCTAAGGGGTGATCCAGATCCCGAAATTTTAACAATTGTAGCGAAAAGAAATCTGAATATTTTGTCTGCTGAGTCGACTGATATTTTCTCGAATAAAGTTCCATTCTGAGACTTTGTTGTAGTGAAGCCGACCAGTACTTTTTAAGGAACGCAATCTTGAAATCATCGATCCCTCCGAAAGTATACTTGAAGCTCAAGAACCACGTAAGTACATTTCCCGAAAGAAATCGTTCCATCAGTCTTAAACGACGCGCGGGCGGTATATTATTATCATTAAAATAGTGATCCATCTCTTTAAGATACGCCTTCGGTGTGACACCAGAATTTTCTGTGAATTTATTAGGTTTAAATTCATTTGATCGAATTACTTGAACGACTTGAGGGTGCTGATAGCCATGTTGAGGGGTAGAGGTTCCTCCAACGTTGTTGTGAAATCCCTCTGTGTTAGTCGTTAATGGGCTGCCTGTCAGTCCGTGGCCACTTTCCGCGCTAATTGCCCCCTGGCTCGTTGGGTCAACTTCCTTATCTGCGTGCTCTGTCTGAAATAACGTGTTCTGTCCTAATGAGCGCAACTCTGCTTTAATGATTCTATCCGACTGTTCTTTCATTTTATTCTTGATTTCTTCCTCAAGTACTTTAATGCGCGTATGATTTTCACCTACGGTCTTTATAATAGTTAGCCGTTCTTCTTTAGAGTCGCAGCTCATTTTGCGCCAATCCTTTCTGATGCTATCTTTTATCGCTCCTAATTTTTCTTCCATCTGATGTTTCGTGTCCTGCTGATTCGATTCTATCTTCTCAAGCCTGTCTTCTAGACGTAGATTATTCTCATCTATCGTACTCTTTAAATTATCCTGGTCCGATTCTAGGTTTTGCCATCGCTCTGCTGATTGTATTTCTAATTTATCCATGTCTTTTATTAGACCCGTAATACTTTCGTTTACTGCCGACAATTGTCCCTGGATAAATGTAGAATCCTCCTCCATTTTATCAAACCGTTTTTCAAGACCATCCTGTGCCGTTTTAACCTCACTGTTATTTACCGTGCATGCTAATTCTATCTGAGCTAGTTTTGCTAATACAATTTCGTCCAAATCATTTAATTTACGGTTGAACGTTTCCTCTAATTTTTGTATCTGACCTAGCTGTTTGTCATTATTCTTACTTACATCAAGCGCGAATTGAACCATCTGCTGTGTAGTGTATTCTTTCATCTCTGCAGATAATGTAGCTAACTGACTGGTATTTCTACTTTCTTGCGCTTCTAACTGTTTGTTTATATTTTTATTTACTTGCGCTTGTAATGAGTTACCCTGTTCAATTAATTTAATTTCTAATGACTCACTCCACTCGGCTAATTGTGCATTCTGTTCAGATAATTGTGATTTTATAGTGTCATTCATTTGAGCCTGGAATGACTCACTTTGTTCAGATAATTGTATTTTTATAGTGTCATTCATTTGAGCCTGGAATGACTCACTTTGTTCAGATAATTTTGCATTTTGTTCAGATAATTTACTGTCTAATCTTTCACTTTGTTCCGCTAATTGTGCATTCTGTTCAGATAATTTACTGTCTAATCTTTCACTTTGTTCTCTTAATAGTTTCTGGGTTCGTGCCGTAGCACTCTCAATAATCGCTTGGATCTCTGCGACCGTCGCCATTTTCACACACAAAAATATATCACTGAGAAGACAGGAGGATGGCATGCAAACGTCTCCCTGACACACACATATATAATTCTTGACATACATTTACTTCAATTGACCACATTCAGTTCATTTAAACTTATTCCCTTTACTCCCGCAAATCAATCATCACTGAATGGTTCTAATTTTACTTAATAAATTTTTAAGCCTGCACATATTCAGTCATAATTTACTATCCAGATCTGATGTTAACACTGACCAATTAACAAAGTATTAATTGTCATTTAAGGCTACCAGCCTCCTAACATATTCATGAGTTTGACTTTCTAAACAAATCTAATTTTATATTTAATCAATGGGCGCCCGATTTCACGTACATTATTTTATTAATTACATCAATAAACAAAACGTGAATCGTATTTTAACTTGCAAACTCGTGATTCTACTGTATATTCCATTTTCTTGGCGGTACTTCTCTTCGCCGTATTTACGTTAACAAAATATCACTTCCGGTGATCTCAAACAGTCAAAAACAGCAAAACACCACATGTAGGGTAACAGCTTGTTTATGATCCGCTAGAAAAGCCCAAAACAACGAAACGCTCCACGGTATGACACCAGCTTAATTATGATGTCTATCCACCGTGTTCTAGTAGTTAACTAGCAACGAACTAGCCCCACTTGGCGCGCCAGCTTGTCTATGCACCCTTCAATAAAGCATGGTTTTTTCGAGAGTCGTCTACGGGGTCGTATTCAGTCCTGACTGCGTTACACAGCAAAGTTCGCTTAAAACAACATGCTCTAATGAATAGAAAGGTTCATGACAGAGGCTATACTAGAAATAAAATGAATAACAAGTAGAATAAAATAAATTTAATGACTGAAAATATGTGCATAATAATAATAATAATAAAAAACAAATCCTCCCTGACTTTTACCCCCTTAATAAATAATAATAATAACACTGAGCGGTAGGAACTCGCTCGTCACAACAAGACAATGTGAAAGCAGCTTCACATAAATGATAAAATCATAACATAAGCAATTGAGCGGTAAGAACTCACTCGTCACAACATATGGATACAAGTCCATTTTTCTGGTCAAGAAGTTATATAATGTGTGGTGTACTGTTCGTTAATAAGAAACTGAGTACTGATGCGGGTCCGTTTACAACTGAAACAGACATGTTGCTTACGGAGTGCATCTTTTAAATCACTCTACGGCTATGGGAACCATCATTAATTAATACACTACAACTACTACTGACACATGCAAGTTCTAATAATCTAAACAAAATGAAGAATCTCCCTGAGATTCTTACTTGTGCAGGAGCACACGGAATAAAAGGAGCATGCCATAAATAGGCCAAAAACCGCTCTCATCAACTTGGGGACATAGCTCCGCGCACCCTAACATGACACGGGTCAAGAACGCATCAAAATAAACACACCAAAAATATTGAACCAACAACAACAAAATACATGCCTAACGGCTGAAAAAAACAATGTTTACATTTATATGAAACGCCAGACAAACACGAATTTCGGTGGCTACCTTACAGTATGGACAGCTCCCAATTAATCAAGCAATACTCATTATAACCGATCAGTTTTGTGAATTTAAAACAACATCATAAATGCAGTATAAGAAAGCAGAACTGTTACTAATGACTAGACACGTTATCTGATTGAGCTCCCCCTTCTTGTATGAGTCACGCTGTCCTTCAAATATCTCTCTCTGTCTGGCAAGCTAAGTGCAGTTCCCTCAGGAAACATCAACATATCTCAGGCATCCCAAGGATGGCGAGAAACAAATATATACCACGAGTTCAGCCCCGCGAGGTCATGAACTGGGTTGACATGGAGCAAGTCAGAATAATCACCATGATATATTCTCGCTAGCACATCATAAAATCACATACGCACCCATAGCTTGGACAAAATCTCATACACACTCACTCTCTGGGTCGGCTCAAACAGATCAACAATACTACTGCGTCCATTGACACATTAACAAAAACACACAACAGAAACTCGGGTGCAAAGTGCCATCCCGTTCAAATCTGCTGGAAAGCAACTATCGAAAACAATCCTGATCCGTCATAAGAGTCTACTCACAAATAATCTTTTACCCTCCAAATTCTATTTTTTTAATCTCAAAATTAATTCAGTTCCATTTTTGTTGTAAGGCAAATCTCCGAATAATAATGTTTGACCGCGATTTACGCAAGCGAGATCGGGCATCGGCTGCGCGTCTCGCCCCGTACAGTTAAACCAAATTCAATCACAAAATATAAAAATTACGCAACGCTCGGCTAGTCCCATATTTAATGTGTCAGTAAAACAAAAACTAATAATCTACATTACCAAGCAAGCAAGCAAGCAAACAAATATTTACAAAAATATCCCATAACATCGTAGCTGACTTAATAAATAAATAAAAATTTATTTGGTACTCAATCCTTTAAATCAGCGCCAAGAATTACGTCTGCAGCCATCTCCTTTAAGATGTTTATCTGGTCATTGACATCTTCAGGCAAATGTCCTGCTGGTTCCCAGATCCATCCTCGTTCTTGGACGTCATCACGTGCTGAATTAAATAAAGTTTTGTCAGATACACACACGATATAATTCCTACTATATTCACCTATCAAGTACTATATTCCTTGACAGTCTATTTGGTGAATTACTTCGATGAACTGGTCCTATCTGGTAGTACTGGGACTACAAATAAATCACTGAAGTTATACTATAATAAATAAGTAATGAGTTCCGTCCTCAGACGAACAAAAATTAGTGGTCGACGTTACGCCCTCAGACGTACAAAATAAGTGGTGCTCTTCCGTCCTCAGACGTACAAAATAGTAATACGTTCCGTCCTCAGACGAACAAAATAGTAATACGTTCCGTCCTCAGACGAACAAAATAGTAATGATCCTCGAAGCATCTTGGATCCTTATAAATGACACAGACTAGGGTAGGTGTGGAAGGGGATCTATTAAAAAATATTCCATAATAACTATCAGACTAGCATGCGACCGGTATCATTGAGTTCGTAGCAGTGTGGAGGTTACGATTATGCTGTAGCCAGCTTGAATCGATCGTGGAATTAATCTGTAGATAACTCCCGCGTTAATTTACTCGTGCGCGTTCCCAAGCCGAGTTCCCGCTAAGACAAGGCCTAGACTCTTGTATGTCTTTGCGCGTTTTTACAAACATTTCTGCCGTAGGGAGTGGTTCACATGATGATAGACCAATTACCCTGTAGCATTCGATTTCTTCCTTGGCGCCAATCTTCATAGCAACAAGCCATAGTGTGCGTCCCCAAGCCAACATTCGCGCTAAAAGTTGCACCTGTTCTATGTCTCAAGAATATATACGCATCCTCCTAAAATACCACAGGAGCTTAAACCATTGTGTCCTCTCGGCCACTGATTTCTCAATATATCCCAACACCGTCTGGCTCTCATATCTGTTGTCTGTAGAAATGTATCAAAAGATGATGAATAAATATTAGAATCCTTTATATAGCCTGAGTCTAAAGGGTTCACAACCCCCCTGCATGGAAAAAATCGAACATAACAAATAGTCGATTTTTTTACAAATACAAAACATCCGTAATCCATTTCTGCCAATCCTAGAAAAATCTCCCTCTCATCAGTCTAGTCTAGCCGCCACTGTCGTTGGAGTCACAACACTTGCTCGTGTTTACAACCCGTTTCTTTATTCATTCAGACATTCCGCAAACCAGCCTGCTTGACTGATCGCCTAAGGCTCGTATCTCCCCTTTCCAGTGCCCTTATCTCAATCGCTCGCTCTCCCGCTGTGTTGTCATCGTCAGAGCTCATTAGTGTCTGACCACAGCAGATTGTTCTCTACTTCCTCGTTCTACTGACGTACTCACTGACCCACGTGTAGTTGGATGTGCAAAAAGGACGTCCATATATTCAATTTGCAGCATTATTTCGGCGTTCCCAAGGTTCGCTAGTATGATACAACTTTAAATTCGCCGCGTTGTAGACAGACATTGTACCTGTACTCAATTCTTTTACTCTGTATGCGTTGTTACCAAGATTCCGTACAATACAGAAGGGGTCCTCTCCATTTCTCCGTGCTGCCATCTTCTTCTTCTCCTCCGTTCTGCTACCATCATCTTCTTCTCCTCCACGCTGTCATCTTCTTCTAGTATTGACTCGTTTTTCGTATCGCACCGGTGTTTCTCCTCCCTACCGGGCTACGTTCTCTCGTACTCCGTACTGGCAAGCTTCGTTCGTCTTCCTGGCTGGCTGGTTTATTTTCTTCCTCTCCAATTTCTTCTTTAAAGGTGTCAGGATTCGACCTTCTATTTATGGCACGTTCCCAATGTCCTTGTTCGTTCCCTCCATTAGCGTGTAACTCTTCCAGGTAGCACTGCGATTCGGCGTGCCTGTCATTCCAATCATTTCTATAATTCCGATAGTCCCCCTGGTTCTGATATCTTCTTTCACGCCACTGTCGATTATCATTATTGTTATTTTCATAACGTCTGTAGGGTCCCTCATTTCTCCTATTATTTTTCCATTGTTGGTATCCTCGCTGCTGATACCTATTGTTGCCCTGTGTATGTCTATCATTGTTATTTTCATGACGCTGGTGTGACCTATTTTCGTCACCCTCCTGACCTCGTCTTGGTGTTGTTGACACACTTATATTTGTGGCCTGCGACCTGGTGTGTATTTGAGCGGGTTTAACCACCTCCGTTGTGTTTACAAGTTCCAGCTGTCGTCCCCCTCTTTGCTGCAAGTGAGATGTTGTCTCGTCAATCTGACGTAAGATTTGTTCGGCTCGAACCGCTGTGTCCACGTTTGCTGCTACTAAAACCTGCTGAACATTTACTGGCAACTGCCGTGCAATCGTCATAACCAGATCCGACTCTTCTAAGGGGTGATCCAGATCCCGAAATTTTAACAATTGTAGCGAAAAGAAATCTGAATATTTTGTCTGCTGAGTCGACTGATATTTTCTCGAATAAAGTTCCATTCTGAGACTTTGTTGTAGTGAAGCCGACCAGTACTTTTTAAGGAACGCAATCTTGAAATCATCGATCCCTCCGAAAGTATACTTGAAGCTCAAGAACCACGTAAGTACATTTCCCGAAAGAAATCGTTCCATCAGTCTTAAACGACGCGCGGGCGGTATATTATTATCATTAAAATAGTGATCCATCTCTTTAAGATACGCCTTCGGTGTGACACCAGAATTTTCTGTGAATTTATTAAGTTTAAATTCATTTGATCGAATTACTTGAACGACTTGAGGGTGCTGATAGCCATGTTGAGGGGTAGAGGTTCCTCCAACGTTGTTGTGAAATCCCTCTGTGTTAGTCGTTAATGGGCTGCCTGTCAGTCCGTGGCCACTTTCCGCGCTAATTGCCCCCTGGCTCGTTGGGTCAACTTCCTTATCTGCGTGCTCTGTCTGAAATAACGTGTTCTGTCCTAATGAGCGCAACTCTGCTTTAATGATTCTATCCGACTGTTCTTTCATTTTATTCTTGATTTCTTCCTCAAGTACTTTAATGCGCGTATGATTTTCACCTACGGTCTTTATAATAGTTAGCCGTTCTTCTTTAGAGTCGCAGCTCATTTTGCGCCAATCCTTTCTGATGCTATCTTTTATCGCTCCTAATTTTTCTTCCATCTGATGTTTCGTGTCCTGCTGATTCGATTCTATCTTCTCAAGCCTGTCTTCTAGACGTAGATTATTCTCATCTATCGTACTCTTTAAATTATCCTGGTCCGATTCTAGGTTTTGCCATCGCTCTGCTGATTGTATTTCTAATTTATCCATGTCTTTTATTAGACCCGTAATACTTTCGTTTACTGCCGACAATTGTCCCTGGATAAATGTAGAATCCTCCTCCATTTTATCAAACCGTTTTTCAAGACCATCCTGTGCCGTTTTAACCTCACTGTTATTTACCGTGCATGCTAATTCTATCTGAGCTAGTTTTGCTAATACAATTTCGTCCAAATCATTTAATTTACGGTTGAACGTTTCCTCTAATTTTTGTATCTGACCTAGCTGTTTGTCATTATTCTTACTTACATCAAGCGTGAATTGAACCATCTGCTGTGTAGTGTATTCTTTCATCTCTGCAGATAATGTAGCTAACTGACTGGTATTTCTACTTTCTTGCGCTTCTAACTGTTTGTTTATATTTTTATTTACTTGCGCTTGTAATGAGTTACCCTGTTCAATTAATTTAATATCTAATGACTCACTCCGCTCGGCTAATTGTGTATTCTGTTCAGATAATTGTGATTTTATAGTGTCATTCATTTGAGCCTGGAATGACTCACTTTGTTCAGATAATTGTATTTTTATAGTGTCATTCATTTGAGCCTGGAATGACTCACTTTGTTCAGATAATTTTGCATTTTGTTCAGATAATTTACTGTCTAATCTTTCACTTTGTTCCGCTAATTGTGCATTCTGTTCAGATAATTTACTGTCTAATCTTTCACTTTGTTCTCTTAATAGTTTCTGGGTTCGTGCCGTAGCACTCTCAATAATCGCTTGGATCTCTGCGACCGTCGCCATTTTCACACACAAAAATATATCACTGAGAAGACAGGAGGATGGCATGCAAACGTCTCCCTGACACACACATATATAATTCTTGACATACATTTACTTCAATTGACCACATTCAGTTCATTTAAACTTATTCCCTTTACTCCCGCAAATCAATCATCACTGAATGGTTCTAATTTTACTTAATAAATTTTTAACCCTGCACATATTCAGTCATAAATTACTATCCAGATCTGATGTTAACACTGACCAATTAACAAAGTATTAATTGTCATTTAAGGCTACCAGCCTCCTAACATATTCATGAGTTTGACTTTCTAAACAAATCTAATTTTATATTTAATCAATGGGCGCCCGATTTCACGTACATTATTTTATTAATTACATCAATAAACAAAACGTGAATCGTATTTTAACTTGCAAACTCGTGATTCTACTGTATATTCCATTTTCTTGGCGGTACTTCTCTTCGCCGTATTTACGTTAACAAAATATCACTTCCGGTGATCTCAATGAGTCAAAAACAGCAAAACACCACATGTAGGTTAACAGCTTGTTTATGATCCGCTAGAAAAGCCCAAAACAACGAAACGCTCCACGGTATGACACCAGCTTTATTATGATGTCTATCCACCGTGTTCTAGTAGTTAACTAGCAACGAACTAGACCCACTTGGCGCGCCAGCTTGTCTATGCACCCTTCAATAAAGCATGATTTTGTCGAGAGTCGTCTACGGGGTCGTGTTCACTCCTGACTGCGTTACACAGCAAAGTTCGCTTAAAACAACATGCTCTAATGAATAGAAAGGTTCATGACAGAGGCTATACTAGAAATAAAATGAATAACAAGTAGAATAAAATAAATTTAATGACTGAAAATATGTGCATAATAATAATAATAAAAAACAAATCCTCCCTGACTTTTACCCCCTTAATAAATAATAATAATAACACTGAGCGGTAGGAACTCGCTCGTCACAACAAGACAATGTGAAAGCAGCTTCACATAAATGATAAAATCATAACATAAGCAATTGAGCGGTAAGAACTCACTCGTCACAACATATGGATACAAGTCCATTTTTCTGGTCAAGAAGTTATATAATGTGTGGTGTACTGTTCGTTAATAAGAAACTGAGTACTGATGCGGGTCCGTTTACAACTGAAACAGACATGTTGCTTACGGAGTGCATCTTTTAAATCACACTACGGCTATGGGACCCATCATTAATTAATACACTACAACTACTACTGACACATGCAAGATCTAATAATCTAAACAAAATGAAGAATCTCCCTGAGATTCTTACTGGTGCAGGAGCACACGGGATAAAAAGTGCATGCCATAAATAGGCCAAAAACCGCTCTCATCAACTTGGGGACATAGCTCCGCGCACCCTCACTTGACACGGGTCAAGAACGCATCAAAATAAACACACCAAAAATATTGAACCAACAACAACAAAATACATGCCTAACGGCTGAAAAAAAACAATGTTTACATTTATATGAAACCCCAGACAAACACGAATTTCGGTGTCTACCTTACAGTATGGACATCTCCCAATTAATCAAGCAATACTCATTATAACCGATCAGTTTTGTGAATTTAAAACAACATCATAAATGCAGTATAAGAAAGCAGAACTGTTATTAATGACTAGACACGTTATCTGATTGAGCTCCCCCTTCTTGTATGAGTCACGCTGTCCTTCAAATATCTCTCTCTGTCTGGCAAGCTAAGTGCAGTTCCCTCAGGAAACATAAACATATCTCAGGCATCCCAAGGATGGCGAGAAACAAATATATACCACGAGTTCAGCCCCGCGAGGTCATGAACTGGGTTGACATGGAGCAAGTCAGAATAATCACCATGATATATTCTCGCTGGCACATCATAAAATCACATACGCACCCATAGCTTGGACAAAATCTCATACACACTCACTCATTGGGTCGGCTCAAACAGATCAACAATACTACTGCGTCCATTGACACATTAACAAAAACACACAACAGAAACTCGGGTGCAAAGTGCCATCCCGTTCAAATCTGCTGGAAAGCAACTATCGAAAAAAATCCTGATCCGTCATAAGATTCTACTCACAAATAATCTTTTACCCTCCAAATTCTATTTTTTTAATCTTAAAATTAATTCAGTTCCATTTTTGTTGTAAGGCAAATCTCCGAATAATAATGTTTGACCGCGATTTACGCAAGCGAGATCGGGCATCGGCTGCGCGTCTCGCCCCGTACAGTTAAACCAAATTCAATCACAAAATATAAAAATTACACAACGCTCGGCTAGTCCCATATTTAATGTGTCTGTAAAACAAAAACTAATAATCTACATTACCAAGCAAGCAAACAAATATTTACAAAAATATCCCATAACATCGTAGCTGACTTAATAAATAAATAAAAATTTATTTGGTACTCAATCCTTTAAATCAGCGCCAAGAATTACGTCTGCAGCCATCTCCTTTAAGATGTTTATCTGGTCATTGACATCTTCAGGTAAATGTCCTGCTGGTTCCCAGATCCATCCTCGTTCTTGGACGTCATCACGTGCTGAATTAAATAAAGTTTTGTCAGATACACACACGATATAATTCCTACTATATTCACCTATCAAGTACTATATTCCTTGACAGTCTATTTGGTGAATTACTTCGATGAACTGGTCCTATCTGGTAGTACTGGGACTACAAATAAATCACTGAAGTTATACTATAATAAATAAGTAATGAGTTCCGTCCTCAGACGAACAAAAATTAGTGGTCGACGTTACGCCCTCAGACGTACAAAATAAGTGGTGCTCTTCCGTCCTCAGACGTACAAAATAGTAATACGTTCCGTCCTCAGACGAACAAAATAGTAATACGTTCCGTCCTCAGACGAACAAAATAGTAATGATCCTCGAAGCATCTTGGATCCTTATAAATGACACAGACTAGGGTAGATGTGGAAGGGGATCTATTAAAAAATATTCCATAATAACTATCAGACTAGCATGCGACCGGTATCATTGAGTTCGTAGCAGTGTGGAGGTTACGATTATGCTGTAGCCGGCTTGAATCGATCGTGGAATTAATCTGTAGATAACTCCCGCGTTAATTTACTCGTGCGCGTTCCCAAGCCGAGTTCCCGCTAAGACATGGCCTAGACTCTTGTATGTCTTTGCGCGTTTTTACAAACATTTCTGCCGTAGGGAGTGGTTCACATGATGATAGACCAATTACCCTGTAGCATTCGATTTCTTCCTTGGCGCCAATCTTCATAGCAACAAGCCATAGTGTGCGTCCCCAAGCCAACATTCGCGCTAAACGTTGCACCTGTTCTATGTCTCAAGAATATATACGCATCCTCCTAAAATACCACAGGAGCTTAAACCATTGTGTCCTCTCGGCCACTGATTTCTCAATATATCCCAACACCGTCTGGCTCTCATATCTGTTGTCTGTAGAAATGTATCAAAAGATGATGAATAAATATTAGAATCCTTTATATAGCCTGAGGATAAAGGGTTCACAACCCCCCTGCATGGAAAAAATCGAACATAACAAATAGTCGATTTTTTACAAATACAAAACATCTGTAATCCATTTCTGCCAATCCTAGAAAAATCTCCCTCTCATCAGTCTAGTCTAGCCGCCACTGTCGTTGGAGTCACAACACTTGCTCGTGTTTACAACCCGTTTCTTCATTCATTCAGACATTCCGCAAACCAGCCTGCTTGACTGATCGCCTAAGGCTCGTATCTCCCCTTTCCAGTGCCCTTATCTCAATCGCTCGCTCTCCCGCTGTGTTGTCATCGTCAGAGTTCATTAGTGTCTGACCACAGCAGATTGTTCTCTACTTCCTCGTTCTACTGACGTACTCACTGACCCACGTGTAGTTGGATGTGCAAAAAGGACGTCCATATATTCAATTTGCAGCATTATTTCGGCGTTCCCAAGGTTCGCTAGTATGATACAACTTTAAATTCGCCGCGTTGTAGACAGACATTGTACCTGTACTCAATTCTTTTACTCTGTATGCGTTGATACCAAGATTCCGTACAATACAGAAGGGGTCCTCTCCATTTCTCCGTGCTGCCATCTTCTTCTTCTCCTCCGTTCTGCTACCATCATCTTCTTCTCCTCCACGCTGTCATCTTCTTCTAGTATTGACTCGTTTTTCGTATCGCACCGGTGTTTCTCCTCCCTACCGGGCTACGTTCTCTCGTACTCCGTACTGGCAAGCTTCGTTCGTCTTCCTGGCTGGCTGGTATATTTTCTTCCTCTCCAATTTCTTCTTTAAAGGTGTCAGGATTCGACCTTCTATTTATGGCACGTTCCCAATGTCCTTGTTCGTTCCCTCCATTAGCGTGTAACTCTTCCAGGTAGCGCTGCGATTCGGCGTGCCTGTCATTCCAATCATTTCTATAATTCCGATAGTCCCCCTGGTTCTGATATCTTCTTTCACGCCACTGTCGATTATCATTATTGTTATTTTCATAACGTCTGTAGGGTCCCTCATTTCTCCTATTATTTTTCCATTGTTGGTATCCTCGCTGCTGATACCTATTGTTGCCCTGTGTATGTCTATCATTGTTATTTTCATGACGCTGGTGTGACCTATTTTCGTCACCCTCCTGACCTCGTCTTGGTGTTGTTGACACACTTATATTTGTGGCCTGCGACCTGGTGTGTATTTGAGCGGGTTTAACCACCTCCGTTGTGTTTACAAGTTCCAGCTGTCGTCCCCCTCTTTGCTGCAAGTGAGATGTTGTCTCGTCAATCTGACGTAAGATTTGTTCGGCTCGAACCGCTGTGTCCACGTTTGCTGCTACTAAAACCTGCTGAACATTTACTGGCAACTGCCGTGCAATCGTCATAACCAGATCCGACTCTTCTAAGGGGTGATCCAGATCCCGAAATTTTAACAATTGTAGCGAAAAGAAATCTGAATATTTTGTCTGCTGAGTCGACTGATATTTTCTCGAATAAAGTTCCATTCTGAGACTTTGTTGTAGTGAAGCCGACCAGTACTTTTTAAGGAACGCAATCTTGAAATCATCGATCCCTCCGAAAGTATACTTGAAGCTCAAGAACCACGTAAGTACATTTCCCGAAAGAAATCGTTCCATCAGTCTTAAACGACGCGCGGGCGGTATATTATTATCATTAAAATAGTGATCCATCTCTTTAAGATACGCCTTCGGTGTGACACCAGAATTTTCTGTGAATTTATTAGGTTTAAATTCATTTGATCGAATTACTTGAACGACTTGAGGGTGCTGATAGCCATGTTGAGGGGTAGAGGTTCCTCCAACGTTGTTGTGAAATCCCTCTGTGTTAGTCGTTAATGGGCTGCCTGTCAGTCCGTGGCCACTTTCCGCGCTAATTGCCCCCTGGCTCGTTGGGTCAACTTCCTTATCTGCGTGCTCTGTCTGAAATAACGTGTTCTGTCCTAATGAGCGCAACTCTGCTTTAATGATTCTATCCGACTGTTCTTTCATTTTATTCTTGATTTCTTCCTCAAGTACTTTAATGCGCGTATGATTTTCACCTACGGTCTTTATAATAGTTAGCCGTTCTTCTTTAGAGTCGCAGCTCATTTTGCGCCAATCCTTTCTGATGCTATCTTTTATCGCTCCTAATTTTTCTTCCATCTGATGTTTCGTGTCCTGCTGATTCGATTCTATCTTCTCAAGCCTGTCTTCTAGACGTAGATTATTCTCATCTATCGTACTCTTTAAATTATCCTGGTCCGATTCTAGGTTTTGCCATCGCTCTGCTGATTGTATTTCTAATTTATCCATGTCTTTTATTAGACCCGTAATACTTTCGTTTACTGCCGACAATTGTCCCTGGATAAATGTAGAATCCTCCTCCATTTTATCAAACCGTTTTTCAAGACCATCCTGTGCCGTTTTAACCTCACTGTTATTTACCGTGCATGCTAATTCTATCTGAGCTAGTTTTGCTAATACAATTTCGTCCAAATCATTTAATTTACGGTTGAACGTTTCCTCTAATTTTTGTATCTGACCTAGCTGTTTGTCATTATTCTTACTTACATCAAGCGCAAATTGAACCATCTGCTGTGTAGTGTATTCTTTCATCTCTGCAGATAATGTAGCTAACTGACTGGTATTTCTACTTTCTTGCGCTTCTAACTGTTTGTTCATATTTTTATTTACTTGCGCTTGTAATGAGTTACCCTGTTCAATTAATTTAATTTCTAATGACTCACTCCGCTCGGCTAATTGTGCATTCTGTTCAGATAATTGTGATTTTATAGTGTCATTCATTTGAGCCTGGAATGACTCACTTTGTTCAGATAATTGTATTTTTATAGTGTCATTCATTTGAGCCTGGAATGACTCACTTTGTTCAGATAATTTTGCATTTTGTTCAGATAATTTACTGTCTAATCTTTCACTTTGTTCCGCTAATTGTGCATTCTGTTCAGATAATTTACTGTCTAATCTTTCACTTTGTTCTCTTAATAGTTTCTGGGTTCGTGCCGTAGCACTCTCAATAATCGCTTGGATCTCTGCGACCGTCGCCATTTTCACACACAAAAATATATCACTGAGAAGACAGGAGGATGGCATGCAAACGTCTCCCTGACACACACATATAAAATTCTTGACATACATTTACTTCAATTGACCACATTCAGTTCATTTAAACTTATTCCCTTTACTCCCGCAAATCAATCATCACTGAATGGTTCTAATTTTACTTAATACATTTTTAACCCTGCACATATTCAGTCATAAATTACTATCCAGATCTGATGTTAACACTGACCAATTAACAAAGTATTAATTGTCATTTAAGGCTACCAGCCTCCTAACATATTCATGAGTTTGACTTTCTAAACAAATCTAATTTTATATTTAATCAATGGGCGCCCGATTTCACGTACATGATTTTATTAATTACATCAATAAACAAAACGTGAATCGTATTTTAACTTGCAAACTCGTGATTCTACTGTATATTCCATTTTCTTGGCGGTACTTCTCTTCGCCGTATTTACGTTAACAAAATATCACTTCCGGTGATCTCAAACAGTCAAAAACAGCAAAACACCACATGTAGGGTAACAGCTTGTTTATGATCCGCTAGAAAAGCCCAAAACAACGAAACGCTCCACGGTATGACACCAGCTTTATTATGATGTCTATCCACCGTGTTCTAGTAGTTAACTAGCAACGAACTAGCCCCACTTGGCGCGCCAGCTTGTCTATGCACCCTTCAATAAAGCATGGTTTTGTCGAGAGTCGTCTACGGGGTCGTGTTCAGTCCTGACTGCGTTACACAGCAAATTTCGCTTAAAACAACATGCTCTAATGAATAGAAAGGTTCATGACAGAGGCTATACTAGAAATAAAATGAATAACAAGTAGAATAAAATAAATTTAATGACTGAAAATATGTGCATAATAATAATAATAATAAAAAACAAATCCTCCCTGACTTTTACCCCCTTAATAAATAATAATAATAACACTGAGCGGTAGGAACTCGCTCGTCACAACAAGACAATGTGAAAGCAGCTTCACATAAATGATAAAATCATAACATAAGCAATTGAGCGGTAAGAACTCACTCGTCACAACATATGGATACAAGTCTATTTTTCTGGTCAAGAAGTTATATAATGTGTGGTGTACTGTTCGTTAATAAGAAACTGAGTACTGATGCGGGTCCGTTTACAACTGAAACAGACATGTTGCTTACGGAGTGCATCTTTTAAATCACACTACAGCTATGGGAACCATCATTAATTAATACACTACAACTACTACTGACACATGCAAGATCTAATAATCTAAACAAAATGAAGAATCTCCCTGAGATTCTTACTGGTGCAGGAGCACACGGAATAAAAAGAGCATGCCATAAATAGGCCAAAAACCGCTCTCATCAACTTGGGGACATAGCTCCGCGCACCCTAACTTGACACGGGTCAAGAACGCATCAAAATAAACACACCAAAAATATTGAACCAACAACAACAAAATACATGCCTAACGGCTGAAAAAAAACAATGTTTACATTTATATGAAACGCTAGACAAACACGAATTTCGGTGTCTACCTTACAGTATGGACATCTCCCAATTAATCAAGCAATACTCATTATAACCGATCAGTTTTGTGAATTTAAAACAACATCATAGATGCAGTATAAGAAAGCAGAACTGTTATTAATGACTAGACACGTTATCTGATTGAGCTCCCCCTTCTTGTATGAGTCACGCTGTCCTTCAAATATCTCTCTCTGTCTGGCAAGCTAAGTGCAGTTCCCTCAGGAAACATCAACATATCTCAGGCATCCCAAGGATGGCGAGAAACAAATATATACCACGAGTTCAGCCCCGCGAGGTCATGAACTGGGTTGACATGGAGCAAGTCAGAATAATCACCATGATATATTCTCGCTAGCACATCATAAAATCACATACGCACCCATAGCTTGGACAAAATCTCATACACACTCACTCTCTGGGTCGGCTCAAACAGATCAACAATACTACTGCGTCCATTGACACATTAACAAAAACACACAACGGAAACTCGGGTGCAAAGTGCCATCCCGTTCAAATCTGCTGGAAAGCAACTATCGAAAACAATCCTGATCCGTCATAAGATTCTACTCACAAATAATCTTTTACCCTCCAAATTCTATTTTTTTAATCTCAAAATTAATTCAGTTCCATTTTTGTTGTAAGGCAAATCTCCGAATAATAATGTTTGACCGCGATTTACGCAAGCGAGATCGGGCATCGGCTGCGCGTCTCGCCCCGTACAGTTAAACCAAATTCAATCACAAAATATAAAAATTACGCAACGCTCGGCTAGTCCCATATTTAATGTGTCAGTAAAACAAAAACTTATAATCTACATTACCAAGCAAGCAAACAAATATTTACAAAAATATCCCATAACATCGTAGCTGACTTAATAAATAAATAAATATTTATTTGGTACTCAATCCTTTAAATCAGCGCCAAGAATTACGTCTGCAGCCATCTCCTTTAAGATGTTTATCTGGTCATTGACATCTTCAGGCAAATGTCCTGCTGGTTCCCAGATCCATCCTCGTTCTTGGACGTCATCACGTGCTGAATTAAATAAAGTTTTGTCAGATACACACACGATATAATTCCTACTATATTCACCTATCAAGTACTATATTCCTTGACAGTCTATTTGGTGAATTACTTCGATGAACTGGTCCTATCTGGTAGTACTGGGACTACAAATAAATCACTGAAGTTATACTATAATAAATAAGTAATGAGTTCCGTCCTCAGACGAACAAAAATTAGTGGTCGACGTTACGCCTTCAGACGTACAAAATAAGTGGTGCTCTTCCGTCCTCAGACGTACAAAATAGTAATACGTTCCGTCCTCAGACGAACTAAATAGTAATACGTTCCGTCCTCAGACGAACAAAATAGTAATGATCCTCGAAGCATCTTGGATCCTTATAAATGACACAGACTAGGGTAGGTGTGGAAGGGGATCTATTAAAAAATATTCCATAATAACTATCAGACTAGCATGCGACCGGTATCATTGAGTTCGTAGCAGTGTGGAGGCTACGATTATGCTGTAGCCGGCTTGAATCGATCGTGGAATTAATCTGTAGATAACTCCCGCGTTAATTTACTCGTGCGCGTTCCCAAGCCGAGTTCCCGCTAAGACAAGACCTAGACTCTTGTATGTCTTTGCGCGTTTTTACAAACATTTCTGCCGTAGGGAGTGGTTCACATGATGATAGACCAATTACCCTGTAGCATTCGATTTCTTCCTTGGCGCCAATCTTCATAGCAACAAGCCATAGTGTGCGTCCCCAAGCCAACATTCGCGCTAAAAGTTGCACCTGTTCTATGTCTCAAGAATATATACGCATCCTCCTAAAATACCACAGGAGCTTAAACCATTGTGTCCTCTCGGCCACTGATTTCTCAATATATCCCAACACCGTCTGGCTCTCATATCTGTTGTCTGTAGAAATGTATCAAAAGATGATGAATAAATATTAGAATCCTTTATATAGCCTGAGGATAAACGGTTCACAACCCCCCTGCATGGAAAAAATCGAACATAACAAATAGTCGATTTTTTTACAAATACAAAACATCTGTAATCCATTTCTGCCAATCCTAGAAAAATCTCCCTCTCATCAGTCTAGTCTAGCCGCCACTGTCGTTGGAGTCACAACACTTGCTTGTGTTTACAACCCGTTTCTTCATTCATTCAGACATTCCGCAAACCAGCCTGCTTGACTGATCGCCTAAGGCTCGTATCTCCCCTTTCCAGTGCCCTTATCTCAATCGCTCGCTCTCCCGCTGTGTTGACATCGTCAGAGCTCATTAGTGTCTGACCACAGCAGATTGTTCTCTACTTCCTCGTTCTACTGACGTACTCACTGACCCACGTGTAGTTGGATGTGCAAAAAGGACGTCCATATATTCAATTTGCAGCATTATTTCGGCGTTCCCAAGGTTCGCTAGTATGATACAACTTTAAATTCGCCGCGTTGTAGACAGACATTGTACCTGTACTCAATTCTTTTACTCTGTATGCGTTGTTACCAAGATCCTGTACAATACAGAAGGGGTCCTCTCCATTTCTCCGTGCTGCCATCTTCTTCTTCTCCTCCGTTCTGCTACCATCAACTTCTTCTCCTCCACGCTGTCATCTTCTTCTAGTATTGACTCGTTTTTCGTATCGCACCGGTGTTTCTCCTCCCTACCGGGCTACGTTCTCTCGTACTCCGTACTGGCAAACTTCGTTCGTCTTCCTGGCTGGCTGGTATATTTTCTTCCTCTCCAATTTCTTCTTTAAAGGTGTCAGGATTCGACCTTCTATTTATGGCACGTTCCCAATGTCCTTGTTCGTTCCCTCCATTAGCGTGTAACTCTTCCAGGTAGCGCTGCGATTTGGCGTGCCTGTCATTCCAATCATTTCTATAATTCCGATAGTCCCCCTGGTTCTGATATCTTCTTTCACGCCACTGTCGATTATCATTATTGTTATTTTCATAACGTCTGTAAGGTCCCTCATTTCTCCTATTATTTTTCCATTGTTGGTATCCTCGCTGCTGATACCTATTGTTGCCCTGTGTATGTCTATCATTGTTATTTTCATGACGCTGGTGTGACCTATTTTCGTCACCCTCCTGACCTCGTCTTGGTGTTGTTGACACACTTATATTTGTGGCCTGCGACCTGGTGTGTATTTGAGCGGGTTTAACCACCTCCGTTGTGTTTACAAGTTCCAGCTGTCGTCCCCCTCTTTGCTGCAAGTGAGATGTTGTCTCGTCAATCTGACGTAAGATTTGTTCGGCTCGAACCGCTGTGTCCACGTTTGCTGCTACTAAAACCTGCTGAACATTTACTGGCAACTGCCGTGCAATCGTCATAACCAGATCCGACTCTTCTAAGGGGTGATCCAGATCCCGAAATTTTAACAATTGTAGCGAAAAGAAATCTGAATATTTTGTCTGCTGAGTCGACTGATATTTTCTCGAATAAAGTTCCATTCTGAGACTTTGTTGTAGTGAAGCCGACCAGTACTTTTTAAGGAACGCAATCTTGAAATCATCGATCCCTCCGAAAGTATACTTGAAGCTCAAGAACCACGTAAGTACATTTCCCGAAAGAAATCGTTCCATCAGTCTTAAACGACGCGCGGGCGGTATATTATTATCATTAAAATAGTGATCCATCTCTTTAAGATACGCCTTCGGTGTGACACCAGAATTTTCTGTGAATTTATTAGGTTTAAATTCATTTGATCGAATTACTTGAACGACTTGAGGGTGCTGATAGCCATGTTGAGGGGTAGAGGTTCCTCCAACGTTGTTGTGAAATCCCTCTGTGTTAGTCGTTAATGGGCTGCCTGTCAGTCCGTGGCCACTTTCCGCGCTAATTGCCCCCTGGCTCGTTGGGTCAACTTCCTTATCTGCGTGCTCTGTCTGAAGTAACGTGTTCTGTCCTAATGAGCGCAACTCTGCTTTAATGATTCTATCCGACTGTTCTTTCATTTTATTCTTGATTTCTTCCTCAAGTACTTTAATGCGCGTATGATTTTCACCTACGGTCTTTATAATAGTTAGCCGTTCTTCTTTAGAGTCGCAGCTCATTTTGCGCCAATCCTTTCTGATGCTATCTTTTATCGCTCCTAATTTTTCTTCCATCTGATGTTTCGTGTCCTGCTGATTCGATTCTATCTTCTCAAGCCTGTCTTCTAGACGTAGATTATTCTCATCTATCGTACTCTTTAAATTATCCTGGTCCGATTCTAGGTTTTGCCATCGCTCTGCTGATTGTATTTCTAATGTATCCATGTCTTTTATTAGACCCGTAATACTTTCGTTTACTGCCGACAATTGTCCCTGGATAAATGTAGAATCCTCCTCCATTTTATCAAACCGTTTTTCAAGACCATCCTGTGCCGTTTTAACCTCACTGTTATTTACCGTGCATGCTAATTCTATCTGAGCTAGTTTTGCTAATACAATTTCGTCCAAATCATTTAATTTACGGTTGAACGTTTCCTCTCATTTTTGTATCTGACCTAGCTGTTTGTCATTATTCTTACTTACATCAAGCGCGAATTGAACCATCTGCTGTATAGTGTATTCTTTCATCTCTGCAGATAATGTAGCTAACTGACTGGTATTTCTACTTTCTTGCGCTTCTAACTGTTTGTTTATATTTTTATTTACTTGCGCTTGTAATGAGTTACCCTGTTCAATTAATTTAATTTCTAATGACTCACTCCGCTCGGCTAATTGTGCATTCTGTTCAGATAATTGTGATTTTATAGTGTCATTCATTTGAGCCTGGAATGACTCACTTTGTTCAGATAATTGTATTTTTATAGTGTCATTCATTTGAGCCTGGAATGACTCACTTTATTCAGATAATTTTGCATTTTGTTCAGATAATTTACTGTCTAATCTTTCACTTTGTTCCGCTAATTGTGCATTCTGTTCAGATAATTTACTGTCTAATCTTTCACTTTGTTCTCTTAATAGTTTCTGGGTTCGTGCCGTAGCACTCTCAATAATCGCTTGGATCTCTGCGACCGTCGCCATTTTCACACACAAAAATATATCACTGAGAAGACAGGAGGATGGCATGCAAACGTCTCCCTGACACACACATATATAATTCTTGACATACATTTACTTCAATTGACCACATTCAGTTCATTTAAACTTATTCCCTTTACTCCCGCAAATCAATCATCACTGAATGGTTCTAATTTTACTTAATAAATTTTTAACCCTGCACATATTCAGTCATAAATTACAATCCAGATCTGATGTTAACACTGACCAATTAACAAAGTATTAATTGTCATTTAAGGCTACCAGCCTCCTAACATATTCATGAGTTTGACTTTCTAAACAAATCTAATTTTATATTTAATCAATGGGCGCCCGATTTCACGTACATTATTTTATTAATTACATCAATAAACAAAACGTGAATCGTATTTTAACTTGCAAACTCGTGATTCTACTGTATATTCCATTTTCTTGGCGGTACTTCTCTTCGCCGTATTTACGTTAACAAAATATCACTTCCGGTGATCTCAAACAGTCAAATACAGCAAAACACCACATGTGGGGTAACAGCTTGTTTATGATCCGCTAGAAAAGCCCAAAACAACGAAACGCTCCACGGTATGACACCAGTTTAATTATGATGTCTATCCACCGTGTTCTAGTAGTTAACTAGCAACGAACTAGCCCCACTTGGCGCGCCAGCTTGTCTATGCACCCTTCAATAAAGCATGGTTTTATCGAGAGTCGTCTACGGGGTCGTGTTCAGTCCTGACTGCGTTACACAGCAAAGTTCGCTTAAAACAACATGCTCTAATGAATAGAAAGGTTCATGACAGAGGCTATACTAGAAATAAAATGAATAACAAGTAGAATAAAATAAATTTAATGACTGATAATATGTGCATAATAATAATAATAATAATAAACAAATCCTCCCTGACTTTTACCCCCTTAATAAATAATAATAATAACACTGAGCGGTAGGAACTCGCTCGTCACAACAAGACAATGTGAAAGCAGCTTCACATAAATGATAAAATCATAACATAAGCAATTGAGCGGTAAGAACTCACTCGTCACAACATATGGATACAAGTCCATTTTTCTGGTCAAGAAGTTATATAATGTGTGGTGTACTGTTAGTTAATAAGAAACTGAGTACTGATGCGGGTCCGTTTACAACTGAAACAGACATGTTGCTTACGGAGTGCATCTTTTAAATCACACTACGGCTATGGGAACCATCATTAATTAATACACTACAACTACTACTGACACATGCAAGATCTAATAATCTAAACAAAATGAAGAATCTCCCTGAGATTCTTACTGGTGCAGGAGCACACGGAATAAAAAGAGCATGCCATAAATAGGCCAAAAACCGCTCTCATCAACTTGGGGACATAGCTCCGCGCACCCTAACATGACACGGGTCAAGAACGCATCAAAATAAACACACCAAAAATATTGAACCAACAACAACAAAATACATGCCTAACGGCTGAAAAAAAACAATGTTTACATTTATATGAAACGCCAGACAAACACGAATTTCGGTGGCTACCTTACAGTATGGGCAGCTCCCAATTAATCAAGCAATACTCATTATAACCGATCAGTTTTGTGAATTTAAAACAACATCATAAATGCAGTATAAGAAAGCAGAACTGTTATTAATGACTAGACACGTTATCTGATTGAGCTCCCCCTTCTTGTATGAGTCACGCTGTCCTTCAAATATCTCTCTCTGTCTGGCAAGCTAAGTGCAGTTCCCTCAGGAAACATCAACATATCTCAGGCATCCCAAGGATGGCGAGAAACAAATATATACCACGAGTTCAGCCCCGCGTGGTCATGAACTGGGTTGACATGGAGCAAGTCAGAATAATCACCATGATATATTCTCGCTAGCACATCATAAAATCACATACGCACCCATAGCTTGGACAAAATCTCATACACACTCACTCTCTGGGTCGGCTCAAACAGATCAACAATACTACTGCGTCCATTGACACATTAACAAAAACACACAACAGAAACTCGGGTGCAAAGTGCCATCCCGTTCAAATCTGCTGGAAAGCAACTATCGAAAACAATCCTGATCCTTCATAAGATTCTACTCACAAATAATCCTTTACCCTCCAAATTCTATTTTTTTAATCTCAAAAATAATTCAGTTCCATTTTTGTTGTAAGGCAAATCTCCGAATAATAATGTTTGACCGCGATTTACGCAAGCGAGATCGGGCATCGGCTGCGCGTCTCGCCCCGTACAGTTAAACCAAATTCAATCACAAAATATAAAAATTATGCAACGCTCGGCTAGTCCCATATTTAATGTGTCAGTAAAACAAAAACTAATAATCTACATTACCAAGCAAGCAAGCAAACAAATATTTACAAAAATATCCCATAACATCGTAGCTGACTTAATAAATAAATAAAAATTTATTTGGTACTCAATCCTTTAAATCAGCGCCAAGAATTACGTCTGCAGCCATCTCCTTTAAGATGTTTATCTGGTCATTGACATCTTCAGGCAAATGTCCTGCTGGTTCCCAGATCCATCCTCGTTCTTGGACGTCATCACGTGCTGAATTAAATAAAGTTTTGTCAGATACACACACGATATAATTCCTACTATATTCACCTATCAAGTACTATATTCCTTGACAGTATATTTGGTGAATTAATTCGATGAACTGGTCCTATCTGGTAGTACTGGGACTACAAATAAATCACTGAAGTTATACTATAATAAATAAGTAATGAGTTCCGTCCTCAGACGAACAAAAATTAGTGGTCGACGTTACGCCCTCAGACGTACAAAATAAGTGGTGCTCTTCCGTCCTCAGACGTACAAAATAGTAATACGTTCCGTCCTCAGACGAACAAAATAGTAATACGTTCCGTCCTCAGACGAACAAAATAGTAATGATCCTCGAAGCATCTTGGATCCTTATAAATGACACAGACTAGGGTAGGTGTGGAAGGGGATCTATTAAAAAATATTCCATAATAACTATCAGACTAGCATGCGACCGGTATCATTGAGTTCGTAGCAGTGTGGAGGTTACGATTATGCTGTAGCCGGCTTGAATCGATCGTGGAATTAATCTGTAGATAACTCCCGCGTTAATTTATTCGTGCGCGTTCCCAAGCCGAGTTCCCGCTAAGACAAGGCCTAGACTCTTGTATGTCTTTGCACGTTTTTACAAACATTTCTGCCGTAGGGAGTGGTTCACATGATGATAGACCAATTACCCTGTAGCATTCGATTTCTTCCTTGGCGCCAATCTTCATAGCAACAAGCCATAGTGTGCGTCCCCAAGCCAACATTCGCGCTAAAAGTTGCACCTGTTCTATGTCTCAAGAATATATACCCATCCTCCTAAAATACCACAGGAGCTTAAACCATTGTGTCCTCTCGGCCACTGATTTCTCAATATATCCCAACACCGTCTGGCTCTCACATCTGTTGTCTGTAGAAATGTATCAAAAGATGATGAATAAATATTAGAATCCTTTATATAGCCTGAGTCTAAAGGGTTCACAACCCCCCTGCATGGAAAAAATCGAACATAACAAATAGTCGATTTTTTTACAAATACAAAACATCTGTAATCCATTTCTGCCAATCCTAGAAAAATCTCCCTCTCATCAGTCTAGTCTAGCCGCCACTGTCGTTGGAGTCACAACACTTGCTCGTGTTTACAACCCATTTCTTCATTCATTCAGACATTCCGCAAACCAGCCTGCTTGACTGATCGCCTAAGGCTCGTATCTCCCCTTTCCAGTGCCCTTATCTCAATCGCTCGCTCTCCCGCTGTGTTGTCATCGTCAGAGCTCATTAGTGTCTGACCACAGCAGATTGTTCTCTACTTCCTCGTTCTACTGACGTACTCACTGACCCACGTGTACATGGATGTGCAAAAAGGACGTCCATATATTCAATTTGCAGCATTATTTCGGCGTTCCCAAGGTTCGCTAGTATGATACAACTTTAAATTCGCCGCGTTGTAGACAGACATTGTACCTGTACTCAATTCTTTTACTCTGTATGCGTTGTTACCAAGATTCCGTACAATACAGAAGGGGTCCTCTCCATTTCTCCGTGCTGCCATCTTCTTCTTCTCCTCCGTTCTGCTACCATCATCTTCTTCTCCTCCACGCTGTCATCTTCTTCTAGTATTGACTCGTTTTTCGTATCGCACCGGTGTTTCTCCTCCCTACCGGGCTACGTTCTCTCGTACTCCGTACTGGCAAGCTTCGTTCGTCTTCCTGGCTGGCTGGTATATTTTCTTCCTCTCCAATTTCTTCTTTAAAGGTGTCAGGATTCTACCTTCTATTTATGGCACGTTCCCAATGTCCTTGTTCGTTCCCTCCATTAGCGTGTAACTCTTCCAGGTAGCGCTGCGATTCGGCGTGCCTGTCATTCCAATCATTTCTATAATTCCGATAGTCCCCCTGGTTCTGATATCTTTTTTCACGCCACTGTCGATTATCATTATTGTTATTTTCATAACGTCTGTAGGGTCCCTCATTTCTCCTATTATTTTTCCATTGTTGGTATCCTCGCTGCTGATACCTATTGTTGCCCTGTGTATGTCTATCATTGTTATTTTCATGACGCTGGTGTGACCTATTTTCGTCACCCTCCTGACCTCGTCTTGGTGTTGTTGACACACTTATATTTGTGGCCTGCGACCTGGTGTGTATTTGAGCGGGTTTAACCACCTCCGTTGTGTTTACAAGTTCCAGCTGTCGTCCCCCTCTTTGCTGCAAGTGAGATCTTGTCTCGTCAATCTGACGTAAGATTTGTTCGGCTCGAACCGCTGTGTCCACGTTTGCTGCTACTAAAACCTGCTGAACATTTACTGGCAACTGCCGTGCAATCGTCATAACCAGATCCGACTCTTCTAAGGGGTGATCCAGATCCCGAAATTTTAACAATTGTAGCGAAAAGAAATCTGAATATTTTGTCTGCTGAGTCGACTGATATTTTCTCGAATAAAGTTCCATTCTGAGACTTTGTTGTAGTGAAGCCGACCAGTACTTTTTAAGGAACGCAATCTTGAAATCATCGATCCCTCCGAAAGTATACTTGAAGCTCAAGAACCACGTAAGTACATTTCCCGAAAGAAATCGTTCCATCAGTCTTAAACGACGCGCGGGCGGTATATTATTATCATTAAAATAGTGATCCATCTCTTTAAGATACGCCTTCGGTGTGACACCAGAATTTTCTGTGAATTTATTAGGTTTAAATTCATTTGATCGAATTACTTGAACGACTTGAGGGTGCTGATAGCCATGTTGAGGGGTAGAGGTTCCTCCAACGTTGTTGTGAAATCCCTCTGTGTTAGTCGTTAATGGGCTGCCTGTCAGTCCGTGGCCACTTTCCGCGCTAATTGCCCCCTGGCTCGTTGGGTCAACTTCCTTATCTGCGTGCTCTGTCTGAAATAACGTGTTCTGTCCTAATGAGCGCAACTCTGCTTTAATGATTCTATCCGACTGTTCTTTCATTTTATTCTTGATTTCTTCCTCAAGTACTTTAATGCGCGTATGATTTTCACCTACGGTCTTTATAATAGTTAGCCGTTCTTCTTTAGAGTCGCAGCTCATTTTGCGCCAATCCTTTCTGATGCTATCTTTTATCGCTCCTAATTTTTCTTCCATCTGATGTTTCGTGTCCTGCTGATTCGATTCTATCTTCTCAAGCCTGTCTTCTAGACGTAGATTATTCTCATCTATCGTACTCTTTAAATTATCCTGGTCCGATTCTAGGTTTTGCCATCGCTCTGCTGATTGTATTTCTAATTTATCCATGTCTTTTATTAGACCCGTAATACTTTCGTTTACTGCCGACAATTGTCCCTGGATAAATGTAGAATCCTCCTCCATTTTATCAAACCGTTTTTCAAGACCATCCTGTGCCGTTTTAACCTCACTGTTATTTACCGTGCATGCTAATTCTATCTGAGCTAGTTTTGCTAATACAATTTCGTCCAAATCATTTAATTTACGGTTGAACGTTTCCTCTAATTTTTGTATCTGACCTAGCTGTTTGTCATTATTCTTACTTACATCAAGCGCGAATTGAACCATCTGCTGTGTAGTGTATTCTTTCATCTCTGCAGATAATGTAGCTAACTGACTGGTATTTCTACTTTCTTGCGCTTCTAACTGTTTGTTTATATTTTTATTTACTTGCGCTTGTAATGAGTTACCCTGTTCAATTAATTTAATTTCTAATGACTCACTCCGCTCGGCTAATTGTGCATTCTGTTCAGATAATTGTGATTTTATAGTGTCATTCATTTGAGCCTGGAATGACTCACTTTGTTCAGATAATTGTATTTTTATAGTGTCATTCATTTGAGCCTGGAATGACTCACTTTGTTCAGATAATTTTGCATTTTGTTCAGATAATTTACTGTCTAATCTTTCACTTTGTTCCGCTAATTGTGCATTCTGTTCAGATAATTTACTGTCTAATCTTTCACTTTGTTCTCTTAATAGTTTCTGGGTTCGTGACGTAGCACTCTCAATAATCGCTTGGATCTCTGCGACCGTCGCCATTTTCACACACAAAAATATATCACTGAGAAGACAGGAGGATGGCATGCAAACGTCTCCCTGACACACACATATATAATTCTTGACATACATTTACTTCAATTGACCACATTCAGTTCATTTAAACTTATTCCCTTTACTCCCGCAAATCAATCATCACTGAATGGTTCTAATTTTACTTAATAAATTTTTAACCCTGCACATATTCAGTCATAAATTACTATCCAGATCTGATGTTAACACTGACCAATTAACAAAGTATTAATTGTCATTTAAGGCTACCAGCCTCCTAACATATTCATGAGTTTGACTTTCTAAACAAATCTAATTTTATATTTAATCAATGGGCGCCCGATTTCACGTACATTATTTTATTAATTACATCAATAAACAAAACGTGAATCGTATTTTAACTTGCAAACTCGTGATTCTACTGTATATTCCATTTTCTTGGCGGTACTTCTCTTCGCCGTATTTACGTTAACAAAATATCACTTCCGGTGATCTCAAACAGTCAAAAACAGCAAAACACCACATGTAGGGTAACAGCTTGTTTATGATCCGCTAGAAAAGCCCAAAACAACGAAACGCTCCACGGTATGACACCAGCTTTATTATGATGTCTATCCACCGTATTCTAGTAGTTAACTTGCAACGAACTAGCCCCACTTGGCGCGCCAGCTTGTCTATGCACCCTTCAATAAAGCATGGTTTTGTCGAGAGTCGTCTACGGGGTCGTGTTCAGTCCTGACTGCGTTACACAGCAAAGTTCGCTTAAAACAACATGCTCTAATGAATAGAAAGGTTCATGACAGAGGCTATACTAGAAATAAAATGAATAACAAGTAGAATAAAATAAATTTAATGACTGAAAATATGTGCATAATAATAATAATAATAAAAAACAAATCCTCCCTGACTTTTACCCCCTTAATAAATAATAATAATAACACTGAGCGGTAGGAACTCGCTCGTCACAACAAGACAATGTGAAAGCAGCTTCACATAAATGATAAAATCATAACATAAGCAATTGAGCGGTAAGAACTCACTCGTCACAACATATGGATACAAGTCCATTTTTCTGGTCAAGAAGTTATATAATGTGTGGTGTACTGTTCGTTAATAAGAAACTGAGTACTGATGCGGGTCCGTTTACAACTGAAACAGACATGTTGCTTACGGAGTGCATCTTTTAAATCACACTACGGCTATGGGACCCATCATTAATTAATACACTACAACTACTACTGACACATGCAAGATCTAATAATCTAAACAAAATGAAGAATCTCCCTGAGATTCTTACTGGTGCAGGAGCACACGGAATAAAAAGAGCATGCCATAAATAGGCCAAAAACCGCTCTCATCAACTTGGGGACATAGCTCCGCGCACACTAACTTGACACGGGTCAAGAACGCATCAAAATAAACACACCAAAAATATTGAACCAACAACAACAAAATACATGCCTAACGGCTGAAAATAAACAATGTTTACATTTATATGAAACGCCAGACAAACACGAATTTCGGTGTCTACCTTACAGTATGGACATCTCCCAATTAATCAAGCAATACTCATTATAACCGATCAGTTTTGTGAATTTAAGACAACATCATAAATGCAGTATAAGAAAGCAGAACTGTTATTAATGACTAGACACGTTATTTGATTGAGCTCCCCCTTCTTGTATGAGTCACGCTGTCCTTCAAATATCTCTCTCTGTCTGGCAAGCTAAGTGCAGTTCCCTCAGGAAACATCAACATATCTCAGGCATCCCAAGGATGGCGAGAAACAAATATATACCACGAGTTCAGCCCCGCGAGGTCATGAACTGGGTTGACATGGAGCAAGTCAGAATAATCACCATGATATATTCTCGCTAGCACATCATAAAATCACATACGCACCCATAGCTTGGACAAAATCTCATACACACTCACTCTCTGGGTCGGCTCAAACAGATCAACAATACTACTGCGTCCATTGACACATTAACAAAAACACACAACAGAAACTCGGGTGCAAAGTGCCATCCCGTTCAAATCTGCTGGAAAGCAACTATCGAAAACAATCCTGATCCGTCATAAGATTCTACTCACAAATAATCTTTTACCCTCCAAATTCTATTTTTTTAATCTCAAAATTAATTCAGTTCCATTTTTGTTGTAAGGCAAATCTCCG
Source organism: Meconema thalassinum (assembly GCA_946902985.2). Classification (NCBI taxonomy): domain Eukaryota; kingdom Metazoa; phylum Arthropoda; class Insecta; order Orthoptera; family Tettigoniidae; genus Meconema; species Meconema thalassinum. The sequence goes on along the minus strand of OX336389.2, from coordinate 205,137,435 downwards.
AATAATAATGTTTGACCGCGATTTACGCAAGCGAGATCGGGCATCGGCTGCGCGTCTCGCCCCGTACAGTTAAACCAAATTCAATCACAAAATATAAAAATTACGCAACGCTCGGCTAGTCCCATATTTAATGTGTCAGTAAAACAAAAACTAATAATCTACATTACCAAGCAAGCAAACAAATATTTACAAAAATATCCCATAACATCGTAGCTGACTTAATAAATAAATAAAAATTTATTTGGTACTCAATCCTTTAAATCAGCGCCAAGAATTACGTCTGCAGCCATCTCCTTTAAGATGTTTATCTGGTCATTGACATCTTCAGGCAAATGTCCTGCTGGTTCCCAGATCCATCCTCGTTCCTGGACGTCATCACGTGCTGAATTAAATAAAGTTTTGTCAGATACACACACGATATAATTCCTACTATATTCACCTGTCAAGTACTATATTCCTTGACAGTCTATTTGGTGAATTACTTCGATGAACTGGTCCTATCTGGTAGTACTGGGACTACAAATAAATCACTGAAGTTATATTATAATAAATAAGTAATGAGTTCCGTCCTCAGACGAACAAAAATTAGTGGTCGACGTTACGCCCTCAGACGTACAAAATAAGTGGTGTTCTTCCGTCCTCAGACGTACAAAATAATAATACGTTCCGTCCTCAGACTAACAAAATAGTAATACGTTCCGTCCTCGGACGAACAAAATAGTAATGATCCTCGAAGCATCTTGGATCCTTATAAATGACACAGACTAGGGTAGGTGTGGAAGGGGATCTATTAAAAAATATTCCATAATAACTATCAGACTAGCATGCGACCGGTATCATTGAGTTCGTAGCAGTGTGGAGGTTACGATTATGCTGTAGCCGGCTTGAATCGATCGTGGAATTAATCTGTAGATAACTCCCGCGTTAATTTACTCGTGCGCGTTCCCAAGACGAGTTCCCGCTAAGACAAGACCTAGACTCTTGTATGTCTTTGCGCGTTTTTACAAACATTTCTGCCGTAGGGAGTGGTTCACATGATGATAGACCAATTACCCTGTAGCATTCGATTTCTTCCTTGGCGCCAATCTTCATAGCAACAAGCCATAGTGTGCGTCCCCAAGCCAACATTCGCGCTAAAAGTTGCACCTGTTCTATGTCTCAAGAATATATACGCATCCTCCTAAAATACCACAGGAGCTTAAACCATTGTGTCCTCTCGGCCACTGATTTCTCAATATATCCCAACACCGTCTGGCTCTCATATCTGTTGTCTGTAGAAATGTATCAAAAGATGATGAATAAATATTAGAATCCTTTATATAGCCTGAGGATAAACGGTTCACAACCCCCCTGCATGGAAAAAATCGAACATAACAAATAGTCGATTTTTTTACAAATACAAAACATCTGTAATCCATTTCTGCCAATCCTAGAAAAATCTCCCTCTCATCAGTCTAGTCTAGCCGCCACTGTCGTTGGAGTCACAACACTTGCTCGTGTTTACAACCCGTTTCTTCATTCATTCAGACATTCCGCAAACCAGCCTGCTTGACTGATCGCCTAAGGCTCGTATCTCCCCTTTCCAGTGCCCTTATCTCAATCGCTCGCTCTCCCGCTGTGTTGTCATCGTCAGAGCTCATTAGTGTCTGACCACAGCAGATTGTTCTCTACTTCCTCGTTCTACTGACGTACTCACTGACCCACGTGTAGTTGGATGTGCAAAAAGGACGTCCATATATTCAATTTGCAGCATTATTTCGGCGTTCCCAAGGTTCGCTAGTATGATACAACTTTAAATTCGCCGCGTTGTAGACAGACATTGTACCTGTACTCAATTCTTTTACTCTGTATGCGTTGTTACCAAGATTCCGTACAATACAGAAGGGGTCCTCTCCATTTCTCCGTGCTGCCATCTTCTTCTTCTCCTCCGTTCTGCTACCATCATCTTCTTCTCCTCCACGCTGTCATCTTCTTCTAGTATTGACTCGTTTTTCGTATCGCACCGGTGTTTCTCCTCCCTACCGGGCTACGTTCTCTCGTACTCCGTACTAGCAAGCTTCGTTCGTCTTCCTGGCTGGCTGGTATATTTTCTTCCTCTCCAATTTCTTCTTTAAAGGTGTCAGGATTCGACCTTCTATTTATGGCACGTTCCCAATGTCCTTGTTCGTTCCCTCCATTAGCGTGTAACTCTTCCAGGTAGCGCTGCGATTCGGCGTGCCTGTCATTCCAATCATTTCTATAATTCCGATAGTCCCCCTGGTTCTGATATCTTCTTTCAGGCCACTGTCGATTATCATTATTGTTATTTTCATAACGTCTGTAGGGTCCTTCATTTCTCCTATTATTTTTCCATTGTTGGTATCCTCGCTGCTGATACCTATTGTTGCCCTGTGTATGTCTATCATTGTTATTTTCATGACGCTGGTGTGACCTATTTTCGTCACCCTCCTGACCTCGTCTTGGTGTTGTTGACACACTTATATTTGTGGCCTGCGACCTGGTGTGTATTTGAGCGGGTTTAACCACCTCCGTTGTGTTTACAAGTTCCAGCTGTCGTCCCCCTCTTTGCTGCAAGTGAGATGTTGTCTCGTCAATCTGACGTAAGATTTGTTCGGCTCGAACCGCTGTGTCCACGTTTGCTGCTACTAAAACCTGCTGAACATTTACTGGCAACTGCCGTGCAATCGTCATAACCAGATCCGACTCTTCTAAGGGGTGATCCAGATCCCGAAATTTTAACAATTGTAGCGAAAAGAAATCTGAATATTTTGTCTGCTGAGTCGACTGATATTTTCTCGAATAAAGTTCCATTCTGAGACTTTGTTGTAGTGAAGCCGACCAGTACTTTTTAAGGAACGCAATCTTGAAATCATCGATCCCTCCGAAAGTATACTTGAAGCTCAAGAACCACGTAAGTACATTTCCCGAAAGAAATCGTTCCATCAGTCTTAAACGACGCGCGGGCGGTATATTATTATCATTAAAATAGTGATCCATCTCTTTAAGATACGCCTTCGGTGTGACACCAGAATTTTCTGTGAATTTATTAGGTTTAAATTCATTTGATCGAATTACTTGAACGACTTGAGGGTGCTGATAGCCATGTTGAGGGGTAGAGGTTCCTCCAACGTTGTTGTGAAATCCCTCTGTGTTAGTCGTTAATGGGCTGCCTGTCAGTCCGTGGCCACTTTCCGCGCTAATTGCCCCCTGGCTCGTTGGGTCAACTTCCTTATCTGCGTGCTCTGTCTGAAATAACGTGTTCTGTCCTAATGAGCGCAACTCTGCTTTAATGATTCTATCCGACTGTTCTTTCATTTTATTCTTGATTTCTTCCTCAAGTACTTTAATGCGCGTATGATTTTCACCTACGGTCTTTATAATAGTTAGCCGTTCTTCTTTAGAGTCGCAGCTCATTTTGCGCCAATACTTTCTGATGCTATCTTTTATCGCTCCTAATTTTTCTTCCATCTGATGTTTCGTGTCCTGCTGATTCGATTCTATCTTCTCAAGCCTGTCTTCTAGACGTAGATTATTCTCATCTATCGTACTCTTTAAATTATCCTGGTCCGATTCTAGGTTTTGCCATCGCTCTGCTGATTGTATTTCTAATTTATCCATGTCTTTTATTAGACCCGTAATACTTTCGTTTACTGCCGACAATTGTCCCTGGATAAATGTAGAATCCTCCTCCATTTTATCAAACCGTTTTTCAAGACCATCCTGTGCCGTTTTAACCTCACTGTTATTTACCGTGCATGCTAATTCTATCTGAGCTAGTTTTGCTAATACAATTTCGTCCAAATCATTTAATTTACGGTTGAACGTTTCCTCTAATTTTTGTATCTGACCTAGCTGTTTGTCATTATTCTTACTTACATCAAGCGCGAATTGAACCATCTGCTGTGTAGTGTATTCTTTCATCTCTGCAGATAATGTAGCTAACTGACTGGTATTTCTACTTTCTTGCGCTTCTAACTGTTTGTTTATGTTTTTATTTACTTGCGCTTGTAATGAGTTACCCTGTTCAATTAATTTAATTTCTAATGACTCACTCCGCTCGGCTAATTGTGCATTCTGTTCAGATAATTGTGATTTTATAGTGTCATTCATTTGAGCCTGGAATGACTCACTTTGTTCAGATAATTGTATTTTTATAGTGTCATTCATTTGAGCCTGGAATGACTTACTTTGTTCAGATAATTTTGCATTTTGTTCAGATAATTTACTGTCTAATTTTTCACTTTTTTCCGCTAATTGTGCATTCTGTTCAGATAATTTACTGTCTAATCTTTCACTTTGTTCTCTTAATAGTTTCTGGGTTCGTGCCGTAGCACTCTCAATAATCGCTTGGATCTCTGCGACCGTCGCCATTTTCACACACAAAAATATATCACTGAGAAGACAGGAGGATGGCATGCAAACGTCTCCCTGACACACACATATATAATTCTTGACATACATTTACTTCAATTGACCACATTCAGTTCATTTAAACTTATTCCCTTTACTCCCGCAAATCAATCATCACTGAATGGTTCTAATTTTACTTAATAAATTTTTAACCCTGCACATATTCAGTCATAAATTACTATCCAGATCTGATGTTAACACTGACCAATTAACAAAGTATTAATTGTCATTTAAGGCTACCAGCCTCCTAACATATTCATGAGTTTGACTTTCTAAACAAATCTAATTTTATATTTAATCAATGGGCGCCCGATTTCACGTACATTATTTTATTAATTACATCAATAAACAAAACGTGAATCGTATTTTAACTTGCAAACTCGTGATTCTACTGTATATTCCATTTTCTTGGCGGTACTTCTCTTCGCCGTATTTACGTTAACAAAATATCACTTCCGGTGATCTCAAACAGTCAAAAACAGCAAAACACCACATGTAGGGTAACAGCTTGTTTATGATCCGCTAGAAAAGCCCAAAACAACGAAACGCTCCACGGTATGACACCAGCTTTATTATGATGTCTATCCACCGTATTCTAGTAGTTAACTTGCAACGAACTAGCCCCACTTGGCGCGCCAGCTTGTCTATGCACCCTTCAATAAAGCATGGTTTTGTCGAGAGTCGTCTACGGGGTCGTGTTCAGTCCTGACTGCGTTACACAGCAAAGTTCGCTTAAAACAACATGCTCTAATGAATAGAAAGGTTCATGACAGTGGCTATACTAGAAATAAAATGAATAACAAGTAGAATAAAATAAATTTAATGACTGAAAATATGTGCATAATAATAATAATAATAAAAAACAAATCCTCCCTGACTTTTACCCCCTTAATAAATAATAATAATAACACTGAGCGGTAGGAACTCGCTCGTCACAACAAGACAATGTGAAAGCAGCTTCACATAAATGATAAAATCATAACATAAGCAATTGAGCGGTAAGAACTCACTCGTCACAACATATGGATACAAGTCCATTTTTCTGGTCAAGAAGTTATATAATGTGTGGTGTACTGTTCGTTAATAAGAAACTGAGTACTGATGCGGGTCCGTTTACAACTGAAACAGACATGTTGCTTACGGAGTACATCTTTTAAATCACACTACGGCTATGGGAACCATCATTAATTAATACACTACAACTACTACTGACACATGCAAGATCTAATAATCTAAACAAAATGAAGAATCTCCCTGAGATTCTTACTGGTGCAGGAGCACACGGAATAAAAAGAGCATGCCATAAATAGGCCAAAAACCGCTCTCATCAACTTGGGGACATAGCTCCGCGCACCCTAACATGACACGGGTCAAGAACGCATCAAAATAAACACACCAAAAATATTGAACCAACAACAACAAAATACATGCCTAACGGCTGGAAAAAAACAATGTTTACATTTATATGAAACGCCAGACAAACACGAATTTCGGTGGCTACCTTACAGTATGGACAGCTCCCAATTAATCAAGCAATACTCATTATAACCGATCAGTTTTGTGAATTTAAAACAACATCATAAATGCAGTATAAGAAAGCAGAACTGTTATTAATGACTAGACACGTTATCTGATTGAGCTCCCCCTTCTTGTATGAGTCACGCTGTCCTTCAAATATCTCTCTCTGTCTGGCAAGCTAAGTGCAGTTCCCTCAGGAAACATCAACATATCTCAGGCATCCCAAGGATGGCAAGAAACAAATATATACCACGAGTTCAGCCCCGCGAGGTCATGAACTGGGTTGACATGGAGCAAGTCAGAATAATCACCATGATATATTCTCGCTAGCACATCATAAAATCACATACGCACCCATAGCTTGGACAAAATCTCATACACACTCACTCTCTGGGTCGGCTCAAACAGATCAACAATACTACTGCGTCCATTGACACATTAACAAAAACACACAACAGAAACTCGGGTGCAAAGTGCCATCCCGTTCAAATCTGCTGGAAAGCAACTATCGAAAACAATCCTGATCCTTCATAAGATTCTACTCACAAATAATCTTTTACCCTCCAAATTCTATTTTTTTAATCTCAAAATTAATTCAGTTCCATTTTTGTTGTAAGGCAAATCTCCGAATAATAATGTTTGACCGCGATTTACGCAAGCGAGATCGGGCATCGGCTGCGCGTCTCGCCCCGTACAGTTAAACCAAATTCAATCACAAAATATAAAAATTACGCAACGCTCGGCTAGTCCCATATTTAATGTGTCAGTAAAACAAAAACTAATAATCTACATTACCAAGCAAGCAAGCAAGCAAACAAATATTTACAAAAATATCCCATAACATCGTAGCTGACTTAATAAATAAATAAAAATTTATTTGGTACTCAATCCTTTAAATCAGCGCCAAGAATTACGTCTGCAGCCATCTCCTTTAAGATGTTTATCTGGTCATTGACATCTTCAGGCAAATGTCCTGCTGGTTCCCAGATCCATCCTCGTTCTTGGACGTCATCACGTGCTGAATTAAATAAAGTTTTGTCAGATACACACACGATATAATTCCTACTATATTCACCTATCAAGTACTATATTCCTTGACAGTCTATTTGGTGAATTACTTCGATGAACTGGTCCTATCTGGTAGTACTGGGACTACAAATAAATCACTGAAGTTATACTATAATAAATAAGTAATGAGTTCCGTCCTCAGACGAACAAAAATTAGTGGTCGACGTTACGCCCTCAGACGTACAAAATAAGTGGTGCTCTTCCGTCCTCAGACGTACAAAATAGTAATACGTTCCGTCCTCAGACGAACAAAATAGTAATACGTTCCGTCCTCAGACGAACAAAATAGTAATGATCCTCGAAGCATCTTGGATCCTTATAAATGACACAGACTAGGGTAGGCGTGGAAGGGGATCTATTAAAAAATATTCCATAATAACTATCAGACTAGCATGCGACCGGTATCATTGAGTTCGTAGCAGTGTGGAGGTTACGATTATGCTGTAGCCGGCTTGAATCGATCGTGGAATTAATCTGTAGATAACTCCCGCGTTAATTTATTCGTGCGCGTTCCCAAGCCGAGTTCCCGCTAAGACAAGGCCTAGACTCTTGTATGTCTTTGCACGTTTTTACAAACATTTCTGCCGTAGGGAGTGGTTCACATGAAGATAGACCAATTACCCTGTAGCATTCGATTTCTTCCTTGGCGCCAATCTTCATAGCAACAAGCCATAGTGTGCGTCCCCAAGCCAACATTCGCGCTAAAAGTTGCACCTGTTCTATGTCTCAAGAATATATACGCATCCTCCTAAAATACCACAGGAGCTTAAACCATTGTGTCCTCTCGGCCACTGATTTCTCAATATATCCCAACACCGTCTGGCTCTCATATCTGTTGTCTGTAGAAATGTATCAAAAGATGATGAATAAATATTAGAATCCTTTATATAGCCTGAGGATAAACGGTTCACAACCCCCCTGCATGGAAAAAATCGAACATAACAAATAGTCGATTTTTTTACAAATACAAAACATCTGTAATCCATTTCTGCCAATCCTAGAAAAATCTCCCTCTCATCAGTCTAGTCTAGCCGCCACTGTCGTTGGAGTCACAACACTTGCTCGTGTTTACAACCCGTTTCTTCATTCATTCAGACATTCCGCAAACCAGCCTGCTAGACTGATCGCCTAAGGCTCGTATCTCCCCTTTCCAGTGCCCTTATCTCAATCGCTCGCTCTCCCGCTGTGTTGTCATCGTCAGAGCTCATTAGTGTCTGACCACAGCAGATTGTTCTCTACTTCCTCGTTCTACTGACGTACTCACTGACCCACGTGTAGTTGGATGTGCAAAAAGGACGTCCATATATTCAATTTGCAGCATTATTTCGGCGTTCCCAAGGTTCGCTAGTATGATACAACTTTAAATTCGCCGCGTTGTAGACAGACATTGTACCTGTACTCAATTCTTTTACTCTGTATGCGTTGTTACCAAGATTCCGTACAATACAGAAGGGGTCCTCTCCATTTCTCCGTGCTGCCATCTTCTTCTTCTCCTCCGTTCTGCTACCATCATCTTCTTCTCCTCCACGCTGTCATCTTCTTCTAGTATTGACTCGTTTTTCGTATCGCACCGGTGTTTCTCCTCCCTACCGGGCTACGTTCTCTCGTACTCCGTACTGGCAAGCTTCGTTCGTCTTCCTGGCTGGCTGGTATATTTTCTTCCTCTCCAATTTCTTCTTTAAAGGTGTCAGGATTCTACCTTCTATTTATGGCACGTTCCAAATGTCCTTGTTCGTTCCCTCCATTAGCGTGTAACAAATCCAGGTAGCGCTGCGATTCGGCGTGCCTGTCATTCCAATCATTTCTATAATTCCGATAGTCCCCCTGGTTCTGATATATTTTTTCACGCCACTGTCGATTATCATTATTGTTATTTTCATAACGTCTGTAGGGTCCCTCATTTCTCCTATTATTTTTCCATTGTTGGTATCCTCGCTGCTGATACCTATTGTTGCCCTGTGTATGTCTATCATTGTTATTTTCATGACGCTGGTGTGACCTATTTTCGTCACCCTCCTGACCTCGTCTTGGTGTTGTTGACACACTTATATTTGTGGCCTGCGACCTGGTGTGTATTTGAGCGGGTTTAACCACCTCCGTTGTGTTTACAAGTTCCAGCTGTCGTCCCCCTCTTTGCTGCAAGTGAGATGTTGTCTCGTCAATCTGACGTAAGATTTGTTCGGCTCGAACCGCTGTGTCCACGTTTGCTGCTACTAAAACCTGCTGAACATTTACTGGCAACTGCCGTGCAATCGTCATAACCAGATCCGACTCTTCTAAGGGGTGATCCAGATCCCGAAATTTTAACAATTGTAGCGAAAAGAAATCTGAATATTTTGTCTGCTGAGTCGACTGATATTTTCTCGAATAAAGTTCCATTCTGAGACTTTGTTGTAGTGAAGCCGACCAGTACTTTTTAAGGAACGCAATCTTGAAATCATCGATCCCTCCGAAAGTATACTTGAAGCTCAAGAACCACGTAAGTACATTTCCCGAAAGAAATCGTTCCATCAGTCTTAAACGACGCGCGGGCGGTATATTATTATCATTAAAATAGTGATCCATCTCTTTAAGATACGCCTTCGGTGTGACACCAGAATTTTCTGTGAATTTATTAGGTTTAAATTCATTTGATCGAATTACTTGAACGACTTGAGGGTGCTGATAGCCATGTTGAGGGGTAGAGGTTCCTCCAACGTTGTTGTGAAATCCCTCTGTGTTAGTCGTTAATGGGCTGCCTGTCAGTCCGTGGCCACTTTCCGCGCTAATTGCCCCCTGGCTCGTTGGGTCAACTTCCTTATCTGCGTGCTCTGTCTGAAATAACGTGTTCTGTCCTAATGAGCGCAACTCTGCTTTAATGATTCTATCCGACTGTTCTTTCATTTTATTCTTGATTTCTTCCTCAAGTACTTTAATGCGCGTATGATTTTCACCTACGGTCTTTATAATAGTTAGCCGTTCTTCTTTAGAGTCGCAGCTCATTTTGCGCCAATCCTTTCTGATGCTATCTTTTATCGCTCCTAATTTTTCTTCCATCTGATGTTTCGTGTCCTGCTGATTCGATTCTATCTTCTCAAGCCTGTCTTCTAGACGTAGATTATTCTCATCTATCGTACTCTTTAAATTATCCTGGTCCGATTCTAGGTTTTGCCATCGCTCTGCTGATTGTATTTCTAATTTATCCATGTCTTTTATTAGACCCGTAATACTTTCGTTTACTGCCGACAATTGTCCCTGGATAAATGTAGAATCCTCCTCCATTTTATCAAACCGTTTTTCAAGACCATCCTGTGCCGTTTTAACCTCACTGTTATTTACCGTGCATACTAATTCTATCTGAGCTAGTTTTGCTAATACAATTTCGTCCAAATCATTTAATTTACGGTTGAACGTTTCCTCTAATTTTTGTATCTGACCTAGCTGTTTGTCATTATTCTTACTTACATCAAGCGCGAATTGAACCATCTGCTGTGTAGTGTATTCTTTCATCTCTGCAGATAATGTAGCTAACTGACTGGTATTTCTACTTTCTTGCGCTTCTAACTGTTTGTTTATATTTTTATTTACTTGCGCTTGTAATGAGTTACCCTGTTCAATTAATTTAATTTCTAATGACTCACTCCGCTCGGCTAATTGTGCATTCTGTTCAGATAATTGTGATTTTATAGTGTCATTCATTTGAGCCTGGAATGACTCACTTTGTTCAGATAATTGTATTTTTATAGTGTCATTCATTTGAGCCTGGAATGACTCACTTTGTTCAGATAATTTTGCATTTTGTTCAGATAATTTACTGTCTAATCTTTCACTTTGTTCCGCTAATTGTGCATTCTGTTCAGATAATTTACTGTCTAATCTTTCACTTTGTTCTCTTAATAGTTTCTGGGTTCGTGACGTAGCACTCTCAATAATCGCTTGGATCTCTGCGACCGTCGCCATTTTCACACACAAAAATATATCACTGAGAAGACAGGAGGATGGCATGCAAACGTCTCCCTGACACACACATATATAATTCTTGACATACATTTACTTCAATTGACCACATTCAGTTCATTTAAACTTATTCCCTTTACTCCCGCAAATCAATCATCACTGAATGGTTCTAATTTTACTTAATAAATGTTTAACCCTGCACATATTCAGTCATAAATTACTATCCAGATCTGATGTTAACACTGACCAATTAACAAAGTATTAATTGTCATTTAAGGCTACCAGCCTCCTAACATATTCATGAGTTTGACTTTCTAAACAAATCTAATTTTATATTTAATCAATGGGCGCCCGATTTCACGTACATTATTTTATTAATTACATCAATAAACAAAACGTGAATCGTATTTTAACTTGCAAACTCGTGATTCTACTGTATATTCCATTTTCTTGGCGGTACTTCTCTTCGCCGTATTTACGTTAACAAAATATCACTTCCGGTGATCTCAAACAGTCAAAAACAGCAAAACACCACATGTAGGGTAACAGCTTGTTTATGATCCGCTAGAAAAGCCCAAAACAACGAAACGCTCCAAGGTATGACACCAGCTTTATTATGATGTCTATCCACCGTATTCTAGTAGTTAACTTGCAACGAACTAGCCCCACTTGGCGCGCCAGCTTGTCTATGCACCCTTCAATAAAGCATGGTTTTGTCGAGAGTCGTCTACGGGGTCGTGTTCAGTCCTGACTGCGTTACACAGCAAAGTTCGCTTAAAACAACATGCTCTAATGAATAGAAAGGTTCATGACAGAGGCTATACTAGAAATAAAATGAATAACAAGTAGAATAAAATAAATTTAATGACTGAAAATATGTGCATAATAAAAATAATAATAAAAAACAAATCCTCCCTGACTGTTACCCCCTTAATAAATAATAATAATAACACTGAGCGGTAGGAACTCGCTCGTCACAACAAGACAATGTGAAAGCAGCTTCACATAAATGATAAAATCATAACATAAGCAATTGAGCGGTAAGAACTCACTCGTCACAACATATGGATACAAGTCCATTTTTCTGGTCAAGAAGTTATATAATGTGTGGTGTACTGTTCGTTAATAAGAAACTGAGTAGTGATGCGGGTCCGTTTACAACTGAAACAGACATGTTGCTTACGGAGTGCATCTTTTAAATCACACTACGGCTATGGGACCCATCATTAATTAATACACTACAACTACTACTGACACATGCAAGATCTAATAATCTAAACAAAATGAAGAATCTCCCTGAGATTCTTACTGGTGCAGGAGCACACGGAATAAAAAGAGCATGCCATAAATAGGCCAAAAACCGCTCTCATCAACTTGGGGACATAGCTCCGCGCACACTAACTTGACACGGGTCAAGAACGCATCAAAATAAACACACCAAAAATATTGAACCAACAACAACAAAATACATGCCTAACGGCTGAAAAAAAACAATGTTTACATTTATATTTAACGCCAGACAAACACGAATTTCGGTGTCTACCTTACAGTATGGACATCTCCCAATTAATCAAGCAATACTCATTATAACCGATCAGTTTTGTGAATTTAAAACAACATCATAAATGCAGTATAAGAAAGCAGAACTGTTATTAATGACTAGACACGTTATCTGATTGAGCTCCCCCTTCTTGTATGAGTCACGCTGTCCTTCAAATATCTCTCTCTGTCTGGCAAGCTAAGTGCAGTTCCCTCAGGAAACATCAACATATCTCAGGCATCCCAAGGATGGCGAGAAACAAATATATACCACGAGTTCAGCCCCGCGAGGTCATGAACTGGGTTGACATGGAGCAAGTCAGAATAATCACCATGATATATTCTCGCTAGCACATCATAAAATCACATACGCACCCATAGCTTGGACAAAATCTCATACACACTCACTCTCTGGGTCGGCTCAAACAGATCAACAATACTACTGCGTCCATTGACACATTAACAAAAACACACAACAGAAACTCGGGTGCAAAGTGCCATCCCGTTCAAATCTGCTGGAAAGCAACTATCGAAAACAATCCTGATCCGTCATAAGATTCTACTCACAAATAATTTTTACCCTCCAAATTCTATTTTTTTAATCTCAAAATTAATTCAGTTCCATTTTTGTTGTAAGGCAAATCTCCGAATAATAATGTTTGACCGCGATTTACGCAAGCGAGATCGGGCATCGGCTGCGCGTCTCGCCCCGTACAGTTAAACCAAATTCAATCACAAAATATAAAAATTACGCAACGCTCGGCTAGTCCCATATTTAATGTGTCAGTAAAACAAAAACTAATAATCTACATTACCAAGCAAGCAAACAAATATTTACAAAAATATCCCATAACATCGTAGCTGACTTAATAAATAAATAAAAATTTATTTGGTACTCAATCCTTTAAATCAGCGCCAAGAATTACGTCTGCAGCCATCTCCTTTAAGATGTTTATCTGGTCATTGACATCTTCAGGCAAATGTCCTGCTGGTTCCCAGATCCATCCTCGTTCCTGGACGTCATCACGTGCTGAATTAAATAAAGTTTTGTCAGATACACACACGATATAATTCCTACTATATTCACCTGTCAAGTACTATATTCCTTGACAGTCTATTTGGTGAATTACTTCGATGAACTGGTCCTATCTGGTAGTACTGGGACTACAAATAAATCACTGAAGTTATATTATAATAAATAAGTAATGAGTTCCGTCCTCAGACGAACAAAAATTAGTGGTCGACGTTACGCCCTCAGACGTACAAAATAAGTGGTGTTCTTCCGTCCTCAGACGTACAAAATAGTAATACGTTCCGTCCTCAGACGAACAAAATAGTAATACGTTCCGTCCTCGGACGAACAAAATAGTAATGATCCTCGAAGCATCTTGGATCCTTATAAATGACACAGACTAGGGTAGGTGTGGAAGGGGATCTATTAAAAAATATTCCATAATAACTATCAGACTAGCATGCGACCGGTATCATTGAGTTCGTAGCAGTGTGGAGGTTACGATTATGCTGTAGCCGGCTTGAATCGATCGTGGAATTAATCTGTAGATAACTCCCGCGTTAATTTACTCGTGCGCGTTCCCAAGACGAGTTCCCGCTAAGACAAGGCCTAGACTCTTGTATGTCTTTGCGCGTTTTTACAAACATTTCTGCCGTAGGGAGTGGTTCACATGATGATAGACCAATTACCCTGTAGCATTCGATTTCTTCCTTGGCGCCAATCTTCATAGCAACAAGCCATAGTGTGCGTCCCCAAGCCAACATTCGCGCTAAAAGTTGCACCTGTTCTATGTCTCAAGAATATATACGCATCCTCCTAAAATACCACAGGAGCTTAAACCATTGTGTCCTCTCGGCCACTGATTTCTCAATATATCCCAACACCGTCTGGCTCTCATATCTGTTGTCTGTAGAAATGTATCAAAAGATGATGAATAAATATTAGAATCCTTTATATAGCCTGAGGATAAACGGTTCACAACCCCCCTGCATGGAAAAAATCGAACATAACAAATAGTCGATTTTTTTACAAATACAAAACATCTGTAATCCATTTCTGCCAATCCTAGAAAAATCTCCCTCTCATCAGTCTAGTCTAGCCGCCACTGTCGTTGGAGTCACAACACTTGCTCGTGTTTACAACCCGTTTCTTCATTCATTCAGACATTCCGCAAACCAGCCTGCTTGACTGATCGCCTAAGGCTCGTATCTCCCCTTTCCAGTGCCCTTATCTCAATCGCTCGCTCTCCCGCTGTGTTGTCATCGTCAGAGCTCATTAGTGTCTGACCACAGCAGATTGTTCTCTACTTCCTCGTTCTACTGACGTACTCACTGACCCACGTGTAGTTGGATGTGCAAAAAGGACGTTCATATATTCAATTTGCAGCATTATTTCGGCGTTCCCAAGGTTCGCTAGTATGATACAACTTTAAATTCGCCGCGTTGTAGACAGACATTGTACCTGTACTCAATTCTTTTACTCTGTATGCGTTGTTACCAAGATTCCGTACAATACAGAAGGGGTCCTCTCCATTTCTCCGTGCTGCCATCTTCTTCTTCTCCTCCGTTCTGCTACCATCATCTTCTTCTCCTCCACGCTGTCATCTTCTTCTAGTATTGACTCGTTTTTCGTATCGCACCGGTGTTTCTCCTCCCTACCGGGCTACGTTCTCTCGTACTCCGTACTGGCAAGCTTCTTTCGTCTTCCTGGCTGGCTGGTATATTTTCTTCCTCTCCAATTTCTTCTTTAAAGGTGTCAGGATTCGACCTTCTATTTATGGCACGTTCCCAATGTCCTTGTTCGTTCCCTCCATTAGCGTGTAACTCTTCCAGGTAGCGCTGCGATTCGGCGTGCCTGTCATTCCAATCATTTCTATAATTCCGATAGTCCCCCTGGTTCTGATATCTTCTTTCACGCCACTGTCGATTATCATTATTGTTATTTTCATAACGTCTGTAGGGTCCCTCATTTCTCCTATTATTTTTCCATTGTTGGTATCCTCGCTGCTGATACCTATTGTTGCCCTGTGTATGTCTATCATTGTTATTTTCATGACGCTGGTGTGACCTATTTTCGTCACCCTCCTGACCTTGTCTTGGTGTTGTTGACACACTTATATTTGTGGCCTGCGACCTGGTGTGTATTTGAGCGGGTTTAACCACCTCCGTTGTGTTTACAAGTTCCAGCTGTCGTCCCCCTCTTTGCTGCAAGTGAGATGTTGTCTCGTCAATCTGACGTAAGATTTGTTCGGCTCGAACCGCTGTGTCCACGTTTGCTGCTACTAAAACCTGCTGAACATTTACTGGCAACTGCCGTGCAATCGTCATAACCAGATCCGACTCTTCTAAGGGGTGATCCAGATCCCGAAATTTTAACAATTGTAGCGAAAAGAAATCTGAATATTTTGTCTGCTGAGTCGACTGATATTTTCTCGAATAAAGTTCCATTCTGAGACTTTGTTGTAGTGAAGCCGACCAGTACTTTTTAAGGAACGCAATCTTGAAATCATCGATCCCTCCGAAAGTATACTTGAAGCTCAAGAACCACGTAAGTACATTTCCCGAAAGAAATCGTTCCATCAGTCTTAAACGACGCGCGGGCGGTATATTATTATCATTAAAATAGTGATCCATCTCTTTAAGATACGCCTTCGGTGTGACACCAGAATTTTCTGTGAATTTATTAGGTTTAAATTCATTTGATCGAATTACTTGAACGACTTGAGGGTGCTGATAGCCATGTTGAGGGGTAGAGGTTCCTCCAACGTTGTTGTGAAATCCCTCTGTGTTAGTCGTTAATGGGCTGCCTGCCAGTCCGTGGCCACTTTCCGCGCTAATTGCCCCCTGGCTCGTTGGGTCAACTTCCTTATCTGCGTGCTCTGTCTGAAATAACGTGTTCTGTCCTAATGAGCGCAACTCTGCTTTAATGATTCTATCCGACTGTTCTTTCATTTTATTCTTGATTTCTTCCTCAAGTACTTTAATGCGCGTATGATTTTCACCTACGGTCTTTATAATAGTTAGCCGTTCTTCTTTAGAGTCGCAGCTCATTTTGCGCCAATCCTTTCTGATGCTATCTTTTATCGCTCCTAATTTTTCTTCCATCTGATGTTTCGTGTCCTGCTGATTCGATTCTATCTTCTCAAGCCTGTCTTCTAGACGTAGATTATTCTCATCTATCGTACTCTTTAAATTATCCTGGTCCGATTCTAGGTTTTGCCATCGCTCTGCTGATTGTATTTCTAATTTATCCATGTCTTTTATTAGACCCGTAATACTTTCGTTTACTGCCGACAATTGTCCCTGGATAAATGTAGAATCCTCCTCCATTTTATCAAACCGTTTTTCAAGACCATCCTGTGCCGTTTTAACCTCACTGTTATTTACCGTGCATGCTAATTCTATCTGAGCTAGTTTTGCTAATACAATTTCGTCCAAATCATTTAATTTACGGTTGAACGTTTCCTCTAATTTTTGTATCTGACCTAGCTGTTTGTCATTATTCTTACTTACATCAAGCGCGAATTGAACCATCTGCTGTGTAGTGTATTCTTTCATCTCTGCAGATAATGTAGCTAACTGACTGGTATTTCTACTTTCTTGCGCTTCTAACTGTTTGTTTATGTTTTTATTTACTTGCGCTTGTAATGAGTTACCCTGTTCAATTAATTTAATTTCTAATGACTCACTCCGCTTGGCTAATTGTGCATTCTGTTCAGATAATTGTGATTTTATAGTGTCATTCATTTGAGCCTGGAATGACTCACTTTGTTCAGATAATTGTATTTTTATAGTGTCATTCATTTGGGCCTGGAATGACTCATTTTGTTCAGATAATTTTGCATTTTGTTCAGATAATTTACTGTCTAATCTTTCACTTTGTTCCGCTAATTGTGCATTCTGTTCAGATAATTTACTGTCTAATCTTTCACTTTGTTCTCTTAATAGTTTCTGGGTTCGTGCCGTAGCACTCTCAATAATCGCTTGGATCTCTGCGACCGTCGCCATTTTCACACACAAAAATATATCACTGAGAAGACAGGAGGATGGCATGCAAACGTCTCCCTGACACACACATATATAATTCTTGACATACATTTACTTCAATTGACCACATTCAGTTCATTTAAACTTATTCCCTTTACTCCCGCAAATCATTCATCACTGAATGGTTCTAATTTTACTTAATAAATTTTTAACCCTGCACATATTCAGTCATAAATTACTATCCAGATCTGATGTTAACACTGACCAATTAACAAAGTATTAATTGTCATTTAAGGCTACCAGCCTCCTAACATATTCATGAGTTTGACTTTCTAAACAAATCTAATTTTATATTTAATCAATGGGCGCCCGATTTCACGTACATTATTTTATTAATTACATCAATAAACAAAACGTGAATCGTATTTTAACTTGCAAACTCGTGATTCTACTGTATATTCCATTTTCTTGGCGGTACTTCTCTTCGCCGTATTTACGTTAACAAAATATCACTTCCGGTGATCTCAAACAGTCAAAAACAGCAAAACACCACATGTAGGGTAACAGCTGGTTTATGATCCGCTAGAAAAGCCCAAAACAACGAAACGCTCCACGGTATGACACCAGCTTAATTATGATGTCTATCCACCGTGTTCTAGTAGTTAACTAGCAACGAACTAGCCCCACTTGGCGCACCAGCTTGTCTATGCACCCTTCAATAAAGCATGGTTTTGTCGAGAGTCGTCTACGGGGTCGTGTTCAGTCCTGACTGCGTTACACAGCAAAGTTCGCTTAAAACAACATGCTCTAATGAATAGAAAGGTTCATGACAGAGGCTATACTAGAAATAAAATGAATAACAAGTAGAATAAAATAAATTTAATGACTGAAAATATGTGCATAATAATAATAATAATAAAAAACAAATCCTCCCTGACTTTTACCCCCTTAATAAATAATAATAATAACACTGAGCGGTAGGAACTCGCTCGTCACAACAAGACAATGTGAAAGCAGCTTCACATAAATGATAAAATCATAACATAAGCAATTGAGCGGTAAGAACTCACTCGTCACAACATATGGATACAAGTCCATTTTTCTGGTCAAGAAGTTATATAATGTGTGGTGTACTGTTCGTTAATAAGAAACTGAGTACTATTGCGGGTCCGTTTACAACTGAAACAGACATGTTGCTTACGGAGTGCATCTTTTAAATCACACTACGGCTATGGGAACCATCATTAATTAATACACTACAACTACTACTGACACATGCAAGATCTAATAATCTAAACAAAATGAAGAATCTCCCTGAGATTCTTACTGGTGCAGGAGCACACGGAATAAAAAGAGCATGCCATAAATAGGCCAAAAACCGCTCTCATCAACTTGGGGACATAGCTCCGCGCACCCTAACATGACACGGGTCAAGAACGCATCAAAATAAACACACCAAAAATATTGAACCAACAACAACAAAATACATGCCTAACGGCTGAAAAAAAACAATGTTTACATTTATATGAAACGCCAGACAAACACGAATTTCGGTGGCTACCTTACAGTATGGACAGCTCCCAATTAATCAAGCAATACTCATTATAACCGATCAGTTTTGTGAATTTAAAACAACATCATAAATGCAGTATAAGAAAGCAGAACTGTTACTAATGACTAGACACGTTATCTGATTGAGCTCCCCCTTCTTGTATGAGTCACGCTGTCCTTCAAATATCTCTCTCTGTCTGGCAAGCTAAGTGCAGTTCCCTCAGGAAACATCAACATATCTCAGGCATCCCAAGGATGGCGAGAAACAAATATATACCACGAGTTCAGCCCCGCGAGGTCATGAACTGGGTTGACATGGAGCAAGTCAGAATAATCACCATGATATATTCTCGCTAGCACATCATAAAATCACATACGCACCCATAGCGTGGACAAAATCTCATACACACTCACTCTCTGGGTCGGCTCAAACAGATCAACAATACTACTGCGTCCATTGACACATTAACAAAAACACACAACAGAAACTCGGGTGCAAAGTGCCATCCCGTTCAAATCTGCTGGAAAGCAACTATCGAAAACAATCCTGATCCGTCATAAGATTCTACTCACAAATAATCTTTTACCTTCCAAATTCTATTTTTTTAATCTCAAAATTAATTCAGTTCCATTTTTGTTGTAAGGCAAATCTCCGAATAATAATGTTTGACCGTGATTTACGCAAGCGAGATCGGGCATCGGCTGCGCGTCTCGCCCCGTACAGTTAAACCAAATTCAATCACAAAATATAAAAATTACGCAACGCTCGGCTAGTCCCATATTTAATGTGTCAGTAAAACAAAAACTAATAATCTACATTACCAAGCAAGCAAGCAAACAAATATTTACAAAAATATCCCATAACATCGTAGCTGACTTAATAAATAAATAAAAATTTATTTGGTACTCAATCCTTTAAATCAGCGCCAAGAATTACGTCTGCAGCCATCTCCTTTAAGATGTTTATCTGGTCATTGACATCTTCAGGCAAATGTCCTGCTGGTTCCCAGATCCATCCTCGTTCTTGGACGTCATCACGTGCTGAATTAAATAAAGTTTTGTCAGATTCACACACGATATAATTCCTACTATATTCACCTATCAAGTACTATATTCCTTGACAGTCTATTTGGTGAATTACTTCGATGAACTGGTCCTATCTGGTAGTACTGGGACTACAAATAAATCACTGAAGTTATACTATAATAAATAAGTAATGAGTTCCGTCCTCAGACGAACAAAAATTAGTGGTCGACGTTACGCCCTCAGACGTACAAAATAAGTGGTGCTCTTCCGTCCTCAGACGTACAAAATAGTAATACGTTCCGTCCTCAGACGAACAAAATAGTAATACGTTCCGTCCTCAGACGAACAAAATAGTAATGATCCTCGAAGCATCTTGGATCCTTATAAATGACACAGACTAGGGTAGGTGTGGAAGGGGATCTATTAAAAAATATTCCATAATAACTATCAGACTAGCATGCGACCGGTATCATTGAGTTCGTAGCAGTGTGGAGGTTACGATTATGCTGTAGCCGGCTTGAATCGATCGTGGAATTAATCTGTAGATAACTCCCGCGTTAATTTACTCGTGCGCGTTCCCAAGCCGAGTTCCCGCTAAGACAAGGCCTAGACTCTTGTATGTCTTTGCGCGTTTTTACAAACATTTCTGCCGTAGGGAGTGGTTCACATGATGATAGACCAATTACCCTGTAGCATTCGATTTCTTCCTTGGCGCCAATCTTCATAGCAACAAGCCATAGTGTGCGTCCCCAAGCCAACATTCGCGCTAAAAGTTGCACCTGTTCTATGTCTCAAGAATATATACGCATCCTCCTAAAATACCACAGGAGCTTAAACCATTGTGTCCTCTCGGCCACTGATTTCTCAATATATCCCAACACCGTCTGGCTCTCATATCTGTTGTCTGTAGAAATGTATCAAAAGATGATGAATAAATATTAGAATCCTTTATATAGCCTGAGGATAAACGGTTCACAACACCCCTGCATGGAAAAAATCGAACATAACAAATAGTCGATTTTTTTACAAATACAAAACATCTGTAATCCATTTCTGCCAATCCTAGAAAAATCTCCCTCTCATCAGTCTAGTCTAGCCGCCACTGTCGTTGGAGTCACAACACTTGCTCGTGTTTACAACCCGTTTCTTCATTCATTCAGACATTCCGCAAACCAGCCTGCTTGACTGATCGCCTAAGGCTCGTATCTCCCCTTTCCAGTGCCCTTATCTCAATCGCTCGCTCTCCCGCTGTGTTGTCATCGTCAGAGCTCATTAGTGTCTGACCACAGCAGATTGTTCTCTACTTCCTCGTTCTACTGACGTACTCACTGACCCACGTGTAGTTGGATGTGCAAAAAGGACGTCCATATATTCAATTTGCAGCATTATTTCGGCGTTCCCAAGGTTCGCTAGTATGATACAACTTTAAATTCGCCGCGTTGTAGACAGACATTGTACCTGTACTCAATTCTTTTACTCTGTATGCGTTGTTACCAAGATTCCGTACAATACAGAAGGGGTCCTCTCCATTTCTCCGTGCTGCCATCTTCTTCTTCTCCTCCGTTCTGCTACCATCAACTTCTTCTCCTCCACGCTGTCATCTTCTTCTAGTATTGACTCGTTTTTCGTATCGCACCGGTGTTTCTCCTCCCTACCGGGCTACGTTCTCTCGTACTCCGTACTGGCAAGCTTCGTTCGTCTTCCTGGCTGGCTGGTATATTTTCTTCCTCTCCAATTTCTTCTTTAAAGGTGTCAGGATTCGAGCTTCTATTTATGGCACGTTCCCAATGTCCTTGTTCGTTCCCTCCATTAGCGTGTAACTCTTCCAGGTAGCGCTGCGATTCGGCGTGCCTGTCATTCCAATCATTTCTATAATTCCGATAGTCCCCCTGGTTCTGATATCTTCTTTCACGCCACTGTCGATTATCATTATTGTTATTTTCATAACGTCTGTAGGGTCCCTCATTTCTCCTATTATTTTTCCATTGTTGGTATCCTCGCTGCTGATACCTATTGTTGCCCTGTGTATGTCTATCATTGTTATTTTCATGACGCTGGTGTGACCTATTTTCGTCACCCTCCTGACCTCGTCTTGGTGTTGTTGACACACTTATATTTGTGGCCTGCGACCTGGTGTGTATTTGAGCGGGTTTAACCACCTCCGTTGTGTTTACAAGTTCCAGCTGTCGTCCCCCTCTTTGCTGCAAGTGAGATGTTGTCTCGTCAATCTGACGTAAGATTTGTTCGGCTCGAACCGCTGTGTCCACGTTTGCTGCTACTAAAACCTGCTGAACATTTACTGGCAACTGCCGTGCAATCGTCATAACCAGATCCGACTCTTCTAAGGGGTGATCCAGATCCCGAAATTTTAACAATTGTAGCGAAAAGAAATCTGAATATTTTGTCTGCTGAGTCGACTGATATTTTCTCGAATAAAGTTCCATTCTGAGACTTTGTTGTAGTGAAGCCGACCAGTACTTTTTAAGGAACGCAATCTTGAAATCATCGATCCCTCCGAAAGTATACTTGAAGCTCAAGAACCACGTAAGTACATTTCCCGAAAGAAATCGTTCCATCAGTCTTAAACGACGCGCGGGCGGTATATTATTATCATTAAAATAGTGATCCATCTCTTTAAGATACGCCTTCGGTGTGACACCAGAATTTTCTGTGAATTTATTAGGTTTAAATTCATTTGATCGAATTACTTGAACGACTTGAGGGTGCTGATAGCCATGTTGAGGGGTAGAGGTTCCTCCAACGTTGTTGTGAAATCCCTCTGTGTTAGTCGTTAATGGGCTGCCTGCCAGTCCGTGGCCACTTTCCGCGCTAATTGCCCCCTGGCTCGTTGGGTCAACTTCCTTATCTGCGTGCTCTGTCTGAAATAACGTGTTCTGTCCTAATGAGCGCAACTCTGCTTTAATGATTCTATCCGACTGTTCTTTCATTTTATTCTTGATTTCTTCCTCAAGTACTTTAATGCGCGTATGATTTTCACCTACGGTCTTTATAATAGTTAGCCGTTCTTCTTTAGAGTCGCAGCTCATTTTGCGCCAATCCTTTCTGATGCTATCTTTTATCGCTCCTAATTTTTCTTCCATCTGATGTTTCGTGTCCTGCTGATTCGATTCTATCTTCTCAAGCCTGTCTTCTAGACGTAGATTATTCTCATCTATCGTACTCTTTAAATTATCCTGGTCCGATTCTAGGTTTTGCCATCGCTCTGCTGATTGTATTTCTAATTTATCCATGTCTTTTATTAGACCCGTAATACTTTCGTTTACTGCCGACAATTGTCCCTGGATAAATGTAGAATCCTCCTCCATTTTATCAAACCGTTTTTCAAGACCATCCTGTGCCGTTTTAACCTCACTGTTATTTACCGTGCATGCTAATTCTATCTGAGCTAGTTTTGCTAATACAATTTCGTCCAAATCATTTAATTTACGGTTGAACGTTTCCTCTAATTTTTGTATCTGACCTAGCTGTTCGTCATTATTCTTACTTACATCAAGCGCGAATTGAACCATCTGCTGTGTAGTGTATTCTTTCATCTCTGCAGATAATGTAGCTAACTGACTGGTATTTCTACTTTCTTGCGCTTCTAACTGTTTGTTTATGTTTTTATTTACTTGCGCTTGTAATGAGTTACCCTGTTCAATTAATTTAATTTCTAATGACTCACTCCGCTCGGCTAATTGTGCATTCTGTTCAGATAATTGTGATTTTATAGTGTCATTCATTTGAGCCTGGAATGACTCACTTTGTTCAGATAATTGTATTTTTATAGTGTCATTCATTTGGGCCTGGAATGACTCATTTTGTTCAGATAATTTTGCATTTTGTTCAGATAATTTACTGTCTAATCTTTCACTTTGTTCCGCTAATTGTGCATTCTGTTCAGATAATTTACTGCCTAATCTTTCACTTTGTTCTCTTAATAGTTTCTGGGTTCGTGCCGTAGCACTCTCAATAATCGCTTGGATCTCTGCGACCGTCGCCATTTTCACACACAAAAATATATCACTGAGAAGACAGGAGGATGGCATGCAAACGTCTCCCTGACACACACATATATAATTCTTGACATACATTTACTTCAATTGACCACATTCAGTTCATTTAAACTTATTCCCTTTACTCCCGCAAATCAATCATCACTGAATGGTTCTAATTTTACTTAATAAATTTTTAACCCTGCACATATTCAGTCATAAATTACTATCCAGATCTGATGTTAACACTGACCAATTAACAAAGTATTAATTGTCATTTAAGGCTACCAGCCTCCTAACATATTCATGAGTTTGACTTTCTAAACAAATCTAATTTTATATTTAATCAATGGGCGCCCGATTTCACGTACATTATTTTATTAATTACATCAATAAACAAAACGTGAATCGTATTTTAACTTGAAAACTCGTGATTCTACTGTATATTCCATTTTCTTGGCGGTACTTCTCTTCGCCGTATTTACGTTAACAAAATATCACTTCCGGTGATCTCAAACAGTCAAAAACAGCAAAACACCACATGTAGGGTAACAGCTTGTTTATGATCCGCTAGAAAAGCCCAAAACAACGAAACGCTCCACGGTATGACACCAGCTTAATTATGATGTCTATCCACCGTGTTCTAGTAGTTAACTAGCAACGAACTAGCCCCACTTGGTGCACCAGCTTGTCTATGCACCCTTCAATAAAGCATGGTTTTGTCGAGAGTCGTCTACGGGGTCGTGTTCAGTCCTGACTGCGTTACACAGCAAAGTTCGCTTAAAACAACATGCTCTAATGAATAGAAAGGTTCATGACAGAGGCTATACTAGAAATAAAATGAATAACAAGTAGAATAAAATAAATTTAATGACTGAAAATATGTGCATAATAATAATAATAATAATAAAAAACAAATCCTCCCTGACTTTTACCCCCTTAATAAATAATAATAATAACACTGAGCGGTAGGAACTCGCTCGTCACAACAAGACAATGTGAAAGCAGCTTCACATAAATGATAAAATCATAACATAAGCAATTGAGCGGTAAGAACTCACTCGTCACAACATATGGATACAAGTCCATTTTTCTGGTCAAGAAGTTATATAATGTGTGGTGTACTGTTCGTTAATAAGAAACTGAGTACTGATGCGGGTCCGTTTACAACTGAAACAGACATGTTGCTTACGGAGTGCATCTTTTAAATCACACTACGGCTATGGGAACCATCATTAATTAATACACTACAACTACTACTGACACATGCAAGATCTAATAATCTAAACAAAATGAAGAATCTCCCTGAGATTCTTACTGGTGCAGGAGCACACGGAATAAAAAGAGCATGCCATAAATAGGCCAAAAACCGCTCTCATCAACTTGGGGACATAGCTCCGCGCACCCTAACATGACACGAGTCAAGAACGATTCAAAATAAAACACACCAAAAATATTGAACCAACAACAACAAAATACATGCCTAACGGCTGAAAAAAAAACAATGTTTACATTTATATGAAACGCCAGACAAACACGAATTTCGGTGGCTACCTTACAGTATGGACAGCTCCCAATTAATCAAGCAATACTCATTATAACCGATCAGTTTTGTGAATTTAAAACAACATCATAAATGCAGTATAAGAAAGCAGAACTGTTACTAATGACTAGACACGTTATCTGATTGAGCTCCCCCTTCTTGTATGAGTCACGCTGTCCTTCAAATATCTCTCTCTGTCTGGCAAGCTAAGTGCAGTTCCCTCAGGAAACATCAACATATCTCAGGCATCCCAAGGATGGCGAGAAACAAATATATACCACGAGTTCAGCCCCGCGAGGTCATGAACTGGGTTGACATGGAGCAAGTCAGAATAATCACCATGATATATTCTCGCTAGCACATCATAAAATCACATACGCACCCATAGCGTGGACAAAATCTCATACACACTCACTCTCTGGGTCGGCTCAAACAGATCAACAATACTACTGCGTCCATTGACACATTAACAAAAACACACAACAGAAACTCGGGTGCAAAGTGCCATCCCGTTCAAATCTGCTGGAAAGCAACTATCGAAAACAATCCTGATCCGTCATAAGATTCTACTCACAAATAATCTTTTACCTTCCAAATTCTATTTTTTTAATCTCAAAATTAATTCAGTTCCATTTTTGTTGTAAGGCAAATCTCCGAATAATAATGTTTGACCGTGATTTACGCAAGCGAGATCGGGCATCGGCTGCGCGTCTCGCCCCGTACAGTTAAACCAAATTCAATCACAAAATATAAAAATTACGCAACGCTCGGCTATTCCCATATTTAATGTGTCAGTAAAACAAAAACTAATAATCTACATTACCAAGCAAGCAAGCAAGCAAACAAATATTTACAAAAATATCCCATAACATCGTAGCTGACTTAATAAATAAATAAAAATTTATTTGGTACTCAATCCTTTAAATCAGCGCCAAGAATTACGTCTGCAGCCATCTCCTTTAAGATGTTTATCTGGTCATTGACATCTTCAGGCAAATGTCCTGCTGGTTCCCAGATCCATCCTCGTTCTTGGACGTCATCACGTGCTGAATTAAATAAAGTTTTGTCAGATACACACACGATATAATTCCTACTATATTCACCTATCAAGTACTATATTCCTTGACAGTCTATTTGGTGAATTACTTCGATGAACTGGTCCTATCTGGTAGTACTGGGACTACAAATAAATCACTGAAGTTATACTATAATAAATAAGTAATGAGTTCCGTCCTCAGACGAACAAAAATTAGTGGTCGACGTTACGCCCTCAGACGTACAAAATAGGTGGTGCTCTTCCGTCCTCAGACGTACAAAATAGTAATACGTTCCGTCCTCAGACGAACAAAATAGTAATACGTTCCGTCCTCAGACGAACAAAATAGTAATGATCCTCGAAGCATCTTGGATCCTTATAAATGACACAGACTAGGGTAGGTGTGGAAGGGGATCTATTAAAAAATATTCCATAATAACTATCAGACTAGCATGCGACCGGTATTGTGCCCAACTCTAGGAATGGGTATTCCAAGTTTCAGACACCTAGATATCAAGGGAAAGGCTGTAGCAGCGTTTGAAAGTTCGGATATTTGAATATCGCGCTACATTGCTTCTCGAAGCCATTCGAAGGAAATTACCGATAGTTGGATGGTAAAGGACGTAGCGAGTAACCGCAGAGGTGGAGACTATTTATTGATTAAATAGTTAACTATGGAGCAGAGACTTGAGACTGGGATCAGATTACTGGCACGGCCAAATGAAAGAGAATGCAATTAGTATCAAGTAAATCGGACCAGGGATTCAAGAGATATGAGGATTTCTAGATATCAGGCGATGACGCGTGACCCTGACCGTTTTTGTATAAAAGCAAGCCGGAGCAGGCTTAGTTAGCTCAATTCATCACAAGCACTTGGCGAACAAGTTGCGTCTACGCTGAGCCAAGGCACATGGTTGCCACGTCTACGAAGAAGTACTTTTCAAATCGTGATAGTCACGAGAAGTGCTGCGCAAACGAGTTGGAACTTAGTAAGTTTCTGGTGAGGAGAATCACTGAGGTGATTGTATTTCTACAGACATTGGTGGAAATATTTATATTTCCAAAAAGGACATATGGTCTAGGAAATAGTATTTGTCACAGTCCAATAGTAAATTAATACTTGGATGTTTAAATCCATTTAAAGTCAGTTTCATATTTTGTAACTATTTAACCACTTAGATCGGTCAGTACATTGAAGAATAGTCTATAACGGTGGCGTTCATTAGTCTACGCAAGGGAAACTGCAGGTTGCTTAGCGCATGGCAGATGGTGATATTAATAAACCATGCCCAGTGAACGATCTTCAGAACAGCCGTTAACTGCTTAGACTGTCAACGTTTTTCTTGTACTGATGAGATTACAGTGAGTTAAGTTACAACTGACACATTTAAGAAGAGATCGCTTAGATCTGACCCTTTTCAAACAAACTGTTATGGCTTTGTTAGAAGCCCATATTAAAATGGAACCACAGTCATTTAAAACGTCGAAAGATACTACCACTATGTCTGACTAGACGATTTGTGGGTCTACAATGGCGGCCGATACAAGGATTGTACGTGCTTGTCCGCTAGGGCATGTCTACGGATAAATCTGGTATAGACCAGGTTTACTACACTTCAAGAACATCAAGAAATGTAAGCCACATTTGAATTATTTTATGCCTAGCTAATTGGAACAAACTATTTTTCTGCAGATGACCAACACATTTTTTTCGTCGTATTTAAAGCTTGTAATGATTTACGCAAGACTAGTTAGATTTATTCTGAGCATTTTCAGCACTCAGAACAGTTTAGGATCGATGACCGAGCATTTTGAGCATTTATTTGAATTTTTCATATTTTTGGGAAATCACGGTAATCAGCCGATGTAACTGTAAAAGTTAAATTTATTTTTGTTGAGGAATGGATATTTTTTCCATATTCGAAGGTTCGAACATGTGGATTCTCACATAATGAGATGATAATTAAACATATTTGAAATAATAATAATAATAATCCACTAATAATAATAATAATAATAATTTTTATAATTTTTCTAAATAATTCTTGGATATTATATTTTATAATAATCATATGTATTGAGAAAGAGCCTATGAAGTAGTTGAAACATTTCTAGTATGGAACAGGAGATTTTACTAAGGAGAGTGGTTAGCGCAAGCCCGCATTCAACCAACATTTCAGTTCTGGTTGAACAGTTGATATTTGCTATGAGCAAAGTATATGTTTCATATAACACGGAGAGGCATGAAACGGGAAGCAATTGATATTAGTATCAAATAGGATATTTTTGTATTTATATAAAATCATGACGTAAATACACTCGAAAGTGAAATGAAGCTTTTCATAAGTATGGTAAATTCACGGGTTGAACTGAATGGTAAAATAAAATAAACTTGTAAGTTTATTAATCTTCCAGTGTTGATGACAAGCAGAGGCTTGATTTATTGTATAAATTTTGGGAAGATAATTTATGTGTGTGGAGTAGTTGTAATGCCATTCCCAGGTGCGCATGTTAAGTCGCAGGAATGAAGGTTTTTTCGAGCATCAATCAAATAGCAGGTTCGATGGCTCAGGTTTATAGTAGGAGTATTGGAACCACACATTTCGTCGTATGAATAACCCGAAGGTTATTTCTTTGAAACCATCAGTTCTTATTTCAACCTTGTTTACGAATTCCATTTAGACTTTGATTTTGCTAGAACCCGGATTTGTCATGATAGTAGTTTATTCTTCTTCAGAGGAAGACCTTTGCCGTTGTTGTTGTTGTTATAATATTGTGTTCTTACACAAATAGTAGAATGGGCCACTGCCAATTTAAAATAATTCTTTAACCACGAATAATTTGAAGGATATTTTCAATCCTAGTGCCATGAACTAAATGAATTCATTATAAGACTACAATTCTAATTTCCGCATTCTGTCGAAGAATTGCAAGTTGTGAAAGTTGCTAGAAATGGCCATAAATATAAATATTTTTTTCATAATAATTCCAAGTGGAAAATCTAATAGTTGAATGGTTCAACCATTTATTGATCAAGTTGATGATTCAGAAATCATATGTTTTGTTTGGAACTTGAAGTTCATAATCGAGTCACTTCTCGAATGTTTAATGTCAGAAGAACAATTAATTGTTGTTGTGTTTCGCACAGTTCTTCGATGCTATGCTCAATGGTCAAATACTTTTCAGATGTTGTTAATATGTGTTAATAATTTGTGTTGCTACGATGATAATAATAGTTTCAACGATATATTTTTGAAAACTGGAAAACAAATGAAAGTCTAAGAAATTCTATAAACATTTATTCTACGAGTGTTAATATCATGTAAATAGTCAAACAGTGATCTACGTTATTTCCAGTATGGACAATTCATTTTGCACTGGAATAAAATGTTAATAATTTTGGAACACAGTCCACAGGACTAACAATCGGACTTGTGCTTTTCAAAAAGATTGTCAAATGTGTTTGGAAGATTTCTGTATATTGTGTGTAAATAAGAGTGTGGATCGCCACACGTGGATAATGCTGCTTTGAGCATTATTCTTGCAGTCAGATTTTAACTTTAAATAAACTGAGATAATTTTACCAGATGTGTTTCACCCAATTAAATCTCCTTCTATCCTTATTGTTGCATTGAGCCAAAAATCAGCAAAGCATTTTTATAAATTTGATGTCGTTTTTGCGATTTGCTTTAACCCATCTGGCGCTCCGGGATATTTTGATTCTCGTGCTGACTGATTATTGGTAAAATGCATATGTGGTCGTGCGGACTCCGGTCTAAACGGGCACAGTATCATTGAGTTCGTAGCAGTGTGGAGGTTACGATTATGCTGTAGCCGGCTTGAATCGATCGTGGAATTAATCTGTAGATAACTCCCGCGTTAATTTACTCGTGCGCGTTCCCAAGCCGAGTTCCCGCTAAGACAAGGCCTAGACTCTTGTATGTCTTTGCGCGTTTTTACAAACATTTCTGCCGTAGGGAGTGGTTCACATGATGATAGACCAATTACCCTGTAGCATTCGATTTCTTCCTTGGCGCCAATCTTCATAGCAACAAGCCATAGTGTGCGTCCCCAAGCCAACATTCGCGCTAAAAGTTGCACCTGTTCTATGTCTCAAGAATATATACGCATCCTCCTAAAATACCACAGGAGCTTAAACCATTGTGTCCTCTCGGCCACTGATTTCTCAATATATCCCAACACCGTCTGGCTCTCATATCTGTTGTCTGTAGAAATGTATCAAAAGATGATGAATAAATATTAGAATCCTTTATATAGCCTGAGGATAAAAGGTTCACAACCCCCCTGCATGGAAAAAATCGAACATAACAAATAGTCGATTTTTTTACAAATACAAAACATCTGTAATCCATTTCTGCCAATCCTAGAAAAATCTCCCTCTCATCAGTCTAGTCTAGCCGCCACTGTCGTTGGAGTCACAACACTTGCTCGTGTTTACAACCCGTTTCTTCATTCATTCAGACATTCCGCAAACCAGCCTGCTTGACTGATCGCCTAAGGCTCGTATCTCCCCTTTCCAGTGCCCTTATCTCAATCGCTCGCTCTCCCGCTGTGTTGTCATCGTCAGAGCTCATTAGTGTCTGACCACAGCAGATTGTTCTCTACTTCCTCGTTCTACTGACGTACTCACTGACCCACGTGTAGTTGGATGTGCAAAAAGGACGTCCATATATTCAATTTGCAGCATTATTTCGGCGTTCCCAAGGTTCGCTAGTATGATACAACTTTAAATTCGCCGCGTTGTAGACAGACATTGTACCTGTACTCAATTCTTTTACTCTGTATGCGTTGTTACCAAGATTCCGTACAATACAGAAGGGGTCCTCTCCATTTCTCCGTGCTGCCATCTTCTTCTTCTCCTCCGTTCTGCTACCATCAACTTCTTCTCCTCCACGCTGTCATCTTCTTCTAGTATTGACTCGTTTTTCGTATCGCACCGGTGTTTCTCCTCCCTACCGGGCTACGTTCTCTCGTACTCCGTACTGGCAAGCTTCGTTCGTCTTCCTGGCTGGCTGGTATATTTTCTTCCTCTCCAATTTCTTCTTTAAAGGTGTCAGGATTCGACCTTCTATTTATGGCACGTTCCCAATGTCCTTGTTCGTTCCCTCCATTAGCGTGTAACTCTTCCAGGTAGCGCTGCGATTCGGCGTGCCTGTCATTCCAATCATTTCTATAATTCCGATAGTCCCCCTGGTTCTGATATCTTCTTTCACGCCACTGTCGATTATCATTATTGTTATTTTCATAACGTCTGTAGGGTCCCTCATTTCTCCTATTATTTTTCCATTGTTGGTATCCTCGCTGCTGATACCTATTGTTGCCCTGTGTATGTCTATCATTGTTATTTTCATGACGCTGGTGTGACCTATTTTCGTCACCCTCCTGACCTCGTCTTGGTGTTGTTGACACACTTATATTTGTGGCCTGCGACCTGGTGTGTATTTGAGCGGGTTTAACCACCTCCGTTGTGTTTACAAGTTCCAGCTGTCGTCCCCCTCTTTGCTGCAAGTGAGATGTTGTCTCGTCAATCTGACGTAAGATTTGTTCGGCTCGAACCGCTGTGTCCACGTTTGCTGCTACTAAAACCTGCTGAACATTTACTGGCAACTGCCGTGCAATCGTCATAACCAGATCCGACTCTTCTAAGGGGTGATCCAGATCCCGAAATTTTAACAATTGTAGCGAAAAGAAATCTGAATATTTTGTCTGCTGAGTCGACTGATATTTTCTCGAATAAAGTTCCATTCTGAGACTTTGTTGTAGTGAAGCCGACCAGTACTTTTTAAGGAACGCAATCTTGAAATCATCGATCCCTCCGAAAGTATACTTGAAGCTCAAGAACCAC
The DNA here is from genome assembly GCA_946902985.2 of Meconema thalassinum. Taxonomy (NCBI): domain Eukaryota; kingdom Metazoa; phylum Arthropoda; class Insecta; order Orthoptera; family Tettigoniidae; genus Meconema; species Meconema thalassinum. Next base: position 205,104,949 of record OX336389.2, on the reverse strand, counting down.
GTAAGTACATTTCCCGAAAGAAATCGTTCCATCAGTCTTAAACGACGCGCGGACGGTATATTATTATAATTAAAATAGTGATCCATCTCTTTAAGATACGCCTTCGGTGTGACACCAGAATTTTCTGTGAATTTATTAGGTTTAAATTCATTTGATCGAATTACTTGAACGACTTGAGGGTGCTGATAGCCATGTTGAGGGGTAGAGGTTCCTCCAACGTTGTTGAGAAATCCCTCTGTGTTAGTCGTTAATGGGCTGCCTGCCAGTCCGTGGCCACTTTCCGCGCTAATTGCCCCCTGGCTCGTTGGGTCAACTTCCTTATCTGCGTGCTCTGTCTGAAATAACGTGTTCTGTCCTAATGAGCGCAACTCTGCTTTAATGATTCTATCCGACTGTTCTTTCATTTTATTCTTGATTTCTTCCTCAAGTACTTTAATGCGCGTATGATTTTCACCTACGGTCTTTATAATAGTTAGCCGTTCTTCTTTAGAGTCGCAGCTCATTTTGCGCCAATCCTTTCTGATGCTATCTTTTATCGCTCCTAATTTTTCTTCCATCTGATGTTTCGTGTCCTGCTGATTCGATTCTATCTTCTCAAGCCTCTCTTCTAGACGTAGATTATTCTCATCTATCGTACTCTTTAAATTATCCTGGTCCGATTCTAGGTTTTGCCATCGCTCTGCTGATTGTATTTCTAATTTATCCATGTCTTTTATTAGACCCGTAATACTTTCGTTTACTGCCGACAATTGTCCCTGGATAAATGTAGAATCCTCCTCCATTTTATCAAACCGTTTTTCAAGACCATCCTATGCCGTTTTAACCTCACTGTTATTTACCGTGCATGCTAATTCTATCTGAGCTAGTTTTGCTAATACAATTTCGTCCAAATCATTTAATTTACGGTTGAACGTTTCCTCTAATTTTTGTATCTGACCTAGCTGTTTGTCATTATTCTTACTTACATCAAGCGCGAATTGAACCATCTGCTGTGTAGTGTATTCTTTCATCTCTGCAGATAATGTAGCTAACTGACTGGTATTTCTACTTTCTTGCGCTTCTAACTGTTTGTTTATGTTTTTATTTACTTGCGCTTGTAATGAGTTACCCTGTTCAATTAATTTAATTTCCAATGACACACTCCGCTCGGCTAATTGTGCATTCTGTTCAGATAATTGTGATTTTATAGTGTCATTCATTTGAGCCTGGAATGACTCACTTTGTTCAGATAATTGTATTTTTATAGTGTCATTCATTTGGGCCTGGAATGACTCATTTTGTTCAGATAATTTTGCATTTTGTTCAGATAATTTACTGTCTAATCTTTCACTTTGTTCCGCTAATTGTGCATTCTGTTCAGATAATTTACTGCCTAATCTTTCACTTTGTTCTCTTAATAGTTTCTGGGTTCGTGCCGTAGCACTCTCAATAATCGCTTGGATCTCTGCGACCGTCGCCATTTTCACACACAAAAATATATCACTGAGAAGACAGGAGGATGGCATGCAAACGTCTCCCTGACACACACATATATAATTCTTGACATACATTTACTTCGATTGACCACATTCAGTTCATTTAAACTTATTCCCTTTACTCCCGCAAATCAATCATCACTGAATGGTTCTAATTTTACTTAATAAATTTTTAACCCTGCACATATTCAGTCATAAATTACTATCCAGATCTGATGTTAACACTGACCAATTAACAAAGTATTAATTGTCATTTAAGGCTACCAGCCTCCTAACATATTCATGAGTTTGACTTTCTAAACAAATCTAATTTTATATTTAATCAATGGGCGCCCGATTTCACGTACATTATTTTATTAATTACATCAATAAACAAAACGTGAATGGTATTTTAACTTGCAAACTCGTGATTCTAATGTATATTCCATTTTCTTGGCGGTACTTCTCTTCGCCGTATTTACGTTAACAAAATATCACTTCCGGTGATCTCAAACAGTCAAAAACAGCAAAACACCACATGTAGGGTAACAGCTTGTTTATGATCCGCTAGAAAAGCCCAAAACAACGAAACGCTCCACGGTATGACACCAGCTTAATTATGATGTCTATCCACCGTGTTCTAGTAGTTAACTAGCAACGAACTAGCCCCACTTGGCGCACCAGCTTGTCTATGCACCCTTCAATAAAGCATGGTTTTGTCGAGAGTCGTCTACGGGGTCGTGTTCAGTCCTGACTGCGTTACACAGCAAAGTTCGCTTAAAACAACATGCTCTAATGAATAGAAAGGTTCATGACAGAGGCTATACTAGAAATAAAATGAATAACAAGTAGAATAAAATAAATTTAATGACTGAAAATATGTGCATAATAATAATAATAATAAAAAACAAATCCTCCCTGACTTTTACCCCCTTAATAAATAATAATAATAACACTGAGCGGTAGGAACTCGCTCGTCACAACAAGACAATGTGAAAGCAGCTTCACATAAATGATAAAATCATAACATAAGCAATTGAGCGGTAAGAACTCACTCGTCACAACATATGGATACAAGTCCATTTTTCTGGTCAAGAAGTTATATAATGTGTGGTGTACTGTTCGTTAATAAGAAACTGAGTACTGATGCGGGTCCGTTTACAACTGAAACAGACATGTTGCTTACGGAGTGCATCTTTTAAATCACACTACGGCTATGGGAACCATCATTAATTAATACACTACAACTACTACTGACACATGCAAGATCTAATAATCTAAACAAAATGAAAATCTCCCTGAGATTCTTACTGGTGCAGGAGCACACGGAATAAAAAGAGCATGCCATAAATAGGCCAAAAACCGCTCTCATCAACTTGGGGACATAGCTCCGCGCACCCTAACATGACACGGGTCAAGAACGCATCAAAATAAACACACCAAAAATATTGAACCAACAACAACAAAATACATGCCTAACGGCTGAAAAAAAACAATGTTTACATTTATATGAAACGCCAGACAAACACGAATTTCGGTGGCTACCTTACAGTATGGACAGCTCCCAATTAATCAAGCAATACTCATTATAACCGATCAGTTTTGTGAATTTAAAACAACATCATAAATGCAGTATAAGAAAGCAGAACTGTTACTAATGACTAGACACGTTATCTGATTGAGCTCCCCCTTCTTGTATGAGTCACGCTGTCCTTCAAATATCTCTCTCTGTCTGGCAAGCTAAGTGCAGTTCCCTCAGGAAACATCAACATATCTCAGGCATCCCAAGGATGGCGAGAAACAAATATATACCACGAGTTCAGCCCCGCGAGGTCATGAACTGGGTTGACATGGAGCAAGTCAGAATAATCACCATGATATATTCTCGCTAGCACATCATAAAATCACATACGCACCCATAGCGTGGACAAAATCTCATACACACTCACTCTCTGGGTCGGCTCAAACAGATCAACAATACTACTGCGTCCATTGACACATTAACAAAAACACACAACAGAAACTCGGGTGCAAAGTGCCATCCCGTTCAAATCTGCTGGAAAGCAACTATCGAAAACAATCCTGATCCGTCATAAGATTCTACTCACAAATAATCTTTTACCTTCCAAATTCTATTTTTTTAATCTCAAAATTAATTCAGTTCCATTTTTGTTGTAAGGCAAATCTCCGAATAATAATGTTTGACCGTGATTTACGCAAGCGAGATCGGGCATCGGCTGCGCGTCTCGCCCCGTACAGTTAAACCAAATTCAATCACAAAATATAAAAATTACGCAACGCTCGGCTATTCCCATATTTAATGTGTCAGTAAAACAAAAACTAATAATCTACATTACCAAGCAAGCAAGCAAGCAAACAAATATTTACAAAAATATCCCATAACATCGTAGCTGACTTAATAAATAAATAAAAATTTATTTGGTACTCAATCCTTTAAATCAGCGCCAAGAATTACGTCTGCAGCCATCTCCTTTAAGATGTTTATCTGGTCATTGACATCTTCAGGCAAATGTCCTGCTGGTTCCCAGATCCATCCTCGTTCTTGGACGTCATCACGTGCTGAATTAAATAAAGTTTTGTCAGATACACACACGATATAATTCCTACTATATTCACCTATCAAGTACTATATTCCTTGACAGTCTATTTGGTGAATTACTTCGATGAACTGGTCCTATCTGGTAGTACTGGGACTACAAATAAATCACTGAAGTTATACTATAATAAATAAGTAATGAGTTCCGTCCTCAGACGAACAAAAATTAGTGGTCGACGTTACGCCCTCAGACGTACAAAATAAGTGGTGCTCTTCCGTCCTCAGACGTACAAAATAGTAATACGTTCCGTCCTCAGACGAACAAAATAGTAATACGTTCCGTCCTCAGACGAACAAAATAGTAATGATCCTCGAAGCATTTTGGATCCTTATAAATGACACAGACTAGGGTAGGTGTGGAAGGGGATCTATTAAAAAATATTCCATAATAACTATCAGACTAGCATGCGACCGGTATCATTGAGTTCGTAGCAGTGTGGAGGTTACGATTATGCTGTAGCCGGCTTGAATCGATCGTGGAATTAATCTGTAGATAACTCCCGCGTTAATTTACTCGTGCGCGTTCCCAAGCCGAGTTCCCGCTAAGACAAGGCCTAGACTCTTGTATGTCTTTGCGCGTTTTTACAAACATTTCTGCCGTAGGGAGTGGTTCACATGATGATAGACCAATTACCCTGTAGCATTCGATTTCTTCCTTGGCGCCAATCTTCATAGCAACAAGCCATAGTGTGCGTCCCCAAGCCAACATTCGCGCTAAAAGTTGCACCTGTTCTATGTCTCAAGAATATATACGCATCCTCCTAAAATACCACAGGAGCTTAAACCATTGTGTCCTCTCGGCCACTGATTTCTCAATATATCCCAACACCGTCTGGCTCTCATATCTGTTGTCTGTAGAAATGTATCAAAAGATGATAAATAAATATTAGAATCCTTTATATAGCCTGAGGATAAAGGGTTCACAACCCCCCTGCATGGAAAAAATCGAACATAACAAATAGTCGATTTTTTTACAAATACAAAACATCTGTAATCCATTTCTGCCAATCCTAGAAAAATCTCCCTCTCATCAGTCTAGTCTAGCCGCCACTGTCGTTGGAGTCACAACACTTGCTCGTGTTTACAACCCGTTTCTTCATTCATTCAGACATTCCGCAAACCAGCCTGCTTGACTGATCGCCTAAGGCTCGTATCTCCCCTTTCCAGTGCCCTTATCTCAATCGCTCGCTCTCCCGCTGTGTTGTCATCGTCAGAGCTCATTAGTGTCTGACCACAGCAGATTGTTCTCTAATTCCTCGTTCTACTGACGTACTCACTGACCCACGTGTAGTTGGATGTGCAAAAAGGACGTCCATATATTCAATTTGCAGCATTATTTCGGCGTTCCCAAGGTTCGCTAGTATGATACAACTTTAAATTCGCCGCGTTGTAGACAGACATTGTACCTGTACTCAATTCTTTTACTCTGTATGCGTTGTTACCAAGATTCCGTACAATACAGAAGGGGTCCTCTCCATTTCTCCGTGCTGCCATCTTCTTCTTCTCCTCCGTTCTGCTACCATCAACTTCTTCTCCTCCACGCTGTCATCTTCTTCTAGTATTGACTCGTTTTTCGTATCGCACCGGTGTTTCTCCTCCCTACCGGGCTACGTTCTCTCGTACTCCGTACTGGCAAGCTTCGTTCGTCTTCCTGGCTGGCTGGTATATTTTCTTCCTCTCCAATTTCTTCTTTAAAGGTGTCAGGATTCGACCTTCTATTTATGGCACGTTCCCAATGTCCTTGTTCGTTCCCTCCATTAGCGTGTAACTCTTCCAGGTAGCGCTGCGATTCGGCGTGCCTGTCATTCCAATCATTTCTATAATTCCGATAGTCCCCCTGGTTCTGATATCTTCTTTCACGCCACTGTCGATTATCATTATTGTTATTTTCATAACGTCTGTAGGGTCCCTCATTTCTCCTATTATTTTTCCATTGTTGGTATCCTCGCTGCTGATACCTATTGTTGCCCTGTGTATGTCTATCATTGTTATTTTCATGACGCTGGTGTGACCTATTTTCGTCACCCTCCTGACCTCGTCTTGGTGTTGTTGACACACTTATATTTGTGGCCTGCGACCTGGAGTGTATTTGAGCGGGTTTAACCACCTCCGTTGTGTTTACAAGTTCCAGCTGTCGTCCCCCTCTTTGCTGCAAGTGAGATGTTGTCTCGTCAATCTGACGTAAGATTTGTTCGGCTCGAACCGCTGTGTCCACGTTTGCTGCTACTAAAACCTGCTGAACATTTACTGGCAACTGCCGTGCAATCGTCATAACCAGATCCGACTCTTCTAAGGGGTGATCCAGATCCCGAAATTTTAACAATTGTAGCGAAAAGAAATCTGAATATTTTGTCTGCTGAGTCGACTGATATTTTCTCGAATAAAGTTCCATTCTGAGACTTTGTTGTAGTGAAGCCGACCAGTACTTTTTAAGGAACGCAATCTTGAAATCATCGATCCCTCCGAAAGTATACTTGAAGCTCAAGAACCACGTAAGTACATTTCCCGAAAGAAATCGTTCCATCAGTCTTAAACGACGCGCGGGCGGTATATTATTATCATTAAAATAGTGATCCATCTCTTTAAGATACGCCTTCGGTGTGACACCAGAATTTTCTGTGAATTTATTAGGTTTAAATTCATTTGATCGAATTACTTGAACGACTTGAGGGTGCTGATAGCCATGTTGAGGGGTAGAGGTTCCTCCAACGTTGTTGTGAAATCCCTCTGTGTTAGTCGTTAATGGGCTGCCTGCCAGTCCGTGGCCACTTTCCGCGCTAATTGCCCCCTGGCTCGTTGGGTCAACTTCCTTATCTGCGTGCTCTGTCTGAAATAACGTGTTCTGTCCTAATGAGCGCAACTCTGCTTTAATGATTCTATCCGACTGTTCTTTCATTTTATTCTTGATTTCTTCCTCAAGTACTTTAATGCGCGTATGATTTTCACCTACGGTCTTTATAATAGTTAGCCGTTCTTCTTTAGAGTCGCAGCTCATTTTGCGCCAATCCTTTCTGATGCTATCTTTTATCGCTCCTAATTTTTCTTCCATCTGATGTTTCGTGTCCTGCTGATTCGATTCTATCTTCTCAAGCCTGTCTTCTAGACGTAGATTATTCTCATCTATCGTACTCTTTAAATTATCCTGGTCCGATTCTAGGTTTTGCCATCGCTCTGCTGATTGTATTTCTAATTTATCCATGTCTTTTATTAGACCCGTAATACTTTCGTTTACTGCCGACAATTGTCCCTGGATAAATGTAGAATCCTCCTCCATTTTATCAAACCGTTTTTCAAGACCATCCTATGCCGTTTTAACCTCACTGTTATTTACCGTGCATGCTAATTCTATCTGAGCTAGTTTTGCTAATACAATTTCGTCCAAATCATTTAATTTACGGTTGAACGTTTCCTCTAATTTTTGTATCTGACCTAGCTGTTTGTCATTATTCTTACTTACATCAAGCGCGAATTGAACCATCTGCTGTGTAGTGTATTCTTTCATCTCTGCAGATAATGTAGCTAACTGACTGGTATTTCTACTTTCTTGCGCTTCTAACTGTTTGTTTATGTTTTTATTTACTTGCGCTTGTAATGAGTTACCCTGTTCAATTAATTTAATTTCCAATGACACACTCCGCTCGGCTAATTGTGCATTCTGTTCAGATAATTGTGATTTTATAGTGTCATTCATTTGAGCCTGGAATGACTCACTTTGTTCAGATAATTGTATTTTTATAGTGTCATTCATTTGGGCCTGGAATGACTCATTTTGTTCAGATAATTTTGCATTTTGTTCAGATAATTTACTGTCTAATCTTTCACTTTGTTCCGCTAATTGTGCATTCTGTTCAGATAATTTACTGTCTAATCTTTCACTTTGTTCTCTTAATAGTTTCTGGGTTCGTGCCGTAGCACTCTCAATAATCGCTTGGATCTCTGCGACCGTCGCCATTTTCACACACAAAAATATATCACTGAGAAGACAGGAGGATGGCATGCAAACGTCTCCCTGACACACACATATATAATTCTTGACATACATTTACTTCAATTGACCACATTCAGTTCATTTAAACTTATTCCCTTTACTCCCGCAAATCAATCATCACTGAATGGTTCTAATTTTACTTAATAAATTTTTAACCCTGCACATATTCAGTCATAAATTACTATCCAGATCTGATGTTAACACTGACCAATTAACAAAGTATTAATTGTCATTTAAGGCTACCAGCCTCCTAACATATTCATGAGTTTGACTTTCTAAACAAATCTAATTTTATATTTAATCAATGGGCGCCAGATTTCACGTACATTATTTTATTAATTACATCAATAAACAAAACGTGAATGGTATTTTAACTTGCAAACTCGTGATTCTACTGTATATTCCATTTTCTTGGCGGTACTTCTCTTCGCCGTATTTACGTTAACAAAATATCACTTCCGGTGATCTCAAACAGTCAAAAACAGCAAAACACCACATGTAGGGTAACAGCTTGTTTATGATCCGCTAGAAAAGCCCATTACAACGAAACGCTCCACGGTATGACACCAGCTTAATTATGATGTCTATCCACCGTGTTCTAGTAGTTAACTAGCAACGAACTAGCCCCACTTGGCGCACCAGCTTGTCTATGCACCCTTCAATAAAGCATGGTTTTGTCGAGAGTCGTCTACGGGGTCGTGTTCAGTCCTGACTGCGTTACACAGCAAAGTTCGCTTAAAACAACATGCTCTAATGAATAGAAAGGTTCATGACAGAGGCTATACTAGAATTAAAATGAATAACAAGTAGAATAAAATAAATTTAATGACTGAAAATATGTGCATAATAATAATAATAATAATAATAAAAAACAAATCCTCCCTGACTCTTACCCCTTAATAAATAATAATAATAACACTGAGCGGTAGGAACTCGCTCGTCACAACAAGACAATGTGAAAGCAGCTTCACATAAATGATAAAATCATAACATAAGCAATTGAGCGGTAAGAACTCACTCGTCACAACATATGGATACAAGTCCATTTTTCTGGTCAAGAAGTTATATAATGTGTGGTGTACTGTTCGTTAATAAGAAACTGAGTACTGATGCGGGTCCGTTTACAACTGAAACAGACATGTTGCTTACGGAGTGCATCTTTTAAATCACACTACGGCTATGGGAACCATCATTAATTAATACACTACAACTACTACTGACACATGCAAGATCTAATAATCTAAACAAAATGAAGAATCTCCCTGAGATTCTTACTGGTGCAGGAGCACACGGAATAAAAAGAGCATGCCATAAATAGGCCAAAAACCGCTCTCATCAACTTGGGGACATAGCTCCGCGCACCCTAACATGACACGGGTCAAGAACGCATCAAAATAAACACACCAAAAATATTGAACCAACAACAACAAAATACATGCCTAACGGCTGAAAAAAAACAATGTTTACATTTATATGAAACGCCAGACAAACACGAATTTCGGTGGCTACCTTACAGTATGGACAGCTCCCAATTAATCAAGCAATACTCATTATAACCGATCAGTTTTGTGAATTTAAAACAACATCATAAATGCATTATAAGAAAGCTGAACTGTTACTAATGACTAGACACGTTATCTGATTGAGCTCCCCCTTCTTGTATGAGTCACGCTGTCCTTCAAATATCTCTCTCTGTCTGGCAAGCTAAGTGCAGTTCCCTCAGGAAACATCAACATATCTCAGGCATCCCAAGGATGGCGAGAAACAAATATATACCACGAGTTCAGCCCCGCGAGGTCATGAACTGGGTTGACATGGAGCAAGTCAGAATAATCACCATGATATATTCTCGCTAGCACATCATAAAATCACATACGCACCCATAGCGTGGACAAAATCTCATACACACTCACTCTCTGGGTCGGCTCAAACAGATCAACAATACTACTGCGTCCATTGACACATTAACAAAAACACACAACAGAAACTCGGGTGCAAAGTGCCATCCCGTTCAAATCTGCTGGAAAGCAACTATCGAAAACAATCCTGATCCGTCATAAGATTCTACTCACAAATAATCTTTTACCTTCCAAATTCTATTTTTTTAATCTCAAAATTAATTCAGTTCCATTTTTGTTGTAAGGCAAATCTCCGAATAATAATGTTTGACCGCGATTTACGCAAGCGAGATCGGGCATCGGCTGCGCGTCTCGCCCCGTACAGTTAAACCAAATTCAATCACAAAATATAAAAATTACGCAACGCTCGGCTAGTCCCATATTTAATGTGTCAGTAAAACAAAAACTAATAATCTACATTACCAAGCAAGCAAGCAAACAAATATTTACAAAAATATCCCATAACATCGTAGCTGACTTAATAAATAAATAAAAATTTATTTGGTACTCAATCCTTTAAATCAGCGCCGAATTACGTCTGCAGCCATCTCCTTTAAGATGTTTATCTGGTCATTGACATCTTCAGGCAAATGTCCTGCTGGTTCCCAGATCCATCCTCGTTCTTGGACGTCATCACGTGCTGAATTAAATAAAGTTTTGTCAGATACACACACGATATAATTCCTACTATATTCACCTATCAAGTACTATATTCCTTGACAGTCTATTTGGTGAATTACTTCGATGAACTGGTCCTATCTGGTAGTACTGGGACTACAAATAAATCACTGAAGTTATACTATAATAAATAAGTAATGAGTTCCGTCCTCAGACGAACAAAAATTAGTGGTCGACGTTACGCCCTCAGACGTACAAAATAAGTGGTGCTCTTCCGTCCTCAGACGTACAAAATAGTAATACGTTCCGTCCTCAGACGAACAAAATAGTAATACGTTCCGTCCTCAGACGAACAAAATAGTAATGATCCTCGAAGCATCTTGGATCCTTATAAATGACACAGACTAGGGTAGGTGTGGAAGGGGATCTATTAAAAAATATTCCATAATAACTATCAGACTAGCATGCGACCGGTATCATTGAGTTCGTAGCAGTGTGGAGGTTACGATTATGCTGTAGCCGGCTTGAATCGATCGTGGAATTAATCTGTAGATAACTCCCGCGTTAATTTACTCGTGCGCGTTCCCAAGCCGAGTTCCCGCTAAGACAAGGCCTAGACTCTTGTATGTCTTTGCGCGTTTTTACAAACATTTCTGCCGTAGGGAGTGGTTCACATGATGATAGACCAATTACCCTGTAGCATTCGATTTCTTCCTTGGCGCCAATCTTCATAGCAACAAGCCATAGTGTGCGTCCCCAAGCCAACATTCGCGCTAAAAGTTGCACCTGTTCTATGTCTCAAGAATATATACGCATCCTCCTAAAATACCACAGGAGCTTAAACCATTGTGTCCTCTCGGCCACTGATTTCTCAATATATCCCAACACCGTCTGGCTCTCATATCTGTTGTCTGTAGAAATGTATCAAAAGATGATGAATAAATATTAGAATCCTTTATATAGCCTGAGGATAAAGGGTTCACAACCCCCCTGCATGGAAAAAATCGAACATAACAAATAGTCGATTTTTTTACAAATACAAAACATCTGTAATCCATTTCTGCCAATCCTAGAAAAATCTCCCTCTCATCAGTCTAGTCTAGCCGCCACTGTCGTTGGAGTCACAACACTTGCTCGTGTTTACAACCCGTTTCTTCATTCATTCAGACATTCCGCAAACCAGCCTGCTTGACTGATCGCCTAAGGCTCGTATCTCCCCTTTCCAGTGCCCTTATCTCAATCGCTCGCTCTCCCGCTGTGTTGTCATCGTCAGAGCTCATTAGTGTCTGACCACAGCAGATTGTTCTCTACTTCCTCGTTCTACTGACGTACTCACTGACCCACGTGTAGTTGGATGTGCAAAAAGGACGTCCATATATTCAATTTGCAGCATTATTTCGGCGTTCCCAAGGTTCGCTAGTATGATACAACTTTAAATTCGCCGCGTTGTAGACAGACATTGTACCTGTACTCAATTCTTTTACTCTGTATGCGTTGTTACCAAGATTCCGTACAATACAGAAGGGGTCCTCTCCATTTCTCCGTGCTGCCATCTTCTTCTTCTCCTCCGTTCTGCTACCATCAACTTCTTCTCCTCCACGCTGTCATCTTCTTCTAGTATTGACTCGTTTTTCGTATCGCACCGGTGTTTCTCCTCCCTACCGGGCTACGTTCTCTCGTACTCCGTACTGGCAAGCTTCGTTCGTCTTCCTGGCTGGCTGGTATATTTTCTTCCTCTCCAATTTCTTCTTTAAAGGTGTCAGGATTCGACCTTCTATTTATGGCACGTTCCCAATGTCCTTGTTCGTTCCCTCCATTAGCGTGTAACTCTTCCAGGTAGCGCTGCGATTCGGCGTGCCTGTCATTCCAATCATTTCTATAATTCCGATAGTCCCCCTGGTTCTGATATCTTCTTTCACGCCACTGTCGATTATCATTATTGTTATTTTCATAACGTCTGTAGGGTCCCTCATTTCTCCTATTATTTTTCCATTGTTGGTATCCTCGCTGCTGATACCTATTGTTGCCCTGTGTATGTCTATCATTGTTATTTTCATGACGCTGGTGTGACCTATTTTCGTCACCCTCCTGACCTCGTCTTGGTGTTGTTGACACACTTATATTTGTGGCCTGCGACCTGGTGTGTATTTGAGCGGGTTTAACCACCTCCGTTGTGTTTACAAGTTCCAGCTGTCGTCCCCCTCTTTGCTGCAAGTGAGATGTTGTCTCGTCAATCTGACGTAAGATTTGTTCGGCCCGAACCGCTGTGTCCACGTTCGCTGCTACTAAAACCTGCTGAACATTTACTGGCAACTGCCGTGCAATCGTCATAACCAGATCCGACTCTTCTAAGGGGTGATCCAGATCCCGAAATTTTAACAATTGTAGCGAAAAGAAATCTGAATAATTTGTCTGCTGAGTCGACTGATATTTTCTCGAATAAAGTTCCATTCTGAGACTTTGTTGTAGTGAAGCCGACCAGTACTTTTTAAGGAACGCAATCTTGAAATCATCGATCCCTCCGAAAGTATACTTGAAGCTCAAGAACCACGTAAGTACATTTCCCGAAAGAAATCGTTCCATCAGTCTTAAACGACGCGCGGGCGGTATATTATTATCATTAAAATAGTGATCCATCTCTTTAAGATACGCCTTCGGTGTGACACCAGAATTTTCTGTGAATTTATTAGGTTTAAATTCATTTGATCGAATTACTTGAACGACTTGAGGGTGCTGATAGCCATGTTGAGGGGTAGAGGTTCCTCCAACGTTGTTGTGAAATCCCTCTGTGTTAGTCGTTAATGGGCTGCCTGCCAGTCCGTGGCCACTTTCCGCGCTAATTGCCCCCTGGCTCGTTGGGTCAACTTCCTTATCTGCGTGCTCTGTCTGAAATAACGTGTTCTGTCCTAATGAGCGCAACTCTGCTTTAATGATTCTATCCGACTGTTCTTTCATTTTATTCTTGATTTCTTCCTCAAGTACTTTAATGCGCGTATGATTTTCACCTACGGTCTTTATAATAGTTAGCCGTTCTTCTTTAGAGTCGCAGCTCATTTTGCGCCAATCCTTTCTGATGCTATCTTTTATCGCTCCTAATTTTTCTTCCATCTGATGTTTCGTGTCCTGCTGATTCGATTCTATCTTCTCAAGCCTGTCTTCTAGACGTAGATTATTCTCATCTATCGTACTCTTTAAATTATCCTGGTCCGATTCTAGGTTTTGCCATCGCTCTGCTGATTGTATTTCTAATTTATCCATGTCTTTTATTAGACCCGTAATACTTTCGTTTACTGCCGACAATTGTCCCTGGATAAATGTAGAATCCTCCTCCATTTTATCAAACCGTTTTTCAAGACCATCCTGTGCCGTTTTAACCTCACTGTTATTTACCGTGCATGCTAATTCTATCTGAGCTAGTTTTGCTAATACAATTTCGTCCAAATCATTTAATTTACGGTTGAACGTTTCCTCTAATTTTTGTATCTGACCTAGCTGTTTGTCATTATTCTTACTTACATCAAGCGCGAATTGAACCATCTGCTGTGTAGTGTATTCTTTCATCTCTGCAGATAATGTAGCTAACTGACTGGTATTTCTACTTTCTTGCGCTTCTAACTGTTTGTTTATATTTTTATTTACTTGCGCTTGTAATGAGTTACCCTGTTCAATTAATTTAATTTCTAATGACTCACTCCGCTCGGCTAATTGTGCATTCTGTTCAGATAATTGTGATTTTATAGTGTCATTCATTTGAGCCTGGAATGACTCACTTTGTTCAGATAATTGTATTTTTATAGTGTCATTCATTTGAGCCTGGAATGACTCACTTTGTTCAGATAATTTAGCATTTTGTTCAGATAATTTACTGTCTAATCTTTCACTTTGTTCCGCTAATTGTGCATTCTGTTCAGATAATTTACTGTCTAATCTTTCACTTTGTTCTCTTAATAGTTTCTGGGTTCGTGCCGTAGCACTCTCAATAATCGCTTGGATCTCTGCGACCGACGCCATTTTCACACACAAAAATATATCACTGAGAAGACAGGAGGATGGCATGCAAACGTCTCCCTGACACACACATATATAATTCTTGACATACATTTACTTCAATTGACCACATTCAGTTCATTTAAACTTATTCCCTTTACTCCCGCAAATCAATCATCACTGAATGGTTCTAATTTTACTTAATAAATTTTTAACCCTGCACATATTCAGTCATAAATTACTATCCAGATCTGATGTTAACACTGACCAATTAACAAAGTATTAATTGTCATTTAAGGCTACCAGCCTCCTAACATATTCATGAGTTTGACTTTCTAAACAAATCTAATTTTATATTTAATCAATGGGCGCCCGATTTCACGTACATTATTTTATTAATTACATCAATAAACAAAACGTGAATCGTATTTTAACTTGCAAACTCGTGATTCTACTGTATATTCCATTTTCTTGGCGGTACTTCTCTTCGCCGTATTTACGTTAACAAAATATCACTTCCGGTGATCTCAAACAGTCAAAAACAGCAAAACACCACATGTAGGGTAACAGCTTGTTTATGATCCGCTAGAAAAGCCAAAAACAACGAAACGCTCCACGGTATGACACCAGCTTAATTATGATGTCTATCCACCGTGTTCTAGTAGTTAACTAGCAACGAACTAGCCCCACTTGGCGCACCAGCTTGTCTATGCAACCTTCAATAAAGCATGGTTTTGTCGAGAGTCGTCTACGGGGTAGTGTTCAGTCCTGACTGCGTTACACAGCAAAGTTCGCTTAAAACAACATGCTCTAATGAATAGAAAGGTTCATGACAGAGGCTATACTAGAAATAAAATGAATAACAAGTAGAATAAAATAAATTTAATGACTGAAAATATGTGCATAATAATAATAATAATAATAATAAACAAATCCTCCCTGACTTTTACCCCCTTAATAAATAATAATAATAACACTGAGCGGTAGGAACTCGCTCGTCACAACAAGACAATGTGAAAGCAGCTTCACATAAATGATAAAATCATAACATAAGCAATTGAGCGGTAAGAACTCACTCGTCACAACATATGGATACAAGTCCATTTTTCTGGTCAAGAAGTTATATAATGTGTGGTGTACTGTTCGTTAATAAGAAACTGAGTACTGATGCGGGTCCGTTTACAACTGAAACAGACATGTTGCTTACGGAGTGCATCTTTTAAATCACACTACGGCTATGGGACCCATCATTAATTAATACACTACAACTACTACTGACACATGCAAGATCTATTAATCTAAACAAAATGAAGAATCTCCCTGAGATTCTTACTGGTGTAGGAGCACACGGAATAAAAAGAGCATGCCATAAATAGGCCAAAAACCGCTCTCATCAACTTGGGGACATAGCTCCGCGCACCCTAACTTGTCACGGGTCAAGAACGCATCAAAATAAACACACCAAAAATATTGAACCAACAACAACGAAATACATGCCTAACGGCTGAAAAAAAACAATGTTTACATTTATATGAAACGCCAGACAAACACGAATTTCGGTGTCTACCTTACAGTATGGACATCTCCCAATTAATCAAGCACTACTCATTATAACCGATCAGTTTTGTGAATTTAAAACAACATCATAAATTCAGTATAAGAAAGCAGAACTGTTATTAATGACTAGACACGTTATCTGATTGAGCTCCCCCTTCTTGTATGAGTCACGCTGTCCTTCAAATATCTCTCTCTGTCTGGCAAGCTAAGTGCAGTTCCCTCAGGAAACATCAACATATCTCAGGCATCCCAAGGATGGCGAGAAACAAATATATACCACGAGTTCAGCCCCGCGAGGTCATGAACTGGGTTGACATGGAGCAAGTCAGAATAATCACCATGATATATTCTCGCTAGCACATCATAAAATCACATACGCACCCATAGCTTGGACAAAATCTCATACACACTCACTCACTGGGTCGGCTCAAACAGATCAACAATACTACTGCGTCCATTGACACATTAACAAAAACACACAACAGAAACTCGGGTGCAAAGTGCCATCCCGTTCAAATCTGCTGGAAAGCAACTATCGAAAACAATCCTGATCCGTCATAAGATTCTACTCACAAATAATCTTTTACCCTCCAAATTCTATTTTCTTAATCTCAAAATTAATTCAGTTCCATTTTTGTTGTAAGGCAAATCTCCGAATAATAATGTTTGACCGCGATTTACGCAAGCGAGATCGGGCATCGGCTGCGCGTCTCGCCCCGTACAGTTAAACCAAATTCAATCACAAAATATAAAAATTACGCAACGCTCGGCTAGTCCCATATTTAATGTGTCAGTAAAACAAAAACTAATAATCTACATTACCAAGCAAGCAAACAAATATTTACAAAATATCCCATAACATCGTAGCTGACTTAATAAATAAATAAAAATTTATTTGGTACTCAATCCTTTAAATCAGCGCCAAGAATTACGTCTGCAGCCATCTCCTTTAAGATGTTTATCTGGTCATTGACATCTTCAGGCATATGTCCTTCTGGTTCCCAGATCCATCCTCGTTCTTGGACGTCATCACGTGCTGAATTAAATAAAGTTTTGTCAGATACACACACGATATAATTCCTACTATATTCACCTATCAAGTACTATATTCCTTGACAGTCTATTTGGTGAATTACTTCGATGAACTGGTCCTATCTGGTAGTACTGGGACTACAAATAAATCACTGAAGTTATACTATAATAAATAAGTAATGAGTTCCGTCCTCAGACGAACAAAAATTAGTGGTCGACGTTACGCCCTCAGACGTACAAAATAAGTGGTGCTCTTCCGTCCTCAGACGTACAAAATAGTAATACGTTCCGTCCTCAGACGAACAAAATAGTAATACGTTCCGTCCTCAGACGAACAAAATAGTAATGATCCTCGAAGCATCTTGGATCCTTATAAATGACACAGACTAGGGTAGGTGTGGAAGGGGATCTATTAAAAAATATTCCATAATAACTATCAGACTAGCATGCGACCGGTATCATTGAGTTCGTAGCAGTGTGGAGGTTACGATTATGCTGTAGCCGGCTTGAATCGATCGAGGAATTAATCTGTAGATAACTCCCGCGTTAATTTACTCGTGCGCGTTCCCAAGCCGAGTTCCCGCTAAGACAAGGCCTAGACTCTTGTATGTCTTTGCGGGTTTTTACAAACATTTCTGCCGTAGGGAGTGGTTCAAATGATGATAGACCAATTACCCTGTAGCATTCGATTTCTTCCTTGGCGCCAATCTTCATAGCAACAAGCCATAGTGTGCGTCCCCAAGCCAACATTCGCGGTAAAAGTTGCACCTGTTCTATGTCTCAAGAATATATACGCATCCTCCTAAAATACCACAGGAGCTTAAACCATTGTGTCCTCTCGGCCACTGATTTCTCAATATATCCCAACACCGTCTGGCTCTCATATCTGTTGTCTGTAGAAATGTATCAAAAGATGATGAATAAATATTAGAATCCTTTATATAGCCTGAGGATAAACGGTTCACAACCCCCCTGCATGGAAAAAATCGAACATAACAAATAGTCGATTTTTTTACAAATACAAAACATCTGTAATCCATTTCTGCCAATCCTAGAAAAATCTCCCTCTCATCAGTCTAGTCTAGCCGCCACTGTCGTTGGAGTCACAACACTTGCTCGTGTTTACAACCCGTTTCTTCATTCATTCAGACATTCCGCAAACCAGCCTGCTTGACTGATCGCCTAAGGCTCGTATCTCCCCTTTCCAGTGCCCTTATCTCAATCGCTCGCTCTCCCGCTGTGTTGTCATCGTCAGAGCTCATTAGTGTCTGACCACAGCAGATTGTTCTCTACTTCCTCGTTCTACTGACGTACTCACTGACCCACGTGTAGTTGGATGTGCAAAAAGGACGTCCATATATTCAATTTGCAGCATTATTTCGGCGTTCCCAAGGTTCGCTAGTATGATACAACTTTAAATTCGCCGCGTTGTAGACAGACATTGTAGCTGTACTCAATTCTTTTGCTCTGTATGCGTTGTTACCAAGATTCCGTACAATACAGAAGGGGTCCTCTCCATTTCTCCGTGCTGCCATCTTCTTCTTCTCCTCCGTTCTGCTACCATCATCTTCTTCTCCTCCACGCTGTCATCTTCTTCTAGTATTGACTCGTTTTTCGTATCGCACCGGTGTTTCTCCTCCCTACCGGGCTACGTTCTCTCGTACTCCGTACTGGCAAGCTTCGTTCGTCTTCCTGGCTGGCTGGTATATTTTCTTCCTCTCCAATTTCTTCTTTAAAGGTGTCAGGATTCGACCTTCTATTTATGGCACGTTCCCAATGTCCTTGTTCGTTCCCTCCATTAGCGTGTAACTCTTCCAGGTAGCGCTGCGATTCGGCGTGCCTGTCATTCCAATCATTTCTATAATTCCGATAGTCCCCCTGGTTCTGATATCTTCTTTCACGCCACTGTCGATTATCATTATTGTTATTTTCATAACGTCTGTAGGGTCCCTCATTTCTCCTATTATTTTTCCATTGTTGGTATCCTCGCTGCTGATACCTATTGTTGCCCTGTGTATGTCTATCATTGTTATTTTCATGACGCTGGTGTGACCTATTTTCGTCACCCTCCTGACCTCGTCTTGGTGTTGTTGACACACTTATATTTGTGGCCTGCGACCTGGTGTGTATTTGAGCGGGTTTAACCACCTCCGTTGTGTTTACAAGTTCCAGCTGTCGTCCCCCTCTTTGCTGCAAGTGAGATGTTGTCTCGTCAATCTGACGTAAGATTTGTTCGGCTCGAACCGCTGTGTCCACGTTTGCTGCTACTAAAACCTGCTGAACATTTACTGGCAACTGCCGTGCAATCGTCATAACCAGATCCGACTCTTCTAAGGGGTGATCCAGATCCCGAAATTTTAACAATTGTAGCGAAAAGAAATCTGAATATTTTGTCTGATGAGTCGACTGATATTTTCTCGAATAAAGTTCCATTCTGAGACTTTGTTGTAGTGAAGCCGACCAGTACTTTTTAAGGAACGCAATCTTGAAATCATCGATCCCTCCGAAAGTATACTTGAAGCTCAAGAACCACGTAAGTACATTTCCCGAAAGAAATCGTTCCATCAGTCTTAAACGACGCGCGGGCGGTATATTATTATAATTAAAATAGTGATCCATCTCTTTAAGATACGCCTTCGGTGTGACACCAGAATTTTCTGTGAATTTATTAGGTTTAAATTCATTTGATCGAATTACTTGAACGACTTGAGGGTGCTGATAGCCATGTTGAGGGGTAGAGGTTCCTCCAACGTTGTTGTGAAATCCCTCTGTGTTAGTCGTTAATGGGCTGCCTGCCAGTCCGTGGCCACTTTCCGCGCTAATTGCCCCCTGGCTCGTTGGGTCAACTTCCTTATCTGCGTGCTCTGTCTGAAATAACGTATTCTGTCCTAATGAGCGCAACTCTGCTTTAATGATTCTATCCGACTGTTCTTTCATTTTATTCTTGATTTCTTCCTCAAGTACTTTAATGCGCGTATGATTTTCACCTACGGTCTTTATAATAGTTAGCCGTTCTTCTTTAGAGTCGCAGCTCATTTTGCGCCAATCCTTTCTGATGCTATCTTTTATCGCTCCTAATTTTTCTTCCATCTGATGTTTCGTGTCCTGCTGATTCGATTCTATCTTCTCAAGCCTGTCTTCTAGACGTAGATTATTCTCATCTATCGTACTCTTTAAATTATCCTGGTCCGATTCTAGGTTTTGCCATCGCTCTGCTGATTGTATTTCTAATTTATCCATGTCTTTTATTAGACCCGTAATACTTTCGTTTACTGCCGACAATTGTCCCTGGATAAATGTAGAATCCTCCTCCATTTTATCAAACCGTTTTTCAAGACCATCCTGTGCCGTTTTAACCTCACTGTTATTTACCGTGCATGCTAATTCTATCTGAGCTAGTTTTGATAATACAATTTCGTCCAAATCATTTAATTTACGGTTGAACGTTTCCTCTAATTTTTGTATCTGACCTAGCTGTTTGTCATTATTCTTACTTACATCAAGCGCGAATTGAACCATCTGCTGTGTAGTGTATTCTTTCATCTCTGCAGATAATGTAGCTAACTGACTGGTATTTCTACTTTCTTGCGCTTCTAACTGTTTGTTTATGTTTTTATTTACTTGCGCTTGTAATGAGTTACCCTGTTCAATTAATTTAATTTCTAATGACTCACTCCGCTCGGCTAATTGTGCATTCTGTTCAGATAATTGTGATTTTATAGTGTCATTCATTTGAGCCTGGAATGACTCACTTTGTTCAGATAATTGTATTTTTATAGTGTCATTCATTTGGGCCTGGAATGACTCAATTTTTTCAGATAATTTTGCATTTTGTTCAGATAATTTACTGTCTAATCTTTCACTTTGTTCCGCTAATTGTGCATTCTGTTCAGATAATTTACTGTCTAATCTTTCACTTTGTTCTCTTAATAGTTTCTGGGTTCGTGCCGTAGCACTCTCAATAATCGCTTGGATCTCTGCGACCGTCGCCATTTTCACACACAAAAATATATCACTGAGAAGACAGGAGGATGGCATGCAAACGTCTCCCTGACACACACATATATAATTCTTGACATACATTTACTTCAATTGACCACATTCAGTTCATTTAAACTTATTCCCTTTACTCCCGCAAATCAATCATCACTGAATGGTTCTAATTTTACTTAATAAATTTTTAACCCTGCACATATTCAGTCATAAATTACTATCCAGATCTGATGTTAACACTGACCAATTAACAAAGTATTAATTGTCATTTAAGGCTACCAGCCTCCTAACATATTCATGAGTTTGACTTTCTAAACAAATCTAATTTTATATTTAATCAATGGGCGCCCGATTTCACGTACATTATTTTATTAATTACATCAATAAACAAAACGTGAATCGTATTTTAACTTGCAAACTCGTGATTCTACTGTATATTCCATTTTCTTGGCGGTACTTCTCTTCGCCGTATTTACGTTAACAAAATATCACTTCCGGTGATCTCAAACAGTCAAAAACAGCAAAACACCACATGTAGGGTAACAGCTTGTTTATGATCCGCTAGAAAAGCCCAAAACAACGAAACGCTCCACGGTATGACACCAGCTTAATTATGATGTCTATCCACCGTGTTCTAGTAGTTAACTAGCAACGAACTAGCCCCACTTGGCGCGCCAGCTTGTCTATGCACCCTTCAATAAAGCATGGTTTTGTCGAGAGTCGTCTACGGGGTCGTGTTCAGTCCTGACTGCGTTACACAGGAAAGTTCGCTTAAAACAACATGCTCTAATGAATAGAAAGGTTCATGACAGAGGCTATACTAGAAATAAAATGAATAACAAGTAGAATAAAATAAATTTAATGACTGAAAATATGTGCATAATAATAATAATAATAATAAACAAATCCTCCCTGACTTTTACCCCCTTAATAAATAATAATAATAACACTGAGCGGTAGGAACTCGCTCGTCACAACAAGACAATGTGAAAGCAGCTTCACATAAATGATAAAATCATAACATAAGCAATTGAGCGGTAAGAACTCACTCGTCACAACATATGGATACAAGTCCATTTTTCTGGTCAAGAAGTTATATAATGTGTGGTGTACTGTTCGTTAATAAGAAACTGAGTACTGATGCGGGTCCGTTTACAACTGAAACAGACATGTTGCTTACGGAGTGCATCTTTTAAATCACACTACGGCTATGGGAACCATCATTAATTAATACACTACAACTACTACTGACACATGCAAGATCTAATAATCTAAACAAAATGAAGAATCTCCCTGAGATTCTTACTGGTGCAGGAGCACACGGAATAAAAAGAGCATGCCATAAATAGGCCAAAAACCGCTCTCATCAACTTGGGGACATAGCTCCGCGCACCCTAACATGACACGGGCCAAGAACGCATCAAAATAAACACACCAAAAATATTGAACCAACAACAACAAAATACATGCCTAACGGCTGAAAAAAAAACAATGTTTACATTTATATGAAACGCCAGACAAACACGAATTTCGGTGGCTACCTTACAGTATGGACAGCTCCCAATTAATCAAGCAATACTCATTATAACCGATCAGTTTTGTGAATTTAAAACAACATCATAAATGCAGTATAAGAAAGCAGAACTGTTACTAATGACTAGACACGTTATCTGATTGAGCTCCCCCTTCTTGTATGAGTCACGCTGTCCTTCAAATATCTCTTTCTGTCTGGCAAGCTAAGTGCAGTTCCCTCAGGAAACATCAACATATCTCAGGCATCCCAAGGATGGCGAGAAACAAATATATACCACGAGTTCAGCCCCGCGAGGTCATGAACTGGGTTGACATGGAGCAAGTCAGAATAATCACCATGATATATTCTCGCTAGCACATCATAAAATCACATACGCACCCATAGCGTGGACAAAATCTCATACACACTCACTCTCTGGGTCGGCTCAAACAGATCAACAATACTACTGCGTCCATTGACACATTAACAAAAACACACAACAGAAACTCGGGTGCAAAGTGCCATCCCGTTCAAATCTGCTGGAAAGCAACTATCGAAAACAATCCTGATCCGTCATAAGATTCTACTCACAAATAATCTTTTACCTTCCAAATTCTATTTTTTTAATCTCAAAATTAATTCAGTTCCATTTTTGTTGTAAGGCAAATCTCCGAATAATAATGTTTGACCGCGATTTACGCAAGCGAGATCGGGCATCGGCTGCGCGTCTCGCCCCGTACAGTTAAACCAAATTCAATCACAAAATATAAAAATTACGCAACGCTCGGCTAGTCCCATATTTAATGTGTCAGTAAAACAAAAACTAATAATCTACATTACCAAGCAAGCAAGCAAACAAATATTTACAAAAATATCCCATAACATCGTAGCTGACTTAATAAATAAATAAAAATTTATTTGGTAATCAATCCTTTAAATCAGCGCCAAGAATTACGTCTGCAGCCATCTCCTTTAAGATGTTTATCTGGTCATTGACATCTTCAGGCAAATGTCCTGCTGGTTCCCAGATCCATCCTCGTTCTTGGACGTCATCACGTGCTGAATTAAATAAAGTTTTGTCAGATACACACACGATATAATTCCTACTATATTCACCTATCAAGTACTATATTCCTTGACAGTCTATTTGGTGAATTACTTCGATGAACTGGTCCTATCTGGTAGTACTGGGACTACAAATAAATCACTGAAGTTATACTATAATAAATAAGTAATGAGTTCCGTCCTCAGACGAACAAAAATTAGTGGTCGACGTTACGCCCTCAGACGTACAAAATAAGTGGTGCTCTTCCGTCCTCAGACGTACAAAATAGTAATACGTTCCGTCCTCAGACGAACAAAATAGTAATACGTTCCGTCCTCAGACGAACAAAATAGTAATGATCCTCGAAGCATCTTGGATCCTTATAAATGACACAGACTAGGGTAGGTGTGGAAGGGGATCTATTAAAAAATATTCCATAATAACTATCAGACTAGCATGCGACCGGTATCATTGAGTTCGTAGCAGTGTGGAGGTTACGATTATGCTGTAGCCGGCTTGAATCGATCGTGGAATTAATCTGTAGATAACTCCCGCGTTAATTTACTCGTGCGCGTTCCCAAGCCGAGTTCCCGCTAAGACAAGCTCTAGACTCTTGTATGTCTTTGCGCGTTTTTACAAACATTTCTGCCGTAGGGAGTGGTTCACATGATGATAGACCAATTACCCTGTAGCATTCGATTTCTTCCTTGGCGCCAATCTTCATAGCAACAAGCCATAGTGTGCGTCCCCAAGCCAACATTCGCGCTAAAAGTTGCACCTGTTCTATGTCTCAAGAATATATACGCATCCTCCTAAAATACCACAGGAGCTTAAACCATTGTGTCCTCTCGGCCACTGATTTCTCAATATATCCCAACACCGTCTGGCTCTCATATCTGTTGTCTGTAGAAATGTATCAAAAGATGATGAATAAATATTAGAATCCTTTATATAGCCTGAGGATAAACGGTTCACAACCCCCCTGCATGGAAAAAATCGAACATAACAAATAGTCGATTTTTTTACAAATACAAAACATCTGTAATCCATTTCTGCCAATCCTAGAAAAATCTCCCTCTCATCAGTCTAGTCTAGCCGCCACTGTCGTTGGAGTCACAACACTTGCTCGTGTTTACAACCCATTTCTTCATTCATTCAGACATTCCGCAAACCAGCCTGCTTGACTGATCGCCTAAGGCTCGTATCTCCCCTTTCCAGTGCCCTTATCTCAATCGCTCGCTCTCCCGCTGTGTTGTCATCGTCAGAGCTCATTAGTGTCTGACCACAGCAGATTGTTCTCTACTTCCTCGTTCTACTGACGTACTCACTGACCCACGTGTAGTTGGATGTGCAAAAAGGACGTCCATATATTCAATTTGCAGCATTATTTCGGCGTTCCCAAGGTTCGCTAGTATGATACAACTTTAAATTCGCCGCGTTGTAGACAGACATTGTACCTGTACTCAATTCTTTTACTCTGTATGCGTTGTTACCAAGATTCCGTACAATACAGAAGGGGTCCTCTCCATTTCTCCGTGCTGCCATCTTCTTCTTCTCCTCCGTTCTGCTACCATCATCTTCTTCTCCTCCACGCTGTCATCTTCTTCTAGTATTGACTCGTTTTTCGTATCGCACCGGTGTTTCTTCTCCCTACCGGGCTACGTTCTCTCGTACTCCGTACTGGCAAGCTTCGTTCGTCTTCCTGGCTGGCTGGTATATTTTCTTCCTCTCCAATTTCTTCTTTAAAGGTGTCAGGATTCGACCTTCTATTTATGGCACGTTCCCAATGTCCTTGTTCGTTCCCTCCATTAGCGTGTAACTCTTCCAGGTAGCGCTGCGATTCGGCGTGCCTGTCATTCCAATCATTTCTATAATTCCGATAGTCCCCCTGGTTCTGATATCTTCTTTCACGCCACTGTCGATTATCATTATTGTTATTTTCATAACGTCTGTAGGGTCCCTCATTTCTCCTATTATTTTTCCATTGTTGGTATCCTCGCTGCTGATACCTATTGTTGCCCTGTGTATGTCTATCATTGTTATTTTCATGACGCTGGTGTGACCTATTTTCGTCACCCTCCTGACCTCGTCTTGGTGTTGTTGACACACTTATATTTGTGGCCTGCGACCTGGTGTGTATTTGAGCGGGTTTAACCACCTCCGTTGTGTTTACAAGTTCCAGCTGTCGTCCCCCTCTTTGCTGCAAGTGAGATGTTGTCTCGTCAATCTGACGTAAGATTTGTTCGGCTCGAACCGCTGTGTCCACGTTCGCTGCTACTAAAACCTGCTGAACATTTACTGGCAACTGCCGTGCAATCGTCATAACCAGATCCGACTCTTCTAAGGGGTGATCCAGATCCCGAAATTTTAACAATTGTAGCGAAAAGAAATCTGAATAATTTGTCTGCTGAGTCGACTGATATTTTCTCGAATAAAGTTCCATTCTGAGACTTTGTTGTAGTGAAGCCGACCAGTACTTTTTAAGGAACGCAATCTTGAAATCATCGATCCCTCCGAAAGTATACTTGATGATGATGATGATAATTGTTGTTTTAAGGGGCCTAACATCTAGGTTATCGGCCCCTAAAAGTATACTTGAAGCTCAAGAACCACGTAAGTACATTTCCCGAAAGAAATCGTTCCATCAGTCTTAAACGACGCGCGGGCGGTATATTATTATCATTAAAATAGTGATCCATCTCTTTAAGATACGCCTTCGGTGTGACACCAGAATTTTCTGTGAATTTATTAGGTTTAAATTCATTTGATCGAATTACTTGAACGACTTGAGGGTGCTGATAGCCATGTTGAGGGGTAGAGGTTCCTCCAACGTTGTTGTGAAATCCCTCTGTGTTAGTCGTTAATGGGCTGCCTGTCAGTCCGTGGCCACTTTCCGCGCTAATTGCCCCCTGGCTCGTTGGGTCAACTTGCTTATCTGCGTGCTCTGTCTGAAATAACGTGTTCTGTCCTAATGAGCGCAACTCTGCTTTAATGATTCTATCCGACTGTTCTTTCATTTTATTCTTGATTTCTTCCTCAAGTACTTTAATGCGCGTATGATTTTCACCTACGGTCTTTATAATAGTTAGCCGTTCTTCTTTAGAGTCGCAGCTCATTTTGCGCCAATCCTTTCTGATGCTATCTTTTATCGCTCCTAATTTTTCTTCCATCTGATGTTTTGTGTCCTGCTGATTCGATTCTATCTTCTCAAGTCTGTCTTCTAGACGTAGATTATTCTCATCTATCGTACTCTTTAAATGATCCTGGTCCGATTCTAGGTTTTGCCATCGCTCTGCTGATTGTATTTCTAATTTATCCATGTCTTTTATTAGACCCGTAATACTTTCGTTTACTGCCGACAATTGTCCCTGGATAAATGTAGAATCCTCCTCCATTTTATCAAACCGTTTTTCAAGACCATCCTGTGCCGTTTTAACCTCACTGTTATTTACCGTGCATGCTAATTCTATCTGAGCTAGTTTTGCTAATACAATTTCGTCCAAATCATTTAATTTACGGTTGAACGTTTCCTCTAATTTTTGTATCTGACCTAGCTGTTTGTCATTATTCTTACTTACATCAAGCGCGAATTGAACCATCTGCTGTGTAGTGTATTCTTTCATCTCTGCAGATAATGTAGCTAACTGACTGGTATTTCTACTTTCTTGCGCTTCTAACTGTTTGTTTATATTTTTATTTACTTGCGCTTGTAATGAGTTACCCTGTTCAATTAATTTAATTTCTAATGACTCACTCCGCTCGGCTAATTGTGCATTCTGTTCAGATAATTGTGATTTTATAGTGTCATTCATTTGAGCCTGGAATGACTCACTTTGTTCAGATAATTGTATTTTTATAGTGTCATTCATTTGAGCCTGGAATGACTCACTTTGTTCAGATAATTTAGCATTTTGTTCAGATAATTTACTGTCTAATCTTTCACTTTGTTCCGCTAATTGTGCATTCTGTTCAGATAATTTACTGTCTAATCTTTCACTTTGTTCTCTTAATAGTTTCTGGGTTCGTGCCGTAGCACTCTCAATAATCGCTTGGATCTCTGCGACCGACGCCATTTTCACACACAAAAATATATCACTGAGAAGACAGGAGGATGGCATGCAAACGTCTCCCTGACACACACATATATAATTCTTGACATACATTTACTTCAATTGACCACATTCAGTTCATTTAAACTTATTCCATTTACTCCCGCAAATCAATCATCACTGAATGGTTCTAATTTTACTTAATAAATTTTTAACCCTGCACATATTCAGTCATAAATTACTATCCAGATCTGATGTTAACACTGACCAATTAACAAAGTATTAATTGTCATTTAAGGCTACCAGCCTCCTAACATATTCATGAGTTTGACTTTCTAAACAAATCTAATTTTATATTTAATCAATGGGCGCCCGATTTCACGTACATTATTTTATTAATTACATCAATAAACAAAACGTGAATCGTATTTTAACTTGCAAACTCGTGATTCTACTGTATATTCCATTTTCTTGGCGGTACTTCTCTTCGCCGTATTTACGTTAACAAAATATCACTTCCGGTGATCTCAAACAGTCAAAAACAGCAAAACACCACATGTAGGGTAACAGCTTGTTTATGATCCGCTAGAAAAGCCCAAAACAACGAAACGCTCCACGGTATGACACCAGCTGAATTATGATGTCTATCCACCGTGTTCTAGTAGTTAACTAGCAACGAACTAGCCCCACTTGGCGCACCAGCTTGTCTATGCACCCTTCAATAAAGCATGGTTTTGTCGAGAGTCGTCTACGGGGTCGTGTTCAGTCCTGACTGCGTTACACAGCAAAGTTCGCTTAAAACAACATGCTCTAATGAATAGAAAGGTTCATGACAGAGGCTATACTAGAAATAAAATGAATAACAAGTAGAATAAAATAAATTTAATGACTGAAAATATGTGCATAATAATAATAATAATAATAAACAAATCCTCCCTGACTTTTACCCCCTTAATAAATAATAATAATAACACTGAGCGGTAGGAACTCGCTCGTCACAACAAGACAATGTGAAAGCAGCTTCACATAAATGATAAAATCATAACATAAGCAATTGAGCGGTAAGAACTCACTCGTCACAGCATATGGATACAAGTCCATTTTTCTGGTCAAGAAGTTATATAATGTGTGGTGTACTGTTCGTTAATAAGAAACCCGAGTACTGATGCGGGTCCGTTTACAACTGAAACAGACATGTTGCTTACGGAGTGCATCTTTTAAATCACACTACGGCTATGGGACCCATCATTAATTAATACACTACAACTACTACTGACACATGCAAGATCTAATAATCTAAACAAAATGAAGAATCTCCCTGAGATTCTTACTGGTGTAGGAGCACACGGAATAAAAAGAGCATGCCATAAATAGGCCAAAAACCGCTCTCATCAACTTGGGGACATAGCTCCGCGCACCCTAATTTGACACGGGTCAAGAACGCATCAAAATAAACACACCAAAAATATTGAACCAACAACAACAAAATACATGCCTAACGGCTGAAAAAAAACAATGTTTACATTTATATGAAACGCCAGACAAACACGAATTTCGGTGTCTACCTTACAGTATGGACATCTCCCAATTAATCAAGCACTACTCATTATAACCGATCAGTTTTGTGAATTTAAAACAACATCATAAATTCAGTATAAGAAAGCAGAACTGTTATTAATGACTAGACACGTTATCTGAAGAAGCTCCCCCTTCTTGTATGAGTCACGCTGTCCTTCAAATATCTCTCTCTGTCTGGCAAGCTAAGTGCAGTTCCCTCAGGAAACATCAACATATCTCAGGCATCCCAAGGATGGCGAGAAACAAATATATACCACGAGTTCAGCCCCGCGAGGTCATGAACTGGGTTGACATGGAGCAAGTCAGAATAATCACCATGATATATTCTCGCTAGCACATCATAAAATCACATACGCACCCATAGCTTGGACAAAATCTCATACACACTCACTCACTGGGTCGGCTCAAACAGATCAACAATACTACTGCGTCCATTGACACATTAACAAAAACACACAACAGAAACTCGGGTGCAAAGTGCCATCCCGTTCAAATCTGCTGGAAAGCAACTATCGAAAACAATCCTGATCCGTCATAAGATTCTACTCACAAATAATCTTTTACCCTCCAAATTCTATTTTTTTAATCTCAAAATTAATTCAGTTCCATTTTTGTTGTAAGGCAAATCTCCGAATAATAATGTTTGACCGCGATTTACGCAAGCGAGATCGGTCATCGGCTGCGCGTCTCGCCCCGTACAGTTAAACCAAATTCAATCACAAAATATAAAAATTACGCAACGCTCGGCTAGTCCCATATTTAATGTGTCAGTAAAACAAAAACTAATAATCTACATTACCAAGCAAGCAAACAAATATTTACAAAAAATATCCCATAACATCGTAGCTGACTTAATAAATAAATAAAAATTTATTTGGTACTCAATCCTTTAAATCAGCGCCAAGAATTACGTCTGCAGCCATCTCCTTTAAGATGTTTATCTGGTCATTGACATCTTCAGGCAAATGTCCTGCTGGTTCCCAGATCCATCCTCGTTCTTGGACGTCATCACGTGCTGAATTAAATAAAGTTTTGACAGATACACACACGATATAATTCCTACTATATTCACCTATCAAGTACTATATTCCTTGACAGTCTATTTGGTGAATTACTTCGATGAACTGGTCCTATCTGGTAGTACTGGGACTACAAATAAATCACTGAAGTTATACTATAATAAATAAGTAATGAGTTCCGTCCTCAGACGAACAAAAATTAGTGGTCGACGTTACGCCCTCAGACGTACAAAATAAGTGGTGCTCTTCCGTCCTCAGACGTACAAAATAGTAATACGTTCCGTCCTCAGACGAACAAAATAGTAATACGTTCCGTCCTCAGACGAACAAAATAGTAATGATCCTCGAAGCATCTTGGATCCTTATAAATGACACAGACTAGGGTAGGTGTGGAAGGGGATCTATTAAAAAATATTCCATAATAACTATCAGACTAGCATGCGACCGGTATCATTGAGTTCGTAGCAGTGTGGAGGTTACGATTATGCTGTAGCCGGCTTGAATCGATCGTGGAATTAATCTGTAGATAACTCCCGCGTTAATTTACTCGTGCGCGTTCCCAAGCCGAGTTCCCGCTAAGACAAGGCCTAGACTCTTGTATGTCTTTGCGCGTTTTTACAAACATTTCTGCCGTAGGGAGTGGTTCACATGATGATAGACCAATTACCCTGTAGCATTCGATTTCTTCCTTGGCGCCAATCTTCATAGCAACAAGCCATAGTGTGCGTCCCCAAGCCAACATTCGCGCTAAAAGTTGCACCTGTTCTATGTCTCAAGAATATATACGCATCCTCCTAAAATACCACAGGAGCTTAAACCATTGTGTCCTCTCGGCCACTGATTTCTCAATATATCCCAACACCGTCTGGCTTTCATATCTGTTGTCTGTAGAAATGTATCAAAAGATGATGAATAAATATTAGAATCCTTTATATAGCCTGAGGATAAAGGGTTCAATACGAACCTTCAAAACACTACTATTATTTAATCTCAATACTCACACAAGACCTACAAACATGCTTAACTCACACACTAACCTAGGACACCGTGTAGAGTTCGCCTTGGAACTGACCACAATATTTCAATAAATTTCAAGGCCATCTTACTTCTATACCATTAATTTCAAAGCATTGAAACTTTGCACATGCATTTAGTGATATCTCCTCAACTCAGGGAAAGAATATTGGTTAGATCCAAATGCCCAGTTTATGTAAAATACATTTTAAATTTTACCTGAAAAATAATTTTTGAGTATGTTTTAATCTAATTAGGTACACTTTTCTCAGAAAGTAGCAGACAGAGAGCAACTAAACTGCCCACATATGTCGTATAGGCATTGATTTACACAGTAGGTGAAAGATTTTGGATATTAACAGATATCAAGCCTTATACAAGATTAAATATTTCAAAACATTTACCAAAATTTGGTACATCAAATATAATATTTTTTAATTGGCCAAATAATAATCTAATGAATAAAATATTTCACCTACTGTGTAAACCAAAGCCTATACGACATATGTGGGCAGTTTAGTTGCTCAAATCAATACCTAATAGAAGGTAAAACTGATCTTTTCCTGAACCAGGATACCCTCCAAATTCGGTTGGCTTTGAAGTATCAGTGGATAAAACTTACACCATAAAAGCAAGTTAACTAATCAGGTTAATCCAACGACAATCATTAAGTAAATCCACTAATAAATCTGTACTCACAAAAGCGAAGTGCTTTCCAAAAAAATTAACCCAACAGGTGGATTAAAACTATAAATGCATCGAACACCAAGATAAACTTTCCAAGATTCAAATCCCTGTGAGAAAACGAAGTTCCCAACAGAACAGTAGTACATGAAAAACATGTACTGGCCTCAAAGAAATCAGTGTTCCAAACACTGAGAAACAAACGCGATTAATACTATGCTTAGACAAAATATTGGAGATCTTCCCCTAAATCCTCTTCTCGGCAAATAAAAATACGCACTACTAAGAAATTACTGATTCTACTGATTAAATGATCCAAACTAATAATACACAAGGGATGAATTCGTTAAGCGAATACAAAATCTCGGGAACACAGCAAGTCAGATTCGACAGAAACATCGAACCTAAACTTGTGAATACCCATTTAAACTACAAAAATGAAAATAGCAGTTGCTAACAAGTGCCTCAACTAAGCTACGTTAAAGAGTCTGCTGGTCCAGTACCTTTTGTTGCATCTTGAAGCATCTTAAGCGGGATATATAAAGATCTGATGAATATCCAGGGTATCACCAGATAATACACTCTTCTTCTTCTCTGGATCGGGGAATCGAACCCGGGCCTGCAGCGCACACGCATATTGGTCAGACGACCATACGAGCCTTCTCCCTTCATACCA
This sequence comes from Meconema thalassinum, assembly GCA_946902985.2. Lineage (NCBI taxonomy): Eukaryota > Metazoa > Arthropoda > Insecta > Orthoptera > Tettigoniidae > Meconema > Meconema thalassinum. The sequence continues at coordinate 205,072,227 of OX336389.2, read as the reverse complement.
GAAATACTATAATCCGCCTGAGAAATAGCACTGTCCTGCATGTCGCAGCTCATGAAAGCACTCGCGAACAACCACTGGAGTGCGGGGAAAACATACTCCTCTCCGAAAAGGAGAATTCAGTTGTGGGTGGCAGTCATTTCGCTTAAGCATTTCTCATGAAGCTACCCCATTTAATCTAACCTGCCATTCTGGAAGTCATAACTATAACGTTGAACTTCCCCACTGACATCTCAGACGATAATATGCGTTCTAGTGTCTGCATAATGTACAGCTTAACAAGTCCTGATGTTAGCATGTATCAGCACAATCATACACGTTACTATCGCTCGTGATGAAAACCTCGCAACGTTTCGAAATGGCTGCCTTGATAATGGACACCACTGGACAGAGGCATACAGTCAGTCCGCGTTCCGTTTTGACACAATTCTTCTTCACCAAGATGGCAGTATACAGTTACAACTGTTCTGAAAATATCTCAGATCCATTATAAAATGGTAGCTTCGATAAGTACTTGTACACGGTACACGTCCGCTTGTCGAGACACGAAATACTCTGCACGTTTATAAAGCATTTTGAAAAATACTGTTCGGCTTAGCTGAGTATAAACGCGAGCCGTCTCCACACGGAGTTATCACAGCCTGCCTTGCACCTGCGATCTCGCTCACTAGCCGAGTTGCGTAACCACACATATGACACTCCGAATGCAATAGTACAAGTCCAAGTGGAGTCGCCTTGCTGGCTGTCAAACGCCACAGCAAGCAACCCCCACTACTACCTTCCTTCATCGATATCTCGATGTGTCAATAACTCGCTTATGGCTTGATCTTTATAGATGTTATTCTTGCTCGTCGCTTGTTATATTATATTCCTCATATAAAATAGCTTTCTGCTATGGTAATCTGCGTTATTACTCTGATTCGCTTTAAAACAATAAATATAATCCTGTAGCCTGGGTCGATATATGACATGTCGTCACATATAGGTTTATTGATCAGTCTAGCTGTGAGTCCACCCACTCGGGAATGCTCGTTACTTTCCGATCTCGAACCGAATGACAATTCTTATATTAACGGCGTGATAGATCATGACTTGACTCACGAGCTCAACAGCATCGCGTCTCTCGCCGTCTCCATTGCAGTATCTGGGCATAACCTTATGAAAATATACGGTAAATAAATAAAAAAACAAATGTCAAATAATAATGGAAATATAAGTGATAACAATAGACAGAAAAAAATATGTGTATAGAACAATAATGTTTTAGTTTTTAGTATTGTCTTCAAAAATATTGTGATGAAACAAAAAATGTATAAAAGTTTGCAAATAAATGTAAATGATGTTGCAATGCTCCCATATTTGCTACCACGTTTTTGTCCCTCATTTTGCTCCCACATTTTGCTCCCACATTTGCTACCACTTTTTGCTCCCACATTTGCTCCCACCTTTTGCTCTCATCTTTTCCTCCCACTTTTGCTCCCATATTTGCTCCCACTTTTTGCTCCCATATTTCATCCCATATTTGCTCCCACTTTTTGCTCCCACATTTGCTCCCACTTTTTTGCTCCCTCATTTGCTCCCACTTTTTGCTCTCACATTTGCTCTCACTTTTGCTCCCACTTTTACCCGCACCTTTGCTCCCACATTTGCTCCCACTTTTGCTCCCACATTTGCACCCATATATGCTCTCACATTTGCTCCCATATATGCTCCAACATTAAACTTTGTTTTTTTTTACCAAGTTGTTTTTACTAGAGAATAGTTTATGCTTGACAGGTGATATGGAAGTATCAGTGACTAGGTATTGTAAGCCTCATGCATACTATAAAGGATATTCATATGTTGTGAAACGAACCAATAAAAATGGAACTGATATTTGACGTTGTTCAAAACAACGTTCAAAACGGTGTCGCGGTGAACTAAAAAGTAAACATAGTGAGGTTTTAAGTGTCAGTGAACATCAATGCGGTGTACTGCATGAAACACTGTTGCTATCAACAACAAAACATGAAAGTGCAAAAAAGCTAGTCCAAGAAAACGATATTGCTGCTCAAAATAGTTCAACGTTCAAAAAAAAACTTAACACTATCAAAAGCAAAACCATTGCGACTTCCCCAGTTTTTAAAAACAACAGTGAATGGACATTGTTATAAAAGGATCTGCAACAAGCCTTGTGTTTAAAAACTATACTAGACTATCGTAAAGAGAAAGAGTTGTATTCAGTGTGCATCTATTGTCATAATATTCTAATTTTTTATAATATAAAACAGCATTGTAACATTATTCACATTTATTTACAAACTTTATATACATTTTTTGTTTCACCCTGATATTTTTAAAGACAATACTAAAAACTAAAACATTATTGTTCTATACACATATTTACTTTTTTCAGTCTATTGTCATCACTTACATTTTCATTATTATTTGACATTTGTTTTTTATTTATTTAATTAAAACGTACCATACACCTATTGTTTTTAAAACCTTCATAAATTAGGTGTACAGGATGTATAGCATTATTCACGTCATCAAAAGCACTCTCCGACATATCATTAAACCGTGTAGGATGAAATGTCTCAACATTCTCACATACACAAAGTACACGATCACCATATGCTGTTTTCAATTTACAAATCTTTATAATGCGGAATGGAATATGCTTTGGCATTTCGCTGAGCTTCCTTGTCTCAAAGCCACATGCTTGCCCCATAGCATTGGGAACATTCATTTTAGTGGTCTATAAAAGAACGAAAAGCATATCTATTACACTCTAGAACAGCTTGTGATAATAATGTGGATGTAAGTATTTTTCACCTTGCATTGTTAATAAATTATACTATTTATGAAAGAAATGCCCTGATTGTAGCAGATGCTACTTTCATGCATATAGCACAAGTGGTAAGTGCTAATGCACACTTGACACGTGCTATCAAGTGTCCAAAAGGCAAAAAAACGACACCTAGTTCTTCTTGATAACAAAATTTACATAATTGTTGGTCACACTTTTGTATCTGTTGGTGAGACACATCCTTTTTCAGCCTCATGTAATTGTACAGCATGTTCTAGCTCTAAAGGCACTTTTATGTCTTGGTGCTGCAATTACGTTTTCTTCGCGAATAGAGTTCATAAATTCCTGACCTTTAAGCAACACAATGTATCTACAGTTAGGTAACCACCGAGCGTGTTCCACAAAAGGGTCATCTGTCATCTGCCAGTCCTTAAAACCAAATCCACAATCAAAACATATTGTATTGTCCCCTTCACCAACATTTTAAAAATCCAGCTTTACTTAGCTCTTTGGTAAGGTGTTTTAATATTAATGGCCAAACATTTTTATAAGATTCTAAACGTTTTTCAACAGACCAGTACTCTGGATGTGCTAGCGCATTAGTCTTGCGAACTCCCAATTTTTCAATAGCACATGCCAATTTAACACTGTCTATTGCATAAGGACCACATCAACACTACAGTACTGTTGGCTGGTAATACAGCATTATTATTTATTTGTGATTTAGCAAAGTAGGTAGTAGCGGATGGACTTGTGGTTTGGTAAAATGGATACACTGTATGTTACCCACTTTCTTTCTAAGTATGTAAGGACAACGGGGAGACCATCGCAAATGGTCTCGAAAGAGATCGTACCCTTCTTCCCTGTGCGAAAGTTCAACACTACAAAACACACACCGCACAATATCTTCTCGATTTAAATAATTTAAAAAAACCTGCAGCAAGTTTATGTGCTGACAAAAAGCATACAGGCCAAGATTGAAATGTCAACCAACGATCTTTTTCCGATTTTAAATTTAACCCCGATGGTAAACCGACTTGCTCACTACTTGTATTTGGTATTAAAGCCATGTGTTATAATAAAACTTTTTTATTGTAAGTTATTAACGTTGCACAAGAGCACAGAGTACTTTAAAGCATAATGTATGCTTGTTCACTGTCTGTTCACTACGTTAGTGGCGCATTACTATACCTAAAAACAAACAAAATAACCAATCAATTAATCAATGAATACTTGTATATAATACTTGAAAGTTAATTAGCATTAAAACATCAAAACACCATTCAAAAAAATAAACTGTATGTCGTCACTAACAGTAACCGATCTACTTAAATTTGTAATAAAGCTGCAGTCATTCACATCCCCCTTTAACCAATATATAAAAAAATGAATGTCATGTCGTCTTGTTTCTTTCGTAGCATAAAGAGGATTCATCATTTCATCACTGTTCAGGGTCATAAAGCAAAAAGAATAGTCCAGATTATCTTGTTCAAACGAAGCCTCCGCGGCTTAGGCGGCAGCACGCCGGCCTCTCACCGCTGGGTCCGTGGTTCAAATCCCGGTCACTCCATGTGAGATCTGTGCTGGACAAAAAGAGGCAGACAGGTTTTTCTCCGGGTACTACGGTTTTCCCTGTCAAAATTTCATTCCAGCATCACTCTCCACTATCATTTCATTTCATCTGTCATTCATTTAATCCTTGCCCCAGAGGAGTGCATCAGGTCTCGGCAGCCGGCACAGTTCATATCTTCGCCGCTAGATGGGGGCTTCATTCATTCCGTTCCTGACCCGGTCGGAGACTGGAAGCAGGCTGTGGATATTTCATCTTGTTCAAACCTGTGGATATTAGTTAAGTCCATAGGGAACAATACGTAAGTTGAATTTAAGTTTTTCTTTTAAGGTAAAATCAATGCTCGAGAAACATGACTTTCCCCTAAACTGTCTCAACAGCTCTCTAATCTTAGGTGGTCTGTCATTTTTCGGTAATATCAAGCTATTGATCCTGCGAGTGTCCAAACAAAGCCTCAACTGGCCATTTGCCTTTTTAACCACTGTAATAGGCTTGATATAAGACGTCGCTTGCTTCCTCACGATGCCATCTTTCTCCATTTTCTTAATAATTTCTGCAACTTGAGAATGATATTTCTCAGGAATAGAATATGGTTTCCTTTGATATGGAGCGTTATCAGTCAATCTGATCTGGTATTTAAAACATTTGATGAGCCCAGGTTTGTCATTTTTTTTTTGTCGTGTGGCCTCCTGAGGGACCGAGTGCAGGTCTTTCTAGTCGACGCCCGTAGGCGACCTGCATGTCGGGATGAGAGATGGAATGGATGAAGATGATTTTTTTTCTTTTTTTAGCGTATGGCTTTTAGTGCCGGGAGTGTCCAAGGACATGTTCGGCTCGCCAGTTTTGTAGCTGCTTCGAGACGGACACCCAATGGGTGAGCTACAAGTACAGTTGGGGAGGAATGTTGGATGGGAGGGTCGAGGAGTTGGAAGGTAGCGGCTGTGGCCTATAGTTAGGGACCAACCCCGGCATTTGCCTGGAAGGAAGATGGGAAACCACAGAAGACCATCTTCAAGGTTGCCGGCGGGGGGATTCGAACCTCCTCGCCTCCCGGATGTGAGCGACTGCCAACAGTCATGCCGCAACGACCTCGGCTAACTCACCCGGTGATGAAGATGAATGAAACTGGGCAAGGATGTGGAAGGAAGCGGCCGTGGCCTATCAGAAGGTACCGTCCCAGCATTTGCCTGGTGTTGAAATGGGAAACCACGGAAAACCATTTCAAGGACGGCCGACGGTGGGGGTCGAACCCACGCGTCTACCAAGTCAGCAGAGAGCTTGGCCCCATGACCTAATACTGCGCTTTAGCCACTGCTGTCGGTAGGTTTGTCATCAAACACGTCCTTATATTTCATAATCAAATCTTGAAATTATTCCTCAATTTCAGCAAAACCTTCTATCTTCATGGCATAATGACTAGATTCCGCTTCAACTTCATTGATGAGATATTCCAATAGCGTTTCTCTGATTTCCTTATCTGGAATGTTATCCTCCTCCTTCATTCCGGATTCCTCAATGTCAGTGTTTCCACTAAACTTAATTACACTGTTCTTCATGTCGATAATGGCTCTCACTTTGACTATGAAGTCCATTCCAAGGATTGCATCGAAATTAATCCTGTCCATAATAATGAAGATGTGCTCGTAGCTGCGTTATCCAATCTTAAATTCAATAAGAGCTTGAATTTTGCATTTGACTGATTTATCTTGGAAAATTCCCCTTACTTTCACAGCTGATACAGGCATTGAAGTAACGACTTCACTATCCTTCATACGATCATACGTTTGTGTTGACATGATTGAAGCAGAATCTCCCGTGTCCAGCAATGCTTTAAATTTCTTCTCCTCAATAGCAATGTCTACTATGGGTAACAACACAGCTCTCTTCTTATTAAAATTCTCTTCCTCAAACAACAAGTCTTCGTCGGTGGTTTGGTAGATTTCATTTACAGGTATAATATATTGATCAGTTAGTGTAAGATCCTCGCCTTCTACTTCCGTTTGTTCATCGGAGATTTTTTTTCAGAGCGGCCCTCTTCTTTGTCCCCCTGTCGACTAGTACTGGGCTGCGAATCATCATTTCTGGGTCGATTTTCTTCTGTACCCTCTGTTTCGTTCTTTCTTCGCAAGTCCTTTATGTACTCATGAGATTCTCTGTGTCTCTCCTCATAATTCGGTCTATTGTAGTTCCGATCGTTCCAGTTCTTGTAACGAACGTATCCTCTCGTATTCCGATTGTCTCTTTGGAAATTTCCATTATTGTTCTGTGGATTTTGATTGTTTCTGTTGTATCTATATCTCTGTTATGACTCATTATTCCCTTGATATCGCTGATAAGGTCTATTATCACTCGATCTATCATCATTTATGTTGAAGTTCCGCCGTTGATGATATCCGTCGCGAATTGATCCTACATTGCCCTCTCTCCCCGATGGATCATCTGTCTGTTGAACTTGATCAATCATGACGGTATTAACCTCAATATGTTCAGCTCGAGTGTTTCTTCCTGTCGTATTGATACTACTGCTTGTGTGGTCAAGTTTTCTTAGAAGGTCATCCATATCTTTCCGATTACTAACTCCTGATGAAGCCAGTTAGCTACGAATATCAGCTGGTAGCTGTCTCGCTATCGTCTGTGCTAATTCTACCTCTGATAATGGTGGCTGAAGGTACTGTAATCTCGCAAGTTGCGTTGAAAGTACGTCGAGTACCTAGTTCGGTGAGTACTAGCATATTTCTTCGAGTATGCCTCTGCTCTAAGACTTTATTGATCTTCAATACTCCAGTATCGTCTTTAAAACGCATCCGCAAACCCTTCGAATATCCTGAACGTCCATCTGAATGCCCTGTACCACTGTAAACAGTCATGATCTAAAAATCTTTCTACCAATCGTAGTTGCCTTTCTTCTCCTATATGATTATCTTGGAAGTATTCGTATACATAATTGATAAACTCATTGTGTGTGAATAAATTATTCCCGGAGAAGTGTCTAGGTTTCTGATCTATGTAGCAAATAATGGTGATATTCTGCCTAGCGTCTCCTTCAGTTCTCATATATTGTCTTCCACTACTTGGAAAGAATTCTGGAACGTAAACTTCACATGGCTAGTTCTATCCTGAGGTATAGTTCGAGTTGTTTCGCTTTGAAAATCCTCTTCCGTTCCTACACCTTCAATTGGTTGAGTTTCTCTCGGTCTACTCCTTTCTTCCATTTGATCCATCGTGGATTTTAATTCGCTCCTAACTGCGACAAATATACCTGTTTCATTCCCTGTAGTTTTGGCATTCTCATTTATTGTGACCTCCCTAAGTTTAGTTTTATTGAGATCTATCTCTAGTTCAAAATTATCTTTATCGTTTACCATTTCATCTATTTTCTGCTGTATTCCTGTACTAGCTTCAACTATCTCCACTTGAAGATCTGAATTTAAATGGCTAAGTTGCGTTTGTATGTTCGAGTTTACACTACGCATTTGTGATTGTAAATCTGACTTAATATCCTCAATCTTTGTGCTAACTTCATTAAGTTTTGTTGTCATACCTAGCAAGTCACAGTCCGATTTCTCTTTAATCTCATTAATGACAATCTCATGTTGTGTTTGCATACCTTTAAATTGTTTGTCATAAACATCTTTGACATTACTAATGTCTTTATTAAGACGGTATTCCGCTAACACTAGCTTATTTGACAATTCTTTCGTAACGGCCTCACATTGCTTCTGGCCTTCGTTAATTAATTCGACCTTTAAAACCTCACATTTTCCTTGACAACCTTGCCAATATCAATTTCTATTTCACCTCTTACTAACACCGCTTTATTTCTTACCTCTACCTGAAGTGATGCCACTGTTGCCTTCAATTGTTCCAATCCATTGCTATTTTCTCTTTGGCTTGTGCCCAATTGTTGCAACATTTCCTGCCTTAATTCAGTAAACTTCTCCTGATTGGCAGTTAATGTACCTATATTTTGTGTGGTTTCAGCACCCTCTCGAAGTTCCCCTAGAGTTTTCTGAGTAACAACATACTGTAGTTCTGCTGTGATAAATCAACACTGATTTCAATTCAGCTAAAGTGGTTTTTGTACTGATGTAATTGTCTTGTGATGTAGCAAGAGTATCCTGCGTATTCTTTAAAGTGTCTTGTGTTGTCCTTAAAGTGTTCTTGGCAGCAGTCGAACTCGTTGTGATCTCACCTAAAGTATTTTGAGTACATACTGAGTTATTCTTTGAAACACCCAAAGACCTATTTGTGGAATCATTGCTTTTCTTACAATCTTCCCTAACTTGAGCTATTTCTGGTATTAACTCATTGGCATTTTTCTTCAAATGGGTTTCTAATGCTTTATGATTTTGATGGATTCCTTGATGCAAGGCTTCAATATCCTTGTTCAATTTACTCTGTATTTCCCTCAACACAGCAAACATCGCTTGGATTGACTCCAAGTCGGCAGGCATATTCTTCTTCTTCTTCTTCTTCATAAATATGGGGAAATGCAGCACTACATCTGTCTAGAAGAATACTTACGGTGACCATTTTAATTTATTTATTTATTTATTTATCGTATGGCTTTTAGTACCGGGAGTGTCCGAGGACATGTTCGGCTCGCCTGAGTCTGTAGCTGCTTCCATCGGACACCCTAAAGGGTGAGCTACAAGTTCCGTTCAATTTCAAGTAGTTCCAACTTTCGCCACCAGATATCAATGATACCTAGTGGTGAACGTTGGAACTTTGATAGAGCGTTCTGACGAAATCTAACCTAACAAATGTTGCTTTACACAAGTTTAGTCTGTGAAATGATCTTTTACATGCCATAAATCTATGACATGGGACCGCCGGCTTTACTTCCCCTCCGAAGGAAGGCATACTGAAGGATTTTTAACGCTCTTAAAAAATTCCGACGACTTCGGCCGGGTTTGAACCCGCTATCTTGGGCATAGCAGTTCAGCATGCTACCGACTACGCCACCGAAGCCGCTATTTTTTAATTAATAACAATTCATTATGAACAATGTTCGCTTTATAAACACCCTATACTTAGCTACGAATGCTTTCACTCATTTTATACCTGGCCTATGATCCAGTTATCCCTACGTGAAGAGTTAATCTTTATAATAGTGGGTCCTATCTTAACACAACACAACCAAAAATGTACTAAGTGACACCCTATATTAACGAACGCTCTCCAAAAGTCGTTCAACCGGCTTCTAAAAATTTTTAATCCAGTTACAACCAACCATGGTTACGCCTGTACTGGTCAACTCTCATAGTCGCATGTCTCACAACCGTAATGAATCCTTTTTCATAAATGCCACGATCCATTTTCCTTTATAAGAGTTGGTCGGCTAATCTTACACAATTCTAAGCCTTCCTTCGCTTATATAATACCATCGTATCACTGTGTTAACATTCTCGACTGGACTATAATAATCATAAAATAAAAAGACACTCCCATTTTGTCAGGCCTCAAATATGGTCGTAATCATTATCCTAAATAAACATGGCTTGAATACACATTTCCTCCATTGGGTATATATAATATACTCGATAGCCACACCAGTTGGGCCAGACATAAATAAAAATCCACCTAATATTTGCCCTTATTCACCAGTGTAGTGAATACCAAAATCCCAGGATGACAATGGATCGATGAATCCGGAAGTACCCCGGCTAAAAATACTTACCGAATCAGCTGGCATCTCACACACTGGAAACAACGAACACATATGTCTGGTATGTTTATATTCCCAAATACTTTGGTCTCTCCTCATCAGGATCAAACAACAGCAATAACAACTAGAGCTCGAAAACTCTCATAAATCTCGGACGTAACGGGGAAATGGGAAATGGATAATAGGTTCAAGCCGCTATATAATGACCATAGCATTTACTAACCTCCCACTACCTATAAATCATAACGCAAAGTTTCTATAAGAATGAAGTCAAGCATACGTGAACACGTGCTTGTTTATTCAATTAATAAGCATATCATCGTTGCATATGAAAATGTTAAACAACACAAATAAGTACCACTTCACTTATATCTCCTGATATACTTGGTATAACACCGCTCGTGTCATAAAATGTCAATAAAGATTTGAAAATATAAAATTTGGCATCAACCTGCTGTGCCTTATATTTCAGGATCGTAATAAAAATTAATATTAAATTTAAATAAATATCCCCCTAAATAAATTTAAATAGTGACGGCCTCTCACCATTTACAATAGCAATGTCTTACCCTATACGTAGTGATCCTGAATTCTGTTCCTTATTTACTTACTTAATTATTCGTTAAATAAAATCCTAATAACTAATAAACATGAATTATGAACATGTATATACAATCCAAGAACATGTTCTACCTAAATGTCTCTTTCTAATGTTTTCATAAACATAGTTTCGATTTTCACTAACTGCTTTATGTCAATAACTGGGTTATCTGTCGTAATATGGCTTAACATTCCAATCATTCAAGTTCAGATTGTCGTCTAATGAACTCCCTTTCTAATCTTACTATTTGTAACAGTGGCGGTTTCTGGGTATTCGCCCTGGAGCCAGTGCACACCCATTCTTGAAAAATTGCCGTTCACATTTGAATTTTACGAATATAAAAATTAATATAAGATTTTATGGTAGTATAAAGCGTCAACAAATGTCCAGAATACCGCTTTTTTACATTTAAATGTACCGCGTTCGTTGCGCCTCACTGTACGTTGCTTGTGTGCTGACTCGGGTATCAACAAATATCGCCTTTCGTCACCTGCAGAATTGTAGCCAGCGTTAGGCTTGACGGCAGGAGAGGGGACGGCAAGAGGGGAGCGGGGATGTGTGTTTACTATAACAGAATCGGAGCCAAATCCTTGCCTGGCAAATTGTACTGCGCATGCTCCTTTTTTTTTTTTCATCTCCTGTCGCATCTGATTGACAGACGAAGAAGCGATGACCGCTAGCGTGCAGGAGCTACCGCACTATCTGTTGGTGAATTGTTGTACCAAGTAGAGTTTCATGCGCAGATTGAAGTAGTTTGAAAGGTTGTGTCTTTACGCAGCTTGTATAATAGCGCCACTGCCATTTGATTTTCAATGTGCATTTAAAAACCACAATCATGCAGCCAACTGTATGATATTATATAGTCTATAGTTGTAACAGTGAATTCTGTTTCATTACATTTCTTTATAATTTACAGATTTTTAAGGTCCAGTAATTTGGAGGATTAACGCAGCCTATTATCTTGTTGATCTTGGACGTGGCAAGTATTTGTCACAAGTGTGTTTCTAAAGTGTGGAATATTTGAGTGCGTGTGCATTATTACGTATTTGATAGCTTATCCTCCCAGCTTGGCTTCACCCACTGACATAGCTAGGATCATTCCTCTACCGTCGGAAGGATGGTGTCTGGGAGGCAAACACACTTTTTCAGCAAATGCAACTGGGGATGGAGACAGGTGACCCCAAACATGGGTCTAATTCAGGGTCAAAGAAGAGATTTTGACCGTTGGCCTGAAAGGAACCGTCCCGGTATTTGCCTAGTGATAAAAATGGAAAACCACGAAAATCATTTTCAGGACGGCCGAGGTGGGATTCGGGTTTATTATCGCTATTGTTCAGGATTTAAAAACTATTACATCGTCTCAACTTACTTACTCTGCAAGAAAAGGTGGCCATATAATAAGAAATGGGAAGACCTATTCCAAACCTGAATTTAATTCAAACATCCCTTTGCAAAGCGAAGGTTAGGAATCGCTTATTCCATGATGAAGTTACAGCAAGTTAGTATGAGTGGGCTTGTGGCTGTGAACTAACCAACTGGATGTATTGTTTTCCGTGCTTAAAGTCGTGCTACGTGCACAAAAAAAGAAAATCCCTCTCTGCACGCTGGAAGCGGAGGTAGATTTCACCGGGCAAAGAAAAATGCTTGGAATTCACTAAATTTGCCAATTGTTGTACAGTATACCTACGAAAGTTACACATGTTTAGCATACAGCATCTTCTTATAATACCTGAAACATTTTGCTCATCCCTTGGTGCAAGGTTGGGTCATATCAAATATTCTTTCAGGCAAAAAATGTTGTTACATTTTAGAGGGGTATTGGCCATTTTAAACTGTTTTGATATTGTGCCTATTAAGGGAGGTATCATTTCTTTTCTCTAAAAATTCCATTTCCCCCACCCCTTTGGTCAAACATAAGAAGATAAGCACATGGCCCTTATTCCAAAAATAGTACGAACTTTGAATGGATTCAATTTTTAAAATACTATGAAAGTTATAGCAATATTTCACTTTCCCCCCATTTCCAACCCCTTGGTCCGATTTTGCCCGTTAGCGAACTCGACCGAGATTTTGAATGGTTATATTTTATGTAGGCCTGTACATATACATTATAATATTAACTTTTGAACTGACGGTGGTTTTGGGATCTGTGGGATGTGAAACGCGAAGATATGTCAATTTTTTTCCGGATGTCGAAATGGTACCCTTTGCAATAGGTAGCTTTCTAATTAAATCTAACTAAAATCGACAAATGTGAACAATCAAAAGCCTACATGAATGCAGAATTGGAATTACAAGTACTAGGAAAGTAACAAATCAGACAACAGCTTCATTGTGCATTCAGGAGGGAACATAAAACAGCAAAATATCGAGGTGTCGAAAAACCAACTCCAAGTGCCACTAGATACATATCTAAGCATACAAAATAGAGTAACATAGTGAGGAGACAGTTATTTTATATGCTTAGATATGCATCAAATTTAGATTTTTTTTTAAGAGTGTCACCCACAATTTTATCTTCACCAGCCGCTACTGATTTGAAATAACAATAATAATAATAATATATTATTTTGATACAATAACCAGGAACACTGCCTATTTATGGTACATCCTGTACCTCCCATATGTTTCACAGCTGATCGTAACGCAAAAACCAAAGCGTTAGGATCTTATCCCACCATTACAAAATATTCTTCATTCACTTACCAACAATAATACTGTCTCCTTTCACAGTAACACAACTCTTAGGCTTTCAAATAAATCCAACAACATATTATTAGCCTTCATCGTTCTTTAAACGGAATATGCAGCTTACTACTTGCTGACGTAGCCTTCACATAACATGACTACATTATCAAAACACAGATGAACATTCTCCCCATACACGAGTGTAACATCATTCATCAATTCTCCAATAAAATACTTGCGGGGGAAAAGTCGCACGGAATAACTACAGTACTCCTTACTATGCCGACTTTCAACGTAACAACTACAGTTGAAACTGTTGCACACCCCTCCAATCTTACTGCGTAGTTCCTCAATTACAATAAAGCTGCTTCAGATAACATTCAACCTATAGTTAAAAAGTTCCTAGTGATTCACTGGCATTGGTAATAATTACAATATGCATCCCAAAGCGATAACATTCACTTGAGCATCACGGCTCCCTCCTTCCCGTGCCCATCTCACGATGTGACATTCCTGACAAATCTCTGTCTCATAAACAATAACTTAATGCCATCTCAAAAACATTTGCCACAGTAGCGTGAACTAATTCCATTCATTATTGAAATAATTGTTCAAATATATCCTTTATATCACGCTATGACGATAGTCGTGTATATTTCCTAAGTTTTCATTACATTTAAAACAATTCCATATTGTTATTCGAGATAATCATTCATCTGACTTCGGTATCACAACTAACTTTCAATCAGAGCTAAGATCGCTCATATCTAAAATCGAAGAATTCAAACTTCCCATTAAAGAAATAAAATACTATCTGAGAGTATCAAATCAGATTGAAATCCAAATTATCCAAAACCCAAAAATTAGGATTGGATTCAAAATCCAAAAATCCTACATCAGGATTTTATAAAAATCCAGAAATAAATAAAATCCAAAAATGATTTCGATTTCCAATCGAAAATCCCTAATATTCCAAATTCAAAATCCATGAAATGTGAAAATGCCTAAATTGAGAAAATAACTCAAATGGTAAAATCGTCGAGTTGTGAAAATATCACAATACTAAAAATCGTTGAAATTCAAAGATAGTTAAATTCAAAAATTAAAATTGTGAAAATTGTTCAATTGCAAAAATTGCAAAATTGCGTAAACTGTTCATAATGAAAATCGTTCAAATCCAGAAAATCCTAAATTCTTAAATCTCGAAAATCTTAATCCAATTAATCTTCATCCGAACAATAAAAGTTCAGTTGCCAAAATCAAACATCGAACTGAGGACTCCACTAGCCCTCCTATAAGTTAACTGCATAGTTAACTCGACGAAAATGACCATCTCAATACAGTCAAAACTGTTTCCATTACACATCATACTAAGATGTTGAAATAAATTTCTAAGTCGTTGCAATTAACTTGCTAGAAAAGCATAATATTCTACTAAAATAAAATGACCACACAATAGGCATACTTCTAGAACACAAATCCACAAACTGCGACCACATAATGAAGTTCTTGTCTTACTTTAAAGTGGCTATAGATGTTCAAGCGATGGAAGATGCGGAACTTTATACGCGCTGAGGTTTGGATACTCGCCTTCTTGCTCGGTTCGATGCTAGCGCGCTGGGATTCCTCCTCGCTCAGAGCTGAATCAAGTCGACCGCACCAGGAAGGTTCGCCGTCCGTGAAGCGATTCTTCTCCCCTCGCAGGAACGCTTATACAGTCCCAGCTCTCGGCTCTCCTCCTGACAGTCTGCTAGTACGATTCCAGGCCTCCGTTTCTTTCTTGTCCTTCTTCCCGTTCGTCTGGAAGGTCTCGTAGTCGATCTCCATATTTGTATTCATATTCAGTTCGTAATGTTCTCTGTTAGTTTGTGCACTTTGAAATAGCTGCATAGATTTTGCTTTTACTACTGATCATTTTAGATCACGCCACTCGTAAGTATTCTCACGACCATGATGCAGGTTGCATTTCCCTCTACATATTTAGCAAGCAACCATGACTCCTTCTGTAGAATCAAATATCCCTCCTAACCAAATGTTTATTTTGTTCGTCACGTTCATATTGCACAACATCTAAAGTTGAAGTTATAGTTTCAAACAACGTTTCCTTTCCAATAATGTGTCTTTCAAATACGTATTTACAGTTTCTTTCACAGCGTATACACGTCTGTTCGCTCTTTCGTCTTTTTCACACTCACGCTTCACGTCACATATAGACGACCCTTTGTCTAGTAACAACAATGCCCTCTACTCGAAATACTTCATTAAAAATCTCTGAATTGCACCAAAATCCTCGTGCTTCGCACACGACACTTGCACGAATATATAACAGCGTTTCGCATTTAAATATTGCCTTTTCCTTCACAAATTACACTTGTGCAATCACTCGCGCACCACGTGTGGAGCAACAGACCGCACGTCTGTTCCGTTCAAGAGTCGCTGTAATAGTCCTCGATACAATGGCGTCCAGTCCTTCTCCTTCGTTCCAGAACAAAGAGCAACACCCCGTGTTGGCGTGTCAACATGGCTTGGACTTGAATATAATTAATTCTGTCACTGGGCGTTAATTACCTTAGAAAAACTCTTCCTGATAATTCATTAAATAATTCTATCTAATTATTTCCAGCCTTAAATTTCTTATTAATGCTTTACGTAGCATAGTTACCAAAATTATATTTATTTTCTAAATTCGCCCATTGGTTCTTGTAATCACGTGATCTTCCCTTAGCCACAAGCCATTACCATTTCCTCGTAATGCGTGTAGGCTATCTCACAGGATGACCAATCAAATCAACTCTTCCTTCTAGTTGACTACTTTCAGCTAACAAGCTTCTTATTGGACAACACCTTCTCACTGCAATTCTATGTGTCAGAACCGGTCAAATGTCCATCTTCCAGTTTCATTCAAATGACAACTCTCCCTGGTTAAATTTTACATATGACTCTAACATATCTCGTATCACGAATTCGGGTACAGTACCAAGTTGGAAGACTGTCTGTACAAAGGGTAGGTTTTTGTGTTTGTATGTAAAGTCTCATTCCATGTTCACCACTTGTAAACTGCGGCAAATCAGTGCCCAAAAAATGCAACAACAACCTCTAGCGATAAAATGTTCAACTACTGTATCTACGTCGCATCACCTATTACTGTAGAAAATTTTCCAGATTTTTGTTGGCGGGTGACACCGTATTTCCTATCACAACATTAATATCTCAGCTATCCACAGAAAATTGTTTTGTGTCGGTGTCTTTTCATCCCATCTGCTAGAGAGAATATCAGTGAAGGAGATGAGAACCTACGAAAACACATCCTTAACTACTTTAATTAGCCATAAATACACTACTGTTTGTAGAATGTGAAACACCAAGAACAAGAGATGTGACCACATTGCACTTTATACCACAGATTAGGAACATGACAATACATTACTGATTAGAAGGACAGTCCGGTACATGCACGTTGACAGTCGATCTTCAGTATGGCGTCGCGCCACCAGGTGCTGCACTAAGAGCCGCTCGACATCGTGGCATGGAATCATACAGCGCTTGAATACGCTGCTGGGGAATACCGTTCCACGCGGTTTGTAGGCGCGTCCACAAAGCATCAACAGTGGCGGCAGGTGGACCTGAACGAACAAGTTGCCGACCGACCATAGCCCAGACATGTTCGATGGGCGACATGTCAGGCCAGGGAAGCAGAGGTATCCGTCGTTCTGCGAAGAAGGAGCAGTGCCGCGGGCTGTAAAACGTCCCTGATGTAGCGGTCACTGTTCAGATTGCCCGCAATACATACGAGGCGCGATCGTCCATTATAGGCAATTGCGCCCCAAACCATTACACCTGGAGTTTGTCCGCTATGCCGCTCTACAATACAGTCTGCCTGATTGCGTTCTCCACGGTGGCGTCGAACGCGAATGCGGCCATCACTGCAAGACGGGTTGAAGCGGGACTCGTCCGAAAACACTACATTTCGCCACTCAGCCTGCCAGTGTCGGCGTGCACGGCCCCCGTAGCAGTGCTCCAACGTCGAGTCAAACACCAAGGACGACGCTGTTCTGTCCGATACGGCCATGCGGAGAAGATGACGGTCGTCTCGCGCTGTGGTCACATTGCGTTGTCCTGTACCCTGTCGTCGCTGTGTACGGCCCTCCTCTCTCCACTGGATCCACATACGCCTTACTGTTGACGCAGCGTGCCCTTTACGAGGTGCAATGTCCCGGAATGACAACCCCGCCTCCCGGAGCCCAAGCATTCTGCCCCGTTCAACCGCACTCACATGTTGATAATCCACCCTGCCTGTGATGTCGGCGAGGCATCGTTGCACTTGCTTACACGTTTCTACTTGGTATAACGGCCCCACGCCGACCGAGCTGTGCGGAACACTGACCTGTCCGGTCCCACGACAGAGGGCACTGGTGGGCCAATGTGCACGCCATCGCTCTGCGATTTCAATCACTTAGTATGGTGCCGCAGACCTACACGATCTCTGTTCTGGGAGTATCTCCGACCATTTCTTCTGGTTGTTCCACTTTCTACAAACAGTACTGTACCTTTTGTAATGATTCAAAATTGATCTGGAAATGAGGAACGTCACTCCTCCGCTGTCTATAACCCACCCACCGTCCTAAGTTTATATCACGACTTTGCCTATACAGTAAAATTCTAGCTGTGTCTGCTATTGTCAGTGTGAATTATGCATACGTACAGTATTGCAAAAGTAACAAATTTAAAATTTACCACCAGAATGTTCAGTCCCTCTATAATAAAATTGATTACATAAATCTAATGCTTAAAAATGAACATAAAGACATCTCAGCACTATGTATTTCAGAACATTGGCTGAAAGAGGAACAACTCGAATTAATTCAATTCCCAGGGTTTATACAAGCTAGTAAATACTCTAGATCTAATATTAGCCATGGTGGTACTAGTATCTTCTTAAGAAATAATTTAGATCATGAACAGTTAACAGCTTATGACTATCTAATTATGGAACAGGATTTTGAATTCTCTGCCGTAAAAATACAGCAGTTTAAGTTAATAATTGTATGCGTATACCGTTCTCCGTCAGGAAAGTTTCCTCTATTTATAGATAAATTAGAATTGTTACTCAATAACACGAGCAAAGAAAATTTCTATATAATAATTTGTGGGGATGTAAATGTGGATTTCTTAAAATTTGATAGAAATTATGAATTATTAACACAGTTACTAATTTCCTATGAACTGAAACCGACAGTAAATACCCCAACAAAAATAACAAAATTTAGTAAAACCACACCTGATCATTTTTTTTATACAGATAAATGTCACCATTCAATAGAAGTCTATTGTCCGGGTTTCAGTGACCACACTGAGTTTTGAAGTACCCGAAACAATCAATAATAATGAAAATGGAGTAAAATCAAAGTGCAGGTCATTCACTGAAACAAATGTTTCATATTTCAATGACTTATTAAGTAAGGAAACATGGTCAGAAATGTATAAACTAGAAAATGTAAATGATAAATTTAATGCATTTAACAGTACCCTAAAACACTATTTTGAAACAGCATTCCCCTTTAGACAAAGAAATGTTCAAAATAACAAAACTAGCAATTGGATAACAACAGGGATTATAAATTCATGTCAAAGAAAGGATTTTTACACAAATTATATAAACAATACCACACAACACCTGAATTCAATTTATACTACAAACAAGAAAATACACTAGCATATTAAAAAAGGTAATAAGACTAGCAAAGAAAATGCATAATGATAATTTTATTTCCCAATCATCTAATAAAAACAGGGCTATGTGGTCTGTGATAAAGAAAGAAACTGGAAAATCTGCTAAAATACAAAGGAACATTACACTGACCAGAAATAATAAAGTGACTAATAATCCAGAGGAAATAGCAAACACTTTTAATGACTATTTTCTGGAAATTCCACAAAAATTATTAAATAAATCACAGGTAAATACATTACATTCTAATAATAAAATAAATATATGTAGTGATTCTTTATTTATAAATCATGTCACAAGTGAAGAGGTAAGAATAGTTACAAAAGAGCTAAAAAAATAAATTCTGTACTGGCATTGATGGCATCCCAGATGCAATTTTAAAGAAATGTGCAGAAAATATAATAAATCCACTTACACCCTTAATAAACAGTTCAATTCTCTCAGGAACTTACCCCGATATTTTGAAGTTATCAAAAGTAATTCCAGTGCACAAAAACGGTTCAAAAGATGAATTAGATAACTATCGTCCTATTACCTTAACAACTGGTATTGCATAAATTGTGGAAAAAATCATGTATAAGAGACTGATGAGTTTTATAGAAAAAAATAAAATATTATCAAACTCACAACATGGACTCTGAACGGAAAAATCTACACAGACAGCAATTTATGAATGTATTAATAGTATACTGAAATTAACTGACAATAAGGAACATGCAACTGGCCTATTCTTGGATTTATCGAAAGCATTTGATGTTGTTGACCATAAAATCCTCCTTACAAAACTAAATCAATATGGTATTAGAGGTCTAGCTAATAAATGGATAGAGTCTTACTTAACAAGGCGTAAACATATAGTAAGCTTGAGACACAAGGATGATGGAACCAAATTACTTATTGAAACATTGTCCAATGAGGGGATTATTAAATTTGGAGTACCCTAGGGATCGGTTTCGGGCCCACTACTCTTTCTTCTATATATCAATGATATAACACAGAACGTTCCTTCACATAAGGAAATGTTGTTTGCGGACGATACAACACTCGTAATAAAAGGTGAAACTAAACAGATCATACAGCAGTCTGCTGACTCCGTTACAGGAGATTTATCCAAATGGTCCAAGATAATCGCCTCATAACAAACTATAAAAACAGTATGTCTAAATTTCCACACTATACAGAATAGGAATCCTGCGAAGCCCAATATAACATTAAATGGTCATCAAAGAGAAAATAAATCAGAAACAACGTTTTTAGGACTATGGATACAACATGACTTGAAATGGAATAAACATATACAATATCTGAATACTAAACTGAACTCGATGTGCTTTGCGTTACGTATTTTGAAAACCTGCACTAGCATGCACACATTAAGAAATACTTATTTTGCTTTTTTCCATTCATACTTAAGATATGGGGTCATATTTTGAGGTATGTCGCCAGATGTACTAAGCACGTTTAGGATACAAAAGAGGGCGATTAGATTTATGGCAAATGTAAACACTAGAGGATCATGTAGACCTCTGTTTAAAGATTTAAACATTCTCCCACTGCCCTGCATATATATCTTTGAAAGTATTATGTTTTTTTTAGAATATAATGATTAAGGATGTTTTTCTTAAAACAAAGAATGATGTTCATAGGCATAACACAAGACAAAATCAAAACATTCATATTTCACACACACACACAAGCATATATCAAAAAGGAACTTTTCACACAGGAGTTAAATTATACAATAAAATACCCCAGTATATAAAACTTGCCCCATAAATAAAAACCTTTGATAGAATGTTGAAAGCTTATCTGCAGTGCCATTGTTTTTACTCTGTAGTTGAATATCTTAGTGTATAGGGGCGATGATATCTATAATTATATTTTACTTTTCTATTTTAATTGTAATACCTAGCTGTAAGTTGTTGTATTTATAGAATTAAGTTTTCATATTGTAATAATAGAGTAAGGTGTAAATAGTTGTCCAATAAGATTGTATCTCTTAAGATCTGTTATTATAATAAGTTATAAATTGTTATAGTATTAGTATTATATACCTATTAGTACTTTTATTTTATATATGTAAATTCTGACGTGTCCTATATCAAAAATGTATTGTATACATGTATTTGATCAAATGGAATTAATAAAATCTATCAATCTATATATTGCAAACTCCAACGAAACCCATACAGTACTAATTGAATAGGCAGTATAGGTAGCGTTTTATGAGGGGTTCAAATGAAAGAAACAGTGGTTTAGACAATAGTTACAGCCTGACTCGTCCAGATCAAAGTTTTTGACAATGGTTACAGCCTAATGTTGTCAACAGTGGCCCGCCAACCCACCTTCATTTAGGGCAATACAATGGGTTTTGACAATGGTTTTAACTTCTGAAATTTGCAATAAATACCTAATGATTCAAAATGTATGTATTACTCCTCGGCTGTCTATAACCCACCCACCATCCCAAATTTTAACATGACTTATATAGTAAACATTCCAGCTGTGTCTACCATTATCGGCGTTACAACAGTATTGCCAACCTCACGCGTACTGTACTAATTGTATATATGATCTTTCGTCCCGATCAATGTTCTTTCGCTCAACCGTGCCCCGCTTGCTACCTGTGACCATTCTGTCCTTCGTTTAGTTCAATCCAATGGTTTTTGACAATGGTTACAGTCTGACGTGTCCAGATCGATGGTTACAGCCTAACGCGTCCAGATCAATGGTTTTGACAATGGTTACAGCCTAATGCATCCAGATTCTAGCTTCCAGCCGCAGTCGAATGGGTTTTGCCTAGTGGTGGTGTATATTATATCTAACATGTTGGGCACAGCCGTGACAATAATGTCTAGTCCTGTCTTGCTCATCTGGAGAGAGCAAGATGGCTGCCGTAGTTAAAATTCAACAAGAATGAAACACATATAATTACGTAATTTAGCATTAATTTCCAGTATATTAGTCACAATGAACAGCAATTTCAATAGGTATTGTCCCCTGGAAACCCTGAAATGGTATGAAAATCATAGATTATCATTTACCATCTAACTGAAACTGTAAAAGTCAGGTTCCTGTGTCCTGCACTTCAAATCAAACAATTTATTGAGTGATGCTAACAAAATCATTAGGCTAATAATTGAAATGCAGCCCCACAATCCGATTTTTTTTCAGGTTATAATTTAGGATGTCCCAGTAATTGGGAATATAATAAATATAGCCTAGATAATCCCATAAGGGCAAAGGCCTCCTGCGAACAGGGACGTGCTCTGGTTTAATCTCGTTAGGCGAGCAAGTCCTAAGGAGTTCTGTACAAGTTTTTACTCCACTTGCTACACTTCACTGTAGTTCACTTCACAAACACTACATTTCACTTCGCTTTACGTGCGTTGTTCGGCTTGTTACAGGTTGCAGAAGTGTATCTTTCATGTCATAGGTATGCTGTCTACCAGGATCTTTCATTGTTGAAGCTCTCCTTCTCTTCCCATCTTATAGTTCCATACGTCTCCATTCTTGTCTCTCCCGTGCTATCCTCGTCCAGTGTTTGCCTGTCTTCCTTACGATTGAGTCATCCCAGCGGGTCCTCTGTCTACCCACGTTCCTTCTTCCTTTCCTGGGGTCCCATACCGTTAGTTTGTGCGTCCATCGATCGTCTTTCATTCTGGCCACGTGGCCTCACCACTTCCATTTTAGCCTGTCAGCTGTTGTCACGGCATCTTTCATGGCAGTTCTTCTTCTTATCTCCTCGTTTCGTAATCTGTCCCTCAAGGAAACTTGAAGGATCTTCCGTTCCATTTTGCGTTAACATACCCGGATTGTTTGCCTTTGCTTCTCTGTTAACGCCCAGGTTTGACAGCCGTATAGCAGTACCGGCATTACACACTTTTCTAGCACTTCTGACTTTAGACTTATTTTCTATGATTTGTCCATCAATATAAATTTTAAGGACCAGAACTTCTTCCATGCTTGTCCAACTCGTCTCTTGATTTCCTTCTCCTGGGAGCAATCAAATGACAGGTTTTGTCCAAGGTAGACGTATTCCTGTGTGTACGCTAGTGGTTTGCCATTGATGAGGATTTGTACTTCCGGTGAGTTGGTCATCAGTTTTGTTTTTAGGGGGTTCATAGATAGACCTACTTCTTTACTGACAGTGTCCAGGTCCGCTAGCATTTGTTCCTAGTCTGTTGCCGATTTTGCTAGCAGTGCAACATCGTCTGCGAACCGTAAGTGTGTCAGCCTTTCCCCGTTTATTTCGATGCCGTATTTGTTGTCCCATTCCAACTTCCTAAATTGGTTCTCCAGTAGGCATGTGAACACCTTTGGTGAGAGGGGGTCGCCTAGTTTCACGCCTCTCTCTAAGTTGATACTCGCACCCTCCCTCTCCGTTCTTACCCTCGCTTGGCAGCCTTCGTAGAGCTTTTCGAGTAGTCTGGCATATCTCTTTTGTATGCCTTGGCTTCTCAATGCCTCTAGCACACAACTATGTTCCACAGAATCGAAGGCTTTGTTATAGTCTACGAATGCAATGTATAGTTCGAGATTAAATTCCTGCGTTTTTTCCAAGAGCTGGTTCATTGCTTGCAGGTGGTCAATTGTGCTAAAGCCTGTCCTGAAACCGGCTTGTTCCACTGCTTGGTTTTCATCTAGTAGTTTAGACATCCTTCTAGTCATGATTTTCGTGAAAAGTTTGTAGAGGCTGGCCATTAAACTGATTGGTCTGTAGTTATTAATGTCATCTTTAGCGCCTTTCTTGTGAAGCAGAACAATAACGCTCTGTTTCCATTCTGTTGGAATTTCTTCTGTTTCAAGTATCATGTTGAGTAGCCTTGTTAACACTTCTAAGAGATCCTCACCACCCATTTTCAGATATCCGTTGTAGATGGCATCCTCTCCGGGGCATTTCTCATTTTTCGCCTCCTTTATTGCTGCTCTGACTTCACTGGTCATGATGGGAGGAATTTCTTCGTCGTGTAGTGCCTCCAGCCCCTTATCACTTTGGTCTGAGTCTCTTCTCTGTTGTGTACTGGAGTACAGCTCTCTGTAGAAGTCTGTGGCCTGTTTCGTTATTTCCTCCCTTGTTGCTTGTCTTTTACCTCTTTTGTCTTTCACTCCAAGCATCCATTGTTTGTCTGGTGCTAGTTCTTTTCTCATCTTTCTGATTGATTTTGATTCTACTGCGTACTTTCTGATGATTTCTGTGTTGTGGTCTCTAATGTCCTTTCTAATTTCCCTTTTTGTGCGCTTATTAAGCTGCCCGTACTCTAACTTTTTCTGGTTGTTATCTACAGCTTGTGCTTTCAATATTTCCCTTACCTCGATTAGGCGTTTGGTACTGTATTTTAGCTTATCGCGCCGTCCCTTCTTACTTCTTGGTATTGCTGCGTTGTTACATGCAGATGTTATACATTTTATGAGTTCTGTGTAGAGGTGCTGTGTGCTTAGGTGGTTTTGTTGTTTCAGGTGATTCAGATTTTGCTGGATTTCTTGGGCGTATTCGGTCTGGTTGATCTGTCCAGGGCTAGTTATCCTGGTCTTGAAGTATGGCCGTCTATTCTTCTTTATTGTTAGCTTTAAGCGCACCATTCTATGGTCGGTGTCGAATTTTAGCCCTTGATCACTTGAATAGCCTTTACTTCCTTTAAGTTGTCGGTAAGTATAAAGTCAATTTCGTTTTTTGTCCTGCCGTTCGGGCCTCTCCATGTCCATCTACTCTCTGGCATTTTCTTGAAGAAGGTGTTCACAATTTTCATGTTGTGTCCTTGAGCAAACTGGATCAATCTGTCTCCTCTCCCATTTCTAATTCCGTATCCGAATGGTCCCATAGGTGCTTCGTCTATATGTTCCTTGATTCCCACCTTACTGTTAAAGTCCCCCATTACAAACGTTCTTTGTGTTTTGAAGTTGTCCAGTGTGTCTTCTAGTTGCTCGTAAAACTTTTCAATTTCCTCCTCTGTGCTGTTCTCTGTGGGGGCATAGATTTGTATAATTACGATGGTATTCCCTTCTAGATCTAAGGACAGTAGCGCAATTCTCTCTGAGATTCCTCGAATTTCCCGAATGTTGTTTTTTAGGTGCTTCTTGATCATGAAGCCCACTCCTTTTTGCCCTTTGGTTTCACCGATGTAGCTGAAGATGTCTCCATTTGGTTTTTCTCGGATTCCTTCGCCGAGTTGTCTTACTTCACTAAGTCCTAGTATGTCGTACTTTATGTTTAAGAGAGCATTTTCCAGTTCAAGTTCCTTGTCTTCAGTTCTCAGAGACCTTACGTTGAGTGTGGCAAGTATTAGTTCTTTCTTTGTTACCGCCGGTTGCTTGATCACAGTGCGGCGGTCAGCTCCCCGTTTTTTAGATCCTCCCAATTAATCCATTGACCGTTTAGTAGGATCTTCTGGTAGCCCACTTTCACCTCACTGTTACCTTTGCTCCTCTCCTCCCTGGCTATCTGTCTTAATTTCGCTTGTACTGCTCTTTCGTTCTTGGTGAGGTCGTCGTCAACATAGAGGTCTTGCCCCTTTAGCTTGTGTTTGTTTCTCATTATTTTCAGCTTGTCTGCAAAGTGTTTAAATGTGACTCTCACTATCCCTTTACCGTGACTGTCTCTCCTAATCTGCAATACGCTTTCTACCTTGACTTCAGTTTCTATTTTGTCCAGTATAGATTTGACTTTGCGTCCTAGCTCACTGTTTGTTAGGTTCTCATGTAATAGCTCTTTACTTTTAATGACAATGTTGTTCTTTCTTTCCCTCTTCAATCTTTGCTCCTCTTGTAGCTCTAGGGCATGTATTTTCTCGGATAGTGTGTCTAGTTTTTCTTGCGTTCTGTTGTCCACATTTTCTATTTTCCGTTCAAGGGCGTCGTTTATTTTACGTGAATTTTCTTCTGTTGTCCTTAGTTCTTGTTTGATGCTGTTTATTTCCTCTCTTGTTTCCTTTCGAAAGTCTTCATTTTGTTTCTTTAAGTTTTGAAGCTCTGTTAGGATTTCAGAAAACATGTCTTTCACTTCTTTTGATTCCTTCCCTTGGGTTTGTTTGTTTGTGTTTGTTTTGGTTTGTTGGTTTACTGCTTGAATCTCTTCTTCAGAGCTTTGTGAGCGATACCTTGTAGGAGCTCTCGACTTCCGTTTCTCGCGTGCGTCTTTGTTTTCTGATTTCGAGAAGGGTTTCATGTTGTCTTCTTTGTTGATCATGTTGTGAATCAGTTGTTATTGAGGCCTATGTTCTAGACGCGTATATGCATATATGCATCTTAGCGTTAGCGAGGATATGCGGGTTGGAATTCTACGAGTCCCTAGCAAGTATATATCGTGAATGTTTTACTGTAAATTGAACATGCGTACGTTGAATCTCCTCTGTGTTGTATGTCTTCCGAAGGTCTCGAGTGCACTCGTTGAGAATTCCCTGTTTCCTTTGTTACACGTAAGCTGTCTTTGTCTACTATGACGTTGCCAGTTGAGAATGCCTTGCCTCCTGTGTTACACGTAAGCAGTATCTGCCTCCTATGGCTTTTGCTCGTTTAAGCCTTGTTTCGCCAGGTAGCGTTTTCGTCGCGGGTCTCGTTCTCTTAGTGGGCAGTTTGCAGTACACTTGTTCAACCTCGCTGTGATATCTTAACCAACTTTACAATTTGCAATTTGCATTTAACTTATCTTACCCTCTTTCAGGTCGACTTGCCACTTGCCTTCACGTTCGTTTGTAGTTCGAAATTTCCTCTGTCTTCCAGTGTTCTTTACTACATTCCAATGTGTCTCAATCCCGGTAAACTGATAATGTTTGTCTGATGCACGCTTTGTACCACCCTTACATTCCACGTCTGCTGTTATAGAGGGAATATAGCCTGGGCCTATTGTGTTGACTGACTGAAAATTCGCAATATCAATACTCCCAACCTCACACTAACAATTTGGGGCGTGATGATGCAGTGGTCAAGCTGCTTGCCTCTCAGCATGGCGGACCGGATTCAATTCCCGAGCAACGCCTATTCTCAAATGTTGTACCGTACCGGTATTGTATCTTAACAAGTAAAACACATTACTGGCGATTTTGGCATATGCCCATTTACAGTACATCAAATACGGTACCTAGGTTCATTAACATACGCCGTATACACAAGGAATGAGACAAAAGTTAAGGTTTGATAAAGCGAATATTAAAGAAAAAATCCCTTTGGGAAAGTGAATTAAAAAATGGCAAATTGTATTCATAAAGAAAACTTACAGGCTGTTTCGTGTAAATCTGCTCCTCTGAAACTCTAGTTAGTTGGTTATTGAGGTTTCAAGGGGCGGAATTACGATGACATCTGCCCCTCAAACTCTTAACTCGGCCTTGTTCTCTCTTCTGCATCCATATGAAAAGAAAGGAAATATTGTATCACACGCCCTAATGAATGAAATAAGCGTTCAGTGCATGTTGGAAAGCGTAACGTTTAGTTACCTTTGGTTATATTTTATGCATTTTTAATCTCCAGCCTTCGTTTCATCAATGGCGACCCGATCAAGGCATTTCAAATCTTCGATTGCAATGGTCACGTGATGATTGTCGCGTACAAGCAGCGGAAAGGAACTGTAAAATACACATGGAACGGGTATATTAGGTGGCCAATCACAATTCAAGGCAAAAAGTTTATTATGACTAGGGCTCGGATGTTGATGCCGTAAAAAAGTTTCAAAATGCACTTAAAACTTTCAAAAATGACTGTAATAAATGACCTAAAAATTCGAAAAATGCACTATAAAATGGAGAAAGTGATCGTATAGTAATAAACTCACCAATATTTCAAAAATTCAAAAAATGCACTATAAAATGGAAAAATGTTCTTATAATAATAAATTCACCAATAGGCTATTTCAAAAATAAAATCTTAAGCTCACACTGAAAAGTCAATAAAAATTGATTTCTAGCACTTAACAAAAGGTTTATGTTCATTTGAGTTTGAGTTGCACTGCACTACGAATGTCATTCGATGTTGTCAAATGTAAATGATCTGCGGTTATCAGCCAACAAGTTTTTATATCTCAAAAAGCTGCGTTCAACATCAACTGATGTGATCGGAGCGTACTTTAAGTGAGGAAGGTCATTTGCTGCTAAATCCTACTCTATCCCATCCATGCAGTAGTTTTCACCAGAAAGAATGTCTGAGATTTTGCATAATGTTTTATACCTGGTGTTTTTGTCCAGCACTTTTTTCAGTTTCGATGCAATACCCGCAGCAATTTCGCCATGATTGTTGCTAAGACTAGTTTCCACCCGGTTGATCAAGGAAATGGAATCAATAGTTCAATATTTTAAATTATCTTGTATCAGCTACTAGCTTCTTCTTAACTCTGAGAGACGCAACTCTCTCATATAAAGCTGTGGCATGACTAAATTGGAAAAAATGACCTCGAAAGGCCGATTTCTCTAAAACAAGACCAAAATAATCTACCAAACTCAAAAAAAAAAGTTCTAAAATGGAAAATTGCAAAAAATGCAAAAAGATGCAAAATAAAATTATATATTTGTAGACGGGATGGCCCGTCCGGGGTTTCTATGTACTTCAGCATTGTTTTAGACAGCTCAGTAAAAAGATGTTATGTCATCAATATCCGGGCCCTAATTATGACCAATCAGGGGGAAGTATCATTACAGGCTGCAGACGTATGTCTTGGAACATGCCTTTACTGTGGATGGTTCAGCGGTAAGATCTACGTCACCAAATGGATGCGATTTGGCGTTACAGAATACCAATTCGACTGCTAACCAGTCTTTACGGGTCCTAAAGACTTGTTATAGCTTAACCATTTCTTACAGAATCGGGGTGCTAATGACTGGGTAATGCCCAAAAACGCAACGTAAAGCTGTTGAAGAAGAAGGAGAGAGACGCGTCTAGCAAGACCGACTCCAAAACTCAGACCGTAACATAGAAAAAACATGGCGGCCACAGAAACCCCACTTCTCCTATTGGGTAACATGAAATCATGACGTAAACGGCGGTAATTTGACGTAGGGAAAACGACACAATTGGAAAAATCACTGTTCCATGCATGAAAAAGCTTCGCGAACAACTAACTTACACATCACATAATATTACTATAAGAAATGGCTGTCCCACAGTAAAAGAAAACAAGTTGATTTATTAGAAATTTCACGTAACTATATAACATTCTCTCTTCGATTTTACTTCACTGCATAGATGAAAATAATTTTATATTAAAAAAGGTTTAAAAATAAATGTATGTGAAAAAAATCTCAATTTATTCACTCTCGCGAAAACTATGACAGCATTACTTGAGTTCTTTTACCCTGAGACGGTCAAATATTATAACACAGTACAGATCAGAGTCAATTGGTAAGGAGGTGGGGGCTCCAATATTCCAGGAATAAGCCAGGTTAACCCAGATATCCCTGACGTCCTTCCAGAAGGAAAACGAATAATTCAAACTCGGTGTGCTCTAGTGGTAAAAGCAAGTAGCTATCTGCCCGTATGCGTGTATTTACATTCCTGCCAATTACTTGTCATCAGTTTGTGACCGAATGCACTGCAGTGCACACTGTTTGTTAGCAACAATAGCGTTAAAGGTGAACCGATGTTTCTGTAATGGAAGAATTGACTGACATCATTGTAGAAGGGTAAGTATTATGACCACAGTTATGCCTGGATGATTAAAAAATATTGTCACACCAACTCTATGGAAGTTGTTCGACATATGTGATGATGTTTTTGTTCGCTGTAACAATATTGGTTGAAGTTATTATTACATAAAACTGCGGATCCTTCCAGAAGGACGTCAGGGAAATACAATGTATTTTTTGTTTTAGCAAGGTTCTTACTCTGAGAGAACTCCTAGCGATTATTGGAAAGAATAACACCCCTGAACTGAGCGATTTGACTAACAGCAATTCCTCCTACTGGAAACATCACAGATGAGGACTCAAGGGCGGAAGATTTTCCTACACTTGATCATCTTCCAGGTTCCCACCTGCAATGGGTGTACTGTCTTTATAATACATCCTTGTAATTTTTATATGCAGAAAATACTAAATTTTTGCATAGTAGATATCACTTTATACCAAAAAGGATATAAATCATGTTCATTTCTTGTTTTAAGTTTGCCAAGCTGCTCGAATCAAGAAAATCAAGGTAAAGGTAAGAAATTATGAGAACTCGCAAACGCCCCAAACCTGCGGAGTGTAAATGGAACAATTATGAGCTAAGTGCTCTAACTTTGACAAGGTCAGCCCCTTGAGTAAGGTATCTCTATTTTCCCGCCAGCAGAGAACAATAGTCACCGTACTGTGCCCGTTTAGACCGGAGTCCGCACGACCACATATGCATTTTACCAATAATCAGTCAGCACGAGAATCAAAATATCCCGGAGCGCCAGATGGGTTAAAGCAAATCGCAAAAACGACATCAAATTTATAAAAATGCTTTGCTGATTTTTGGCTCAATGCAACAATAAGGATAGAAGGAGATTTAATTGGGTGAAACACATCTGGTAAAATTATCTCAGTTTATTTAAAGTTAAAATCTGACTGCAAGAATAATGCTCAAAGCAGCATCATCCACGTGTGGCGATCCACACTCTTATTTACACACAATATACAGAAATCTTCCAAACACATTTGACAATCTTTTTGAAAACACAAGTCCGATTGTTAGTCCTGTGGACTGTGTTCCAAAATTATTAAACTTTATTCCAGTGCAAAATGAATTGTCCATACTGGAAATAACGTAGATCACTGTTTGACTATTTACATGGTATTAACACTCGTAGAATAAATGTTTATAGAATTTCTTAGACTTTCATTTGTTTTCCAGTTTTCCAAAATATATCGTTGAAACTATTATTATCATCGTAGCAACACAAATTATTAACACATATTAACAACATCTGAAAAGTATTTGACCATTGAGCATAGCATCGAAGAACTGTGCGAAGCACAAAAACAATTAATTGTTCTTCTGACATTAAATATTCGAGAAGTGACTCGATTATGAATTTCAAGTTCAAACAAAATATATGATTTCTGAATCATTAACTTGATCAATAA
This sequence comes from Meconema thalassinum, assembly GCA_946902985.2. Lineage (NCBI taxonomy): Eukaryota > Metazoa > Arthropoda > Insecta > Orthoptera > Tettigoniidae > Meconema > Meconema thalassinum. The sequence goes on along the minus strand of OX336389.2, from coordinate 205,041,155 downwards.
ATGGTTGAACCATTCAACTATTAGATTTTCCACTTGGAATTATTATGAGAAAAATATTTATATTTATGGCCATTTCCAGCAACTTTCACAACTTGCAATTCTTCGACAGAATGCGGAAATTAGAATTGTAGTCTTACAATGAATTCATTTAGTTCATGGCACTAGGATTTGAAAATATCCTTCAAATTATTCGTGGTTAAAGAATTATTTTAAATTGGCAGTGGCCCATTCTACTATTTGTGTAAGAACACAATATTATAACAACAACAACAACGGCAAAGGTCTTCCTCTGAAGAAGAATAAACTACTATCATGACAAATCCGGGTTCTAGCAAAATCAAATTCTAAATGGAATTCGTAAACAAGGTTGAAATAAGAACTGATGGTTTCAAAGAAATAACCTTCGGGTTATTCATACGACGAAACGTGTGGCTCCAATACTCCCAACTATAAACCTGAGCCATCGAACCTGCTATTTGATTGATGCTCGAAAAAACCTTCATTCCTGCGACTTAACATGCGCACCTGGGAATGGCATTTCAACTATTCCACATACATAAATTATCTTCCCAAAATTTATACAATAAATCAAGCCTCTGCTTGTTATCAACACTGGAAGATTAATAAACTTACAAGTTTATTTTATTTTACCATTCAGTTCAACCCGTGAATTTACCATACTTATGAAAAGCTTCATTTCACTTTCGAAGTGTATTTACGCCATGATTTTATATAAATACAAAAATCCTATTTGATACAAATATCAATTGCTTCCCGTTTCATGCCTCTCCGTGTTATATGAAACATATGCTTTGCTCATAGCAAATATCAACTGTTCAACCAGAACTGAAATGTAGGTTGAATGCGGGCTTGCGCTAACCACTCTCCTTCGTAAAATCTCCTGTTCCAAACTAGAAATGATTAAACTACTTCATAGGCTCTTTCTCAATACATATGATTATTATAAAATATAATATCCAAGAATTATTTAGAAAAATTATGAAAATTATTATTATTATTATTAGTGGATTATTATTATTATTATTATTTCAAATATGTTTAATTATCATCTCATTATGTGAGAATCCACATGTTCGAACCTTCGAATATGGAAAAAATATCCGTTCCTCAACAAAAATAAATTTAACTTTTACAGTTACATCGGCTGATTACCGTGATTTCCCAAAAATATGAAAAATTCAAATAAATGCTCAAAATGCTCGGTCATCGATCCTAAACTGTTCTGAGTGCTGAAAATGCTCAGAATAAATCTAACTAGTCTTGCGTAAATCATTACAAGCTTTAAACACGATGAAAAAAAAATGTGTTGGTCATCTGCAGAAAAATAGTTTGTTCCAATTAGCTAGGCATAAAATAATTCAAATGTGGCTTACATTTCTTGATGTTCTTGAAGTGTAGTAAACCTGGTCTATACCAGATTTATCCGTAGACATGCCCTAGTGGACAAGCACGTATAATCCTTGTATCGGCCGCCATTGTAGACCCACAAATCGTCTAGTCAGACATAGTGGTAGTATCTTTCGACGTTTTAAATGACTGTGGTTCCATTTTAATATGTGCTTCTAACAAAGCCATAACAGTTTGTTTGAAAAGGGTCAGATCTAAGCGATCTCTTCTTAAATGTGTCAGTTGTAACTTAACTCACTGTAATCTCATCAGTACAAGAAAAACGTTGACAGTCTAAGCAGTTAACGGCTGTTCTGAAGATCGTTCCCTGGGCATGGTTTGTATATCACCATCTGCCATGCGCTAGACAACTTGCAGTTTCCCTTGCGTAGACTAATGAACGCCACCGTTATAGACTATTCTTCAATGTACTGACGGATCGAAGTGGTTAAATAGTTACAAAATATGAAAACTGACTTTAAATGGATTTAAACATCCAAGTATTAATTTACTATTGGACTGTGACAATATACTACTTTCTAGACCAAGTCTAGCATATGTCCTTTTGGAAATATAAATATTTCCACCAATGTCTGTAGAAATACAATCACCTCAGTGATTCTCCTCACCAGAAACTTACTAAGTTCCAACTCGTTTGCGCAGCACTTCTCGTGACTATCACGATTTGAAAAGTACTTCTTCGTAGACGTGGCAACCATGTGCCTTGGCTCAGCGTAGACGCAACTTGTTCGCCAAGTGCTTGTGATGAATTGAGCTAACTAAGCTTGCTCCTGCTTGCTTTTATACAAAAACGGTCAGGGTCACGCGTCATCGCCTGATATCTAAAAATCCTCATATCTCTTGAATCCCTGGTCCGATTTACTTGATACTAATTGCATTCTCTTTCATTTGGCCGTGCCAGTAATCTGATCCCAGTCTCAAGTCTCTGCTCCATAGTTAACTATTTAATCAATAAATAGTCTCCACCTCTGCTGTGACTCGCTACGTCATTTACCATCCAACTATCGGTAATTTCCTTCGAATGGCTTCGAGAAGCAATGTAGCGCGATATTCAAATATCCGAACTTTCAAACGCTGCTACAGCCTTTCCCTTGATATCTAGGTGTCTGAAACTTGGAATACCCATTCCTAGATTTGGGCACAGTACCTCAACCAAGCTTGTTTTCCCCTTATAAGAACGGAATGGGTGGGATTGATCGAACTGTTGAAAATATGTCACTTTATCGAGTGTCAATCAGAGGGAAAATGTGGTATTTTCCCATAATAGCACGTACTATAGACTTGGCAGAGCCAAATGCTTGGCAGCTGTATCACAAAGATGGTGGGAAACTTGACCACTTGCACTTTGGGAGTATAACTAAATCTATCTTGGCATCCAATAGAAGAGTGAGCTATGCCTAATGACGTCCATCTAAAAGATAGAAAACGGATGTCCGTTACGATGGAATACATCATTACGTGTCAGACCTTCCCACAGATGGCTACACAAACAAGAAGAAAAACAACTTCATTACAAACACTGCTCGAAATATATGCACTAAAAGGTGCATAAAATGTGACTGTGCTTTGCATGTTTCTTGCTTTTTAGTATTGCATACAAAGGTGTAACCATTCATTGATGTTTTCTTAAATAGTTCTAGTGTAAAATAACATTTTATTATATTTTATGCAATAAAATATTTTACTCATTGAATATTATGAATTAATTCACAAATATTTCTTATGAATTAATTTTGATCGTGAATATCCCTGACGTCCTTCTGGAAGGATGTCTGATTTCTGGCAAACTAGGCACGGTATGTAATTAAAACCTCTTTTTCTGGCCTCCTCACAACTTCAACAAAAGATCTTCATGGAACAAACAAAAATTTTTACGAAAAAAATATTCAGGGTTATCTGGGTTAAGGTTTGAAGATGGATGGAGATCATCAAGCTGGACCCAGCTGCAGCCAATGGAAATTGCTGCAAATGTTACAGAACAATAAATAAATGTAAAATATTATTCACCTTACTTGTTGCCGAGTTTCAACTCTTTGCGCTTGTTTACTTTAACTCCAAGCTCCTTAGTGGGTCTTCTTTTTTGTGTATGGTTTGCAAACTTCTTGCACAATTCCCTGGACACATTTTTATCGTGCAACACTTTGGAGTAGTTGTTAACAAATATGTTCGCAAACATTTTAACACATTTTTTAACAATCTTGATCAAGGGCACACCACAACTACATTCATCATTTATATTGCTTATAGAGCTCTCTATAAGTTGAGTCCCTAATGCAATAACAGCGTCCCTCTGATTTTCGAGTTTCAAAAATTCAGATTCAAAGCTGCTGCTTATGAGTACCTGAGCAAGTCTATATATATATCACAACATAAACCCATCAAAAACGAGGAAGGACACTTCAGCCCACCCCTGTTAAATTCACTGAAGTAAAACAGAAGCTTCTTGTCACAATCAAGGATTAAATCTTCTTCGGATTGTAGCACTTCTTTACACCGAGTGCACTTTCCACTATTTACCAACTTGGCTAAACCTTTCTTGCTCGTGTAACAAGCAATGCATACAACTATCTTCTTTGCTTCAAGCGGAATCGACACTAATGGTGTTTCATCCAGGGCAGACTGAAATTTATCAAGGTTCTCGACTATTTTTTCTTGGTTGAAAGTAACTGTTAGGTCCTTGAGAGTAAATTCCCCTAACTTTGCCGACTGAAGTTTTAGCAAACTTAATACCTTGAGTCTCCGTTCAGATTCTAGCACTTGTTCTACTGACACATTATATGTGCAGCCACTTAATCTTCTGTATGCTCCGAACCTGCTTTCTAAGCCATCTGTCTGCAGCTTAGCTGTCAGGATGAAGGACCACTTATATGTATTAAAATATATTTACATAGCTGGACAACTGCAGTCAGTGTGTGAGTGAATGCTAAGAACGTTTCATTACTCAATTTGCCATCATTGTGTGAGGTGTTGCTATGCCATATGTCAACATATGTTTTCAAAGTTTCCAAAAAGACAAGCTTGGTATCATCGGGGCCACTAATTGGGTTTGCATCATCATTTCGGGTGTACTTTCCTTTCATTGGGTGCTGAACGTTTGAAATTGTCCACCACTTTGAAATTAATTTCAAAAACTGGACAGTCCCATCAGAAATAGCAACACCCTCACTTTTAAGCATATCCAATGCCACTATATTTTTGGCATCAAATATGCTCATAGCTAGAGCAACATTCTGTCTATCTATAGCAGTGGGATATAAAGCCTTTCTTGACAAATTTGGAGCCAGTTTTAGAAACATACTCTTTTCAGAATGGAATAGACCTCTAATATCTCATAACTTAGCTTCGACATTTGTGTACTGAAAAGTTGATTCATTTTCAGTAACATGTAGCATGCTTTCTATTTTGGGAATTGTCTGCTCGGTGTTGGGAATGACAAACGTTTGACTAGGTCGATTTAACCAATTGTTCCTTACACATTTCAGCAAATGTACACTGTCGAACAGAAGAAATAGTGACTTGGAGGTATTAGCTGGATTTGTAATGCAGGGTTTTAGAGTACCACCACCCAAGAGCTCAAACATCTTCCTATTCATGCTGTGTTATCTGATACCAAACAGACTACATGAAATTGAAGCTCATCCATCAAGGTTAGGACGTCAATGGTTAGAGTCAGTAGAGTTTTTGCATTTAGGTTTCTCACTGGGAAAAGGCCTATTATATCTTTACTGTCTGAACGTAAAGAGGAAAACATGAAAGCTTGTATGGTGGTGGCCGAGTCGGCTCCTGAGCTATTTTCAGCCATCCCGATTATTTTCCCTCCTTTATACGTGAGTTTGGAATTAACATATATCTCATCCAGCAAAACAGTAACAACCTTCTCTTCATCATTCAGGAGCTTGCTTTTTTTTCTTTCAAAAAGGATTTTTGCAAAGGTCCAACACCTGAGCTGTTTGGACCTATTTTGGACAAGAATTGCCTGAGTTAAACATGGTGAGGTAGTGTCATTATGTTTGGCCTTCTTAAAGATTGGTAAGCTCCAGGGTGTGAGTAAGAGAGACTTGCGGCCCATATTAGGAGGTCTGATGAATATTTAATCTGACAAGCAAAAGCAAGCTCCAACTGTTCTAATGCCAGCCCTCTCTACATTCACATCAGCATCAAGTTGCAGGCCCTCCTTTGTAACATTTATCAATGAAGTTACCCTTTCAGAGAGAGATACTGATTCATCATTATAGTTAGCAAGAGAACTCACGAAATTATCCAATTTGCTCCATCTATCACATTTATATGCCTTACTTCCGTTGCACTCCAAGATCCAGTTAAACTTCTCCGCAGGTAAGCACAGATTCTTGTAAAACACATTTACATCTAAATCACTCGACACTTTGAAACACATTGACACTGATGGAACATCACAATAAGCATTATCATCTATTTTAATATAAAGGACATAGTCTTCCTTCACAATTGTTATAAATGGATTTACCGGCCTATTCTTAACTTCTTTAGTGAAAGATTCGAAATTTGCAATGGTATCCTGTTCACACCATTCATTAAAGTTATCCAAATCTCTCTGTAATATCTGCTGCACACGTTCTTCAGGATCTTTCCTTTCTTTACTAAGCCTAACAGTTAGATAAGAGGGTTGATTGTGAAAAATTGTGGAGTAAGCATCATCGCTTAGTTTTGGAACTTTCCGAGGAACACGAATAGGTTCACTATTTACAACAGGAAACACGTCTTCCCTAACCACAAACTTATCTTCAAAATGGTGTATGCATACTACTGCTTTATCACTGACCACAAAATTGACTCGATGTATACTTCTAATCCATTTTTCTCTTAATGTTTTTTTCCCTTGGGAAACTTAAAAATAGTTGTATGAGAAGCATTGCCGTAGTTACTCTTACAACCCGGTACACAACAAGAGCGACCCATTACATAACTTCAAAACAAACATTCCTATGTCACTGCGTATAATTACAGCTGCTAAATATCAACTGACACACAAATTCACTCTCACGCACCACTATTCTCCATAGGAAACACTACTTATCGCCAACTTTCATCGGTAGCAAACTGAAACAATGTATGTAAACAAACCCACGTTTTCAACAGGCTAGGGCTTCTCGAATCACCATCTTGAAGCAATCGAGAGTAGCATTAAGGTCTGAGTATTGGAGTCGGTCTTGCGTCTAGCGAGCGGAAGGTCTTGCTCCAGTGCGCATGCGTCAGTGTTGAACAACCAAAGCGCGGTAAATAATGTTTGGCGATATGAAGCAATAATAAAGCATTCGCAAATTTTTCCAGGATATAAACTGTGATAGCGACTGGCATTTGTAGCAATCTATAAACTGCATTAAGTCACGGAATGAAACTTATTTAATGTGACGGTTCATTGTTTTCCACAATGATGACTACTGTGTAATGAAATTGTGGCGAGGAAGCCTTCTGTGATATTTTACTACGGAAAAATAATTATAATTTCTATGGAAATGCAATTTTGGTCAGACAATTTATTATTAGACTGCACTTGTACATACTGTATCGAATGGATCGGTAGCGATATTTTTTCTGACAAGGATATTCTATCATGGGGATTATGTATGGTATTGTTTCAATAAGTTTCAATAAAACTGTCCACTTTAAAGTATTTGCTGCTATATATACTGTAGATAGTATGTATGACACTTATTTAGTGGTTTAGTTTTGTAATCTTCGACGCCACTGTTTAGAACCATTTTATACTGTGATACCGTATCTGATTGAGAAGGTTAGGTTTTGTTTAAGATGTGGTTTTAAGGAACGCAACAAGTAGCTCATCTGTCCTTAAATGTCGGAGATGACTGAAATGCTAGATACACGTGTAACCGGTACTTAAAACTTAAGAGATAGGCCTAAAAAATGGTCGGTGATTATTATATGACCTATCTTTCTTGATATTTTATTTGAAGAAACTCACTGGCATCAGAGAGCAAATCCTAGATTTTGGGCTGGAGCAGGCCCAGTAGAGTACGATAGTTCCTGTAATAAGAAAGTTATGTTGTATAGGCCTACAATGTAGTTGCAAGTGGAGTCAAGTTGTAAATTCTGACCAGTTTTGCTCGTGCATTGAAAGTATTAAAAAAAGGTATCTCAAGGTTACTCTCTAGCCATTAATATCATCAGTACAGTGCAGCATTGTGTGTGGAAATGGACAAACATGCAAGAACGAATATAATGCGCCAATAAAGAAACCCTTATTCCCTTCTTCATTTCACACCATGTCCTCTACAGTACCTGTTACAAATCAATTCTTCAACTCATGTCTACAATTCAAGAACAATCACTTTTATTGTACCCAAAGAGCATCACTATCCAGTCATTACATTCAGTTACTCAAGACCTGTTCCATCTTGCTCATCAACGCCCCAAGGGTGCCAACTTACAAAAATCAAATTTAATTACAGAAATGCATTCACAAAATTACAGAAGCACATTCACAACATTCTCCCACCTTGAAACGGTAGGTTTCAACTAAAAGCACAAAATAATACAAAACCTTGGAATAAACATGGAATTAACAAATATTTACAAATTCAGTTTGGTTGGCCTTTTAACAACCCTGCCCCTTCTTGTCAGAGCAACAGCTTCAGTTTCAACTACTGTACTTGAGGGGGGTTACTAGAGTCACAATCAGGCACCAAGTCAACAGCATTGGGACCACACAAAGAACCATCACTATTTTCATAAGGAGATCAAATCTCCATCAAGCACAAACGTTGGACTGGTCGCAACAACTCACTCTTAACTGTTTTTACCTTTGCCACTCTAGTTACTCCATCTTTACCAGGGAAGATCTCAAGCACTCAAGCCAATTCCCAATCAATCCTTTTCTTTTAGTCAGACACAACCCATACAACATCTCCCACCCTGACATTCTTAGAAGACTTAGCAGTGTTTAACATCAGAGACCCTAGGTTTTCCTGACGAAAACGTTCTTTTAGGTTTATCCTAACCTCAGCTACATATTTCACCCCAGCAGAAAGACCCTTTTCATCCACTTCGTCAAGATCAGGCAACTTTGTCTCAAACTGCTCCTGCAAAAACATAGCAGGCGTTATTGGTCTCAACTCATTAACATCTTCAGACATGTAGGTAATGGGACGCGCATTCATAACAGCCTCAATCTGGGTAATCAAGGTCATTAGTTCACAAAGATTCAATAACGCACGACCAAGGGATATTTTCAACAGTCTTTTCATCACCCCAATAAGCCGCTCAAAAAATCCACCCCACCAAGCACCTGTGGGAACATTAAATAGCCACTGAATTTTCAATTCACGTTCAACTGTAGTCGGCTTAATGAGATTCCAAACTCCTACTAAGTTAGTACCGTTATCACTGTACTTAGTTGTGATTCTGCCTCGCCTGGCGATCATTCTCCGAAGAGCATGTAGAAACGATTCTGTAGAGAGCGACTCTACCACTTCAAGATGGACTGCACGGTATACAGCACAGGTGAACAAGGCAATCCAAACCCTAGTACCATATTTTATGAAAAGAGGTCCAGCCAAATAGACTCCGCATACTTGGAACACCTTTCCAAGATTTACACGGTTATTAGGTAACCCGACAGGTGGCGTTCTCACTGGTTGGGCTTTGTGCCTAAGACAACGAACACATTTACTAACAACACGTCGGGCTAATCGCCTACCTCTGACTATCCAGTATTCTTTTCTCAGGGCTCCTAACACAGTACTTTCTCCAGCATGGTGCATTTTCTCATGACATTCTACCATCATGGACTCCACTAGTTCACACTGAGGTAGTAAAATGGGTTCCTTGAACATGGGTGTGAACTCATCAGATAATATTTTAGTACGAACTCGAATCAAGCCATCATCATCAGTTTTAATGTTGAAATTATTTACATCTAGAGGGTAACTACTCTGAATCCACCGTACTAATTTTAATTCAGCATGTCGTACTTCTTTGCCAGTCAACTCCTCTCCGCAGTTAGAACTTTTCCCGCTAGCTTTCTCAAGAAATCGGTAGATCCAACCAACAACACGCACATTTTTCGAGAAAGAAGCAAAGTGTGTGAACATGTTTTCTCTTTGTGGTGTTTGAAGCCATATTTTCAGTGTTGCCTTAGTAAACAAGAGTTTAGTGCTTTTCAGTCGGTCAACACGAATGTACCCAAAAGAGATGGGTTATGCCCTAATCCTGAAATAAATTACATGAGATTAATAAAACACTAGGATGTACCAGTTTCGATCGTCAAGCGATCATCATCAGATCCAATACACTTAGGCTATAAAATCTATGTTTGAAATACAGGTGAAAATATTTACAATATGTACAATTATTTAGTTGCAGTATTGGTACTGCAACTGTCAGTGTATGCTAAATGCAGTATATATGTTAGGTGAAATGCTAAATGGTGATGGCTATCCGGAGATTGTACTTTAGAGAGATTATATGGTTGTAAACTATGGTTAAACTATAAAATTTTAGGCTAACTACTTATCTGATTGTCTTCCGTACTACAGCTATTCGCAGTTTCCGTGCTCACTTGAACTCGCTGTGCGGTCGACTGCGGTGGTTATCTTAACGACTGGTTTTTCCCTGCCTTCCCCCCCTGTCCCTACGTGCTGTGGGGAGTGATCGCGATGTGTTTATGTGAGGTGTTGCCAACCTAGATAAGATGTATGTTATTGAATGAGGTGGATCTACAACTATTAAAGACCGTGGATTAGTCCTCGCCACGCGTGGAGCATAACCCATTCGAACTAAGCGTTGACGGTCTTATGAGGACGTCCCGGCACCTTTAATACTGCCTCTAATATGGGCCTTGGTTTATTGCAGAAGAAAAGTACATCGTACACCTGATCCAGATAACATTTACCTATTAAAAAACCCCTAATTTCCCCCCCCCCCCCCTTTTTTATCTAGCTTGGCTGTGTCGCTAAATTGTGTTTCGTTTCCGACAGGGTGTGTTTTTAGTAGCGTGAAGAGGGGTGAGCTCTCCATGAACGTGTGTTCATTTAGATTGTTGGGATTGTTTCGTTTGGCTAGGTGTATCTCGATTGCTTCCTTTATGTCAAGAGCTCTGCCTTTCGATTCGTGATGGATTATTTTAAGGTCCGACTCTATGTTGGTAAAGCTATGCCCTGCGTCACACATATGTTCGCACACGGCTGAATGTGTTCCGTATCTTATCGCATTTCTATGTTCATTATAACGTGTGTCTACTCGCCTTCCACTCTGCCCGATGTAATTAGCTTGACAATCGGTGTCTTGGCACGTTATAGAATATACCCCTGACCTTGAATACGGGTCACGTTTATTTAGATTACTATTTAGGAGGTGCCTAGTGTTTTATTAATCTCATGTAATTTATTTCAGGATTAGGGCATAACCCATCTCTTTTGGGTACATTCGTGTTGATCGACTGAAAAGCACTAAACTCTTGTCATGTTTTCTCTTACATCGCCTGTGTTGTACAAACCAACAGCCGTTTTCTTAGATTCCTCTACTGTAGGGGCTATTTTCACAGTTAACCACTTGTTCTCATTCTCTAGGAGCCACTGAGGACCCTCCCACCATTTTGATGCAACAAATTCCGACAACAAGCATCCTCGGCTGAGTATATCAGCAGGATTACAATCGCCAGGAACAAATCGCCACTGCTCGGGTGACGTCAACTGGTGGATTTCCTTCACCCGGTTTCCAACAAAGGTCTTCCATTCACCTTTCTTGATCCAGTAAAGAACAATCATAGAATCAGACCAGTACACAATGTTGGAAATATTAGTCGATTTACTAATAACAGAACCAAGCCTTGCTGCAAGCGTTGCCGCTACAAGCTCTTTACGAGGAATTGACATGTCTTCCATTGGTGCAACTCTGGACTTAGCTAAAACAAATCTAACATTAAAGCCATCTTTGTTTTCACACCTTATAAAGGCACAAGTGCCCAGTCCAAGGAGACTGGCATCACTGAATACATGTAAACAAGCTGTGTCAGAGACACCTCTTAAACATCTAGGCACCACAATGCTCTCAATCAAATCAACTTCAGTAAGCCACTGCGAGCACTTCATTTGAATTTCTTTAGGAAGGGGTGTGTCCCAGTGTAGTTTGAGCTTAAATGCAATTTGCAATGCAATTTTCAAATGGAGTAAAGGTGCTGATAACAAACCCATTGGATCAAACACCCTACTTATAATCGACAGCAATTTCTTCTTAGTTAATTCATTGATTTTCTCATTTGGATCGAAGCTAAAGTTGCATCCCAACAGATCATCTAAAGCATGCCATTTGACACCTAAGACATTTTGTGTCACATCATCTCCTGACAAAACCCACCCACGGAGTTGGAAACTGGCTTGAGACATGACATTTGTAGCTTCGGACACAAATTCCTTGGCATCACTCAGGGACTGAAATGAACAAAGGCAATCATCCATGTAAAAGGAAGTTTTCAGTCTTTCAACTAAGTCACCACTTAGAGTATTCAAATGATGAGTGATGGTGGCATTCAGCAAAAATGGGCTACACACAACTCCAAAAACTACACGACAGTGACGCAGCGTTATAATATGCCCATCACGCCACCACAAGAATTTTAACATTTCTCGATCCTCAGGGTTCAGTCCAATCATTAAGAAAACCTGTTTTATGTCTCCCACAACACCGACCTCCTGTAACCTGAAATGTAATAGGATAGGTACAATACTAGCAATCAAGTTGGGTCTCGTTGCTAAACAATCATTTAGAGAGACGTTTCCAATACTTTTCGCCGATGCATCAAAGACTGGGCGGATTTTAGTTGTTTTCCCATAATTTATAACTGGTCTGTGAGGTAGAAAGTGCCCTATGTTTTCATCAGATGTTATTTCAATAATCCAATCTGTTTCCCATTGTTTAAAAACAGTATCATACGCATCATAGAGTCCATTGTTATCTAAACGGCTTACTGTTGATTTCAGACGACTTTCAGCTATTTCACGATTAGTGGGAAGAGGGGGTTCTCATCAATCCAGGGCAATGTTACTACATACCGACAATTTTCACCTTCGAAACGAATTGTGTCTTCAAAGTTTCGCAAACATCTATCATCTATGTCCGACCTTTTTGTTTCTGTCTGTTTCTCAATTCCAATAACTTCTAAGTCCCATTAAGGATGGTGTAAATTGAGCAAACAGGTCACAAAGTTTGTCATACTGCTTACTTCTTGCCTCTCTGCGGTACCCAGGAGACACCATCCAAGCTTCGTCTCAAATGCTAACAGCTTAGAGTCAATACGTTTCACACCTGTAACAAGTTCGCCCATAACATCACATCAATAGGTCGGTTAACTCCATCATCTGTCAATTTAATACCATGTGCAGCCACCTTCCGTAACAAATGCGGATCATCCACAGGTGGTATCAAACCACAAATCTTCTTCTCCCTAAGTGCCTTAAGAACAAAACTATTATCACCCTGTATGCTAGTTAGTTCAATTTCATGAATTGGATGTGATATTTCAGATGACACACTCCCACCAAACAGCATATGACAAATATTTTCACGACCACATTCGATCCAATCCAATTTTTCACAGATAGCTTCCGAAATATAACTGCGGTGTGAAGCAGTATTAAGTAATATTCGAACAGTGACACCACGCAATTGTGCTACTAATGTTTTTAAAATGACAGTACCACTAGGCCCTGCAAATAACGATGCTGTTCTGCTGGGTTCACCAACACACATGATAGCATAGTGCCTCCCTTTACATTTACCACAATCTACTATTTTCCTACACTGCTGTCTCAAGTGACCTCCCTGCAAGCATGCAAAACAAGCTCGTTTTTCTTTTACAGTTTTACGACGGTCCTCAACCGACATTTCCTTAGAACATGTGTAAGAGGGATGGTTCTCATTACAAAACAAACAGGTTAGGGTTACTTTGTGTGGCCGTCCTGTTTGCTGATAACTTACCCGATTCTGCCTGACAGTAGGAGTGAAAGAAACGAGAGCTGCTGCTGTTGGCTCTGTTCTGGGCGCAGTGAATTTATCAACCTCATTCACCTTAGCATGATTACGCAGTCTTTCACCCCGATTCTGTAACTTCGCTCCTTAACAACCCACCAACATGGATACGACGGAATCGTAACCATAGGCATAACAACAAATGGCTAGCGAGGCTCAAGGTGGTATTCTGTAAGGCACCTTGTTATGACGCTTGTTACGAGTTCAGGATCAGGATTTCATAGCCATCTTCATAGTACGAATGCTTTCCACTAGATGACGGGTAAATCGATTGGCGCGGTATTTCAACGTATTTCATACCATTCGATATCGCAATTAGTTTGTATCATTTTTTAAAACTATTTCCTATGTTCCATATTGCCTTAATCCATACTTTCGCCCCTTATGGTGTTTTATTTATCGTATGTATTGACCATTCATACGGATTACTTCAACCTGATAAGATACACCTAACCCCATTTGCGAAAACATTTACGCTGTCTGTTCACATGATTATCTATTTCAGTTAGGGTTTTCTTTAGCTATTGCCATAATTAATACCATATTTTATTTCCAAGTACTGGTATCTTATTTATAGTACTGTATTCTACGGATAATGTATTCAAGCGGATCATGTCAACCGTATACACCCAACTCCCTTCCGAAGATAAATTACATTGCCTGTCCACATAAATATTAATTTTAGATTAGTAGGAATCAAATAGTGTGTTGTCTGGTGTATTACAACATGAACTGTATCAGAAACCTAAGTTAAGATAAATGTTTAATGTGGCCAGTAAGCTATTGGGCAACTTATAGGCCTAGGCCTAATCGACTACTGAGAGCAGTTTAACACATGAACGACAATACCGTTAAGAATAGGATGTAATAATTTAGAATAATGTTCAAAAATCTCCAAGAATGAGGTATTAACTCTTTGGGCAGTAACACAATAGAAGTTCCAATCTAGTATGCCAGGTTTTTCTTCACGGTAGGCCTAGTGTAGTGTTAATATGAAATCATCGGTTCTAGTCGGAACACCACATTGCTCCTCTGGCTGCAGCCAAGAAAGTCAAAGAGTGATTTAATGATCCATTGTAATACCAGCCTTCAATAATAAACCAGAGCAAGTGCCCTGTAGGTAAAACTGAGGTGGCAAGAGGTCCATGGAAATTGTAGGAAGCTAAGATCAGGATCATTTAGACTGCAGTTTAGTATTGTTCACCTTAAAGGTACTTCCCACATTAAGAACTTTGATCAGAAAGGAGTGGGGTATGGGTGCATTATGTGGATCTGTTGAACCTGGAATGATGAAGAGCAGCTCATGCCACTGGAACTAACCATAGAATCCGTTACACCCATCAATTTATAAGTCTAGGATTGTTGCGTACGATAGGTCTACATGTTAAGTTACAAGTTTGCAAATTAGTAGAAAGAAAGTATCAGTAGGTCATTGATGTGCTTCTAACTCCTTATCCTAGAATAAAACTACATTCTACATTTTAGCAATATTTACCACTTAATGGAATTTATTCCAGTTTTCTTCAGATGAAGTTATTTATTAGCCTTCTTTTAAATACAATATATTCTACCTAGCCTAATCCCTTCGTCTCTATATGACCCTAGGGCATGGCAATCACAATGACTCAATGCTCCTCCGAGATTCTACACAGAAGGGAGGAGGCACTCAACTACGAGTATGACCTTTGTTCCTCACACTCAATGTATTATTACATGAAGGAAGGGGGAGAGAGAAAACAGAGGTTTGTATCAGCACCATGCAGATTAAAAAATCTCTGGGAAGTAGGGGGCAGGGGTTGATCCATCCCTCCCTGGCATGTCCCCACAGGCAACACCTTGTCCCTAAATACTACTACTACTGGGAATGAGATTAAGACTAACTACATTGAAGTCATTATGCGACTACTTAGAGGATGCAACAAAGAAATAAGAGAGAAAAGTTACCTAAGTTTGGTTCGTCCAATATTGGAATATGCAAGCAGTGTATGGGATCCGCACCAGGAATACCTAATAAAAGAAATTGAGAGTGTTCAAAGGAAAGCAGCAAGATTTGTGATAGGGGATTTTAGGAGAAGAAGCAGTGTATCAGATATGTTAGAGAAGCTTGGGTGGGAAACATTAAGTAAGAGAAGGGAGAAAACAGACTTGTAGGGTTATATAGAGCATATACAGGAGAGGAGGCATGGGGGGAAATCCGTGAGAGGCTCCAATTGGAAAGTAATTATATTGGCAGGGCAGACCACAAATTCAAAATTGGACGGCACTTTAGCAGAAGCGATTGGGGTAAATTTTCATTCATTGGGAAGGGTGTGAAGGAATGGAGCAGTTTACCAAGGGCGGTGTTTGATCCCTTTCCAAAATCAGTCCAGTTATTCAAGAGCAGAATAGACAAAACCAGGGAAAAGAAAGAAGTGGTATAACTTAGTGCTGTATTCCTAGAAACATTATACGTGCTATGTAATTCCTACAGCAGTTGTGAGAGGGGAGTTCAATCAATGTGTGAATAGTACATTAAGTTACTGTATTCTTTTAATATTGTGTAGTGTTTATTACTGTATTCTTTTGGGTGTTTGTTACTTTATTCTTTTAATATTGTGTAGTGTTTGTACATTAAGTTACTGTATTCTTTTAATATTGTGTAGTGTTTGTAAATTATGTACCTCATTTGCCACCGAGGTTGACACCTCATTGCAAATAAAGTGATTTTGATTTGATATTATGTGGATAACATAACTCTCACCTGAATTCTTGACATTCTTATCACATACAGTAGTATGAAAAAGTCTACTTTCTAATTGCACAATCTTCATAAGGACATAAAGGAGGTAAACACAAACCTCGTGAATTAGGAGGAATGCCTACTGGTTCTGGTGGGATCAGTTGGTGTTAGGATTGCAGCAGTTCATGAAGCAAGGCTCAAATCATACACAATGTTTTCTTTGACAAATTATTATTCAAATAGAACACTTAATTTATAACATAAAATTAAACATTTGAAAATACAGCAGTTTGCACAGCAATGCACCTGTGGAATGTGTCCCATTGTAGAGATAATCAAATTCAGATTCTTTCTTCGTCTTCTCATTCAGACCAGGTCACTGGAAGGTGTATCACACGTTTTTTTGGCAGAGAATCCTGGAAAATTGAAAATCAATCCCTTATATTGTTACCAGTACTGTGACAAAAAATATAAACAAATTTCTAGATTAATTTTGTATCATGACCTGGAGATGTGCTCGTGTAGCCTATATGCTACATTCTTAAACTCAAGTTAGCCATTATAGTGAAACAAAACAATTTAAACCGGCTACATCCTTATGCGAAAACAAGAATAATTATTTTAGATAATAATGTTTTTATTTTATTTTCTTTGAGGAGCAGTCTTGTGTAGTATTTTGCAAAATTTCCATGTTGGGAAGTGTCTGGAAATACTCACAAGAAATGAGAAAACTGCCCTTCCTATACTACTGAGAAAGACCAATAAATGCAATCACTTATCAGACTCAATCGTCACAAATGGACAACACACTAAGGAAAGCCTAACCTCATGCCAACCATCTTCAGTTTACAGATTAATAATATCATTTATTACCCAGTCAGGCAGATAACCTTGATGTAGTCTGTCATTTCGATCACCACTAAAAATAAAATAAAGTTACCCAGCAAATAATACAAGTGTACATTAATTTGGTAGACCAGCATATAAAAGCCTCCAAATGAACCTCGTATTTCGCATGATAGACCGGAGTTTGAGAGTCAGAGTAATAAAGTCGTTGCATAAGCGAACAGCTGACGTGTCATACCTCTCGTTAAGAATGCACTACCAAGTGCTTAGTCACAGAATGATTGTGTTGCATGTGATATGAAACGGCGATTCCCAAAGACTGTGTTCAGACGTTGTTGAACAGCCACAGCGAAGTGAGCCGTCACCCTATCGTGTTGAAACCAAACACTGTTTAAGATTCCCAAATTTTGCAGCTGCGGGATGAGCCAGTCATTAGAACGATCAAAAAAATATGGTTCAAACAGATGCGTTTGTATCATGCCGGCCCAGATCATGACGTGAGGTGGGTTCGCTTGATTTCTTCAGCTGTGTAGAGACCATGGACGGACAAACATGATGTTTTAAATTCCTAAGATGTAAGTACAAATGTATATGTACTAACAATAGAAATAAATAATAATGAGTAGGGGTATACGGACTTTGTGCGCACACTGTAAGATTTTCATGCATTGTTTCGTCTTCTGGGGACCATAGCCAACTGATATTACTAACCACGGTCACTACAGCACCAGAAATATGTGTTAATATTTATTGCTCATTCAACGATGGCAGCCATGTTCGACAGTGCATGAGGTCTCTTCACTTGTTAATAAGACGCACACATTGACATCACCACAGGTTGGAGTTAACATTGTTCACGATAGGTCCGTATTGACGAATGATAGTTTAAAATTTGAAATACACTTATGTTCCGTCTAGGCAATGTCCTAGGGCGTAAATAAACACAAAAAAGTATTGACTAGACGGAAGATAAGTGTATTTCATATTTTAATCTATCACCACAGTTGCCAACATGTGGGTTACAAAATACACCACTCAGGTCTAGTCTGGATAAAGATTATTGATGCACGATTACCCCACTGTGCATGACAAAAACCAGGTGTGTATATATGGCTAACGGATATCTAGCAATTATTGGTATAGGCAAAGCCCATTGGAGTGGATTTAAGAAATTTTACTCTCACAAAAAACATTAATTACAGCAGTGCACAACAAACATTACTGTGCGAGACAAAAACCAGGGGGTGTAATCGTGTAAATGGCTAACGCAGCCCTCCACCTAATAATTATTGGTCCAGGCAAAAGCCATTGGTCTGGATTTTAAAAAAATACTATTACAAATTACTTTTATTGATCTAGAAAAGGCCTATGATAGCATCCCTAGA
This sequence comes from Meconema thalassinum, assembly GCA_946902985.2. Taxonomy (NCBI): domain Eukaryota; kingdom Metazoa; phylum Arthropoda; class Insecta; order Orthoptera; family Tettigoniidae; genus Meconema; species Meconema thalassinum. The sequence goes on along the minus strand of OX336389.2, from coordinate 205,022,753 downwards.
ACAAAAGTTTGGGAAAGCTTAACAAATAGGGGGATAGGCAAGGAACTGAGAGACATGATAAAAGGAATGTGTATGGAGTGCTACAGTAGTGTGAAGACTAGAGTCGGGACATCGGAATGGTTTAAAATTGACACTGGACTAAAGCAAGGAAGTGTGGTGATGGATGACATCATGAAGGCAGCAATGAAAGGATATAGTCGGGCAAAGATGAAGGTAATATTGTTAGCAGACGACGTGATCTGGGACGAGGATGAGAGGGAGGTACAAGAACAGTTAGACGTAATAAATGAAAAGATTGAGCAATGGGGATTGAAGATAAATGTGGAGAAGAGTAAAACAGTGGTGATGAGTAGAGAAAAGAAAGAAGGAAAAGGAGTACTCAAAGTAGGAGATACCAGGAATTGGAAGTAGTGAAACACTTCAAATACTTTGGAAGTGAACTGACTGAAGATGGAAGACTAGATTTGGAAATTAGCAGAAGAATACAACTCGGGAGTGCTTTCTACCAACAGGTACGGGGACTAGTATGGAACAAGGATATACCAATTAAGGCTAAAGGAGTTATGTACAAAGCATATTATGTTCCTATAATGACATATGCAGCAGAAATTTTGACAATGACTAAGAGGGATTAGAGCAGAGTACAAGCAGGTGAGATCCTGAGAAGTATGGTCCAGAAAACGAGGAGGGACAGAGTGAGAAATGAAGATATACGGAAAGAACTGGGAGTACAGAAACTAATTGACACACTGGAGCAAAACAGATTGAGATGGTTTGGACATGTCAAACGGATGAATGAAGTAAGACTACCAAGACGAGCACTGGAACGACGGATGACAGGGAAGAGAGGACGTGGAAGACCAAGAATGCGTTGGATGGACTTGGTGGAGAATAGTATTAGAAAACTGAACGTGGATTGGAACACTGTGTCGGAAGAGGAATGGTGGAACGACAGAACAACGTGGAGAGGAACCATATTTGCCCCCACCCAGTGTCAACTGGAAAAGGGGAAATTAAGATGATGATGATGATGATGACTATTACAAAACGCACCATACAGATTCCGGCATTTAGCTGTACACTTGACTTTGAGAGCTTAGCGGTAGGAGAGAAAAGGTATTTTAGCTTAATTTCAGAAGCTATTTGAAGCCGAGCAAAGGTGTAGTATTGCGTATTTTGCACCACATAACACATGACCCAGGTATGCAATTTTCCTACATTTGGTGGTAATCATCAGCTCCCACTTAGAATTTGGTCTCCGCAGTACCAGCTCATTAGAGATGTGAATAGAGTAGATTAGGGGGGAGGGCAAATTACCTCATAGTTCCACCCCTTAAAACAACAATAGCTATCACTGCTGCACAATAAAAACTGTCAAATATCACTAATATACTGTCAAATTTCACTAATATTGCTTAAATTAAGGTATTTATTTGTAGCTTGGTCAACGACGGCAGATGTTTTTGGCCGACAAATTGACGTCATATTACGTTGCCAACATGTCCGATACAAAATGCACCACATGACACCTTTGTAATTATGTGAAAAAAGAACTCCAATACCATCACGTCATCAAGGTAACTAAGAATTCCCCTAAACGCCAGTGCATCACAAGGTATAGATGAACCTTATTGGTCTAGGCGAAAACCATTGATCTGCCGGATGCGATATAGTATCGAATGCGTGTGGTTGGCAACACTGTACATCGTGCTAAAAATGGCAGAGTCAGCAGGAATTTCATCTATATAAGTCGTGATCCTATTTGGGATGGCTGGGTGGGTTACAGACAGCGGAGAAGTAAACATCTATTACTATATTGTCTCAAGATACCATTACTGCAGTTATTTTGACTAATTTCGGTTCAGATAAACTCCACTCTTGGAAGGCTTTACGCCTTGCTGCATGTAGTTCTCAAATGATAACACAATGAAATGAAGAAAATTAACGTACCTTTATGTTAGACATAAACTCCCAAAGCACCATGTTGTGATTTTTCTTTCTCATCTGATCCATTTAGATGACCGAGCTGTGTCATACCAGGTTATTAAAACTGTGAGCAACTACGTGTATCCAGTGCTAAGGTTTTAGTTTCCAGCAGAAGCATGCAATGTAATCTTTTACACGAGGGTCCTCCCTTCGCAATGACAACTTGCCAAGCAGACTGACCACAAACTTTAGTTCATTTGGGGTCTGATATTATTTCTTATTTCTCCCCTACACTGTTAATCGACTGCATGCATTACATGTAACATTAACTTCACTCATTAGTTTAATATGAAAGCCTAGTACAATACTGGTACTCTTTATGTTCCAGCCTGCCTACTAAGGCTATTTGCCAAGGTCTTAAATGATAGCCTATTGTTTATATACTTACGGGATCAGGACTGAATGCTTTGACACTACCAGTTCTGACGATGGGAATAACAATTCCTCTCATTCTCTTAGGTAAATGAGTTAATTTCAGTTTGTGAAAGTCCATTATGATGATCATGTTGTCATGTCTCTTCACCACAATTAAATTAATTATAATTTACCAATGACCTAGGCCAAGACCGTGAAGTAATGTGAACATTTGCAGCCTTAATTTAAATAATTAAAAGCACAATTGCCGCACATTAGATAGGTATTCGTCTTCAAACTTCTGACAGCAATTATTTCCATAACCTAGAAACAAGCTTGGAGGACTACTGACTACAAGCTTCCGCAAATATGATTCGAATTCTACAATTAAAATGAAAGCTAATTATTTCCAAAGTAGTAAAATAGCACTTAAGTTTCTTCCCCATCAAATACTCGTTTTAGATCGCTTACGGCATCTGAAAACAAAAATAAAAGTGTAAGTTAATAACATTACTCGGGACGACATTATTCATATTAAGTATACTATTTACCATAATCGTCAAAGAAAGATATTTTCACAACTTGAAGAATCAAAAATATATTGTTTTGTACTTACCTTAGCCCATATTCAATGAATAAATTAATATTCAAGCCATTAAGTGATAACATACATATCAGCTGTTCGCTTCCATCTTTGATTTGTCATTACAAATAAGCTAACCATGGACTAAAACACGGCTAACAAGTGCTCGGAACATGCCTTTACGGTGGATGGTTCAGCGGTAAGACCTACGTCACATCATGGATGCGATTTGGTGTTACAGAATACCAATTCGACTGCTAACCAGTCTTTAGGGGTCCTAAAGACTTGTTGTAGCTTAACCATTTCTTACAGAATCGGGGTGCTGCCCTTCCTATACTACTGAGCAAGACCAATAAATGCAATCACTTATCAGACTCAATCGTCACAAATGGACAACACACTAAGGAAAGCCTAACCTCATGTCAACCATCTTCAGTTTACAGATTAATAATATCATTTATTACCCAGTCAGGCAGATGACCTTGATGTAGTCTATCATTTTGATCACCACTAAAAATAAAATAAAGTTACCCAGCAAATAATACAAGTGTACATTAATTTGGTAGACCAGCATATAAAAGCCTCCAAATGAACCTCGTATTTCGCATGATATACCGGAGTTTGAGAGTCAGAGTAAACGAACAGCTGACGTGTCATACCTCTCGTTAAGAATGCACTACCAAGTGCTTAGTCACAGAATGATGGTGTTGCATGTGATATGAAACGGCGATTCCCAAAGACTGTGTTCAGACGATGTTGAACAGCCACTGCGAAGTGAGCCGTCACCCCATCGTGTTGAAACCAAACACTGTTTAAGATTCCCAAATTTTGCAGCTGCGGGATGAGCCAGTCATTAGAATGATCAAAGAAATATGGTTCAAACAGATGCGTTTGTATCATGCGGGCCCAGATCATGACGTGAGGTGGGTTCGCTTGATTTCTTCAGCTGTTCAGAGACCATGGACTGACAATGATGTTTTAAATTCCTAAGATATAAGTACAAATGTTTATGTACCGTAAACATGGGTTACTTTGGCCCAAAAGTAAGAAGTTTTTGACATTAAGCTTAATTAATTAGATCTTACTATATATATATATATATATATATATATATATATATATATATATATATTTGTATTTAATATTTTTTATAGATAAATTGGGGACTAGGGTACATTCCTAAACAGATTATTTCTAATTTTGTTACATGTGAGGTGCATAATGAATTTTTGAAATAATGGGCCAATGTTAACCTTATTGTGGGTTACTTTGGCCCATGCATCTTTCTGTACATTATAGGCTGCTTTTGTAGGTCTGGGACAAAGTAGGACTGAAGAATAACGTATGTAGGCACGACATTTGCTGAAAACAGGTCAAACATCATTTATTGATCGGTACAAAAATAAGAAATAGTAGATAATGAATAAAGGTTCACATTTTTCAACGCTACCGGTTGTTAATGGTCCTATTGAAAGAATTTACTGTGTAACTGTGTAACAGCCTCGTCTGACTCGTTTTGGGGTGTAATTCATCTTCTTGATGTCATTCCATTGGTAAAACAACGTGTCCCATCACCTCAGGCCACTTCCAGCATTTCTTGGCTTGGGCCAAAGTAACCCGTTATATTTTTTAAAACACGTAATTAATACAGAAAGCATACTACTACTGGAAATTCATTATTTTAGTCTTAGGGCTGATTCTTCAACATATCAAAATATGTACTCATCACTGTCTTACACCAAACAACTACAGCTACAGTGATAGAAGTTGTTCGACCGCCAAATTATGCTTCACTACACTGCCATGTGCTTTACGCCACTGCCATCTGTTGGGGTAACGTATAACAACTAACACATCATAGAGACTTCCTTATGCTACTATCTACTGGATGTGGCAGGAATTCACTCTGTATTGTACAAGAGAATTTTTTTAACATTTTTTTTTCATGGTGGGCCAAAGGTACACCCCAAGGGACAAAGTAACCCATGTTTACGGTACTGACAATAGAAATAAATAATAATGAGTAGGGGTATACGGACTTTGTGCGCACACTGTAAGATTTTCATGCATTGTTTCGTCTTCTGGGGACCATAGCCAACTGATATTACTAACCACGGTCACTACAGCACCAGAAATATGTGTTAATATTTATTGCTCATTCAACGATGGCAGCCATGTTCGACAGTGCATTAGGTCTCTTCAACTGTTAATAAGATGCACACATTGACATCACCACAGGTTGGAGTTAACATTGTTCACGATAGGTCCGTATTGACGAATGATAGTTTAAAATTTGAAATACACTTATGTTCCGTCTAGTCAATGTCCCCTAGGGCGTAAATAAACACAAAAAAAGGTATTGACTAGACGGAAGTTAAGTGTATTTCAAATTTTAAACTATCACCATGGTTGCCAACATGTGGGATACAAAATAAACCACACAGGTCTAGTCTGGATAAAGATTATTGATGCACGATTACCCCACTGTGCATGACAGAAACCAGGTGTGTATATATGGCTAACGGATATCTAGCAATTATTGGTATAGGCAAAGCCCATTGGAGTGGATTTAAGAAATTTCACTCTCACAAAAAACATTCATTACAGCAGTGCACAACAAACATTACTGTGCGAGACAAAAACCAAGGGTATATTCGTGTAAATGGCTAACGCAGCCCTCCACCTAAAAATTATTGGCCCAGGCAAAAGCCATTGGTCTGCATTTTTTTTAAATACTATTAAAAATTACTTTTATTGATCTAGAAAAGGCCTATGATAGCATCCCTAGAACAAAAGTTTGGGAAAGCTTAACAAATAGGGGGATAGGCAAGGAACTGATAGACATGATAAAAGGAATGTGTATTGAGTGCTACAGTAGTGTGAAGACTACAGTTGGGACATCGGAATGGTTTAAAATTGACACTGGACTAAAGCAAGGAAGTGTGGTGATGGATGACATCATGAAGGCAGCAATGAAAGAATATGGTAGGGCAAAGATGAAGGTAATGTTGTTTGCAGACGACGTTGTGATCTGGGACGAGGATGAGAGGGAGGTACAAGAAGAGTTAGACGTAATAAATGAAAATATTGAGCAATGGCGATTGAAAATAAATGTGGAGAAGAGTAAAACAGTGGTGATGAGTAGAGAAAAGAAAGAAGGAAAAGGAGTACTCAAAGTAGGAGATACCAGGAATTGGAAGTAGTGAAACACTTCAAATACTTTGGAAGTGAACTGACTGAAGATGGAAGACTAGATTTGGAAATTAGCAGAAGAATACAACTCGGGAGTGCTTTCCACCAACAGGTACGGGGACTAGTATGGAACAAGGATATACCAATTAAGGCTAAAGAAGTTATGTACAAAGCAAATTATGTTCCTATAATGATATATGCAGCAGAAACTTGGACAATGACTAAGAGGGATTAAAGCAGAGTACAAGCAGATGAGATTCCTGAGAAGTATGGTCCAGAAAACGAGGAGGGACAGAGTGAGAAATGAAGATATACGGAAAGAACTGGGAGTACAGAAACTAAATGACAAACTGGAGCAAAACAGATTGACATGGTTTGGACATGTCAAACGGATGAATGAAGTAAGGCTACCAAGACGAGCACTGGAACGACGGATGACAGGGAAGAGAGGACGAGGAAGACCAAGAATGCGTTGGATGGACTCGGTGGAGAATAGTATTAGAAAACTGAACGTGGATTGGAACACTGTGTCGGAAGAGGAATGGTGGAACGACAGAACAAAGTGGAGAGGAACCATATTTGCCCCCACCCAGTGTCAACTGGAGAAGGGGAAATTAAGATGATGGTGATGATGACTATTACAAAACGCACCATACAGATTCTGGCGTTTAATTGTACACTTGACTTTGAGAGCTCAGCGGTAGGAGAGATAAGGTATTTTAGCTTAATTTCAGACGCTATTTGATGCCGAGCAATTTTGCCCTTTAAAATAAGGTGTAATATTGTGTATTTTGCACCATATAACACATGACCCAGGTATGCAATTTTCCTACATTTGCTGGTAATCATCAGCTCCCACTTAGAATTTGGTCTCCGCAGTACCAGCTCATTAGAGATGTGATTAGAGTAGATTAGGGGGGAGGGCAAGTGACCTCGTAGTTCCATCCCTTAAAACAACAATAACTATCACTGCTGCACAATAAAAAATACTGTCAAATATCACTAATATTGCTTAAATGAAGGTTTTTATTTGTAGCTTGGTCAACGACAGCAGATGTTTGTGGCCGACAAATTGACGTCATATTACGTTGCCAACATGTCCGATACAAAATGCACCACATGACACCTTTGTAATTATGTGAAAAAAGAACTCCAATAGCATCACGTCATCAACTACGTCATCAAGGTAACTAAGAATTCCCCTAAACGCCAGTGCATCGCAAGGTATATATGAACCTTATTGGTCAAGGCGAAAACCATTGGTCTGCCGGATGTGATACAGTATCGAATGCGTGTGGTTGGCAATACTGTACATCGTGCTAAAAATGGCAGAGTCAGCAGGAATTTCATCTATATAAGTCGTGATCCTATTTGGGATGGCTTGGTGGGTTACAGACAGCGGAGAAGTAAACATCTATTACTATATTGTCTCCCGATACCATTACTGCAGGTATTTTGACTAATTTCAGTAGTTTAAGAATTTTTTACTTCGGTTCAGGTAAACTCCACTCTTGGAAAGCTTTACGCCTTGCTGCATGTAGTTAGTTCTCAAATGATAACACAATGAAATGAAGAAAATTAACGTACCTTTGTGTTAGTCATAAACTCCCAAAGCACCATGTTGTGATTTTTCTTTCTCATCTGATCCATTTAGATGACCGAGCTGTGTCATACCAGGTTATTAAAACTGTGAGCAACTACGTGTATCCAGTGCTAAGGTTGTAGTTTCCAGCAGAAGCATGCAATGTAATCTTTTACACGAGAGTCCTCCCTTCGCAATGACAACTTGCCAAGCAGACTGACCACAAACTTTAGTTCATTTGGGGTCTGATATTATTTCTTATTTCTCCCCTACACTGTTAATCGACTGCATGCATTACATGTAACATTAACTTCCCTCATTAGTTCAATATGAAAGCATAGTACAATACTGGTACTCTTTATGTTCCAGCCTGCCTACTAAGGCTATTTGGCAAGGTCTTAAATGATAGCCTATTGTTTATATACTTATGGGATCAGGACTGAATGCGTTGACACTACCAGTTCTGACGATGGGGATAACAATTCATCTCATTCTCTTAGGTAAATGAGTTAATTTCAGTTTGTGAAAGTCCATTATGATGATCATGTTGTCATGTCTCTTCACCACAATTAAGTTAATTATAATTTACCGATGGCATAGGCCAAGGCCGTGAAGTAATGTGAACATTTGCAGCCTTAATTTAAATAATTAAAAGCACAATTGCCGCACATTAGGTAGGTATTCGTCTTCAAACTTCTGACAGCAATTATTTCCATAACCTAGAAACAAGCTTGGAGGACTACTGACTACAAGCTTCCGCAAATATGATTCGAATTCTACAATTAAAATGAAAGCTAATTATTTCCAAAGTAGTAAAATAGCACTTAAGTTTCTTCCCCATCAAATAATCGTTTTAGATCGCTTACGGCATCTGAAAACAAAAATAAAAGTGTAAGTTAATAACATTACACGGGACGACATTATTCATATTAAGTATACTATTTACCATAATCGTCAAAGAAAGATATTTGCACAACTTGAAGAATCAAAAATATATTGTTTTGTACTTACCTTAGCCCATATTCAATGAATAAAGTAATATTCAAGCCATTAAGTGACAACATACATATCAGCTGTTCGCTTCCATCTTTGATTTGTCATTACAAATAAGCTAACCATGGACTAAAACACGGCTAACAAGTGCTCGGAACATGCCTTTACGGTGGATGGTTCAGCGGTAAGACCTACGTTACATCATGGATGCAATTTGGCGTTACAGAATACCAATTCGACTGCTAACCAGTCTTTAGGGGCTCCTAAAGACTTGTTGTAGCTTAACCATTCTTACAGAATCGGGGAGTTTGTTCACTCTCGGCTTCTTTGCCCAGAAAACACAAAAGTTTATCAATTTTATTTCCACCATCATCGTCCTCATCTGCTGCTCTTCTTTCCCATATTTTCAATACGTCAATGGGGAGACATTCTTCAATGAGTGGTTTTGTGTTTTCTAAGATTGACCATTTATTATGAGGAAGCCAAACAATATATAGAGAACAAGGAACAATACAGATCCATCAGTGCGCCACAATAACGGCTCTGGTCGCTCCAGTAATCGATAACTGAGTCTCTCGTGATTTGTATATGTTACCAACTGTTGAGGATGAAATTTCTTTAAAACATACATTTCTGAGGGTTCGAATACACAACATTTCCTCCCTCTTTTAAATTGAACTTATGTCTATGGTGAAAATCTTAATGGTGGGTGGCGTTTGCGTGTAGACATGCGCGGTATAACTGGAGTAGCTGGTGTTGGTGTTCGGTTTCCACCCATCACTTGTGGCATCCTCTCGGGTGGTACTGCTGTAGCTGGTGCTGGGAAGAACCGAACACGTCGTGGCCTAGGTGGAATTTCGGTAGGTTCATCGCTGGTCGGTTCCTGGTTCTCTGTGTTTGGCCGTATTCCTGGAAATGGCCTAATTTGGTCGATGTGGCGCTTTATTTGTTTCTCCCGGTAGTTGATATCATAGTGAAGATCTCCAATGCGGGCAGCGATGGTACCGGTGAGCCACTTGTCCAGGTTCGGGTTGCCAGAGAGGAAGTAGACTGACTGACCCGCTTCGAAGGTGCGGAATGTAGAGTCCATTTCTGCTTTCTGTTTCTCGCAGACTCTAGTGCGAACGTCTTCGGGTCTCGCCAGGTTGAGACGTGTCCGAAGTTCTCGTCCCAGGAATAGTTGAGATGAAGATTGTCCGGTGGTAGAGTGCGGCGCTCTTCGAAATTGGCGAAGGACTCGTTCAGGTTTGTCTGCAGAGTTCCTTTGGTTGTTTTCATCGCGTAGAGGGCATCCTTCACCGTGTGGACATGCCGTTCTGCTTGGCCATTAGTTGATGGATGGTATGGTGCTGTAAGCTTGTGGTACTTCACACCACTGTTCTGCAGGAAGGCCTTGAATTCTTCTGAGACGAACTGCCTGCCATTGTCTGAAACGACGGTGACTGGGGTGCCGTGCGCTGTGAACAGGTCATCCATCAGGGAGATTGTTGCTGCAGTTGTCGTGGTGGTTGTTGTCTTGACCTCGAGCCACTTGCTGAAGGCGTCTACAACAATCAGAAGCATGCTGTCAGCTACTGGGCCCGCGTAGTCGATGTGAATTCGTTCTCACGGTGCCTTCGGGTACTCCCAGTGATGCTCGCGGAACTTGGGTGGAGCGTGCGCATGGGTTGCGCATGTGGAGCAGGACTTTGCGAGCTTCTCGACGTTGGAGTCGATGCCTGGCCAAAACACAAAGGAACGTGCCATTCCCTTCATTTTGACGATCCCCAAGTGAGCTGCATGGAGGTCATTGAGGATAGCATCTCGCAGTGCAGGTGGAACCACTACTCTGTGCTCGAACATCAAGCAGTTGGCGGCGAGCGTGTATTTTACCTCGGGTGCCTTGAAGTCGTGGCGGGTGAGATCTTGGCCTCCTTCCAGAAGTTTGACAATTCTACAGAGATCAGGGTCCTTCCTCGTCTGTCGTGCAATGGCTTCGGATTTGACTGGTAACTGCTGCGTCTGGTGAACTGTAAAAAAATCAAAGTCGTCATAATCCTCTGTTTCCTCCCTCTGTTGCGAGATTGAGTTTTGGATCTTGTTGACGGTCGATGGTAACGGTGCTCTAGAGCAGTAGTCAGCGTTGGCGTTTTGCTTCGATGTTTTAAAAACCACAGAGTAGTTAAAGTGTGTGAGATAGTCGGCATAATTGGCCATGCGACTAATGCACAGGACTGGTAGCGACTTCTCTGGATGTAGGATCGGCGTCAGGGGTTTGTGATCCGTGATTAACGTGAAGTGTCGAGCGTACAGATAGTTGAAAAACTTTTGTACTGCCCAAACGATGGCGAGCGCTTCCTTGTCGATCTGGGGGTACCTTTGCTCCGTACATGACATTGTCCGACTAGCATATGCGATAGGCCGTTCTAGTCCGTTGCTGAGCCGGTGAGACAGCACTGCGCCGAGACTGGTTTTGCTGGCGTCCGTTGCCAGCAAAAGTGGTAGTGTTGGATCGTACTGCATAAGGACCTGCGGTGAGGTTAGAACGCCCTTGATGTCCTGGTAGGCCCTGTCGCCGTCTGGTGTCCATATGAGAGGATCCTTCAACAGCATGTCTCTGAGTGGCCGATCTCCCGTTGGCAGGTTATGGATGAAGGCACTGTAGTATGTTGCTTTACCCAAAAACAGCTGGAGTTCCTCTGGAGTCGTTGGTTTTGGCGCGTCCCGTACGGCTTGGATGTGCGCGTCAGACTTATGAATGCCTGAAGCATCGATCTTGTGGCCAAGAGCTTCCAGGACAGGTTCTGCAAAGCTGCATTTTGCTCGGTTGAGCTTGAGACCGTGTTGGCGAAAGCGCTCTAGTACCACGGTGAGGGCCTCCATCAGATTGCCAAAACTATCGGCAAAAACAATGGTGTCGTCAAAGAAACTCACAACATTTGGGAGTTTCTGCAAAACAGTGTCCTTTCGCCGTTGCCAGATAGCGGGGATGTTGGCTGCTCCGTAGACAGCACGAGTTGGACGGATCAGGCCATGGGTTGGAGTGTTGAGCGTGAGGGCTTGGCTAAACTCATCATCGATCTCGAGATGAGTGTATGCGTCTGTGACGTCCAGGTGACAGAAGAGGGTGGCACCACGCAATTGGTTGAACAAGTATTCCACTTTCGGAATCGGGTGTTCATCAATGATGATCCGCGGGTTGAGAGTAGGTTTGTAGTTTCCCGTGATTCTCAACTTGCCGTTCTTCTTCACAACGACATGAGTTGTTGACGCCCACTCTGAGTAGTCGACCCTCTTGTAGAAACCAGATGCGATTTTTGCGTCAATTTCTTTGGCATAGGCATCTCGCAGGGCTACAGGAATGTCACGTGCTCGGGAGAAGATTGGGGGGCGCCATCCTTCAGGTGTATCTTCACTGGTGGGCCTGACAGCTTCCCGGGGGTATCACTGAAGACATCATGGTAGCGGTTGAGGGTGGCGTCAAGTTCCTTTTGCTGGTCCAGGGACAGAGACTGTTTGATGGAGAGTTGGTGGAACGGTTCTGGTTTTCCAAAAAGCTGCTCGAAATTGATCTCTCGCACAAACTCAGAGATCCACTCTCGACCAAGGAGTGTCTCGAATTCATCGTCGACGATGTAGAGTTATAGGTTCCTGGAGGTGGTGCCAATGGTAGCGATGACTGGTGTCTTCCCGATGCAGTTAATACGGTGGCCAGAGTAGCTCGCAAAAATACGATCAACCTTCTGTAAAATACAATTTGGTTTGATCATACCTAACCTCAGTTTACTCATCATTGAACAGGGGGCGCCGGTGTCTAGTTCCATCTTGACGGTGGTTCCCTCTATGATGACATCTATCAACTGCTTCCCTGGAGACTGCATTGTTCCGATGACCTCAACTTTGTTGAAATGATGTATGACATCAACACTGTCAGCTGGTTGTTCTCCTTCGGTCACGTGATTTGTATTCCGCTGCTTTGGTTTGGACCTACAAACTTTAGCAATGTGACCTTTCTTGCCACATGTCCGGCATTCTGCGTTGAGGAACCTGCACTGACTGCGTGGATGTTCCCCACCACACCCAGCGCAGAATGATTGGTTACTTGATGTTCCCTGATTTGCTGGATGCAATCCTTGTTGAGGCCTTGATTGGTCAGATTTCTGTTGACAATTGGTCGATATCCCACGTTGCCATTGGTTGCCACCCCTCCGCGACTGTGGCTTTTCGAAGCCTATCCGATTGGTTGAATCGGATTTTGAGGTTATATTCGAATTCTTAACCTCGTCAGCAGTGTTCCGGGTGGCTTCGAGTGCGCAGGCTATCTCGTACGCAGCAGTGAAGCTCTCCGGTTTCTTGACAATAATTTCGTCACACATGTCCCTCGATTCCAAACCTTTAAGCAGTTGCTCAATTAGCATGCGGTCTAAAAATTCTCCGTACTCACAGTGTGTTGCTGCTTGTCTTAATCTGAGAGTGAAGCTGGCGATCGTCTCCCCTTCTCTCTGCATGACGTTCCGGAATGTTATGCTCTCTGCATATTTGTTACGGCTGGCGTCGAAATTGTTCGACAATCTTGACTGGATTTCGCTGTATGAAAGAGTTTCCGGATTGACGAGACTTACTAGAATCTTCAAAGCTTCGTTAAGTTCGGCGCCCATGTAGACACGTGCGTACTGCGCGTGTTCGTTTTCCGGCACCTTACTCAGACCGAGCGCCCATGAGAACCGCGTGAAATAGTCCCCTATGGTGGTCCCATCGGCGGTGTGGTATGCTGGCATTGAGAATTGTGGTGGTCTACGCCGTCCCGGTGACATCGGCTCATTCCCGATGCCGCCTCGCGTGGTGGATTCCCTGATAGCGCTAGCAATAATCCCAGAAAGAGTCTGAAGAAGTTCTGTGGATATTCCTTCTGCCATGATGAAGGGAGATGCTTCACTGATACACTAACCTGCGTGGAGTTGAATTTCGTTCGGTAGCACGTTTTGCATAAGTTTCACGGCGTGGAGTTGAACTTCGGCACCGCAAACGTTATTTATCAATCCCACTTCTGACACCACTTTTGTGTTTTCTAAGATTGACCATTTATTATGAGGAAGCCAAACAATATATAGAGAACAAGGAACAATACAGATCCATCAGTGCGCCACAATAACGGCTCTGGTCGCTCCAGTAATCGATAACTGAATCTCTCGTGGTTTGTATATGATACCAACTGTTGAGGATGAAATTTCTTTAAAACATACATTTCTGAGGGTTCGAATACACAACAAGTGGAACTAAATTGCTGCCCTATCAGAATTCATGCCTAATGTTTCTAGGGATCTCAACTTAGTACTTATATTATCATACAGGTCAGTCACAGATAAATCTGAGCGAACCAATTGCAACAAATCTTTATACATACAATTTTTAACCAACTCATCTTTACCAAAACGATTCTTTAAATGTTCCAAGACTTTAACATAATTCTCACTTGTGTGTGGATAACTGTCAACTAACTTCTTAGCCTGTCCCTTCACTGACATTTTTAAGTAACTAAACTTATCAACATTCATAATGTTAGAATCCTCATGAATCCTTTGAAATTGTGTCCAAAAATTTACCCAGTTACCTGGACCCAAGCGTGATTTTCGGCAGCCTTAACGACATGGATGACGACGCCGAAGCCACGTTGCTCTGTACGCTGAAATTATCTCCCTCATCAACACAACTGGCAACACTAGGTTTTAATCCTTCCACTTTATCCTCGGCTTCAAGACGTGCTTGCAGAAGGTCTTCTTGAACGGTAACACAGTGCATTGTTTCTTCGATGCAGGCATCCTCGTTTCCGTCAACATTCAACAACTGGTTCAAGATGCTTTCGTCCAATTCTTTTAAGGTATCCGCAATTGTTCGGAGAGTATTTATTTTCACACGTAATTTTTGGAAATCGGCTTCAACTCCGACCACTCCAATAGCTTTCGTCGCACTTGCCCGATACGCATTTCTCTTCTTTTTCAATTTTTCAATCGTGGCCATTGCAAGGCAACAAATTCAAAACAAAACAAAACAGGGAAATTGTTTACCAAACCAACTTTTTCAATACAATCCTGTCAATGGTCGCCAAAATGTTACAATTCAATTCTTCAACTCATGTCTACAATTCAAGAACAATCACTTTTATTGTACCCAAAGAGCATCACTATCCAGCCATTACATTCAGTTACTCAAGACCTGTTCCATCTTGCTCATCAACGCCCCAAGGGTGCCAACTTACAAAAATCAAATTTAATTACAGAAATGCATTCACAAAATTACAGAAGCACATTCACAACAGAACCATTCCAATAGTGCTGTCTTGCAGAAAGTCACCAAATACCAGGGTTATTAAAAATTGCTGCATTTGTATATTTTGCAAAAGCTAAAATAGTAATTGTGTACACCATGACATTCTTTATCTGAAGAATTAATGTAATTAACATAGGCTTATCGGAATCAGTGAAGTACAGCTAAGTTATTTCATTTTGTTGAAGTGCAATCCACCTTGTAGCATAGTGACTAGAATTTTTGGCTCTCACCTTGAAGGTCTAGGTTTGATTCTTGGCTCTGGCAAGGAATTTAATTCTGCCTTGCACGGCAGAACTGAGCCAACACCACACGTACACAAGGCCACATGACCACAAAGTCAAAAACCTCTAAATGAATCAACAACAACAGGCTGTACACAAAATGATGGTAAGTTAGTTAGCTTTCGAGATTGTGGTTAATGAATTTGATGCTTGGAAGTGTATGGAAGATTGTGATTATTACTTCATTGTGTAAACCTAACAGCTTTGAGGTTAAAGGAGGAGAAAAAGGTACTGCTGTACTCCTGGGAGAGAGATTAACGTGGAGTACAGTTACAGTAGGAACTGGTGTGAACATTTCTGTAACAAGCAGGGGCGGATCCAGGGGGGGGCGATGGGGGACGATCGCCCCCCCCCCCCTAAGAGAAAAGAAAAGATGGAAAAAGAGAAAGGAAAAAGGGGAAAGCGAAGGAGAGGAGAGAAGAGGGAGGAGAGAAGCGAAGGAGGAGACGCACCAAACAAACTATAAACAACGATTTTAACCTAACTAGTATTCAGTTAATAATCGTGCAATATACAGTATATTAAATTACCTAGCCGCGACGCTCTCTTTTCGCTACCCCGCTCGCTTATTTTCCAGCACTGTTGCTATTGTTGTGACGAGCCGAGCTGACTGAGCACAGCGCAGCCGACGCGCCGCCTGTCCGAACGGAGCCGAGTACAAACGAATAATCCCCTTCGGCCCGCTCCACCCGCGCCTGAGATATGTCTATCGAGGGAAATTGTATGAAGACTTCACAAGCTTTATAAATCTCCGAGAAACAGTGCACAGCCGTTTAAAGGGAAAATACGTAATTAAAGGGAATGTAAAAGGAAGAAAAAAAGACGAAATCCCAGTATCCGAACAGGAAAATATCGCCCGAACGAAGGGAATGTCGATAGAGAAATAAAATTAATACTGAAGGGCTAGCGCAAGAATCGCCAAATCCGAAAACTGGAGAAGAGATGCTAAATGATGACAATATTGAAAAAGCAAACAGCGTGACGGAAACAGAAACCGAGCGAGAGCTGCAGGAAGGAAAAGAACCAAAGAAAGCAGAAACCGAAGAAGAAATCCACAAGCAAGAGATAAAGATGGAGAAAAAACTAAGGAGAATTCGAAGAGGAAATTTAAAGCCAAAAATAAAGCCAAGAAACAAGTTGCAGAGCCTACTATCAAGAAAAAGAAGAAAAATGTAGCAAAACCAGAGGATGAAGAAGAATACGACCAACAAACAAGAGATGAAGGTGCAGATGCAAGAACTATATAGGAGAAAAAGAAAACGCAAACCAAAGAGAGAACCAGCAAGAAACAAGAAACCAAAGGAGTCCCAGAGCCTACCGTAACCGGCAGAGACGTGGGTAAAACTGTGTTGAGTATTCTCAAGCATCACAGTCTTGTCCTATGTTGGTGTGTTGGCGTTGGTACTGATGGGTGCGCTATCATGGCGTCAGTAGCTTGTGGTGCTGTCGCCGAGGTGCAAACCGAAGCAGAGCATGCGGTTAGGTGCCCTTGTTATAATCACGCTCTAAATTTGTCTATTTCGAAGTCCTCGAAAGTCGTCGCCGTGCGAAATGCAATAGGAGTTATGAAGGCCACTATTACGTCCATTGATTCGTCCTCAAAACGCTCCTATGTATTTAAAGCAACTCTAGGTGAACTTTTATGTGGACTTTGTGAGACGCGGTGGATCGAACGGCACGACGGCTTTGTACAATTTCGCTCTTTACTCCCGAACATAGTCGAGAGTTTAGACTAGATTACTTTATGGAAAGGCTCAGAAAGTGCTTCTAAGGCAAAAACGCTCATAGCTGCTCTTTGTGAGAGTGATTTTATATTTATCGTAATTTGCTTGTCAGAAATCCTTGGAGACACTAAATCACCCAGCATTTTGTTTCAAAAAAGGGCAAAGAGACTTGAAGGAAGCCCATGATGCGCTAGACGACACTACTACTGTGTTGAGCAAGAGGCCCGAAGAGTGCGAAACACAATTTGCTGAGCTCTTCCAAGAATCAGAAGCTCTGGCAAAACAACTTGAAACCGAACGTCTGCTCCCACGCATCGCACAACGGCAAAATCACCGCGAAAATCATCCAGCGTCAACCGTAGAAGACTACTATCGCCGGGCCACTTTCATACCCATTTTAGCCTATGTCCTAGAAGACCTAAACACTCACTTCCCTAAAGCAACGCAAGAGTTATACAGCCTATCAGCAATGACGCCAATATCATCATGGACGTCAGCGCATGTGGACACAATCGCTGCAAAGTACTTCAAACTTCTCAATCAACATTCTGCCGCGTCGGCGGCAAGGCTTCTACAAGCTGAACTTCGTATGTGGAAGGTAAAGTGGTCCTGGGAGCTTGAATCGGGATCAACCATCCCATAGAAAGCTATGGAAGCTTTAATTGCCTGCGATAAAGAGTTGTACCCCAGTATTCATCGATGTCTCAAGATTTATGCTACTTTACCCGTCAGCGCCGCTTCATCAGAAAGGTCATATTCTTCTTTGAGAAGGCTGAAGACGTGGTTGCGGTCAACTATGTCCGATGAACGATTAAATGGACTTGCTTTGTTGCACATCCACTACGATGTTTATGTTGACCCATCTTGCGTGATTGATCGGTACGCGAAAAAAACAAACCGGCGACTAGAGTTTGTTGTTTAGCTTAAAATTGTTTTTATGAACAAAATTGCTGTATTTGTAATATTTACGTACAATTAGCAATACACATGTACCTGTCATAATTTCAGGTAGCCTTGTTCTTATTTCGCTCAACCTATACCCCTAAAATAAAGGTTAAATATAGTTTTAAACTCCCGTAAATCTGATTAAATCGTGTCTTTAACGATCTTTTTTAACGTTGATTGATTAAAATTCCTCGGGCCTCGAGCCGGGTTTTTATTTAATCTTGAAGCTATTGTCTAAGCTATATAATTATTTTTTTACGGTTGTCAGTCAGCAAACTATATAATCTGATTTTACTCTCCTACCCTTTAATTACATTAATACAGTAACTATAAACTATGAACCCGGTATGATAGCGTTTTGGATAAAATTAAAAGTCTATCTTTACGAAAGCGCTCCAGCGATATTATTGGCATGGCAAATAGTAATATAGAGAGCAGTGTCGGACTGGCCATTTGGGAAGAACGGGAGTTCCCATCGAGGCCTCGGGCCAGGAGACTAGGAGTGCCGAGGCTCGCCCTTAGGCCCTTGCGCAAATAGGCCTGTGACCCCAGTTATTAGCTAGCTAAGATATTCTACGTCTTTGTTTACAACTTAAGAGAGGGAGGGCTACTCGCAAAGGGGACAAAGTCAATCATTACCTATGAGGAGATCCGGGGGACTGACCCCCCTCGGACCATTCAAGGCATCTGAGGCATCAAGGGGCCTCAGGGTCTTAAAATTAATGACCTCGGCCCTTGCGCGAGTAGGCCTCTAACATCAGCTTATTATATTGTATCTAAGAATGGGGAAAAGGGGGGAGGGGTAAGTTCCGAAGGGGGCTCTTTACGATCACAGTATTTCAATGCGCGCGATCCCCGTGTTAGTAAACTCCGCATAAAAATATTTTTCAGCGTAAAAATTGGAGCAAGTCACTGGAGAGAGGGTGGGTGACGGGGTGGTGGGGGTGGTAAGGCCCCTACTCACCCGCTCCTGTCGAGGGCTCTTAGGGCCAGTCCGATACTGATAGAGTGTACGTAAGTATAGGTAAGTATGAGCAAACAAAATATTGTTTAGTGACCACACAGAAAGTAGGAAAGTAACGAAAAATTTCACATTTCGAAAAAAATGACATTTTGGTAAAAGTATGCGCAAATAATTCGATGTTTATTGTTAACTTTTAAATTTGCATTATGGTATATTAACCCCCCCCCCTCCATTTTGAGGACAGATAACATGACCGCCCCCTCCAAGATCAGTGTCTGGATCCGCCCCTGGTAACAAGCAAAGTGAATGTTCCTCCACCTCACAATTGTGCAGCATTACATGGACTCCCCTGCATACGAAGCTCATTGTTTGCCAATGTGCCATCAAGTAATAATTGCAGTGTTCGTTCCTTCCCATATACCTCTATGTGGAGGACTGAGAAGATGGACATCTTTGGCTTATTTCATGTATTTCTACTTTGGTTTATTTCTTGTATTTATTCTTTATGTATGAAGCTCTTTGATATAAGTTAGTGTAATAAAAGATGGCTGCTAAGTAAGACGTCCGTGTTTTACGATCACTGATTTATACATTATACGAATCCCAACATTGGTGCCGAAAACTTTAGATTACGTAGAAATGTGCATTAGAATACGGGCAATTGTGTTTTACTTGTGTACAAAGTAAACTGGTGATGCTATCACTACAAACAGCAATCACGTTTTGTACATGCAGCCACGCCACGCCGGATTACGAGGTAAGAAGATACTGGAACTTCTACACGCGCCACATACTAACGTGATATTTCAGTTTTAATATTATTGTAAAAGTGATACTACTACGACTAAACAGTGCACGAATTGTAATATAATTACTTTACACCACGTAACGGAATTCACGAATGATAGACGAGCAAGTGCTGCCATCTTGCGGTATATCCTAAACTAAATACCTCGTAGCTATCACGGACACTACAAGACGATCTCACGCATGCGCTGACATCAGACAATCACCTTCACTTGTCGCAGCACGGTACTATTTATTTATTTCGTCACCCATTCTTTAAGATGCAAGACGAGAGTGTTAAGAGTAAACTAGCGTTTTTGAAAAGAAAGCGGAAGACGGAACGAGCAACTATAACTAAATTCAGTACGATAATAAATAGTGCTACGGTCGGCGACATCTCAGGATACGAATATAATCGCATTAGACTCCAAGAATCTTTAGATCATCTCACAGTTCTGGACGATAGTATACAGGAATGTTTGACCGACGCAGAATACGAGGCCGATGTCGAAAAATGTGAGGAATACATCGACATCGCGAAGAGAGCGATTCTGAAAGCATCACACGCAGAGAATAAATCTAAGTCACTCTCCAGTTTGACAACATCGGTCGCCGGAATGAGTATGCAACCAACGCCAGGATCTCCAGTCCCAACACCCGTCACGCACACAGTAAAGCTACCTGCCGTAAAATTACACAAATTCGCAGGTGACATTGAGAATTGGGCACGTTTTTGGGAGCAATTCCAGTCTTCTGTTGACAACAATCAATCTCTCGCTCACATTGACAAGCACGTCTATCTCCGTGGATATCTGGAGGGTGAGCCGAAGAATCTAGTTCATGGAATACCGATAACGGCTGATGCTTATGAAGAAACTAAACGGATATTAATCTCTCGCTACGGAAACACTGACCGCATAATTCAGGCCCATCTTGACTATCTCGAAGCCTTACAACCAATTTCAGACGATACTCCTTCTAATCTAAATGCCATGTACATAGAATGCAATAGACGCGTAAAAGCCTTACGGGCCTTAGGGGAAAATGTAGATAATTACGGGCGGATGTTATGCCCTAAAATTCTCCGAGCATTCCCTCAAGGTATTGTCCGCCGTTGGATAATTTATTCCAAACGAGAAAGCATTCCCGAGAGTCACATTACCAATTTGATGGAGTTCCTGAACGAGGAGGTAGAGGGCGCTGTGATCACACAGAAGATCAGAGGAGATATCACTTCACTCGAATCCTTCTCAGGCACTGCCGCGACACTCCATGTGAACACAAAGTCAAAACGGACGGGCATGAACACAAAGAAAGTGTATTCCGAATTCTGTGTGTTCTGTGAGACTCAAGGCCACTGGGCCCAGAACTGTGTGAAGATCCGCAATGTAGCTGAGCGGATTGAAAAGTTAAAAACTGCCAACCGATGCTTCTTGTGCCTCAATAAAGGACACAGTGTGAAGACCTGCATGAAGAAGAGTAAGGTATCATGCGCAAAGTGCAAAAAGAATCATCACATTTCCATCTGCACCGGAGAACAGCCCGCATCAATATCCGTGGGGAAGATTGACGTTACTATGCCGCAGTTCACTTATCTTCAAACGGCGAATATTTGGATCACAGGGCCCACCGGACTGAGAAAACGTACACGATGCATATTGGATGCTGGCAGTCAATCAACCTTCGTAAGCCGAAGTCTGGTAGATCAGCTTCAACTGAATATCGTGGGACACAAGGATTTGACAGTTACCGGATTCGAGTCATCTCGTCACACATCTTCAGCTCGCAGACTCATTGACCTCAACATCAGTGGAATATGCACGGAGGCTGCTCTGCGTATTTCTGCATTTGAGAGTGACAACGTTTACTCGCCACATCCGACTGTTCCACTCGACGTCCAGTCCCTGTCACGCTTACGAAAATTGAGACTTGCTGATCCCAAGGATGACAACAATGAACTTCCTATAGAACTTCTAATAGGTGGAGACCATTATTGGAAGGTGATACTTGACGACAAGCCAATACGCCTCTCAGACACTTTAGTACTGCTTCCTTCTAGATTTGGATGGATTCTGAGTGGAAATAGGTCAGGAATTACTGTCCACAGCGTCAACGTGCACCACATTCATACTGCTAATGACCCATCTGTCGAGGACGATGATATGCGACGATTTTGGGATCTAGAGTCCCTAGGAATAAGGGAAGATCAGAAAAGGACCCTCACAACGAAAGATGCCACTATTCTTCAAGAATTCCACGATTCGTTTCACTTACAAGACGGGCGTAGGGTAGTATCCCTACCGAAGAAAGAAGATCTGGTCTTACCCTCAAACCGTAAGAACGCTCTAAATCGTTTTCACACATTGCAGAGAAAACTTGCCGTTAATGCCCAGTACAAAGAAATGTACCATGCGCAGATGATGGACTACGTAAACATGGGACATGTTCAGCTGATCGCTACAGAGGAAACTACAAATGATGTATACTACCTGCCTCATCACGCTATCAAGAAAGAGAGAAATGGCACAGAGAAATGGAGGATCGTCTTTGACGCATCATCCCACGAGAGAGATGCACCGTCCCTCAATGATGTTCTGGAAACAGGCCCTAATCTGTTACCAGAAATACTGTCCACGTCGATCCGCTTCCGAACTTACCGCAAAGCCATAGTAGGAGATGGAACTCAAGCTTTCCTTCAATTATGCCTGGATACTGAAGACCGAGATTTAACTAGATTCTTCTGGTTCAATGTGGAGAAGGACGAACTTGGAAAATGGCAAGCAAGAGATGATACAGCCGTCTATAGATTCACTCGTCTACCATTCGGCCTTGCAAGAAGTCCCTTTCTTCTGTCTGCAACTCTCCGTGAACTAGCAACGAGATTCAAGGATCAGTTCCCGTCAGCAGCAGCACTTATGGATCAAAGCACTTTCATGGACGACTTTGTTGCGGGAGCTGAAGATGACAACAGAGTTATCACCTTATATTACGAGGTGACAGGTCTACTACGACAGATACGGATGCCGATGGCAAAATGGGCAACAAATTCTGGACCATTGGAAGGTATATGGAGAGCCGAAGGACGTGAAACGAAAAGGGAAACCGGAGTACTAGGTGTACGATGGGACACAGAATCAGATTCACTACTCTTTGACCATACAGATATCACCGACAACCTTTCGCAGGATCCAGGAACCAAACGAAAGCTATTGAAAACGACCGCAAAGTTCTACGACCCTCTTGGATTACTTTCACCGGTGTCCATAGTTGGAAAAGTTCTCTTCCAAGACACCTGGTGTAGGGGCATAGCATGGGACGAAATACTTCCACATGACATTGCATTGCGATGGCAGCTGTGGATAACCAGCCTCACGGATCTGGCAAGTGTGGTCATTCCAAGATGGATTGGTTTATCAAGGACAACATCGGAGACTTCACATGTCCACGTGTTCTGCGACGCTTCGGAGCGGGCCTACGGAGCTGCACTGTATGTTCGAAGTTCAGCCGACGTAAACACTTACATACACCTGGTCTGCCGACCTCTTGTCACGAGGAATATCCTCAAAAGCACTACAGTCTTCTTCACTTTGGTGGCACGGGCCTGTATGGCTAGCCGATCATCCTAGCTCTTGGCCCCACAGCAGTGTGCCTAACGCCTCACTTCCAGAGACTCGCAAGACGCATCAGCAAACACTTAATGTCATTACAACGGAACCTCTCATCATTGCTTCCAGATTCAGCAGTTATTGGAAAATACTGCACATCATGGGTTGGATTTTACGCTTCTTGAACAACATCAGACAGTCGGAGAAAAATTCTGGGAATCTCACTGCACGTGAATTAGAGGCTTCCCGATTGTGCTGGATACGTACAGTCCAACGTGAGTGCTTTTCCGAAGAGTACGACGCTCTGACAAAAGAGAGAAACTTGTCAGGGAAGTCCAGGATTGCCCGCTACAACCCCTTCTTACAGGACGGCCTTATTCGACTGGGAGGGCGCCTCCACCATGCAGACCTGCCAACGCAGCAGAAACATCCTATAGTACTCGATGGTGCACACCACTTCACTAAGTTGTTGATCCTCCAGACTCACATACGGCTACACCACCTTGGAGTACGAATCGTTCTCTCTGTACTACGCGAAGAATTTTGGATCCTCAAGGCACGCCAGGCTGTCAAGAAGGTCATCCACACGTGCTTACCGTGTAAGATCGCCAGAAGCCAACAAGGTAACGAGATCGAAGCCCCGTTGGCTCCAGAACGTGTGCGACTTACTACGCCATTTGCAGTTACGGGTGTGGATTTTGCAGGGCCACTACTCGTTAAGGTGGGGAATCTCGTACAGAAATCATATATTGTGCTTTTCACATGTGCGACTACAAGGGCCCTTCACCTTGAGCTGGCTTTGGACATGACTACGGAGACGTTTCTGATGGCTCTCAGACGATTTGCGGGACGAAGAGGACTTCCAAACACCATTTACTCAGACAAAGCTAGAACGTTCCAGGCAGCACACAAAGAAATGACACAACTCAGCCAAGTCCTCACTGACCAACGAACGAGCCAGCACTTCGCCCACAACGGAGTCCAGTGGAAATTTATAGCCCCACGGGCGGCTTGGTGGGGAGGCTGGTGGGAAAGAATGGTGGGTACGACTAAAAGATGCCTTAGAAAGGTATTGGGAAAGGCTCTGATTAGTGAGGACACACTCCGAACTCTATTGGTAGAAGTAGAAGCCGCCATTAACTCCCGACCCATAATCCAAGATGGCTCGGAGACACTGACTCCAAGTCATTTCCTGACTGGGGCACGGCTGACTACCCTGCCCAACGTCTCCGAACCCACGACCCGAATAGACCTGAGGAAGGAGAGGAGACTTAGAGAGAAAATGCAGGAGGACTTCCTCAAGAGATGGAGGAATGAGTATCTTCTTGATCTGAGAAGCTACCACGAAGTACGCCGCCCAAATGGACAGACGAAGGAGTGCCGAGTAGGAGATATAGTACTACTACAGGACGACATGCGACCTAGACACATGTGGCAGAAGGCGCGAATAACTGAAAGGCGACCAGGCAGGGACAACAAGGTGCGAACCCTCATCCTTCAGATGGCCAACGGGACCAAGATTAGTCGGCCTGTACAGCTGGTCTTCCCTCTCGAGATAGACCAGGGTGGGGAGGATGTGGAGGACTGAGAAGATGGACATCTTTGCCTTATTTCATGTATTTCTACTTTGGTTTATTTCTTGTATTTATTCTTTATGTATGAAGCTCTTTGATATAAGTTAGTGTAATAAAAGATGGCTGCTAAGTAAGACGTCCGTGTTTCACGATCACTGATTTATACATTATACGAATCCCAACACTCTATGTTGTCAAGTCGAAATACTCTTAAATGGTTGTCAATTAAGTAAATGGTCACATGCTTGTCATGTTCAGTTACACTGTGCGGATTCATCAGCAAGTAATTGAAGAGATGAAATCTACTTTAAATACCGTAATGTGGTTCAATTGGCCATGGTATTTTCTTTATTGGCAATTACGACATGAAACTCGAGTGGCATGAACTACAATTTGTGTTAACTGTAATTCAGGTAAGGACCGCAGACATTCAATTTTCAAGTAGTTCCCACTTTTGCTACCAAATGCTACCGTCAATGGCAACTAGTTGTGAACTTGGTTACTAGATGCCACGGCAGTTGGCTCCTGGTGACGAACGTTGGAACTCAAGAGCGTTAAACAAATCTAACCTATAATTTAGCTTCACACAAGTGCAATTAGTGGAAGGTTCCTTTACATGCCATAAATCTATGACATGGGACCGCCAGCTTTACTTCCCCGCCCCCCAAAGGAAGGCATACTGAGGGATTTATAACGCTCTTAAAAAATCCGACGACTTCGGCCAGGTTTGAACCCGCAACCTTGGGCATAGAAGCTCAGCATGCTACCAACTATGCCACCGAAGCCTCCAGCCACCATTCTCTGGGCCATCATTTCAGTTAGGGCTTTGATATTTCTCTGCTCAAGTTAGTCCCAATCCTCTTGAAATGTTGCCTGCAGATCACATAATGCCTCTGGAGCACATTTTGAACTCGATTCCATATTCCCAAACTTTTTCCAAAGATCCTCTATGAGGGTTTTGGTTGGAACTGTGAGCTGGCTAAGCACTGAAATACATATTGTGCTGCAGTGGACAAGTAGGCTATTGTCATGCATGGACATGATTCCATCTCCAATAAATAGTGTTATCGATGAGAATCTCACTGAGCCTGCAATTTTCAATGAAAACCAGTCTATCCGAGCCTACATGGTAATGCCGCCCCACCAAATCATGGAGCCTTTATGGATACTGTGTACTCTGCATATCACTCTCCCTATCATCTGGAAATTTCAGGAAGAACCTGAGCTCTTCAAAAAACAGTACACGGTTCCATTGGGCGTGCTGACAAGCAAACTGAAGTCGGGTGACTCTGTATTCTTCGTCAGATCAGGTCACATTCCAGTTCACCTTGATCGAATACTTTGTTCTCTGAGGTGTTGAACTGTCCTCTTATTTACATTTACATCCCACACCTGCTGCATTCGACTCCAAGCCTCATCCGCGGTAGTAATGATCTCTGATGGCTCTGGCAATGCCTGCAGAGCTTGGAAGCATTGTTTCAACTGAACTTTACGACTGAAATGAAGGGTGTCAGCTATTCATTTTCAAAAGGTTGCTATTGTTCTCTTCGCCCGGGAGAGGTCGCGATGACTCGTCGGAAATGAGAGATCACGCTGAGTCATTTAGACCAGGCTGTTTCAAATGACACATTACTTTACTGTGATTATTATTTCCTAGTTCTGTATTTATTTTTTATGGTTTTGGTTTGTTAGATTCATTTTATTGTTTAAAATTTATTTTACAGGGAATCTTCTCTATTTTTGCTAATTAAAAACCACGTAACAAAATTTGCTGAAAATCATAATACAGTCATATTCATTAAAACTGTAAACTAAACAACTATTTCTAATAATAATAATAATAATGAAAAAGCAATATCTGCAATAACAATACAGCAACAAAAACTTTGTAATAGGCTACAGTACACTTCAGTTCCTCATTCGTCGTCACCGCCTTCTCTGTTGTGCATGCGACACCTGTTGAAACTGTGTGCTCCATGACAGACATGTGCTGCACTGGGTTTGCGCCAATCACAGTAGGCACAACGACCAGGTCCGATTTCCCGCCTTGATACTGCAGACTGTTAACATTCCACTTCAGTTGGTCTACTAAGCTCTTTTAGAATGCTGCCTATTCTCATCTTCATCTCCCCTGATAGGCAATAAATTGTTTCTCGATATTGTAAATATTGTAGACACAGTCCCCAGGAGAGCTCCTTGAGAAATTGTCGTCGAATTATGGTTTACTGTGTATTTTCCCTTAGGACAATGAATGCGTTGCTCCCAGCAACATTCTATAACCCATAGAACACAGTGAGTGGCCATCAATAGCTAGCCCATGAAACTGACAAGGGAACGGATCGCGGTGTAAAATTCTGATCTGGTTGAAATTTAGTACATGATAATCCTACAAAGTTGTACAATGACGTAGTGAAAACCGCATGAGCCGATTTCAATTTTGAATGAACGCCGAAAATCTGCCGGACGACGTCATGAGTGAGGAGGTGAGAAGAGGTAAAGCTGACCTTCAATACTAGCAGCATGCGATGGCTCCCGGCCACTAGGCAGCAATCTGCCGTGCTGCGATGCATTCCCCACCATAAATGTTCCCCTCACTCTTCTAACCTCTCGATTGGAGTATAAAATGCAACATAATGTGATGTTTTGCACTTGGCCACACTGTAAATAAATAAATAAATAAAACAACCTTTTTATTTTTCTGTTTTACTCTTTGTAATCCTTGCAATACGCTGCCGAAGTCAAAGTCACTTCCGCTCCGTTGCTAAGCAACTGGAGCAATACAACATGGCTCCCTTGTAGCTTGCTTCAGTCTTTGAGCCGTCATTATTTCCTATTTGTATCGTATAAAACTGTACACGCATGGATGTCCAGAGGAAAGAAAGCATAGAAAAGTATATTTTCCACAGTAATTTAGCATAGTTGTCCAGTAAAGTTGTAAAATATTGCGTACGATATGCACATTAAGTCTTAGAACAGAAGTTGTAGAGATGTGGCCTACGATATTTACCTTAAATAAAGTGAAAACATGAAAATATAACATTTCTGGATATTGTGAATCACGTCCCGTATGAATGACCAATACTACGGAATAAAAGTACCGTAGGCCCTACCAGTAAGTGACGAATAAAATGAACTTAAGGTCTATCAATGCATAAGGGAACAGTTTAAAATATTTGGATGAGAGTTTAGGCCAAATTTCATCAACAGCTATAGATGAAACAAAGACTGCATTTCAATACAATTTGTGTGTTTACCACAACGCCGCGTTTGTCTGAAAACAAATCAAATTAACAAAGCCTAACCAGTGTGGTACTTGCATCTTCTTAAGAAATAATTTAGATCATGAACAGATAACAGCTTATGATTATCTAATTATGGAACAGGATTTTGAATTCTCTGCCGTAAAAATTCAGCAGTTTAAGTTAATAATTGTATGCGTATACCGTTCTCCGTCAGGAAAGTTTCCTCTATTTATAGATAAACTAGAATTGTTACTCAATAACATGAGCAAAGTAAATTTCGATATAATAATTTGTGGGGATGTAAATGTGGATTTCTTAAAACTTGATAGAAATTGTGAATTATTAAACCAGTTACTAATTTCCTATGGACTGAAACCTACAGTAAATACACCAACAAGAATAACAAAATTTAGTAAAACCACTCCTGATCAAATTTTTATAAATACAGATAAATATCACCATTCAATAGAAGTCTATTGTCCGGGTTTTAGTGACCACCATGGACAAATACTGAGTTTTGAAGTATCCGAAGTAATCAATAATAATGATAATGGAGTAAAATCAAAGTGCAGGTCATTCACTGAATCAAATGTTACATATTTCAATGACTTATTAAATAAGGAAACATGGTCAGAAATTTATGAACTAGAAAATGTAAATGATAAATTTAATGCATTTAACAGTACCCTAAAACACTATTTTGAAATAGCATTCCCCTTTAAACGAAGAACTGTTCAAAATAACAAAACTAGCAATTGGATAACAACAGGGATTATAAATTCATGTCAAAGAAAGAAATTTCTACACAAATTATATAAACAATACCACACAACACCTGAATTCAATTTATACTACAAAAAATACACTAGCATATTAAATAAGGTAATAAGACTAGCAAAGAAAATGCATAATGATAATTTTATTTCCCAATCATCTAATAAAAACAGGGCTATGTGGTCTGTAATAAAGAAAGAAACTGGAAAATCTGCTAAAATACAAAGGAACATTACACTGACCAGAAATAATAAAGTGATTAATAATCCAGAGGAAATAGCAAACACTTTTAATGACTATTTTCTGGAAATTCCGCAAAAATTATTAAATAAATCACAGGTAAATACACTAAATTCTAATAATAAAATAAATATATGCAGTGATTCTTTATTTATAAATCATGTCACAAGTGAAGAGGTAAGAATAGTTATAAAAGAGCTAAAAAATAAATTCTGTGCTGGCATTGATGGCATCCCTGATGCAATTTTAAAGAAATGTGCAGAAAATATAATAAATCCACTTACGCACTTAATAAACAGTTCAATTCTCTCAGGAACTTACCCGGATATTTTGAAGTTATCAAAAGTAATTCCAGTGCACAAAAATGGTTCAAAAGATGAATTAGATAACTATCGTCCTATTACCTTACCAACTGGTATTGCAAAAATTGTGGAAAAAATTATGTATAAGAGACTGATAAGTTTCATAGAAAAAAATAAAATATTATCAAACTCACAACATGGATTTAGAACGGAAAAATCTACACAGACAGCAATTTACGAATGTAGTAATAGTATACTGAAATTAATTGACAATAAGGAACATGTAACTGGCCTATTCTTGGATTTATCGAAAGCATTTGATGTAGTTGACCATAAAATCCTCCTTACCAAACTAAATCAATATGGTGTTAGAGGTCTAGCTAATAAATGGATAGAGTCTTACTTAACAAGGCGTAAACAAATAGTAAGCTTGAGACACAAGGATGATGGAACCAAATTACTTAATGAAACATTGTCCAATGAGGGAATTATTGAATTTGGAGTACCCCAGGGATCGGTTTTGGGCCCACTACTCTTTCTTCTATATATCAATGATGTAACACAGAACGTTCATTCACATAAGGAAATTTTGTTTGCGGACGATACAACACTCGTAATAAAAGGTGAAACTAAACAGGTCATACAGCAGTCTGCTGACTCCGTTACAGGAGAGTTAACCAAATGGTCACAAGATAATCGCCTCATAATAAACTATAAAAAGACAGTATGTCTAAATTTCCACACTATACAGAATAGGAATCCTGCGATGCCCAATATAACATTAAATGGTCATCAAATAGAAAATAAATCAGAAACAAAGTTTTTAGGACTATGGATACAACAAGACTTGAAATGGAATAAACATATACAATATCTGAATACTAAACTGAACTCGATGTGCTTTGCGTTACGTATTTTGAAAACCTGCACTAGCATGCACACATTAAGAAATACTTATTTTGCTTATTTCCATTCATACTTAAGATATGGGATCATATTTTGGGGTATGTCGCCAGATGTACTAAGCACGTTTAGGATACAAAAGAGAGCGATTAGAATTATGGCAAATGTACACTCTAGAGAATCATGTAGACCTCTGTTTAAAGATTTAAACATTCTCCCACTGCCCTGCATATATATCTTTGAAAGTATTATGTTTTTTAAAAAGAATTTAATGAATAAAGATGTTTTTCTTAAAACAAACAATGATGTTCATAGGCATAACACAAGACAAAATCAAAACATTCATATTTCACACACACACACAAGCATATATCAAAAAGGAACTTTTCACACTGGAGTTAAATTATACAATAAACTACCCCAGTATATAAAACTGGCCCCAAAAATAAAAACCTTTGATAGAATGTTGAAAGCTTATCTGCAGTGCCATTGTTTTTACTCAGTAGTTGAATATTTTAGCGTATAGGAGTGATGGAATCTATAACTATATTTTACTTTTTTAATTTAATTTTAATACCTAGCTGTATGTTGTTGTATAGATTTGCTATTATAATAAGTTATAAATAGTTTTAATCTTAGTAATATATACCTGTTAGTTCTTTTATTTTATGCATGTAAATTCTGACGTGTCCTATATCAAAAATGTATTGAATGCATGTATTTGATCAAATGGAATTAATAAAAATCTATCTATCTATCTATCTATAACAGGTTAGAGAAGTCTACAATTAAGGCCTATCGTCCTACCTCATTCTAAATAATGGGGCACTTTTCGTATCCTAGCTCTAAATATAATCAAAACAATCACAACAAGACTTGCCACTCCATCACTTCAGAAATAAGCAGTATTCATTGGCTCGAATAATGTCACTATACGGTACTGTAACTTTGTTGCAGGGTGTAGGCCTACATGATAATTGTTTTCTGAAAGTGAAAAAAATAAAATATTTAGGCAGAAATGATCAGTCTGGGATAGGCCTAATTGTTATTTGGAAACACAATTCACTGCTTAAATAAATTAAGTGAAAAATCACCTCTCAGGAAAGTTGTAGGATAAAATGTAGATAGATAGATAGATAGATTTTTATTAATTCCATTTGATCAAATACATGCATTCAATACATTTTTGATATAGGACACGTCAGAATTTACATGCATAAAATAAAAGAACTAACAGGTATATATTACTAAGATTAAAACTATTTATAACTTATTATAATAGCAAATCTTAATAGATACAATCTTATTGCACAACTATTTACACCTCACTCTATTATCATAATATGAAAACTTAATTCTATAAATACAACAACATACAGCTAGGTATTAAAATTAAATTAAAAAAGTAAAATATAGTTATAGATTCCATCACTCCTATACGCTAAAATATTCAACTACTGAGTAAAAACAATGGCACTGCAGATAAGCTTTCAACATTCTATCAAAGGTTTTTATTTTTGGGGCCAGTTTTATATACTGGGGTAGTTTATTGTATAATTTAACTCCAGTGTGAAAAGTTCCTTTTTGATATATGCTTGTGTGTGTGTGTGAAATATGAATGTTTTGATTTTGTCTTGTGTTATGCCTATGAACATCATTGTTTGTTTTAAGAAAAACATCTTTATTCATTAAATTCTTTTTAAAAAACATAATACTTTCAAAGATATATATGCAGGGCAGTGGGAGAATGTTTAAATCTTTAAACAGAGGTCTACATGATTCTCTAGAGTGTACATTTGCCATAATTCTAATCGCTCTCTTTTGTATCCTAAACGTGCTTAGTACATCTGGCGACATACCCCAAAATATGATCCCATATCTTAAGTATGAATGGAAATAAGCAAAATAAGTATTTCTTAATGTGTGCATGCTAGTGCAGGTTTTCAAAATACGTAACGCAAAGCACATCGAGTTCAGTTTAGTATTCAGATATTGTATATGTTTATTCCATTTCAAGTCTTGTTGTATCCATAGTCCTAAAAACTTTGTTTCGGATTTATTTTCTATTTGATGACCATTTAATGTTATATTGGGCATCGCAGGATTCCTATTCTGTATAGTGTGGAAATTTAGACATACTGTCTTTTTATAGTTTATTATGAGGCGATTATCTTGTGACCATTTGGTTAACTCTCCTGTAACAGAGTCAGCAGACTGCTGTATGACCTGTTTAGTTTCACCTTTTATTACGAGTGTTGTATCGTCCGCAAACAAAATTTCCTTATGTGAATGAACGTTCTGTGTTATATCATTGATATATAGAAGAAAGAGTAGTGGGCCCAAAACCGATCCCTGGGGTACTCCAAATTCAATAATTCCCTCATTGGACAATGTTTCATTAAGTAATTTGGTTCCATCATCCTTGTGTCTCAAGCTTACTATTTGTTTACGCCTTGTTAAGTAAGACTCTATCCATTTATTAGCTAGACCTCTAACACCATATTGATTTAGTTTGGTAAGGAGGATTTTATGGTCAACTACATCAAATGCTTTCGATAAATCCAAGAATAGGCCAGTTACATGTTCCTTATTGTCAATTAATTTCAGTATACTATTACTACATTCGTAAATTGCTGTCTGTGTAGATTTTTCCGTTCTAAATCCATGTTGTGAGTTTGATAATATTTTATTTTTTTCTATGAAACTTATCAGTCTCTTATACATAATTTTTTCCACAATTTTTGCAATACCAGTTGGTAAGGTAATAGGACGATAGTTATCTAATTCATCTTTTGAACCATTTTTGTGCACTGGAATTACTTTTGATAACTTCAAAATATCCGGGTAAGTTCCTGAGAGAATTGAACTGTTTATTAAGTGCGTAAGTGGATTTATTATATTTTCTGCACATTTCTTTAAAATTGCATCAGGGATGCCATCAATGCCAGCACAGAATTTATTTTTTAGCTCTTTTATAACTATTCTTACCTCTTCACTTGTGACATGATTTATAAATAAAGAATCACTGCATATATTTATTTTATTATTAGAATTTAGTGTATTTACCTGTGATTTATTTAATAATTTTTGCGGAATTTCCAGAAAATAGTCATTAAAAGTGTTTGCTATTTCCTCTGGATTATTAATCACTTTATTATTTCTGGTCAGTGTAATGTTCCTTTGTATTTTAGCAGATTTTCCAGTTTCTTTCTTTATTACAGACCACATAGCCCTGTTTTTATTAGATGATTGGGAAATAAAATTATCATTATGCATTTTCTTTGCTAGTCTTATTACCTTATTTAATATGCTAGTGTATTTTTTGTAGTATAAATTGAATTCAGGTGTTGTGTGGTATTGTTTATATAATTTGTGTAGAAATTTCTTTCTTTGACATGAATTTATAATCCCTGTTGTTATCCAATTGCTAGTTTTGTTATTTTGAACAGTTCTTCGTTTAAAGGGGAATGCTATTTCAAAATAGTGTTTTAGGGTACTGTTAAATGCATTAAATTTATCATTTACATTTTCTAGTTCATAAATTTCTGACCATGTTTCCTTATTTAATAAGTCATTGAAATATGTAACATTTGATTCAGTGAATGACCTGCACTTTGATTTTACTCCATTATCATTATTATTGATTACTTCGGATACTTCAAAACTCAGTATTTGTCCATGGTGGTCACTAAAACCCGGACAATAGACTTCTATTGAATGGTGATATTTATCTGTATTTATAAAAATTTGATCAGGAGTGGTTTTACTAAATTTTGTTATTCTTGTTGGTGTATTTACTGTAGGTTTCAGTCCATAGGAAATTAGTAACTGGTTTAATAATTCACAATTTCTATCAAGTTTTAAGAAATCCACATTTACATCCCCACAAATTATTATATCGAAATTTACTTTGCTCATGTTATTGAGTAACAATTCTAGTTTATCTATAAATAGAGGAAACTTTCCTGACGGAGAACGGTATACGCATACAATTATTAACTTAAACTGCTGAATTTTTACGGCAGAGAATTCAAAATCCTGTTCCATAATTAGATAATCATAAGCTGTTATCTGTTCATGATCTAAATTATTTCTTAAGAAGATGCAAGTACCACCATGGCTAATATTAGATCTAGAGTATTTACTAGCTTGTATAAACCCTGGGAATTGAATTAATTCGAGTTGTTCCTCTTTCAGCCAATGTTCTGAAATACATAGTGCTGAGATGTCTTTAAGTTCATTTTTAAGCATTAGATTTATGTAATCAATGCTTGTGTGTGTGTGTGAAATATGAATGTTTTGATTTTGTCTTGTGTTATGCCTATGAACATCATTGTTTGTTTTAAGAAAAACATCTTTATTCATTAAATTCTTTTTAAAAAACATAATACTTTCAAAGATATATATGCAGGGCAGTGGGAGAATGTTTAAATCTTTAAACAGAGGTCTACATGATTCTCTAGAGTGTACATTTGCCATAATTCTAATCGCTCTCTTTTGTATCCTAAACGTGCTTAGTACATCTGGCGACATACCCCAAAATATGATCCCATATCTTAAGTATGAATGGAAATAAGCAAAATAAGTATTTCTTAATGTGTGCATGCTAGTGCAGGTTTTCAAAATACGTAACGCAAAGCACATCGAGTTCAGTTTAGTATTCAGATATTGTATATGTTTATTCCATTTCAAGTCTTGTTGTATCCATAGTCCTAAAAACTTTGTTTCTGATTTATTTTCTATTTGATGACCATTTAATGTTATATTGGGCATCGCAGGATTCCTATTCTGTATAGTGTGGAAATTTAGACATACTGTCTTTTTATAGTTTATTATGAGGCGATTATCTTGTGACCATTTGGTTAACTCTCCTGTAACGGAGTCAGCAGACTGCTGTATGACCTGTTTAGTTTCACCTTTTATTACGAGTGTTGTATCGTCCGCAAACAAAATTTCCTTATGTGAATGAACGTTCTGTGTTATATCATTGATATATAGAAGAAAGAGTAGTGGGCCCAAAACCGATCCCTGGGGTACTCCAAATTCAATAATTCCCTCATTGGACAATGTTTCATTAAGTAATTTGGTTCCATCATCCTTGTGTCTCAAGCTTACTATTTGTTTACGCCTTGTTAAGTAAGACTCTATCCATTTATTAGCTAGACCTCTAACACCATATTGATTTAGTTTGGTAAGGAGGATTTTATGGTCAACTACATCAAATGCTTTCGATAAATCCAAGAATAGGCCAGTTACATGTTCCTTATTGTCAATTAATTTCAGTATACTATTACTACATTCGTAAATTGCTGTCTGTGTAGATTTTTCCGTTCTAAATCCATGTTGTGAGTTTGATAATATTTTATTTTTTTCTATGAAACTTATCAGTCTCTTATACATAATGTTTTCCACAATTTTTGCAATACCAGTTGGTAAGGTAATAGGACGATAGTTATCTAATTCATCTTTTGAACCATTTTTGTGCACTGGAATTACTTTTGATAACTTCAAAATATCCGGGTAAGTTCCTGAGAGAATTGAACTGTTTATTAAGTGCGTAAGTGGATTTATTATATTTTCTGCACATTTCTTTAAAATTGCATCAGGGATGCCATCAATGCCAGCACAGAATTTATTTTTTAGCTCTTTTATAACTATTCTTACCTCTTCACTTGTGACATGATTTATAAATAAAGAATCACTGCATATATTTATTTTATTATTAGAATTTAGTGTATTTACCTGTGATTTATTTAATAATTTTTGCGGAATTTCCAGAAAATAGTCATTAAAAGTGTTTGCTATTTCCTCTGGATTATTAATCACTTTATTATTTCTGGTCAGTGTAATGTTCCTTTGTATTTTAGCAGATTTTCCAGTTTCTTTCTTTATTACAGACCACATAGCCCTGTTTTTATTAGATGATTGGGAAATAAAATTATCATTATGCATTTTCTTTGCTAGTCTTATTACCTTATTTAATATGCTAGTGTATTTTTTGTAGTATAAATTGAATTCAGGTGTTGTGTGGTATTGTTTATATAATTTGTGTAGAAATTTCTTTCTTTGACATGAATTTATAATCCCTGTTGTTATCCAATTGCTAGTTTTGTTATTTTGAACAGTTCTTCGTTTAAAGGGGAATGCTATTTCAAAATAGTGTTTTAGGGTACTGTTAAATGCATTAAATTTATCATTTACATTTTCTAGTTCATAAATTTCTGACCATGTTTCCTTATTTAATAAGTCATTGAAATATATAACATTTGATTCAGTGAATGACCTGCACTTTGATTTTACTCCATTATCATTATTATTGATTACTTCGGATACTTCAAAACTCAGTATTTGTCCATGGTGGTCACTAAAACCCGGACAATAGACTTCTATTGAATGGTGATATTTATCTGTATTTATAAAAATTTGATCAGGAGTGGTTTTACTAAATTTTGTTATTCTTGTTGGTGTATTTACTGTAGGTTTCAGTCCATAGGAAATTAGTAACTGGTTTAATAATTCACAATTTCTATCAAGTTTTAAGAAATCCACATTTACATCCCCACAAATTATTATATCGAAATTTACTTTGCTCATGTTATTGAGTAACAATTCTAGTTTATCTATAAATAGAGGAAACTTTCCTGACGGAGAACGGTATACGCATACAATTATTAACTTAAACTGCTGAATTTTTACGGCAGAGAATTCAAAATCCTGTTCCATAATTAGATAATCATAAGCTGTTATCTGTTCATGATCTAAATTATTTCTTAAGAAGATGCAAGTACCACCATGGCTAATATTAGATCTAGAGTATTTACTAGCTTGTATAAACCCTGGGAATTGAATTAATTCGAGTTGTTCCTCTTTCAGCCAATGTTCTGAAATACATAGTGCTGAGATGTCTTTAAGTTCATTTTTAAGCATTAGATTTATGTAATCAATTTTATTATAAAGAGACTGGACATTCTGGTGGTAAATTTTAAATTTGTTACTTTTGCAAGCTTGTGTTGGTGATTTATTTACATTATTATTATCATAATTGTTATTATTATTGTTGCTAGACAAATCCGAAATACCATTGTTGCACTCCGTTAAATTTGACTTCAAAAGATGTGAATGCCAAACCTCACGTTTGGCTTCTTCTACCAGTTTCCCTGCTTCCACTCTAATGATATTACTGTTGAATTATTCTTACCATTTGAATTTACAATTTTGCAGATTTCATCACTAAGATACTCTTTTCCTAATCTATTTAAGTGTAGGCCATGCCGAGTGTGGAACTTCCTGTCTAATTTACTTACATCTACAATTTGGACATTTGGAAAACTCTTACAAATTTTATGAATTTTTCCATTTGTAGCCTCTATTTCTACATTTACACATGACTTGGGAATTAAATCGTGTCTCTGCGGAATATTTACAATAATGACATTTGTTTTTTGCATGGATGGCAATGTACCCTTTAAATCTTTGATTACCTTTTTACTCTCATTTCTATAGACGTCGTTTGCTCCAGCGATGATCACTGCGTAGTCCTTTGCAGTAAGGGACGCACACTCTCCTATCATCCCGTTCGTGACTTCTGCAATCTGAGCTCCTGGCTTCACTGTCGAAGTGACCTCCATTTCTCGGCTTCTCTCCAAAACGCTTGCTGCTACATCTCGCCCGTGGCTATCCGCAAATATCCGCATCTTCCTGGATTTTCTCTTTATCACTTTCTTCTTTTCTTCTTGAGGAAAGTCATCATTTTCTTCGACAAGCACTCCAAATGAATTTGAGACGGGAATTTCAGTTACATGTACTCCATTTATAGGCCTAGGCTTATTCAATCTTACCTTACCAGCAATCACTGTCGACCAAGTTTCCTTGCTTTCCTCTCTGTTTCCTTTTAATTTATTCAACTCTTCCATTAACTTAGCAATATCTTCCTTTAGCAGCTTTATAATTTCGTCTTTTGAGGACAGTTCGTTTCTCAGGTTATGACATTCGCATGACGGTAGCGGTAGGCCTACATTACGACAATCGGTTTCACTTTTCTCCTCATTCAATTTTACCTGAGATCTTGTGATGATTTTATTTGCATTTTTTACTTTTATTTTGCACGACGAGCATAAATCCGTTACGGTTACACAACCTGACGAGATACTAACACTGTTTACTGTCGTCATACTAGAGATCTAAGTGAGCCTAGATGTTTACACCAAATTACACTAAATTTAATTGAATTATTACTACCTAATAGAATTAATCTAATAACCTACCAATAAAGAAGAATGTGAAATACGTATATCTTCCAATCGGGTGAAGTCTCGTAAAAGCACCACTGCTCTACTTGGTTCAAACAGTGATTGAAGAAGTCACCGAATCTTTGGATACACGTTCCCACAACTTAGTTTAAGTTTATTAAATTATCAACAAGAATTTCTAAATACTATCAATATTCCGTATTACACTTGATCTGAGGAAAGTAACTATATAGATTTTAAGCCTCTGTTATAATATTTTACCACTTTTATCAAATATTTACACTAGCTGCTATTTCACTGCACTTTCACTGTGACGCCATCTTGTAACTGTTGTATTGGTGTTAGTGAATCAGCTGTAAGGTTATGTAGGTTGTCGTTTATAATACTTATAGTACAAACCATATTTAATTACAACTACACTCCCCACATGAACCAAAAACCCCTTTATGTGACATATATGTCCTAAATATCTCTCTATATTAGATATACTCTATCCACCAAATGATAAATATTTATAATTTGCAGTAGGCCTACCTGCCATGCAATTCTTGCCTCAGGAGTGAGGTCAACTTTATTCATACTATTTCGCAAAATTCTCGTACTTTATCCATAAAATTTCACTTCTATTTTGTAGCTCCAACACTGTAGATGATCTTCACGGGAGGCGTTTGCCTTATTTCACGCGTATTACACATTTTTATCCACAAAATTCAAGATGCTGCGCAGAGTTAATGCAGCTTCCTATGTATAAAAAACCTAGCAACCAGTTGTTTGGGTCCAATGTGGCTGCGCCCATGTGGTTGCTAGGCGCGTCACTTCGGCAGCGTATAGTTAATGCTTACAAAAAAAGTGGTCAATGCAAAGAGATTGCTTGCACCACGCGCACCTTGCAACACTTTCTTTTATACACATATAGCAAGCATTTTGGATAGCATCATCCTTGGAACAAAATTGAACGGGGTTCGCAAAGCAAGCGGGCTGTGTTTCAACATAACCGGATTTGTACCAACTATACTTCCACATGTTACGAAACCGCGGAGAAGATAGTTGGTTGTGAGTCAATGATTGGGTTTTTAAAATATTGTTGCGCAAATGAATGTTAATGTCGAAATTGTATAATGCAATTAGGTCATAAAAATAACGAACAAATTTTTTCCATATCCGGAAACCAAGCACATCTAACGGCTGAATCATTTCAGTAGTTCTCTGGGAATAGTTTTAACAATGATAGTTTTGATGGCGGGTTTTGACGCTAATATATTTGCTTCACTTTGTGCTGTCCACGAATCCAAGAGTAAAACACTGTCGTCTGGTACAGTTTGAAAATAAACATCTTGTAACCACTTTTGAAGTAACATTTTAGTTAACTTTCCGGATGGGGACGGCAATACAAATAAATTATCTGCTATAAACCAAGTTATTTTAACAATAGGGCCAAATTCACCGTCCTTTTCTTTTAACACAACTAACAGTTTAGGTAACAGTTCTCCATCGGCAGATATTGCAGGCTGAATTGCATAGCTGTGTGTTAATGAGTTCAACGATTGCGCTTCTGCGGAAATTATTTCGTCTCCCTTTTCATGTAGCGTATGTCCTTCACTGAAGTCTTCATTAAACCCGCTTTGATCTGTGTTAAAAACACACTTTGGAGAGTGAGTGTTTATTAATTCGGATACCTCTCCTACAAAAATTGTTGCGTTGGACGCAAGGTCAAGCTGATCGGCAGTGTAACTTTAGGTTACAAATTTCGTAACTTTTCGGGAACCAATATTGAGTTTATTTTTAAACTTGCGAACCCAGAAAGTTGAGGCGCGGAATGTATCGTCATGAACACGCTGAGCATTCTTCAGGGCCCATTTCCTAATGTGTACGTAAAGGTCGTTTTTGTTGTTATTCAGCCTCGCCTTTTCAAATTCTTCAAATGTTTCTTTGGTGATAAATTTCAGTTTTTCATCCTTTGTACCGCCTGATTCTACTTTAGCTTCCCTCTAGAAAGGTCCGACTGGTGCCGTAGCTTTTTAAATTTGTGCTGAATGACTTTAAATGACCTTTTTCCCCCTCCTTTGTTCAGCCAATAATCAACCACCTTTTTTTTTTGTATGTGACACTTATTGCAGGTGGTGTGGTAGCATCTTTTTCACTGTCAGTGTCGGATATTGCAAATTCATCGTCTTGAATAACTAACGTGTCCTCATGTTCAATGGCGACCTGCACATCACCAACCCTTTCTGCAATAAGGCCTGTAAACAAGGATCATGATACAGTCTCGGTGCGTGTCTGCCTTTGCCATGAGAAAATGTAAACAAAGTTTTTACTTACGGTACAGTTCAAAACCCAATTCTCTTTCACCAGGTGTTATTTGGCTTTCACAGCGATCACTTTCAGCAAAGCAGCTTTGTCGACAAACTACCACATTCCAAGGATTAAAATTTGGAAGGTGTTCCAATTGAACATCGTCGTCGTCACTTTATGACATTTGTAATTATTCTGACTGTAAAGTAAAGGATTTAACATTAATTGGTGTCTGTGCCAGTAAAATTAAACACAGACACAATAAAATTGTCATACTTACATGGCTTGATGACGGAACGATTTGGGACTTCTTCATCCGAAACATAACTCTTGTTTTGTATAGCCCCACTGAACTGATAAGAAAGTGATGGGATGAGGGGAAGGGGGAAGGTGGAAGGTGGGGAATGCAACGCAATGCCTAGTGGCCGGGAACTATCGCGTGCTGCTTGGATTGAAGGTCTGCTTTACCTCTCCCCACCTCCTCGCTCATGCCACCGCCCAGCAGGTTTTTGGCGTTCAAAACTGAAAGTGGCCCGTGCGGTTTTCACTATGTCATTGTACAACTTGTACAACATTGTACTACAAAGTAGCCGCTTGCTTTGAGAACCCCGTTCAATTTTGTTGCAAGGATGATGCTATCCAAAATGCTTGCGATATGTGTATAAAAGAAAGTGTTGCAAGGTGCCCGTGGTGCAAGCAATCTCTTTGCATTGACCACTTCTTTGTAAGCATTCACTATTGCAAGGATTACAAAGAGTAAAACAGAAATATAAAAAAAGTTTGTTTTATTTACAGTATGGCCAAGTGCAAAACATCACATTATGTTGCATTTTATACTCTAATCGAGAGGGTAGAAGAGTGAGGGGAACGTTTAAGGTGGGGAATGCATCGCAGCACGGCAGGTTGCTGCCTAGTGGCCGGGAGCCATCGCGTGCTGCTACTATTGAAGGTCAGCTTTACCTCTTCTCACCTCCTCACTCATGCCGTCGTCCGGCAGATTTTCGGCGTTCAATATTGGCGTTCAAAATTGAAATCGGCCCATGCGGTTTTCACTACATCATTATACAACTTTGTACGATTATTGTGTACTAAATTTCAACCAGATCAGAATTTTACACCGCGATCCGTTCCCTTGTGAATAGGTTCCTTTCAGTTCATCGACAGTATCCCGCCTTTGTCATGTTGTAGATGGTAGAACTCTCATCGATTGTGTCAGGATCATGGAAAGTGGAAATCAATAGGATGGCCTTATTTTTCTTTGAAGCATAATAGAGCAACCCTAAATCCAAAACTACTGCTGTTGACTGGCATTTTTGGTGCAATAATATTGGAGGAATCTCTTTCTTACTTTTTCGGATTGTTCCGACAATATTTTTAGATGGTGGTTTTCAAGAAGAGAGATGGCCTGGGGGAAGGACATATCAATTGTCACATTCCTCCCACTGCCTGACATTGGCTGTACTATTCTCTCAACAATGGCTCGTGGTAAATTTTCACTTCTATAGGGTCCTTCTGGTTGTTGACCAGAATAAATTTCCATATGAACTGTGTAATATGTTCTGGCACAAACTAAGGCAAAACTTGTTTATGCCATACTTGGCCGGTTTGCTTGGTATAAAAAAAATTTCCTTGAAACGACTCGACCATTTCGTCCACCGTACAATATTCACCTGGCGAATATGCCTGCAAGCATCAAAAGCCTCAAATATCTCACGGATTTTAGAAAGACGATCTGATTGAATTCTCTTATCTCTGTCATGAACGTTATCGAATATCATAGCTCTAGGCAAAAATTTGAAGTGACGCAGATTGTCGGTCCGAATATTTCTACACATGTCCCATCTGTTGCCGACATGTCTTCAAGATTTTGATGCGATGAACGAAATGCCAGCAAGGTAAAGCAGCCCAAACACAGCTTTCAATTTTCAAACATCTGTAGAAAGAACATCACATTCTTGTGTGAAATTCGCTTGTCTTTGTTCAATCCACATATTTGTAAATCCCACAATCTTTTCGATTTCGGAGTCTGGAAAATAAATACTCCAAACTTCTATCGGAGAGCGAGTATTGCGAGCATCACCCTTGGGTCTAGGTAGGTGAGAAATTAGATTGTGTCTGCATGTCCTTCCCCTTTGTTAAGAGGAATGTACTTGCTATGTTGTAACACCTTCATTAGCCATGTACGCTGGTCCAGCATTACTAGTACTTCTTCCAGTAGAGGTAAAAAATGGTGCGTTTTCTGTGTGTTGTATCGTATTTGAATTATGCGACAGGTTACCACAATATTGTTAATCCATAGATTCTTCTGAGTCAGTGTTGTGTTCACTACAAGCCAAGTTGTCCTCTGCACTTCCATCATCATCTTCATCAAACTTCCCTGCTCTCTGTTGTTCTACGCCAAACAGTTCCCTTCGTACTCTGTCTTGTTGCACTCTGAGTATTTTGTTTCTGTTCTGTTCTTCTTTCTCCACACTCTCTAAGAGCGTGCTAATTCCATCTTAATCTTCGGAGTCCATCATAAAATGCAAAACTCAACAGGTCGCGTGTGGTGGACAAGACCAGGTCTGGTATAATTGGTGAATAGTTCAACTTACCACGCAAAATTGGATTTGCGGACAGCAGGAAACTGTTGCTCTCCGTGACAATTACATGAAGTATCGTGGTGGGGGCGTGCAACAAACAACAACAATGGTGATGTGAACAATACGAACCTGGTCTAAAAGACCACAATGCAACCTCTTCCGGGTTAATGGAAAGGAGGCTATGTTTATCGGGGTTGGGTAGTATGTAATCATCACTATATGCAGAAACTACGTAATTAATTAACTGTAAAACCACTGCTTTTAACAGTAATGCAAATGATTGTTAGTTTT
Organism: Meconema thalassinum; assembly: GCA_946902985.2. Classification (NCBI taxonomy): domain Eukaryota; kingdom Metazoa; phylum Arthropoda; class Insecta; order Orthoptera; family Tettigoniidae; genus Meconema; species Meconema thalassinum. Next base: position 204,979,003 of record OX336389.2, on the reverse strand, counting down.
TCATGATGGAACAATTTGGGAATTATCCTAGATGCATGAAACAGGCATAGAGTGAACATATACTGTATTTCTTTCAGAACAGTAAGCAGTAACCTTTAAACAAAGCCAGCCCAAGTGATTTTTCTTTGCTTCATTTAGAAACCCCTGGTTTCTTGAATGTGTGTGGAATCTATCTGATAACCTGGGTTATTGTACTGATGATACTAGAGCTCAGAAGAATGCTAGGCAGGGGAATGTAGCCAGCGATAACATTGTGATATGTCTTCCCAAAAACATTGTGCCATAACTTCCGAACAGTGTCCACTCGTCCTTCTCAGTGCACACTGGACCGATATATATTCTGCTGAGAAGGAAGCAGGTTGCCATAGTAACGAATGACTGTAGGCTATGTAGGGAACGCCCCTCCCCTTGTCCTCCACCTCATCCCACCCTCGCATTCTTCTGAGCTCCGTACAGTACTTGTAACTAGGAGCTAAGTTGGGAAGGAATCGGCTGCGATCTGAATTTACTTTGGGAATCAGAGGAAAACCACTTCTACAATGGCCGAGAGTAGGATATGAATCCACTACTCACCTCATGAAAATGAAAATCCACAGCCTGCTTCCAGTCTCCGACCGGGTCAGGAATGGAATGAATGAAGCCCCCATCTAGCGGCGAGGATATGAACTGTGCCGGCTGCCGAGGCCTGACGCACCCACTACTCACCTCATACTAGATTTAAAATTCATGACAGAGCTGGGAATTAAATCTATGCCACCATCGTAGAAATCTATTAGTCATTGCCAATTCATTCTGTTTTGCCAGATTACTGGAATTTTCTATTCCATTCAAATCAGGCAAACTATAGTCATATTGCCCTCAACAATCCCTAATTGGGATTTTACATTATAGCCGATAGCTCCCCAGACCATAATGCCCAGAGTTGGTCCTGTGCCTCTCGACAATAACGTCTAGGCACCTCTCTCTTCGTATGTTGTCGCACACGATATGGCAATCTGTGCGAGAAAGACAGAGGAACAATTCATCATTAATGATGACACTATGCCATTTGTCAACTCACACTGGTTTTATCAACAGCACATGAGTCTTCCACGTCGATTTTGTGGAGTCAATGGAACACCTGCAGGAGCACTGGCCTGTAAGCCAACAGCACGTAGACGATTCTCCACTGTTTGTTATGTAGGGTGCTATTATTCCTCAAATTTGTGCTGCTGTTGTACGGGAGTCGATCCGGACCATCCAAATGTTGCACCGATCCTCCCCCACAGTTGTCTGTCAAGTTGAGCCTGTGCCAGGTCTATAAGTGTGTGTACCTTCACTTGTCTCCGGGAATTTTGAATTCGTCTTCTTGACAAGTTACAAAGTATGGCAAAGATTTTGAGTATCTGCCTATTCAATACCTTAGTATTCCAAGATCAATTATAATACATTTCAGTACATGTTTTGGGGGCTATAAATGCTCCCTTCCTCAGCCATAGTGTTAAAATTGTTGGTACATTACATTAATAGAAACATTGATTAAAACAGTACAACACCACTAAAAAGGACATGCAATAACATAATAACAAACTTATAGATGTTTCTACAGTCTACTTCTAGCATCAAGGTATTTTCAAACTTCCACAACGGTGTGGAAAAATGTGTCCAAAAGAATGAAGACTATGTTGAAAAATAAACAAAAGTTTATAGTTTGAAATGCTGTATTCAGTGTATCGTAATATTAGTAAACATATTTCTCTAAAGAAATGTTTATGACTTCCAGTATGCCCCTTGTATAATTTTAATCCAACCCTTGTGATGAGGATATGATGATGACCGTGTGACGGTCGAAAAATGTTATCATAAAATCCCCCTTTATCAGTGAATAATATTAAGGTACATGCAATATTTTTTTCAGATAGGAAGTATATTGATGCTTTTGAGCTCTGTTGGAGCTGTGGTGGTGAAGGATACTGCGTATTCCTTGGACAGCCAAACCTCCCTTCTGCAGACACCGTCGTTTCCGAGGGAAAATGTCCGTTATGAGAGGTGTCCGCTGAAACAAGTTTGTAAAAATAATCGAACATTTTAACGGCAAAGTACATCCACCTTAAACATATACATACACATCTTTATATTGATTATTTGTTTATTTGAGTTTTCCCACATTTGAATTTTTCGGCAAGCTTTCTCACTGAAAGTCCCTTGTCACTTTCTACAATCACATTTCTTCGTGTTTTGAGGTCTAAACACCTTCGTGCCTTGTTACTCATGTTTACTCGACGACTGAAATGCTACGGTATTTCTGTCTCACTAATTAGCGCATGTACTGCAAGTCTTTTCCTTCTCAAGTTAACTACCTGAACTCGATCTTATCGGTGGCAAGCGGAGTTATGAATAGAATGTTGCAAGCAGGGAAGAAAATTCCCAGGTAACTCGTGAGTAAAGTGACTGGCAGCAATCCTGGACAATTAGAATTCTCGGAATGTACACCAGTAGGTAGAACATCATAACAAAAGGTTTGGAAAGAGGAATGTACTGAAGACTTAACTTTACGGCTACTACGGCGTTGCCATGTAGCCTGCATTTCACTCTCTCTCCTTTGACTTGAAATAGGTGTAGTACAGACATTCAGGAGGGGTTTCTGTATGTCTGCAGAATGGTTTCAAAAGAAAGGATGACATGGTAAAAAAGGTCCTGCAGCATGTGAAGTGTCCGCTTAAGTCAAGTGGACGGGAGAGATGGCGATGTCCGCTGTCCGGACTTCAAGGTGTCCGCTGAAATTAGGCTAATTTAACACTTGTCTTATGTAAAATAAAATCGGTTCCAAGGAAAAATGTCCATATAGGCAGGTGTCCGCTGAAGAAGGGTGTCCGTTAGGGCAGGTTCGACTGTATATGGGTAATTATAAAAATCAAATCAGATCTGTCTCTTGAAGCTTGATAACAAGATTACAGCTGTCATATTTTGGACACATTATGAGACGTTCTGATTCGTTGGAAAAGACAATTTATGCTTGGAAAGAAAGGAAGGAAGTTTGTAGTTTTACGTGACCGTTAATCTAGCGATCATAAGCCACGGGACCTCCGTTTTACGTGGAATCCAAACCACAGGACATGGCATTTCACTTAGAAAATCTCACATGCATTGACCGGGAATCTTACCGGGTCCGCCTTGGTGAGAGGCATACAGCTTGACCGCTATGCTTGGAATGGTGGAAGGGTCTTGGAGATGAGGGCGGCCAACATTGAAATGGATCAACTCCATCAAATCCAACATGAATATGTCAGTGAAGGGTCTGAAGTACGGTACTGTATATGGCTGAAGACTGAATCATATGGAGACAGTCCATATATGCAGTCGCGACTTGATGGCACCTGATCGTCATCATCAATTTTTTCAAAAAAGTGTGATATACCTAGGTATATAAATTTACCCCGCCTAACCTAATAGGGTGAAAGAGTTTTGACCGACTGAAAAGTATTAATTGATTATACAGGCAACACTGAGAAATGGCTTCAAAGCCCCACACAGTTTCCCCATTTTCGACTCCATGCAAAAGTTGCCTTCCAGTAGACAACTGCCTCTACCTTCCAACTCTTTGCCCAGTTTCATTCACTTCCTCTCTTGAGGTTGGTGTCGAGAAGGGGATCCGGCAGTAAACCTTCCCCTCCACATTACATCTCCAACCCAGTTGATATGGGAATAATACTGGGTAGACATACACGAAGGAGTATTTTAATTAAAAAGTAGATGCTGATTTATAAAAGATCATCACACAGTACAGAATTCAGTTGTTTCTGGAATAGACTAAATGAAATGATGAGTTAGTGTACCTTTTTTACTTGTAGAACTTTCCATTTCTTTTGCTCGCCCCCTTTTTATTATCTGTTGGAGACACGATTGCCAATAGTCAAGTTAGGAACCAAGCAAGTGCTGACCTACTGTTGGCGCAGCAATCTCCCCCTGTCCCCCCCCCTAAGCTATATCATAAATTTAATTGTCCACTTTTCAATACAATTTTCAGTTTGTCTCTATTGGTACATGTTTTGACATATCTTCAATATTCAATATCTTAAATGGTTGACAAAGGAAGGATTTCTGGAATAAATTTTATTTCAAGCGACATTTTAAGAATTTTAAATCTATGTTGATAAAACAATGTCATATGAATCAAGATTAGTTTTATTTTTATTTTTAAGGAATGTGTGATGAAAATTGATGCTAATGCTGTAGTACTGTAGTTGTATGATAATATTGTAATAGGCTGAAGAAGGCACGGCACATGTGCTGAAACATGTACCGATAGGGACAAACTGAAAATTGTATTGAAAAGTGGACAACTAAATTTATAATATTGATATCAATACGAAAAAACTGAAACCCATATGATGAATGTCAAGGACAAGCCCCCTGAACTGAACAAACCGTGCACAGCCTTGCACTGCGGCAATTCTATCTCCATGATGAGGGTTGTTGAGGCAGGACAGCAAGGTCATATGCCCCTCGTAACATAGTTTTAAAATATAAATTTTGTTCAGTTAACATTTAGAGATGGATTCCTAAAAATGAAAACAGTCCATTATTAATAAAACAAACAAACAAAATTATAATATCAAACAAAAATATAGTTGAAAAAAAAGATACTAGGGCCTGAGAAATGAAACGATGGTACGTGGAGAAATGAGGATCTATATAGACAGGCAGAGAAGATCACGGACACCATGCGTAAGAGGATGGGCACCTCATTAGAATGGATGAGAATTGAATAACGAAAAGAATACCGTATATACTCGAATACCACCCGCACATTTTTAAAGAAAATTCGGACTTGAAAAATTGGGGTGCGGGTCTTATTTGAGTCATCCAAATTTGAAAGATCTAAATTGCCCGCCGCGCGCGATATCGGGTGTTGCTAGTATCCGCTAGATGGTGCTAGCCTTCTTCCGGCTATAACTTTGTTTTACCGCAAGCACGCGGCATCATACAGTCACACGCACGTTCTCCGAGTGTAAACATGAATGCTACGAAACGTTTGCTGTCATTTACTGTGAGTGAGAAATTAAAAGTTGCGAGGGAAGCTGAAGTTATTGGAAATCGTGCCCGGTAGGAAATATGATATTGACGAGTCATGTATTCGTGATTGGGCGGGTTGACGTCTATGCTGCGTGAACCGCCCGTTCAAAGCAGCCTTGAAACAGCTGTATACGGAGAGGATGGCGGCCGATAAGCACATACCGACTCCAACTGGTCGTATTCAGCACCCGAAAGTTCAGCTGCTGTGTTCGTGGATTTTGACGGCATGGAATCGTATCTCTGGAGATCTCATACGGAAGAGCTTCAAGAAATGTAGTATTTCGAATGCTATGGATGGCAGTGATGACGACATTTAGTGGGAAAGTGATGGTGATAAAAGTTCCGAAGTTGGTACTTCTGATGACGATGAATGAAGTGTTTGTGTACTTTTATTTGTATTTTTAATCGTTTGATGTGTGTTATTTTAGGATGACTTCAAAACTGTTGGAAACTATTTTGGATAAATACTATTCTGTTTATTTAGTTAAGATAGTAAATAATTTTGAGTAAAAATTTGTTTTTTTTAATTTTGTTCTTCAAAATCAGGTTGCGGGTCTTATTCGGGGGCGGGTCGTATTCGAGTAAATACGGTATTTAATTACATCACCAAGCTAAAGGTGACTACAATGTGGGTAGAAGAAACGAGAAAAGACATGGACTAAGTTGGCATACATACTAAAGACAGTGGAATAGGGCTGTATTTCGAGCAAAAATCGATAACTTCAAGGGGTTCGAGGAAAGACCCAGTAGATCGACCAAGAACACCTGGTCAGAGGAAAGGAGGAGGAACCACACAGAAAGGATGAAGAAATTCTGGGTGAAGGAAAAGGAACTAACCAGCACATCAATTGTTTCCCGTGACCCACAGTAGCCCAAATTCAAAAAAGAAAGAAGAAGAAACAAATATATAGGGAATACCAAACAGCAGTGTCAAGCTGGCTAGAAGGTCATGGGTTCGTTGCACTAATGGGTGTTGTGAGAAACATGAAGCAATTGACTGCAACAAATTCAAAGAGTCAGTACACATAAGAAAGTGGAATCGTGCATTCTATAGGGCAAACTGCAGAGCTTCATAGATAGCAACGAGCTCCGCAGTAAAAATGAACTTAAATACATCTCTGCACTATGTATTTCAGAACATTGGCTGAAAGAGGAACAACTCGAATTAATTCAATTCCCAGGGTTTATACTAGCTAGTGAATACTCTTGATCAAATATTAGCCATGGTGGTACTTGTATCTTCTTAAGAAATAATTTAGATCATGAACAGTTAACAGCTTATGATTATCTAATTATGGAACAGGATTTTGAATTCTCTGCCATAAAAATACAGCAGTTTATGTTAATAATAGTATGCGTATACCGTTCTCCGTCAGGAAATTTTCATTTATTTATAGACAAATTAGAATTGCTACTCAATAACATGAACAAAGTAAATTTTGATATAATAATTTGTGGGGATGTAAATGTGGATTTCTTAAAATGTGATAGAAATTATAAATTATTAACACAGTTACTAATTTCCTATGGACTGAACCCTACAGTAAATACCCCAACAAGAATAACAAAATTTAGTAAAACCACTCCTGATCAAATTTTTATAAATACAGATAAATATCACCATTCAATAGAAGTCTATTGTCCGAGGTTTAGTGACCACCATGGACAAATACTGAGTTTTGAAGTACCCGAAACAATCAATAATAATGATAATGGAATAAAATCAAAAGGCAACAAATGTTACATATTCCAATTACTTATTAAATAAGGAAACATGGTCAGAAATTTATAAACTAGAAAATGTAAACGATAAATTTAATGAATTTAACAGTACCCTAAAACACTATTTTGAAACTGCTTTCCTCTTTAAACAAAGAACTATTAAAAATAACAAAACTAGCAATTGGATAAGAACAGGGATTAGAAATTCATGTCAAAGAAAGAAATTTCTGCACAAATTATATAAACAATACCACACAACACCTGAATTCAATATATACTACAAAAAATACACTAGCATATTAAATAAGGTAATAAGACTAGCAAAGAAAATGCACAATGATAATTTTATTTCCCAATCATCTAATAAAAACAGGGCTATGTGGTCTGTGATAAAGAAAGAAACTGGAAAATCTGCTAAAATACAAAGGAACATTACACTGACCAGCAATAGTAAAGTGATTAATAATCCAGAGGAAATAGCAAACACTTTTAATGACTATTTTCTGGAAATTCCACAAAAAATATTAAATAAATCACAGGTAAATACACTAAACTCTAATAACAAAATAAATATATGCAGTGATTCTTTATTTATAAATCATGTCACAAGTGAAGAGGTAAGAATAGTTATAAAAGAGCTAAAAAATAAATTCTGTGCTGGCATTGATGGCATCCCTGATGCAATTTTAAAGAAATATGCAGAAAATATAATAAATCCACTTATGCACATAATAAACAGTTCAATTCTCTCAGGAACTTACCCCGATATTTTGAAGTTATCAAAAGTAATTCCAGTGCACAAAAACGGTTCAAAAGATGAATTAGATAACTATCGTCCTATTACCTTTCCAACTGGTATTGCAAAAATTGTGGAAAAAATCATGTATAAGAGACTGATAAGTTTTATAGATAAAAATGAAATACTATCTAACTCACAACATGAATTCAGAACGGAAAGATCTACACAGACAGCAATTTATGAATGTAGTAATAGTATACTGAAATTAATTGACAATAAGGAACATGTAACTGGCCTATTCTTGGATTTATCGAAAGCATTTGATGTTGTTGACCATAAAATCCTCCTTAAAAAACTAAATCAATAGGGTATTAGAGGTCTAGCTAATAAATGGATAGAGTCTTACTTAACAAGGCATAAACAAATAGTAAGCTTGAGACACAAGGATGATGGAACCAAATTACTTAATGAAACATTGTCCAATGAGGGAATTATTAAATTTGGAGTACCCCAGGGAATGGTTTTGGGCCCACTACTCTTCTATATATCAATGATATAACACAGAACGTTCCTTCTTATAAGGAAATGTTGTTTGCGGACGATACAACACTTGTAATAAAAGGTGAAACTAAGCAGGTCTTACAGCAGTCTGCTGACTCCGTTATAGAAGAGTTAACCAAATGGTCACAAGATAATCGCCTCACCATAAACTATAAAAAAACAGTATCTCTAAATTTCCACACTATACAGAATAGGAATCCTGCGAAGCCCAATATAACATTAAATGGTCATCAAATTGAAAATAAATCAGAAACAAAGTTTTTAGGACTATGGATACAACGTGACTTGAAATGGAATAATCATATACAATATCTGAATACTAAACTGAACTCAATGTGCTTTGCGTTACGTATTTTGAAAACTTGCACAAGCATGCACACATTAAGAAATACTTATTTTGCTTATTTCCATTCAGATATGGGGTCATATTTTGGGGTAGGTCACCAGATGTACTAAACACGTTTAGGATACAAAAGAGGGCGATTAGAATTATGGCAAATGTAAACACTAGAGAATCATGCAGACTTCTGTTTAAAGAGTTAAACATTCTCCCACTGCCCTGCATATATATCTTTGAAAGTATTATGTTTTTTAAAAAGAATTTAATGAATAAGGATGTTTTTCTTAAAACAAATAATGATGTTCATAGGCATAACACAAGACAAAATCAAAACATTCATATTTCACACACACACACAAGCATATATCAAAAAGGAACTTTTCACACAGGAGTTAAATTATACAATAAACTACCCCAGTATATAAAATTTGCCCCAAAAACAAAAACCTTTGAAAGAATGTTGAAAGTTTATCTGCGGTGCCATTGTTTTTACTCTGTAGTTGAATATCTTAGTGTATAGAAACGATGAAATCTATAATTATATTTTACTTTTCTATTTTAATTGTAATACCTAGCTGTAAGTTGTTGTATTTATAGAATTAGGTTTTCATATTGTAATAATAGAGTAAGGTGTAAATAGTTGTCCAATAAGATTGTATCTCTTAAGATCTGTTAGTACAATAAGTTATAAATAGCTATTGTACTGTATTATTAATATATACTTGTAAGTTCTTTTATTTTATAGATGTAATTACTGACGTGTCCTATATCAAAAATGTATTAAATACATGTAATTGATCAAATGGATAAATACAAATCTAATCTAATCTGATATAAGTTTGTCCCAAAGAGATCTTCATATTTGCACCATCAATGATTTAAGCTCAACCCACTTTCTCGTCCACCTTCGAACCATCCGCAAACATCCAGAAATTGGTGAACTGTGCTGTTCACCTAAAGATGTAGACCTAACCAAACTTCCGGACATACAATACCTCGTTAGGTGTCTGGATCATAAAGGGACCTGCAGCCACTCCTATTTCATTACACGAGCTATCAAGCCTAATACCAACCACCTGGTTGGTGTACCTCTGGTGGGATCAGGTATTGAATAGAGAATGTTAGCTAGGATAATGCATCATTTGATGCACATTGGCAGCATGTGATGAAAGCATATCTTGGAGTCTGATTTGGTGAGTAGGCTTGAAATCGGGCTGGTCCGGAAAGCATTGACTGTCAGCCTAATTCTGCTATACTGTCCAGCATTTTCAAAGTTGCTGACTTTGCTGAATTGTATGCTGCAAAATCATAGTCCAGTCGGGACAGACTGAGAGCTTGGTAAAACAGTAATAGGACCAAAGCTATCTCAAATTCAGTAATTTGCTGCCTATGGTTGATTTCAGGGTCTTTTTTGTTGTTGTTGTGTGGCCTCCTGAGAGGCAGTGTGCAGGTCTTTCTAGTCGACCCCCATGGGCGACCTGCGCAACGAGATGAGAGATGGAATGATGAAGATAATGAAACTGGACAAGGATGTGAAGGGAAGCAGTCGTGGTCTGTCTGAAGGTACTGTCCCAGTATTTGCCTGGTATTGAAATTGGGAAACCACGGAAAACCATTTCAAGGACGGTCAACAGTGGGGCTCGAACCCACGCATCTACCGAGTCGGCAGAGAGCTTGGCCTCATGGCCTAACACTGTGCTTTAGCGAGCGTAGCCACTGCAGTCGGCATGTTTTAGGAGCTAGAATATTGTTATTGTGTACTTTTGTATGATACCAGAATAAAAACATATTATTGTGATGTCTGTATTAAGGTAAGATTCAGATGAAATGATAAAATTGTGATTGGGCCGAATGAAGAGTTGCTGGGTGCATCGCAAGAAGCAAACAGTACAACCTTTTAAGGAAAGTGCGTAGAACAGTTCAAGTGGTCCAATGTGATCAATAAAGTTTAAAAGATAAAAGTACATACATTCATTTTCATTTGAGACTGTTTTGCCCATCAGTATCCAGTCTAGTCTGCAAGCCTCTGTTTGCAAACAAGTTAGATCCATGATCCCGTATTAGCAGTCAGCACTGCGGCTTTCTCTTCTTCTACACCTCTCACTTTGAAATTGCCTCCTAGGTCTACCTGTGCTTCTCTTTCTCTCTACAGATGAAATTATTAACTCCTTTGGTAATATCTCTTCCTGCATTCTTTTCACATGACCCCACCATCTGAGTTGGCTCATACAAACAGCTTCATCTAGCGTGTTAATTTTTAACGAAGCCCTTTTCTCTTAATTATGAGTACCTTCCTGCCAATGCTCCAACCTGTTTGTCCCAACAATCATTCACGCTACCCTCATATCAGTTACTTCTAGCTTATGTAACAGATATCCTGAATCTACCTAGCTTTCGCTTCCATACAGCAAGTTCGAACTAAATACTGAGCGATATAGGGAGCGTTTCATTGCTACACTAACTTCCTTCTTGCAGAATACTGTAGATCACAACTAAGTACTCGCTGCATTGGCTTTTCTGCATCTTGACTCTTCCTTTCTCATACTACCGAGAGAATACACAGACTAAGTACCGGTACTTAATATGTTCCACCTGCTCCAATTTAGTTCCTCCTATTTGACATGCTATTTTCTTGTGCTTCTTCCTTGCCGGCATAACCATCATTTTTGAAATGCTGATTTTCATACCTACCTTATTTCCTACATTTATGTTCAAGTTCTAACATTTTGACTTGTAAGCTTTTGACGGAGTCTGTCATCACAACCAAGTCATCGGCATAGGCCAGAATGCTGGTTTCCATCTAATTGAATCCCAACCAACCAGTTTATGCCCTTCAGCAAATAGTCCATGTAAAAAATAAACAGTAGTAGTAGTAGTGGTGGTGGTGGTGAGAGATTACAGCCTTGCCTCACTCCTGTAAGAACCTTGAACCAAGAACTAATCCTACTATCAACTCTCACTGCAGCCTGATTATCAACATAAATTATGTTGATTGTCTGTAGCATCCTTCCCTCGATACCATATTCCCTCTGGATGCTCAGCATCTTCACCCTGGGTACTCTATCGTATGCCTTCTCTTACTAGATCTACAAAACACAAATGTCTATTCCTCTTGTAACATTCCTCTATAACGGGTCAGGGAAGGGATTACGAAAGGAAATCGGCCGTGGACCTATTGAAAGGAACCGTTCCGGCATTTGCCTGGTAGTGAAAATGGGAAACCACGAAAACCACTTTCAAAGACGGCCGAGGTGGGATTCGAACCCATGCTCTCCCGATGCCAGCGAGACACGAGGTAGCACTCTCGGCTCCTTTCTACAATGCCCGGGACACTTATCAAAGAAATGCCACAATAATTATTGCAATCATTTCTGTTACCTTGTTTATAAGTTGGGGCGATTACTGCTTTTGTCCAGTCAGAGGGTACATTTCCAAAAACCCCTGCCAATTCGATTATCCTATGCAACCATTTCAGCCGTGCTTTCCCACTATACTTCACTGTTTCTGACCGAATTGCATCTACCCCTGCCGCTTTGTCACATTGTAGTTTATTTACCCCCCTTCTACTTCTCAACGGTAACTGTAATTATTTGGGTAACTGTCCTGGATTGTGAATATCTATACTAATATAATAAAGCTGAAGAGTTTGTGTGTTTAAACATGCTAATCTCTGGAACTACCAGTCAGATTTGAAAAATTCTTTTTTTATATGATAACCAGATTCAAGAGGAATAATTTAGGCTATGTTAAATTTCGGACAGACCACTCCATTCCCTGCATTTAGGCCCTTTGGCACAAATCTACACCGTTTCACCAATCTGAACCAAAATGTGTATACTTACCGTTTGAACCCTGCGAGTAACACTGTTCACTTTAAATTTCGGACAGACCACTCCATTCCCTGCATTTATGCCCTTCGGCACAAATCTACACCGTTTCACCATTCTGAACCAAAATTTGTATACTTACCCTTTGGAACCCTACGAGGAACACCGTCTGCATGAAATTTCGGACAGATCACTCCATTCCCTGCATTTAGGCCCTTTGGCACAAATCTACACCGTTTCACCGATCTGGACCAAAATTTGTATATTTACCCTTTGAAACCCTGCGAGTAACACTGTTAGCATGAAATCTCAGACAGACCACTCCAATCCCTGCATTTAGGCCATTTGGCACAAATCTACACCGTTTCACCGATCTGAACCAAATTTCACATACTTAGGCCTACACTTTGGAACCCGACGAGTAACACAGTCTGCTTGAAATTTCGGTCACACCACTCCATTCCCTGCATTTAGGTCCACTGGCACAAATCTACACCGTTTCACCGATCTGAATCACATTTTGTACACTTACCCTTTGGAACCTTGCAGGTGACACTGTCCACCTTAAATTTCGGACAGACCACTCCATTTCCTGCATTTAGGCCCTTTATCACAAATCTATACCGTTCCTCCTAATTGCACCAAATTTTACATACACTTTGAAACCCTGCTGGTAACACTGTCCACTTGATCTTTTGGACAAGGCTCTCCATTCCCTACATTTAGAATAACAAACAAACTGAACTTGAAAACCATGTATTAAGGCCCTAGAATCATTCATGTCCGTAGTAGTGTAACTGTAAGAGTATTTTATTAAGTCTATTGTTGACTGACAATTCGGGATGCATCACGTCGCCCCTACCAGTGTTCTGGTGCAGAATGGCGAAAATAGTTAAATCTTGTGCTGCTTATAAATTGCAGTCACGGGGAGTAATTAGTGCAAAAAGATTTCTTTTGTCCATTAAAACAGTTATCATCATGAACATATTGTGCATCTGTATAAGTGCAATGGTGTTGGTGCAATACATTGAGGTTGTCAGCCGCAATAAGCGTTGGTGCTTTCAAATTTACCGTAATTTATTCCGAAACTTATCGTTGAGCGCTATGTGGCCATAAATGATACTATTACTACTGCTTCCAAAGTGTTCTGATTATTTTCCTACGGCGCTATGTGACAAAAGACGACACTATTGGTCTCTATATTTCTAACAGACAATGAGATATAGGCCCTAGGCAGTGTCTTTTATTTCACTTACTCCTCTTTCTTATCATTTTTAGAAATTTGTTTGTAAATTACATGCGTCAGTGCTGTAGTTAGTAAATAGCCGTTTCCCTATTCATTATTATCATTAGGGGAAAATGATCTAAATGTTACGTCCATTATACTGTACTGCGTATTACCCTCACTACAACCACCACCACAAAAAGTTTAGTTTAAGTATCATGTGCCAGTTCTGTAGTAGTATTCATTATCATCCATAAAACAAATAAATCCACCGGGTGAAGCCGGGCACTACTGCTAGTATTACATAATTATGTACATTGATACAATTTACAAAGAAACTATAATCCATGTTTCTCAATCTATTTTACCAGTGTTTCACCCCAGTACACCATTGGGCTTATTAGTTGGTATAGTACACTTCTTCTTCTTGTGCCATACCCTCATTGGATGTTAGTTATTGATGTTTTAAGGGGCAAAACTACAAGGTCATCTGCCAATCTCATTGGATGTTGGTTGTCATCAGGGTGATTACATTTACCAGCTTGGAATAGTGCAGGAGTGTTGATTCCATACCATTCGCATAGGTTCTTCAACCAAAATATTCTCCTCCTTCCTCGACCTCTCCTACCTTCAATATTATGATCTGTAGGAGTTTATATTTATCATTACAAATGATATGGTCAAAGTATTCAAGTTTTTTCTGTTTGCTGTTATGCAAAACCTTCAGTTCTTTATGCAGGCGTTCCAGCACTTCCATGTTACGTCTCTATTGATCCATGACATTCTGAACAGGCACCAATAGCGCCACATCTCGAAGGCTTGAAGTTTTTTACTGGTGTTCTCCATGGGGAGGGTCCAGGCTTCAGCGCCATACAGCAGGATAGAGAAAATGTAACACCATAGTAAATGGAGACGAAGAGCAATATTGATGTCTCTGTTGCACAGTAATTCATTCATTTTCATGAATGCAGCTCTAGCCAATTCAATGCGGGATAGCACTATTCCAATAATGATCAAGTATGCATCCAAGGTATTTCACGTGTTGAACTTGTTCCAGTGTTGTCCCAGCTACAGTAAGATTAACAGGTGGAATTACATGTTTGCTCAAAACCATTACCTTTGTCCTTTTTGTATTCAAATTCAGACCTGCTCATGCACTGTGTTGTACTACAGAGTTTAGTAAGGTTTGTAGATCTTCAGCACTTGTTGCAAGCAGAGCTGTATCGACTGCATACTGCAAATCATTTATGGTTTATCCATTAACAATACCTTCCTGTTTTCCTTCCAGTGCTTCAGAAAATATTTCCTCACAGTAGATATAGAAAAGATGTGGAGATAGAGCATACTTGTCTCACTCCTTGTTTTACTGTATATTTTCTACACTACCGGTGTTGGTGCAATCTACTTTTACTGAAGCCGTCTGATTCCAGTACTTACTTAGACTTAGTTCCTCCAATGCTAGGTAGCATATCGGGCAACAAGTTTCCTCCAGCGAACTCTATCAGCTGCCAGGTTTTCAGCTTCCTCCCAGTTCATACCCATGCATTCAAGATCCTTTGCAAAAGTTTGTTTCCAGGTGTTACGAGGTCTTCATCTACTTTGGTATCCTTCCGTTGGTTTCCACAACAGTGTTGATTTGAGTATCCTTCTATCATTCAAAACGTAGAACTGATCTTCAAAATTCGCCTCAAGCATTGTTGGTGAAAAACGTTGAGCTTGTGTGCTGATTTTACTGATATGTTCCAGGTCTCACATGCATATATGGCGATCGGTAAGATGATAGAGGAATATAGCCAAATCTTTGTCGACATACTTATAGAGTCTAATTGCCATATGGACCGCATTCGTTGAAAGACTGCCGAAGCTTTTCTGCTGCTGAGGTCTGCATCTACGTCCCCATTACTACAGATAAGGCTGCCAAGATATGAAAATAGGTCAACATCTTGTAGAATCTTCTGTTGCACTATAATTTGTGTAGATACATTCCCATTTTTTATGCACATTATATTGGTCTTGTCACCATTTATCTGTAGTCCAGCAAAACTGGCCATTCCATCCAGCTTGGTTGTCATTAATTGTAAACTTTGTGGTGTTTCTGCCAGAAGAACAATGTCATCAGCAAAATCCCGATCCGTTAGCCTAGATTGCTCATTCCAACGTATCCCCATATTGGGATTGTCCATAGCTTTTCTCATTACAAAATCTATGACCAATATGAATAGGAATAGTGACAAAATGCATCCTTGTCTGACGCCTGTGAGAATGCTAAAGAAAGGGGTGTTCCCAACTGCTGTTCTTATATAACAGCTCGAGTCTAAATACATAAGATAAGCCCGTAGATCCCTGATGGGCAAGGGCCTCCTACCGGAGTGGTAGGGGGTGGCTCAAGTAGTCCCCCAAGAGGAGCCAGTTCTTGAGAGATGTCTTTCCTAATACATATTGAACCCGCTGAGCTAAGGTTCATGTGATATTTTTTATAACAGCACATTTATGATGGGATGTAGTACCTTTGAACACACACAGAAAGCCACATGGATCTGAGAGCTCATGCTATACTCTTTGAAGAAGCGGTGAATCGCACTTTTGACTTTGGTGAAGTCTGCTAATTATTTATCTGAGGTCTTATTAATCAATTTTATCTTTCCACGAGACTCAGAATATTCCATTTCGTCATTCAGCATTATTAAAACATTTTGGAGAATGTTATTTTCGCTTAAGGTAAGGTAATACCCTTGCAGATACGCAAATAGGAATGTAAGTAGTCGCTCAACGACTTCGTTTTGACGACCTACTTCCTAGAGGAACTCAGTGCCTTGCACTACGCAGGGGGATGACAGTTCATAGGGAGCGCGTGGGTCGGGGTAAGGCCCTGTACTGTTTGTTCTGCCAACCAATGAAGAATTAATTTTAGCACTAAGGTTCCGTAGTTGGCACTCATGTACGTTCACATCAAACCGAATGGCGGAAGCGGGAATAGTCTGTTTTGATTGATTTTCCTCGTGGTGTTGTTGGTTGTTTTGATTTGTTCAGTATTTTCATTGTTTATTTGAATTGAATTGAGTCAATCATGCCACTGCAAGGTAGGAAAAATTGCCAAGCACCGGGATGTAAGAATTATAATGATAGTAAGAACAATACGGCAATTTTCATCTTCCTGGTGTTGACCATGTGAAAAACTAGTGGGCAATATGGACTATTCTCGAATAAAAATATATAGAGAATAAATGTGTGCATTTCATCTCTTGTTTGTTTCCTTACCCATTCTCCTTTGCATTGCAATCAAATTTGTGGTTTACGGCTACGGGGAGGGGTGGGTGGCAGCCGGCATGCTAGGCAAAAAGTGAGGTTATGGCAATGTAGTGTGTGCATTTGGACGATTTTCTTTATATTCATCGAATATCCCAACTATTCTGTAGAGTATGAGAGCATTTTTTAATTAGCCTAGAGGTGAATTAAGCTCTAGAACGGCATAACTGTGTCTTTCGTGACAAATCCATTGCCAACATTGATATATATCAAAATGTATTCTTTTCCTATCTGGACGTATATTTCAGCACCTAGCGAAAGGCGCAGTTATGTTTGAGTTATATTCATCAATAACTCGTCGCAGAACATACTGTTCATTTACGTGTAATAAAGGCTACATTCATATAGCTTTTTACTTTTTATGTTGCCAGACTTGGCAGTACAATCCATAGCCTCAGGCGGTGTTCTCTCTCGGAAATTCTATAACCAAAAGTGACGAATCTCTTATACTTACATGATCCTTGGCACTACGTCTGGAGAATCCGCCCCGTGTAGGCGTGAAGTTACATCCGTCTTGTAATTGACGTAGAAAATATCCGCTGTTTAGCGTGGAAGTTGTCATCGGGTGCCATCGAGCACGAATATTCTGCAAATCACTGTTTATTGATGCACAGTGAACAACAAGAAGCATATTGTGAAATAATTGGCAAGTATAGTGAATTTTATAACATTACCGTAACACCACATTTTTGTACCCACGTGTTTGTGGAGGGCCGAGAGCCTGGTGAAAAATATAAAGGTAAACGTGTTATAACTACTTTAAATAAGTGTGATTATGAGTGTACAGTATATTTGAATTGCCACAGTGAATTTTTCAATTACAAAACGACGCACATTTCACGGATGCTACGTGATGTAAAAGTGGCGTCAGCACACGTGAAGAACCACAGAACAGTGCTTGATCACGTATAATTCAATATCTGCGAAGTAAAGGCTGTGTTATTAATTGTATTAAAGCCTGTAACATTTACTACGAACACTGTGATTTTGAAGTGAAAGAATGAACTACTACACGATTTATTTCACCACCCACGTGATCAGACTATTCTACACCATGTTTGAGACTGTCATCATGGGCTAATACCATCATGGTATGAGGGTGACGTATCTATTGGAACCAGCATGATGGTGGAGCTTCCAGAACAGCGAACGAGGAGGAAGGAAACCAGGATGCCATTCCCAGGCAAGTCCAGTACATCCACGAGGTTGACGACAGGGACAGATCGAACCCTGGTCTCTGGGAGAGTCCAGATGGGAATCCTGATGAGGATGATGCCGTTCCGGAAAGCCTGTGATGAATTTGTTCAACCCTTGTCGTTGAACAGAGGGCTGAGTGAGAGCTCCTCCATGTCGTGAGTTTTTGTACACCCTTTCTCGTTCTAGTTTCTGGTGGTATAGTAGGTGTAATGTAGTTTGTGAACCAACCGAACTCAGTGAAAGCCATTTTTATAGGTAGGGAATGTAACTAGTCTAATTAGATGTCATTTATTTCAGTTAGAGTGAGACACCCTTGGGTCAGACATTTTGGTCAACCCTGGTGCAGCTTGATGAACGTCGTAGAACGTCAATGCCTATCTTTTGCTAAACGTGACCGTAGTCATTTGAGGCTACTTTGTTTAACCCTATTTGGGGGTGATTTTCAAGTCTTTGCTGACTTTAGTTATGGCAATCAGATGCCATGGTTATATTTCTTTAACTGCATTCTTTGCAACCAGTCTTTGTTACACCCCTGACTTCGTTAGAACAGTCGTATCAGTTAGGTAATCGACTGTAATTACCAGTTTTGTAACTGCATTATATTTCATTTGAGATGTTGCTCAGAAGCCATCTGGTCAAGTGTAGACCTTACAAGTAGAAGGGATGTTTCGTTGTCTAGCATCGAACCCAGTTCCCAACGTATCATTAAGCAGATCCAGAGTGTGGAATCTGCGTCACAATTATTATTTTGTTAGTGTCATGTGAAGACACGTATTTATTTGATGTTGTACAAGCAACTACTGAAGTATTATATCTTTGAGAGCAAAGAGCTCCAGCAATGTGACATTGCTACCATTTAGATGTCTTTGGTTTGAAAGACAGAATTATATTATTGTATTCAGATTTATAGCGTGTTTTTATACACGTATTCTTCGAGGTTTATAACCTATGGTAAAGTTTTTATGATAAGGCCAGTTGTACAGTTTTTATTTTTGCTTAAATCGCCGGCCTTGATAGTTAGTGTGTGTTGTGTCCGACCGCGCAGGAATGTTGTAGCCGGCGGCGACACAAACTGGTTTGTGACCCAGTGCCCTTGAGAGCACGCTTGTATTATGAGACAGAATTACTTTGACGAAGGACAGAATGCTTGCTGTATTCGCTCTTCCTTTCATTGCTACTTAGCTCATGGAACCCAGTGTCCATTCTTGTATCTGATCACATGTTTTTATAGATTGTTTTTTGTTAGTTAAACTCACTTTTGCGTGTACCGTCGTTTGACGTGTACAGTTATGTCAGGTTTTCTATAGTACGTTGTAGGCCGCCCTGTTATAGGAGATATTTATTGTATGAAGGTATCTGTGTGTACCTTGTCCGGGATTGTTTCCGTTGACCAGATGTTATTGGAGGGTTACTGAGTGTGCAGGCCCATCCCAGAGTTATTGAACGCGAGCTTTGCGCCGCTGGTAACTTGTGTTATTGTGTGTCCGAGTTGTTATTGCTCGTTGATTATATTCCGACTTTTGAGTCGAGGCTTTTGGTGGAGATTGATCTCAGTGGAGACACTCCGTGCCCAGGATATTGTCAGTATTATTCGCCATAAACCAACGATAAACCTAAACCGACATCTTAATAATAAAACGCATAATTTTGGTAAAACAAAAGCTAACTAACGAATTCTTTCTATCTAACTTTGTTCTTTTGCATTTGGAACCTGCTGACATGGCCGTGCTAATGAAGGTATTTCCTTTTGAGGAAATGACTAGGACAGCTGACACTTTTGAAGCGACCTGAAGCTTGCTCGAACCTTGAGTTCGTAGCTTGTGGAGCGCAGGCCATGCGATGTTAGACGTAGTCTTTACTACGCAGTCGTCACCGTAACTACACACTTTAGATGACTATGGCTTACAAAGAGTAAACCAAGGTGCAGGCAGGCGTTTTAATAAAACTGTTGTCTCTTTCATTAATTATTTATGATGTAAAAGTGTATGAATCCTACATGTTACCCTATTGTGTGCTGTTAGCACCTAGTTACTAAGAATAATTAAATGATTTTTTTACATGGCTGTTCACTTAGCTTTGAATGTAATTGTTTTCTGTTACGGACGTCATCGCCGTAAATTTTGTGATTAAGTGATAGGATTTAGCTAGATGAATTAACGTTAAATGTAAATGCGGAGATGGTATCATCCTAACTTAGATTTGTTTTGCTACCCTGTTAAATGTAAATTCAGATATTAGTTTGATCTTGTAACTTGACCTAGGGATTTGCCTCGTACCATTTTCCTAGTGTTGCTGTTGTTGCTTTGTTATTGTGAGATAGATCTTTCGCGAAGGTTTTCCGTAACTTCTCAGGTAGGGACCTGCTCTTTATTTTTGTTTGTTTATTAGCTTGCGGACTAGCCGATTGAAACCCTCCGAACTAGGCTAGGGGCTTGTGAATTTTAACAATAAATTTTCACGGTGTTTTACATAAGTCTGGATGTTTATTTTCTCAGTCTAGTTTTTAAGGTGAACCTTTCCTTAGGCAGTCTATGACCATCGTCACCATGTACCACGATCCCTGTGGACTACAGTTTCTCGTGCCGCTTTAGCCTATTTGGAAGTTCACCTGATCCTCACGGCAATTATGTCCGACGGATGAGATGTTAGGGAAGTCATTGCGGTTGTTGGCTAACCTGGCAGCTCCACCGACGGTCTCATAAAATGGCGCCCAACTCATGTGCCGACGTTAACGTGGTGACCGTCAGTTCCATGTTATTTAGGAGGATCTTAATGTTGATTAATGGTAAATTGACAGGACTGGGACGAACTTAGAAAGTCGTATTGCAGATCAATTGACCGCATGGCATTCATGATTGATAGAAGTCCATGGGGTGAGGCTTTAGTGTTAGATAAATGAAGGATAGGATTTTCTTTGATGATGCCTCATCCTGAGTAAATGTAATACTTTGCTTTGCTCGCCGTTGTCTTTGTAAATTAATGTAGAAGCACTTAGTTTGCATACTCCAGCTGTACTCGTGATATTTATATAAATGAAACAAGCTTTATACCACCAAGTAACTAATCATAGCTGTAAGTTCCATTAGAGATTGATCCCTCACTTTCTCATATATATATTTCTTGTCAATGGATGAGGAAACTATTCGTCGTGTGTTTGGGGAGATGATGGCAGGTGTTAATGCCAACCTCCAGCAGATTACTGCTGAATTAGGTACTGTAAGGACTGATTTAGGTGATGTAAGAGGTGACTTAGGTCAGAATACCCAAGCTGTCAACACTGTGAGTGGTCATGTGGACCAAGTTAGACAAGACTTAGAGGTTAACACCCAGTCGATTAACAATGTCAGTGGTCATGTGGACCAAGTTAGGCAGGAAATTAACAATGTTAGACAGGACTTAGAAGTCAACACCCAGTCTATTAATATTGTAAGTGGTCATGTAGACCAAGTCACAGAGTCGATCAATAATGTTAGGACTGATCTAACACAGGTCAGGGCCGACATGGACGCATATAGAGTCGAAGCTAAGAATGATCTTACGGCAGGTTTAGCGGCTGTTAGGGTTGATGTCATACGACACCATCAGGAGGCTAACCAGCGTATAGATTGCTTAACCGACCAGATGAATAGAGCTAGGGAGGACGTGCAGACCCGATTGGAGGAGCACACAGCTCAAATTCAAACGACCATGAACAGAGTCCAGATAGATATGAGAGCCGACCTGGAGCACACTCGAGAAGAATTTGGGACTCGATTGACTCACGTCGAGGGATTTATGGGCACCGTGAAGAAGGACATGGCGACCATGAATATTGGATTGATTTTGATGAGAGGTGCGGCAAATGCTGTGAATAACAACGTCAAGACGATCGTCGATGGCATGATCGAGGTCAAGGACGAATTAAACACCAATAGAAGAAATATTACGGAGTTGACAGAAACCGTAGCAGGGCTGCGTGAAACAGTTGACGTTCATAGTGAGGAACATAAAATCGATCTCATGTTATTGAGGGGTGACCTCAACGAACACAAGACCACAATGGAGGCTAAGGTAGCCGAGGTCAGAGATGATGTTGGAAAGATCCAAGACAACGAGTCGAAAGTCGAAGGAGAAATCGATTCCTTACAGAGACGATTCGAGGAAGTCGCGGTAACCGAGAGGTTAGACCTTAGCTATAACCTGAGGACGGCAATACGCGAAGTTGGCACGAACCTCAAAGGGAAAGTCGATAGGATCGAGCTACAACTTAACGACTTAGGTAATAAAGTCACAGCTAGAACCATCCCAGGACTCGAGGTTATAGAGAGACGTCTTGACAGACTTGAGACGCTTCCTAGAGAGAGACACTTACCCCCACAGATGGGAGACTCTCAGGCGACACCCGTATCACAATCCGCAGGGATGATGCCTACTGATTTCCAACCCAGCGCACCTATAGAACCGCAACCATCTCAATTCACTGGTTCAGCGCAAAGTCAAACTTTGAACTTTGACGCCCATCCTTTTCAACCAGCACCCAATCGACTTAGTCATGAAACGAATACACCTACGCATAACTACATGCAGAATTCATTTAGACCCGCGCATACGCAGGGAAATGTAACTATAATCCGTTCGAGAGAGGAGCAACCAGCTCGCTTCTCAGGAACTGGAAGTGACATCACTCCAGTTGAATTTCTGGCCAACGTAGAAAGCTACTTGAGAGACACCATGGTAACTCTGGAGAGGGAGCTCCGAGTTATACAGCGTTTGCTCGAGGGACAAGCCAGCACCTGGTTTAGAGCCTTCCGATACTCCTTTATAGGCTACCAGGATTTCAAAGAAGCCTTGTTAAGAACTTATTGGTCGAGCGACATCCAGCAGAGCATTAGAGCTGAGATGTATACTCGCCGATACAGCTCTAACACTCCAACGCGCTATGCGAACTACTTCGCAAACCAGCTTGCGAAACTTCGTTGTCTTCAACCCCCGTTGTCTGAACAAGACCTAGTAAACACCATCGTTTGGCAATACCCTGCAGACGTGCAACGCGTATTGATTGCTGCAGGCGCATCCACTTTTCAGCAGTGTGACCAAATCCTGCGACGGTTGGATGCAAACACGGAACAGTTCCCGACACACCGTCAGCAGAAGGCTGACAGGCGTGAGGAGAGACATGTCAACTTAACTACTGTCGACAAAGTGAGCCAGACGCCACAGCAGACGCAAACCCAGGAGAGCTCTGGACAACGTAATAGTTATAACTATGGTAGGAGAGAATGGAACAACACTCCATATGCTCGAGACCAGCGAAATGACCGTCGTAGTCACTGGAACTGGCGCTTCGACCGAGGGACGAACGACGACCGTCGTCACGAAAACGACTGCCGAGGGAATAATGGTCAAAACCCACAGCACGGAAGTATCCGTAGGGACTACCGTTACAGTAGAGGGTATAACAGAGATCGAGACCCCAGAAACCAGCCAGATAGAGATTGGAGAGGAAGAGCACGGGAGAGCCGTGAGTATCTTCAACAAATCAGAGAACTACAAATCCGAGAAGAGGGTGAACAGAACCCGACTTCGAGGGAAACAAGGAATTCGGCGCAGGAGACGGAGCAAAACCAGCCCGGTACTTCTCGCCAGGACATTAAAAAACGCCGAAAAATCAATAGATTCTTGCCCAGTTGAGCACAGAGTAACTGCCACCATATTACTCTGGGAGCCAATCCAGGAAGACCTGTTAGACGAACGACGAACCACAACTACGAATTGACGCGTCTACCGAAGATTGTAGCTACCCTGAATGGATGCAACGTAGTCATTCTCATCGATACTGGGGCGATGATTAGTGTCATTTCCGCCGATTGCCATGCCAGACTGAAAGCAAACTCTGAGGTGACAGAGCTGCCAGTTTCCGCAGTAAGAGTCAGAGGAGTCATATCTGACCGTGTTGTGACGTGAAAAATCCAGATTCTATGCACTTTGAAGATTTCGAGCCACGTGTACTTGCACGAATTTCTTGTGATGAAAGGCTTGCATCATGATGCCATATTGGGTGCAGACTTCATTAAGAAGTATGATGGAATCATTGATATGGGACGTAATACGGTAGAGTTTAAGCCGAACGAACCCATCCAGATGAACATAGTTGAAGAAGAACCGGAATTCCTATCCGTAGTCGACGTTGTCGAAAATTTAAATGACAAGGAAATTGAGGAGACACAGGATGCCGACGAAGAGGCAGAATCATTATCAGCACCCATACGAGAGAAACTTGATGCAATATTGAACGAATACAAGGATATATTCGACACCACACCTGGTGAGATATTGGACTACGAGTACGATCTTGTACTACTGGAAGATTCCCCATTCCAGAAGAAAATTTATCCTATCGCAGAGAAACACCGCGAGGAAGCTGCTAAAAAGATCCATGAGATGGAAGCAGCAGGCACAATCAAGAAGTCGTATCCGACAGCCATTGAACAATGGAAGTTATGTGATAGAAGACATTAGGACAGGAGAGCGCATTGGAACCTTCAATGCAGCTATTCCAAAAAATATCACTTATGAATGAACTTCAAGTCAAATAAAAATGTCGTCCCAACAATTTATTTGAAACGACGGAGAGGCAGATGAACCCGCTGAGCTAAGGTTCATGTGATATTTTTTATAACAGCACATTTATGATGGGATGTAGTACCTTTGAACACACCCAGAAAGCCACGTGGAGCTGAGAGCTCATGCTATACTCTTTGAAGTAGCGGTGAATCGCACTTTTGACTTTGGTGAAGTCTGCTAATTATTTATCTGAGGTCTTATTAATCAATTTTATCTTTCCACGAGACTCAGAATATTCCATTTCGTCATTCAGCATTATTAAAACATTTTGGAGAATGTTATTTTCGCTTAAGGTAAGGTAATACCCTTGCAGATACGCAAATAGGAATGTAAGTAGTCGCTCAACGACTTCGTTTTGATGACCTACTTCCCAGAGGAACTCAGTGCCTTGCACTACGTCTGGAGAATCCGCCCCGTGTAGGCGTGAAGTTACATCCGTCTTGTAAGACGTAGAAAATATCCGCTGTTAACGTGGAAGTTGTCATCGGGTGCCATCGAGCACGAATATTCTGCAAATCACTGTTTATTGATGCACAGTGAACAACAAGAAGCATATTGTGAAATAATTGGCAAGTATAGTGAATTTTATAACATTACCATAACACCACATTTTTGTACCCACGTGTTTGTGGAGGGCCGAGAGCCTGGTGAAAAATATAAAGGTAAACGTGTTATAACTACTTTAAATAAGTGTGATTATGAATGTACAGTATATTTGAATTGCCACAGTGAATTTTTCAATTACAAAACGACGCACATTTTACGGATGCTACGTGATGTAAAAGTGGCGTCAGCACACGTGAAGAACCACAGAACAGTGCTTGATCACGTATAATTCAATATCTGCGAAGTAAAGGCTGTGTTATTAATTGTATTAAAGCCTGTAACATTTACTACGAACACTGTGATTTTGAAGTGAAAGAATGAACTACTACACGATTTATTTCACCACCCACGTGATCAGACTATTCTACACCATGTTTGAGACTGTCATCATGGGCTAATACCATCATGGTATGAGGGTGACGTATCTATTGGAACCAGCATGATGGTGGAGCTTCCAGAACAGCGAACGAGGAGGAAGGAAACCAGGATGCCATTCCCAGGCAAGTCCAGTACATCCACGAGGTTGACGACAGGGACAGATCGAACCCTGGTCTCTGGGAGAGTCCAGATGGGAATCCTGATGAGGATGATGCCGATCCGGAAAGCCTGTGATGAATTTGTTCAACCCTTGTCGTTGAACAGAGGGCTGAGTGGGAGCTCCTCCATATCGTGAGTTTTTGTACACCCTTTCTCGTTCTAGTTTCTGGTGGTATAGTAGGTTTAATGTAGTTTGTGAACCAACCGAACTCAGTGAAAGCCATTTTTATAGGTAGGGAATGTAACTAGTCTAATTAGATGTCATTTATTTCAGTTAGAGTGAGACACCCTTGGGTCAGACATTTTGGTCAACCCTGGTGCAGCTTGATGAACGTCGTAGAACGTCAATGCCTATCTTTTGCTAAACGTGACCGTAGTCATTTGAGGCTACTTTGTTTAACCCTATTTGGGGTGATTTTCAAGTCTTTGCTGACTTTAGTTATGGCAATCAGATGCCATGGTTATATTTCTTTAACTGCATTCTTTGCAACCAGTCGTTGTTACACCCCTGACTTCGTTAGAACAGTCGTATCAGTTAGGTAATCGACTGTAATTACCAGTTTTGTAACTGCATTATATTTCATTTGAGATGTTGCTCAGAAGACATCTGGTCAAGTGTAGACCTTACAAGTAGAAGGGATGTTTCGTTGTCTAGCATCGAACCCAGTTCCCAACGTATCATTAAGCAGATCCAGAGTGTGGAATCTGCGTCACAATTATTATTTTGTTACTGTCATGTGAAGACACGTATTTATTTGATGTTGTACAAGCAACTACTGAAGTATTATATCTTTGAGAGCAAAGAGCTCCAGCAATGTGACATTGCTACCATTTAGATGTCTTTGGTTTGAAAGACAGAATTATATTATTGTATTCAGATTTATAGCGTGTTTTTATACACGTATTCTTCGAGGTTTATAACCTATGGTAAAATTTTTATGATAAGGCCAGTTGTACTGTTTTTATTTTTGCTTAAATCGCCGGCCTTGATAGTTAGTGTGTGTTGTGTCCGACCGCGCAGGAATGTTGTAGCCGGTGGCGACACAAACTGGTTTGTGACCCAGTGCCCTTGAGAGCACGCTTGTATTATGAGACAGAATTACTTTGACGAAGGACAGAATGCTTGTTGTATTCGCTCTTCCTTTCATTGCTACTTAGCTCATGGAACCCAGTGTCCATTCTTATATCTGATCACATGTTTTTATAGATTGTTTTTTGTTAGTTAAACGCACTTTTGCGTGTACCGTCGTTTGACGTGTACAGTAGTTCAGGTTTTCTATAGTACGTTGTAGGCCGCCCTGTTATAAGAGATATTTATTGTATGAAGGTATCTGTGTGTACCTTGTCCGGGATTGTTCCCGT
Source organism: Meconema thalassinum (assembly GCA_946902985.2). NCBI lineage: Eukaryota > Metazoa > Arthropoda > Insecta > Orthoptera > Tettigoniidae > Meconema > Meconema thalassinum. The sequence goes on along the minus strand of OX336389.2, from coordinate 204,951,923 downwards.
TGACCAGATGTTATTGGAGGGTTACTGAGTGTGCAGGCCCATCCCAGAGTTATTGAACGCGAGCTTTGCGCCGCTGGTAACTTGTGTTATTGTGTGTCCGAGTTGTTATTGCTCGTTGATTATATTCCGACTTTTGAGTCGAGGCTTTTGGTGGAGATTGATCTCAGTGGAGACACTCCGTGCCCAGGATATTGTCAGTATTATTCGCCATAAACCAACGATAAACCTAAACCGACATCTTAATAATAAAACGCATAATTTTGGTAAAACAAAAGCTAACTAACGAATTCTTTCTATCTAACTTTGTTCTTTTGCATTTGGAACCTGCTGACATGGCCGTGCTAATGAAGGTATTTCCTTTTGAGGAAATGACTAGGACAGCTGACACTTTTGAAGCGACCTGAAGCTTGCTCGAACCTTGAGTTCGTAGCTTGTGGAGCGCAGGCCATGCGATGTTAGACGTAGTCTTTACTACGCAGTCGTCACCGTAACTATACACTTCAGATGACTATGGCTTACAAAGAGTAAACCAAGGTGCAGGCAGGCGTTTTAATAAAACTGTTGTCTCTTTCATTAATTATTTATGATGTAAAAATGTATGAATCCTACATGTTACCCTATTGTGTGCTGTTAGCACCTAGTTACTAAGAATAATTAAATGATTTTTTTACATGGCTGTTCACTTAGCTTTGAATGTAACTGTTTTCTGTTACGGACGTCATCGCCGTAAATTTTGTGATTAATTGATAGGACTTAGCTAGATGAATTAACGTTAAATGTAAATGCGGAGATGGTATCATCCTAACTTAGATTTGTTTTGCTACCCTGTTAAATGTAAATTCAGATATTAGCTTGATCTTGTAACTTGACCTAGGGATTTGCCTCGTACCATTTTCCTAGTGTTGCTGTTGTTGCTTTGTTATTGTGAGATAGATCTTTCGCGAGGGTTTTCCGTAACTTCTCAGGTAGGGACCTGCTCTTTATTTTTGTTTGTTTATTAGCTTGCGGACTAGCCGATTGAAACCCTCAGAACTAGGCTAGGGGCTTGTGAATTTTAACAATAAATTTTCACGGTGTTTTACATAAGTCTGGATGTTTATTTTCTCAGTCTAGTTTTTAAGGTGAACCTTTCCTTAGGCAGTCTATGACCATCGTCACCATGTACCACGATCCCTGTGGACTACAGTTTCTCGTGCCGCTTTAGCCTATTTGGAAGTTCACCTGATCCTCACGGCAATTATGTCCGACGGATGAGATGTTAGGGAAGTCATTGCGGTTGTTGGCTATCCTGGCAGCTCCACCGACGGTCTCAATATTGACACACATTAATAAATAGTAAATTAACACACACCCTCACTACGGTATTTACATTGTTACACTATTACACTGATCTGAATTTCCTTCCTATCCCTGGCATTTCTGGTCCACATAACACCTGCCTCGAACCTAAATTCGTCCGACCATCTGCGACGGGGTTGTCCTCTGCTACTCTTGCCAGCTCTTGGATCCCACATAGTCGTGGAGTAGGCCCATCTATCCTGGTTCATTCTGGATATGTGTCCACCCCAGCGCCATTTCAGTTGCCGAGCTCTTGTTGTTGTGTCCTCCAACCCACTTCTTTTTCTCAGATCCGTGTTACTGATTCTAAAAAAAGGAAGGAAGCTTGAAGTTTAACGTGACCATTAATCTTGAGATCATGAGCCACGGGACCTCCTTTTAACGTGGAATCCGAACCACAGGACATGGCATTTCACATCGAAAATCTCACATGCATTGACCGGGAATCGAACCCGGTCCGCCTTGGTGAGAGGCCAACAGCTTGACCGTGTTACTGATTCTGTCGCTTAGCTTAACGCCTAGGATTCTCCTTTCCATTTTCCGTTGACAGATCTGGGGCAGTCTTGTCTGACATTTACTAAATGACCAAGTTTGGCATCCATAGATTAACACTGGGATGACACAGCTTTGAAGTACATCGAATCTTAATTTAGGGCTCAATGATTTGTCCATAAGGATGAAGCTTAGGCTGCACAATTTTCCCCACGTCAATCCAATCCTTCTTTTGATTTCTCGGTCGCTTGTAAGTCTAGATAGAGGTTTTTGAAAACATAGATAGTTGGGAATTCCATATAGGCTCACAATATTCCACAATGATTCCCGGTGTAGACTGTCAAAAGCTTTTCTTAAATCAACGAAGTTTAGGAGCAACAGACAGTTAAATTCTATGCATTGTTCTATTACATTTTGTAGAATAAATATTTGTTCGAAAGCCAGCCTGTTCTTCTCGCAGTCGAAGATCTGCTGCTTCTTGTACCCGTTTTAGAAGAATGAGGCAGAAGACTTTGCCTGGCACCGAGAGAAGCGTGATACCTCTCCAATTTGTACATTCAGTTTGATTTCCTTTCTTTGGTAGTTTCATGATGATGCCACGTCTCCAGTCTTCTGGAACTTGTCTTGTTTGCCAACAGATATTGCAGAGTTTAGCAAGGTGATGAATTAATGCTAGACCCCCATATTTTAGAATCTCTGCTGAGATTTCATCCAAACCAGCTGCTTTAATGTTTTTAAGTATTTTGATTGCTGCGCACACCTCTGCTTCTGTAATATCACCTGTTTTTACCATTAGCTCTTGCATTTTTGGCTCATTTTTTAAGTTGTGAGCATTAAGTAGGTTGGGCTGGTTTAAGGTTTCTTTGAATTACTCAACCCATCGGGCAGATTTTTTCATCTCTTGTGAGGAGAAGTTTGCCATTTTTATCCTTTATGGGGCTGTTTGAACAATTATGGGCTCCAGTAAGTTCTCGGACAATACGGTACAATGTTCTGGTGTCATTTCAAGAGGCAGCATTTTGAGCCTCTTTACCTTTCCGTTCAAACCACTCTTTTTTGTCAGTTCTACAACTGCTTTTTACTCGGCGGTCTAACTCAGCATATTTTCGTCTAGCTACTTGAAGCTCTTCTTGATCTTTAGCTTGTTCACGCTGTTGCTTTGCCATCTTTCTTTCATCTATCAGATGCCAAGTTCGATCTTCAATCCATCGCTCTTTTTGTGTTCCTCTCCGTCGTCCAACAGTCTCTTCAGCACATGCTCTCACAGAATCCTTGAATGTAAACCATTGTGTTTTAACATCATCAGGTAGATTTTGAAGTGCCTGTAATCTATATTTAAGACTGATTACGAATGAATTTTCTACTTCCTTGTCTTTTAGCTTTGCCACATCGAACGGTCGCTTAGGTTGCTGGCGTTTCTACGATTTAAACTTGACTTTCAAGTCCGCTCGGACCAATAAATGATCCGACCCAACATCCGCAGCATGATACCTTCTTGTATCTCGCAAAGATGACTTCCATCGACTATTTATACAAATGTAATCAATTCCATTTTAAGTATTCCCGTCAGGCGAACGCCAGGTCTTCTTATGTATCCAGTACAAGTAGACAAAAATTCGTATGTCTTGCTCATCTACACTAATATCATGTTTCAGACAATCAAATCATAGTTGATAAAACAAGCATAAACATCTACAAATATATCTATATTTCTTTACACCAAAACCTGCATCACCAGTAATGCCTCTCTGGTGCCAAATCCACTGCGGAATCCTAACTGGGTATTTCCTATGAATGCTTCACATTTGCTGTATATGCTGGTAATCTTGAGGAAGATCTTGAGGACATGACTCATTAAGCTTATGATTCTATAATCACCACGAGGTTTTGCAGCTGCTTTCTTTGGAATGGGATTAAAAGTTGACGTCAACCAGTCAGAAGAGATATTTCCACTTGTATACACTTGGCTGAATAGCCTTTCTTAGGATATCTAGTGATTGGTATTCTTTATGTATTTATAATATTTTCTGAAGTACTGGAAGGAAAAGCAATGTTTTCACATAGGTGTTCACACTTGACTAAATTGCAAGTCATAGCATAAACTAACTTTTTCAGATAATGTGATACTCTGCAAATCATAAATACTAATATTAAACGAAAGATTCAGGAAGAGTATAAAGGAAGGACTAATGAAACACCCTAAACAAACTTCAATTGCAGGCGAATGGGCACTTTTGAAGAATGAAATTACAAAATCCACAAAGGAAAGAAAGAATAGGTAGAAAACCGTGGATCACTCAGGATAATAACAGAATTAAGGGATGAAAGACGAAAACACAAGAATGTAAGTGATGAAAAGGGGAAAACAGAATACAGACATCTGAGAAATGAGGTTAACAAGAAGTGCAAGGAAGCGAAAGAAGAATGGCTGAAAAAGGAATGTGCAGGTATAGAAAATTGTCTGAAATTAGGAAAAGTAGATACAGCTTATCGAAGGATTAGGAATACTTTTGGGGAAAAGAAGACTAAGTGCTGTAATATTAAATACACAGATGGGAGGCCTCTAACAGATAGGGAAGAAAAGGTTTGGAGATGGCAAGCTTACATAGAGTGCTTGTATAAAGGAAAGGAGATTGAGAATCATGTAATGGAAAGGGAAGAGGACATTGATGAGGATGCGAAAGGAGATTTAATATTGAGATCAGAATTTGACAGAGCTTTGGAAGACTTAAGCAGGAACAAAGCATCGGGCATATATGATACAAACCGATTGAGTTGCTACGCTGCATAAATGATTATGGTCTGGTCAGGCTATTTCACTTGGTGTGTAGCATTTATGAGACAGGTGGGGTACCCTTTGATTTCAAAAAAATGTTATCATCCCTAAACCGTAGAAAGTAGGAGCTGACAGATGTGAAGATTACCATACAATCAGCTTGATTACTCATGCTTCAATGACTCTGTCTAGAATAATTTACAAGAGGATGAAAAGCCAGATAGAAATGGAGTTGGGTGAAGACCAGTTTCGTTTCAGGAGAAATGTAGGAACAAGGGAAGCTATACTGAGTTTTAGGCTGATTTTTTAAGGTAGAATAAGAAAAAGATAAGGGAACATTTATGGCATTTGTAGTCTTAGAAAAGGCTTTTGATAACGTTGATTGGTGTAAGTTGTTTGAAATATTAAAAACGATTGGAATAAAGTACAGGGAAAGGAGGGTGCTCTACAATCTATACAGAAACTAGACAGTAGTCATTAGAGCTGAAGGACATGAGAGAGAACCTGGTATTCAGAAAGGTGTAAGGCAAGGCTGCAACTTATCACCCATACTTTTCAGTCCACATATTTAACAAGCAATGAAGGAAATTGGAGAAAAATTTAAAGTGGGAGTGAAGATTCTAGGAGAAATAATTTCAACTCTGAGATTTGCTGATGACATCATTATTTTGGCCGACACGCCAGAGGATTTGAATGAGTTTCTGAATGGTATGGAGTCCGTCTTGAGGAAATAATTCATGATGAAAATCAATAAATGTAAAACAAAAATATTGGAATGCAGCCGAAATAAATCAGAAACCTCTATGTACATCAAATTGGCAGGTAAAAAGCTAAAGGAAGTAGGAGACTTCTGTTACTTAGGAAGCAAAATAACCAGTGATGGATGAAGCAAAGAGGATATAAAAAGTAGGTTGGCTCAGGCAAGGAAAGCATTTCCACAAAAAAGGAATCTGTTGAAATCAAATATAGATTTATGTATAAGGAAGTCAATTTTGAAAGCCTTTGTCTGGAGCGTGGCACTATATGGATATGAAACTTGGACTATTGATGCAGCAAAGAAAATGAGAATTGAAGCATTTGAAATGTGCTGTTACAGGAGAATGATGAAGATCAGATGGGTAGATAGGGAAACAAATGAAGAGGTATTAAGACGAGTGGGGAAGGAGAGATGTTTCTGGCGACTGCTAATGAAGAGAAGGGATAGGTTGGTAGGACACATACTAAGACACCCAGGAATAGCAAGCTTAGTTATAGAAGGAAGGGTCGAGGACAAGAACTGTAGGGGTAGACTAAGGTTGGAATATGTTAAACAGATTGCTTCGGATGTAGGGTATGGTAGCTATGTAGAGATGAAACGATTAGCTCAGGACAGGGAGCCATGGAAAGCAGCATCAAACCAGTCAAAAGACTGAAGACTCAAACAACAACAACAACATTAACTAGAAAAGCTATACAAAGTATGGCAAAACATATTTCTAAATATTTGTATAGGCTAATCTTAAACTTCAACCCTAGTGATCAGATGACCACGTGACGGTCGAAACGGGTAATCATAAAATTACATTTTATCAGTGATTAATATTAATACGGTATAAGTAACTTTTTCATGAAAGTGTGTTTTATATATGTAGTAATCTAATTGGGCAAACTCATATTGGCCGACTGAAAAGCATAAATTGATAATGGGACAGGGAGACTATGAAAGACCATTTCAAGGACGGTCAACAATTAACTTCAGGCTCGCTCACCTACTGAGTCTGGAGGTTGCCTTACACTGCATAGCTACCACATTTGGTAAACTACTCCTTTGTATAATATATAAATTAAAATTAAAATAAATTTATGGTTGATGAAACCTACACTCGATTACAGGCCAGTGTTCCTGCAGGTGTTCCATTGACTCCACAAAAACGACATGGAAGACTAGTGTGCTGTTGAGAAAACCAGTGTGGGTTGACAAAAGGCATAGTGTCATCATTAGTGATGAATTGTTCCTCTGTCTTTCTCGCACTGATTGCCATATCGTGTGCGACAACATACGAAGAGACAAGTGCCTAGACATTATTGTCGAGAGGCACAGGACCAACTCTGGGGATTATGGTCTGGGGAGCTTTCGGCTATAATGTAAAATCTCAATTAGGGATTGTTGAGGGCAATATGACTATCGTTTGCTTGATTTGAATGGAATAGTCAATTCCAGTAATCTGGCAAAACAGAATGAATTGGCAATGGCTAATAGATTTCTACGATGGTGGCCTAGGCTTAATTCCAAGCTCTGTCATGAATTTTAAATCTATTATGAGGTTTGCAAGCATCTAGAGGACAGTTGAGAGGAGAGGTGAGTAGTGGATTCATATCCTACTCTCGGCCATTGTAGAAGTGGTTTTCTGCTGATTCCCAAAGTAAATTCAAATCGCAGCTGATTTCTTCCCAACTTAGCTCTTAGTTACAAGTACTGTACGGAGCTCAGAATAATGCGAGCGTGGGGTGAGGTGTTCCCTACATAGCCTACAGTCATTCGTTGCTATGGCAACCTGCTTCCTTCTCAGCAGAATATACAGGGTCTTTATTTTTGCTTGGCAAGGCGACCTTCGCCGGCTGTTACAGGTTGACGCGCGTGGTGTCCGTCCGTATTCCCACGTTCTTGCTGCGGTAGACATGTGAACTCCAAGCTAGTTGGGTGTTTTATAAAGCTACTGTGTACTGTATATCGCATTGTATAGTGTCTTATTGTGATTGTGTGTAGTGCTGTAATGCCTGATGTGAAATATTCGTTACGTGAAAGTGTACGGTATATCTGCACAATACGTACACAAAGTGCAGGAAATCGTGCACTAGAAGGCAAAAGTTTCGAGTGAAATTTCCAGGGAGACCCATTCCTATAAATCGGACAATGAAACAACTGGCTAAGAGATTCAAACGTACAGGTTCAGTAAATAATAAAAAATAGACGTTATTTCCTTACTGAAGCTACTGTAAATTAACCAGAGTAACCGGGAACTTCGTAAGGAGATGCCAATATGTTTGGCAGCTGGTGGGAAAAAATTTCAGCATCTACTGTAAACATGGTGAGTAAAAATGCATGATACTGATTTTTAGCAACGTATTCTGCCGTACATATGCGCACGCGGTTGCTGGCAACTGAGCCGTCACTGGCGGAGCGAGAATGTCCTTGCTAAGCAAATATAAAGACCCTGTATATCTGTCCGTTGTGCACTCAGGACGAGTGGACACTGTTCGGAAATTATGGCGCAATGTTTTTGAGGAGACATATCACAATGTTATCTCTGGCTACATTTCCCTGCCTAGCATTCTTCCGAGCTCTAGTATCATCAGTACAATAACCCAGGTTATCAAATAGATTCCACACATATTCAAGAATCCAGGGGTTTCTAAATGAAGCAAAGAAAAATCACTTGGGCTAACTTTGCTTAAGGGTTACGCATTACATTTCTGTCAAGAAATACAGTATATGTTCACTCTCTGTCTGTTTCATGCTTCTGGGATAATTCCCAAATTGTTCCATCATGAAGAATTAACAATCATTTGCATTGCTGTTAAAAGCAGTGGTTTTACAGTTAATTAATTAATGTTGATTCATTTAAAGGTTTTTGACTTTGTGGTCATGTGTAAGTGTGGTGTTGGCTCAGTTCTGCCGGGCAAGGCAGAATTAAATTCCTTGTCAGAGCCAGGAATCAAACCTAGGCCTTCAAGGTGACAGCCAAAAACTCCAGTCACTATGCCACAAGGTGGATTGCAACAACAAAATGAAATAGCTGTACTTCACTGATTCCGATAATCCAATGTTAATTACCATTATTCTTCGGATAAAGTATGTCATGGTGTACACAATTACTATTTTAACTTTTGCAAAATATACAAATGCAGCATTTTTTTTAATAACCCTGGTATTTGGTGACTTTCTGTAAGACAAAACTAGTGGAACGGTACAGTAGGGGACATGGTGTGAAATGAAGAAGGGAATAAGGGTTTCTTTATTGGGGCATTATATTCTTCCTTGCAAGTTTGTCATTTCCACACACAATGCTGCACTGTACTGATGAAATTAATGGCTAGAGCGTAACCTTGAGATACCTTTTCTTAATACTTTCAACGCACAAGCAAAACTGGTCAGAATTTACAACAGGACTCCACTTGCAACTACATTGTAGGCCTATACAACATATCACTCTTTTCATAACTTTCTTATTACAGGCTCCTTTGCAAATGTCGCCATAGCAAACCATTTTCCAGCCCAAAATCTAGGATTTGCTCTCTGATGCCAGTGAGTTTCTTCAAATAAAATATCAAGAAAGATAGGTCATATAATAATCACCGACCATTTTTTAGGCCTATCTCAAAAGTTTTAAGTACCGGTTACACGTGTATCTAGCATTTCAGTCATCTCCGACATTTAAGGACAGATGAGCTACTTGTTACATTCCTTAAAACCACATCTTAAACAAAACCTAACCCATCTCAATCAGGTACGGTATCACAGTATAAAATGGTTCTAAACAGTGGCATCGAAGCTTACTAAACTAAACCACTAAAAAAGTGTCATACATAATATCTATAGTAGGTATATATAGTTGCAAATACTTTAAAGTGATCAGTTTTATTGAAACCGTAACTGAACAATACCATACATAACCTCCATGATCGAATTTCTTTGTCAGAAAAAATATCGCTACCGATTCATTAGATACAGTATGCACAAGTGCAGTCTAATCATAAATTGTCTGACCAAAATTGCATTTCCATCGAAAGTATAATTATTTTACACGGTAAAATATCACAGAAGGCTTCCTCGCCATAATTTTACTACACAGTAGCCTACATCATGGTGGAAAACAAGTTTCATTCCGTGACTTAATGCAGTTTATAGATTGCTATAAATGCCAGTCTCTATCACCGTTTCCATCCTGGAAAATTTTGAGAATGCTATATTGCTTCCAGATTGCTTCACATCGCCAAACATTAGGCGCGTTTTGGCGTTCCGTTTGGTAGGCCTATACTTTGGTTAATACAAAAGCTAACCAGACCGTTTTGGCGTGCTTTGGTTTTAATTCTCGGGTATAGTTTGGTTATAACCAGGCTCTTGAAATCAGTAACCAAGCTACTACTGCGATTACTGAAATGTTAATCACTTTAGAAGCGCCAATTCAAACATAATCTGAAACTACTATTCAAAGTACGAGATATGAAATCATATTTGAACTTGAATCACTCAGCACGCAACAAATGAAATCATATAATATCAAATTCTTAGTGGATTTTGCAATTTTATATTTGAAGATTTCGAAATAAAGCTGTTGTGACTTTACTTGGCCAGTTGATATATGGCCTACCTTCTTTTAAGGATTATGGCGGCTCTTTTAATAGCGTACGTAGCGCGCTACGAATCTCATCAGTTGTTCCTGTTGCTTATTTTAAGAAACTGCAGCATCGCGGTCATAAACCCCTTGTATTTTTGGGTGTGTGTGGAATTTGATTCATGACATCTGTTAATGTGATGGCTCTACTAGAGTGTGTTTTAATTTGTAAATTGGCGATAGGATTGGGAAGGAGTTGGCAGGGGCTATCCCAGCATTTGCCTTGAGTAGAATTGGGAAACCACGGAAAAACCCACCTCCAGGATGGCTAAGGTAGGAATTGAACCCTCTTCTCCTCAGTTTAGCCTCACGAGGCTGAATGTACCCTGTTCCAGCCCCCACACCACAATTCAAATTTCTTGACAGAGCCAGGAATTTAACCCGTACCTCCGCAGTTGAAGCGATCGGCTATGGTCACCATTGAGCCTTCTTTTGCCAAATACTACCCTATTAAATTCCAGTTTTTTTTAACTATCATTTCTCCCCCTTATGAGCACACTACTGTGACTATGGAAAGTCGCGTGAGTCACCCTAAAATGAATATGAAAATCAGTTTCACTGTACAACGATATCCAATATTCGATAGGCTGGCAACTCAAACTAACACTTGGGGCGCTGCGGTCGTCTGGATAAGTAGGGTAAAATTACTCAATAACACGCGTTTGATATGGAACACTTTTTATTTTTCGGTTATAATCAGTAAATGTGCTCCCTAAAATAATGACAGTGTTATTTTCAATTGTATATATGTATAACTGTGCGATACACGTGATCTAATTTGTGTGTTCCACTGGATTTTATGTGTCAATTGCATATTATCAAGCATCGGTTGTCTGCTGGTATTTGTTTTTGTGCAGTTTGAGTCATGGCGCTGTTATGTTTAAAAGCTATATTTGAGTTTGCTCACTGTACCATAGACTCTAGAAATTATTTGCTGCTTGGTAGGGCGAAGGGATGAGTTTAACTTGTATTAAAACTCGGGGTAGACAGGAATTGCTTGATTTGGATGGTAAGTATTTACCCTGCGAAGTCAAATTAGGCCTATATGACTCGTAGTGGAATGGCTCGGATATCGCAGAGCGAGGTGATGACGGTTGGTAGGGTTATTGGAAATGAACTAGGGAGCGGGAAAGGATACCTGACTGATGAAGTTTGGCTGCCCTCGGCTGGTGTAGTAGGTAATCTGTGTGTAGGCCTAGGCTTGGCTGGCTTGGCGAGACTGTGCTTGGCTGTCTAGGTGCGGCTTGGCACGGCGTAAGTGAACAACCCGTCCTGTCGTCAGTGAGTGTAGTGGTGAGTGGTCCAACCCGCTCTTGTTGCCCGTATTTATTTGGTATCGTTACCTTTCGGCTATTGCTATTTACATCTTTTGGAAAGTGATGAAAATGTATATCCGCAGCCCTCTTATACATCGACTTACAGCCGTAAACTGAGCAATACACTTTGCTTTTACTCATTTTGCACTCTTATCAACGAGTAAAACTTATAACTTATGTATAATCACGAAGAATTTACCACGATCTGCTTACCAATACAAGAAACCATATACAAACAGTCACCACGTGACACATGTACCCTACTTCGTAAGTTTCTCATTTTTACCGCTAGATGTCATATCAGATAGCTGGAGTTGCCAATAGGCCTACAGTGAAGGTCTGAAGTGCCCGTTCTCTTGACTCATTCAGAGCCATTGCGATATTTTTTAAAATTAGTTTCGCCCTCTATATATTGTTGGAAATACATCTGGTCGACATCATCATCTATTCACCATATCAATTCCAATACCAATATTTTTTCATCATAATCGATTCCAATACATAATTCGACGCCATATTGTACGGTAACTTTTCTTAACCACTGTCGTTTTGACGAGTGTAACCGCAAACTGTAACCAAACCTAACCCATGTTAAAACCAGAGGGAGCGCCAAAACACGCCCAAGTTACAATTTGATCACGACGAAAAGCTTTATGCTTTGGTTGTTCACCCCTGACGCATGCGCACTGGAGCAATCATTCCGCTCGCTAGACGCGTCTGAAGGAGAGGATATTCTTTGGCATTCGCTGCTCGGTTCCCGTAGCGAGCGGAAGTGTGTGCTGTCTCGTGCGACTCTGTGTGGTAGGAAGTTAGTGCGTTCACCCACGTGGGTAATATTCGTGAGTGATCTAGTCGTAGTTTTTTATTTTGTGTTAAATTATCCTTTTGGGTAAGTTTTTGTAACTAAAACAATCTTTCATCCCCATGTCCCTTCCCGGGGATGGGGTCAAGGACAAACCTCCGGAGTTTGCCTCTCCTGAATCTGTCAGTCAAATAGAACCAATCCTGGTAGAAACTGTTCCTATGGATACTACCTTAATCTTAAATGAACGTGATATCCTCCAGACTGTTGCTGGTTCGACAACCTCTCAGGAGGTTTCTCAGCCAATGCCACCCCTTATTACCCCGAAATTGGTTCCTCAACACACATACGGTGCTCACCACTCTGGCCCATATAACGTCTTTATCGAATCAACTAACCCGAAACAAATCGGCAATGCTCACCCAATGGTTTTGGGCCGTCTGTTCTACCAACATAAGGTCCCGGACATTGTCTCCATAAAACGCAAGGGCCGGAATCGAGTTGAAATCCTATTTCGCAACCGTACTGCAGCAAATTCCATGCTTAAGCATCCTCTGCTCACGGAACGTTCCCTGCGGGCATTTATCCCATCCTCAAACGTTCATCGTGTGGGCGTCATTCGTGGCGTCGACACCACACTTACTCAAGACGAAATACTAGAATTCATTCAGTCACCTGTCCCTGTGGTTGCCGCGCAACGTATGAATAGGAAAAAATATACTGATGGAGTTCCGGAATATATTCCTACCGGCACCGTGAAAATTACCTTTGATTCGCAAACTCTCCCTACTAATGTATCCCTATTCAGTGTTTATTTGGAGGTCCAAGCATTTATATTCTCTCCTATTCTATGTCGTCGCTGTCAGCGATATGGCCACGGTAACGATAATTGCCGTTCTCGCGAACCCCGCTGTGGCACCTGCTCCCTCAACCATAATACGGTTGAATGTACACAGATCATACGTAAGTGCGTTAATTGTGGTGAAAACCACGCAGCGGGGTCCCCTCGTTGCTCTGTACATCAACGACAACTCGAAATTAAGAAGCAGATGTGTCTGCAAAATAAATCCTACTTTGATATTACAAATGCGTCAAATGCGCCTCCTGTCTTCAACCCATTGTTGGTGCCCCAACAATTCCCCGCTTTACCCCCCTCTCAATCTCCCCCAATCGAACCCGCCCGTAAAAGAAAATTCACTCAGATGATCCCTAGCTCCCCCAAACTGACACCCCAATTAGGGTACGACCGTGCTGCGTACCTCAATATCTTACGACCGACCCCCTTTCCTTCCTCCTCACTTTCTACTTCTACCACCCCTCCCTTTTTTTCTCAGCCTCAACCATCAACCTCCCACGACACCTCGGTGCGTGGTCCTTCCTCCGACACCACACCTGGTTTTCCCAGTGTGCATAACCCTTCTGCGGAAATTACCCACGATTTCGCCCAATTGTTGGAGTTACTAGGCTCCAATACTCAATGGGTTTATTTGCTACAACGATTGCGTGACAAGGTACTACCCTTAGTTAACCTTCCTTCTGCTGACCCGCCTTGTTAAATGCGGTTATTACAATGGAATTGTCGGAGTGTAAATAACAAACGACACGAGGTAATATCTCTTTTAAATTCTTTCCAACCTGATTTATTTTTACTTCAAGAAACGTGGTTAAAACCACATTTTAAATTCAGCATTCCAGGATATAATACCGAACGATCAGATGGCGATGGTTTCGGGGGCATTCTGATCCTTATCCGCGATACCATTCCCTACACCCGTCTTCTCTTATTTAATACCCTTCCCTCTACCTTTCTTATTGCTATTCGTATCGATGCTCTTACTATACTCAATTTCTACTGCCCTCCTAGCGTACATGGCAATCGATTCCAATGGCAAACCTTCTTTCAACAGTTTTCTCATCTTACCCACTTCCTTCTAGGGGGTGATTTTAACGCCCATCACCTCTCTTGGGGCAGTGAAACAATTAATGACAAAGGCCGCCACGTTCTTTATGCCACCACTCTGTGTCATTTTTCTATTTTAAATGATGGCTCCCCGACTAGAATTTCCATCCCCAATCGTAATAAAAGTGCTGTCGATCTCTCGATTGTCACAGCTGACTTACGTCCGTCCTCTACTTGGTATACTCTATCTGATACTCACATGAGCGATCATTTTCCCATATTAATCGACGTTACTCGCGGTACTCTCCCGCCCTCCCCTCGTTCTCCCCCCTCTCAGTCCCGCGTACTTAGTAATTTTGATGCTGCATTTTTTCAAACCTGGCTCACTGATCATCCTTTGGATACTCATTCTTCTCCTTCCGTTGATTACCAACGGTTGATTCATCTTATCACCACATATCTCGATACATACCACCCTATCACGACGCGCTTTTCAAACAGTGGACCACGTCACTATCAAATTAAATGGTGGGATAATGAATGTACAGCCTGGGTGAAACGCCGGAAATGCTGTTTGAGAGACCTTCGTCGCCACAATACTTATGAAGCGTACGTCAAATATAAAAATTTAATAGCCAAGATCCAACGTGGATTCAATTTAAAACGTCGTACAGCCTGGAAAACCTTCACAGAAACACTCTCCCGCCAAAGTTCCTCCTCATCCATTTGGCAGTCAATTAATTCTATTAACCGCACTCGATCTCGACAAGCCCACCCTCCTACTTCCCCCTCAGTTTACCTTCAGTTCCTATCAACGCTCACTCCCGATTTTGTTCCACCTGACATTTCAATTCCTATCGCCCCTGTCCACCCTCATTTTCAGACCGTCATTTCACCATTCCAACTTTCTGAGATTGACCGCGCCCTTCTTCCCAAAAAATCCTCCTCCCCTGGTCCCGATACAATTACGTATCAGATGCTCCGCTTGTTGACTCCCCCTGCTCAAAGGGTGTTACTTGCATTCTTCAATTCTATTTTAAGTGGCTTTCCCGTACCTACGTCCTGGAATTTCTTCCACTTAATCCCCATCCTTAAACCAGGGAAAATTCCTTCTGATCCGTTGAGTTACAGAGGAATAGTTTTAGGTTCTTGTCTTCGAAAATTATTCCAAAAACTCTTACTAAATCGTTTAACATGGTGTATGGAATATTATTTCCAACTTCCTAAATATCAGTTTGCTTTTCGGCGGGGAAAAAGTACGACGGATGCTCTTAACCTCTTTATAACTGACCTCGTTCTCGCTCGCAGTCGTAAACAATCGACGATCGCAGTGTTTTTAGACATCCAAGGTGCTTATGACAATGTTCATCTCCCACAACTCTTCTCTAAATTATCTTCTTTCCACTTCCCCAGATGTATTCGTTCCATTCTGCTCCAATTACTCACGAACCGTCAAATCATGTTGAAATACCACGACCCGACCTCTTCGATTCGATATACTTCTCACGGCTTGCCCCAGGGTGATATCATGAGCGGGTTTCTATACCTTCTCTACACCGCCGATCTTGAACGTTTAATTTCTCCTCATGCTCGACTTATTCAATTTGCTGATGACATTCTGCTCTATAAAACCGCGAACACGGTAGACGAATGTATTCTATCTATTCAAGATGCCTTATTACTCCTGCATAACTGGTTTTCCGAACATGGCTTTCAAACCTCTTCACGGAAAAATGCCGCTATGCTTTTTACCTCTACTCGCCGCCCTCCCCCTCCACACGTATATATTGGCCCTCATACCATACCTTTTCGCACTTCCTTTAAATATCTAGGGCTTCACATTGATACTAAATTAAACTGGAATGCCCACTTCTCCGCCTTACAAACACTGCTTCATCCGAGAATCAACATCCTTCGCTCGCTTACTCGCCGTCATTGGGGCGCTGACCCTTCTGTCCTTCTCCGTGTTTATCAAAATATCATTCGCTCTGTCTTAGAATATGGGTGCCATTTCTTCGACTTAGCCCCTCCTCGATCGTTGCAAAAACTAGATACGCTACAATTCCAAGCTCTACGCATAATTACTGGAGCTTTATCTTCTTCCCCCACCAACGCCTTATTAGTCGAGACAGGCGAATACCCACTCCATGTACGTCGAACTTTTCTCTCTAGCAAATATCTTTTAAAAAATCTATCCTTATATAACCATCCTTTACTTCCCAAACTTCAACTCATGAGTGAATACCGCCTCCAAAACCGGTTTTACTCTGCCCGTTCCCCTTCGTTGCTCCTCGCTTATCAATTTCTTCTTCCCCTTAAGCCGAATATCTTACAAACACGCACTCACTTGTCACACAGCGGCAATTATCCCGTTCAATTTTTCTCCCCCTCCGTCTTTCTGAACGTTTTTCAATCCTTACCACCCCCAGTTAGAAACCTCCCTCACCTCTGTCACCAACAGCTTCAGGCTTTCCTTCATCACTTTCCTAGTCACATCCCCTTTTATACTGACGGTTCCAAACGGTCTCAAGCCCCCTTTACAGGCGCATCAGTCTACGCCCCTGCTCTTGATCAAACTTTAACATTCTCCTTACCGTGCGATATTTCGATTTTCACCGCAGAAGCCTTTGCTGTTCGGCATGCCTTACAAGTTATTAAACAATTATCCATCAAACAAGCTATAATATTATCTGACGCTCACAGTGTCTTGTCCGCTCTCCTTTCTCCCTATTCATCACAAAACTGGTATATTCATTCCATTCAAAGATTATCTTACAAATTATCCCACGCCAATTTTGACATCCTTTTTGTATGGATTCCTGGCCACGCTTCGATCCCTGGTAATGAAACAGCTGATACACATGCCAAATCCGCGACCCTTGGCCACGGCACGTGCTATAATATTTCTGTCCCGTCGAGCGACTTGCTTTTAAAATCCAAACAACACTTCCAACAATCATGGCAAACCATTTGGGATAGAACCTCTCGGTTCAAGGGTACCTTTTATTACAGACTTCAGCCCCATATCCCGATCACACCTTGGTTTTCCACCTGTACTTACACACGTCGTCATATAACTACCATAATCCGTCTCCGATTTAATCACTCCCTTACCCCGGATAGGTTGTTCAAATTCAAACTTCGCGCCACCGACCGGTGTGACTGTGGACAATCTATCGGTACCATCCAACATCTTTTATTCCAATGTACTCTATTCGAACGCCCTCGTATAAACTTCATTCGTGAATTGCTCCAACTTGGATTTGTACAGCCCTTGAATATTACAATCGCCGGAAGAAATCAAGTGACACGTCTAATAAAAAATATCTTGTCGAACAATCAAGTAGAAATAGACAACAGAGTGTCTAAGTCAAACCCGATGACCCAGACCAACGGAGTACTGCAGGGAGACCCCATGAGTCCACTGCTTTTCATCATAGCCACTGCGGAACTACCTGGAGAAATTGCAGTTGAAAACGTTAAAATATACGCTTACGCAGATGACATGGTCCTCACTTCTCGAAACTTAGACTGCATTCAATCTGCTTTTGATAAACTCTCAACATGGGCCGAAAACAATGAATTAACACTAAACGGTACTAAAACTGTGAAAATGACATTCAGAAAAGGAGGTAGACTTTCAACAAATGACTTCATTAGGTATAAGAATGTCCCGCTACAGAATGTATCACACTTCAAATACTTGGGAATCACTTTTCAGACAAGAGGAGATGTCTATAGCCAACACGTCAAGGAAAGAGTCGCCGCGGCAAAGATTGCTGTTCACACTATAAGGAATCTGAGACAGCTATCTTTAGCCACAGCCATCACCCTGTTTCGCCTTAAAATTACACCAATAATAACTTATGGTCTAGAGACAATTTGGCTACAACTGACGAAGAGAAATTTGGAAGAAATAGAAAGAGTCAAAGCCACTTTCCTGAAGAGAACATTGTGCCTGTCGAAATTCACACTGTCTCGCCTCACCTACGTGCTAGCAAGAGAGCAATTTTTCATCGAAGATCTTCGCCTTAACCTATTACTACCATCAACCGTCGCCTACACAGAACTTTTACAAGAACTCAATGCAAAACAGCAAGACATATGGCCAACGTTCTTTTCAACAGATGCCATGATTTACAGAGAATGGACTCAAGTTGGATATGAACTACGGCATGTAGTGACGCGATACGCCGTGCATGGTTTCCACCACCGGATATGCCAGACTGAGAATTTCCACGACCCGGACGATAACTGCATGTGTAAACTGTGTGGGTCAACCTGTGACCGTTATCACCTGCTTTTGTGCACCAAACGGAAAGTCTCGTTGACAGATTTCTGCAATGACTGAATGTGTGGTTTTTATTTAGGTTATTGTATGCACGGTCATGTATATATTCCTTTTGGCAGTTAGCTGCACTTATTAAATTATTAATATTACATGTTTGCTACACACTCCGACAATTCCTATTGTTCGTGCGATCGTCTCTTTTTTAGACACCTGCCACCTTCAATTATAACGTTGTAAATACAGGATTCCTTTATCTGTTGACCCGGTGTTACCCAGTTTTGTAGTATATAGTCGCCTTGGTGGGTCACTAGGCGTGAAGATTTTGCACCTTGTGTTGTATTCCTTCCTTTTCATCTATCCCTTTCTTAAATTTTTACATTACAACGGTTCTGTATCATAAGTGAGTTTATTCTACTTCCAACCACATCGCGCGGTTCTCGCCCTCAAGAAGTATTAATCCCCTCAACTGGTGACTGGCTGAAGAGCTCTCTCAGGCCCAAAAAATCTCCTGAAAGAAGAAGAAGAAGATATTCTTTGATTTGTGTCGTCAGCGTCTCGTGCCATTGTTCATTGTTCTGTGTGTCGTGCTTTGTGCACGGTAGCGTACAAAAGCACGTGTTCCTTGTGGCTGAGTTACAACCTTCCTTTGTGGAAAGGAATTTTACTTGATTTTCTACGTAAAGGTGTTCTTTTTGAGCCTGGATAAATCTACTCAAAATTAACTGAACAAACTAAGACATACAAGATGACTTCACTTCATTGTTGCCGGCGTAATAGAGGTACGGTATGTCTTTAATTTTCTGACAATTCCACAGCTTTTGAAAACATTGGATTTCATCCTTTCTTGGAGTGTTAATAAATTGGTTAATTTATCGATCCTCAGTTTGTGTTGGGAGCCGTAGCTACCCATCCTGAAGGCTTAAATATTATAATACCCCGTTAAGACGTGTCGGTTGCGATCCCGATTATCTCTGATCTGGATAATGTCCAATCGCGATCAACGGCATTTGTCATTGATACGAGTTTAGACGTCCCATCATGGAGCAGGAGGATAATCGTGTAAAACAGCTTGACATTGCTAGCTTCTGCCAACTTTTGAATTCCAAGTGTGAAGGCAGAAATTTGCAGCAGTTTGTTTCCTCCAGTTTTGAAGTATTTCAGTTACTCTTTTTACAGAATTCAACCTGCTAATGTATATTCTTAATTTTATCCAAATCCTGAGTAGATATGTGGAAAAAATATTAAAATATTCATGCACTGGTCTAGGGTATTTATTGCATAAATACTTCTTTTATTAGGAACAGCACTCATTCCAGGTTCCGTATTGACCATGTTTACAATAAGTAAAACCTGAATTTTCCACCAAATCAATTCTTTACTTACAGAAAAAACTCGACGGGTACATGTTCCGGAAACCTGCTTTGTTTCCTTCCTCAGCCCTCGTTTGGTATTAAAACATCATACAACACTATCGAAATCCTCATCAAACAACATAAAACACAAATCATCAATTACAATACTAAAACATATTAAAAACTACGAGTTTAAGAAATACACTAATTAGAATATCAACAACACTCTTAAATATAGCATGCAATGCTCCACGCATATTCAGTCATTCGGTCCTGCGTTTGATTTGTGTCATTAGACACATTAAAATATTGCTTATGAACAAACACTTAATTGTTAAGTGTCTTCAATGTCTAAAATACATATAACCATTCTATGGCGATTCTTGCGTTCAATAATGGACCTCACTGTATGTAATATGGGCTTGTTGAAAAATCCAGTATTTGCCTAGTGTCAATAGACACCTATTGTTTGAGATAGGACAAAAATTATTAGAGGGTTTCCTTTCTGAACACTTAAAAACATGCTCTCGCGAAACGACTGTTGCTTCGTGAATAACAGTACTGTCTATTGACACTAGGCAAATACTGGATTTTTCAACGAGCTCATACTACATACAGTGAGGTCCATTATTGAATGCAAGAATTGCCATTTAAGAGTGTTGTTGATATTCTAATTAGTGTATTTCTTAAACTCGTAGTTTTTAATATGTTTTAGTATTGTAATTGATGATTTGTGTTTTATGTTGTTTGATGAGGATTTCGATAGTGTTGTACCTGAGGGCTGAGGAAGGAAAGAAAGCAGGTTTCCGAAACATGTACCCGTAGAGTTTTTTCTGTAAGTAAAGTATTGATTTGGCAGGAAATTCAGGTTTTACTTATTGTAAATACTTCTTTGTTCGTCCAGAGTCATTTGGTCCAATCGGAATCCCTTCTATGTCTGTGGCAATAATTCTATGACTTTATTATTCGTCTTCAATGACTTTCCCCAACGCTAAGAATTGTTCCATGTTTAAATACTGGTATGTTGGTTCTCCATCCATCATTTCATGTCTTGCTCAATCTTCATATAACTGATATAACCAATAAAATACAACCATCATGGCCAAAATTACATACTTCTCGCCTTCAAAACACAAGCAAGTCCAAAATGGTCATATCCACTGCCTACTTCATTCACAAAGCAGGGGGATAGAGCACACCGACTATGGCAATGGCCACAAATGTGATTATCTAGTTGTGGAAACAGGATCGGGCTGATCCTGTTGGAGGGAAAGTTGATCGTGATAATGTAATCCTATTGCGTTTAGACGTCCCAACTTAATCTGGATCGGGGTCTGATTGGGATTGCGACCGGGACGTCTAAACGGGGTATAACGGGTATGTCAGTTCAAATGGCTGTAGTATACATCGCGAGTCCCTGCTTTCAGTGGGATTTTAGTGACCTCCATGACGTCACCTATGACGTGCTTGTGTTTTTCAGTTGGTCCACACGAATGATTTAATAATAAAACTTTATGCAGTCGAACGACCATAGAGTATAACAGTTTAGATTACATGTGCATGTAAATATCATTATTCTTTGCTGTATTCCTTCAGTGATTTTGTGCGCTTCTGGCACACAGTAAAATGGTAGCGCTCACAGGCCTTCCCGCAGAGGATGCATACACACACTGGTGAGGGATCGTGAAAACTGTTTCTCGTGCATATTTTGTGATGGAAACCGTGCACTGAGAGCCTAGTTATGGCGCTTCGTAGGTCCTTGTTTGCTCCCGTCCAGTTCCTATCCAGCATCGCGTCTGCTGTATAGAAATCTAGCCAGATGTCCGATCTCTTGCTTTGTCTGTCCCGAAGTAGGTCTGACTCTTGTTTGGTCGCTGGTAGCTGTTGCAATATCATTTGGTACTGCTTACGCAATCATTACATGCGATTTGAATTTGCAATTTATCACTGCCAACTTTGTACCCCTCTGAATCAGTAGGGCCTTTACATCAGGCTAATGAGGACCCTACCTTCATGTCAAGAATCATCACAGGGATTGAGATTTTTGTGTACGGCTACGACTCCGAGATGTAAGCAGCAGTCATCGTAACAAAGAGTTTACAAAACCACTTTGCAGCAAGTTCGGTGATGAAGGTTTGAATCCTGGTGCTGACAGCAGCCATCCTGTGTGAAGTTTTCCTCTGGATTTTTCCACACTCCCTTCAGGCAGATGCCGGCATGGTACCTTATTTCAAGTTCTGGGGCACCTACCCCAATTATAGTTCCAAATAATTACTGTTGTCCATACTACTACACTACTAATACCACAGAAACATAAATTATCAGACAAATTCAACACTTCAGTATACATGGCTGAAGACCAAGATGTCCCAACCCCCTAAATGAATTAACATCCACACGAATGATTTAAAGTGCATCTTAGACCATCCTCCCTTTTCTTCACTTTTAACACCTTAGCTTATTGAAAATTGTCATTTATGATATACATACCTTTCCGGGAGTTTCTTGGGAGTCGTTTCACAATCTCTTCATACTCGATAGCCACTGCTGCACTGCAATAATTATTTCACGGATATAAAGCATTTTCCGTCACTTACGGACGCCATCTTGAACAGTCATGTGACTACGTTACCAACTTGAATAAAGAAATTCACCACACGCCTTCGCTACTAAGTTAAGCACTGTTTTGCGGAAAATTACTGCTAGTACCACAAGCAAGGGGGTCTGGGGCGTAAGCCCAGGTTAGGTCTGTTTTTGTATGTAAAACATTAATAAGATAGAATTTATGTCTGCTTCTAGGTTAGGTACTGCCTGGTCGAAAATTAATGCTAGTACCATAAGCAAGGGGGTCTGGGGCGTAAGCCCCAGGTTAGGTCTGTTTTTGTATGTAAAACATTATAAATACATAAACACTGTAATTGAGATCACTTTTGACTGAGTATAGTGATTTCATAAATCACGCGCGAAATAGTACCAAACGCGTTGGGGTTGGCATTACTGACTCGGTGAGAAAGATGGTGGCCAGAACTTCAATTTCAGCTATATGAGTAGTGTTGCTATTTGGGCGGGACGGTGGGTTTACGACAGCGGAGCAGTGAACATCTAATACTCAATTCTCTCCTGATATCCTCCCGACTATTAAATCAGGTAATTTCAGTTTTTAAAAATTTTTATACAAAGGATACGCAAATATGTGTTTTTATTTATTCCTCTTTTAAAAAAGACACATCGTAATTATTGTAATTTCATAATTAAAAAAACAGTGCATCGAAATCTGTAATTGACCTATGTAGATAAATTACAGATTCCGATACACATCGTAATTATTGTAATTTCACAATTTAAAAAAAAAGTGCATCGAAATCGTTAATTTACCTACATAGCTCAATTAAAGATTCAGATGCTAGAAAAATTTCGCGATTTCAGTTGATATTTTTAGTTTTCCGCTTCGAAATCTATAATTGGCCTATGTAGATTAATTACGGATTCCGATACACATCGTAATTATTGTAATTTCACAATTACAAAACCGTGCATCAAAATCTGTAATTAACCTACATAGCTCAATTAAAAATTCCGATGTATAAAAACAATTTCGCAATATCAGGTTATATTTTAAAAACATTTGTATCGAAATCTTTAATTAGCCTTAAAGGTAAATTACATATTACGATGAAAAATGAAAATCCACAGCCTGCTTCCAGTCTCCGACCAGGTCAGGTCAGGAATGGAATGAATGAAGCCCCCATGTAGCGGAGAGGATATAAACTGTGCCGGCTGCCGAGGCCTGACGCACTCCTCTGGGGCAATGATTAAATGAATGACAAATGAAATTTTAGTGGAGTGTGTTGCTGGAATTAAATTTTGACAGGAAAAACCGGAGTACCCGGAGAAAAACCTGCCTCAGTTTTTTCCAGCACAGATCTCACATGGAGTGACCGGGATTTGAACCACGGACCCAGCGGTGAGAGGCCGGCGTGCTGCCACCTTAGCCCCAGAGGCTTAGACATATTACGATACATATCGTAATTATTTGAAACTCATAATTATAAAATTGTCGTTTTCTGTAATGTTATCAACGACTTTACGAAATGCTTCTCTGGCAAGCTTGCGGGAAAAGCCTTGGTTATAGATTATTTTGGGTGGTGACAACTCAATAAGAGAAATAAACATTATAAAAAACTACAAAACAAATTGGGTATAGCAAGATATGGTTTTGTATAGTTTCGTTTTTTTTCCAATGTTGGCTGCAAATGCACAATAACATACACAAAAACAACCAAAAACTAAAGCATAATAATCTCATTATAAATCGTTGTAGTCCCCCCTTCAATAGTTTGGTATCTCAATTAGAAATCACCATCCATTACATACTGGCTAATAACGCCACACAAACATACTGTATGAAACGTAAAAACCGACCAATATATGTCTGATGCAAAAGACTGTTATGCCTTTGCAAGTGTTCTTGTAAATGCCAATTTTACACAGGCATATTCCCTCCCACCGTGCCTGACGTAATATTATCATTTAGACAAATGGCATTGTCTATGGCTTTGGAAGAGTACAGTGCAACTTTTCAATTAAATGCAACAACCAAAATAAATACGGTATATGAACAACGTAAAAAACAAACTCACCGATAGGTCCCAAGGTTCGTATTATTCCATATGTACAAGAAGAAGCAGTAATTTTCGCCCACACATTCCAACACGTAACGGCATTTTAATTGAATGCGACAACTTCAGGAATTCAATAATTTTATTACAAATCGCCAACACAATTGCGCACACGACACTGCTAATAACTAAAAATCCAAAATACGATGAAAATAAAATTTAAGGAGAATCCTTAAATATAGGAAATTGAAGTTCCATAAAATTTAAAGTATCATAGCAAAATGTAGAATCGTAATTTATGATGGAAAGAAGGAAGCAATCCTCCCAACACAAATTCAAAGAATAAATGCCAATGGATTTCAAAATGAAAATACAATCACATAAAACATGGAGAAATAGGTGCTCAAATGTTGACCACTACTCTCAAACTACAGTAATAAATCTTGCACGTCTACCTTGTGTTGACTCAAGAAGATCATTAAGGTACATGGAATACCCTGGTGTTCCAGATCCTTGATGAAAGTCATGAACTTTGGTCTACTGCCTTCAAGCGAACTGCAATCCTCGGATGCGACATCTGCCAAGCTCCAGGCATTAGGCGGAAAACCCTGTCTGCTTCATTCTTCCAGAGATCATAAATCTTTGTGACACCTCCGTTTGAAGTTCAAAATCATTACTGAGCAATATAGTTGTTGGTTATCCATAATGGCAGATAATTACGGTTTCTGTGTAACAAGATGAAATTTTAGGTCGAAATGTTCACATAGTTGTTTAGTGAAACATCGTAATTGCTCATAGTTAATACGTATATGTACATAGTTATTTGTGGACGTACATGATGAAGTTGTACATGAATCCATAAGTGGAAACTATCTTCATAGTCGCTCTCTGTTGTTTACCAAATTCCCTGTGAGATGTGTGCCTGTCGCATGGTCTCTCACTCCATAACGACTCCTTCCAATTGTTACGTAATTCAACATTTCCACTTATAATAGCATTCATTGTGAAATTCGAATGAGAAAAGAATTCACTGTTAAATGTAGATCTCCTTAATGTTCGTCTACTCATGTTGCTTTTGTGTACAATCATAGACCTCAACTCAAGTTCAAAGTGTTCATTCGCTGCTAACAACTTTCCATTGTCACACGTCTGGATTCGAATAACTATACTGCATTCGTATAAAAATTACTATCAGCTTCCAAAATGTTCGAAGAATATTGTTACGTGCCACCCCCTAGTGGCACTTTTGTTAACTGGATTACGGTGGGTACAAAGCACAACACCAATTACTGCTTAAAGAAATAATTAACTTGATTGTGGCCAGAAAGATACACTACTCATCAGCAAATACAAGCAATTAGGACCTTACTCCAGTTTCCTCACGTCTCTTCCTTATGGAGCGCTCTTGCCTCCTTTCACTTGTCAACAGACCACAGTTAATCCTCTGCTAATGAGTCCGGTCCCGTACGCTAGCTGGAAATAGCTGCGCTAAGTCTGTCACTGTACTACACACTGTTTCACAATGCACCACAATCACCTCTGTCGCTCGGTGAAATCACACTCGCTCAAAACACAGGGAGTCCCCTGTAAGCTCCTCACTCCCTTCGCTGTCAAGAGAATCAGCTTCACTAGGGGTTTCGCAAGTCACCACACTTCTGTCGCTCAGGATAAACGCTCGCACTCGCTCGTAAAACACAACAACTGCTTGACAGGTCGCACTTATATAGCAGGCCGGTGACTCAATAAATGCTTCTAGATCCATCCAGGGTTCACGGCTTCTCGAGTTTTCCATCGCTGGCTCAGTCACGAATATTCTGGACTATCCCTTTGTCCTAGTAGCCCTGTTGCATAAGGTGCACGCAATACACGAGACAGGGCACAGCCCAGCCCTGGGGCAGTTGTGACTCATGCGGCGAGCGATGACACAAACTCACAGCCGTAACAATATGTTTATTATCTCTCAATATTATACGCAGTTCTTATTTCATTACGATTTTTCTTGTAGAATAGTTCATAGGACGCGAACTCGTATCGACACCAAATCGTGTTACTTTACTTGCCTGAATGCAGAGTCCGGCTGTACATAATTTGCGCCCGCGATGGCTATGCGTTCGAGGGTCCGCTATCACCGCACTTCGCTTTCAGGTTAGCTGGAAATCGACCTCAAGCTAGATACACATCCGTCTCCGACAAACTTTCAGTAGAATAAGATGTTCTATCGACGCTACAATCCCTCTCCACAGCTATAATTGCCGCCATTCAGAAATCCGCGGTAAAATTACGCAGCTACCTATATAAAACATAATACAGCGTACTGTGTAGCTATTGAGACTTCCAATGTCTTGATAAAATTTTCTTTTTAATTTCTGCATCTTCTTATATCAAATAATGTCATACATGGGCTCTGTCATCCATTTAATCATTGCCCCAGGGGAGTGCGACAGGCTTCGGCAGCCGGCACGGTTCATATCCTCACCGCTAGATGGGGGCTTCATTCATTCCATTCCCTGACCCGGTCGGTCGACTGGAAGCAGGCTGTGGATTTTCATTTCAATTATATTAATTAGTCTGGGATGATCAATACTTCTATAAAACCTCTTCTCATTGGTCAGGTGGCAATAACCAATAGAATAATTTATATCAGTCCAGCTCTTAAATTCGCGGCAAATCCGTTGTTATCAGGCGAAATTACCTTGGTGAAACTCCCAGAATCCCTCATAGAATCAATCACGTGCCTGACTTCCAACTCGTCGTTAAAAGCAGTCCTGTGCCAATTTGCAGTATTTTAATTAACATGCATTTCACTTAATATTCCCGTCTCTTACCTGCCTTTGGGCATCCCGCGCATGCTCTGTCCCTAGTACTGTACTTCACTGTGTCATTACGTTGGAGTGAGTGCGAGGAGCAGGCGTGTTATTGTACTGAATGCATCATGCACTGATTAATAAAACTAGTGGAAACGACAGCCATTTGATTTGCATCCAAAGTAGTAGAAACTTTCATCAGTTGATCAACATGGGTGTTAATTTGTAGTTTTTCACATAGTTCAGATAATGTGTCACGATGCAATTTAAATATAAACGCACATACAATTCCTGATCTGTAAATAAATTGCACTTCATACTGTCATGAATTGGAATAGATTTCTACATACATTATATCGTTAACGCCACGGGGATGGGGGGCATTTTTAAATTTTTCTTAGACGAAAACACATCCATAATAGCAAACCAATGAATACAAGTGGACTAGACACCGTTCAGAAGTCTGGAATACCATCCATGCCGTTCACTGCTTACTTGATCCTTACAGCAAGCGACATTTAACGTACCGTTTGCTAACCGACATGTTAAAACCTTCTGTGGAACACGTAATCTATAACAGAATGTTAAAATTATAACGATTTGTTAACTAACGTTTTGGTAGCCGAATTTAACGCAAGGTTGATGGAACCAGCCCTGTAAGATATAAAATACACCACCACATGAGGTCGGTAATATGTATGACTATTTCCACTGTGCGTAACAAAAACTACCTAGTAATTATTGGTCTAGAGAAAGATTATGTGTGAATATTTCCACTGTGCGTGACAAAAACCAGGGGTGCATATATGACCTAGTAAAATACCGCCTACATTATTAGTACCGTATGCGGGAGTTTGGCAATACTGTACTTGTGCATAATTCACGCGGATAATGGCCGATACAGCTCGAATTTTACTATATAAGTAGTGATCTGAAAAGGGAAGATGGGTTGTAGACAGCGGAGGAGTAAAATAATTGCCAGATCTAGTTTGAATCATTGCAGAAGGTATTTATGGCTAATTTCAGCAGTTAAGAAAATGTTATTGTGAGTTCTCGTCTCCTGCACTTTTACCCCCAAATTTGATTCAATTTGGTTTCATCATTTGGTAATTGAAACGGGGCAACAGACAGACTGACATACACTTGGCCCATGTAGATCCTATAAGTTTACTTTCAATTTTTACAAAAAATATTTAAACATTGGTGTCTTTGTGGTGAAGATTTCTATCTTGCTGAGGACCTAAAATGACATCCACTGGCATTGCAGAGGTCCCTCACTTATTGTGGCATACTTGCAATCAATGTGTTATTTTCCATTTGATCATCTCTCAAGAAGCCCGAGTGTGTTGTGAAGGTTGTGGACCATAAAAATTAGCATCCCTGATGTTTCCTACTCATTACCATCAAGTAACTTGTTTTGTCAGAAAATATTAAAGATGGAATATTTTTGGCTCTCACGGCCAGGTAATTTAATATGGGTTTATTATTATTATTATTGTTAATAATTGCGTGTTTAGGGAGCTAAGATGTGTTAAAGAAGCTGACAGCTCTTAGCTCCTTTAACCAAGAATCACAGCAATGCACTTCATAGATTGGACATATGAAGTAGTTGCTATCCCACAAGGGGTCTAAACAGGGTATAGGCCTACTGGCACCTTCTGAAAAGTCCAATTGATACATATGGGTGAAACCCCCAACAGACACAGCATAATGCGATGGGAAAAATCCTGTTTTAAGCCCATGACTTCCTTCTCAATGCTGATGAATGAGACGAGTAGATAATATTGGTCGGAATGCATGCAGTGCATACCATTTGGTCGTAGCTCTTCAGTCGATCAACATGAATTCGCCCAAAGACTTTGTACGAGTAAACAGACTCTGTGTGCCCTCAAGAAATTGGTTGGCATTTGAGTGTGCCTAAATGAGATTAGTGGCACATTTAGGATCCCTTTAACGGGAGGCCCTACAAAGTTTTCTATTTTGTGTAATTACCTTCCAATTTACTTGAAATTCTAGGGGTGAGTTGTTGCTAATAAAATTAAGAATATTCCAAAATTTGAACTAAATTGAAGGTTAGTTTTGAAAATATGACATTTTTTAAAAACAATATGTGGTTTGTGGCCACTGGCCAAGTTATTTTAGTTATGAATTAATCATTAATAAATTGTAGCATTATTTTTTAAACTCTGATTAATACTTGTATGTTAAAAAGGTACTTTTTAGCACATTGTATAAATCGTTCAAAAAAATTCAATTTTGCATGGCCTGGCACATCATAATTCAAAAATTTACCAACCATTTTCAAAATGAATACTGCAAATCATGAATACCATAAAACTGCATGTATGTGTAAAATTGCAGGTCATTTCAATCAAAACTGTTGCACCAGGAGCATTTTGAACACTATAAAATTACACTTTTGAGAAAAGGCCATTTTAGTCAACAGACACATTTCAAATGAACACAGCTGCCTCAGAATTTGCCAGCACCATACACATCCCCTTTCTTGGTCTCTTTCCTCTTTTCTTTTGGTTGTTCATGAACCTGAAGGCTGTTGACGTCCCAAAAAGTGTCACCATCAGATGGCGTAATGTAGCACAGCTTATAGTCAGAAACAGAACGTTGCCATATTCATTCCGCTTCTACCATTTCCATTGCCTCTGAGATACCATCAAAATTTATGGAACGTTCCCTACATTTCTATGGCCCCTCCTGCCAAATGGAAATTCAGGGGTATTTATTCCCAGTTCTCAGTTGTTACACTGCACATATTGCAGTACTAGGACATGATTTCATTGTCGATAAGTAGGTCAAGTCGCCCCATCGTTTTCTAATATTTACACTTGCCAGTTCATTCTTTTTAATTTATGGCCCTGGACTTCTTCCAACAACTATGAATTGAGTGCATTGTAAACATTTCACACCACAAAACTAATAAAAATGACCACAATGAAAATTAGTTAGGCTACTACAAGATATCACTTCACCAGACAACTTTCTAAACAATAATAACAGTACCACTAAACATGTGCTTCCTGTACCATGTATTCACAACACATGATTTGAACTCAATTTGATATGAAAGTTGTCATTTCTAGTTATTTACAAGCTTTTAAATAATAAATATGAATTCATATAACATCTCGAATCAATAAAATACCCAACAATAAAGTAAAGTTGAAAACAGTATTATGATTTTAGTTTCTTAGTTGCACCTTTGCAGTGTGGATTTAGGCCAGAAAGGAGTACACAGGATTTGATTTTCAGTGCAAGACAGATAAGTGACAAGATGCTGGAAAAGGGAAAGGAGGTCCACATGGCCTTCATTGACTTGGAGAAGGCTTTCGACAGTGTCCCGCGGTACAAGATCTGGGAAGCTTTGCGACAGAAGGGAGTGGAGGACAGCCTGTTGGTAGCACTGAAGAGTATGTACAAGAAGTGTAGAAACTATTATCAGAACATCAAATGCAGAGTCAGAGGAGTTCCAGACGGCATCGGGAGTGAGACAGGGATGCATTTTAAGTCCACTCCTGTTTATAACTCTTATGGACTCGGTCATTAAAAACTGTAATGTGAGAGTGAAGAAGTTCCATCTTGGCTATAGGAACATGCGGCCAGTGTTTGTTACACATTTCGTTTTTGCAGAAGACATCCTGCTGATGGGAGACACCCAAGAACATCTACAACATAACATTAACGTATGGGATGAAGAATTATCCAATAGTGGGATGAAAATCAATGCTGCTAAGACAATGCTAGTGTCACGAGAAGAAACTGTGCAGCAGGTGAATATAAGAGGAACCAACCTGGAACAAACTGAAAGCTTCAAATATTTGGGAGCAACACTGCAAAGAGATGGAAAAATTGAGGGAGAAATCAATAGCAGAGTGCAGGCTACCAGTAGATTGTTCAATTCAATAAAGTCAAGTTTCCTTAACAACAGAGAAGTTTCGATGAACACAAAGCTGGCAATATTTCGGGCTGTCTACCGCAGCAAAGTGCAGGCAATGGAAATGAGGTATTTGAGGAAAGTGGAAGGCAAGACGAGACGTGACAGGATCCGAAATCAGACCATGAGAACGGGTTTAGGAGTTGTACCACTTCAGCAAAAGGTCGAAGAGAATCAGATGAGGTGGTACGGCCACATCCAACGTATGCCGGAATCCCGAATTGCCAAGATAGTATGTGAAACACAAGTGCAGGGTAATAGAACAAGAGGGAGACCAAGGACTACGTGGGAGGAAAATGTCAGGAGGGCAGTCGAGGAGAGGGGGAATAGAATGGAGGAAAGCAAAACAGCTGAGCAGAGACAGGAAGGCTTGGCGCTCCTTTTGTAAAACCTCGACACCGATGGGTAGAAGAGGATCCGACTAAGTAAGTAAGTTGCACCTTTGTCTGTGACTAAAAGTGAATTTGAGTTGGCAATGAGGTCATTACCAAATGAGAAATCTCCTGGCATCGATAACATCCCTAGTGAACTAATCTAGTCTGCTGGTGATATAATTAATGAAAAACTGTATGACCTAACACAAACAATCTACGAAAAAGGTATTTGGCCATCTAAATTTCGAAACTCCATCATGGTCCCTTTACCAAAGAAAGCAAATGCAACCAACTGCAGTATGTACAGAATTATTAGTTTGGTTCCTCATGCATCCAAAATTATGATCCAAATCATAGAGAAAAGAGCAGAAGGGGCAGTCTATGTCTACATCCAAGAAACACAGTTTGGTTTCCGTCGAGGAGTTGGTACCCGAGATGCCATTGGCATTCTTAAGAGTCCTCGGAGAACGTATGATGAGCAGGGGCCGAAATCTGTACCTATATATGCTTCATTGACTATGTAAGACATTTGATAGTTTCCTGGCATAAACTATTCCCATTATTAAGGAACATACGAGTCGAAGAACTCATTACACTCATATGGGACCTCTACAATGGTCAAAATGCAATTTTACGTTTAAGAGAAGGTCTTACTAATCCAGTTCCTATCAGAAAAGGAGTAAGTCAAGGATGTCCTCTCTCCCCAATTTTGTTTAATGCTTTTGGAGAGTTGATGATGGCAGAAGCTTTAGAAGACACATGTTCAGGAGTGAAGATCAATGGAATACCCATAAATGTAATTAAGTTTGCAGATGATCGGCCATTCTAGCTGGCAGCGCATCTACTTTGCAGGCAATGCTGTCAAGAGTTGCATCAAGGGTGCAGAAATACGGCATGATAATAAACACCTCGAAGACAAAATGCATGACAGTCTCAAAATTCCCAAACCCTCTTCGATTAAAAATTAATAACTCGGACATACAACAAGTCAAATCCTTCACTTACCTAGGTCAAAAGATTACAGAGGACGGAAGGTGCTCCACTGAAGTTAAATGCTGCATTGCTCAGGCAAAACTGGCTTTTATGCAGAAGAGGAGATTACTGTGTACCAGTCGGCTTAAGCTTTCCCTCCGAATGAGAATGCTACATGCTTTTGTATGGACAGTTGCGTTGTATGCCTGTGAAACGTGGACACAAAATAAAAAGAACCGTCTTGAAGCCTTTGAGATGTGGTGCTATCGTAAGATGATAAATGTGACTTGGAGAGACAGGATATCGAACACAAGGGCTCTCGACACCGTGAACCAACGGAGATCAATCCTACGCACAATCCGTAAACTTAGTCTCGCACGGTGGGGTCCCACAATGTGCCACTCCAATTTAATGAGAACTGTGGCAGAAGGGTTCATTGAGGGGAAAACATCCACGAGGAAGACCTAGAAATACCTTCCTTAAACAAATTCTAAGCGACACCCAAGCACAGAATTATAATTCAATGAAGGAAGCAGCAAATGACCAGACGATCTGGACATATTTGTATGGCAACTGACCAGTCTTAGGACTGCAAACCAACGATGATGATATTAAATGCGTGTCCTGGTTACCATAGACACAAACAAATAGCAGCAAGCATGTATGTTGCATGTTATCTAAGCCTTTGCCAGCAATTTCATACATAAAAATATGATAGAAAAGGGTGTTTGTAACATGAGCACAGGAAATGTGGGCATGGCTTATTAAGGTGACGTGCACTCAACTTAAGTGGCTCCGCAAGACATTTAAAGATGGTCGCAGCTGAGAAAAAAAAATCCCCATGTGCACTGAAGTCTGGACTATCATCTGCAACAACAACAACAAAAGAAAACCAGTATTGGACTGATTTTGGGCTAAAATCTCATAAGGTCAAAATTCAGGTATCACTGCATCTCTAAAATTGTTGCAGTTCAAACTAATGTTAAATACATTACTTTATGATTGCAATTAATACCTGATGGCACAAACCGGAATGAACTCAAGAGCAAGGAGGAGAAGAAAGGTAGAGGAGGGGGCCATTGCTGCGGTGCCCCTGGGAGACTCAACGTGCAATACAGTTACTGTTACAGTAGGAGACGATGTGAACAATTCCGTAGAAACAAGTGAATATACCTCCTCACGCATGCTGAAGTACATTGACTCACACTCGCATACGATAGTTTTTTCGTACGCTTGTGCTGTCAGGTAATAATTACGGTATATCATTATTACTAATTATCAACAAGTCTACTCCAAAATCCTATTGCTGTTGTTTGCATATGTAAGCTCCGATGTGATGTTGCCACACAAGAGGAGCCGTTTCTCCATCTGTCAACACCATTGGTGTCCTTGTACATTGAAACATGTTTCGGAAATGCCTCCAAACATATTTTTTGGGTGTGTTTGCGAGTTCTGTTTTATGAACATGTTTGATTGTAGTCCTGTGTTGTAGTGATACACTTTCCATTAATTTGTAAACTAATTGCAGGAACACTTCATTTACTTTTAATTTGCATTTCAGATTTGATTGATTGATTGATATGTTTTCCTATGATTTATTTTCAGCAATGGAGGACGAAGAATTTGATCTAACAATGAAAAACGGTGAATATCTGTGTCCTCAGTGTCTTAAAGATGGAAAGGAAAATCGCATTGTAACATTCCAACTCAGCCTGTATGAAGCCTTTTACAATTGCAGCAATGAAGAGGTAATATTTGCTGTCTACTTTGTTTCATGCTTTAATAAACACAGGGTGTTTTTGTTGTTGTTGTTATGCCTCTCACCAAGGCGGACCGGGTTCGATTCCCGGTCAATGCATGTGAGATTTTCGATGTGAAATGCCCTGTCCTGTGGTTCGGATTCCACGTAAAACGGAGGTCCCGTGGCTTATGATCGCGAGATTAACGGTCACGTTAAACTACAACCTTCCTTCCTTTGTTGTTAAAAGCATACCCCAAGTTCCTTTAACTGTGTTTAAATATTTCAATTATGTAGTGCAAATTAATTTAAACCAGTTGTGGCTTCTCATAATCTACCTAGGTATACTGGGTGTATGGGGTGTTACTAGACAGCCAGGAACATACAATTTCCTATATCAGGAAGTGCTGGAAGATTAGAAACATTACAGTAAAGTGTATCACACTTGGCAACACCATTTGCAAGCCTACCAGTACTACTGTTTGTAAACCCAGAACCAGCAGATGAGGCATGACATGCTGGTTTTGTGTTAAAATATCAAAAATCTGAACAAGATAACATGTAACAGATGTATAGCCAGCTGGCATCCATGTGAAGGTCATGTAGGCAAGCGATAGGCCTGTCTGGTGGAGAGGGAATTTGTCCAACCATATTTTTGTGTTGTTCTTGTATTTTTTTTTTTTTTCACATCTTTTTGCGCTTACTGACCTGGGGAATCTTGTGTTCCTGGCTGCCTAGTCATAACCCACTCACCCTTTATAAGTTTTTTCTCAATTCAAAGGGAAGTAAATAATAGGGTTTTTGGGTAGGTATATTACAAGTTACGGTATATTATAACTGCAGTAACCAGTGTACTGATTTCATGCAGAAATGTTGCTTCATTATTAAAATGTTGATAAACTAACCAGAAAATAATTAGTGATTAAACCTTTAACCAGAGTTTAAAAAATCTCTCCAGGTTTATTATAGCAGGGTGTCGAGCGATACGGGAAATACGGGAATTTTAGTGACTCGGGAAAAATACGGGAAATTCGCATTTGATACAGGAAATTTTGGAAAGTCTCATAATGCCCGACTTCTTAAGTCTCCGAACGCTCGGTAGATTCCTGCCGCTCGGCCTTCTATTTCGCCTCCAGACCACGCTGCCACTCGAATTTCGCGCCACCGCTAGAGCGCTTAAGTGGGATGAGAACCCAGCCAAAGCCGAATGCATGCTTTGCCTACAACCGCCGGCCATTCCCTCTCCGCTTGGGGCTGCGCGCGTCGCGCTCGTTGCTGACAATGCCAAGACAGGAATCAGTCCGCATTGTTGTTCACAGAGGAGACCACTTGTTTTTTCAACCGTGCATAGCAGTTCATCTCAGAGATTACAGGTGAGTCAATATTATCTACTAAGTAGTGTTTATTTGTTTCTGCCTTCATGCTGGACAATGTTTCCTATCATTCAACTTGTTTAACGTTGTGATGCATTTTAGGTTCCGTCTGTTGTGCAACCTAACAAGGTGCACGAGGAAGAGTTCTCGTGGTCCGAGGTGGTACCAGGGAACCGCGCGAGTGCTCGATGCAAATTATGCTCTAAAGTTTTCCACATCGGCTCTATGGGTCGCACGGCTTTTGTGAGTCACTCACAAAGCAAAAAGCATATTCAAGCAACTAGAGCCCGCCATACCACCCCATCAGCCGTGGCATTCTTCGGTGCTGCCACCGTGCCGCCCACAGTTGCGTCACAATCCTGTTCACTTATTTTTTTGTGTGTCCACATGCCGCTAGGGAATATGACTGATTGCCTTTCCAGACTGACTCTAAGTAGTTCTAAAAGTTTGTTAGAGAACAGTCAATAAGTGGTTGTCATTTCTGCGTTTAGGAAAACACCAACGAATTGTTCGTTTGTTAAAAACATCTGTTTTACCAAACAGTTTGGAAACTCAGATTATTAAATTCGTTCACAAGTCTATACACAGCGATAACTAGCGTCAGTACGGCAGAAGCGGATTTACCAACGTAATAAATGTTTTCGCAAACAGTTTGAAGACAGAATTCATAATGGGACTCTGTGATCGACGAGCGAGTCACACGCACAACGAGCTGGGAGATAGGAAAGATATTTCACCACCTTTCACTCTAACTTGATTCGTTGCGTAATGTGTAGACAGTAGACACTGACTGGCAGTATATTCGTGAATAATTGAAGATTATAAAATATTATAATGTATGCATTAAAATCGCGCTCCGAGCTTCGGTGTATCATATTTGAATATTGTACTGTCGTTGGGGGCAAGGCGTGAGATACAGTTACGTACAACAAGCAAATATTTTGGAAATATCCCGAATTTTGCCTAAATACACGCATGCATATGAGTTTTGTTACATGTGCTTGGCCTTGCAGAACTTGCAGACGTTCCATTTAACACGTAGGCCTATTGTCTTTTAAGGTAGAGACGCTCATTAGGCGAGACCGCAAGAGAGGACAACGCTGTGCGGCATGAGCCTGCAGGGCCGTCCCACAAGCAGAACGGCCCGCGTAATTTTTCATAGCGGCGCGCCCTCTTACTCTATTTTTATTTATGCCTCGGCATATCCGTCGTATATTTTAAGCCTACTTTTTGCATTTTGCAAAAATGATGAAAATAATTCTATACGTTTCTGGTCCATGTTAAATTCCATGTAACTTCCTTAACATTCAGTGGATTACTACCAAATTTTGTATGTACAGTACATACGAAATACTTGTGCATATTCTCAGTCCTGCCAACTGCCTAATAACTCTCGCTGGGCATTTGAGCCGTAGACTCTCAATATCTCAGAATCCATGCAAGAAAACAATTTCGAACATGCTGTAGGCTACTACTCTATTAGGCAAATTTTATAATGCAAATCTTGAGCAAATATTATAATGCCAGGTCTAATTGGTCTTTTTTTTTTTTTTTTTTTTTTTTAGCGTATGGCTTTTACTGCCGGGAGTGTCCGAGGACATGATCGGCTCGCCAGTTTTGTAGCTGCTTCGAGACGGACACCCAATGGGTGAGCTACAAGTACCG
The DNA here is from genome assembly GCA_946902985.2 of Meconema thalassinum. NCBI lineage: Eukaryota > Metazoa > Arthropoda > Insecta > Orthoptera > Tettigoniidae > Meconema > Meconema thalassinum. The sequence goes on along the minus strand of OX336389.2, from coordinate 204,914,787 downwards.
TTGGGGAGGGAAGGAGGGAAGTTGGATTGTAAGGACAAGGAGTTGGAAGGTAGCGGCTGTGGCCTATAGTTAGGGACCAACCCCGGCATTTGCCTGGAAGGAAGATGGGAAACCACAGAAGACCATCTTCAAGGTTGCCGGCGGGGGGATTCGAACCTCCTCGCCTCCCGGATGTGAGCGACTGCCATCAGTCATGCCGTAACCACCACGGCTAACTCACCCGGTTGTAATTGGTCTAATTTGAGGTAAAAGGATTGAATCTTAAATTTTAAGAAAAGTAGGCTCTTAAGTTTGTTACTGAACTACTCGTTTTCTTGTAGGTTCGGGCTTATCCAACGCCCCACTACTACTCGCCGCAGATCCTAACAAGCCGGCATCATCATCCCAGTCGATTCCAGTTGTTGAGGCATCTAATTCGCAGTCCCTCATCAAGAAATATATGCTCAATGAAGCGATAACCAAGGCGGAAGTTATTTGGTGTCTGCAGGCGGCCGCCAGGATTCATTCTAATCGGGCTGCTGCTGATTGTGCCTCCATATTTCTCCTAATGTTTCCTGACAGCGAAATAGCCAAACAAATGCAGCTACAGAGGAATAAGGTCGGGTACCTTATTGTTCATGGGCTGGCACCATTTTTTAGGAAACAACTTCTTGACACACTTGCAGTGTGCCATTATGTCACTGTGGGCTTTGATGAAGCATTGAATGAAATATCGTGCAAAAAGCAGATGGACCTCGTAGTACGGTATTGAGATCCTGCAACGGACTTAGTGAGCACCCGTTACTTAACATCAGTTTTCCTCCAAAGTGCAACTTCTGCAGATCTGAGATTGGGCGTCAAAGGGGCTGTAGGAAACACAATAGAGGAGAAACTCCTGCAAATTTCCATGGATGGTCCTCCAGTTAATTTTAAAATGTTGAGGGATTACCAGAAGGAGTTAAAGGAAGATCGTGGGACTGCACTTGTCGACCTAGGAAGCTGCGGGCTGCATGTCGTGCACTGGGCTTTCAAGACTGCCATAGAGTGTGTCAATTGGGAGTTAAAGGAATTCCTAATTGCAATGCATTACCTCTTCCACAAAGCACCCGCGCGGCAAGGCCATTTTACCGGGACTATGTCTTCTGAGGTCTTTCCCATCTCGTTCTGTTTTGCCCGTTGGGTGGAGAACGCTAAGGTTGCTAGAAGGGCCGTCGCAATGTTGCCACATCTTAAGTCATGGGTTGAAGAGGTACGCCGTGAGGGAAAGGACAATCTTTTAAATAAGGGCCACAAACATTTTGACACGGTTGCAAGGGGTCTTAATGATAGGCTGTTGGGACCAAAATTGGCATTTTTTGTTTCAACAGCTGAAATTATAGAGCCATTTTTAACATCGTTCCAGTGAAACAATCCTATGGCGCCATTGTTATTCCGTGAACTGGAGTCCCTTAGTATTGTACTCTTGGAGAGCGTCGTAAAGAAGAGTGTTTTGCAAGAAACCTCCACTAGTGTCATCAATGTGAATCTCAAAGATGTCGACAATCTTCTGTCAGCTAAGGAATTCGACCTGGGTTTCTCGACAAGAGCAGCACTTAAAGAAGCTAACTGCTCAAGATCACAGAAAATTCCAGACGCGGATGTACTTCAATTTCGTACCAACTGCAGAAAATTATACATTCGAATGGCTGAAAAAATCAAAGAGAGGTCACCTCTTGCTCACAAGATGACCCGTGCTATTTCCTGCCTAGATCCTATAGTGTTCGCTGAGACTCCTAAGTTGGCAGAAGATAGGATCGTCATTGCCCTGGAAATTCTTTCTAATCAAAAGAATTTGCTTTCTGGCGCAATGGCCGACCGCATCAAGAGCAGCTACTCTGCACTTCTGAGACTGCCCTCTGTCACTGCGCGTTTAAAGCAGTTCGACGGAAAAGAGCCACGACTCGACGTGCTGTGGCCTGAATTAGTGGCTTCAGCACCTTCCTCAGTTCCTGCCAAAAGCGATCTGGCAAGCTTCATTAAAATGATACTGATTTTGTATCACAGCAATGACGCTCTAGAGAGAAGTTTCTCCCTGAACAAGGAGTGCATGATTGTCAATCAGAAAGAAGCAAGTCTGATTGGCATGCGTGCAGCTGGTGGAGTGGAAATGATAACCGTGAGCAAGAGCATGGTCCATGCTGCACGAAACTCCTACGCCGTGTTCAAGGAAGCAAAACAGATGCGCAGCATGGAGGAAAAGGAAGCGGCGGCTAAGGTTGCAGTCAAAAGAAAAGCCACGAAAGATCTCCAGGAATTGGCAAAAAAGAGGGAGAAGATATTGAACGATGCCCGTGCTGAAGCAGCGAAGATTGAAGAGCGGATGAATTCCCTAGAGAAGCTTTAAATTAATAAATGTTTGATTATTGTTTATTTTAACTTATTTTGTGACTGAAGTTCCTAACCACAATCTAGTAATGCCAAAGTGACTTATTTTATTTTGTGTATGACAGTTCCTAGTCAGAAATTAGTACCGGTACGGTCAAAAGAACTTAATTTTGTGATGTGTATAACTGAAGTTCCTAGTAACAATCTTGTGTTTGTCAAAGTGACTTATTTATTTTGTGTATTTTATGACTAGCCCTACAGTTCCTAGTCAGAAATTAGTACCGGTACAGTCAAAAGAACTTAATTTCGTGTTGTGTGTAATAGAAGTTCCTAGTAACAATCTTGTTTGTCAAAGTGACTTATTTAATTTCATTTTGCATTATTTTATTTTCTGTTACCTACTTTGATAAAATCTAAATTAAAAGGTATTCGTAGTGTCAGGAATTTTACTGTTTTTAGCCTTTTCATGGTCTTTGGGGAAAACATACATACGAAATTGTTTTAAAGTCCGTGCAAATGTGTCACACGTGCATAATTTTCAAAAACTACGGTACAAACAATATCTCACAGTTCCCGACATTCCACTATCAAACACCCATCACCAACATGTGGGTAAATACACCACACAAGTGACAGAATTCTTGTCGTGTGGGTAGGCATTGATTCAGTTGTTTGTTAACCACTGTCTTTGTCGGAGTTCCTTTCATTATTGTTTCGTTTACTTATAAGGTCTGTCCACACTCGTGCGTTTTTACGTTCGTCAAAGGCATGCGTCATAGCGCAAGGTGTGAGGCAAGTGACGAACACGTTGCTGCATGCGTCTTCGGAGTTGAACGAGGGAGAGGATCGTAGCGCACGCAGTGTTGAAAGCCGAACCGCACGGTTTCGGGGATTTCGTGCCTCTCGCCTTGCATTTTGTATAATCCCAATATTGTGCACGTCAAGTCAGCCACCACTGAGGAAACTATACAATTTATCGAGGATTACAGAAAACAGCCTGCTCTGTGGGACGTATCCTGGAAGTTGTACACGAATAAAACAGTAAAAATGACGCATTGAGTGTTTTGGCTGAAAAGTTTAAGTTGGATATTCAGGGGCTGAAGAACAAAATGAAAAGTTTGAGATCTTAATCCCAAAAAGAGCATCAACGAGTAACGAAGAAAATGACGGGTTCCGGGGCTGATGAAGACTACGATATTTTCTGATATACGGTACTTTGCTTGGATACTTTGAAGAGATAAATATAAAAGAGAAGCAAATGCATCACCTGTGGCCAAAAACCCAAGCGTGATTGCCAGCCTAAATTCTGGAGGTATTGCTTCACGGAAATGTGTTCTTCTCAATTCTTTTCTCAATCATGCTCAACAAAAGTTCGGAGTTGGCTTTGGACATCCTAGTAAAGTTCCTGAAGAGCATATTATCCGCACGCAGTTCTTTTAAGATCCCGTAATCCCGGTTTTTCAAAAAAAAATCCTTCATCCACACCAATCGCTGCCTTCTGGTTTTCTTCTTTTTTGCAGCATTTATTACTAAATTAGCGGCATTTATCACAAGTGAACTCGCGTCCGCAGCATCCATCGCGAATGCTGCAAAGAAACTGACTCATGACTGGACAGGTATTGCTTGTGTTTCAGGCATACCCTAAGAGGAATGTTGAAGGGAAAGAGGAAAGGCACGTTGAAGGGGAAAGGGAAGTTGAAAAGGCACGAGTGTGGACAGACCTTATACTTCGCCAAAGTTCGACCCGAGGACTGGACACATGCCGTACAGCATGTACAGAAAGAAATACTGAAGGCGTTCTGGATATCACGGTGGATGAAATGATTATTAACATTGGCAATTCATCAAGCTCTGAAGAAGACGATGATGGTGGTGATGATGATAGGGTGTCGAACCCTTGCCAAGTGACAGGATAATTTATTTATTGGTGTGAGTTCGCTTGCGGCAGTCGATAATAGAGCACACGCTATTGTTTCCCGTCTTAGTGTCCAATTACCGCCATCAGTCAATAGCCTACAACTCGAGAATGTAAACCCACGGTGATAATATATAATGTTTGAGTGATCAGTGCTAAATATTTCTTTACCTAACTTTACTTTTGTATTATCACGAAATGCGCAAAGTCGCGATTTAGTGAGTGTGCGTGATGATATCAGTCAACTACTGTACTATATAACTCAGTAAGCTGCCTGAATAGGATTGTCATTTAGCCGGAAATTTCACGTCAGTTATCACCCCTCTGCTTCTTGACCAATCCATGTTCGCATAGTTGATGTCACAATGCTCTGCGTTGCAATATCACAGCCCACGTGCTTCAGTGCCTGGTCAGCTGTATGTCTGGCTTGTACAGTTTGGCAACCTCGTTCTCAGACCTCATGGCGAGGCGACCTCCATCAGCGTGTAGTCTGCTGTCGCCAATTTTATCTTTGACTGCCAACTATATATTTAAGAGCCAATCAGAAAAGATCACAAGCTGATGTCACTTTGTCCTTTTCCCGCTAGTCGTCAGCTGTGTAGTTGACTAGTTGTATTCGCGACAACTTTCTCAAGGAATAAATTAAAGTCAAGTTATTATTTACTATTTACTATTATTTACTACCGACCTCCAACTGAAGCTACGGACTGTCAACTACAGTCTGCGGACTGCGCAATGTGAGTAGGCCTTATAATCCCGCCATCAGCCATGGGCAGTGGAAGTATCTCCAAACATGCAGTTAGGCCTACACTTACGCTAGAAAATCTTGATTCGGCCTTTAAGATTCATTTTTCAGCCATTTGGTATGCGAACTCTAGTCTTATAGAGAGTTCTAAAATATACGGGAATTTGGTGGATTTTCGTACGGGAAATACAGGAATTTGAAAAAAGGTCATCGCTCGACATCCTGTTATGGTTTATGAACGATTTAAATATCTAAAGAATAAATAACTATCGTAAAACCTCATTAATCCACACCCCAATAGTCTGGACTTCGCTTAATCTGGACAGCCGTTTAATAATATGTAATGCTATTACAGTATAAAGCTGAGTTACGAGCACAATGTTGTAAACTATGCAGTTGGTGACGCAGCTAGTGGCAGGTTGTTTACCTGCTTAGCGTGATTCACCCTCGCTCTCTATCCCTCCCCGAGGCCACTCCTTATTGAGTGTGTGTACATGACAACTTTGGCTCGCACAGTCTTAATCAGCCATATTTTGTAGAGCCTAATATTGTATTGCACTATATCTTGTACACTAAATAACCTTTGTAGCCCTTAAATTTAAAAAATACTCTACTGTACACTTTCTTTTTACTGAACAGAGTGTTTAAATGTGTACCTTTGCTAATTTCGAAGGTTATTTTGTTAAATCCAGACATTCATTCAGACAACCTAGGGCCCTAATAAGTGAGGATTAATGAGGTTCTACTGTGGCATGTTCAGAGACTTTTGTGATGATAAGTCACAAACTGATATGCTATGAATACAGCCTAGTTACACCTAAAGTGCAGAAAGTTAGGTCTGTTTGCAGATGGATTAGAGTTGAAAATCTCCAGGATAAGGAACTTAAGTAGCAATACATGGAAATGATGGTGAGAAATTCTAGAGTAGATGGAAAGAATCACAGGATATTGAAACAGAGTGGTCAGGATAGTGGGATGTAGTTCTATATATAGCAAAGGCATGTCTTGAGACAACGATGTGTAAAGGCAGGAATAAAAACACACATTCTTGTGGAATGACCTAGTGAAGTTCGCTTGTAAAAGGATAAAGACGGCTTACCAAAAATCGTTCAAAACAAGAAATCCAGCAGACAGGGAGAGCTTTAATTTGCAGGAAGGAACAAATAATAGTAGAGTCCAAAAGGAAATCATGGGAGGAATTTGGAGATAAATTGGAAACGTTTGGTCACGTGGCATACAGTGTTATAAAGAATCTTACAAATTGAAGAAAAAGTGAAATGTGCAGTGTTTTGGATAATTCTGTGAAACTCATTGTAGATGACGAGGAAACAATGGAAATTGAAACTTTTCTAACAATAAGGTAGATTTTGAGATTATGAGGATGGGAACAGAATCATGGTTGAGGAAGTAGAGGGGGGTCGTAAATTTACTACTATATCACTAAGCTCCAGGGTAGACAAAATTCGGCCAAAATTAGTAAAGTATAGAGGGAAGGCAGGAATGAAATGGTTGCATAGGTTAATCAAATAGGCGTGGGGTACTCTCTTGACTGGAAATACAGATTAGTTGAAATTCAAAGAATTATACCAATCCTGTGTATGAAATTCAAACTTTTAATTCAAAATATGTTAAAATTTTACTTCAAAACTAACAGTATGATTATTCTTACATAATCAATAGTGTAGCACCCCTTCAAATGTGCAACTTCCTATTGATGAAAATGTTGGAACTATTTTATCCAGGGGCAGATGACCTCATAGTTCCGCCCCTTGATACCTCAATAACGAACTCTATTATCCACTGAAGCAGTCGATTAGTTTAATTTGATTTCAAGAAAGGCAGTTTTTTTTGTTCTTGCATCCATTGTTAAACCTGATAAAACACTGTTACTAGTTTCATTTGGATGTGTTAATAGAAAGAATATTCTAAGCATTTGTATTTCTTCTTTTTACAGTAAGAGTAAGGTTATATTTATATTGGTTTATATTGCTTCAGCCACTCATTTCTTATATTTGGCCATGATTAAAAATGTGCTTTGAAATACTCAAAATTTCTTGGGGCAGGTGAGACGTTTCTCGCCACCAAAGGGGTCGCTAGCATAAACTGCCCGCAATGCTCTTCTTGCGACAATTGAGTGAACTGATTGCCATAGTGTCCAAAGTGTTCACTGCGAGAACCACGTCTTGTCTCGCGTATTCCATACCTAGACCTATACTGTAATTGTGGTCATAGTTCCACAACGGGTACAAAATTAACCATCCAGGTAGTTTCAATAACAATGTTATTTTATATGTGGTGGATCAACCAAGCAGATTGACAAGCATCTTTAACATCAGTAAAATGCAATTATGTTGAACCTGATCTGCGTTATTAGTTGATATTGTAGTCCACTCTGATCTTCTAGGGTGACTACAACATTGCTAACCGAACCATGAGCTGTAGGTAAAAGTCACCAAGTGCATATGGTGTCCTAACAATGACATTGGATTCACATGCACAAGAATTGCGGTGATGTGTATATATGTAATTTGCTAGGGCCATCTGGGACCCCATTAAGTCTTGCTATATTTGGCTTTCATTTGTGCCCAGAATTCCCTCATCCATTGGGAATGAGCTTGCTTGTTTTCTTCTGTCCATGGGGCACCATGTCTTCTTTTTAGTTATGATATACAGAGTGGTCCACCAGCCCCCTTTTTTTTGGAGGAAGGCAACCCAACTAACGCGTATATCATAGTCATCCTAAAAGCATTAGTACCTGCTCCTTTACGACCTTAGTACTGCTTTACCGTTGAATACTTGCTCGCCAATATAGAAGAAATCGATAGTGGGAGTGTTATTTCAATGACCTGAAATATAATGCATGATTGAAACGATCACAGCTCCGAATAACACCTTCTTATGTTTGGTCAGGAAGTGTCTATGAATTGATTCAATACATGCCAGCAGTACACCATGGTTCTCGGTAGCTATGGTGGCTAAATCATGAATTGCTAGAGTAGTGTCAACGAAGTCGCATTGTAGTAGGTTCGATCCTCGATCTAGTACATTTCTCTTTGCTTAATGTCGTTTGTTGTGGATGTATTATGGACGCATATCTATCTGTTCCAACGAGTGATATTTTATTTGGTCCTGATGAGGACCGCACTTATCCGATGGTACGTAGTCAGATTGGACGACGACGTAATGATCTGTAGAAAGAATGCAAGATATCCTGGCACGTTAAAGATCCCCTTCGGAGCAAAATTCCGGCACCCAGGCGTCTCTAAAAGCCAGAGTAGTTAAAAGGGACGTAAAACCAATACCATTATAATTATCTGTATTTACTGTATGTTTGAGGCAGATGACCTCGTAGTTCCACCCCTTAAAACCTCACTAACTATTACTTTATGTGTATAGTAAGCGCTTTTCGCACAGACGACCCACATAACAAATCTAAATAACAAATAGATTTGTTAATTGGATAGGCTCACGCATGGCGTCTGTGCTAAAGGCACAGCAAATCTACTGACACGGCTCCCTCGCATTTGCGCACCCTCAAATGCCAGATGACTGTGCCAGGATACGAACCTGCGACCTTGGGCACAGCAAGCGAGAACGTTGCCGCTGAACCACGCTTCAAGGCAGTAAATACAGAACGTGTCATATTATTATTATTATTCTGGGATTTGTTTTTTATTATTTTTTAAAATCGAGTTTACCCTCCAGTGTGGTGGCTCCCACGGACTGAGCGAGGGAACTCACCCCTACCGCCATTCCAGGCAGTGTCCTAGAGTTGGGAACATCTGGTCAGAGTGGATACAACTGGTGAGGTGTGATCAGCACCTCGCCTAGGCGGCCTCACCTGCAAAGCGAACAGGGGCCTCGTGAGGGAAGGGTAAGGATGGATAGGCAGGGAAGAGGGAAGGAGGCGGCCGTGGCTTTACAGTAGGTACTGTACCAGTATTTTCCTGTGCCTATAGACACAATTCTATGTAGGAAGTATTTACACATGATATTATGGAAATTTCAACATTCAATTGAAAGATATAAGCTGCTTATCGCGAGGTTAGGGGAAATGTTTATACTACTCCGCCTTACACAAGCAGGTCTCTCCACGAGCAAGCCCAGTGACCTTACACACACGTTTTTCAAGGACTAACTTGCAAGTCAAGATGGCTATCGCGCAGAGGAGATACAAAACTAGTTGAAATTTCTAACTACAGAGATCACAGAGGAGAACGACAATAAGTATTCACTATGAATACTAATTAAAACGCATTTTAATGATATTTAGAGAAGATTTTTAAGCCGTAGAAGTGTTTAATATCTATTTATCGCATTGACTGCGATCTACATCGATCATTATCGATTGAGCCGTGTTGCATCTTGGGAAGTAACCTGCAGAGCAGTTTTGAGGACTGACCAGGAGCATTACTCTGTCTGAAATATTCAAACTGTGCGTTTTGAAGTGCTGGTTCGTGTAACGAAAGTGAAACAGGTGGTGCTTTACTGCGATAAGCAGGCACACTCGCAGACATTCGGGACGGACTTAGTTGCCTGGTACTAACATTCCACACGTTATTGTAGTGCTGTGAGTGAACTCGGAGCATTCACGAGGCTCAAATAAGCTTGTTTATGAAACAGTAGGCTCACAATACAGAAGTGATACTTATATACTACTATGGTATATACGATTGAGTCGAGGGGAATATCCGACCAGTTATTTAAACGTGCCAGTATGAATTGCTAAGCACATAGCAGGAACACAACGTTGAAGCAGAATTAGGTGTCTGGAGTAATACATGCTTGAAAAATGGAAAATATAAGCATGAGACTTTGCTACAAAAAGAGACACAAGGAATCTTTTGATATTATTCTGAGTTAAAATACTACTATGTGATGACGATTCAGCAAATAAGAGTGATGGTGTTTACAATCCCTGCGCATCAAGCCCAGTCCAGGCATATTCGAGAGAGGAGTTCAGGGTTCGTGGACAGCTGTTCGAGCGGAGGAGATGACGGTTCGATCGCTGGTTCTAGACCAGGCCGATTCTTTTCGACATCTGGGATGAAGGTTCGATTCCATATGGAACAATGTGTTCTTATACACATTTCCGACTTGAAGACATCACAAGGTATCTGGAAGATTCATTATACGTAGACAGTTGAATTAGAAGTATCTTTAAACTATCCTTTTTCACCATATTTTTATAGTATGTAGGAAGTAGATTGGTGGATTAATCATGACGCTTCTGTCATTTTTGTGTACTAGTTTAGTTTTGTAGATTGTCATTTTTGGTATTTCAGGTTTTGAACATCGATATTTAAATTTTTGGAAATAAATTTGAGCATTTCAATGAGTTAAGAAGATATACGTTAGGAGAAGACTACGGTATCTATATAGAAGATTTTGTACAAAGAGAAGAATATTTAAACCATGTTTATGAACATTCTAAAAGATTAATTCTGTAACTTAGTGAATTTACAGAAAAGTATTAATTCTTTGATTCATACAGCATTGTACTTCGAATGACTGTATTATTCTACATGAATCAGAGCTTGAATTGAAATAAAGTGATTTTTATGAAGTTTATATTTGCAACATTTTGATAGTTGGGCAATTATAGCAATTTTTTAGTAACGTTTGAAAGAATATTTATTAGATTGGAGGAACTTCAGTTTCCACTTATAGTTAATTTGAGTTTGTTCAGTCTTTTTTGACTTCGTATAATTCTAATGGTTTTTATCGAATCCAATTAATATTTCGCATATTCTCCATGGTGTAAAATTAGACGACATTCTTGAGAGGCTGATTTATTTCGAGTTTCTGTTACGGAACTGAATCTCAATATCAACTTAAATATATTTTGTAATGAACAAATTTTTGGTAAATAAAATTCAGTTGTGTACTTGTGTGTGGGAGCTGTCTTATAACCTGCGTTATTGTGGTGATTGCTAGGGTGTGTACGTGTTTGCGGGGCTAGAATTTGTAGGAATGTGAATTGGGCATGTTAGGTAGGCTATCATCTCGTTATTTGTTTAGCGTAGAAATGGGAAACTACGGAAGACCATTTTTAGGATAGACAAGGGAGGTACCTGGAGTCTACTCCTCGGTTATCCTCACAATTTTAAGTGTACTTTGTTCCAACACTCATACCAGGATTTAAATTCTCCATAGCAAACCCGGGGATCTAACTCGAGCCTTCTAAAAAAGGGCAGTTGCTACACTTACCCCTAAACCACTCACAGCTACTATAGATAATAAGGGGCTCATAATATCTTAGCATGATAGATTCTACGATAGTCGATGTCCTCTGCCATAAGGATGAGCCCGGAAAAACTAAACTTATCAGGGGGAAGATACCATAGTACAACCTTGTCCCCTGAAGTCCTAATTTATATAAATTTAGTGTAATATCATCAGTTCTGGGAGACCTGCACCTTAAGTTCCAGGTTCGATACCCAGCTCTACAATGGGGGATCTTGAATGCTGGTATGAGTGTTGGAGCACATGGACGCAGGTAGCCATGGGGTGCTAAAAGGTGCTAGTGCACGCGCATCCGTCACCTGCTCGCCTTTCAGAGCACTCTCAATATTGTGGGGGAATAATCAAGAGAATGTTTTGATTCATTCGAAATACATGTTCTTTTAGAGATCCAAGTCTGTGTTTGCTGTCCGGTGTAGACGTGTGATTGAGACCCTCTGCAAGATGTAGCTTTTCACATCATCTGTGTTGTCATCGGTTTCATTATCGCCCATGCTGATAATGAAGACTTCATTTGAATGTGATAACCCGTTGAAATCTCTCCTAGCTCATTATCTCGTGTACAAATGACTCACTGTTTCCAAATTATCTTTGTCAGTCTTCACTCTTCCGAATAGTGGGGCGAGTTAGCTTAAAATTATGCCAAAATATTTCACATCTGGCAACCAATGCACCCCTTTGGATTCAGACAGTACATAGATAGACAAGTCTAAAAAGCCCGGGACACAAAATTTTCTGGTCCTCTAGCGTGTTGGTGACGTAATTAATATGGCCGCCAACATTTCGAGACACGCTATTATGTCAATATCGATAAGGAAAACTTGAGTTATAACGGGGAATGTAGAAGCGTGTCTCAAAATGTTGGCGGCCATATTGATTACGTCACCAACACCGCTAGAGGGCCAGAAAAATTTGTGTCCCGGGCTTTTCAGACTAGTCTACCCATGTACTATCTGAATCCAAAAGGGCGCATTGGTTGCCAGATGTGAAACTTTTTTCTGCTAACTCGCCCCACTATAAGTCATGTCAGTAATATGATTTTGTTTTTTCCCACCCAAAAGAGAAAAACCACTAGGATTGTTACAATAGGTCTGGAGCGTCCCCTCTGCACCCCTTGGTAGCATGCTGAGCTTCTATGCCCAATATAGTGGGTTTAAACCCGGCCGAAGTCGTCGGATTTTTTTAAGAGCGTTAAAATTCCCTCAGTATGCCCTCCTTTCGAGGGGAAGTAAAGCCGGCGGTCTCATGTCCTAGATTTATGGTATGTGAAAGAACCTTCCACTAACTACAAATGTGAAGTCAAATTTGTAGGTTAGTTTTGATTAACACTCTGTAGTTCCAACGTTCGTAGCTGTTTGCAGTGGCATCTAATTGCCAAGTTTGTAGCTAAGTGTCGTTGACGGTAACATTTGTAAGCAAAAGTAGGAACTACTTGAAGAAATAATCGTCTGCAGTCCTTCTACCTGAATCACAGATAACACACACTAATACAGCCATCACAATTAACACCGGTTATCAGACCGATTCTACACACACCCAAAGTACACGGGGCAACATGACTGCATAGTCGCAGCCTCTTAAACTGAGGAACCATCGAAGCAGTGTTTTGTCCGCCTCATTCCGTAGTGGCTAGCATTCTTGGCTGTCACAGAGTTCGATTCCCGGCTCTGTCAAGAAATTTAATTCTGGTCTGAGGGCTGGAACGGAGTACACTCAACCTCTTGAGGCAGAATTGAGAAGAGACGGGTTCAATTCCCAGCTCAGTCATCCTGGACGTGGTTTTCCGTGACTTCCCTCTTCTACTCCAGGAAAATGCTAGGATGGTACCTAACTTAAAGCCACAGTCGCTTCCTATTCACATCGTACCTCAGTTACAGACATCACAGTGACACAGGCTATCAGACAAATTTTACACATACCCAAATATATGGGGCTACATGACCGCAATCACCAAAGATCAGTGTGTATTAATATAGCTATTACCATCCATTCAGTGGAATAAGGACTCCAGTCACAAGAAATGCATGCTGTTAACGAGTGGGCTCTGAGACAACAAAACCTGTTACGGGGGGTCCTTCTTCCTATTTTATAGGCAAAAATATTCCTATATCTATGTTCAGTGATAACTGCAGCACCACACAAGTAAACTACACTGTTTATATGATAGTAGGGACCACTCATATAAAATTTGGACGGAATTCACGCAATAACATGCTTTCAAACAACAAAAACGTACTTTACACAAAACTACAAAAAAAGGCACGGGAGTCCCTTATTTGTTGCGCGAATTCATATGTATTCTTCTGTTCCCACAAACATACATATTTTTGCAAATATAGGCCTACTTTAAAGGGATGAAATAAAGTAATATTATAATAGAATAATACAAACTGTGTGAACACACCATAAATCAATTCCAAATTTAGCACAATTTTTACCACCTTGTGACGTAGTGGCTAGCATTCTAGGGCTGTAGGTCCGGCTTCAATTCCAAACTCTGCCAAGAAAGTTAATTCTGGTCTGAGGGCTGGAACGGGGTACACTCAGCCTCGTGAGGCAAAACTGAGAAGAGGCGGGTTTGATTCCCATCTCAGCTATCCTAGGAGTCCAGGCAAATGCTGGGATTGTTCCTAACTTAAGGCCATGGTTGCTTTCAAACCCACTCCTTGCCCCATTAACAAACACGCATGCTAATACAGATACCAGAATAACACAGATATTAGACAATTTTTTTAAATGCATTTGTTTGGGCATATTAGAATGGTTCAGTTTTACCAAATTCTAAATTTGAGCGGCATTTTGGGTAACATTTGGGCAAATGGCATATATTTACTGATTTGGATCTGCTGAACAAGGATATCGCTGTTGCCAGGCTGATTTCTCGACCGGAAGCCAGAAAACCAAGATGGCAGACTTAGCCTTATATTTGCATTATTTTCGTTTCCTCAGGTTGTATTTTCATTCTGAAAACGGTTTTGGGGGTACATTTGTCGTGAGAAGCGATATAAATGATAGTTATGCGTTACAAAGAGCTACCAGCGCTAATTTTTTTCGTACATAATATAATTCGGACAAAAAATATGCCTATTTACAACGAAAATTAAGAAAATGTTCAATAAGATTACTTTTTTTTTAGCACTACGTAAAATCAGTTAGTCATCCTGTTTCGAGTTCTGGCAGATTCCAGAATAGAAAATCATCCTTGTGACAGCTTCTTCGTAGGAAGCTACCAGAGAGGTGACATTTGAAGATGGCATGTTGGAAAAAACTTTTCTTTCATCACTGAACCCTCCGGTGATAACTAGTTCAACTTCCTTTATCTCGACTGCACTGAGATGTTTTGATACGAACTCGATCAGGTTGACCTTATTTTCTTCTAAGGACAGAAAGTCATTCCAGTTTTGTGGCAAGGGCACATTTTCATCGCCTATCATGCGACGCACTGGGGCAGTATTCTTGGAGCGCCTAGGACGGGTTGTGGACTTGACTGATTTGGATCTGTACCTAAAGAAAAAAATGGAATTTGAATAATAATAATAATAATGATGATGTAAAACACCTACCGGTCGAAAACAATGTCTATTCTTGAATAGACAGAAGTGTAGGAACAGATATGTCTTTCCACTGCCATGGCGTAATCTCCAAACGTAACACATTTTGCTGGCTTGTGAAGTGCATTGATCATTGCCATGCCGCCAATGAGTAAATGTGAAGATTCTCTCTCCAGAACTATATTATCAGGGCAGTCAATGTCCTTAGTTAAGAGTTGTAATCAGGGTAGACTTATCTCCACTTCTTAAATTTCCATCCGTGTTTGTTAGGGATGGAGGACAGACCATGAGCTCATGTTTTAAAATTTCTTGAAGATCAATTTCCCTCCCGGCCTCGTAAGCCATTACTATTCTTTGGAGAACGCTCCTGTCACTACTCAGCACTGTTTTGTGCGTAGTTTTCTTCGTCAAAACGTTCGGCAAGTCGTTCAGTGTGAGAGGGCGATTCTTAGAAATGGACAAATGGAAGCTCACCTGCGGTTTCTCCATGTCTTCAGATGACACAAGGCGTTCAGAGACGAACTTATTTACTTGTTCTAGCCCCAGTTCTCGTGCGCGTAGCAATGCCCTTAGTTGCTACATTGTGAATGTTTGTGAGATCAGCATTGTCTTCTGTGAAAACTTTAAAAGTTTTCAAAGTGGACAAGAGTTTTTCTTCGTCCGAGTTGTCTCGCGGTCTCCTACCATGATAGACAGATTGTTCTTTATAAGAGCAGCCTTCTGTTAGTAATATCGCTCCTCCAGTGAAATTATAGAGCCGGCCCCGTGGTGTTGGGGTAGCGCGCCTGCCTCTCACCCGGAGGCCCCGGGTTCAATCCCCGGCTCCGTCAGGGATTTTAAAACTGACTTTAGGTCTGGAACGGGGTGCACTCAGCCTCGTGAGGACAATTGACGGTGAGGCAGTGCCCCGGTCAAGAAAACCAAGATTAACAGCCGAGGGGACCCGACGTGCTGACCACGCGTCACCCCAATATCTGCAGGCCAATTGGCTGGGCAGCGGTCGCTTGGTAGGCCTAGGCCCTTCAAGGGCTGTAGTGCCACGGGGTTAGTTAGTTTTAGTGCAATTATAGGCCCAACGTTGCAGAGCAGACTCTTCCTGCGTGATTCCAACTAATCCGCCGGCTTTCTTAGAAGTGCCCACTATCCATTCCTGTGCATGATCCGCGTCAACTTGACAAAATTTTCCGTTGCTCCGTTGGACCCCGAAGTCTCCCTTCCTGAATGCCATCTCGACTTCTTCAGGGATCTGATGCATTTCAGCTATATACACTGCCAAGGACTTAGTGTAATTGGTGTGGTCGTATCGTGCAGTAAAAGGAAGCATCTCCTTAAGAGCAGTCAAGTACATGTCCCAATTTCTAGAACGGATCCCCTTGTAAATTTGAGTAATGTCGAAACCATCCGTAGATATGATCACCAGTACGCAAAATTTGAACTCGATCATGATGCCTCGGAAACAAAGTCTTTTATTTTTTCCTGGTTTTCTTGTACGAGGAAATGCTCGATTGCTGTTTCTGCATCATAGGGGAGGTTTTCAAAAATATCGCAGCTCTTCTCATTAGCCAGCATATCCAGTAAAATGCGCCATAAAACCTGGAACATAAGTTTGTGAATATGAAGACCTTTACCATATGCCCTTCCATCCAGAACTCCACCGGCCGATCCCTCGCTAAGACTCCGCTCTCCACCCAGATCTAACGAATACCACTTCCTGCCATATGCTGTCCTATGGTTTTCAGAAAATTAAGTGCAAGGTGTAAACCTCCCATCTTCAAAACAACCCGATTTGAACAGAAATAGTAGTTATGGTATCAGTATTATTTGTAATTATACGTATATAATAACGAACATAAATCAATCTAAACAAAAATTTTGTAAAATATTACAAGGAGAAAATGTATATATTGTATATATTTTTTAAGGGAAAAATCTATTCAGTTTTAACCATTGTTCTAACAATGCTTTATGGCGTAATTTACCCCTATCGGAATAAAAATACGTGAGGAAACTAAAGTAGTACAGATATAGTGCTAAGTCCGCCATCTTGGCCACCATCTTGGATTTTGGGTTTCCTGTGGAGAAATCAGCCAGGCAACAGCGATATTCGTGTTCAGCAGGTTCGAATTAGTAAAAATAAGCCATTTGCCCAAATGTTACCCAAAATACCACTCAAATTTGAAAAGAGGCTTTTTGAAAAAGTGAACCAGTCTATATGACTTTGCTGTTCCAACCCTTAAAACAAGTATAACTTGTTTGTTTTCCACCTCATGATTTTTCATAGTCTCTTTGGAATTAAGGTAAGAATTGTTTTCATTCCAAGAAGTAGGATCCATATTTAAGAAATTTAAATCCGTGCTTAACTTCTACAACATGTTGAAATATTAGATTTTTCAGTGTTGCCTAAGTAATCTACAGTACTGTTTGTAGAAAGTGAAACACCCAGAAGAAATGGTCGGAGACACTCCCAGAACAGCGGTCGTGTAGGCTTGCGGTACCATACTAAGTGATTGAAATCGCAGAGAGATGGCGTGCACATTGGCTCACCAGTGCCCTCTGTCGTGAGACCGGACAGGTCAGTGTTCCGCACAGCTCTGTCGGCGTGGGGCCGTCATACCAAGTGGAATCGTACAGGGTCTTTCATATTAAATAAGAGCGCCAAGCGGCGGCTTTGTTAACCGCCGCTGCGGTCACCGTGGCCGAGCTTTGGCGGGCCAAGGCCCCCTGCTTTAAGCGTGTGTACAATCCTGTATGATGCAGTGGCCTTGCCAGCGTGTGTACAATGCTGAAATCTAACTTTAGTTAGTTACTTAGTTATTGTTGATGAAACCGAAATCCCTACTTGTGCTAATTTTGTGAGTGATTTATATGGAGACCGTTCAAGATTCTAGTCAATGTCATCTAGCTCATCCTCTGTTAAAACTGTTCGTGTGCGAGCATGTTTTTTATTGAGCACCGAGCCAGTAGTGTCAAACTTATTTGCAATTACGTGAATCTGTGCTAGTGAAGGTGGCACTTCATTAGGAAATTGCTGATCAAATGCATCACGTACCCGCCGAGCCGACTCATAATTAAAATAAGTTTTACATAAAAAATACGATGTTGCAATGATAACTGTCTCACCATGTTAGCACTTGAGGTTCAGACTGGCGACTGAGCAACTGCACGCTTATTGCAAGGTCAAGTTTGGTAATGTCAATCTGTTATTTTTATACAGTCCATCGGAACTTTAAAAAAAAAAACAGCCATCGTATGTACTATGCGCGCTCTTTCTATACTATAGGGGTTTCGGTTTGATCAACAATAACTAAAGTAAGATTTCAGCATTGTGCACACGCCAGCAAGGCCGTTGCATCATATAGGATTGTACACACGCTTAAAGCAGGGGGCCTTGGCGCGCCAAAAGCTCGGCCAAGGTGACCGCACTAGAGGTTAACAAGGCCGCCGCTTGGAGCTCTTATTTTATATGAAAGACCCTGTATAAGCAAGTGCAACGATGCCTCGCCGACATCCCAGGGTGGACTATCAGCATGTGAGTGCGGTTGAACGAGGCAGAATGCTTGGGCTCCGGGAGGCTGGTCTGTCGTTCCGGGACATTGTGGCTCGTACAGGGCAAGCTACGTCAACAGTAAGGCGTATATAGATCCAGTGGAGAGAGGAGAGCCATACAATGCGACGACAGGGTACAGGACGACGCAATGTGACCACAGTGCGAGACGACCGCCATCTTCTCCGCATGGCCGTGTTAGACAGAACAGAATCGTCCTCTAAGTTGGAGCACTTCAACGGGGGTGGATATGTCTACGACTATGGTGCGGCGCAGTCTTTTAAGGGCTGGATTGATAGCATGCATGCCACTGCGTCTGCTTCCATTGACTGGGAACCACCGATGCCTCAGACTACAATGGGCACGTGCACTTCGACACTGGCAGGCTGAGTGGCGAAATGTAGTGTTTTCGGAAGAGTCCCACTTCAACCTGTCCTACAGTGATGGCCATATACGCGTTCGCTGCCGCCGTGGAGAACGCCATCAAGCAGACTGTATTGTTGATCGGCATAGCGTACAAACACCATGTGTAATGGTTTGGGGCGCAATTGCCTATAACAGGCAGTCACGCCTGCATGTGGCGAGGAATGTGCAAGCCCTCTTCGCAGAACGATACCTCTGCTTCCCTGGCCTGACCTGTCGCCCTTCGAACATGTCTGGGATATGGTCGGTCGGCAACTTGGTCGTTTAGGTCCACCTGCTGCCACTGTTGATGCTTGGGACGGTATTCCCCAGCAGCGTATTCAAGCCCTGTACGATTCCATGCCACGGCGTCGAGCGGCTCCGAGTGCAGCACGTGGTGGCGCAACGGCGTACTGAAGATCGACCGTCAACGTGCATGTACCGGACTGTCCTTCTAATCCCTAATCTGTGGTATAAAGTGCAATGTGGTCACATCTCTTGTTCTTGGTGTTTCACTTTCTACGAACAGTAGTGTATTAGCAGAAGCTTTTCAGTTGGTCAACATGAGTATACCCAATTAGATTGGGCAGGAAGTTACAATTAATTTCCTAGTGCCTGAAATTATTTATGAATTATTTATACAAGAATTAAAACACTTCTCATACAAATGTGGGGAGGCACTAGAAAATTAATTGTAACTGCCCACCCAACACTAGTGTTAACTGATTGAAAAGATTCTACTCATAGATTCTTCAACATGTTCAAACTCTTGACTGAAATAAACTCGCCAATACTGTTACCTGAAATGACAATACATAAAATTAAAATGTAATCTGTTAATATAGATCTTAATATATTCTGAATAATTCATGCAAAAGTGCTAAATTTATAGAATTATCAAAATGAAAAATCTTACCCAAATTGTTTCTAACTGCACCAGGTAGAACAGTGTACCCCGCTTCAGATTTCTAACCATGCATGTGTTTGTCTATTTGTTAACCTTATCGGCAAGCAGTGATAACATACAAAATACTATGTTCATTTGAATACCACGAGTACTGACAACTTCTTTAGAGCACTTAAAAAAAACTTGCATTTACATTTTCATAATGTTTAAACTCTTTCAAAATTGTTAGCAGCTCCAATTGCTGATGAACTCAGAAACCACCACTTTGCATATACTTCTACCACAAACAAACAATCTTTATGCCGTCCAATTCACTGACACTGAGGGACAGCTGAGTATGCAAAAGGAGCATCTTCTTTGAATTCATTTCTTTGGCCCTCCATCTTGCTTGATGCAGAACTCCAGTTGGCTTTACTTTTAGATTAAAGTCCACAGTTGCCCCAAAGACATGATGCACAATTCAATAAGTTCACAGTACTGATCTTTTAGGTGTTCTTCTTTACGTAGTTTTTGGAAGAAGGTAAGTGCTGCTTCAATTTCGACACCACTGAAAACCTCGTGGAAATGTTCATGCTCTTCTTCAAAATTTTCTTTTTCCATGGCATCCCACTTATCTTCAAGTTTTGAATAATATTTACATCGGGTTAACTGCCATTTGGGGTAACTCCTTTTCGAACACACTCTGTAACACTAGCTCATACAGGTGATTACAGCAAGAGAATAACACCATCGCTCTTTCTGCTGACGGTTCCAACAAAGTAACAGCTCCACTGAAACGACCGGTGTTGGATGCCATGGTGTCGCAACTAAGAATTCGAACTTTCTCATCCAGACCCCAAATGTTTAGAGTAGTCCAAACTGCCAGTGATTCTTCTTTCCAGTTAGAACTTGGTAATACAGGCATACCTGTTAATTGTTCTTCATTTTCTTGTTATGATGATGGTAGATTTTCAGTTGTTGAATCCCTGACATTTAATGCTGGTAATAAGCTTCTTGTCCCGATGAATAAACACAAAAGTTGATTCTTCTCTATAAACAAATATTTTATAATGCTCTGCTTATTTCTTACCCAATTGTTCTCAGTATCTTTGAAATGAACTACGATTAAGTGTTATTTCATCAGCATTATGTCCCAAGGCCTCAGTCGTAGCTTCAGGAATGGAAACAGCATCTCTCTGACTTACCTCTCATCTGTCTAAAACAGCTACTAGTTTTGATGTCATAAAACACTTCCTTCCACATTTACATACACTTGTTTTGTTTTCCCTTTCGCCTTCCTTTCATCTAAAGTTGCATTAGAACAAGAAATTGAAGCTAAGCTCATGCCAGGTTTTGTAAAAATTGAAATACCATCATAGTCGCTCGCTTCAATTGATTCATCACACCAATCAGAAGTAATCTCCAGAAACTGCAAACTGTTATCACCCTTTGTCTTCCTTTCCTCTTTCATAACTCCTGCCCTTTCTCTTTTGCTGCCAACTTCCAGTCAACGCCTTCAAGATAACTTCTACAGCCAGGCTCTCTTTGATGTAGTAAAAAAGTTCATCCTTTTTTTTTTATCATGTTAAAACCAACATGAGCAACAGTGAAGAATTATTCACATTTGCAACAAACTTATGCTCTCATTCTTTCAGAGTATCTGTCCTTCTATGGGCACATTTTTGCACATTGAGCCACTCTGAATGCAGGTCTATAATTTTTTTTGTACAATGAGGTAAAGCTCGTGTGGGAATCCTAGCCTTCCTACGCATTCACAGTCAACTAAATTAACACTTTCATTTCTAGTCAATTTCACCTTGCATATTATGTTATAAAACAAGACTGACAAAACATGCTGATTAGCTGTTAACTTAAGTCCACTGATCTGGTGTATTTCACCATCTAAATAAATAACTGTCACTTCTACAACCATCTGCCATGATGTTGATAAACATTTACAACATTCCCGATTTGAAGCTGACGCTTGGGTGAATGTAAGAGCGAGTACATGCATGTTTGTACAGGAATAAGCAGACACCTAGCAACATGATTTAACTTTCCAGTCACTGCAGCATGGGTTCCTTGATTTCAACAGGTATTAAAATTTTTCTTATAACCAAAAATTCACAATGAAAATTAATAATGTAAATCAAAAATACTGGAATGCATCCTAAATAAATCAGAAACCCCTATAGACGACAAATTTGTGGGTGAAAAGCTAAAGGAAGTAGGAGACTTCTGTTAATGGGAAGCAAAATAACCAGTGATGGATGAAGCAAAGAGGATATAAAAAGTAGGTTGGCTCAGGCAAGGAAAGCATTTCTTCAGAAAAGGAAATTGTTGACATATAGATTTAGGTATTAGGAAGTCATTTTTGAAAGCCTTTGTCTGGAGCATGGCACTCTATGGAAGTGAAACTAGGACTATTGGTGCAGCAGAAAATAGGACAATTGAAGCGTTTGAAATGTGGTGTTACAAGAGAATGATGATCAGATGGGTAGATAGGGTTACAAATGAAGAGGTATCAAGACGACAAGTGAGAGAAAAGAGATATTTCTGGCGATTGCTAATGAAGAGAAGAGAGAGGTTGGTGGGACACATACTAAGACACCCAGGAATAGGAAGCGTAGTTATGGAAGGAAGCCCCCCAGGAGCTCACATCTAGTGGGAAGTGGGTTGGCGACCACGGGACCCCAGCTGAGTCCGGCATTGCTTCCACTTACTTGTGCCGGGCTCCTCTCCGTCTTCTTTCCTGTCGACCTCCCTTGGTCAACTCTTGTTCTCTTCCGACCCCGACGGTATTAGGTTATCCGAGGTCTAGGGAGTCTTTCACTTTCCCGCCTTAATTGGCCCTTGTCTCATCTTTCCTGATACCCTCCTTCTGTGAGGGGTCAGCCTTCTTTTTCTTTTACCTCCTGCCTTGTGCTCAAGGCCCTTAAGGAGGCAGGGTGTATCTTCTGGTGCACCCTAGATAATGCTACACCCTCAGGGGCTCACGGCTGGTGAGTTCGGGAGTTGGCGACCCCAAGGGATTCCTGAGCTGGGTCCGTTTTCCACTTTTGTCCCTTACCTTTGGGGCCGACCCTCTCCTCTCTCTCCTTTCCTCTTTTCCTTATATTTCCTTTTCTCTTTAAGATTCCCGCACTGTTTTTGTTACTTGGTTCACTGTGTATCTAAATTCCCTTTTAGCGATTTTTTAAGGCATTTTTGATCTACGTTGCATTTTGTAAGTTTTTTCGATCTAAATTACATCTCGCGATTGTTTTCAACCTCAATTGCATTTTGTAAAGATTGACAATCTAAATTGCTTTTTAGTAAGTCTTTCAATGCAGGTAGACGGGCCTTTTAGTGAGTATTTTGAATTTCAATTGCATTTTGTAATTTTTTTCAACCAAAACCGCATTTCGCACGAATTTTGAATCTAAATTGCATTTTGTTTGGTGGGCATTTTGCACATATTTTGATTCTCAAGTGCATTTTGTTGGTGTTTTGAATCTAAATTACATTTTGTCAAGTATTTTCAATCTAAATTGCATTTTGTAAGTATTGTCAATCCACATGAGTCGTTTGAATCTACTGTACATTTTGTAAGCATTTTCAATTTCAATTGCATTTTGTAAGTATTTTGAATTTCAATTGCACTTTGTGAATAATTTGGATTGGAACTGGGATAGGGCCTATTTCAATCTGAATTGCATTGTGTATTTTCAATTTCAATTGCATTTTGTAAGTATTTTGAACCTCAATTGCATTTTGTACGTATTTTCGATCTCATTTGCATTTTGTAAGTATTTTGAATTTCAGTTGCATTTTGTAAGTATTTCGACGCTACATTGCATTTTGTACGTATTTTGAATCGAGCCTACGTTTTGTGGGTCTTTTTCAATCTATTCTTTTTGTGAATTTTTTCGTTCTAAATTCCCTTTTGTAAGACTATATTGTGAGTTGTTTCCATCTGAGTTTCTCTTTGTACGTATTTTCCGTCTCACATAATTTTCGTTCTGGTTTCCATTTCATTCTCATTTTCGCTATCACCCAGATCATTAGGGGCCGATAACCTAGATGTTAGGCCCCTTAAAACAACAATCATCATCATCATATGGAAGGAAGGGTCAAGGATAAGAACTGTAGGGGTAGACGAAGGTTAGAATATGTTAAACATATTGCCTCGGTTGTAGGGTGTGGTAGCTATGTAGAGATGAAACAATTAGCTCAGGACAGGGAGGCATGGACAGCTGCATCAAACCAGTCAAAGGACTGAAGACTCAACCAACATAACCAATGGAAAGAAACTAGGGGTTGTGGGCGAAGAGGTTGGAAAATTAGGACAACCCTAATATAGACTGATACCAATTCAGCTGGAGCAGGTATTTTCTTCAGACCCTTCTCCAAATTTGCTGCAATTGTCCGGACTGGCAATCTCATTGGCAATCCAGCTAATCACACATTGTCTCTATACTCAATATTTTTGGTAGTTTCAAAAACAGCTATACAAGATAACATTATGGAATGTAAGAGAAGATGGCAGACACCTAACAACTCTAACGAAAATTATCATATTCCGGTGGGTCTCCTTGTTGCGATGGAGAGAAATGAAAATGCAGACATGTTTGCAAAAAAAAAAGGGGGGGGGGGGGGGTCAAGAGAATTCAATCTGATATTGCTATTGGATTTTAAAGAGAAAAGTTGTGAACTTAAATAATATGGAAGCCAGACAACAGGCCTGTGGTAAAATCTGGGAATGTATAAAAGAGACCAGTCGGCTGCCAAAGGAGCTTAGTCCAGAAGAGAAGCAATGACAAATTTCGGACAGTATACAGACCACAATTGTTTGGTAGTACATTTGACTGGCCTTATCCCAAGTAGCCAAAGTGTACACACCTACGCACTCTCACTCGGAAGTGACGTCAGAGAGTGGTGTTTCAAATGAAATCCAGTGCATGTGTACGTAGCAAAGTTTTTCAAATTCAGGCTCGGTTCGTTCATGGTGTAGATTCTGTAATGTATTTTCGCAGAAATACGATATTCTCACTTGTCATGATCAATTGTGTGTTACAGACGATACTTCAAGGGATACTTAAGTTTAATTGTAAGTATTTATCTTTTACAACAGTAGCGATTGTTTTTTTAACATATTGGACAATATTGGATGAAATTTGTTTGTAAGTAGTGTTACATAACCTTATTAACCAAACTTTCCGTGGGTTTTCAAACATTTACTCAAATGTTTTCCTTTTGTATTTTCTAGGGACAGAGTATTACGTGAAAAGAAAAAGCTGAAACTTCTTTTTCAATCAATGAAGATCCCTCACACCCATTAAATTGCAAGATAAGGTAAGAATATTTGATTTCTAAATAATAATAAAAATTTAAAGAAACTGAGTTAAGCGATTAGGTTGGTTTTTATTAGTGCTGGATAACATAACGGCCTTGAATTATGAATTGTTTGGCGTTACGGTATACATTGAATAACGTATAATGGAATGTTTGTTGTAACGTTATTCATTCAATGATCGAATAAACGGATACTGTATATTTTCCGTTATTTTAAATATGTTATTACCATACTGGTTAGCATTTTAGTTATCGCTCGAGACACGAGTCGAATAACCTTATTGGCGTTCTGACACGATCATATGTACCACATTCACTCCGGTGTTTTAAATAATGTTACTAACAAGACCGGATAGCATTGTATTGCACTGCATGCCTCGCAGGTTAAATAACTTTATTCGTATTGTAACACGTCTTGAACATCTACCACTCAATCCGAACTTCGAATAACGTTACTGACAAGACCGGATAGCATTGTGTTATGGTGCATACCTCACAGGTTGAATAACGTTATTAGCTTCATGCTCTGTTGTATGGGTCCCGGGTTGAATAACGCTATTAGCCTCGTACTAGGGTCCCAAATTCAATAACGGTATTCACCTACTCTTATACGAATATAAAGTTAGCTATAAATGAATTCTGTTTCATAGTACTGCCAAATGACAAACCAGTAGTTCCGTGGCGAATTAAAAAGCCTCCTTTTCATAAAATTTAAGATTCAAGCCAATGATTAATCGATATATGGTAGGCCTATCTAGAATAATGACGAAATTCAGTTAATAACACTAACATTTCTAACTAGATTGAAATATACCTGTACCTGAAATAATGTAGTCTAATAGAGCACTACAGTTGGCAACCTTGGTGACTGAATATATTCTTAGTTCCATCTCTTAAGGTACTGAATGCGCATACAAAATGTGGTTTAGTCTAATGGATAGTATGGACATTGCATGTTGTTAGATATTGAATCTATCAGTGCACGTAAAATCAAAACAATGTCATGTATGTGTTGCTAAAAATTAATCTGAAATATTACTATCTATGAAACTAGTTGTTTTTATTATTATTATTATTTATTGTGGAGTAAACATTTTATTGTGCTATGAAAATTATAATACTTTCACGAATAGTATAATTCATGGTTTTGGATGGGGAAGTACAAATTTGAATGATGGAATAGAACAATTTTCCCTACCAATATCCATTATTAACATCGCCCCCATAGATCTTGCAAATAAAACGAAGTTGAAAACGTACAGCACAAAGTGGTGTGGATGTAAAGAAATAATTCAAAATGAATAAAAATTTTGGTCATATAGCATCTTGAACCCAGGACCCATTAGATACCAAGTTACAGCTTTAATGCTCGTACACTTTTCCTCTTACTATTCAGGCTCACAGCTACATAACTTCATACATATGGCTAAATGTCAAATGATTTCAGTTAAATCTTATTACTGACAGGAATGCATTCAATCAGTGGTCTGAGCAAGCTCTTTGAGAGGATGATCAATCGGCGACTGATGTGAGTTCTGGAGAAACAAGGACTTCAGTCTGAATACCTGTGTGGTTTCCGGGCATCTCAGTCTCCCAATGACCATCTTGTTCGACTGGAGACAGACATACAGGACGCTTTTCTCCTGAGACAGCAACTAGTTGCTTTTTTTTTTTTTTTTTTCCGACCTCTTGGCGTTTACGCCATCCTCGCTACCCTACATCAGTGGAAATTCCAAAGTAACTTGCTGGCATTTATTGCTAATTTTCTGTCCCTCCGTCTATTCAGTGTCCGAATAGGGAGAACATATTGACAATATCATGTATAGGAAAACAGAGTTCCACATGGATCAGTGCTTAGTGTTACATTATTAACAATTTCCATAGTCAGTTTAGTGGCTGCTGCTGGTCCAGCAGTTTTACATTCACTATATATAGAAGATTTGGTCACTTAGTAGTGCACAAAATATGGCAGTCACTGAACGACGGTTACAAGAAGTTATTCAAAGAGTGTAACGCTGGACATTAGAACATGACTTTAAGTTCTCAACCGCCAGACCGTGGTTGTCCATTTCTGCCGAAAGTGCACTCTCCATCCTGATCCTGAGCTCTATCTGGGAACTGTAACTTTGCCTGTTGTTTCTACGTACCGATTCCTTAGGCACCTTCTAGTCAGTTCATACAGGGTGCGGCAGAAATAACTGACGAATTTCGAACGTAAATAACACAGCAACGCAACACGATATTCACAATTTTTTTGCCCAGTTTAAAAAAGCAAATGTTTGCCATTTGCATCATATACACACACTCTCTAGGTTTTGAAAATAATGTCATCCAAATGCACTTCTGAAGCCTCTCCCTGAAGTTCCGCATGACCTTCCTAGTCATGTCTACTGGTATTGCCTCTATTTCCTCACGGATAGCAACTTTCAGGTCGTGTAGTGTTCGCGGCTCTCGTTGGAAGACGCGATCCTTCAAGTATCCCCAGAGAAAGAAATCGCAAGGGGCGAGCTCAGGGAAACGGGCTGGCCATGGAACGTCACCCCGCAAGGAGATTAAACGTTCTGGAAACATCTCTCTGAGGAGATTGCGTAAAGGCATGTCTCACTGCATGGATATTCTCTGGTGTTCTAACGCTAAGAGGCCTACCAGGCGGTTTTGTTTTAACCAGTTCCTCTCAAATTAGTCACACATACCAGAATGGTATTTCTGCTTGGACCTTTCGCATGTGTATGTAACCTAAAGTGTCTTCGAAATAAACGCTGTGTTGTGGTAACAGAGTCAGCATTTTTGGAGTATACGTTTCAATCACGAAACCTCGCTGCTAACCACTCCACGCCATGCTAGCGACTGACTAGCCCTGACAAGGCGATGCACATGTTCTCCCAGGCCGCGCGCACATCGACAATAACACTTGCTTAAGCGCTTTGGACAATACAGTTGTTAGATCTGCCGCTCCAATCTATGTAACAAAAATGGCAAACACTGCTCTCTTAAACTGTGCAATAAGTTTGTGAATATCGTGTTGCGTTTCAGTGTTATTTACGTTTGAAATTCGTCAGTTATTTCTGCCGCACCCTGTATAACGCTGGGTCCAGGGTCAGTTTTCTGTGGCTTCCCAGCCACATGGGTATTGCGGGAAACGAGCTTGCCGATCAGGCAGCAAAGGAGGCGGTAACACTGCCCTCACTATCATATAATGTGCATGCTAGTGATGTCCGCTCTCAGTTCCGACATTCGATCCTGTCGCATTGGGAGGAAGCATGGTGCGCCACGCCTCTGCCCAACAAACTGAGATCCATCAAGGAGACAACGAAGGTTTGGAAATCTTCCTTCTAATCTAGCCGGGAGGAAGCTGTGGTAATCTGTCGATTCCGGATCGGCCATGGGATTGCTACTCACTCTCGCTTGTTAAAGAGAAAAAGCCCCCCCCCCCCCCCCCTATGTGCACTTGTAGTGCCCACCTTACCGTGGCACATACTCTCTTGGAGTGTGTGGACCTGGCCGATCTGCAATGAGCTCTCAAACTGCCTAACACCCTCTCCATTGTTCTATGGCAGACCTAGTCATCCATTGCATAAGGGAGAGTGGATACCTTTTTAAGATTTAATTTATTTTAAGACTTTTGGTTTAGTTTTAGTCTGTTTTATGTTTTTATTGTGTTCATATCTAGTTTTATTGTTCAGTCTGAAGGGAGGGCGTGGTGGTGCTGCGGTCAAGCTGTTGACCTCTCACCAAGGTGGACTGGGTTTGATTCCCGGTAAATGCATATGAGATTTTCGAAGAGAAATGCCATGTCCTGTGGTTCAGATTCCACGTAAAAAGGAGGTCCTGTGGCTCATGATCACAAAATTTACGGTTGCGTAAAACTACAATCTTCCTTGGTTCGATATACCATAGTGTTTTATTATTTTTTATGATGTTCGTTTGAACTCCTTTTATCCAAATAAGGCATAATTGTAGGGGGCTCACTCTCTGTTTTATACAAACCATTTTAGTTTTCATTCCTGGCAATGGGCTGTTTTTTTTATCTTCATCCTTTCATTTCATTAAGGGCCGATAACCTACATATTAGTCCCCTTAAACCGTATTATCACCACCACCTCCACATTTAACGTCTAGCTATTGGATGTAACATTTTGTGGCCATGTGCCTGCGAAGTATGTTTATCCAGCTTACCACTCCTGCATATAACCTCGATATTTCTCCCCAGAAAATAAGTCGGTTACTCCTGCGAATGATTGAGTCTTGTTATAAGTATTCGTATCTAGTTGAATGGGGAATTCTATGTGTGTGGGCAACCTTCTACTTATGTACTTCATCTCCTCTGCAAACTAGCTCTTTTAACCCACCAGGAAAATATCTTGAGCGGGCGGCAACATTATCTTAAGCGACAGGTCCAGTTGTCGTATGCGCCTTATGCATGTATCCTATGCACCTTTTTAATCATGGCGGCTGAATTGTCTAACGTAACCGACATCCCACCTTACAGGACTGTTCAGAAGAAAGCATTATTAGCCGTGTAAAGCTCATTATAATTGATAGCATTCATTATTTCAATTTTTAGATGTTTGCAGGCAAGCTCCGCTTCCAATACTTGGCCAGTATGTGCCAACCGCCCTATCGAGTGCATCTGTGTCTTAACCTCGTTTTTCAAGTAAGTGGCGCTTATGACACTCTGGCTTTTTTTGGACGATACAATAATTTGGAATCTGCACAGGTTCTTTACCTTGTGGATGCATAATTTAGCTTGTTTCAATAGAGTATGAATGTTGGTATTCCTGTTTGTTATAAAACTACTCACCTCAACAAAAGTTTCCAATTGTATAGATTTGACTATATTGACTGCATATAACAACCCAGTGATGTACTGTGCATGTTGTTACAAAGCGTAGTTGGAGATATTCCATACCCTATTGTCCTAGGCTCCCAACAATATGGTATACCTTTTGGTGTAGCGGCTTGCATTCTTGGCTGTCGCCCCAGAGGTCCTGATTTGATTCCCAGTTCTGGCAAGATATTAATTCTGGTCTGAGGGCTGGTACTGGGTTCACTCTGTAATTGTTCAGGAGTGGTAAACCGGGATTCCACACTTGCCCTTGGATAATATGTCATTTTCATGATTTTCATACCTTATTTCATGTTCTGGGAGTCATTACCCATTGAAATTGCCTGTAGGGGAAGTAGTGGGGAATTTGTGTGCCCCGGAATCGCTACGTTAGCTGTGAGGGCCCTATGGCAACCCTGAAAAGTGACGGCTGATGGGGCTCGGGTGAAGCTACGATAGGCTTAGCAAGCCAGTAGTGGATCTTATATCTGCTTTCGAAACAGGAACAAGCCTCGGAAAGGACAGATGCAAACAATGACAACCCGGATATGCTAATGGACTACGAATTGGCAAATTAAACATTCAGACACTGACAGGAAAGGCGGAGGAGATTGAAGATGTGATGGAGAGAAGAAAGCTGGATGTACTGGGCTTGGCAGAAACAAGATGGAAAGGAGAAGGTCGCCGAGAACTGAGGAATGGGTACCGGTTGTACTGGAGTGGGGACAGTGAAGGAAGGAGCAGCGGAGTAGGAGTAGTGAGAGATGGAATGAAGGAAGAGGTAAGGGGAATAAGTGAAGGATCATGAAGATCAGAGTAACTGTAAAGGGAAGAAGCCTGGAGATAGCCCAGGGATATGCCCCTCAAGTTGGATGTACAGCTCCAAAGAAGGAAGACTTTGAGGAGGAGCTACAACAACAGTTGAATGGTCAGAGCATTATTGTCATGGGAGATTTGAATGCACATGTAGGAAGTGAAAGGCAAGGATATGAAAATGTAATGGGAGCAGAAGGATGGGGCAGCAGGAATGAAGAAGGGAGAAAGTTGCTGGATTTTTGCCAGAGAAACGGTTTAGTGGTAGGCAACTCCTGGTTCCGAAAGAAAGAAAGAAAGCCACAAGGTAACATGCTACAGCAGTGATTTAACAAAGAAATCTTGGGTAGATTACATGTTGTATGACTGGGAAATGAAGAGAAGTGTCAGAGATATAAAGGTAATACCATCAGATGCCTTAGATAGTGACCACAGACTACTAGTAATGAACCTGAGAGTTGTTAAGGAAAGCAAGAGGACAGAGTACCAGGAAAGGAGAATCAAAGTATGGAAACTGAAGATAAAGGATGGAAGGAAGAATCCCAGTAGATAATAAGGGAAAGGATGCCTACAGACAATTCTAAAACAGGGGAAGAGAAATGGAAGCAATTCAAAAATACAATGGTGGAAGCTTGCAATGGCAGTATGTGGAAGAACAAGCAACAGAAAGTGGTGTAAGGAGATACCATGGTGGAATGAGAGAGTTAAAGAAGCTGTGGGAAGGAAGAACAAGGCTTTCAGAGTGTGGTTCCAGGAAAGAACTGATCTGACAAGGGAAGATTATAAGATAAAGATGAAGGAAGCAAACAAGATTGTCGCGGAGAAGAGGAAGAAGTGGATGGTAGAGTGGACAGAGATGATGGAGGAAGACAGCAGAGGAAATAAAGTACTTTATGGGATGGTCAAAAGTAAGAGAAGAGGTCTGCGAGAGGATATGGTAATGGTGGATGAAAACGGAAATGAGGTACACAACAAAGAGACACTCAAGACAGTGTGGAAGGAGTACTTTGAGGATTTGCTGAATCCAAATGGTCATAGGGAGGAAGACTAACGTATTGGAAGATGGAGAAGACAACACAGGAATGGAAAAAGACCTGACTTGGAGAGAACTGGAAATGGCTATAGACAAGATGAAAGGAGGAAGGGCACCAGGTGTGGATGAAGTGAGTGTTGAAATGGTGAAGGCAGCAGGGGAGGTTGGGAAGCAGTGGCTGTACCGTGTGATGAGGGTGGTATGGAAGGAGAAAAATACCCCAGAAGATTGGAAGAAAGGATTAATTGTCCCAATATTTAAGAAAGGAAGCAGAAAGAAGTGCAGAAATTACAGGGGAGTCACACTCATACCACACTGTGCCAAGATATATGAAAAGATATTAGAAAGTAGAATATGAGCCAAAGTGGAGAGAGAATTGAGAGAGGAGCAGTTTGGATTCAGATCTGGGAGATCAACAGTGGATCTCATATCTTCAGTGAGACAGCTCCAGGAACACCACTACGAATTTGGAGAGGATCTGTTGATGGCCTTCCTGGACATCGAAAAGGCCTATGATAGTGTGTGTAGGGAGAAGGTTTGGGAAGCAATGGAAAACATGGGAGTGGAAAAAGGGACTGTAGGCAGAGTGAAGGAGATGTATTGTGGAAGTGTGAGTTGTGTGAAAGTTGGAGGGGAAAGAACAGACTGGTTCAGTCAGACAAATGAGTGGTCTGAAACAGGGTAGTGCAGTCACCCCTTCTCTTTATTGTGGTCATGGACGAGGTAATGACATGGGTAGCAGGAAAGATAGGAGAAGATAAGATGAAAGCAGTGGTGTTTGCAGATGATGTCATGGTCTGGGGAAACGAGGAGGAGGAAATTCAGGAGCAACTGAAGGCTTGGGAAGAAACAGTGGGAGAGTACGGATGGCAGTTCAACATCTGTAAATGTGAGATCCTGTAAACGACCTGGAAAAAGGACAGACCAATTAGTGGGATAACACTTGGAAGTGGACAGCTGAAGAAGGTGGGAGGTCTCAAGTACTTGGGAAGTATAGTGGAAGAAAATGGGAGAAATGACAAAGAGATTACGGAACGTAGCAGACAGGCAGAAGCATTAGGAGCTTAGTGTGGAATAAAGATGTCCCACAAAAAAGCAAAGAAGTGTTATACAGAAGCTACTATATCCCGATACTGACCTATGCATCGGAAACGTGGATAATGAAGAATCTGAGAAACTACTTATCAATGAACGAACCGGTAGGCTACTGCTTGGTGTCATTTTGTAACAACAGACCAGTCTATGGTCTGAATACTCTATTAATCTAAGAAATGCATGTAGGTACCTTGCTTCATTATTAGTACATAAACACAGTAAGGACTTACCATTACAACCGGCCACTTAAATGATATGCCTTGGGCCTAATCTACAAATTACATGTCAATGGTCAATAATGTAGTTTTATAGTGCACAAAAGGTTATTGTACTGAATGCATTATGAACTGATGAATAAAACTAGTGGAAACGACAGCCATTTGATTTGCATCCAAAGTAGTAAGCTTTCAGTTGATGTGTAGTTTTTATTTTCACATAGCTTAGATAAACAGGGTCACGATGCAATTTAAATATAAAAGCACATACAATTCCTGATCTATAAATAAATTGCACTGCATACTGTCATGAATTGGAATAGATTTCTACATAAATTATATCCTTAACGCCACGGGGGGGGTTTAAAATTTTAGTAGACGAAAACACGTCCGTAATAGCAAAGAAATGAATATAAGTTGACTAGACACCATTCAGAAGTCTGGAATACCATCCATGCCGTTCACTGCTTCCTTGATCTTTACAGTAAGCAACATTTAATGCATGATTTGTTAACAGACTTGTTAAAACGTTCTGTGGAACACTTAATCTATAACAGATTGTTAAAATTATAACGATTTGTTAAATAACGTTTTGTTAGCCGAATTTAACGCAAGTTGATGGAACCGGCCCTAAGCGCAATATCTGCAAGTGTATTTTCACCATCGTAGCTAATTTTGGCACTATAGTTGCCTCGAATAACAACCATTTACAAGGTGGAGAAGAAGGTTGAAAGTATTCTTTAAAGCAAATTCCTAGTCAGTAGGGCTAATAATTCATGTGCCATAGGCCTACACGTGGGACTTTCTTTCAGCTCTTCTCCGCTACGTCAATTATTTGAGGTTTATTTTACTTTACGGGCTACAGCATCGTGATCATTTTTGTGTTCTTGTGTGTCAACTTTGTCTAATAACCTGAGTTATTTGTCTATAGTAGTGTGTGTATATTTGTAACTGAGGGTAGGAGTGGTAAGGAGGTGGCAGTGGCCTTGAATTGAGAACCATGCCACCGTAGATATTTGATGTTAAACACGGTACATGAATATCCCGTCAAGTAGGTTTCAAATGTTTATATTAATTTTAAATTAATGCCTGCGTGTTTGATGCAAAACGCCATCCTATTAAATATTAAAAATTCATGCAGATAGAAACAAAACAGACATTCATTTATTTGCCAAACAAGAAAACAAAAAAAACACTTGAGCTTTATTAATCTAAATGATAGACGATATACTGCGTGAACGTGATCACTTCCAACATGCATTAATAATTTTCATAATAGTGGTTTACATTCCGGAGTTATTACACATGCAGCGGCTTGAGTGAGTCTGCTTTTACCTTTAAGTAAATAATGTCGATAACACCGAGAGAAAAGGAGTTCCAGTATTATCGAGACTTAAGGTTCTTATTCAGCGGAGAGACCTGGCCTTGAGTGCGCTTGGTGGGGGGGCGATACTGGCCATGCGGCTACGTACGATCCCGATCGGAAATATAGCAAATTTGCCCGGCTCTAGTTTGGACACTTACTACCAAGGGGAAGACCAAGAGATAGATGGCTGAAAGGAGTGGAGGAATGTGTCGAGAAGAGAGTCGAGGACTGGACCCGAGTGACAACGGAGAGGTGGTGGGAAGAAAGGACGAAGTGGCGAGGCTTATGTTCCAAACAGACCCAGCCTGGGGCTGGAAACTGTACATGACGATGATGATTACCCATTGAAATTATTGTCCATTATCACTACTGCACTGGAAATAATATGAGCTAAATTATGTAAATGAGTTCTTGTTTTTTGCTCATTCGACGACAATTGCCATGTTTATTTGGCGCATCAGGTCTCTCAACTGTTACCAAAGCACACACATTTGTCATGTTATTGTTACTAACATATGGGATACGAAATACACCTTGGAATTATGTGAAAAAGCATTAATTGGAAAGGTCTGGATAAAGGTTTTTGATGTGAGAGTACTCCCACTGTGTGTGACAAAAGTCAGGAGTGTATATATTTACTAAGGGCTGCACTACCTATCAATTATTGGTCTATGCAAATACATTGGTCTGGATAAAGATTATTGATGAGTAGCACCGCATGCACGGGGTTGGCAATAATGTATTTGTCTCATTATTCACCAGGAACATGGCGGACACAGCTGGAGTTTTACTATAATTATACAAGGTGTCCGGGTTAAAGGTATAATAATATAAAATAAATAACTTGAGAAGTAGTGGAGATATTTATTGGCGGTTTGTTTTTACGAATAAGGTAACTCAAAATGTTTCTTTACATAGACTACCTATTACATCTCGATATGCGCACCTTTAGTGGCGCGACAGACATCTAATCTGTATTTCACTTCTCTCTAAGTGTTCTGCAGCATTGTGGGCATAACATTTTCGATAGCTGCACAAATGCGATGACGAAGATCTGGTAGATCACGAACTGGTGTCTGGTACACTTGATTCTTGACAAACCCCCACAGGAAAAATCAAGTGGCGTAATGTCGGGGCTTCTAAGGAGCGAAGCAATTGATGGATTACCTCTCCCTATCCAGTGATCTGGGAACTCACGATTCAAGAAATCCCTCACAAGTTCTGCATAATGGCATGGTGCACCATGTTGCTGAAAGATCACGTCACGAGGAAGTTGTGGCACAACATACTGCTCCAACATGTCTAGGTAACGTGTTCCGTTAACTGTGGCTCCGCTAAGATTGTTCACCAATCCACACCACGCATTCACTTTCGGAGAGTCCCGTTCCAACTATCACTACGTGGGGGGATTCAGTTCCCCATATGCAGCAATTGTGCTTGTTTACCGTGCCGGAAATATGGAATGTAGCCTCGTCCGAGAAACAGACTGAATCTAGGAATACCTCGTTTCTATCAATTTTTGCCAGAATTGTCTCCGCGAATGCCTTGTAGCGCCTGTCCTGAGGTTTGATTTTCTGATGAAGCTGTAGTTTGTAAGCCCGTAGGCGCAACCGTTTGTGGACGACATTGTGTACTGTCAAACGAGGTAACTGTAACTGCCTTCTTGCTTGTCGAATTGACTTGCGAGGGTTCCAATTGAAGGACTCACGGCTTAAATCAGCAGTAGCCTCTGAAACTGCGTGCTTGGCATGGCAGCCCCACATCGACAGCAAGTTCCCAGATTCTAGAAGGCGCCTGTCCCATTTCTTGATTGTTACATAAGTGGGAACATCATCAGTTGGTAACAGTCCATACTCACGCCGAAATCTACGTTGTACTAGTGTAACAGATTTTAGCTCCACGAGCAAAAGCACACATAACTAGAGCCCTGCGCGGATAAGCAAAACGTTATCCGCCCCGCATCCGCAAGACTGTTATCCTAATCCGCACGACTGTTATCCGCATCCGCATGACTTTTATCAAAATCCGCTGATATTTCAATATTATTTTTAATTTATTAGATAAAGCATAAAGTGTTAAACCAACACATTTAGACATTTGAGGAGAAAGTCGTTCTCCTATGCTATGTTTAAAATGAATGTTATACAGCCAGAATTGCAACCCTTTTCAGTTCGGAGTGTTAATTATGCTTAATGGCTTAATTTGAATGAGATGAGCTTAAACCATCGTCTTACATTTGTTATGAAAGAAATATAACAGAAGATTCTGATATATCATAAATATCCGGGTCCTAGTAATGATATTCAACAATTTCGGATGGTAGAACTACCTGCTCGGGCCCAAGCTCTGTGAACTTGCGGGGTGAGGGGAAGGGGCAGGGAAGGGCCAGGCGAGAAGAGAAGGGTCTGTCAACAGCCCGCCGTGATATCTGGTATTCTTTTCTATTCCAATACTGCGAACATAGGGCCGTTGCGCAAACCACAGTGGTGTTACGAATGAGTGAGTCACCGACCAATGTATTTGGTTCTGTACTATGCACGGACCGAGAAACCTAATCACTCGGCAACACCACTTCTCATAGTCAACGATGCACATTCCTCTCAGGTTCAAGCAGCTTAGACCCGAGCAGTAGGCTACTTTTTATTTACGCATAATATAAAAATATACATATCGCACATTGATAACTAAAACTTTTTGTCTTGTAGGCTATATACGATTTGGTGCAGCATCTTCTAGTTTTATTATTTTCTAGGAATGCATGTGTGTCGCAGTATGTTTGATGTGTCTGATTTGTGTCCCTGACTATGAATACACGTTTTTACAGGTAAAACATCCTACTATATCGTTCACCTTTTCGTTTCCATTGAAAACGTAAACAAATGTCTGCCATGTTGTCGACTTGAGCTTTGATTCACGCACTATAGATTATTCGCCTTAATTTATTTTATTAGATATTTTATCCATGTTGGTGAAATGATGTTCAAAATCCCGGTCGCGGTAACATTCACTAAGTGAACTTCTCTTTACGCTTGGAGAAAGGGATTGACATTTGGCCGGAAATTCCAAGTCGGTCATCATCCTTCTGCCTCTTGATCCATCCATGTTCGCATAGTTGATTTAATAATAACTCTGTTGAAATATCACAGCCCACGTGTTTCATTGCCAAGTTGGAAATAAATCTACAGATCTTCCAGGATAGCTTAGACTGCGACATATAGCTGACTTGAGGAATGTCAATGATGTCACCCTGATGAAATAATAAGCTCATTGACAGCATTATATCTCGAACGTATAGTAATAATGGCAGTGAGAATTGATGAGATGTCAAGACCATCTACTACAAACATACGGTACTTGAAAGCATGTGTGTAAAATAATCTTCTCGTGTATAAGTGCAAAACGTGCCTGAATATTTTGTACGCAATATAGGAATATTCCTCTTTTAAGCATGAAGCTGTACGATTGGCTTATCAAATCTATATATATAAAAATCAATCTTACGTGATAGTTTGTCTGTGGGTGTGTGTGTATGTCTCCTATGCATTCATATACCACTTAACCGATTGCGATGAAACTTGGGTGAGATGTTGAGTACACTCTAAGGAAGGTTTCTGACTTAATAAATCCATTTTACAATAGGTAGCGCACGCGTAGATTCAACAAATGAGCGACGATGTGCGAAGCATTTCAA
Source organism: Meconema thalassinum (assembly GCA_946902985.2). Lineage (NCBI taxonomy): Eukaryota > Metazoa > Arthropoda > Insecta > Orthoptera > Tettigoniidae > Meconema > Meconema thalassinum. Next base: position 204,876,786 of record OX336389.2, on the reverse strand, counting down.
CAAAGTCCCGTATGTGTTCATATACCATTCGTCCGATTGCGATGAAACTTGGGTGAGATGTTGAGTACACTCCACGGAAGGTTTCTGACTTAGTAAATCCATTTTACAATAGGTAGCGCACGCGTAGATTCAACAAATGAGCGACGATGCGCGAAGCATTTCAACAAAGTCCCGTATGTGTTCATATACCATTCGTCCGATAGCGATGACACTTGGGTGAGATGTTGAGTACACTCCAAGGAAGGTTTCTGACTTAGTAAATCCATTTTACAATAGGTAGCGCACGCGTAGATTCAACAAATGAGCGACGATGCGCGAAGCATTTCAACAAAGTCCCGTATGTGTTCATATACCATTCGTCCGATTGCGATGAAACTTGGGTGAGATGTTGAGTACACTCCAAGGAAGGTTTCTGACTTAGTAAATCCATTTTACAATAGGTAGCGCACGCGTAGATTCAACAAATGAGCGACGATGCGCGAAGCATTTCAACAAAGTCCCGTATGCATTCATATACCATTCGTCCGATTGCGATGAAACTTGGGTGAGATGTTGAGTACACTCCAAGGAAGGTTTCTGACTTAGTAAATCCATTTTACAATAGGTAGCGCACGCGTAGATTCAACAAATGAGCGACGATGCGCGAAGCATTTCAACAAAGTCCCGAATGCATTCATATACCATTCGTCCGATAGCTATGAAACTTGCGTAAAATGTTGTGTACACTGCAGGGAAATTTTCTGGCTTAGTACATCCACTTTACAATAGGCAGCGCACGATTAGATTCAACAAATGAGCTACGACGCGCGAAGCATTTCAACAAAGTCACGTTTGCGTTCATATACCATTCGTCCGATAGCGATGAAACTAGGCTGAGATTTTGTGTGCACTCCAGGGAAGGTTTCTAGCTTAGTAAATCCCTTTAAAAATAGGTAGAGCACGAGTAGAATCAACAAATGAGCAACGGCGCGCGAAGCGTTTCAACGAAGTCCCATTTAATTTCATATACCATTCATCCGATAGCGATGAAACTTGGGTGAGATGCTGTGTACACTCCAGGGAAGGTTTCTGGCTCAGTACATACATTTTACAATAGGTAGCGCACCAGTAGATTCAACAAATGAGCGATGACACGCGAAGCGTTTCAAAAAAGTCCTGTATAAAGTCATATACCATTCGTCTGATAGTGATAAATGTTTGGTGAATTGTTGTGTACACTCCAGGAAAGGTTTCTGGCTAAGTAAATCCATTTTACAATACGAAGCGCATGTTCAACAAATGAGTGACTACGCGCGAAGCGTTTCGACAACGTCCTGTATACGTTCACATACCATTCATCCGATTGCGATGAAACTTGGGTGAGATGTTGTGTACACTCCAGGGAAGGTTTCTGGCTGAGTACATCCATATTACAATATGTAGCGCAAGAGTAGAATCAACAAATGAGCGACGACACGCGAAGCGTTTCAACCAAGTCCCGTATGCATACATGTACCATTCGTCCGTACCTATGAAACTTGGGTAAGATGTTGTGTACACGTCATGGAAAATTTCTGGCTTAGTAAATCCCCTATACAATATGCAGCGCACAAGTTGATTCAACAAATGAGGGACGACGCGCGAAGCGTTTCAACAAAGTCCCGTATAAGGTCATATACCATTCTGCCGTTAGCGGTGAAACTTGGGTGAAATATGGTTGACACTCCAAGGAAGGTTTCTGGCTTAGTAAATACATTTCACAGTAGGTAGCACACGAGTAGATTCGACAAATGAACGACGATAGCGATGAAACTTGGGTGAGATGTTGTGGACACTTACGTGACGGTTTCTAACTTAGTAAATACATTTTACAGTAGGTAGCGCACGAGTAGATGCAACAAATGGGTGACGACGCGCGAAGCGTTTCAACAAAATTCCCTATTGCGTTCATATAACATTCTTCGATTGCGATAAAACCTTGATGAGTTATTGTGTACACGCCAGGGAAGGGCTTCGACTTAGTAATACATTTCTCAATAGGTAGCGCACGAGTAGATTCAACAAATGAGTGACAGCGCACGAATCGTTTAAACAAAAACCCCTATACGTGCATATACCATTCATCCGATTGCGATGAATCATTGATGAGTCATTGTGTACACGCCAGGGAAGGGTTTCGACTTAGTAAATCCATTTCACAATAGGTAGCGTACGATTAGATTCAACAAATGAGTGACAGCGATGAAACTTTTTGAAAGTTGTTGTGCACGCTCCCTCGAATGGTTCTAAATTAGAAAATCCATTTTATGATAGCTTAGAGGCAGTTAACATGTTGTGTATCCAAAAGCACTTCAAGAAACAGAATTTCAACGCCAACACTTTCTTTGATTGGCATTGCAACGCATGCCGGGTACAGCTTGTATGTAATATTATCGTAAGTTCCACATTGTATTCTAAAACCTATCTGCAAATTTACTCCAAACATTATCCGCTATCCGCACAGCCATGCAAATTACATCAGCGTGGCGAAATATTTTGCGGATGTCCGCATCTGCGCAGGGCTTTGCACATAACACCTTCTGCTGTGGAGTCCACATGGCTACAGGCACGCTTCTTGTGAAGCATGCACTTGTGGCACCACCACAAGCAAACACTGAAAACATTTTGAGTTACCCTAGGTGTGGAAATAAATGCCAATAAATATCTCCATTATTTCTCAAGTTATTAAACTTTATATTATTATACCTTTAACCCGGACACCTTATATAAGTCATGATCTAAAAAGGGGATGGTGTGGGTTATAGACAGTGGAGGAGAAAACATCTATTACCACATCATTCCCACAAATACTATTCTTCGTTACAAAAGGTATTTCGGCTAATTTAAGTAGTTTTGTAGGTTCACCACTCCTGAACTGTTGCTGTACACTCGGCCACATGAGGCAAAACTAAGAAGAGGTCCTGGAAAGGGTTTTCTGTGGTTTCCCAATTCTACTCGAGGCAATTGCCGGGATGGTTCCTAACTTTAGGATACGACCACCTCCTTCCCAACTTCACCTGAATTACCAATATGCAAATACAGCCATCACATTAACACAGGTTAAGACTTTATTGTATTTATTTATTTTTAATTGTTTTAATTTTTTAAATGTAATTAATTAATTAAAAATACACAGGGCTAAATGACCACAATGTCCAAGCCCCTCCAATGAAACAACAATATGGTATGACTATGCTTTATGACAGTGTTCCAAAATTTGTTGAGGTGCATATATTATATAACTATTATTCCGTATGTTGCGAATGCATAATGTAATTTTAAATTGCTTTTAATAACCTAATTTGGATATTCTGTCTTTATTTTGGCAGGTGAGGGATGCATTATAGAATTTGTCAAGGAAGCCTATAAGCCCCATTAAATTCTCCACTCCTTGACAACATATATTCTCTCCCCTCCATCCAGCAACCCTGTCAGTATCATCTGCCTCCAAGACAAGATCTGCACCAAGACTGAAGGAATGGGAGACCTCCCTTTCATAATTGCTGCAATATATAAAAAGAATACAAAAATGTGTAATATGAAGATTTAAAGGGTGTGCCTTTGAGAAATAAAATTTAAATTGATAATCATATCTGTACAGTTTACATTAATTTAAATGTGTTTCAACCTTTTATTCCTAAAAGCATTTTTAAACTATAAAAATTGCAACATTATAGATTTAACTGCATGTGTACATAACTGTTTTGCATAATAGGCATGCCTGTTTTTATATAACAGGATTTGCAAGATATTGTTCCAGTGCTGCTGCCTAATTTAGGATGATGTCTGGCTGCGTGGCGCAGTGGTAACATTCTCACCTGCTGTGCCCAAGTTTTCAGGATCGAATCCTGGTGCAGTCAGTTGGTATTTGAGGGTTCAGAAATGTGAGGGAGCCGTGTCATAGATTTACTGAAATGTTAAAGATCCCCTTTTGGGCAACATTCCGGCACCCTGGCGTCTCTAAAAGCTGCAGTGGTTAAAAGGGACGTAAAATTATTATTATGAAGCATGTCTGTCCTGCAAGATTACTGTCGAGTTCATTCTTTAAAAACAAAACTCTAGAATGGTTTTCAGTGCTGAGGAGTGGAGGTATCCATTGTTAGAAACTACCTATTTTACTCCATGCCTTATGAAAAAATGCTTTCTAAACCTGTTTGGATTACATTGTTCTTCTAAGACAACGGCGTTCACAGAAAAGCATGTTGGAAGACCCCAGATAATCCACTGCAGTACTGTTTGTGTATGCGAGTCAGTTTCTCAATGCCATGCTAGAATGGGAATGCATGCCGCTCATTTTGAAATTGACTCTTTAATACATGCCTTTTCTAGGGTGAATTGAAAGGTAGCATAGCATGGCACTTGGACAACACACTAGAGTTGTGTCAAGTTGTACTATTCTCCTGCCTGCATTTGTGAGTGTATTTTAGTCATGTCTAATAATTAAATTATTCACGGGATGTGAAAATACTGTTTATAAGGGAGGCGTGGTGTTAGCACAGTGTTCACTGATTTGGTAAACCTCCTAGAAAGAATAGCAGTCAGAAGACAAAATATCCAATAAAAGTACTAATTTTAAAATTTTATTTAACACGAGCTAGTCCTTTTTATTTCTTGCCATTACTTGTGTGCACAATGGATTTCTTGGCTTCTGCAGTATCATACCACACTTCATGTAGCCAATATGTTGCAGGCATTATACCACACGTCACAGTTACCTTGTTTCGACGAGCTGGGCATCTACTTTTAACGCCAGTAAGAATACTAACTCGTACAACTATGATGTGTGTAGGATTGCCTCATAGCAAAGCCTCCACCAATTGAAGGCAATGTATTTTTAGGATGGGAGTTGCTCCCAGTGGGTGTTGTAAAGGACACTGTTCTTCGAGACGGGGCAAAATAAGAGTCTTAATCTAAGATTAACTTTTACACCATTAACAATTGATTGATCACTATCTCATTGGACTAAATGGCAGTAAAATGTAAAAAGAAATAAATCTAGGATTTATTCTTAAACTTTACACTGCAGTAGTAGGTAGAAGTGCTGCAAATTATATTATCCTACATCAGACATGGGAAGTCTTTACATCCCACGGCTACACATTAGCTTACTTTTCTCACATACTTCAGTTGCCAGAGCCAAATTACCGATGTACCACTTCTTATTCGCAATAATGAAATTGCAACTAATCGAAACATGAGACAGTCAACTGTGCGCGCCGACAGCAATCATACTTTGCACACCGCAGCCAGGGAGGGAGACTACAGGTCTGTTCCAAACAGCGAGTGTAAACAGAGTGAGCGCCAGTGTGAGTGTACATGCGAGTGCAGATCATTTGGGAAACAGCTTGTGTCAGTATAAGTCAAGTAATTGTTCAATCTGCCAAACAATTGGTTCATTTATGAATGGATCATTTTCAGTGCTGCCCAGAGGAGGGCAAACAATAGAGTTCAACTTTGATGGGATACTAAGAAGAAAATGAGTTGTCAGCTTCATGGCCTAATGACTACCATTCTTCGCTGTCATTGCGGAGGTCCAGGTTCGATTCCTGGCTCTGTCAAAAAATTTAATTCTGGTCTGAGGTAGGGATCAGGATTCACTCGGCCTCGCGAGGCAAATTTGAGAAGAGGTGGGCTTGATTCCTACCTTGGTCATCTTAGAAATGGTTTCCCACTTCTACTCCAGGCGATTGCTGGGATTGTACCTTAATTAAGGCCACAACTGACTTCTACCCAAATCCTAGCCTGAAATACATGTACAGTGAATCTTCTCCAGACAACCACTCCTTCAAACTAACCCTCCCTGTTCCCGACCGCATTACCTGGCACAGAATATTATTTCCATAAGACCAATGTATTTTGACACCCTATAAGACGCCCACCCCTTTTCCCGGCCAACAATTTGGTGGGTTTATAAATGTTCCATCCCCTTTAAGCCGACCACTTATTCATACAAACGAGACAAATTAACGCTACGTTCTTGTCTTGATGTCACACAGATAACGGTTCTTTAAATCCTACAGCCCATTTACTCCTATAGCTCATTGGAATGCTTTCCACGTTTTCGAATCTTGGCAATTCCAGTAATTTCCTCAGTGCCCCCTTGTCTCTGTATATTTCAAGAAAGGAATTCGCCAGTCATTAAGTACAGCACGGGGATTGGAGTCGATAGTGTCTTGAAGACAAGTTGACAAGAAGCAGAACTCACTTTTAGTGTAATGCTGTCCCGCTATGGCTGGAGCGATTAGAAGAAAGTTGTGCATTCTCTCGCTTGAGAATCAAGTTTCTGTGCTGAAAGAAAGTGATGCAGGACGGTCTCAGAGAGACCTAGCTAAGAAATTCAACTATGATAAAACATAAATTCAAACCATCATAGCTAACGGCGAACGTTATTTAAAAGAATGGGAAGAAAATTTCAATAAAATTAAGACCCATTGGCAGCCTTATGAGGAAGTCTACTGGAATGGTTCAACTGAGCACGTGCTAAAGACCTACTGTACCTGTGTCAGGGCCAATGCTGCAAGAAAAGGCGCTAAAATTTGCATCGGATTTGAACGTCGAGAACTTCAGTGCGAGCAACAGTTGGCTGGATCGGTTTCGCATCCGTCACAGTATTGTATTTCGAGCTGTTTGTGGAGAAAGTACCGACGAGGTTTCTGAGTGGAAGGCTAGGCTTGAACAAATTATGAGCGAGTACAGTGATCATGACATTTATAATATGGATCAAATAGGGTTGTTTTTTAAAGCAATTCCAAATAAAACACTAACTATGAAAAGTCAGCAATGTAAAGGTGGAAAAATGGTTCAACGAGACTAACGATTGGTCTGTGTTCCAATTTAACTGGAGAGATGAAAGAGCCAATACTTATCCACTCGGCAGTTCGTCCAAGGTGCTTCAAAAATCGTGACTTGTCATTGTTGGGTGTCTCTTGGCATGCAAACAAAATAGAATGGATGACATGTGAAATTTTTCGGTCGTAGCTTTCGAGGCTCAATGAAACGATGCGGCAACAAAAAAGGAAAATATTGTTGTTTCTTGACAATGCTTCCTGCCATCCTAAAGAAAGTCTTTCAAATGTGGCAGTCAAATTTTTACCAACTAACACATCCGAATTGCAGCCTTTGGCTGAAGGCATAATTCAAGCGTTTCAAGTGAAATTACAGGAAAAATCTATTGCGTTTACTTTTAGCTAAAATGGTCAAGGGTTCATCAGTCCACGAACTGGCTAAATCAGTTGCTGTCGGTGATGCTGTAAGCTGGGTGAAAAGTGCATGGAGTGAAGTTAAGCCAGAAACAATTTGTAAATGCTTCGTTCGCTGTGCTTTCCGGTCTTCTACCCCTTCTGTGGAGACTGCTGTTGATAAGGCTGGCAATGTGTGTGATCTGAATGATCTGTGTGAAGCTGTGAATGTTAAAATTGACGAATCCGCGCTACATGAAAGTGTTGATTGTTTCAATCATGGGAAAGATTGGGGTGAATTAGTCTTAGAGGGTATTAATCAAAATGATAGGGCAACAGTTGAAAGAATGACGATGATGATGAAACATTAACTGTTGAATCAATTCCTTTGAAAGACATGTTAGAGAGTATTGCAAAGCACAAATGTCTAGCTATTGAGCTAGGAAATGAAAGGCTTGTCAGTTTAATGTCTTGAGGCCGAAAGAGAATATGAAAATGTAATTGTGAATCAACATGTAAGAAATTTGGTGCAGTCTTCAATTTGTAATTACTAAGGGCCTTATTTTTTGGTGAAATAAAACTGTTGATTTTGGTGTTAAAACTGACACTGTTTCGGTGTGTATTTCGTGAAATAAATTGTCATAATGATAGATTTTCTTCTGAAATCTTCCTTATAGTATGGGGTAAATCTAACAAATTATGTGATAAGGGGTTTTAAAAAGCACACTCAAGAGGAATGTTGGGTTGCTTGAATGCTTTTGTTGTGTCTATTACAAATTGCTCTCTGTCACTTTTCAATTTCTTTGCTATGTGTCGAGTATCGCTGATTATTATTTGCTGCTTTCAATTATTTTCATTTGCTTCTTTCTTTTTTTTTTTTTTAATGCGTTGCTGAATCCCTTCAGTGTTTCACACATGTCTTTTCGTTCCCACTGAATACGAACATTGTAGTATGTACACTAGAATCTTTCTTGCAGCATCAAATACATAGAACCCCTCACTGTTGTATACCTTGGCCCTCGAGAAAACTGTTGTGACTTTAGTTTTCAGCATTTTTATACTTAAATGCTGGATGCTTGCCGATAAAGTTTTATCAGACGTGAACTCGCACTGCTGTATCTACGACCACAATGCAATTTGATGTAATCGACAGCCTTAGAGATCGCGGAACTGAATACACATACTTCCGGCTTTTATGTAGAGAATATGCAGCACTATCAATGAAATGAGAAGGAAACCACGACTGTCAATTCCTCAGAAGCACTTAAGCGTTTATTGGAGAGCTTATTCGATAATATTTAGCATTTTTCATACCAAGTGGAGTGTACTGTATTTCGTGATTATTTGCGCAATTCGCACAATAAATCAGATTTCGTGATATTCTGCAAGTTCATTTCGCTAAAATACTGCACTTTGAGTACCAAGAAGGTCATATATAGGCAAGAAATAAGATATGAATTAAGTTCGCATTATCTCTATCACCAAAAAATACAGCCCCTAGTAATTACGGTACACTACAATGCACTCCATTTCAGTATTTGAAGGATAATTAAATTGGTACAATATGTATTATATCTGTTCATTTGTTATTTACAGTATTAATTATCTTACCTGAACACTACGTTATGAATGCAATTTCAATTGATTGTACCGTATTCAGATGTTCAAGGTGATACTGCGCCTAGTCATACTGCTTTAAGACCACCCCTCCAGAAGACCACTTTTAGAGGAATTTTCTTGTCGTCTGCTTAAAGAGGTTTCACTGTACACACACTGTTACAGCCTTCACAATGACGTGTGTTATCAGACAGATTTCAAAGTGCACAGGACTGCATGGACTCTGATGTTGCAAAGCCCCTATATGAATAAACAATAATAGAATGAGTTAATCCAAAGGAACAAAAACCCTGCATCTGCTTAAGAGAGTCTGGAATAATGTTATTTTACCACCTCGTCGTACTGTCCTACACCAGCTTAAGAATTTAAGTGGAGGCATGTGGGATACTATATTAGTTACATCATGACTAATGAAAGAGAAAGTGAGAAGACTCCTCTTGCCAGGCAGTGCTAGAGTGGACAAGTTCCACACTGCCGGGGTCAGCTAGTCTTAGGGATGGTGCTAATGGAAACGAATTACTTTGTAAGTAATACTCTTTTAAAAAGTAATTAGCGGTTACAATTAAAATAGCATGGCAGGGTACAATGGAAAATATAATTCACGGAAATAAGAACTACGGTCTTCATTACATTTGACGGAAATCACAGATTCCTGGAGGATACAGACACAGATAAAATAAACATAATTTCCAGCATATTAAATCAAGCTCACATAAATTGTTTAAAGTAATACTCAACTTACCAATTCATTTTGTCGGCTACTGGACTTTCGAAAGCTTGCGTGAAGACTTGGCGGATGTTCGAGATTGCAAATCTCGGCGGATTTCCTTGTTTCTGAAGAAAAATCGGCACTTCATATAATGATAAACAAGTCTGGGGATAATATCCATGACATGCTGAAGACAGCAGCAAGCTCCTGAAGGATCAACTGAAACTGTTCCTATGGAATCGATACAATCAAAAAATATTTCGCTCCACATCGATTTTGAGTTAATTTTCCGGTAATTACTTTCTCGGCCTGGAAAAGAATGTCACATACCCTTCTCGAAGGACGTGTTGGAAACACTTCATTGTTCATTGAACCATAGTCCTTTATTTCGGTAAGAACTGAAAATTTACTTAGATTATTCTCATGTAGAGAATGAGCACAGGGCCAACACTTAATAAATTTAGAAGAGTGCATAACAACATAGCCAGCCAAACGGTACACTAAACAGTTATCGATCGAAGAGTTTTGAACTGCGCTGTCAAATTCAGGTACCGAGTTTTCCCAGTCTTCGATATTTACTGCATCTTGAACCATAATTTTTTTCTTAATGGAAGTTTCCACTGATTCCTTCACTGTCTTGTTATGCACTTCCACATTCCGGGCTAATATACGCATCTGATTAACATACCAGGTCAAGATCTGCTCCTAATTAGGTTCGCAATTTCCACCAACATTTAAAGCCCGTTTTATAGGGACGTATATACATTGAAGTAGATGCAAATGAAGGAAATCTATTGTCGATGGATGATCATCTGAACCAGCGACTTTGGCATAGGGGGAATCCTGTCGCAAGTAGTGGACGTCGAGGAGAGAGTAGTGGCCTACTTCAGCAAAGCCAGAGAGGAACTACTGCGTCACCAGGAAGGAGCTGCTCGCCATCGTGAAGACCATCGAACACTTCCACAAGTACCTGTGCGGGCATAGCCCGGTGTTACGGCTGCGAGTTTGTGTCATCGCTCGCCGCATGAGTCACAACTGCCCCAGGGCTAGGCTGTGCCCTGCCTCTTGTATTGCTTACGCCTTATGCAACAGGGCTACTAGGACAAAGGGATGGTCCAGAATATTCGTGACTGAGCCAGCGATGGAAACCTCGGGAAGCCGTGACACCCTGGATGGATCTAGATGCATTTATTGAGTCACCGGCCTGCTATATAAGTGCGACCTGTCAAGCAGTGGTGGTTGTTGTGTTTTACGAGCGAGTGCGAGCGCTTATCCTGAGCGACGGAAGTGTGGTGACTTGCAAAACCCCTAGTGAAGCTGATTCTCTTGACAGCGAAAGGAGTGAGGAGCTTACAGGGGACTGCCTGTGTTTTGAGCGAGTGTGCTTACTCAGTGCGAGAGAGGTCATTGTGGTGAGTTGCAAAACAGTGAGTGACAGACCTAGTGCAGCTATTTCTAGCCAGCGTACGGGACCGGACTCATTAGCGAAAGGATTAACTGTGGTCTGTTGACAAGTGAAAGCCTCCGTGGCTTAGGCGGCAGCACGCCGGCCTCTCACCGCTGGGTCCGTGGTTCAAATCCCGGTCACTCCATGTGAGATCTGTGCTGGACAAAACGGAGGCAGACAGGTTTTTCTCCGGGTACTCCGGTTTTCCCTGTCAAAATTTCATTCCAGCAACACTCTCCACTATCATTTCATTTCATCTGTCATTCATTTAATCATTGCCCCAGAGGAGTGCGTCAGGCCTCGGCAGCCAGCACAGTTCATATCCTCGCCGCTAGATGGGGGCTTCATTCATTCCATTCCTGACCCGGTCGGAGACTGGAAGCAGGCTGTGGATTTTCATTTCTGTTGACAAGTGAAAGGAGAAGTATTCTCGACGTGAGGAAACTGGAGTAAGGTAATATTTGCTAGTATTTGCTGTTGAGGAGTGTATCTTTCTGGCCACAATAAAGTTAATTATTTCTTTAAGCAGTAATTGGTGTTGTGCCTTCATCCCACTTCTGACACCAGTTGTTACGTGCCACCCCCCTAGTGGCACTTTTGTTAACTGGATTACGGTGGGGACGGAATGAATGCATTTAGTGCATCAGCAACAACATTTATATCACTGGTAAATGTCTTGTGTCCTCACTACCTTGTAATCCTGCCAGTCCCATTTCTCGATAAAATTTCATATCTTTGGCAACACTGTCAATGAAAAGTTGTAATGCATGCCTAGCATTCATTCTCTGGAAAGATGATGGGTCTAAATGAGCAACTGTCCGCTTAGGGCAGGCTCTAAGCCCAGTATACCCTGAGAGATCTTCTTTGAACAGTCGATTCCCGCACTGTTTTTGTTACTTGGTTCCCAGTGTATCTAAATTCCCTTTTAGCGATTTTTTTTGTAGGTATTTTTAATCTACGTTGCATTTTGTAAGTCTTTTCGATCTAGATTGCATTTTGTGAGTGTTTTTCAATCTCAATTGCATTTTGTAAGGATTGACAATCTAAATTGCTTTTTAGTAAGTCTTTCAATATCCGGGCCGGGGCTTTTGTGAGTTTTTTGAATTTCAGTTGCATTTTGTTTTTTTAACCTACCCCGCTTTGTTCAAGTAGTTAAGTCTCAATTGCAATTTTGTGGGTATTTTGAATCTCCATTACATTTTGTGCGTATTTTCAATCTCATTTGCATTTTGTAAGTATTTTGATTTCACTTGCATTTTGTAGGTATTTCGACTGTACGTTGCATTTTGTACGTATTTTGGACTTAACCTACATTTTGTGCGTATTTTTCAATCTATTCCTTTTTTTGAGTATTTTCGTTCGAAATTCCCTTATGTACGTATTACCGCTCTCCATTTGGTGAGTAGTTTCAATCTGAGTTCCTTTTTGTAAGTATTTTCCCTGCTACATAAGGCATAGTTGTTGGGGCTCACTGTCTATTTTATCTAAGCCATTTTTGTTTCATCCATAGCAGTGAGCTGTTTTTTATCTTCATCCTTTCATTTCACGCCATTTCATTTCATCAGGGGCCGATAACCTCGATGTTAGGCCCCTTAAAACAACAATTATCATCATCATCTTTGAACAGTTCCCTATAAAAATTGAAATTAATAATTTTGTCATTATAGTGAAGTTCTACTTTAATCATGAAAGGGGTTTCTTATGCATTTCAATACATGAACGAAGTCTGAGAAAGCCCAGATCTTTCTCGTAACATCTGCAGGATTAAGGATGTGAGGTTGTAGAAAGCTGGTCTTGGCACTGACTCCTAATGAATTCCCGGCCTTTTTATTTGATTGACTACCATCACAAGTTAAGCCAACCACCCTCGCCCCAGCCTCTTCTAACTGCAAAATCACCTGTATTAGAATTTTAGCGAGAATATCCCCCGGAGTAGCATTTCTGCTTGCATAAACAGCAACTGGCTGCACCCAATTATGCATGAAAGGTACGAACATGAACTCTATACTATGCGTATTAACTCCATTAAATGAATTGCTATTCCGCCCGAACCTCCGAAGAGGCTACCCCCAGCCGGAGTTTACTTGCGGATGGGTGGCCAGGACCTTTCCGCTCCTCCTTATGTCGGCCAACAGCGCGCAGTGCCTAGAACCGGCATACCATCCAAGTTCCGACTGCGCCCAATGTTGCTTAACTGCGGAGTTCTCATGGGATCCGGTGTTTCAACACGGCTAGGCCGTTGGCATTAACGCCATAAGGGCACTTAAGTCCTTAACAAAGTTTTCTGAGGGCAGAGGCAAGAGATTATGTCGCCAACAATGACGGAATCCTTTCGGTGATTTTATTCTCAACAACAAACTCTCTAAAATTAATTCATTGCTGTATCATTCCATTGGGAGATTTTACCTGGCATTTCTTGAGCATAGTGTCTATTATCATATTTTCCTTCTTGCTAAGATGTTCGTTATCTTTGTAATTTAATGCCTGTGAATTTCGAACCTGCTTCTTCAGCAAATAAATTCTCGATTTTGCTGAGTTGAGGCAGGATCTAACGCGAATTAAATTACGGTTAGCATTCTTTAGGTGCCTTTTGAGCAATATTAGTCTTTTCAGCATCAGTAAGTACACTAGAATGACCCAAATTCTTATCAACATTACACTGACCTTTTAATGCCACATTCGTTGCTCCACTCCCATCTTCAATCTTCTTTTTCTGGTGGTGTCGAGATTCTTTTTCCTGTTGGAAGCCGGCCTTTCTTCTTCGAAGACAATGTTAATGGACATTCTTACCAGGAGATGCTTGTGCCACAATTGCAAGAAAAATTGTATGGAAGACACTGTTGTCTTACAACAGGATGGAGCACCAGCACACTTCGCGGTTCAGGTGCGCAATTACCTGAATCAGACCTTTCCTGGCCGATGGATTGGAAGAAGTTCTGCATCTTTACCAGCTTCCTTTGCATGGCATCCATGAAGTCCCGATCTGACGACACCAGACAATGCTCTCTGGGGTTTCATAAAGCAACAAGTAAGAAACACTCGATATCACACAACCCAGGAATTACGAGCACCTGTGGAACACACCTTCACCTTCGTGACTCCGGAGTATCTCCACAAAACATCTGCGAGACATGGCGCAGAATTCAGCTGTGTTACGACAAGGATGGTGCTCATACCGATGTATATGACTCTTAAGACTTTAAGGTAACTGTGTATAACAAACATTCAACCATAACTCTCATAATGTTGGAAATAAAGGTGGGGTACGCTCACTTCCGGACCACCCTGTAGAGAAGATAATATTTTCACTTCTCTTGCTGACATTGGGTAATACACTGACAGATCATAAATTAGAAGAGAGTTTTTTTTTACAATCTTGTGTAATGTCCTTAGATAACTTAAGTTTATGAAATGTTTTAAATTTTTTGTTTCTCATATAATGTGTTGAAATGGCTTATGTTTATAAAATGAAGTATTTTTAAAATTTTGTTTAATTTTTGTTTCACATATAATAGGCCTATCTTGTCTAGATTATCGTAATTATCAATGTCATCAGATAATTGAAGTTTATGAAATGAAATGTTTAAAAATTTTGTTTTATTTCTATTTTACAGTGCGACTTTCCTACATTCCATGAAAGATATTTTATACGGCCATTTCAGAGGCACTACATGATGATAGACGATCCACTCCATTACCCCGAAGTGTACTATGTAAGTTTTAAATGGTTAATGAGTGAGCTGTGTATTTTCTTGCATATTTATATTCTTGTGCAATGTTTTGTTTTGATGTGTGTTCTTAATAATTGCATCCTCTACTCCGTTACAATAGATAGAACGGAGTAAAATAATATTTACCATGCCATACGAGAGAACTCTTCTCCAGTTTTCTTGGTCTCCATCAGCAAGGTGGTAAAGAGTGGAAGTAGGATTAGTATCGTGCTGGGCCCAACGAGTAATGAAAACTAACCTGAATGGGGGGGGGCAAGGGGCCATAAAAGAAGGAATTTCCAGAAGCCAGGATAAACGTGTCCTCGCTCAGGGCAGAACAAGGTCTACCGAAACCTCAATTATAGCACATTACACATGAGTTGACCATGAAACCATTGTGGTAGGATACAGGAAGGATTAGGTGATTTGGGTGTGTGGGTTTGAATTAACTACTTGAGAAAGACACACTAACGCCGTATGACGAAAATCTTAAGAATATATTAAATAAAATATGGTACACCAACAATGAGGAAACACGCATAATATAAATATCTAACTCGACTGAATAGAGTAGAAAAGGTACATAAATTAGGGTGGAAAGAAGTAATCCTTCAAATGAGGATGAATTAAGATAAATTGTGAGAAGAAAGATTACATGGATTTGACACAAGGTCAGGAGGAAAGACTATGCTGTCAAAGTAGCGAGCAGCAGACCAGGAGTTCCACAGTTTAAATGAAAAAATCTAGTTAGAGATCAAAAATGTTTATAAATTATTGCACTGAAACTTCTCAAATGGGCTAATTAACTCTTGATTTACTCATGACACATTGCCGTATCTCTGCAATGTCACAACATTCAATTTATACCAGGTTTGAAACAGTCCAACGTAGAGTTTCGTCTGAAATTTGTAATGTTACGCTTTTTATGCCGCGAGTGTAGTAGAGTAAAACTGCTTGGTGATCAAGATTTTTGGATAAAATTATTTTTGAAAAAAAAAGTGGAAACTTATTTCAAGTCCCTGGACACCTACCTTAGAAACTACAATTACATTCACTGCCACAGTCATCACAAAAATTCAGGTTATCAAACTCCAAATTGTGGTGATAGAAGCCATTTTTTAGTGTTGCCTACTTCTATTAAGAAAGCTTTTCAGTCGGTCAACACAAATTGTGCCCAATTGCATTAATCGGGAAACAAGTGTTTACATACCCTACAAACTTAACGCACTTTTATGTACAAATACCTACTGGATCAAACTCCATAAACACAAGTACATACTGTCGGGGAAAAAGTACAGATACTAGAGTTTAGACATCAATAAAAATGTTACCCATTGTCTTACATAAAAAGAAGCTACACCAAACTTTTCCTTATTTTATTCTGCGTTTAGCTATGTAGAGTTATCATTTATATTGTAACCCATTAAAATTTTATAGCTGATTGAACAAAATAATGCCTTTGTTTCACCAGAAAGATCATTATATTAAAAGTATTAATCATACCGTAATGAAATTTTAATACGTCTTGAAGGAACTTTGTAATGTGTATGTACAGAGTTATAATCCGATCTGACGGTTCTAAAAATAGTTGTTGTTCATTTTGTAATCCAACTTTTTCTCGGGCCCAGGTGGTCGTATCAGTATGAAATGTGGCTTGTTATGAGGCTCATAGCAATGCAAGGCTAAACGAAAAACTATGTTTTATTTACACGTGATTGGTGATTTTATATGGATTGATATTTAATCGGGTGGTTATGTTGGAAGAAAGTATCACAGCTAGCGACGGAAACAATGCTCTCAGCCGAGGAAACTCGTGCGACGTTGCCCAGTGAAACAAAATGCACGCTTACCATTCCGTATAGTCTGTGATTTTTTGTTGTTCAGTAATTTGTAGTAGAAAAATGTGTTTTCTTTCATTGTCTTAAGTGAAACATTTTCCATCTATCGTGCGCGCTTTTTTTTTATTATTATTATTATTTTTTATTATTGGAGCTTTGTATCCCCAATGGTAGGTTTAAAACTTTGTGCCAGCTGAAAAGCTGTTCCAATATGATAAAGACAATACGGTAAAGATGAAATGTTTGAAGTAATTTACACTTCCAAGAGATTATAAGACTGCTGGTTTATCAACCGTCTGAAAAATCACTGTCCAATAAATAGGATGAACTGACATTTAAGTTTCTAACAAGTGGGTCAATAAATGGGGCGGTCTTCAGTTAGCCCATCTTTTTCCCAGTAATGTTTCTCTATTTTATTGGTGTGCCCGATGCATTTTATTCCATAGCTCGCCTGCTACTGACTTGTTGATAATATTTCAAAGAGTTCTTCAAATTCCTGAAAAATCAGTCACGGTCTCAATACGTTTCTAGAGAAGATATTTTTATTATACGGAACATCTTTTTAAGTCTTGTATACTTATCCTAAGTCGTCAAGCATTATCTTTGTGCGTCCCGTCCTCTTACACCTCTTCTTGCTCGATCCACATCCCACATTCTGTTAATTTTCTTTCATCAAAGCGACACATCTCTCTACCGTCTATCGACCTTCCAATACACATGGACAGTTGCTGGTAAACCAGATACCTCTTAACATTATCCCCTTCTCTCTCACTTCTAAAAAGAAACAAACATATTGCACTAATACTCGTGACAATTTCTCTCTCCGATAACTGCGGTTTGCCTGGCATTTTGAACGATGTGTAAACAGACAGTGAAGATAGTTGCTGCTAATAATGACTCAAAGGAGAATAAAAGCTGATCAGAGTTTGGTGTGCGCCAGATCGAGTGCGCCGCGAGTTTGTTACACAACTGGCAACATTGCCTGCCCACCATGGTATCCTTACCACACACAATGATCCGATTAAATAGCAATCCATATAAAATCACCAATCACGTGTAGATAAAACTGTGTTTTTCATTTAGCCTTGCATTGCTATGATCCTCCTAACGAGCCATATTTCATACTGCTACGACCACCCAGGCCTGGGAGAAAGTTGGATTACAAAATTAACAACTAATTTTAGAACCGTCGGATCAGATTGAAATTCCGTATACTCGTTAACAATAAGCTCCTTCAAGACATATTAAAGTTTCATTATGATCTGATTAATACTTTTACTGTAATGATCTTTATAAGTGAGCGCTCCGTTAGACTTGGTAAAAGACCGGGCACTTTTTTGTTCAATCTGCTATAAAATTTCAACGGGTTACAATAGAAATGTTTATTCTACATAGCTAAACGCAGAATAAAATAAGGAAAAGTTTGGTGTAGCTTGTTTTTATGTAAGACTATGGGTAACATTTATATTGAAGTCTAAACTCGAGTATCCATAGGCTACTTTCTTCCCCGACAGTAGTTTTGATGACCCAAGCATATAAACGAACCAACAATAACAATAGGGTTGGTGACTACTGGGTAGAAACAAATTGGTTCATTGTGTTCGTTACATTTAAGAACTATTGTGAACCAACATTGTTGTTTTTGTTTCTTGAGTCTTCAGTCCTTTGACTGGTTTGTTGCAGCACTCCATGCCTCCCCGTCCTGAGATAATAGTTTCATCTCTACATAGCTAACGCACCCTACATCCGAGGCAATCTGTTTAACATATTCTAACCTTGGTCTACCCCTACTGTTCTTGTCCTCGACCCTTCCTTCCATAACTAAGCTTGCTATTGCTGGGTGTCTTAGGATGTGTCCTACCAACCTTTCTCTTCTCTTCATTAGCAGTCGCCAGAAACATCTCTCCTCTCCCACTAGTCTTAATACCTCTTCGTTTAACAAGTCTATCTACCCATCTGATCTTCTTCATTCTCCTGTAACACCACATCAAACTCTTCTATTCTCCTCTCTTCTGCTGCACCAAAAGTCCAAGTTTCATTTCGATAAAGTGCCACGCTCCAGACAAAGACTTTCAAAAATAACTTCTAACACCAGATTCCTTTTCTGCAGAAATGCTTTCCTTGCCTGAGCCAACCTACTTTTCATATCCTTTTTACTTCTTTGTACCTTGTCAAAATTAAAAGTTAGAATCTTTACTGCAGGGCGTCGAGCGATACGGGAATTTTGGTGACCCGAGAAAAATGCGGGAAATATTCACGAGTTTCTCATTTGATACGGGGAGTCTTGAAAAGTCTCATAATGCCCGACATATTAGCCTCCGAACACTAGGTAGAGTCCTGTTGCTCGGTCTTCTATTTCGCCTGTAGAGCGCCAAGCGGGGTGAGAGCCTGGCCAACATCACGACGCGATAGCACTGTCGCGTCGAATTGGACTGCTTTGCCAGGCCGACCGCCGGCTGTACCCTTGCAGCGCACCGGGCTCGTTGCCAAACAATGACGGACAGGACTCAGCCTGCATTGTTATTCACAAAGGAGACCCAGTTGTTTTTCAGCAGAGCTGATATTTTTGTCAATGAGTAAGTTTGCTAATCTTTGCAAAGCTCAATGTGATGGAGAAGGGTACCGTATTCAGCAGAAGTAGGAACCATTATGCTACATCACCGTCGTGTCATTTTAACGCAATTTCTGCTGTTCCTACGGCATCGAGGTCGAGGCTGGGTACCAGGGAACGATGCGGAAAGGTACTGTATTGGGATGTTACACAATCAACACTGCTCTCGGCCGTTTGATAAGTTTCACTTTATCATCGCGGTCGAATGTCAATAAATATTGCGTGAGATACGCAATCGGCGCCGTTTGTGTGCCTTTTGACGAGATTTCCATTCTCTCTGTCTGACACGGAGAAATATTATGATACGCACCGTCGCAGTTCGTTAGACAAGACTCCCGTTGTTTTCACGGTCGGGCACGGATAAATATCACGATGTATTGCAAATCGACGCCGCTCCCTACCATTTGACAACATTCCCGCTGGTCTAGCCTAGTGGAAGGTGGCAAGTTAGCAGTCGGGCAAGGTCGAATGTGGCGAGTAGGTATCGGCGCTACTCGCAAGCGGGCTGACTTAATTCTCGCAGTTTCTACTCTGTGGTCACGAGTTTATAGTGGAACGTGGTCTGATTTTTGGGAAAGTCATGAGTACAGTACGTAATTGGATGTGATTGGCACCGTTCGTATATGACAAGATTCTGTAACTTTCACGATCACAAGTTCGTCGTGATCTGGATAATGACCAATCCCGATGGACTTCATTTGTCTCTAGTATGTGTTTAGACGTCTCATAATGACACACTGTCGCTATGCAATTACACATACGCTAGAAAATCTTGATTCGCACTTTAAGATTCATTCTTCAGCCATTTGGTATGCAAACTATATAGTCTCAGGAAGCTCTAAAATATACGGGAATTTGGTTGATTTTCGTTCGGGAAATACGGGAATTTAAAAACGGGTCACCACTCGACACCGTGTTACTGAAATATAGGACATGGCTTCCATGTCCTTTTGCCTGCTCGAGTTTGCCTACTACAATTTGCCAGTTACAGATTATCTACTCATACATATCTTCTTTTGCACTTTGCTACCTACAGTTTACCTGCTCATGAAGACTGCAAGCTGCTGTGCAATTATACGTTTTGTGTTACTATGTAAATAGGGGTATTACATTCAGAATGGTTTAAATTAGGAGTGATATTTAGTCATCTTCTCAGTTCTTTTTTAGTGGCAATACAGGGGGAATTCGTACCCAAACCTGCAGAGGGAGAGCTGTATCTGAAGGGGATCCTCCCAGGATTGTAAAAACCTCCAAACATAATCTTGCACCTAATCAGGAACAAGTTTTATTAAAAAAATTGTTGCCACAATGTAAAGAATTGCTATGGAGCATCCTGAAGAGCCTCCTTGTAGAATAATTCGCGAAGAATTGGAAAATGTGGGTCCAGGTGTGATACCATATCTCCCAATGAGGTCATCATTAAAAAAATGCCTTAACAAGAGAAGCCAAGCAAACTTGCCACCTAACTATAGACAGGGTTGATACGCGACCGGGAATACCGGGAAAAGTCAGGGATTTTTGTTGCGGTCAGGGAAAACCGGGAATAGTCAGGGAATTTTGTAAAAAAAAGAAAAAAGAAAGAATTATTAATGTTTGACAGTAATTTTTGGTTGTTATACCAGGGTGTCGACCGGTAACGAAAAGTAACGAAAAAGTAGCTAATTTTACAAACGGGTAACGAAAAGTAGCTAATTTTTATGTCTGGAGAGTTGGAGGAAACGAAAATTCGCTGAGGTCGGTTTAAATCATTTAAACCCGCAAGCGGCGCCGATTGCGTAGGCTTCCCCGTGTACGACCGCAAGGAAATGCATACTGAGGATACCTTCATTGGTACTGTCTACATCGGTTCAACGTATATTTTCGGCATCAAGAAGAGAGTTTAATTTTGTGTGAAATGGTTTTCTGTACCGTATTATTCGGAAACCTGACTTTTTGCAAGATGTTTATTCGCAATAACTTCCGAAACTCAACAGAAACCTCTCATTTCTGATATTGACCTATAAATTTGGATATCTCAAATTGAAGTCCAGAAATAATGCGATATAATTTATTGTTGCAATCTTGCAAAATGATACAGTTTCGAAAGAAAAACGCTAAAATGCTCCGAAATACATAGACGACAGTATATTTTAAAAATCTATCCGTCTCGTAAATTTGCGACATCCAGTTTGGTTAATTCTAAACTTCGTTATATGTCTATTTTTCTTTCGAACTTTGGTTCCATTGGATATATAATCTAACCGGTTATCTCGAAAACTTGTATAATTTGAATTCGAAAGAAAATGTGCCTCTTGTCGTATTATTCGTGCAATCCTCCCTGAATAATTCGTAATATCCGATACCTACTTCGAACATTCATCCTCCAAAATCACATCCTCAAGATGGCCGGCCGACCGCACGACTTGCCTGCGGGAATCTCGTCAAACGGACAGAGATCGACGCCCGTTGTGTAAGTCATAAAACCCGTGCCCGGTCGCGAACTTGTGTCCACGAGGACTGCGGGAATCCTGTCAAAGGTAGTTGGGCACCCATCACGAAACATACCGAACCCTACTAGCCACTTTTTCCATTACGTATACTTAAAAGTGTACGGAGAGCGAGAAGTGCATCAACCCGCTTAAAAATAACAGACTACGTAGCATCGCGATACTCATTTCTTCTCGTGATCCACCGTGAACTTCCAACCACAGCATGCGGACAGCGGGAATCACGGCGCCGACCATACAACATGTCCATAACTGCTCGTGAATTTTAACCATGCCCAACCTCGAGCTTGCCTCCGCCATTCTACTAGGACAGATAGACGGGCAGACAATCGTTGAACGGCCGGATGCGGTGCCGATTGCATAATATCGCGAGGACAACGTGAATCTCGTAAAACGACCGAGAGCGGCAGCGATTGCGATATTTCTCCGCATTCGATGACTAGTACAACTGGTTTCTTGTCAAACGGACAACAAGCGGCGCCGATTGCGTAATAATACTATATTTTCCGTACCCGCCCTCAAGGACAATAGAAATCTCGTCGAACGACTAAAAGTGACACCGATTTTGTAAATCCCGATTTTTCTCTGTGTTCGATCGTGAAAACTACAAATCGCGTCAAGCGGCTGAGACCAGCACGATCGTGTAACGCCTTGATATTTCTCCGCACTTGACTTCGAAGACATGATTCAGTGACGATCTTGTAACGTCGCATATATTTCGTGATCTTCCGCGGGGACAAAGGAAATCTCCCCAAACGGTCAAGATCAGAGCAACTTCTTGGTAATCATAACTTCTTGTACACAAGACGGCATATTAACTGAAACAACTCATTTGATATTAAATATCTGAATAAAATGTATCAGTTGACAGTTTCTAGATACTTTTATTGTGATTGACTAAAAAGTAAGAATTGGTGATTGATTCCTTTCTTCACAGTTAATTTTTTTAAATTTATTTTTTGTTATTTGTTTTTATACTTCTAAAGAAACGCGTTAATTTATCCAGGGAGCTACATATAAGTCTGGTTTATATAATGAAACATTGCTCGGATATTTTTTTATCACTATTATTTTCATCTACTACGACATTTCTCCTCGCGTCTAAGAATAGCCTTGCACAAATAATTAGTCTAAAATCAGTTTTTCTAACTTAATTTTAATCGATCATACAGAAGAACGTTTCCTAAAAGTAAATGCACGGTTGCTAGGTTTGGAAACCCTAAGGAACAGCGAGGTAAATGTCGTCCCTGTGGTTAATGAATTTTCTATACCTTGCTCTGGAAAATCGGGAAAAGTCAGGGGAAATAAACGACTCTGTGGGCAGGGAATTTCTTAAAATTTGGCCTGGAAAACCGGCAAAAGTCAGGGAAATTTGAAATCCTGAAAGCGTATCAACGCTGATAGAGCATCCAGCGTTGAGAGAAGACTGTGGAGCCTTTTGGCGGCAGTGTTGTTAAGTCTAGGCAGAGGTAGCGCTGAAGTCATACGTTATCTTCACCCTCTTCGAGTACTGCCCTTTCATAAGTTACAGACACAACACAACCCCAGCAGCTACCTGAAATAGAACACGCCCAGGAAGGAGCAGTTTTGCAGGTGTTAACGGATTGGACCCGTATTAAAGATACTCGAAGAGAACCAATAATGACATTAATTTCTTTGTGATATGACATGCCGCATTACTGATTGAGAGATGTCGAGAGCACAACCCTTCCTTCTCGGATGTACTGTATGCTGACGATGTTAACAATTTTTACGTCAGAAATAGTCTACTGTTGATCATCACCTTTTTTTTTTTTTTAATTAGTTAGGCTATAATTTAGTTTCTTTCAACTTTATTCTTGTTGTTGTTTAGATTAATATTTGTATTATTGTAGCGAGTTAGCCGTGCGGTTAGGGGCGGGCAGCTGTGAGCTTGCATTCGGGAGTTTGTGGGTTTGAACCTCACTGTCGGCAGCCCTGATTCGATCGAACAGAAAATAAGACACGCTACAGTAACACCAATGACGGATAGTTCTTCAGAACTTCTGTTGCCGGTGGAACTAAGCACGTGCTCCACTCCGGACGAGCATGCAGCACAGGACGAGGCTCTTCTTTCTAGCGTGCTAACCTCGAAAAATTTTAAATTACTATTACATCATATAAACGATACTGGTATGCTATAACAAAGGTAATCAATTGGCAGATACAGTAATTGTAGGAAGCTATTATGACGAAAAATTTATATGTTCAGAGTTCCTTCATGACAAAAAGTGGGGTAACAAAGCCAGTGTGGAGGGGTTCTGTTAAAAGCCCGGAAGACCCATAGTCTTTTCTCAACGCTGGCTGTTCTATAGACTTCATTTCAGATATGTTGGAGTTGCCACAGGAGCACACAAGAACACTAAGAGATGAAGATGTCCTCCTGTATTAAAATCTAAATGAAGACGGGGTTTCGAAGATAATTACAATTTTTGTATTTGCTACAAAGAACAATATACATCTGCTCGGTATGTTTTCTATATTGTTCATGGACGGAACATCTCAGGTGTGCCCAAAAATATTTGGACAAGTGTTTACAATCCATAGATTATATAGAGGAATTGCATTCCCTTTAGTAGGCCTATATTATTTTGACAAACAAAGAAGGTTGTGGGGTTTGAAGCCATTTATCAGTGTTGCCTTAGTAAACAGATGTTTAGTGCTTTTCAGTCGGTCAACATGAATGTACCCAAAATAGCTGTGTTATGCTCTAATCCTGAAATAAATTACATGAGATTAATAAATGCACTAGGATGACCAGTTTCGATCGTCAAGCGATCATCATCAGATCCATTACACTTAGGCTATAAAATCCATGTTTGAAAATACAGGTGAAAATATTTACAATATGTGCAATTATTTAGTTGCAGTGTTGGTAATGCAACTATCGGTGTATGCTAATAGTAGTATATATGATGTTAAGTGAAATGCTAAAATGGTGATAGAAATCCGGAGTTTGTCTATTTGGAGTGACTATATGGTTGTAAAAAATAAACTATGTTTAAACTGTAATATTACAGGCTACTACTTTCTGGTTGTCTTCTCGCTGAAGCTACGAGCAGTTTCGTGTTCAATGTTACACCAGGTGTGGTCGACTGCAATGGGATGTTATCTCAACGAAACTGTGTTCCTATGTGGTGTGTGAAGTCAGTCTTCACTCTACTAAAAAACACACCCTGTCGGAAACAAGACACAACTTAGCGATACAGCCAAGCTAGATAAAAACAAGGGGGGAAAATTAGGGGGTTTTAATAGGTAAATATTATCTGGATCAGGTGTACGATGTACTTTTTTCTACAATAAACCAAGGCCGGTATTCGCGGCAGTATTAAAGGTGCCGGGACGTCCTCATAGACCGGGGGCGCTTAGTTTGAATGGCTATTGGTCTACGCGTGGCGAGGAATGTACCACGGTCATTCAATAACATACATCTTATCTAGATTTGGCAACATCCCACAAAAACACATTGCACTGACTTCACACAGCACATAGGAACAGGGGGGAGAAAGGGAAAAACCAGTTTAATTGAGATAACATCCCATTGCAGTCGACCACACCTGGTGTAACAGTGAACGCGAAACTGCTCGTAGCTCCAGCGAGGAAGACAACCAGATAAGTAGTAGCCTGTAATATTACAGTTTAACCATAGTTGATTTTTTACAACCATATAGTCACTCCAAATAGACAAACTCCGGATTTCTACAACCATTTTAGCATTTCACCTAACATCGTACATACTACTATTAGCATACACCGACAGTTGCATTACCAATACTGCAACTAAATAATTGTACATATTGTAAATATTTTCACCTGTATTTTCAAACATAGATTTTATAGCCAAAGTGTAATGGATCTGATGATGATCGCTTGACAATTGAAACTGGTCATCCTAGTGTATTAATCTCATGTAATTTATTTCAGGATTAGGTCATAAGCCAGCTCTTTAGGGTACATTCATGTTGACCGACTGAAAAGCACTAAACTTTTGTTTTGAAACAAAGAAGGAGAGTCTACAGAGTTTTACTAAGAGAAATAGGTAACTTCAGTAGAGCAAACAACATAGCTTTGATCCAACCGCTATTACCTCAGACTTTGAGTTATCGATTGTGAACGCCCTTCGTGCTTGTTAACCTCATGCAGACACCCGTCTTTGTTTCTTCCATTTTGGGCAGTCTATGTTTATGACAATACAAGTTAGGAGGTCTCAACAAAGCTGCAATGGCCAAGATAATAGAGATGTCTAAAATGGAGTTCAATAAATCCTCAGCCTGGCCTTTATACCAGTTGATGATGATCCACAAGCTTTCAGCAAACTTTACTTAATGGAAATCGCTGATTATTTAGATGCTACGTACATCAGAGGCAGAACATGGCAGAAGGTAGAGCAGTGGCATCCAGGTATGCACCACAGTTATGGAATCTATACTAAGCTGTGGTTCAGAACAAACCAAGAACGAATAACCTAAGTGAAGGCTAGCACAATAGATTTCAGATATTGGCTGGGAAATTCATCATTTAGTGTATAATTTGTTACACGGATTTAAAAAGGAACAGAATGATCACAAACTTATGATGTAAGTTGAAACAGACAGGAACGTAAGAGAAAAGCCTTGTAAGAAGTATCTTGCTGTCAATAGAAGACTGTAACAGATTGCCCTAAATTATGCACAGTACAATGATAATATAGAATATTAGGGTACGTACTAGGATGTGGACATAATTTTAGTGTATTAATGTATATTTTTCGACCACATTAAATCATTTGATACAACTTGTTTTATTGAGCAGTAGAGAAAATGCAGTAGTCAAAGTGCAGTGTACTAACTGTGACCAAACCTTAATATAAGTTGAGAGTCAATGACAACACGCCAGAGCCGGGAAGAAGATCTCATACCTATACGAGCACACTACCTTAGATTGAAATATTACAGACATCGTATCAATTGTAAACTGGCTTATACTTCACGTCAATACGGCAAATGTACAATGTTTTGTTTTGTTCTCTTTAATTAATCACGTAGATAAGCCCTTTGGTTTTAGTTTTAATTTGAGGTTATGCTAGTTTCATCTTGTTCCCTGACGGAGGAAGTCCAGCCATGGGAAGCGCGGATGTTACGACGTCATGCTGTACAGTTCCGCCCGCAGACATCAATCCCACATGTTAGCTGTGTATACTGTATATTTTTAACAACTTTCGTATGGCAAAACCGGGTAACACACTCCAAGAAGTGATAAAGTTAGTAGCCAAGGCTACAGGCGTTTCTGTAGCAAGTATTTATCGTGCACGAAGGTAGCTGAAAAATGCAGGAAGATTTTCTCGCCCAGTAAAATCCGTTACAGAGTGCAGTTACTGGACAAGTAACAAGTCCGGAATGCGAAAGGAGGAGAGTTAGCTGGTTTGGCAACCAGCTGTAAAAACAGCTAACGCCGAATGTTGGGCGGCGGTAAATAACTCGATCCCCTGAAGGGGCCAACGGCTTCTGGCGGATGAGCCCCTTTAGGTGGGGTGATGGTCCCCTCAGTGTAGGCAATGACACTGAAACCCATTAAGTATATATTGGCCCAACGGCAAAACGGACGGAGGAGGAACTTTCCTTGTGGTTCTCAACGGTCGTGGAGGCGGATGAGGTCATGCCAGATGGACTGGCTGTGAAGGCGCAACTCAATTATATTTAGAGTCTGCGGCAGTCCATTGCAGTCACGGTGCTAGAACCTGCACGTTGCATTTCTTTTGTGCCGCAGGGTATAGTTCCGAGATCATAATGTGTGGGTCACTTCCTTGCAAGCTGTGATCCACCTTAAACAAATTCTCGCTTGTGGCACTTTTTTCCTGCTGTCACATCTTTCAACAAGTCCAGCGGCGATGGTATAAGGATGGTGGAGGCAGGTTTTTGGGTTGAAACTGGAAGCCTCTAGTTCGGACCTGCACGTTGGCAGCAGATGTGTGATGGTCGTCTTTCTGAGACCTCGTGACTACTCAGGAGTTCGGTCCTGCATCTGTGTTTGGGCAGGCCTATTTAGGATCACCGCTGCCCACCCCAAATGGGGAAGGCCCTAGAAAATGTGGGCTAAACATCGGTAGTCACACCTTCAGCCGGCTGGGAGGCCGCACCCAGCGGGTCACCCCTTTTGCGGTCGAAAAACGAAAACCTAGAATATCCAAACATTAATGATAGGATCCTGGAATGTTCGAACGTTACTCGATTTGAAGGACAATAACAGGCCTGAGCGAAGGACAGCACTCGTTACCCATGAGCTTGTTCGAATGAACATAGATATTGCTGCCTTAAGTGAAACCAGATTGTCCAACGAAGGTAAAATTACAGAGCTCAGTTCAGGTTACACCATATTCTGGAAGGGAAAAGATGAG
The DNA here is from genome assembly GCA_946902985.2 of Meconema thalassinum. Classification (NCBI taxonomy): domain Eukaryota; kingdom Metazoa; phylum Arthropoda; class Insecta; order Orthoptera; family Tettigoniidae; genus Meconema; species Meconema thalassinum. The sequence continues at coordinate 204,848,781 of OX336389.2, read as the reverse complement.
GGAGAGCGCCGTATTCATGGTGTTGGTTTCGCTATAAAGACCACACTGGTGAATGATCACCAGCTAACTCCAACTGCTGTCAGTGAAAGAATTATGACGCTTCGAATCCCACTCTCCGGAGGTCAATTTATGACTCTTATCTCTGCATATGCTCCCACCTTGGATGCTGATATAGAAGTTAAAGATCAATTCTACAACCAGCTGAGCACAATCATCACCAAAGTACCATCTAGAGACAAACTATTAATGCTTGGCGATTTCAACGCCAGAGTTGGTAATGATCATCAATTATGGAACAGTGTGATGGGAAAACAAGGACTTGGCAACTGCAATGCCAATGGCCTATTACTCCTTGGTCTATGTGCTGAACATGAACTCTTTATTACCAACACTCAGTTCTGCCTGCCGAATTGCTACAAAACCACTTGGATGCATCCTCGCTCGAAGCACTGGCACATCCTTGACTATATCATCACCAGGCAATGTGATAAAAAGAACATCCCTGTCACCAGGACCTCAAGAAGTGTCGATGACTGTTGGACAGATCATAAGCTCCTTTTTTGCCAGTTGAGGATCTCAATCTGCCGCAAACCGAAACGATCCATCCACAACCTGTCGAGACGGAAATTTGACACTTCTAAACTCCAAGTAAAATCAATTGCTACAGATTACAGAAATGAAATTGCAAATAAGGTGGCTAGTCACCCTGTTAGCACAAATAGTGTTGTACAGGAACGCTTCAGAAGGTCATAACTGAGTCAGCTGAGGAAACAATTGGTTTTGTGAAGAACAAAAGACAAGACTGGTTTGATGAAAATAATGATGAAATTATGTGTCTCATCAATGCCAAACGGGAAGCCCATCTATCCTTTCTTCAAGATCCGTCTTCCAGTGTGAAAAAAATCACAATTCGTGCAACTTAAGGGGAAATGTCAGGCACAAATCAGGGAAATAAAGAACAACTGGTGGCAGCGAAAAGCTGAAGAACTGCAAAGACTATCTGATGCCCGTGACCTGCGAAACTTCTATGCAGGCATAAAGGAGGTATACGGCCCAATCTGATCATCATCAGGTACATTGAAAACTGCTGACAATTCCGCCATTTTAACTGAACAAGGACAAATTTTGGAGCGCTGGAAGGAACATTTCTCTGCACTTCTAAATCGTGCCTCCAATGTTGCCGAGGACTTTCTTCGAAACATCCCTCAGCAGCCCCAACAACCATGGATGGCGGTTTCGCCGACATTCCGAGATTTCACCAAAGCGCTCAATCAACTAAAGCCGAGAAAGGCTCCTGGTCCTGATAACATCCCTCTGGAGTTGTTACAAAGTGGAGGTATGGCCTTGAAGACTCGACTTTTTACACTTATACTGTTAATTTGGGAAACTCGAGAAGTACCTGACTACTTGAAGAATGCTGCCATCATAACTATCTTCAAGAAAGGCGATCGTAGCGTGTGTGGGAACTACCGTGGTATATCACTATTATCCATTGCAGGTAAAGTTCTCGCAAGAATTCTCCTAAACCGGCTCCAAAGTATCTCGGAGAGGATTTTGCCCGAGTCTCAATGTGGTTTCTGAACCTCCAGGGGCACAACAGACATGATATTCTGTGCCAGACAACTCCAGGAAAAGTGCTGAGAGCAACAGGAGCCCCTGTATTTAGTTTTTTATGACCTGGAAAAAGCCTTTGATTCAGTACCAAGACCTGCTATGTGGAAAGTATTAACGCATTTTGGATGTCCTGATCGCTATGTGGAATTAGTTAAAGCTCTTCATGATGGAATGTCTGGGAAGATTCTTCACGGTAACTCTGTATCCGATCCATTTCCAATCACTCACGGTTTGAAACAAGGCTGTGTGCTTGCTCCAACACTCCTTGCATTGTACATGGCTCCCATGATGTATGAATCATCTTCCAACAACCCAGGCTTAGAGATTAAGTTTCGCTTCGATGGAGGTCTTTTCAATCTGGCAAGACTTCGTTCACAGAGACATACCCAAGTTACCCGGTTGACAGAACTGCAGTATGCCGATGACACCGCATCTCCTGCTCCGACAGCTGCAGAGCTTCAACAATCGGTCAATCCCTTTAGCACTGCGTGTGATATCTTTGGTCTCACCATCAATGCAGAGAAAACAAAGGTGCTTGCACAACCTGCCCCAGGATTACCTCTTCCTGAGTTCAATATCTCCATCTTTGACTCAACACTGGAGCAGGCTGATAATTTTTCATATCTTGGTAGCATCTTGTCTAAACGGTGCACTTGCGAACAGGATGTTGACAAAAGAATTGGGGCTGCCCATGCAGCATTTGGCCGTTTAATGCACAGAGTCTTCATGAATAAAGACCTAAAGATGCATACCAAACTCATGGTGTACAAAGCTGTCGTCATCTCAACGCTACTGTATGGCTGTGAAACTTGGACACTCTATCGCCGTGATATCAAGAAACTTGAGCGTTTCCGCCAACAAAAGATGAGATACATCTTGAACATCAAGTGGGAGGACTACGTGACCAACACTGCAGTTCTCGAGAGAGCGCATCTCGATAGCATTGAGGCAACTATCATCGCTCATCAACTGAGATTGTTAGGCCATGTTCACCGTATGAGTGATACCAGGCTTCCACGTCAATTCCTTTATGGTGAACTTTGCTCCGGCACTAGACCTCCTGGGGCCCCTTTGAAGCGTTTTAAAGACCAGTTAAAACACATCATGACGACGACTGGTATAGACATCCACTCATGGGAAACATCTGTTGTGGACAGTTTACTGTAGCGGAACACTACATCGACGGCTGTCAACTTCTTTGAGGAAGAACGTCGCAGACGTGAAGAGGCCAAGCGACAATCAAGAAAGCTTCGTCAGTTGCAACCCTGCCCTGCCCCGACCATTGAGTGCGATTTATGTGGGCGCATGTTTTATGCCAGGATTGGCCTGTTTAGTCATCAGAAGCACATCCACAAGCTGGTCTGAAAAGCTCTATGTAGGAAGAAGTATGTTTACTCGGAATCGAGTTACAGCCGACGATGATGCCTTCACAAAGGACGCGATTCGCAGGAAAGTTCAAGAGTTCTTGACAAGAAAGAAATGCCTGCAATTGATAAGATTCTAGCATCTATTAATAGTAACGATACATTGCCGAATTTTTCTCGCACGACACTTCACAGACTTTTGAAAGCGGTCAAATTTAAGTTTATATCGCCCTGTCGCCATCCACTACTCATCGAAAGGAAGGAAATTGTTGCGTGGCGGAAGCGTTATTTGCGTCAAATTGTATGATTTCGGGAGGAGGGAAGGCCTATTTATTATACAGATGAGACGTGGGTAAATGCGGGACATATTTATGCAAAAGTATGGAATGATACGAGTATTGAATCCAGCAACGACACTTTCTTGAAGGGATTATCCAATTATTATCATTCACAACCTTAAAAGCCTACTCGAAGCTTCATATGTTTCAAAACATGCTACCTTTAGTAAACTGATATACCGTACGAGATGTTTCATCCCAAATAACTATCAAATGTCAACTTTTTAGAACTTGGAATGACATCCTAGCAGATGTGAGCCAGCAGTGGACCGGATGTCATTACGCAGGTAGTATTTCGTTACGCACGCGGTCAAAGTTATTTGCCTTCACTTTCAACTTATATGGGATAAGGTATAGGTGAAGTATAGTAGGCGAAAGTGTCCGGGGATGAAGTGTAGCAGTCAAAAATTCCTGATAATGAGTGTGAGAATTTCATCCTGAAATTAAATTGTGTTAAGATACCAGTTAGTATTGTTTTTATGGTGGTGTTCTTGTTTTTTCTTAATTTTTTTTCCTTAAATTTTCAGGGACCATTGCCTTATGAAGCAACCACATTAAGTAATGGAGATGGCAAAAAGAAGAGAAAGGACCCAGACAAAGGTAAGTCTCGCCAAGACTTGTATCTCCGTAAAGAAACTAGACATTTCTGCTTTAAAAAATTCCTAGTTTGTTGGTTGTTAATCACCATATTTAATTGTGTTAGCAGGTACTTTTCTGACAATGTAATCATCCAAACACAGTGAAACTTGTAATGGTAGCGTTTTTACTTAGAGCTTAATGCAGTAAAATCTGCCTTCAACGAACCCTTTATTAAACGTAAATGTTTGACAGTCCCGTGATCTTAGGGGTGATAAACATGTTCAATTCCCTTCATTAACCCCTCAAGTGTGATATTGTGAAACTCTGGGCTGCACCCACAATGTGCATTATTTCTAGCCTACTCCCAATGGTAAACGCAGTATCATATGCATTTTGCACTGGCAAAAGTTTTCAAAAAACACACACCATAACAACAACATATAACATAATATTATAAACTTTCAATAACCTGATTATCCCTGGTCAGTGGCACGTCAATACTGGGACAATATCACAGTCGCCCAATGTGTTCGTATTTCTTGGCGTTCTATCACGAATTACATCGTCAGCGTCACTATCTTCACTGGAAGTTATAGCGAACTCATCCTCTCTATCGCTGTCACACTCTGAATCACTTTCGTTGGCACTATTATCGAGCAAATTAGCTATTTCTTTGTCATCAATAACTGTGCCAGGACCTGCCATGTTTACAAGTAACCTCACGGTCCGCAAAAGCGGGAACACGTGTGATGAGATCTGAAAAATAAAGGACTGTGAAGATATGCGACACCTCCTGGCAATAATAAGTAGCTCGAAGTGTTGCCCAAAGTTGCCTCTTCCTGCCATCTTACGACCAAATAAATAACTATTACAAAGTCCACATGGCGGGCGATTCAAATTCGACGGTGCACCATTGCGCCGTACATGCTGTGAACGTAGCAGGCTAGTGGGCGCACCGTTGCGCCGTACACGCTAAGGGGGTTAAACTGAAACTGTGTTACACAGACAGCGGAAGTCAAAATATGCATTTTATTTGAAAATTTCTAAGTTCTGGAATGCAGTGTTAAGAATATTTTCAGGCACCCTGTGAAATTCTACCTCGTGTGCTGTAATAGTTGATTCTCTAGCTAACAAGAAATGTGCTAATAGGTCCTTGTCTTCTTTTTCTCCAACTTACACATCAAAGTGTACGATTATTTGCCTGTCTCCTATTACCCAAGCATTTCCCAATGCTTGCTTTAATGAACTGTCAAACAACATTGCTTGTATTTATGTTCATTGTAAGTTTTGCTTGTGCAACACTGTATTAATTTGCCGCAGGAATATGTAAACACAACACTGAATACGGTATGTACACCATTAATTTTTTTCTCAGTATGTCCATTATACACTGGTCAAAACAATTAGGGGATCAGGTGAGATATCATACACAAGATACATATGGTATCGTCTTTTATTCAGAGTTCGGTTACAATTGTAATTTGTGTGTGCTACAGTACAATATTGTGCTGTCTCAACTCTTGAGGTTTACATGGCGATTTCTTAGAGCGAGGCACCATGGGGCTACCATAATAGTGAAAAAGGCATTCTCGTTGTCCTATAATATGGTGTGTGATCACCTCGGACGGCCAGGACAGTTGCACACCTGCGTGGCATGGACAATATGAGGTTATCAATCAGCTCTTGAGGGATATTTGGCCATTCTTCCACGAGTGCAATATCCAGCTCGGCAACCGTTGTGGGAGGGGCTGGCCTGGATGCAGTGCGTCTGCCAATTACATCCCAGACATGCTCAATCGGGTTTAAGTCCGGTAAACAAGCTGGCAACTCCATTCGTTCACTGCCCTCGTCGTCAAGCATGTTGTCCACCAGTGCAGCTCTGTGGAGTCATGCGTTATCGTCCACCAGAATGAGCCCATCGCCTATGGCACCAGCGTAGGGCAGAACAAACGGTCGAAGGATCTCGTCTCGATAACTCTGAGCAGTCGAAGCGCCATTCTGAACGACATAGAGGTCCGTACGTCCGCCAATACTGACTCCAGCCCACACATTCGTCCACCACCATGATATGGTGCTGTTCCTGCACATAAGCGGGATTGTTCCGAGTTCCACGTTCTCTCCAGATGAGGGAACGACGATTGTCCACCTGAACACAAGATCTTGACTCATCTGTGAACAGAACTCGGCGCCATTCGTTACGACGCCAATCCTGATGTTCCTCCGCCCGGTTTCTGCGAGCTGAACGGTGGCGTGGTTTTAATGGGACACACACTATAGATCTTCGTGCGTAGAGGACACTTTCCCGAAGGCGATTTCGGACTGTTTGTGTTGATATTGCGCGTCCTGTTGCCGCCTGGAGGGTGCGTTGCAGCTGAGTTGCATTCAGCCTCCTGTCTCGACGGGCTGTTAACCGGAGATAACGGTCATCTCTTGCTGATGTTAACCATGGACGACCTTTGCCTGGCCTTCTTGTAACGGTTCCTGTTGTCTGAAATCACGTCCAGGTCCTGGAAATTACACTTTGGGACACTCCAATAGCTGCAGCCCCCTTTATCTCTGTCTGTACCGCTTCCAACCTTCCTATGGCTCTCTATGCTATACCTTCGGGTAAGTCACGTTGTTGTTGCATTGCACAAACTGCTCACTGCACCATCTGAACCCAACTGCTTGTGTCATTCGTTTCGTAGAGTAAACACACGTCCACACCAACCCCCTCTGCAGCAACTTTCTGTTATTACTACTATCTCGGTTGCCGTAATGTTGATGTCTCCACTCCGTAGAACCGACAGAAAGACGTCGAACCATTTTAGGTCATTCTGCCGATGACAATACGTCAGAACCTGGATATCTCAACTGATCCCCTAATTGTTTTGACCAGTGTATGTATGTTCATGGTTTAACTATTTTAGCATAGGCCTACCTCTGTTAACCGGAAAGCTATGCTTAACGGAAATAATTGCGAGTCCTGTAAGTTTCCGTTGAAGGCAGGTTTTTCTGTATATTGCCTTTTAATGTAATATACATTGACATGAATTGAACCATGAACAGTCTTGCACATCATGGTGGCCTGTCCACAAGCTTGGTTCTATTGAAGAATAGATGACAAGAATTATAAAAATTCTATATTTGACCTGTTCTGCGTATTTACATAAGGACTCGAGTTGTAAACCATTCTGCCTCGAAGGATTTACAAGAAGTTACCTGCAGCATATTTGACAGGCCAGACAATTCAAATCTATACATACAGTAAAACTTCTTTTATACGATTTTTTTCTTGGTCCCGACAAAATCCCTATACTTTCCATGTTAATTTATTTCCGATATACGTTTTACATTTATTCGTTTTTTCACGCTTATACGAACATATCTTACATCCCCGAGAGAAAAATGCTTCGTTTATACGTTTTCAACGGTTTCCCTACTTAAAATCTCTAAAAATATTGGAGCCAGAAACTTATGACACGCACTGTTCGTTTCTCGGAAACCATCCCTCGCACGGGGATATGTGGTGGAGAGAGCGACCTTGAAGCTATGTTCAGCCGGAGTTGCGTAATACAACACCACTTGCTTCAGTCATTGTTCTGCCTTGTTTGGTGCTTCAGTTGTGGTTAACCTTGATTGCAGTGAACATGGGTGAAAGGAAGAGGAAGTACATTACGATTCCTGAAAAATTACGCATTTTGATTGTAGTGAAGGAAAGTGGCAACATGAAACGCACTAAAATCGCTAAGAACTTGGGGATTGCTCCGTCCACCTTGAACACAATTGTAGCTAAGGCAGCCGATATTGACATATTGCCGATTATAGTTAAACAATTGTATTATTATTTCTTGTTCACTTCTTAACAGGGACCATCACTCGACCGCGCTGCAAGCCTGTCTCCCGCCAGGCACTTTGCCATAATGCGTAGCTCACGCGGCACTGAGTCATTGAGTAGCCTATAGTGCACAGCTGGTGCTGAAAATGTTTGCCATTCACTGCTACACATCGCTGGCACCTCTTTATCAAATTGTCTTTTACGTTCTGAAGTTCCTCAGCACCGATTGACTGTATTTCAGCTGTAATATAGTCTTTAAGCTCATTTTCGCGAAAGATTTCCTGTACTTTATGAAGGTATTTACACAGGTTCACGTAATGAAAATCGCATTGGAACATCACACTGAGCACTAAACAAGTGAACAATTGACTAAACTGAACCCCACACTGTTAAAGCTCTCAGCAGGCTGCAAAGGAGGGAAACTTGTGGCGCCAAGAAGTGCATTACGGCAAAGTGCTTGACGGGAGACCGGCTCGCGGCGGGGGCGAGCGAGGGTCTCCGTCGCATATAAAACAAAGTCCCTGTATAACCCATAATGTCACATACATTTTGCAATTTTTCATTTACCGACTTTCATTTACGCGTTTTTCACACTTATGCGTTGTTTTTTTTTTCTTTGGTTCTCGGGAAATCGTGTAAGTGAAGTTTTACTGTATATAATAATAGACTCTTTATTAAATAAGCATAAAAGGATGTGCTAGACATCATTTCAAATGGGATGGGGGCCGATAACCTAGATGTTAGGCCCCTTAGAACAACAATGATCATCATCATCAAATGGGAAGATTTCAACCAAGAAGTCATATTTTATTACTCAAGAAGATTGTAGATTTCTACAAAATAAATTTTAATGCCCAAAATAGTTGTAGTTTAGTATGACCCATTTGACTTGAAGGACATACTTACCCAATAATGGTTGTTTTTATTACAGATGTTGCAAGTATCTTATGTGATGTTAATATGCATTGAGATTGATTGTCATTGCTAAAGAAGGGCTGTAGATTGCTCAAACATATACAGTAATAATACTTTTATTGCAGCCAAATAGCCATTTAAAAAAAGGTGAAATACACTAAAATTGCGTGTCTGCGCCTTGGTTTGCATGATGTTTAATTGATTTTGTTCTTTTGCTGCAGAGTTCTAAATGGTAGCTTTCACCCGTATGTCCACATAGTTGGCATTCACACGCCTCTGTTAGTTCGTAGTAACATGTGAAGCATTTAGCACTGGTTTACAGCGTGATGCCCAGATATTTGAAACCTTTTACGATGGCTATTTTCTTCCTTTTGATGAAGATTTCTGCCTCCGCTGGCACCTTTCCTCCTTTAAACACCAACATTTCTGTCTTTGATGTGTCGATTTTGAACTTGTGATTGGAGCACCATTTTTCCATGTCTTTCAGTATGTTTTGGCGTTAAACAATGTTTTTTGATCCGATCACTATATCGTCGGCATACGCTTGGCCAGGATGAAAAGTAAAGGGCTAATTTAACTACCCTGATGTACTCGGTTTGTTTGGAGTGTCTGTTCTGAGAGTGAGATATTATCTGAAATTCTTATTTTGTTCCAGTGGTGTAATGAGTTTATAATTTGGCTCCATATATTATTTCTGTGTAGGGTTTCTTCTAGCTTCTGCATCACAAGTTCCCTATTTACGAGATCAAATTCTTTGGTGACCACGTAGACAATTTATTTTTCTTCAAGGACTTCCCATATGTTACTTAATAGCAGTTGTATTGTGGTTAGAGTTGATCTTCCTTTCCTGAACCTGAATTGAGTTTCTGGAAGATGTTCATCTATTTCTTCTTTTAGTCTCTCTCTGATTATTTTTGTGATAACTTGGAATGGGATATTCTGCAGAGCGATGCCTCTATATGCATCGGTGTCCTTTGGATCTTCTTTACCTTTATTCAGCAATTTCATTATCGACTGTCTCCACCGGTTGGGTATTGAGGTCGTCTCGATGCATTTATTATAGAGATTAGTCCATATAGGTATTAGGAGGTGAGCAGTGTCTTTTATATATTCACTATATATCCATGGGTGAAAGGCAAAACATCTTAACCGCCAATTTTGTCTAATTGTACTTTTTAACATGAATTGAATAGTGTCACTAAATATTTCTTCCCAGCAAAACATCTTATAGAAATTAAAGCTGGTGTATTTTATCTTAAGAACCAAAAACAAAACTAACGCCCAACAAAATATCTTAAAAAGAAATTGTTCCCGCAATTTTATCTTAACCCGGCAGTGTTCGCGGGAGGAGGGATTGTGTCACTTTGGAAATGTCTTGCATGTAACTCTGCAGCCCGCACACGGATGTACCTACCCTCCTAGGTATTCCAAGTAGGGGGCATAACGAGACACCTCCCACAACAATAGCAATTTAACACTTGAAACATTCACACGGTTACTATTATTGTAAGCGCCTGCACAGAAGTGAGACTTTCCCTCACCCGCGACCATAAACAGAACCTTTTTTTTTTTTTTGTTACATTTCGTTGAAAGTTTGTTCTCAAGTGAATTTAAAAATGGCAAATTAACTAGAGGAACAGGTTATGGTATGGCAGGACGAGGTGGAGCAAGAATTAAGAAGAAATTGTGAGGTATATGATGATTTTTTGGAAGTTGGCAGTGCTAGTGAAGTCGAAGAGGATAATGGAGAACTTGGTGATTCAGTGCTTCAGATGTTTCTGGCGATGAACTGGATAATGCTGGTGCACTCAGGGAAAGATGGACGCACAACCTGGTATATCCATTGCCCACAATACTTTGCAAAAACCCTACAAGAACCTTGGTCGAAGCCTTTCTAGAGTAAAGGATGAGGCAAAAATTGTGACCTACCTCAGTGAGGCGTGGAGATTCTCTTCCTCAGGAAACTATTGAAGAAATTGTGGACTGCACTAACATACATATGCCAAAATTGCGTGAAAATTACACACGAGAAGGGGACGCTTGAAACACTGATTGGGAAGAAATAACTGCGTTATTTGGCCTATTCTATCTCTATAATGTTTTGAAGGTTCCTCATGTGAATGCAGAAGACTATTGAGCAATCATTGCCTTATTTTTTTCTAGCAGTTACTACTACTGTCAATCCTTTCTTCAGCGAGTCTAAAGTCAGGGAAACCGACAAAAAATAATTATCCACAGTGAATTTCCTTCCATTATTCTCAATAGGATGTGCTAGTCGTTTGACAACCTCTGCAGGCTTGTTCACAACAGAGTAAGGTCCATCGGATTGCTTTCTCTTATAAACTTTCCTTTTGTATGTATGCTCAATAATAAATGCGATAGTCCGCCAGAGAATATATATTTAGATGCCATATTTAGTCTGCCTTGATTTGAGCATTTAATTATTCTTATTGGTCTGGCAAAATTTAAATATTTTTTTATGTAAATATCTATTGGATACTTGGATACAACAATTTTATCATCCGGTTTATGAGAGGGGTTAGGGCTAGCAATCTTAATTTACAAGTGAGTATTAACTCAAAGACTTGTTCTTTTTTGAATTCTGATTTTTTCTTTTTCCGTAATTTTTGTTTATTATTATAATTAATTTTTATGTAATTTTTTGTTTTATTCATTTTCGATCTCATCATATTTAGTTGTCCACCTCTAAATTATTAATTCCATTCTAAATGTGTATACTTGAATCTGTGTTAAGATGACCTCGTAGTTCCGCCCCTCAAAACAACAATAACTAATCAAACTTTAAAATAATAATAACACTATCTTTTTTTTTTTTTTCCTAGATAAAAAAATAATCAAAAACTGTGTAGGACATTTACGGTATATGAAATGTGTGATAAATTAAAATAATGTAATGAACTATTCTAACCTCCTATAAAATTACAACTTTTAACACGTGGTTGCTCCGAAAGCGTTCGTTTATAAATATGTATGCCTAATGTAGGCTCTCTTCAGGTCCTCTTTCGATGTTTTCATATTATGATTCATTGCCAACTTCACCTGAATTTCCGGCATGCATCAGATAAGTGGGACACCCTCTCTCCAAGGGTTATAAATATGGAGGGCCCAGCTCAGGGTATGAGGGAAGACCTCAATGGTATCTGCGGTGGTGAAGGAGTCCTTCGGTTCAGCAAAGATGGCGGAAGAGGCAACCCAGTGCTCTGGGTTATTAGAGTAAAAGATCTGTGGTGAAATTATGCGCAAATTGTGAAAAAATACTTTTTCTTATTTTTTAATTTTTATTATGCTTATACCTAGTACTTTCTATTTGCACTTTGTTTTTCTTAAAAGTGAACCATTTAAAGCCTTCAGCGGCCATTTAAATGGCCCAGCGCAAGTGGGTGTTGCCCATAATTTGGCCATTCTCATAGTGATCTGTATGCTTCTCGTAGATTTTGAATTGACCGCACGCGTTGAATGTAAGAAATTTTGTTCCTCTGAAACTAGGGTAAATTTGGGGGATTTTAGGTAAATTTGGGGGTTTTAGGGAATTTGGAGAAAATCTGGGGAAATTAAGTGAATTTGGGTAAATTTGCTGTAGCATCAGCAATTCCTGAATTCAATATGGGTTGTGAAGCAAGTGAGAAACTTAACAGCTAGTGTTAGGGGCAGGGATGGTAAAGTGAACAAAATTGTATATTTCACTCCGGAGCAGGAGTGGAATTAAATTAAGCCAGCCAATTCAATAATATTCCGGCATAGAATTAAACTGGAGTGAAACGTAGATTTTTACTCCGACAAGGAATTAAATTGGGAATGAAATATTGAATTCTATTCTTCTCAGAATAAATCTCGGAATGAAATTCAATTCAAAGCTGGGGGTGAAGTTAAATCCATTGCATTGCATTTTTCCCCTCGGAATGAAATGTTGAATGAAACACACTATTTTGTTCCGAAGGGAATAAAATTAAATCCAAAGAATTCAATTATATCTCCTTGGAATGAACCTCTGAAGGAAACATTCAGTTCCACTCCGGTGGGAATGGAATTAAATCCATACGCTTTAATTCTATTCCTCTCGGAATTAAATTATGAATAAAATATTTAATTATATTCTGACAGGAATGAAATTAGTGTGGGAATTAATTCTATTCCTCCCGAAATGAGACTCTGAACAAAATATTTCGGTCTATTCCGGCCGGAGTGAAATATAATCCATACAATTCAATTCTATTCTTCTCTGAACGAAATTATGGACGAACATGTAATTTTATTCCAGCCAGAGTAAAATTAAATCCATGGAATGTAATTCAAACGAACATTTAATTCTATTCCGGCCGGAGTGAAATTAAATCCATACAATTTAATTCTATTCCGGCCAGAGTAAAATTACATCATACAATGTAATTCTATTCCGGTCGGAGTGAAATTAGATTTAAAATTTAATTCTGTTCTGGCCGAAGTGAAACTAAACTCATACAATTTAATTCTATTCTGGCCAGAGTGAAATTAAATTCATACAGTTTAATTTTATTCCGGCCGGAGTGAAATTAAATTCATACAATTTTATTCTATTCCGGCCGGACTGAAATTAAATTCATACAATTTTATTCTATTCCTGTTGGAATGAAACTCTGAACGAACATTTAATTCTGTTCCAGTTGGAGTGAAATTAAACCCATACAATTTAATTCTATATCGGCCAGAGTGAAATTAAATTCATACAATTTAATTCTATTCCTGATTGAATGAAAGTGTGAATGAACATTTAATTCTATTCTGGCTGGGGTGAAATTAAATTCATACAATTAAATTTGAACAAATATTTAATTCTATTCCGGCCGGAGTGAAATTAAATCCATGTAATATAATTTATTAGAGGTTTTAAAGCGGCAATGAAATGTAATGCTCGTTTAAATGTAACTCAACTGATTCATTTAACACAAAATACATGAACTGTTTAAATGCGTTGTGCCGTGAACAGATCATAAAACGAACTATTTAAAAGTTAGTTGAGGGCGCTAGTTGCGCCTATCGATTAGGATGGAGGTAGATACCGGCAGTGCCAATCTCACCAAAACTTCCCCTCGACCAACAGCCGGAGTAATCCTGGTGCATGTGGTCTCAGGGTTCATGTCTTCCTTCTGCAGCTTTGTACCTGGAGCAATGGGAGTGCTGACAGGCCTGCACTCTGCCATTCCGAATCTCTCCAGGACCTCGTCTATGTATCCTTTCTGGCTGAGTTTCATCTGGTTGGTGCTCCTCTCGAACTCCAGCCCCAGACCATACCGCACGTCCCCCAAGTCCTTGATCTCGAACTTGGTATTCAGATAGTCTCTCACCACGTCGATCTTCTTGTCGTCTCGAGCCATGATCATCATGTCGTCGACATAGATGATTATATAAATCCTATCTTCGACCTGTCCGATGTGGTACATGCATGGATGTGCATCCGAGCGAGTCGTCTTGAGATTTTTCATCTCTTCCTCGAGACGGTGATACCAAGCGCGTCCTGCATGTCGCAGTCCGTACAACGCTTTGTTTAGTGAGCACACCATGTCACGATTGGTCAACTTCTCCAGCATCTCATCTGCGGTCTTTCGCACAGTCTCGTCAACCGACTCTTCTTGAACGGTATGGGCAAGAACGTCCTCTAAGTGGTCCGGGGCCTCCATGAAGATTTGCTCCTCGACTTCTCCGTTCAAGTACGCCGTCTTGAAGTCTAGCTGTCGGATCTTTAGATTATCTTGTACAGCTAACGCCACCGCAGTCCTTATTGTGCTCAGCCTTGCGACTGGAGCGAACGTGTCGTGAAACTCTATTCCTGGTCTCTGCGTGAAACCCCTCGCTACCACGCGCGCCTTCCGCTTGCTGATAGTGCCATCAGGGTTAAACTTATTCCGGAGAACGAATCTGCTTCCTATCACACGTTGCCCCTTGGGACGGTCGACCAGCTTCCACGTATTGTTCCGAATCAGTGAAACTGCTTCTTCTGACATTGCTTCGATCCACGCAGGTGAGTCATCTCCGGAGATAGCCTGGGTCACTGGGATTTCAGCGACGTTAGCCGCTTCCCCTGGTCGATCACTGTAGTCCTTGCGGGGTCGCCCAGATTTTTCAGTTCTAATCAAACGAGGCCGTTCGCCTCTTCTCCTAGATGATGCCGCTTGTTGCTCATCGGATTGGATCTCCGGTTCAACAAAGTAATCGTCGGCAGGAAAGCCTATGAAGCCATCGGGGAATTCCCATTCAGCAACATCGGGTTGGTTTTCTGCCAGAACTTCGTCTCTCGACACCAGCTCGAACTCCAGTTCATGGATCGGATCCTCTGGTTCAATGCGTACTTTGTCCGGAGAGTCATGCGGGAATAGATCATTGACTGATTTCTTAGGCGCGGTCATCTCCTCACGAAAAACGACGTCTCTCGTGATCTCGATCTTCTTCCTTTCAGGAATCCAGATGCGGTAAGCCTTCGACTGCTCCGAATATCCAACAAAAATTCCCTCTTTTGAGCGAGGGCTAAACTTCCCCTTGTTTGGGGTCTTGTCCAGGCAGAACACCTTGCTCCCAAAGTCCTTGAAATAGTGTGCAGTCGGAGTTTTGTCGAACCAGCGCTCAAATGGAGTCTTCCCGTTTAGCTTTTTGGTTGGACATCGGTTCCTCAGATAATTTGCGGTGTTGATCGCCTCCGCCCAGAATGTCATCGGTAGACCAGATTGCAGGAGTAAACATCGTGCTGCCTCTTCAAGGGTCCGATTTTTCCTCTCGGCCACACCATTTTGTTCAGGCGTATATGGTGTTGTGAGACGGCGCTCAATCCCTTCAGAGTTCAAGAACTCGTCAAATTCCCTGTTGACATATTCACGTCCATTGTTGGACTGTACGCACTTTATTTTCAGACCGTGCTGCTTCTCGTCGAAAGCCTTGTACTCTCGGAACATTTGCAACGCCTCGCACTTCGTCTTCATAAACCGTACTTCTGTCTATCTCGAGTAGTCGTCCGTAAATGTGATCATGTACTTGGATCCACCGTTCGACACAACACTCACAGGGCCACAAACGTCTGTGTGAACAATATCGAGCTTACCGGTCACACGATTTGACTCTTTCGGGAAAGGTATTCGAGTCATTTTGCATTTCGTGCAAATGTCACATGTTAGATCTCCACATCTCCCTTTTAGTTGCACACCTCGAATGGATCCGCTCTTCACTGCCGTATCGAGATCACGAAAGTTGACGTGACCCATTCTTCGATGCCACAGCTGCGCCACATTCTCGTCGCGCTTGTCTTCTGACACTGCGTTTCGAAATTTTTCCAGTGTGGTGCCCTGTACGTAGTACAGATTGTCCTTGCGCTTTGCAACTAACCTCGTCAGTCCATTCTGGTCGAAAACTTCCGCCTTCTCTTTGCCAAAAACAACCGAGAAACCACGGTCTGTCATCTTTGAGACTGATCAGAGATTAGTGCGGATCTCAGGAACGTGCAAAATCTCATTGAGAGTAACGTTGCAAGTTTTACCGTCTACACTTGTTGCAATTTTTGCAGTTCCTCAGGCCTTTATCTCTGCGGTTGCGCTGCTCGCTAACTTCAGCTTGCCAGTCTCGCCCTTGTCCATCTCTGTAAACACAGTCGCATCACCGCACAGATGAGACGTGCACCCACTGTCGAGACACCACAGGTTTTCGACGCTGCTCGTCGCGATCTGGCACGTATCAGGTTCCTCAACTGATAAGAGTGACACGTCCGACAGCTGATTTTTGTTGACCTTAACATTGCAGTCCACTGCCTTATGTCCCTTGATTCCGCACTTCGAGCATTTGAACGGAAAAGATTTCTCCGTGTCACTGTTACCACCGGAGTAGCCGTGATTTTTGTTTTGAGGCTTCGACTATGGTTTCCTTGAAGGACCTTTCTTCTTCACATACATGGCGCCTTGATTTTCCATCGGTGTTGACGAGGCAACTCTGGCATCGTGTTCTTTGATTATCTTCGTACGTAGATTCTCAGGCTTTGGTAGATCGTCCCGGCTCTCGGTGGCAATTCTGAAATGTTCAAAACTTGCCGGCAAACTGTACAGCATCATGATGGTAAGTTACTCTGGGTTAATAACTACGTCCATGTCAGCCAACTTGTCGACACAGTCAAAGTAGTTGTTGAGGTGCTCACGGATGTCGCCACCTTCAGCCATCTTTTGCAAGGTTAGACTCTTCAACAACGTGGCCTTGCGAGCCGGCCCCTTCGACTGAAACTTATCCTCAAGTTTCTGCCATATCTCACTTGATGACCTGCAGTTCTTCACCAACTTGAGCTGGCTTGGTCCGATGGACAGGATTAGGTCTGACATGGCTTTTTCATCCCTAGTCGTCCACTCGGTCACTTGACGATCTGGCGGTTGACATAACCCCCGCGTTATTCTTTATCAGAATGGCGGGCATTTGCATTTTCCAGGTGTCGTAATTCTCGCGCCCTAAGGCTTCGATGCGCACTACACGGTTTGAATTAATTGTCTCACTTCAATCGTGCCGCGTGTTAATGTCCGGAACACTCACGATTGTTCACAATAAATTTGCCGTGCGGCGTGTTATTGTTTGAAACACTCACAACCGGCCATACACTTTGCGTCGCGTGCTATTGTCCGGAACACTCGCAAATAGGCCTACAGAATTTAGTGTCGTGCGCGTTTGTACACAACTCGCACGTTAAGCAAGTTTTCTTGCGTCACGTGTTATAGTCCAAAACACTCGCAATAAGCCAAAATTCGCGTTGCGTGTTATTGTCCAAACACTCGCGATTGGCTTTTTCACTGTTCACTCACGATCAAGCACACAATATTCAAGAAGACGGCGTTTGTTCCTTCTCGCTTTGTCGATGTCCAGAAGTTTCTCGAGAGAGAGCAAAATGTCTGCCGATTCGACGCGTTCTTTTCTTTGTGTGTCCGCTTGATCCTGCTGTTTCCAGTTTTCAGTTAATTGAAATCTGAGCCAATCGTTCTGGGTCCATAGCCTATTAGAGGTTTTAAAGCGGCAATGAAATGTAACGCTCGTTTAAATTTAACTCAACTAATTTATTCAACCCAAAATACATGAACTGTTTAAATGCGTTGTGCCGTGAACAGATCATAAAACGAACTATTTAAAAGTTAGTTGAGGGCGCTAGTTGCGCCTATCGATCAGGATGGAGGTCGATACCTGCAGGTGCCAATCTCACCAACATAATTCTATTGTCGGAATGAAACTGTGGATGAACTTTTAGTTTTGCTCCAGTCGGAGTGAAATTAAAATCATACACTTCCATTCCAACGAGCATTTCATTCTATTCCGACGTGGATAAAATAAATCCATAGAATTTAATGGTATGTAAATATGAAGTGAAATTTAATCCACTCGTGGAATGGCACTCTCAATGAAGAGTTTGTCCTATTCAATCCAATGAAATACTGATCGTATGGCCTCCTGAGAGGGAGAGTGTTGATCTTTCTATTTGATGCCTGTGGGAACATTATGAACTGTAGTCTACTGGTATCTTATAATATGAATTCCTAAGAGAAACCCTGCCGAGGCAGCTGGTCAGCTCTGCAATGCACACGTCGAGTTCCAGCACAGACAAGTGCGGCTAACCAGGGTGAGGCTTGTTTTTCAGGTAGTGAAAGCACTTGCCCGGCGGCATGCTACCACACCGCACTTAACAAAACCCACTCTCACACGTACCTTGAGGCAGGTCAAGGACATCATGTCACTTGCTTGTGGCTTACTTCTTAGACTGCCCGTGAGAGTGCAGCAGAATAGAACATACTACAGGCACTAGCTACGTAGGACTCTGGTACACTCAGCCTTGAGAGGCAAAACTGAGAAGAGGTGGGTTCAATTCCCACCTCGGACATTCTCGAAGTGGTTTACCACTTTAATCCATGCAAATGCCGGGATGGTTCGTAACTTATGGCCTCGGGTCACCTCCTTTCAAATCCTAGTCCCAATTACAAATACACACTACTACAGACACTGCAAAAAGACTAGTTATCAGACAAATTCTACACATACACACACCAAGTACATGGGGCTAAATGACTACGATGTCCAAGCCCCTCAAATGGAACATGATTATCATTCATTATTCATCTACCTATTTATTTTCTGCCTTACAACTTGTCAGTTTAGTAAAGTAAATATTTTCTTTCTTGCAGTGCGGCCTGCTTGTATGGCAAATCTTCAAAAAGTGGAAGACTTTTTGGTGGAACTGCAAGGAAAAGTACGAGATCCTGCTGAGGAAGATTTCCTTAGCAAATGGCTCAATGATGAAGATGATGATGAAGATGATGTTGATGTTGGTAGTGATGAAGATTTCAGTTGGTTGGATATTTTTGATAAATTATCCCATAATCATAATGTTAGTGTTCCTAATGAGCCACCTGATTCTCACATTGCTACTGGCGTAAGTCACATGTCGAATGAATTAAAAGATGCCACTGTTACTGGTGCAACCCAAATTAATGAGTCGCCTGATAATCCTTATCAATTAACTAATGCCAATGTTACTGGTGCAACCCAAATTAATGAGTCACCTGATCATCCTTATCAATTAACTAATGCCAATGTTACTGGTGCAACCCAAATTAATGAGTCACCTGATAATCCTTATCAATTAACTAATGCCAATGTTACTGGTGCAACCCAAATTAATGAGTCACCTGATAATGCTTATCAATTAACTAATGCCAATGTTACTGGTGCAACCCAAATTAATGAGTCGCCTGATAATCCTAATGGATTACCTCAAGTCGGTGCTACTGGCACATCCCATATTTATGAGTCACGTGATACCTTTATTGAAATATGCCAAAAGTCACCTGGTAATCTTTCCATGCCTGTTGGGTCTTCTGATGATCTAACCATTTTTCATGTAACCCATGGGGTACCTGATACTCTTTCCATGCCTGTTGGATCACCTCAAAAACTCGCCATTGTTGATATATCCCATTTCAGTTCCGCTCGTGCAGCCCATGTATGTGAGTCACTTGATAATCTTGACGTGCCTATTGGGTCACCTCCTAATCTCATATCTGAGGGAAAGACTAATAAGCCTAAAGGATTATCTCGTGTCAATGCTACTGGCACAACCCGTATTCATCCTCCTGTGATATCTGATAAGCATTTCATGGCTATTGGGCCACCTGATAATATCGTTATTATTGAAGTGCCCAATAAAAATTTAACATTATCTCAAGCCAATATTTGTGGCATAACACCCATGAACCATAATCCCAACAGATTAACTCAAGGTAGTCGTTCTGCCAGAGGTACCGGGATCCCTCATAATGGCGGTGTCAATGGAGTTTCTGCAAGTGCTTTTAGACCCTACCAGAGAAAGAATATAACCTGTTCTACTCCACAGTTGAAGCAAGTAAATGAACAGAATGTCGCTATTAAAGGGGTTTCTTCTGGTGGTCTTAGAACATATCCCGGAAAGAGACGTTCTGCACGGTTTCAGCAACAAAATACACAAATTGCCACTGTTAGTGGAGTTTCTGAAGATATTTCTAGACAGTTGAACCAAGGAAAGGCCCGTGTTTCTGCAGTTGCTTTTAACCAAAATGCGAAAAAGGTTGTTCCCTCAAATTCTTCTGCACAGTTGCAGCAAGGAATGGCACAAAATTCCAGAGTTAATGATGTTCCTGTACAAAATCTGAAAAAGGTTGTTCCCTCAAGTTCTTCTGCACAGTTGCAGCAAGGAATGGTTCAAAATTCCAGAGTTAATGATGTTTCTGCAGATGTTTCTGGACAAAATCTGAAAAGGGTTTTTCCCTCAAGTTCTTCCGCACAGTTGCAGCAAGAACGGGCACAAAATGTGACATATGATAATGATGAAGAGAGTGTTCGAACGCCCCTACAATTTGCACCATTTAGCTTTGCTGCCCCTTTGCCGAAGGTTCGTAAGGTTGGACGAAAGAGGAAAATGAAATAGTTCTCTTAAGTGTAACTTAAAGGAAAACTTGCAACTGTTGTGTGTTTTTTCACTGTAGGGAAAAGTCTGGTAGCCTAGGCATTTTCTTTTTTGTTGGCTGGCCTGACCCTTCATCGAGTAATAAGTGATATTTAAATTATCCTATAGTTTATATTTTGTAGCATTAATACATACATTTTTATTTGAAACTGTTATGCCTTTCAGCATTCAGTGTAGTCTGCAAACCTCTATTTCGAACAAGTCGCCTCCATGATCCCCTATTAGCAGTTTGCAATGCGGTCACCTCTCAACACAGAATCTAACCTTTGCCTCCTAGGTGTACCTCTGCTTCTCTTACCCTCTACAGCCAAACTCATTAACCTCGTAGGTAATCTGTCCTGGCCCATTCTCTTCACATGACCCCACCATCTAAGTCGGATCATACGAAAAGCTTCATCTAACGTGTTCATTTGTCGCTTACAAGGGGACTGCGCCTACTCGTCATCACAGATTTCGTCCAAATTTATAGTAAATGCAGGTCTTGACCAGAAATGAAAGTGTCAGAAGTGGGAGCTCCAGATGGCCAAGCGTTTAGAAAGAAAATAGCACTTTTGGGCGGGTCGGGTGAGACATGACCACGACCCCGTATGTTAGCGTAGTTCCCAGGCAGTGGTTGACGCAGTGGAAAGAGTACACAACGGTAATCCAAGGGTCGTGGGTCGAGTCCCTATGCAGAAACATTTTTATCTTGATTTTATTTTTAATTTGTACGTTACTTACACGGCAAATGAACCGAAATAATGCTCAATATATGGTATCTATTAATATTTTCATAAAAGTCATGAAACGAAAAGCCAAAGAAAATTTGGAATGGCAAATAAATTTCCAGGAATTTATTGCAATTAAGCCGTACTTGAGATCATCGTATATAACATTAAATACATATGTGATTTTACAGTTGATGATTTACACGTGCTGCAGTGATATTCATCGTCAAAACAGGGGAAGCAGTCATTTTCTCTGCATCTTGCACAAGCTATATACGCCGCATTTTTAGAATTACATGGTTGTTTTAAAGTTGCTATAGAAAAACATAAAACATACGTGGTCATGCCTCGCCTGACCCGTGCCAAAAGAGCCTTTTTTTTCTTAACGCTTAGCCATCTGGAGCTCCCACTTCTGTCATTTTCATTTCTGGCCAAACCCTGCATTTACCATAAATTTGGACGAAATTGGTGATGACGAGTAGGTGCGGTTCCCTTGTTAGCCTTCATCTCTTCATTACGAGTACCTTCCTGCCATTGCTCCCATCTATTTGTCCCAGCAATCATTCGTGCTACCCTCATATCAGCTACCGTAGTTTATGCATCAGATATCTTGAATATACCCAGCTCGCACTTTCATACAGCAAGGTTGGTCTAAATACTCAGCTCCCCCAGGGGCTCACATCTTGTGGGACGTGGGTTGGCGACCACGGGACCCCAGCTGAGTCCGGCATTGCTTCCACTTTCTTGTGCCGGGCTCCTCTCTGTCTTCTTTCCTGTCGACCTCCCTTGGTCAACTCTTGTTCTTTTCCGACCCCGACGGTATTAGGGTCTGACTACCTAACAGACAGACAGAATCCATTGCAGGTTCTGTGTTGACGTTTAGAATTGAATATAACAAGTTGCAAAGTTTCCGCCTAATCAACACACATTTAATTTTAAGTTAGCGTCTCATGGGTATATGTTTCGGAATTTATGTCAATTCCTTCTTCAGCCCTTTACATTAATATTAGGAAACACCATTACACAGACCAAATTGACCTTGTCCATGTCGAAACATATAATACACTGGTATTAAAACACTATAAAAACTATTAAAAGGTTAAAACATGACAAACTTATGAACAATTAAAACATTCCTGCTGTTTACAGCCACTTAAATATGTAATCGCTATTATGAACATTCTTGTTTAGTGTGTTCATAATAGCGATTACATATTTAAGTGGCTGTAAACAGCAGGAATGTTTTAATTGTTCATAAGTTTGTCATGTTTTAACCTTTTAATAGTATTTATAGTGTTTTAATATCAGTATATTATATGTTTCGACATGGACAAGGTCAATTTGGTCTGTGTAATGGTGTTTCCTAATATTAATGTAAAGGGCTGAAGAAGGAATTGACATAAATTCCGAAACATGTACCCATGAGACTCTAACTTAAAATTAAATGTGTGTTGATTAGGCGGAAACTTTGCAACTTGTTATATTCCATTCGGTATTAGGGTATCCGAGGCCTAGGGAGTCTTCCACTTTCCCGCCTTAATTGGCCCTTGTCTCATCTTTCCTGATCCCTCCTTCTTCGAGGGGTCAGACCTCTTGTTTTCTTTCCATTATATTTCCTTTTCTCTTTGAGATTCCCGCACTGTTTTTGTTACTTGGCTCCCCGTGTCTGTAAATTCCCTTTAGCGATTTTTTTAATTTTTTTACTACATTTTGTAGGTATTTCTTATCTACGTTGCATTTTGTACGCTTTTTCAATCTAAATTGCTTTCGCGATTGTTTTCAATCTCAATTGCATTTGTAAAGATTGACAATCTAAATTGCTTTTTAGTAAGTCTTTCAATGTAGGAGCGGGGCATTTTATTGAGTATTTTGAATTTCAGTTGCATTTTGTAAGTATTTTCAACCAAAACCGCATTTTGCAAGAATTTTAAATCTAAATTGCATTTTGTGTGGTGGGCATTTTGCAAGTATTTTGATTCTCAATTGCATCTTGTGGGTATTTTGAATCTAGATTATATTTTGTCAAGTATTTTCAATCTAAATTGCATTTTGTAAGTATTGTCAATCCAACTGAGTAGTTCGAATCTACCGTGCATTTTCAATTGCATTTTGTATTTCAATTGCACTTTGTGAATATTTTGGATTGGAAATGGGATCTTTCAATCTGAATTGCATTGTGTATTTTCAATTTCAATTACATTTTTTAAGTATTTTGAACCTCAATTGCATTTTGTACGTATTTTCGATCTCATTTGCATTTTGTATTTTGAATTTCAATTGTATTTTTTAAATATTTTGAATTTCAATTGTATTTTTTAAGTATTTTGAATTTCAATTGTATTTTGTAAGTATTTCGACTCTACATTGCATTTTGTATGTATTTTTAACCTAGCCTGCATTTTGTGCGTATTTTTCAATGTATTCCTTTTGTGAATCTTTTCGTTATAAATTCCCTTATGTAAGAACATTTTGTAAGTTGTTTCAATCTGAGTTCCTTTTTGTAAGTATTTTCTGTCTCACTTAATTTTCCTTCTGGTTTCCATTTCATTGTCATTTTTGCTATCACCCAGATCATTAGGGGCCGATAACCTAGATGTTAGGCCCCTTAAAACAACAATTATCATCATCATCTTAATACTCAGCAATGCAGGGAAAGATTCGTTGCTACTCTAACTTCTTTCTTGCAGAATACTGAGAACTCGCTACATTGGCTTTTCTACGCTGCGACTCTATTTCCTTCCCCATACTAACATCCTGAGGGAATACACAGCCTAAGTACTAACAATGTTCCACCTGCTCCAATTTAATTCCTCCTGTCTGGCATTCTATTTTCTTGAGTCTATAACTGCAAAAACTGTTTTAATCGATGTGTTATAATAGTACTTGCCTTGTACAACTTCATTGGACTTGAAATTCCAAAGAAAACTGTTAAATTATTCGAAGTAATTGTAATTAGTGAAAGTCGTACTTAAAATGTTGGGAGGCATTGTGTGCAATGCATTCTGGGATTCATCGTCAGAAAAATGTCGACAACTGTGTGGTAAGAAATCTTAGTGTATTATCGTATTTGGGGATATCGAGATTTTAAGCATGGTTGGCGACATTCTGTTGACACAAGAAACCCACTTAACCTCAAGAAATTCAACCATAACCCAACATTTACGTGGGCATAGGGGATGGATGTTAATGTTTGCTACACGTTTACAGTTTAGTAACTTATTTTAGCTGGCATGGACTTTACCTGGAAGTGTTGCATTAATTCATGTCTATTTTCATTTTTGTATCTACACTGACCGGCAAAAAAAGTGGAACACTTCAATTTTTTATGTAATTTCTTAATTTATTCCACTAAAATGTATCGGTTTTCCAATATTTGCATTATTCATGTAAATGTTAGATGGTTGGCTACAGAAAATACTGAAACATGTTTTACAACACGCTTCAACTCACAAATTTCGTTACATTTCACAAATCTAACAATTTTCTATTTTTTACTAATGTTCTTTTGGGCTGTTTTTTTTTTTTTTTTTTTGCCAAACAAAACAGTGTTAATTTTTGCACTGCACTGCACGGGAACACTGGTCACTAAAAACGAGTGTTTCCACCCTTAGCGTCCATAACAGCTTGTTAGGCTCATCGAAGTGGTAATAAACCACCCTAAGAAATATCAATTTCTATTCACGGATGTTTCAGATGTGTGTCCTAATGCGTGAAAAGCTTTTAAAATGTGATTACATCTTTTTCATGGCTAATTTTATACTTTTTAAATTACTGTTTTAACTGTTCCACTTTTTTTGCCGGTCAGTGTACTATACATCGTTACACCAAGACATTACCTACTTAATATCTCGAAAATTTTCGTCAACACTTCCTCGGAGTTTGATTGGACATTCAGGAAACTTTTGAGTACACTAAAACTATAGATCATCGCTTTGGATAAAGGGTTAATCTAGGGTTGAAAAAAATACATCCTTACACCGTTCTTCTCCTAAGCCGCCATTTCAAATCCCTCCAACTCGGTCCCCTCGAAAAATGTATAGTATTTTAAATCCTTATAGCGATCTTGTGAGTATCAGCTTCACTGGTACTAAGTTTCATGTTTCTAGGATGTCTGGAAATCCCTCATTGATTAATGTTTATTTTCAGAATTTACCTACACATCGCTCCACTTTGGCCATGGTAACATATTTGAGCTTATAAATTTGGCCACTCATAGCGCAGCGATGCATTTCTCACCCCAACGCATAGAGCCTATAGCCTCACTGGTTTTCATCCATCCTACTCTCGGACAATGATCAAACTCTCCTTTCTACAATGCCTGAGTACACTTTGCCGGGGACACTTATCAAAGAGCTAGCATTTTTGGCTGTCACTGTGGAGGCCCAAGTCTGGTCTGAAGGCTGGAACGGAGTAAACTCAAACTCGTGAGGCAAAACTGAGAAGAGGATACATGACCACAATGTTGCAAAGCCCCTAAAGAATAAAGACAACTTATGAAAGAAATGCGTTTATTATTATTATTGCAATTTTTTCTGTTACCGTGCCGTGATCATGGTTCGTGGTGTACTCTCGTCCTTGTTCGTGAACCAGGAGCCACGGCTGAGTGGCCTAGTAAGTGGTCCTGACAGTCGGGATACCAGTTGCTATGGAATAGGAGTGGGCATCTTGGAAATATTCTGAGTCTTGGCCCTCCTTGTGCTTGGGCGGCTAGGACTACCCAACTCACTTGTCGTTCCCTGTGGTGAAACTCATGGGGCCCTGTGTAAGTAAGGCTAGCAACCTACTTCACTTGTACTTTTTAAACCTGCTAAAATATCATGAGCAGGCCTCAGACCTGTGGGAGTGATGGAGTTCCACTCCCATCTGGCAGACATGGACTCGTGGAAACAAACAGGCAATATTAATTATTTGAAAAATTTTTGAAGTATTTATGGGTTTGATAAATTTACTCACAATTCTTGTTTGTTACGTAGTCAGCCACAAGTCTGGTTGGATCCTCAAAGAGCACCATGTGGGCATAAACCAACAAAATCTCGAGGCAGCACTCCATTGAGGTGTATTCGAGGCGAGGAGTGAGGTAGTTTGCAATTTATTTCCTCACTGAGCACTGACCCTATGAGTAGAACCTTTAATAGCATCCACAACCACTGGCTGTTCCCTGGGTGACATTATTAGGCACTGCCCATACTTTGGTAGCTTCCATATAATTAGTCATGCATAGTTGGTGAAAAGCCACATTTTACTTTAGCCTGTGTTAAGTCAATTCTTACATTAAAATAATATGACTGGAAGCACCAGACACACAAATAATTCTTCTAAGTTCTTACAAACACAAAAATCATCTAAATGTACATGTCCGAGATATAATTATGAGTTGTCTCGAACTCGGCACAACCCTCGTGAGCCCATCCCTTGGACCCACAGCAAGGAGATTGACCTTCTCAGAGTAGGGCTCTCCACATATCATCCAATTTGTTTCCTTTTTCTCTTGAAACGGCAGTTTTTTCCTTCCTTCACTTTGTTCGCACTGCCCTAGTATTTCTTCTGCTTGACATTCATTTCCAAAGTTTTCTTGAATGGACTGTTGGTGAGAATTTCTCCTTGAGCAGCATGACGTTTCTGAGATCTGATCCAGCAATGACTCTCATCTGGGAGAGGTGAAATTTCCTGCAACACAACTGCTACACTAATAATGTTAGACATTCAGTTTCGCAAATTCTGGTTATACATAGTCATAATAGTTACCAAATAGTTGAAAAATTAAGAAAAAAAAGTAAAATTCGCATTTATCGCAATTGCGATTTTCCCGTATCTCTAGATATGAGGCATTGTGGTCAGCTTCATTTCAGTTCTGGTGGACAATGTTTGAACCATAGGATGGCATTAGACGCAGGACCTTCAGTACGTGGAGAAAGAGAGTTAGATAAACATGAAATACAAAATGCCAGGACAAATATGGCATCAGGTGAATGGATTGTGATAAAGAAGGCAGGTTAAGTGTAAGTCCAGGTTGGAGCAAATTTGATTAGTGGTTGAAAAAAGTGCGAAAAAGTCTCCGAAATTTGTGCAATGTTTTTCATGCTCAAATGTAAAAATATATACAGTTAACCCCGCTTTTACGTTCCCGCAATTAACGTTTTCCCGCCATTTGCAACATTTTTCCTCGGTTCCTTCAATTTTCCTATGTTTTCAATGCAATCTGGTCCCCGCATTTACAGTAACTAAATTTTAAATTTCCCGCAATTTGCACCTCATAGATCAGCGAACATAAAAGAAAAGACAGCGATTTTAATTAATAATAATTACTTGATATGACAAAGCAAACGAAATGCCCATGAGACGACCTTCAATGTCGCCAGGCTGTAACAAGCGGCTTATCACTACCCCAACGGAAACTAATTGTACGGCGTATTGAATGCAGGTGCGGGACGAAGCCATGTGTTATTCTTCATCATGTGACGCCACATGGGAGTGTTACTTTTTCCACTAAAAAGTGGCCATCGTCTTAACAGATATCGATGTTGGACGCTGTCACCGAAAAGACAGTTTTGTTTGAGAACCAGTCTCAGTTAAACTCCAAAGCACTGGACATGCCGCACATAGTATGGTACTCCGGTGGCCTGGATCATTTCAGCTTCAGCAGGTAGACGCTCGGAGCGCGCGCAAAGCGCTGGGAGCAGTGACCGGCACTTTCACCAATAAGTGAAGAGCGAATTACTCTTGACGAGTTAAGTTATGCAGATGTAGGTTGGTAATAACTGACTCACTTATATTCTCTTTGCTAACTGACACTCGGCAACATGTTCTTTGTTGCAAATGGCGGCTCGTTTTCTTTGTTTTTTTCTTTGCATTGCGCTTCAAACTAGGCCCTATTTCGACAAGTCGACATAATATATCTCAGATGACATAAAATGGCCGACAATTCGATAGTTCGACAAGTTACCGTTTCTCAAAGCATGACAAATCGACAAATATGTCGCAACAATTTTGTAAAATGCTGTGACATATTGTCGGAAATCTGTTTCATAAATTTGTAAAGCTGACTGGTAGAAGTTGACAAATATGTCACATATGCCACCAGTTTTTCTTCATGAACTAATGAATGTCAGCCGGTTTTGTACAATTGTCAAATTGTCGTCGAAAACTCGACAGGCGCCTTGTTGCATGTCGATTACTACCATAACCTGTCTTTTCGCATTGCGGGGTATTTGGAAGTTTCCCGCGGAACCATTAATAGCATTTTTAGAATCGTTTGAACGGAACGATTAAACAACGGCAGTAGTTGAGACATATGCGGCCACCAGAAAACGAGACTACCCACTTCTACTGACGAATCTCAATTCAATTGGCATTACCGCCCACTGGCCCACCAGTGCCCGCACACCACAGTGCTACGAGACATGTCGTTACAAGCCTTGGCCGAGTGCAGCGCAATCTGCAGTTGCTTGCCCAGTAAGAGCGCGTGTTCTAATGCTGGGCCGCACCCAAGTGCATAGTGAGTGACGGAAACACGTTCGGCCCAATTGTATTTTCCATTTGGCTGCAGACCACTAGTTGTGGCCTTGCAAATGGGAAACCACGGAAAACCATTTCATGGACATCTGTTGGAGTTTGAACCAATTCGTCCGCCAAGCCCAAAGCAGCCTGGTATTATTGTCATTCCACCAACAGCTGCTGCACGGTAAACTTCATGACGCAAGCATTGTAACCTGACCACAGCTGACTTTATTCTAACAGTCGGCACTTTAGTATCCATGAACTAATACAACTCTCCACTGGCCCTCCACATTCTCTCCATCTTGCTCGTGGAGCTAGGTTCACACCGATAGCACCAGCAGCTCCGGGTAATTCAAGTTGACGCACTATTCATGATATTGTGAATTGCATAATGTGAACATGACCTTTGGATATTTTCAGCATAGCTCAGGTGCCCTCGTCTCACGTCATGCTACTGATCCACAGCACTACTGCTCAATCTTGCCAAGTAACCCTGCAGATGCCTTTATTTTCATATATATATCTGGAAGACATTTGGTGTCGAACTTCTACGATCCTTAACATTGATTTTGGGGTTTTAGCATTTCCAACACTCCCTTAGTAAAAAGAAAGACACAACAGGAGTCTTTTCAATCTCAAAGGTTTTTCTTTAGATGAATATTTTCATAAAATCTGAAAGTTCTGGTTAATGAAAGCATACAGTAAACCCTCCATAATGGGATGTAAAAAGAGGGCTTCAATTACAGATTTTGAATTAACTTCCCCCCACCCACCCCATCTAAAAAGAAAAACACTAAAAGCACATATCTTCCAAACAATGGAAACTGCAATTTCTGATAATGTACCTTTTTTGCGACTCTTGATTGGCAATCTGTAAAACAGTATCCGAATCATTATTCAAGGAGAAATTATTGGACGACATGAAACCTAACCTGTAAGTCGCACATTATGGAAAATTACTTGTATCATATTAAACAACATTCCAATACGAGGAGAAATCGGTGGAGAACGCAAAATAAACATTGTCTATTCATAGCATGAAAGCTAGTTTTCAATTTTATTTATCATAGTCAAAAACTAGAAATGAGTGTTCGTCATGATATAAACCAATATAAATATAACCATACTTCTCCTACTGTAAAAAAGAATCAATACAAACAATTGAACATTTCTTTCATTAGCACAACCAAATGAAACTACAAAATAATTTCTCTAAAAGCATTGTTATCTGCTGTACCCAATGTAGGCAAGAACAATAGCCATTTTTGAATAGATTTCAACTAATCAACCCTTTTGACGACAAAGGCCGATACTTTCATTGCTTGGAAGTTGCATCTTTCAAAGTTCGGCACGTAAATTTTGTAAGGAAACATATCTAATATTTTTCTGTAAATTGGGCATGTTCAGTTTTGCAAATTGTGGATAGACAGTCATAATAGTCAACAAGTAGATGAAAAATTGAGGAAAAAATAAAATTTGCATTTATCCCAGTTGTGTTTCGTGTATCTCTAATCATCAGTCATTTGAGATGGTAGGAAATTGGTCAGAAAATACGTCTTTGCACAAGGGATAAACAATCGTGGGAACGGTATGGGCCGACTAATATGGCACATACCCCCTCCAAAGTGTGGACTAAACTACAACGTATTTCAGGAATTTCCATTGATAATAAATTAGTTACAGATCCTTATTGTGTAGCAAACCATCTCGCATCGTGCTTTGCGGATATATCTGGTTTCGACAATTATGATCCTGTTTTCGTGCCTCTGAAGCACGAGGCCGAATGCTTCCACCCCACTTTTGCCTCAACTGTTAAACAGTTTTTAAGAGATGAGATACTAATTGATGACTTACTTCAGAGGAGTTCGACATGCCCTTCACGGAGTGGGAACTCCGCGGAGTGCTGGCGCTCTGCAAGGACACGTCTCCCAACCTGGATAATGTTCACAACCAGATGCTTAAGCACCTTAACGATCAGAGCATTTGTTATTTGCTCAAGGAGTTTAATCGCATATGGGTGGAAGGTGTTTCCAACGCAATGGCAGGGAGTAACAGACCAATTTGCCTTTCAAATGGTCTGTGCAAGCTCTTTGAGAGAATGATCATTCAGCGACTGGTGTGGGTTCTGGAGAAACGAGGACTCCTGTCTGAATACCAGTGTGGTTTCAGGGCGGCTCCTGGTCTACCAACAACCATCTGATACGACTGGAGACCGCCATACACAATGCTATTCTCAGGAGAAAGCACCTAGTCGCCGTTTTCTTTGACCTCGAGAAGGCCAATGACACCACTTGGCTTCAGTGCTTAGTGTCTCATAATTAGCGATTGCCATAAATGGTGTAGTGGCTGCTGCTGGTCTAGCTGTTGTACCGTCGCTATATATTGACAACTTCGTTCTACATTATAGTGCACAGAATATGGCAGTTGCCAAATGACAGGTACAACAAGTTATTCAGAGAGAAGAGCGCTGGGAACGAACATGGATTTCGGTTGTCCATTTCTGCCGAAAGCGCACTCTCTATCCCAATCCTAAGCTCTATCTGGGAACTGTAGCTTTGCCTGTTGTTCCTACGTACCTATTCTTCGGGCTCCTTTTCAATAAGGAGTTAACATGGGAGCCACACATGCAGTGATTGAGGACTGCTTGTTCTAAGAAACTCAACATGTTGAGGTTTCTTAGCGGCACATCGTGGGGAGGCAGACCACATGGTGCTCCTACGTTTTTATCGGGCACTGATCTTATCTAGATTAGATTATGTCGTCGTAGCATATGGTTTGGCATGCAAGTCAGTACTTGGTAAACTGGATAGCATCCACCACGGTGGTGTGAGGCTGGCGACTGGAGCTTTTCGGACAAGCCCAGTCGTCAAATGGCTCTCTGAGTCTGGGTTACCTCCTTTACACCTGAAGCGCCAACAAATACTGCTGACCTATGCTGCAACCATACGACAGATGTCACTACATCCAAGCTATCCCTGTGTGTTCCATGATCTGAATCGCCAGCTGTATGATCCTCTCATCCGAGCCACTCGTCCAGCAAGGTTACCCTTGGATTACTCATATCGGCAGTTTCACATTCCTCCTGTATTGTCCGAGTACCTAGCACTGTAACTCCGTGGCGGTCTCTCACCCTGATATCATCCTGGATCTGCACACCGGCCCTAAGCCGGACATTGACTCCTCTCTCTATTGGAGGCTCTTCCAGTGCGTGGTAGGCCGATATCCGGGATCAGGGCTTCTGTTCACAGACGGTTCGAGGGTATACGAGAAAGTAGACTGTGCATTTGTGGTTGAGCATCGTCTGTTCCTCTTTTCACTCCCTGAGGCTTGTAGCATGCACACAGCAGAGCTCTTTGCCATCTTACAAACTCTGCAGTACACGTTATCTGACAATCTCCAGCGCTTTCTGTTGTGTATTGATTCTCCGAGTACACTGCCCGATTGATGTGTGTTTCCCGAAACCCCCGCTGGTCCAGCATGTGCACAACCTTCTAGTCAGTTCGTGTACCGCTGGAATCATGGTCGGCTTTCTGTGGCTTCCCAGCCACATGGGTATCGCAGGAAATAAGCTTGCTGATCAGGCGGCAAAGGAGACAGTCGCACTGCTCTCACTACCTTACAAGGTGCTTGCTAGTGATATACGCTCTCAGTTGCAACATTCGTTCATGTCGCATTGGGAGGAAGTGAGGAGCATCATGTCTCTGCACAACAAACCAAGAGCCATCAAGGAGACAACGAAGGTATGGAAATCTTCCTTCCGATCTTGCCGGAAGCTCTGGCAATCTGTCGATTTTCGATTGGCCATGGGGTTGCTACACACTCCCACTTGTTAAAGAGAGAAGCCTCCCCTGTGTGATCTCGCGGTTCCCACATTACCGTGGGAGTGTGTGGACTTGGCCGATCTGCGAAGAACTCTCAAACTGCCTAACACCCTCTCCCTTGTTCTACGTGATGACGGGCCATCAGCAGACCTCTGCATCCGGTTCATGAGGGATAGTGACTACTTTTTAAAGTTTCAATATAGTTAAGACATTTAGTTAAGGTTTAGTCTGTTTCATGCTTTTCATCACCTTAATCGATTTTGGCCAACTAAGGAACATGTAAATAACGCTTCACGTTTTCAGTTTTCTTTGGTGCCAGTATTCCTTCGTTCTCTTGCTCACAGCTTCTTTCTTTTCAGCTGTCCAATGTTGTTTCTTCTTGGTCGCTGTTTCTGGCTCTAAGAGCCCCTCAAATGTGTGTCTTATTTCTGAAACTGGTTCTGTTTCGGATGTCTTGGTCAGTGATGTTCATTTCTTGTAGATCCTTCTTAGTGTTAGCAGACCATTTTTCATAACATATGCCTTTTCTGTTGGGCTTGTTGAAGTGGCTAAAATTTTCTTGGTGAGTCTGTCGTCAGGCATTCTTGAAACATGTCCAATGAGGGGCGTGGTGGCTCAGCGGTCTAGCTGTATGCCTCTCACCAAGGCGGTCCGGGTTCGATTCCCGGTCAATGCATGTGAGATTTTCGAAGTGAAATGCCACGTCCTGTGGTTCGGATTCCACGTAAAAACGAGGTCCCTTGGCTCATGATCTCTAGACCGTTAAATTACAAGCTTCCTTTTTTGAATCATGTCCAAAGAATTTAACCCTTCGTTTTCGTATGATATCTGAGATTCTGCTGCATGTTTTATATACTTCTTTGTTACTGCATAATCTGTATGTGTCGGCACATAATTTTGGTCCGAGAATTTTTCTTAAAATTGTTTTATGCATTTGTTGTGTACATGTCTATTTTTATTCTTCAAAATGCCTTATTTGTTTTGTTCTTTATCATCCTTGTGTTTTCTCCTTTTATTCAAATAAGGCGTAATTGTTAGGGCTCACTGCCTGTTTTATACAAACCATTTTCGTTTTCATCTCTGGCAGTGGGCTGTTATTTTTTCCTTGATCATTTCATTTCATTAGGGCCTGGTAGCCTAGATGTTAGGCCCCATAAATAAACAATTATCATCATCATCAGCATCATCAAATTAATAAACTATGTCACCAAGTAGCAGAGGTAGCTGAAATTAGGCCAGAAATTGAATAGTATAGTGAGAAAGCAGGGCTGAAATGATTGCATCGGATACTCGAATTGGCATGGGATTTAGGAAAGATAGCCTCTGACTGGACCAAAGCAGTAATTGCCTCAATTTGTAAGCAAGGTAACAGAAAAGAAGGCAATAGTTATAGAGGCATTTCTTTGAAAAGTGTCCTGAGCAAAGTTTACTCAGGTATTATAGAAAAGAGATTTCGATCATTGGCCAAGAGTAAGATGGATGAAAACCAGTGTGGCGTTAGACCACAACGAGTGTGTCTGCATCAAATTCTTATTATGCGCCAAGTTGTTGAGAAATGCTACGAGAAGAATAGACAGTTGTGTATGTGTTTTGTATATCTAGAGAAGTCATATGATGGAGTACTCGTGGAGAAGATGCTGAGTATTCTGGGAGAGTATGGTATGGAGGGAAGGCTGCTACAGGCAATCGAAAGTATTTATTATTACTAGCTGATGGCTGCGTGGCTCAGCAGTAACGTTCTCGCCTGTTGTTCCCAAGGTTGCAGGATTGAATCCTGGCGCAGCCGGCTGGCATTTGAGGTGCGCAAATGCAAGGAAGCCATGTCAGTAGATTTGCCGGCGTGTTAAAGATCCCCTTCGGGGCAACATTCCAGCACCCTGGCGTCTCTAAAAGCCTCTGTAGTTAAAAGGGCATAGAACCAATAACATTACTAAAAGTATTTATGTTGATAAGCAGGCTGCAGTTGGAGTTCATGGAAGGATGAGTTCTTGGTTCAAGGTTGTTAAAGGAGTGAGGCAAGGCTGTAATCTTTCACTACTACTACTACTGTTTATTTTATATATGGACCATTTGCTGAAATGCATAAACTGGCTGGGTGGGATTCAATTTGGTGGAAACCAGGTAACCTCATGACCTGGTGGCAATGACAGACTCCATTATAGGCTTACAAGCCAACATTAAGCCATCAATTTTTTATTTTTGCTTGGCAAGGAGATTCTGCTCGACCTTAGCCGGCTGTTACAGGTTGGCGCGCGCGGTCTCCGGTCGTATTCCCACATTCTTGCTGCGGTAGACGAGTGAGCGCCGAGCTAATTGGGCGTCTTATAAATCTACTTTGTAGTGTATATCGTATTGTATAGTATTTTATTGTGATTGTGTATGGTGCTGTAATGCCTTATGTGAAATATTCATTACGTGAGCGTGTATATCTGCACAATACGTACACAAAGTGCAGGAAATCGTGCGCTAGAACAAGACAAAAGTTTTGAGTGAAATTTCCAGGGAGACCCATTCCTATCAATCAGACAATAAAACAACTGGCTAAGAGATTCAAACGTACAGGTTCAGTGAAAAAATGAAAATAGATGTCGTTATTTCCTTACTGAAGCTAAATTAACTGGAGTAACCGGAAACTTCATAAGGAGATGCTGATTATGTTGGGCAGCAGATGGGGAACAATTTCAGCATCTACTGTAAACATGCATGATACTGATTTTTAGCACCATATTCTGCCGTATATATGCGCGCACGGTCGCTGGCAACTGAGCCGTCACTGGCGGAGCGCGTGAGCGAGAATGTCCTTGCCAAGCAAATGTGAAGACCCTGTAGAATCATGTGATTTACCTGGTCAAATTTCCAAAAAATTGAGAGAGAAAGTGTGTGCGTGCGCAGCTGCATGTGTTTCTCTCTGTGTCTCGCTCTCCCAACGATTCCAAATCTATGAAACCAAATTGTATCAAAATTGGTACCAAGGTAGCACTAGTAAAGGAAACCTCAGTGTCATGTTTTATATCGCCGCCATCTTAATGGAAAGAAAATGGCGGCCAACAGTGTGTTCAAAGCTTAAATCAAATTACGACTTAACTAGTTTTTTGATTTGTGCTATTTTTTGGAAAATTAAACCTTCTAATGGGAAGCATCTGGGACTCAAACTGCAAGGTCATCGGCCTGATAATTTCAAGATGGCTGTTGTGCAAATCATGCAAGTATTATAATCCATTACTTATGATAGAATGAATCCCTGCTCACCGCACTTGGCATTCAAGGACCCTCTGTTATCAACGTGATGGCTATGTGAGAATTAAATTTTCATGCTGCCACCATCTTGAAACTATAAAATATCATAATAAATAACTTTCAATACAGAAGAACTACAGTAATGAAAATTAGTGGCAAGCAGTGGCGGTTGACATTAATGTGCTACTGTGTTGCAGCACACTTTCTGTTTTCGATTTTTCCTGTTGTGGAATGATAAATTTCGGGCATTTAGGATTGTGGATACAAACAATTATGTCATGAAGTTTGTTTTGTATGCTCAACGTATCTGAGTGCTGACTAACTTTGAGCCATCTGTTAGTTATACTATGGTACTGACTTGATTGTCATGTTACGGTCGACAGCCGGTAATGTAGATTGCTTCCTTATCCTCGTGTGCTGCTGGTAACCTAACTCATGAGCAGAAACTTCAATCTCATCTTAATTGTGTTGTTTGCTGCCTATATCTAGAGGTCAGCGTTATCTTACTTGATGTGCTGCTTTGCTTGTAGAGCCTCTTCTTCGTTCTGCACATAATCTAAGAGACGTTAAATATGAAAACTCTGTGTAGTATAATATGTACAGAACAAGGTGACCAAAGTTAGATGGTATTTAAAAACTGTGCAATTAACAAGGTGGTTTACATTTTGTGTAACTTTCCTGCTAATATTCCATATTTTTATAGAGCCAAGAAGAGCTTAACTTGCCTAGGATGTCATCTATCGTCAAATGTGTGAACTTTGTGAAGTAGACTTATTTTGGAGGCTGGGTCGACTACTTTTACGACTGATAGATGGCTCTCCTAATATTGTCTATTCACTCTATTCAAATATTCGGGATTTCTAAACAACAGAGAAGGAAATTATTCTGTAGAAGCGTGTAACATGTGAATTGTGTATTAGCATAAGATGAGCCTGATTGAGCGTTTCTTGTATTTCTCTTAGGTCCTTTTCGAATGCCTTAATCATCGTCCTTGATTTCCATATTTTTTTAAAAGATGAGGCTTTTAACATCATGCTCAACCTTATCCATGGCTTGGGACATTGATTTTGGGGCGTCCTATCCCTAAACATGTTGCCTTCACCAGTGTTCTTTTGCTGTGTGTCTATCCTTCTTTTCCTGTCATTGATCAATAAATGTGGGTTGTGTAAGTAGTAAGTATTCATTCTCACAATTAGGGGCCAATAAGTTTGATCTTAAGCCCTTAAAACAACAATCATTATCAGGAATTTCCCGGTACTCTGCAATACTTATCTGGACGTGATGGTACTATGGGCATGGGGAAGCTGAAAAAGGGCACTTCCTTTTAATTAAAACATTCCATTTTACTTCTTTTAATTAAAACATTCCATTTTACTTTTCAGAAATTATTAAGAAACTAACTTTTGTCTGTGGCCTGGCAAGTGTGAAAATTACTTTTTGGCCATTTATAAAACTGATAAACACTGGAA
The DNA here is from genome assembly GCA_946902985.2 of Meconema thalassinum. Taxonomy (NCBI): domain Eukaryota; kingdom Metazoa; phylum Arthropoda; class Insecta; order Orthoptera; family Tettigoniidae; genus Meconema; species Meconema thalassinum. The sequence goes on along the minus strand of OX336389.2, from coordinate 204,811,425 downwards.
ATTGTATGAAAATGTGTTCTGTAAACCTGCAGAATAATCTAACTGTGCATGTGCCACATGTACACAGCAGACCTGTGTGTAGTAGGCCTATTGGTGGAGTGCAATGCCTCTTTCCTTTTTCTTGATGAGAGGAGGTATCCAGGGTTAAACAAATAACATTATTCCTGAACTCCTACTTATTTGGATGAAAAAGAAACCATATTTTATTTTTGTATGGTTTGTTACCTTACAGTATACTGTAACTCAATTAGTTGACCATAGCAAATCTTTTTGGCCAACAACTTCCCTATTGGTTTAAATAGACATTTAAATACAATGCTGTATCAGATACCCTGCATTTCACTGTTGTCTTTTAAAACTCTGCTATTTTTGTGCTGCCTTCAAGTTTAGTGACTCCGTAGAGCTAGCAACTGTGCGGGCTACACTATTCTCTTTCTTTGCTTATCTGTCACGTTCAAAAGAGGATGGGGAGGCCACCCTAGAAAAACTATGAAAGGGACTAAAAAAAAAGTTTTATTCTCATAACTTGTGACCCTTCTTCTCAAGAACTTTCCTCACATAATTCAAATTTGGCATACTCTAAAAGTAGTTCCTTGTTCAGAAATTGACAGTCTACTTAATTACTGTGGCATGGAAATTAGATATAGTTACGATTCCTCGGAGTATTTTGTGTCACAAAGGAGAGTCATAATTTGGCAATGTATCCACTAATTTAAACACACTCATCCAGCTGTGTTCGTGGTGACAAAAAATCCATCCACAAGGCACCTACAGATCCAGCTTTGCGGAAGAGATCTATGAAATGGTGTAACCAAAATCCTAACGAGTCGTTTAATATTATTGTGTGAATTCCAGAGACTTTGTTTGTTGGCTTTGAAACTTTGTGTTGTGTTTTTATGCTTAAACATGTCAATTTTGGAGTGGTAGGTGATGTGAAACATTTTAAAAATAAAAAATTAAAAGAGTATGCCAAATTTGTATTATGTGAGGCTAATGGTTCCTGAGAAGAAGGGTCACAAGTTATGAGAATTTAAAGATTGGTTGTATGGTGGGCAACGCCTCCCCTTAAGAAACTGAGAGAAAAACATTTGCAGGTACGTTTTGTTCATTAATAGTAACAAATTTCATAATAAATGTTTTGGTAGTTTTTGTGTTGATAGAAATGAATCTGGATAGCAGACAACAAGATTTTCAAGAAGGGTGGTTGTTGTCTCTGCATCTTTTGTATATAATATAGACTTTTTCAAAGTTGCCTAATGTACAGACTCCCATTCTTATTATATTAATAAGATTATTATGAAATATTTTAAGAACATCGGAATGCATATCCGTATGAGTCACTTCCACTAGTTTTAGAAAATATCCTGTCGATGTCTGGTATTGCCTTCTACAAACACAGGAAAGACTCGTGCGGATATTGAAGATGAAACCATTTGTGATTTTCGAAATAAAAAATTATTTGTGGATTACTGCTCTTTATTTTATCACATCCCTGTCTGTCCCCGCACTAAGCCACTCCCATTATCCCTTTTTTACAGCTGGGTACTACAGTCTGTACTGCCATTGCACATCACACCCAGAAATCGATGAAAATTAAAGCGACTATTATCTTCGCTGTTGAATCTACCAATCGCCTTGAGGCACTTCCATGGAAAAGTCAACTACTGAAAAATGTGTTTGGAGGGGAAAAAATATTTTAACTCTCTTCCACAAGTATGCAAGTTCACGATATGCCATACTCTATGATTTACAACCTCTAATATGGCTGCTAGTGCTTCGAAATGTGTATAATTGTTTTATTTTTCTCAGTCTGTGTTATAGAACAACAGTTGGTAAGCATATTCAGTAGATGAAATATTCATGGAGAAAGAGTTAACACCATAAAGGCCACCACACACAGAAAGCTAAGCTACGCGGTGTTATGAAAAATATCGCTCTCAATGCATTTAAGTAGTGACACATACAGGCCGCTATGCTAAGCTATACTATGCGATGCTAAGCTAAGCTAGACAGATCGCTAGGCAGGCGATTTTCTTGGCTGTAGCTGGCCTGGCGCATGCGCTTTTCATTCCGGAACAGTTGATCTGGCGGGCTGTCGCAGACCTTTGAGTTGTGTGCGTAGCCGTGTAGTGTAGTGATTCAGGTAGTACCGTATTTTGTTTTATTTATACAATGGGTGACATGCCAAAAGAACAACTTTGTTCATTTCCCAGCCCTACAAAACTGTGATAATCAAAATTCTCAAAAGTACGCAGAAATTATATCAGAATGAAGAACCGAATTCCGCGTTAGATTTCAAGATTTAATGGAGAATGTTATAAGTTTCAATATGTTTTCTTGCCCTTTCACCATTAATATATTTAGTGTATCCACTGCAGAAGAGGAATATTTAGCTTTAAGAAATAATAATCTTCTTGTATTTTCTTCACATAATACCCATACTGGTCCGTCCAGCCTCCAAAAACAAAATGTAATTATAACTAACGAATAAGACGGAGCAATTAATTAACTGTTTAGTTTTAATTTGTAGTAGAGACGTCGTCAGAGGAGGGGGGCAGGTCCGGATTCTCTCCGAAATTAAACCAAGAGGCAAACTTATCGTTTGACAATTGTGATATTATCGTATTATTCTTATTTTCTTGTTAGTAGTGCCGGTATTATTACCGTTTTAAATTCATTTTGTCAAATACGGTAACCCTTATAGTATTCAATATAGTTGATAACGCAAAGAATCTAATATCATTTTTAAATGAAGACATAAGCTATTCAAATACGGTAATATAGACATATCTACTCTATTGCTATTTTATATACGTATAGGCAAATTTGAATAGTTAAAAAAACACGTTTCTTATACATAGCTATAGTGGGCCACAATTTTAATTAATAATATAGCAACACCTGGACCCCCACCTAAACAGAATCCTGGCTACGTTCCTATTTTTTAAGTTACATATACAGTATTACACACTAATTAATTTAGAAAGCCGTATTAAAATAATAGTATTAATCTAATTTAATCCTGTAGGATCTCTTCTAATAAAGATACTATACATTTTCATTACTAGGAAAGCATGTAATAAGAAATATGCTGCCTAGCTTAGTTTAGCTTAGCTTTTTGTTCGTGTCATAGCACAGCTTAGCATAGCATAGTGTAGCTTAGCTTAGCTTTCTGTGTGTGGTGACCTTAACACCATACTTGTGCCAGTTGATGTATAATGAGAGGTGCCAACTATTAAGGATTGTCCATAATTATTGCAGATTTCACCGCATGGTTATAGCAGCACAGTCGAAGAGAAAAGTGACATCACGATAAACTTAATTTCTACAAACGAAAACAAGAAAAGAAGAACGTGTTAACCCTTTTGAGCATTACTGTACAACCTTCCTCTTTTCAATACTTGCTCCAAAACATTGCAGCACCGACTCATTATTTACTTGGGTTCACCAAAATGCCCTAGGATTGTCTTAAATGGTCACATGGTTTTGTACAAACAAAATCATAATGACATGTTTTTATTACATAATAATCATAATAATAATAAATATTTTAAAGTTAACGTTACATTGTCTTAAATGGTCACATGGTTTTGTATAAACAAAATCATAATGACATGTTTTTTATTACATAATAATAATAATGAGCGTTTTACGAAAAAAAAAAAAAGTCCTAGACTTGTTAATGATTTCATATGCTTCTATCACTACTTTTTAAAACTCTATTTTATTTTTTTTAACTTGTGGTTGCAGTGCATGAGGGGGTGTTTCATGAACAAGCGACCCTTAAGCCCATGACGTTTTAACTTAGTACAATATTTATAATGATCATATTCAATCGATTAGTCAATAATGATGCACTGACATCCTTTTTATTGTTTATAATTAAAAAAATAGTTTTAGTACAATATGTATAATCATATTCAATCGATTAGTCAATAATAATGAAAAAAAACACAACTTTGTCTATTTATTTATTTATTTTTGAAAATCATAACAGTGATACTATACATTTAAAAAAACATTCATGTTAAAGTCCATATTTAGATAAAAGTAATTTGCTTTTCATAGCAGCAATAACCATAAATGCAGCCATTCGTTCAGATAGACTAGCATCTGAAGCTGTTATTCGTTGCTTGGCAATGCTTAACAAGACTTTGTCGGCAATGCCTCTTAGTGTGGGATCACTGTTTTGATAGGCTATATCATGATTACGACATGCATGTTTCAAAGAATTTATCCCCATATCCCCTCTCCTCAATCGATCTTCAAGACGAGTACCAGGACCGCAAAAGATGTAAGCAGGTAGGTGAGCTTCGAATGGTACATTTTTAATGATGTTATCAATAATTCCACGGCCAGTACACCTGGGGCATGGAGGTTTCAATCGGTGAAAAACACTTTTTGTTGTTGTTTGTCAGCTGCTGCTGTCGAGCATGGTAGGTGGTTGTTTTCCACATGACAACCATGGAATGATGAAACAATGTATTTACAGTGAGTTTTATGACCATGATATAATTTCATCAATTGGCATGTGGCACACTGTCGAATGGAGGTATTTTTGCCATGTTTTTTTTTTAGCGTATGGCTTTTAGTGCCGGGGGTGTCCGAGGACATGTTCGGCTCGCCAGTTTTGTAGCTTCTTCGAGACGGACACCCAATGGGTGAGCTATATGGACCGTTGGGGAGGGAAGGACGAGGAGTTGGAAGGTAGTGGCTGTGGCCTATAGTTAGGGACCAACCCCGGCATTTGCCTGGAAGGAAGATGGGAAACCACAGAAGACCATCTTCAAGGCTGCCGGCGGGGGGATTCGAACCTCCTCGCCTCCCGGATGTGAGCGACTGCCAGCAGTCATGCCGTAACGACCACGGCTAACTCACCCGGTTTGCCATGGTTAATTGCTTCTGATGGGAAAAAATGGTTCCTTGGTTGTAGTTCACTCAATACAGGGTCAGTAGCCCTCTCGGCAGGCGCCTTTTCCCAAATTTCTTTCACAGCGTTGGCAGCAACACAAAAAAATGATTTAGGTAGTGCTAATAATTCATGTTGAGTAAAGTTAATAAGTTTTTTCTTGCACACAAAGATATTTCCAATAGCCTTGTCGATTGTAGTGGCGTCCATATTTATAATGTTGATGTTATCACCTCACGTGTACAACTCTCACTGCTATCATTGGACGATAAACTTTCAGTTTTAATTTTATTCAACAACTCCCAACATGCATTGGTGGTGAGCCAATGATACAATTGCCACGCAAGCGCTAAGGCTTTATTTTCAATATTGTTGCAAGGACAAGTATCCATGAGCGTTTGTAGAGATGGGCAACCCAAACCTAAAAGGTCAGTACATTGACAGTGAGAGGGTTAAAATGGTTGGACCCACTTAACAAATAAGACATTGACCGAGGACTAATGAGCTTTCATGACTATGTCAAGATACTTGTAAGAAATTTCACCCTCTTTCCATACTATTTGCAAATGATTTTCAATCCATTGGCTCTGCTTCTTTTTTTTTTTTTTTTTCACTGAGCAACTCAAAAGCATAGGGAGGTTCAAACACCAAATGGAAGGGGTGCGGCACCCAAAACGTACTACAATCGATAAAAGCCACTTCCTTATAAATTTGTTATCTGCAATTTTAAACCCCTGACAATCCACGATGAGTGTACGCATTATGTTTTTTTACTTCTTACCTCGTTGACGACTAATCAACTACTAACCCATTTCATGGTTTAACATTGCGCAGTCAAAGGATTTGAGAAACAAAAGGAACAAATGAATTGAACAACAGCTAAATATTTTTTACATTAGTACACAGGTTTTATTGATGTCATAAAAAACACTTACAATTTTCTTACAAAGTTTTTTTTTAAATCTGGAACAACATTCAAATGAACAGTTTGCACATACGGTCCATAGGTATCTCCTTGTTTTGTAGGGTCTGGTACAATGACAGGGTAATTCAAACTCCACGGAATATTGCCCACATCATAGCGATTCAGGTAAGGACAGAATGGACTCCATCGCTGATGATCACCCATCTCCCAGTTTCCAATTTCAATGTTGGAAAAAATACACTTGACAACATCACGACGGTTTAAGTAATAAAACCCGACCGCTGCCAATTCTCCATAATCCATAAAGGGAACTGTCCATGTTTCAAAAGTTTTCAGACGATTAAATTCACATTTTAAATTCCATGGTTTGTCTTGTCACGTTGTTGTTCTTGCTTATTGAGGGACACATGACGTTTGTTGTTGTTGTATGTGTGCACAGTGCCAGAGCGCAACAGATAGTGGGCATGCAGGCGCTTATCATCAATCCTATGAATTATGATTTTTTTTCACCTGACCACAGGTGAATTACATGCTGGTGACATAATTGGACAAAGGATGATATTTGAATAGTCTGGCATGAATAATCAAACAGTAGGCACTGGTATGGTCTGGTACATTTTCTTGTGTTTCAAAATCGACTCTTAAATCTATGGTGGTTATTTTCATAGATTTTTTTAAATACCAACAATCTAAAACAACCAGTGATGTCTTTGTTTTAAACCCTTGTGGCGACAACATAGGGCAATCCTGTTTTTCATAATAAGACGATTGAAATTTAGCAAACCTGTCATAAAGTGGGCCAAATTTATTTTTTGAAAAATTGAGTTCCAACCCCTCATAGGGAAAGCAAACATTATTTAAAAATAGTCGTATATTTCTGAAGTGAATGTCATCAAACAGGGTGATATCTTTGCTTTGTTGGTATTTTCTATTGGTTTGAAAACCAATAATAACATAGAGGGGTCTCTCGGTAGAGCGAGTCGATTTCACACTCCAACTATGAGTGTCTGTGGTAGGTAGCAAGGGGTACTCATGTAGACTCCAACTTCGAAAGGCGATAGGCAAGGCTTTATCTTTTTGCACCAAATTTAACATGCTTAGCTTTTTACGATCCGATAGCGTCACGTGGGGTACTTTCCATAGTAATCGAAGCAGTTGAATTTTTTAGTCTATCACTTGATCAGAGGCTCCCTTTAGTGCATTATAATCACTGCGGTCTCTCACGAGATACAAACTTTGTCTTTCATTTAAAATAATACGCTTGTGATCTTCGGCGAAGCCAAGGACTCATTTTAAGGGTAGGAAGCCTGTAAAAGTGCCATCGGTATGAACTAACCAGTCATTGCTACTGTTGGGGTACCACCCTGCCATAGAAAGCGTTTTACCTTCTTCCTCGCTCTAGGAAGGATATAATTTCATAAGACTAGCCATGCCCACATTTCGACTCATATCTATGACAATATAATTTATCACATAGCGCTATTCAGAAAACAGAAAAGCCAAACCATGATTAGCCAACGTAGATGACGTGGGGGTGCTGCCATCTGCTTTCTTCAATTTGAAGGACACTTTCATGAGGTGGGGTAAAAATATCATGATTGTTGATGATGAATTGAATCTCGTCATTGTGATTGAGTCCTGTTGCTTGAGGTTGATAGGAATGCATATCAATGCGCACGACACCATCTTCCACTTGTATGGGATTTAACACTTGCAACAGCTCCTTGTTCATGATTGGTGTGTAACGTATAACCAATTCGTTGTAAACATTGTCGGTTTACTCGTGGCAACCGTTTCATACACGGCGGGCAACTAACCGACCTCGTAAACGGTGTTGTTGCTTTATAGATAAATTTCATAGCGTCTTTAAAACCAACTTGTAGGTCACAGGGGTGTTGGCATCCAAAGCAATCAGCTATTCCTTTCTATTCATTAAGCGTAAGGTAATATTACTAATATCGCTAACACACACAGGATGATATACACACATCAAAAAAAGTTTTGCATCACCTCGGTTCCAAGAGTTCCGGAACCGTTAAATACAAAGGGAATAGAGATCAACACAAACAACATTTCAGCTCGTTTTATTGCTCATGAGACCCACACATTGCATGTTGTACCATCATACAGCTAGACTTTCAGCATTTGTGGTCCAGATTGCAGTACACACCACTACCTCTAATACCCAGTAGCACGTCCTCTTGCATTGATGCATGCCTGTATTCGCCGTGGCATACTATCCACAAGTTCATCAAGACACTGTTGGTCCAAATTGTCCCACTCCTCAACGACAATTCGGCGTAAATCTCTCAGAGTGGTTGGTGGGTCAAGACGTCCATAAACAGCCCTTTTCAACATATCCCAGGCATGTTCGATAGGGTTCATGTCTGGCGAACATGCTGGCCACTGTAGTCGAGCGATGTCGTTATCTTGAAGGAACGCATTCACAAGATGTGCACGATGAGGTCGAGAATTGTCGTCCATGAAGGCAAATGCCTCTCCAATATTCTGCCGATATGGTTGCACTATGGGTCGGAGGATGTCATTCAGGTATCGTAAAGCCGTTTCGGAGCCTTCCATGACCACCAGTGGCGTACGTCGGCCCCACATAATTCCACCCCAAAACATCAGGGAACCACCACCTTGCTGCACTCGCTGGACAGTGTGTCTAAGACGTTCAGCCTGACCAGGGTGCCTCCAAACACGTCTCCGACAATTGTCTGGTTGAAGGCATATGCAACACTCATCGGTGAAGAGAACGTGATGCCAATTCCGTGGGGTCCATTCAGCATGTTGTTGGGCCCATCTGTACCGCGCTGCATGGTGTCGGGGTTGCAAAGCTGGACCTCGCCATGGATGTCGGGAGTGAAGTTGCGCATCATGCAGCCTATTGCGCACAGTTTGAGTTGAAACACGACGTCCTGTGGCTGAACGAAACGCATTATTCAACATGGTGGCATTGCTGTCAGGGTTCCTCCGAGCGGCAATCCGTAAGTAGCGGTCATCCACTACAGTAGTAGCCCTTGGGCGGCCTGAGCGAGGCCTGTCATCGACAGTTCCTGTATCTCTGTACCTCCTCCATGTCCGAACAACATCGCTTTGGTTCACTCTGAGACGCCTGGAAACTTCCCTTGTTGAGAGCCCTTCTTGACACAAAGTAACAATGCGGACGCGATCGAACTGCGGTATTGACCTTCTAGGCATGGTAGAACTACAGACAACATGAGCAGCATACCTTCGTCCTGGTGGAATGACTGGAACTGATCGGCTGTCGTACCCCCTCCGTCTAATAGGCCCTGCTCATGCATGGTTGTTTACATCTTTGAGCAGTTTTAGTGACATCTATGAACAGTCAAAGGGACTGTATCTTGGATACAATATACACAGTCAACGTCTATATGCCGGAGATCTGGGAACCGAGGTGATGCAAAACTTTTTTTGATGTGTGTAGTACCACTGGAGGGTTTTCACGAATAATATAGCCACAAGGGGAGGTGACAGTAAAATCGTAGAGGGAATGGCTTTGTTCTTGATTCGTAAATACGTCTCTAATAATATTACAAGTCACAGAAATGTGATGGTCCTCGATGAATTTAACTGGATAATCTGAATCATGGGGTTGGTGAGCTGCCAACACTCTTGGTTTAAATCCTAGTAAAGGGCCAATAGAATGAAGATGTGTTTCAAAGTCAATATTAAACGTAGAGAAAATACGACAGCGATGAGCAATCGTATTGGCTGTAAGTTCAAATTTGTGTGTCCCATCCGCAAATGGCTTGACACCAAATTGTTTTATCATCGCCACGCTAATGGCCTCGTGCACATCGTCTACGGTATAACCTCCAGGGGGTAGCCTCAACATATAATCATCATAATAAAATTTGTCATTAATATCCAGTTGTATATTGTAAATTCTGTTGTAACTTTCTAAAGAAATTAATCCTAGCACATAGGATTGTTCGGGATGCAATTCAATGGGGGGAAAGAAATCTAGGTACACTTCAGGTCCGCGGCTGTGCACGGTAAAGGTCTTGGCGTTGACATTCATAATGATGAGACTTCTGGCTTAACGCGACCTCTTATATAAAGAATGTAAACACAAACGCCCACACTCTTGACTGTCAAAGGTTTGTTGACGATTCACATTATAGAATATCTTAACGCGATTTCCCAAATAACGTAGCAACTCGATCGGGGGTGGTAAATTACCATAACTGTCAAAGTACCATACCATGGAACCTCGTTTCACATAGGCTACAAAATGGGTTCCTGGACCTGCATCATCATCTAAATTGATCATAACTCGTTCTTCTTTCCACGGTGCTTTGAGTAATTCAGTTCGCATAAATGAAAAATGAAACTCCACAGCCTGCTTCCAGTCTCCGACCGGGTCAGGAATGGAATGAATGCAGCCCCCATCTAGCGGCGAGGATATGAACTGTGCCGGCTGCCGAGGCCTGACGCACTCCTCTGGGGCAATGATTAAATGAATGACAGATGAAATGATAGTGGAGAGTGTTGCTGGAATGAAATGTTGACAGGGAAAACTGGAGTACCCGGAGAAAAACCTGCCTGCCTTCGTTTTGTCCAGCACAGATCTCACATGGAGTTCACATAAATACACCTCGAAAATGAGAAATCTTTAGTTGTTCGGCAAAGCTTTCCACTTGTTCATGGATCATGGCATGACGAGGCAGTTGCCTTAAGCGCTTATCAACGATGGACTTTTTTTTTCTTAGATGATAGGCCTTGCTGATAAAAGACTGGCTTTAAAGGATTGCCATTTCTAGCCCCCATAGCAATGGCTTCTAACGTTTTATTGTGTCGCTCGCTTTCTTTGAGTTGTTGCTTGCCGTGCTCCACGGCTTTCATGGTTTTCACCACGGCAGTGGCACCACCCAAAAGCGAGCCCAAAACTGCCAACCCCGCAAATAAAGCCGGCAAAAACCCCCACGCTTAGCAACAGGAATGACTCGCCCAAGTTTTTTCTTTCTTTCTTTTTTTTATCGATGCATTATGGTGTGATTTAGGGGCTGTAGACAATCGCACGGCCTGTAATGCTTTTTCGATAGCCCCTCTTTTTATATTTTATTTAGTTTTTTTTAGTTTTAACACCAGGTGAGAGGCAGCTCGACTCGGTTTCCCTCCTGGCTTTTTTCTCTTTTTGAGTTTTTTTTTTTTTTCATGTTCACCGCTTATCTTTTTTCACCACGGTGCTAGTTGGTGAACCTTTCATAGCAAACATACGATAACTAGCGTAGAGAACCTTATTTCATAGCAGTATATTCCATTTCTATATAAAGCGGAAAATCATTTACCGTTTCCCCAGCTTCATTTTCCTCAAACGTAAGCATGAGATGAAAGGATAATTGATCCCCAGCATTTACTGTTTGATGGTTGTGGACCAACAGCCTATCACGGTTTATTTCTATTTGTAAATATTTCTCATCAGGCATCGCATATTTAATATGAATCACACCATCATAGTGCAATCGATAATGTCTTAAACCAGAAGCAAGCATATAGGTAAGGCGATCATTCACCAGTGGTGGTGGTCGTAGGGAATGGTTTCTGTCATTGTCCAGTTTTTGATTTGACAGATACACTAAAAATACCGATGGGACAAATTTATAAAGCCTTTTCATTTGATAGGTCACATAACGTTTTGTGCAGACGTCATCGTCGTCTCGAGGCTCTTGCACATCAATAATACGATGATGATTGGCTGAATATCCCTCAGCGGTTAGTCTCGGGACCATGTAGTTTGCACTTTGCGATTGACATAGATTTTTGTAGCCACCTCTGGAGACTGTTTTGACAAAGAGGCGGCCATGGCCATGGTTACACGAGGTCGCCCAAACATGTCCATGGTCATAGACATTAACTAACCTATCCTACTCACCGCTTGCCTATATATATACAGTATATAGACCTTATACACACATGAATAAACGCAGTCGTCGTCACTATTGAATTAATGAAACAACCCGATGCTTTGCCCGTCTCTGATTTGGTTTCAGAGCTATCACTGACCGTGTGTGAATCTAAACGTCATGGCACCCTATTTCCATCTACCGTTCGATGTATCATGGTGGGGTCTTCAGGATGTGAAAAGACCAATGTTTTGCTCAACATTATTACCGCACCTCATGGCCTACGATTTCAAAATATTTATATTTTTGCCAAATCCTTGCCTCTGTACGTGTATCTGGGACAAATTATGACTTCGTTAAATAAAGAAGCCATTGGACTATTTTACATTCACCTCACCTCGAGATGTCATTCAACCAGACCGCATTAAACCAGATTCCATTATAATTTTTGATGATATTACTACTCAACGATAGGCCAATATTCAAGAGTATTTTAGTATGGGACGCCATAAACAAGTGGATTGTTTTTATCTGACTCAGACCTATTCTAAAATCCCCAACAGTTGATTCATGACAATGCCAATCTCATCGTTCTCTTTCGCCAAGACTCTAGAAATCTCTATCATATTTTTCACGATCATGTGAATCCAGATATGTCCTTTACTGCTTTCACAGAATTGTGTGCCTCATGTCGGAACCATCATCCTCATGCCTGTTTGGTCATTAATAAACAGAGTGAATGTTGTGAGGGACGTTTTCGCTTGGGTTTTGATCATTTTATTTCTGTTTAAAAAGACCCATGGTTTGTCATTTCCTGTTAGTATGTCTTTACCTTCACCATGGCGAGCGCCATAGGGTACAAGAAACATGTTCAAATCATGCAGCGTATTATTGAGGCACGAAATACGATTCAACATAAATTTCGTGAATTGCAACGTTTAAAAAACGTGAATCCTTTGCCCATGATATAACATGCTCCATCATCGGTTGATCCCATGTCTGGCTGCGTGGCTCAGGGGTAACGTTCTCGCTTGCTGAGCCCAAGGTTGCAGGTTCGAAACCTGGCGCAGTCAGCTGGCATTTGAGGGTGCGCAAATGCGAGGGAGCCGTGTCAGTAGATTTACTGGCACGTTAAAGATCCCCTTCGGGGCAAAATTCCGGCACCCCGGCATCTCTAAAAGCCAGTGTAGTTAAAAGGGACGTAAAACCAATAACATTATTAGGTTGATCCCATGAGGTTCAAACCAAATGCTTCTGCTGCTACCTCTCAAACCAAACCGTTAACAAATTCGAATTTTACTCAAACAGATTCAACACGACAGGTAAAATCCTCCTCCTCCTCCAATGTTAGTGAACAAGGACATGAAGAAGAAGAAGAATAACAACATGGACAAAGTGAAAGCGAAACCGTATTTAGTTCTGAAAGAAAAAAATCCTCACCCCTTCAACAGTTTCTAAAAACAAAACAAAAATCATCCGTCATAGCAGGAACACCGTCTTCCTCCACATCGTCTCCGTTTTCACAAGTCTTGGCCACCCCTCAAAATAAAGCTCACCTCAAAAACATTTTAATCAATCATTATGGGGCAACTTAAGTTATTGTCCAAAGTTAGGCCTAAATAAGTGAATTGTTTCACCCGTTCGATGGGTGCATTGCCAATTTTAACTATGTTGCAAGTGCTTGAACTGTAAGTTGGTTTATGAAATAGCATGTATTTTATTTTTGAGCTACTTATGATTAATTTACTTCTTGAAAGCCATGTTGTTAGTATATTTAGATCCTTTTGCATATTCTCCAAAATCGTTTGTTCACATGCGCTCTCGTAAAGTAAAAATATATCATCTGCAAATAGAAATATTTCACCAGTAAACTTTAAATAACCTATATCATTAATAAATATGAGGAACAGCAATGGTCCGAGCACTGTCCCTTGTGGGACACCGCATTTAACATCAGAAATGGACCCTTTAGTTTTATTTATATTAACATACTGCTTCCTGTTAGACAGGTAGTTTTTAAACCACTCAAAGGCTAGTTCCCTAATTCCTGCATTTGATAGTTTACTTATCAACAAGGTATGGTTAACAGTGTCAAACGCCCTAGCATGATCTATAAATAGTCCTGCTGCTATTTTATTGTTATCTAATGCTTTATGTATAAATCCACTTACACACTTAATAAACAGTTCAATTCTCTCAGGAACTTACCCAGATATTTTGAAGTTATCGAAAGTAATTCCAGAGCACAAAAACGGTTCAAAAGATGAATTAGATAACTATCGTCCTATTACCTTACCAACTAGTATTGCAAAAATTGTGGAAAAAATCATTTATAAGAGACTGATAAGTTTTATAGAAAAAATAAAATATCAAACTCACAACATGGATTCAGAACGGAAAAATCTACACAGACAGCAATTTATGAATGTATTAATAGTATACTGAAATTAATTGACAATAAGGAACATGTAGGCTAACTGGCCTATTCTTGGATTTATCGAAAGCATTTGATGTTGTTGACCATAAAATCCTCCTTACAAAACTAAATCAATATGGTATTAGATGATGATGATGATGATAATTGTTGTTTTAAGGGGCCTAACATCTAGGTTATCGGCCCCTGTATGGTATTAGAGGTCTAGCTAATAAATGGATAGAGTCTTACATAACAAGGCATAAACAAATAGTAAGCTTGAGACACACGGATGATGGAACCAAATTACTTAATGAAACATTGTCCAATGAGGGAATTATTAAATTTGGAGTACCCCAGGGATCGGTTTTGGGTCCACTACTCTTTCTTCTATATATCAATGATATAACACAGAACGTTCATTCACATAAGGAAATTTTGTTGGCGGACGATACAACACTCGTAATAAAAGGTGAAACTAAACAGGTCATACAGCAGTCTGCTGAATCCGTTACAGGAGAGTTAACCAAATGGTCACAAGATAATCGCCTCATAATAAACTATAAAAAAACAGTATGTCTAAATTTCCACACTATACGGAATAGGAATCCTGCGAAGCCCAATATAACATCAAATGGTCATCAAATAGAAATTAAATCAGAAACAAAGTTTTTAGGACTATGGATACAACATGACTTGAAATGGAATAAACATATACAATATCTGAATACTAAACTGAACTCGATGTGCTTTGCGTTACTTATTTTGAAAACCTGCACTAGCATGCACACATTAAGAAATACTTATTTTGCTTATTTCCATTCATACTTAAGATATGGGGTCGTATTTTGGGGTACAGTATGTCGCCAGATGTTCTAAGCACGTTTAGGATACAAAAGAGGGCGATTAGAATTATGGCAAATGTAAACACTAGAGAATCATGTAAACATTCTCCCACTGCCCTGCATATATATCTTTGAAAGTATTATGTTGTTTAAAAAGAATTCAATGAATAAGGATGTTTATCTTAAAACAAACAATGGTGTTCATAGGCATAACACAAGACAAAATCAAAACATTCATATTTCACACACACACACACACGCACGCACACACACACGCACGCACACACACACACGCACACACACACACACATCAAAAAGGAACTTTTCACACAGGAGTTAAATTATACACTAAACTACCCCAGTATATAAAACTTGCCCCAAAAATAAAAACCTTTGATAAAATGTTGAAAGCTTATCTGCAGTGCCATTGTTTTTTACTCTGTAGTTGAATATCTTAGCATATAGGAGCGATGAAATCTATAATTATATTTTACTTTTCTATTTTAATTGTAATACCTAGCTGTAAGTTGTTGTATTTATAGAATTAAGTTTTCATATTATGATAATAGAGTAAGGTGTAAATAGTTGTCCAATAAGATTGTATCTCTTAAGATCTGTTATTATAATAAGTTATAAATAGTTATAGTATTAGTATTGTATACCTATTAGTACTTTTATTTTATAGATGTAAATTCTGACATGTCCTATATCAAAAATGTATTGTATACATGTATTTGATCAAATGGAATTAATAAAATCTATCTATCTATCTTTGAATCTTCATCCGATCAGCCCTCCATGCTCCCCTGTCCTGAGCTAATCGTGTCATCTCTACATAGGTACCACACCCTACATCCGAGGCAAACTGTTTAACATATTCTAATCTTGGTCTACCTCTACAGTTCTTGTAGACGACCCTTCCTTCCATAACTAAGTTTGCTATTCATGGTGTCTTAGTATGGATGTGTCCTACCAACCTATCTCTTCTCTTCATTAGCAGTCACCTGAAACATCTCTCCTCTCCCAATAGTCTTAACACCTCTTCATTTGTAACCCTATCTACCCATCTGATCTTCATCATTCTCCTGTAACACCACATTTCAAACGCTTCGATTCTCCTCTTTTCTGCCGTTCTAACAGTCCAAGTTTCACTTCCATAGAGTGCCACGCTCCAGACAAATGTTTTCAAAAATGACTTCCTAATACCTAAATCTATATTCGATGTCAACAGATTCTTTTTCTGTAGAAATGCATACCTTGCATGTGCTAACCTACTCTCTATATCCTCTTTGCTTCGTACATCACTGGTTATTTAGCTTTCTAAATAACAGAAGTCTCCTACTTCATTTACCTTTCAGCCTGCCAATTCCACGTCCATAGGGGTTTCAGATTTCTTTCGACTGCATTCCAATATTTTTGTTGTACATTTATGAATTTTCATCATGAATTCTTTCCGCAAGACAGAATCCATACCATTGAAAAACTCATTCAAATCATTTCTTGTGTCGGCTAAGTTGACGATGTTATCAGCAAATCTAAGAGTTGAAATTATTTCTCCTTGAAGCTTTACTCCTATTTTGATTTTTTCTCCAATTTCTTTCATTGCTTTCAATGTATAGATTGAAAAGTATGGGTGATAAGTTGCAACCTTGCCTTACATCTTTCTGAATACCAGCTTCTCTCTCATGTCTTTCAGCTCAAATAACTGCTGTCTGGTTTCTTTATA
This sequence comes from Meconema thalassinum, assembly GCA_946902985.2. Taxonomy (NCBI): domain Eukaryota; kingdom Metazoa; phylum Arthropoda; class Insecta; order Orthoptera; family Tettigoniidae; genus Meconema; species Meconema thalassinum. The sequence continues at coordinate 204,794,734 of OX336389.2, read as the reverse complement.
GATTGTAGTGCACTCTCCTATCCCTGTACTTTATTCCAATCGTTTTCAAATGGCAAACAAATTACTCCAATCAACTTTATCAAAAGCCTTTTCTAAGTCTACAAATTCCATGAACATTCTCTTGTCTTTCCTTATTCTACATTCCAAAATCAGCCTAAGACTTAATACAGCATCCCTTGTTCCTACGTTTCTCCTGAAACCAAACTGGTCTTGACCCAACTCTGTTTCTATCTGTATTTCCATCCTCTTGTAAATTATTCTAGTCAGGGTCTTTGAAGCTTGAATTATCAAGCTGATTGTGTGGTAATCTTCACATGTGTCAGCTCCTGCTTTCTTTGGTATAGGGATGATAACATTCTTTTTGAAATCTGTTAAAAATATAATAAATGACACAGGTTTACGTACTCTATCTGACTCCAATATATCTCTTTTTTTTTTTTTTTTTGGAACAAAAGTCTGTAATGATGACAACAAAACACCAAGTCCAAAGCATAGCCCCCGTAGAGATATGTCACTTCAAGTCACTAACATAAAGTCCAAAGAATTGACCTGAAAGATAATACAACTATAGTTTATATTTTCTAACATCCTCCCACCTTGGAATTGTGAGAACAATTTCAAAAGTGTACTTTTCTATGTGGTCTTCCAACCGACCCCAGTGCAGTCACAGTACTTGCTGTTAGGTATTACTTCACGACCACTTTTTGTAAAATACGAGCTCTGTCCTGATGTTGTAATTCCAATTTTCTCTCGAATATTGTTTGTGCACTGTCTACCTCCAGAGGGTAAAGTATTTCAATTGGGCGAATCAGAACCCCATATTTCGTTTTCACTTTAGCTATACGCACTGCACCATCGCGACCAGGGAAGAGCGTTAAAATTCTCGTCAAAGGCCATTCCACCCTTTTCAGTTTCTCAGAACCAAGTAATACCATGTCACCTTCCTTCAGAGAAGTTGCTTCCTTTCCTTTGGGGCGTTGGACCAACTTGTGAGAGATATTCCTTCCTGAAGCGCTGCTTCAGTTCTTGAATTAAGTACTCTGAAACGTAAGCGAGAACAGAACATTTCTTCCTCTAATTTATCTAGATCTGATACATGGGTAGCAATGATCTCATGTAGAAACATGTTAGGAGTTAAGTCTTCTGGATCCTCTGATGCGTATGTCAGCAGGTAGTTAACTTTATGTTGTTCCTTAATCGAGACATCAACTACATCATGATTCCTGGGCAATAAAAAGGAGAATCGGAAATTGAAATAGTCATTCCCCAATGTAATCTTTGTCTTCAAACGAACTCGTCCTTTTCTCTCTTGAATTACTTTCAATCCGCAGATTGTGTCACCCTTTCGAGGAAATGACTCCCCTTGTACACACTTCATAATGAGTAATTCTGCTTCTCTTAATTCTAAAAAAGTTAGTGGACCATTTTGCCTCTCTCTACTACTTCGAGCGTTGTTGTAGAATCTTAATACCCATCCCATAATTCTTACTCTTTGAGAATAGGTGAGATCTCATTTCAGATCAATCCCCATCATTGTTACAGGCTCGTCTGTGTTTTTTTTAAACAATGAGATCCTCGTCATATGTGCCTTCATTGGTGTAATAAACAGGCTACTCCTCTTCAGGACCTCTCAACCAGCGTGGTCCCTCGCACCAGTCGGAATTGGCCAATTCCAATGGATAGCACCCTCTTGATAGTAAGTCGGCATGATTATAAACTCCAGGTACATGCCTCCAGTGTTGTGGGCCAGTCAGCTGTCTTATTTCCATGACTTGGTTGCCGTCAAAGGTATGCCATGGTTCATTTCTTCTAATACATGCAAGCGTGGTCGTGGAATCACTCCAAAACTAACTTTTCACATTTTCTAACGAAAGGGATGATCTGACTAATGAAGCAAGACGACCTCCTATAAGGCATCCTAAATTCTAGTCGAGGAATAGTGACCCTTTTGAGAGGTACTATTCGAGCTTTGCCTAGTACTACCTGAACTGATACACCCTTCTCATCCTCAGTTCTGAGATACACTACTACTCCGTAGGCATGTTGACTGGCATGAACAAAAGTATGCAATGACCAAGACTGTCTGTCTGTTTTCCCACCAGAATCTATATTTCTTCTAAGTGGCCAATTTCCTGGTAACGCTGTTTGAACTCCTACAAAATTACGTCAGGCAGAGGGGAGTCCCAATTTGCCTTAAAGCTTTTTATACTCGAGTTCTCTGTAGCTTCTATTTTCCACGATTCCTGTAGCAATAATTTGAACGGGAGAATCGCAGGGGCTAGAAATCCCACGACGTCATAAATTTTCATTATTACTGAGAGTAGATCCCCCTTGGTAAGTTTATCTTGGAATAATGGAAATTGAGCAACAATACAAATCCACATTGTATCCAGCCTCATATTCCAGCCTAATACCTTTGTGACACATCCAGTGCTTTCAATATCTTCATTGTTGCTTTCGATCTTCGAAAGTTCACAATTTCTTATTGTAGATTCCCAGCATCTCAGCTCCATCTTGGCTTCAGCTAGAATCCGTGTGCTTTCAGAACAAAACATATTGTATTCTTCTACAGAATCAACTGATGTTACAAAGTTATCTACGTATATATATTTCATCAGTTTCCGTGCTATCAGTCCATCCTTATCATTAACAGTCGAAAGATGATGATCCAATACAGCACCCAATATAAATGGACTACACGTGGAACTCTTGAATGTCTATAAATCTTCAATTTCATAGTTCTGAAATTCTCCCACCATTAAAATCAGAAATAATCACGATCTTCAGCTCGTACCTCAATCATTTGGAATGCTTTACATATGTATGCAGTTACACCCAGCTCTTTCGAAACTTTAAATGAATTTCAGGGATAAATTGAACGTAGTTAAGACCTTTTATTAAACAATCGTTCAGTGAAAGCCCTTAGTCTGTTTTGCATGAAGCATCAAAAACTGGTCGAACTGGAGTAGTCAGACATTCAGGTTTGATTACAGGTCGGTGTGGAAGCTAATGACAAGATTTATCAACTTGTTCCTGTGGCACTTATTCGATAAAACCTTCTGCTGTCCAGTCTTCAAATATTTTGCCATAGTGTGAGAAGAGACCTGTCTTTTCCAACTTCTGCGAAGTCGACTGAAGTCTTCTTTCTGATATTTGCTTATTGGACAGAATTTCTGGATGCCCCTCCTTCCAAGGAAGAACAAACTACATAACGTCCATCTTATTTTTGGGTTAAAGTATTGAGTAGACATTGTTTCGCTTCTCGATATTGTTGTTCAGCTGACTTGATTTCTACTGGATCCTGAATACCAATTGTTTAAAGATTCCACACGTCTTTGATTGAGCCATCGTTGTAAGCCATCGTGATTGTTGTATTGGCTATGTTCACTTCAGGAGAGTTGTCAGTTAGTTCTCCCCCCAAAGTCCATCCTAGCTTTGTTTCAATAGTTGTGAGATCATTCTTAAGCGGAGCAACATTTCCAGTCAGAATTTTAGCATAGACATCCATTCCAATAAGAAGCTGAATTTCTGGACGGTTATCACCCAGATCGCTGATCCATATTTTCTTCGTTCTAAGTTCATGAAACAACGTAGAGCATGCCGAAACTCGTGGGATTGACTGGCAATTACGTGCCTGATCCCTGACTTCGACCTCAAAAGCAACGTTAGTGCCTGGTTTTTGAAGCTTAATTGTGTACTTCTTGTGATTTATTTCCGAGGTCTTGCTTCCACCCAACAGAACATGGGAAACCAATTTTTCAGCACATGCTATCAATCCGAGTTCTTCAGCTGTTTTCTTCAAAAGATAGGATCGTTGAGAGCCGCAATCCAAGAAAGCTCTCATTGTTTTCCGTCTGCCATTGCCGTGGACAGTAACCATCAGTGTTAATAATATTCTTGACGGACAGGTGTATGACAAGCCAGATTAGAAGTTGTGTGACGCTGACTGACTTCTTCTTCTTCTTCTTTATTCGATTCATTCTTACTTTCTGCAAAAGATCAGGAAACATAACCGTGGCATGCTTCTTACAACAAACCAAGCACCGGATGTTTGATTTACAGTTCTTTGACAAATGATTAGATCGCAAGCATATGAAACAACGCTTCTTTTCTCTAACCTTCGATCTTCTTTCCTCAACTGTCATGTTTGTTGTTTTGAAACACTTCTCGTTGTCATGGGCCTTTTCGCAAAATATACATAAGTCTTCTGAAGTATTGCTAAATGCTACCACTGTAGCTGGACTCATCTTTAATATGCTTCCTATCTCCTTTCGTAAAACATCCCTCCCTTTCAGTCTTTTCTTTCGCTTCTGTGCTACCGAAACCTGACCGTGCTAACAAGATTTGTTGCTCATTTAGAACTTCAGTCTAGATAAACTCCATTAAACAATCAAGTCGAGACATCCTAGGTTCTATTTCACTAACACTTTGTTTCGAAAATAAACTCCTCTGCCATGCCCGTAACGTTTCTTCTGGCAGACTCGACTCAACTAAGGGAAATAACCATGTGCCTGGATCTGTGTCTGTCAAGTTTAAGGTACTGTGTGACGTAAATGCGATTCTAATTTAATTGATAACGTTGAAAGGCAGAGTTTATCCTTTTAAGTAGCATTTGAAATTACTAGTTTCAACAGTTCTCTTACATAGACTTGCATTAGAAGAAAATCCCTGCCGAATCGTTCTTTTAATGCTTCAATGATTTTTGGATACTTTTCTGCTGTTTGAGGGTAACTAAGAACAATTTCCTGTGGGTCTGTGTCAGGTTTCATTGCCTGTAATAAATACTGAAACTTATCACTGTCGTGCAAAGTATCATCTACGTGTACCTTTCTGAACTGAGACCAATAACCTAACCATTCCTTTAGATCTCCATTAAATGTCAGTAGGGCGGTGAGGCCGATTCCAAGCCACCCGGCGTTGCTCGGGCGGCGTTCATATTAAATAATTAATATCTCTCGAACGCGTGGTCCGATTTTAACAAATGAGGTGTCGTTCGACTCGGGTTGACGCCCTCTTTCCAATGGACCACTCATTTCAACCCCTAAATAAAACCTACCCCTACTAGGGGGTGAAATTGTAATTTTTTAGTGAAAGTCTCTTTTCAAATGCGACATGTATAATGTGCGCTGCTAAAATGAACTTAAACGTTGTTGCACATATCGCGCTTTTGACGCTCTAAGCTCTTAGGAACGTGGACTCTTCTGAACCTGCAGTGACAGTCCTACACTCTATAGGAGTTGTGCTACGTCGGACCGATATGGGGGATGGCCCCATATCGAGTCCCAACGCCACCATCATCATGGAAGACCGGTATTAACGGTGGGGTGAGTGACATCGTGCCTGCTTAATTCCTTTTTCCCCCTAGATTATTATTTCCATCCTCCCCTATTGCAATTGCCACTATTTCTTAATAAACCCCCTTTCTGAACAGTCTATTGACTACCTTTTTATTTCGTTTAGGTTAAGAAGCCCTTCCCTTTAGATTAGTACCTAGTTTTAAGATCTACATTGAACGCTGACATGCTGGAGGCACTGCACCGCCAGCGTGCGGCCTAGAGGTGAGCTAGGTGAGTATTCATCCCTCCCGCCAATTCCCCTGTATGTAAATTGCTCTCTAAACGTGTCCGCAGTTCTTCCTAAAACAATCCCAACCTCTTACAAATTCGCCAAGCTACAACCCCAATTTAGATTAATTTCATCCCCTAGATTTAGTATTTGTATTGGCATCCCTCTCAGATACAATACAAATGGTGGGAGGCGCGGGTTAGTCAAACCAACAACACCCTTAACATAACAGATACAATACAAATGGTGGGAGGCGCGGGTTAGTCAAACCAACAACACCCTTAACATAACAGATACAATACAAATGGAGGAGGCCCGGGGTATCGTGACGTTGTCGTCAGACAACGCCTACAGGAGTTCAGACAACGAATTTCTACGATACAGGTCCCTAAAAAACCCTCTTATGCAGCCAAGCAAAATTTACCCAAAATTAAGGAAAATTTTTTGAAGTACGGGTCAAATATTATTTTTGGTACCCACCCACACCCGCCCCAGTAACTAATACATATGTAAACGCCCCCTATACTCATTACATTAGCCAAGCGAGTGAGACAATTTAAATCCCCCCCGAACAGATTTTTTTTAGTAGATTAAGTTAGAGAATATTTTTAGTACACAATAATTATAATACCCCCACCCCCACCCTTATAGATTTCGCGATAAACACCTCTTACGCCAAGCGATTTGAATAGTAACAACCCCTATCTAATAAGTCACTAGGAATATTAACGGAAGCCTAGTAGGAAGAGGTATTGATAACTACCCTACTATATGCAGAGAAAATTGCTCCTTATTTCAGATTAAACCCCCCACAATGAAGCTCTATTAGGAATAAGATTGTGATATCCCATAGGATAAATGGAATGAATAAATAACTTTGTATTTTTTACAGCAGCGCAACTATACATTGTATATGATTGTAGGCTAAAATATTTTCTTCTGAATCCATTTTAGTATAACTTAGCGGAAGGTAGTATTGGCTAGATGCTTACATAGAGTAGGAGACCTTGCAATCACATTTCTGCAAGGTGCCGCAATAATTAGTTTGTAAACGCATTCAGTCAAGACGTACTACAGTTTCTCTTTTGTTCTGAAAGCCGACCACAGAGGAAATGCTTATTTGTCCATTGTAACACAATCCAATATGCCATATGACTAACACGTGCTCAGCACACCGTCCGCCCGCAGGACATTAAACCTGACACTATCTCGCTAGCTCAGCGTGCAGACGCACTCGAGCGGAAGCCAGACACCTTGAGTTCAATTCCTGGCACTATTCACTCACACGCCAGATGACCTTGCATAAGTTTGCCTGCATTATTTTTGTTTTCAATGCGAAGCGTGCGATAGTAGAAAAGCGCACTAATGATTTTAAAGATGTAAGCGTAAAGTACACTCTTAAGGTAGAATTCTTTTTCCAGCAGTACATTTCAAACAGAACATTCAGTTAGCAAAGAAAACACCGTTCCCTCACGAAGTAACATAGGTGAGAAAGCAATCCAGTAGGAATTTATGAAAAACGCCGACAAAGGCACGGCGATATCAGTATAGCATAAATGCGTAAGCACGGACTTGGGCACAGCAGGGCAGCATCGCAACGTACGACAATTGTTATCAAGAGTATCATCGTTAGTATGTTAGTAATAAGTATTAAGTAATTTAAGTGAAGTTGAAGTGAAGTTGAAGGAATATTGATATCTTGCAGCAGGTCCAAAGGTGAGCATTGCTTTGAGATAAGGGAAATATTAAGTGAAGTTGATAGATATCTTGAGCTGGCACAATGGTTAGCACAGCCTCAAGAACACGACGTTATTGATATCTTGCAGCAGGTCCATGGGTGCACCTCGCTTTGAGATAAGGGAAGTATTAAGTGAAGTTGAAGAAATATATTATAGATATCTTGAGCTGGCACAATGGTTAGCACAGCCTCAAGAACACGACGTTATTGATATCTTGCAGCAGGTCCATGGGTGCACCTCGCTTTGAGATAAGGGAAGTATTAAGTGAAGTTGAAGAAATATATTATAGATATCTTGAGCTGGCACAATAGTTCGCACAGCCTCAAGAACACGACGTTATTGATATCATGCAGCAGGTCCCAGGGAGGACATCGCTTTGAGATAAGGGTAGTATGGAGGAGATTAAGGAGATATTAACACACCTACGTTGATAACAAATGCCATTAATAAATAAGATTAGTGACCACACCGTGGCCCCAAAGTCCACAATTTACGCAAGCCAAATGCGTAAAAGTCGAAACGTCACACCCAGAGGGAATTAATTAGCTACAGGTATATTGGTCAATATAATAATGACAACCGGCGACCGAGGACTATCATTTCAGATTCAGGGACCTAGCCAACCCGCTGAACACGTTAGAAGTAGTCCAGATATTAGAACGCTACTGAACTTTGAAAGGACATAGCCAACCCTTTCGCCTAGATGACGTTCGTTTTAATACTTTCAGGGAATTAAACCCTCCACGTTATACATCTTGTGGCGGTCAATTCAAACTTAATACATAATAAATTTAACGGCCGCTGGGACGCGTTCTGTATCGAAGTACGGACAGCCTGCCAACAGCCGATATCTTTATAGTATTCTGATAAAATATTAGGAGATATTTATATTAAAATAAACTTAATACACAATGAACTTAACGGCCACTGGGATGCGTTCTGTATCGAAGTACGGACAGCCTGCCAACAGCCGATAACTTTATAGTATTCTGATAAGATGTTAGGAGATATTTATATTAAAATAAACCCAATACAGCATGGATTTAACGTCCGATGGAATGCGTCCTGTATCGAAGTACGGACAGTCTACCAACAGACGATATATCTTTGGTATTATGTTTAACATGAGGAAATAGTGACACGTTTTATGATATTGTAGCATAGTAGGTAAACTGAAACCTACACCGCTGGACACATTTGCTGATTTTTTATATAAAGAGTTAAAAGTCATAATCACAAGCATCCGTATTTTCTATGACAAGAAGGCAAAAGGATATGTAAAAGAAATAAAACTGTGCAACTCAGGCATAATATTAGTCATTCCATATAGAGCAACCGCATTGTATTCTTACGGAGCAAAGATAGGCATTTAATTAAAGATACAGCCCCATTATATTCTTACGGAGCAAAGGTAGGCATTTAATTGAAGATACAACCCCCATTAATTTTATTAAAGAGCAAAAGTAACTATTTCAGTGAAGTTACAACCGCATTATATTCTTACGGAGCAAAGGTAGGCATTTAATTGAAGATACAACCCCCATTAATTTTATTAAAGAGCAAAAGTAACTATTTCAGTGAAGTTACAACCCCATTATTTTTCTTACGGAGCAAAGATAGGCATTTAATTGAAGATACAGCCCCCATTAACTTTATTAAAGAGCAAAAGTAGCTATTTCAGTGAAGTTACAGCCCCATTATTTTTCTTACGAAGCAAAGATATGCATTTCAGTGAAGACACAGCCCTATTATTTTATTAAGGAGCAAGGTAGCCACCTCATTGAAGGCACACTTTAGAAAATTTTCATGGCTGCGGATACAATATAGAGAGAGCTTAAATATTTAAGAAATACCTTTAATATATATCGCCCCCCCCTTCAAGAGATTTTTTCACCCCTGTCCAGGCACGTTATTCCACTTTACCCCATGTATATAGCATAGTTAGCTAAGAAAAGATAGTATTATTAGGTTTAGCATTAAGAATTAAGTTAGATTAATTTCATCCCCTAGATTTAGTATTTGTATTGGCATCCCTCTCAGATACAATACAAATGGTGGGAGGCGCGGGTTAGTCAAACCAACAACACCCTTAACATAACAGATACAATACAAATGGTGGGAGGCGCGGGTTAGTCAAACCAACAACACCCTTAACATAACAGATACAATACAAATGGTGGGAGGCGCGGGTAAGAACACTATACAAAAGAATATATAAAGACATGTCGTTATCATTTCCACTCTCACTTAGGTGACTACCTTTGAACACATTGCGTTGCGTGAAACCCCTGGTCTTGTTTAACAGTTTTGGTGTTGGTGGAAAATACTTAACCTTGTTGTGGGGTTGGTATTTATTTATATATTTATTCATTTATACATTTATTGATTTATATATATATTTACAAGCAATTATTTATTGATTAGGTAATTAATGATTTTATTTATTTGTTTGCAGATAACCGGTATACCTTACATGTCTGAGAGAGAAGAAACCATTGCACTTTTGAGCCCACTAGAAGGAAACAGCAACAAGCCACTGCAAGTAAAGGTGAGATGATTTTTTTAAACTAACTTGTTTCATTTTTTTGTTTTATGTTTTATTTTATGAAATGCATGTATTAACCTGAATTTAGGTATATATAGCGGTTTATTTTATTTATTTTTAGAAACTTGGAAAGAAAAGCCTTACCGCCGTAGCAGTTGCTGAAAAAAAAAACGAAACGCACTAAAGCGAAACCACTGCCAAAGAGTGAACTGTTTAAAACTCAGGTAAGTCTAACTTAAAAATGCTATTCCATTTTACCACTACTGAAAACTCGTAGACAAAAAAAAAATCATTACCTGTACATGACTGGGACAATGATTGCTTTCTTGATTAATGGCTATGTTGTTGACTGGGAAAAGTACAAGGCCATGTTGGATTTTCTAAAAATAAAATAAAAACTTAATTTATGGGTGGTTCCCTATGGACTCAACGAATATCCACAGGTTTGAACATGATAATGTGAACAAAATGGAATGACATTCATTTTTGTTTATATATTGGTAAAAGGGGGGGGGTGTAAATGACTGTAGCTTTATAAAAAGAAAATAAGTACATGGGTTACTGTTAGTGCCAACATACAGTTTATTTTTAATGGTGTTTTGATATATTAATGCCAATTAACGTTAACGTTTTATTTACAAGTTGATTGATTGATAGATTGATTGATTGATTGATTGAGTGATGGGTTATTTTGTTTGCTTTAAGGTGTCGTCATGTGCCATTAACGTAATGAACAGACAGTGAACAAGCATGCATTATGCTTTAAAGTACTCTGTGCTCTTGTGCAACGTTAATAACTTACAATAAGAAAAAAGTTTTATTATAACACATGGCGTTAGTACCAAATACAACAAGTGAGCAAGTTGGTTTACCACGTGGGTTAAATTTAAAATCAGAACATGATCGATGGTTAACATTTGAATCCTGGCCTGTAGGCTTTTTGTCGACACATAAACTTGCAAAAGCCGGTTTTTTTTTACTTGAACCGAGAAGATGTGGTGTGCTGTTTGTTTTGTCGTATTGAACTTTCACACTGGGAAGAAGGGGATGATTCCTTTAGAGACCATTTGCGATGGTCTCCTCATTGTCCTTACATGCTTGGAAAGCAAGTGGGTAACCTAACCGTGCATTCATTTTACCGAACCACAAGGCCTTTGGCCGCTACTTACGTTGCTGAATCACAAATAAATAATAATAATAATGATGTATTGCCAGCCAACGGTAGTGTCGATATATGTGGTCCATATGCCATAGACAGTGTTGAATTGGCATGTGATTTTTGAAAAATTGGGAGTTTGCAAGACTAAAGTACTAGCACACCCAGAGTACAGCTCTGTTGAAAAACGTTTAGAATCTTATAAAAATGTATGGCCATTAATATTAAAACACCTTACCAAACAGCTAAGTGAAGCTGGATTTTTTATACTGGTGAAGGGGATAAAACAATATGTTTTTATTGTGGATTTGCTTTAAAGGATTGGCAAATGACTGATGACCCTTTTGTGCAACACGCTCGTTGGTTACCAAACTGTAAATACATGGTGTTGCTTAAAGGTCAAGAATTTGTGAACACTATTCGTAAAGAAAACGTGATTGCAGCACAAGACATAAAAGTGCCTTTAGAGTTAGAACACGCGGAGCAAATACATAAGGCTGAAAGAAAAGACTTGTGTTACGAACAGATACAAAAGTGTGACCAACAATTATGTAAAATTTGTTATCAAGATGAACTAGGTGTTGTATTTTTGCCTTGTGGACACATGATAGCCTGTGTCAAGTGTGCATTAGAACTCAACACTTGTGCTATATGCAGAAAAGCAGTATCTGCTACAGTTAGGGCATTTCTTGCATAACTAGTATAATTTATTCGTCATGCATAGTGCAAAATCCCTAATTGCACAATATTATTAAAGCTGTTTTAGAGTGTAATAGATATGCTTTTCTTTTGATTATAGACTACTACAATGAATGTTTTGAATGCTGTGGGACATTCATGTGGCTTAGAGACAAAGAAGCTCAGCGAATTGCCAACGCATATTCCATTCCGCATTATCAAGATTCGGAAATTGAAAACAGCATATGGTGATCGTGTACTTTGTGTATGTGAAAACTTTGAAACATTTCTGCCTATACGGTTTAATGATATGTTGGAGAGTGTTTTTGATGAAGTCAATAATGCTGTGCAACCTGTACACTTAATATATGAAGGTTTTAAAAACAATAGGTGCATGGTTCGTTTTAATTAAATAAATAAAAAATGTGAAATAATAATGGAAAATATAAATAATGACAATATACTGAAAAAGAAAGAAAATATGTGTATAGAATAGTAATGTTTTAGTGTTTAGTGTTGTCTTTAAAAATATTATGATGAAACCAAAAAAAAAACACAAAATGTACCGTATATAAAGTTTGTAAATAAATGCAAAATGAGGTTACAATGTTGTTTTATTTTATACAAAGTTAGTATATTTAACATTGCAAAGTATTCATGATTATGACAATAAATGCACACTGAATACAAGCCTTTCTCACTTTACAATAGTCTGTTATAGTTTTAAACACAAGGCTTGTTGTAGATTATTTATAGCAATGTCCATTCAATGTTGTTTTCGAAATGTGGGGAAGCCGCAATGGTTGTATAGGCATAAAATCCTTATTGTTATTACTATTTAGTCACTTTGATCCCCTTGAATATCAAGAGCAGATGACCTAGTTGTTCCACTCTTTAAAACGACAATAACAACACTACCTCTTGCGTAGTTTGTGATGTTGATGGCTCTTGCGACGTGGAAGATGGATTAAAAATAACTTTTAGAACAGGGGTTAAACGTTGCTCATTAAACAATGTACTATTTTGAGTAGCAATATGGTTTTCTTGAATGTTTGTCGACGGCAACTGTGTTTCATGCAGTACACTACATTGATGATCACTGACACTTAAAACCTCACTATTTTTACTTTTTAGGTCACCACGACAATGTTTGGAACGTTGCTTTGAACAACGCCAAATATCAGTTCCATTTTTATTGGTTCGTTTCACAATATATGAATATCCTTTATAGTATGCGTAAGGCTTACCATACCTAGTCACTGATACTTCCATATCAACTGTCAAGCATAGACTAAGCTCTAGTAAAGTCAACTTGGTAATAAGAATAATAGTTTAATGTGAGAGTAAATATGGATCCAAAGAGTTCAGGTAAAAGTGGAAGCAAATAAGCAAATATTAGAAACAAGAGTTGGGGTAAAAGTGGTCGCAAAGTGGTAGACCAATTACACAATAATTTCAGCACGACGAAGCTCTTGTTCAATTTCTTTGATTTCCCAATCGTGACCGGTATGCCCAGCTTGTTGTAAAGCATGCAATTGTCGAAGCCGTTGAATTAGCTTACTGGGTTTGTTCCAGTATACAAATTTAACAAATGGATTTTTAGGTGTAAACAAAGCATTACCATTATCATGATCATTATCATCATTATCATCATCATGATCACCATTATCATCATGACCATCATCACTGTTACTATATAGTCCTTTTTGTTCCTCTTGCAATACCACTTCATTTATAGTCTGAGTTGATTTTGATAATGTTGAATGTTTCTTGGACGTTGACAACTGTCCTAACATGACGTTTTGAGGACATGATAAGTCCTTTTGAACAAACACTGCACTATTTTTAGCCGCAACATCGTTTTCTTGGACTTGCTTTTTAGCATTTTGATAATTGTTTGTAAACAGCAAGCGTGGTTCGTTTAGAGCACTACATTGATGAACACTCACACTTAAAACCTTTCCATTTTTACTTTTCAGATTGCCTCGACATTTTGTTGACCTCTCTTTTGAGCATCGCCAGAATATTATTCCATTCACATTCTGGCGATTATAGTTATAAGAGTAGCCTTGATAGAGTGCACGTAGCCTACCTTTGTTGGTTGTAATAAGTTCCATAGTAGTAACTGACCTGTCAGTACGATGTTCACACTACAAAGGTTACAACTGTTTTGCTGATGGAGTGACCTACCATAAGCTTATATATTGGCTTATGTGTTGTCTTTTTTGTGTTGGCTTTTTGTGTTGGCTTTTTGTGTAGGCTTTTTTGTTGGCTTTTTGTGTTGGCCTTTGTCTTGGCTTTTTGTGTTGGCTTTTCGTATTGGCTTTTTGCGTTGTCTTTTGTGTTGGCTTTTTGTGTTGGCTTTTTGCGTTGGCTTTTTGTGTTGGCTTTTGTGTTGGCTTTTTGTGTTGGCTTTTTGTGTTGGCTTTAGTATTGGCTTTTGTATTGGCTTATTTGACAAGTTATTTGTGTCAATGTATTTAGTGGATTTTCTCTTGGTGTTGGAAAGTAGTTGAAAGAGAGGGAATATTTAAAGACTTAACCTCAGCTCACTAACCTAACCTAACCTAACCTAACTTTACGCAGCCTAACCTAACCTAACCTTTCAACTCTCAGATGTTAATTAAATTCTGTGCATAGTCGAGTTGGAACCCAAGACCTCAGGGGTAAATCCAATTATTTTTGATGGCTTATTTTGGTAACTTATTTTGATGGCTAACCTAACTTTACCTAACCTAACCTCAGCTCACTTTGGATATTACTAGTAAGTGTTCATATCCTCCGTAGGTAGCATGCTAGTAGTACAGGTAGTGCAGAAAACAACAGGAGCTTACTGCGTATGACAAAGCTGTGCACTCGTGGGTTAGACAGCCTTTCTTGCTAAGGGTCTCCTATATACCCTAAACATGGCTATACATGTTAGTTCTGAACATTTAGTGGTTAATTGTATATTGGGTTTAAATAGAGAACTTATACAAGCACGTCTTGCATGCGGTTAAACTTCACAAGTGTCACATGCAACACGCAAAAAATGTTTCCGCTACCTAGCGGTAAATATGAGCACTACCTGTACTACTAGCATGCTACCTAGCGGAGGATATGAACACTTACTAGTAATATCCAAAGTGAGCTGAGGTTAGGTTAGGTAAAGTTAGGTTAGCCATCAAAATAAGTTACCAAAATAAGCCATCAAAAATAATTGGATTTACCCCTGAGGTCTTGGGTTCCAACTCGATTATGCACAGAATTTAATTAACATCTGAGAGTTGAAAGGTTAGGTTAGGTTAGGCTGCGTAAAGTTAGGTTAGGTTAGGTTAGTGAGCTGAGGTTAAGACTTTAAATATTCCCTCTCTTTCAACTACTTTCCAACACCAAGAAAAAAAATCCACTAAATACATTGACACAAATAACTTGTCAAATAAGCCAATACAAAAGCCAATACTAAAGCCAACACAAAAAGCCAACACAAAAAGCCAACACAAAAGCCAACACAAAAAAACAACGCAAAAAGCCAACACAAAAAGCCAACACAAAAGCCAACGCAAAAAGCCAACACGAAAAGCCAACACAAAAAGCCAAGACAAAGGCCAACACAAAAAGCCAACACGAAAAGCCAACACAAGAAGCCAACACAAAAGCCAACACAAAAAGCCAACACAAAAAGCCAACACAAAAAAGACAACACATAAGCCAATATATAAGCTTATGGTAGGTCACTCCATCAGCAAAACAGTTCTAACCATTGTAGTGTGAACATCGTACTGACAGGTCAGTTACTACTATGGAACTTATTACAACCAACAAAGGTAGGCTACGTGCACTCTATCAAGGCTACTCTTATAACTATAATCGCCAGAATGTGAATGGGATAATATTCTGGCGATGCTCAAAAGAGAGGTCAACAAAATGTCGACGCAATCTGAAAAGTAAAAATGGAAAGGTTTTAAGTGTGAGTGTTCATCAATGTAGTGCTCTAAACGAACCACGCTTGCTGTTTACAAACAATTATCAAAATGCTAAAAAGCAAGTCCAAGAAAACGATATTGCTTCTAAAAATAGTGCAGTGTTTGTTCAAAAGGACTTATCATGTCCTCAAAACGTCATGTTAGGACAGTTGCCAACGTCCAAGAAACATTCAACATTATCAAAATCAACTCAGACTATAAATGAAGTGGTATTGCTAGAGGATCAAAAAGGACTATATAGTAACAGTGATGATGGTCATGATGATAATGGTGATCATGATGATGATAATGATGATGATGATAATGATCATGATAATGGTAATGCTTTGTTTACACCTAAAAATCCATTTGTTAAATTTGTAGACTGGAACAAACCCAGTAAGCTAATTCAACGGCTTCGACAATTGCATGCTTTACAACAAGCTGGGCATACCGGTCACGATTGGGAAATCAAAGAAATTGAACAAGAGCTTCGTCGTGCTGAAATTATTGTGTAATGGGTCTACCACTTTGCGACCACTTTTACCCCAACTCTTGTTTCTAATATTTGCTTATTTGCCTCCACTTTTACCTGAACTCTTTGGATCCATATTTGCTCTCACATTAAACTATTATTCTTATTACCAAGTTGACTTTACTAGAGCTTAGTCTATGCTTGACAGTTGATATGGAAGTATCAGTGACTAGGTATGGTAAGCCTTACGCATACTATAAAGGATATTCATATATTGTGAAACGAACCAATAAAAATGGAACTGTTATTTGGCGTTGTTCAAACCAACGTTCCGAACATTGTCGTGGTGACCTAAAAAGTAAAAATAGTGAGGTTTTAAGTGTCAGTGATCATCAATGTAGTGTACTGCATGAAACACAGTTGCCGTCGACAAACATTCAAGAAAACCATATTGCTACTCAAAATAGTGCATTGTTTAATGAGCAACGTTTAACCCCTTATCTAAAAGTTATTTTTAATCCATCTTCCACGTCGCAAAAGCCATCAACATCACAAACTATGCAAGAGGTAGTGTTGTTATTGTCGTTTTAAAGAGTGGAACAACTAGGTCATCTGCTCTTGATATTCAAGGGGATCAAAGTGACTAAATAGTAATAACAATAAGGATTTTATGCCTATACAACCATTGCGGCTTCCCCACTTTTCGAAAACAACATTGAATGGACATTGCTATAAAATAATCTACAACAAGCCTTGTGTTTAAAACTATAACAGACTATTGTAAAGTGAGAAAGGCTTGTATTCAGTGTGCATTTATTGTCATAATCATGTTTACTTTGCAATGTTAAATATACTAACTTTGTATAAAATAAAACAACATTGTAACCTCATTTTGCATTTATTTACAAACTTTATATACGGTACATTTCTTGTTTTTTTTTTTGGTTTCATCATAATATTTTTAAAGACAACACTAAACACTAAAACATTACTATTCTATACACATATTTTCTTTCTTTTTCAGTATATTGTCATTACTTATATTTTCCATTATTATTTCACATTTTTTATTTATTTAATTAAAACGAACCATTCACCTTATTGTTTTTAAAACCTTCATATATTAAGTGTACAGGTTGCACAGCATTATTGACTTCATCAAAAAACACTCTCCAACATATCACTAAACCGTATAGGCAGAAATGTTTCAAAGTTTTCACATACACAAAGTACACGATCACCATATGCTGTTTTCAATTTCCGAATCTTGATAATGCGGAATGGAATATGCGTTGGCAATTCGCTGAGCTTCTTTGTCTCTAAGCCACATGAATGTCCCACAGCATTCAAAACATTCATTGTAGTAGTCTATAATCAAAAGAAAAGCATATCTATTACACTCTAAAACAGCTTTAATAATATTGTGCAATTAGGGATTTTGCACTATGCATGACGAATAAATTATACTAGTTATGCAAGAAATGCCCTAACTGTAGCAGATACTGCTTTTCTGCATATAGCACAAGTGTTGAGTTCTAATGCACACTTGACACAGGCTATCATGTGTCCACAAGGCAAAAATACAACACCTAGTTCATCTTGATAACAAATTTTACATAATTGTTGGTCACACTTTTGTATCTGTTCGTAACACAAGTCTTTTCTTTCTGCCTTATGTATTTGCTCCGCGTGTTCTAACTCTAAAGGCACTATTATGTCTTGTGCTGCAATCACGTTTTCTTTACGAATAGTGTTCACAAATTCTTGACCTTTAAGCAACACCATGTATTTACAGTTTGGTAACCAACGAGCGTGTTGCACAAAAGGGTCATCAGTCATTTGCCAATCCTTTAAAGCAAATCCACAATAAAAACATATTGTTTTATCCCCTTCACCAGTATAAAAAATCCAGCTTCACTTAGCTGTTCGGTAAGGTGTTTTAATATTAATGGCCAAACATTTTTATAAGATTCTAAACGTTTTTCAACAGAGCTGTACTCTGGGTGTGCTAGTACTTTAGTCTTGCAAACTCCCAATTTTTCAAAAATCACATGCCAATTCAACACTGTCTATGGCATATGGACCACATATATCGACACTACCGTTGGCTGGCAATACATCATTATTATTATTATTTATTTGTGATTCAGCAACGTAAGTAGCGGCCAAAGGCCTTGTGGTTCGGTAAAATGAATGCACGGTTAGGTTACCCACTTGCTTTCCAAGCATGTAAGGACAATGAGGAGACCATCGCAAATGGTCTCTAAAGGAATCATCCCCTTCTTCCCAGTGTGAAAGTTCAATACGACAAAACACACAGCGCACCACATCTTCTCGGTTCAAGTAAAAAAAACGGCTTTTGCAAGTTTATGTGTCGACAAAAAGCCTACAGGCCAGGATTCAAATGTTAACCATCGATCATGTTCTGATTTTAAATTTAACCCACGTGGTAAACCAACTTGCTCACTTGTTGTATTTGGTACTAACGCCATGTGTTATAATAAAACTTTTTTCTTATTGTAAGTTATTAACGTTGCACAAGAGCACAGAGTACCTTAAAGCATAATGCATGCTTGTTCACTGTCTGTTCATTACGTTAATGGCACATGACGACACCTTAAAGCAAACAAAATAACCCATCACTCAATCAATCAATCAATCAATCAATCTATCAATCAACCAATACTTGTAAATAAAACGTTAACGTTAATTGGCATTAATATATCAAAACACCATTAAAATAAACTGTATGTTGGCACTAACGGTAACCCATGTACTTATTTTCTTTTTATAAAGCTACAGTCATTTTCATCCCCCCCCCCCCCCTTTTACCAATATATAAACAAAAATGAATGTCATTCCATTTTGTTCACATTATCATGTTCAAACCTGTGGATATTCGTTGAGTCCATAGGGAACCACCCATAAATTAAGTTTTTATTTTATTTTTAGAAAATCCAACATGGCCTTGTACTTTCCCCAGTCAACAACAACAACATAGCCATTAATCAAGAAAGCAATCATTGTCCCAGTACCGACTGTAGTGGCTACGCGCGCTAAAGCGCTGCGTTAGGTCAAGGGGCCAAGCTCTCTGCTGACTCGGTAGACGCGTGGGTTCGAGCCCCACCGTCGGCTGTCCTTGAAATGGTTTTCCGTGGTTTCCCATTTTCAACACCAGGCAAATGCTGGGACAGTACCTTCTAACAGGCCACGGCCGCTTCCTTCCCCATCCTTGCCCAGTTTCATTCATCTTCATCCATTCCATCTCTCATCCCGACGCGCAGGTCGCCCACGGGCGTCGACTAGAAAGACCTGCACTCGGCCTCTCAGGAGGCTACACGAAAAAAAAAAAAAAAAAAAAAAAAAAAATTGTCCCAGTCATGTACAGGTAATGATTTTTTTTTGTCTACGAGTTTTCAGTAGTGGTAAAATGGAATAGCATTTTTAAGTTAGACTTACCTGAGTTTTAAACAGTTCACTCTTTGGCAGTGGTTTCGCTTTAGTGCGTTTCGGTTTTTTTTCAGCAACTGCTACGGCGGTAAGGCTTTTCTTTCCAAGTTTCTAAAAATAAATAAAATAAACCGCTATAAATACCTAACTTCAGGTTAATACATGCATTTCATAAAATAAAACATAAAACAAAAAATGAAACAAGTTAGTTTAAAAAAATCATCTCACCTTTACCTGCAGTGGCTTGTTGCTGTTTCCTTCTAGTGGGCTCAAAAGTGCAATGGTTTCTTCTCTCTCAGACATGTAAGGTATACCGGTTATCTGCAAACAAATAAATAAAATCATTAATTACCTAATCAATAAATAATTGCTTGTAAATATATATATATAAATCAATAAATGTATAAATGAATAAATATATAAATAAATACCTACCCCACAACAAGGTTAAGTATTTTCCACCAACACCAAAACTGTTAAACAAGACCAGGGGTTTCACGCAACGCAATGTGTTCAAAGGTAGTCACCTAAGTGAGAGTGGAAATGATAACGACATGTCTTTATATATGTTACATTGCATGTATAATCTTTTTTTCCCACGTTTTGAACATCCTGTTATCGGTCACGTGGACAGCTAACACCCAAAGTGAACACCTGTGCCGGATCAAATTTCACATGAACTTGCATTTTGTCACGTACGAAGCAAAACAGAATGTAACTTGTTTAGCGTACATGTCATCTCACACGTGTATGCATGCATTTCGCTCTTCCCTGCCACCACGATGGTCAGATTATTTCACCTTCAAGTGTCCTCTGCGTCTTTGTCATTTTCCATTGCACCTGTTGTCAAGTCAGATCAGCGCATTCCAATAAGCTCAAATGACATTCACATCCTGCTACTCTGCAAGTTTGTTTTCTGTACTCGCTTCGACCAACATAGAACCAAGTTCTCATCACCGTTTACACGTTAAAGATCATCTTCGGGGTAAAGTATCAGAAAAAACGCACCCTCGCTCTGTCATAAACCGACCTGTCGAAATAGCGATTGATCTATTGAGCACAGCCACCGTGGTCAGCGACAGGTTCGTTGAAACACACACACCCAGCAGTATCGTCTCTCTCAACCATCACGCTTCATGAACATTATAAACAGGTATCGATAAAGAATTTTTTTTTCAACATGTATGGCGTTAGGCCCTTTGTCAAAATGTCAAACATAG
The DNA here is from genome assembly GCA_946902985.2 of Meconema thalassinum. Taxonomy (NCBI): domain Eukaryota; kingdom Metazoa; phylum Arthropoda; class Insecta; order Orthoptera; family Tettigoniidae; genus Meconema; species Meconema thalassinum. Next base: position 204,773,962 of record OX336389.2, on the reverse strand, counting down.
TTTCTAAAAGGGGGCGTGATCCCGAGTCCTAAGACACCTCGTACACGTCTCTAGCGTTATGGGTTTGCGAGATAAAGCAAAAAGTCTAAAATCATGGTTTTACCTCAAAATGGTTTTTCATTCCTGCTCAACACGAACATCCTCGGCAAGAGGGCAACGCAATGAAGAAAATGACACCTCGCACTTGTCTCTAGGCTTATTGATTCGTGAGTTATCAGCAAAAATCACAAAAAACACTTGTTTACCCCGAAATCGAGTTTCCAAATTTTTTAAAAATATAACGAGTAGTCTATAGTAAAGAGGACGTCAGCCCGAGTCTTTGGACCCCTCGTACACGCCTCTAGCATAATTGGTTCGCGAAATATAGCAAAAAGTTTAAAATCACGGTTTTACCCCAAAACATTCTGTTTCCCTCATTCTCAAAAAATTTAACCTATTACCAAAATAAACAGAGTTTCTAGACAAGCCATTTGACACGTCATAGGACCAAATCTGACCAGGCATTCGTGAAATATCAGAAAAAGTCTAAAATCATGGTTTTACCCCCAAAAAGCCTGTTTCCCTCATTCTCAAAACTTTAACCTATTAATAACATGTATAAGGCTTCGAGACAAGCGATTTGACACGTCACACGTCCAAATCCGACCTTGCGTTCGAGAGATATCGGCAAACTTCGTAGGAAAGTAGGCGACTATCTGGTTCTCTCCTCACCACCAAAACCACTTCTTATCAATCATTTTTTTTCAAAGAGCTTGCCCTCTTACAAAAATCCCAAGTGCGCATGCGTACAAAACAAAAACAAAAATGTTCATCCATAGCGGCAGCCATAAAAACGCATGCGCTATATGTGCAACAACGTTTAAGTTCATTTTATCAGCGCACCTTATACATGTCGCATTTGAAAAGAGACTTTCACTAAAAAATTACAATTAGACCACCTATTAGGGGTAGGTTTTATTTAGGGGTTGAAATGAGTGGTCCGTTGGAAAGAGGGCGTCAACCCGAGTCGAACGACACCTCATTTGTTAAAATCGGACCATGCGTTCGAGATATATTAATTATTTAATATGAACGCCGCCCGAGCAACGCCGGGTGGCTTGGAATCGGCCTCACCCCCCTACGAATGTCTTTAGCTCAATTTTGTGTAACTTAAAGGATCTTCGTTTACTGATATGATTCTACCCTTCATTTCCGAACATCTCGCTAGGTGGTGAATTAATCACGGGGAACAAAATTATATTGTTTTCTTGTATCTTAATAACCTCAAATTCGTCACTGTATTTCTCAGTACTTTCTCTTTCAGCTAAAATAACATTGTCCTCCCCATCATCGTCTAATAAATGATCCATTATTTTCACATCAATTTCATGAAGTTCCTCCTTTAAACTTTCCAAACGGTTAAAATTTGATTTCAACAAGTCACTATTCTGCGAGGTAATTTCTGTAGCAAGTAACTCTATAATGCATTGAAATTTCTTTGTTACACTTTGTCTAATAGGTGCCCTACCTTTCTTTAGCCGTTCCATGTTGATTCCTTCTCTTCTTGGACAGGAATAATTATTGACAGTAATTTATATACGTCTCCAATCACGCCAGGGTTCACCAAATGTTAAGAATATAATGAATGACTCCAATATATCTCTTTATTTTCTTTTTTTCTGGAACGAAAGTCTGTAATGACGACAACAAAACGCCAAGTCCAAAGCATAGCCCCCGTAGAGGTATGTCACTTCAAGTCACTAACATAAAGTCCGAAGAAGTGACCTGAAAGATAATGCAGCTGTAGTTTATAATTTCTAACATCACCTGTCTCATACATCCTACACACCAAGTGAAATAACCTGATCAAACCTTCATTACCTATGCAGCGTAGCAACTCAATCGGTATATCTATGCCTGGTGCTTTGTCCCTGCTTGAGTCTTCCAATGCTGTCAAATTCTGATCTCAATATTAAATCTCCTTTCTCATCCTCATCAATTTCCTCTTCCCTTTCCATTACATGATTCTCAATCTCATTTCCCTTATAAAAACACTGTATGTAAGCTTTCCATCTCTCAACCTTTTCCTCCCTATCTGTTAGTGGCTTTCCATCTGTGTCCTTAATATTACAGCACTTAGTCTTCTTTTCCCCCAAAGTATTCATCATCCTTCGATATGCTGTATCTACTTTTCCTGATTTCAGACAATTGTCTATACCTGCACATTTCTCTTTCAACATAGAAAGTTATTTATTTTTACATCATGAAATTTCAGGATGGTCACTGCGTGCTATATATTCAGTGTGATAAAGTTATCAATCACTAACACTACCGACCCCTCATATATAATACCCCTCGTCTACGAAGTCTCATCTTAATTGTGCCATAACATCCTGATTTACTAACTTGTGAACTTTAATAGTACGCCTAGCCACCATCTTGAGTATATAGATTCACTGTCCATTTGCTTTGAGTATGCGAAGCGACTTACAAGGTTCTATTTTATTGCTAAGTTTTGTTATTATAGCTGTAGGATACCGAAAGTTATTAATTTATTTTGAAATTTCAAGATGGGCTCTGCGCGCTATATTCAGTGTGATAATTTTTTGACCAGTGCAAGTGAGAGCTCGTATATGTTACATATTGGCAAGATTCATCCTAATTACCCAATTTCATTCCGAGCTGTGGATACTAATGTTCTAATATTTCGTTCAGCCGCCATCTTGAATGTATCGAGAGTCTGATATTTTGCCTCGGTCATACAAGGTCACATACACGGTTCTACCTTGTCACAAATTTTCGTTACTGTGCCTCATAAGCGTTGAGAGTTATTATTATTATACATTACAATTGCATGATAGATAGATAGATAGATAGATTTACTAATTCCATTTGATCAAATACATGTATACAATACATTTTTGATATAGGACACGTCAGAATTTACATCTATAAAATAAAAGTACTAATAGGTATATATTACTATAACTATTTATAACTTATTATAATAACAGATCTTAAGAGATACAATCTTATTGGACAACTATTTACACCTTACTCTATTATCATAATATGAAAACTTAATTCTATAAATACAACAACTTACAGCTAGGTATTACAATTAAAATAGAAAAGTAAAATATAATTATAGATTTCATCGCTCCTATATGCTAAGATATTCAACTACAGAGTAAAAAACAATGGCACTGCAGATAAGCTTTCAACATTTTATCAAAGGTTTTTATTTTTGGGGCAAGTTTTATATACTGGGGTAGTTTAGTGTATAATTTAACTCCTGTGTGAAAAGTTCCTTTTTGATGTGTGTGTGTGTGTGTGTGTGTGTGTGTGCGTGCGTGTGCGTGTGTGTGTGTGTGTGTGTGTGTGTGTGTGTGTGTGAAATATGAATGTTTTGATTTTGTCTTGTGTTATGCCTATGAACACCATTGTTTGTTTTAAGATAAACATCCTTATTCATTGAATTCTTTTTAAACAACATAATACTTTCAAAGATATATATGCAGGGCAGTGGGAGAATGTTTACATGATTCTCTAGTGTTTACATTTGCCATAATTCTAATCGCCCTCTTTTGTATCCTAAACGTGCTTAGAACATCTGGCGACATACTGTACCCCAAAATACGACCCCATATCTTAAGTATGAATGGAAATAAGCAAAATAAGTATTTCTTAATGTGTGCATGCTAGTGCAGGTTTTCTAAATACGTAACGCAAAGCACATCGAATTCAGTTTAGTATTCAGATATTGCATATGTTTATTCCATTTCAAGTCATGTTGTATCCATAGACCTAAAAACTTTGTTCCTGATTTATTTTCTATTTGATGACCATTTAATGTTATATTGGGCTTCGCAGGATTCCTATTCTGTATAGTGTGGAAATTTAGGCATACTGTTTTTTTATAGTTTATTATGAGGCGATTATCCTGTGACCATTTGGTTTACTCTCCTGTAACGGAGTCAGCAGACTGCTGTATGACCTGTTTAGTTTCACCTTTTATTACGAGTGTTGTATCGTCCGCGGCTGCGCGTAATACACCGTAGTCTCATATAGTTACCACGTTGACAACAGAGATTCGTTATATAAATCTATCTGAATGCCGAATGCTCGCATGATTCGCATGTTGAAATGGTTTGGCTGGTGACCTTGTAGTTTGGGCGCGAGGTATGTTTTTACATAATTTGATAGAGATCAAATGATTAGTTGATTCGTAATTTGATTTAAACTCTGTACATTTGGGTGGCCACCATTTAGTTTTCAACGACATAAAACATGACACTGAGGTGCTCTTCCCTATAATACTATTTGTGTACCAAATATTGTTCAATACGGTTTCGTCATGTTTGAATTGATGGGGCAGTGGCGTTTCCTTCAATACATTCTCAGAAAAATAATGATGTATAGTGAAGCCATCGTTGCTTCCGACTTGACGTTTCAGTGCTATGGTAGAGCTATCTAGCGGTCAGAAGTGAAATCACTTTAACTAGCCAATCACAGGCAGCCATTCAATCGATATATCATGACAAATCGAGTTTCGTTTACGATGTTGCCTGCTAAAACAGTATTACCGGAATACAGTGCCTATATTATACATCGTCGCATTGAAGGAAGCGCCAGAACTCCATCCTCTATCTCTTTCTCTCTTAATTGGTCACCAGGCCTGCTACACTGCCTTATTATTGAGGAGGGATGCACGCGGTCGGTTGCTATGACAACGGTGTCTTAGATCCTTCTCTTCTACCGCAGAATACTAAGCCTGCTATGGCGGTCCAAGCTTTCATCAAGAACCTCAAGCCATGCATGATTGCAGGGAGAAAGGGGCGTGCCACGAGGCCGCTGTCAAAACAAAAATAAGTTCGTGCCATTTCCGGTCGAGTAATTTCGCACGGTTTCCTCTCGGTTCAGGAGCGTATGCTGTGACCTCCATAAGCATAGTTTAAAATTTGGCGCGTTCTCGTCCCTCGCATCTGGGTTATTCACCCAAGAGAAAGTTCGGACGTCAGACCAGTCTCCCAGTCCAATTACTGCCGTTAAATACTACCCTACTGCGTCTGGTGAATTCATAGTTGTTTTACTGTGTGTTTATAAATTCATATAGTAAGGTTCGGTGTATTAGATTGATTTAGGCGGTTAGTTTATTGGGCAAATTATACTACCGGTAGGTTTATACAGGGTCTTTCACTCAAAGTGGGCCCGGTCTCGCGGCGCGTGGAGGTTCGGACGAGCACATGGCAAGTCACTGAGCTTGGGGTCGAGAAAGCACCCGTACTCATCAAATCCTGCGTCGCAACTGTCTCAGCTCCGTGTTGCACTTTGCTCGTCTGACCTTCTACCTGCAGTGCTGCGCCAGCCGTGTGACCGGCCCCACTTTGAGTGAAAGACCCTGTATTATCGCAATTTTAGTGAGTGGTTCAGTGAGAAAACTACGATGTTTTCAGCCCTTTGAGGTTATGTTATTAGTTGAGAATGTGGGCTTGTGATCGTATTAGTACTCGGTTTATATGTGCATAGCAATTAGCATTAGTAGTTAGAAACGCTCTATGACGTAAAAATTCAATCGGGATCTTATCGAGGCACTGCATGTGTAAACAAAGGAATGAGGGGGGGGGGTAGTTTCCGTTCATTGAAAGAGAAAAAGGGCTTTCTAAAACGGGGAAGTTAATATTAGAATAGTACAGTCGGTAAAACGAATTGTAGGGTTATTTGAATTCTAATAAATCTTCACACCTGCAGCTTCTTTCCGTAAGGAGTTATTTGCAGACTGCAGAGGCATACTAATTTTCACGACCGCTTACGGTATTCGACAAGTTTGGTAAGAATGAGAGATCGATTTTTCTTCAATTCAACTTCGCTACAATGTTTCGCCAAGGTAAATAGTAACATTAATTTTGTACTTTTAGGTGCATGACTATTTTATTAGTAGTGTACAGCACAAGTTGAGATTATCGAACAGGGATAGCAAATCTGTGGCAGAATTCGGATGGCACGATGGTAGGGAAGTAATACTTAATTCAGCATTTAGAAACGTACCCAGACATGAAACAGTTGTGGTTTGCAGTGAGGGTTGGCTGTACTATGTCTAATTATAATTTACGATATACCGTAATTAAGAAAATTTAGTAATAAGGCGTTTCTTTTAAAATGCAGACTTTATTAAAATAGTTGATGTTAGTCTACGAGTAAGATTTTTTTTATCACATTTATACCGGTACCCGTATCTTCCGAGTTTTAAATTACAACAGAATACGTTTAATTTTGTATTATTCGGCAAACCCTGTTTTAATAATCTTATAATGTAGTGTTAACTTTAAAATATGTTGGATACCGCACTGTAACTTCTTACAAATGGCACCTGATTGATTTTTATATCGCTTTGGTCAAAAAACTATCCGACATAACTATTCTCCAATCGTATTTTTGTTGTATTTTCACATATACATATTTACAGAACATATTAAATGTTATGTTTAGTGGATTATTAATAATGAAATTAATAACTAATAGTGCATTTATTTTATTATTGTGTGGCTTTTAGTGCCGGGAGTGTCTAAGGATATGGGCTCGCCAGAGGCTGTAGCTGCTTCAATGCGGACACCCATGAGGTGAGCTATAAGTTCCGTTCAATTTCAAGTAGTTCCAACTTTCACTACCAGATGTCACTGAAACCTAGTGGCGAACGTTGGAACTTTGATAGAGGGTTTCAACGAAATCCAACCTGCAAATTTAGCTTCTCACAAGTTTAGTGGAAGATCCTTTTACATGCCATAAATCTATGACATGGGACCACCGGCTTTAATTCCCCTCCGAAGATAGGCATACTGCAGGATTTTAACGTTCTAAAAATCCGACGACTTCGGCCGGGTTTGAACCCGCGATCTTGGGAACAGAAGCTCAGCATGCTATCGACTACGCCACCAAAGCCGCTACATTTATTTAATGATCACATGAGTGTCACAACAATGGTAGTTTGGGACTGATCGGTTTAATATTTTGCTCTCTATTACAAGAATTTTCGCTGCCAACGTATCACCGTCTAAGATGCAAAAAGCAGGGTACACATAACACAATTGAAGGGAAAGTCAATCTTCCGAAATCGTTCGTCATCCCGGCTGCGGAACATTATTCTCTGCTAGGGAAGTAGGAAATGAATTGGAATGCTCGAAGTTCAAGAGAAAAATAGGTTTGTTTGATTCTTTACTTTCTCTATGAGGAGTCGCCTTCTGTGGTCAGACTTCAATACCAAAGGTCCCAGCTCTGACTTCCCGCTTAGTCAAGAAAATGTACTCTGGTCTGAGGGCTGGAGAAAGGTTTACTCAGCCTCAACTAGATAAGTGAGAAAGAAGGAAGGAAGCTTGTAGTTTAACGTGACCGTTAATCTCGCGATCATAAGCCACGGGACCTCCGTTTTACGTGGAATCCGAACCACAGGACATGGCATTTCACATCGAAAATCTCACATGCATTGACCGGGAATCGAACCCAGTCCGCCTTGGTGAGAGGCATACAGCTTGACCGTTGCGCCACCACGCCCCCTAGATAAGTGAGAAAAGGTGTGATTGATTGCGACCTCAGCCATCCTAGAAGTAGTTTTCCGTGGTTTCCCACTCCTCCAGAGAAATACCGGGATAGTACAGAATGAAAGATCAAGTACGGCTCCACAGACATCACAATAACAAAGGTTATTAGCAAATTCCACACCCACCCAAATACACCCGTCTGATGGCCCCAGACACAAGCTCCAAAATTAAAAGTATCATCATTAAATGCAAAGAGTTGTTCCTGTTTGAGAAGAAATACGAAGCAATAGAGGAAATCAGATGTGGTGCTTAAGTTGCTGTATGGGATACGGATTAATCCCCCTCCCCTTGCCTTTCACAACTTACCCTCCAAGAAATGCCGCGACACTGATATTGGCACGGACATTTGGCCCGTGTAGACCTCATAAGTCTACTTTCATTTTTGGCAAAAATCGAAAGCAGGCTAAAATAAATGTGTTTTATTATCTACAGGACAGTATTGTAATCAAGCTGCAAATGGATGGAAATCTTTCAAGTAGGCTGAATATGGTTTAAGGTCTAGGGGTGTGTATTAATCAGGATTTGAGTTAAATATATTGATATATATTTAATTTTAAGGATTTGACAAATGGAAAGACAATCGAAATTTCATGTTTTAGTCGGCCGACTGACTGGAAAACATTAAATTTCGATTACCGGTGCTAAGGCAACACTGAAAATGGTTTCCAACACGATAATGGAAAGCCAATCATTTTGCTCTTCAATACATACGTGAGAAGTAAACCAGAACTGTTCCCCTATGTTTGAGTTGCATATAAATTACATACAAAAATACAAAATAAACTGTTGCACTTCTTACATTACAAGAGGTACCAGGTATCAGCCATCCAGTGTAAAATTCCTAGTGGTAACTTATCAGAATTTTAACTTCAAGGTTTATTGCTTAGCAGATCTATATAAAACTACCCTGCAGTGTATCCGTGCTCAATAAGTCATACATTGCGACTGTAAGGGGAAGCTGGAAGCCTGAAGGTTCCAATCCCAGTGCTGGCAGCAGCCAACACGAGTGCAGTTTATTCTTTGTTTTTTCCACACTGCCTCCCGACAAATGACAGAATGGTACCTTATTTTAAGTCCAGGGGCAACTACTCCAATTCTTGGTCATAATAATTTAGTTACACTAACAAGGAGCGGTCGCAAAGTGGTTTACTAGAAAAGCGTTCAAATTTGGAGGGTTTGCTCTTCATAAACACATATTTTGCCCCTGTTCGAGCGTTTTTGCCATTGGGCCTTAGTGTGCTCAAAATTGAACGTTTGAAATCAATCCTCAAACTTTTGTATTCTTATTCCCACACACGTTCCCGGTTCGTCTCCGTGGCGTAGTCGCTAGCGTGTTGGCGTTGGGAATGGAAGTTAACGTGATCGGAACCAACCTTCATCTTTTAAAATTATTTTCTTTATCTTTCTTTGACTTTTTAAATTTTATTTTATGTTTGTAGTACAGTATTTAAGTTGGCAGATTACATCAAGTACTTTATTATTTGTTGTTGCTTTTTCTATTTACAATATTAATAAATTAGTATTTACGTTATTGTTACATACATGTCGCCTCCGTAGCGTAGCGGTCAGCATGGTTAGCTGCCGCCCCGGAGGTCCTGGGTTCGATTCCTGGCTCTGCCACGAAATTTGAAAAGTGGTATGAGGACTGGAACGGGGTCTACTCAGCCTCGGGTGGCCCAAATGAGTAGAGGGGGTTCGATTCCCACCTCAGCCATCCTCGAAGTGGTTTTCCGTGGTTTCCCACTTCGTCTTCGGGCAAATGCCGGGATGGTTCCTACTTCAAGGCCACGGCCGCCTCCTTCCCCTTCCTTGCCTATCCATCCTAATCTTTCCCTCCTCCCTTCCCTCATGAGGCCCCTGTTCGCTTTGCAGGTGAGGCCGCCTGGGCGAGGTGCTGATCACACCTCACCAGTTGTATCCCCTCCGACCAGATGTTCCAAGCTCCAGGACACTGCCCATAGAGGCGGTAGTGGTGAGTTCCCTCGCTGAGTCCGTGGGAACCACCAACCTAAAGGGTAAATCGACTAAATAAAAATAAATAATAAAAAAAAGTTACATACAGTTTAGCTTGATGGTGGAGCAGAGTGGAACAGAGGGAAGGGCTTTTGTGTTTCTGCATTAGACTCGGCACAGTGCGAATGAACGTAGCGTCGCCGGCCACGCTGCATTTAAATTCTAACGAATAAAACTTACAACACGTTAAGCGTCACGGACGAATAATGATCTTAAAATATTGTACATAGCTCCAAAACCGAATAGACCACTGCAAATACATTATAGAAACACATGTATGTCAACCCCTTATTATTCCCGTTTTCCTACGGGGTCGGGGATGAGATGCGATGTAAGTCTTTGTGGCGATGGTTTTTACGGCCGGATGCCCTTCCTGACGCCAACCTCACGAGAGGAATTAATAAGAGATGAAATGAATGATGGTGAATGAAACTGGGCAAGGATGTGGAAGGAAGCGGCCATGGCCTGTCAGAAGGTACCGTCCCAGCATTTGCCTGGTGTTGAAAATGGGGAAACCACGGAAAACCATTTCAAGGACGGCCGACGGTGGGGCTCGAACCCACGCGTCTACCAAGTCAGCAGAGAGCTTGGCCCCATGACCTAATGCTGCGCGTTAGCCAGCGTAGCCACTACTGTCGGTACATTATAGAAACACATAAAGGACAATATTGGATGTATCAGTAAAAGACAAAAAAAAATGCTGACCGAGGTCTGACTCGAACTCGAAACCTTCAATTCCCCACGCCAACGCGCTAGCGACTACGCCACGGAGACGAGCAGGGAACGTGTGCGGGAATAGGACTGCACAAGTTTGAGGATTGATTTTAAACGTTCGAATTTGAACACACTAAGGCCCATTGGCAAAAACGCTCGAACAGGGGCAAAATATTTTTTATGAAGAACAAATCCTCCAAATTTGAACGCTTTTCTAGTAAACCACATGGCGACCTCTCCTTGTAAGTCCTCACGAAAATACAGGTTACCAGATAAATTCAACACACACAAGTACTTGGAGCTGATGACTAAGGTGTCCAAAGCTCCTAAAATGAATCGACAATATCAGTGTAACACTGTCATCAATGTATGTTAGCAGGCAGTGGCGGCTCGTACATAACTCAGTTGAGGAGGAAGGGGAGTTCATGTACATGAATTAACTTACCTTAATCGTAAATCACTCCAGCCACTGTGTCTTGAACGTGACGAACTTTTCGATGACGAGGTGATTGAAATTTGGTATGCCGTTAATCAGACCCTTCTCAATAGACAACATTCCAAGTGCAGTAAGGCATTGTTGCCCCGTGGCTTTCCTGAGGTACGTGTTGATCCTCTTGAGGAACGAGATGCAACATTCTGCTTCAGCGGTATTCATAGGCAGGGTGATAGCGATGCGTAACAGTTTAACAACCTCTGAAAAAGGCAGGGCTTAGTTTTCACTGAGAAGGAAACTCAAAAGTCTTACAGCTCCCCAGATATTTCGAAATTCTTGTCTTTGATGTAGTATCGTCAGTTGGGTTCTTAGTTTGTCCGGCTCGAGAATCGGAAAGACACGTACGCTTGCTCGTAAGTACCCTTCCAGAAAGGAGTTCTTATATAACTCAAATTTTTCGTCTTGCAGAAGAGAAAAAATATTCGGTCAACAAATTAATACCGCGAGGTAACTTATTGAATACTCTGTGCATCATAATCTCCTTCGTTACGCCGTAAGCGATACAAGTCTACACACTTTTTCGAACACGACTCCGAAAGGGCTCGAGGATCTTTCACATGGGTTAGCCGCTTTCCTTTAAAGTCATAGTGTTGAAATTTAATTATGTTTACAACTGACTACAACCTCTACTGTAAATCTAAGTTGGCAACAATGTGATAAAAAAAAGTATTTTACTTGTATAAGTTGGCAATTGTTTTAAACCAGAAGAGTCTGGCTGCGTGGCTCAGGGGTAACGTTCTCGCTTGCTGAGCCCAAGGTTGCAGGTTCGAAACCTGGCGCAGTCAGCTGGCATTTGAGGGTGCGCAAATGCGAGGGAGCCGTGTCAGTAGATTTACTGGCACGTTAATGATCCCCTTCGGGGCAAAATTCCGGCACCCCGGCGTCTCTAAAAGCCAGTGTAGTTAAAAGGGACGTAAAACCAATAACATTATTATTATTAAACCAGAAGAAGAACAGCTAATGGCAAAATGTATGTGAAATATATTGTCTGTGACATCTGAAGCGCATTTTGATGATAGTTGCTGTTTAATTTGATAAATAAAAATACGTCATACATATTGAAAACGACTTGATCATTCATCCCTGCTCGGAGCCTAAGAATTACAACAGGTTATAGGCCCAGATACCGCTCATACGTCAGACACGACGAGCATTACGGGAAACAATTTGGACGTCGAGAAAAAGTCAGCCGAGTCAGTCGTCGTCGTCCAAATCAGAATCAGTCGTCAGGTCAGTCCAGTCAGCGGAGAAAGTCCACGTCAGTCATCGCATACAAAGTCAGCCACGTCGAAGAGGACGTCAACCACATCGTTAGCCCTAGAAACGTCAGCTAAATCAATCTAACCTCAAAACGTCAGTCAAGTAGCCTATACACGAGCCAGAATAAATTGAAAAACAATTTCCAAATCAAACTTTTGTAATTTTGTCATATTTTTGAAACTTAATTTTGCTTTTAAAGTCAAGTCATGGATACAGTAAAGGTTCATTTAGAAACTTTGACAGAAGATTTGCATGTAAATGTCAATTACTTTTCTTGGCGTTTCAAAATTAATTTAGCTATGAGAACAAAAGATTGTTTTGATATTGCAACTGGTCTGACTGTCAAACCATCAGGTGCAAACTCCGATCCTGTACGTAATTGGATAAAGAAAGTTGTAGAAGCTCAAGCACTTAAAAGTTTAAATGTCAGTAGTAATATAGCGAAAAAGCTAGTCAAATGTAAAATAAGCTAGAAAATGTTTATGGTAAAAAGTCTGATATTACTGTTGAGGGGTTGAAAAAGAATTTTTTGGTTATGTTTTTGACAGCCAAAAATCAGCTGTTGAGAATTGCTTGGAGATTCAACAGATAGCCGAAGATCTATCATCAGATGACGACAGGGTGAAAGACAGTTGGATCATGACACGAATGCTGAGTATGCTACCACCTAAGCTGCACCATTTCAGAACAGCCTGGAACAATGTCAAAGGAGCCGACAAAACTATTGAAACACCCATCGAAAGATTGAGGCTGGAAGAGGATCGACTCAATGAAGTTGAAAAGGAAAATGAAGCAACTACAGTCAACGCATTCATCGCAAAGGAGAAGAAAACTGGAAAACAGTCTGCTCACAACAACAATAACAACTATAATAGCAACAGACAAGGTGGAAGCGCGCCAGTCAGCAGCTTTAAGTGTGGACAGAAAGGACATGTGAAGAAACACTGCAGAAACAAACCCTGCGCCAAATATCTTGCCTTTTCTAAAGAAAACTACCCTTGCCATGTGTGTGGACAGAAAGGTCACTTCGCGAGAGACTGTACAAAGAAAGATGACAACAAAAAATGGAAATGAAAGGTCAGAACGGAGTGAACAGAAGAGCACCAATCGCCCATACCGCGCACTAGCGTCAGTGGGACTGTCAACTGCAGAGCTGAGCAGTCTCAATTCGAAATGTAACACATGAAATCACTGGTACCAGGACTGTGGAGCTACACAACATATGACATCACACAGGAACTGGTTCGTCAAATTGATTGAGTTGGAAATTCCATCTCATATTGTCATCGGAGATGCGACTGTACTAGAGGGCGTTGGTATCGGCAACGTTCAACTTGAGGCGTTCAACGGAACAGAATGGTACAAGGTCATCCTGGAGGATGTGCTTTACGTGCCTAAGCTCAACTACAATTTGATATCTGTCAGTCAGATACTCGACAGAGGTTATGTCCAAACAGCAAACAAAGAAAAGTCAATATTCGAAACGTCTGATCATCGTGAAATTGTGGCCATGGCAGTCAGAGAAGGTAACCAGTACAGAATGATGCTACGCCAGGAGAAATCTGAAGCCTGTATGGTAGCCACCTCGATCGTAACCTGGCACGAGAGGCTCGCACACCAAAACCTGAAGTATGTGAAGGATGCTTTGGACAGGAATGGTATTCGAAGCGTTGATGATTGGAACGAGAGAGTCTGCGAAGGATGCACCTACGGGAAGCAACATCAGGTATCTCACCCACTGAACGAGAAGGTTGCTACCCAACCATTGGATCTGGTCCATGTAGATACGGGAGAGATGGCGACACCATCGCTAGGATGATTTTTCATATTTCCGAACAGTATACTTCTTGAAGACGAAGGACGAAGCCGCAGCCCAACTGGATGTTTTCATAAAGCTGGTGCTAAACCAATTCGGGAGAAATGTGACAATTCTACGATCAGATAATGGAACCGAGATCAAGAATGCCAACACACGTAAGCTGCTGGAGGAGCTAGGTGTCTTTCACACTTTTTCAATAGCTTACACCCCCAGAACAGAACGGAAGAGTGGAACGTGAAATGAGAACAATTGTAGAGTCAGCAAGGACGGAAATTCATGCACGAAACCGGAAGGACAATTTGTGGGCAGAAGCAGTGACCTATTCTGTGTTCACGATCAACCAGACTGGCACAAGTTCAGTCAAAGGGAAGAGTCCAGCCAACCTATGGTTTAGACGACAGGTCAACATGAACAAACTGAAGACCTTCGGATGTGACTGCTACGTTTTGACTCCCAACCACAAGCTTGACAAGAAGTATAGGAAAGGTATATTTGTTGGATATGACATAGACTCTCCATCCTACAGAGTCTATCCGCCTGAAGAACGTGATGTTGTAAGTTCAGACAACGTCGTGTTTAATGAAGGAGAAAAAGATGAGCGAAACCTGACAGATGTTGAAATGGCCGTGAACAACGAGAACGAGTTGAATGAAGAAGATGAATATGAAGACAGCATAGACCGGAGACAAGACAGAAACGAAGAGATGAAGCCAGAGAAGAAAATAAACAACCAAGAAGATCAGGACCACGCAATCGGCAAAATATTCAGCTACCTGCCAAACTATCAGACTACGTCATGGGCTACCTCCGGGGAGGAAAGAGTGCCAACATAGCCATGATAGGAGAAATCCAGGACATCTCTATTTCCAAAGCGTTGAAAGATGCCAAGTGGCTGAAAGCCATGACAGAAGAATTTGAATCCTTACCGAAGATGGAAACTTGGAAATTAGTAAAATATCCAGAAGACGTTCGACCCCTGACCTGCCGCTGGGTGTTACGAGAAAAGCCTGATGGGAGAATGAAAGCACGACTAGTAGCACGTGGCTTTGAGCAGGAAGAAGGAGTTGACTAATCAGAAACCTTTAGTCCAGTAGCAAACCATGCTTCAATTCGACTGATTCTCAGTCATGATGCTACTGAGAAGTTGAAACTTGTTCCCTTTGATTTGAAGACAGCCTTCTTGCACGGAGACTTGGAGATGCATCAACCTGAGGGATTTGAAGATGGTACAGGCAGAGTCTGCAAACTAATGAAAAACATATATGGAATAAAGCAAGCACCAAGAAAATGGAATGAGAAAATGTCAGATTTTCTTGAGAAGAAACTTGGACTAGTGAACACCGACGATGACCCCTGCATTTACTATAACGAGAAGAGAACTATGATGATGGTTCTTTTCGTCGACGATGGGCTCATCCCTGGATATAATGAAGAAGAAATCTTTGAAGTCTTGGATGTCATAAATTGGGAATTTGAAATCACTTACCAACAATCAGTTCAGAAGCAATTCACGTGCCTAGGCATGGAAGTCAGAATAGAGAAGGAAGGAATTTTTGTGAACCAGTCTGGATACACCAGAAATATCATCAATCGTTTTCGGTTCGACACTTGCAATCCAAGTTCAACACCCATGGAGAAAGGAATGGTGACAAACGAAGAAGATCGAATCAACGACAGACCAGCGCCACCTACGACTCCATATCGAGAAGCAGTGGGAAGTCTACTCTACTTGGCTACAATATCCCGACCGGATATCTGCTACGCAGTGAACTACTTGAGACGCTTCAACGGAAAAGCCATGCAGAGCCACTGGAAAATGGTGAAGAAGGTATTTCAGTATTTGAAGGGAACTCCAGACTATGGAATTTTCTTCAATGGAGACGACAAACTTGTGGCATATACAGATTCAGACTACGGTGGGGACACCGTAACAGGACGCTAAACAAGTGGTGTTCTACTGTTGAGAGGAGGACCAATCATTTGGTACACACAGAAGCAGCGACTCGTTGCTACGTCAACAGCAGAAGCAGAATACCGAGCAGCCGTCTCATCGATAGATGACATCAGCTGGATCAAGGGAATTGGACTGGAACTCGAAATTTTGAAGTCAGACTAACCAGTTACGCTGTTTGTTGACAACCAGTCAGCAATCCACATGCTGCACAATGCACACGAGGGGAAGACTACAAAAGGATAGAAACACATAGAGATTCCACGCAAATTCATCCAGGAACACGTTGGCAAAACTGTTGCTCTCAAACATGTCGAGAGCTCCAAGCAACTTGCTGATATCCTGACAAAACCCCTCAATAGAAAGTTGTTTGAATCGCTTCGTTGTAAAATAATTAAGGAGGAGTGTTGAAATTTAATTATGTTTACAACTGACTACAACCTCTACTGTAAATCTCAATTGGCAACAATGTGATCAAAAAATGTATTTTACTTTTATAAGTTGGCAATTGTTTTAAACCAGAAGAAGAACAGCTGATGGCAAAATGTATGTGAAATATATTGTCTGCGACATCTGAAGCAATCAGCCATCAAAATTGTATCTTTATCGAATGTAGTGAAGTTTTTGATAACTCATTAAGATGCTTTATGCTGTGGAGTCAAACGGCGCCCTTTTGATGATACTTGCTGTTTAATTTGATAAATAAAAGGACGTCATTCATATTGAAAACGACTTGATCACTCATCCCTGTTCGGAGCTTAAGAATTACAACACAGAGTCACCCTCTTTTGTGCGCTGCTCTACAGTGGTATCAACATAACGTTTATTATCCGGGTAAGCATCCTGTTTTGAATCATTTATCGAGGTAGCCATAGCCTTAGTTTTCTGTGTTAATTATGCTCGTCCAAAGCCATCCATGGTTAGACTGTCACTGTAACTGTCCTTGTTTCCATGTATATACAGACTGAACCCTCACCTTACACGGTTAATCGCTATGAAGATTATTAAGCAGCAACATTCACTTCCGGTGGGAGACTTGGTTTCACACCTCTTCTCGACATCGTCCGAACGACGTCATGGATCACTCTTCCCATCTCCCATACGCTGTCTCCTAGCCGGACCCTCGGGATGTGAAAGACAAATCTTCTGCTTACCCTCATCACCTCCTTTAACGGCGTGCGTTTTCAAAATATCTATATTTTTTGGCAAATCACTCTATCAACCTCTCTATGCCTTCTTAGAACAGGTGATGGCGGGTCTTCACAACCATAACATGGACTACTTTACCATCCCAACGCATGAAGATGTCCTCTCCGGATAGTGTTCACCCCGATTCACTTATGATTTTTGATGGTGAGTCCACAGAACGACAGGCCATCATCCAGGCCTACTTTAGCATGGGACGTCATAAACATATCGACTGTTTCATCTCGGTCAAACCAATTCACGTATACCCAAACAAATTCGTGACAATGCCAATGCGATTGTTCTCTTCCGACGCGATGAACGAAGCATGCGTCACGTCTACAACGATCACGTGAACCCAGACATGACCTTTCAAACCTTTACACAGTTGTGTGCCACGTGTTGGAATGCTCACCACCATGGTTGTCTTGGTATGGATAAGCAGAGTGAATTCAACCACGGACGCTATCGCATGGGGTTTGATCATTTTATTCATATTTAGGGCACTGCCTCGTTTTATCGAACGTCACTCGTTCCATGTATAACGCCATGACAACAGCAGAGCGCCAATTAAAGAAACTCATTATCCGTGCCGGAAGTTCCGCGAACTAAAGCACTCATGCCGATAGTGAGTTGTTTGTTGAGAAATATAAACATCACCTCTGCAAGCCAGGTTGAAGCTATCATCAACGTCCGAGAAGCCTACAACACCATCGAAAGCAACGCAGACCATCGAGGAGGAAGAGGAAGACGACGAGGAAGATGAAGTGTTTACGCCTATGAAACCATCCCCGCTTCCACAGTTTCTATCCACATCGGTGGTTGCGGAAACGACTTCCAGCTCCAAGCAACCTACAGTACTCTATCGGATATCTTGTACACACCTGAACATTGCATTGTTAAAAACCATTCTCGTCAAGAGTTTTGGAACCTTGGTATCGCCCTAACCCGAACAGCTTTGTACTAAAAACACTGATACGACCTATGGCATTCCCTATAGAATTGGTGAATCAGATAACAAGATAAGTGATAATGTCCTTTTCCTTAAGAATGTTCGATACCAATATTGACATCGGGCCTTGTAGAAATTATTTTCTCTCCTCTTAAGGAGGATTATACCAAACATGATTTTAGAAGTATAAGGCCATCTTGTCTGCTACGCATGCGTTTAGACGTAATTACAGTATAAAGGTTCTGAAACGGTCAATGCCAATAAAAGTGTCAAAATAAAAACATGTATCAAAATTATTTCCTATGATAGTGTTCGCCGTGGTACGTCCGCCTCCGGCGTCGCGTTTAAAACCATTTATCATGTCGCCTCAGTAGCGGCTGGCCCATAAGGACTCCTGGACGGTGTCCTTCCTAGAGAACGAAAAGGGATTTTCATTTTCTCTTGATATTTTAAGTCAAAAATTGAACTCTAATAATGCTAGGAAAAGTACATGTCAATGTAAAACTGTAGCTCAATCAATCAGGAAGACCGTGTTTGGTGGTATCACGCTCAGCGCGCAGCTCACTAGTCAGTATGGAGTTAAGGACTCTCGGCTTTCCGCCCTAAGATTGTGCCCAGGCGAGGGGATTGAGACGTAAGGGGTGTACGGAGACTGGCGCACACTTGAAGGCTGCCAGAGGGGTAATCTGTGGGCGCGGTGTGCGGGCAGTTGTCTTTAAGCCGGGCGGAGTCCGTACAGCTCTGTAGCACCGGTAAATATGTCATCTCCTCTTGCTACTCTACGAGCATGTGCCCAGCCGGGGAATTACCCCATTAGCAAATAAAGTAAATGAATGAATAAATCAAATCTCCATGGTTGCATATAATAAAAATTAAATTTATATAACAATAATTCATGAGCAGCATGCTCTTTGTTTATCTTTGAAGACAACAAATATATAATTATATTTAAGTGTAGCATCTTACGAGCCTCCGTGGCTTAGGCGGCAGCACGCCGGCCTCTCAGTGCTGGGTCCGTGGCTCAAATCCCGGTCACTCCATGTGAGATCTGTGCTGGACAAAACGGAGGCAGACAGGTTTTTCTCCGGGTACTCCGTTTTTCCCTGTCAAAATTTCATTCCAGCAACACTCTCCACTATCATTTGATTTGTCATTCATTTAATCATTGCCTCAGAGGAGTACGACAGACTTTGGCAGCCGGCACAGTTCCTATCCTCGCCGCCAAATGGGGGCTTCATTCAACCTATTCCTGACTCGGTCGGAGACTGGAAGCAGGCTGTGGCTTTTCATTTAAGTGTAGCATCTGAGAACAGGAATCTCGATTCATATTGCAATGGTGACCTCTGGCTAGCACCCTGTGGTTAGTGAAGAGGTTGGCACCAGTGAGATATTTCGCTTTCGTGCTGAAGAGTCTTGAGTGCGGTGGTAATATTCAGCAGTTGCAATCTCTGTGTTGGTGATAATTAATCTGTAAATCATTAAGTAGTGTTTTTTTAAATTTACCTGTGCGACTGTGGTTTGGAAGTGCTTGTGTCGAAAGTGATATTCTCGTGATGTCTCTAAAATAGTAACAGTAATAATACTAATAATTTTTAATTCTTGTTACGGCTGTGCTCTAGAGATGAAACTCCTTAAGGCTTGATTGTCTTTTTTATGCTTACGTCTCAGTGTGATTAAGTATTTCTGCGTTTCAAAATGAATTCTGTGGACGCTATTTTAAAAACGGTAGGGGAAAACTTTCTCTTGAGAGTAATTTTCACATCAGGTTCTCAGTGTTGTTACCCTATGAAATCATTGTTGTAATACCGGTACCAAATGATGAAAACAAGTGTTGAGGGCAGCTTTAGGATCTGACATCAAGAATATCGAGTAGCGATATTTTCATTGCATATAAAAGTAACTTGATTCTAGGCCTACCGGTACTCTTTTTTTCCTCTGTCAACTTATAAAAACCTGCAGGAAAAATACTGTGATCGCCCTCCCAGCCTAACAGCATTGTACCCGATATCTATTCGAGGCTATCGGCTACACTAGCTGTAGTTGGATTTAGTTACTAAGAAGAAAAGGTTGCGCTGAGATCACATCAGTGACGTCGAGGGAAATGACGTAGGCGACTAGGGAAGAAGAAGTCACTACCCCTCAAACGCACGGAATCACGGGAGAAGTACTGGATATTTATGAAAATTTATCGGAATTTAACCTCAGAAGAGAAAGAAATTATATGGAATATAAATAATAACATTAGAAAAGGTGGATAACTCCTTAATTAAGTATTACGGCTTGATAACAGAAGATATGCCGAGGTTAAATGTCTGACGTCAGAGAGAGAACGAAAGTAGGTGTTAATATTTGAAAGAAAAATAGCACAGTAGCGCCACCTGGTGAAATAGACATGTACAATAAAGAAGAGAACAAAATACGAGTCAGTGCAAAGTCTGTGCGTGTTCGCGTGACATGTGACAAGCGTCTCAAAAGATGATTTGTATTTTGGATTGTATTTCTCACTTGATAAACAACGATTTACATTAAAACGAACAGGTTATGGACCCAGGCCACGTGTAAATGGTATTATCTCGTGAGTGGATCCGAAGCTGAGCGCCTGTGGAACACGTGCTGTATTTTTTGTGAGTTAAGGATAACCTCAAAATGGCAACCGGCAGTGACTACAAAGTTCAAGTGGATAAACTTGAAGGACCTGAAGACTGGGCAAAGTGGAAATGGCATGTGTTGATGGTTTTGCGGTCGTATGAACTGGAAAATATTGTTGATGGTTCGAAAAAGTGTCCTATGTTGCCGGCAGATGCAACTGCGCAACAAAAAGCGGCATATAAGCAGTGGTTGAAAGAAGACGCGAAAGCGGCCAGTTTGCTAGCAGGTGCGCTAGGAAAATATGTTGCCGAGCTCGTGTTGACGTGCACCAATGCCAGTGAAATTTGGACAAAATTGAGCGCACGCTTCGAACGAAGCAGTACGCAGCGACTGAACATGTTGATCGAGTCATTCTTCCGAGTGGCACGTGACGACAAGGAGGACATCAGCACCCATGTCGCGAAGTTACAGAAGCTTTATCAGGATCTTAACGACGAACTCCAAAAGCACAACGAAAACACGTTATCTGAAAGGATTTTGAACGGTCGAATTTTATCCTCGCTGGGAAAAGAATATGATAATTTCAAGGATGTGTGGGACACGATTCCGACGGAAAATCAAACTGTGAACTTGTTGATTGAAAATTGTGCACGATTGAACTGCGTGACCAAGGAAACGTGGAATCGACTGCGTTTGTGGTACGTAGTGCTCCCAAGAAGCATTCCCAGTATGGCAGTGGCAAAGGCAGCGCTGATGACAAGTCGAAGAAAAATGTTCAACGAGTAAAGCAGAAGTTTCCATGTTTCAAATGTAAGGAATTGGGCCATTGGGCAAGTGAATGTCCAGTGAAGAAGAAAGAGGGTGACACTTATGCGAAATTGAAGATTTTGCTTTGGCATCCAGTTCCGGAGGAAGCGAAGATGAGGAAGAAGGAGAGACTGAAGAAAGAAGGAAAAGCAAACGTGAAAGTAAGAAGCCATCGAGGATGATCAGTGGAAATTACATGTACATGGCTGGACCATCTATCGTTGAAAAGAATCCTGACTCATACTCTGAAGCGCTGCAGTCTAGTGATAAAAATCAGTGGCTGAAAGCAATTAATGAAGAATTGGAGTCCTTAAAGGAAAATCATACCTGGAAATTGGTTGAGCGTCCAAATGGTGCACGGGTCCTGAAAAATCGGTGGGTTCTTCGACAGAAAACAACGGACAGTGGAGAAGTTCACTTCAAGGCACGATTGGTAGCCAAAGGCTATGTGCAACAGCAAGGAATCGATTATGAAGAAACATTCAGCCCTGTTGCACGGTATGATACCATTCGAGCTCTGTTGGCAGTAGCTGTTGAAAAGGAGATGAAACTTGGTCAATTTGATGTCAAGACGGCCTTCTTGAACGGCGAGCTTGAAGAAGATGTGTTCATGGAACAGCCGGAGGGTCATCAGGACGGTACTGGCCGAGTGTGTCATCTAAAGAGAAGCTTATATGGTTTAAAACAGGCTCCACGCTGCTGGAACAAGCGTTTCAAGAAATTCATGGAGAAAGCTGGATTCAAAAACAGCAAAGCTGATCCTTGTCTCTTTTACAGCAACAAAAATGGAAAGTGGTTGGCTGTTGTAATCTTTGTGGATGATGGTCTGGTGATTGGCAACGAAGAAGACATCGAGCAGTTCATGGAAAAACTTCAGCAGGAATTTTACACGACCAGAGGATCTCTCAACAATTTCCTGGGCATGAAGATACAACAAAACCATGATGGATCAATTTTAATCAGTCAAGAGGATTATACGAGGAAAATCCTAGAAAAATTTGGGATGGCCGAGTCAAATGGAGTGTCTACCCTAGTTGGACGCGAAGAAAGCGAAGACGGAGAAAAGGTTTCGGGCAGGGTTCCTTATCGTGAGGCGGTGGGATCCTTGATGTACCTGACTACAGCTACACGCCCAGATATCGCATTCGCGGTCAACAAAGCTGCTCGAGCCATGGAGAATCCTACAGTTCAAGACTGGAGTCAAGTGAAACGGATATTTCGATATTTAAAGAGTACAGTGAACCATGGAATCGTCTATAGGAAAGAGGACGTTCTCAAGGTCTACAGTGATGCTGACTACGCCGGTGACAAGAGGACGAGACGTTCAACGACGGGTGTCATTTCGACCTACAATCATGGAGCTGTATCGTGGAGAAGTCAGTTACAGAAGTCTGTGTCAACATCGACAACTGAAGCTGAAATTGTGTCTGCAAGTGAAGGAGCAAAGGAGTTGATTTGGCTGAAAAGACTGTTTTCTGAATTACTGGGAACTGCTGACAAACCTCCTACGCTTTACATCGACAATGCTGGTGCAGTTAAATTGGCTAAAAATCCGGAGTACCATCGAAAATCCAAGCATATTGAGGTACGTCATTTCTATGTGAGGGAAAGATTTTTGGACGGAGACCTTGAGCTGGAGCACTTCGACGGGACCAATCAATTAGCTGATCTTCTAACTAAACCTCTGGAGAGGGTCAGATTCGAGATGCTGCGTGAGAGGATTGGCGTGCAGAAGATGACATCTTAGAGGCTGAAAAGTGTTCACTAGTTCATCTTGTTTATTTTTATTTGTATTTGATTTTTCTTTGAAGGAAGTGTTAATATTTGAAAGAAAAATAGCACAGTAGCGCCACCTGGTGAAATAGACATGTACAATAAAGAAGAGAACAAAAGACGAGTCAGTGCAAAGTCTGTGCGTGTTCGCGTGAAATGTGACAAGCGTCTCAAAAGATGATTTGTATTTTGGATTGTATTTCTCACTTGATAAATAAAGATTTACATTAAAACCAACAGTAGGGGCTACCCTCACTTCAGTGGAGGGGTGGCGAGTCACGTGTTTGGCGAGGTGAGTGATCGCAGCATGCAGTGACAAGAAATCAGTCTTCTATTACATTCTGCTCAAGTAGCAAGTCAAGATTGTGACAGTATCCAATACAGTGCAGTGCAGTAATTATTACCTGCCTGGCAGGATCGCTTCGTAAGTTAGCATTGTAACTTCAAAAGCACGGCACAGTTGAGTAGGCTGACCGGAGATTGTGTCGCGATGGCTGTGAACGGGACGAAGGAGGCCGGTGATAGAAAGCAGTCTAGTTTGAACAGTGGAGTTGCGTTAACATATGTTTCAGATAGCAACGCTTTTACCAGCTCATAACTTACAGCAGAAATAAGCAGTAATTCACTGGGAATAACGAACATTATTACGACAGTATTCACAACGAATAGTCGCATAGAACAGCAATACAATGAGGCTAGTGGTTAACCTTGTGTTACACTCATATATTGGAGCAGAACTTGTCAAGCATTGGGCGACATTTTGTGACACTTTAGTGGTCATCTAATGGAACATTGCGTTCTGACATTTTCACGTTTACGATATTTGGACTTAAGACTTTCAGCAGTCCAGATACTCATTGCTTTTACAATTTATACACATCCAATGGATAATCAGACGACCTTAAAAGTTATTTTACCGATATTATGGCATACAAAATGAGGTGTTCCAACGGAGCATATTTAAAGCGACCATGGGGCAACTTACACATTGCTGCTTTATGCAAAATGGGACTTTGGATTTCATGCACTTTATGTAACAGCGATATGTGCATCAAATGACTTTAGACCATGAACACTTATGAAGTAATTAACACGTCGAACACAGATACAGGCTGTCTAGTGAATATGTACACATTCTGAAATTATATATTTTTTCATCGATGCAATTCATTGGCAGTGAACAAGAACGTTATCACCGAATGTCAATTAACGATTTTACATTGAACAGTGGCGTAACACATCCGAGATAGAATGGGGTACCCGTTCGAATTGAACTTTTGCGGGGATTATTGGACAATATCCGTGATGGATATCCTTCGTTCTACCATGTGGGGCTAGGCGTGTGAAGAGACGTGATGGCATCGCAGAGTGACGGATTCGATTCCTATTAAGGAGAACGACTACATCATGATGTGCATTTGGATGGTGCCAAATGCATTTCCAGTGCCAAATACGACGATTTCGCCGATCTTTCGAGAAATCTGTTGCGTACACTTGAATTATCGCCGATCTTGGAATAAATTATTTAACATCAGGAATATGAAGGTATTATAAGAGCTATGACATTACTGATATGATTTTCTAACATGAAACTGGGCACACTAGTATATCTTTAGGAGTGTTATTTACGACATGGCTTGAATATTTCCTTACTTCTTTTTGAGGAGTTTGCTAAAATATGGTGTTACCATATGAAATGGCAGACATATTTATCCGACTTTTTCGCTGTTTATTGACTTTATTAAGCAGGAGTTTGATATTTATTTTTCTTAAGTGATAGCATTTTTGATCATGTTGATTTTTATGGATTATTTCGAAACTCAAGATCTGCAGTCGGGTAGTTTAGATTTTTGTCAGCTTATTACATACTAGCCAGTATGTGGAATTTATCAGTAAGGATTTTTTCCTTTATTGGATTGTTTTGAGATGTGGAATTTAATTCGCTCTAGCGAATCAGTATCGCTTTTATGAGACGAGTAGAATATTGTTGATTCCAATCATGTGCACTCACTCATTAGTCTACGTAGACGGGGCCTGTTACCTAGAGTAGCTGTATGATGTTTGATCACCTTACCCGTCGCTATAGGAATTTATCATCTTAGTCTACGTAGACGGGGCCTGTTACCTTGAGTAGTTGTGTGGTGTTTGATCGCCTTACCCGTCGCTATAGGAGTACCATTTTATCATCCGAGTGCAATTGTGATCGTAAGAGAAATAGACAATATTTTACCAGTCAAATATTAGTTGATCTTTGTTCAGTAATTTAGAAATAAATATCAGCAGGGTTACATTTTGTAATTCTTGTATTGCCAATCCAATAGTTTGTTGCATTACTCTTTTCAGAGTACAGTCATTTAATATTTAATGTTTAATACTCTTTTGTAAGCGAGTCTATACCTTTGATAAGGATTTCAAGTAATTGAGTCTTTTACGACGAGTTATTTCTTATTAGAAATTTATTACAGGCAGATGATGAACAGATATTATGAATATGAGTTAATATAACACGTGGGTGTTCTTTTTATAGTAAATTTTGAGGATCTTAACAGAGATTTTGTACTCTGAATTAAACCAAATCTTGGGTTGGATTACGATTACTTTGGTAATTTTTCTTAATGTTTGAGAATTTGTCTGGACATGATAATACTGACTACAGTTCTTGTAGGTCATATTCATCAACCGTCTGAAGCCAGTTATAATTTTGTGGATCATTCTATATGATGAGTTAAGGTATTTTTTGGCCAAAGTTTGGGAGGTTGCCAGAAGAGGTTTATAATATTGCCAATGCGAGGTTTTGATGCAGACATGAGGTCGTCGAACCCAGTCTAGTATATTTCTGAAGTTCATGCTGTGCGCTGAATAATTGTGGTGTTATGTGAAATAATAATGATGTTCAAATGTGAAATTTGATGAAGTGAATTTAAATGGTATAGTTTTGGATGGTGAGGTCCAACGTGATTTGGTGGAGGCAACGTATTTTTGGCATGGCAATTGAGTATATTAAGGGTATAGCCTGGAACTGGTGGATTTTTAAGGCAACGTTCGGTAACCGATCTTAAACATTTTCTGGAAGTTTTATAATCCAAGATTCTCTGATAATCATAATAATTTATGGAATTATTATCTGAAGTTTAAACATATTAATAATCTGACCTGATAAATAAAATAATAATTGATTAAATAAACTGATGAATAGATGAATAAAATGATAATTAATTAAAAGAGCTGATAATTAAAATATAATTAAAATATAATTATAATAAATTTAAATAAGTTGAAGTAACTTAAATAAGCTGATGGAATTTAAATAAGTTGGTGAATTATAATTTAAATTGATGAATTAAATTTAAATGAGATGATGAAATAAAATTAGATGAGATGATCTGCAGATGATTTAATGAAATGATGAATATAATAATTATTTGAATGATCTGATGATAAGAAATTAATAATTTTGATCTGAATAGAACAGATAACTGAATGATAGCTGATGTGATGAACAATTAGTAATTTTCGATGGATGATGACAGATGATTAGAACAGAATTTTGATTCACAACCGAGTAGTTCTTAGAAGTGGTGTAAATAACATGTACAAATTTATTGTTAATCTGAGTGATTACATCTATTCTACCATTTGGAACAGTGACATTCAAGCCATTTATGAATGATTATTTACACGTTAGCGTTGATATAAAATTTGTTGTGTGATAGAAAGTTTAATATCTACTTGAATTCACGTGCCTGATGTTAGATTAATCAAAGATAGGTCTCAGGGATCACAACATGTCAGTGACGAAAGACATAGTGCTACGGTGACCCTGAGAGCGCAAGAGAACTATATCTTTTTATTTTTTGCACGTGAATAATAATATTTCTTTGATGCAGTGCGGAGACGGTACGATTTGAGAGGACATTAACATCATAACTATTATAATCTACCGTACTCCTAGGCAGGAATTTATTTTGTTTCTGTCTGACCACTCAAGTTTAAATAAATTTTATTTTAAGTTGTGATCTCATGATGATGTGTTTTCCCAATCCTTTCCTTTTTCATACTTAAGGCTTAACCAGGAAGGATGTGGTTTGTTAGGGATATAGTTGATGGCGCCCACCTTTAACTTGAAACTATGATTAAATTTAAGCCCGTAACGACCCGGAGATATTTTATCTCGTGTTACCCTCTGCTTTTGTGATATTTCAACTGAATTTCCGACACATTCCTTGTTTATTTTGTGTACTTTTAACTTTACTCCTGGCCTGTGATGCCAGGTGCGTGATGTAATAGCAGATGGGTCATCGCGTACCTTGGACGAAGATGCACAGTATGTCGGCCGCCACTGTGTCGCCTACTGGTGCAATTCCAATACGTTGGTGAATCGCCTACAGCTCTTGCACGCTTCGCAACAGGCAGAGCATACTCGCCATTAGGGAGAAAGTTTACAAATAGAAGAGCGAGCTTCGCCATGCTGGCATTATCGTGTAATGGCTCCAAACGTCACTACCCCCTCGCCTGTTTAAATGGCCATTGCTCACGAGCTACACAGACCAGCTGGTCGCATCTACCGTCGTCGTCATCATATCTTCACGCGAGGTGTAAACGATCTTTGGCAAGCCAGTCTGGTTGAAATGATTCCCTATGCTAACACTAACGATGGTGTCCACGATCTGCTCACCGTCATCGACGTCTATTCCAAAATGGCGTTTGTTGAACCTGTGCGTCGTTGATTACGTCATATGGTAACCACGGCCTTCAAAAACATTATTCAACGGTCCAAACAACACCCTCATCTGCTCAAACGGATCTAGACAAAGAGTTTTTCAACACGACGTTTGCTAGCTATCTCAAAGCATTGGGATTCTACGTATAATAATCTGAAGGCGAATGTCGTCGAAAGTTTCAACCGAATACTAAAAACACCTCTGTGGGCGTGCATTTACAGAAAGAGGAACCTTTGGCTCGACTCGTGGACAGCCTAGTGGCATAGTAAAATGATACTAAACACAGAACCATCGGCATGAAAACAAGTCTTGTCACCAAGAACCGTAAACGGTTGGATTGCATTAAACGTATCAAATCGGCAGATCCACGGCTTTATCGATGTGATTAAGTACATATCCGTAAACATGTCTATCTTCGCTAAATCTCATGTAATTTATTTCAGGATTAGGGCATAACCCAGCTCTTTTGGATACATTCGTGTTGACCGACTGAAAAGCACTAAACTCTTGGTTAGGGGTTAACTCTACCATTAATTCATGGAACTATATATCTGATATTGTCGAAGCCTTTGCATCGCCTTTTATTTAACTTCTCGAGAGTGGGTCCTCGCATGAAGTCCTATCCACTTCTTTGTAAAGTCACATGCCCACGCCAAGCATGGTATTACGCAGTGGCTTACGCAGGATTTTCTTCTGGGGGGGAGGTCACCAATATTATAGGATAATTGTGTACATTATTAAAGGGGCAGATGGCCTTGCTGTTCCGCCCATTAAAACGACAGTCATCATCATAATTAAAATGATATTTCGATTAATATTCATAAAAAAACAATAATTGAATAACCGTTCTCTGTGCATGAAAACTATTTTAGGCCTCATTTATTCGCCACAATAAAAATATAAAAATATATGGAAAACACTAACTCTTAAAACTGAAATGATGCAGTGGTATCATCATGACCAGTTACGTGGTTGCTTATAATCAGGGTTAGGATTTTAGGTGCAAATTTCAGATGAGAAAAGGAAGGAAAAAGGTTAAAAAAAGGGGGCAAAAAGGTGCTGGTTTATTAAAAAAATCTCTTTCCTCTATTCTAATTCATTGAATTAAAAACAAGTACATCAAATCACTCCTCAAAAGAAGGAAAGAACATGAAGCTGTTGTACTTCAAGACATTAAGCATCTCTACACTTTTAAAAGTAAGTTTGTTTCTATTAGGAGATGGAATGTTTTGTAGATGCTAAAGCTTCTTTCGACATCCACAGAAACCAGAGGGGGGAAACCTTGTATTCACTCGGGATGGCAACTCCACGGATGTGGCGAATTCCACAATGTCTGGATTCTTCTGAAGACTAGACTTAAGTGTGTCTTTGAAAAAGCCATCTAACTGCTCCCTCACGGAACTAAAAATATCCCATTGTTTTTCCTTTTCCAGACCTTGTTCTTCTAATCGTTTAATAACTGCAGCCAGGTACTTGTAACTATGGACACAATATAGTTGTCTGCAAATTATGTATTTTCTCCAGTAACAGAAGTTGCTGTGTTTTGGAAATTGCACCTGCGTCGGCTGGATGCAAGGAATGCACAAACTCTCTTAATTTTGTCAAAATTCTCACACAACATAGCAGCACATTCAATCCACGATACCCAGCGAGTAATAATCGGGAAATTTGGAAAAGGCAGGCCAGTGGTTTCCCTGTAGGCAACAACACCATTCGGAGCTTTCAGTAGAATCTTCTTCAGGGCAGAGATGAATTGATTTGCGATGTCCGGAAGGGCATGAACCAAGCATGCCACATTCTTCAACTTAGGAAATAAAGGTATCACTTGGTTAACAGCTGAAACCATGTATGGAGCCTGGTCCATAACCACAAGAAGAAGTTTTTCAAACTCGATACCAGTAGGCCAGAGGATTTGGCAGGAGTCCATAATTGATTGCATTACTGTACTGGCATTGGCTTTCTGCAGCTAATACATTTTTGAAAACATGGGCTTAACGTTCTCCCCTGCTAAGGGAAAAACTAAAATGTTCAAAACATATCGTTCCATTGAGTCCCACATCGCAATCAGACACTTTCTTCTTTATTGTATGGTTTCTCGGTAAACGGGCTCAATGTAGTTCTCTCTTAAAGTACTCTCGTCGGGCATTGCCATCTTTGTGTAATTTTCAAGAAATTCCTTGAAGGATGGATGGTTCACCTTATTGAAGGAATTCCTGCTTATGTAAGAGCTGCACGCAAATCAATGTTTAATTCTTTCAATTCCTTCAATTTTTGGCTTTTTGATGAACTCTGTAGAAACGCATTTCGTAATAGAGGTTGCCGCGATTTGTTTGCTTGAAGAGCTGGAAATGTGTTGTTTGATGCGATCTCGCTGGTGTTTTTCATCTAACAAAATTCCTGAATCATAAATAGCTCATAGCATAACAGTTCTATCAGTGTCTATGAAATCTTGTTTGAATTCCTGAGCCAGAACAATAAATCGGGCACTGGACACCATTGGCATAGTAAAATCCATTAGTTCACTCATTTAGTAATGAAACAAAGTGCTAACACCAGATCACTTGCTAACTCGATGCGACTATCACACAACTCACTCTTGCGCTCACTCACTGCCCAAACTCTCTTATAACACCGTGACAATTACCAGATGTAGTTAGGTTGTATTAGACAGTGGAATAAAGGCCGAATTGTTAATGTTAACAAATATTTAATTTAAATAAACAGACACTGATACACTGGCACACTCAATTATCACAACGGTTCGCAACACACTGACGAACCACGCCAACGGGCCAATCACAATAAGCAAAACAAAGAACATCATAACACTGAAATTGCTGACAACCTATCAGCAATAACAACACCTCCCTTTTGGCAGTCATTTCAGTGCTCAAACTGCACATCAATACACAGAAGAACACCTTTAAATTACTAAATTCAACCAATCAAATCAACGCTTCCAAACACTAATCAGATATACCAAGCATTTCAACACATTCTGCAGTCCTTGGTCCACTCAAAGATTTCGTAAATAAATCGGCCAAATTCTCATTTGATGGAACATATTTGAACATAATCATCCCACTCTTAACATAGTGCTGTAAAAAACATAACTTTACATCTATGTGTTTGGATCGCTCTGACTCCAAACCATTTTCACTCAGAAATATCGAACCTTGATTGTCGCACTTAATAACAATTGGTTTACTCATAAACTTGCATTGCCCTAACTCTCTCAGGATCATGTCTAACCATAACACCTCTCGAGTTACCTCACACATGGCATTGTACTCCGCTTCAACTGTAGAGAGTGCAGGACACGTTTGTTTCTTAGTACGCCAAATAATTGGACCATTAGCAAATTTAATTACATATCCTGTAATTGACAGCTTCTCTGATTTGGTATTAGCATAATCTGCATCACAAAAAAATCCACTTTACAATCACTTTGGTCTCTAGTAGAATATACAATTTTCATTTCCTCTGTATTTCTTAAATATCTCATGATATGCGTTACATTATTCCAGTCTTGTTTATTAGGCTCCTTACATCTCTGACTTTACATACCGCAAAACTGAGATCTGGTCTTGTCGATGTCGACAAATATAGTAACTTTCCTACTGCATTTGAAACATTTTTTGGTCTACTTTCTCCTCCCCTGATCCTGGTTTATCATCACTACTGATAGCTAAGGGTGCTGACCTCCCTTTTGCAGAACTTCACTTACAACTCAACAGTATTTCTTTGGTGTATTTACTTTGATCAATACAATTTTTTTCTCAGTCTTGTGTTACATTCATTGATAGAAAATTGGTCATTTTCCCTAAGTCTCTTAACTCTAACCTTTTCTTCAGCTCAAATTTTACCCAATTCACATTTTCAGCACTGCCCCAAATACCCAAATCATCCACGTACACTCCTACAATCAAATCTTTTGTCTTAATGATATAAACGCACTGGTCCTTTTTAAGAGCAATTAGACCCAGTTCATTCAGCACACTATTAATTTTATGGAACCACTCTTTAGCACTCCGCTTCAGTCCATATAGACTTTTCACTAACTTCCACACTTTATTTTTTCCTTCTTCAACAAAACCTTCTGGCTGTTCACAATACACTAATTCATTAAGAGGGCTATTAAGATATGCGGTCAGAATATCCACATGATGCACTTCCCACCCATTGACTGCTGCTAATGACAATAAAAGTCTAATTGTTTCCTTGTGCATTACAGGTGAGTATGTTTTATCATAATCTACCCCTTGTATCTGGGAAAAACCTCTAGCTACTAACCTGGCCTTAAACATTTCTACTGTACCATCCTGGTTTTGTTTCAGTTTAAACACCCACTTATTTCCCAGTACATTGTGGTTCTTCGGTCTGTCTACCAATACAATAACACCTTTCTCCCTAAGCTGACACATCTCCTCCTCCATAGCTGAATACCATGAGCTTGCATTTGGACTTTGTAAAGCTTCTTTGACAGTCTTTGGTTCATGAGAAACATTGAACAAATTGGTATCACAATGGCAGTCAGTATTAAACATGACAAGACTACACTTTGAACATTCCTTTCTCTTTCTTATTCTCTGTGATCTACGCAACTCCGTCTCATCTGTGTCAACAGGTACATTCACATGCATAACATTTTCCGACTCGTTACTATCCCAACCTAGGAATGGTTCATTATCGCTACTCTCAGTAATGCTACTCATATCAAAGTTTTCATCAATGTCTTCTTCCTCAAATAAGCGTAACTCATCATGAAAATCAAAATTTGGGGTTTCGTCAACATTAATGGGTACATTATCATTCAATGGTACTTTAGATCTGGCTCTAAGATCTAAAAGAGATGGGGTTGTCTCGCTAACACTATACTGAACGTAAGGGAACACCTTTTCTTCAAATTTTACACTGTGTGCTATCTGGAACTTTCTTTGTGATGGAATCCACATTTTATAACCCTTAACATTGTCCCCATACCCAACAAATACACTTTCAACAGCTCTCTCATCAAACTTTGATCCCTTATTACAGTAGATCCACCCTCTACATCCAAACGGTTTAAGATAATCAGTCTTTTACATTTACTGGAGTGCCCCTCCACAGGGCAAGTGGTACCTGATTGCCTACAGCCCTAGAAGATGACAGGTTCCTAACATGGCATGCTACATTCATTGCCTCTGCCCAGAAACTGATTGGAAGATTAGAATGAATTAGCATACACCTCACACTATTGGTCAACGTCCTATTCTGCCTCTCTGCTATGCCATTTTGAGCAGGTGAGTAACTTACAGTTTTTCTATGAGTAATACCGTGCTTGCTCAAAAATTCATCAAACTCCTTGCTCACATATTCTCCTCCTCCATCTGTCTGCAAAGCCTTTATTTTCCTTTCATGAAACACTTCTATCTTTTCTTTGAATCGTTTAAAGACTTCAAACGCATCACTTTTCTTACTCAAGAAATACACAAATACAAATCGAGAATAATCGTCAATAAAAGTGACTACATATTGTGAACCTCCCATCACATCACTATGGATAAGATCTAATGGTTTGCTGGACACCCTATCACTAGCCTTAGGCAAACCTTTCTCTGTTGACTTCCCTTTAAAACATGCTATACAAGGCTCTTCCAAGCTACCTTGAACTTTGATAGGAATTATTTTCTTTATCGCTTCTTCATGTAAGTGCCCTAGTTTTAAATGCCAATCTGTTACACCCTTAAGAGCTACAGAATCTACAACAGTGTTTACAACACTTTCAGTCACAACACACGAAGCATTTATGTCTTCAACAGTATCCAAAAAATATAATCCCTCTCTTACATAACCTCTGAAGATTATTTCTTTCCAATTATTCTTATTTCGGCCAATACAACTCTCTTTACGAAACTCACACACAACTCCTTTGGAACTAAGTCTTGAACATGATATCAAATTACATCTAAATGAGGGTACATATTGAGACCGTCGGTGGAGCTGTCAGGATAGCCAACAACCGCAATGACTTCCCTAACATCTCATCCGTCGGACATATTTGCCGAGAGGATCAGGTGAACTTCCTAATAGGCCAAAGCGGCACGAGAATCTGTAGTCAACAGGGATCGTGGTACATGGTGACGAAGGTCATAGACTGCCTAAGGAAAGGTTCACCTTAAAAACTAGACTGAGAAAATAAACATCCAGACTTATGTAAAACACCGTGAAAATTTATTGTTAAAGTTCACAAGCCCCTAGCCTAGTTCGGAGGGTTTCAATCGGCTAATCCGCAAGCTAATGAACAATCAAAAATAAAGAGCAGGTCCCTACCTGAGAAGTTACGGAAAACCCTCGCGAAAGATCTATCTCACAATAATAAAGCAACAACAGCAACACTAGGAAAATGGTACGACGCAAATCCCTAGGTCAAGTTACAAGATCAAGCTAATATCAGAATTTACATTTAACAGGGTAACAAAACAAATCTAAGTTAGGATGATACAATCTCCACATTTACATTTAACGTTAATTCATCTAGCTAAGTCCTATCAATTAATAACAAAATTTACGGCGATGACGTCCGTAACAGAAAACAATTACATTCAAAGCTAAGTGAACAGCCATATAAAAAACATTTAATTATTCTTAGGAACTAAGTGCTAACAGCACTCAAGAAGGGAACATGTAGGATTCATACACTTGTACATCATAAATAATTAATAAGAGACAACAGTTTTATTAAAATTCCTGCCTGCACCTTGGTTTACTCTTTGTAAGCCACAGTCATCTAAAGTGTGTAGTTACGGTGACGACTGCGTAGTAAAGACTACGTCTAACATCGCATGGCCTGCGCTCCACAAGCTACGAACTCAAGGTTCGAGCAAGCTTCAGGTCGCTACAAAGTGTCAGCTGTTCTAAGTCATTTCCTCAAAAGGAAATACCTTCATTAGCACGGCCATGTCAGCAGGTTCCAAATGCAAAAGAACAAGGTTAGATAGAAAGAATTTGTTAGTTAGCTTTTGTTTTACCAAAATTATGCGTTTTATTATTAAGATGTCGGTTTAGGCTTATCGTTGGTTTATGGCGAATAATACTGACAATAGCCTGGGCACGGAGTGTCTCCACTGAGATCAATCTCCACCAAAAGCCTCGACTCAAAAGTCGGAATACAATCAACGAGCAATAACAACTCGGACACACAAAAACACAAGTTACCAGCGGCGCGCAGCTCGCGTTCAATAACTTTGGGATGGGCCTGCACACTCAGTAACCCTCCAATAACATCTGGTCAACGGGAACAATCCCGGACAAGGTACACACAAATACCTTCATACAATAAATACCTCCTTTAACAGGGCGGCCTACAACGTACTATAGAAAACCTGACATAACTGTACACGTCAGACGACGGTACACGCAAAAGTGCGTTTAACTAACAAAAAACAATCTATAAAAACATGTGATCAGATACAAGGTTGGACACTGGGTTCCATGAGCTAAATAGCAATGAAAGGAAGAGCGAATACTAAAAGCATTCTGTCCTCTGTCAAAATAATTCTGTCTCATAATACAAGCGTGCTCTCAAGGGCACTGGGTCACAAACCAGTTTGTGTCGCTGCAGGCTACAACATTCCTGCGCTGTCGGACACAACACACACTAACTATCAAGGCCGGCGATTTAAGAAAAATAAAAACTGTACAACTGGCCTCATCATAAAACCTTTACCATAGGTTATAAACCTCGAAGAATACGTGTATAAAAAACACGCTATAAATCTGAATACAATAATATAATTCTGTCTTTCAAACCAAAGACATCTAAATGGTAGCAATGTCACATTGCTGGAGCTCTTTGCTCTCAAAGATATAATACTTCAGTAGTTGCTTGTACAACATCAAATAAATACGTGTCTTCACAAGACACTAACAAAATAATAATTGTGACGCAGATTCCACACTCTGGATCTGCTTAATGATACGTTGGGAACTGGGTTCGATGCTAGACAACGAAACATCCCTTCTACTTGTAAGGTCTACACTTGACCAGATGGCTTCTGAGCAACATCTCAAACGAAATATAATGCAGTTACAAAACTGGTAATTACAGTCGATTACCTAACTGATACGACTGCTCTAACGAAGTCAGGGGTGTAACAAAGACTGGTTGCAAAAAATGCAGTTAAAGAAAGATAACCATGGCATCTGATTGCCCTAACTAAAGTCTGCAAAGACTTGAAAAATCATCCCAGATAGGGTTAAACAAAGTAGCCTCAAATGACTACGGTCACGTTTAGCAAAAGATAGGCATTGACGTTCTACGACGTCCATCAAGCTGCACCAGGGCTGACCAAAATGACCAAGGGTGACTCACTCTAACTGAAATAAATGACATCTAATTAGACTAGTTACATTCCCTACCTAGAAAAATGGCTGTCACTGAGTTCGGTTGGTTCACAAACTACATTAAACCTACTATACCACCAGAAACTAGAACAAGAAAGGGTGTACAAAAACTCACGAAATGGAGGAGCTCTCACTCTGCCCTCTGTTCAACGACAAGGGTTGAACAAATTCACCTCTGGACTTCCGGAACGGCATCGTCCTCATCAGGACTCCCATCTGGACTCTCCCAAAGACCAGGGTTCGATCTGTCCCTGTCGTTAACTTCGTGATGTACTGGACATGCCTGGGAATGGCATCCTGGGTTCCTTCCTCCTCGTTCGCTGTTCTGGAAGTTCCACCATCATGCTGGTTCCAATAGATACATCACCCTCATACCATGATGGTATTAGTCCATGATGTCGGTCTCGAACATGGTGTAGAATAATTTGATCACGTGGGTGGTGGAATAAATCGTGTAGTAGTTCATTCTTTCACTTCAAAATCACAATGTTCGTAGTAAATGTTACAGGCTTTAATTGCAATTGATAACACAGCCTTTACTTCGCAGATATTGAATAATACGTGAGCAAGCACTGTTCTGTGGTTCTTCACGTGTGCTGACGCCACTTTTTACATCACTTGGCATCCGTGAAATGTGCGTCGTTTTGTAATTGAAAAATTCACTGTGGCAATTCAAATCTATTATACTTTCATAATCACACTTATTTAAAGTAGTTATAACACGTTTACCTCTATATTTTTCACCAGGCTCTCGGCCCTCCACAAACACGTGGGTATGAAAATGTGGTGTTACGGTAATGTTAGAATTTTCACCTTACTTGCCAATTATTTCACAATATGCTTCCTGTTGTTCACTGTGCATAAATAACAGTGATTTATAGAATATTCGTGCACGATGGCACCCGATGATGACTTCTACGCTAAACAGCGGATATTTTTCACGTCTGACACGACGGCTATAACTTCACGCCAACACAGGGCGGATTTTCCAGATGTAGTGCAAATAATTCACTATACAATTCTTACTTATCACTCGTATCGTAACGTATTCGTGCTCGATGGCAACAGATAACAATTTCCACGCTATAAACCGGATATTTTCTACGTCTAACAAGACGGATGTAACTTCACGCCTACACGGGGCGGATTCTCCAGACGTAGTGCAAGACACAGGGTTCCTCGAGGAAGTAGGTCGTCAAACCGAAGTCGTTGAGCGACTACTTACATTCCTGTTTGCGTATCTGCAAGG
The DNA here is from genome assembly GCA_946902985.2 of Meconema thalassinum. Classification (NCBI taxonomy): domain Eukaryota; kingdom Metazoa; phylum Arthropoda; class Insecta; order Orthoptera; family Tettigoniidae; genus Meconema; species Meconema thalassinum. The sequence continues at coordinate 204,736,477 of OX336389.2, read as the reverse complement.
ATATTACCTTACCTTAAGAGAAAATAACATTCTCCAAAATATTTTAATGATGCTGAATGACGAAATGGAATATTCTGAGTCTTGTGGAAAGATAAAATTGATTAATAAGACCTCAGATAATTAATTAGCAGACTTCACCAAAGTCAAAAGTGCGATTCACCGCTACTTCAAAGAGTATAGTATGAGCTCTCAGCTCCACGTGGCTTTCTGGGTGTGTTCAAAGGTACTACATCCCATCATAAATGTGCTGTTATAAAAATATCACATGAACCTTAGCTCAGCGGGTTCAATATAATACATCTGACAAACCCAATGTCCATCCTCCACACTTGTCTTTCATTTTAATCTCTACTGTTCCAATACCTAGGACTTCTACATTGCCCACTCCCATTTCTACTTTACCACTGGCAGGGTGTACATTTTTAAACTTCTCTTTCTCCACACAAATGTGATCACAAGCTCCTGAATCTATAACCCATTCTTGCATTGACGAAGTAATGAATTATTTAGCTCCGACACATGTTCTGTAATTATTCTGGCTTTGACTAATCTTACCTTTGTCTGTTCTACTTTCACATATCTGCTCTGTACAATCTCGTGCTAGGTGTCCTGGCTTCGTACACCGGTAACATCGCATCTTGCCACACATCTTGGCTATGTGACCCCACTGATCACTAGGGCCCGGATTTATATGCACTAAAAAACTGAAAATATGAATGCAAATATGAACTAAAAGATAGAATATATGCACGGAAAATAATGAAATATGCACTTAAAACATGCAATTTTATTCACTTACCTATTTACAGGTATCATTTGTTGCAAAAAGAAGCATCACAATAGGTAACTAGTAGTCTTTCAATGTTTTCTGGAGACAAACTATGTCTATTGTCCGTCAAAATGAGTTTATAGGCTGAGAATGATCGTTCTACATCAACTGACGTGATTGGACAGTACTTATACACGGGCACCAAAGTTTCGGAGCATACATCTGGCAAGGATACCCTAGTTCCACTCAAGTATTGACTAATTAACTTAATCTTCTTCAGTCCTGGGTTCGAATTCAACACCTTTTCTAACTTGCATTTAATCTTCTCTCCAATTTCGCCTGGAACGGAATTCAATGAAGATGCAGCTTTCTCAACGAGATCAAGTGATTCATGGAGGGGAGTACCAGAAGATGCTAAGCTCTCAATGGCTTTTGGAAGTTTAGAAAAATGTGCATGAATGAAATTCACATCTTGATAAACAGTAGCGGTTTCAAACACAACTTTTGCATCACGGACACACGCAATATGCTCATCTTCAAGTTTTGTAACCACTTCTTTCACTTCATTAAAATTCTCCTGATAAAATGATACTGCAGATAACCATGTCCCCCACCTAGTCAGGACAGGTTCAGGTGGCAAAGGAACTTCAGGTAGACAATCTTTGTAGAACTGGACACGAGCTGGTGCTTTCAGAAACAGCTTCTTCCCACATCCAATTAAATTGTTAACAGCCGGAAACTGTGTGCGTATTTCTTCTGCAATGCGGTGTAATCCGTGCGCTAAACAGGTTACGTGTATGAGTTTCGGATAAAATACTTGGAGGGCCTTTGCTGCTTTCAACATATACGAAACTGCATCTGTGAGCAGTACAAGCACTTTACAACAATTATCCTTAATTTCAGATGGCCACAATAGTCGCAGAGAATCATTTACAAATCTTGCTATTGTGCTATGGTTGGTTTTCTCTAGTACTTTACAAGCAAGAAGATGCGGCTTACCGGGTTCGTCTGGATGTAATTTACCAACCACGAAATTTGCTATGTAAGGGCCACATGAATCCGTTGTCTCATCCACCGATATCCAGACATAGTTCCTTCCGATATCAGAATGGATCAATTCCAGGGTAGATTCATATACCGGAGGTAGGTAATTTTTCCTAAGAGTTGATTCATGTGGTATTTTTTGATTTACACAATATTTCTCAAGAAATGATCGCAGAACTGGATTGTTTAATTTATTCCATGGAATGTTGCTGCATACGAAAGCCCTACAAAGATCATTTGAAAATGTATTAAGAATACCGGACTTAGGCTTTACCTGCGTTAGAAGTAGTTGTTGTGGTGTGCTGTTCGTCTTCTCCTTTGCTTTAATATGTGCAGTTGTTTTTGAATGCTGTTCAAGCTGAAATTTCTTTTCACATTTTACTTCCTTTGAGCAAACTTGACAGTACACAATGACACCATCTGTTGAATAGTCCCTATTACCCGACACCCACTGATTTAGTAAATCTCTTCCCCTGCACTTTTCCTTAGTCATTTTTGGAAACTAACACTTGAGATGCAGGGCATTAAACTGGAACGTAACTAGTGAACTGAAGATACTTCTGTCCTGACCAATTGCCCAACCCCCTGAGATTATTATCTACTGTGGTAGAGAAAGGAATTCCGGGAAGTCCAGCCAGCCGGCCTACCCATACCTAAGCTATCTGTTGCCATTGTCAGTTGTGAAAGTAAAGTGCCGTTACACAGAGTCGAAAACACCAATTAGTGAGGGATGCACATAATATAGGCAACTAGCTAGGGATGCACAAAACAGATTTGTTCTTGTAATTGTCCTTAAATTCAGACATATATACCGGAATATGCTGTTACGTCTAGAATATGCACTAAACCTCAAAATATGTCAAAATGCATTTTTTAAAAATCCGGGCCCTACTGATCACATCTGTAGCACTTCTGTTGATCTTGTTGATGAATAGTCGCCTCCCCTGGAGTAGCATTCCTTGCTTGGTTACTGCCGCTGTTACCGCCTCGTCCTCTGTTGCCACATCGACCTCCTCGTCCACGGAAAACTTCTCGGAAATCGCCGCGTCCTCTGCCAGCTCCCGATGATGACGTAAGCGCCCCGCTTACTGATCCAGGCGTTTCATTTCATTTCATTTCTTTATTGCCACATAACACGTATATACAAAGAAAACTGATATGTTTCATTGCATTGATGGATCGTCAGCTGAATAATAGTATTCAAAATGAATAATACATAAATAAAAAATTAAGGAAAGAAAACAATATTTACAATAATCACATAAAACAGAATGACATCCTCATCTGGACATTTTACAATCAACATAAAACAAACAAAATCATCTTCATATGTCAGAATCATTAACAAATTCCTCAACGCTGTAATAGCATTTATCAATCAGAAATTTTTGAAGGGATTTCTTCACCTGCATAATGGACATGATTTTGTTGAAGACCTTCATTCCTACATAATGTGGAGTTTTCTCAAACAGTTTTAGTCTATGACAGGGCAGTTTGAAATTTTATTTATGTCTTGAATCATAGTTATGGGAAAAGTGATTGTTTTGAAACAACAAGGGGTTTTTGAAGACAAATAAAGTAATTTTAAATATATATAAAGAAGGGACAGCCATAATATTTAGCTTTCTAAATAGTTCTTTACAAGATAATCTTCGATTTACATTACACATTGCTCTGACTATCTTTTTCTGCATAATAAATATTCTTGCCATATCTGAATCCCCACCCTAGAATATAATCCCATATCTAATAACAGACAAGAAATATGCATGGTACACTGTTATCATGACCCTTATATCGGTAGCTCCTGCCAGGATAGATACTGCATATATAAAGTTATCTAATCGTTTAACAAGGCCATCAATGTGACTCGACCAACATAGATTCTTATTTAATCTCATGCCAAGAAAATTAACATTATTCTTATTTGCAAGATCAGTGCTATCCAGATTAAGTTCAATTCCCTTTTGTGAGGAATGTTTGCTGATAAACAGCATTATTTCTGTTTTAAGCATGTTTAATTGCAAGTAATTTTCTCTACACCAAGAGCCTAGATCTTCAAGTGTTTCCTGCAAAATATTTTCAATGTTACAATTTCTTTCGCAGGATGCAATTACAGAAGTATCGTCTGCAAACTGTACAACATTCTGTTTGATGGTTAGACGCAAATCATTCACATACAAAAGAAATAAGATTGGCCCCAGTATTGATCCCTGTGGCACGCCTTTGGTCACCCTTTCCCATTTAGAATAATACTTAGTCCCATTGGATAATAATAATGTTCGTTGCTTTCGATCGTACAGATAGGAAGCGAACCAATCTTGAGTTTTACCATTTATCCCATAAACATCTAATTTTTTAAGTAACAGTGAGTCAAACTGTGTCAAATGCTTTAGTCAGGTCACAAAATATCCCAGCAGCACACTGAGAGTCATCTAGCAATTTGCTTATGGAAGAAATAAATTCATTTATTGCATGATGTGTACTAAGATCCTTCCGAAAGCCAAACTGAGTATTTAAAATAATATTGTCTTTATAAATATATGTAAGAATTTGTTCCTTAACTGCCTCTTCAAATATTTTTGAGAATATAGTTAGTATAGAAACTGGTCTGAAATTACTCATATCATCCCTTTTCCCCTTTTTAAAGAGTGGCCTAACCTCCGCATATTTAAGACTATCAGGAAAACTCCCTGTTAAAAGTGACTGATTAATAATCATTGATAATGGCTGTGCTATCTCATTTACTGATAGTTTTAGTAACCAAACTGAGATTTCATCCCAACCAACACTTTTTGTTATCTTTTAATGACAAAATTATTTTTTTAATTTCATTTCTAGTAACAGTTCTAAATTCTATCTTACTTGAAATGTTAGAAAACATCCTTTCATTTACATTGTCATTACCACTTGTGATTTCTGTCCCGACATTCACAAAGAACTTGTTAAATAATTCCGACATATACAGAGGGTCATTTATAACTTTGCCTTTTACGCGGATTTTCATAATTACAGTTTTGTTATTCAGTAAACCAAGTTCAGATTTTACTACAGACCACAATGCTCTGCATTTATTGTTAGATTTCATTATAAAGTTGTTATTTGCTTTGATTTTTGCAGCCTTTGTCACTTTATTAAATATTTTCTTGTACTGCTTCACATATTCTAAGAATTCTGTTTTTTATTACTTTTGCTTCGATATGAAGCTGCCGTTTCCTATTACTTGATATTTTGATCCCAGGCGTGATCCACTGTACTTTTGAAGACTGTTGGATTTTAACATATGTGTATGGAAAGCATTCATCAAAAAGGTAAAGGAAATTATTCATAAAACTATTAAAATTATCATTTGTTGATGTTTTACAATCAAAGGTCCATTTTACTTTATTTAGTTTTCGAATGAAGTCAGTTTGATTCTGTTGATGAAAATTTCTCCCTCTTACATTTTTGCAGTTAGGTGGTTTAATTTTTGAATACTTTGATAGTGACAGAAATAGAGCATTGTGGTCAGAAAAGCCTATTTCAATATTTGCTGCCTTATTTGGTGAATAATTATAACTTGTAAGAATATTGTCAATGCAGGTTGCTGTTATTCTTGTTGGTTCTCTGAAGTTAAATACATAACCATAATTGCTGGCTAGTTCAGAGAAATGTCTGGTAATGCAATCATCTGAAAGAATATCTATGTTGAAGTCTGCTGCGATTATGACTTTCTTATTTTTACTTATTTTTTCCATTTTATCAAGTAATACATTAAGTTTGGATAGAAACATACTACTTGTAGTGTAACCTGGGACTGTATAGATCGACAGTATTATTATTTTATATTCAGGTAGCTCAATGCTACAACTTTCAAATGTATTTTCCTCGTTCATCATATCAAAGTCATTCCTAACAATAAAATCTACTCCTCGTTCAACAAGAACACAGGAACCTCCGTAACTTTCATTTTTTCTACAGAAATAACTACCTACATATCCATCTAACGCATTCAAAAGATTTATGGAATCTTGAGATAACCTGTGTTCATTTAAGCAGATTACTTTAACTATATTATGCATATCGGAAAGAAATATCCTTAAATCGTTAATTTTATTACTATTACCACATGATAAGCCTAGACTATTTATGTTTAAATGCATGATTGCAGGTGTATCTGTAAATTTATGCTGGAGAATTTCTCTAGCAGACAAAGTAGGCCTACTATAGTTATTTTCAATATTGATACAAAGTTCCCTATCTGAAATAAAACTATGATCTAATTTCTTATCTTTTTGTGAGTTACCACTGTTTACTCTGCATTTAAATGCCTTCTTTTCCTTATCTGAATTCTCCAGCCTACATTCTATAAAAAGGCAACATTTCCAAGAGTGATAACAGAGTTGTCTACTTCTATATAATTGATACTACTACTGATTGTTTCTGCTAACTTTGTTTGGCAATTTACATTCATATGCATACCATGCCTTGTGAACATGTATCTATCAAATTTAGTGACATCTATCATATCGACATTTTTAAACCGTGAACATAACCTGGAGATCTCATTGTGTACTCTGTTTACCTCTATAATTACACATGACTCAGGGTTCAAATCGTGCCTAATTGGTAAATTAACAACAACAACATTAGTATGGGTTAGTTTACCTAGCGTACACTTGAAATTTCTTAAGACTGAATTACCTTCATTTTTTGCTACATCGTTTGAGCCACACATCACAATTACACAGTCTCTTTTATCAAGATTATACGATACCTCAGGAACGTTTCTTAGAACTTCGGACGATGTTGCTCCCGGTTTGACGATGCCAAGCTTGGATCTTCTTCCTTGCTCAATTTTTTCGGTGACGCTCCTACCATGGCTGTCGGAGAAGAATAAAATTGTCCCTTGTGATGTACTACACTTGCGATGATTATTCAGTTCAGTTTTCTTTTTCCCGATTGTTCGAGATCCCCGGTTGTTCTTTTCGGAATGGACACTAGGCCTATTTTCAAAACTAACTAACTCGTCCCTTGTTTCTTCTACCTCCAGTACCTCGAAACGATTTTGGAGAGGTAAATTCATACCTGCAATGTTTTTATTTTTTAGGAAAACTCTTTCCTTGCAAACTTTCCATTCTGTTTGAGTGTATGAGTTCGTAAGTGCGCCAGCGTAAGAAGGGGTCGGAATGTTTACATTTGATTCCGTACCCACGATGCCTCCTAGCTTCGTTATTTCTTCTCTTAAACATTCAATTACTGATTTGAGGGTTAGGTTCTCATTTATTAAATCACCCACTGATAAGGCTGCGTCACAGTCACAAACACCAGCTTCGTTGTTGATAATATCGTCGCTACTACTACAACTATATACGCTGTTTTTAGGCCTACACTCTTCGCAAGACCATGCATCATAAGTATGCTGTTCTCTCTTACAGACGGGTCCACTCTACCACATCGAAAATGAAATAACATACTGCACTTAACACATGAAACACCATTTTAACTGCATTTTTACACTTTTTGCACATTTTACTGGTTAAACTTGTATTTTTATCGGACTGAACACTAAAAGACAACATGCCTAGCGCAGCCATTTTGATAAGAGGGAACAAAATCTTCTCTCAGGAGAGCAGCCTTCACTCTTTCGGTCGTTAGTCCCTCCTCACCACCGAGCAGCGCTATTTTACTTTATATTTATCTCTGGGTAAACCATTGAGCAATTGTCCAGCAAGCTGAGTGTCATTAAATTCAAGTCCACAGTTTGCGCTCTTAATCACTCTGTTGAGGGATTGTACTTTAGCCATGTATTGATGCATAGACATGTCACTCGTCTTCACCACGTTCACCATTTCCTTCAATTTATCCAAACACTGAGGTAGGGTATATGTGGAATGAATGTTCTTCAATTTTATCCACCCTGCTCTTGCTGTTGCTTCCTCTCCAATGTCTTCCAAGTACGCATCAGTCACATACGGTACTTGAGAAAAAAAATGCCAAAGCTTTTCTGTTTGTTCTCGCTTGAATTTCATTATAGTTCTCCACTTCCACGTTGAAACCAGGTTCTATTGCATTCCAGCAATTTCTTTCGATAAGTTCAGCTTGCGCTCTTCTTGACCATGCGTAGTAATTATCACTTCTCAATCGCGGCACACAGTCACTTCGTTTGTCGTCTGCCATTTTGGGTATAGGCCTACTTCACACTCACTGCTCTCGACTTTCTTCGTTCAACTTACACTTCTCTTCATTATTCGGACTTTAACTGTGATCTGGGCCCATAACCTGTAGTTAGGTTGTATTAGACAGTGGAATAAAGGCCGAATTGTTAATGTTAACAAATATTTAAATTTAAATAATCAGACACTGATACACTGGCACACTCCATTATCACAACGGTTCGCAACACACTGACGAACAAGAACGTGTGGTAGCGCCACAGTCACGCCAACGAGCCAATCACCATAAGCAAAACAAAGAACATCATAACACTGAAATTGCTGACAACCTACCAGCAATAACAACACCAGAATGTTCTCATTCATGCTGTTACTGCAGTCTCGGCGATTTCTAGTAGCTTCGAGCAGAACCCAGTCTCAATTCTCGGAACTACGCGGGTGTGGTTGCTAACATCTCTGCGTCACCAGCCTCCGCCTCCATGCGAACAGATGGCGTCTGTCACAGTAACAAACTCACATTCACGAACAGCAAACTACTGATTCTGGTGGGATAGAATCACTCATTGCCAATTGCATTATTGCGGGCTTCATTATAGTTGGACGTGTACTTTCAACTCTCGCGAGGTGTTTACTGAAAGAGGTAGGCTTACTATTCGCAAGTACACAGCAAGCTGAGGAGACGTTAATTGAAAGTTAAATATTTTATATTGATTAGAAATCTTATAGAATAAATTGGAATTAAACTTAAAAGAAAAGAAAAAAGAGGGGGAGGGGGATTATGCGCATCGTCGGGGGAAAAATGGATAAAGGTCCCAAAAAAGGGAAAAAGTGCATGAAAAATGCTTCGTTTCGCAACTAGAAACAAAATTTCACACTGTAATATCTTTCCGAACAGCTTTAATTTACCCCAAGAAAGAAGGTGCGCACCTAAAAATCCTAACCCTGCTTATAATATTGATACTATGTGAGAGAAAAATAGTCTACTCTTTTGCTCTCCGTGTTCCTACTGCCATTACCAATGACTCACAAAATCTGCATATCTTGATGACTTTATCGGTATCATTAATTGAAATAAATTGCAGAAACTCCTCATGTACTGCATCATCTTTAACGAAACGGACACACACAATTAAAGCAACCCGAAGCGACGTGAAAAAGATAACCGATCGCACACTTCAACAGCAAAACTGATCCATGGCTAGCTCCAACGCTGAAGGAAGAGTCTCTCTGTGAGTCGAGTGCAAGACATTTACCAACTGACGAATGTGATCACCTTTAAAATATATACAGGAGTTAAGACAGGTGATAGATGGGACAATATAAAGATTCAAATAAAGAAATGCATCTGGGGGGGGGGGGGAGGGGGTGTAAACCCTAACCCCCCCTCCCCCGTCGGTATGCCACTGGTATTACCCTCCACCTCTTAGTCAAAAACCAACATGGTCAGCCACTTGGCTCCAACATGGCCGCCGCTCTGTCATCCTATGACGTCATCAGCTGTCTCGAGATAAGCATCAACTTGTCTGTCGAGTCATGTGACCTCCCACGCCATCCTTTCCCGCCCATTCCCCGCTTTCCACCCCTATGCTGTCTCGAGACAAGGATTACTCATCGCCTTCGAAGAACCCTATCCACCCCTTACCGCCATCTGGTGCCGCTTTTAGGGAAACTTATCGCTCACCATTTGACACCCCTGATGGGCCATCGCTCACAACCTCACATCACCTCAAGGAACCCTCTCCTCTTACTCCTCTCTGGGGGTATTTATCACTCCTCGGTTGGCAGCCCTGACGGACCATCCATGGCCACGAGTAAGCCCCTCTTCTCATCACTTACCCCCATACGGAGTGAATGTTTGGTGAAATCTGGGTGAATGAAGCACTCCGGGGTTGACACCCTAGACGGGCCATCCATGAGTCATGTTCTTATGACCTTCAAGTAGCTCTACATGTATCCCATCACCTAGGAGAAGCCTCGCTACCCTCTTGATGGCACCATCCTGTCCTCTCAGAATCTTATTTTCACCCGTGTTAGGGATAGGCTTGGTTTTAGGGTTGACATGACGTATCCTGTCAAATGGGGGGGGGGGGGGGGGTGACCACCTCTCTTTTAAGCCATCACCCGTATTTTTACGATTCGTTGATTAGGGGCTATTGCCAAGTGACTCCAAAGGTCCCCTGCCCTACTATTAACATCTTCAGGAAATTTAGTCGTATCATATTGTTATACATATATATATATATATATATATATATATTCATTTGAGACTGTTTTGCTTCTCAGCGCCCAGTCTGCAAGCCTGTAATTGCAAGAAAGTCGCCTCCATGATCCCCAATTAGCAGTTAGCACTGCGGCCTCCTCTGCTTCTATGCCTCTCAATTTGAAATAGTTTAAACATTGGATCTAACCATCGTCTCACAGGTCTACATCTGCTTCTCTTACCCTCTACAGACAAACTCATTAACCTCTTAGGTAATCTCTCCTTTCTTCATATGACCCCACCACCCTAGTCAGCTCATAAGAACAGCTTCATCTAATGTGTTCATTTCGAACTTAGCCGTTATCTATTCATTACGAGTATCTTCCTGCCATTGCTCCCATCTATTTGTCCCAGCAATCATTCGTGCTACCCTCATATCAGTTACCTCTAGCTTATGTATCAAATATCCTGTATCTACCCAGCTCTCACTTCCATACAGCAAGGTCAGTCTAAATACTGAGCGATATAGTGAGAGTTCGTCACTACACTAACTTCTTACTTACAGAATACTGCAGATCGCAACTGAGAACTCACTGCATTCGCTTTTCCACACCTTGACTATTTCCTTTCCCATACTACCATCCTAAGAGAATACACAGCCCAAGTAAGTTAGGTACTTAAAATGTTCCACCTGCTACAATTTAGTTCCTCCTACCTGCCATTTTATTTTCTTGAGTTTCTTCCCTACCGACATAACCATTATTTTTGAAATGCTGATCTTATACCATACTCCCTAAATTTCTGTTCAAGTTCAAACACGGTTTCGACAGAGTCCGTCATTACAATCAGGTCATCTGCATAGGCCAGACTACTTACCTAGTTTGAATCCCACCCAGCCAGTTTATGACCTTCAGCAAATCTTAATTAGTGTAGGTGAATTGAAATGCAATACGTCTTCGGTCCAAGTTTTGGAAAAGCCAATAGGCTGAATTGCCCTCCGCAACAGAGCTGATTTCTCCACGTCGGCCTCCCCTTCGTAACACTGCTTTGTATTGCGATGTCTAACGCATTCAACTTTCAACCAGCTCCTTTGATCTTGCTTCGAAATCATTGCAGCTGTATTCCACGAGCGCTCAAAACTGCGATCTTGTTATTGTTGCAACACACATGCAGGGCGAGTTCATTCAAGCTGAGGTATACATTATATTGCCTGGTTACGTTTCACGGCATTGTTACAGCATAGTTGCCACTATTAAATAAACAACCCATGTATTAGAAATGTACAAGTTATTTAAGATATCGCATCCAGACACCAAAGTCAGCTACAAGTTTTACTTGAAAATTTTCAAGAAAACTTCTCTCTTTCGTTTGGTCGTTCCCAGGTGAACACATGCTCCACATGTGAAGAGCTTTCGGTTAAGTTAAAAAGAAAATTCTTAAACGACACAGTAAAGAGAATTCATGCGGGAGAGAAGATAGTGCTAATTTTTTTAAAATAAAATTGATGAAGTTAGGGCCGAGACAAAATCCAATGAGAAAGTAAGAGGCATTTGCATTGACTATAATACAGAATGGAAACAGAGCGTTATTGTTCTGCTTCACAAGAAAGGCGCTAAAGATGACATTAATAACTACAGACCAATCAGTTTAATGGCCAGTCTCTACAAAGTTTTCACGAAAATCATGACTAGAAGGATGTCTAAACTACTAGATGAAAACCAGGCAGTGGAACAAGCCGATTTTAGGACAGTCTTTAACATAATTTACCACCTGCAAGCAATGCACCAGCTCTTGGTAAAAACACAGGAATTTAATCTCGAACTATACATTGCATTCATAGACTATTACAAAGCCTTCAATTCTGTGGAGCAAAGTTGTGTGCTACAGGCATTGAGAAGCCAATGCATACAAAAGAGATATGTCACACTACTGGAAAATCTCTACGTAGGCTGTCAAGTGAGGGTAAGAACAGAGAGGGAGGGTGCGAACATCAACTTAGAGAGAGGCGTGAAACAAGGTGACCCCCTCTCACCAAAGTTGTTCACATGCCTACTGGAAAACCAATTTAGGAAGTTGAAATGGGACAAGAAATACGGTATCGAAATAAACGGGAAAAGGCTGCCACACTTACGGTTCGCAGACGATATTGCACTGCTAGCAAAATCGGCAATAGACTTGGAACGAATGCTAGCGGACCTGGACACTGTCAGTAAAGAAGTAGGTCTATCTATGAACCCCCTAAACACAAAACTGATGACCAACTCACTGGAAGTACAAATCCTCATCAATGGCAAACCACTAGCGTACACACAGGAATACATCTATCTTGGATAAAACCTGTCATTTGACTGCTCCCAGCAGAAGGAAATCAAGAGACGACTTGGACAAGCATGGAAGAAGTTCTGGTCCCTAAAATTTATATTGATGGACAAATCCCAGAAGATTAGTCTAAAGTCAGAAGTGCTAGAAAACTGTGTAATGCCGGTACTGATATACAGCTGTCAAACCTGGGCTTTAACAGAGACACAAAGGCAAACAATCCGGGTATGTCAAAGCAAAATGGAACGGAAGATCCTTTAAGTTTCCTTGAGGGACAGATTACGAAACGAGTAGATAAGAAGAAGAACTGACATGAAAGAGGCCGTGACAACACCTGACAGTCTAAAATGGAAATGGGAAGGCCACGTGGCCAGAATGAAAGACAAACGATGGATGCACAAGCTAACGGTATGGGACCCCAGGACAGGAAGAAGGAACTTGGGTAGACAAAGGACCCGCTGAAAAGACTCAATCGTAAGGAAGAGAGGCAAACACTGGACGAGGATAGCAAGGGAGAGACAAGAATGGAGACGTATGGAACTATAAGAAGGGAAGAGAAGGAGAGCTTCAACAACGAAAGATGCTGGTAGACAGCACATCTATGACATGAAAGATACACTTCTGCAACATGTAACAAGCCAAACAACGCACAAGGTAAACTACAACAAATAGGCACATACAAAGACACGACAACTGGCCCCCGCCACCTTTCTAGAGAAGAAGATGTAAAGCGAAGTGAAATGTAGTGTACTGAAGTGAACTACAGTGAAGTGCAGCAAGTGGAGTAAAAACTTGTACACAACTCCTTAGGACTAGCTCACCTAACGAGTTTAAACAAGAGCACGTCCCTGCTCGAAGGAGGCCTTTGCCCTTATGGGATTATCTAGGCTATATTTATTTATTATTATTATTTATTATTTATAATATGATGAATTTGCAACTACCAACCATACCTATACAAGACACTTTCTATCTTTGCCAGCTGACTGGGAGTGTATTTTATATTCACAATCTCAAAGATAACACTTTTAATCATGAGAGTATAGCAATGAAGGGTCCAAATGAGGTATGCACCTTGATTCCAAAATACTTTCAGGAGACCTCCAGTATGAAATATGTTGAACATTTGCACATACTTTCAGATGGGTGTGGAGCCCAAAATACAAATCACACTCTATTGAGGTTGGCAAATGCCCTTGTTGGATCAAGATTGTTTAAAACAATAAATCAGTACTTTCCAGTTAGAGGACATTCTTTCTTGCCCTGCGACAGAGCTTTCGCTTTGGTAAGAAGGAAAATTAAACAATATGACAGAATATACAATATTTTGTAACCTTGTTTTTGTATGTTAAATAATTTTTTATATTCCTTATTATATAACAGTGTATAGTTCTACTATAGGGCCTTGCCCTCTAGGACATCCTCTCTTTGAAATTAAAATAAAATAAAAATAAAAAAAGGTCACTGAATTCATCCTGTCTTCTGCTACTAAGAACTCATTTCTTGTTGTATTGCCTGATTCAAGTGACGTAATTGATTTTAAAGAATGGGGGGATAGAAACTACAGGAAGAACATTCTCTCCAATGAATCTCTTGGAGCTGAGATAAATGACTGGTTTACTGAGGAGGGTTGAGAGAGTAGAGAATAGGAGTGTCACATAATAAATGTTTATGGGAAGTGACTGAATTGCATGGTAACAGTAAAGGAGACCCTAACAAAGTGATAAAATTTTCAACACACCTGTTTTGATCTTCCAGTAGCTACTGAGGCCTATCCTAATGGATTTCTCCCCTTCAATGAGAAGAAAATGGATAACATAAGAAAAGTTCAACCAGAAGAAAACGTCTAGCTCTTTTACGAAGAGATTTTTGCATGGCCAACAATTCGTAAAGAATCTGCTACAGAGCATGAGAAGTTAGATTCAAAATATAGGTGATATTTGCATGTGGATTAGCAATAAACATGATTAAATGCTCTTTAGAATTTGTTGTACTACCTGAAACCCACCCATTAACTTGAGAAACAGCATTAGTCAGGATATTAAAAAGCAATTTCCTCTTAAGTACAACATTGAATCACTCTCTAATTTATACAATATTGTATGAGAGGGTGTGAAATGTGTTATGCATTTCATACACGTTTATAGATGGAAACCGGAACGCATGGGGAAGTTTCATTTTTCAATTTCTGAGAAGTATTAATATTTGACTCATGCACTGATAAATAAATATGCAATTTTTTTAAAATAATTAAGAAAGGTTCAGGTGTTGCATTTTGTTTATTCTATTGTAATTTTTCAAGTGATGAAAGTAGAGATAACCTTGGGAGCACAAGCACCTGGCTTTGGTATAAGCTGTTGCAGAGTACTGCACACCAGTGTGATTCCGAAGTGCACATGTAAGCAAGGTAGATATTCATCTCAACAATACAATGATAGATAGATAGATAGATTTTTATTAATTCCATTTGATCAAATACATGCATTCAATACATTTTTGATATAGGACACGTCAGAATTTACATGCATAAAATAAAAGAACTAACAGGTATATATTACTAAGATTATAACTATTTATAACTTATTATAATAGCAAATCTTAATAGATACAATCTTATTGCACAACTATTTACACCTCACTCTATTATCATAATATGAAAACTTAATTCTATAAATACAACAACATACAGCTAGGTATTAAAATTAAATTAAAAAAGTAAAATATAGTTATAGATTCCATCACTCCTATACGCTAAAATATTCAACTACTGAGTAAAAAAATTGTATCAGGCACCTTGCTTCCATGCCCTGAGCTACATCCCTCCAGCATAGCTGAGATGACAACGAGCAGCGACTTGGGAGAGGACAAAATATAATAAAGTGGAGTTTTCAAAACAACTACCCGTCCTAGAAGATCTCCAGATTTCACTAGGTCCTTGACTCAAGTCCAGAAAACCATTTTCGTCTGCTTGTTTACAAAAGTCGACCAAAATTGGCGAAGTGTTGAAAGAGACATGGTCATCATTTTAACTACTATTATCTTGATGATCCACATATACCAAACAGGACATAAAATGGCCCTGACAAACTTGGTCCAGACTAAACTGTATCAGGACTACCACACTTCATAAATGGGGAATTTCTGACTTCTCAATGTGTGACTGTGGAACATTAGAACAGACGATTAATCACATCGTCATTGAGGAATGTTCCAAAAGATTCTTGAATGGCAACTACAGTTATACAATGGATGCATCTCCGAGAGCAATAGAATGGGAGAAATCGCTGGGCACAGTGAGAATTTAGACTTGTAATTTGTTGATCATACTCAGTATGGTAAATAAAATATAAATATGGCTTCCTCACACACAGCATCAATAGTTCCAAAACTGCTCACCCTTTTCTTTATTACAAGCTCTATGATTATCAGGCCAAACCACGATTTCAGTACGCATGGTCAGAAGAGGACACACTACCACTGTATAAACAAGCTGATGACATGAGTTTTCTGCAGCAACCCAAGGTTCAGAGAATCCATTATCCAACTTCAGTGAAGGTTGGTACTGTGTAAGCTATAGAAGGGGTAATAAAGTCACATTTTTTAAAAAAGAGTGTAAAAGTGAACCAACAACCCTGAATCATGTACACTAAAATTTTCTGTACACCATGTCATAGATGTTACTTACCGGAAGTTCCCACTACTAGCTTCACTCTAAAACCAGTTCAGATGTGAAAAGAAAGAGCGAGCTACAGCTACTGCAGTGTTGCCATATGCCCACAGTGTGAGTAATCACATTGCCCGCATCCTAAAAAGAACATTACCACCAGGTTACGATCGTCAAAGAAAATTGGACAGTTGATGGGCAAACTGAAATATCTGATCCCAGCCACCAAACAACCTGGAGTGTACAGTGTTCCGTGCATCGAATGTGATCAAGTCTACATAGGACAGACTGGAAAGATGGTAAAATGCAGTTTGAAGCATTTCTTTGTGTATCACAATGGAAGATGTAGTCTGTTGGAATCCATGCATGGCCAGATGTACTGCTTCTGTTAAAGCAAAGACTACAAAGAATTATTTGGTACTATGAGCAGAGAAGAAAGGTAAAATTTTAAGTATTAAACCATTGTTGGGCTCTCCTTTCGAAACAGAACTATATATAGTATAGTAAGATTTCCTTTACATTAGATGAGCTATTTTAAGGGGATCGGGTAATGTATACATTTGCATTAGATTAGCTATTTTAAGGAGGCTTGATAGTGTAAATGTGTATTATCGATAGATTCCTTTTTATAATCTTTTTGTTCGACTATGTCGAAATGTAAATATTATACTATGTCAGAAAACAGCAGTAGTGGTATTAGGCCAGTTCTAATACCACCGCCACCGCTCCACCGCCAAGATGTCGGCGGTACGATATCTCTCGAACGCATGGTTGGATGTTGACGAATGAGGTGTTGTTGAACTCGGGCTGACACTCCCTTTCCAATGGACAACATATTTCCACCCTAAAATAAAACCTACCCCTACTAGGGGGTGAAATTATAATTTTTTAGAACATCTCGCTTTTCAAGTGCGACATGTGAGTGTTTGAATGCTAATATGAAATTAAACGTTGTTCCACACAAGAGACATGTGTACGGTGGAAAACCATTATGAATTAACATGCTTGTTTTTAGTTTTTATGCACTCACTCATAGCTTTTGTAAGAGGGAGAGCGTTTTAAATATGGTGGCTGTAGTCTAACCTAACCTAACCCAATCCACGAGGGGTGATCAAAAAGTATCCCAAGCGGCGCTGGTCGATAGGCAAACCAATAATAATAGAGGGCATGTGAGGCCTTGAGGCGAGAGCCCCTGTCATTGCTGACGAGTCCCTGTGGACGGGTCCCTGTTGACAGGTCATTGTTGACGAGTCCCTGTGAACCGGTCCCTGTTGACGGGTCCCTTTTGACTGATCCCTATGGACTGGCCCATGCATTTATCCAAATTATGTTAAAGGGCCTAACTACATTTGTGTGTAAAGCAGTGTGTTGAACTAACGTTGTTCGCCAATCCTTACCACTACAATCTGATAACGATATGAAAGGAAAGTGACGAAATACATGTGAACATGTGCGAGGTGACATTATTGCAACCCCCTTGTGAAAACCACATGTAAGCTAACAAGTCACATCCTGTTTTGATTCGTACGTGAGAAAATGCAAGTTCATGTGTAATATGACCTAACACACAGGTGCATGTGCATGTGCGCAATAAGAGCTAACAAGTCACATCCTGTTTTGAGTGTGGTGGGAGGTGAATGGGGGGAGAGTCGGTGTAAGAGAGAACACAGGCGAAGAGAGAAATACATATATATTGCTCATAATGCATGTGGAGCTGAGGACTGTACACACACAGGGCTGTAGGTTAAGTACAACATGAGTGAAAAAAATAAAACAAGGCGCACAGTTTCATACAACATGTAATTTATTAATCCAAGAATTAAAGGCTGTACTAAATCCCAACCATTTTACATATAGTTTATTTCCTTTTTGATTCAACACTTTTTCCACAAGGTAATGTTTTGGAAACGCTGTCTTTTGTAGTTCTTGGAGATAAAACCTGCCTTTTATGGGTTGATGGTTAAGATCCTCGAGTAAATAGGTGACTGGACTGTTCAGGTTGACTTGTCGAATTCGAAATAGTTCAGTCCCCCAATTTGGTGTTTAGCCCTTGTCGAAGACAGACTTAAATTTGCTCACACGAACATGGTCTCCAATGTTGAGGAGGTGACGTTTAGGGTCTGCTGTTTTTATGGGGTTAAACAGTTTATCCAGTCGCGGAATATTTTTGGTCACAAGTCGTGGCTTGGTCCCAGTGGTTCTGTGTTTGGTGTCATTGTAAGGTGACACTAGCTCAGGTAACAAGTCCAGCCAGCGATATGAGCCTTGAGCGGTAAAGGCTTTCCACATAAGAGTTTTCAATGTTCGGTTAAACCGCTCGACCACACTGGCTTTGAGATTGCTGTACGTTGTGTAATGGTGAATATTCAAAGATTTGAGAAAACTGGAAGAGCCCTTGTTGAAAATTCCTTTCCCTGATCGGTTTGTAACAACTGAGGTTTACGTTTGGATTGTTGAATAATATGTTGAAAGGCCTTGGTGACTTGCAGACCAGACTTGCGACTCACGGGTTGAACAAAGGCCATTTTGGAATACACATCAATGACTGTCAACATATAGCGTACTCCATCGTTAAAACTAGCATAGGGAATCATTTCCACCAAATCGGCTTGCCAAAGTTCATCCACACCCTTTGAAATCACCTTGATTCGTGGATAGTGACGTCTAGCTGGACGATGCAACTCATGAGCGATGCCCACTTTAATGGGAGAAGGCTTAAACAATAATTTTGGCATTTCGAAGTTCTTCTTCAATTTCTTGAATTTCCCAATCGTGACCGGTATGACCGGCTTGCGTGAAGCATGCAACAGCTGTAGTAGCTGGACGAGCTTATTGGGATTGTGCCAGTAGGTAACATCCACAAGGGGTTTTAATAGTTTAAATGTCACTCCCGAAGCGGACACTTTACGACGGCCACTTTGACTGGTGGGGAACATTTTTGCAATGAAGGTTTTATATTTTTGAGATATATTGGCATTCACTTGTTGAGTGGGATCATAATGTCTTTTGTGGGCATGGGTGTCCAATAAAATGGATTTATATTTGCCAAGGTCCTCTGGCGTATAATCATGGGAAGAGGGGGTCCGAGAGAATAGCAGCTTTAACAGTCCTGGTGTTAATTTATAATTGATCTTTTTAATGACAGCTTTAGTACGAGCAAATTTAATCGATGAATCACCACTTTTAAAACCATCATCTTCATAGCGAACACCATACGTGGTATCTGTGTTTCCAATAAATAGATCAGTGAAATAGGGTTCCAGTGTTGATCCATAATATTTTATTAAAATGTTTTTCAGTTGAGCATTATGTTGAGGGGTGGCCAAGAGTTGTGAAAACGGAGACGATCTGGAAGGGCAAGGTGTTTCGACCATGACCAAGGATTTCTTTTTTTCTTAAAAACTCTGCAAGGGGTGAGGACTTTTTTTGAGGTGTAAACACTTGTTCCTCGTCAACCTCAACCTCGCTAACACTAGTCAAATCTTCCTGTTCCTCTTCCTCTTCATCAGGGTCCTTGTGTAACGTCTGAGTGGCTTGTGAAACGGTAGGTAGCGTTTCAGATGGCTTGAAAGAGGGTTTCAACATGGCTTTTAGCGGAGGTGCTAAATGTTGTTGAATAAACAAAGCATGATCTGAACGTGATCGTTTCAATTGACGAAACTTTTGGCGAATAGTATTTTTTGCTTTAATAATATGCTATTTCAATTGACTCTCTGCTAACACCATGGTGTCTTGACAAATGACTTGAGAGGGAATGAGACAGTGCCTTAAATAACAATAAAATGATCAAACCCTAAGCGATAACGTCCTTGGTTGAGTTCACTTTGTTTGTTAATGACCAAACAGGCATGACGTTGAGTGTTCCAGCACTTGGCACACAATTCAGTAAACATTTGAAAGGTCATATCTGGATTCACATGTTCATTATAAATGTGACGACTGTTCCTCTCGTCCTGGCGAAATAAAACAATTACATTGGCATTGTCACGAATCAACTGTTTGGACATTTTAGAATACGTTTGTCCAAGAAAGAAGCAATCGATATGTTTGTGTCAACCCATGCTGAAATAGCTTTGAATGATGCCTTGTCGTTCAATGGATACATCATCGAAAATCATGAGTGAATCAGGCTTTACCTCATCCGGTGAAATCACATTTTCTTGCATGGAAAATGTGAAATAACCCATATTCTCATTTTATAATCCAGACATGACTTGATCCAGAAACACGTAGAGGGGTTGGTAGAGAGATTTTGCAAAATTATAAATATTTTGAAAACGCAGACCATTGGGCGCTGTAATGAGCGTCAGCAAAAGATTGGTCTTTCCACACCCCGAAGGCCCCACAATGATGCAGCGAATGGAAGATGGAAACAGTGAACCATGACGTTGTTCACGTGATGTGGGACAGAGATGGGAAACCATGTCCCCCACGGGGAATGACTCTTGCTGCTTAATAATCTTCATTTCAACTAAGGCTTAGAGAGGCTAGCAGGTTGTCTATATACATGGAACCGAACCTTGTCATAGAAACAGTAGACTCGTACTACAGGTTGACGATGGATGTCTTTGGACGTGCATTGATGGCCAAAGCTAGGTCTGTTCCCATGCATGATCCTAAACAAGACACAGATCCTGCTAATAAACACTATGTGGATAGGTCTGTAGTGCCACGCACAAAACAGGGAGATTATGACTTTAAGGGAAAGCAGTTAACCCATGTGAAACATCCTCAAGTGTCTACAGATGTTACTACAAAAAAGTATGTGGATAACAAAGTGTATGAATTTTATGACAAAGTACCTCAGCATACAGTGAATGGCTATACCGCTAATCATCAGCGCATTATTCACGTGGAAGACCCGCAAGGCGAAGACGATGTCTGTACCAAGCGTTACGTGACCTATGAAATGAAAAGGCTTTATAAATTTATCCCATCTATATTTTTAGTGTATCTGACAAATGAAAGACCTGTCAATGACAGAAACCATTTACCGCTAGTCCATGACCAGCATCTGACCTATGTGCTTGCTTCGGGTTTAAACCACTATCGATTACACTATGATGGAACCATTCAAATGAAATACGCGATGCCTGATGAAAACAATTTACATGTAGACATAAACGGTCATAGGATGTTGGTCCATAACCATGAAGTGGTCAATGCAGGTGATGAATTATCCTTTCATCTCATGTTGACATGGGATGAAAAGCAAGCTGGAAAAACCATAAACGATTTCCCACTTTATGTGGAATTGGAATATACAGCCATGAAATAACAAGCTAACGCTAGTTGTGACTTAAACTTTCTTGTAAAAGATTGTTGGTCATCATCATCATGGTGAAAAATACTAAAAATAAGACTCTGTCCTTGGCAAAACATGGGCTTAAGGCATTCCTGGACAAGCCCTTGCGAAATAAAAAATAATGTGTTGACCATAAGAAAAGCCCTTCGAGCTGCACAGAGACGTGTTATTCCAAAACGTCAGCGACAGGGTTCAAAACAAGGGCGAGTGATTCCCGTCCCGAAACGAGCGGGATTTTTACCTGCTTTATTTGCCGGTTTGGCTGCTCTGGGTTCACTTTTGGGTGGTGCCAGTGCGGTGGCGTAAACCATTAAAGCTGCACAGCAGGGCAAGTAACAACTAAAGGAAAGTCAGCGACACAATGAAACCATGGAGGCGATTGCTATGGGGGCTAGAGATGCCAATTTAAAGCCAGCCTTTTATCAACAAGGATTTGGGATTTCACCATTTCGAAATAAAAAAGGAAAAAAAAAAACATCTTTAACCTCAGCCATAGCAAGACATACCCTGACGCATCAACAAGTGGAATGCTATGTTAAACAACTAAAGCTTTCTCATTTTCGAGGTGTGTTTATGCGAAACCAATTACCCCCACAACCCTGGAAACAGGAATGTGCTGTTGTCAATTTAGATGATCGCCGAGGACCAGGAACACATTATGTAGCTTATGTCAAAGAGGGATCCACCATATGGTACTTTGACAGTTTTGGGAATTTGCCCCCGTCCATGGAACTAGTAACCTATTTTGGAAACAGGATCAAGATATATTATAATGTGAAACGTGAGCAAACGTTTAACAGCCAACAGTGTGGACGTTTGTGACTAATTTTTTATATAAGAGGCAGCACAAGCAAAAACGTCAACAGTATGTCGGCGGAAAGTAAGACGTTTACACTACATGGACGTGGACCTGAAGTCAGCCCAGACTTTTACCCGCCTACCGAATTGAGTGAAAGACCTTATGGTTTAGGACTTGTTTCACTTGAAACGTACACTAGAATATACAACATACGTGAAAACCAAGTTCTACCATGATGATTCTGTGCTCACCCTGAACTCTGGTGGATACACGATAGATGACATTTATGAACACATTTATGTGGTGTTGATCAATTAATATGGTTTAAAGTCATTTCTCAATGGAACGCGCAAGTTTGAACTTGTAGGAAATACCAACACTCATCGCTGCAGTATTTTTTCTACATTCAAAATTGACTTTAAAACACACCCTGATTCCATTGGTCCATTACTAGGATTTAAACCACGCGTGTTGGAGCCCAACAAAAACATGAATCAGACCATGAAGTGAAATTCATTGAGGACCATCATGTGTCGGTGACGTGTAATATTATTAGCCAAGTGTACACCAATCAAGAACCATCGCATTCGCTTTATGACTTGATTGTGACATCGCCCAATGGCTATATTATTCGTGAAAACCCTCCAGTGGTGCTTTTTCATTCTGTGGCTGTCGATGGTATTAGTAATATAACATTAAGACTGATCAATAGAGATCAACAACTCATTCAACTAGATTCTACCACGCCAGTGACTTACAAGTTGGTGCTAAAGCCACTATGAAGTTGGTGTGTAAAGCAACAACACCGTCTAGGAATTGTGTTAGTTGTTTACCACGTGAATACACGTTAACATCTCAAGACAAGCAGATTTTACAGCATTTGGGTTACCACGTCAACCCCCATGATGAATTCTTTCCTAGAGGTAGCGAACTACATCGAGGAGCAACCAAGAGTGGTAAGAATTGATCTCCATTCCTATCAAGCTCAAACACCTGGACTCAATAACAATGATGAAATTCAATTTGTTATTAACAACCAAGATATTTACACCCTACCACATGAAAGTGTCATTCAGATTGAAGGTCGGCTCACCAAAGCCGATGGCTCTACACCCACCACATCCAAGTTAGCCAACCATGCTTCTGCCTTTCTGTTTTCTGAGGAGCGGTATGTCATTAACGATATCGTGGTGGATAGCACTCGAAATGTGGGTATTTCCAGTGTCATGAAACTATATCCCTCTTATAGTGAGGAAGAAGGTAAAACACTTTGCATGGCGGGTTGGTGCCCTGACTCGACCAATGAATGGATGGTACACTCCGATGGCACCTTTACTGCATATTTACCTCTTAAACTGATTTTAGGGTTTGCCGAAGATCACCAGCGCATTGTGGTCAACACAAGGCAAGTGCTTTATTTGGTGAGAGACAGGAGTGATAATAATGCACTCAAGGGAGCCGACAATGCCCCCATAGATTCAAAAATTCAACTACAACGCATGCTATGGAAAGTGCCCCATGTGACCCTAGACGATAGCAAAAAACTGGACATACTCAAGATGCTAAAGAGAGATATGCCTCTACCCATGGAATTTAGAAGCTGGGCACTCCATGAGTACCCGCTATTGCCCACCACCAACACACACAGTTGGTCTGTAAAAACAGCCCGCTATACAGAGAGACCTCTCTACATGATCGTTGGTTTTCAAACAAATCGCAAGTATCAACAAACCAAAGATGCCACACAATTTGATCACCTGCAATTAAGAAATGCACGTCTTTTCCTCAACGGTGCTGTGTTTCCCTATGAAGGACTGGATTTGGATTTTTCAAAAAACAAGTTTGGCCCCCTGTACGACTTGTTTTCTAAATTTAGATGGTCGTATTATCAAAAAGAGAATTGCCCCATGTTATCACCCCAAGTGTTTAAGACAAGGGCGCCAGTGATTGTCTTTGACTGTTCCTACTTGGAAGAGTCTGTCAAGCCATCCAATATTGACATTCGACCACATTTTGAAACGCATGATAATGTTCCAGCCAATACGACGGCCTACTGTTTGATTATTCATCACAAACAAGTCAACTATTACCCACTGTCCAACCAAGTGATGAGTGTATAAATGACAAGTCAACCCACGTCAAGCCACTCAGTCATGCCTTGCTTTAAAGTATCAAGAGACGTCACATCCATGAATTTGAACTCTGAGGAACAACGTTTCAAGACCTTGCGACGTGGCCGGTGCCTTTCATTAACCCTCAAGCCTTGGCGGTTGCTGGATTCTATTATTTAAAAACAAGAGATGAAGTGAAATGTGCCTATTGTCTCATAATCATAGACTAATGGGAAGAAAGTGATGAGCCCATGAAAGAACATCAACGCTGGTCACCCGCCTGCCCCTACATCTGTAAAATGGATGTGGGTAATATACCCTGTCATTCAAGCTACCCCTCACTGGTGTCTCTGAGTGATGAAAAAAGTTATGATACGTGTGGACTTTATGGTGTCATTGATGCTTCGGTGAGCAGCTAAAAACACCCAGTTTAGAGACATTGGGATATCATCGGTGTTATGGACGCTATAAACACAAAAGACTTTTTTGTTGTATGAGTTGGTACCGCCCCTATCCTGGAATGAAAAAAGAGTGTAAAACTTGTTATGCTAATAAAATAATGTAATAAAAATTGGTTGTTATATTATTATTTCTTATGTCCCCTGTCATACCCTAACCTCAATAGTGACTAGTAAGTGATTTTTTGTATTTTTTTTACTAGAATGGAATGTAAGTAAATGCCATGGGTACACCTTACTGGACGATAGTCAGTTGGACTTGATCCAGACAAGAGTGAACATGTTGCGTACACTAATTATCGACTGTCAAGGGTTTAAAATTGGAGATAACAAATTTATATTTAAAGAAGTGGCCATCATCGATTGTTCCACTTTTTGGATACCGCAAGCTACCCATTTGGTGTTTAAACCACCCTATGCGTTTGATTTGTTGTGTGAAAAAGACCGTAAACAAACCCAGTGGATTGAAACTTATATGTAACTAGACTGGAAGCAAGGAACCATTCCGTATAAGCACCTGGACATGGTTATGAAAGTTCACTTGTCTTCTGCCCATGTGGTATTTGTGAAAGGTAGTGAAAAACGTCAATGGCTACAACCATTTTTGGCGTCTTACTGTCAATGTATCGATTTAATGGACTTGGGCTGCCCCTCGCTGCAAACACTCATGGACCGCTGCCCCTGTAACAAAATTACCCATAAAGCCCTGGCAAATGTGTGGCATCTCTTTCATTGGCTAACCATCAATGCCTGCTGGGAGTTGTTAAATAAAATTAAAACTGAAGGTTTACCTGTGGATGACACCAGTGAGATTCCTACAAGCAACGTGTAAACATCAACGTGATACCATGGAGAAAGGGGATGCTACCGATAAAGCCATCGGCAAATTCTTTGTGTGCAAAAATAAACTAGACAGTTTTATCAAAGAAGAATTATTGGCTCTTCCTAAATCGTTATTTATTACGTGGCAGCAAATGCAGTGAAAGAAATCTGGCAACATGTACCAAAATCATGGACTCAAGACCCTGTGTTAAGTGAATTACAACCATGTACAGATTATGATCACCATAAGAAAGTTGCTATGGCAAAAATACCCTCTATGCGACAGTGCGCTACTTGCCAGTTGGTCAAACTGTATCACGGTCATAAAAGTCAGTGTAAAGACTTTGTTTCCTCATTCCACGGGTGTGATGGCGAGAAAAAGGAAACAACATCAACATCGTCTACAGAGGAAGAGGAAATTCAAACCTTTTCTCCACCTATGGAAAAGGATATGTACTTGTCATGGCGTCATTAACAACGTCATTCAATACTTACCTTTTGAAATCCATCTTCCTGGTTATCGTTTCTGTGGTCCTGGAACGAAGCTGAATCAACGTTTGCAACGTGGTGATGTACCTATTAATCCTTTGGATCGAGCATGCAAAGAACATGACCTTTCTTATCGCCATAGGCATTCTGCATTAAGACGTGTGGCGGATAAAGTATCGTTAAAAAAAGCTAAACAACGTTTGACATCCTGTGATGCCTCAGTGGGAGAAAGGTTGGCGGCCCTCATTGTGATTAGTGCTATAAAAATAAAGTTAATAATGAGTGGACATGAACATTGAAAGGATTGAGGAATTGGTATTTCTTTGTATTCTATTTTGTAAAGCCCTATTTGTTGTGAAAAAAAAAAACCAAGGTTTACCAGATCACAATGTCTTATTTATTTAAAAATGGTAATGGCCATTTCTTTATTTTTTCATTTTTTCACACATGGATATTTACAATTTCCACTTTACATTTTTACATTGCCCTTGTTTAGTTTTACATTGTGTACATTTTTTAAAAATAATTTTTAACCATTTTTCACACATGGATTTTTACTTTTTCCACTTAACATTTTTTACATTGTCTTGTTCAGTTTTCACATTTTATACAGTTTTTTAAAATCATTTGTTTAACCATAATATAAAAAGCAAATTTTTACAGTAAAGTGTGTTATTTTAAACTAAAATTACATTAGCCTAACATTATACATTCTACATACAGTTTTATAAATATATCACAATATAAAACACAATATAAATTTGCATATTAATTTGCTTGCCCTTGTTAAGCACAACTGGTCTAGAATTGTAAGGGAGGCAGTTGAAATTCGTAAAAATCCCAATAATTTTAACAGAGACACTGGATATCAGCTAAGTGACACTTGGCTACCAGTTATTAAGGATCTAGGGAGATAGTTCCTCTCAGTCTCTCTGTTCTTCACATATTTAAAATTGTACATTTTCCCTCTAGGGCTCAGAGCCTGGATTTGATCTCCTTTGTTCGTCACTGGAGGAGTTTCCATCTGTTTTTTCGCCGTTGACTGTATGACGTTAGGTATCGTTCAGCTACACTTCCCTTTTGTTTATGTTCCCTTATATCCATCTAACCCTCCCCCCCCCCCTCCTCATTCTTCGAGGAGTTTCTATATTTTCACACCGCCCCCTTTACCTTCTTGTTACTTACTACTCTGTCCGCCGTTCCACCATGGTCCATACAGTAATTTCTGGCAGCTGCTCTCTGGTGACGAACAGAGGAATTTATCTATATTTTTTGTAATCTCATTGATATACTTTATTTGGCCACATTGTTTATTTCCATTGAAAAAGGAGGCAAGGTTTCTCCGAAACGTATGGTTTAAATTAAAAATTCACACGGCATTAGCCCAAAAGCATGAATTATTTATACAATATAAATAATACAATATGGCGAACATTAGACTTGAGTAAAATAATAGTCGTCAATGCGACTGTTTCCCCAAGCAAAAGTATCAAATGTGTTGGGTATAATGAATCGTTTGTTGTCTTCATTACTTAAAGCAACTTTGTTCAGCAAATTAGTATGTAGCTGATGATTTTTGCTTCTAAAAACACACATTTTCTTATATAATATAGGTGGGTTACTGACTATACAGTTTTTATAATCACTTATATCTAACTCTTTACTAACAACATTCTTTTTTACACCTTTTAATTTTTTTATTACTTTATCATCAATTGTCATACAACTATATGATTTAGATTTTGTGCCTACAAAGGTGTCTATAACAACACCAGCACATTCATCCTTAAATTTTCCAAGAACCTTTTTGTTTACTAGAGGTAAATGGTAAATATTAATCTTGGGATAGTCACTTGTATCAAACCTATTTAGCTCAGTTTTGATATCATCATAAAAATCACCAGTTTTAAACTCATAAATAAATGAATCTGTGTCTGTATAGAGTAATTTAGCATTACCATGATAGTTTTTCGTAACATAATCATAGTGAAATTCATACATAAGTTTTTGACAATTCTAGAATGGCATAAACCACATATATGGGTTTGTTGTAGGTTACTTTAAGACGATTCATTTGTATTACAACTAAATCCACATGAATAATTGAACAACTATGGAAGTTAGGCTTGCTTATTAAGATGCTCGCACCATACCTTTGACCTTCATTCTCCCACTTTGTTATCAGCTTTACATCAACTCGCTTATCAACATTCTCCATAGTCTTTCCAAAAACACTATTCATGAGTTTGTAAAAATCTTTTTCAAAGGCATTTGTTGATAGTGTTCTTAAATTATTGTTCAGATCAATATATGGTTTGAGCTATGCTGACTGATGAAATTGTAATACGCGATGAATTTTAGTTAATTTCAATCCTTGCTGTAGACACTGTTTCAAGTTTTGATAATGTATTACATATTTGCATTTATCATTCACATTAGCAATTAACAATTTCGTTCGTGATGTGATGTACGGCAAAATGGTAAATCATTATGATCATCATGTAACTCTTTAGGGTACTCAAGATTTACCTCTAAAATATATCCCTCATCATCGTTATCATTAAGAGTGTCAACATGTAAGACATCAATCTCAGGTTGTGTCAGCCAGCGAAAATCTTTCAGTGGTAGATATTGACTCATAGCCCAACCATATTGGTTATTTGCATCGAGGTAGACAATATACTTTGACTCTTCACAAGGGCTGTAGCTAGGAATGTATTTATTATTTGCTTTAGAATATCGTCCACTACATTGGCTTAATCCACCTCGAATTGATGATTTTATAAAATTAATCATGTCTATATCAGTCATCAATTCTAAATTTACTTTATTTTTCAAAATTGAACTGAAACTTAACCCAGGAGCAGTAAAATACTGACAAGGATCAAGGTCGTAAGTTTTCATACAAACATTCCGGAAATTTTCGAAAACATCTGCTAATAACAACTCATCTGTCTGCAAGTATATGTCTGAAAATTCACCTAAAGTATGAATGTCAAACTGTGTCCATACACGATGTGCATGTAAATATTCCTGATCACTGATATAACTTGTTTATGGAACTGTAAAATGCATCTTTCGGTGGTAAAGAACACTCCTCAAGACGTTCCACACAGTATATATATTCATACGGGAATATACCCTTTTGACGAATCAAATTAAAATCATCTTCTTTAGGAAAGACACGTTGAATTTCATGAAACTGGTCTGATTTTAAATTACTAGCAAGCTTATCAAGACTACTTGGCATAAAGCGGAATGAATCTAAAAATCTCAGTTTTATAATTTTCTTATTGTTAGTTTTGATGTATTTTGTGAACGATATGTATTGTTCCTTATTATTTGCAATCACATCAATTTTCTCATCTAAAGCTCCAAATTCTTTAACGATAAAGTGGTTATCGTATTTGCTACTATTATGTAGAATGACTGGAATGAATTTACTTACTCTATACTTTAAATTACATTCTTGGTGAGCAGCACCACGATACTTCCCTGTTAAATGGCCATGATCGCGAAACCTGTCTGTATATAAACATTCACCACATATAAAACAATTAGTTTCAGTTTCAAAACCCATTTGCTGTGATGATGTTAATGGCTCCATTGGAATGATAGTATTTAAAATAGAGGATATACGGATTGCATCTTTTTCAAGTCTTTCCATGAAAACGTTAGGTGCATCAGGTCCTCTATAGAGCTCAAACTTATTTAAAGAGTCATCGTAACTACATTTAATATAATATGCAAAGCTAAAAGGTTCATGAATGTGAGTGGTGTTGGTAAAAGGTTTGGATGGATTCGATGGACATGTATTAAAAGGCTTTAACAAAGCTTCAAAGTCAGCATATATAACAAATGGTACTCGAAGCTGCATTTCAAAGTCCTTAAATTTTAGAATGTTATTTGCAGGAGTAGGTAATACTGTGCACACATGATTACAACCCCATTTTTGATGTTGAGTTAGTTGATCCTTTTTTCTAAAATATAACAAACAGCCATCACACAACCACTTTTTCCCATCACGTTTTGTTATCTGATTACCGACAAGTCTACTTAAATGTTTTATCCAACAATAGTGGGCATTTTCACCTTTAGTTATATATAATAAATTTACATGAGCATCCTTTTTTTCCTGAGTATAATATAAAGGACCTACTATACTCTTGTTTTCAATTCCATACGCATTAATACTTATATTGTTTAGCTCTTCAAAACGCTTAATGTCTTTTATCTCCATAGGAAATTCCATTTCTTTTAAATCTAACACTGAGGAATTGTGAGGATAAGATGAGGTTCTCGCCACAGCTCTCACTGCTGGATGGAGAGCCGTGGTTCCAGCCCACGCAAAACATGCATGGTCACTATTCCAAACGTTCACAACAGCTCTCTTTCGTTTGATCAATACTGGCAAATCAATGTATGATGATGCTCGAAGGGGATTATATTTATTCATGTTGGTTTCTAAATAAAGTACTTCAACCAACGCCCAACCTGACTCCCTTTCCTGGAACTCTTCACAATGATAGCACTTGAAATATTTTGGTATATATCACTGATATTAGTCGATTCACTAACAATTATGTTTTTTGTATTAAAAGATTTGATATCCGTAATTTCACCTTCACTCCCAGTTTTTACATATAGTCCAAAGAGTTCAAAATTCATTTTGAATGATTTATGCTCTACTAAAACATTTTCTACCAAGCCAAACACACTAGGTTGAACATTTCTTAAAAATGATTCAATACTTTGAGTTTTCTCTTCACTATGAAGTCTGTAACTAGCAATTCGAGTTTTAAACGCACATAAAAGTTCTCTCGTGGCTCTAGCACCTTAAATTAGTCTTAGGTCAAGTGAATATTGAGAGATTACCTCGTACAAATGCTGTGAAGTTCATAAGAGGACTCTCTTATGAGATTTCTATAACCTTACTTATCAATAGAGATGGAATTCCAGGTACTACAGTATTGAATGCGAAGAACTACTCACTCAGGAAGACAGAAAAGCTTTCAAAATATTTCTTGAGAAAACAGAACATCCAGAATTCTGGCCAGTACGGTAGTTAGAAAATTTCGTTTTCGTACAACACGGTATCTTTCACTGAAGGAGCAGAACTCCAATAAATTCTTAAATATCCTTTTATGGAACATCGAGGGTTTAAAATATGGATTATCACTTATTCCAATGCAGACTCGATTATATTACAATGCCATTATCTTCACAGAAACCTTTCTAACAGAAGCATACACTATAGATGGATACTACGGAATCCATTCATTCACAAACAAAATTGCAGGACAACCATCAGCAGGAGTCTCCATTTCCTTAAACCATACCTAGGAACAATAAAGGAAAGGATAAAAATAAAATTATTGTAAAAACAATATCATCATCTGGGCCAATGACCAAGTAGTCAGGTCTGTTTATCATCATCTGGGCCAATGACCCTGTAGTCAGGTCTGTTTATCATCATCATCATCATCATCATCTGGGCCAATGACCATGTAGTCAGGTCTGTTTATCATCATCATCATCATCTGGGCCAATGACCAAGTAGTCAGGTCTGTTTATCATCATCATCTGGGCCAATGACCAAGTAGTCAGGTCTGTTTATCATCATCATCATCTGGGCCAATGACCATGTAGTTAGGTCTGTTTATCATCATCATCATCATCTGGGCCAATGGCCATGTAGTCAGGTCTGTTTATCATCATCATCATCATCTGGGCCAATGGCCATGTAGTCAGGTCTGTTTATCATCATCATCATCTGGGCCAAAGACCAAGTAGTCAGGTCTGTTTATCATCATCTGGGCCAATGACCAAGTAGTCAGGTCTGTTTATCATCATCTGGGCCAATGACCATGTAGTCAGGTCTGTTTTTCATCATCATCATCATCATCATCTGGGCCTATGACCATGTAGTCAGGTCTGTTTTTCATCATCATCATCATCATCTGGGCCAATGACCATGTAGTCAGGTCTGTTTATCATCATCATCATCTGGGCCAATGACCATGTAGTTAGGTCTGTTTATCATCATCATCATCTGGGCCAATGGCCATGTAGTCAGGTCTATTTCTCATCATCATCATCATCATCTGGGCCAATGACCATGTAGTCAGGTCTGCTTATCATCATCTGGGCCAATGACCATGTAGTCAGGTCTGCTTATCATCATCTGGGCCAATGACCATGTAGTCAGGTCTATCATCATCATCATCTGGGCCAATGACCATGTAGTCAGGTCTGTTTTATCATCATCATCTGGGCCAATGACCATCTAGTCAGGTCTCCTTATCATCATCATCATCTATTAGACTGTGGTGTGTGAGTGTGTCTGGTGGCAGTTGCATGTTTATTAGATATAGTTCATTGTGTCATTAGACTGTGATGTGTTGGGGTGCATGTGAGTGTGCCTGATGACGGACTGTTATAGTGGTAGTACTTGTTGTTGGTGGAAATTAAGCAATTTTTCGTTAGTAGAATTTTGGTATTTAATTGTTAGTAGAAGGTTAGTATTTTTGTTAGTAGAATTGCTCTTTACTTATTCTGAAAGGGAGTAGCAGCCTTTCAGAATAAATCAAGTCTTTACTTGTCTTATAGACGGTTAAGATATTGATAATATAAGCCAACTAATGGCTACACTGCGTTCTGCTGCACGGCTAAAAGCAACGGGAAACTACAGCCGTAATGCTATTCCCGAGGATATGCACCTCTCTATGCATAATTACATGTGATGATGGCCTCCTCCCTTGTAAAATTTCAATCCGGAGGTAAACTAGTCCCCCGTTCGGATCTCCGGGTGGGGACTACTCGAGAGGGGGTTAACATCACAGAAGTGACAAAGAGGAAATCTGACATTCTACGGATCGGAGCGTGGAATGTTAGAAGTCTGCTAGGAGATGGAAGGTTAGAAAACTTAGAAAGGGAAATGGATAGGTTGAGGTTGGATTTGGTTGGGATTAGTGAAATGCGCTGGCAGGAAGAACAGGACTTTTGGTCAGGTGACTATAGGGTCATTAGCACTAAATCAAACAATGGCCAAGCAGGGGTTGGTCTCATATTGAGTAGGAAACTTGGGACAGCGGGTGGAATATTATGAGCAATATAATGAACGGATTATTGTAGCAAAAATCAATACTAAACCTACGTGCACCACAGTGGTACAAGTCTATATGCCTACCAGTCAAGCTGATGATGAAGATGTTGAAATGGTCTACGAAGAAATAGATGCAATTCTGAGGTATATCAAGGGTGATGAAAATGTTATAGTAATGGGAGATTGGAATGCTGTGGCAGGAAAAGGCAGAGAAGGGAAGATAGTAGGAGATTTCGGATTAGGTGAAAGGGATGATCGAGGAAGCAGGCTGATGGAATTCTGCACCGAGCATGAGTTGGAGATTTTGGATTGCAAAACATACCCTGGTGTTGACATAAACTCTGACCACAATCTGGTTGTTATGAAATGCAGATTAAAGTTGAAGAAAGTAAACGAAATTTTCAAGAAGAGTATAAAGGAAGGACTAATGAAAAACCCTAAACCAACTTCAATTGCAGACGAATGGGCACTTTTGAAGAATGAAATAACAAAATCCGCAGAAGAAAACATTGGTAAGAAAGAATAGGTAAAAAACCGTGGATCACTCAGGATATACTGGAATTGATGGATGAAAGGCGGAAACACAAGAATGTAAGAGATGAAAAGGGGAAAGCAGAATACAGACGTCTGAGAAATGAGGTTAACAAGAAGTGCAAGGAAGCGAAAGAAGAATTGTTGAAAGAGAAATGTGCAGGTATAGAAAATTGTCTGAAATTAGGAAAAGTAGACACAGCTTATCGAAGGATTAAGAATACTTTTGGGGAAAAGAAGACTAAGTGCTGTAATATTAAGGACACAAATGGAAAACCTCTAACAGATAGGGAAGAAAAGGTTGAGAGATGGAAAGCTTACATAGAGTGTTTGTATAAGGGAAAGGAGATTGAGAATCGTGTAATGGAAAGGGAGGAGGAAATTGATGAGGATGCAAAAGGAGATTTAATATTGAGATCAGAATTTGACAGAGCATTGGAGGACTTAAGCAGGAACAATGCACCAGGCATAGATGATATACCGATTGAGTTGCTACGCTGCATAGGAGGTGAAGGTCTGATCAGGTTATTTCACTTGGTGTGTAGGATTTATGAGACAGGTGAGGTGCCCCCTGACTTCAAGAAGAATGTTATTATCCCTATACCAAAGAAAGTGGGAGCTGACAGATGTGAAGATTACCGTACTATCAGCTTGATTACTCATGCTTCAAAAATCCTGTCTAGAATAATTTACAAGAGGATAGAAAGCCAGATAGAAACGGAGTTGGGTGAAGACCAGTTTGGTTTCAGGAGAAATGTAGGAACAAGGGAAGCTGTACTAAGACTTAGGCTGATTTTGGAAGGTAGAATAAGGAAAAATAAGAGAACGTTCATGGCATTTGTAGACTTAGAAAAGGCTTTTGATAACGCTGATTGGACTAAATTGTTTGACATTTTGAAATCTATTGGAATAAAGTACAGGGATAGGAGGGCGATATACAATATATACAGAAACCAGACAGCAGTCATTCGAGCTGAAGGACATGAGAGAGAACCTGGTATTCGGAAAGGTGTAAGGCAAGGCTGCAACTTATCGCCCATACTTTTCAATCTTTACATTGAACAAGCAATGAAGGAAATTGGAGAAAAAATTAAAGTGGGAGTGAAGATTCAAGGAGAAATAATTTCAACTCTGAGATTTGCTGATGACATCGTCATCTTGGCCGAAACGCCTGAGGATTTGAATGAGTTTTTGAATGGTATGGACTCCGTCTTACGGAACGAACACATGATGAAAATGAATAAATGTAAAACAAAAATACTGGAATGCAGCCGAAATAAATCAGAAACCTCTATGGACATCAAAGTGGCAGGTGAAAAGCTGAAGGAAGTAGGAGACTTCTGTTACTTAGGAAGCAAAATAACCAGCGATGGACGAAGCAAAGAAGATATAAAAAGTAGGTTGGCTCAGGCAAGGAAAGCCTTTCTACAAAAAAGGAATCTGTTGACATCGAATGTAGATTTAGGTATTAGGAAGTCATTTTTGAAAGCCTTCGTCTGGAGCGTGGCGCTCTATGGGAGTGAAACTTGGACTATTGGTGCAGCAGAAAAGAGGAGAATTGAAGCATTTGAAATGTGGTGTTACAGGAGAATGATGAAGATCAGATGGGTAGATAGGGTGACAAACGAAGATGTATTAAGACGAGTGGGAGAGGAGAGATGTTTCTGGCGACTGCTCATGAAGAGAAGAGATAGGTTAGTTGGACACATACTACGACACCCAGGAATAGCAAGCTTAGTTATGGAAGGAAGGGTTGAGGACAAGAACTGTAGGGGTAGACCAAGGTTAGAATATGTTAAACAGATTGCTTCGGATGTAGGGTGTGGTAGCTATGTAGAGATGAAACTATTAGGTCAAGACAGGGAAGCATCAAACCAGTCAAAAGACTGAAGACTCAAACAGCAACAACCAATGTGTTGAATATTAGCAGAATTTCTTTCATGGCAAGCATTATTTTTATGATGAATACTGCGCAAATGTCCCTGAATCAATGAAGAAGGTATATCAATATTGCAGACATTACAATGTGTTATTGGAGGTTCACCATTTTTCTTTCTTTTTGTTGCACAACTATTTTTACAATCTTTAGAACGTTTATGCTTTTGAGCATCACATTCGTTTAAAGGTTCTGTGCTGGTTGATGGTTTTACAGTTTTTAATTCCTGTTGTTCACCATGCACTTCAACCATGTGGGATTGATAATCGCTTTACAGCGGAAAAACCAAGTTCACAAATTAAACATGAGAAAGGTGCTGTACTGACATGCTTTAAATTTGCATGTCTTGTAAGACTATCCTGTCTGATAAATGTTGTAGCACACTGACTGCATACAAACATTCTGTGATTATATTTAGTACTTGCATGACGTTGAAGGCTGTCAGGTCTTGAGAACTGTTTCTTACAGTCACCACACTTGAACATAATGATTATCAAATCACTTTCGAAATTACCTATAAAATAAATAAATCATAAATGTTAATAAAAGATAAAACAAAGTAAAATATAAATAGTTTAATTACATTCCAGTCAATGGTTATAGCAGGGTATTTAAATCGATCATCTGTGAACTCCTAGCAAGTCTAATTTCATGTAGTTCTAACTGGGGGTTACTATATACCACTGTCACTGACACCTAGCGGTGAACATTGGGACTTGATAGAGTGGTAGAAACCAGCGGTCGCCAGTTAAGTGAGCTAAGTGTGACGTCATAGCCAGTTTTAAAGCAAGTCTAAACTTGTAGAACATGTCACGTGATAGAAACCAGTGGCCCCCAGTTAAGTGAGCTAAGTGTGACGTCATAGCCAGTCTTAAAGCAAGTCTAAACTGTAGAACATGTCACGTGATAGAAACCAGCGGTCGCCAGTTAAGTGAGCTAAGTGTGACGTCATAGCCAGTCATAAAACAAGTCTAAACTTGTAGAACATGTCACGTGATAGAAACCAACGGCCGCTAGTTATGTGAGCTAAGTGTGACGTCATAGTCAGTCTTAAAACAAATCTAAACTTGTAGAACATGTCAGGTGATAGAAACCAGCGTTCGCCAGTTAAGTGAGCTAAGTGTGACGTCATAGCCAGTCTTAAAGCAAGTCTAAACTTGTAGAACATGTCACGTGATAGAAACCAGCGGTCGCCAGTTATGTGAGCTAGGTGTGACGTCATAGCCAGTCTTAAAGCAAGTCTAAACTTGTAAAACATGTCAGGTGACAAGGTTTAGTTACGTAAAGTTAGGTTATGTTAGGTGAACTGAGGTTAAGTCTTTAAATATTCCCTCTGTCACTGACACCTAGCAACGAACATTCGGACTTAATAGAGCGGTAATCAAAATCTAACCTACAAATTTAGCTTTACACACCATGGTTAAGTAGTTCCAACTTCCACTACCAAATATACCATTGTCACTGACATCTAGTGGTAAACATTGGAAAATATCGCTCCAGCTGTTTAAAAGTTATTAGAGGAGGTACTTACCTTTAATAATTTATCAAATGCTGCCACTGAATGAACAGATCGTAGGAATCTGTTAACCTACAGGTACCCAATTATCTGTAAACAAATAAATAAATAAATAAATCAATCAATCAATAAATCAATCAATAAATACATTCCAATCAATAACTTCAACATCAATTAGTAATAAAAGACTACAATCCATTAATAATAAGTAGCCTACTTACCTTGCAAAATAATTTAATGATTTTCTACCAAAAGACTTTTTGCAACTCTTGAGCAGTAATAGAGCACTGTTCACTCGTAGCGAGTAATAAAGACAGACAGTAGGGAAATATATGACACCTCTCTTATATAAACTCTCATCGCTCGTGTCAGCAGTTTTTTGCAGATCATTGCAATTCCTTTCCCAGTACAGCTGAGAGTCCAAAGTGCAATAGGAACACCTGTGTAATATCCAATGACTGCTGACTTTGCATTATCCATTGTCAAGATGAACACCTGCGGTTTGAAATTACTGCAGCATCAGTCATAGCAACAGCAGTGTGCGCTCTCCGCCATGTCAGCAACATGACACCGGAAGGAACACCTGTGTAATATCCAATGACTTCTAACTTTGCATGATCATCACCCATTGTCTTGATGAACACCTGCGGTTTCAAATTACTGCAGCGTTAATCATAGCAACAGAATTGTGCGCTCTCTGCCATGTCAGCAACATGACACCGGAAATAACAAGACGTCTTACTGCACGTACAATCTCTTCAGTTTTAACATCTTAAGAACATGTATTATTCTCTTTAAACTACAAATGACTCGTTAGAACACATCCATCCACCAAGTTTCCCACTTCGGTCCCTTGACCTGTCCTCAAATTGCATGTGCCTCGTGTACTAGGGTGTGTGCATTAGCCCTAACGCTACGTACGAACCAAACAGAATGTGACTTGTTAGGTCTTATCGTGCACGTGCACAGGTGAACACCTGTGAGTTAGGTCATATTACACATGAACTTGCATTTTCTCACGTACGAATCAAAACAGGATGTGACTTGTTAGCTTACATGTGGTTTTCACAAGGGGGTTGGCAATAATGTCATCTCGCACATGTTCACATGTATTTAGTCGCTTTCCTTTCATATCGTTATCAGATTGTAGTGGTAAGGATTGGCGAACAAAGTTAGTTCAACACACTGCTTTACACACAAATGTAGTTAGGCCCTTTGACATAATTTGGATAAATGCATGGGCCAGTCCAAAGGGACCCGTCAACAGGGACCAGTTCACATGGACTCGTCAACAAGGACCCGTCCACAGGGACTCGTCAACAATGACAGGGGCTCTCGCCTCAAGGCCTTACATGCCCTCTTTGATTATTGGTTTGTCTATTAACAAGCACCGCTTGAAATACTTTTTGATCACCCCTCGTGGGTTGGGTTAGGTTAGGTTACACTACAGCCGTCATCTTTAAAAAGCGCGCCCTCTTACAAAAGCTATGAGTGAGTGCGTAAAAGCAAAAAACAAGCTTGTTAATTCATAATGGCTTTCCACTGTACACATGTCTCTTGTGTGGAACAACGTTTAATTTCATATTAGCATTCAAACTCTCACATGTCGCACTTGGAAAGCGAGATGTTCTAAAAATTATAATTTCACCCCCTAGTAGGGGTAGGTTTTATTTTGGGGTGGAAATATGTTATCCATTGGAAAGGGAGTGTCAGCCCGAGTTCAACAACACCTCATTCGTCAAAATCCAACCATGCGTTCGAGAGATATCGTACCGCCGCCATCTTGGCGGTGGTATTAGAACTGTCCAAAAACCACTACTAACAGTATCATAATGATGGTCATGATAACACTATTTTTCTTTATTTGAACTATCTTTGACTGCTGGTGTATGTTTGAGTCTTCAGTCTTTTGACTGGTTTGATGCAGTTCTTCATGCCTCCCTGTCCTGAGCTAATCGTTTCATCTCTACATAGCTACCACACCCTACATCCGAGGCAATATGTTTATCATATTCTAACCTTGGTCTACCCCTACAGTTCTTGTCCTCAACCCTTCCTTCCATAACTAAGCTTGCTTTCCTGGGTGCCTTAGTATGTGCCCTACCAACCTTTCTCTTCTCTTCATTAGCAGTCGCGAGAAACATCTCTTCTTTCCCAATCGTCTTAATACCTC
Organism: Meconema thalassinum; assembly: GCA_946902985.2. Classification (NCBI taxonomy): domain Eukaryota; kingdom Metazoa; phylum Arthropoda; class Insecta; order Orthoptera; family Tettigoniidae; genus Meconema; species Meconema thalassinum. Next base: position 204,697,081 of record OX336389.2, on the reverse strand, counting down.
TTCATTTGTAACCCTATCTACCCATTTGATCTTCATGATTCTCGTGTAACAACACATTTCAAACACTTCAATTCTCCTCATTTCTGCTACACCAATAGTCCAAATTTCACTTCCATAGAGTGCCACGCTCAGTCGAAGGCTTTCAAAAATGACTTCCTAGTACCTAAATCTACATTCGATGTCAACAGGTTCCTTTTCTGTAAAAATGCTTTCCTTGCCTACTTCTTATATCCTCATTACTTCGTCTATCACTAGTTATTTTGCTTCCTAAGCTGAAGAAACAGAATATTTTAAAATTCTATTTTATATTACTTTTAATCTGGGTATCATAGACTAAAAGACCTACACATTCACATCAAATCCAAACCACAGGATGTGAAAATCTCCGATTAAGTCTTTGAGATTACAACAGCAGCCACCTTGGTGAGAACCTAGCTGTCACAGAGCAATTCTACAGTTAATAGGAGAGGGAGGGGGAAGATTCCCTTTTATAATCTTTATGTTCCACGATGTCGAAATGTAAATATTATAAGTCAGAATACTGTATCATAATGAGGGTCATTATAACACTATTTTTCATTATGAAACAGTTTCTCCCACCAATCAGAGCTCAAGAAATTGTTGTGTAACCAATTAGGTAAGGATAGCATTGCACATGCACTGACTTCCATGACCTCCTATTTTAAATTTTACTGCGTGGCTAGTGTTATAGTGGGGTATTTGAGGAGGGCATGGTCAAATACAAGGTATTCTCTGCATCCCATGCACTCTGTTCCGTACATAAAACTGGCAAAATCTCGACAGATATTTATGAATATTTATGTTCGAACATAAAATAGTTATAATTATCGTCGAACATAAACAGTCGTATGCAACTCGCAACTCTTATGGAAATTATAAAACTAGCTTCGCTTGTTTTATAAACATACTCGTGTCTTAATTATTGCCATTATAGGCTCGTTGCATAATGTTCTATTAAGCAACAGTGTACAGTAGTTTTGGTAAAGTATAAATGAACTTCCAGTGATCAAATTTTAATATGTATTTTATCATATGTGCTGTACTATAAGGCATCCAACGTTTAGAATGAAGCACTGGTTAGATAGGGATATTCTCCTCTCTTTCTGTTGCATGTGAGACATGTATGACGCTGTCATTTTCTAGCAATCCACTGTTGCCATATCAGTTCAAAATTTTTCTTTGTCTCAAAAACTGCATATTCGGGTAGAAATAATTTTGCCGATCTTTTTTGTCCTATATTAGAACTACGTAAACTTGATAGAAATGCTAGAAAAATTAGATATCCATATATTTTTTTAAAACTTTAAACTATGTCCCCTTTTTAGTAAAATTGATATTATATCATGTTGCATTGACTTTGTGATGCCTATTTTCCACACACGTGTAGCTAAATGTGCCATCTTGATGATGGATTATTGAAATATTTTATACTGGCAATATTAAAATTTTCATGTAGGTAAAACTTCTGAATATTCTCTCAAAACCACATAACAGCATTGAAAAAGTTCGTATGCTGCCAACTTTTCTATTTTTAAAGATACCATGACATGTCAGTTTGAGAGTTGTACATGAATGTTGGAAGAAGTTTTCTACCTGCATACTCAGAGTGTAGGTTTAATTGTTTACGCAGGCCGGGCTGTTCATTGACCGTGGATTATATGAATGAAGTTTCGAAGGACGGCGTGGGGTGCAGCTTGCTACTCCAGCTTTATTACTGTGCCCACCGAGCTTGTATTTCAATAGTTCAGCTGTCTCTATCTTGAGTGTGTGTGCAGCAGTTCTGTTAGATTTAACGTGTTGTATTTATGTAGTTCACGTACAACAATGGATAGTTTTGTGAAAAGAAAGCGCGAAAGGCACCTAATGAGCGAGGTCCGCGATTTCCAATAGTCCACACAGGAAATGAAAATGGATTTTTACCCAACGCGCAGTTAGTATTTCTGTGCAAAAAGAACACCGCAGATGCGCATGCTGAAATGGATTGTGAAACGTACGAATATTATATCAAACACCAAGTGCTACCTAACCTGCCGGCCAAATCTGTGATTGTTATTGACAATGCGTCATATCACAGTCGTAAAGTTGAGGCTATTCCGACTTCGGCATGGAGGAAAGGAAAAATGCAGGAATGGCTTTCGTCGCATGGGGAGCCGCATCAAGAGCATAATTATCTTGAAGAAACATTTAATGGAAATTATTAAACGTGTGAAATATAAATACGATAAATACAAAATTGATGAAATGGCTAAGGAAATGGGTCATTTAGTTCTACGCCTTCCATCTTATCATTGCGAACTAAATCCAATTGAATTAGTATGGAGTCAGGTCAAACATCATGTTAAAATGAACAATTTGAACTTCAAAGTAAAAAATATGGACCAGGAAGGATTTAATAATGTGACAAACGAAAAATGGAAAGACTGTGTCGAGCATGTAAAACAAAAATCAAGTCTGACATGTGGAAAGCCGATGAAATTCAGGATGACATTGAACCTCTACTCATAAATCTGGGTGACAGCTCTTCCATCAGATACTGAATCAACTGACTGTGATACCTGTCTGCTGTCATCATGAAAGGTAAGACAATGAGGAGCTTTTTTTTTTAATAACCTACTTCAACTTTAACTGCAGTCGAAACTTCACACATTTCCTTGTGCTTGTACTTTATTTATTTTATGTTGATGGTTTTCTTTATATTACATTCAGCATACGTTATAGTTCATTTAATTTAATTTCCTTGTATGTGTTATGTTACTATTAGTATTACAGTCGAACTTCGATATCTCGAAGTGCCTTCGGAGATAAAAATTACTTCGAGATATCGAATTTTTTCAAAAAGAAAGAAAAAAAGGAGGCATACCACTACAGTATTATAAACATACGAATAGACAACTGTTGCTACTTGTAATATTATTGTTACTAGAACTTCTCCTATGGGCCTACCAGCTAGGGTTTAATGCTATCGTATTAATTATTTGCAAGTTTCAATCCATTCTACTACATTGTGTCTTATTTTGTTAAACTACTATACTGTTATACAGTATTACTAGTACATGTTCATTTTACAATACTTAAAAATTCAAATCTTTGAAAAGATGTCCATCAGTTTCTTTTGCTTTCTTTTCTGCAACACCCGGTTCTCCACAAAGTTTTCTAACAGGTTAACAGCTTGAAAAACATCCTCTTCAACTGAAGGTTGTCCCTGTACGTAGCGATGAAAAGCGGCCAGAATATCTAGAGCCTGTTCTCCAGACACTCATACATTTTACCCACTTAAACATAGCTTCCTGCAACTGAGGGTAACTTGAGCTCTTAAAACGTTTCCTCTCCGAAGAAAAACGTGACTCCTGAGTAGCACTAGCAATCTTGTCTTTATTTTTCATAATCATTGACAGTGTGTTTGCTGGAATGCCGAATTCCGCCGCAGTATCTTTCTCCCTTCTCACACCGTTTTCCACTTCGTGAATTAACTTTAATTTTTCACTTGCACTTAAACATTTCAGAACACGTTTCTTCTCCATGGTGTTTGCATTACTGATTTACACAGTAGGTCAGAAACTACAGGACAGTGCTCTCACACCAGGCTTATCAGCCAAGGACACGAAGGGTGCGGGCATGCCATAAATAGCCGGAGTTTCCCTCTTACTGTTATTGTTTGAGGTGCACACTGACCCAAATCCGTCTTCTTGCCCTCAGGCTGCTCTGGAATGTAGCAGTCCACACAATACTGACAGAAATAACTTCTCCAAATACCGTACCGTACCGTACCCAAGATGAACAAAAATCTCATATTCCAAGCCCCAAGTCACAACTCCAGTCTTCAAGGCAATTGTATTTTCACCCCAACTTCGAGATATAGACAAATATTTTACGCCTGGGGAATGAAATATTCCTCGAGTTATCGAAATATTCGAGTAATAGAACAAATGTAACATGTGGATTAGATACGATACCGCTGGGAAATGAAAATTACTTCGAGTTATCGAAAATTCGAGATATAGAAGTTCGACTGTATTATACAGTACTTAATTCAAGTCTTCGTCACTGCACAATCGCTGAATGTGCGGAAAGTGTACGCGAAGCACTCTGTACTGCCTCCTCTCATGGAGTGGCAACCCTGTCGCAATGCGCCATAAGACCAATGCTTCATTCTAAACGTTGGATGCCTTATAGTTCTATGTCCCCCGTTTTGGATATGTCTGTTCGTATTTATTTCACCACATCATTCCTCATTTGTTTCGCTTTCATCTTCATCCATTTCATTATTCATTTCACGTTAGACTTAACTTTTAAGATATTTTTAATGATACTGATAAGTGTTTCTCAATGTATGGCTGATGAAGGGGCTTGCATAAGCTCCGAAACATGTACCATATGGGTCTAATGTAACCCTTTAGTGTTACATTATAAGTATTGATCAGGCGGATTCTCTCTTCCTTTTATTATATTAAACTGACAATCAATACGGAACCATGACTGAACCTACGAATATTAAAAGTATAAATATGAGCAAAACTCTTTTTCTGCAAAATATTCACTAATAATAACAAGTATCAATATAGTGGGAAAGTACGATGATGATGATGATGATGATAATTGATGTTTTAAGGGGCCTAACATCCAGTGGGAAAGTAACCACTCGAAATCACACTTCTAATTATCATCATGCTTCAGAGCAGGGGTTGACTATGCCGCAACCACAATACACTCAACCAAATGCTCAACTCTAGTGGTGAAACTCTGTTTGGTATGCCAAGCAAGTCTTAACTTTTGTGCCCAACAGATATAACACTCCGTTCCAATGGCTCACAACACTAGCCCTGAAGTATGTCTGTCTGTTTACCATGAAGGTTAGACTTGCCTGCAATTCTGTGCTCAGTTATACTACTATTCCTTTTAGAACTGAGCATCCAAGTGGAGCCCAAGCAACTACCGCCATGCGACCTCACTCGCAATCCGCTTCATGTGGGTCCTGGACCACTCGCTCGCATTCAAGTGGCCAATTTGGTGGCTTGTAGCAGTGTGAAACCACCACAAGGCTGACGTCATCAGCTACAGAGTTATAAGTTGCTTTCTCCCTGCTTCGCCGACTGTAGGCTGGGCAAAATAGAATGTACATGTTCACTTCAAGGACAACCGTTGAATTACCGTAACCTTCAACATTTCCAGGCGTTTTTTCCTCGCAGTGTAATCACCAAATTATTTATTTTAATTATTTAAAGTCCAACCCCTCGTCCACGTCGTGGGAGACGGGCAACGGCACAAAGTAGGGGATCGCCTGTAGGGACGAAGTACAGTGGGGACTTCGTGTGCCCCGGGACCGTTACGGTAGCTGTGAAGGTCCTACAGGAAACCTGAAAAGTGACGGCTAACGGGGCTCTGGTGTAGCTACGATAGGCCCAGCAAGCCAGTAGTGGATGAAACCAAATGCTTTCAAGAATGGAACGAGCCTCGGACATGAAGGATATAATAGATGACGACAGGGCTGTACACACGGACTAAGATTTGGAACTTTAAACATAAGAACGCTGACGGGGAAGGAGGAGGAGATAGTGGATATGATGGAAAAAAGGAAGTTGGATTTATTGGGATTGGCAGAAACAAAGTGGAAAGGGGAAGGAAGGAGAGAACTGAGAAAAGGCTTTAGACTGTACTGGAGTGGGAATGAAGACTGAAAGAGGAATGGAGTGGGAGTAGTAGTACGAGATGGTTTAAAAGAAGAAGTGAGGAGAATAAGTGATAGGATGATGAAAGTGAAAGTAGCACTGAGGGGAGAGACTGTAGAAATAGTGCAAGTGTATGCTCCACAAGTAGACTGCGCCTCTGAAGAGAAGGAGGAGTTTGAAGAGGAATTGCAGAAGCAGCTGGTAGGAAGAAATATGATTGTCATGGGGGATCTGAATGCCCATGTAGGAAGAGAAAGACAAGGTCATGCGAGTGTTCTAGGACAAGAGGGTTGGGGCGGAAGAAATGAGGAAGGAAAGAGACTGTTGGACTTCTGCCAAAGGAACAGCCTGCTAGTTGGGAACTCCTGGTTTAAGAAAAGAGAGAGCCACACAATCACATGGTACACTGATGACTTGACCAGGAAGTCAGTGGTCGACTATATACTGTATGAGAAAGAACTAAATAAGAACATCACGGACATCAAGGTTATACCATCGGAGAACCTGGATAGCGACCATCGATTGCTGGTAATGAACCTGAGAGGGAGTAAGGAGAAGAAAGGGACTGAGAACCAGGAAAGACGTATAAGGATATGGAAACTGAAAGAAGGGGATAGAAGGGTCGAGTACCTCAAAATGGTAAAGGAAGGAATTCCAACAGATGAAGAAAGAGGGGTGGAAGAGGAATGGGCTAGATTTAAGAAGACACTAGTAAGTGCAGCAGAAGCAGTATGTGGGAGGACAAGTAGTAAGAAGAGGTGGAAGGAAACACCATGGTGGAATGAGAAGACAAAAGATATAGTAAGGGAAAAGAATAGAGCCTTTAGGAGGTGGTATCAAAATAGAATGGTAGAGACAAGGGAAGAATACCAGGAAAGAAAGAAGGAGGCGATGAGAGTAGTGGCTGAGGAGAGAAGAAAGTGGATGGAAGAGTGGACAAAGATGATGAAGGAGGATAGTGAAGGTACAAAAAAGGTCCTGTATGGGATGGTAAAAAATAAGAGGCAGAAGGATCCTGCGGATTATGTTAGAATGGTGAACAAAAGGGGAAAAGAGATAGAAAATAGGGAAGAACTGAAGAAAATGTGGAAAGAATATTTTGAAGAACTTCTGAACCCAAATGGAAATGATGGTGAGGAGGAAGAAATCGGGGAAGAGGAAGATGAACTGCAAACAGAAAAGGACTTAACATGGAAAGAAGTGGAAGATGCAGTGAAAAACATGAAAGGAGGGAAGGCACCGGGTGTGGATGAGTTGAGTGTGGAGATGGTGAGAGCAGCAGGAGAGGTGGGGATACAATGGTTGTACCGAGTGATGAGGACAGCATGGAAGGAAAGGAAGACCCCAGAGGACTGGAAAAAATGAATAATTGTCCCGATCTTCAAGAAAGGTACTAGAACAGATTGCAGAAACTATCGGGGAATAACACTGATGAGTCATTGTGCAAAGATCTTCGAGAAAGTTTTGGAAAGGAGAATTAGGACAAGGATAGAAGGAGGGATGAGGGAAGATCAACATGGCTTCAGAGCAGGAAGGTCCACAGTGGATTTGATTTTCGCTGTAAGGCAGTTACAAGAACAGCACTATGAGTATGGAACAGATCTACTGATGACCTTCCTGGACATTGAGAAAGCATATGACAGTGTATGCAGAAACAAAGTATGGAAGTCCCTGGAGGATAGAGGAGTAGAGAAATGGACTATAAAGAGGATAAAGGAGATGTACAAGGGAAGCGTGAGCTGTGTGAAAGTGGGAGGAGAGAGATCGGACTGGTTGGAACAGAGAAACGGCCTGAAACAAGGAAGTGCACTGTCACTGTTAATTTTCATTGTGGTGATAGATGACATAATGACCCGAGTGGCACAAGTAATTGGGGAAGGAAAGATGAAAGCAATGGTGTTTGCAGATGATTTGATGATTTGGGGAAACAAGGAGGAGGTGGTACAGGAACAGTTGGACGTGTGGGAAGGAATAATACAAGGATATGGGATGAAATTTAGCATAAATAAGAGTGAGATGGTGATCACAACAAGGAAGAAGGAAAGAACCACAACGGGAAAAACAATTGGTGGGGAACAGCTGAAGAAAGAGGAGAGTTTCAAGTACCTGGGAAGCCTGATACAAGATAATGGAAGAAACGATAGAGAAATAAATGAGCGGGGGAGGCTAGCAGAAGCATTTCGGAGGAGTGTGCGAAGCATGTTATGGAGCAAGGGTGTCCCTCAGAACAGCAAAAAGATCATATATCGGACGTACTATGTCCCTATCCTGACGTATGCCTCGGAGACCTGGGTTATGAAAGGAAGGGAGAAGAGCAAAATACAGGCCAGTGAGACGAGGTTCTTGAGAAGCAGTATTGGAGCTACAAAGAAAAAGGAAGATTGTAGTTTTACGTGACCGTGAATCTTGTGATTATGAGCCACGGGACCTCCTTTTTACGTGGAATCCGAACCACAGGACATGGCATTTCACTTCGAAAATCTCACATGCATTGACCGGGAATCGAACCCGGACCGAGAGCTACAAAGATGGACAGAATAAGAAATGAGAGGACCAGAGAATTAATGAAGGAGGAACCATTACAGGATGGTATAGAGAAATCTAGACTTAGATGGTATGGACATATAAAGCGAATGGAGGAGAAGAGGATACCCAGGAGAGTACACGAGACGGAGGGGGAAGGCAAGAGACCGAGAGGAAGACCGAGAGACAGGTGGCTGAAGGGGATGGAAGAAAGCATGAAGAAGAGGAGAAGACTGGACAAGGGTGGAAGCTGAGAGATGGTGGGAAGACAGAAGACGTTGGAGAGGCTTGTGTTCCAAACAGACCCGGCCAGTGGCTGGAAACTGTGCAAGATGATGATGATGATGATGATGATTTAAAGTCGAAAAAAAAAAGTGACAAAAATCCCGGCTGAACACCAGTCATAAGGAAAGAATAATAGTACAGCTTGCATATCTTCAACTTGCATAACATAATCTTGAGTGCCGCCATCAAATGTTATATTAGCCATAACATTTGAAAACTAACCGTCTTCGTCGTCGCAAATAAGTAAATACGTATATTCACATATACATGTAATAAATATAAAAGTAAATATATCTAAAAAAAACGGACAAAGATTTTTTTAATACATTTCATTTTATAAAATTGTACTTTAATCACATAAACGTTTCATTTTGGTAAACAAAAAGCTTTTATAACAGGTTACATAAACATTTGAAATTAACAAAAATATAAACCAAATTGAAGCTCCGTTTGCAATTGGAAGTCATTTTTGGCTTCGAATAGGTGATATTAGCCCTTAGAGCATCTAACGTACGGCTCATTTGGAGCCCACAATAAGCCTGCCCTTCTCAACTTGCTTTTTGCTATTTAGAAACACAATATCATTTATATTTTCCCCAATAATGCTGTTCTCCTTTCCAAAATAAGATATCCGCAAGTGCTCCAAACTCTTTCAGATGACGCACTTGTAGCGGGTATACACAGGATCATATTTGTGAAATTTGCTAACTTCAGGTACCGAGTTTCCTGCACATAAAGACAACATTGAGTTAATAAGAGGATACCTTGTAGCAGATAGAAATATTTTCTCAAGTATAGGAATTTATCTTAGATTGCCACCACCTCAGTACATCATTGATGTTGCAGGCTGTCTCGAAAGTACGAAGCTATTTTGTCTTCTTCTTTTTCTTTGTTAAAAGTCAGCCCTTCTCAACTTGCTTTTTGCTATTTAGAAACACAATAACGTTTATATTTTCCCTCAAAGCTGTTCTCCTGCAGGGTGACCGCTGGTTACCTAAAATTATTTTCCCTGTGCTTTCCCTGCGTCTTCCCCAAGTTGTTATAATTTTTCCCTGTGTTAAACTTAACCTTTTATTAACACACATACACAAGGATACTGTTTATTTTCAAAAAATAACAAAATTTATATACGGTAAATACTTTATTTATTATAGAACGTAAAATACGTAACACTTAGTCTCTTGCGACAACGTATATCTTCCACAAAAAAAATAACTTACATGTTTCATTAATCACATTTCAAAATAATCACACATTCGTAATGTAGTTATGTTATTTCCATGTCACCAACTACATGTGTAGACTACATGCATTTTTATTCACCCACTTATTAATCAGAGGTAGGAAAGTGAAAATCCACAGCATGCTTTCAGTCGACCGACCGGGTCAGGGAATGGAATGAATGAAGCCCCCATCTAGCGGCGAGGATATGAACTGTGCCGGCTGCCGAAGCCTGTCGCACTCCCCTGGGGCAAGGGTTAAATGAATGACAGATGAAATGATAGTGGAGATTGTTGCTGGAATTAAATTGTGACAGGGAAAACTGGAGTAACCGGAGAAAAACCTGTCTGCCTCCGCTCTGTAGGTAGAAAAGTGCGTTTATATATTGGAAATAAATATCAGCTTCTATGTAGTAAAATTTAAATAACCTTTCTTAAATATTGAACACCTATCGTTTAAAGTCTTCATACTACTATTTAAACATATAAACAGTATGCTAAAAATACATCAAACTTGGTAGCAATTGTCATATCCGCAGTAAGTAATATTGCGGTAACTACGTATCATGTCACGATAAAGATTAACAGTAACAAAACAACTTTAATCATACCAAGTATTAATAACAAAATCAGTTTTAATCACAGCAAATTTTCTAAGTTTATGCTGTGTCTTGTGCGAGATTTCGCCTAGTAACTCCGAGATGGTTCATCAGCGAGCTCTTGTGGTCCATTTGCGAACCACCAAAGGAGTAGCAAACTGGGTGATATCTCAATTCTTATCTAGAACACCTCCGGTACTTTACTGCGAGAGCTAAACACTCAAACAGTCTTTCACCTCCCTATAAAGGCTTTCAAAATTATTGTATATTGAATTTCGGGGCCAAGCAATTAAAACTCAGCAACTTTTCTAGGTTTATGCCGTGTTTTGTGTGGGATTTCATTGGCCGTGAAAGGCAAAATACCAACTTTATTGAAATAAGTTTGCCCAATTCTGCAGCATGATTAATTATGAAAACTAAATAAACTAATGTGACAGTCAGTAGACTTCGACACATTAGTCTGTGAATTTGGGTTTCTGGTCATGGTAAAAAACGACAAAAAGCAGATAAATATTGGCCAACAGAAATATTCAGTTAACAAAAAACAAATCTATAAACAGTAAGAAAGCATACCGTGCAAAGTAGAAAGCAGTATAACATTGTAAAACAGCGTAAAGATCCAAATACATACAATAACCGGCACTAAGGGTATAAAATTACACTCAAAATCACGCCTCGCTTCAGACCCCACAAACCACCTCTATAAATAATACACTCCATGTAGGGACCAACATAGACAAACAGAACTCCGTGTTGACCGTGTTTTATAGCACAAATTAAGGTTTTACTTGCTAACCGTTGGGGATACACGAAAAGTGATAAAGGTCCCTTCGGATAGAAAATTAAATCCTTAACCCAGCTGAGTCCGGCATTGCTTTATTTTACTTGTGCCGGGCTCCTCTGTGTCTTCTTTCCTGTCGACCTCACTTGGTCAACTCTTGTTCTCTTCCGACCCAGGCGGTATTAGGGTATCCGAGGCCTAGGGAGTCTCTTCCTTTCCCGCCTTAATTGGCCCTTGTCTCATCTTTTCTGATACCCTCCTTCTGCGAGGGGTCAGCCTTCTTTTTCTTTTCATGTTATCTCCTGCCTTCTGCTCAAGGCCCTCAAGGAGGCCGGGTGTATGTAGCCCCACCACTTCTGGTACACCCTCAGGGGCTCACGACTGGTGGGTTCGGGAGTTGGCGACCCCGAGGGATTCCTGAGCTGGGTCCGGTTTTCCCCTTTTTTCCATTACCTCTGGGGCGGACTCTCCTCTTTCAATTTCCTATCTGCCTTTCATGGCTCTCCTTCCTTCCAAGTCCCTCAATCTGTATTCTTCGAGGGTTGAGGGCATTTCTTTTCCCCCTGTGCTTTATTTGCCTTAATCTTTTTTTTTTTTTTTTTCATTTCTTCTAGTATATAAGTTAGTTGTTAGTTTTAGTTATAGTTTACATTTCATTGTCATCTTCACGATCACCAAGACCATTAGGGGCCGATAACCTAGATGTTAGACCCCTTAAAACAACTATCATCATCATCATCATAATTTGAAATGGAAATATGAAATTTTGAAACCAAAGGGTGTAGTGACGTCACTAAAATGGTCACCATTTTTAAATAGTGCAAAATACCGAAATCAAAAGTAGCCTGTATGTTAAATACAAATTGTGCTAAATGTTCCGGCATAACTCAACAAAATGACAGCGTTTCGCCCCGGTGTGCCATTGGGCTCTTCAGTTGCTTAAAGCACACCTCACCAAGACACTGTCTAGTACATACTGGGAAGGCCATTGCAAGACGTATTTGATACATGTGTATCCACGTCACTAGCAAAGCCAGTGCACTATGGGAGTCGAAACTCCACTGTATGTTAACCAGGTATATCAGCTACATCCATGCAAAATTTCATTTAAATCGGACCAATGGTTCTTGCGTGATTGAGTAACACACAGACACACACCATCTCATTTTTATATATTAGTATGGATAATATTTAATCACAGATATTAAGGCGACTTTGAATACGTTTGAAGTTCTTATTTCTTCCATGTTTTTATTTTCATTTCCAGCTCATGTTGCTTTGTACGAAATTCTTCCTTTTCTTTATTTAATGCCATTAACACTTCATCCTTTCTCTTCTCTCTCCTGTGCCGACTCAACTGCTCTATTTCTGTTTTATAGGGGCGTGGTGGCTCAGCGGTCTATCTGTATGCCCCTCACCAAGGCGGTCTGGGTTCGATTCCCGGTCAATGCATGTGAGATTTTCGAAGTGAAATGCCATGTCCTGTGGTTCGTATTCCACGTAAAAAGGAGGCCCCGTGGCTCATGATCGCGAGATTAACGGTCACGTAAAACTACAAGCTTCCTTCCTATTTCTGTTTCCCGTCGTTTTCGTTCTTTGATAGCGATTTTTTCCTCAGTCCTAGTCCCTCAAGCGCAACGAACCATTTCATCATCAATGTTACCGACAGTAGTGGCTACTCGGGCTAAAGCGCTGCGTTAGGTCAAGGGGCCAAGCTCTCTGCTGACTCGGTAGACGCGTGGGTTCGAGCCCCACCGTCGGCTGTCCTTGAAATGGTTTTCCATGGTTTCCCATTTTCAACACCAGGCAAATGCTGGGACAGTACCTTCTGACAGGCCACGGCCGCTTCCTTCCACATCCTTGCCCAGTTTCATTCATCTTCATCCATTCCATCTCTCATCCCGACGCGCAGGTCGCCCACGGGCGTCGACTAGAAAGACCTGCACTCTGCCTCTCAGGAGGCTACACGAAAAAAAAAAAAAAAATCATCAATGTTTATGGCATCTTCTTCACCTGCATCCTGAAATCCATCCCATGCTCTTCTCATCGCTATGCGAGTTTCCTCGTGAGTGTTTTCCACTAACATTTCTTTGATAATGGAAAAAAAAACCTCCACAAAGATGTTACCATGACAAAATATGAGGATGATTTTTATGATCTGCCACACATCTTTATATTCTTGTAAGCCCTTGAACTGTTTAGTATAAAAATGATCCAGGCGAGATTTACTCCTATCAAATTGTTCAAGCTCAGTCTTGTTGACACGGGATATAAAACAGCCCAACTGAAGTATGGCTCGATCTGACAAAAGCGCAGTCACATGCTGGCTGGTGATCCTTGCTTTGTGAATCTTTCCTGTCATGTGTCTAGCGATAGATATCAAGCCCATGTTGCTCAAAGCAATCTGTTTTTTGCACATGTTACAAAAAGCATGTTTTGCATTCTTGGGAAAGTCTTCTAACAAAGACTGAAAATCTGGGTACTTTGATGGTTGGAGCTATTCTGGATTGAATTTCGATGATTCCTCCATGATCTTCAAAAAATACTAAATACAAAAGTGTTAATTGTAGATGAGTGAATTTTAGGTTATGTAAACGATTGTCGCTGCAGTATTTGTTTTATTACTAATTATAGCCAAAGAAATTCCATTTACCTGCATGTCTCTTCGCTCATCCCTTCTTACTTAAAAAAAATCACTTTGACAGTCTGCAAATCATTTACATACACAAGTCGACAGTACAGGAAGGATGCCTGGGACATAAGTAAACTCAAATCAGATTTAGTGCCATCTGGTCAGTGAATCATGTTACACCGAAACTGTACCTTATTCCATGTAAGTTGAGAGACAATGACCACATGCCAGAGACGCGGAGAAGAGCTCTAACCTCTTACTGATGTGAAGTTAAAGCCAGTTTACAATTGACACGGTGCCCGCAATAATTCAATCGAAGGTAGTGTGCTCGTATAGACGAGAGCTCTTCTTCGCGGCTCCGGCGTGTTGTAACTACTCTGAACTTATATGACACCCGGGTCATTTTTTTTTCTTTCTTGCGAAGCTAATTTTTTTGACTTTGGACACCCTGAAAAACGAACATCCGAAAAGAAGAAATGGCAGAACAGTCAAATTACGGTACTTAATCTTTAATCTTAACGGTAATTAATATTGTATGCAAGATTAATTCATACCGCCAACGATGCATTATTGTTAAGCCCAATCATACGTCAAGACATATTTTTCATCGTGCCAAATTTTTCCCTGTTAATTCTATGGAAATTAAATCCCTGTGTTCCCTGAGTTTTCCAGAAAGCGGTCACCTTGTCCTTCCAAAATAAGATATCCGCAAGTGCTCCAAACTCTTTCAGATGACGCACTTGTAGCGGGTATACACAGGATCATATTTGCGAACTTTCATAACAGGGGCGTTTTACAGCAAGTTCTGCAAAATCCGCATCTTTCGCTTCCACTTCTCACATAGGGCACAAGTTTTGAACTTCACTGTGCACCTTTAATAAAGATACGAGGGTACAATTGTTATTTGAAATTCAGAGGTATGTTTTTGACGGATGTAACAGAACTAAAACCGGGACTAAAACATACTTCCTGTCGTTCTTCCTCCGAGGGTCAAGAGACAAGTAATGCGCGAAAAGTCCCTACCCACTGCTGCAAAGTTTTACCAGCGCATTACAAGTTCGTGAGTGAGTGATGGTTGGGAGTACTATAGATGAAGTGGGGTCGACATTTACAGCCAAGGTCAAGCTGCACAGTCTGCAGTCTGGAGAGCGACAGGATGGCGGATACAAATGTGTTCACTATTGAGGAGCGTCTGGTGGCTCGTGTTTGGGTTCATGAACATCCAAGAAGTGGAAAAACTATGGATGAACTTATGGAGGACTTCGTTGTGCGTTTTGGAAAACCGTCACCAAATCGAAATTTTTTATTAACGCGGGCAAACAAAGGTATTGCAACGGGACGTGATCTTAATGCACTACGTAGCAGTAAGCCAAGCACTCGTGTCGAGACTTGTTCTGCTGTGGAGGAGTTAATTCAGCAATCGCCAATGAAATCAACATATAAACGTTCAGCAAGATAGATATTCCAAGGTCGACAATGAGAGATCATATTTGAAAGGACTTAAAAATGAAATGTTTCCGTCCGGTGTCAATTAATGAGTTAAGTGATGGTGATGTGGAAAAACGTGTCGAAGCATGCCAATTGATGCTCCAGCGTTTTCGTGCAGAAACAGCTAAGTCTAACTTCCTGTTCTCTGATGAATGTGCAATTTACCGAAGCTCCTGTAATCGAAACGTCTATTTCTGGGCAAAAAAAAAATCTGCATTTTTATGAAGAAATCGTAAACAATCTACTGCATGTGATGATTTGGGCAGGAGTGACCGGTAAACATCTGTTTGGCCAGTATTTTTTTGATGGGTCTGTAAATCAAGAAACTTATCTGAGGATGCTGAACGAGTGGTTGTTCCCACAACTGAGAGCCAGAGGTTTAATGGAAACCGTTACGTTTCAACAAGACGGTGCTACACCACATTTTGCATTGTCAGCTCAAAGGTGCCTTAACCAAGGTCGAGTATCAGATAATGCTCCTGCCCCATTGCCTTGGCCTCCAAGAAGCCCTGACCTCACCACACTGGAAAATGTACTCTGGGATTTTGTTAAAGAAGAGGTGCGGAAACATTGGTACACCACAAATGATCACCTGAAGGAAGCAGTTTGTGCTGCCTTTACAACAGTCACACCAGATTTGTTGAAGAGGATGAATAAACAAACATGGTGCTGAATCCAACTGTGCATTGATACTGATGGGATGCACACAGATGTTTTTGATCCCTTATCATGTAAGCATTGTGTTCATTTATTATTTACCCAGCAGTGGGTAGGGACTTTCCGCGGTCGAGGTCACAGCCGTGTGGTCTCCACCCGGCCGCTTACAGTCACTCCTTGGCTGATATTCCGCAAGTGAATATCCCAGCAGCTTCGTCCTTCTCTGGAAATATTAGTGGACGAGTCAAAAACTCCTTATCTGTCTCTGCTGCATTCTAGTTCACGTGAAACCCATGCGGCTTGGCCATGCGAATGCCCAGCTCTAATTCCTTTCAATGAATCAATTCTTTACGATATTTCAGTGATCTGTCGGGAGAAATTAAGTGGGCATGCACTGCAACTTTCTTCTCTCCAATGATATTGCCCATGGTAAACGGAACAAGTTAGACGGAACCTTCCGATACGCATGTGCGTCCAGGTGCATTACGTCATCCCCCCGCAAGGATTCTTTGTCAACCAGTGAGCGCATACTTCGTCACGCACTATATAGATGTTGCCAAGTAGTCATTATTCCCAGAACCTTGGCAGGTACAGATGCTGCCGAGGCAAGCGATGCAAGACGGAGCGGCTCTGTCCTTTGACAAGCACGGCAACAAACTTGCTGTCAGGAGTGTGTGAAGTGGGCACGCTCTCAGTTCATTACCACAGGCTTCCTTCTTTGAGTTGCGATGTGCTGTTTTAATAACATTCCAAGTTTACGCATAATCGATTGCTTCATTGTTGCATCATAATGCATAATATCCTGGTGCAGCTACAGTAATTATTGGTGTGAGTTTTGTGAGTTAGATTTATTGTGGTCAACGTGTTGAAAATGTGTTTTTTGAAAACGTTTTATAGTGTTTGAAATTATGCAGTCCACTTCGAAAGGTGTACCCGGGAGCCCTCTATAGAGCCAGGCTAAAGAAATAATAAACAATGTTGCTCTGTTCCTAAGAAGAAATGAAGAGAAATACAATTAGATTATAATATTGTTGCTGCAACTAGTGAGGGTCTCCCACAAATCCAACCCCTCGTCCTCGTGGTGGGAGATGGGCAACGTAATGAAGTAGGGGATTGCCTGTAGGGGTGTAGTACAGTGGGGACTTAGTGTGCCTCAAAACCGCTACGGTAGCTGTGAAGGCCCTACAGGAACCCTGAAGAAATTACGGCTAACGGGGCTCTGGTGAAACAACTGCTGCCTTGTAGTTTGGAGTTGGTTCTTCAAAGGCTAAGGGAAGAAACCTTGACAGAAAATCAGCCTGGTGCCTCAGGCCTAAGGTGGCAGTCCCTCCAAGGCACTCGGAGGCAGTGGGTTAATCACTCACTCCTCTTAAATTAACTGATTACTGAAACTGAAGCGAAATTACAAAACCGGACGGATAACCTGATGACGACTTTTGGCATGAAGAGGACTACGAAAATCGGTTTCTGGAATGTGAGGACCTTGATGGAGAAAACCAGACTGAAACAAGTGACACGGGAGATGAAGAACTATGGGCTGGATATCCTAGGATTGAGTGAGGTGAGGTGGCCAGGATTTGGTGAAATACAGACAACAGATGGAATTACATTTCTCTATTCTGGGGGCGATGAGGAAGAACACAGGGATGGAGTGGGGTTGCTGTTCAACAGAAATGCAAAGAGGAGCCTTATGGAGTGGAAGCCAATTTCTAGCAGGCTCATGTTTTCTAGGTTCAAGACAAAGATCAGGAATGTGGTCATCATCCAATGCTATGCGCCTACAGAACAATCGGAGCCAGAGAAGAAGGAAGAATTCTACCAAATGCTGCGAGATGCCACAAGACAAACAAGTACGAAGGACATTCTCATTGTTATGGGAGACTTCAACGCGAAGGTGGGATCAAACAATGAGGGGTTGGAGCAGATCATGGGTAAACATGGCCTTGGTGAGATGAATAACAATGGGGAGAAATTTACGGAATATTGCGCCAGTCAGGATTTGGTGATGGGTGGCACGGTGTTTCCTCATAGGCGGTACCACAAGGTCACCTGGGTGTCTCCTGATCAAATCACAGAAAATCAAATTGATCACATCGCGGTGAGCAGGAGGTTCAGAAGAAGCTTGGAAGATGTTAGGAACAAGAGAGGAGCGGATGTTGGTAGTGACCATCATCTTGTGGTTGCCAACTTCCGCATGAAGATCGTGGCAGTCCGCCGAAAGTTTATCACTCGGCACAACAAGTTTAATGTGGGCAAGCTTAAGAACCAGCAGAGATTGGACCAATTTAAACTGGAGCTCAGAAATAAATTCCAGGTGTTGGACTCCGAGACAGAGAAGGATGTGGAGACTGTGTGGAGCGAGGTAAAGAATATCTTCGTGGAAACCAGTGAGATGCAGCTCGGGTACAAGAACTACCTGCGGAAAGAATGGATATCCGATCAGACCTGGGACAAGATAAATTATAGAAAGGAGATTAAGGCCAAGCTCAACACCTGCAAGACTAGGCAGCAGAAGGCTCTCACACAAGCAGATTATTCAACAGCAAACAGGGAGGTAAAGAGGAGTGTGCGGAAGGATCATAGGAGGTGGATTGATGAGCAGGCGGTGATAGCAGAAGAAGCGGCAAGAAGGGGGGGACGTTAAGGAGCTCTATGGCATCACAAAGACGCTTTCAAAGAAAGGTTTTAATAAAACTAGGCCTGTGAAGAGCAAGACAGGCGAGATCCTCACGACGTGTGAACAGCAGCTGACTAGATGGAGAGAACACTTTGCGGAGGTTCTTAATAGAGAAAGAGGACCAGAAAGTAAGCAGCGAGGAGAAGATGAAGAGGAAGCAGAAAGTGACCCGGACATCAGCCTTGACTCCCCAACTCGGGGCGAAATACGGACAGCTTTGAAGCAGATGAAGTGCGGGAAGGCACCAGGTCTGGATAATATCCCAGCGGAAGTATTGAAAGCAGACCTGGATATCACGATCAATCTGCTGCACCCGCTGTTGGAGAAGATCTGGAAGGAGGAGAAAATACCAACCGACTGGAAGAAGGGGTTGATCGTCAAGTTACCGAAGAAAGGGGACACCACAAACTGTAACAACTGGAGGGGAATCACCTTGCTGTCCATTCCAAGCAAAGTACTGGCGAGAGTCATCCTGAATTGTATAAAAGACTGCGTAGAAAAAAGGCTTCGGAAGGAACAGGCTGGATTTCGACAACATCGCAGCTGTGTGGATCTCATCAACACCCTCCGAATCATCCTGGAGCAGAGTGTGGAGTGGCGGAATACCCTTTACCTCACATTTGTCGACTTCGAGAAAGCTTTCGACTCCGTAAATCAAAGAATCATGTGGAAGACCCTCGAGGAATATAAAATTCCAACAAAGATCATCAGAATCATGGAAGAGATGTACGAAGGGTATGAGTGCCAGGTTCTACACGAAGGCAAATTAACAGAAAATATAAAGGTCAATTCCGGAGTGAGACAGGGGTGTGTCCTTTCCCCCACTCTGTTCCTGTTGGTCCTGGATAGTGTGATGAAGAAGGTAATGGGAGGACGGAAGAGGGGTATTCAATGGGGTATAAATGACAGGCTTGAAGATCTGGATTTCGCGGACGACCTTTGTCTTATGGCACAACGGTACCGAGACATAGAAGATAAGCTGGGGAGGTTGCAGAGAGAAGCAGAACGTGCAGGACTGATGATCAACACCAACAAGACCAAAGAGATGAGGATAAATTCTGACGTCACGACTAGCTTGACAGTCAACGGAAAGGAAATTGAGCGAGTTGAGTCCTTCCTCTACCTTGGGAGTATAGTCACAAATGATGGGGGAGCAGAGGAAGATGTTCGAAGCCGTATCAGGAAGGCAAATGGTGCCTTTGTCCAGCTCTACCCCATCTGGAGAAATAGAAACATTTCCAGGAAGACCAAGCTCCGCCTTTTCAATAGCAACGTAAAGTCGATTCTTCTCTATGGCTGTGAAACATGGAAAGTCACAAAACCGATCAACAACCAGCTACAGGTGTTCATTAACAGATGTCTGCGTCGCATCATGAATGTGAGGTGGCCGGACATAATCTCAAATGAAGATCTTTGGACCATCACCAATCAACAACCGATTAGCATCCAGATCAAGGAGAGGAAATGGTGCTGGATCGGTCACACACTAAGGAAGCCGGACGGAGCTGTTGAGAGGGCGGCGCTAGACTGGAATCCTCAAGGTGCCAGGAAGCGAGGTCGACCTAAGAAGACCTGGAAGAGGACGATCAAAAATGAAATTGCAGAGGTGGACAAGAACTGGAGTCAAGTGAAGAGAATGGCCAGGAACCATACTGCGTGGAGAAATTTCGCCAAGGCCCTATGCTCCGGAAGGAGCGGCAGGAATTAAGTAGGTAAGTAACTAGTGAGGCTACTGGTAAATTAGAGTCCATTGCGAAGAGAATATTATAGGAAAGCAAATCAGCTTCTACAGGATATGCAAAGTTTGTGTCACCGAAGAGAAGAAGAAACCCTCGGAAGAAACGTGTCTAGTTCGATAGTTTTACGGCAGCTCTAATACGCAGAAAAATACAAGGATTTTATACCGTAAAATAACCAGTGTCTGTTTATGAGAAAATTACTGATCGCCTTGAGAAATAATGGGGTACTGGAGTGTAGCAGGGAATATCTTCGGATGAAGATTCGGGAAATAGGTTCAGACGGAGGAAATGCCACAGCAATAGGAGAATTTTAATAGAAAATCCCAAGATCGCAGCATTGAGAGCAAAGTATCTTAGAACTCTCAGGCAGTTTCGGAATGAAGACAGGACAATAATCTATCTGGATGATAGTGACCTTCATTCAACTCACACAATTACATATTGTTGGCAGTCTGGAGAGACTAGTGCAACGGTCCCGGTGTCAAAGGGTCCTCTGTTAATAATTGTTCACGCAGGAAGCGAATCTGGTTTCGTTCCCGGTGCTCTGTTAGTGTTACATTATATTTTTATTTATTTTATTTATTCCATTATTTTCCCCATGTAATTTCCACTTTGCACAACATGTATTGAATGGCATGAGAGCATTTCATTTGAGATACCAATGTTATGCCACTGAGAATGCTTCTATTTGATACTTTACGTTTGCATACCATAACATAACCAAGACAAGTAGCGAGGAGCTCCTAACAGTTGTTGCAGCAAAGAGGGAAAAAAACGCACGCGCGCCTGGTGATCCCACCACTTCCCCTCCTTGACGAGACTCCGCCATGACAAGCCAGGTCTAACTTGCCATGCTAAAAAGCTTGTGTATTTGTGTTTGTAATTTAATAAAATGTCTTACATTTATTTATTGCAGGCCACTCCCAGTTTATGCTTGCAAATGATCGTAGTTGCTTTTGCAGGATAAATAGAGTCGTATACCGTACAACAATTTCTGTGGTGGAAAAATCACATATGATTAAAGCAGGACTGAATAAAGAGCCAAGTACCTATATATTGAGATCTGTTACTATTAAAATGTATAACTAGATCTTGGAAAAAGACAAGTACACTGACCAGCAAAAAAAGTGGAACAGTAAAAAGTATAAAATTAGCCATGAAAAAGATGTAAACACATTTTAAAAGCTTTTCACGCATTAGAACACACATCTGAAACATCCGTGAATAGAAATTGATAATATGACATTTCTTAGGGTAGTTTATTACCACCAATTACCCCCAATCTTCGATGAGCCTATCTTAATGGTTTTATGGCGGGAAGTGCACTGTAAGCGATTAAGGTTTATGAGTGTTGCCGCTCGCTTATTGTTGTTCTAGGGATAGCAACTGGCATTTGTTGAACACCTGGGAACCATTGTCATACATTTTAGTAGGTTATCCATGTGCAGTTCACACTAAAACATGCCTCTTAGCCGTGAAGGAGCTGCACAGACAGTTGCATTGGTGGAGGATGGCCGCAGCTTACGTTATGTTGCTGAGGTCATTGGATTATCTCTCGGTAGCATTCACCGTGCAGTGCAACGTTACAGAGAACTCCAAACATACAGCAGGAGACGAGGGTCAGGCCGTAGAAGAAGCACAAGTGCCAGGGATGACAGATTTCTCACCCTGCAAGTTCTGCGTGATCGCCATACCACAGCAGCCCAGGCACGAAATCAACTGGAAAATGTCAGAAATGTGAGAGTGAGTGAGCGAAAAGTAAGAAGAAGGTTTGAAGGAGGTCATCTTTCGTCCCGGAGACATGCACGTAGACCCGCTCTCGAACAACATCACAGAGAGGCGAGTCTTCGCTTCGCAAGGCAGCATCTGGGATGGACCCACGAGCAGTGGGCCTCTGTTCTCTTCACTGACGAGAAGAGAAAGAGTGTGGAGAAGGCGTGGGGAGAGGTACAGCCCTGTTGCTTTCTCCTCCAGGACTCCATTTGGAGGTGGCTCGGTTATGATGTGGGGTGGCATCAACGTTATGGCCCACACTGAGTTGGTGGTGTGCATCGATCACGGGACGCTCAATTCCCAAAGGTACATCGAAGAGATCCTGATGAACTATGTGATGCCCTTTGCGCCTTTCGTTGGTCAGAATTTCATGCTGATGCAGGATAATGCCCGCCCTCATACTGCTCGCTGTG
Organism: Meconema thalassinum; assembly: GCA_946902985.2. NCBI lineage: Eukaryota > Metazoa > Arthropoda > Insecta > Orthoptera > Tettigoniidae > Meconema > Meconema thalassinum. The sequence goes on along the minus strand of OX336389.2, from coordinate 204,674,607 downwards.
TTGTACAATATCTGCAGGAAGTGGGGATTCAAACCCTGGACTGGCCAGCTCGTAGTCCTGACTTGAACCCGATCGAACATGTATGGGATATGCTTGGAAGGAACGTCAGACAGCGCGACCACACCACCATGGCACAACTGAGAACATCGCTGCTGGAGGAATGGGATTGCATCCCGGCAGATGCCATTCGACGAGTTGTGAACAGTATGCCTGAGCGTTTACAAGCTGTCATGGACGCTAAGGGTGGAAACACTCGTTTTTAGTGACCAGTGTTCCCGTGCAGTGCAGTGCAAAAATTAACACTGTTTTGTTTGGCAATATGTTTGATAAAAACCAGCCCAAAAGAACATTACGAAAAAAATAGAAAATTGTTAGATTTGTGAAATGTAATGAAATTTGTGAGTTAAAGCGTGTTGTAAAACATGTTTCGGTATTTTCTGTAGCCAACCATCTAACATTTACATGAATAATGCAAATATTGGAAAACCGATAAATTTTAGTGGAATAAATTATGAAATTACATAAAAAATTGAAGTGTGCCACTTTTTTTGCCGGTCAGTGTATTTTCTTTTGACTAATATTAGACAGCTAATACTGAAAAAAGAAAATTAGAACTTCGAAAGTTATTGTATTAATAATAATAATAATAATAATTACTACAATGAAATGTGACTAATGTCATTTAAAATAGCTCAAATTTTTAGCCTATTTTCATTTACGAAAAGATAGGCTTATGAGATCACCTTTTGCCCACGTGTTTGTCCTCCCCTACTACCTCGTAAACTCTAAACGGCTGGAGCGATTTCAATGAAACTCCGTAAGGTCATAGTACTATTTTGTGCGACCCCGACCGTGCCCTTCAAATTTTATTACGTCTCACCAATCAAACAAAGCGGCTGTGCCAAATATTTCAGCGGCATTCTATATCTCCGAAACTACTACTGATATCACCCTGAAAGTTTGTACTGTGATAAAGGGCACTACCAAAAGTTCACCTATTGACTTTCAAATAACCTGTTAAGTACAAAACTAACATGGTGGCAAAGCAATGTTGAAACATTTAAAAAGACTTTTCACGCGATTTAACCATCAGAGCGCAGTGAAACTTGGTACAGCAAATGTTTATATACATTGTAATGCACTGACATCCAATTTAGTTCAATCGTTTACATTGTCTACTGTAAGGATGACGTAAAAATTAGTTACTTTACAGCTAGCTTTTCGTTAATTTTAGTTACCTTTTAATTCAAGATACATCTGCGGTATGCAAGCGTATAAGCTCATCATGTGGTGAAGAAAAAACAAAATTAACTGTGTTTAAAGCGATGAATAAAATTCACTTATAGGGTTATAAAAAAAATGGATATCTAATATCAAATTAGTTGTTTCAGCTAATATGCTGTCTTGTGTATAAGATGCTGGAAGTTGTTAAGATTACCAATAGGTAGAGGTGTTAGAAAGTGTTGTTATTTTTTTGAAGATTTGTTGATTTAAAATTCAAAAGGTGGTGTTTTGTGTTTTTATTATTTTTTCGGGGGATGACATGTTAAAATTTGGAAAGCGATAAGGTTTGTACAATAAGTGCATTTAAAAATATAAACAATTAGTAAAACAAAGTAAAAAACAAAACAGCAGGGTAAAACGTTAAACATGGCTATGGAAGAATGAGATAATACTTATATGGAAGTCACATTTTTATTTTACATTCACCATCTCGAAACACATTTCAGTGAATACCTTTTTCAGTTTTATCCAAATACTGCGGTGAAATCACTGGAAGTAGATCATGGTTAAAGTCTCAGCATTTGCAGCTGTCAATTTTCGCCTCCTATCACTTACTATGAGACTGTATTTCGAAAATGACCTTTCAGAATCCACATTTGAACAAGGATACCACACACACTTTAATGCAGCTGTTGCATAGTCTCGGTGAGCAGGCCTTAATCCCATGAGGATCTCTGGAACATTCACATTATCTTCATGACGCAGTTGGTTCTTGATTGCAGTCAGGTAAATGCTGTGAGCCTCTAAAAACTGTTGAGACTCCATCTTCGTAAGAAATGGGGCATTCTTCTTAAATTGGAGCAGTTCTGTGGGAGATACATTCTTAGGTGCATGCTGAGGATCAAACAATGACCCGATGGCTTCTACAGTCTTCCTGGCTGGATTCGTGGTCCTTAAAGTCCTGACTTTCACCAGAGCTGACTGGGCAACACACGTAAGCTTGGACTTAACCTTTATCTGCATCTTTTGAGGAAGCTGTTCCAAGTTCTGGAGGATCGTATGATTGAACATTCCACCATCGCCTAATAGCTTGAGCTTTACCTCAAGGTCATCCAGCTTCCCAGCCAGTAAGTGAATTGTTGGGTACTTAGATCCCTCCAAGAAATTAAGCAAGTCCATAAGAGAGGCACCAACAACAGAAACATACAATGCTTGTAATTGTATAAATTGTATTGTTGAAGTCGATGCTTGTTGGAAAAATTTGACCCCAGAATTTGAATCTTCCAATGTTTTGAAAAATTCTACCAGATCTTCCACATGCGTGGCCATATACATTGCAGCCTTAAACCATGAATTCCATCTTGTACATACAGGCATTGGGAAAGCTAGAATTTCATTCTCTTTTTCTGTGTTTTCATATTTCTCCCTTAGAAATGCAACGTAATTGCTTTTTCTTTTTCGCGTATTTAAAAAGGCATTCTTTGTCTTTACTATAGACATGTTCAATTCGTCCAGCTCGTTTTCAAATACGCAGCCGATAAGATTGACTTTATGAGCCCAGCACTGGACATGACTTAATTCTTCAATCAATCCTTGAAGAGTAGTTACACCTTTTGTCATGTAGCGTGCTGAGTCCGTAACTACTGCCACTACACGCTCCCGTTCAATTTCATAGGAATTCAAGGTGTCTAATATCGCATTGGAGCAATTTACGCTATTGGCAGAATCTAGAACAACAGAGGCAGCCAGATGGGTGTTCATTTCAGTTGATGGTACTGATGGACGAAAAAGAATGTTGAAAACACACCTACCATTCTTGTCAGTTGTTTCGTCACATAGCAGAAACACGTCTTTGTTTTTTATATCTTCCCTAATTTCTTCCCTCCTTCTTTCGCCAATCATGGGGATGTATTTCTGACGAATCTGATTTGCTGATGGTAAATCTCCACTTCCGCGAACGTACTTATTAAACCAAGTACGGATAGCAGGATTGTCTAGTTTCTCTACTGGTATATTAGCTTTCACAAACGCAGTAGTAGTGTCCAAAATAAACTCTTCTTTCATATCCTTCACACGACTAGCATTTGATAATGTTTCTTTCAAGGTGGCCACTCTAGGAACACTAACTTCAAGACGCGAATTTTCTCGGCGTTTTGAATGCTTCTCCGATTTGCAATGTTTGTCTAATGCATCTTTCCTGCGATAATCTAACCGACAATCACAATATTTGCACATAAGAATGCCACAAGAAATTATAAATCCTTCATTCTTATATTCTTTAAGTCTGTCTGTGGCAGAAACAGCTACCTTCGGCATTTTTAAACTCAACTGAGCGATGCCCAGTAACAAACACTGTTATCACATGGTTGACTGTAGTCACACGCCAGTATAAATTCGTAACCACACGCAAAATTTATTTCTGAATTCGTGTCATAATATTTAAATTACGTCGCGTCTCATCTTCCTGTACTGCTAAGTTCGGAACTAATATGACGAACACGTGGTCGCCAACTGATTCACGCAAATAACACACTAGCTTCGATGATAACGCACAATTTGCGCACTTTTTATTAAATTATATAGAATTCTCTACTATAATTTACACTCGCTACCGATGTAACAGGAGGCAAACGTAGTTTACATTATGAACAACTATCACATAACCTTTTGGAGGTAGTCGGCCAAATTATTCACGCTGCGATATAACAGCTGTTTACCACAGCGCTAAAATCCAACGAGTAACAAGAATATCGACAGTATATCGTAGTATTACCCCTCGCGAAACTATACAATCGATCATTCTCTCGAATTGAACACCAACCAAATTCGATTATCGGCTTGTGGACAAAAATGTTCGGATTGGTGTGGGGAAAAAATATGAAAATTTGTTTTTATTTCGCAGATTGCGGTATTTGTGGTGTTATTCACAAAATTCGCGTTATTTCGCGATTTAATTTCACTCCTGGGCGGCACGAAACATGTAAATACGTGAAAATAAAACATCCTAACCTCTAAATATGACTTTTCGTTTTATCGCGAATTAACAAAAACTAACACCTCTACCAATAGGTTGCTCTGATCTTGGCCGTTTGGCGAGATTTCCTTTGTCTCCGCGGTAGATCAGGAAGAAATATATGCGACGTGACACGAGTCACCGAATTCTGTCTTCGCAGTAAAGTACAGAGAAATATAGAGATGTTACACGATCAGCGATAGTCTCAGCCGTTCGAAGAGATTCCCGTAGTTTTCACGTTAGAACACGGAGGAAAATCGCGATTTACATAAGCGGTGTCACTTTTAATCGTTGGACAAGATTTCTATTGTCCTTGAGGTGGGGCACGGGAAAATATAGCATTATTACGCAAACGGTGCCGCTGGCTGTCAGTTGTCCTAGTCATCGAATGTGGAGAAATATCGCGATTTATCTCAATCGCTGCTGCTCTCGGCCGTTTTACAAGATTCACTTTGTCCTCGTGGCAGTGGCGGCTCGTAGATGAGAAAGTAGGTGAAGAGCTAAACTCAATTTCAGCAGTACAGCGTTAGTGAATATTACCATATTCCTTTTCGTATTTGAATGCTTAAATATCTGCTAAAAAGCTAATACTTAACCAAATATAAATTACCGTACTAAAAAGTCAAACTCACCTATTTTTTATAGATTAAATCAATCCTCCGTTCCTTAAGGTTGGCAAACTTATCTATGATGTCCTCGTAAAAGGGCTGGTCTTCAATCAGTTTCAGCAACAATTCACGGTGTATGGTGATGACAGCCAATGATGTAAGTCTGGACTGAGACATCGTATTTGTAGTAAAAGTTTTTAGTCTTTTCAAACAAGAAAAACTGCATTCCACTGATGCACTAGTAGAAGGAATTGCCAGTACTAAAGAAAAAGTTTGTAAGTCTCTTCAAAAATATCTTTGTTTTCATGAAGTTCTTGAAGTATATCTTCCGATTTTTTTCCTTTGTAGGATTCGTCAGCATAAAAGAGTGATAGTTCATTTCTTAAACGTGGGGTATTGGTGAATATTTGTGGATAGCTCTGTTGTAAGTTCGGCAGGGATGCGACAGGAAAATGTTTATTATACAGCTGAAACTTGTTCGAGTCTATAAGACCTAGGAATTAAAATTTATCACAATCATGAAATCGTACCTGAATCTCCATCAAAATTGTAACAATGATTTCGTAATGCAAGATACCATATTCTCGACACACATCTTCCAATGTCAAGTCATTACGCCCCATAGGGATGTTTATGTTTGTCAGCTGCATACTTTTCTCAATAAGTTCACCAAAATAAATTTTGTTCCTTGTATTTGCTAGTAAAACTTGTGTGTCTTGGTTACACAATAATTAATATCCAAAGATTTTTTCTGCAATATGTCAAATAGAACATCTGTCAAAACAAAAATATCGTTTAATACTAATGCCAGCAAAGCAAATTCAAAACCATTGAACTCGTTTAGGAATCCTTTACATGACCTAATCATATTTTTCTCACTTGTTTCGTGATTCATAAGTTCCTCAGACACCTGTTTCAAATGGTTCCATTCTTCTACAATAACATTTAGAAGTCTTGAGTTGGACGACCAACGAGTTTCTGCAGCAGTAGGAATTCTTTTGACTGCATTAGACACAAGAGTGTGTGATCTTTTCGCTGAGTGATGAAAAAATGCTGGGATTCCACTTACATTTGCAAAAAATATCCTACATTTGGAAATCTTCTTACAACACTGTTGTAGTACCAAATTAAGACGATGAGCCATGCAATGAACTAAGACAGCTCTAGGTGCCTTATCTTTAACCCTATTTTGCAACCCATTTAAATTCCCTGACATTACAGCAGCACCATAGGAAAATTCTTTCAAAATGCCATCCAACAACTCAAATTTTCAGCTGATCTATCCTCACTCACATCATAAAATCCTAAAAATCTTTCCATTGGGATACTCTCATTATTCATACATCTAACAATAATAGAACAATGTGATTTTTGACAAATGTCTGTGGTGTCATCGACTTGACATTACAGCAGCACCATAGGAAAATTCTTTCAAAATGCCATCCAACAACTCAAATTTTCAGCTAATCTATCCTCACTCACATCATAAAATCCTAAAAATCTTTCCATTGGGATACTCTCATTATTCACAAATCTAACAATAATAGAACACTGTGATTTTTGACAAATGTCTGTGGTGTCATCGACTTGGATGGAAAAAAATGGAACATTGTTAAGTTCATTCTTAATATGATCTCGGATGTACTCTGATATTACATCAGTTATTTCATTTTGTATAGTTTTTGAGTTACCAGCGAACACACTTTGAATTTTCTGATAATGATTTTGAAGTTCTAAGGGCTCTTCAGATATCAGTATCTTCAATAATTCCTTAAAGTTCCCACGGTTTAAAGAGGTCTCACTTTCGTCATGACCTCTAAAAGGGAGTTCCGGGGAACTTAAGAATAGAACAACTCTAATCACAAGCCTCAGAATCTGCCTATTTAAAGTCACATTCTCACAATATCTAAGTACACATCACTGGCTTAGGATCAAAATAGCATATCTGCAATAGTAATCCTATTAAGATACGCTATTCTGGTACTAAGCCAGCGACATAATCTTGCATTTTCTCTCAAAGCCCCAGATATTGTGTTTGTGTTCCTTTCGAATGTTCTAAATTGTAACTGGCACTTCAAATGTTCCTCACTGTCTTTGTGTTTGTTCAACCCGCGCATATTGTTTTGGAAATCACCGAAACCTTGTTTATTCCAGACACCACATTTGTTACTAAAAAGTAGGCAAGGCCAACAGAACAGTTTTTTAAGAATGAAACTATTGCACAACCATGTGAACTGTTCGAACCAAGATCCCTTACAATGAAGGCTATAGGACTTACCGGTTTTCTTGATTTCTTTTTTTAGTGCACAGTTCTATTAATTCCTTTGGACGTCCACAATTTAATAAATCCCTTTTGTCTTCGTCTTTCCACCTACTGAGGGGAATTTCTAATAAAATTAATACCGTGTCTTTCAATGGAAACATTACGGTATACACTAAAAGCCGTCGCCTTTCATCAACGCCAGGGTATGTAATGTTTTAAGTAAACACTCTCCACTATCATTTAATTTCATCTGTCATTCATTTAATAATTGCCTCAGAGGAGTGCGACAGGCTAACAATGTAGAATCGTTACAGTTCATATCCTCGCCGTTAAATGAGGGCTTCATTCATTCCATCCCTGACCCGGTCGGTCGACTGGAAGCAGGCTGTGGAAGTAAATACTATTCATCGGAAATATAAATCCAAGCTTCAACATAACAGAAAAACAAGCCTGACGCGATGCCAACTTTCACCAACTCTAGTAGACGTAGTTCCTTGCAGAGGCAGCAAATTCTTCACCCGTACGATCCTTCTCTGTATAACGCCATGTAATGACGTCACCACTGCTTTAGGTTACCATGGCAACGAGACGAAGTTGCTGATATTTCAAGTTACTTCGCCGTCTGCAGGTTTCTTTCCACGCTACGACATTAGTTCCATCTAGCGACAGCGTGTACAACTGACACAGAGGCCGCTTACAGGGCAAGGGCAATCTGTGGTCATGCAGTGTCATCTAACAATGTAGTGTAGAAATAATAGTATACTATATTAAACGGTGCCTACGTTTAATTTAAAGAAGAAAAAATAATGTTTATTTTACGAGATGGCTAGTGAAGAGGCTCTTCACTCTCTTAACCTGAATAGCCGCTACTGCCTCGCGGTTGGACACTGAGATCGCGATATTATGCAATCGGCGCCGCACCTGGCCGTTCAACGATTGTCTGCCTGTCGGTGACAGCAGTTATGGACATGTTCTATGGTCGGCGCCGTGATTCTCGCTGTCCCTATGCTGTGGTTAGGAGTTCACGGTGGATCACGAGGAGAAATGAGTATCACGATGCTAGAGCTCAGCAACTCTAACTGAAACCCCGGAAAAAATGCGAACTAAAAGTACTTCCCCCCTGCCCGCTCTGACCAACTCAAGCAAGACCAATATCTGTGCAGAGGGGTGTAGTCCATCGCTGGCCGGGAGCCAATAGATGTGTTGACAAGGGTTCACAGTCCACTCTCTCGCTCTAGCTCGCCCTCCTCTCTGTCACACTGGCTGACAGAGCTAGCGCTGTCACCAGGGTCTCACTTCAAGTTGCTGAGCTCTACGTAGGCTGTTATTTCCAAGTGCATTTCTCGCTCCCCGTAAGCTCTTAAGTATACGATCATGGGAAAAGTGGCGAGTAGGTTTCGGAATGTTTCGTGATGGGTGCCCAATCACCTTTGACAGGATTCCCGCAGTCCTCGTGGTCACGGGTTTTAAGACTTTACGCCACTGGCGTCGATCTCGGTCCGTTTGACGAGATTCCCACAGGCAAGTCGTGCGGTCAGGATGTGCTTTTGGAGAATGAACGTTCGCAGCAGGTATTGAATATTACTAAATATCCTGAGAGAATTGCACGAACAATACACAAGTTTCTTTCAAATTCAAATCACGAATTATACTAGTTTTCGAGATAGCCGGTTAGATTATATATACGATGGAACCAAAGTTCGAAGGAAAAATCGACATATAACGGAATTTCAAATCAACCATACTGGATGTCGCAAATTTACGAGATGGATAGATTTTTAACATATATGTATTTCGAAGCCTTTTTGCGATTTTTTAAATCCAAAACTGTATCCTTTCGCACGATTGTGACATTAAATTATTTTGCGTTATTTCTGGACTTCAATTTTACCGAGTCTCCAAATTTAGAGGTCAATAACAGAAAAGAGAGGTTTCTGTTGAGTTTCGAGAGTTTTTGCGAATAAACGTCTCACAAAAAGTCAGGTTTCCTAATAATACAGAAAAATATTTCACACAAAACTAAAAACTATTCTCAATGCCGAAAATATACGTTGAACCGATGTATACCACTCAAGGTATCCTCAGTATGCATTTCCTTGAGGTCGGGCACATGGAAATATAGTTTACGCAATCGGCAGCACCCTTTGCATGAAACTAGCTCCATCTCAATCTATGACCCTAGCAGCGCAAGTTTAAATGATTTAATCCGACCTTAGCGAATTTTCATTACCTCCTAATATTCAGACATAAAAATTAGCTACTTTTCGTTACCCGTTTGTAAAATTAGGTACTTTTTCGTTACACTGTTACTTTTCGTTGCCGGTAGACACCCTGATAACCTCAAGATGATGGCAGTCCGCAATTTCAAAATTATGTTTTTATTTCTTGTGTCCTCATCATGCGATCGAAGTCAATGTTTGAATAACGAACCTACGCAATAATCGTCATCTAATAGTACATAACTCTATGACCTACATAAATAAAAATCCGAAATGGCGACTATCCAAAATATTTAGACGGTTCTCAATATCTACTAATGTATGACAGCAATCAAACTGACATTCTATATGTTGATAAAGGCTATAAATGTAAGTTCACCTATGGGACTTTCAATAACCTGGTGAGCACACATCCAAACGAAAGTGATGCGAATTTTAAAATTTTAAATGGAGGTTTCTCGTGATTTAACCATCCGCGAGCAATGACACTTGGTATGGTAAATGCTTATAAAAATGTTTAATGACACTGACATCTAATTTATTTAAATTGTTTTCATAACCACAATATGGCGGCTGTGAAAATTTTAAAATCTCTTTTTTAAGTCTTGTGTCCTAATCATGCGATTTAAGTTTGAATAATACACCTATGCAATAATCTTCATGTAATAGTACATAACTCTATGGCCTACATATATAAAATTCCAACATGACGACCAACTAAAATATTTAGACAGTTCTCAATATCCACGAATCTATTACAGCAATCAAACTGAAATTTTATATGTTGATAGAGGCAATTAACATAAGGAGGATATATGAAAATTGGCTGTATAGTTCTTCAAGGAACTTCTTCTTGCATTCAATATAGTGAACTAGTAAAACAGGACCGCAATGAAGTTTGAAATAAACATGTCCTTAGACACAAATGAGGTGGGGAAAATAGGTTTTGTGAGCTGTGATGTTAAACGTTCAAGGACCATGAGCTAGTACTGCTCGGTTCCAAGCTCTGTGTTCCAAGCTCTGTGAACTTGCGGGGTGAGGTGAATTGGCAGGCGGAAAGAGAAGGGCCTGTCAACAGCCCGCTGTGTTATCTGGAATTCACGTCTATTCCAATACTGCTAACTTAGGGCCGTTGCTCAAACCACTGTGTTGTTGCGAATGAACGAGTCACCGACCAATGCATTTGGTTCCGTTACTACGCACGGACCGGGAACCCTCATCACTCGCCACCATCACTCCTCATAGTCTGTGATCCACGTTCCTCTCAGGTTCACGGAGCTTGGACCCGAGCAGTAGATAGATCTCAGGATTCCACAGTATATGTGCACTTGCGATCTCTGCTAAAGAGGTTAGTCTGGTCGCATACCTAAGTACAAGTCATGAAGTAAGACACAAATTTGAGAAATTAAAGCTGATGTAGTCATAAAAAATAAAAGATTCATTGATTAAGCAAGTGCAGGGAATTCCAACCAGCATGCTGCAAAATTTATTCATCTGAATTTTGAAAAGCACTATTACTCGTATCAGTAACAGGTCCATTCAGCGCTAGTATTATTCCATTCCACGATAATTGTGTGTGCAGGCACTTTCGGCACAGAACAATAAAAATTCGAGTTGTAGGACTCCTCAGTCCAACGTTGAAGCCAATCTACGAGTTGCATCTTCAAACATTCAATCCAGGATTGACAAGATTTGTAAGCTACAACAATCTCTAGTATTAATGGAACTAATATTAATTGATAATAAAGTCCTTCAGTTTTTTATTTGTTTTGAAATTTGTAATATGATTTGCAATAAGCTATTGAAGTTTTTGGTAACTACATCTGGACATTAATAATTTTAATTTAATTTAATAGAAATATTTGGCAATGACAATTCAAGATTGGGAATTATTGGTGTGATGTAACATCCTTTAAACATGAGTGCCCTAAGTAAATTTTGTAGGTTAGGTGAGCTGTGATGTTAAAAGGTCAAGGACCGTGAGCTAGTAGATAGATCTTAGGTTTCCAGAGACCCCGTCATTTACAAGAAAACAACCATTTTTAACATAATGCAGTTCAATCAACATTTGTATAATATGATACATTAGATACATCATCAGGAAATAAAATGATTTATGTGGCACGATGAATTTCCACATAATTTCATAGTTCAATTCCAGCACAAATAATTACATCCTCAAAAACATGATAACAGTGATGCGTGATATGGCCTTTACCAATTAACAATAGAAACATAATATTACAGCATGGACTTTGCTATGACATATATATTTTGCTATGGCAAAGGGGGCAAGGTCTCAGTATTATCAAAACAGCACCCACCTGAGCAAAGGATAATCTTTATAATCCTATCAAACTGAGCACCAAATATTATGCTTTACATTTTATGTGGCTGCAACTCATTCACTACAATAAAGCACTTATGTCAACATAATATACATAAAACAATATGTAACTCAATATACATTAATACATTATGGTACATACATATAATTAAGTCATATGTACAATACAGGCACATCAGCAGAGTACTGTAACTTCCAGAGCAGTTGTTGAATGTGTTCTCCTGCAAGGAAAAAAAAAACAACAATTAAGATTTAAAACTCAACAAATAAACAAGGAGCTTTAAGTTAAATGAACAGTGTCTACCATTCCTTCCTCATATCATATTCAGAATCGTTCTTCTATTGTCAGTAATTTTCGTGCTGTAAAGCAAAATAGTATATTTTCAAGACCAGTGTGCAAACGATACATTTCACAAACGTTTTGAAAAAATACCTTCAAGAGACTCTCACAATGACAATGCTAATAATGCCACAATGATGGTGAAATCAAAAGTCTTCAGGTTCCATCTGTGTCATAAATATGAAGCATTTATTTGATTTGCAGGGAATGGGTCTCTTCAGAGTTCATCTCGGGGGGAAAAAAAAAGAGCAGCAAACAAGGAGCTGCATCTTAAATGATTCCTTTATTCATTCATTTTCTGTTTCTCGTTTGTTCCTTTTGTTAACAATTTTTCTATCTGTTTCCTAGCTTTGTGTCTGAATTTATCGCATACTTTGGGTTGAATTTTGCCGATGGTTAATTTGGTTTCTGCTATGAACTCGGATAGATTTTCTATTGTAACTATTGGGCCAGTTATATTTGAGTCCCTTTTAAGAATTTCAAGTTCATCTTTTGTAAAAGTTATGTTTGTTAAATTTTTTACTGGTGATAGGAATCCATGATTTGAAGCGTGGTTTCTCTATTTCTTCCTCGTATTCTTGTTTGATTATCTGATTTCCAATAGTTTAAAAAAGAAAAATGGAGCTATATCTCTCACAGTTACTGCTCGTGGCATCACAGTAGCCTTGTGGTGGCCTTCCACATATCTTGGTGTACCATACCAACTGATGAGCCCGATGGTATACTGGAGCAAAAAGGTGGGTTGAGAAACTAGGACAATCTCTGTTTCATTGAAAATTGCATTGATACCGAACACCTCAATTGGAGTATAAATCTCTTAAAAACATAGACCATCCACTATTATCTATACAAATTATTCATGTTTGAGTTTGTACAACATGATCTTAAGTTGCATATAATTTTATATTATGGACACTTAAAAAAAAAAAAAAAAAAAAAAGCATTATATTGATAATACTGCCTATATGGCACATCTGCATAGTTTTCACAGCATTTCTTTTCCTACTGATGTATATTCTTTTCTCAAATACATTTTATAAAGAATAGAAAGAAAACAATTTATTTTATGAAAGAAACAACAACTGTATGACATGTGAATTCCCCAGCATGATTCCCACACTACAGCATCTAGTGATACAATTGTAATGAAATAGTGCAAATGTATTTGATAAGCTGAGAATTTCCCAGCTTGGAGGGGAAAATGCTGACATAAACCAGTGTGTCATTGAGTCATGGCAACACTGACCACTGTGCATGTAACAAATCAAAGCTGAAGCTTGCCGGGGACTCCCACATTTCACTGTGTTCAGTCCGATGCTCCCCTCTAGTGAGTCATGTATGTCAGTAGTCGTTGACAGTTTATAAGATTTGATAATCAAGTCCTTCAGTCCTACAGCTACAATTGCTGAGGAATGGGCACTTTTGAAGAATGAAATAACAAAATCCGCAGAAGAAAACTTTGGTTGGAAAGAAAGAATATACTAGAATTAATGGACGAACGACGGAAGCACACGAATGAAAGAGATGAAAGGGGAAAAGCAGAATACAGACATCTGAGAAATGAGGTTAACAAGAAGTGCAAGGAAGCAAAAGACCAGGCAAATGCAGCGATAGTACCTCACTTCAAGTCCTGGGGTGCCTACCTCATACCCATCCCTGATGCAGTTATACTCACTACTATTGATGCGAGCTGAAGAGATGACGAGCGGGGGCTGAGGTGCGGCGAGGGAGCAGCTTTCTCTCTCTTTGCTGTCCCTTGGCTATAGCCCTTCCTAAAAGTATTCGTCACCCAGCTATTAATACAATAGCAGACTGTCACCCTGATATAAGTGGCCAGTCGAACAGTTCGGTAGCGTTAATTGTCTGTGTGTTGTAAGCTTTCAAGAGTGGTTTGGGCTTAAGTTACCATAACACTATTTTATTGTAATACAGTATTATACATTTTTAGTGGTATTTTGTAATTTTGTAATATGGAACCACCTCGGAAGAAAGGAAAGACTATCCACAGCGAAGCTAGGAAAATTATCAGAAACGTAATCAACGAATGTGATGCAGAGGCACGAGATGGACAACTGAAACGGTTAGTAAGGCAAGCCAATTTGCGTGTGTCTGATTACACTGGAATTTCGGTTAGCACAGTGAGTAGAATCCGCAAGGAAAGTACAACAGCTGACGATACGTCATTATCAACACCAGGGAAGCATCGCCCACAGCCCGAAGAAAGGAAAGTGCAGTGTGAGAATTTTGATAGGAGGGTAATAAGGGACGTAATTCAAGACTTTTATGTAGTCCAAAGAAAAGTACCTACATGCCCGAAGCTTTTGAGTGTCATCAAGGAGAAAATCGAGTTTCCGTGGGGCGTTCACACCTTGAGGCGAATTTTGAAAGATATGGGATTTAAGTGGAAGAAATGCCAGAGTCATAGAAAAATTTTGATTGAATGCCAAAACATTGTCAGTTGGCGCTGTAGGTTTTAAAGAGCTATGCGACGTCACAGAAGAGACAAGCGTTCCATTGTTTATATCGATGAAACGTGGGTGGACAATAACTTAACATTTAACAAGTGCTGGCAAAGTGAAGATGAACCTGGTATGACCAACACAAGCTCATCGAACCGCTTAATAATTGTACACGCGGGATCAAAAGATGGGTTCCTGGATGGAGCACTACTTATTTTCAAGGCCGGTAAATCAACAGGGGATTATCATGGCCAGATGAATGCAGAGAATTTTGAGAAGTGGATTTGTGAGAAGCTGTTGCCCAACCTCCCCAAAAACAGTGTTATAGTGTTAGATAATGCTTCGTATCATTGTGTGCAACAGAACAAGCCCCCCACGAAGTATTCGGTTAAGAAAGAAATGAAGAGCTGGCTGGCAAGGAACAATGTGCCATAGGGTGAGGACATGAGGAAAACAGAGCTTTTCCTTTAATTGAACTGAATAAAAGCTCCGAGATTACCTTCCGGATTGATGAGCTGTTCAAGTCACATGGGCATGACATTATTCGTTTGCCGCCTTACATGTGTGAGTTTAATGCCATTGAATTGGCCTGGGCGAAGGTAAAGAGGACTGTTCGGGAAAGTAATGTTACTGGGGACATTTCCATGACAAAGCTTGAAGCCGTAACAAGAACTGCACTTTCCTCTGTTACCAAAGAAGATTGGGAAGGATATTGTTCCCACGTTCATGGCAATGAGGAAGACTACTGGAAGAAAGATGGACTGATGGAAGACGCGCTTGACGAATTCATCATATCTCAGGATAGTGATAGTGATAATGGCAGTGGATCAAGTGATGACCAGTTTTCCTCGTCCGAATCTGAACTTGCTCATCCACTGACAGACAGTGAGTGAGCACATGAAGTAATTCGTGCATGTAGAAATTTGACTACAAGTACAGTTCCACCTTAGGGAATATTGTTTTGAACGACATTTTATAGAAAGCTTTGAAGCCATTTTTCAGTGTTACATTATTGACAATTGATATTGTAACTTGTATTGTATTTGTAGAATTTTTATTTGCAATACTTATTTAGGGTAATTAGGTTTAACTTTAGGTTAAGTAACTCCGCCTCTTGGTTGTACTTCAGTGCTTCCGAGTGCCGGTCCCAAGCCTGAAAAAAGGAGGAGGGCCTTTATAAATAAACTTGACCACGTCGTGACATGGTGGATAGCATTCTTGGCTGTCACCCCTGAGGTCTGGGTTAGATTCCTCACTCTGCCAAGAAATTCATTCTGATCTAAGGGGTGGAATGGGGACTAATTCTGAAAAGAGACCAGAACGTGGCTTTTACATACATGGGTTCAATCCTGGCTAAATAGGATGGTATCTGAAGGTGCTGAAATGTGTCAGCTTTGAATCGACAGATTTATTGGAAGGTAGAATTAATCATTATGGACAGAATTCGTAACGTATCCCATTATTATTATTATTATTATTACTAATGTTATTAATATTATACGTACATTATATCAATCTGGTGTATAGTTATTAAAATAGTACTTTACTTCAACTATACTTTGTTTAGTCATTAGAGCTTGTAACTGGTTGAAAGTGTCTACACTGGTATAGGCCTAAGCCTACTACATATTTTAATAGCATTACCCGCCGCGGCTTCGCCCGCGAAAATTGTAGGTGTAAAGAGCACACTTAGCAACGTCTCAATCATGAATGCTATGCTTGATTATCTTTAATTTTGAATAATGATGATAATAATTTGGTAAAGACCGTAAACAATCAGGCAAAGACCATAAACAATCAGACAATAAAGACAATATAGCACAACAATGGCACATACATATCAAAATCTCTGCAACGTCACGTCACATCGCATGTATAAAATTCGACTCAAAATCACAACACGGTTTCCGACCACAAACGTAAATAGGAAATAAGTGAGATTCAGTAAATTAAACACACTGACTAAACACAAAATCCATTTACCTAAATTCCTATGGAAAAAAAGGAAACATCATAAAATTACACATGTAAAAAACCTCTACGGCCACATTTTCCCCCCTTTCACCTCATAATAAACGACAGCAGTGGCTACGCTGGCTAAAGTGCAGCATTAGGTCATGGGGCCAAGCTCTCTGCTGACTCGGAAGACGCGTGGGTTCGAACCCCACCGTCGGCCGTCCTTGAAATGGTATTCAGTGGTTTCCCCATTTTCAACACCAGGCAAATGCTGGGACGGTACCTTCTCATAGGCCACGGCCGCTTCCTTCCACATCCTTGCCCAAATTCATTCATCTTCATCCATTATATCTCTCATCCCGACGCCCACGGGCGTCGAATAGAAAGACCTGCACTCGGCCTCTCAGGAGGTCACACGACAAAAAAAAAAAAAAAACAACCTTATAATATACACCACATCGAAAAACCCTTAGACACGTGTCTGCTTATTTTTTTAAAATCATTAATTAATATGCCGAGTATCACATCCCCAAATGAAACCACTCGTGAGATATTGTTATTCAATGAAATGCATGTTTAACCCCCTTAACACCCATTTAGAACCTGCATATCCAAAAATCCTTCCTTAGCGGACGTTTTTGACATACAACGAACATATCCCCAAAATTTCATGTTCTAACTTTAATAGCTTTGGCTGGGCGATGATGAGTCAGTGAGTCAGTCAATCAGGACACTTTGTTTTATATTATATAATAGATTTTACTCGAACTGTAGGAGCTAAAACAAATGAATCAATTATCCGATCGGTTACCGGGACTCGACCCTGAAACTTTCAGCATGCGCTCCTTGAATTACAACTTATTATTATTATTACTACTACAACAGTTCATTTCAAATGCATTGGATGCCTTGTTATTTTTATTGTTGTCTTGGAAAGAGCTGCTGTTATAAATATTATTATATAAATACAGTATTATTATTTTCTTAGATATCAAACGCAGTAGTTAACGGAAAAGAAACTGAGCTTTAGGAAGTGCTCTCTCTCATACGTCAGCGGGTGGCGATGAGCAACGTTTTCAGAAACGCATGTTTAAAAGGAAACTTGGGTCGGAAGCGAGGGGGTAGGGGGTGAGTGCCTCGTTTCAGCCGCATTCCGACCATAAGTCTTCTCTCTGGCTCCCATCAATACACTCATCATAGTAATACAGGCTATCAGACAAGTTCAGCACTCACCCGACAACACAGGGCTGATGACCAATATGTCCCAAGCCCCTCAAATGAATTAACAACAAAAATAGCAGACAACTTTTTGTACTACCTTGCCACATTCAAGGTTTTTTAAAGAAGAAGGAAAGGCTGCTGAGTATCAGACCAGGAATCAAACCTGTAGTTTCGAATCTTATCCTGGCTTTTCAATATACATGGAGTGTACTTTGCCCCAGGGGAGAGCGACAGGCTTCGGCAGCCGGCACAGTTCATATCCTCGCCGCTAGATGGGGGTTTCATTCATTCCATTCCCTGACCCGGTCGGTCGACTGAAACAGGCTGTGGATTTTCATTTCATGGAGTGTACTCTTTCCAATTGAGCTATTGCAAGGCTTGGTTGATCAACGCAGTTCACAGCCTGTACAGTACCTGTTCATAATAATCTTCACATGAACTTCATTTGGTAAGTGTTATACGCAATTACGTTCACCGTGAGAGTCCGTTTAAGTTTTGAAATATTAAATTAACCCTGGCGCTAAAGTTTGATCCCGTTTGTAAGAGCATAAACCCACATCACATATTAATCCAGTACAGGAAGAGGGACGGATGTTTGTAGGTTGTGAAGTGCGGGTTTCTTAAAACGAAATTGTAACGGGTGGTGAACCATTCAATAATATTGTAACAGTCTGAATTCGTCCCCTTATATATATTAATTATATTTATAATTAAGTTCTTATGCAGCCATAGTATTATTATATTTATTCAAGAAGTAATTTCATGTATTTATTATTATTATTAAATTCTTATTATTATTATTATTACATCATTGTTGCCCTTGTGGACAGAGTTTGAACTTAAGTATCTCATGATGTCACAATTTTCACTTCTTTCCCTTCTTCTCTTCCCAAAATCTCTTCATCCTTTGACTGTGCTCCTGTTTCCTTTGTTCCGTCCACAATGTTCCTATCTTCTTCCTTTCACTTACTAAAAATTTGACGTTCTTAATTTTGTTTCTGAATTTTTCTCTGTCTTCTATCATTTGCTTGTTGATCCCTAATTGCTTTAAATCGTCTTCTAATTCATGATACCAATTTGTTTTCCTTTTTGAACTGTTTACTACATCAAAGATTTTCTTTGTAAGTCGTTTATTGTTCATTCTCTGTAAGTGCCCGTAGAAAGTTAGTCTGCGTTTTCTAATGATATCTGTGAGTCTGTCTGTGTGTTCATATAGCTCTTTGGTAGGTCTTTTCATCCATATCCCATCTTTGTGTACTGCTCCAAATATTTTTCTCAGAATTTTACGTTCAATTTTTTCTGTTTCTGTGATGCCAGATGCTCCAATTGTGGTCGTTTCTGACGCATACAATGCTTCTGGTAATACAACTGTTTTGTAGTGTCTAAGTTTGGCCTGTCTTGATATGCTTTTCTTATTATAATGTGACCATGTAAGTTTGTATGCTTTCTGGAGTTTTTCCGTTCGTTCTATGTTAGACATCTTGTTTGATCCTCCTATTGTATATATTCTCCTAAGTACTTAAATTTTTCAACTCTTTGTATGGATCCATATATGGTATGCATGGTTTGTACATTGTTGGTGTGTCGTTCCATGTATTGGGTCTTCTCATAAGATATCTGTAAACCTGTTTTAGCAGTTATTTCATGTAATCGTTCCAGTGCTTCCTTTGCCTCCTGTGTGTTATTGCTGAGTAAGGCTACGTCATCTGCAAATGCTAGACATTTTATGATTGTTTTTGTTTCACGGGTTCTTCCTAGCTGTATTCCTTTAACTTGTTCCTCCCACTGCTTAACAATTTTGTCTAAGACCATGTTGAACAACATTCGTGAGAGGCCGTCTCCTTGTTTGACACCTGTGCGTATATGAAAGGGTTCTGAAATTTCACCCATGAACTTAACTTTAGAAGTGGTGTCCGAGAGCGTTAGTTGTATAAGTGCCCTGTTTTTTTTGTCAATGCCATATTCTTCCAGTACTGCAAATAGCGTTTGTCTATCAATGCTGTCGTATGCTTTTTTAAAGTCCACAAAGGCAACTACAGTTTTTTTTGTCTGTCTGACTTTCAGTAGTGTTCTCAAGTTCCAGATCTGTTCGATGCATGATCTCCCTTTTCTGAAGCCTGCCTGGTATTCTCCTATTTGTGGATCTGCTTGTGGTTCTAGTCTGTCCAATAACACTTTAGAGAATATTTTGTAAGCGACTGGCACTAGAGAAATCCCTCTGTAATTATTTGGATCTGACTTATCACCCTTTTTATGTAATGGGTGGATCAATGCACATTTCCATTCCTCTGGCATTTTCTCTGTGATCCAAATGTCGGTGATGATCTTATGAATTGTTTTGGTGATGTTTTTATCTTGAAGCTTCCATACTTCAGCAATAATGCCATCTTCTCCTGCCGCTCTGTTATTTTTCATTTGTTGTATGATCTCCTCTATTGTAGGTGGAGTAGAATCGGGATTGGATGTGGTTTTTTGGAAGGTCAATTTCTCCGTGGGTTCTGTACAATTGAGAAGATTATTAAAGTATTGTTTGAGAATTGTACAGTTTTCTTTCGTGTTCGTTTCCAGGGACCCATCTGTTCTTCGAAAGCAGAGGCTAGGAGGCTGATAACCCCTAATATTTTCTTTGAATGTTCTGTAAAAATTTCTTGTGTTATTTCTCTTAAAATCTTCTTCAATTTCTTTTAGCCTGTTGTTGTCGTACACTCGTTTTTCTCTTCTGATTTCCTTTGATGATTGTTTTTGAACTTCGTGAAATTCCTTCCATGTTTCGGATGTTCTGTTACTGCTGAACTTCATCCATGCCTGTGTTCTTCTCTCAGTGACTTGATCACAAATTACGTTCCACCACCTATGTTTTAGTTTTCTAGGAGGTTGTGCCCAACGCATTGCCTTTTGAACTGTGGTCGCAAGATCTGTCCAAGTGTCTGTTGGATGCCTATTAATTTCTTCAATGATTTTGTCCCTGTTTATCTTCAAATATTCTGGATCAGGCTTCACTATTTTGTTTTTTGTTGTCTTTTTCTGTCTTGGGATTGGTCTAATCTTGACTTGTAACAAATAATGGTCAGACTCGAAGAACCCTTTACGCGTTCTGACATTTAAAATTTCCTGCGTATTTTTGTTAGAAATGGCCACATGATCAATCTGGAATTCTCCCCATACGGTGTTGGGTGCTTTCCATGTTGTAAGTTTTCGTCTTGGCTTTTGAAATTGTGTCGACATAATTTTGAGGTTAAAATTTTGACAATATTTTATGAGGTGTTCCCCATTTTTGTTTGTGCGATAGTGTGCTGAATGAGGGCCTGTGATTTGTCTGTATTTTCTCTCCTTACCTAATTGCACGTTAAAGTCTCCCATTAAAATTTTAATTCTTATTATTATTATATCATTTTATTATATATATTTTAGAAATATATAAATTGGAGGTTTCACGTTGGGATAAGTTAGGACGAGCAGAGTATGGTCTTGCTCAAGAGGTGAGCAAAAACAACGGATGGCGTACAGCCTCCCCGAAGGGAGATGCCATCTCGAACAGCTGCAACAGCAATTAAATGAGTTGCAGCTGTCCCACGCAATCTCAAGACACGTGCATTGGAAAAACAGCCTCCACGTGCAAGCTGTATCATCACGTGGCATTTTTTTTTTTGTCGTGTAGCCTCCTGAGAGGCCGAGTGCAGGTCTTTCTGGTCGACGTCCGTGGGCGACCTGCGCGTCAGGATGAGAGATGGAATGGATGAAGATGAATGAAACTGGGCAAGGATGTGGAAGGAAGCGGCCGTGGCCTGCCAGAAGGTACTGTCCCAGCATTTGCCTGGTGTTGAAAATGGGAAACCACGGAAAACCATTTCAAGGACAGCCGACGGTGGGGCTCGAACCCCCGCGTCTACCGAGTCAGCAGAGAGCTCGGTCCCTTGACCTAACGCAACGCTTTAGCCCGCGTAGCCACTACTGTCGGTTTTATCACGTGGCATCAACAGACCTATTGAAGGGAAGAGATGAACTTCGGTGAGTGGTAGGGGGGAGGATGCCTCTTAATTGGATGAGAAGGAGCGGGATCTCAAACTGAACGAACTACAGGATGGAAGGAGAAGATAAGTTTATAAAAAGGAATGCAGAGAGGATCCGGGACCGCAATGCTTGACTTGATTTCATTATCGCAAGTACATCGTCACTATGGTTCCCTGTGAGGCCATTAGTGAAATTTAACACTGGCTAAGGGCCGTATTCACCATCGCCGGTTAACTCTTCCATTATCTAAGATTTCGAAAACTTGGTTAATACTATTATCTCAGATAACCTAAACATCGGTATTCACCATTGCGTTTATTATCTCGGTTTTCGTTTCAATGTGTACTGCATCGCTGAAATTTTCATATAGATGCACTGGAAACAGTTGAATAGCGCCACGCAAATCATATGTTTATTGTCAAAACGAAGTTCTGTTCTGTAGCTTTATAGGTTAAGTGTGAGACATAGTGCAGTATATATTCGTAAATAATGTCAAGTTTTGAATTGAAACGTAGGAAGAGGCCCAATATGACACCTCAGGAGAAGCAATTGCTGATAGATTTAGTGGCTGAGAATGTCAGCATCATAGAGAATAAGAAAACAGACGGTGTTACAACATTAATTAAAAACGAGCGATGGGAAAAAAAGGCTACAGAATTCAACACACAAGGGCACGGGCCTGCTCGAGATGCAGAAAATTAAAAAACACTTTGGGATAACGTCAAGAAAGCTGCCAGGAAAGCATCCTCGGAGGGCAAGATGGAAGTGCTGAAGACAGGTGGAGGCTCTAGTAACATCAAAAAATATCCTATTCTAGAAAGAGCTATTGAACTTATTAAACCTTCCGTAGAAGGACTGAGAAACCCTTACGACGACAGTGAATTATCACAACTATTAGAGACGCCAGTTATTGACAGTGATGATGCTGTAGTATTAGCGGAGGGATCTGGGCCTTCAACTACCAATTTTGAGGTGACTTGGAGCAAGTACACATCAAATATGCTCTAGTCTCCGATACATCCAACTCTACAACCCAATAAAAACAGCAATAGTGTTACCAGCGCCCAAGTCGAGTACGTCAATGAAGTTGATAAGCCTGATCACTCCTCAGATTCAGTTAGAACTCCATTAGCTTCAAACCTGACCTCTTCAGGTTGGGCTGTGCGCCGAAGTCCAATGGTAAGCAAGTCAGGAGAGCCTTTGGCAAAAATTCATAGGTTGAAGACTTATGCAATAAATAAAGAGCACTGAAGAAGCAACACAGGAACATTTATGGAAAAAGGAGCTTCACTTCCTTCAAATGGAGCAGGAGAAAATGAAGCTGGCGGCAGATGAAATAAGGCTTGAAAGAGAGAAGGAGCTTCTTAAGCAAGACCAATTAAAAACTCAAATAATGGAAAATCAATTAAAATCAATGTAATTCCATAGTTTCCTTCTCATTATACAAGTGTTACATTACCAATAAAATACTTCTGTAGTACGTATCAATTAGTGTTCTTCTCACAAAATTGTCCCGACGAGCCACATTACATCGACCTGCCTGTCCATCAATTTGACCGTCCCTTAAAAGTTCAGCCCATGGTACTGGTAGTTCTAGCTGTGGATCGTCCTGAGGTAGCTCTTCTCCCGCTTGTCGCACAATGTTATGTAGAACGGCTGTAGCAGTTATCACTGGAAACGTGTGCTCTAACGCTAAATTCATACCTACAGCAAGAACCGTGAATCTTCGCTTCCATATGCCAAACACTCGCTCTATCACATTTCTTGTTCTTATTTGTGACTCGTTATAAAGATTGTCTTCAGGTGTGTGAACTGCATCCAGAGGAGGCATTAGGTACGATCTACAAGGGTAGCCAGCATCTACTAATAATACTGAATCCCCGTACACACCTTGTTCGAACCTGGCTCGTTGTACACAGTTGTTGAAAATCGTACTATCATGACTACTTCCAGGCCATCTAGCCACGAGGTTAGAAAATTCCATATTACAATTACATATTGCTTGCACATTCAGCGAAAAATAACCCTTTCTGTTTCGGAATAATTCGGCATGATTAACTCCAGGAGACCGTATTCGAATATGGGTCCAGTCCATTGCCCCTACTGCTTTTGGATATCTGGCAATGTTATAAAAACCCATCTGTGTTTGTTTTATAGCCTCAGGTGTTTGCGGAAGACTGATGTAGCGAGGTCGTAAAGCGGCTATGGCAGCACTCACACGCTGTACGATTCGGCAAGCTGTTGGTTGACTCACCCCTGCAAAATCCGCTACACTCAGCTGATTACTACCAGTAGCATAAAACCTTAATGTAAGCAGCAATTGATTTATTGGCGACACAGAATGGTTCCTGAAAGACCACAAATATAATGATTCAGTTGTTAAATTTACAGTGAATGCTATCTATATACCGTACTCACTATTGGAGTTAGAGTATTCATCTTACCTGTCCGTTGCAAACTCAAGGTTAGGTTCTATGATGGACAATACTGACACAGTAGAAGATTTAGATAGCCTAAAACGTGTGATAAAATCAACATCCTCGTAATCCTCAAAATATGAGGCACGTTCTTTTATCCACCTAGGCCGTTTCCCTGCATATTCTTGCTGATATTCTTCGTCACTATCGTTTTCTCTAGCATTTATTAAGTATTCCATTCGTCTGCGTGCCATTTTGTTCTGTTGATTATCTTAGTTTTTGGCATTTTACCGGTCAACCTTTCTCCAGTAAAGTGATTAACCAGGATAATCCCTATTAACCGAGATAATTGTGATGGTGAATAACGATATAGCTATTTTCTGAGATTCTTGCAGCTATAAACCAAGATAATCAAATTACTGGTGTTGGTGAATACGGCCCTAAGTGTGAAAGACAATTCACGTCTTATTGCACCCATAGGGGTAGTTATGTCTGTGGCTATCTCTATAAAAGTGATTTAAGGAATCAGATTCCATCAGGACCAGTATATCAGAGGACACACCACGTCTCTGATTACTAGAAGCAACACTCATTTAAAATCTTCATCACCACACTGGAAGGAGGAGAAGAATTCAACATTCCATATGTTGAACGCCTGCGGCTATGAAAATCTGTCATGGCAATCTCCGAGATAAACTGGCGAGCTCACATATCATCTTTTTGGCAATTTAACTCCAAGCTTTTCATGTAAATTAAAATTAGTTAATTCGTAATCTCCAATTTGTATAGTTCGCCACCGTAAATGTAAATTCAAGCTTTATTATTATTTATATTATTAGTCTATTCTAACTTAACATCACTTTTATCTGCTGCTTTTTACTTAATAAATTTCATACTTCTCTTTGCACATGATAGGTCTTTCATTATCAGTAGATAGTTTTAGACATAAGGCATCCTCATTCCCTGTCACGAAAGTCAACTGGTTACTGGCATTGCCTCACCGGGACCTGAGAGAAAGAGGTCTCGACTGCTCTGGATTAAGGTCTAATTATAAATTTGGCTCATCAAGATCATCTGATGACCTGGTGCCCACAAGAGCATATTAGTATTTCTATCAAAACAGGTAAGCCGTAAGTATTTTATTATTGTGGTTAACGTTTTGGTGTTGCACTTCAGTGTGGCGCAGAACGCTACTTTTGGTCACATAACGTGGGTTTGAGCAGCCCGAAACGTTACAATATGCGTCCTGAAGCTCATGTTATGTGCAAAAATGCTTTCTTTGCTAAGATATCGTGAGAAACAACAGAAGACTAACAATGGAAAGCATGTAGTGAAAACTTAGTTATTGTGAACTGCAACAAGAATGTAAACTTACAATTTGGAGAATTAAATTTTGAGTTCTTTCTCACTGTTTTATTAAATTTGTAATAAGGTAACCACAAATTGTTTTAGTTGCATTTAATTCCAAAAGAATGTGTTTAGTTTGTGAATTTTATGTGCATATTTAGGCATTTATTCAAGCATAATTCCATACCTCTTTCAGAAATTGTAGAGCATTTAAATCTGGTTCCTACTTGTAATAGCCTACTAGTCCACGCACTGAAACCTAAAGATTCAACTTCGTAAGTGTAATTTTGCGAGTGTTTTGTTTTAGTCAGTAACAGAGTGCTTAGTGGACTCACAACTTCAGTGTGTTTCTGATGAATCCTGGTTTCGTTTATGCAAGCGAGTTTACATGCACAACAATCACTGCTGAAGCACCGAGAAACCAGATAATTTCCTTAACGAAATTCCACACAGCTGATTTTGCAGAAGAATAACACCAGATTATCTTGAGCTCTTAGAAACAAAGTGCCGATGTCTTTAACGGAAAGTCGTGTTAATGACAACAATGGCATATTCCAGAGAAGTGCCCAACTACCAAGACAAACAAAAACAAATCACCCACTTAAAATACTACACACAGAACAGCACATCGTCGAGAACTTCCAGAGGAGAAGGTCGCAGCATTTACGGCCCCTTTGCACACTCTGAATATTCGCCAAAAGAGAGAAAAACTAAAATAGCTTACTCCCATAATAGGAGTTAAGTAACTTTGGCTAATTTGTCAGTTGGATTGGGTGACCACTGTTCACAGCGCAGTCCGACCACTTGCCTATAAATATAGGCACCATATCGCCCGGCAGATCAGTATTCATCGAGCCGCCGCCGGGACCACTTCGGGCCAGGAGCCCCACTGGGCCACTCTGGTCTCTTCCAGAGCCCAGTAGCCGCTGAGAAGCCGCAGCCTAGCAGAGGGAGCGGACCAGAGCTGCCGCAGAAGTTGACCCTCGGCACTGTCTGCCGAGGTCGCCCACCTATAGCACAAACATCGGCTTTGCCGCTCACCCCACACAGGTTGCGTGCCTTTAAGACGCCCCGCCGTGTACATACACTTGGTCTTCAGCAGCTGCCTCAGTGTGAGAAGAGACTGCAGACCCCTAGTGGGCTGTGTGTTAGGGGGATAGAGGACACCGGCAGAACTTCGAGAAGTGCGGACTACCGCCAGGACAGGAGGTCTTCCCCTTATGCCCCAATATTAGGCAGTCAGCAACCATTTTTTGAAAGAGCACCTTCGAACGGTCACTGCTGCTTATGTTCCCCTGTTACTACCAGACCAGCTCGCGGCACGTAGGCACGGTTTGTTATTAGAGCAGACGAGCTGGCATATAGCTTTTTGCTTTAGGTTTCCCCCTTTGTCGTCTTCAACGACCTAAATTAAGTAAGTCCTTTGTTTGCTTCTGTAGATACACCAAGGATAAGCCAGAGCCCAGATCGCTAACTTGCAAGTTGTCTGGCACCAACCGACCAACTGGTTAACCTGTTGCGACTAGCTAAATCCTGGGCTCTGCAGCGCGTTAATAGGAGAGTGGATGCCTTGGGTGCTTGAAATTCTTCCCCCCTGCCCACCGTAGCACCTCATGCCAAATCCCCTTACCACTGCAATTTTATTGTTTAGGGACACACCTGCCTGTCACACAATATTTCTACACACAGCCAGTCTTGGCAGGGTGCTGACCCCCCTCAGCCATGACCAAGTAAGGCTGACACAGCAGATGTGTACTGGCCGCTAAGGATTTTCTTAAGGTACGTAAGGTACCAGCTAAGTTGGCTGACGCCATGTCGGAGAGTGCGATGCCCGTGTTGAGGGCTAGCACTGTTAGGGATGGCCCTTCTCGGCCTAATATCCCCCCCCCCCCCCCCAAGCCTCGCTCCCCCTCGCCTAGCACCTCAGCTCAGAAGGATTTATTTATGCCTGAAGGATCCACCCAGCCCCAGTCTCCTTCAGAGGCATCCCAATCAGGCCGCTAGGCTTTCTCCCTAGATAGCTCGAACAACAGTCCAGCTTCCTCCCCCCCCCTATCAACAGTCAACCCTCTCTGACATTGAGACCTCCGTCATCTCCTCCAGTGAGGATGAGGAGTTTCAAGAAATCTCCAAGCGAAAGTCCATGAAGGTTCGCGAGACTCCCCTCCCCCTCAATTCACCGGCGCTCAGCCCATTCCCGAACCACAACCTGGAATCTCAGGCACTTCAGCCAGGACCCCGCAGCCCACTAAGATTGTTGTCCACCCCGTTTATATCAAAAAAGTGGGTGACATCAATAAACTAACCGATGTGTTAGTGGCTAAAGGCCTCATCTTTAAGATGAAAAACCTTCCGAAAACAGTGAGGGTCACTGTTAACTCCCCTGAACACCACAGGATCCTCACTGAATTTCTCATCCACTCCAAGGGTGAATTTCACACCAGGCCCTCTGCTCCCAAGAATGTTAGGAAGGTGGGCATTCGTGGCCTCCATGAGTCTACTTCCACAGACCCAATCCACCAAGCACTTACTGAGCTGGGATACTCGATTGAAAGAGTAACCCAACTCACTCAAACTAGCGACCGGTCAAAGAAGCTGCCCCTCTTCCTGGTAGCGCACTCAACCACTGCGACTGAGCAGAACATTTATGAATCAACCACCCTCCTCTACGATGTTGTCTCCGTTACTAGGTACCAAGGTCAAGCCGGACCTGAACAGTGCTACCAATGTCAGGGTTCGGCCAAGCATCGAACGGCTGCCACTGTACAGCCCGCTGTGTAATCTGTGCCGAGAACCACAGAGCAAATGAATGCTCCCTCTATGGCAAGAAGGACGCCACCACCAAGTGTGCCAACTGTGGCAAACAACATATTGCCAGCTACCGTGGTTGCGAAACATACATTAAACTCACCACCACATTTAACAACTGATTACCCTCTGCGCGCTAGGCACCCGCGTGACACTTGGCAGACCGTAACAAAGTTAAGAACGGCATCAGCTTTGCAGGCGCTACTCCCCCCCGCCCCTCCCAGCCCCCCCCCGCTTCCCCTCAATTAAATAGTAGCAACTTCCGGAGCCTCTCCACTTCGTCCCCTACTACCTCTGTTCCATTCACTTCAACCGTCATGCTTGAAATTATTAAATTAATTACTGATCCCTCGCTTCGAGATCTTATCACCATGATTAAGGACACCCTGTGTCGGCTCATATCCGCTCCTGATACCTCCTCAAGGCTACAGATCATTATTGATGTATGCTCTCAATACCTCTTTAATGGGAACTAACCTGCAGGCTGGTGACAATTTTAAGATCATGGCATGGAATGCCTTTCACCTTGAGTCACAAACAGGTGAACTCACTGACGTCCTACAACAGGAACACGTACACGTTGCACTTCTTGGAGAGACCTCCATTAAACCTGGCACTAGTCTCTACTTCCCGGATACCGTATATACCGCAATGACCGTGTAGGACGTCAGAGTGATGGAACGGCCATAACCGTACTCCCTGACCTGGTTCACCAACGCATCCCCGCGCCCGACAATCTGAAGTTTCTTGAGGCGACCATCGTGCAGGTTGAACTTACTAACGATCCATACCACCTTGTCTCCTGCTACTTACCCCCAAGTGCGCCGCTTGTCCAGTCGGATTTGGAGGCACTGCTGCCTGGCAATATCCCTGTGATACTGGTGGGTAACTTTAACTCCAAAAATCGTCTATGGGGCAGTCGACGTACGGAGGCAAAGGGCAGGCTATTTGAAAAATTCTGCGATGACCACAGGTGCCTAGCCCATGAGCCGCCTGGCTTCACTTACTTCCCATTTGATCCGAACCGACTTCCGGATACCTTGGACAATGCGATCAGCAAGGACCTTGATATCCCAATCGAAGTAAAAACTACTTAGCCCTTAACTTCGATCACATCCCCATCATAATACAACTATACTCTAGTTACAAACCTTCCCGCTCCACAATCCCACTTTATTCCAGAGAGGTTGATTGGGACTACTTCCAATTCATCCTTCAAGTCTACCGTAGCTGGTAATCCCAGCATTCGCTGCGAGGACGACATTGACGTCCACGTAGAGAAGTTCACTCATTCCCTCCTACAGGCAGCCCAAACAAAGTACACAAGCCCTTCTCCATCCCCCTTCTTTTCAGGCTCTCATCAAACGGAAGAATATGACCAGGTGGAGGTGGCAAATCACTAGTGACCTCCGGCTCAAGCAAGAGTGGTATGGCCTCAAAAGACAGATACCTAGAGCCATGATTAACATCCACAATAAACACGGGCAAACCAAATTAGAGAACATGGCAGGAAACTCTAAATCCCTGTTCGGTATGGCCAACAAATTGCTTCAGAAGAGGACTGGTATTCCACCATTACAGGGGTATGTGGAATGGTATTCACCAACACCGACAAAGCTAATACCCTGGCGGACACCTTCGAAAGAGCCTGTGAGCCAAACCGCGAACCTTGTGACGAAGACCTCATAGACGAAGTACGTCATGATCTTCGTGGTGGCTTTCAGGAGGAGCTTTCCCGGGGCCTTAGATTTGTCTCCCCAACCGAGCTGCTCTCCCTCATTAAGAAGCTGAATGTCTAATGTCTCAGTGCATCAGGTCATATTCTGACAAATTTGACTCACGGTAATCAACCAAACCCCTCCCCCCCTCATTCAATTGTAGTCGGTCGTTTTTATCAGATATAGCTCTCAAGGCCCTCGGGCTGATAGGCTAAAATTTCAACGCAACGAAGTCGGCTTCGACTTCAGTTGCGAGGGTCAGGTCACGTCAGGACCCATTTATATCATAACTTTGTTATATACTAGGGCATTCGATAAGTAATGGCAACACTGTTGTCAATCAGTGATCCTTGTGGTGACCGTTGTAAACTTGTAGTATATTGTTGAGCAGTCTTTGTTGTATAAATCTGTAATATTGAAAGTCTCGAAATAACTGACATTTGTGAATACATTAACTGTTTCTCCCAATCAGTAAGTAATACCGCCCTAAAAAGCTGTTCAGTAGATATGAACAAAGGTGCTTCATAAAAATCCAAGTTGCAAGAGGGAAAAGTGCAACTCAGTGCTTTAGAGCATTGCAAGAAGCTTGCAGGAGATAAGTCCTACCTTATCGAAGTATTGCAAGATGGGTGGAAGCCTTCCGTCAAGGAAGAGAGGAATGTCAGCACAGAGCACGTGCTGGTACACCCGTTGCTGCAACTGACCATCCCCATGTTCAGGCTGTAAGGGCATTATTGGAAAAAGACAGGCACTGAACATGTGTGGAGATTTCCATGTAACTTGGTATTGTAGCATTGTCCATCACATTTTAAGAAAAAAAAAGCTGAAGATTCGAAAAGTTTGTGCCCACTGGGGTTTGCACACTCTAAACGAAATTTGCAAGTGGCAGTGAATGGAGACAGCAAGAATGCATTTGGAGTGATATGAACCTGGAGTGGAGTTCTGTGGTTGAGGAATGATGGTGGACAGACAAGAGTAAAGTGCAGGGGTGTCATTTTTGCTCTGACCCGGCTTAAGTCTGGAAATGAAAATTCATGGTGATGATGAACTTGGAGGCCTTTCTTCGTCGCATTATCACAATGGATGAGACATGGGTACGTTCGTATACACCTGAACTGAAACGGCAATCAAGCGAATCACCACGCCTAAAAAGATGTCGAGTATTGCAGGATCCTTGGAAACTGATGATTATTGTGTGTTTAAATTATGAAGGCATAATCTTGGTACATACTGTACCTCATGGTATAAAAGTAAATGCATACTACTACTTGCGTTACTTGGAACATCATTTTCGCCCAGCATGACGTCGTAAACGACCTCAGGCCATTGGGAGTCCTATTGTGTAAAATGACAATGCTCGTTCTCATGTAGCCGCAACAGTGAGGAATTTGTTTACGAGCTGGAACTGGGGAAGTACTCGAACATCAACCAAATTCCCCTGACGTGAGCCCTTGTGATTACGACTTATTCTCAAAGATCAAAGAACCTCTACGAGGCGTTCGTTTTCAATCAAGAGTGGATATCCAGAGAGCTCTAGATTGTTCAGTGAGAGAGATATCCAGAAATGGTGCTGCAGATGGAGTGCGTCGTCTTCCAAGGATTTGGCAATGTATTGTTGACATAGCAGGAGACTATAAATGAAGTTCGTAATGTCAAAATTAACCAAATATTTTTTGTGATGTTATAGCAGTGTTGCCATTACTTATCGAATGCCCTAGTATGTTACCAACACTAACGACTTGATACACGCAAATGTCCAAACGTACAATGCTGCCTGAAGACACTCCATTTGACGGTACATCACTTCGTCATTACCATACAATTGCAAGAATGAGAATTATTGCTATCAGATGGCTGCTCAGGGCAGAATAAGAACTATGTTTATTTTCTGTACATGTTAGTTCACTGTTTCAAAATTTAAAGTCAATCACCTACAGTTTCCCAATGTGAGGCCACTCTCGCATCCCAAAAGACTATGAATTCTCTATGAATCATAGAGAAATGGAAGAGGAAATTCTTAGTTTAAACTCCATTCCGAATGGAATGAAATAATGCAAGCATATTAAAACCTAGCCCTTTCCATGTTGTCAATGCTGATCAAGAAGGCCATTCCTAATGTCAAAGATGTTGAGAAGCTTTTCCAAAGACTCCATGACCAGCAGTTAAACTTGGTATATCTGGTAGACCCAGAACTATGCTCCATTTGAGCACTGGAAATTAAATTAAACCTTGAATACATTACTTTTTCAAGAGCGAGGAGTGCGAAAGGCTTCTCTGGATTTCTGTTTCAGAATTAATCTCCTTTTACTGACAAAAGGGTTTCCACTAACCAGGTGTGACTTAAATTATGGTATTTCTTCAATTTATCTATACGCTACCAAAGTCGACGTCACTTCCGCTCCGTTGCTAAGCAACTGGAGCAATACAACATGGCTCCCTTGTAGCTTGCTTCGTCGTTGAGCCGTCATCATTTCCTATTTGTATCGTATAAAACAGTAAATGCATGGATGCCCAGAGGTAAGAAAGCATAGAAAAGTATATTTCCCACAGTAATTTAACATAGTTGTCCAATAAAGTTGTAAAATATTGCGTTCCAGAGGCACATTACATCTTAGAGATGTGGCCTATGATATTGAACTTAAATTAAGTGAAAACATAAAAATATAACATATCTGGATATTGTGAATCACGTCCCGTATGAATGATCAATACTACGGAAAATAAAGTACCCTAGGCCCTACCAGTGTTAAGTGAAGAATAAAATGAACGTAAGGTCGATCAATGGATAAGGGAACAGTTTAAAATATTTTGCATGAGAGTTTAGGACAAATCTCATCAACGGCTTTAGAAGAAACAAAGACTGCGTTTCAATACAATTTGTGTGTTTACCACAACAGAGCCTGCGTGCTCACTAAAAGGTTAGAGAAGTCTACAATTAAGGCCTATCGTCCTACCTCATTCTAAATAATGGGGCATTTTTCCTATCCTAGCTTAAATATTCAGCCACTAAAACTGACATGAAAATATCCAAGGCAGCATAAAACTGCCTCTTTCAACAGTAAGCGGCTGTATTCTGGTGTTAGATTTTACCCTCTCCAACACCTTATTATAAATTAGTATGCATAATATAAAGTAATTGATGCATACATGTATGGTACACTCAAGTTAGTACAGTTTGATCAGTGATTTGCCATTTGGAGGGGAGGAGGGGGAACATTATTCCACTATTCCACAAAGAATAATCTGTATAACTATGTTCCAATACAAACAATGGGAATGAGGGTGATGGTTCTTATGGTACTGAAGAGGTGGTAAAATATAATTAGGTCATTAGCCCATGGAGTAAGGAAATAAAACATATTGGGCAATGATATAGAAATTTACAACATTTTTGGTGTAAAATATGAATTACTTACCACAAGCCTCCAATTTAACTAGCTAGCTAACTCACTGTAAAGGTACCGGTACAGTATGATTGGGATGATCTCTCTGACAGCCTTACTAACGCAGAGGTAACCAGATTATACCAACGGTTTGAGTTGAGCAATGCATTTAATGAGGTAGGCCTATACTAACAAAAACATTATCTAGAAAATATTTATGCTACCCACCCCTTCATGATTAAAATTCATTACTTGCCTAACAGAACTAAATAAAATCAGCCTGCATTCGTGTTAGGGGCTAATGGCCTCAATAACCATCAACACCCAACACAACCTACCTGCCATTTGGTACCGTATTACATAATTCACCACAACCTGTGATAGAATGACCTGTTACAACTCCAATTAAACTCAATTGCTCAATAACAAAGAGGCCTATTGTGAGGGGCGAAAAACACATCCACACTTCTCCAGGAGCTTGTAAGTTGAATCGCAGAGTAGCAGCCTACTTCCAAATAATATACCAGTACTTCCTGATATGCATTAAAGATGTTTGGTATAATCATGGCAGTTAAGTATTAAGCCTTGATATTTGAATAGCAATATAGTATGGATGTCAAACATGGTCACTAACTTCGCAGCAGAGAAAAACGCTCCAGATAGTCCAACGCAGGATGGAACGAAAAATCCTCAATATCACGCTGAAAGACAGAATACGGAATGAGGAGATACGCAGAAGAACCAGTATTAAAGACGTCATCAACACAGCGGACAGACTAAAATGGAAATGGGGAGGCCACGTAGCGAGGATGGAGCATAGAAGGTGGACGCACAGACTAACGATGTGGGACCCCAGAACCGGCAGGAGAAACGTAGGAAGACAGAGGACACGCTGGGCTGACACATTCAAGAAATTTGCCGGACCACAATGGACAAGAAGAGCAAGAGACAGACAAGAGTGGAAGACCCTAGAGAGGATCCTTTTCAAAACATAACATATGCGAGGAAAGGAAAGGAGCAACTCAGTGCAACATAGTGAACCCTTAAATAGGCTACAATAGCGATAATGTATTGAGGACAGTTAAAACTCTACTAAAATAAAGTGAACGTGCTAGAAACATTAACAATTTTACAAATATTAGATATAAGAACAAGAATACAGAACATAGACAATACTGTAACTAGGTTAGGAATAGATATATCAATAGCTTTAAGAACAATTCAAGAACAGAGACTAACTAGCCAATAGGTGCCTCACTACTCTTTAGGACTGCTCACCTAATGAGTGTAATGGAGCAAAATCCCTGCCTAGGCAGGAGGCCATTGCCCTTAGGGGATTAAAGGGCTGTATTTATTATAGTTTTAATATAACTCATAATAAATGTACAATACTGTAGCATTCCATAACTTCATTGAACTAGCCTAATTTTACCGTCCAATGTTTGAAAAATTGTCCAGATAAGTAATGCACAAGAAACTGACTAAATACACACATAAGTTACTATATTTCCACTTTTATTGATAACTTTATAGCACCACTGACTTTTTCACTAATACTCCATGCTGAAACGATTGAAACATTTTCTAACAATCTTGACATAATGCCATGATAGCCTGGTTCGCCACTATCCTCATCACCTCATTTCTTGACATCACTGACTTTTCACCAAAACTTCCCTGACAATAACGACAAGACTTGCCACTCCATCACTTCAGAAATAAGTAGTATTCATTGGCATGAATAATGTCACTGTACGGTACAGTACATACTGTATCTTAGTTGCAGGGTGTAGGCCTAGGCTACTGGTACATGATGGCCTAATTGTTTTCTGAAAGTGCAAAAAAATAAAATATTTAGGCAGAAATTTTCAGTCTGGGATAGGCCTAATTGTTATATGAAAATACAATTCACTGCTTAAATAAATTAAGTGAAAAATTAACACTCAGAAAAGTTGTAGGGGAAAATGTATTGCTGTTAGTGAATCAGCTGTAAGGTTATGTAGGTTGTCGTTTATAATAGTACAAACCATATATAATTACAACTACACTCCCCAGATGACCCAAAAACCCCTTCATGTGACATATACTTCCTAAATATCTCTCTATATTAGATATACTGTATCCACTAAATGATGTTATGAAAGTATTTATAATTTGTAGTGCGTATCCGCCATGCAATCCTTGCCTCAGGAGTGAGGTCAACTTTATTCATACTATCTCGCAAAATTCTCGTACTTTATCCATAAAATTTCACTTCTATTTTGTAGCTCCAACACTGTAGATGATCTTCATGGAAGGCGTTTGCCTTATTTCACGCAAATTAGATCTTTTTATCCACAAAATTCAAGACACTGCGCAGCGTTAATGCAGCTTCCTATGAATAAAAAACCTAGCAACCAGTTGTTTGGGTCCAATGTGGCTGCGCCTATGCGGTTGCTAGGCGCGTCACTTCGGCAGCGTATTAGAAATTTCTCCGACTTGTCAATTTTCTTTCTCCTCTATGTCGATGATTATGTCTTACCCCAGAGTTGTCACACTTGCGTGCCACCCAACATAATTATACAGTGCACAGGATAAGAGAGCATTGCTGCAGGAACACAACTAAAGCGAACTACATCATTGTCAGTTTGTGCAAGTCTACTATTACTACTGATAATTATAGTATCCTGTCTGACACTGCTTTCTGCTGCCTGAAAATTACTAGGCGAGTAACGTTCGGTTGTAAACAACCTCATTAGAATATTTTGGAAGTTTTGTCATTGTACGGTATAGCCTTGTATTCCAAAATTTTCATTTAATTTTATAAAAACATGTTAGTTTTAATTAGGTGGGGGCACCAAGAGTTACTGCTCTGCAAAGCCATAGATATTAGGAGATTTCTCAGGGCACACATCCACATTTTTACTCGTAGGCAGTACTGGAGGGGCCTTGAAGATAGGGGGCATGAAATGCCCTAGACTTAACTGTGTGGGAGTGTGAGCTGCTAGTCGCCAGTTTTGAAGACTGTTCTACACTCCCAACAGCTTTTCCTAGCATGATCAAATGCTTCCTATTCACTGTATTTCGTAAGTCCTCCCATTATTACTTTCCACACTGAATTCATTGAGAATATTATGGAATATTTTCTCTTGTGTATTAAAAAAATTACTTGTTTCCTCAGTTGTATTACTTAATTTTGATTACTGTGATGTGGTATACAACAACCTGACTGCTACTCTTAATAACAAACTCCAACGTGTACAAAATGCCTGTGTGCACTACATTTGAAACATATGGTACTAGGACTACACCACCCCTGCTTTGCAACAACTCT
Source organism: Meconema thalassinum (assembly GCA_946902985.2). Lineage (NCBI taxonomy): Eukaryota > Metazoa > Arthropoda > Insecta > Orthoptera > Tettigoniidae > Meconema > Meconema thalassinum. The sequence continues at coordinate 204,637,960 of OX336389.2, read as the reverse complement.
GCTGGTTACAACTAAATCAATGTCGTAATATCCATTCTTTATGTCTTCTCCAGAGAATACTCTTGATATCCTCTCCATCTTATCTGCATTCCCAGTTTCAATGTCCTTCAGGTGAGCATAGACTTGGAACATGATAAAAAAATAACACACTCATCTCGATACCTATTCACCAAACTGTACATTACACAAACTCCTTCGTGCTTTCTACAGCATGACCGTGGAACAATCTGCCGCAGTCTGTCAGAGGTTCAAAAAAGCGATGTCAGCAGTATATAACGCAAAGAGAATGAAACCTGAACTTAACACTAAAGGTATATGTTTCCTAATGCTATCCTATTTACAGAGTGCAGTTAGTGACGAAGACAACTGCTCTCACCAGGACACGCAAGACTCAAACAGATAAGTACCCTGTACAATACAACCTGAATTGTCCATTTAATTACAATCACATATTCACTCTAAACAAGCAAGTTTGGGGGTCAATCACCACTTTCAGTATTTTAATAAAACATCACATAGACTTTAACTAACAAATATTGAAGAGTTGAACTATCTCAACTAATACCGCAACCAAAGAAGTGTACATATTGTAAATATTTTCACCCATATTTTCAGACATAAAAATTGTGTAGCCCAAGTGCAATGGATCTGATGATGATCGCTTGACGATCGAAACTGGTCATCCAAGTGTATGTATTAATCTCATGTACATTTTTCTCAGGATTAGGGAATAACCCATCTCATTGGGTACAATCGTGTTGACCGACTGAAAAGCATCTCCATTAAGGTCAATAATAGACTATGTCATTACAGACTTTGAATTTAGGAAATTAATAAGAAATTATAGGGTATTCAAGGGATATTTTGATGAAACAGATCACAAACTGATCTGCTGTGAATGAAGCATAGTCAGACATAAAGTGCAGAAAGTGAGGGCTGTTAGCAGGTGGATTAAGGTTGAAAATCTCCAGGATAAGGAACTTAGGCAGAAATACATGAAAATGATTGATGAGAAATTTCAAAGAGTAGATGGTAATTAACTGCAAGACATCGAAATGGGGTGGTAAGGATATAGAAATGCAGTACTAGAAGTAGCAAAGGCATGCCTTGGGACAACAGTGTATAAAGACAAGAAAAGGCAGACATCCTGGTGGAATGACATAGTGAAGTCTGCTTGTAAAAGGCTTACAAAAGGTGGCTGCATACAAGAAATACGACAGACAGAGAGCAATATGTAGTGGAACGAAACAGAGCCAAACAAATAATAGTAGAGTCCAAAAGGAAATCATGGCAAGAATTTGCAGATAAATTAGAAAAGTTAGGTCAAGTGGCAGGTAATCCTTTCTGAGTGTTATAAAAAATCTTAGGAATGGAGGAAAAAATGAGTAGTGATCTGGATAATTCAGGGAAATTCATTGTAGATACCAAGGAAGCACTGGGAAGATAGCAAGAATACTTCGAAAACTTGCTAAATGTTAATGCAGACCTATCTGGCAATGTGGCAGATTTTGAGATTATGCAGGAAGAGAATGAGAACGGGAACAGGATCACGGTTGAGGAAGTTGAGAGGGTGGTAAATAAACTACAATACCACAAAGCGGCAAGGGTAAAGGAAATTAGGCCAGAAATGGTCAAGTATAGTGGGAATGCAGGACTGAAATGGTTGCATAGGATAATCGAATTGGCATGCGATTTAGAAAATGTACTCTCTAACTGGACAGAAGCAGTAGTCGCACCAATTTATAAGCAAGGTAACAGAAAAGATAGCAATAATTATAGAGGCATTTTTTTGATAAGTGTCCAAGCAAAGTGTAATAATAATAATAATAATAATAATAATAATAATAATAATAATAATAATAATAATAATAATAATAATAATAATAATAATAATGTTGGCGAGATTCGGCACCCGCCGGTATCGACCTCCATCCTGATCGATAGGCGCAACTAGCGCCCTCAACTAACTTTTAAACAGTTCGTTTTATGATCTATTCACGGCACAACGCATTTAAACAGTCCATGTATTTTGTGTTAAATAAATCAGTTGAGTTACATTTAAACGAGCGTTACATTTCATTGCCGCTTTAAAACCTCTAATAGGTTATGGGCCCAGAACGATTGGCTCAGATTTAAATTAACTGAAAACTGAAAACAGCGAGATCAAGCGGAGACACAAAGAGAAGAACGCGTCGAATCGGCAGACATCTTGCTCCTTCGAGAAACTTCTGGACATCGACAAAGCGAGAAGGAACAAACGCCGTCTTCTTGAATATTGTGTGCTTGATCGTGAGTGAACAGTGAAAAAGCCAATCGCGAGGGTTTGGACAATAAAACGCAACGCGAATTTTGGCTTATTGCGAGTGTTTTGGACTATAATATGTGACGCAAGAAAACGTGCTTAACGTGCGAGTTGTGTACAAACGTGCACGACACGAAATCCCATAGGCCTACTTGCGAGTGTTCCGGACAATAGCACGCGATGCAAAGTGTATGGCCGGTTGTGAGTGTTTCAAAAATTAACACGCGGCACAGCAAATTTATTGTGAACAATCGTGAGTGTTCCGGACATTAACACGCGGCACGATTGAAGTGAGACAATGAATTCAAACGGTGTAGTGCGCATCGAGGCCTTAGGGCGCGATAATTACGACACCTGGAAAATGCAAATGCGCGCCATTCTGATAAAGAATGACGCGTGGGGTTATGTCAACCGCAAGATCGTCAAACCCGAGCCGGGTGAGGACAATGCAGCCCAAGTGACCGAGTGGACGACTAGGGATGAAAAGGCCATGTCAGACCTAATCCTATCCATCGGACCAAGCCAGCTCAAGTTGGTGAAGAACTGCAGGTCATCAAGCGAGATATGGCAGAAACTTGAGGATACGTTTCAGTCGAAGGGGCCGGCTCGCAAGGCCACGTTGTTGAAGAGTCTAACCTTGCAAAAGATGACTGAAAGTGGCGACATCCGTGAGCACCTCAACAACTACTTTGACTGTGTCGACAAGTTGGCTGACATGGACGTAGTTATTAACCCAGACTAACTTACCATCATGATGCTGTACACTTTGCCGGCAAGTTTTGAAAATTTCAGAATTGCCATCGAGAGCCGGGATGATCTACCGAAGCCTGAGAATCTACGTACGAAGATAATCGAAGAATACGATGCCAGAGTTGCCTCGTCAACACCGATGGAATATCAAGGCGCCATGTACGTGAAGAAGAAAGGTCCTTCAAGGAAACCACAGTCGAAGTCTCAAAACAAAAACCACGGCTACTCCGGTGGTAAGAATGACGAGGAGAAATCGTTTCCGTTCAAATGCTCGAAGTGCGGAATCAAGGGACATAAGGCAGTGGACTGCAGTGTTAAGGTCAACAAAAATCAGCTGTCGGACGCGTCACTCTTATCAGTTGAGGAACCTGATACGTGCCAGATCGCGACGAGCAGCGTCGAAAACCTGTGGTGTCTCGACAGTGGGTGCACGGCTCATCTGTGCGGTGATGCGACTGTGTTTACAGAGATGGACAAGGGCGAGACTGGCAAGCTGAAGTTAGCGAGCAGCGCAACCGCAGAGATAAAGGCCCGAGGAACTGCAAAAATTGCAACAAGTGTAGACGGTAAAACTTGCAACGTTACTCTCAATGAGATTTTGCACGTTCCTGAGATCCGCACTAATCTCTTATCAGTCTCGAAGATGACAGACCGTGGTTTCTCGGTTGTTTTTGGCAAAGAGAAGCCGGAAGTTTTTGACCAGAATGGACTGACTAGGTTAGTTGCACAGCGCAAGGACAATCTGTACTATGTACAGGGCACCCCACTGGAAAAATGTCGAAACGCAGTGTCAGAAGACAAGCGCGACGAGAATGTGGCGCAGCTGTGGCATCGAAGGATGGGTCACGTCAACTTTCGTGATCTAGATACGGCAGTGAAGAGCGGATCCATTCGAGGTGTGCAACTAAAAGGGAGATGTGGAGATCTAACGTGTGACATTTGCACGAAATGCAAAATGACTCTAATACCTTTCCCGAAAGAGTCAAATCGTGTGACCGGTAAGCTCGATATTATTCACACAGACATTTGTGGCCCCGTGGGTGTTGTGTCGAACGGTGGATCCAAGTACATGATCACATTTACGGACAACTACTCGAGATGGACGAAGGTACGGTTTATGAAGACGAAGTGCGAGGCGTTGCAAGGCTTTCGTCGAGAAGCAGCACGGTCTGAAAATAAAGTGCGTACAGTCCTACAATGGACGTGAATATGTCAACAGGGAATTTGACGAGTTCTTGAAATCTGAGGGGATCGAGCGCCGTCACACAACACCATATACGCCTGAACAAAATGGTGTGGCCGAGAGGAAAAATCGGACCCTTGAAGAGGCAGCACGATGTTTACTCCTGCAATGTGGCCTACCGATGACATTCTGGGCGGAGGCGATCAACATCGCAAATTATCTGAGGAACCGATGTCCAACCAAAAAGCTAAACGGGAAGACACCATTTGAGCGCTGGTTCGACAGAACTTCGACTGCACACTATTTCAAGGACTTTGGGAGCAAGGTGTTCTGCCTGGACAAGACCCCAAACAAGGGGAAGTTTAGCCCTCGCTCAAAAGAGGGAATTTTTGTTGGATATTTGGAGCAGTCGAAGGCTTACCATATCTGGATTCCTGAAACGAAAAAGATCGAGATCACGAGAGAATTTGTTTTTCGTGAGGAGATGACCGTGCCTAAGAAATCAGTCGATGATCTGTTCCCGCGTGACTCTCCGGACAAAGTACACATTGAACCAGAGGATCCGATCCATGAACTGGAGTTCGAGCTGGTGTCGAGAGACGAAGTTCTGGCAGAAAACCAACCTGATGTTGCTGAATGGGAATTCCCCGATGGCTTCATAGGCTTTCCTACCGACGATTACTTTGTTGAACCGGAGATCCAATCCGATGAGCAACAAGCGGCATCATCTAGGAGAAGAGGCGGACGGCTCGTTTGATTAGAACTGGAAAATCTGGGCGACCCCGCAAGAACTACGGTGATCGACCAGGGGAAGCGGCTAACGTCGCTGAAATCCCAGTGACCCAGGCTAACTCCGGAGAGGACTCACCTGCGTGGATCGAAGCAATGTCAGAAGAAGCAGTTTCACTGATTCGGAACAATACGTGGAAGCTGGTCGACCGTCCCAAGGGGCAACGTGTGATAGGAAGCAGATTCGTTCTCCGGAATAAGTTTAACCCTGACGGCACTATCAGCAAGCGGAAGGCGCGCGTGGTAGCGAGGGGTTTCACGCAGAGACCAGGAATAGAGTTTCACGACACGTTCGCTCCAGTCGCAAGGCTGAGCACAATAAGGACTGCGGTGGCGTTAGCTGTACAAGATAATCTAAAGATCCGACAGCTAGACGTCAAGACGGCGTACTTGAACGGAGAAGTCGAGGAGCAAATCTTCATGGAGGCCCCGGACCACTTCGAGGACGTTCTTGCACATACCGTTCAAGACGAGTCGGTTGACGAGACTGTGCGAAAGACCGCAGATGAGATGCTGGAGAAGTTGACCAATCGTGACATGGTGTGCTCACTAAACAAAGCGTTGTACGGACTGCGACAGGCAGGACGCGCTTGGTATCACCGTCTCGAGGAAGAGATGAAAAATCTCAAGGCGACTCGCTCGGATGCACATCCATGCATGTACCACATCGGACCGGTCGAAGATAGGATTTATATAATCATCTATGTCGACGACATGATGATCATGGCTCGAGACGACAAGAAGATCGACGTGGTGAGAGACTATCTGAATATCAAGTTCGAGATCAAGGACTTGGGGGACGTGCTGTATTGTCTGGGGCTGGAGTTCGAGAGGAGCGCCATCCAGATGAAACTCAGCCAGAAAGGATACATAGACGAGGTCCTGGAGAGATTCGGAATGGCAGAGTGCAGGCCTGTCAGCACTCCCATTGATCCAAGTACGAAGCTGCAGAAGGAAGACGTGAACCCTGGCGTACAAGGGGAGAGCGTCCCCTACCGACAGTTGATAGGAGCTCTAATGTACCTGTCAGTGGGAACGAGGCCGGACATATCCCATGCAGTCAGTTCTCTCTCTCAGTTCAACGACTGTCATGGACAGCAGCACTGGAAGGCTGCAAAACGTGTCTTGCGATACACGTGATCTCAGCCTCATGTACTCCAAATCCAGCGGTGATGTACGTGGACGCTGACTGGGGAAACTGCCTGGTTGATCGAAAATCGTACACCGGATACGCGTTCATACTAGGCGGTGCTGCAGTGAGTTGGGAGTCCAGGAAGCAGCCTACTGTGGCCCTGTCGTCGACGGAGGCCGAATACATGGCCTTGACAGAAGCAACCAAGGAAGCTCTACACATGCGGAAACTCCTGAAAGACTTCGGAAAACCGATAGATGTTGTCCCAGTGAAGAACGACAATGTAGGTGCGCAGAAGCTGACGTCGAATCCTATGTTTCATTCACGGACGAAGCACATCGACATCAGGCACCATTTCGTCCGAGATGCCGTGGCCAAAAAGGTGGTTTCGGTGGAGTACACTCCCAACGGATGAGATGCCTGCCGACATATTGACAAAAGGATTGTCAAGGCCCAAGCACGAGAAATGTGCTCAAAGCCTTGGCTTGAGACCACATGCACCAGGATGACTCCGGCTGTTGGTCGAGGGGAAGTGTTGGTGAGATTCGGCACCCGCCGGTATCGACCTCCATCCTGATCGATAGGCGCAACTAGCGCCCTCAACTAACCTTTGAACAGTTCGTTTTATGATCTGTTCACGGCACAACACATTTAAACAGTTCATGTATTTTGTGTTAAATAAATCAGTTGAGTTACATTTAAACGAGCGTTACATTTCATTGCCGCTTTAAAACCTCTAATAAATAATAATAATGTTATTGGTTTTACGTCCCTTTTAACTACTGTGGCTTTTAGAGACGCCGGGGTGCCGGAACTTTGCCCCAAAGGAGATCTTTAACGTGCCAGTAAATCTACTGACACGGTTCCCTCGCCTTTGCGCACCCTCAAATGCCAGCTGACTGTGCCAGGATACGAACCTGCAAACTTGGGCCCAGCAAGTGAGAACGTTACCGCTGAGCCACGCAGCCAGTCAACCAAGCAAAGTGTATTCGGGCATTGTAAAAAGGACAGTTCGATCACTGTCCGAGAGTAAGATGAAAATCAGCGTGGCTGTAGTCCACGAGGATGTCAGGATCAAATTTTTAATATGTGCCATGTTATTGAGAAATGCTACGAGAGGAATAGACAGTTGTGTTTGTCTTTTGTAGATCTAGAGAAGGCATGTAATAGAGTACCCAGGGAGAAGATGTTGAGCATCCTGAGGGATTACGGTAACCAGGGACGGCTGCTACAGGCAATCAAAAGTATTTATGCTGATAATCAAGCTGCAGTGAGAGTTGATGGTAGGATGAGTTCTTGGTTCAAGGTTGTTACAGGAGTGAGGCAAGGTTGTAATCTCTCACCACTATTGTTTATTTTATATATGGACCATTTGCTGAAGGGCATAAACTGCCTGGGTGGGATTCAATTAGGTGGGAACCAGGTAAGCAGTCTGGCCTATGCTGATGATCTGGTAGTAATGATGGAATGTCGAAAGCTTGCAAGCCAACATGTTAGAACTTGAACAGAAATGTAGGTAATATGGTATGAATAGGGACCCTGATTTATGTTAATATAGAAGGCTCCAAAGCGGTGAAATAAAATATCCATAGCAGTGAAATAAAAAGTGAGGTGTGAGTGTGATTAATAACTATGTGTACAGTGCACAGGAACAACAAATAATTTATTCTAGTTAATATTTTCGAAAGAACTAAAACTCAAATTAATTATATTTTCTGTGTTTAATACCTATTTCAGAAATGTTAACTTCAAGGTCGTTAACATCTGACATTGTTCCTTATTGACGAGATTAAGTGAAAAGATAAATAATTATCCTTGTACTTCAAGTCCGCCTAGTCAATACTTTTATTATCTTTCTTATTTATCTTTTCACTTAGTTTAATACCTAACCTAACATTTACTCTAACAAGTATACTCCATGACTACCCTAGTCACTAACTCATGAAACTTGTGTTGTCCCCAAAGTACAAGCAGAGCATTGTTTTCGTCATTTCAGTACTTAAACCAACTTCGTTTTCCCGTATCTTACGAGACATTTATATTTAAGATTTCTTATATGAAACGGCTGATAGTGGAACTATTTCAATTAACTTTATATTAAATAGTTTAAAAGAATTGTATTACCAGCATTTCGTTGGTATTTAGCATTTTAGGGTGAAAATAACACATTTCGCAAAATAACTTTATTTCGCGGATTCAATATCGAAAACAAATGGCATATTTGGGGTGAATATATCGGTGTGATAACATATATATATGTTTGCTGAAATATTTCGCGGATATAGTTTTAACCGAAAATTCGGGGCTATAGGTATGAAGATCAGCATTTCAAAGAAGAAGGTTATGTCAGTAGAGAAAAAATACAAGAAGATAGAATGCCAGGTAGGTGGAGCTAAATTGGAGGAGGTGGAACATTTTTAAGGACTTGGGAGTGTATTCTCTCAGGATGGGATGTTAGTATGGGAAGGAAATAGAGTTGAGGTATAGAATAGCCAATGCAGTGAGTTCTCAGTTGCAATCTGCATTAATACATAAGCTAGAGGTAACTGATATGAGGGTAGCAAGAATGATTGCTGGGACGAATAGATGGGAAAAATGGCAAGAAAGGTACGTGTAATGAAGAGATAATGACTAAGTTAGAAATGATCACACTAGATGAAGCTGTCCGTATGAGGCGACTCAGACGGTGAGGTCATGTGAAGAGAATGGGGAGGAAAGATTACCTAGGAGGTAAATGCGTTTGACTGTAGAGGGTAGGAGAAGCAGAGGTAATTGTAGGAGTCGATGGTTAGATTCAGTGTTGAACGATTTCAAAATGAGAGGAGGCCACATTGCTAACTGCTAATAGATGATCATAGACGCAAACAGGCTTGCCAACTAGACTGGACACTGAAAGGCTAAAAAGTCTCTAATGAAAATTTATGTATGTAAGATACCTAAGTAATTTCTTACATCCTGTAGTATATTCAATTTTGCAAATAATTTAATGATAAAATTTAGTCATAACTGCAAATCATCTTCGATATCGTAGTCATCAAGAGTTATTTTACTAGCATTTCCACTGCTCTCTCCATTTACAAATAACTTTTTACCTACTTAGTAAGTATCTTGCTTACCGTATATACTTTAGTACAGTAATAAGCTTTGAACAATACAATTGTGTCAGCACCATCCTCATCTGCTTTTACATGTATGCTTATTGTTGTTGTTATCAATTGTATTCAGGTTAGATGTACCATACTTCCATTTATACTTGTGATCTTTACTCTCTATTTATGTTATAATCTGGTTAGATGGAAGAGAGGGCCAATTGCCCTAATCTTGCCACACAAAATAAATCTAATCTAATGTAGCATATCAATTGTCTTGTTTTAGGAGCTCATGCATACAGTACATACAAGAAAAAGAAATACATCAGTATATTATAAAGGGAATGGACAGGTGCATGTGCATGAGTTAATGAAAACTTCTATATCACCTAATGAACAGGTTTCTCATGGAGTAACTTAAAACAGGAAAGTTATGCCATTGATAATTGTGTTGCAAATCATTACTGTATGTGCAAAACCTTGCCAGTCTCAATTCATTCAGCGTTTCAGCATTCATTTGGGGAAGTGGAGGTCGATTGCTGTTTTAAGAGGCAGAATATTGAGATGATCTGCCCGTAAGATTTTTACTATACACTGTTCAATACAAATTAGATGCCTGAATGATATCTACAAATGGAATTGAGATTCATGGCTTGGGGGAGGCATAATTTTGATGCAGAAATGTATTCTTAAATGTGTAGTTAAAATTATACATTCACACAGGAGTAATATGATACTGACCACTATTCTGAATATTAGCCACAACCTAAACATGGCTAGACATGCAGGATGTAATCCCAACTCATGCTGCTGAAGAGTTAAATGCTGAATTTCTGTGTGTGTTCTCTCTGATGTCGCCTGCAAGCCTCTTCTCTTTCAGTTGCATCAAAATACCAAAGTGTGATAGCATATCTACAACAAAGAATACACATTTCCGTAAATATCAACTGTAAAATGAGTAAATGAGATCACACCTAAGAATAGATGACAACTGTGACATACAGGAGAGGGGGGGGGGCACACAGTAAAAATATCCTCCAATGCAGTATGGAAACAAATTGCATAGGTATAAGGAAGCTGTTGAAATGGGTGAGTCAACTTTCCAAGAACACTTTCCAATAAACCTATGGAACTGTCAAACCGATTGCTGCTCGATTCCTGGTGTTCGCTTTTGCGAAAGTATCTAGTATTTTTCGTATATTCCCTGTTTGAGTGTAAATATTCATTCGACTGTCAAACCCTCCATCTTTTATATAAAGCCGCTGAAGCAAATTAACTTCAATTTATATAATCCTAACTCCATTCATCATGTAAGATTTTATATAAAACAATAAATTTTAACTTGCGTGTAAGTAGTTGCCCACTCCCTAGATCAGGGGTTCTCAACCTTTTTTAACCATCGTACCCCTTTAAAAAAATTAAACATCCTGCGTACCCCCTACTATCCTTTCTTAGGTAGTAATAATGGTTATTAAAAATGTAAAAGGTATTTAGTTAGTATGGTTTAACATTCGCAGTTTTATAGGGAATGATATTTTAATAAAACAAAATATAGTATTTGTTTTTCAGTTCCTTTTCCCAAAGGGTGATTTTTGCAATCATTGCGTTAGTTTTAATTTCAACATAGAACATATCAGAAACACTACCATACCTTGCATACATTTATTACAAATGTTCAGTTTTTCAAAAATATCACTTAAATAGGCCAATTTTAAAAGCCAACTAAAGTCATTGAGTACTGATGATAAATTAGAATTATGCTCGGTAAAGAAAAGATGCAATTCTTTGTGGAGTTCAAATATACGCGCCGTAAATAACTCACAGAGTAGTCACGGCACGAAGCTCACTGCGCATGTGGATCGAGTAGAAGGATGGCCTGCCGCGTACCCCCTGAAATGTTTCGCGTATCCCTAAGGGGTACGCGTACCACAGGTTGAGAACCCCTGCCCTAGATGTTGCATGACCTTGGCGCGGTGGGAGTGCTTGCGAGGTCTAATGATCCATTGGGTTAAGCCGGCGGTAGTGTAGCTACCGGTAGGGAGTCCCATGCCGGACAGGTCAATGGTGAAGATCCAGACTAAGAAGCAACCCAACCTACTGCCTTGTGGGTAGAAGAGGGATCTTCAAAGGCTAAGGGACCAACCCTGACAGAAAAGGCAGCCACCCAACAGGCTGTGAGGGGGCAGCCCTCCTGATGGTATTGCGCAGGGGCAACTTCCCAGCCATGTAAAAAGTAATTAGTCACGAAAGTGTCGAACACATGGAAACCGGACAGTCTCTAAGATGACGACCAGGCAACGGACACGGACTGATCTAATGATGGCTACGTGGAATGTATTGAGTCTCAACAGAGCAGGGGCATCTAGAAACTTGAAAGACCAAATGAGCATGTATCATATCGGAATAGCTGCTTGGCAGGAAATAAGGTGGAAGGAAACATGTACAATGGACTCTGGCGATTATACGATGTTTTGCAGTAGTAGTGGGACAGCTTGTTTTGGAACCGGATTCCTGGACCACAGGGCATATAAGTCGGCGGTATTGAACTTTAAACCAATAAATGGCAGGATATGCACACAGAGTCAAATTGAAATTCGTTAACATGTCACTTCACTGATTTATGCTCAAGCTCCAACAGAAGAGGCGAATGACGATGAGAGAGACTCCTTTTATGAACAGCTAGAATACACATATGATTCTGTAGCAGAAAATGATGTTAAAGTGATCCTAGGAGATATGAATGCCAAAATTTGAAGGGAAGCCGTGTTTCAACCACATGTGGGGAAAGTACAGTTTACATAAAGAGTGTAATGATAATGGATCAAGGCTGGTGGACTTAGCGATAAGTAAAAACCTCCCAATAAGCAGCACCATCTTCCCACATAAGAATATTCATAAAGGAACATGGAGATCTCCGGATGGGACCACAGTCAACCAGATAGATCATGTACTTATACAAAGAAGGCACGGCTCGGACATTTTGGAGGTAAAGGTGAGAAGGGGGGGCTGATGTGGATTCAGACCACTACATGGTGATGGTCAAATATAGACAGAGGATAACAACAACTGTCTATACCCATGTAGAAAGAGATAGGAAGTATAATATGGCTTCAATTATTAATAACGAGAAAGAAAGAACAGAATTCCAAAGAGAAATGGATAAAACTATAAGGGCGATAAATGTTGACGAGGAGGCAAACCCGGATGAACATTGGGGAATAATGGGAAGAACAATATGTCAAAACAATGGAATCCAAACTGGAAGTGGAAAATAGAGCTAGGCAAAGTAGTTGGTATGATGATGACTGCAAGAGAGCTATCGAAGAATGAAATAGCACAAGAAGAAAGATGCTCCAGCGAGACACTAGGCCCTCCAGACAGCACTATGAGGAAAAGAGACGTATTGCAAAAGCCATATGCAGAAGGAAAAAGAGAGAATTTGAGAAAGATAAACTGAAAGCCACTGATGAATGTAGAAATGAAAAGGATCTTAAAAGATGGTTTAGGGGAATAAAGGAGATAAAACAAGGTTGGCAGCCTCGAACAACAATCTGTAGCGATAAAGAAGGAAATATGATTGGAGACTAAGTGAGAATACTAGAAAGATGGGAAGAATATTTTAAAGAACTGTTGGAATCAGGTGAAACCCAGTTAACGGAAGAAGAGGATCAGGTGGAACCAAATGACAGCAATGATGGCGAAGAGGAACCAACGTTGGAAGAAGTAACTGAAGCTGTTAAGGAGATGAGAAATTTTAGAGCCACGGGCGAAGATAAGATACCAAGTGAAATATTCAAGTATGGTGGTATAGAACTATTAAAACAAATGCACAGACTGATTCAAAAGATTTGGAAAAGTGAAACAATGCCAACAAGCTGGAACACATCCATTATTGTACCAATACACAAGAAGGGTGACAGGACAATCTGCAATAATCATAGAGGAATAGCACTGGTTAATGCTGCCTACAAAATATTGGCAAAGATACTGAATAAGAGATTACGACCATATGCTGAAGGCAGTATAGGGGAGTATCAGTGTGGGTTCAAGGAGGAGAGCAACAGACCAGTTAGGATAATAATGGAGAAGAGTCACGAGTTCAATATAACAGTACACCAATTGTATATGGACTTCAAAGCAGCCTATGATAGTGTTAAGAGAAATGGCCTCTTCAAGGTGCTGCGAGATCTGGGGATACCACCGAAGTTAGTAAGACTTGTAAAAATGACTCTAAACAACACGAACAGTAAAATTAAAGTTAATGGTAGATATTCCAATAATTTTCCAATCAACCAAGGCCTCAAGCAAGGGGGTTCTTTGTCACCAACATTGTTTAATTTGGCATTGGAGGGTGTCATACAAAAGTTACCAAGTAAATCAGATGGTACGACGCAGAATATGGCATTTGCTGATGATATAGACATGCTCGGGAGGAATAGAGAATATCAGCGTGAGAACTATGCAACTTTGGAACAAGAAGCGGCTACACTTGGCTTGGTTATAAATAAGGAGAAAACTAAATATATGATCAACACCGGAAATAAAACAAGGTGGAGAGGCACTGACCAGTTTGAGGGGTTCGAAAGAGTAAATCAGTTTAAGTATTTGGGAGGAATTGTCACTGAAGAAAATACAGTGCCAACAGAGATAAAGGCAAGAATAGATGCTGGTAATAGGTGCTACTATAGTTTTATTAACATGTTGCGATCCCAAAACATCTCAAGACAGCTGAAGATTACAGTCTATAAAACAATTATAAAATCGGTGGTCATGTATGGGTCTGAAACCTGGACCTTAATACAACAAACCAGAAATATTTTGGACACATGGGAACGCAAAGTATTAAGGAAAATATATGGTGCAGCATGTGAGAATGGTGCATGGAGAATAAGAACTAACTCAGAGATATACGAAGTTTATAAGAACCCATCAATCTCGACAGACATAAAGGCGAGAAGATTACGCTGGCTGGGACATGTGCAGAGAATGGAGGAACAGCGGGTACCAAGGAGGGTGTTATTTACAAAGCCAGAGGGTAGCCGTTCAGTGGGGAGACCAAGATTACGATGGTTGGATGATGTAGAGTCGGATCTGAGAAGGCTGGGAGTCCGGAATTGGAGGAGACTGTCAAGAGACGACTGGAGAAGATATGTGGTCGGCAAGGCCCAGGCCCTACATGGGCTGTAGCACCGGATAAGTAAGTAACTAAGTACCGTATATACCCGAATGTAAGACGAGGTTTTTTTCCCACTTTTTGTGTTATAAAAATTTGGGGTAGTCTTATATTCAGGATATTTAATTTTTTTTTTTTTTTTTTAAATTGTTATTATTATTTGCAAAGTAGTATGTGGTGTTGGCATCTTGTAACTCACAACAAATCAATGTGTTAATGAAGATTAAAATATGGTTTGTTATGTTTAATTACCATGCATATACGAATAGCGTACATTTTGAGGTTAGGATTTACGCATACACGTCATTTTAAGCGGATAAATTATATGTTCGAAAGCATACGGAAATATGTTTTAAAACAATCTTTACAAGAACAACCAGTCAGTTTTACGAGCAGTAATTTTGTGATCAACGTATCTTAATTTAATAGGGTCTCCCATTCTTGAACAAAGAAATTATAGAGTATGTCTTGGAAAAGCGGGCAGAGGGATTTCCGATAACACGAGACGTTATAAAAATGAAAGCACGACCTTAAGGGCATATATTGTGCAAGTTATGAGTTAGCGAGTATTTTTTGAAAAAATCTGTAAGAGGCAGTTGATAACTAGGCCTCGTCTTATATTCGGGGTCGTCTTACATTCGGGTATATACGGTAAGTAATTAAGTAAGTAAGTAAGTAGTTGCCTTCTCCAGTAATATAAGCCTATGCTTCGGTGTAAGAGCTGTTTCAGAACCTTACTTCCTGCTTCACACATGTATTCCAACTGAGCACTCAGCAAGATGGCTGTCTAGTTCTCTGCCATCATCACATTGTCATGTGATTGGTCCTGATTGGCTGCATGCTCCTTGTCACCAATCGCTTTGCGGATCGTCTGTCATATGGTATTGGCTCTATTTGGATGATTCTTTACTGCTATACATTGCCAGGCTGTTCTCTGCTTGGCGTCTGTTCTGCTAAAAACTTAGACCACAAGGGACTCTAATTCTAAACCAGGAGTACTTCTTTCCGATGCCAGTGGGTGTCACTCTTCTCACTCTGTACTGCTAACATCTTAGACCACACTAGAGGGGTGTCTACGCCGACGCCAGGTGTACTTCTTCATCGATGCCAGTGGGCATCACTCTTCTCAGTCTGTACTTCTCCAGCTTAGACCGAGGGGATTCCACACCGGCATACCTCTTTGCTGATGCCATAGGCATCACTCTTCACTTTCTAAATTTGCCAACTTTGTAGACCACACCAGAGGGATCACAACACCAATGCCAGGCATACTTATTCGCTGACGCCAGTAGGAGTCTCTCTTGATTATTTAATCTTCACCACTATTCCATTGAGGTCGCTACGCCATGCCGACGCCAGTGGGCATCACTCTTTGTCATCTGTATCATTCAACATCTCAGTCAAAATCAGTGGGGTCTCCAAGCCGAGGTCAGCGAGCGTTACTCTTCATTTAAGCCATTCTTTCTACACTCTACCCCCACCACGGACTACGCCAAAAGGATCTCTCCGCCACCACCAGGGCGTCCCTATGCACGCTAACACCAGTGGACATTACTTATCACAAGCTCGGTCTCACCATCTGCAGGCCATGGCCGCCTGCCTCCATCATCCTCAGCAAACTGATTGAGAGGTCACTTGGTTGTCAGCTGAGATAGTTCATCACAAAAGATGTGATGAAGTGTGGTACATCTACCCATCTGTGTGTTGCAAGCCAACAGTTTTAAAGTTTTATAGGGGCGTGGACGGGGCAGCGATCAAGCTGTATGACTCTCACCAAGGTGGACCGGGTTCGATTCCCGGTCAATGCATGTGAGATTTTCGAAGTGAAATGCCATGTTCTGTGGTTCAGATTCAACGTAAAAAGAAGGTCCCATGGCTCATGATCTCGCGATTAACAGTCACGTTAAACTACAAGCTTGCTTTGTTCAAGTTTTATGAGCTGACTCAACCTTTCTATGCTTCATATCTACAATTTTACTAATCATCAAAGCTACTACTGGACCCGCAAACTAAAAAATATGTTTTAGTGTTCTTCTTTCCTTTGGGTATTAACTAGAAAATTGGACATGAATAGAACTTTCTTAAACCTTACTAAAGTAATCAAATCGAAGTGGCAATCTACATCAATATATCCCAGTGAACTAATTCTATTTTCATTAATCACCTTCTTTTATTACAAAGGCTTCTGTAATGCCATACCCTTCCAAATTTGATAGCTTCAAATTCATATAATTCTATTTCAGGCCAATAGGCCTATAGTGCCTATTATATTTCATTCCATATCTAGCCCAAAACATGTTAAAATTTGAATAAATCATATATTTGTTAATTCTATGTTCGCATTGTGCCCAGGTTTAATCTTTAATGTTTTCCTGGCTCAATTCCATCCATCGTCCTTTCAACTTTCCATGGAGTTACCTCATACATTACTCCACCTAGACATCACCAACAGGAACATACGACGGAATTTAGAAACTAGATGTGTGGAGAAGAATGCCTGGCACCTGGAGGTTGTTCTGATGTACACTCGGCAAAAACTTAAAATTTTGTAGTGAAACATCAATTTTAAAGTATGAGTGAATCAGAAGGAAATCATACAGAAACAATATTTCTTGTGTCAGGAAAGGAATTCCAGTAAATTAGAAACAACGGCAAAATTCAGCAGCTATGCAAGGAGTGGCCATGCCAATGAAAAAAAATTGCCAGACTAAGAAGCAAATTAAATTCTTCAAACGTAAATTGGCCTCACAGGACAAAATTACCAAAATATTGTGTTGCAACCTAAAAAATTCATGGCATGAAATCAGAAAATGAAAGGAGACTGCAAATTCAGGTTAGGATTGTTATCATCACCGCTGAAAAATGGCCAATGCCAAAGAAGAGTTGTCGAAAACTGAAGTCTACATCAAGAAAAAGTGTTATAAGTAAGAACGGGCTAACTTTCATAAGTAGAAATAGATTTGATGCTTTGCAAATCCATGCGGTGGTGGAAAAAACAAAAACATTACCTTAGGGATCATTTCATGACAGCAAATAAAGGAAGTAAGTTATTGTTGTTTTAATATGGGGGTCATCTGCCCCCAAACAAAGGAAACAAGACGTTCAGCAAAGAACATGCAGCCAACGTTCTCTTAAATGTATGGCCATAGTTAGGCCTATAACTCTTTGTCCTTATCAATGAGTATAATTCAATGTTCTTGTGATTAACGTTAAGTATTGTACCCAATATAATAATATAAGACTCTTTGTTTACTATGTTTCATTTTTATTCCGCTTTTGCATCCAGAGGGATTCATGGAAACATTAGAAAAGTATGCGCAGCCGCCGTCGTGAATGTATGGAATCGTTTATCTTGTGGCCTCTCCAGAGAAAGCCTTTTCCGTGAGACTACACATTTGCTGTGTTTAATCATTGTAACTAATAAATAGTGGGTTCAAGTTGTCTGGGACTGATGACTAACGAAAGGAGCGGACTCTTGATAATGCCGGACACAGTTTCCGGTGAAACGTCGGGAGATATCCTGCCTGGGCAACGGCCTACAAGCCCAGATAACTTGAACCTACTTATGAACGCCGGCCGTAAAAGCCTAAGTTGTTATAATAAATAGTGGATTGTCTTTATTCATGCCTTATATATTCAAGATGGCGGCTGCATGTTATATACACTGTGATAGTCTTATGAGTTATGACTAGAGACGAGAATTATAGGCACTAAAAACAGTTAAAATAGGCAGGCATATAGGCTCTTAAAATAGCCAAAATAGGCATGTAAATAGGCACTAACGTGTAAAATAGGCAAAAAAATAGGCATGAAAAAATTTATTTTAATTTAATAACATATTTAATTACTATAAAAAGAATTAACAAAAAGCAACTTATAATTTAATAACATACTTATCTTATATTTTGCATACACATAGTTTAGGACCCAGAAGCAACGGCAGGCTACATGAATTTTCGATAGTCTTTCTCATCCTTCTGATTTCGGCCTTTTTGCACTCAAGCAAAGGCTAATAAAAGCAGAAAATAAACTGATGAAGTAATAGCAAGACCGGCCATCTCCATAGCAACATTAGCTCGAGACGGGACCACCAAGTTTACATCTATCTTGGTAAGAGGCCATGCTACACCCACTGCCAGCTAGATCGCATCCCTCCAAGCTGCTTTAAACTGCCTGTCCATTCAACACAAGATAGGTTACAGCACCAACGCATTGATCGCCACTGCATTTTCACTCCCAGCTGGATCGCATCCCTCCTGGCTGCTTTAAACTGCCTGTCCAGTCAACACAAGATAGGTCACAGCACCAACGCACTGATCGCCACTGCATTTTCACTCCCAGCTGGATCGCATCCCTCCTGGCTGCTTTAAACTGCCTGTCCATTCAACACAAGATAGGTTACAGCACAAACGCACTGATCGCGGCTGCATTTTCACTCCCAGCTGGATCGCATCCCTACTGGCTGCTTTAAACTGCCTGTCCATTCAACACAAGATAGGTTACAGCACCAACGCACTGTGATCGCCGTGGCATTTTCACTGCCAGCTGGATCACATCCCTCTGGCTGCTTTAAACTGCCTGTCCATTCAACACAAGATAGGTTACAGCACCAATGCACTGTGATCGCCGCGGCATTTTCACTGCCAGCTGGATCGCATCCCTCCTGGCTGCATGGCAACAGTAGTTCAAGACGGGACCACCAAGTTTCCATCTATCTCGGTAAGAGGCCATGCTACACCCGCTGCCAGTTAGATCGCATCCCTCCAAGCTGCTTTAAACTGCCTGTCCATTCAACACAAGATAGGTTACAGCACCAACCCACTGTGATCGCCGCAGCATTTTAACTGCCAGCTGAATCGCATCCCTCCTGGCTGGCGCGTACAGGATATACTGTATATTAATTCACAGTTAGGTTGCAGCGCAAACCTAACGCGGCTTTAGAAGGGGACGATACCTGAAACGAAGAGTTTTTAACTTTGGAGGCTTAATATCGAGATTGAAAAAACTCGAAAACATGGCACTAAGTTAGTTCTTTTGTAATTCAATCAGCATACAGTTTATGATATTAATTCACACACATACTAACGGGTAAATTTTCAATAAAAAGAAAAGCGAAATACAAAACGAAGGGTTGTTAAGTTTGGAGGCTTAATATAGAGATCCCAGGCGCTATTTCTGGTGAATTCCCATTCTTGTTCGTGGGGTAAACACATATTGAGAAATGAGAATATAATTCTGTCGAGCACACCTGCTGCAATATACTGCACTTTAAAATACAGTCAAAAGACCGGCCGCGGTGGCCGAGAGCGCTAACGCGCTACCTCGTGCCTCGATGGCATCGGGAGAGCGTGGGTTCGAATCCCACCTCGGCCGTCCTGAAAATGGTTTTCGTGGTTTTCCCATTTTCACCACCAGGCAAATGCCGGGACGGTTCCTTTCAATAGGTCCACGGCCGATTTCCTTCCAATATCCCTTCCCTGACCCGTCCTAAAAAGAAAAGTACATGGCCATTGGCTGCATTTAAAAAAAAAAACACAGTCAAAAGGCATCAAAAAGGCAATTATACTCCAACTAGGCACAAACCCTTGAAATAGGCATTTATAGGCACAATAAAACCAACGAAATCTAGCCTAAAAGAACCTAAAATGGATTTATATCTCGAAAGCCTACGTTTCTAAACACAGGAATAAAATAGGCAAATAGGCAAATTCCCGTCTCTAGTTATGACTAATGCAAGCGAGGTATCTTATCTGTCTGTCCCCTTTACCAAAGTATCAAGTTAATTGTGCAATTGGATTCTGAGTTGCTGATTGTGAAGTTTTACTAGTATGCACAGTCAACATCTTGAATATATACGGTGGGCATTTTTCTGCTTTTGGCGAACAAAGCCCATATACGATTGTTTATATAATGCTGATTTCAGGCATTGAATCTCTAAAATATATAGAGCTACTTGTTTGCATAGTTTATCATTTCAAGGTGGCCACTGCATGCTATATGCAGTGATTTTCAAATCCTAGGAATAACCCCAGCTGCCATCGAGAATGTATGGAATCACTATTCTTTTGACTTCGTCTTACGAAGCAACTTACAAGGTTGTTCTAGAAATACTTGAAGAGCTTGAGAAAGCAAATGATGAAGAATTTGCAACATCTGATGTTGACATATTTGTTGCTCCACCTGCTGTCAGATATGCCACAAATGAAGACAGTGTGGCAAAGAGGATGGGAGAGGAACAATATCTAACCTAACTAGAAATCAGCTAAAATCTGATGCACTCTTGTTATTGATAAATAGTGCCGAAGATGTTCTGGTGGGGGAAAATGATGCAGGTAATACTGTTAGGGATGAATCAAGGGTGAAAAAACAGTGTTTACACAGAGGAAGTTCAAATCAAGACCTAATAAAAGAGTATGGGAAGGTTCGGATTTACCTCAGCTTAGAAACTATCTAACAATAATTCTATATTCTATGGGCCTCTTCCAGTTGACAGGCATTTCATGCCATTACAATGTTTTGAACTTATTATGAATGGTGAATAGGTTCTGCATAAAGTGAAACAAAGTAATAATAATGTTATTGGTTTTACATCCCTTTTAGCTACTGCGACTTTTAGAGACGCCGGGGTGTCGGAATTTTGCCTTAAAGGGGATTTTTAACGTGCCAGTAAATCTACTGACATGGCTCCCTCGCATTTGCACACCCTCAAATACCAGGTGACTGCACCAGGATTTGACCCTGCAACCTTGGGCTTAGCAGCCGAGAACGTTAGTGCCGAGCCACACAGCCAGTCGTGAAACAAAGTGTAATTTATGCTGTTCAGAAGGGAAAAACTAAATTTGCATTTTCTCCTGATCTGAGATCATTCATTGCCATATTTCTTCATAGTGCCTATGCAGTAGCCCCGTGAAGGCAAATGTATTGGGAAGAGAGTCCAGATAGTAGAAATGAAGCTGTTGTTGAAGCGATGAGAAGAAATAAGATTGATCAAATGATTAGAACACAAGAGATAAAAAAATAATTTTAAAATCTTGCACAGCCGCCATCTTGAGGTTATGTAAACAATTGAACTAAATTAGATGTCAGTGCATTGCAATTTCTGTAGTCATTTGCTGTACCAAGGTTCACTGCATTCGGATGGTTAAATCGCGGGAAAAGTCTATTTAAATGTTTCAACTTTGCTTCGCCGCCACATTCGTTTTGTAGTCAACAGGTTTTCCAAAGTCACATAGGTGAATGTCTAGTAGTGCCCTTTATCACCGTACAAAATTTCAGGGCGATATGAGTAATAGTTTCGGAGATATAGAACGCTGGTGAAATATTTTGCACAGCCGCCATGTTGGATTGGTGAGGAGTCATAAGATTTGAAGGGCACGGTTGGGGCCGGCCAAAATAGTACTATGAGCTTACCGTGTTTCATTGAGATCGCTCCAGCTGTTTAAAAGGTATTAGGGGGGACACATGGGGACGCACACACACATGGACGAAAGGTGATCTCATAAGCCTATTTTTTCAAAATTGAAAATAGGCTAAAAATTAAAAAGGAGGTGTATCCTATTAACGGGCTATGAACCCAGTGGCGCACCCACGGCGGGGGTTAGGTTTTAAACCCTCTCACAGACATTTGTTTACTTGAAATCATTATATTGTCCCAACTATCACCTGTTTTACACTACCGCTAGTGAGGCATCTTTAACTCTTGTATATATTTTAAAAGTGATCACGTTCGGCACTTGGTATATGTCCTGCACTCCACTCGCAGCCAGACGACTCCTTCAGGGTTGGAGCTAGCCATGGATCAGTTTTGCTGTTGTGTGATCGGTAACGTTTTGCACATCGCTTTGGGTTGCTTTAATTGTGTGTGTCCATAATTCGGTACATGAGGAGTTTCTGCAATTTATTCATATCAATGATGCAGAGAAAGCCACCGAGATAGGCAGATTTTGAGATTCAATAGTAATGGCAGTAAGAGCATGGAGAGCAAAACATTATCTCTCACATAATAACAATATTATAAGCAGTCACGTATGGTCATGATGATACCACTGCATCATTTCAGTTTTCATAGGCTATTTAGTTACCGTTTTCCATATTTATACATACATATATATTTTTTATTTTTTTATTGTGCTGAAAAAATAACGAGGCCTAAAATAGTTTTCATGCACAGAGAATGTTTATTTAATTATTGTTTTTATGAATATTAATCGAAATATAATTTTAATAATGTATGATGATGACTGTCATTTTAAGGGATGGAACAGCGAGGTCATCTGCCCCTTTAATAATGTATAGGGTCATTATGAGTGTGCGCGCGAGTAAACACTGCAAGATTAGCCGGCTGTGACTAGCGCAGATCGCGGCTGCGCACACCCGGTCCAGCCGGCGGTTGGTGTGCTCCGCTGACTCATATCGTTAGTTCACCCGTGTTTTATGACTCATATGGGCGTGTATTTGGAAAGCTTAGACGTTAGTGTTGCACGTTTAGTGAGTATTGTGATTACTGTGATTGTTGGTCATGCCTAGACACCAATTCACATTGCGCGAACGTGTGTATATCCATAATTCGTATATGAAAAGCAGAAAATCTTGTTCTGAAACAAGACGAAAATTTTGAAACAAGTTTGCAGGAAGACCTATACCTAATGCCAGTACAATTAGGAGGCTCGCTAAACGATTCAAGGAAACAGGCTTCGTAAATAATAAAAGAGTTGACAGACATTCTTTCATCAAAAGATGTCAGGTGTGTGTTACAAGAGAGGGAGGACATTTTCAGCATCGCCTATGAGCTCTGTAAGTACACATTATTGAACATGTTTGGTAAAAGTGTGATAGTGGGCGCCGACCGCCGGCTGGACCGGGTGCGCACAGCCGGCTTAGCTTGCCGTGTTTACTGGCGCGCACACACAGAATGACCCTGTACACAACTACCCTACTATATTAATAACCCCCCCCCAGAAGAAAATCCTGCATACGCCACTGTATGAACCCATTACCTTCTATTAGCTTACCTATTTTGCAATTTATCTTGAGGTGTATGAGGCACAAAAGATTTTGATACATTAGGAAGTAGTCTACTGAATGTAATGAAGGTAAATTATGTCCATATAATTGACTGTATCACAGTAATCCTTTTATCAGGCACTTCATTTTAAAGAAAATTCTGAACACTATTAACGTATCTGCCATGTGATTTACATAGACAGTTCAAAAAATTTCACATCTGTTCTATCATGTATTGTACATCAGTCTACCATGTACAAGTACAATGTATGTAAAGATGTCATGCAAAATGACCAGATATAGCAAACTGCGAAATGAATGCTTAAAACTACGAAACAGTGAACTGGAGGCATTCTTAAAAATAAGTTTCACTCACAGATGTGGTGTAACACACGAGGTCAAACATTAATCAACCAATTAACGGAACATAGTGTTGATAGTTCAAATCCCACACAATACAATAATTTTAACACCGATATGAAGCTTCAATACATATACACAGGCCAGGGTGTGTCACACGCAAGCAGTGAAACGCTGCCATTATTACTTTTGTGCACGGCGCACACTGCACCGCTTTACATCCCTCTCTAGTTTCTTCATTTGAAGAGATGCTTTCAATTTTTTTTAAACTTCTCGATGCCATAAATTCTAAGAGATTACTATCGAGAATTAAAACAAAAAAATTAACAAAAGTGAAAAATATCCCAACACAGAAGGGCCCTAATTTGATAATCATAATTAAAAACAAGGAATCAATACATACCTTGTGGTAAAAGCAGGCTGTACTTCATGAGGATTCCGTCGATCAGACCAGAAGAAGAGAATGCGGTCAAAGAGTGGTTCTATATCTGCAACTTGTTTCTGCCAATTATCAGCAGCTTCAGGGAAAATTCTTAATAAACCTCCATTTCTCTATAAAATAGGGACAAAGAAAAAACTATACCACTCAAGTGTTAAAACAGGCATTTAAGATAATTTGCGAAGACTAAAAACAAGGGAGAATTAAATAGTTTATTAGTGCAGATATTAATTGGAACAAAAAGTTGCATTCCAAAATTTAGATTACAAGATTCTTGGATTAAATCCCGGCATAGTTGATTGGCATTTAAAGGCAAGACACCCATGCCAGTAGATTTACTGTCAGGTTAAAGATACAGTCAATTCCAGGCCAGAATTCCAGCACCCCAGTGCCTCAAACTACAGTCATTAAAGTGGATGCAAAAGCAAATCAATATTATGAACACCATTGAAATCAATCACCATTTATCCAGACAACAACAATAATGATTCTACGCACAAAAAAACCCTGTTGAACTGCTGTGGTATGAGGCATGGTTATTTTACCAATATGCAGCTAAACGGAGGGGAAAATATATTTTCCAATATTTTAAGATTTCAGGAGAGATACAAAGGGTCAGAAAAATGTATTAATAGAAAACAAACAGGTAGCAAAAAATGATTTGCAAACTTAGGAACAAATTAATTCCAAAGGACATTTAACACTGAAAAGGGAAGTTTTGTTGCACTCAGATTTCATCAAATTTGGCAAGTGGATATCCAAGGTAGAGCACAGTGATGATTGTCTTGCTAGAGATTCCCAAACATTCCAAAGGAGCAGCGTAACCCCTCAAAGCGCATGATGATTTCACATAAACTATGTAACTGCTACAACTTGGGATTTGCTCTAAAAGAAACTTTGAACCTTATCTCTTATTATTATTAATATTGATTAAATTGTTACAAATATACACATTTTACAAAATTCAGAAAAACTGTAGGCCTACACATTTTTTGAATTTCCTTACAAGGAAGGAAGGAAGGAAGGAAGGAAGATTGTAGTTTTACGTGACCGTGAATCTTGTGATTATGAGCCACGGGACCTCCTTTTTACGTGGAATCCGAACCACAGGACATGGCATTTCACTTCGAAAATCTCACATGCATTGACCGGGAATCGAACCCGGACCACCTTGGTGAGAGGCATACAGCTAGACCGCTGAGCCACCATGCCCTGAATTTCCTTACAATTCCTACCATTGTTTCACATGTAAATTTACAATTATTAAATCATAATGTTACAATATGATAAAGACAGATCGAAATAGGATATCAAATTCATACAGAGCAGGAAGAGCGATCACACATGCCACTAAAAGGTGCAACCTTGTGTGTGGCATGGATATCATTGATTACTATTTCTTAGAATTGTATAATGGCTTAGTCGATTAACACGTTCTATGTAAATGCTTTATGTACTAAAAAAAAAAGAATAAGGAGGAAAATTGAATTTGCATTTGTATAAACTTGTAGGCCCACCTAATCATATTTTCATATTTTATTTTATTTTTTCTCTCTGAGAAAATGTTTTATATGCATCTTCAGGTTTGCACGATTTCCTTTAAATTCTTTTAATTTAATTGGGAGAATGTTATATAATTTTGGTGAGAAATATAGAAAGTTACTTTTAGCTATACTTAACTTAGGTTGATATAAAATAGAGTGATTCTCTGTAATACTTCTGGTTTCATACCCATGACTACAACTTTAATTCTATTTCTATCTTTAAAAATGTATTTATATATTTCAAAAGCATACAATTGTTTAATGTTGAAGACCCTTGTCTCAGCATACAGCCTCATAGTCTGATATAATCTATCGTTTCCTCAACATTATTCGCAGTATGAGATTCTGCACTATCTGAACACTTTTTAGTACATTTCCATAGGCACCTCCCCAGGTAAGAATGCCATATGAAAGAAATGGCTGGACTAGAGCATGGTAGATGTCTCTTATTAATTTGTAATTGACAATATGTTTTAAGGCTATATGTCCCGACATTTTGGTAAGAAAATATTTCAACAGATGGCAGCACAAACAAAGCTGAATTTATTTATTATTCTTTTCTTGAAGGATAGCTCCAATCTGCGATCTCAAAACTGCTATGTACTCTGTCTAGTAGCAGAATTTAGATTAATTCATTGCTTAATTTTTAATTTCAAGAACAGAAAAGTTGCTGTTTTTATTTCAAATATCTGATTACAATTCGAAAAAAGAAAAAAAAAAAAACGGGTAATACGACAAGTTGAGTTTTATTTACAGATTCCAAAACCGCATCAAAAACCGAAATCGGTTGATTTGAATTGTCGGGATAACTTTGGGAATTTTGGGAATAAGAGTGTAACTGTACTTGCAACAAAAGGCGTGTAGTAGAAGAGAGCGGGGTGGGGGAGAGGAGGGGAGCAGAGCTCGAGTGATTGAGAGAGCGATAACGGTTTGGGATTCCCGAGCATCTACTCCGATGTAGCAATTGACTGTTCTGCTGGTTAGTTCTGAATTATTGTCCAGGTCTGGATATTTCTGAGTGATCCTTTGATATCTTACCAGTTCGTACTTACGACTTCTAGTTCTCTATGCTGTTTCTCCTGGTTTTAGTTCATCTATCTCTTTAATTACTTTTTGTTTAATTTATTTTACCTGCAACTGTATTAATTTTTAATGTTCGTTAGACGTTCTTTTTTCGGCACTTCATTTTTGTGACAGTATTTCTGGTAGAACAGATACAAGTACTTACAAGTACGGCTGATGGAGAGCATTATGGTCATCAAGTGCAGTTAGTTTTAAGTTTTTGTTGAAAACTGGAGCCACCAACAAAACCGATTCAAGGCAGGGCTGGCATGCGAAACGAAATGCATTATCAATTTAAATTAGCGTCGTGAAATGAAACTGTTCAATGGAATAAATATTCACTCCTGGCGCGAAATAAAATTACTTACAGAATTTTAATTTCACTCCTGGTGCAAAATAAAATTCATAAAAGAATTTAAATTTCGCTCCCAGCGCGAAATAAAAGTCGATAAAGTCTTTTAATTTCGCTTCCGGCACGAAATAAAATACATTACAGACTTTTAATTTTGCTCCTGGTGCGAAATAAAATTCGTACCAAACTTTAAATTTTACTCCCGGCACGAAATAATATACGTTAAAGACTTAATTTCACTTCCGGCGCAAAATAAAATTCATTACAGACTTTCAATTTTGCTCCTGGCACAAAATAAAATTCTTTACAGACTTTTCTTTTCGCTCCTGGCACGAACTAAAAACCGTTACAGTCTTTTAAATTCGCTTCCGGCACAAAATTAAATACATAATACACTTTTAATTTTGCTCCGAGCGCGAAATAAAATTCGTTACAGACTTTTAATTCCGCTTCCAGTACAAAATAAAATTCATTGGACTACAGACTATTAATTTCGCTCCTGGCTCGAAATAAAATCCATTAGAGATTTTTAATTTCGATCCCGGCTTGAAATAAAATCCATTACAGATTTTTAATTTTTATCCCGGCTCGAAATAAAATTCTTTTAGACTTTTAATTTTGCTCCTGGCGTGAAATAAAATTTGTTATAAGACTTTTCTTTTCACTCCTGGTGTGAAATAAAAACAGTTAGTCTTTTAATTGTGCTTCCGGCACGAAATAAAAGTCATTACATACTTTTCTTTTCGCTCCTGGCGCGAAATAAAAACCGTTACAGTCTTTTAAATTCGCTTCCGGCAAGAAATAAAATTCATAATACACTTTTAATTTCACTCCGGACGTGAAATAAAATTTGTTCCAGACTTTAAATTTCGCTTCCAGCGCAAAATAAAATTCATTAGACTACAGACTTTTGATTTCACTCTCGGCTCGAAATAAAATCCATTACAGATTTTTAATTTCGATCCCGGCTCGAAATAAAATTCTTTGCAGCCTTTTAATTTTGCTCCTGGCGTGAAATAAAATTCGTTATAAGACTTCTCATTTCGCTCCTGGTGCGAAATAAAAACTGTTAGTCTTTTAATTTCGCTTCCGGCACGAAATTACATTTTTTAACGACTCTTAAATTTTGCTCCTGGTATGAAAAAAATTGTCCGGCCCCATGGTGTTGGGGTAGCGTGCCTGCCACTCACCCGGAGGCTCCGAGTTCGATTCCCGGCTCCATCAGGGATTTTAGAAACTGACGTGAGGGTTGGAACGGGATTCACTCAGCCTCGTGAGTAGCAGTCTAACAGTCAGGCAGCGCCCCCGGTCACGAAAACCAAGATTAACGGCTGAGGGAACCCGATCCGCTGAACAATATCTGCAGGCCTAATGGCTGGGCAGCGGTCGCTTGGTAGGCTACATGGGCTGTAGTGCCACGACTTTTTTTAATGACACAAAATTCCGATACAGCATTTAGTTTTGCCCCCGGCGTGAAATTAAAATGCATGGAACATTTCATTTCGTGTCTGAAATTAAATCTGGGCTGGCATGCGAAACAAAATGGCTGTGGGTGTATAAACATTTTAATTCGTCGCCAGCGCGATATTCGGGTGCGAAATGATATTGTATTGCCTCCGGGAGTGTGTCCTGGTAAGGGCGTCGCTTGGTACAAGGGGTAAGGCGGGCGTGTTTGGAGCCAACACTTGAGTGTAATTGTACTGTAAGAGTAGCGGGCGTGCCGAGTTGAAGGTCTGCTGACGGCCTTGCTTCGGAGAGCAAAAGTAGGAGCGCTGACTAGGCGACCGCGGACAGGCAAGCCGATGACGCGCGGGCGCGTGTAAGAGAATGGATGTTCGTAGAGCCGCGGGTTAGGAGTGCGATAAGGGTTTTTAAAAATACAAGGGAGACATCTGGATGTGTAGCAGCGGTTTATTCCACAAGTGTGGTGAATGCTGGACACTAGAGAGCTTCCAGTGACACGAAATGAAATAAAATGAAATGAGAGGCGATAACAAAGTAATCAGGATGTGAAATTGGAAGGACAAGTCCAAATAGAGTAACCTTAGAGCAACACTCACCGGCTTGTAGATCGTGGAGACAACGATGAGCAGCGTAGCGGCGAGGTTCCCACAAGAGAGCGCGTTCTCCCCTCCTGGTGGCGGGGCTATTTAACGTAATTCTCATCGTGTCGAAACCTGAGTCAGCGTTGTAGGTGATGATGTGTCCTAGATAATGCTGATGGCTCGGTGTTTGTCTTGTGTCGACATGTTACCTCACATGTGTAAGTTAGTTCGCCAGGCTAGTGTAGTTGTTGCTGTTGCTTCCCTTAGGTTTATGGCGTGAGAAGGGGGGTGATTATGCCCTGTGAGAGTTCGTGGCATATAAATATTGATTGTCGGCGCGAGAATTAAAATCGAAGCAAAACTTATTTCAAAGCACAATAACCTAGTGAAAAGCGATGCAAAACTAAATGCAGTGCAAAACAAAGTACGTGGCACAGGGGTTTGATTTCGTGCCATGGTCAGTATAAATGCGCTGAGGGTAAGAAGGAAGTAGTAAGGAATGCCAAGCTTCTCCGATACTTCGAGGGAGCAGGGAACGTTTCCGAAAGTCATGCATTTCACCGGCAATTATTCAATCCAGTGGCGAATAGGGGAGGGGGGTTGGGAGTCAACCTCCCGCCCACGAAATTTCCGGGAGTGTGAGAAAAAAGAATGTAGAAACAGAACTCCATATAGCCTACGCCGCTGGTACTATCACAGACGATTTACTGTTATTTGTAACTCGTCTGTCAACACTAATTTGCCCAATAACTGGGCAGGGTACAATGTATATAAGATGTAAGTAACACTCCTCGAAAAAATTACATGTACAGTTGGACCTGACTTATACGTATATCAAGGGGAAGAAAAAACTACTCATAACTGAGAATTACTTAGAAATCAGACTTGCACAACACATTACATATTTACTCAAAAACCAATGGAATAGACCTACATGTGTAAATCCTAGCAAACAATACATACATTAAGACAGAAAATATAGTACTGTATTATTTTGAACTTGGTCCAGCCTTAAAGAAATCGGATAGTTTGGCTTGTTTCACTTTTCTTGCATTAAGTGTATAAACCTCCTTTTGCAAACGTAGTAATGAATTCAAAGCATTTTCATTACAACTTTTCGCACTGATGTAACGCCTACACACATCGATTGCACTTAACACTTCACTTAGTTCAGGTGTTTCAAGATTCAAGTCGTCATCTCCATCTCCATCACTGTCACTATTGCTTGTAGCCGGTCCGTCACCACCGCGTTGTTAGCATACATCAGCAATAATCTCTTCATCCCGTTGTACCACACATACAGCCAGATTATCATCGAAATGCACAAAAGTATCAAAATCTGCACCCTCCGGTAGCGATAGCTCATTGTCAGACATAATTTCGTCCCCATAATCATCATTAGAGGCAGCCTCTTCCAGAAAGACACCAGCTTTGCGGAAACAGTTGCTGATTGTGGAGTATGACACCTGCTTCCAGGCAGCCGAAATAAAGTCCATGGCTTGTAATAAATTAATGGAGAGAGTTTCATTTCCTGCATCACTCAGTGTTATTAAATGTTGAACCAGCATTCTTTTATAATGCACTTTGAAATTTGCAATGATGCCCAAATCAAGTGGTTGTAGAACACTGGTACAGTTAGGAGGGAAAAGTTCCACTCGGACATTCTCCAGAACGATTTGAGGTGGTTGTGCTGCACATCTATCCATAAGAAGAAGGATTTTCTTCTGTTTCTTTTTCATTTGAATGTCCAGTTTTTTCAACCACTGTTCCATTAGAAGCATAGTCATCCAAGAATTTCTGTTGGATTCATATTCCGTAGGCTTTGTTTTCGCACCCTTAAAACACCTCGGATTCTTCGATTTTCCTATCACAAGTGGAGGAAGTTTGTCCGATCCATCTGCATTGGTCGCAAGAA
The DNA here is from genome assembly GCA_946902985.2 of Meconema thalassinum. Lineage (NCBI taxonomy): Eukaryota > Metazoa > Arthropoda > Insecta > Orthoptera > Tettigoniidae > Meconema > Meconema thalassinum. Next base: position 204,606,822 of record OX336389.2, on the reverse strand, counting down.
CTGTTACGCGAATTTTACTTTTCTTCCCTCCATGGCAGGAGTCACCTTTTTCAGCTAATGTTTTATTAGGAAGGAGACTGTAGAATAAGCCCAGTCTCATCACAATTGTAGATGTTTGTAGGCTGGTAATCGCAGAGTGACATTGTAGACCCTTACTTACTGGCGGCGTAACAAAGGCCAACAGAGCGAGTTCCCTTCGCTCTTCCTCTAACTGCGTCTTATTTGACCTTCACAATGCCGCTAAAAGATTAAGTTAGCAGCCGAGTCGGCGGTTTCATCGAGGAAACAAAAGAAAATAAATTTGTTTGAATATGAGAATTGTTTTCGTGTGAACATTCTAGAGCATGTCCCACATGAGACAGAAACTCTCGTGTTCTGTTTCAGCACCGAACCCCGACAGCTCTGTCTACGCCGACAAAGAGGAAACTACATAAATACAGTACTGTAGTTTCTTTTATATCAACACGTGCTCATTAAATTACAATCGGGCTACGCAAAACTCAGATGTATTTCACCGACACTTCATACGTATAACAGTGAATTACGTATAAATGGATTACGTATAAATAAGGTTAAATTAACACGCTTTTACATTATATTTTGCAGGGGCCTAAAAGAAATTACGTACAAATGCGAAATACGCAGAACAGAGTTACGTATAAAGCAGGTTCAACTGTATTAGATTAAGATCACTAAAATTGCTGATTATAATAGTGACCATTAACTAATAGGCCTACATGTAATGTTTTCCATGAGTGTTATTTACATATTATATATATTGTACCCTGCCCGGTTATTGGGCAAATTAGTGTTGACCGACCGAAGAGTTACAACTGACAGTTTGTATTGTAATGGGAGTACTTCACTCATCTTGAATGTCGATCTGCATGGCATATTAGTCTTCTTGTTTGCTATGGAACAAGTAGAAGTACTTGGGGCCCCATTGTACACAAAGTACTGCATTATGAATGTCAGGGAGGGCCGGCTCCGAGTCCAAGGTATAGTCGACGACGATGGTGATGTTGTTGCCATAAGCACTGGAGTGATGACCATTGAATGACTTACATTGCTGTTGGGGCCCAGCAGATTGTGCAGGTGGTCTACGCTGAGACTACTGTTGCCATCGTCAGGAATTTGAACATCGCACCAAACATAATTTAACTCTCGAAACGAATATATTTTAATTTCAACAATGAAATGAAATACTCCATGCATTTTGAATTCACGTCGGAGGGCGAAACTAAATACCGTGTGGGAATTTTATTTCACGCCGGGTGCGAAATTAAAAGTCTGTAACGAATTTTATTTCGTGCCAGAAGCGAAATTTAAAGATTGTAATGAATTTTATTTCCCGCCGGGAGCAGATTTTATTTCGTGCCGGGAGCAAAATTCCATTCAATTCCACAGTGTAATTCCGCGTTGCCATCAAGTTTCGCATTGATTTCGCTACGTCATTTCGCTTTGATTTAATTTCCCGCCAGAAATCATTATCATTTTGCTCCCGAGTATCACGCTAACGGCGAAATTCAAATATTTCCTTATTTTATTTGTAAGGTGTTTGCATTGGCTTTTCCATTTCATGTCACTATCTCTAAATAATCCCAGATATTTTACTGTATCCACTTTGGGTATTTTAGGACAGTCACAGTTCTGTTTCCACTGCAATTTTTTTTGAGGGGATGATAATTTGTATTTTATAGGAAATAATTCTTGCTAAAGTGTTAACCGATAATATTCCGGACTTTGTTTACTTATTAATGGTGTGATTTCATAGTTGTAAGCAGTACCAGTTATGGCACAACACAGTAATATACAAATTCGAGTAGGCCAAGTTGCCCGTTGGTGCTTTTAAGCCGCACAACATGGGGCAATGTTGTATGATTAGGAATAGAAGTGCTGACAGCCACAAGACCCTTGACATTGTTAGAAATGCAACGGTCACTCAGCAGCAGTGTTATAGTGCAAGGACAGTATATATAGGAGCTTCATTCTGTGTTATTGCGTGCATTGCCTGTATACAGGAAGTCGGCAGTTGCCCAATTTCCAGCAATACAATCAGACTTGTTGCTGCGTTCTATCAGACAGCTTCATACTACTCATTTCAAAGTTTTTAATATCCACCATATGGCGTAGTGACTAGCATTCTTGGGTGTCACCGCAGAGGCCCAGGTTGGATTCCCAGCTCTTATCAGCTCTGTCAAGAAATTCATTTCTGGTTTGAGGGCTGGAACACAGAGGGTTCAATTCCCACCTTGGCCATCCTAGATGTGATTTTCCATGGTTTTCCACTTTTACTCCAGGCAAATAATAGGACCTAAATGAAGGCCACAGCCACCTCATATCCAAATACACATACTACTACAGTCATCACAATGACACAGGTTATCAGACAAATCCTCCCCACACACAAATAAGTTTTAATCAACACTTCAGGTACTTACAGCATCAATAGTCTTGGACTTCAGTTTGTTTTGATGTTCTTTTCTTTGTTAGATCATTCCTACTTTAATTATTTCCATCTCTAAAATCTGTAGCTGGCTTATAATAATCATACTGAGAGGAAGGCAGCAGGAAGTTGAGGAAGGAAGTTCTCTATTGAATACAATTTTGCTTGCATACATAATGAAACCATTTTTAAATTTAAATTAACATAATATTTTCAAAATGAGTCTCTTAAACCGTGAGCAAGGCCGTATTTAGTGGGGGCCAAATCGGACAACTGCCCAGGGCAGCACATTACAGGGGCGGCAAAATTTCTGGAAAGCTATCCGAAAAAGCATAGACATTAAACGTCAAATTCCTGGAATTTATATCTGCTGCCCGTAGGGGAACATTTACTGATGTCACGAGATGTGTATTTGTCACGATCGGTTACTTTAGCCCGTGAAAGACGTCTTGCGGTTGTGATAGGCAACCGATACCTAGCTGAAGTGAATCATCGTCATACGTGACATAAATGCGCTTATGTGTTCCTTCTGTTGAAAGAGATTCAGTAGATTCTCATTTGTCATGATAAATGTACAAACCGCCCACTTGGAACAAATTGTTTAATCACAATTTTTAAAGATATTAGCGATATTTATGAAATCAGAGTGCAATTCGTCAAGTCTAAAAGCCAATTCTCTTTCGTTCGAATGCTCATTTTTCCTTATTAGCAGTACCTCACTCTATTTTCATCGGTCCCTTTTCCGGGTCTTCTCCTAAGGACAACATTTTGTTACCGGACATCTGCAACCAGGAATTTAACTTTCCTTCGGACTTCGCTAACTTGGATCCATACACTAGCAGCAATATCCCGCAGTGCCTTTTCCATTCAACCCAACATTTTTCTCCATAGAAATATTATTCCATTCGATAAGATAAACTTATAAGATAAACACACATTTATAGTGTTTGCCACTCATATTGAAGTACCGGTAGGCAAACAAGTAAGGAAGTACCAAGGAAAAGCAAGGAGGTAATGTATAAAGTGTACTATGTACCCATATTAACTTATGCAGCTGAGACTTGGACCCTGACAAGCAGGCAAGAGAGTAGAATCCAAGACAGTGAAATGAAATTCCTAAGAAGTATGATAGGTAAGACAAGGAAAGACAGAGTGAGGAATGAAGATGTTAGGAAGGAAGTTGGGATGGGAAAACTAAATGAGAGAATTGAGAAGAATAAACTAAGGTGGTTTGGACATTTAAAGAGGATGGAGGAAAATAGAATACCAAGACAGATGCTGGAGGCGAAGTGCAAGGGTAAGAGAGCAAGGGGAAGACCTAGAACAAGGTGGATCGATTCAGTGAAGAACAGCGTGAGAAAAATAAATCTGGACTGGGACAAGATCGTGGAAGAAGAATTGTGGAAGGAAAGAGGAAAGTGGAGAAGTGCCATAAATACCCCGACCTGGCAGGAGCTGGATAAGGGGAAATGATGATGATGATGATATCCCAAGTTGGGGGGGAGGCAGCAAAAATGTTGTTGCCCAGGGGCGTCAGAAGACCTAAATACGGACCTGCCCGTGAGGGTTCGCATCCAGTCGTTTAGACCATGCGAATACTGTTTTAATTCTTTCTAAATAGTTTTAGGGTATAAAACTCCCTCCATTACAGTATCTTCCTAGTTAATTATATTCGTCAAGCATTCAAAAATAAAAGGACTGATTCCCATTCTTGAAATTCAGTCAAAATCAACACAAGAATAGCTACATATGGAATACAATTGGACCATTGCTGTGAAATTAACTTCCATAAGTGCAATATTTTATCACATGACTAGACCTCGATTTGAGGCTTTCTCAACAATTTTATCCTATAACATTTGGAATGTAGGCACTTAATTTTAGACATGGAATAATATTCCAACAAAATCCAACTGTAATAAATACTACAAATCCTTAAAGCCCCGATATTCGTTTTGATACACCCTGTATTTAAAGTGTAATTTTTAAGATTTTAACCTTTTTTTAAATTGTTATTTTTTAATCACTGTAAAGCAAACGACAGTCTATTTAACTTACGAATGTTGCAAAATAATTTTATTGTGTAATTATTTTATGTTTAAGAGATTGCTACAGTGCAGCTGAAGAAAGACTTTTAGAACAAAATATGTAGGCCTACTACCATAGTATAAGAAAGAATTATTGTGTTGCAAAGTGGAGAAAAGCTTGAAATTAATCAACAATTCAATACAGACAAATTATGGCTAATGTCAAAGAAATACCTTCCTACTTACTTGTTCACCACACAAGACTATGCTCACTGTTGCCCCTTCCATCGCTAGTCTGATGGAGGAGAGATTTCTTCGCAACCCCGGTCGTTTGCACCATGAATGACTCCTGACGTTTGCCTATTCACCAGGCATTCTATTAAGCACTTGTTACAGAAATATATTGTATTAAGTTTAATTCTTTCAGTTGACTATTATTTTGAACATTTGTTCTTACAACGGTATATAATTAAATATATATTGGACTTGCTTGACCATGAATCAAAGAGATGGCCTCATGTCTTGATAGCGTAGAGAAAAGAACGAAGAGAAGAAGGAAGAACATGGAAGCCAGGAGCTATAAGGTGGTAATTGTTTCGAGGCAACTTTCCAATTGAATGTTGTTGAAAATTAATTTTAGAGCCTTTGGATACTTTGGCCATCAGCTCATGTGCTTGGGTGTGTGATGCATTTGAATGTATGACATCTCTTCAGATGATGACCGAGATGATCATTTAGAAGAAAATGTACGGTTAAAAGCATATTTCGACATCTTTCTGGTGCCGATATGCCGTAGACGATGTTTCATAACTAGGAATATTCAAGTATTACCTGCGAGGATTGCCCCAATCCTGATACAGCCGAGTATTAATTAGTCAATGGATTAAGCGAGATTCATTAATGTTACAATATAATTTGCTTCACAACCTAGCATTTTATTCTCCCCAGTCGAAATAAGCTAAGTTTGTAGTTTTACGTGACCGTTAATCTTGCAATCATGAGCCACGGGACCTCCTTTTTTACATGGAATCCGAACCACAGGACATGACATTTCCCAGTGGAAATGACCGTGTGCGATCTATCAGGTAACATTCTTGACACGACTCCTCAAGGGTTAAAACAGAATCTGAAATTCAGAATCTGAAATTCAGTTTCTGAACGTATTCACTAAAATTCACCTTCCAAAACCTAACGCTGACGTCTATTTGAAAATAACTAAAATCACAGACACAATCCGTATGAGAAGGATCCAATTCATGGGACATTTGGACAGAATGGATCCAACTAGGTAACACATAAAATCTATAAGCTTTTGCAGAAAAAGGCAACAAGGTCCAATTGGTACAAACAGGCAGAAAAGGACTTGACTGAATTAGGTTTTCCCAATCTCAAGGATAGAGAGGAAATTAGGAAAGTAACTCATACACGGGGTTTTGAGGGAGAAGAGAGAAGACCTACCAGACATGTCTGTTCGCAGCAACGAAGACTCGCTCAATCGTTGCGCATGAAGAGTTATTGGGCAATCATCAAGGCCAATAAGTGTTGATTCTGCGTGGTCCTAGGAGACCCATTCGCGCAGAAGAAGAAAATGTTCATACTGATTTGGCAAAACTGCAGGTCATAACTGCCTGTTAGAAAACAAACCGCATTAAATAACAACAGCATGTAGACTTCGGAGAGACTTGATGCTTGCCATTTGCCCATTGAGATGATAAAATGAATGATGATGACTACAAACATTCAGTCCCTGATCCACGGGAAATGGCAGTACGAAATTAAAACGCACAATCAGGGCCCTTCGGATCAGAGGTATTCGAACTATCCACTTAGCCATGTAGCTGGACAAGTGAAAATTAATGTAAGGACATAATACAGAAAGTAATGCATGTTATACATTCGACATCCCATATAATTTCACCCAACATGATGAAATAAGAAAAGTTAGGATCTCTTTAACTTATAATTATGGAGCCCGAACAATGTCAGATAAAAAGGTTAATCTTATACATACATCGTCGTCAGTAAATGTGTCTTTGTAAATTTGTCCAATACAGTAGCTTCATTGTTTCCCATTATGATTTGGGTTGTATGAGTGAAATTCCTTCCCTTGGATTATATTTTGGCTCATTCCAATTATTTGAGGTCACAAAATCAGGGATTTGAATCCCAGCCATCTGGGTGAAAGGCAAATGGCTATGCCACTGTGTCATCACATCCCCCTTGCTTTAAATCCTTTCCCGTGTATAATGAAGAGCGTAAGATTGCTACTTATGCACTTCCACAATCTTACAGATGACAACATTTCATATCAACAAGAACCTAAATACAAGGAATTACTTTCAACTATGCACTTATGGCATCGCAAATTAGTTTAATCAGATCTCTATTTCTTTTTGCATATTGTTTCGCATTTATGATATTGCACATATCCACATAATGCTTACTTAAGGCATGAAAAGCATACCAAATTTTGCTTCTTAAATGAACCTGTCTATTTACTCCACACGTTGTGTATTTGAGACAATATAGTTAGTTCTTTTCTCCAAGGTGCATTCATTTCCCTAATTCATCATTAGACGCCACACAGAATAGCCACAATTGACAAACATAAACCTTAAAGCAGATACAAAATGGAACTGACAAATGCCCTTAGCACCAGAATCACTGCCAACACTTCCTTGCATATGCTAGGAGCTAATAGACCAGCACTGTGGTACTATCCACACGATTGGTTCTAACTGGTCAAGCCTACTCATCAGGGGGAAAATTTACTTAGTGGAACAGGCATAAGCCCAGCAGCATTAAACAAGTGACATTGCAGTGTTCTGGCAGTGCAGTTAAATTTAAGAGACTAAGAATATCTTAGTATAGTCGACAATAAACAAAAGGAACATGCGAGCCCTGGCTTTGTGAAAAATAAAGAAGGAATGATATTGAAGGAACCTGAAGGAAGGAAAAACCGAAGGAAGGAATATTTTCATGCACTGCCAGATGTGAGGAATATAATGCGCAAAAAAAAGGAAGACAAAGAAGAAATAGAGACAGACACTACAATGGCAGAGGTGGAATTGGCCATTAAGAAGATGAAAATGGGAAAAGCTGTGGGAATAGATAAAGTAGCCGTGGAAATGATAAAGGCTGCAGGACCCATTGGAATATACTGGACTTTCAGAGTAGTCAAGTGTGTGGAGAGCAAAAAAAAGTTCTAGAGGATTGGCAGAAAGGGATTATTATACTGTGAAGATTCACGAGATTGCCTGGCGGCCGTCATTTTATTCTCTAGCTGACAGGCTGTTGGGCGTGTAGAGAGTGCTGGACAGCCAATCCGGCCAGGGCTGATTAGGCCAGGCCCCTCCTCCCGCAACGTTGAATAGAGTCAACAAGAATAGACTTGAATCTACTGAAAGGAGAAAGGAAGATCCCGAACACCGACGAGGAGGGACTGGACGGTGCCAGAAGCCAACCACCGAGAACTTTCAAGAGAATGGACTAGTCGTGTAAATCAGAGGGTTGAGTTGAAACGCCAGAAGAGCGAGTTGCAGTTCAAGCTGCGTGCCGCACGGAGCACGACGAGTTGAAATAAATGTGAAGTAATTATCGAAGACAGTGGTGTGGATATAAATACAGAGTACCGAAGATACATTTTTTCTCACAGTGTAAATAAATTCAGTGACTTGTATTGTATGAAGTGTGACTCAATGTTTGTGTGTGCATTGAGTAGGCCTAATTTGTATTAATGTTGATAAGTGTAAGATATTAGTGTAAATAAAGAAGTAGTGTATATGCCTGCAATGTTATTTCACAAACCCTAAAAACGTAACAATACCAATATTCAAGAAAGGAGACAAGAAGGTGTGTGGAAACTACCGAGGCATTACTATAATCTCTCATGCTGCCAAGATCATGGAAAGAGTACCAGAGGAAAGAATCCCAAGAAAGGTTGAAAACCAAATTCAAGAGGAACAGTTTGGGTTCAGAAGGGGAAGATCAACAGTGGAACCTATTTTTGTTATAAGACAAACTATGGAAAAACACTGGGAATATGGAAAAGACACAATAATGACTTTCATTGACTTAGAAAGGACATATGATAGTGTGCCTAGAGACCGAGTTTGGGAAAGCCTACAACAAAAAGGTATTGGAGAAGAAATAATACAAATGATAAAAGCAATGCAGAGTAAATGTTGCAGCTGTGTCAAGACTCAAGTGGGTAAAACAGGATGGTTTGAAATTGAACATGGATTAAAACAAGGGAGTGTACTCTCACCATTGCTATTTATACTGGTGGTGGCAAAGGCAACAAAGGAAACGTACACAGGTACAAGGAAGAACATACTCCTATTTGCCGCTGATGATCTGATTTTGGGGAGAGAATGAGCATGTGGTCCAAGAACAGCTGGATGTACTGAAAGAAAATATTGAGAAATGAGAAATGAAAATCAGTGTAGAGAAAAATAAGACAATGGTAATGACAAGAGGAAAGAAAGAAGGAAGAGGGATTGTTAAAATCGGAAGTAGTAGAGCACTTCAAATATTTAGGAAGTGAATTGATGGAAAATGCAAGATTGGATATGGAGATCAACAAGAGAATACAATGTGGGAGTGTTTTCTATCATCAGGTTCTGAGTTTAATTTGTGATAAAGACATACCACTGAAGACTAAGGAAGTGATGTACAAGACCTATTATTGTGAGGTTTGAAGCCATTTTTCAGTGTTGCCTAAGTAAACAAAAGTTTGGTGCTTTTCAGTCGGTCAACACGAATGTACCCAAATAGAGCTGGGTTATGCCCTGATCCTGACATAAATTACATAAGATTTGCAGGAAATTGGAATCAACGTCATCTTTCAGATGTATAAACACATCTACCAACGTTCGTTAATCTAGCACAACCCCTTGTTGGTGTTATGATAATTGTTTCCGCCAGTGTATGTGAAATTTGCCTGGTCGACATGTTAGTTTTGTGTGTTAGTTACCTTATTAATCTTATGTAATTTATGTCAGGATCAGGGCATAACCCAGCTCTATTTGGGTACATTCGTGTTGACCGACTGAAAAGCACCAAACTTTTGTTTCAAGACCTATTACTTGCCAATAATGATGTATGGAGCAGAAACTTGGCCGATGATGAGGAGAGATGAAAGTAGAATACAAGCAGCTGAAATGAAATTCCTGGAGAGTATGGTACAGAACTTTGAATACTAGGAAGGAGAGAGAGGGAGGGAGAGAGAGAGAGAGAGAGAGAGAGAGAGAAATGAAGACATTCAAAAGGAAGTAGAGAGTGAGAAATGAAGACATTCAAAAGGAAGTAGAGAGTGAGAAGTGAAGACATTTGAAAGGAAGTGAATGTACAGAAGCTGAATGATAAGCTGGAGCATAACAGATTGAGAAGGTATGGTCATGAGAAAAGGATGAATGATGAAAGAATGACGACACACGTGATGGAGAGACGGATGACTGGAAAGAGAGGACGAGGAAGACCTCGAGTACAGTGGATGGATTTGGTGAACGACAGTATTAATTACCTAATTTTTAAAGCCTATTTTCATCTTAAGATATACAGGCTTATGAGATAACCTCCCCCCCCCCAATAAATTTTGATTGACTAGAGTGATTCCAATAATAGTTGGTAAGAACTTACTACTGCTGGGTCCTTGCCTTTGAAATTTCAATGTGTGTCACTAATCCAATAAGACGGCCTTGCAAAATATTTCACTGGTGCGCGATATCTACAAACTACCACTATTACAGCAATCAACCTGAAATTTTGTATGATAATAGACTATAAAGTAAATTCACAAAATGAGACATGAAAAACCATTATACACACAAAACTAACATGTCGACCAGGCAAATTTCACATACACTGGCGGAAACAATTATCATAACACCAACAAGGGGTTGTGCTAGATTAACGAACGTTGGTAGATGTGTTTATACATCTGAAAGATGACGTTGATTCTAATTTCCCGCAAATCTCATTAGAGTGGCGCTAGTAGTGGCCCCATGACGTTGCACATCAGGTTTTCTTTAAATACGGGCTGTACTGTGTGAGAGCGTTAGTTACCTGTGAGATTGGACAGTGACTATGAGTGGGTCAAGAATGCCTTTATGACGACGAAGAGGCCAGTATCAACAGCTCACTGTGTTCCAACGAGGCCATGTAATAGGGCTATGGTGAAGGTGGATTTTCCTTCCGCGCTATTCCAGAACGACTAGGGAGGAATGTCTCCACTGTGCATGCGTGTTGGCAGCAGTGGTCGCGAAAAGGTATGGACGCAAGAAGACCGGGCTCTGTTCGACCCTGTGGCACCACCGAGAGGGAGGACCGCCATAATCGGCATATGGCTTTGGCGCATCGGACGGCGTATGCAGCAGCAATTCGAGTGGCAGTTGGCACCACAGTACTCAACGAACTGTTCGAAATCAGTTACTTGAAGGACAGCTCCGAGTCAGATGCCCTGCGGCGTGCATTCCACTTACCCCAAACCAACGCAGTTTGAGACTTCAGTGGTGTCAAGCGAGAGCTCATTGGAGGATGGAGGATGGAGTGGAGGTCCGATGTGTTTTCCGATGAAAGCCGATTCTGCCTTCGCGCCAGTGATGGCGGTGCGTTGGTTAGAAGGAGCTCAGGTGAGCGCCTGCATTCCACCTGTCTGCGGCGTCGACACGCTGGACCTACACCGGGCGTTCTTGTCTGGGGAGCAATTTCCTATGACGGCAGGAGCACTCTCGTGGTTATCCCACGCACCCTGACTGCAGATGTGTACGTCTGTCTGGTGATTCGACCTGTTGTGCTGCCATTCGTGAACAACATTCCCGGGGGTGTTTTCCAACAGGATAACGCACGCCCCTATGCCGCTGTTGTAACCCAATGTGCTCTACAGAGTGTCGACATGCTGCCTCGGCCTGCTCCATTCCCCGATCTGTCCCCATTCCAGCACGTATGGGACATCATTGGACGACAACTACAGCGTCATCTACAACCAACATTAACCAGCATTGACAGACCAGTACGACAGGGTGGTGCCATGTCCGCTTCGCTATTCAACTTGGCTTTAAATAAAGTATTGGAGAAATTGGATGGAGCAAATAATATAGTATATAAATCAACCCAAATGTGTGCCTATGCTCATGATGTAGTATTGATAGCAAGAAGACTAGACTATTTCAAGGAGATGTTTGAAGAGATGAAGAAGGAAAGGGGAAAAATGGGTCTAAATGTGAACGTGGCCAAAACCAAGTACATGCACCTAACATCTGTTGAAAGAAGAAGAAGAAACTGTGATAATTTAATGATAGACTCCTGCACATTTGAAAATGTTGTAAATTTTTAGTATTTGGGTGTTCTAGTTGATAATAAAAACAAAGTGAGTGAAGAAATAAATAGGAGAATTATTAATGGAAACAGAGCCTATTTTGCCAATCACAAACTCATTAAGTCACAATTGTTGTCACATAAAACAAAACTCAAAATTTACAAGACCTTGATCAGACCAGTGTTAACTAATGGCTCTGAAACATGGAATATGTCAGATCAGGATTGCAATTAACTTAGGGTGTTTGAGAGGAAAATAATACGGAGAATTTATGGTGCTGTATAGGATAGAGGAGAATTGAGGATACGAACTAATAGAAAAATAGACGAAATCCTCAAAAGCGAAGACATTGTTCGATATATAAAATCCCAAAGACTACGATGGCTGGGCCACATTGAAAGGATGGAAGACAAAATAACACCAAAGATTATATATAAAGCCAGAATGGAAAGAAGACGACGCCCTGGTAGACCAAGGAATCGACGGAAAGATGAAGTGGAGGTGGACTTGCAAACAATGAATGTACGACCCTGGAGAACAGCTGTCCAAGATCGAGATCGATGGAAATCTGTGGTTGGGGAGGCGAAAGCTCCCACCGGGCTGTAGTGCCAGATGAAGAAAAAGAAATATTGACCCACCAAGTGCAACAGGCATGGAACTCCATCCCACAAGCTGACATCCGGCACCGAGGTATGACACAATACATGCATGTTTGCATGCCTGCATTCAACAGTCTGACGATTATACCGGTTATTAATGGAAGAGCATGGCCCATTTGCGCTGGCTTTTCTCGCGCGGACATTAACATGTTGCCTTGTACCTTTAATCAATTTAAATGGGCCTTTCTAGTAACTTTATCAGTGCGGTGAACTGACCAAACAAATAAAATGGTTAGATTTATGGTGTTCTATGCAGTGAAATTTGGCAAAGTAAATCTTTATTTTGAGCTTAATTTTTTTTGGCATCTAATATAATTCAATATTTAAAAAAATTCAAGATGGCTGTGCAAATTTTTTAGAACATGTCTTTATTTTAATTATAGTACCCTAATCAAGCGATCAAAGTGAAACTTTGTAAAATGAACCATCACTATAATATTTGTCTACTGGTACATAAATCTATGGCATACATGTAAGAAACTACACATGGCACACACATCCCAATTTCCGAGATATGAATTTCCCTAACTCCTCAAGGAATGATCCAATATCTGCGAAACTTGGTATAGTGGACCATTACTATGATTTAAACCAGTAGCGTCCACAGTACTTCACACTGTGCAAAGTCACACAGCTGCCACACCTGTGAATGTACAGTGCAGAGTCATAGTAGGCGTGGTGGCTGGTCGGTCACGGTAGACAATGGTGCGCACGCATTATGGGAGGGACGTATTCTGCAATGCGACTCGTGCCTTTCATTATCAATTCGTGATCACACGACTTCCATGCAATCTGTTAAAGGTCAGTGACCATATCATTACAACATGGCAAGTGCTAAACAGCGACAATGTGCAACAACAATTTAAGAAAGAATGGGAGTTACATAATTTTTCTACATCTGACGAATTTCCTCGCCTTTATCACGAGGCCACCAAACTTATGAGTATGTTCGGTTCTACCCATGTAATTCAGTATAACAAATTTCAAAGTTTCCGCCTAATCAACACTCATTTATTATTTTAGTTAGAGTCTTCTGGGTACATGTTTCGGAATTTGTTCCAATTCCTTCTTCAGCCCTTTATAATTACTATTAGGAACATCATTACATAGAACAAAAAGACCTCGTCCATGTAGAAACATATCACATTAATATTAAAATACTATAAAAACTATTAAACAATTTAAAACATGACAAGCTTATAGACAATACAAACAAATAAAACAATAAAACATTCCTGCTGTTAATAGCCACTTAATTATATAATCACTATTATGCACATTCTTGTTAGGTGTGCGATGGTCAAATTGCGCAGTCGTTTATCACTTTAGTGAACAAGAAAACAAAGAGCATATTATTTTAGTGTCCATGACCCAAATAACTTGCTGTACTGGTGGGTAAATGTTGACGAAAGTGGAAACTTTGGTTCCGGCACTTTCTTTTGAAAATGCGCTGACATGTGTTTATAGATAATAAAACGGGGAAACTCATTCGATTACTTGACTTGGAATTTGCACATTAAATGGATGTGTTATCTTGTGCTGAGAGCTCCACGGACGTAGCAACGATTTGAAAAGCAAAGCGCCAATGTCATGATATGGTGCTGGGTGATCGGCCCCTACACCGACGTGACTGCTGGTGCAATGCGCTGTAAGTAGGTCAAGTGCCTGGCTGTTTGTAGTCCTATATGTATGCAACTGATCCACTAGTGCTGGATTCTTCTTCGAATTAATATGGAGTCACCAGCAGTCACGTCGGTGTAGGAGCCGATCAACCAGCACCATATCATGACATTGGCGCTTTGCTTTTCAAATCGTTGCTACGTCCGTGGAGCTCTCAGCACAAGATAACACATCCATTTAATGTGCAAATTCCAAGTCAAGTAATCGAATGAGTTTCCCCGTTTTATTATCTATAAACACATGTCAGCGCACTTTCAAAAGAAAGTGCCGGAACCAAAGTTTCCACTTACGTCAACATTTACCCACCAGTACAGCAAGTTATTTGGGTCATGGACACTAAAATAATATGCTCTTTGTTTTCTTGTTCACAAAAGTGATAAACGACTGCGCAATTTGACCATCGCACACCTAACAAGAATGTGCATAATAGTGATTATATAATTAAGTGGCTATTAACAGCAGGAATGTTTTATTGTTTTATTTGTTTGTATTGTCTATAAGCTTGTCATGTTTTAAATTGTTTAATAGTTTTTATAGTATTTTAATATTAATGTGATATGTTTCTACATGGACGAGGTCTTTTTGTTCTATGTAATGATGTTCCTAATAGTTATTATAAAGGGCTAAAGTAGGAATTGGAACAAATTCCGAAACATGTACCCAGAAGACTCTAACTAAAATAATAAATGAGCGTTGATTAGGCGGAAACTTTGAAATTTGTTATACTGAATTATAAAACGTCAACACGGAAACTGCAATGGATTCTTCTTCGAATCTACCCATGTATGTGAAAGTTTCTTTTCGATATTAAAACGTAACAAACCGAGGTTCCGAGCAGGCATTTCAGATGAAAACTTGAGAAGTTGTTTATGCTTGCCTGTAACACGTTCATTTGCGCCTAAATGTAACAAGATTGTAAATGCACACAAACAAGACGTATTTTAAATGAGAACAGCAATTAACATTATGTGTATCAGCCAACATGTACGGAACTAGTTTCTTATTGGTGTGTGAAATTAGTTGTACGTTTGCCATTGTAGAAACATTAGGTATTTTGTCTTTCAGTAAAGCTGTTATTGTGTGACATTTGGCACATCGGAAATATGTTGTCTTTTTCCCTTTTGCATAAGAAGAGAGACATGTACATGAATGACTATACATTTTGTGCATGAAACAGTCCAGAGTTAACTTGAGCATACTTTGGAAAGGAAACATTTTGCCGCTCTTTCTTAGCGACTCCCTTCATATGACAAGCAATTTGATTAATGCAAAATAATATTTCATGAACATTACGTTCGGTGTTCTTGCTACGTTGCCTGCAAAATATATTCGTCGCCTGCTAATTGACCTCTACACGTTTCTTGTATGATGACACTTCCCCACCGCGCGGAGTGGAGAGGAAGTGAGGACGTATGGTAAGGGAGGGGATGTACACCTGTTATTCTGAGACACACATTTACTGCACCGTGCGGCTCTACCTTGAATGGTGCTGATTTAAACCATCAGGTAGGTAAAATCTTACTTTTCATGAATTGCAGATGGTGTGATGTCAATTCCTAATACGTTTCACTTAACTCATCACTGAGTGATTTGATCTCTGTGAAATCTGGCATAGTGAACCATTAATGTAACCTAAACTTACAGTATCTAAATTTATAGTTTCCTTTTTACAAATTATAGATGTCGCACATTCAATTCTTCAAGGATAAATTCCTCTAACTCGTCACAAAATGATCCGATGTCTGTGAAACTAGGAACAGTGAACCATTACTATAAATCATACAGGCATGCAAACTAATATCTTAGTTGTCATAAATTGTGAACAGTACACATGTCTATTCCTCATACATTGGCCACTAATACTTAACACATCATCTGCTTCCTGCATGCCAACCTTATTACAGTATTATTATACTGGGTTATGGCACTGTCACATACTCAAATTTACAGAAAATCATCTACTTAAGGGCAAAATGTTGGAAGTCTCCTGACAAATAATATTTATTATTGCATTTAAGGGAGTTGAAGAAGTTACTAAAACTATAAGGGCGATGTTTTGGAGACCATGAGTAAATAGCGTCAGTTTGTGACGTTTTGGCATAAACATTGGAACTAGGAAGGTTGTACAGTAATGCTAAAGGGGGTTGACACTTCTTTCTGTCCTGTTTTTCATGGAGGTTTATATTTTCATAATGTCACTTTTCATTCTCTTTTGACCATAATGCTGAAATCCATAATAATTAAGGGCAATCCAAATAGTTGGCATCTTGGCCATTTATGATATATGAGTTCCTGCAACTCATCAAGAAATGATGAGACTTTTGTGAACAAATGCCATAATCTAAACCTACAGGTACACAAACCAATATCTTAAGATGTCATACATGTCAATTCCTCATACATGAATTCACCAAGCTTGTCACTCAATGATCAGATCACGGAGAAATCTAAGTCTATAGGTGTATAAGTCTGTTGCATGTCAATTCGTCAGAGAAGAATTCTGCTAATGTGTCAAGAAACGGTTTAAGTCTAAGCATTGCTATGACAGAAACGTTCTGGAATATAACTTTCTAGTGTAGAGCTCTTCAATTTACTGTAGATAGAGCTCGCATTGTCCTCAAAGTTGATAAGATGGACACCTGTTACATAGTGTCTAATGATTCTATCGTAGTGAATTTCAACAAAATTAACTAGTACGATAAATGAAATATGCTAGTCATCATCATCATCTTGTACAGTTTCCAGCCCCAGGCTGGGTCTGTTTGGAACATAAGCCTCGCCACTTAGTCCTTTCTTCTCACCACCTCTCTGCTGTCACTCTGGTCCAGTCCTCGCCTCTCTTCTTGACACATTCCTCCACTCCTTTCAGCCATCTATCTCTTGGTCTTCCCCTTGGTCGTTTCTTCTGCATCTGCATCTCATGTATCCTCTTGGGAATCTTCTTCTCATCCATTCTCTTTAAGTGTCCATACCACCTCAGTCTTGATGTCTCAATCCTACCTTGCAAGGGCTCCTCTTTCACCATTTCCCTGACCTTTTCATTCCTCACCCTGTCCCTTCTTGTTACTCCGATCCTACTTCGCAGGAACTTCATTTCACCTGCCTGTATTCTGCTTATGTCTCTTTTCTTCATTGTCCACGTTTCTGAAGCATAGGTCAGTATCGGGATATAGTAGCTTCTGTATAACACTTCCTTGCTTTTTTGTGGGGCATCTTTATTCCACACTAAGCTCCTAATGCTTCTCAGAAATGCTTCTGCCTGTCTGCCATGTTCCGTAATCTATTTGTCATTTCTCCCATTTTCCTCCACTATACTTCCCAAGTACTTGGTACTTTCCACCTTCTTCAGCTGTCCACCTCCAAGTGTTATCCCACTCATTGGTCTGTCCTTTTTCCTGGTCGTTAACAGGATCTCACATTTACTGATGTTGAACTTCCATCCGCACTCTCCCACTGTTTCTTCCCAAGCCTTCAGTTGCTCCTGAATTTCCTCCTTGTTTCCCCAGACCATGAGATCATCTGCAAACATCATTGCTTTCATCTTATCTTCTCCTATCTTTCCTGCTATCCGTGTCATTACCTCGTCCATAACCACAATAAAGAGAAGGGGTGACAGAGCACTACCCTGTTTCAGGCCACTCATTTGTCTGAACCAGTCTGTTCTTTCCCCTCCAACTTTCACACAACTCACACTTTCACAATACATCTCCTTCACTCTGCCTACAGTCCCTTTTTCCACTCCCATGTTTTCCATTGCTTTCCAAACCTTCTCCCTACACACACTATCGTAGGCATTTTCGATGTCCAGGAAGGCCATCCACAGATCCTCTCCAAATTCGTAGTGGTGTTCCTGGAGCTGTCTCACTGAAAATATGAGATCCACTGTTGATCTCCCAGGTCTGAATCCATACTGCTCCTCTCTCAATTTTCTCTCCACTTGGGCTCGTATTCTACTTTCTAATATCTTTTCATATATCTTGGCACAGTGAGGTATACGTGTGACTCACCTGTAATTTCTGCACTCCTTTCTGCTTCCTTTCTTAAATAGTGGAACAATTAATCCTTTCTTCCAATCTTCTGGGGTCTTTTTCTCCTTCCATATCACCCTCATCACACGGTACAGCCACTGTTTCCCAACCTCCCCTGCTGCCTTCACCATTTCAACACTCTTTCAACACTCTGCTTCATCCACACCCGGTGCCCTTCCTCCTTTCATCTTGTCTATAGCCATCTCCAGTTCTCTCCAAGTCAGGTCCTTTTCCATTCCTGTGTTGTCTTCTCCATCTTCCAATACATTGTCTTCCTCCCTATGAACATTTGGATTCAGCAAATCCTCAAAGTACTCTTTCCACACTGTCTTGAGTGTTTCTTTGTTGTGTACCTCATTTCCGTTTTTGTCCATCATTACCACATCCTCTCGCAGACCTCTTCTCTTACTTTTGACCATCCCATAAAGTACTTTCTTATTTCCTCTGCTGTCTTCCTCCATCATCTCTGTCCACTTTACCATCCACTTCTTCCTCTCCTCTGCGACAATCTTGCTTGCTTCTTTATCTTATAATCTTCCCTTGCCAGATCAGTTCTTTCCTGGAACCACACTCTGAAAGCCTTGTTCTTCCTTCCCACAGCTTCTTTTACTCTCTCATCCCATCATGGTGTCTCTTTACACCGCTTTCTGTTGCTTGTTCTTCCACATACTGCCACTGCAGCTTCCACCATTGTGTTCTTGAATTGCTTCCATTCCTCTTCCCCTGTTTTAGGATTGTCTGTTGGCATCCTTTCCCTTATTAACTTCTGGAATTCTTCCTTGACTTCCTTTTCCTTGAGTTTCCAAACTTTGATTCTCCTTTCCTGGTACTCTGTCTTCTTGCTATCCTTAACAACTCCCAGGTTCATTACAAGTATTCTGTGGTCGCTATCTAAGGCCTCTGATGGTATTACCCTTATATCTCTGACACTTCTCTTCATTTCCCAGTCGTACAGCATGTAATCTACTAAAGATTTCTTTGTTAAATCACTGCTGTACCACGTTACCTTGTGGCTTTCTTTCTTCCGGAACCAGGAGTTGCCTACCACTAAACCGTTTCTCTTGCAAAAATCCAGCAACTTTCTCCCTTCTTCATTCCTGCCACCCCATCCTTCTGCTCCCAATACATTTTCATATCCTTGCCTTTCACTTCCTACATGTGCATTCAAATCTCCCATGACAATGATGCTCTGACCATTCAACTGCTGTTGTAGCTCCTCCTCAAAGTCTTCCTTCTCTTGAGCTGTACATCCAACTTGAGGGGCATATACCTGGGCTATCTCCAGGCTTCTTCCCTTTACAGTTACTCTGATCTTCATCATCCTGTCACTTATTCCCTTTACCTCTTCCTTCATTCCATCTCTCACAACTACTCCTACTCCGCTGCTCCTTCCTTCACTGTTCCCACTCCAGTACAACCGGTACCCTTTCCTCAGTTCTCTGCGACCTTCTCCTTTCCATCTTGTTTCTGCCAAGCCCAGTACATCCAGTTTTCTTCTCTCCATCACATCTACAATCTATGCTAGTACATATTTTTATAAATGCTGCATTCATGAATGACTCTAGGAATGACAGATTCCTAGAGCGGGTCTAAATCCAGATAAAGGAGAAGAGTCAATGGCTGGCTTGTAGGCCTTGAGGGGTGTACTGATGGAAAGTAGGTACAACTGGCCAATGAATTTGCAATTCTGGGTATCAGGCAATGCTCTACTTTTCCATATTTTTCTTATGATTGGTCATGCCTCCCAGTCGTATGTGCATGTGCCATCCAACAGAACAATTCACGTAAGGTTCATTTTCCCGTGCAGTACCAGGAAGAAAAATGAGCTTCGAATTGTACTGTAGAAAAGTATATTTCCATATACAGAAAATATGCACTCTTACAGTACAGTGTATTTAAGGTACATTTTCATTTAGGTTTACACACAGGAAAATGAACCTAGCATGAATTTTTCTGTTGGACAGCACATCCACATACGGCTGGGAGGTGTGACAAATCATAAGGAAAATAATGGAAAGGAAGAGCATTGTCAGAAATGCGGTATTGCATGTTCATTGACGAACTGCAAAAACTCAAGAAATGCTCTAGTTGGTAGTCCATCTGCCAATAAAATCAGCAAATCCTACCCCACTTTAAGGGCAAGTACCTGATGCCAAAAAACGAGGTTCTCTCTGCTAAGGTATGGTAACCCTAACAGAAGAGTCCCTGGTCCACCGGGTTGGGGGTTGTGCTTCAGGCTGGTAACCAATCCACAGAAAAACAATAATACAGTACTCAGAATCTCTAGAAAGGAAATAGCCGGATTGATTCTTTGATGACGACTCTTGCCAGTAAAAGGAGTAGGATTAAACAAATGAAAATAGTGGTTTAGAATGCCACAGGTCTAAGTCACAAAGAAAACATTCTAGAGAAAGAACTAAAAACTGCAGATGTGGATATAGCTACATTTCCTGAAACTATAAAGAAACTGAAGGGCTCCTTAGAAATGGAAGACTATGTACTACTATACAGTGGAGTACCCAGCAATGAGAGAGCTAAAGCCAGAGTTTCAATAATGATTAAGAAAAAGTAGAAATCTCGTATCAATTTCTATATATTTTATAGTGAAAGAATCCTTGAACTACGAATGAAGAGAAGTAGCTTTCAGTAGAGAAGCAGTAACAGCAGAATGGGATCGGTTAGGTGAGCTCAGTGCCTATGAACGTGGACAAGTTATTGGATGTCACCTGAGTAACAAGTCCATCAGGGACATTGCAACCCTTTTAAAGCTGCCCAAGTCAACTGTTGGTGATGTGATCATGAAGAGGAAACGCGAAGGAATAAACACAGCTGAACTAAGACCAGGCAGACCTCATTTAATGACGGAGAGGGACTGTCGAGAATCGTGAAGTTGGTTGTTGCAAGAAATCTGCGGGTGGAATCACTCGTGAGTTCCAAAGTGCTACCAGCAGTTTAGAGAGCACAATGACTGTGTCTCGGGAGTTTAAAAGAATGGGGTACAATGGCTGCTCATAAGGCAAATATTTCTGTAGTCTATGCTAAAAGCTGCTTGAAGTGGTGTAAAGAGTGATGCCTCTGGAAAGTAGATGACTGGAAACAAGTGATTTGGAGTGATGAATCACACTACACCCTGTGGCAATCCAATGCCAGAGTTTTGTGCCCACAGTGAAGTATGGAGGAGGTGGTGTTGTTATGGAAGGGGGTGTTTCTCCTGGTTCGGTTGTGATCCCCGTATTGCGCATAAGAAAACTGCAAATGCGGAAGGATATGAACATATATTAAACCATTGTATACTATGTATGGTAGAAGACCAGTTCACAGACGATTGTTTGTACCAGCATGATAACACACCCTGTCATAAAGCTGAATCTGTGAGGCAGTGGTTTGTGGATATTAACATTCCTGAAATGGACTGGCCTGCCCAGAGTCCCAAACTGAACCAAATTGAACACCTTCGGGATGAATTAGAAAGTCGACTTCGCTCCAGACCCCAGTATCGAAAGTCACTACCCTCTCTCGTTTCAGCTCTTGAGGAAGAATGGGCTGCCATTCCTTCACAGACATACTGAACCCTTGCAAAGAAGCATATGAGACTCAGATTCGGGGCGTAACAGGTCATATTCGTAAGTTGCTGTCAGGGCGCTTCATTAACTTGCAGGGTAACATATAACAAAAGAACATGCAGGAAAGAGTGAAGCCAGGGTTAAAAACAACTGAATTTAATAACAAATCACCATATTTACACATAAACAATTAACAACAAAAACTCCCAACTGACTCCCGCTTAATAAAAATGCCAAAAAAACTTAGGCGATATCTCTGGAGAGATTAATTACCTGGACCAAGTGTCCTTAAATAAAAGATGCAAAAATGACCATATAAGTGCGTACGCCGTTCTACATGCACCACGATGTGTACTTTGAATGCGTGATTCGTTATCATCCAGAATGACCCTTCAAACAACGAATCCGCATTTCCTAGAGCTAGACCGACACAAGGGAACACAACTACAATACATTAAATTAAACCGACACTTCCTAAATCTACTATAAACAAACACAAAATTTCCGTGTGAAATTGGACTTGAATTGCCGTAGCAACATTTACTGCCTAAAAACTTAGGACTTCTCATACAAATCAACACAGGTACATTAACACGTGACCAATAGAAAAATACTCAAATGACCGCTGTCAAAATTTACAAATACTCTACCACTACACCACACGGGTGTGACAAACAAAATTACATGAAATCGAGTCATCAACAAAGCAATAGGCAAACAGCCAACATTTACGTTAATCACAAATTCTTATCCATACAAGGTACAACAATCCGTTACACACATGGCGAACTCCCCAATTAATTATGGCTTAAAAATTAGCCATCACAATGAACAGGTTTGCTGCATGAAAGCTTACAGGGTTCAGTCGGACAAAATAGGACTGCCTATCAAAATAAGTCACAGGCAAAACGGGCGGTTTGTGGAACTCTGCATGTCTGTCAACCCACGTGTCAATAACCTCGACCTCCCAGGGCATGGGGTCGAACCTCGAAGAAATGTGCCCCAAAGCACAATAATACGTGTGTGTCAGAAAAACATATGGACAAGAATCAGCAGTCTCCCAAGAGCACTCTGTCTTTCCATCTAAAATACAACAGCAGCAAAAATATATATAAGGGCGGTAGGACAACTACCCCCTCCTCACGTAGAATCAACACACACAAGACACATCAACACACACTTAATCACACGTGTGGGTTGTGACAGACCCTGAAATAAAAGACACAAATAATATCCACATGCTGGCGCCATCGTTCTATGCCGTGACTAGTCACCTGAAAAGGACTCAAGAAAAATCTATCAAAATTAGAACGAAGGTGTTCTACAATTACTTTTAAGTTGGTGCACTCGGCTACCCTAACATGAATAATAACCTGTTCAGCAAAATGTTTTACAATCATTTCCTCCCATTCCTATTTCAAATATTAACGTTAATAAAGCACCATTTATCGAATGTAACGGGTTCCGCAATTGCAAGGATAAAAATCACGCACGCACGCCGCGTACATTACACATGACTCAAGAAAAAAAATCAAAATATCAACAAACACTTTGGCCACGCGCCAACGGACATTTAAACATATAGTGTCGGTACAAGAAAAACAGCTATAAAACAAGAAAGAAAAACATGACTATTTACAAAGTTCCCCGGCCAAATCTAACTACATAATTGAAATAATCCAATTTTAGTACATCACCGCTTCTGCATGTAGGACTAAGGACATCCTCCTCAACCCATTGCCCTATGGACAATTTAGCACTCCATAGTAGTCGTCTGCGTTGATTTCTTGAAGCTCATCCCAACTTCAAACCACGTGCTGATCATCTTGGTCTCGACTCCTTGGCAGAAAAGTTCAATGTTAAATATTTGCCTATCTATAATCGCTTGCAGGCTACTCAGTTCACCCACAATTGTCCTACTGCGATTAATAGCGAAGACTGGCCCTAATTATATCGCACATACGCACTATAAAAACACACATATAATACACACAATTTATACATAAAATATACATCTCGAGTCCGCGCCACTGGCTCGTTAACAAGTTCAAAATCCTGGCTGCACTCGCAGTCGCTATCTCGTCCGGTATTTCCGTCCCGTCTTGTGGACTTCGGTTCTGGTAAGCGCTAATTAGGGTGATACGATACTTCCCCCTTAAAGTTGAACTCGTCGTCTTTAAAAGAATGTTACAGTTTATCACGCGCTGGCGTGAAATATTTAGATCACACAATTTAGTTGATTTTAGAACAAAATGTATTATAGCTTTTAAAATTCAATATTGCAAACGCTGCGACTTTAGCTCCCCAGAGCTCAGAAAATAAATTAGCTTCACTGATTTTAGAGCGTAAAAATCACATTTCGAACTGGCGTGGAGTATACCTCTGAAGGCTCCACACAATAAGTACTTAGATAAATTCGAGCGTCAAAATCACACTTCAAACTGGCGTGGAGTATGCCTCTGAAGGCTCCACAAGAATAGTACTTAGATTGGCGTCAAAAATCACACTTCAAACTGGCGTGGAGTATGCCTCTGAAGGCTCCACACGTTAATTACTTAGATTAATTCGAGCGTCAAAATCACACTTCAAACTGGCGTGGAGTATGCCTCTGAAGGCTCCACACAATAAGTACTCCGATAAATTCGAGCGTCAAAATCACACTTCAAACTGGCGTGGAGTATGCCTCTGAAGGCTCCACACGTTAATTACTTAGATTAATTCGAGCGTCAAAATCACACTTCAAACTGGCGTGAAGTATGCCTCTGAAGGCTCCACACAATAAGTACTTAGATTGGCGTCAGGCCAGACTATTTATGAGAAACTGACAAGGGCGGAGGAGTGGGGCAGAGTCGGATAAAAACTTCCAGAGTTTTTGTCTCACAAAGATGGGGCTAGTGTCATTCTTCTCCAAATAAATCCAACGTCTCAAATTACTCGAGCGGAGATTAATCCGTTCGGCGGTTCCTTAGATACACACTTCCGCGCGCTTTTTACTACTGACGCCGTCCACCTCGTGGTCGCGGCTTGGTCTCTTGCGATTGGCTGATTCAATCGTATGTTCGTTGAGAAGACCTCGTGATTCTTCCTTTATGTCTCCAATTTTGGTACAGTAGTTGCACAATTTGGCCTTGAACTCGACTAATTCTGGCCGTCCCCCAGGAATAGCTACCAACTCAGCTTCTGTTGCAATCATTACGAAATGCTGGCCTCCCTAATATCCAAGTCGACTTCCTTATGTGCTGCCTGGGCCGTAGTAATAATAATAATAATAAATATGAATACTTATTTATCGAAGATCAATAAGGGTTCAATACATACATCTCATTGAAAGTGTCCCCAGCAGAGTTCAAGCCATCATGAAGGCGAAGGGTGGACCCACCCTATATTAATGTCCAATAATAGGGAACGTGGCACATGTAAAGTCTAAGTGCAATATCAGATAGGTATTCTAATACTTTTGATCAGATAGTGTATTAAAATATACACAATAATCCTAATTAGCTTATTTTCTTTTCATAAATCATTCATTCCCTAATCTATCGAGGGTTCATAAATCTACCTGGCATATAAGAATGAAGCCATGTCACTAGCTTCTTTTCTGTCATGACCTTCACGATAAGAGATATGTAACACAGCTGTCAGGTTTGACATAATAGAATATTTCTCGCACGGGAATGGATGGCAAGGGAAAATTAGGCATGAAATTCATACATAAATCAGGAACTGTGCTGTCTTGTGAATGCTTCTTTCATGGAAGAATAGAACTTGCTTGCTCTTTTCTTATGAATCTAGAGTTCAACTTCAATTGATTCTTTTCTTTATGAACTTTTCATTTTTGCTGTAAACTTACCAAACCTCACACCGACATTTCTAGCGAAGTATTTTCTATAAGAATAATATTTTATTTTTAGGTCTGGAAGTTGGTAAATGAATTGTGCATCTTTGTTACACTTAAAATAAGCATTGAGGTATTCGGTTTCTTTTCCAGGATAGTGAGATTTCTTCACTGGAAAACTGTGAATATGTCCATCAATGCGATGTGAAGTATCCTCTGATATTTTCTTGTTTGAGGGTTTCATGCCCTTTATATTTAGGCATTTAACCTGCCAGAAGAAGATTTAAACTAAATGCTATCCTTTTACTAAGAAACTAATTGTTAATAAGCCTTTTGACATACCGGTTAATAGATATTTCCATCTAGCATATAATACTTAGATGCACTTCTCTTCATACTTTCTCCCCCTTTCTTGGCTTCCTTTGCTTAATCGCCCTAACCTAAACCATTGCTTTAAAATGGAAGTCCACCACCTCGTTGTGTAGTAGCTAACATATTGGCTGTCATGCCTACGGTTTGGGTTCGATTCCAGAATTGGCCAAAGCTTTAATTCTGGACCAAGGGTTGGAATAGGGTTCACCATCCAGTCTCGTGAGACAAAACTGAGAGAAGGTTTGATTCTCACTTCAGTCATCCTGGAAGTGGTTTTCTGTGGTTTCCCCCACTGGGATGGTGTTTAAGTTAAGGCCACAGCCGCTTCCTTCCCAATACTAACCAGAATTAAAAACACACACATTACTACTGACACCACGGTAACACAGGTTATCAGACAAACCACATAGTCTGACTGCACTATAATAGTGGTGTCAACTGTCAGGTAAGATTGTTACAGGAGAGGAAGGTAATAATAATAATAATGTTATTGGTTTTACGTCCCTTTTAACTACCCTGGCTTTTAGAGACGCCGGGGTGCCGGAATTTTGCCCCGAAGGGGATCTTTAACGTGCCAGTAAATGTACTGACACGGCTCCCTCGCATTTGCGCACCCTCAAATGCCAGCTGACTGCGCCAGGTTTCGAACCTGCAACCTTGGGCTCAGCAAGCGAGAACGTTACCCCTGAGCCACGCAGCCAGACTAGGAGGAGAGGAAGGAAGATAGTCTCTGTCTCAGTGGCTCCTTTCTCCACTGCATTTTATTAGACACTTAAACACAGGATGACTTGGTTCTTATATTCACAGTAAAAACACTGGTAATGTAATGTTATTGGGCTCAGCAAGCGAGAACGTTACCCCTGAGCCACGCAGCCAGACGGAAAAAAAAAAACACTGGAGAAGCTGGTTCAGAAAACTCTCATAAAAATAAACTTTGTCAATTTTTACTTAAGACTCCCTCCCCCTCCCCCATTCACTTTAGTGAGATTCAATTATACCCATTTTGTACAAATTTCTAGCAACCTTACTTGCACATCCCAATCCAGGTTGAGGTAATATATGGCTGTAATGCAGCGCCCGTCGCGATTAGGATTATCCACATGCTTTACATAGTGAGAGCCATGTCCCGGGTAACACGCCACCATTGCCTGGAAAAAGAAAAGAAAATAATAAAGCCATAGAAATCGTAATATTTATTTATTTTATGTCTTCAGTAGTGGCTATGTTAGGGCTCATGACCCTCTCTTACACTTAACCACGCTATATGGCAGGAGTAAATTAATTATCTTAATACTAATATTAATGAAAAGGGTATATGAATAATAATAATAATCAGTATGTCACAGACCATTCTATGATATCCTAAATATAATCCTAGCACAGTCATATGTCCTACCATCCATCACCATTCACACAGGTCAATCAGCAGTATTCAACAGGTCATCTCGGCATGCGGCCTTAAATTTCTTTATTGTTATAGAATTTCTGATATCGGCAGGAGTTGAATTCCATAGTCGAGACCCAGCGACAGCAAAGGAGGGTTGAACATAGATGAATGATTGATGGGGATGGCGAGGGAAGAGCCAGATCGGGTGTTTCGGTTATGATACGAGGACAAGTAATTAAATTTTCATGACATGTACGTGCGGGTGCTTTCATGCAGAAATCGATAGATGGATGTCAATAAGCAAAATTTACGGCGTTCATCAGGTTTTAGCCAAAAAAGAGTACAGTAGCTTGGGGTTTATTTGGGCATCGTATCTTAGGTTAAAAGCAAACCGAAGAAAAGAGTCCAATACTTGTTGGAGTTTCATTGTTTGTCCATGAGTCACGTAAACAAGAACGATGTCACAGTTGTCTAGAATTGGTAGTATTAGTGTCCGGATGAGTTTAATCTTAATGTCTAGTGGTAAAATGTTTTTATGGCGCACGAGAGGTGAAGGGATGTGTACATCTTTTTACGTGAATTTCTTATATGCGGTGACCAGTGGAGAGTTTCAGATAAGGTTAACCCAAGGTTCCTTACTTCTTTACTAAAGAGAATGGCGATTGTATTCAGTGTTACTGGAGGAACAACATAGTTGTTTCTTAACGAGTTTAGTAACTTATGAGAGCCGATGATAGTTTGGGTCTTCTTAGGATTGAGGAGGATAGAGTTGTCACCGGCGTGTACACTAAGTTGATGGAGATCAGTATTTATATCCCTTATTGCATTTCATATATCGTTGACACCAGTGTGGCAATATATTTGGAGATCATCTGCAATTAGACGTCAATATATTAAGGCTTGTATGAAGATATACCGTGCCAAGTTCCACAGCGCTTGGATGAAAATTCGCCAGTAAAATCCGTTTTTAAAATCTATATTTCTTATAATAGTTAATCGTGGAGGAGATATCATTGATATAAAGCACGAAAAGTAGGGGTTCAAGGACTGAACTTAGAGGGGTGTTCCTGCCTTTTACTGACGCCACTGCGAGGTGGCATCCTGTACTATCAAACGCTGATTTGGATCTGTTAGGTAGGCAGAGAAAAAAATGTATGGCTTCGGTGCCAAGAAGGGATTTTAGCTTCTTCAATAGAGTCGGGATATCTATGGTGTCAAATGCCCTGCTGAAATCGAGGAGTGTGAGTATTGTTACTTGTCTTTGGTCCACTGCTTGTCTGATGTCATCAGTCACCTTAAGTAAGGCGGTAGCTGTGCTGTGGCCCTTCTTGAAACAAGACTGGAGTGGGCCAAGTAATCATTCAAGTAAATACAAAAGTTAAATATTCATCCCATACTACTGATCTAAACTATAAGACCATCAATAACAAATGTAGCAACAAATTTAGTGGTCAATGAAAATAATTAATTCAGTTTGATAATTAATTTTAGCAGTACCATATATTATTATTTTGTTACTTAGGTTTTCACATTATTTTAAACATTTGAACGCAAAGGATGACATAATGCACTAAAATGTGACCACATTGGACAACAAATTTTGTACAAGTGGTACATATTAGTACAGTAGAATGTTTAAAAGCAGTATTCTTATTCTATATATGATCAGGATTTGAGCGTAAAATATACTCCACAACAAGTTTCACAGAGTCATGAGATTTATTTGCCAAAAATTACACATTCAAACACTCAAACTATTAAAATGAAACTTATGAGGTACATGATATGCCATTTACAGTTCCTGATATCAGCAAAACTTTGGTTGAAGGGTATACTAACTTATGGTTTTCTTAAGACGAGGAAGAAACAGTTCTACAATAACTTGCCACTATAAAATCAGACTAGATGCGAAAGATTAAGGGTCTATAATGAAAATGAATAATGGAATTTTAATCCCCTTCCCTATAGAATATTTCTTTCAAATTCAACAAAATAAATGTTTTCCTCCAAATACCTAACACTATGACATATACACAGGTGTCCAAAATTAAAGCAACAAACGGATATGTAGCAAGGATCCGTTTATTTTGCCATATAACAGTATAAACAGGTGATAGTAAAGTAGCAACACTGTAAAGAATACAGAAAGTAAACCACAGCAACATACATAGCAGTAAACAAAAATGTTCTTTGTTTTTTCCAACTTCATGGATTTGCACACACATTCCGACAACTGGTTGATGTGCTCAGTATGGGGTGTGACCACCTCTGGCAGCAATACAGGTCTGACAACGGTGGGTCATGCTGCGAATTAGGTCATCAATCTCATGTTGAGGCAATAACACCCTTTCTTTCTGCAGAGCAGCACACAAGTCTCGGAGAGTAGTACGTGGATACAGACGTGATGCAACTCATCTCCCTAGTCCCAAACATGCTCTATGGGATTCAAATCGGAAGAGCGAGCAGGCCACATCATGCGCCCAATATCTTCAGTTTCCAAGAAAACATCAACCACCTGTGCTCTATGAGGTCAGGCATTATCATCCATCATTACGAAGTCTGGGCCCACAGCACCCCTCAACAACCGAACATGAGGCCCCAAGATCTCATCACGATACCTGACAGCATTTAAACCTTGCCGATTTAGCCCTACAATTTCTTGAAGAGGTGTTCGAGTAGTCAACATAATCCCTGCCAACACCATTAGGGATCCTCCTCAATATCGCTGTCTTTCCACAATGTTTGGGACCTGAAATAGTGTTCCAGGTTCTCTCCATCAAGAATCACTCTCCAGACCAAATCGGGACTCATCTGTGAGAAGAACATTGGCCCACTGTTCGACCGTCCAGTTGGCATGTTGACAACTCCACTCTAGACGTTCCCTTCTGTGCAGACGCATGAGGGTACACATACAGCAGGTCTTCCGACAATAAAGGCCACTCTGCCTTCTGTACACTGTTTGCCTCGATACAACTGTTCCAGTGGATGCTGCGAGGTCAGATGCCACTTGCCCAGCAGCACTACGGTGGTAAGGTCGTGCCCTTACAGCCAAATAACGGTCCTCTCGTTTTGATGTCACACATGGTCGACCCTGCCCTGGTCATCGGGATACTTTTCCGGTCTCTACAAACTGTCGCCACATTCGAGAAACAACAGAATGATTCACATTAAGCCATCGAGCCACATCACTTTGCGACTGTCCTGCTTCCATTCTTCCTAAGGCCCTCCACCGCAGAGGGTCTTCTATCCTTTTGACAGGTGCGCTGATGTCATTGTTGGCATGGTTGACGATGATGAAAATTGTTGTTTAAGGGGCCTAACATCTAGGTTATCGGCCCCTAATGGTCTGGTTGTTACCAAAAATGACAATGAAATGGAAACCAGGACGAAAATTAAGTGAGACTGAAAATACTTACAAAATGGAACACAGATTGAAACGACGCACAAAAAGGAGAGTGGTAATACTTAAGAAAGGGAAGTTAGGAGGAAAATACTCACGAAAGGAAGAGATTGAAAAATACGCACAAAATGTAGTTTAGGTTCAAAATACGTACAAAATACAATGCATAGTCGGATTACTTACAAAATGCAAGTGAAATTCAAAATACTTACAAAATGCAAATGAGATTGAAAATACGTACAAAATGCAATTGAAGTTCAAAATACACAATGTAATTTAGAATGAAAAACACACATTTCAGATTCTAAATACTCACAAAGTGCAATTGAAATTCAAAATACTTACAAAATGCTATTTCAATTGAAAATGCTTACAAAATGTGTCGTAGATTCAACTACTCATTTGGATGGACACTTCTTACAAAATGCAATTTAGATAGAAAATACTCACAAAATGTAATTTAGATTCAAAATACCCACAAAATGCAATTCAGAATCAAAATACTTACAAAATGCCCACCATAAAATATGCAATTTAGATTCAAAATGTGTGCAAAATGTGGTTTAGGTTGAAAATACTTACAAAATGCAATTGAAATCCAAAATACTCACAAAAGTCCCAGCACCTATATTGAAAGACTTACTAAAAAGCAATCCATGAGATTGAAAATACCTGCAAAATTAGCTGAAGGGTATTTCAAAACACGGGGAGCCAATTAACAAAAACTGTGCGGGAATCTTAAAGAGAAATGGAAATATAATGAAAAGAAAACAAGAGGTCTGACCCCTCGAAGAAGGAGGGATCAGGAAAGCTGAGAGAAGGGCCAATGAAGGCGGGAAAGTGAAAGACTCCCTAGGCCTCAGATACCCTAATACCGTCGGGGTCGGAAGAGAACAAGAGTTGGCCAAGGGAGGCCGGATGGAGAGGAGCCCGGCACAAGTAAGTGAAAGCAATGCTGGACTCAGCTGGGGTCCCGTGGTCGCCAACCCACGTCCCACTAAATGTGAGCCCATGGGGGAGTTGGTATGGTTGTACGATGACAGGAATGCCATCTTCCGTACAGAACACGATTGTACGGACATTTGTTGACAGTTTGTCTGACTATATCGTATATTAGTCACAGGACGGAGAAATAGCAGTTTGTTGCTTTAATTTTGGACACCAGTGTAGTTAAGGACCCTATCTTATGGTGAAATAAATTGGTCCACAGCAGTGCTGTAAATGGCACCTGATTGATGCCTTATCTTGTGTTTATAAGTTTACATACAAATAATTAACAACAACAAAAACAGTCACTTTCTAATTTCTTAATTTTAAGTAACTATAGAATTAATACAATTTTTTCCTCCTCCTTAACTTAATAATCTGTAACATCTTAAGTTATACACTTTAGAATAACAGAAAAAAAAATGTTAAAGTAAGATAATTCAAAAATAAGACAATATTAAGAAGTTTTGTAAGCAACTATTAAATTCTTCGTAAAATAAGATAAAAACTACAACAAACCATATCTATGTTTCAGCCCTCTCAGGGCAATGATTTTTTCCAGTTTGTTGTTAGAGTAGGCTGAGAAACCCATTCAGTTGTCTACATTTGTGATAGGAAACCAAGTGTGTGACTGGAAATACTTCTCTGAACAGACTCCAAGATCTTCATGCAAACCTTCAAAAAAAAATAGTTACAAGCTCATTGCCAGAACTTGCACCTTCCGTTACAAGGGATGAAAGGTGGAGTACCCACATAGGGAATACCCTTGATAAACATCTGCAAATATACACTGACTACTTTATTTTTTGGCATTTTAATCAAATTTTATAATCTGTATCTGGTGAATAATGTCTTCTTAACAATTCAACGAACTAAGATACAACCTGGTAACACCACAGCAAGTTGCCATCATACACCAAGTTGCGTGACGACACATTGACATCACTAGCACAGTCACGTTACGATACACTTGCAGATAATGGCATTTATATGAATATTTTAAAACCTGAATCACATGGTTTTGGCAGGGCAGGATTCAGTTAGGAGGATACCAAGTAAGCATTCTGACTTTTGTTGATGATCTGATGATGATGATGATTGTTGTTTTAAGGGGCCTAACATCGAAGTTATCGGCCCCAGTGTTGATGATCTGGTTGTAAGAACACACAGTGTCAAAAGCTTACAAGCTAACATGTAAGAACTTGGAACACAAATGTAGGGAATATGGTATGAAAATTGGCATTTCATAAATGAAGATGATGTTGGTAGCGAAGAAATGCAAGAACATAGGATGACAGGTAGGCAAGAGTTGAAGTGCAGAAAAGTCAATACAGAGAGTTTTCTGCTGCGATCTACTGTATTCTGCAAGAAAGAACTTGGTGAAGCGACGAACCTTGCTCTACATTGCTCAGTATAATACTGACCTATCTGTATGGAAGTGAGAGCTGGGTGGATTCAGGATATTTCATACATAAGCTGGAGGTAATTGACATGGTGGTAACATGATGATTTGTTAAGACAAATCGATGGTAGCAATGGCAGGAGGGTACTCACATGAAGAGACAAAGGGTAAGTTAGAAACGAACACGTTTGATGAGGCTGTTTGATGAACCGACTCGGATGGTGGGGTTATGTGATGAGAAGTTAAAGAACTTGGCTATAGACTGTAGAAGTAGCAGAAGTAGACCTAGGAGGCAAACTGCTAACAGGCGAACATGGAGGCAACTCATTTGCCAACAGTCTTGCAAACTAGACTGGTCACTGAAAGGAAAATCAGTCTCAAATGAAAATGAATGAGTGAATATTCCTTCTTATGAATACTGTAATATGGTTTAAATTCGCTTGGTCAGAAACTAGTTTATTTGAAATACTAGTCCACTTTGAGTGCACTCGATTCCATTAATTAAATCATCTATGTCACAGTTTGTGTTCAGACCACAGAACTAGAACAAGTTCATACACTGACCACATGTTAAACAGGGGACCAGAAGGGCTGACTTAACAACGCAGGGTTCAGGTCAGGTCAGGTCAGCACCTCACCATCACTAGTCATCGAATGCAGGTAGTGAAGTGAACAAACTCTAAGCTTCCCTCAGACTAGAAGGTAAGGATGGCATAAGGCAAACGTGCCTTGCAAGTGGCATTGCGGTGAATGATTTGAAGCAATAAACATGCCACACTTAAATTAAAGGCTAGTTCACAATCGCCCAGGAAAATTAATGGGTAGGAAATTGAAATTCATGCTACCTTACGGGTTGGTTCACAATCACTCCCTGGGAGCGTGAGGCCAAAAGTCACCCACGAAGGTGTAGGCTACGTGGCTTCATTTATATAACAAAATGGCAATGAAGGTTAATATAATCCAATAAAAGCCTTCAAAGGGAGGTTAAGGCTTCTTGAGCTTTTAGTTCTCACAGTAAAAAGATGCAGTTGCACTTTATTCAAAGGGAGGTAGCGCGCAGTTCGCTACTCCTGTGAGGGTCCGGGTGGGGACACCAAGAGCACGCTGATGAGCCAGCTTGGTGTCCTAGGCGAAACCCCACACAAGACACGGCACAAACCTAGAAGAATTGCCGAGTTTTAATTCACTGGCCTTGAAAGCCAATATACCATCTTTTTGGAAGCCTTCATAGGGAGGTTAAGGCTACTTGAGCTTTTAGTTCTCGCAGTAAAAAGGTGCAGTTGCACTTTATATACAGGGAGGTAGTGCGCAGTTCGCTACTCCGGGTGGGGACACCAAGAGCCCGCTGATGAGCCAGCTTGGTGTCCTAGGCGAAACCCCACACAAGACACGGCACAAACCTAGAATAATTGCTGAGTTTTAATTCACTGGCCATGAAAGTCAATATACCATCTTTTTGGAAGCCTTCATAGGGAGGTTAAGGCTGCTTGAGCTTTTAGTTCTCGCAGTATAAAGGTGCAGTTGCACTTTATATAAAGGAAGGTAGCGCGCAGTTCGCTACTCCTGTGGGGGTCCGGGCGGGGACAACAAGAGCCCGCTTGCTGTCCTAGGCGAAACCCCACACAAGACACGGCACAAACCTAGAAGAATTGCCGAGTTTTAATTCACTGGCCGTGAAAGCCAATATACCATCTTTTTGGAAGCCTTCATAGGGAGATTAAGGCTGCTTGAGCTTATAGTTCTCGCAGTAAAAAGGTGCAGATGCACTTTATATAAAGGGAGGTAGTGCACAGTTTGCTACTTCTGTGGGGGTCCGGGCGGGGACACCAAGAGCCCGCTGATGAGCCAGCTTGGTGTCCTAGACGAAACCCCACACAAGACATGGCACAAACCTAGAAGAATTGCTGAGCTTTAATTCACAGGCCGTGAAAGCCAATATACCATCATTTAGTGTAAATTTATTGAAAACTTTGTGACAGTATTTGTGGTAAGACTAAGCATATACAACATTTAGTAGAAGTCCATAAAATGTTAAGGGAGTTAAACATGGAACCTACTGTATGAATGTGTGCAGAATTATTTTGGTAACACTGATATGTACATGATGCTCAAAATTTATGTGCAATATTAAGACGTAATACCAGTAGTATGTAGAATTTCAAATTGTTTATATGAACATTTTCAATGATATGGTCACAGAATTGTACTTGGCAGTTGGTAGCCCTGAGGACTCCGTAAAATACACATCGTTTGTTTCTTAAGGCATACAATGCACATGTAAAATTTGGTATAATTTCATGAATTAGTATGGTATTTACATGCAATTGAAGATTGAATTTATACGTGGACAGAGAATTATATTGGTAGCACTAACTTTGATGATTTACTCTGAATATTTCTAAAACATCTTGGACTTAAGAGTGTGCTAAGTCTGAAGTTAGTTCAATTTTGGGAAGTGTCAAGATCATTAATACACAGTTGGTAGCCCTGGTGAAGCTTTCATATCTTAAGGCATAAATTGCAAATACATAATTTGATTGAAATCTATTAGATTGTATGGTCGTGGCATACAGTTCAAAAATGCACATATTAGTGCATGTAGAATTATGTTGGCAATCATGTATGGGTTGCTCAAAATTAATTTGTAATATTACGGTCTATACGTGTGCCAAGTTTGGAACTATTAACATGTATACTTTCCAAGATATTGAGATTAGGGTTCAAAATTCTAAACAGCATTTATCAACAGTTGGTAGCCCTGGCGACTGAAAATGTGGTGTTTTTTCTCGACATTTTTTAGACGTGTGTGGCAGTGCAGACAGAAAAATCGAGCTTATCATTCATGTTCCACCAGTTGTGACTAGGTAGCCGGCATTCGTGCCTCACATATCTTGCTAATTTTCTTTTGAGGTGCACACTTCACTGTGAGTGACTGTACTTGGGTATGCCGCTTGTCATATTCCGAGCGCTGAAAGGGCTTGCCAAAGGTCCGCCGGTGTAAGGGGATGCAAATACACACATCAAAAAAAGTTTTGCATCACCTCGGTTCCAAGAGTTCCGGAACCGTTAAATACAAAGGGAATAGAGATCAACACAAACAACATTTCAGCTCGTTTTATTGCTCATGAGACCCACACATTGCATGTTGTACCATCATACAGCTAGACTTTCAGCATTTGTGGTCCAGATTGCAGTACACACCACTACCTCTAATACCCAGTAGCACGTCCTCTTGCATTGATGCATGCCTGTATTCGCCGTGGCATACTATCCACAAGTTCATCAAGACACTGTTGGTCCAAATTGTCCCACTCCTCAACGACAATTCGGCGTAAATCTCTCAGAGTGGTTGGTGGGTCAAGACGTCCATAAACAGCCCTTTTCAACATAGCCCAGGCATGTTCGATAGGGTTCATGTCTGGCGAACATGCTGGCCACTGTAGTCGAGCGATGTCGTTATCTTGAAGGAACGCATTCACAAGATGTGCACGATGAGGTCGAGAATTGTCGTCCATGAAGACAAATGCCTCTCCAATATTCTGCCGATATGGTTGCACTATGGGTCGGAGGATGTCATTCAGGTATCGTAAAGCCGTTTCGGAGCCTTCCATGACCACCAGTGGCGTACGTCGGCCCCACATAATGCCACCCCAAAACATCAGGGAACCACCACCTTGCTGCACTCGCTGGACAGTGTGTCTAAGACGTTCAGCCTGACCAGGGTGCCTCCAAACACGTCTCCGACGATTGTCTGGTTGAAGGCATATGCGACACTCATCGGTGAAGAGAACGTGATGCCAATTCCGTGGGGTCCATTCAGCATGTTGTTGGGCCCATCTGTACCGCGCTGCATGGTGTCGGGGTTGCAAAGCTGGACCTCGCCATGGACGTCGGGAGTGAAGTTGCGCATCATGCAGCCTATTGCGCACAGTTTGAGTTGAAACACGACGTCCTGTGGCTGAACGAAACGCATTATTCAACATGGTGGCATTGCTGTCAGGGTTCCTCCGAGCGGCAATCCGTAAGTAGCGGTCATCCACTACAGTAGTAGCCCTTGGGCGGCCTGAGCGAGGCCTGTCATCGACAGTTCCTGTATCTCTGTACCTCCTCCATGTCCGAACAACATCGCTTTGGTTCACTCTGAGACGCCTGGAAACTTCCCTTGTTGAGAGCCCTTCTTGACACAAAGTAACAATGCGGACGCGATCGAACTGCGGTATTGACCTTCTAGGCATGGTAGAACTACAGACAACATGAGCAGCGTACCTTCGTCCTGGTGGAATGACTGGAACTGATCGGCTGTCGTACCCCCTCCGTCTAATAGGCCCTGCTCATGCATGGTTGTTTACATCTTTGAGCAGTTTTAGTGACATCTATGAACAGTCAAAGGGACTGTATCTTGGATACAATATACACAGTCAACGTCTATATGCCGGAGATCTGGGAACCGAGGTGATGCAAAACTTTTTTTGATGTGTGTAGCTTAGCAAATTTTCGTCAAGGGTCTCGCGTCAGGACGTGCGGTGAAAGCTATGCTGTTTCAGTTATATGCGAGGTAGAGTTATGTTGTCAGTTCGTCTTGGCGTGAATTACTCCCCCACTGAAATATTAACATGTTTAGATTAAGGAAGCACCGGAAGTGGATTACGGGTGCGTAGTTCATAGGATTTGATTCCATTGCATTTCCTCAGTATGAAAGTGAACTATCAGTTATACTGTAGGAAGAATTTTACACTTCGAAATATTTGTTGTTGATTCAACTAGGAGCTTGGCAGCAACGTGGTCATGTAGCCCCGTATATTTGGGTGCGTGTGAAAACTTATGTCAGTATGACGTGGTGGTTGTTGTTTGAGTCTTCAGTCGTTTGACTGGTTTGATGCAGCTATCCATGCCTCCCTGTCCTGAGCCAATCATTTCATCTTTAAATATCTACCACACCCTACATCCGAGGCAGTCTGTTTAACATATTCTAACCTTGGTCTGCCCCTACATTTCTTGTCCTCGAACCTTCCTTCCATAACTAAGCTTGCTATTCCTGGGTGTCTTAATAAGTGTCCTACCAACCTATCTCTTCTCTTCATTAGCAGTCGCCAGAAACATCTCTCCTCTCCCACTCGACTTAATACCTCTCCATTTGTTACCCTATCTACCCATCTGTGATAAAAATTCTAAAATTCAAAATTCCGTCTTATATTTACTGCACACTAACTCCCATGCAATCAGTGCATAACCGTGCGAATAGACACACTGCACAAATGCTCCAGATACCTCATCACAGAACCGAAAAATGCAAAGGTTCATTCCGTATTTCAGCTAGTATTCTCTGGAATAAATATAAATTGCACCAGTATTCAGGACTTCCTATCAGAGCGATAAAACACTCCCTTCATTGTAATCTATCAGCTATACAATTATCATGTTCAAGGTGAACGGATGTAATAACAAGAACTTCTATTGTCAACTGTATGTTTAGGTCTATTGTCAACTGTATGTTTAGGTTAAGTTTTTTCTTTCTTCATTTATTCTATTAAATTTAACCGCCCTCTGAATGAAGAGAGCTGCATAAAGAGGCTTTGTAGCCTCAGTGGCCTGTATAAGAGAAACAATAAATTCAAATTCATCTGATCTTCATCATTCTCCTGTAACACCACATTTCAAACGCTTCAATTCTCCTCTTTTCTGCTGCACTAATAGTCCACGTTTCACTTCCATATAGTGCCACGCTCCAGAAAAAGGTGTATTGCATTGTTATGTTGTTTTAATGGGCGGAACAGCGAGGCCATCATGACTGTGTATTTGTCATTGGGTCTAGGATTTGGGTAAGAGGTGGCTATGGCCTAAATTTAGGTACCGTACCTTTTGCTATGAGTATAGTGTATAACCACGGAAGACCATTTCTAGGATTGCTGAGGTGAGATTCGACCAACCTCTTCTAATTTCTGCCTCATAGGGGCTGGAGTAAATCCCAACTCTCAGGCCAGAATTAATTTTCTTGGTAGAGCAGGGAATCGGACACGGACCTCCGCAGTGGCAGCCCAGAATGCTAGCCACTACGCCACGAGGTGGACCTTTAGAAATTTAAGCGAATGGAATTTACTTTCAAATAAAATTCTTCCTGACAGAGCAAGGTTGGGAAACAAAAAATCAAGGTAGTTTTCACTAACCGGTATTATATTTAATGATTTAGGCCGATTTTGAGTTTGCACTCCTGAAGCTATCTTCACTTTGAGGTAATGGCTCTTCTTTCATTGCATTATTACACTGAAGAAAATGGAAATTGCAACACCCAGAAGGAGTGGTGCTACATTGCTGCAATTGAACATGCAGGACGAGTGTTCGGTTGTGATTCGATGATTACACTTTCAGGTCCCTCTGACCGCAAGTTTGGACAACAATCAATACAGGATGTGCCCACCACGAGCTGCAATACATTGATGAATTCGTCGAGGCATGGAGTCAATAAGGGCCTGGGTCGCTTCCTGAGGAATTGTGGCCCATGCTTGCTGCACTGCACGGGTCAGTTGTTCCCGAGTTGTGGGTGGCTGAGGACGGTTGGCCAGTTGTCGACCGATCATGTCCCACACATGCTCAATAGGACTGAGGTCTGGGGATCTGGCGGGCCATTCTAAGGTTGTGTTGTCGTGGAGAGCTTCTCTGGAGATGCGTGCAGTGTGAACCCGGGCATTGTCCTGCTGAAACATCCCATTAGCAATTTTCGCCATCATAGGGACAACCACTGGATTGAGTAGTGCCCTATCAACGCACTGTCGAGCAGTCATAATGCCCTCAACAAGCACTAATTGTGATTTCACATTAAAGCCAATAGCTCCCCAGACCATAATGCTTGGTGTTGGCCCTGTGAGCCTCTCGACAATAAGGTCTGGGCGGCCCCTCTCCCCGGTACGTCGGCGCACACGATTCCGGCGATCACTGCGGGCAAGACAGAAGCGCGATTCATCACTAAAGACGACACTATGCCATTCGTCGACCGACGTCGATCGTTCTCGACACCAGGCCAGCCTTACACGTCGCTGTTGTGGGGTCAATGGAACACCACCTGCAGGGACACGGGATCGTAAGCCAGCTGCACGCAGGCGATTACCAACTGTTTGTTGTGTAACGTGGGGTGCCACAGCAGCTCGAATTTGCGCTGCTGTTGCATGGGGTTCCATCTGGGCCATCCGAAAGATGCGGCGATCCTCTCTCAAAGTTGCCTGTCACGCTGGACCTGTGCCAGGTCTACGAGTGTGGGTACCTTCATTTGACCACTGCTGCCATACACGTTGTACCGTATATGCCAGTCGGCCAACACGTGCAGCGACAGTCCTTAGCGATAATCCAGCCTCACACGCAGGATCATGTCCTAATACATGAAGAAATTCTCCGTTTTACTCCTGAACCCTACCTACCTGAAACTGCTTCAGTGTAAGTGGCCTTCTATCCCCTCATCCTCCTAGTTTATTTCGGCTACCTACTAAGTACATTTCACCTCCGCGCTACCTTATTTCTCTCCCCGTTCTTGACGAGGTCTATGCCCCCACTGAAGATATGCAAGAAGTAGATAAGGAGCAATTCTATGTTCAAATGCAAAAAGCTATGGACAAAGCCAGGGAAAGAAGTAGACATGATATTGTGATGGGAGACTGGAATGTTAGGATTGGAAACAGGTTACGTCGAGGACATGGATGTATGGGCCAACATGGAGCAGAACGTACTGTACCCTTATAACTGGATGATCCACCAATATCCTCCGGCTGGAAATAATCTGGGATTGTAGCATCTCGAAGTCCCGGCTAAAAACGACATGGTGCCACTTGGTGAAACACTCAGAATGAGGGACAGGTATATTCTCAGTCGGAATGTGCTGCGGTATCTAACTACAGAACAGTAGGGTCATCTAACTACTTAGGATAAAAAAAAGTCTCTATAAAAATCTCGGGCGTAAGGATGCGGATTAGGTCCCTCGAGAACTTCCACCCTACAGCACATTCATCTAACTACAAGTATAATGCCAGTTGCCTATAAAACAATCAGGAAATCGTCAGCACGAATCCGTCTATTTATTATAAATAGCAATACACTTCTCGTGTCATCGAGCTTTGATTAATCGCTCTCAAAAAGAAAACAATGAAATAAATAATGACCAGGTGTCATTAATCCATAAAAAAGTACAAGTCGTTTCATTAAGGAACTTTAATTCTATTATGTACATAATAATTTTGCTCTTGGTATGCATTTTTATAATTGTTTATTGTAATAAAATGTCCTACATAAATGAACTTTTATTATTACCTCCATGATAATTGAAGTAAGTTATAGTGATTGGCCTCACGGAGTCATTCAGAGCTCACGAAAAAAAGGAATAAGAGACAAAAGAACCAAAGAACCATACGAATCACCAAAATAAATGTATTTATGTATGTATGTATGTATGTATGTATGTATGTAGGTAGGTATATGTGCGTGCGCATTTGGCCTCTTATAAATCGATAATAGCTGGCTCCATTGATTAGAATTTTTCACGGTTTGTGGTCTTTTTTTTAATGTCTAGAAGACGATACCTAGAATTGGCCGTCCGCATCGGTTGTTTTTGGAATAGATATTCCCAATAAACCTGAACACGAACATATCTTGTCTATCTTTTTTCTAAAATATCAAGAACGTGCCTACTACAAACCATTCATATCTTTCTATACAGTATTCAATTTCGCCTCGAGTGAAACCAGTCGCTGCTCTGTTCCGTTAAGACATATGCCCTACAAAGTATTACTAATGTAAACCGTAAAAACTGTTACGTGTAAGCTTCAATAAGCTTCTATACAGCGAACAACTGCCGTGCCCTAGGTGACGGGAGTTTATAACAAGAAAATGTTATAAGCTAAAAATTTAAATAATCCCAAAAATAAATGACGTTACCCCTGACGTAGATCTCCGTTCGGAACAGTATGTTTTTTGTTCGGGAGCTATCCTCAAATAACTCTCAAACAGTTACCTAGAAGGGAATCCAGCGCTGTCAGCATCTATCTTGAGTGTGTTTTCACCGGTTTTTCCACAATCCCTCCAGGTAAATGACGAGATAGTACCTACGTGAAGTTTCAGGGCACCTGCCCCATCCCTGACTCTAATACAGTTACACACATAATCAACTACACGGTACTGATGATGATAATAATAATAATAATAATGTTATTGGTTTTACGTCCCTTTTAACTACTGCGGCTTTTAGAGACGCCGGGGTGCCGGAATTTTGCCCCGAAGGGGATCTTTAACGTGCCAGTAAATCTAATGACACGGCTCCCTCGCATTCGCGCACCCTCAAATGCCAACTGGCTGCACCAGGATTCGATTCTGCAACCTTGGGCACAGCAAGCGAGAACGTTGCCACTGAGCCACGCAGCCAGCCAAAGGTACTGATGACCAAGATGTCCCAAGCCCCTACAATATATTAATATCAACAGGAATTTTAGAGGAAGTAAGAAAGGTATCTGTACGAACACATTGTGTCAACGTCCCATATTGTGACACTACTACAGTATAATTTTATTGCTCAGATATTGTTCCACGTAACTCGTCGATCTATAATATTTGTGACAAGAGGAAGACAACTCCTTCCTGTCGTCAAATTGTTCCCTTCTCCCTCCACCCTGTCAGCGTGTTCAGCATTTTCCTTGCGCAAGAGATCTTGTGGAGCCGCGCCGCCTACCACCCTTTTCAAAACAATTCCCAATCTAATGCTGTAGATTCCATTCACCCGATTTTAATTCTGAAAAATGCATTGGAAACAGGAAATATATCTCCATTTTCTGCTGTGCAATGATCTTATCAGCAGTGTCATGCAGTAATAAATCAAGTAGTATGTGATTTGTGCCTAAGCAGTATCAAGATTAATGAACATAGCCGAGTACAGACATCTCTGGAGTTTAGCTCGTTGTAATTTTAATGGAATGATACAGTGGATAGGCCATACTGTCTGAATTATGTCAACAAATAAACGGATATAAAATAATTTATATTTCGAACTTCAGGTCAGGTCAGGAATATCCTGCTACCGTATGTAATAGACGGTACGACCTGCGACTGTCTGGCCGAGGGTCAGGCGGCCATTACCAAACCTGACAACCAGAGGGGGGACCAACGGCTACGGGCGGAGGAGTCCCCCTTTTGGAGGCCAGATGAAGCCTTTGTGCAGGAAATGGCACATCAATTCATCAGATGTTGGCAGTGAATGGCTACGAAGGCGGAAGAAGGAACCTTGTAAACACCTCAACGGCGGAGTAGGCAGAGGAACTGCTAACCACAAACTGCTGCCTTGCAGGTAGGGAGAGGACCCCAAAGGCTAAGCGAAGATACACTGACAGAAAACGGGCTGGCATGACAGCTAAGAGGGCAGCCCCCTCATAATGCTAGCTTCCGTAGGGTTAAGAACCCACGTGGAGTGAAATTAAACTATTCAGAGAAACATGAGAGTAGCCGGACGGATATTAAGGATACAACCTGGCACGAAACGGTATATGAGAATTGGTACTTGGAATGTGACCCCGCTGTCAGGGAAGGAGGTAGAAATAGTTGAAGAAATGGAGAAGTACAAGCTCGCCATACTTGCGAGTCAGTGAAACCAAGAGAAAGGGTAG
Organism: Meconema thalassinum; assembly: GCA_946902985.2. Taxonomy (NCBI): domain Eukaryota; kingdom Metazoa; phylum Arthropoda; class Insecta; order Orthoptera; family Tettigoniidae; genus Meconema; species Meconema thalassinum. Next base: position 204,563,087 of record OX336389.2, on the reverse strand, counting down.
TGGTCAAATAAATTTGGATAGGGACATGTAATGAGATAGGCATACTCAGGAGTCAGCAGGAATGAACGGGCAAAAGAAGGAGTGGCCATCATTATGTCCGAAGCAGTGGAAAACTAAGTGACAGGATGGGAACCTATTAACTCCAGACTTATCCCAGTGGATGTGGAACTGGAAGAAAGTATTACGCTAGTGCAGGTCTATGCCCCCACTGAAGATATGCAAGAAGTAGATAAGGAGCAATTCTATGTTCAAATGCAAAAAGCTATGGACAAAGCCAGGGAAAGAAGTAGACATGATATTGTGATGGGAGACTGGAATGTTAGGATTGGAAACAGGTTACGTCGAGGACATGGATGTATGGGCCAACATGGAGCAGAACGTACTGTACCCTTATAACTGGATGATCCACCAATATCATCCGGCTAGAAATAATCTGGGATTGTAGCATCTCGAAGTCCCGGCTAAAAACGACATGGTGCCACTTGGTGAAACACTCAGAATGAGGGACAGGTATATTCTCAGTCGGAATGTGCTGCGGTATCTAACTACAGAACAGTAGGGTCATCTAACTACTTAGGATAAAAAAAAGTCTCTATAAAAATCTCGGGCGTAAGGATGCGGATTAGGTCCCTCGGGAACTTCCACCCTACAGCACATTCATCTAACTACAAGTATAATGCCAGTTGCCTATAAAACAATCAGGAAATCGTCAGCACGAATCCGTCTATTTATTATAAATAGCAATACACTTCTCGTGTCATCGAGCTTTGATTAATCGCTCTCAAAAAGAAAACAATGAAATAAATAATGACCAGGTGTCATTAATCCATAAAAAAGTACAAGTCGTTTCATTAAGAAACCGTAAAAACTGTTACGTGTAAGCTTCAATAAGCTTCTATACAGCGAACAACTGCCGTGCCCTAGGTGACGGGAGTTTATAACAAGAAAATGTTATAAGCTAAAAATTTAAATAATCCCAAAAATAAATGACGTTACCCCTGACGTAGATCACCGTCATTACAAATACTATTCATTACTCTATACAATTTAGCTCCCGCACCCTAACATTAATATTTCTTCCTCTAGGAAGCGCAAAATCTCTACACAAAATTTAACGTTTAAATTTTAAATATAAAACACTGCTAAATCTATTTATGAATCTCTCTGAAATACATTTAATATATCAATCTATACAATGAAAATAATTACGTCGTAGTTCATCAACTACTTATTTAGAATAAAAATATATACAACGCATTCTTTCCTTTCTCCCGACAATACAACATGTTACTGTCCTTCTACATCACTCCTGCCTCTCAACGGGCTTCAGAAAATATTACTTCACTCTACTTTGTCTTGTCCGTGATTTACGTTACAATCTGGGATTCTATAATCCATACAATTAAGTAGAGACTAGTTCAAAAACCTCCTACAACTTATCTGTTCATGTAATAAATATACTTAATAACAATACACATTTCCACTCGTCGAATAATTACCATAAATGAAAACATTAGGATAAGAACCATGTAATAGATCTCTGTTCACTCTCAGCTTCAACAAAGATCCATTAAATCCTATAATTTCTATCAGATTTAACTTCATCCAGGATCCGCTGTCCTGTGAATTTCAAGGAGTTTCAACTCTATTGAGACTATTTCAATAACATCCACAATTAATAAACTTCCATAACATTTCTCTTATAACCTCTTACTTTCATGAAATACACGCGTCTGTCACTACAGACATTTCTACAACAATAGATCAATGGCTACACACTGGCTCATTGTCTCACAGCAAATACCTCATCCATCGAGATACTTCGCAAACTTCCATAACATTTCTTTCTCTATACTTTCCAATAATTAACTCCTCTTTCAGTTACCACAATCTTAATGACCATATAATAAAAATACTGGTTCTCTCCATGACTCAATTTAATAGGAAATGCGATAAAATGATAATCTTTAAATAAAATCTTATTTCTTTGCTTCACTCACATTTCTTAAAAATCTTTTAACAAACTGTAACATTTCCTCCATTCCACCATTAATTATTTCTTACTTCAATATATGCTCTCGTTCGTATCTGTTAATTCCACATTACAATTCTTTACAGATTCTTTCTTTACTGTCTTTTCAACAAATTCTAATACTTTCAAAAAACATTCCTTACAACATTTCTTCACTAAATCTGTTTCATTATTTCTCAGATCGTGACTTTATATAGATCTCTACAATAGATCTTTCTGAATCGCATTCTTTGTCATACACTTCCTATCACATACTTGGAAAACATTTCCATCATTACAATCATTAATAAAATATGGGTATCGTTCGATTTAAAACACGTTTGAATTTACTATAACTATTCTGAACTAAACCATAAAATCTTCCTTCAAATTTCGAATATCGCAAAAATCGAAATGAAAAATCCCTAAAATTCCGAAATCGTCGAAAAATACGACCAAATATCCGCATGATGTTTTTACGAATATAACAATGAAAACTGCAATAATCTAATTAACAATATAGAAAAAATGGCATTCAACAATAGTTGTCGGATATTCAAGATATACAATTCTACAAAGTGGGATGTTCAATGTTGGTCCGTAGACTACAATGTGCTGGGTTAAAGTTGACATGAAGCGGACTTCCTTTGGTTACCCATTAGAAACGGAATGTTTCTAGGGGCTTAAGACTGCGTGGTGGTCAGCATTCTTGTCCAATTCTCCCTCCGAATATCTCGTGCGGTCAGGTCTTGGGATACGAACTCGATCATCATCGTGCTGTCGCCTCCTTCCGCCGATGACTCTTCTGATTGAGATGGGATAGCCCTTTCTCGCTTCGGCACCGGGTAATTCCCTGGTCGCCCTCGTCCATGAATAACTTCAAGTCTTCTTCCCCAAAGTTCCCTGTAGATCGTCATTTGTGATGGTAAAATGACTGATAATTGTAGAATTTATATTACGGGAGAGATGAGATGTTAATCTCCCCCGAAATGTTGATGTTAAGTCATTTCGGATTTTCTTGATGCCATCATAGCGTCGTTCCCATAATTGTTTAAGCGTTCATCACGAAGCTTGTAGAATCGTCATGAAATTCCTCCCTCAACTTTTGGAGTTTTATCATTCTTGAAACTGTAGATTTGTCGTAAAAATTTATAATTGTTTCTTCGCTGAATGTCGATTTTAATGTTGCCTCCACATTACTAAGTGCCTTCAAAGAATATTTCTATCTGCTTTGTCTAACTTGGGAGAGTAGTTTGTTTGAACGTCCTTGTGCTTCAAAGTCGTGGTTGATAAGAGCCTCCCTTCCTCTTCTCTTTCCCCCGCGTCTAATTTACAAAAACGGCGTCCTTTCTCAATCCATGGCTCTGATTGGTTGCTTATATTAATTGATCAAACTCTTCATTAATTACTTAAATACTCGGCTGTAATTATTGTCAATCGTTCTTAATTATCATTTAACACTCTTCATGATGGTTTAATATAATAACTTTGTCCTAGTAATTATATATGTTAATTACTCTGTTGGTGTTAGATTTAATAGGCGGCTCCTCACTGGTTATAGTCGCATGTCGAACTCGCGCCTGTTCCCCTACTCTTTCTCCTCGCCACACGCTCGGTTTCTCTCTCTAAGATCTGACTCGTGCGTCCTCGTCGCTGCTCGGGCTCTTTGTCATCTCGGCGAAGCAAGTTCTGAGTCCCCTAGCAACTACTAATTTGCTATTGGCCGGCCGAATTAACTCAGTTAATTCCTTCGTTCAACAAACCTGTTTTGTGTCAGCTTCCAGCATCGATAAATATTAACATGGGCTAATTTAGAAAACTTTCCACTAGATGTATAATTTTCTGTCTCGTCTCTCCAGACGAGTACAATCCTCACTCAATTTTGCATTGCAAAAGTGTGGAACAAAGCTTTTGAAATGTCTTCTTTAACACTGAATTAGACCATAGTTAACTCACTATTCTACTTTCCTGTAGTAGCGTTTTAGATTCTTAGCATTGTAATTTCCCACAACTTGATTGTCATGAATGTTCACAATTTTGTAACAATTATTACCATAACTTTCAATTACTTTGAAGGGACCATAATATGCCTTAGCAAATCTGGGGTATATCTGCTTTGACACATCAGCCTTTGTGGGTCTTTTAATAACCACTAATTCATCTGGTCTCAGCGGTGTATCGTAACGTTTGCCTAGCGTGCGTTTTTCTCGTCTCTCCGCTGCTGTGATTAGATTCTGGCGGGCTACCTCAATTCTCCTTTCCCTCGTGGGTAGGTGATCCTTAGGTATATTTCTGAAATCATCATCCCATGGTCGTTCAGGTTTTCTGCTGAAATGTAGTAGAGTAGGAATATCTGCCGTGCTTTCGTGTATTGAAGAATTGAGACATTCCTCAATGAGGGGTACAATTCTAATCCATTCCCCGTGGTTATCTGAGCAGTATAATCTTGCGTATTTACTTATCTCCTTGATCGATCTCTCCACCGGGTTCGATTCTGGGTTCCTGTAGCTGGAGAAAATATGTTTAATCTCGAGCCTCACCATCGCGCTCTTGAATTCTTCTGACGTAAATTGCGTTCCATGGTCTGTCAAAATATTATCAGGTTTTCCCCCTCTTGGGATTACATTCCTTTCGATGTGTTTGATCACGCTCTTCGAGTTTGCATTCTGCATCGGATTTATAATCACGTCCTTCGTAAATGCATCGATTGTTACACGCAAGTACTGATTACCGCGATATCCCTTAGGTCCTGGGCCAAATATGTCCATCGAATACATTTCACGGTTTTTTTCGGGTATTATCGACCTCGGTTTTTCCTTGAGTAACGATGAAGCTTGCTTACTCGGCAGTTATTACATGTCCTAACAACATTGGCTACGGTAACTCTCATATTAGTCCAAATGAACTGTTCTTTCACGGTGGCCAAGTTTTGTCTACACCTCCGTGACCAATGCTATGATGAGTTAACCATATAACTCGGTTGACAAGGTTCGGTGGAATTACAACTCTAATTTGCGTTTTCTCTGGGTCTTTATATCTGCATACAATCTCTCCACAGATTAGGTGTTTTCGTGCTAGCTTTCTCGTTTCTTCATAATCAGGATCCTTTTGGTCCATTCTGCCTTTCAGGAATCGAAAAATTCGTCGTGTAGGTGCATGCCTTTTCTGCGTGAATGCAATGTTTTTTAGTCGGTCGATCGTTTCTTGATCTTGCCTTTCAATCTGGATAACATTAACTTGAATACTGTCCGCCGGATTGCGAGATAATGCATCCGCTAACAGGTTGTCTTTCCCGGGCTTGTGCACAATTGCTGCATTAAACTGTTGGAGGAACAGTGACCATCTGACAAGTCGATCACTAGACAAGTCAGTCTTCAGCATAAACTGCAATGCCTAGTGGTCTGTAACAATGATTATCTGATGTCCGGTAAGTACCTTTTTCCACTGTTGAAGGGCCGAAATAAAAGCCAAAGCTTCTAATTCCGTTGTGAAATATTTAGCTTCGTGCGCCTTCGATTTCCTGCTGCTAAAAGCGATGTAATGTTTCTGACCATTGTTATCCAGCTGATATAAGACAGCACTAATTCCAATCTTAGATGCGTCTGATTCCACATAAAATGTCCTCTCAAAGTCAGGATATTCTTCATACAACGGTGCCATTGTTTCTGAATAGCGTGGACAATGGTGAGAAAAATACTGGCAAACACCAAGAAAACTTATAACATTATTTACTCGTGTAGGCTTCGGAAAGTTCATTATCACTTCCACTGTATCCTGGTTCGGGTGGTAACCATCTTTATCTATAGTAAACCCCAAAAAGTTGATTTTTTCTTGGAAAAAGTTGCATTTCTCAAAGTTTACTTTGATGTTCGCTTTACGGAGGTTCTCAAAAAGTAACGTGAGATGGATTAAGTGTTCGTGAATCGTAGTCGAAGAAACGATAATGTCTATGTAACAGATAGCGTTCTTCTTTACGTCCTCGTTTAACTGATTATCCAGTGCTCTAATCAGTGCTGGTCCACTATTTATAATACCAAAAGGAAGGCGGTTGAAAATCCAGGTAGTCTGGTCAAATAAAAATCCAGTATACATCTTACTTTCTTCGGTGAGCTCGATATGGTAAAAAGAAGAAGTCATATCTAAATTTGAAAAGCATTCCTTTCCTTTGAACTGCCTTAGTAGCTCCCTAATTTTCGGCGGGCGGTCATTTTCTTTGAGAATGAGACTGTTAATTCGTCTGGCGTCTAAACATAGCCTTAATTGCCCATTTGCCTTTTTACCACAGTGATGGGGTTAATATATGACGTAGCTTGTTTCCTAATTATTCCGTCCTTTTCCATCTTCCAAATAATATCAGCTACTTCGTCATGATACTTCTTTGGAATCGGGTAAGGTTTTCTCTGATAAGGAGTAGTATCAGTAAGCCTTATGTGGTACTTAAATCCCTTGATTAATCCAGGTTTATCATCAAATATATCTGCATATTCCTGAATTAAATTACCAAATATCTCTTCATACTCTGTAAAACCATTCACTTTCAATCCATAATGTCTCGTTTCTGCTTCTACTTCCGCAATGGCTTGATTCAGAATAATCTCTCTTGGTTCCTTTTCTGGAAGGTTTTCTGTGTCCTGTTCTTCAGACTCTTCTGTGCCAATCTCGTCATAGAATTTCACTATTCTATTCCGCATGTCAATTATTGCTCCTACCTTTGTGATAAAGTTAATCTCAATGATCACATCGAAATTAATCTTTTCTACCACAATGAAAATGTGTTCATAACGACGCTTATTAATGGTGAATTCCATTAAAACTTGGATTCTACATTTTACTGACTTATCTCTGAAAATCCCTCGTATTTTCAAACTTGAGACTGGCATGGAGGTAATCTCTTCTCCGTCCTTTAATTTCTCATAGGAATCTTGTGAAATTATCGAAATTGATGCGCCCGAATCCAAAAGTGTTTTTAACGTGGTTCCTCCCACTACAATATTTATAATAGGCAACTCAGCCGTTCTCTCTTTCTTTGAGATCTCTTCCTCGAATAACAAATCGTCATCCGTCGTCTGATATATCTCATTTACCGTGACTTCATTAGTAGGTGAAGTTTTTCCGCCGTTTATTGTTGTTTCCCATTTGAAGTTTTATTTTTTGTCTAGAGGTATCATCATTATTACCTCTATTCTCTTGTCTATTCGTGCCTGGTTTCGGTTCGTCCTCTCTCGGTCTCTCTTCTCTACTTCTCCGATTTTCCTCCTGTTGACCTCGGATATAATCTCTGTTCTCTTGGTTTCTCCTCTGCTGGAAATTCTGGCGATTGTAATTGTCGTCATTCCAGTTCTTGTACCGGGAATATCCTTGGCGATTATTGTTATTTTCGTTTTATTACCTCTCTGGTAATAATTATTCTGGCGATAATTATTATCATTATACTGATAACCCGATCTTCTGGTTTGAGTATTGTTTCTAGCGTATCTTTGATAAGGCCTGTTATCCTGTTGCCTTCGGTTCTGATACTAGTTTCTCTGATTCTGAGTATAAGCATTTCTTACCGGTCCTCCTCTCCTATTATCGGCGATAATTTCTTCCGTTTGCTGTACTTCGTCAATCATTATAGTGTTGACTTCTCGAATGTCTGTTCCTGGGCTACGAAAATTAGAATTCGTTACACTAGAAGTGTAGTCAAGCTGTCTCAGTAGATCATCCATTTCTTGGAGACTTGATACTCTAGATGCAATTATGTTTCTCCTAACATCCGCTGGAAATTGTCGTGAGATAGTTTGTATCATTTCTATGTCTGACGGTGCCGGTTGCAAATATTGAAGACGTGCTAATTGCGTCGCGAAGTAGCTAGCATAGCGTGTGTTATGCGAACCCGCGTACTTTCGTGAGTATGCTTCTGCTCTAACACTGTGCTGTTCATCTACCGACCAAAATCGTTTTATGAGGGCATTAGCAAAGTCCTCAAAACTTAAGAAAGTCCATCGGAATGCTCTGAACCACTGAAGTGCGATATTGCTTAAATAACGCTCTACCAGTCGTAACTTTCCTTCTTCGGGAACATTATTCTCCAAAAGGTACTCTGACCGGAGTCCGCACGACCACATATGCATTTTACCAATAATCAGTCAGCACGAGAGTCAAAATATCCCGGAGCGCCAGATGGGTTAAAGCAAATTGCAAAAAACGACATCAAATTAAAAAAAATGCTTTACTGATTTTTGGCTCAATGCAACAATAAGGATAGAAGGAGATTTAATTGGGTGAAACACATCTGGTAAAATTATCTCAGTTTATTTTAAAGTTAAAATCTGACTGCAAAGATGCTCAAAGCAGCATCATCCACGTGTGGCGATCCACACCCTTATTTACACACAATATACAGAAATTTTCCAAACACATTTGACAATCTTTTTGGAAACACAAGTCCGATTAATAGTCCTGTGGACTGTGTTCCAAAATTATTAATATTTAATTCCAGTTCAAAATTAATTGTCTATACTGGAAATAACGTAGATCACTGTTTGACTATTTACATGATATTAACACTCGTAGAATAAATGTTCATAGAATTCTTAAACTTTCACTTGTTTTTCCAGTTTCAAAAATATATCGTCGAAAATATTATTATCATTGAAGCAACACAAATCATTAACACATATTAATAACATTTGAAAAGTATTTGACCTTGAGCATAGCATCGAAGAACTTGTGCGAAGCACAACAACAATTAATCGTTCTTCTGACATTAAACATTCGAGAAGTGACTCGATTATGAACTTCAAGTTCCTAACAAAATACATGATTTCTGAATCATCAGCTTGATCAATAAATGGTTGAACCATTCAACTATTAGATTTTCCACTTGGAATCATTATGAAAAAAATATTTATATTTATGGCCATTTCTAGTAACTTTCACAACTTGCAATTCTTCGACAGAATGCGGAAATAAGAATTGTAATTTTATAATGAATTCATTCAGTTCATGGCACTAGGATTGAAAATATCCTTCAAATTATTCGTGGTTAAAGAATTATTTTAAATTGGCAGTGGCCCATTCTATTATTTGTGTAAGAACACAATATTATAACAACAACGGCAAAGGTCTTCCTCTGAAGAAGAATAAACTACTATCATGACAAATCCGGGTTCTAGCAAAATCAAAGTCTAAATGGAATTTGTAAACAAGGTTGAAATAAGAACTGATGGTTTCAAAGAAATAACCTTCGGGTTATTCATACGACGAAATGTGTGGCTCCAATACTCCTACTATAAACCTGAGCCATCGAACCTGCTATTTGATTGATGCTCGAAAAAACCTCTTCATTCCTGCGACTTAACATGCGCACCTGGGAATGGCATTTCAACTACTCCACACACATAAATTATCTTCCCAAAATTTATACAATAAATCAAGCCTCTGCTTGTTATCAACACTGGAAGATTAATAAACTTACAAGTTTATTTTATTTTACCATTCAGTTCAACCCGTGAATTTACCATACTTATGAAAAGCTTCATTTCACTTTCCAGTGTATTTACGTCATGATTTTATATAAATACAAAAATATCCTATTTGATACAAATATCAATTGCTTCCCGTTTCATGCCTCTACGTGTTATCTGAAAAATATACTTCGCTCATAGCAAATATCAACTGTTCAACCAGAACTGACATGTTGGTTGAATGCGGGCTTGCGCTAACCACTCTCCTTCGGAAAATCTCCTGTTCCAGACTAGAAATGATTAAACTACTTCATAGGCTCTTTCTCAATACATATGATTATTATAAAATATAATATCCAAGAATTATTTAGAAAAATTATGAAAATTATTATTATTATTATTAGTGGATTATTATTATTATTATTTATATCATTTTAAATATGTTTAATTATCATCTCATTATGTGAGAATCCACATGTTCGAACCTTCGAATATGGAAAAAATATCCATTCCTCAACAAAAATAAATTTAACTTTTACAGTTACATCGGGGGTTTTCCGTGGTTTCCTTAAAATATGAAAAATTCAAATAAATCTTCGAAATGCTCGGTCATCGATCCTAAACTGTTCTGAGTGCTGAAAATGCTCAGAATAACTCTAACAAGTCTTGCGTAAATCATAGCAAGCTTTAAATACGACGAAAAAAAAATGTGTTGGTCATCTGCAGAAAAATAGTTTGTTCCAATTAGCTAAGCATAATATAATTCAAATGTGGCTTACATTTCTTGATGGTCTTGAAGTGTAGTAAACCTGGTCTGTACCAGATTTATCCATAGACATGCCCTATCGGACAAGCACGTATAATCCTTGTATCGGCCGCCATTGTAGACCCACAATTCGTCTAGTCAGACATAGTGGTAGTATCTTTCGACGTTTGAATAAACTGTGGTTCCATTTTAATATGGGCTTCTATCAAAGCCATAACAGTTTGTTGAAATAGGGTCAGATCTAAGTGATCTCTTCTTAAATATGTCAGTTGTAACATAACTCACTGTAATCTCATCAGTACAAGAAAAACATTGACAGTCTAAGCAATTAACGGCTGTTCTGAAGATCGTTCCCTGGGCATGGTTTATTAATATCACCATCTGCCATGCGCTAAGCAACCTGCAGTTTCCCTTGCGTAGACTAATGAACGCCACCGTTATAGACTAGTCTTCAGTGTACTGACAGATCGAAGTGGTTAACTAGTTACAAATAATGAAAACTGACTTGAAATGGATTTAAACATCCAAGTATTAAGTTACTACTGGACTGTGACAAAATACTATTTTCTAGACAAAGTCTAGCATATGTCCTTTTGGAAATATAAATATTTCCACCAATGTCTGTAGAAATCAATCACCTCAGTGATTCTCCTCACCAGAAACTTACTAAGTTCCAACTCGTTTGCGCAGCACTTCTCGTGACTATCACGATTTGAAAAGAACTTCTGCGTAGATTCGGCAACCATGTGCCTTGGCTCAGCGTAGACGCAACTTGCTTGCCAAGTGCTTGTGTTAGAATGAGCTAACCATGCCTGCTCCAGCTGGCTTTTATTCAAAACGGTCAGGGTCACGCGTCATCACCTGATATCTAGAAATCCTCATATCTCTTGAATCCCTGGTCCGATTTACTTGATACTAATTGCATTCTCTTTCATTTGGCCGTGCCCGTAATCTGATCCCAGTCTCAAGTCTCTGCTCCATAGTTAACTATTTAATCAATAAATAGCCTCCACCTCTATTACTCGCTACGTCACTTGACATCCAACTATCGGTAAAATTCTTCTAAATGCTTCTCGAAGCAATGTAGCGCGATATTCAAATATCTGAACTTTCAAAAGCGGCTACAGCCTTTCCCTTGATATCTAGGTGTCTGAATCTTGGAATACCCATTCCTAGAGTTGGGAACAACAGGAGTAACGAACTGCGCACTACCTCCCTTTATATAGAGTGCAACTGGACTACTTGACTGCGAGAACTAAAAGCTCAAGCAGCCTGAACCTCCCTATGAAGACTTCCAAAAAGATGGTATATTGGCTTTTACGGCCGGTGAATTAAAGCTCAGCAATTTTTCTAGGGTTGTGCAGTGTCTTGTGTGGGGTTTCGCCTAGGACACCAAGCTGGCTCATCGGCTGGCTCTTGGTGTCCCCACCCGGACCCCCACAGGAGTAACGAACTGCGCGCTACCTCCCTTTATATGGAGTGAAACTGCACTACTTGACTGCGAGAACTAAAAGCTCAAGCAGCCTGAACCTCCCTATGAAGGCTTCCAAAAAGATGGTATATTGGCTTTCACGGCCGGTGAATTAAAACTCAGCAATTCTTCTAGGTCTGTGCAGTGTCTTGTGTGGGGTTTCGCCTAGGACACCAAGCTGGCTCATCAGCGGACTCTTGGTGTCCCCACCCGGACCCCCACAGGAGTAAAGAACTGCACGCTACTCCTTTTTATATAGAGTGCAACTGCACTACATGACTGCGAGAACTAAACGCTCAAGCAGCCTGAACCACCCTATGAAAGCTTCCAAAAAGATTGGCTTTCACGGCCGGTGAATTAAAACTCAGCAATTCTTCTAGGTTTGTGCCGTGTCTTGTGTGGGGTTTCGCCTAGGACACCATGCTGGTTCATCGGCGGGCTCTTGGTGTCCCCGCCCGGACCCCCACAGGAGTAACGAACTGCGCGCTACCTCCCATTATATAGTCCGTGCGGGGACACCAAGAGCCCACCGATGAGCCAGCTTGGTGTCCTAGGCGAAACCCCACACAAGACACGGCACAAACCTAGAAGAATTGTTGAGTTTAACAGAAAATATATTTGACTTATCTCCGAAACACCCAGTATATCACCGTGAGTGATAACACAAGATAACATCACTTATCATGCATATGGACTACGTGCAATATATCATGTTCCACACAATGACGAGCCGTTTCTATGATACTGGATAAAACAAGTATTAAAATACGTTTCACTAACCCACCAGCAAAACCGACCGCGCAAGTCATACTTCACTTGTGGAATTGGTGCTGCTCGTTCACAGAAAAATGATTAGAATCGATGCGCTGACATTGACCATACAGAGTTTTTTTTCTTTTCCTATTAGCAGTTAGCACTACGGCCCCCTCTGCATCTACACCTCCCAATTTGAAATCGTTGAACACTGATTCTAACCATAGACTCCTACGTTTACCTCTGCATCTCTTACCCTCTACAGCCGAACTCGTTACCCTCTTAGGTAATCTCCCCTCCCCATGAACAAATTTGACAGCTTCATAAAAATGATTCTGAAACTACATGTATTCTAACTGTTATTCATTACTAAATACACATTCGAATCATATTTATAAATATACAGAAACATAAGACAAAATCTAGCTGTAATATTGTTACGAATTCTACTTTTTTTCATTTTGAAACCTCAAGAACTGCGTTTCTAAATTCGCAAAATAGTCCGTTTCCTCTCGTTTTTATGTCAGGTGTTGGCAATTTGCAATCTGTTGGAACAGAATGAATGCAACATCATTTTCGTCAGGGCTAAATATTTTTCTGTCTTCACCAACAGCCTTTAAGAACATAATTTTCACGTCTTCTTCCTCGTCAAGTTCGTTTTGGCATATACCAATATATGATGCTTTCCCAGTTGCTACTTTTGTTTTCTTTTCAGTCTGCTTGCTACAAATGCTCGATGTGCCCTCCTCGCATCACACGGAAGTCCAACTCCGACCACACATGCTGGAGCATATCCTGGTTAATTTTTGCTATAGCCACATGGATCTAATTCCTTAGTTCAACAATATTAGCAATATTAACTGGCATAGGTGGTACATAAACTTAATCTTTCATAAACCCCCTTAAAAAGAAATCACACGGGATCAGATCAGGCGACCGTGGAGGCCAGCGCAAAAGACACTTATCTGTGATCGAGGTCCATCCGACATTCAGGATGTTGTTCATTAAGATAGTGGCTCACTGCAAGGGGTAAGAACTCAACAGTTTCGTTAGAGGCAGACGGGCGACCGGTGGATTATTTCTTACACAGACATCCTGTGGTTACAAATTTTGAATGCCGTGCACGTATAGAGTTTTTATTTGGAGATTCCTTGTGAAATCATGCACACCTAAAGTTCTATGTATTAATATTTAATGTAACGGGTGTTACATTATACCAATGAAACACCCGTTACATTGACATTGTTGCAGGTTTACTCGTGCAAGGCGGCGAGTACTCAGTTACTCACTGGCGAGCTGCTCGGCTAGAACAGCCTGTTCTAGACAGTGGTCTAATCCAGAAGTGACCAATGGTTTTGTCTTAACCATGACTTTAGGGGAGCGAAGTACAATATTTCAATTAAATTGAATACAGTACAGTAACTAAATAAATTTATAAACATTCGTAATTCACCAACAAACCTCGCACACCATTGGACTTGGAACACATTTGACTGCATCCACATATGGCCACAAACAGTTTTTAACTTCATACCAACATTATAAAACATTTAAAGACAGAGTTACATAGGAGCAATATTAATACCTTTTCAAACGATGAAAAATAAATCAGGAAATGATGTAGTAATAGATGTTTACTCCTCCGCTGACCATAACCCACCCCAGTCCCTCTTTAAATCAAGACTTATATAGTAAAATTCCAGCTATGTCGGCCATTATCTGCATGAATTATGCATAAGTACACTACTGCTAACCCCAATGAAACCCCACCCATATTGTACTAATTGTATAGGCGGTCTAGGTAGCGTTCTGTGAGGGGTTCAAATGAAGGGAACAGTGGTTTTGACAATGGTTACAGCCTATCGTGTCGTCAACAGTACCCCACCAGCTTCCCGCGGCCGAGGACGCACCTAAACCAGACCATTGTAACCTTTGACAATGGGTTTAGCCTGCGGGCCACGTTGGCCATATATACACCCCTGATTTTTGCCATGCACAGTGGGGTTGTCACGCACCAACAATCTTTAATTAGTGTGGTGCATTTTGTATCCCACATGTTGGTAACAATGTGTGCCACCTTGTTGACAGTTGAACGAGAATCATGTGGTCGGAACATGGCTGTCGTCGTTAAAAGAGCAATAAATAAAAACACATATTAACGTAACATAGCACATAGTTCAGGTGCAGTAGTGACCAGGGTTACTTATTTGAATGGGTAAATGTCCCCAGAAGATAAAACAAAGAAACAAGGTATGTAAAATCCATGTTCTGGTCTCATTCAGAATTAATGTAATTTGTTGCATTGATTATATGTCAATTGTTCCTCTTGTGATGGTGCGAGTACAAAAGAAAGACATACCAAATAGAGATAAGGCCTTCAGAGAAAAAGAAAAAAAAAGTTAAGAAATGCTGTCCGCATAAAGGCATTTCCCCTTTTACTCAGCGTTCTTCTACCTATAATAATGGTATTGGTTTAACGTCCCTTCTAACTACTGAGGCACTTAGAGATGTTGGGGTGCCGATATTTGGCCCCAAAGGGAACGTGCCAGTATATCTACTGACACGGCTCCCTCGCATTTGTGTGTCCTGCAACCTTAGGTTCAGCAGGCGAGAACGTTACCCCTGCATCAAGCAGCAATTCTTCTACCGAAGAGATCAGTAGACTAATCAATAGATTACGTAGCACAGCCACGAACTTGACAGTAATTTTTGGTGGATCCTAATCTAACCTGTGACTATCAATAATTTTAGGACAACAGTGATTCAGGTATCAATTTCAAGGGTATGGGAATAATAGCAGGCATAACTGCCACGCTTTGGGAGGGCATAACTCTTACACTTTGCATTTTGGAACCTTGATCGACGAATATAGGGACATCCAAGCAAATATGACAACAATAATGGAACATTTTTTCTTCAGGATATGAAGAAACAGTGTATTCAAGGCAAAAACAGGTAAAACTTTTGTGGCATTCGAAGAAATATTACTATTTCATCATTATATAATATGAGTGCACTTAACCCAACCACACATCTAACCCCTATTTCCTGCCTTCCATCCCATTTTAGATCTCGGCTTATATAACTTAGTAAAATTCCAGCTGTGTTCGCCATTATACACCTAAATTATGGGCAAATAGAGTTGTTCTAAAGGCAACATAACAATTAAGTTTCTTGAATATACTAGTCAACTTGTCCCCCTACTTGTTATTATTGTCAAATCTTACAAGACGAAAACGCAGGGTTTGCCTAGACCAATAATAACAAGTAGGGGGGACAAGTTGACTAGTATATTCAAGAAACTTAATTGCAATGTTGCCTTCAGAACAACTAACACACATAGTTGATTGATCTATAACCCGCAGACCATAAATAAAACTAATAAATCCTTAAATTCCGGCATTTATAAATTGACCTGTGCGCCATGCCAACCTACATACGTAGGGGTATACTAACCCGTTACAAAGAAAACTTAAACGCAATGAAGTATAGAAAACACTCCTGCATGGGAAAACACATGAAACAAAGTGGTCATTCATTCACCGATATAAACAACCATTTGGAAATCCTACACAGGGCAAAAAAGGGGTCACTATGTCAGCTATGTTTGTCAGGCACACGAGGTATCTTCAAATGTTACCGAGGCACACACAAAACTGTTGCCAACACGTGAGATTCCAAAATTACTGGTCTGGATAAAAATTATTGCTGTGCGAGCACTCCCAACGTATGTGACAAAATCCAGAAGTGCGAGCATTAGCTAACGCGGCCTGATGCTTTATTTGTATATAATTCACGTACATAATTACCGAGACACATGGAATTTTACTACATAAGT
The DNA here is from genome assembly GCA_946902985.2 of Meconema thalassinum. Taxonomy (NCBI): domain Eukaryota; kingdom Metazoa; phylum Arthropoda; class Insecta; order Orthoptera; family Tettigoniidae; genus Meconema; species Meconema thalassinum. Next base: position 204,546,800 of record OX336389.2, on the reverse strand, counting down.
TGTGATCTAATATGGGCGGGTTATAGACAGCAGAGGAGTAAACATCTATTACTAATTCATTTCCAAATTTAATATGCATGATAACAGAAGGTATTTTGGGTAATTTCAGTAGTTTAGTAAATTTTATTGTAGGTTCGACAGTCACGCAGTGTTACTAGTAAAACAAGTAAAAAAAAAAAAGCTTGTAAATTATCAACCATCCAAAAACTCTTAATCAGAACCCGCTTCCACAAACAAACATTCCCCCTCCCATCCCGCTTCCAACCCAAAGCCCTCACTCGCCACGACCCCTTCCCTTCTCCCTTCCCACACCGCTTGCTACCTACACTGCAACGAGAAAGCTTTACGTGCTGAGTTATCGGCTGCCGAGGCAACACAGAAGAAACCTTACATTCCCTTCTCCCATGGAAAGGTAAATATGCGTAACACACAACATTTTTTTCCCCGTTGGCACAAATTTCTTAACCATTTTAAGATATTATTAAAATTACGATCCTTAAAACCAGTTATCTTCTTAATAGAACCTGGCTCATTCCTCATTGCATTTGAAAAATAACAGGATCAAACATTTTGGGAGATAGAAAAACAGTATAAAATTGGTATGCCCTCGATCCCCAGTCAACTAGTGGTTGTAACTTCAAGAAGACCGGAGATGATTTTATGTGTGCACCCTTAAACAGGAAAAGAAGTTTTGGTAAAAGTGGAGATGAGCAAATCCTAAACTATTGAAATTAGCCCACATACCTTAAAAAAAAAACTAGGTTAAAAATGAAAATCTGGAAATGTGATAGTAATAGAAGTTTACCCCTCCACTGTCTATAACCCACTCACCATCCTCTTTCTAGAACAAGACTTACGTAATTAAATTCAAAGCAAGTCCGCCAGTATACGCGTGAATTATGAACAAATATAGCATTGCCAACCCGCAATAATCTTTATCCAGACCAATGGTTTTCGGCTAGAGCAATATTTACTAGGTAGCACGACCCTAGCTAATATATACACCCCGGTATTTGTACGCACAGTGGGAGTACTCACGCATCAATAACTTTATTCAGACCAATCGTTTTGGTATCCCACATGTTGACAACAGTAATGTGAAAATGTGTGCACGCCTTGGTAGTCAGACAGTCCTCCTGCGCCTGACAAACATGGCTGCCGTTGTTGAATGACCAAAAAATAAAAACATACATTTACTTAATTTAGCATATATTTCCGGTGCAGTTATGATAATTGACAGTAATTTCAATTCAAAGCAAGTCCGCCAGTATACTCCCGGAATATGAAACAAGGTATGAAAATCATATATTACCATTAGGAAGTGTAAAAGCCAGGCTCTCCTCCAGAATTAATGTATTTTATGACTGACGTACTCTTTTCAAAAAAGGTGAAGACGTTTTTAAAACATCTTTAAAAATTAGACTTGTAATATGGAATGCTTTTTAAAGGTTGAAACCCATCATGACATTGGCAAACAGCTGAAGAACCCAATTTAGATTCGAAACATGTAGGCCTACTGTTAAAGGTTAAAATTTTAATTATTATTGACAAGCAGCCAACGGCCATACCATGTTGAATACACCGGGGTTTGACAAGCAGCCAACGGCCATACCATGTTGAATACACCGGTTCTCGTCCGATCACCGCAGTTAAGCAACATTGGGCGTAGTCAGTACTTGGATGGGTGACCGCTTGGGAACACTACATGCCGTTGGCTCAAAAACCATTTTTCGATCACGAAAACCAAGATTAACGGCAGAGGGGACCCGATGCGCTGATCACGTGTCACCCCAATATCTGCAGGCCAAATGGCTGGGCAGCCGTCGCTTGGTAGGCCTAGGCCCTTCACGGGCTGAAGTGCCAGGGGTTATTTTTATGTTATTATTATTGACAAGCAGTGAATATGATGTTAGTTTGATGCTGGCAATTTATATTTGAGCTAGCTGGACCATTTATTATATAATTTAATAATACATCTGCTCAAAATGGACACTATCATCATATTTCCTTTGGGAATATTCGAATTCAAATATGGATTATACCAAGGTATGGTCATATTGTTTTTATCAAAGGGAGTTTGACTCCCGTAGCACATTGGCATTGTTTGTGACATCAATACTACATGTATTTTGTGTCTTGCAATGGCCTTCTCAGTATGTGCTAGCCACGTATCTTGGTGAGGTGTACCGTACCAACTGACGAGCCCAATGGTACACTGGGGCAAAACGCTGGCAATTTATATTTGAGCTAGCTGGACCATTTATCATATTATTTGATAAAACAAATGCTGAGTATCTCCATCTCAAAATTTCACGAATTCGTTCCAGTTGTTGGGAATAAAGATCGCACTGACTGCACGTCCGCTTGGAATAAAATCCCAGTGAATCACTCCTTCAAAATACCACACGACACACATCACTTGGGGCCGAAACGATCCATTTTAACGATGACTGGCTGGTTGACAGGGACTGAACCACTGTTTCGAGGCATCAGCCTTGCGGTAATAGACCCATTTTTCATCACATGTGACAATTCTCCTGATAAATCTATCATCCATGGGGTTACCAATAAGCTGACAACAGGTATCCACTCTACGTTGAGCCTATTCAGGGATTAATTCATCAGGTACAGATATACAGCTCCTGTTTGATTTTCCAAGTTTCTTAATCTGGCGATGTATGATATCTTTTGATGCACCAAGTTCTTCTGACAGCTTGAGAATACTTCTTTGGCGGATTTTCTTCCAAAACTCTGCCTGTATTCTCAATATCCCATAGTTGAGGTCTTCCAGATCGCAGTAAATAATTATGTAGTGTATTCTTCTCTAGTATTGAAACGTTGGAACCATCGTTGTGCCACATGCTCACTAACGACACCTCCTTCCATTTCACATCTTCTTCGAGCCGTAGCAGCAGCTTTGTAATTTTGTTTCCAGCAGTGCTTTAGAAGGACCCTAACTCCATCCTTGTAAGTTCCATTTGTGATTGTGTATCAACAACTAACGACTGATACATTCTCGTAATATACGCAATTCAAGGCTTCCTGTAAATAGCATTGGCGAACCAAAGAAAACCAATTCTATCTTATAAAACACCAAACTTACAAAAACGACATTACTTATGGGTTATGACACATCCTAATAGATGTTTACTCCTCCGTTGTCCATAACCCGCCCACCAACCCTATTTCGATCACAACGTATAAAATAAAATTCCAGCTATGTCCGCCATTATGCGTGTGAATTATCCCCAAATACAGTATTGCCAACACTGCGCTTACGGTACTGCTGTGTTTATAAGAAACCAATGTTTTTTGTCTAGATCAATAATTAATTGTTAAGCATACCCCTGGTTTTTGTAACGCACATTGAGGTAGTCACGCACCAATCCGTTTATTGTATTGGTATGTAGGCCATTATTATTATTATATGTCTGCCTCATTCTTGGCTATCACTGTGGAGGCCTGGGTTCGATTCCCAGCTCTGCCAAGAAATTTAATTCTGGTCTGAGGCCTCAGCCTCGCGAGCCAAAACTGATAAAAAGCATGTTTGGTTCCTACCTCAGCCATTCTGGAAGGGTTTTCCCGTGGTTTCCCACTTCTACTCCAGGCAAATACCCGGATGGTACCTAACTGAAGGCCACGGCCGCCTCCTACCCAAATACTACTTCAATTACAAATATAGACACTACTACAGACATCACAATGACATGGGTTTTTATTTATTTATCAATAGGTACTGTTACAGTTAGGCAAAACCTGGTGGTAACAAGATATTTACATGCTGTACCTATATATCTCAATTTCTCTCCATAATGTCTCGGTGTTCCCTGAATGCAACATTTAATTTCTTCTTAAAAACTTTTAAACTGTTAGGGAAAGGTTGTAAGACTTCTTCAGGTAACTCATTCCATGTTTGAATACCCCTGTTTAAAGAAGAATACTTAGCTAAGTTTGTTTTTTGAAGGATGGGCCTAATTGTATTCGTGATCTCTCCTACCCATATAATCTGGCTCATGCATTCTGTTTCGCAACTCATTCGAGGCCTGCTCCCCTGTGTATGCTTTGTACATCTCCTGGAGTCTTCTTTTATGTCTTCTGCTGTGTAGGGATTCCCAACCCAATGACTTTAACATGTCAGAGACACTGTCAGTTTGGGAGAATTTGCCAAGTACGAATCTTGCAGCTTTCCTTTGCACCATCTCCAATTTGTTCCTTAGAGTTGATTGGTAGGGCTCCCACACACTCGTGGCGTATTCCAAAATTGGTCTCACAAGACATTTGTGAGCCAATTCTTGGGCCTGAATATTGCTACCCTTCATGTTTCTCATAACGAAGTACAACGACTTTTGCACCTTTATTAGCAACTCTCTCAACGTGCTCACCCCAGTGTAACCTTTTATTTATGGCAATCCCGAGATAGCTGCATGACTCCACTCGAGGAATAATTCTGTTTCCTAACAGCTATTGTCCCTTTTCTGCTGTTAGTAAAAGACAGGCATTTACTTTTTTCTGCACTTATCCTCATGTTATTTCGGATAACCCAGCATTCCATACGTTCCAAGTCTTGTTGTAGGAGCGCAGTGTCAACTTGATTATTGACTTTTCTATATATTACACAGTCGTCAACGAATAGTCTGACGTCCGATTTAACATATGCTGCCAGGTCGTTTAACTTATTTATAGAAGAAACAACAATGGCCCAACTACACTTCGTTGTGGAATTCCAGAGGTGACTTATGTCTCTTTCGAAAATACTCCCCCAACTTTGACTGTTTGGGTTCTGTTTTGGAGAAAGTCCCGGATCCAGAATACCACTCTTTCATCAAGACCCAAATTTGCAAGCTTATGTAACAGGAGGTCATGTGGAACCATGTCAAAAGCCTTAGCTAAGTCAATGATTACACTGTCCACTTGGCCTCCTGTGCCCATGACTTCTGCTATATCTTAACAAAACCCCACCACCTGTGATTCACATGAATATCCTTTCCTGAATCCGTGTTGTCTATCATACAACCAGTTATTTTTCTCCCAAAATTTCCTTATATAATCTGCAATTATTTGTTCCATTTGTTTACAAACTACTGCCGTCAGACTCACTGGTCTATAGTTACCCGGCATGGTTCTGTCGCCTCCTTTATAGATTGGAACTACAATAGCTTTCTTCCAGTCGGACGGGACAGACCTATAGAGACTGTGAACAATACCCTAAGGAAGGGAATTAATTGTTCTCCGCCTATCTTGAGAATGTCGCCAGACACATCATCGAGTCCTACAGACTTGAATTTCTTGTTTTTCTTCAGGTTTTTCCTAACCTCCCTGTTATGAATAGTGAATGGTTAAAATGTATTTTCCTTTAATTTTGAAGAAACGGACATGCTAGCTTTTGCAGTAAAAACGCTACTATACCACTCAGCTTTTTGTGGGTTTCCTGTGACAAGATTTCCTTCCGAGTCCCTCAGAGAGTTAATGTCATCTCAGTTCTTTTTCAGTCTCCTAAGATAATTATTATAAAATGTATTTGTATTTCCCGGATTTAGTATAGTCAAGGCGAATAGAGTAATAAGTGGTGGAACTTCCGTATGAGTCAATGGTTAAGATGAAGTAGTTCTAAATTTCAACACCAGGCGCTGCGCCGAGCATATGGTCTAAAGCACATGACGGGACGGCAGTCAAGCAATGATACATTACCGCGCGCAAATTGTACTTACGTTTTATTTCTATGCTTGTTTTAAACTTCTGTTATCATTATGCATAGGCCTACCAGTGAAAGAGGTCCTTTCTTCACAAGCTAATTATGAGGACGTTATAGACAATTAGCTTTCTTCCCTTAATGAATACGGTCAATGGCGAGAAATGAAATACATACGAGCAGAGAGGTGAAGGATAACAATTGTCAGCAAATTAAAGAAACTATTACACTGACAGAAATTGAACCCTATAATCCTGTCAGTTAATGATGCGAGTTCTGAGAGAGCAGGCGATAACGTATTTTATTATTTGAGTGGTTACCTGATTCACACAGCAGCAACGAAGATTGTGATATGTAATTCCTGCATTTGGTCATTGGAAAGTGATTCCGAAACATTTAATGCTGTTAGTGATGTATGTATCCTCACCATGCTGAGAGACTTTGGCAGAAGAGAATCTAAATTTCGCAAATACCCGTCTTTATCTTTATTTCAAGTGATGAAAAAAAAATCATCGTGTGGCCTCCTGAGAGGCCGAGTGCAGGTCTTTCTAATTGACGCCCGTGGGCGACTCGCGCGTCTTAACGAGGATGAGGTTATGATGAGGTTATGATGAAGACGGCACATACACCCAGTCCCCGAGCCACGGGAATTAACCCCAAGATATTAAAATCAGGAATCGAACCCGGGACACGGCGGACCAAAGCCTAGCGCGCTAACCATTTAGCCACGGAGCCGGACATTTTACGTGATAAAACGTGTAGATGCAGTAGTGGAGGCAAAATTGGAGAAAGAAGGCGCGTTGTGGGGCGATATCTTTTCAGATTGTGTGGATATAATCTGTGAACTTCCTGTGTTCCGAAATGTGTGCTGCTCAGAGCATCAAAATAATTATCCCTGGCACTACAGCCCTTGAAGAGCCTAGGCCTACCAAGCGACCGCTGCCCAACCATTTGGCCTGGTGACGCGTGGTCAGCGAATCGGGTCCCCTCGGCCGTTAATCCTGGTTTTCGTGACTGGGACGCTGTCTCACTGTCAGACAGCTACTAAATTGTCCTCACGAGGCTGAGTGTACCCCTTTCCAGCCCTCACGTCAGTTTCTAAAATCCTTGACGGAGCCGGGAATCGAACCCGGGGCCTCCGGATGAGAGGCAGGCGCGCTACTCCAACACCACAGGGCCGGCGCTCCGAAGATCATCTGTTACTATATTTCCCTAGGATAGTGTTTCATTACATTAAATGCCGGTTTATTTTCCGGGCGAAAGAAATGTCCAGGGAACTGAGATCCAGTTCGTCTTAAAAATCAGCGAGAAAAATAATGAAGGTCTCTTCTGTTTAGAGGTAAGTTAAGCTCTTATCTTCTTAGAAATGTATTTAAGTGTGTTCAGGATAGTATTTTAACATGTTCGTATTCCCTTGAAGATTTGTTTCTGTTATTCACAACTTGCTTAGTATTTAGTGCAATACTTCCTTTAATAAACAACTAGCAACCCACCCCGGCTTCGCCCGGGAACAGTTATGAATGTGCAAGGAATTCCTGTCAGACGTAATTTAAGAATGGCGAGGTGCACGAGACACAAAACCCCCTTCCGTCCAAACTAAAAACACTTATATTGGGCGAAGTATGGAAGATATATGCTCTTGCGGACTTTTTTGGAGAATTTTTCATGCTGAACAATTCTTACACTCATAGTATATTGATATTTTTAACGGTTTGCCCAGCGTAAGCTTAAAAAGCGCATGGACGCCAGGTTCTATTTTGGACCTTTTCACTGAAATCTGAAATCGTTACTGCTTGGCTCCCTTTGATCATAAATAAATTATTTTCCACAGAAATCTTCCTTGAGATTACCTTTACAGAATGGTGAAAGCCGCATCAAAATCCATCCAGTGGTTCTCGAGATTACCCGTGACATCCAAGAATCGGGGACTTTGTTTTAAACTAAGTAGAGACGAGCCAGACGAGAACGCGGAGGCCAAGTTACACTAGTACCACCTAGCGGCGGAAATGGTCAACTACCGGAGTTCCCTCACTTATTACTCTATTCGCCCTGGTATAGTCTTCATATAAGAATCTTGTGCTTTACGTTTTTCTGTGTTCAGTTCCTTGATAATTAGTTGGTATTATCTGTAAAAGTTCCTATTTGATTTTAGTCTGTTATGCATTTTTCTAGCTTTTCTCTTAAGAATTCTAACACGTGAATTGTAATATTCTGGATCCTGGTTTCCTTTCACTCTATATTTTGGCACGTATAGCGATTGGCCCGTATGAATAATATTTTTGAAATTTAACCACACATCTTCAACGCTAGCGCCAATCGATGCCCATCCAGGAGAATTTACTCTTAAGTAATTTTTGAAACCTCAAGTGTCCGCCTTATTGTACTTCCAAACAAACATTTCTTTAATATCTTGGCTGTGTTCCAGTTCCCAATGGAATAACATTTCGACAGCCTGATGGTCACTAATTCCCGGAATATTTTCAGCACTGATCAGATTGTCTACAGGCTTAATCAGACAAATTCTACACACACCCAAGTGCACGGGGCTACATAACCACGATGTCGCAAAGCCCCTAAAGAATCAACAACTAGTATTATTAATTTAGGCCTATTATTATTATGTCAGATTATATATTTTTTCATTTTAGGCAAGGCTGGCACGAAGTAGAACAAGGAACCATGGAAGGTTACTAAGGCACAGCCCCACAATATTCCGACAAAACAACCTCGTGTTGTAAGGACTAGTAAGAATACTAAAGTCTATTCACCGAGTCGAGACAGTGCCCCTGGCTACCAGGATAGGGAAACACACCCAGTTCACGTCATCGGCTTTGCCGGACAGCGGCAGCCAAGAAGCTCCGAGATCATTAGTCATGCCGTAGCCCTAGAAGAGACAAGACTTGCTGCACTGTATACTGTTGCCTGTCATAGGCAGTTAATAACTTATTAATTAAATACATAAACGAACAATAAATAAATCGCACTGTAGCATGTAACCGATAAATCAGCCCGCTTCACATGTACGCTATACACAGCACTGAAGTTGGTGTACGTTCAACAGCCACAGCTCTATGTACCCCTTGCGGGCAGCCCTGCAATCACATGTACAACCGTGTTTACTTCCACTATCTCGACTCTGCGAACAGACTTTAGACTTAATTTGAATGTTGGAATCCTTTTGCTTGTGATGAAATACTGGAATTAATAGGCAGTGAATATTAAGTTGAAATCATAGAACGGTTATCGATAAGCAGTAGAAGGGGCCACTAGACACAGCGCGACAAACCACATTCCACAAATCCGCGCGCCTACTTCAATAAGACAAAATACGAAATAAAATTATACACTACGAAAAGCGAAAGCAATATTGTGCATTACCGTACCTAATTATAAGAGAATAGGACCACCTCGTGTTGTGGCTAGCGTACTTGGCTGTTGCCTCGAAGGTCAAGAGTTCAAACCCGACTCTGGCAAGAAGTTTTAATTCTGGTGCGAGGGCTGGAACGGAGTAGGCTAAACTCAGCCTTGTGAGGCAACACTGGGAAGAGGATGGTTCGATCCCTACCTCAGCCACCCTGGAAGTGGTTTTCAGTGGTTTCCCCCACTTCTACTCCAAGCAAATGCTGGGATGGTTCATAACTTAACCCATAAACGCCTAGCATTACCATATGGTAACACAGTACCGGTCATTGCATTTATTGCTCTACAGGACCTTTGCCAGTTAAATATATTCGAACTTTGCGCTTATATGATCAAGGAAGGTCTATTGATTCATTTACCGCGCACTAGTCGCTAGGGAATGCCATGGGTGCAGTTCGTGGTTTGTTTCTCACGTCGTGATGGCATGCCGCAAAAGGTACGGCATGCTAAATTATTGCGTAAAATGCAGATAGTTTACTTTTGCTTCAGGATTATGGTAGTAAACACACCTAATTTATAATTCAGTAACATATCTTACGTGTTTCTTTATATCTGCTCATGCCCGGGACTAATTTTCCCAGCATTACCATATGGTAACGCTAGGCGGATACAGGGTCAATGGTAAGGCAAGATATTTTCTGTAGCACATTCATATGAAATGAGTTAGAATACATTTCATACATGTATACACAAAAGTTTTTCCTTATACAGCTTTTTTAACAGTGCATGCCTTCATATAATATGTTTTATGTCACCGTACCATATTTTTTATGCCAGTACCGTATTCAAGACCATACCCTTGCCAAGATATCTGGCAGCAGGCAGTGTTTCAGAAAATACAATACGAGAATTATTTCGATATTTCAGAGGTCTAGACTGGCTGCGTGGCTCAGCTGCAACATTCTCGCTTGCTGTGCCCAAGCGTACAGGATCGAATCCTGGTGCAGTCAGCTGGCATTTGAGGGTGCGCAAATGCGAGGGAGTCGTGTCAGTAGATTTACTGGCACGTTAAAGATCCCCTTCGGGTCAAAATTCCGGCAACCCGGCGTTTCTAAAAGCCAGAGCAGTTAAAAGGGACATAAATCCAATATCATAATTATTATTTAGAAGTCTGACCTTGGCAGAAATATTGGAGGAAGTGGAAAAGGAGTAATGACGACATGATTATAGCTCGCTGGCATGAAAACAGCACAGTAACTGTTGCCTCCACGACTGTCCCTGTTTCGTCCCCCCGCCCCCTCGACCAGGTCAGAAGGTTCTCTCAGGCTGAAAAGAAAAATAGTTCCAATCCCGCGTTCTCTCCAGATCGGCACCTATAACAAATTCATGGGAGGAACGAACCTTATGGATGAAAATGTGAACTGATATCATGTGTCAATAAGAAACAAAAAGTGGTGGTGGGCGATATTTTCTTGGCTTCTTGTCGCGAGTCTCCAAAACGCATGGTACCTCGTTACAATATCACGGTCTAGGAAAACTCAACTGGAGTTCAAGAGGAAAGTGGCACAATTCTACGTAAAATCGTACGGCGTAGAACCACATGGAGCCAGGTGGCTGTCAACAGCACGTGCAGTACAGGGTCCCGACATTGAAGACATGTGATATGATGGACGCAATCTTCTGGTCATCAACGTCCCAGGACATAAGCGGAGGCGGTGTGCCAGTGAATTGTGTGTAAGCAGTGTCCGCACTGCATGTTGTAAATGTGATGTGGGACTGTGCATATCATGCTTCTTGCCGTTCCACACCAAGTAACTAGTCACTTGACTATATGATCGAAGGTTCAAAGGTGTCAAAGTACTTGCTCAGTGCTTTTTAAAATGTAATATTATCATGGTAAGTATTTAGCAACAAATATGAAACTGGTACATTATTGTATTTATAAATCACCATTCAGAATATGCAGTAAGGGTTTTGACAACACAAGTGCCTAGCGTTACATATATGTAACACCCTGTATTTCGGGAACTTAAGATGCCACCTTCGTAAAATAAGGTTTGAGCAGCTTAATAACTCCCTATGGTATTACTTATTAATAAAAAAGCAAAATTTTCAAAAAGTATTAATTCGGGCGTTCACGGGTTAAGGCCACGGCTGCCTCCTTCCCAATCCTATACCCAATTTACAAATATATACACTAGTACAGCCATATAATATCACAGGTTATCACGCAAATTCCACACATAGCCAAATACACATGGGGCTATATGACCACAATGACACACCCCCTAAAATAAGCAACAACCAGGCTATAAAAGAATATTTTTAAAAAGAACTTATCACTTTGAGCACATAAAACAAACATCAGATTGCAAATAACACTAACATCTTTTCTCAAATGAAGTACCTCGTGGTGTAGCAACTAGCATTCTTGGCTGTTGCCCCGGAGGCCCGGGTAGATCCCCGGCTATGCCAAGAAATTTTAATTCTGGTGTGGGGGCTGGAACGGGGTACACTCAGCCTCGTGAGGCAAAATTGACAAGAGGAGGGTTCGATTCCCACCTAGGCCATTCTGGAAGTGGTTTCCCACTTCTACTCACGGCAAATGCTGGGACGATTCATAACTTAATACCATGGCCGCTTCCTTCCCAATTCTTAACTGAATTGTTTCCTGCTGGGCGCCTTTTGTGGCTTTACATCAGTGGATAGATATTTTGGTAAATTTTATTAAACTGTGAGGTAGGGGCCTACTGATTCTGGTTTTAATTTCCACTTCACACGTGGCAGTTCCACGTTCCCACAGTTCACCTTTATTATTAAATCCTCTGATAAATGCATGTCACAGACTACTTTTGATCGACAATTGATTATCTTTCCGCGGTATAACTCTCGCCCATTTCGCAAACAGATTTGGTCCTTTGGCGGTGTGAAATAAGGTCTACCATCAGCTTTTCTTCCATAACCCGATTTACATCCAGGAACGAAAAAGTAAGACATTTTCTCGAAACTGTAGGAAATTTAGTAGTTTGCTGACACAAAGCACTGCACAGACTCGTAAAACAGACATTCATAAAATATTATTAAGAAACGAATTCCCTCGCATATATGACTTCTCATGCACAGGATATTACAGTACTAACCTCGTGGACGTTGCACGTGCTTGAGGTCGGAGCGACTTCCGCACCACACACCGGCAGGGTCATCAACGACAGAGCAGAGTGATGACACTAATTATTTTTATTCGTCATGGTTTTAGTATCCACCAGTCTTAACCTCAGCATTATTAGAGATATTATACATTTCAGGTTCCGTATTGACAGTAATCATTAAAATTAAAACTTACAATTTCCGCCTAGTCAATACTATACTTTATTGACTAGGCGGAAATTGTAAGTTTTAATTTTAATTAACCTCAGCAGGCTAATGGTTTAAGTATCCACCGGACCTAACCTTGGCAGAGCAATGGTTTTAGTATCCACCAGACCTAACCTGAGCAAACCAATGGTTTTAGTCAGTGGCATATCCTTGGTACAACTTGACAACAGCTATTACCCTTTCACGAATTGATTGCCGGCGCTCGAGATGGGAACTATTCCTTGTTTACTTGTGTCACACGTCAGCCTGCTTCGTTGACAGGCACAGTTGCACGAGTAGGATATGACTCAGTCCCAGTAGCCTCTGTCGTCGTATAACTGTCTGTGGTGACATGAGCTCCTGTGACGTGCAATGCTGCTTGACTTATGTGCAGAATGCACTCCGTCATCGCTGTGTTCCCCGCGGGGCAGCTGCTACAGTAAACAACGAACACTGGCGCAGCCATGCTAGCGGCAATCAAATCTGAAATGGGTAATACTTAATGGGAAAAAATTCTTCAAGGACTGAAATTAGCAAAAACACCTGAATTAATAGTCTGAAAAAAATCTGGAGATGATGTAGTAATAGATGTTTACTCCTCCGCTGTCTATAACCCACACGCCGTCCCAAATATGATCACGACTTATATAGAAGAAATTCCAGCTGACTCAGCCATATTTAGCCACATGTAGAGTATCGCCAACATCATGCATTCGGTACGATTTCGCATCCGGTATCATAAAACAAAAGAGTGCCGTCAAGTTAATGTGAAATTGTGCCAAATTTCATTACAATGGTGATAACTGTTCTACATACAAAACAAACCTAACCTGAGGCTTACGCCCCAGACCCCCTTACTTGTAGTGCAATCAGTAATTTCCGTCCAGACAGTCATCTAACCAAGTAGCGACCAATGATTTTGTACAGTCGTCTAACCAAGTAGGGACCAATGGTTTAGTCCAGACACCCATTTCACTTCTGGTGTATTTTGTATACACCCATGCTGGCAACAGTGATAGGACGTGATATGGCGTCAATGTGTGCGTATCAAACATGACTCTGCATCGTTTAACTCCATATTGGAACACGACTGCCGTAGTTGAATGAGCAAGAAAAAAAACATTTATTTACGTAATAGAACAAATATTTCCGGTTCAACAGTGACAATTGAGAGTACTTTCATTTCTAACGACTCCAGGAAAGGTACTGTACGTGAATCATGAATCATATATTTCCAATAATCTGTCATGTTAAAGTGTAAAATCCAAAAGTAGCTGTTGTCAAGCTTTAATAAAGAATTTGTAATAAATACATTTCTTAGAATGTCGCAATATTTTCTCTTGATTTGTTCTATAATAGACTGGCTGCGTAGCTCAGCGGTAACATTCTCACCTACTGTTCCCAAGGTTGCAGGATCAAATCCTGGCACAGTCAGCTGGTATTTGAGGGTGCGCAAATGCGAGGGAGCCGTGTCAGTAGATTTACTAGCACCTTAAAGATCCCCTTCGGGGCAACATTCTGGCACCCCAGCGTCTTTAACCCCCTTAGCGTGTACGGCGCAACGGTGCGCCCACTAGCCTGCTACGTTCACAGCGTGTACGGCGCAAGGGTGCGCCGTCAAATTTGAAACGCCCGCTACGTGGACTTCGTAATAGTTATTTATTTGGTCGTAAGATGGCAGGAAGAGGCAACTTTTGGCTACACTCCGAGCTACTTATTATTGCCAGGAGGTGTCGCATATCTTCACAGTCATTTATTTTTCAGATATCTGCACACGTGTTCCCGCTTTTGCGGACCGTGAGTTTGCTTGTAAACATGGCAGGTCGTGGCACAGTTATTGATGACAAAGAAATAGCTAATTTGCTCGATATTAGTGCAAACGAAAGTGATTCAGAGTGTGACAGCGATATAGAGGGTGAGTTCGCTATAACTTCCAGTGAAGATAGTGATGCTGACGATGTAATTCTTGATAGAACATTAGGCGACTGTGATATTGTCCCAGTATTGACGTGTCGCTGACCAGGGATAACCAGGTTATTAATAGTTTATAATATTATGTTATATGCTGTTCTTATTGTGTGTGTTTTTGAAAACTTTTGCCAGTGCGTTTGGAAATTATAGCGAAATGCATATGACACCGCGCTTACCATTGGGAGTAGGCTAGAAATAATGCACGTTGTGGGTGCAGCCCAGAGTTTCACAATATCACGCTTGAGGGGTTAAAAGCCAGAGTAGCATTGTAGAACAAGTTCTTCCATAAATTTGTAGGGAGAAATATAGATCACTACAATTACACTAAAAATTAGTCTAGATACCAAGTAGCGGCATTCATGACGCCACTAAAGATTTAAACGTTGCATACAGTACATGTTAAATTCTGTATGTTAATAAGTCTTCACATACAAAGCAAAGCCAACTCCGCACAGGCCATGGAGGCGCTGGGATTAGTGGAAGGTAGAGGCATCCACCCTTTGTGATAATGGCACTAGATGGGATGGAGGTGTCAGCTCCATGCCCGGCCATCTTTGCTCCCAGGAATTGATCTGGTACTCATTTCTGGTGTGGGCGGAGTGAACCCCAGGGCTAATTGTGTTTTCGAAAGTGGTAGTCTTGTTTCTAAAATCCACTACCTGGGTGGGCATCAAACCTACTCCATTTCAGTTAGAAGCTCAGTAATTATTAATTTTGCAAAACTTATCACTCTTTTCCTTTTCGCTGTCATTTCGCCAATATATCATTTTCATACCATATTTCATCTTTTGGAGGGACATTATCAATTATAACTACCAACCTTGATCACTTCTTCACTGACTGCACCGGATATATGTGCTAAATCATGTAAATATGTGTTTTTATTTATTGTTCATTTAACAATCGCAGCCATGTTTGTCAGCGTATTGAGTAAGTGAAACTGTCGCAGCGAGCGCTCAAAACGAGGTGCACACATTGACGTCAGTAGTTGCCAACATGTCTGATTCAAAATACACCAGACGACACACGTAACCTTGCAATTATGTGAGAAGAGAAATAATTGGGCTTTGTGTATTATTTGTATTTGTAAATAATGCTCGTATGAGGCAATGGTGCCAAGTTCACTTTACCGCAATCCCCTGTAGCGAGGTTTGGCGACTGGACGAAAAATACTGATGATCTAAAATGGGTGTCTGGACTAAACTATTGGTCGCTACTTGGTTAGACGACTGTCTGGACGTAATCATTGGTCACTTCTTGGTTAGATACTGTCTGGACGAAAATTACTGAGTGCATTACAAGCTAGAGGGTCTGGGGCGTAAGCCCCAGGTTAGGTTTGTCTTGTATGTAGAACAGTAGTGGTTTGGATGAAAATTATTATTTAAAGAACACGAATTATTAGTGAGGGGGGAAAAAAATAACACATTCAATATAAGAAAACAAAACAAGAAACACTTATTTCAGACAACGCCGATTGAAATTACTTAATGCGACAGCTTGCACAATCCATTGCGAAATGGTTCAAACTCAGCGCACTGTCAAGTGAACGGTAGTGGTGCATGACTTATCACTCCCTCATAACTTTTCTAAAGTTCAAAAATTAACCAAAATACCTGTTTAGTAAAGCCATTGTCACTTCTGACTTGATGTTTCAGTGCTACGCTAGAGCTATATAGCGGCCAGAAGTGACATCACTTTAACTGGCCAATCACTGACAGCCATTCAAATCAATATACCACAACAAATAGAGTTACGCTCGCTTAATCGCAACATAGCGAACAAGACTTGATTTGTCATGAAATATTGGTTTGAATGACTGCCCGTGATTGGCTAGTTAAAATGATTTCACTTCTGACCACTAGATAGGTCTATTGTAGCACTGAAACGTCATGTCAGAAGTAACGATGGCTTTACTATATTGTAGTGATACAAACATACAGTCATGCAGCTTAGATCATTGCTGGCCACGTAACAATCTACATTAAAAAAAATAAAAATTGTGTTTTAAGTTACAACAGATAGCGCTGGAAACACGTGGACTGAACATTAATGACTAGTATTCAGAACAACTAACAGAGCGCACCACAAGCGACATGATTAAACATACCGTGTACACAGAGCGGTCAGTCCGCTGGAGGTACGCAGCGGAACTGGACCACAAGTATCAACTCTAAAAACCAGATAAGTTGGCATCAATCCATTACTTCCAGAGCATTTGTGTATGTTTAACTGTGTATTTGCCACGTCAGACATTGCAATACCCCCGTCTGGTGACCAGGGTTTAGAATTGTCCCACCGTAGCCCATGCGTGTCGTAAGAGGCGACGAAAATGGGTACCCGGTGCCTGGGGGTATAACTGGGCCACCCTGTCTCCTGGGGACATAAATAAGGAGGCTGGGAAGGCAACCCAACAAACCACTTCACATTGGGCTAATCACCCATGTGGGGGGTAGAAATGATTCAAAGCAACAACAGTAGCCTCGGATTGGACGGATCTACACGACGACAACGACCGCAATGGAAACGGAATATGAGATTTGGTACATGGAATATCAAGACAATCGCTGGAAAAGATGTAGAGTTAATACAGGAAATGAAAAGTCATAAATTGGAAGTATTGGGACTTAGTGAGGTGAAGAAGAAAGGAAGTGGAATGAAGAGATTACAAGAAGGGTATGTTTTGAGATATTCTGGGGTTGGGATGGACAGTAGGGCAAAGGAAGGTGTGGGCATAGTCACCAGCGAGCAGACTGAAACCAAAGTGAGTGGATGGCAACCAATAAACTCGAGAATAATGGTTATTAACCTTGACATAGAGATGAAAGTGTACTTCATACAAGTATACGCCCCAACAGAAGACACCAACTTACTCGATAAAGAGGAGTTTTATGTTCAACTCCAAAGGACCGTGGACAAAGAGGTTGCGAATGGACGCCATGTATTGATAGGAGGGGACCTAAATGCAAGAACAGGCCAGGACAAAAGAATAGCACATGGAAGCATGGGCAATCATGGTGGAGAGAGGACGCTGAATGAAAATGGCAGGCGACTTATAGAATTCTGCATTGAAAATCAATTGTTATTGGGGAACTCATTTTTTCCCCATAAAGAAGTACATAAGATAACTTTTGAGGCTGAAGGTAGAAATGCTAGGAGTGTTATAGACTACTTTATGTACCCTCAAGGCATACGGAATAACATCATGGATGTGAAGGTCATACGAGGAGCAGAACTAGCTACGGATCACAGATTACTGGTAATGGACACCATATTCAAGAGGCCAATCCAACCAAGAACCAAAAGGTTTGAGGTGATCCGATTGAAGGAACTTCTAAAAGAAGAGTTGTTGTTGTTTTAAGGGGCCTAACATCTAGGTTATCGGCCGCTCTAAAAGAAGAGAAAAGGTCCCAGTATGCAGAATTAGTGAAGGAGAAGATGCAAATAAGAACTAATGGAAGTGAAGAAATCAATGACATGTGGAATGACATAAAATCAGTGTTGCTAAAGTCAGCAGAAGAAGTGTGTGGAAAGGCAGTGGTAGATACCAGAAAGAAAAGAACAAGTTGGTGGAATGAAGAAGTGAAGGAGAAGGTAAAGAGCAAGAAGGAAGCATGGAAAAGATACATAGGATGTCCTACGGAAGAAAACAGGCACGAATACATCAAAAGAAGGGATGAAACGAAAAGAGTAGTGAAGGAAGCTAAGAGAAAATCTTGGGGAGTTTGGGAATATGGTTGAAAGCAAAGCTAGAGAGAAGAATACAAGAAGCTTTTGGAAAACCATAAAGTCTATAAGAGGGAAGTATGGAAAGCAGACCAGGACAATCAAGAATGGGAATAACCTAGTATCAGAGAAGGCAGAAGTGCTTCAAGTGTGGAGAAGACACTATGAGGAGAAGTTCCAGAGAAATGCGGCAGAGCAAGAGGATGGGATTGTTTATGGACCACATGAAGATGTGCAAAATCCAGAAATAGAAGGGAAAATAGAAGAAATGGTGTCATAATGGCAATTAAACAAATTAAGACTGGGAGAACAGCAGGTCCTGATGGAATTTCTCCAGAGTTAAATATGGAGGTGTTGAGATAGTGGAACAACTTACTAAGCTGTTTAGGAGAATGTGGGAAGAGAACAGAATACCAGAGGAATGGAAGAAAAATCTAATCATCCCGTTGCACAAGAAAGGGAACAGCTACGACTGTAATAATTACAGGGCTATCTGTCCATCATCTGTAGCGTACAAGATCTACACTCGGGTGCTGGAAAGGAGACTTAGGAAGGTGGTGGAAAATTACATTGAAGAGGAGCAGGCAGCTTTTAGGCCAGGACGTCAGACACAAGATCACATCTACACAATTAGAACAGTAATAGAGAAGAGCATTGCCAAAAACCGTGACCTGTACCTTGCGTTTCTAGACCTGAAGGCAGCTTTTGACTCTGTACCGAGACAGAGCATATGGGAGGCACTGGCAGCGAAGAAGGTACCAATGAGACTGTTAAATGCTGTGAAGAGTGTATACCAGCAACCTGTGGGAATAGTTCGTATAGATGGTGAAATGTCTGGAGAATTCCAAATGGAGAGAGGAGTAAAACAAGGTGATAGCCTCAGCCCTCTTCTGTTTAATATCGTCCTGGATGAAATAACAAAAATATGTAAGCGGCGAACCCATAGGACCAAGCTTGGTATGTGGAGACTAAGACCTGTATACTTGCAAGCACTCCTCTATGCAGATGATATAATAGTGATTGCTGATACACCAGAAAGACTTCAGCAGGCCGTGGTGGAATGGTATGAAGAATTGGAAAGAAAAGGAATGGTAGTGAATACAGATAAAAGCAAAGTAATGTGGGTCTCAAAACTAGACAGACAGGAACAACAACTTGACATAATTTGTGGAGGAAGACCTCTCGAAAAAGTAGAAACTTTTGAATATCTTGGCACCATATTAAGTAGTGATGGGAAAATAGAGCAAGAGGTACTCAATAGAACTAAAAAAGCCATCTCAGCCTACTATCAGATGAATAATACATTAGTAGGGAAGAATGAGATAAGCATCAAGACCAAAATGCAGATTTACAACACGGTTATGGCCCCGATCACTCTATATGGCACAGAGAGTTTAGCACTGCAAGACAAGCATCTCAGTAAGATCACTGCCACTGAAATGAAGTATACAAGGCGAGCAGTGGGGAGGACTAGAAGGGATAGGATCCGGGATGAGAGAATCAGAGAAGAAGCAGGACAAAAGAAGGCGATAAGTATGGTGATTGAGGAACGTCAGTTGAAGTGGTATGGACATGTCAGGAGGATGGAACAAGAGAGAAAAGCGAAGCAGGTTTTTGAAATGCGAGTGGAAGGGAGAGTAGGAAGAGGAAGACCCCGTACCACTTGGGATGACAGAATTGAGAAAATCGGACAGAAGCGAGGGAAAACAATGCTGGAAATGAAGAGATTGTGTGAAAATAGATCGGAGTGGCAGAGATGGACAGAACGAGGCTACCCCGACGCTTGAAGGCACAAGGAATATGAAGAATAAGAGAAGAAGAAGAAGTACATAAAAAGTGAGGGTATGAAAATACAGGGTCTTTATATTTGCTAGGCAAGGACATTCTCGCTAACGCGCTCCGCCAGTGACGGTTCAGTTGCCGCCGGCCACGCGCGCATATGTACGGCAGAAAACGATGCTTAAAATAAGTATCGTGCATTTTTACTCACCATATTTACAGTAAATGCTGAAAATGTTCCCCATCCACTGCCCAACTTAATCGGCATCTCCCTATGAAGCTTCCGGTAACTCCGGTTGATTTAGCTTCAGTAAGGAAATACGACCTTTAAGTCTATTTTTATTGCTTAATGAACCTATACGTTTGAATCTCTTAGCCAGTAGTTTTATTGTCCGATGTATAGGAATGAGTATCCCTGGAAATTTCACTCGAAACTTTTCTCTTGTTCTAGTGCACGATTTCCTCCACTTTATGGACGCATTATGCAGATATACACATTTACGTAATGAATATTTCCCATTAATTATGCACTAGTACAGTATTGCCAACCGTGCTCGTACGGTACTACTTTGTATATGCGCGGTACTGTGAAACAAAATAGGGCGGTAGCGCTGAATGAAGATAGAACATGCGATAAAATTCTCTACAATACATGATTTAGCCAAAATACCTTACGAAACGATGAGGAATAAATCAGGGAGCGATGTTTTAATAGATATTCCCTCCTCCGCAGTCTGTGACCCACCCAACCATCCCAAATAGGATCACAACTTATATAGTCGAAATTACATCTGTGGCCGCCATTAGTCCAAATCAATTATCATCGGTTGTGGTCGTGAGTATTCGGGTCTCTTCGTTAGCCCCACTGGTCCGCTGGTCGTCATCAAAACAATACTGCCAACTTCACCCTTAGAGTACCCAGCCCCACTAGCTGCGCGACCCCAGATCTTCTAACCTTCGTTTTGTCCAATCCATTGGTTTTTGACAATGGTTACAGCCTAACGCACCCAAATCAATGGTTTTGTGTCAACCGTCCAACGCTAGCTGCGCGCGGTCAAAGGCCGCACCTACCCCCGACCTTATAACCTTAGTTTTGTCCAATCCATTGGTTTTTGACAATGGTTACAGCCTAACGCGCCCAGATCAATGAGGTTTGACAATGGTTACAGCCTAACACGACCCAATGAATATTTTTTTGATTAACAGTGATTTTGTATCTCACTTCTTTTTATCAACAGTGATTTTGTATCACAAATTTTGGCAACAATGTGTGCGCCTCGGTGCGTGCCGCTAGAGTGCACCTTGCTGACAGTTGAACGAGATACAAGCGCTGTCGAAACATGGCAGTAGTTTTTAAAATAGCAATAAATAAAAACACATATTTACGAACTTTAGCACATATATGAGGTTCAGTAGTGACCAAGGTTCGTAATTCCAATACGTAATATCGCCCAGAAGATGAAACAAGGACACAAAGTATGTAAAAGTCACATTCATGTCAGCTGCAAGTGTATAATCCGCGTTCCACTTATATTCATAATTAATAATAGGGCAGAGTTCACTTGACAGTGCGCCGAGTTTGACCCAGTGCGCAATGGATTAAGCAAGCTGTCTCATTAAGTAATTTCAATCGGTGTTGACTGAAAGGAGAGTTTCTTGTTTTGTTTTTTCCACAATGAAAGTGTGTTGTTTCTTTTGGTATTGTTTCCCCCCCCCCCCCACTGTAATAATTCGTGTTCTTTCAATAATAATGTTCATCAAAACCAGTACTGTTCTACTTACAAAACAAACCTAACCTGAGGCTTATGCCCCAGACCCCCTTGCTTGTAGTGCAATCAGTAATTTTCGTCCAGACAGTTGTCTAACCTAGTAGCGATCAATGGTTTAGTCAAGACAACCATTTTAGTTAATCAGTATTTTTCGTCCATACCATCGCCAAACCTCGCTACAAGGGATTGTGGTAAAGTGAGGTTGGCACCATTGCCTCATACAAGCATTATTTACAATTACAAATACACTGACCGGCAAAAAAAGTGGAACACTTCAATTTTTTATGTAATTTCTTCATTTATTCCACTAAAATGTATCGGTTTTCCAATATTTGCATTATTCATGTAAATTTTAGATGGTTGACTACAGAAAATACCAAAACATGTTTTACAACATGCTTTAACTCACAAATGTCGTTACATTTTGCAAATCTTACCATTTTCTATTTTTAAGTAATGTTCTTTTGGGCTGTTTTTTTATCAAACGTATTGCCAAACAAAACAGTATTAATGTTTGCACTGCACTGCACGAGAACACTGGTCACTAAAAACGAGTGTTTCCACCCTTAGCGTCTATGACAGCTTGAAAACGCTCAGGCATACTGTTCACAACTCGTCGAATGGCATCTGCCGTGATGCGATCCCATTCCTCCAGCAGCGATGTTCTCAGTTGTGCCAAGGTGCTGTGGTCACGCTGTCTGACGTTCCTTCCAAGCATATCCCATACATGTTCGATGGGGTTCAAGTCAGGACTACGAGCTGGCCTGTCCACGGTTTGAATCCCCAGTTTCTGCAGATATTCTACAACACAGCGAGCAGTATGAGGGCGGGCATTATCCTGCATCAGCATGGAATTCTGACCTATAAAAGGCGCAAAGGGCATCACATGGTTCATCAGGATCTCTTCGATGTACCTTCGGGAATTGACCGTCGTGTGATCGATGCACATCAACTCAGTGCGGGCCATAACGTTGATGCCACCCCACACCATAACCGAGCCACCTCCAAATGGAGTCCTGGAGGAGAAAGCAACAGGGCTGTACCTCTCTCCGCGCCTTCTCCACACTCTTTCACTTCCATCAGGTGATCTAAGATTAAATCGACTCTCGTCAGTGAAGAGAACAGAGGCCCACTGCTCGTGGGCCCAACCCAGATGCTGCCTCTCGAAACGAAGACGCGCCTCTCTGTGATGTCGTTCGAGTGCGGGTCCACGTGCAGGTCTCCTGGACGAAAGATGAGCTTCTTCAAACCTTCTTCTTACTGTTCGCTCACTCACTCTCACATTTCTGGCATTTTCCAGTTGATTTCGTGCCTGGACTGCCGTGGTATGGCGATCACGCAGAACTTGCAGGGTGAGAAATCTGTCATCCCCGGCACTTGTGCATCTTCTACGGCCTGACCCTCGTCTCCTGTCGTAAGTTTGGAGTTCTCTGTATCGTTGCACTGCACGGTGAATGCTACCGAGAGATGATCCATTGACCTCAGCAACATAACGGAAGCTGCAGCCATCCTCCACCAATGCAACTGCCTGTGCAACTCCTCCACGGCTAAGAGGCAGGATTTAGTGTGAACTGCACATGGATAACTTGCTAAAATGTATGACAATGGTTCACACGTGTTCAACAAATACGAGCAGCAACACTCATAAACTGTTAACGCTTACAGTGCGCTTCCCGCCATAAAACCATTAAGATAGGCTCATCGAAGATCGGGGGTAATTGGTGGTAATAAACCACCCTAAGAAATGTCATATTATCAATTTCTATTCACAGATGTTTCAGATGTTTGTTCTAATGCGTGAAAAGCTTTTAAAATGTGATTAAATCTTTTTCATGGCTAATTTTATACTATTTATATTACATTTTTTAACTGTTCCACATTTTTTGCCAGTCAGTGTAATACACAAAAACCCAATTATTTCTTTTTTCATTTTTAAGTGTGTCGTCTGGTGTATTTTGTATCGGATAAGTTGGCAACTACTGACGTCAATGTGAGCGCTCTCTGCGGAAGTTTCACATACTAAATACGCTGACGAACATGGTTCCGGTTGCTAGAATAAACAATAGACGAAAACACATATTTACGTGACTTAGAGGAGACGCAAGAAAAGCTTGCCGAAGAATGCTACGCAGATCTTCGGCCATGTTCGGGGGTCGGGTGTGCTCGGCAATGGCATACAACGCCCCTCCCACTTCGCGGCAGTAGCTCGCTAGCAGCAGTTCTGAACGGATCGTCTGCCCAGGCTTGACAGGCAGGGTTTACGCTTGGTTTACAGCTGTAGACCGCGTCTCGGAGCGAGCCGCGTTGTTGGAGAATTGAGTGAGCAGTGAGCCCGGTAATAAGCATTAGGGGGACACACAGGAGTCCCGCAATAAGCATTAAAATACGCCGATTGATATTGGTCTCTGAGCATCGTTGAGTTTCGGCAAGCTTTTCTTGCGTCTGCTCTACCACATATATCCGGTGCAGAAGTGATCTAGGTTAGTAGTAACAGCTGATAATGTCCCCCCAAGAGATGAAATTATGTATGAAAATTATATGTCAAAATGAAAGCAAAAAGGGAAAGAGTGATATGTCGGGCACAATTGTCAGGATAAGGTACTTTTCCCTTTTCACAACTTTACAAGGCAGATTATTGAAAATGTATTATTTATGATTTACATACCTTTCTGGGAGTGATAAGAAGTGGATTACAATTTGAATTCTCATTGCTGCACCGGAAATATTTCTTTTATTACATAAATAAATGATTTTTCTTCTTGTTCATTCGATGACCGCCGCCATGACACATTGACGTCCTACACTATGTCATACCCGTTGCCAACATGTCCGATACAAAATACACCACACGACAGACGTAACTTTGTAATTATGTGAAAAAAGAAATAAAAGGCAAAACCATAGGCCTGGATAAAGATTATTGATGCATGACTACCCCCACTATGCGTGACAAAAACCAGGGGTGTTTATATTAGCTCACGGCAGGCAGCGCTTCCTAACAATTAAAGGTCTAGGCGAAAACCATTGGTCTGCCGGATGCGATATAGTACCGAATGCAAGGGGTCGGCATACTGTACATGTTGCCAAAAAAAAGGCTGAAGTTGGCTGGAATTTCACCTATATGTCGTGTTCGTATTTGGGTGGGTCACAGACAGCGGAGGAGTAAACATCTATTACTACATCATCGAGATATTTTCCCACCTATTAATTCAGGTATTTTGGTTAATTTCAGTACTTTAAGAATTTTGTACCAAAAAGGTCCTATTCCTTATTCTTACCAAAATGTTTACTCCTCCGCCATCTATAACCCACCTGCCATCCCAAATATGATCACAACTTATATACATCAAATTCCAGCTGTGTCCGACATTAATTATGCATTAGTACAGTTTTGCCAACCCCGCACTTACGGTACTACTTTGTATATGCGCGGTACCGTGAAACAAAACAGCGCCGAGTTCACTTGAGAGTGCAGCGAGTTTGAACCACTTCACAATGAATTGTGGAAGCTGTCTCATTACTATTTGTTGTTTTGTTTTCTCCACAACCAATGTGTGTTTTGTTATTGTTTTTTTCCCCACTGTAATAGTATTCTTTCACTACCGTAATAATTTTCATGTGTTCTTTCAATAATAATTTTCATCCAAACAAATACTGTTCTACATACAAAACAAACCGGTAGCGCTGCACACCGTGAGAACATGTGTATAAAAAAAAATTGAGGAATGAAATTAGCCAAAGTACCTGTAGTAATGGTATCTGGAGATGATAAATTAATAGATGTTGACTCATCCGCTGTCATAGACCCACTCAGCCATCCCAAATAGCCACACTACTTATATAGTTGAAATGAAGTCTCTATGAGACATCTTTCTCACTAAGTCAGGAATGCCAACCCCACGCATTTGGTACTATCTGCACCGGGTATACAAAGAAACATAAGAGCGTCGATAATGTAATATACTATTGCGCCAAATCCAACTAGTCAGTCGTACTTTAACCATGGATTATGTGACATGTGAAATTACTTCACAAATTCTATATTATTAATGTTTTATATACAAAAACAAAACTAACCTGGGGCTTACGCCCCAGACCCCCTTGCTTGTGGTACTAGCAGTAATTTTCAGCCAGGCAGTACCTAACTTAGTAGCGGACATAAATTCTATCTTATTAATGTTTTACATACAAAAAAAAACTAACCTGGGGCTTACACCCCAGATCCCCCTTGCTTGTAGTACTAGCAGTAATTTTCGGCCAGGCAGTACTTTATGTCTTTACGTGTGAAATGGTGAATGGTGAATTTTGTGTGCGACATGTTGGTAACGTAGTCACATGTCCGTCTGTCGAGTGTCCAAGATGGCGTCCGTAGTGAAACGAACACGATAAAAATTCTTTATTTTCGTAAAACAGACATTATTGAGGTGCGGCAGTTGTAGTCGAGATTGTGAAACGACTCCCAACAACTCCGAGAAAGGTATGTAAATCATAAATCCTATATTTTCAATAATATACCTCGTTAAAAGTTAAGAAAAGGCATGTTCTCACGGCGTGCAGAATTACCAACAAACCTACCCTGGGGTTCACACCCCAGACCTCCTTGCTTGTAGTGCAATCAGTAATTTTCGTCCAGACAGTTGTCTAACCAAGTAGCGACCAATGGTTTAGTCCAGACACTCATTTTAGTTCATCAGTATTTTCCGTCCACACAGTCGCCAAAACTCACTACAGGGGATTGCGGTAAAGTGAACTTGGCACCATTGCCTCATACAAGCATTATTTACAAATACAAATAATACACAAAAGCCCAATTATTTCTTTTCTCGCATAATTTGTATCAGACATGTTGGCAACGTTCGCTGCGGTAGTTTCACATACGAAATACGCTGATGAACATGGATCCGGTTGTTCAATAAACAATAAATCAAAACACATATTTCGTAATTTAGCACATATATCCGGTGCAGTCGGTGCAGAAGTGATCATGTTCACCAGTTACAAAAGATGATAGAAGGTATGAAATTGATATATACTCGAAATGAAAGCGAAAATTCAGTGATACGTCGTACACAATTAATAAGTTGATAAGAAAGCCGACCTATTCAAATGATGGGAGAACAAATTCCTTACAATGTATATATCCTATGTGCACAGCAAAATGTAGCTTACCTTTGTTCTACCATTGATAGTATAATCACCCATCTTGCCATTGTTACTCATTTTATTGGCACGAATGATGATAGCATCCACCTTACTTATCAAGAAACCAATGTTTCTACAAGAACTTTCTTTGCCATCTGTCCACATTATTTGGTCTCCACGTATTGTTTTCAAGTCATTTTTTGCTTTATCACTCACTAACTGCCCGTCCTTAAATAAACCTGCACTATGCATTTTGGTAACTTCATCCAGGACTGCATTGCCCTTCTCAGGTCCCAAAAAACTGTCCACAACACAAACACCATATTTATTCATGTGTTCAATAACTATCCTACAAACGTCTTCAATATAACCTTGCTGTTCTTCAGTATTTCGATGCAAGTAGGGAGGTGGTAAATCGCCACCAACCAAGCTGATCTCCGGAAATTCTCTAAACCCATTGGTGCTGTTGGGGGACATCACAAGAGTTGCCTCTTTATTTTGCATACCACTCGCATTCGTTTTGCAATTGTCCAATGAATTCGGCGATGAAGTGACCTTAAAATCAAACGTAGGACTAAGAATCTCAGCTCTAGCGTTAAGAATTTCACTCTCAGAACTACCTTCATAGGTTATGGGAGTAGTGCTCCATGCCTCTGCTTTTCCTTTCAGCTCTCGCTTCCAACTGACAGGAGTTTCACGAGTGACATTAGAAGAGGGCTCTGGTGTATGAATTTCTGGAGTTACTGACGCAACTCCATGCACTAAGTCAGTTTCTTTCCTCTTGTCAACTCGATTTTTTCCACAAAATAACTTATGCTTTTTCCAGTCCTCCTTCTGATGATCTTTCGAACAGTAAAACACAGACTTACACCTAGAACATCTGAGTAATCTACCGCATGCTCCACACAACTCGCAAAACGGAGAAGAATTCATTTCTTAGTAATCACAGCCTGCTTTTACAATACACCGACATGATTCTTCTTTTTCCTCCTCCTCCTTCGCCGCTCTTTTTTTTTTCTTTAAATAGAAATGATAACTACTTCAGTCAAAATACAAAAGGAAAAGTGAAATGAATTGGGGCCGGAATGTCTTAACTCCGAACACAAAAAGATTTCTAGATAACCCAATTTTCTGAAAAGGTTGCAATTTAGTATTTCGCAACTGTAAGTATTTTAGAGTATATATCTTCAAACAAAAGATTGTTCTTCTTCTTCTTCTCGTGAGGGGTATTGGGTGCAGTACACACTTTACCCAGTCACTAATTCAAAGATTAACAAAAAAATGATCTATTATCGGGAGGAGAATTTATGGAGGAAGCATGATTATGACGTGGAAGGGGGGTGACACATAAACAACCAAGGACACAATAAGGTGCTAATCTTCACGCCCAAGTGACGCATCTTGGCGACTTGCTACATAAACAAACACGAGGCGTCACACGTAAGGGAAAGAGTTAAATAGTTAGATGGCAATCAGAAAAATATGTGAGTAAAGCGGAGAGGACAGGAAATGTAGGGGAATAAAGAAGTACCGAAATTGATAAGGGGAGAGAAAAACCTAGCATACTGAGGGAATTAAATAGCGTAGTTCGTTGAGACGTATATAAGGGGCACTGAAACACGAGGTGATTAACAGTACCTATCGCAGTATTACATGCACAAACCTCGGAGGCTTGCAAGTTGCACCGAGCCATAAAGACGGGGGTGCGCGCATGATTAAAACGTAAGCGAATAATGGTAATGATGTGACGACGAGTATAGCGACCATTATAAAACCAAGGGAGATGGGGTATCGACGGTTGTAGATTATAATAAAACTGAGCCTTTTCCCTTGAATAATCCCTCCATTGTGTCGACCATACTTCCTTTAATTGATTTTTCAGAAGAGGTATAAGATCAGAGGCGGGAGTGGCGATGGGGGTTCCGTGGCCACAAGCAGCACGTTGAGCGGCCTGATCTACGTATTCATTTCCTAAAATAGCTGTATGGCCGGGGATCCAAGAAAAAACAACAGAAAATCCCGATTGAGTCAATTCATACGTCAACCTGAGTATATGAAGTATGAACCAGTTGTCGATGTGCATCACATTTTGTAAGGCCTGGAGAACACTTCTGGAGTCAGAAAGAATAAGAGAGCGAGATATCACATTCCTTTTGACATATAGGAGAGCTTGACGAATAGCAAAAGCTTCTGCCGAGAAAATAGATAATTGCGGAGGTAACGTAAAGGAAGCAAGATGTTGTTTGGCGGGGACATAAAAGGCCGTCCCCACGCCAGGCGGGGAGTCGAATTTGGAGCCATCTGTGTATATGGTGGTACAGCTTGAGGCACTTTCTTCAATTTGACAGACATATCGACGGGCGATGGAGTGGGAAAGAAATGTAGCATTTTGAGAAAAGTAGGGGGCATGGTGAAGAACATTAGGAATGAACTGATAAAGAGGGAAGGGCGCATTATAGCATAGCGGCTTCCGGGTTTGGAGAATGTCTGGACGAAGACTGGTAAGACCGATGAAAGATGAGAGAATGGAGGGGGTGGAATATTTTTTAAGTAAGTGTTGCTGATGATATTCTTGTAGTAGTTGTAATTTCGGAAGAATGGGAGAAGCAGCAAGAGCCATTTTGCGAAGGAGATAACGAGAAGACAGGTACTTCCGTCTTAGACCAAGAGGTGGATCTGTAGCTTCGACGAGAAGGGCCTGCGTGGGCGTAGAGGAGAGAGCTCCCAAGATAATTCGCAGAGCGGCATATTGTAATTTATCTAGTATCGTGAGACGAGACTGGGGCATGATGTCATAAAAATGGCAACCATACTCCATGGAGGACCTGACGATAGAGCGGTATAAAAGTAGCAAAATTTGAGGGTCCGCTCCCCAAGAGCGGCGCGTTAACGAACGTAGGAGTTGTAGTTTTTTTGTGACGTGTGATTTTAGGTGCGCCAGTTGGGGTGCCCATGTCAGCTTATCATCTATCAATATCCCTAGGTATTTGGTATGATGGGTGATGGTAATAGAACCCTGTTGATATAGAATCGGGGAACGGTCGTAGAGACGTTTATGGGTAAAAATTAAGGCAGAGTTTTTGAGTGGGACTGTATCAAGACCGTGATTAAAAAGCCAAGAATGTAAAATCGTGAGGGCATGGAACATACGTTGTCTACACTGAGATAAATCGGGGTGTGAGCAATATAATAGAAGGTCATCGGCATATTGAATAAGCCGGACATGTGGGAGTATTAGTTTCTCAATCTCGCTGGTGTAAAGGAGATATAGTATACCACTAAGAATATCGCCCTGGGGCAAGCCGGAAGACGCAAAGCGCGAATTCAGGACAGTGGGGAAAGTTGCAAGAATGACGCGACGGGAGTGAAGAAAGGCGGCAATCAGTTTTATAAAAGGGGAGGGGAATTTCCATTTACAAAGTACAGTCAATAACAACGAGACGTTGACATTATCGTATGCGCCTTGAATGTCTAAAAATACTGCTACCGTCAAATGTTTACGACAGCTGGCCAATAGGAGGTCAGTGAGGAAGATATTCAGAGCATCGATAGTCGATTTTCGTTTTATAAAAGCAAATTGGGTTTTTGGGACCAAATCATAATACTCAAGAGCCCATATCAGTCTCGCCAACAATATACGCTGAAACGTTTTTCTGATACAGGACCCGAGCTGAATTCCCCTATAACTGCAGGGGAGGGCGGGGTTTTTGCCAGGTTTTAAGATGGGAAGTAATAAAAAGTCGTTCCATGTGGAAGGAATCTGACCTGTACGTAGGACATTATTGTAAAATTCAAGTAGGACCATATGTGCGGAAGAGGGTAAACTATTGAGCACGTGATAAGAAATGTAATCGGGACCGGGGATTGAAGAATTTTTGAGAGAGAGGGCATTTCGGAGTTCGGCTGGTAGAATTGGTTGTATTAGACAAGTAAACTTGGAAGGCGTGATATATTGATAGGATGGTGGGGCACAGGCAACAAAATCAGGCGTTAAACTGCGATAGAAACATAAAGAATTTTCTAAAGTAAGACGATGTGGAGGCGCATATTTTGTACTCCTTGATAAATTGCGTACAGAATTCCATATTTGAGTAAGGGGAGTTTGGTGATTAATGGAATTGACATATTTTTGCCAAGCAGTACGACGTTTGTCATTGAAGGTGCGTTGCATAGTCGCAACAAACTTTTTATACTGCAAATAAGTATACGGAGTATGGTATTTACGAAGGAGGTGAAGCAATGCTTTGCGGCGCTTGACCAAGTGTATACATTCGTCGTCCCACCAGGGGATGTGAAAAAGGGCTTGACCGGATCGTTCTCGACAAGGAATGAGTGGATGATAAGTGTCAAAATATCTATTAATAATGGTAATTAAGGATTCATAAGAATAGCGTACAGGCGGAGTGGCATGGCAAAAATGTTGTTGGATATATTCAGAAAACAACATTTCATCAACATTTATAAACTGTCGAAAGAAGCGAGGAGTATGCTCAGGGGGTGGGGGCAGGTGTATAGATGAACCGGTAATGATGATGGGATAATGATCACTGAGATGTAGATCTGGAGTTGTTTGCCAATAGAACAGGTGTGCGAGAGAAAGGGATACAAAGGTTAAGTCGACAGCACTGGGTGCTTGCTCAGGGGCAGAAAGACGGGTAGGGGAACCATCATTAAGAAGATGAAATGAAGCAAGTTGGGCCGACGTCCAGATATGACGACCTTTGGGCGTAATTCGGGCGCTGCCCCATTCCGTGTGATGAGCATTGAAATCACCGCCCAGTAAATGGTACGGAAAGGATTGACAATAAGTGAAGAAGGATTTCCACTGTCGTTCGTTGCCCTTAACATCTGGGGGAATGTAAAGAATGTAAAGGGTATCACTTTATAGGCAAGGGACTCATGAATGAGAGTAAGCACTCCACCATAATGGGGCCCATCATGACGTTCAACTACATACTTCGGTATATTGAACAATAAGGAATTATACAACCATGTTTCCTGTAGCAGGACAACCTCTGGTTGATATTCCTGTATTAGAGGAAGGAGTTCATGCCGCTTGTTTAATATGCTATGGGAATTCCATTGTAGGATCTTCATGGGATGGGAGATGATTGTACATCCCTGGGTGACTCAAGTGGTTGGGATTCGGGAGGAAGAGAATGAAACGGGAGAAGAACTATTTTATCATACATATTTTTTAAATGTGGGCCCATTGGGCATTCGAGCCCAAAAGGTCCATAAGTTGGAGATAATCACGTGTGATAGCAGGAGGCACACCAGTTTTGGGTGGCACAGGAGGGGGAGGAGGGGGGCTGAAGTGCATGGTAGACGTCGACGGAGTGACGGCGCCGGGCACCGGACGAGTCAAATGGTCTGGCCGAACTATCGAGAGATAGGCCTGCCGGTCGTAACCCAAAGGTGGTATCACTTTGGGTGAGCTTTGAACAATGGACGTAAATTTACGTTTTTTAGGTAGCGTGGTAGAAGCAGGGGTATGAGTGGGAGAAAGTGGGGGAAATTGCTGAGGGACGGTAAGTGGTTGAAAGAGGTTAGAAAATGGGGCAACAATTTCTTGGTATGACTTATTTTCGACACACATGCGTGTTTTTATCTCAACTTGATTTTGATGGTACACACACTGGGAAGAACCGCTTGTATGATTCTCATCACAATGCACGCATCGTACCAAGACTTGGGAACAAGTCGAAGTTTCATGGCCTTGAGCACAGCGGCCACATCGGGGAGCTCTTGCACGACAATTTTGACCGGTATGTCCATACCGCTGACATCGATAACATATGATCGGCCTAAAGATAAAAATGTGGACCTCAAGGACAACATGAAAGATTGAGACATATTTTGGGAGAGTCTGCGTTTCAAAAAAAAGTTTTATCGTACCCGTGGGGAGCATCTCCACTTTACCGTCAATCATCTTACGGCGAGACATGCGTTGGAGTTTGATTATGGGGCATGGCGACTCAATATACTGCAGGATATCGTCATTCGATAGAGATAAATCGACACCATGGATTAAGCCTATCCGTTGGATGTTCGCGGATGGAATGAACGCTTTCAACTTTTTTTCGGTGAGTAAGGGGTTTTTAAGAAAGAGGTTGGCGGCTCGAGCCGTGTTGAAGGTAATCTGTATGCGATTGCGCCCCTTGCGGTGAATGGCCGAAATTCCCTCGATTTTTTTCTCATAGAACAGTCGTCCCAAAGCCATCGGATGTAAATGACCGATATGCGAAGTGTCGACAGACTCGACATTAACATGATGGGGCCCAGAGTGGGTTGAGGAGTACGGTCTCGGAGGATCAGCCCCAGTTGACGGAGTTGAGGGGGTCGAAATTACGGGAGGCAAATTCGTATCAGATGACGGGGTAGCAGAAGATAAGGCTGGAGTAAACGGGGCATTTAAAGGCATAATCTCCGTAAGAATAACGTCCATGGCAACGTCAGGCGGGCCCGGATTTTCCGCACCCCCACTGGTATGACATGTCCCCGGTATATAGAACCGAGAATGGGTCTACTATTCACTGAGTAAGAGTCACTAATACACACTTAGGCACACACAAGTTTACGTGAACACACACAGTCACACTACTTAACAGAAGCAGTCGCTCTCCACACACGAGGCGATTCGAATAGGCGAGCTAAGAGAGACCGACCCGTACGCGACGTAAGAGCACACGCAACTGCAAAAGATTGTTACATACTAGTATTTCCCATAATTTCAAGGAGTGCTGAATACATAGCAGAATTTCAAAGAGGCTTTAATAATATATCCCCGAATCCACGTGAGAAAATTTTAACTGCAGCGCCCAAGCGGCGGAGTGCTTAAGGTTTGGTTGCGAAGTCATCAGACCGCTTTTCCAAACGACCAACACACTCACAGGCTTCTACGCAGACTTCTGTCTCGGGACAGTCGGATGAGGAGCCGCAAAGATGCGCGCGCAGCCGGCAGCGAGGAACATTATAGCGCCGACTTGAAATGCTCCTCGCTGTCTCATTGTGTGATTGTTACCTACAATAATTATCCCACCTGCATACTTGTCTTTCATTCCTGTATGATTCTGTTCATCCTCGTCGAACACCAGCTTTTATGACTGAAGTGTATCACACGCTAGCATTTCGTGCGCCAAGTTGTAAGAAATAAAACATGGAGGGCGGTTGTCGTTTCGGGGTAACATTTACAGTCGATTTGCATTATTAACGCAAAGCGGTCGTGAAACTTGCTTTAAGTACATTTCAAAATATGCCTGGTACAGAATGAATGCATTCCAATCAATATTTAAGATCTAACTATAATAATTGGATATTTAACCATACGCACTATTAAAGAGCGGAACAAAAGGTGAAAGAGCCTTTCGGAAAATTGTGCGAGTGGTATCGCTCTTGCTTGTTGTTTTGAAGATCCCGGGTTCAAGGCTATCCAAGGGCGAAAATTTTTACTTCTTTTAAATTATTTTATGATATCCTCCTCACGTCGTACAAAAATATTGCAACTTAGTTTTGTCTACATGATCGACGATAGTAAACATGTTTTCTCTCATTTAAAATTCTAGTTTCCCTAAATACTGTTTAAAACCATGGACGGATACTATTTAAATAGTTCAACATTTATCCCAGAATAATAATATTAGCCTATGGCACGTTCTGTATTTGGTTGGTTGGTTCCTCAGTTTAGGGGCTGCGAAAACGCGGTCATGTAGCCCCGTGTACTTTGGGTGTGTGTAGAATCTGTCTGATAACCGGTGTTAATTGTGATGGCTGTATTAATGTGTGTATCTGTTTTAACTCATGTAAGGACTGCAACTTTGAATTTTTCAAATAGCTCCTACTTTTGCCGCCAAACGCCACCGTCAACGACTACTAGGCCTAGTTCAGAACTTAGCTACTAGACGCCACCACAGTCGGCTCTTGGCAACGAACGTAGAAACCTAAGAGCGTTGTTTACATTCCTAACCTATACAATTTAGCTTCACACAGGTGTAATTAGTGGAAGGTTCTTTAAGGGGACACTATTGGCTACCCAAAAAACATTTTTTTGCTCCCAGTGATCCAAACTGCACCAAATTTTATTTCCATACGACCAACATCTTTCATAAAGCAATAAGTGAAAAATTATTCCTGTCAGTTGATCAGTATGGGCAGAAATGACTAAAAGATAGTCTTTTCCTTAAAAAAAATTGATACCAACTATTTACCACTAAAAATTACTGAAACTTTACAATCTTTTTACACTATGCACTCATTGCACAGACTAATAATTCTGTGCATGGGTTTGGAAAAATATGAAATAGTTCCTGAAACAAAAATTGTTTCACAAAATTAATTTTATTTCCAAAAATTATAGTTAGAAATTATTTAAAAATAAACGATAACTATTTTAACTAATATGGATGCACAGAATTATGGGAGATAGATATCTTCACATGCTACAAAAATATTATTGACATTGGTTAATATTTGCTACTGAATAGTTGGTGTAAAGTCCAAAAAAATGAATTGTGCACAGCAAAACAATTTTAAAACATTAGAATGTTTTTCTTCTTCACCCACTGTCTAAAAGTCCCCAGAACCATATGTTTCCCTTCCCTTTCTCTTATGGCGTCTTCTTCACCCAATTTCATCTCCTTGGATTGTTTTCTCATGAATTTCATTTGCTCCAGGCTGCGTCTAACTCTTTGCTGAATTCGCCGTTGATCCCGTCTTTTGCAGAAATGTTGCTATGTGGATATATTACAAGGAATGGCAATCTTAAAACTCAGCAATTTTTCTAGGTTTATGCGTTGTCTTGTGTAGGGTTTTGCTTATGAACACCAAGCTGGCTCATCCGTGCATGGACCCCGACCGAGTTATCTACTTCAATAAGTGGTGTGGAAATGATAACGACGAATGTATCAATTTTTTTATCGCTAAATAGTTTGTTTTTTTTGTGTTCACTTTTTTCACTGACGTTGATTTGTTGTTTTTGTTATTGTAGGTAACAATCACACAATGAGACAGCGAGGAGCATTTCAAGTCGGCGCTATTCAAATGCTCCTCGCTACCGGGTGCGCGCGCATCTTTGCGGCTCCTCATCCGACTGTCCCGAGACAGAAGTTCTACGCAGTGCCATGCAGTGCATCATATTGCTAGGAATAATCAGAGAGGTAGATCAATGGGTGATATAACAATCCTCCTCCATCCTAGGTTCTGTCA
Organism: Meconema thalassinum; assembly: GCA_946902985.2. Classification (NCBI taxonomy): domain Eukaryota; kingdom Metazoa; phylum Arthropoda; class Insecta; order Orthoptera; family Tettigoniidae; genus Meconema; species Meconema thalassinum. Next base: position 204,510,809 of record OX336389.2, on the reverse strand, counting down.
TTGTCGTCTGATTCTCAAGCCCTTTCATTACGCTTGGCAACGCCGTTCATCTGTCATCTGGTAGGCCTAGAGCAAGCACATGGTAGTTGCTATCACTGCGTTAACACATAGATTTTGACGCGAAATGTTTCCGAAAATACAACAGAACATAACGTCCGCTAAATCTACACATAAATATTACAAATAAAGGATAATATTATCGTGCTATGTACTATCAATTCCCGATAAGGTAATAATAAAATGCTGTACTGTATCTCTATTCTTGCTGCTATGCTCACTGCCGTCATTGACGCGCTCCGAAATAAATATTTAAAATTATTCTAATGAACTTAGAGACTGCCTAGATAACAAATACTTCACTCTTTGTCCAAAGATGCACTCATCATAGTCACAATAGGCATCCAAGCTTAATGTTAACAGTCTAACAATAATGCTCCACTGGTCACTTCAGTTAAAAATAGGTAGCCTTTAATGAAATCTACCTAAAAGCACTTGCCAACTGAGTACAGTTCATAATGTACTGGAATATAGAGGCCACATGAAGACAAAAACTAAATTACTAGGCACTGAAAATGCTCCACATTGTATGGTAAGTGATCAAAACATAGTACCGGTATTATAACTAGTTATTTTCATAGTGCTGCCATAATTCGCCTCACAGCAAGGTGCATACCACTTCCTAGGCATCTGATTATTTTAATGAAATATTAGTGATGAATTTGTTTTTGTTGGTTAAATGCATCACCAGGTATTGGATATACATACAACTCAATACGGGAAATACTCACTTCTACAACTTTCAGAAGGTATGCTTCACAACGAGGAACTTCAAGGGTGTTGAAATAGTAAATACGAACTGATTTCAAATGCTGTCTTATCAAAATAAACGCTATTTATTAACAAAAGTTAGCATGTGAGCATAGCTTGTGTACATACCTTAGAGCCTAGGTCCAGTGTTGAGAATTATAGACGGCAATGTTCTGTCCCTTTCACGTAGCCTAGTCTATAAAACAATAATAACTGTATTAATGCAGCCAATCAGGGGCGTATATAAGGGGGGGGCAGGGGGTCCTCCTCCCCCCCCCGAAATTTTTTTCACATATTATATGTTGTTGTTTCCTATGTCTAGCCCGGATTCCAATCCATCAGCTTTCTTGCGTTCCAATAGAGTTGTGTGAGATTTCCTGAAGTTCTAGCAGTCACATCAAGTTTGTTGCAATGTAGCAGATGCCCCTTATCCATTTTACTTCCAGGTTCGTGACAAAGTGTGCATTCTTCAGATCTCAAGATGTTGATTCGTTTCAGATGAGCTGCAAGGCAGTCATGGCCAGTGTTAAGTCTGAAGAAAGCTACAGCTTCTCTTCTTGGTGTTAATTTATATTGATCCCATTTAGCATCAATGCCCTTCCATAATTTGGTTTCTGCTGTTTCCTTTGCCATTTCTTCATACCTGTTTTTTTTTTTAGTATTTTTCAAGATCCTTTTTGCTGGCATAAAATCAGTCTGACTGACAGGTTGTTGTAGTGTGGTACCTTTTATTTGATAATCTGTCTGCATTACCTGCTATTCCAACATGAGAAGGGATCCACTGAAATGAGATCTGTTTGTGGAATGTTTGAAGGGTTTTTATCATACAAAACATTTCTTTCAGTTCTTTATTTTGAGGCTTATAATTCATATTTGTTTATGAATTAAAATTTTAAACACTAATATACTCGCACTTATCATATACTATTGTTACTAAGTGACGTATGGCAACGTTGCAAAGCAAGGCGACGGTAGAGCGATGTAAATAGTGTGACAAGCAGTTTCCTCTGATCTCATGTGTAACAACATAACCTCTTATTACATTCCAGTGCCTTCACTCTTATAAACGTACCAAGAACAGCAACAAGTGCCCTTGAAGCGTGTGACAAAATGTTTTTCCCTAACTTTTATACCTTTATCAAAGTTTTGGTAAATTTGCCTCTCTCTGAAGCTACCGGTACTGCCGAACGGAGTTTGAGTTGATTAAAAACATACATAGAAAATTCTACTTCTATTCACAGAGTCACACATCTCACTGACGATGAAGTTATAAACCGATTTAGTAATGCTTCAAGAAACCTTGACTTTATATTATAGTGTAAGTTGTAAATCAAAACAGTAATGTTAATTATTTTCATGTAAACACTATCAAGTGAGCAAGATGATAGTATTAATGAAAAGTAACATAAAATGGTCTTAGTTGTGCTTGACATTAACCAAACATAAAACATCACAACAAATTGGTTGAAAAAGTGATGCTAGATAGCCTTAAAACTCATAATTTTGCACCAAATTATACAAATGTTTCCCGGGGAGAACCCCGGACCCCCAATTCTTAGGGGACTATACCTCCGGTTGGGCACCCCCCAACACGGATACTTAGAGAGACCAACAGGTTAATCAAGGCCTCTTCACTACCAGACCACGTGAAGAAAGATTCATGCAAGAGTGAAGCTCTATCTCCCAGGCTGTACGGTCTTCCCAAAATACACAATACTGACATTCCATTGAGACCTATCGTGAGTGCTATCGGCTCTCCAAACTACACCATCGCCAAGCATCTCTCCATCATTCTACAACCGCACATCGGTAACACTGAGACTTACGTCAGGGATTCAGGCCATTTTATTGAGAAATTGCAGAACATACGTCTGGAACCTGAAGACCGCCTAGTCAGCTTTGACGTAGTATCCCTCTTCACGAAGGTGCCTATGAAAGAATCCATAAACCAGATTGCCGAGCTCTTCACGGAAGACATCACTGACTTGTTTCGCCACTGCCTCGCCACGAGCTACTTCCTATGGCACGAGAACTTCTACGAGCAAATAGAGGGAGTTGCCATGGGTAGCCCACTAAGCCCTGTGATTGCGAACTTCTACATGGAAAAGTTCGAGCAGTTGGCGATCGAGACTGCACCCCTCAAACCGAAAGTATGGCTACGTTATGTTGACGATACCTTCGTAGTCTGGAGCCACGGAGAGGAAGAGCTGGAACGTTTCCTGGACCACCTGAACAGCCTCAACACCAGCATAAAATTTACTATGGAGAAGGAGAAAGACAACTGCCTGGCCTTTCTTGACGTGCTGATCACCAGGACTAATGACCTGCGCTTGGGGCACACCGTGTACCGGAAACCCACACACACCGACCGGTATCTACACAAGACATCCAATCACCACCCCCGACAGAAACACGGAGTTATTAAGACATTGGTAGACCGTGCTAGGAGAATCTGTGAGCCATCCAACCTCAACCAAGAGCTGAAACATATAAAGAGGGCCCTATGCGCCAACGGATACAGCAATAAGGAGATTGAGCGAGCCTCTCATCCCAGGCGCCGGAGCACGAGGAAAGATTCTGAGGAAACTCCGGTGGCCACCGCATTCCTGCCGTACGTGAAGAAGGTGACGGACAGGATAGGCAAATTACTGAAGACCTATGGGGTGAAGACGGTTTATAAACCCACCGCCAAAATCCGGGACTTGCTGCGATCCGCTAAAGACAAGCGCCACCCACACTCCACTGCAGGTGTCTACAGAATCCCGTGTTCCTGTGGGAAGGTGTACATAGGAACGACGAAGAGGAGCGTGACCACCAGACTCAAGGAACATAACAGACACAGCCGCCTGGGTCAAACTGAGAAATCGTCAGTCGCTGAGCATTCTCTCTTGCCCGGTCACGATGTAAAGTACGGGGACACGGAGATACTCTCCACGACCACACACTACCACGCCAGGCTGCAACGGGAAGCCATAGAAATCTTCAAACACCCCGACAATTTCAATCGGAAGGAAGAAATTGAACGTGTGCGTAATACATGGATCCCGGCTCTTAGGAACACCAAGGCCAAGAAATCACTCACACGTCAACCTGAAGAACCTTCCCGCTACAGCCCGGCAGTCGCGCAGGGAACACCTGACCCTCACAAGCTCGGTCGCCGAAGCCGGAGCACGCACCGCACCCCGCAACATGTACGTGAGATCAGACGATCCAGCCGGAATGCGAAGAGAACGCTCGGCTCACCATGCTAATTTGAAGATCCAAACTACCTTCCAGCCGTTAGTTCATCGCCAAGATCCAACCAACAGCCATATTCAAACAACAATACCCCACTACTAGCCGTTACCCATTATTTCAAGCCTCTTCCTCATTCCACTGCAGACCAAGGAAAGGAGCGGAACCCTTGATAATGCCGGACGCAGTTTCCGGTGAAACGTCGGGAGATATCCTGTCTGGACCACGGCCTACAAGCCCGAAAAACTTGTATTTAATTATGAACGCCGGCCGTGAAAGCCTAAGCTGTTATATTATATCTACACTGTTGGTGACTGAAGGTGTAATGACCGGTAATCTGTCATGTAAGATGTCAGAAAGGAGTTTCCAGTTGGTACGGGAGTAATTGTAAACTGTTCTGGTTTGTAATTTTGGACTGTTCTTTTTGTGGGTAAATATAGCTAGGAGGGTTTGGTGATCACAAAATCCAGGGATGACTTGTAGAGACTGAATTGAGGATGGTGAGTTTGTTAGGAAGAGATCGAGGGTTGAACGGGAGGTCTCAGTGATACGGGTAGCTTCAAATATGAGTTGATGGAGGAATAGATCATAGAATGCTGTAAGGAAGTTGTTGGATATAGGATTATTTGGGATAGGAGCGGCATTTCTATTCCATGTGATTTGTAGGTTGAAATCACCAACAATGTAGACAGCGTCATAATTTTGTTGAACGGTTTGCACCCGTTTGAGGGAGAGAATCAGCTCATCATTCATCAGCTGGGACGATTTCGGAGAGCGATAGACTGATCCGATCAGATATTTACCGTTACTGCATTGAACCTCAACCCACACGGCCTCAGCGTCAGTTTCCAGCTGATGGACGCGAGTTGCATTGTACTCAGGTTTCACAGCAATGAGAACCCCGCCCCCTGAAGTCTGCAGTCGGTCCTTCCGGAACAGCTGGTATGTGTCTGGTAACACCTCCCGATCACCTACCACCCCAGAGAGCCACGATTCACTGCAACACACAATACTTGGATCTAGGGCGGTCACTGTAGTATGAATGTTTTGTTTCCGTCCCGGCCGCGTGATGCTGCGGGCATTGAAGGCGAACAGTGATAAGTGTTTATTTACAAGTGAACTATTCAGGTTATTTACACTATTTACAGAGTCACTGGGAATATCACTGGTATTGTTGCACAACGAGTCGGTAAACGGCGGCATAGCACATTGCCAACATGTCCACGTTCGCGTGCCTTTTTAATGCACCGGAACTCAGAGGTACTGATTTTAGCACACGTCCTGTGACTCGACATGTTACAATTACTGCACTGAATATATAACTGATTTTTCGGCCGATTTTTTCACATATTGTGCATTGCAAAGGTCCAGGGTTGAGTTCTATGTCGCCGCTTAGAACAAGCGCTAGACAGCAGAGCGAGAACCCGGTAGCAGGTAGCCTTGCGACACCTCCCCCTACCGCTCGGCGTGGCCGGCTAATGATGGCCAGCTCCAGACCTTCACTGCCACACCATGTCCAGGAATGTATTGTGCATTTGTCACTCACCAGAAGTTTTTCCATAAGGGGTTGATTCTTCAGATCCTGTTCACCATTAACGGTCACAGAATGAACACGTCTTGCCACAGTCACTGCACATTTTACCATTAAAAATACTAAAATTACACGGAGCACACTTCCCTTGATGCAGGCACGCGCCGCCATCATAGCTCGTAAGCGTATTTGCGTGTTGTTCAAGTTGAAAAATATAGTCCAGTAATTTTAGGGTTTGAGGTGCGCATAATTAATGAAAAGCTACTTTTTTGTACAGTGGTCCTATTTGATGTGCTTAAAAACATATCAATAGTCCCCAACTTTCCTACGTCGGCTTCCGTGAATTCCATACCCTGGAACTCATAGAGTCCTGGAAAACTACATGTTCTTACTGGAATTGGCATTTAAATATAATGTGAACGGTTGTACCAAAATCGACAGAAGATGTCCCAAATTAAAGAAGAAGGATAGAGCTGGGTAGATTATTGGCTGAGGAATAACCTAACCACCAAGGGAAGATGATAAAGAAAAGGAGTTGGGTTTCGGACTGGAGAAAAAGGATGGAGAAATAGGAGGAGAGTCCCACAAAAATTATAAATTTAACTTTAAATGCACTCAGAGGCGGTTGCCACCGCAAATCCGCTCTCTGGTACCTAAAGTGGGTAAGGACCTGGTCGAAGCTAACGGGAAACGCAGCTAGGACTTGGGCGGTTTGCAAGAGAGTGGCTTTAGTGTATTCCCTCTCAAGCATGCAAATGCCTACTATGTGGAAGGGTGATGGTCTGGCAAGACAGAGAGGAACAGATTTATTGTATGTCTGTTCAAAGAAATTCGTTTTTGCAAAGTAATTCGAAGAATGCCAATAATTTGAATCAGGTTTAGTATTTCCAGTTTTCGAAGTTATAGAGTTCCTGAAAAAGCGACAAAGTGCTTCCAAGAAGGATAGTGAAAAAAAAAATATACCTTGGGGAGTAATTTTGGTAAGTGAACCAATAGTTGCATTTGGAAATGGCTAAGCTTTTACTCAGCAAGGAGCCGACTAAAAGTTTAGGCAAAGAGAAACACTTATCTTTTGGAAAACCAACCATAAGTTTTCGGAGAGGATCTCCACAAGCAGGTAGCTGGCGTAGCGAGCTGTACTTGCCTTACTGGCCAGTTAGAATTAGCTATTAAAGCTAAGAGAAACTTTAACGAGATTACCACTAAGAGTTCTTGCTCAAATGCAACGAGTGGTGAAAGCCCTATCAATAGATTTAATGACATTGAGTAGGAAGAGCCAAGGAAGACAGGATCTTGCCTAACCGTTGTATTAGAGAAATGATGAGTCGAAAAGGAAAGTTTGAATTTATTTAACAATGCAAAAAAGTCTAATACATTTGACAAGTATATAGTTTCAATTTTTGATAACAATTTGGGGTCGCAGACCTCCTAACATTTAAAGTTTGCTCCAGGCAATTAACAATTCTTTAGGTTTCAAACCTTATATATGTACTAAAATCTTTGTAAGATTTAAAAAATACAAATGAAGTGATTAAAGTTTAAACATTAAATCGAGTACAATGTGTGTACTTTCAGAAATTCCCAAGTATCTATCTTAGAAAAAGTTACAACTTCAAAAGTAACAAAAAAAAGAAAACAGGTAGAATGGAAGAGAAGTTTCTATAACTTCTTATATTTACGCTGAATTACTTTTATAATAGTTACAAAATAGGACAGGTCACTTACTGTGAAACCTGAAGAGAAAGTCAAAAGGAAGGTTCTTGACTTCGTATGGTTAGATAGGAATCACGAGACAAATGGGGCAAGTTTCCCTTTCGTGAAACCTAGAAATAACTCACTTATAAGTTGAAAGAATTGTATCCCCTAAATTAGAAGGGAGAAACAAGATAATTTGAACCGTGTACAAGACACGTAGTTATGCAGAAGTTAATTCGTTACTCATAAGAAAAAAATGGGAGGGCACATCTTTAGATTGACACCTCGTTGAAACAGACCTAAATTTAACAATTTATTATGGGTTGTTAGTAAGAGGTTTAGGAAAGAGATATTGGGATGAAAGGTAAATGTTCATGGCCTTGTTTATAATAATCGGACGAGCGCGACGCAGAAGAAATACTGAGAGAACACTGTTTATCACTATAGTTCGTTGAAATGGATGAAAAGTTCACTGTAGTAGCGCAAAAGTTTATGGCAAAAAAAGTTATTGCAATCGTGGAAAATGACTGGTTGCACTAGATAGGCGAAAGTCTATTACTTGAGAAAGTTGTGGATTACAATTAAATGCGCCAGAAGAAATCCCAACGGTGGAAGAAAATTTAGCTATTTAGCATTAATTTATAAGGTAGATTCCTTAGTTTGAAATGGTATTCCCACAAGTGAGGGAAAGATACATGACGGCGTGACTTGTAGATAAGGTGCAGATTCTGGAAAGTTCCAGAACGATCCTAATGGAAGAATAGGGCCAAAGTTACTCCAGCGGTGGAACAAGCTTAATATTTATAGACAGTGGGTATTCTATAATATCCCCCGTTGTGAGAAAATCTCTCATTTAATGAGCATAAGAAATGCTGCTTTTCACGAAAGTTGGCTTAAATGGACAGAAGCCCAATATGGAAAATCCCACGAAGAATGATTATTGCCACAAATAAATATCTCACACTGCCTATAAAATAATCGTTAAAAGCATGAAGACAGTAAAACCGATGAAGATGAGGTTAAAACCAGAAGTTTGTACTTATCTTTGTTGCATGCCGAAGGTGAAGTTCCCTTTGACGGATACTTAATGTGCCAACATGGCGTAGAATGTGGAGAGTGCCTCTTGGTTTGAGGAGACTGGGTCTAGTTGAGCCTTGACTGACCAAGTCAACTGCCAACGAACAAGTGAGACATGCTCAGCGAAGCGCGGAGGGACCAAGGAAGGAAAAAAGTTGGGGTAGGAGACAAAAGGAGAACATAACAGAATAGACAACTTTATAAAACTAAAAGTTCTTCTTGATGAATGGTCTTCAAAGAGTTGATAGCAGGCGATACTAGCACAGCATGGTGGGTGAAAAAGTAGACGAAGTTCCCTTGATCACAGAGATGATAGCTGGCGATGGCGACGAGATCTGATGGCCAAATTGATAAGTAAGTCCTCTTGTACAGGGAAGAATTGAGGAACTTCTGAGATTCGCTGCTAGATGACGCTAGGTGGGTCATGGAAGATATATATCTAGAACAGACTCACAATGACATAAGAGACATGACCACCGAAGAGAAACTAGAAGATCGCTGTTGGTGTTTGATAAAAAGGAAAAAATGAACATGCAAAGAGCATTAAAATTATATTCTCTCTTACCGTGTATTCCAAGAACACACCATACTGGGAGGGAAAAACACCAACAGAGAACAAAATAAACAGTTAAACATTTAAAGGTAATGGAGAAATTAAAGACAGTGGTCTTGTGATGTGACCATTAGTGGTCAAGATTCTAGCCACCCTGACTCTCCCATCTCTTCCAGGATAACACTCGGTCACTCTACCAGAAATCCAGACCAGGGGAGGAGAGACATCCCTAACCAAGACCAAGTCCCCCACTTTAATGTCGGGACTGGAAAGAAACCACTTCTGTCTCCGTTGCAAGGAAGTAAAATATTCCAAGTTCCACCTCTTCCAGAAAGAATTGCGAAGGGCTTCAAGTTTACGCCAAACGATAGGCAAATTAGAATCCCTGAAAGAATTGGAAAGGGGAGGAGGGGCAGAAAGAGAAGTGCCTATAAGGAAGTGACCAGGTGTGAGTGGAAGCAGGTCATCAGGGTCATTGGAAAGAGGAGTTAAAGGGCGAGAATTAACAACACCTTCAATCAGAACGGATAGTGAATTGAATTCTTCATAAGTCAAAATGCGATTGCCTAAGACCTTTCTTAAATGACGTTTAGTGAGATTTACGCAAGATTCCCACCTACCACCGTGATGAGGAGCGTAGGGAGGTATAAAGCGCCATTTGAATCCCTTTGAGTAGGAAAAATTAGAAATTTGTTCCATGGCAGGAGAAGAGGTGAGAGCTTTCTTCCACAGGGAAGCTGCGCCCTGAAAAGTGGAAGCGTTATCAGAGAACATCTCTGAAGGAACACCACGCCTAGCAGTGAAGCGAGAGACAGCTGATAAAAAATAAGAAGAAGAGGCATTCGTTACTAGTTCCAAATGGATTGCGCCAGTAACCATGCAAACAAAGAGAGAAACATAAAGCTTACCAAACAATTTACGTTTAGCTTCAGGGGAATTTCGTTGATATTGGAACGGACCCATATAGTCCACACCAGTTAGAGCAAATGGGCGTATAGGAGAGGAGCGAAAGGAGGGCAGATCGCTCATTAATTGAGTATTGATTTTAGGTTTCGCCTTGAAGCAAGGAATGCAGCTGTGAATTACAGAAGAAACTTCATGAATACCATTTATAATCCAGTACTTTTCCGTTAAGAGGCAAAGCAGAGTGCGTGTGCCAACATGCAGATTACGATAATGAAAGTCAAGTATAATTAAAGAAGTTACGTGATGTTTAGAAGGCAAAATAACGGGATGCTTTTTGTCCTCAGAGAGCAAAGATTGCGAGAGCCTTCCACCTACCCTGAGTAACCCATGGTCATCAAGGAACGGGGCTAAAGAACGAAGACGACTGGATTTGGGAAGATCCCTTTTAGAAGAAAGTAAAGACAATTCAGAAGAAAAGGCTTCTTGCTGTGTCAGTTGTAAAACCTTAATGGTAGCGAGTTTCAATTCATGATTGGTAAGGTGTGGTTTGGGGAGAAGAGGTTGGTCAACCACAAGATATTTCCATCTAAGAAGATAGGCGACGATTCGAAGTAATTTATGAAAGGAAGAATAGCGGGACAGCAAGGGATGAGAAGCGTTGGAAACCAGACACGAAGCAATAGATAGAGGTACTTTAGCTTCAGGCAAGTTGGAGCTTGTAGCTGGAGGTTTAAAAGGCCATGAAGAAGAGTCTTCGATTAACCACGAGGGCCCATGCCAGTACAACTGGGAAGCTGCCAATTGAGAGGGTAAACAACCACGAGAGATAATATCGGCTGGGTTATCAGCACTGGGCACATGCCTCCATTGACATCCCAAAGAAAGGGTTTGAATTTTGGAAACCCTGTTTGCAACAAAAGTTTGCCAGTGAGAGGGGTTCTTGGCGATCCAAGAAAGGGTGATCATGGAATCGCTCCAGAGAAAGATTTGCAAGAATTCGACTTTTAACACTTCCCGTAATTTTTTGACAAGTTCTGCGGCCATGAGTGCAGCACACAATTCAAGCCTAGGCAAAGTGATAGTTTTAAGAGGAGCTACCTTCGATTTGGCACAAACAAGGTTGGAGACTGAAGATCCATTTAATGGACCGCGATAAACTAAATATGCGCAGCAACCGTAAGCTTTTTCGGAACTGTCCGCGAACACATGAAGGAAAAAAGATGCATTAGAATGAGAGTTAATCAAATTCCTAGGAATTTCAATAAGGGAAAGATCCAGCAAATTGCTGCGAAACGAAAGCCAACGATTAAGAAAAGAAAGGGGAACAGTGTCATCCCAATCACATTTGAGCGACCACAGCTCTTGCATGAAGAGTTTGGCCATAACGATAACTGGGGCAAGTAATTGAAGCGGATCAAAAATGTTTGCAATTTCAGAGAGAATTTGTCTTTTTGTGTTAGGGAGCTCTTCGGCTAGCGAAACTTTATAGACGAGAGTGTCAGTGCTAGTGCACCAATGAACTCCTAAAGTTTTTATGGATTCGGAGTTTCCACAAATTTCGACAGAGGAGGGATCAACGTCTTCAATAGGAAACTGGGCGAGAAACTCAGGGGAGTTGGAATTCCACTTATGAAGTGGGAAACCTCCATTCCTTAGCAATGCTTGAAGTTCTAAGGACACGAAAGAAGCTTCCTCCAGAGTGGAAAAGGACTGCAAATAATCGTCAACATAGAAGGACGTAGTTAATGCTTCAGAAGCTTTAGAATCAAATAAATGACCATCTTGAGAGGCTAGCAAGTGTAGGGATCGGATAGCAAGGAAAGCAGAGGGTTTTAAGCCATAAGTAACTGTGTTTAAACGAAATACCTTAATAGGCTTACTGATTTCATCACGCCACAAAATTCTTTGGAGATCTCGTTGTTCCGGTTGAATTAAAACTTGGCGGTACATCTGTTTTATATCAGCTATAACAGCTATGGGAAATAATCGAAAGTTTAAGAGTATAGCAGATAGATCTGACTGAATAGCAGGACCAGAGTAAAGAGTGTCGTTAAGGCTGTTGCCATTAACGTCGGGTGATGAACCATTGAAAACAACTCGGATTTTATCTTTTACAAGAGGGTTTTTCCATACGGGATGATGATTTAAATAAACAGTTTCAATTGGGGGGTGGGATTCATCATCCGATTTGTTAACAACTTCCATATGATCTAAGCTTTCATACTCATCCATGAAATCAGTGTACTGCTGTTTAACAAGAGGTTCTTTCTTGAATTTGGTCTCGATAGCAGAGAGAGCCTTTCGAGCTTTGGGTTGAGAGTTAATAAGTTTAGGAGGATTATGTAATCTTGGCATTTGAACAATGAACCGGCCATCAGAAGAACGAGTGGTGGTGTTCAAAAAAAGTTGCTCACAGAATTCATTTTCTGAAGAGGTTACGTTAGGAGGATCAACGCTTTCAAGCCTCCAGAACTGTTCCAGGTCAGTATTGGCAAAGTAGCATTGCGATGCAGGTTGGGGAGAATAATGGGGAAGTTGACCTGTGACGATCCATCCAAAATTAGTGTCTCTGGCGACCACGTTTGAGGATAACTTGCGAACCTGTTTACGAAGGCAATTCCAGAAAACATTGGCACTAAAGAGTATGTCAATAGGATTTTGTATGTTGAACAAAGGATCGGCTAGCCTTAAATGCGAGGGAATGTTTAACCCTGAAATATCCACAGAGTGACTTGGATTGTCTTCTCCAATGCTATTGAGAATTAGACAATTCAGTTTAAGAAGGTTGTTTCTGTGACAAATGTCTCTTATGGTTAACTTTGAGAATTGTAAAGCTTGTGATTTTGAGCTGTTAATGCCTGATACGTTAATAGAAGTGGGGTTTACAGGTAGGCCTAGTTTTCTAATCAAAGAATTAGACACAAAATCATGAGTTGCCGCTGAATCAAGAAGACCGCGTGCACGGACCCAGTTGCCAAAGTTATCCTGAACTTCGATTTGGACAGTAGACAATAATACTTGAGCACTGCGAATGGACTTGGCATTTTGAATATATGATGAAGCATTGGAACTGTTAGCATTATCACTTTTTTGAGAAGTAGATGCTGTCGATGACCTTGCCTGATCATGACGATGTAGCAAAGTGTGATGAGCCTTTTCACAATGGAAACAAAGTCTTGTGGAGTTGCAATTTGAAGCAGAATGAGTAGGCGCCAGGCAATTGAAGCAATTGTTCTGGGAAACTAATTTTCTTCTGTCGTCGACTGACATTTCTTTAAAGGATTTACAGAGGTATAGGGCATGGGGATCTTTACAAAGTATGCACTTTAAAGGTTCGTTTAAACTCTTGCGGGGTTCGCTTTGAGTGTTTAAAACAATAGAGCTAGCAACACGACGTTCACTAGACCTAGTTGGGTAACCAGTAGTGTTTGATTTAAATTTGGATGAGCTGGACCCGGGTTTTTGGGTATTAGACCCTAAGCGTTCGCTTTTAGGTTTGATAGACATTAATTCAAATTTGGAACTCGGGGAAGAGGGTTCACTTTGATTAGCTAGAGCAGTTAAAAGTTGGCATCTAGCGTTTATGAAAGTGACTAAATGCTCGTAAGAGTAATCGTCTTCTCTAGAAAGTTCGATTTCCCAAGCTTTGAGGGTAGCAGTATCAACTTTAGAAACCACTAAATGTATTAGGAAAGTGTCCCAGTGTTCAGTGGGTTGATCTAGTTGGGATAAAGCTTTAACATGAAGCTGCGTAGTATCAATGAGAGTACGCAAACTAGTGACGTCATTGAGCTGTGACGCAGGTAAGTTGAATAGAGCCTTAATATGGCGTTGAATACGTAACCGTAAATTTCCATATCTTTCTTTTAATAAGTTAAAGGCAAAGGGGTAATTTTCGGCACTTAGAGGAAGTGCTTCAGATAACTGCAAAGCTTGACCTCGGAGGATAGATTTCAAGTAATGAAACTTGTATATGACTTGAATTTCTTCATTGTCATGAACAAGAGAGCAAAATAATTCATAGAAAGAATCCCAAGTAGATTCATCTCCAGAGAAATGGGGTAAATCAATTTTAGGTAAAATTGGTTTGGGCTTGTAAGTACCATCACGGAAAGAAGTTTGAGGTTCGTGAAGGGAACCAAGAACAGAAGCGTCCTTTTTCTGCTCCTCTTCGAGTTGGCGTATTATTTTGAAAGCAGAACCTATGCCTTCGTAATATTGGTTTTCTACTTCGACTCGATATTCGGTTTAATTGAGCATACAAGTTTCTATTTCAGTTTGTATGTTGCAATAATTTTCATAAGAACGTTCAAAATCCCTTACACGATGTTTCAACAAGTCTAATTGAGCTTCTGAGGGATCTAATTCTTTTATGTACTTTCTGAATCGGGTAATTTGCCCTTTATAGGATGCTCGTTTAGAAGTAAGTTTTTCATCCTTATCCTTTTCAGTAGGAGCCATGTCAAAGAAAATAGATTAAAATGTAACTCACGAAACTGTGGAACCTTGGAAATGCTGTCAAGCGGGCAGCAGCCAATAAGTTGAAAGAAAGGGACTCACCACGGGAGACAGGAGCGGCCTCTTTCCCCTTCACAGGCTTTGCATGATGTAGTTATAGCTGAAAGATTCAAAGCAGATATTAATAATTTGCAAGGTATTGCCAAATGATCTTTAAAAAAGAATAGGAATAGAAAATGGACTCTCCCGGGTTTCCGGGACCAAATTTTGGGTAGATTATTGGCTGAGGAATAACCTAACCACCAAGGGAAGATGATAAAGAAAAGGAGGTGGGTTTCGGACTGGAGAAAAAGGATGGAGAAATAGGAGGAGAGTCCCACAAAAATTATAAATTTAACTTTAAATGCACTCAGAGGCGGTTGCCACCGCAAATCCGCTCTCTGGTACCTAAAGTGGGTAAGGACCTGGTCGAAGCTAACGGGAAACGCAGCTAGGACTTGGGCGGTTTGCAAGAGAGTGGCTTTAGTGTATTCCCTCTCAAGCATGCAAATGCCTACTATGTGGAAGGGTGATGGTCTGGCAAGACAGAGAGGAACAGATTTATTGTATGTCTGTTCAAAGAAATTCGTTTTTGCAAAGTAATTCGAAGAATGCCAATAATTTGAATCAGGTTTAGTATTTCCAGTTTTCGAAGTTATAGAGTTCCTGAAAAAGCGACAAAGTGCTTCCAAGAAGGATAGTGAAAAAAAAAATACCTTGGGGAGTAATTTTGGTAAGTGAACCAATAGTTGCATTTGGAAATGGCTAAGCTTTTACTCAGCAAGGAGCCGACTAAAAGTTTAGGCAAAGAGAAACACTTATCTTTTGGAAAACCAACCATAAGTTTTCGGAGAGGATCTCCACAAGCAGGTAGCTGGCGTAGCGAGCTGTACTTGCCTTACTGGCCAGTTAGAATTAGCTATTAAAGCTAAGAGAAACTTTAACGAGATTACCACTAAGAGTTCTTGCTCAAATGCAACGAGTGGTGAAAGCCCTATCAATAGATTTAATGGCATTGAGTAGGAAGAGCCAAGGAAGACAGGATCTTGCCTAACCGTTGTATTAGAGAAATGATGAGTCGAAAAGGAAAGTTTGAATTTATTTAACAATGCAAAAAAGTCTAATACATTTGACAAGTATATAGTTTCAATTTTTGATAACAATTTGGGGTCGCAGACCTCCTAACATTTAAAGTTTGCTCCAGGCAATTAACAATTCTTTAGGTTTCAAACCTTATATATGTACTAAAATCTTTGTAAGATTTAAAAAAGACAAATGAAGTGATTAAAGTTTAAACATTAAATCGAGTACAATGTGTGTACTTTCAGAAATTCCCAAGTACCTATCTTAGAAAAAGTTACAACTTCAAAAGTAACAAAAAAAAGAAAACAGGTAGAATGGAAGAGAAGTTTCTATAACTTCTTATATTTACGCTGAATTACTTTTATAATAGTTACAAAATAGGACAGGTCACTTACTGTGAAACCTGAAGAGAAAGTCAAAAGGAAGGTTCTAGACTTCCTATGGTTAGATAGGAATCACGAGACAAATGGGGCAAGTTTCCCTTTCGTGAAACCTAGAAATAACTCACTTATAAGTTGAAAGAATTGTATCCCCTAAATTAGAAGGGAGAAACAAGATAATTTGAACCGTGTACAAGACACGTAGTTATGCAGAAGTTAATTCGTTACACATAAGACAAAATGGGAGGGCACATCTTTAGATTGACATCTCGTTGAAACAGACCTAAATTTAACAATTTATTATGGGTTGTTAGTAAGAGGTTTAGGAAAGAGAAATTGGGATGAAAGGTAAATGTTCATGGCCTTGTTTATAATAATCGGACGAGCGCGACGCAGAAGAAATACTGAGAGAACACTGTTTATCACTATAGTTCGTTGAAATGGATGAAAAGTTCACTGTAGTAGCGCAAAAGTTTATGGCAAAGAAAGTTATTGCAATCGTGGAAAATGACTGGTTGCACTAGATAGGCGAAAGTCTATTACTTGAGAAAGTTGTGGATTACAATTAAATGCGCCAGAAAAAATCCCAACGGTGGAAGAAAATTTAGCTATTGAGCATTAATTTATAAGGTAGATTCCTTAGTTTGAAATGGCATTCCCACAAGTGAGGGAAAGATACATGACGGCGTGACTTGTAGATAAGGTGCAGATTCTGGAATGTTCCAGAACGATCCTAATGGAAGAATAGGGCCAAAGTTACTCCAGCGGTGGAACAAGCTTAATATTTATAGACAGTGGGTATTCTATAATATCCCCCGTTGTGAGAAAATCTCTCATTTAATGAGCATAAGAAATGCTGCTTTTCACGAAAGTTGGCTTAAATGGACAGAAGCCCAACATGGAAAATCCCACGAAGAATGATTATTGCCACAAATAAATATCTCACACTGCCTATAAAATAATCGTTAAAAGCATGAAGACAGTAAAACCGATGAAGATGAGGTTAAAACCAGAAGTTTGTACTTATCTTTGTTGCATGCCGAAGGTGAAGTTCCCTTTGACGGATACTTAATGTGCCAACATGGCGTAGAATGTGGAGAGTGTCTCTTGGTTTGAGGAGACTGGGTCTAGTTGAGCCTTGACTGACCAAGTCAACTGCCGACGAACAAGTGAGACATGCTCAGCGAAGCGCGGAGGGACCAAGGAAGGCAAAAAGGTTGGGGTAGGAGACAAAAGGAGAACATAACAGAATAGACAACTTTATAAAACTAAAAGTTCTTCTTGATGAATGGTCTTCAAAGAGTTGATAGCAGGCGATACTAGCACAGCATGGTGGGTGAAAAAGTAGACGAAGTTCCCTTGATCACAGAGATGATAGCTGGCGATGGCGACGAGATCTGATGGCCAAATTGATAAGTAAGTCCTATTGTACAGGGAAGAATTAAGGAACTTCTGAGATTCGCTGCTAGATGACGCTAGGTGGGTCATGGAAGATATATATCTAGAACATACTCACAATGACATAAGAGACATGACCACCAAAGAGAAACTAGAAGATCGCTGTTGGTGTTTGATAAAAAGGAAAAAATGAACATGCAAAGAGCATTAAAAATTATATTCTCTCTTACCGTGTATTCCAAGAATACACCAAGAGCTACATTCTGATGTACTTGAAAAGCACATCCTATAACATCTGGCGCCGCCGGAAGCACCAAACGGCAGGACATTTTAAAAATGTTCGCATGTCTGTCTCTATGTTTATAGGAGGGGTGGGGGAGATAAACTAGATGTTAGCCCCTTAAAACAACAATTATCATCACCATCATCATGTATGTTTATGGTAGTGTTGTGGTGGGTGGTTTAATATGGCTGACATCACAAAAATGCTTTGAATAAACCTTTTAGGGAATAAATCTTTCTTTCCAATGGTGTATTTATTGTTTTTGTAAGTTACGACCAATAGGAACTGAACCACGAGCGTTTAAGGGGTAGCGTGCGTATCGTTTCTGCATGGCCCGCATTTCAATATCGGTCCGCGCGCAACACTTATTATGTGATGCCATTATTGTGTGATGGGATTTTCACTGTTATTAACCTGTTAAAACGCCAAACATAAAAGTACTAATTAAGAAATGTATCTGTGATGCACGTTGTCGGTGCGTTTATATGAAAGTATTACTATTGTACATTGAACATACGTAACTTGCTTACCGTATAATCAGGATCAGCTTCGTCATCCACAAATACATAGCAAAAACTGTATAGGCAGACATATTGACGAATAGATAATTACTGTTCCCGAATTACGGGAGCCACCATAACTACATTTTTGCATTATGAACAGCGGAACGTATTTCTGAAGTTTGAACAGAGCGCTGAGACAACTAGTTCACCACGCCGAGCAAGAGAATGCATTAGTAAGAAGACCTGTGGTGCCGATTTGAGGTCTAGAAACTAGTAAATATTATTGGCTATGGAATTTTAGGAATGCCAGAAGAGATTTGAGGCGAATCGGACCAGTCGTTCGAGAGTTATGAGTATTTTTGTATAAGCACATGTTTCAACAGGAAGTAGGGAAGGAGCCTAAGCTTTGGAACAGCGGGGCGTACTCCCGGATGGAACAGCAGACACAGCGAATTTCAGCTCTGTAGCAGTATATATAGGATCATATTTCAAGCAATGTTATGTTATTATTTCATCAGCTACCGGAGTAGTACCGTCATAACGTTCGTCTGACCACATGTTACGTTGAAAAGCAGTTAGTCACTATTGTCAACTGATGTTGGACTTAGTCTCTCTGACTAAACCAGCTGCATTACAGTGAAATAAGCACTTGGAATTATCGCGTCATACCAGTCAGGAGTGGAAAAACAAGACTACGATATTGGGGCCATTTGTTTTAAACAGATTGTGCTTCCAAAGTTAGGAGATTAGAGGGGGCTATCCACAAAGTAGATAATATCTACCTGAGGCACACCTCATTACCCGACCACAGTTTTAGTCTACCTCAGCGGGACAGATTCCGGGACACGGATCTGTTGCAGAGCATATCTGTTTACCCGCATAGGTTAATTTATGACATGCATCTTCGTTTTCCATATACTGCAACGACAGTAAGCGTATGTTCGCAGAGGTCAAGTTACTATTTCATGACTGAGCTGTTAATAAGTGGCATAAGAGAGAACGCTGTATTTTCAAGTAAATATGAACATTGAACTGTTAAAATGTTTGTTTAAAACAACAGCACAGTTTGTTATGACATCAGTCATAATATCGGACATTAGCAAAAGTTATCGCGAAGTGGATCAGTGCGTATTATTAAACGCGAATATGTGCCACTAAATACCGAAAGGATAGGGTAACAATGGAAGAACCCGAAGGTGAGCTGAAGGTGAGGCAGATGGTCAGGGACAGTTGCCATGCTAAGGGAATGGAAGGAGATCCATTTGATTGCGACGTCAGCCAATGACCTGTACCACCATGAACATCAAGAATACATGAGCCAAATTCTTACATGTACTTTTACTAGAGTAGAATAGTTGAGAAGTTCTTTCTTTTTCTAATTCACTTAGAAATTATCAATACTTTAGTTTTGCTTCGTTCTGACAGTTATGTCTATCGAGACTAGAGTCAGAGAAACCATGGCTAGTACTCATCGAGTGTGAAGTTATTTTGAGAAAATTTATTTCAGTCATAGAATGTCCAAGTGACATAATGAGAGGAGTTATTCAGTTAATTTGAATGCTTTTCGTAATTTGAAGAAAGCTTGGATCGTTCAGATTATTCAACATAAAAATCTAAACAATAATATAAAATAATTTCATGATAATTATGAGCAAATCCAAATAATAATAAAATACTTCCACAATAAATATAAATAATTATAAATAATTATGAATTAAATTATAAGAAAATTCAGGGAAAGTGGTTAATAATTCAATAATTTAATGATTTTTATCATGTCATAATAATAATTGATTTGATTAAATATTATAAATATGTGAGGATTTCAGTGTGTATAGTTCAGCAGTGATAATAATAACAGTGATTATTTAAAATTAATATGGAAATAAATATTATACAAGTCAGCCAGCAATAAAATGGAGAGTCGATGACGTACTTGTGGAAAGCGCCACTAGATTAGGAAATGAGTAGAGGAACGGTAAGTGAGCAAATAACGAACATGTATAAAATAGGATGCAGTATTGTTTAATAGAGGCAGGAAAAGAATATGACCATGATAAAATAGAAATATTTCCTTTTGGAAAACCTTTGTTTACACCAGATCTAGGCAATGTAGAAGACGGAGGCCTTTTTTAAAAGACAGGAATAGTGCACAAATAATAAAAGAATGAATCATATATGATGATTATTATGTTTATAAAAAATAATATATTATGCGACATGAAGGTCGGCATTTGTATAAAAGTGTATGGAGGCTAGGAGCCGTCCATTGGGATATATTTCCATGTGGTAAGGAAGACGCTGGAGCATTAGCTGCTCAGTTGTGAAAAGAAGGGTTGAGTCAAGTAACCGCCCCATATTTCTGTCCAATTCTAATTCTGTCAGAAATGTTTTCTCGCCTAATACCTGAGTCAATTATTCCGATTTCCAGTTATAGAGCCTACTGAATATAAGATTATAAGTTTTGTTAAAACCTAGCCGGATCTTGAAAAGAAATAAGGATTTGAGAGTGCATAATATAAATCTAAATTGCAAGTCGAGTTAATGTTGCTTTGAATAGGAGTGATACCTATTTTTGAAAATGATTGATGATAATAATAGTTGCTGATATTTCTGAACTTAATTATTTTTTATAATAATAATAATTGCTGATAATTCTGAACTTAATTATTTTTTGATAATTATAAGGGATTATGATAAATAATGATTGACAATGAAATGAATGATTTAATAAAGTAATGTTAACAACAATTTGATGTTGAGTTACACAATATGGTTATTTATAAAAATAACATCTTTGAAAATGGAAAATTTAAAATTGTTTCTCTTTTTTTAATGTTAAATTTGATTACGTATGATAATTATGTAGATGCTGTAAATATTTGAGCAAAGATTTAAACAACCAATTGAAACAAATGCTATTTGAGAAAAGTTAAATAGGACATTGAGGAAATATAATAATATTAATATTCGGATATTATGTGGTCGAATATTGGTATTTTTCCAACCGAATGTTCCTACAAGAAATAACTATATATATGTATTCATACACAAGTGAAATGCGATTTTTTGAAAATCCAATGGAAACAAAAATTTTGTCAACTTGAACCAATATCTTTAGATATTTGAAACCATGAGTGACATGTTTATTTAACATGAAGTTTAAGTGACAAGTGTACAGATAGGGGTCAATGAGCAATGAGCCGCCTATTGTGTAAATAGCGAAAATTTAGAATAGGGAACTGATACCAGATGGACTATTAATTTCTGGCTAGCAACAATTTTGGCTAGGAATATTTTCTTTCTGGTGTTGATATTTTTCTTGTGATGTTTTTGAGTGATTTTGAATAAACTTTTAGATCTTTTAAATGTAATAAAATGAGATAATTTTAAAGAAATTGTGGTATTTCCTTTCTCCTTTCTCTTCTCCCTTGCTTGCCTATTGCCGAGATCATTTAAGCCAGCGATTACTTTAGATTATTCCCAGATAGGCCCTGAGATTGTTTTTCTCGTGCTGAACTGATTTCGGGAATTGGCAAATGAGTTCGTTGGAATTCGGTCTAAACGGGCACATCCGTACCATCCGTATGTACTGAACCCAAAGTGCAGAAGTACGACTTTTTTGAAGAATAATCCTCGAAGATTTCCTCCATAGAAAGAACCACCAATGCTACTCTCAAAGATGCAGATAGTTTTGGTGCCATCCATGAATGACTATAACGTGGTTTTTAATTCACTATTATTTACTTTACTGGACACTTTCAAAAGAAGAGTGATGAGTGCACGTTGAGTCCGGAAGTGATTTCTCAATGACCTCTCATATGAATAACCAGAAACCATGTGTGGCACAGAGTTTTTCGCGTGGGTATTCTATTGATCTTAGTACCTCCAGGCCGCTTCCAGACATGACGTAGCCAACAGAACTAGAAGGACTCTCAAACCAAGAGGTTGAGGCTTTATGAAGCACCTTATAGGAACTGATCCTTCTGTAGATATTTCATTGGTAGGTGGCGGATTTAAAACACGGCTTATTATTTTAATTTCACTTGGTGCAGGCTTAGGAGTGATACATCTTATACCCACTAGGGTATGGAAAGTGTCATGGCCTATCAGTGTTCGAATATTGAAATCAACGTTCCCGTATGCATATTGCGTCAGACGTGCAGAATGATAACGATTCACAGCGGTTTCTTCGGTTACTTTCATGGCAGAGAATTCGTATCTGTGTAATAACAAGAAGAGAGAAACAACTATTTTCCAACCGAACAGAAGTATTTTGTAAATAAAACGACAAGAGAAGTACAGCAGTAAAGAAGAAATGAGATACGGTATGTCAATATCGTATATTTATAACTAAGATCTTACCGTTGAACCTCTGTATAGCCGACTTAAAACGACATGCTGCTGAGCATATCTACCAGTTCTCGGGTACCCGTGAGATTATGTGGAGAAGAGCCCGAGTTCTTCCTCATAATGGGAGAACAGCATCAGGCAGAATGCCTGGACAAAATAACTACTGCGCCCGTTGGCGCATGTTTGCATTGGTAATTGATCACCAAGATCCATGCGGAAGAGTAACTGAACATGATACCCTGCAAGAGGCGGGAAGAATATGGAGCAATATTAGTTATAATAATACTTTCACACATCTTGGACACTCCATAAATCATTAAAGATTTAATTAATGTAATTCTGCATATTTAAATTACGGTCTACATCGCAGAAACGCGAAACCGTGAATTTGCGCGGCTAACTCATGTCTTGAGTGAACGCTATGCGTGAAGAAGACAGTACCTAGTTGTCGTACGTCCAGGCAGGACTGATGTGTGAGTGACGCATCAGTATAAAACACGTTCTGAGTATTGGAAAACTTTGTGGAATGGAGAGATCCATTTATATTAGAGACACGGATAGCCATCAGTGCGAAATATTCAAGCAGAGTAATAGTGGATAATTATTTATACCTAAATAGTGCTATATTTTGACCAGGGATTAACAAACTGTGGAAGCATGGAATGCAAGCCACGCGGCAGCATGGTCACGTGCAGAAGTGTATCATAAACTGTGAATGGTATACAAACTGTGATACAGGAATTACTTTATGTTTCGCCAAAGTGCAGATATCTTCATTTATTTAATTATTGTAAATAATTAGGTGCAAAGTTTGTGAGTGAGCGTCGCAGAAGCGATGATAACGCCAGTGGTGGTGTGTAAATGGGCAATTTTATTTTACCGCACTTTAGAGTCAGTGAGTGTTACGACCTCGATGTAATTTTCTTTAACATGTGTGATAATGTAATCAACAACTATATAATGGAACCAATCAATTGTCTACATTTTAAGTACAACAACGACCACGTTATGGAGAGGAATCACTAAACCATGCATGGGGAATTAATAACGGAAGGTGACCGAAGCAATGACGAGATGATCTAAGACCACTGAGGAGACCGCTATAACACCTCATGGCGGGTCTCGAACTGGTGTCACTGCAATCTGTAAGTCACATCATGTTTAAGTAGCTTCATGTAATGGGTTGGAACGGTAGATTAGTTATAAATGGTTTCATTTAAAGTGCACAACGCAGGTAGTTAACATAAGCTCACGTGTGGAAAGTTTTAGTTTTGTTATAAATTTATTAACGCCAAGAAGGCAAAGTTATAATGTCCATTCCGTATAATTTCAAAACAGTTACAGTCAATTTTTATATTGTCAAGCTCATGACAAAAGAAACTAGTTCTTGCCAGATGGCAAATCGAGGCCAAGGTCGCATGTGTATGTGCGAGACAGCTACACAGCACGTTGAATCTCAGGCAGTGCATTAAATAAACGAGAAGGCTGTGACATTCCTAGCATTGTATAATCTGAATGCAGAATCCGTTATTCACGTATTTGACAAATGAGCATCTGAAAACAAGTTTATTGTATTACGAGAGCCAGACAGGCAGTGGAAATAAACAGTATTTTGTAACCAGTGATCGTAGGTTCGACTTTATTCAGGGAAGAGGCACTTGGATAAATCACAATCTCACACGCTAGTTTGTATCAGAATCCTTCATGCTAATGAAGAGCATTTTCAGAATGTGTTTTCTACACACTTAATCTTTGTGATCGATATTTGAAAGTGTATAATTCAGGGATCCACACTAATTGTAACTAACGTTATTATAGTATTATCGAAGTAAGTCGTAGAAGGTGGATTAATACCTCCGACGTATTATTGTGATTATGGTAATTTATGCCGGTGGTAACGAGCTATTGCAGTCGTACCAAGCCGATGGAGTAAGGACTGAGGAATCCAAAGTCAGAAAGAGAGACACAGGGTGTCTAATTATGAGAGTAATGGTGAGGACATAGGGTGTCTATTATTATTGTTGAAGTATTCCTAAGTGGAATGTGATGAAATTATTGAGCATTAGTTGGATACACACGATACCTGATTACACTAAACGCAATTAAAAGGTCCATAAACTGAACAACTACACTGTGAGGAATAAACAATTGTGTAACAACCTTAATAATCAAAGACAGGATTTTGTGAAACTAAACAAATCTCATAATTCCCCCTGAGCCTAAATAAATATGAATAAATACTAAAAATAAAATATTTTCAGGACCAAAGGTTCGATATTTAGTTATTGTTGATTTATCTTGGATACACTTTGTTACATTTTCACACTATTAGTCAACAACCAATTGATGATGTGACAACTGGAGTACACACATCAGATTGGCAGCAATATGAGTCGATGTAATTGTTCAATTACCATCGCATTTGCAGGCTTTCCTATTTTTCTAACTTTCCTTCACACTTTGAAACTATGACCATTTGTTACAAACAGTAACAAATCGTGTAAGAAGGCAGTGCCAATTGCACAACCATAGGAGTGCTGAATTGTTGTATGCATTTGTGTTGTATTAGATTAATCTTTTTTTATTCAGCGACATTGTGCACATATTTTGATTTTTCCTTGTAATAAACGCGTCTCGTTTATTAATTAATGATAGTTAGGACTAGATAAACACGTAAATTTAAAGATAAATGTTGGAGATGTCACCATCCTAGCTTAGGACAAATTTTCCCTTTGCTATTAAATGTAAATATTCCTAGTATTTGTAAACAAGTGAATGTCTTGCTTAGCAGTAAATTCTTTTAATGTTTGATCTCCCGTAGTTATTTTCGATGTAATTGCTTAGGGCTGATCTTACGTGCCCCACTCTTAGCTTGTTCGTTTTCGTTTAAAGTTTGTATTAGGACCATGAGAGTAACTTAGATCTTGGATAGGACTTTTTTATATTTTCTTTCAGGGCAGAATAGTATCGGACTAGCCGTTTGCAACTCTCATGCTAGGCTAGGGATCTATTCTGAATACAATTTATTCGTGATTTTAACATAAAACTGACCTCTCTTTCTTGCTTAGTTTTGATATCGATGCATTCCTCTGAGCAGGTTAAGAATCGAACCTCACCAATTCCCGATACCCCCGAGTGCAGACTTTTGTGCAAAACCAGCCTATGAATGTGTCGTCCCCTATACTTATGTGTTAACTGGAGGAGGGTCTCGGAAGGGTCATTTGAAACCGGTGGCTTTCCGAAACCTTCGGCCAGCGGGCACACTACTTCGAGATGAACTGTTAGACTGGATAATCGGGCTAAGGAAATTCGGCCTGGTTCTTTTTGCTTCACAAATGAACTTTTAAGCGTTAACACAGTATACATTTTATTAGATTATTTAAACATGCTGAATATACAGAAATAGAAAAAAATTTGAATTGGAAATTATTTTTACGATGGCACAACTTGGTGCTATTTGCAAGAGTTCATTATTCTTCAGTATAAACTGTTTTTGTAAACATTTTCACTTACTTGAAATAGATTATCAATATAAATATTAAAAACACTTAAAGGGAGGGGAGGAATGATTAAAATGATATTTAAAAGGATACCACTTATCTTCTGCGGCGTTGTTAATTGACTAGAAAGTCTTTGGTGCGGCGGGTAGGCCGTGGCCGGAGCTTGCTGGCTGGACGGCGGAAACATCTAGTTTAAAGTTACTAGACGTTGCGGTAAGGATGTCCTGCATCCAGAAATTATGGTTCTGCTTACAGTCCAGCCGCCGAGTGTCCGGCTCTGACATTTCTCATGAGGGAGGGAGACAGCGTTGCCGGTTCTGTGCCGCGAAATATACAACAACGTGAACTACATCAAATATTTCACATGCTTTTAAATGAAATCTGATTAACTGCTGACCATATTACTAAAGTAATATGCTTACACACAGTTAACTGGTATTGTGCACACACAAGACTATAAAACACCAAACCTGCCCTAACACACAGAGCAACAGAAGAGAGCTTTAGCAACATCGAGCTAAATTTAAAGACCTGCTCATCGGGAAACCCGCTGATTGGTACAGGCGACAACATTCTTCATGGTAGTAAGCGACTTCGCCAACATAGGCGGAATTCCACTGCAATTGAAGAATTTAGGTTTTGTAACCGCAAAATGTCGGAATAACAAAATCATGCAGAACATTGCAAATGGGGGTGTGGGACTTTCACATAACATAGTGAAGACGCTAGAGAAGAATTACAATGATGGCAAGTTTTAAGGTTCTATTAACAGCTTCTCACTGCCATAAGTTGGCTATAGTGTTAAATTTACCTCTCTTCTCCCACCATCGCCAAACGTCAGAGCCGGACACTCAGCGGCTGGACTGTAGAGCAAGCCTTTTCTTTGGTAAATAAGCTGTATATTTGGTAGAAGGTCACTGAAGAGTAGCGAGCAAGTTCCCATCTTGTAGAGCGGAGAGGAATATGATCTGAGCTGGCAACAACTCAACTTGTTGTGATCATACAGCATTTACGGATGCCGCGCAGTGTGGCATGCTGTGACAACGATGTATTATGCAGCCACTAGCGTAGCGAAGCGAAGTGTTGATTGAACTGTCGTGCAGCAGAAGTGCACCGTCGAATTGAAGCGTAGAATGAAGCGTAGAAAGAACATCTGGGTGAAGAAAGCCTCCATTTAAAGTGCCAGTGAAGATTCTGTAGCCACTACAAGCTGGCAGGCGATGATTGGCTGAAGCGGTAGATATGACGTCAGTCCGTCACGTAAGCGGCCGGCAAGGAACCACACATGCCAGTAGTGATCTCGCCTCTAGACAAGTGTATACCTTAAACATGCCTAAGGTAAGAGTCTTAGAATTTTGTTGTGAAGGGTATAATCACTCTCAATTAACAATATAATACAAGCATTAATGCAGTTAAATAAATATTACTCGTTCGGTGGTCTCGGAAAACTAAAAGCATTTGACCAGCAAATGCGACAGCTAAGTAACAGAAAAATGAACACGTTAAACATCACGAAAGTGATCACCGTGAGATGTGTAAAGATTTCTACACTAACAAGGGAACGGATCGCGGTGTAAAATTCTGATCTGTTTGAAATTTAGTACATAATAATCCTACAGAGTTGTACAATGACGTAGTGAAAACCGCAAGGGCCGATTTCAATTTTGAACGCCAATATTGAACGCCGAAAATCTGCCGGACGACGGCATGAGCGAGGAGGTGAGAAGAGGTAAAGCTGACCTTCAAGCCTTGCAGCACGCGCCGGCTCCCGGCCACTAGGCAGCAACCTGCCGTGCTGCGATGCATTCCACACTTTAAACGTTCCCCTCACACTTCTACCCTCTCAAGGCGGACCGGGTTCGATTCCCGGTCAATGCATGTGAGATTTTCGATGTGAAATGCCATGTCCTGTGGTTCGGCTTGCACGTAAAATGGAGGTCCCGTGGCTCCTTCCTCTCGATAAGAGTATAAAATGCAACATATTGTGATGTTTTGCACTTGGCCATACTATAAATAAATAAAACAGCTTTTTTTTTCAGTTTTACTCTTTGTAATCCTTGCAATAGTGAATGCTTACAAAAAAAAAGTGGTCAATGAAAAAAGATTGCTTGCACCACGCGCACCTTGCAACACTTTCTTTTATACACATATCGCAAGCATGTTGGACAGCATCATCCTTGCAACAAAATTGAACGGGGTTCACAAAGCAAGCAAGCAGTGTTTCAACATAACCAGATTTGTACCAACTGTATTTCCACATGTTACGAAACCGCGGAGAAGATAGTTGGTAGTGGGTCAATGATTGGGTTTTTAAAATATTATTGCGCAAATGAATGTTAATGTCGAAATTGTATAATATAATTAGGTCATAAAAATAACGAACAAATAGTTTCCATATCCGGAAACCAAGCACATCTAACAGCTGAATCATTCCAGTAGTTCTCTGGAGAATAGATTTAACAATGATAGCTTTGTTGGCGGGTTTTGACGCTAATATATTTGCTTCACTTTACTTTGAGCTGTCCAGGAATCCAAGAGTAAAAAACTGTCGTCTGGTACAGTTTGAAAATAAACATCTTGTAACCACTTTTGAAGTAGCTTTTTAGTTAACTTTCCGGACGGGGACGAAAATACAAATAAATCAACTGCTGTAAACAAAGTTCTTTTAACAATAGGGCCAAATTCACCGTCCTTTTCTTTTAACACAACTAACAGTTTAGATAACAGTTCTCCATCGGCAGATATTACAGACTGAGTTGTATAGCTGTGTGTTAATGAGTTCAACGATTGCACTTCTGCGAAAATTCTTTTGTCTCCCTTTACATGTACCGTATGTCCTGCATGGAACCATCGCGTGCTGCTTGGATTGAAGGTCAGCTTTACCTCTCCCCACCTTCTCGCTCATGCCACCGCCCGGCAGGTTTTTGGCATTCAAAACTGAAAGTGGCCCGTGCAGTTTTCACTACGTCATTGTGCAAATTGTACAACATTGTACTACGAAGTAGCCGCTTGCTTTACGAACCCCGTTCAATTTTGTTTCAAGGATGATGTTATCCAAAATGCTTGCGATATATGTATAAAAGAAAGTGTTGCAAGGTACGCGTGGTGCAAGCAATCTCTTTGTATTGACCAATTTTTTGTAAGCATTCACTATTGCAAGGATTACAAAGAGTAAAACAGAAAAAAAAGTTGTTTTATTTATTTATAGTATGGCCAAGTGCAAAACATCACAATATGTTGCATTTTATACTCTTATCGAGAGGAAGGAGCCACGGGACCTCCATTTTACGTGCAAGCCGAACCACAGGACATGGCATTTCACATCGAAAATCTCACATGCATTGACCGGGAATCGAACCCGGTCCGCCTTGAGAGGGTAGAAGTGTGAGGGGAACGTTTAAAGTGTGGAATGCATCGCAGCACGGCAGGTTGCTGCCTAGTGGCCGGGAGCCGGCGCGTGCTGCAAGGCTTGAAGGTCAGCTTTACCTCTTCTCACCTCCTCGCTCATGCCGTCGTCCGGCAGATTTTCGGCGTTCAATATTGGCGTTCAAAATTGAAATCGGCCCTTGCGGTTTTCACTACGTCATTGTACAACTCTGTAGGATTATTATGTACTAAATTTCAAACAGATCAGAATTTTACACCGCGATCCGTTCCCTTGTAAGTAGAATTGGCGAGATGTAGGATCTTGAGCGACAGGCAGACACTATACGGTAGCTTTACCAAGAGCAGCTCGTTTCCTGGCTGTCGTTGCTTTGTTCACACCCTTACTGATGATAATGTGTTTTACGAAACACGACGAGTGTTTCAGGCACAGTTGAATCCTTCAACATGGCTTGTGCATCCGTGCCAGAATAACTTTCAGTATCTTACACAGTCCCCCAAATGTTTTCAAGAATTATATCAGCAGCAGCTTGGACGACACGCATTGTCTCCTCTTCGACACAGCCTTTCCGGTCACGGTACCAACTGTCGTACAGTACGGCACCGGCCATACCTGTAAAATTTGAAGTGTGTTATGACCTGGGATTTTGGTAAAAAATATCGATGTTCCATACTTCTGAAGTAGTTTTTCTTTCAATCATTTTCGGTTGTAGGGTTCGGCTTCCGAATTTTCAGGCAAAAACGAGCTCTTCTTCTCCATGAGTTAATTCAGAGAAAACTGACAGTCTTCGCATTCCTCAATGAATTTGCAAATTCTGTCAAAGCTTCCGTTTAAATAGCGTCCAGGGGCCTTTCTGAGCTCCAGCTGCTCTTCATGCTGTTTCCTAAACTAAAATATTTAACGCACGGTAAGCAATTTACAGTCAGTATAGAAATACGCGGATATTTCAAAGTTCTTTTTCTAAAATAATATTTAGTTATAAAGTCACTGGTAACATATTTTGTGGAATTACTCTATACGCTATACATTTTATAATTACCTAAAGTAAAAAGACAGCTGACAGTGGCGATGGTATTTGTCCTCCGCTACTACCAACTCCAATGCATTTTCAACTCTTGCCTTCACTACTACTCCCCAAGAGTCCCTCCTTCTTATTGCTTGGCTTGATCAATTATCTTTTGTTTTGTCTCTTTGGTTTCAACTTAATGAATAATATTGCGGTATTTGACTTCTTTTTTGGTCTCATTTCTGATTAAAACCTTCTCACCACAGTAGAAACAGCCAGTGAAAAAAATATGTGGCTTCAAAGAGGACCGAAGACGAGGGCTCCCCTCATATATGTCTTCGTCGTTGAAGTTAGTTCCTTTCCTTTTCAAATCCTTCGAAATACAGTAGAGTTCTTCCGAGCGTAGGTTTACAAATATAAGTAAATACATTAGTAATTAATGAAACCGACCATTACCATAAAAGTAAAAAAGGAACGCAATTTGACTTTGTCGTGTAAATTGTTTAAAAATAATTCCCGTTGAACGTAGTGCCAGTAGTTGCTTAGCTGCAGCTGAATGCTAATCATTTGGCGATTCATTTCTTGTTCGGGAGAGCTTATGTGCACAGAGAAGGAAATATCTTTAAAGGGTGATGGTATTTCGAACTCAGCGCGTTAACTTGACAGAGTACATTCAGAGTCGGGGGATGAGCGAGCTCAAACCCCACCTTCTACTGTGCTTAAAAGGGTTTCTCCTGTTCCCCATTTCAAACTACAGTCAGATGGTACCTTGTAATAGGCTATGACCACCTCCTTCGAAATCCTTGCTCATTTTCAGTCGTGCTCCTAACAAACCTGACAGTATCTGGCTCGTCCCATATTTTTTTATTCGTGATTTTCTTGTATAGTATAACCTATCATTAATGTGCAACAGTTTCTGAGTGCCATTGTGGGTGTGGAATGCTGAAGCCAGGCGATTTCCATCACAAAGTCTGGCGAAAAAGATTATCTTCTAGCATCTGTCACTCTATATGAATCGCTTGATGTTAAAAGGGGACTCCTGCAGGTTTTACGAAATATTAGTTTTTGATGCGATACTACAGATGATAGGTAGGGCCACCGTTTTGTGTTGAAATGAGACTTCTGCAGTCCACACCACGGCTGTGCGGAGCTTGTGAAATATCCGTGTGATGTTAAATGGAGACATATCAGTGTTGATTTTGCATTTTTCATTGCATTGAATTGCTGTTATTGGAATTATTGCTTTCTGTGTTTCAATGATTCTTACATTGATATTGTACTTCATTTTCATATTACTATTAAGTTAAGTATTGCTTCAGTGCTCATACTGAAAATTGTTTTTATACATTTCAAAAGCAATAACAATACATTTTGTAATTATTTGTGGGTTTTATGTGGAAGATGACATTCAAAGTTACAAAGTTCACTGCATTTGATGTATCAAGGGGACTTCCGCAACACTAATCTCCGTGTGATGTTAAATGGAGACATATCAGTGTTGTTTTTGCATTTTTCATTGCATTGAATTGCTGTTATTGGAATTATTGCTTTCTGTGTTTCAATGATTCTTACATTGATAATGTACTTCATTTTCATATTACTATTAAGTTAAGTATTGGTTCAGTGTTCATACACAGAAAGCAATAATTCCAATAACAGCAATTCAATGCAATGAAAAATGCAAAAACAACACTGATATGTCTAATCTGTCATTTTTTCATAATCTATGTATTGGATATTGTATTTTAGTGCACTGAAGTGTGCATTAATATAGGCGTCATGCACTGGCGTAAGCGTAAAACATAAATCAACATTTTCCATCACCCAGAGAGTTTTTTACTTCTCCTGTAAGATCTAGAGTGTCAGAAGTTCCCTTTCAACAGCAAGCGATTCATAGAGACATTTGACTATAGCCAGTCATGGACTTGGTGTTTATAGTTTTTGGTGTGACTATCATAAGTATTTCCATATTAATTTCAATACGTGCAGAGGATTTTAATTTTCTTTCTTATAAACTGTGTACGGTACGTGGTGAATTTTCTTAAATACAAATTTTACTAAAATATTGTGACGAAAACCAGGGTTTACTCACTAAATCAAAACGCAACTGGTAGTGTGCGTTACTAATCACTAAATTGTATTATGATTACTGTACAATTTTTTACACAATATTCACGAAGTCCACATTTCACAGTTCTCAGCTCGGTGATGCTCCATCGTGCAATTCCCGTCCGAGTTCCGCCATCCGTACCTTTCCACACACGCGTCGAACTTTGGATCTCCAGCTCTGTCCACTATTACCCTCTCACACAACGCTCCGTGACGCACAAAACTCACAACCACCTGCCTATTCCACTGCACACACTGTCATTGGCTGCTCACGGCTGTCAGTCAGTGTTGAACTCAATTGCACTCGATTGAACTGTCAACTCCCTCACCCTCGCCTCGTGGGTTTTTCATACCTGCTAACGGCCTCTACAACAACTTCTCGCCTACCCCAGAGCTATTGACCGATGACCCGTGTACCAATCTTTCCGGAAGCTAGCCTTCGTCCAGCTACTTCCAAAAACAGAGCAGTCTAGTTGCGACCAGCGATCCAACATGGGTTTTTCTCTGCGACCAAATAAGGGTGCAGCATGGAAACTGCGTCCTCTGTCCTCCAGACGGGCAGAACTCTTGCACCACTACCTCCTTAGAGCTGCTTGTCCCGAGTAGCTCCAATTGTAAGGCGCCAGACAGCCAAGATGGACAACCATCGTCTTCCCTCGATGTGATTGCTAGATCCGGTAAACTGTCATAAAATAATTAGCAAAAAAGGTTTACTAAATACAGTCCTAAACTCCAAATTGATGGGAGAAGAAACAAACACCGACATCCATTGGTCATAACCGGAAACTGACGGTTATATTCAAAAAAGTACATTTGACTTGTACGGTATACAAAAACAAAAGAACACTGAGAAATACAAAAACAAAAGAAACACACTATGAGAATTTGTGAATGCAAACTCACACTTCCCCCATTCACAAATTGCACAAAAAAACTAAAAAAAAAACTAAAAAAAAACATAACTAGCCTTACACTAACAACAAACATTTACATATCATTCCTTGTATGGTAGCAAAGGGCAACATACAGGTCATGATCTGGGCTAAAATACAGACATGGATCACATTTGCTTTGATTTAAGCCAAGCTTGACAAGTTGTGCAGTGATACAATTGTGCCAATCTTTACCAGCTTGACACAAACCGTAAATACTCTTGTTGAGTTTTAGCACATAGTCTGGGTATTCTACACTGCGAAAACCTTCTGGTTGACTTTCAAATACAGTTTCCTTAATTTTGCTATTAAGGTATGCCGATACAATGTCCAAATGACAATTATCCCATTCACGCTCTACTCCTATGGCTATAAGGGTCCTAATAGTTTTCCTTTTTACCACAGGACTGTAGGATTCAAGGAAATCTGTACCCTTTATCTGACTGAAACCTTGAGCTACTAAACGTGCTCTATACCTAAGTACTTCACCTTCTTGGTTTCGTTTAGTTTTATACACCCATTTGGTGCCTATGACAGTCTTGCCACCTGAATCTTCTGCAAGTGTCCACACATTATGTTTTTCCAAGAGGGCAATCTCTTGGTTCATTGCTTCAAACCATTTATCTTTGTCATCTCGTGAGGTGGCTTCTTGAAAAGACACCGGATCGTTATATTCTGACCTCAACATGACAATGCGACATTTGACCTTGACTTCATAACAACACACACACTTACTGGGACGTTCTCTCTCTCAACTCGACCTGCGTAATACTGTGTGTTCAGGCTGTAATGGAGAGTCTATTACGACATCAGAATCTGACAAAGAGGCATCACTATCACTTGTTACAGAATTTTCATTTCCTGATTCGGCTACTTCGTGTTCAAACACGTCACCTCCACAATCTTTCTGCTCGACAAACACTTCTCCAACTGTTCTAGGTTCACAATCTATCTGAGCTACAGGTTTTTCCTGGGCTTTTACAGAAAACGGAAATACATCTTCAACAAATTCTACATTCCTGGATTTAATGACACATTTCTTTTCGATGTCCCATACACGGTAGCCCCTCGAGTCATCGGGGTACCCTAGCATTGCACCAACATTTGCCCTTGGCACTAACTTTTACACATTACGTTTATGGATCCAAACTTTACAACCAAATGATTTTAACATAAGCAATTCCTGGTCTGACAACTTTCTATTCGTCCACAGTTCAAATGGGATGTTCTTTACAGTTGATGACACACACCTATTCTTTATATAGCAGGCTGTGCTGATGGCTTCCCCCCAAAATTGAACTGGCATGCCTGACTGAATGAGCATGCACCTACTAGTGGTGAGAAGTTGCTGGTTGAGGCGTTCAGCAACGCCATTCTGTTGGGGAGAGTAAGCCATTGATAACCTACGAACAATACCTTCCTTTTCAAGATAGTTACAAAACTCTGTACTTAAATACTCTCCACCGTTGTCTGAATGGAAAGATTTCAACTTGGTCCCTTGTGCTGTCTCCATTAGGGCCTTAACCTTGAGAAACTCATTAAATGCATCACTCTTATGCTTAAGGAACCTTACATATGAGAATCTGGTACAATCATCAGTAAATGTAATAAAATATTTGCTACCTCCAATCGATGGGTGCTCTAGCTGGCATACATCAGAGAACACAACATCTAATGGCTTCTGAGATACATGATCTCTTTCATTAAATTTAAGTCTTTTCATTTTACCTTGTTTACAAGTATCACAATCAAGATTCCTTTCTTTGGGTATAAAATCACGATCTGGAATGTTCAGAGCATGGCCAAAACGCTGATGCCATATTCCGCTAGTTACAGCTTTGTTGCTCTTAGCATACACAACCTCCACCTCGTCATTACAAGCAAATTCTTTCCCTTGTTCTACCATAAAATAATCACAATTTACCTTATACATATTTCCAACGGCCTCACCCGTAAGGAATATACCCTCATGATCTGACAAGACAACTTTGCTATCTTTAATGGTTACGACTGCACCTTTCCTGTCAAATTGACCTACAGATATTAAATTGTCTTGAAGACCTGGGACATACAACACTCTTTTCAGTTTCAGAAAAGAACCTCCACACTTGTCAGATAGCTTCATAAGCACACTTCCCATACCACATACACTAACTACGGATCCATCAGCTGTGTCTACACTACCAGAAACCTTTGGGGTGTAATCATACAGAATATCCTTATAAGGTGTCAGGTGCTCAGTGGCTCCTGAGTCTACATACCACCTGCGTACACAATCAGATGCATCATCCTTGCTTTCAGTTGCCACATAAGCCTTTACCTTAACACTACTAGCATTAACCTGAACACATTCGTTTGCCGCCTCATCGTCCTTTACCTTGGCAATAACCTCACAATTCTTAACCTTAACATTTTCCTTGCGTCCATTACTACAATTCCGGGAAGTATGACCTATCTTGGCACAATTAAAACACAAAACTGAACCTTTCTTTCTTGCTTCATGAACTAAATCACAGAACTTCGCAATATGCCCCTGTTCTTGGCACTTGTAGCACATGAATCCACCACTACCTGTTGGCTTGTTGACACTTTTGCTGCTGTTGACGACCCCCTTGGAATTTAAGCGCATGGCTGCCACCATTGCTTTCACGCTTTCACCCTCATATTCTTCCTTCTTCAGCCTCGCATAAGTCTCCTGTTCTCGCTCCATCTTTAGTTTGTCCAACTTGTTCTTTCTCTCCTCCAACAATAGCTTGGCTCGCACTACCTTTACACTTAAGTTTTCTTCATTGCTTTCCAATGAACGTATCAAATTTTCGTACTCCCGCTTTTCCAGTCCTCTGAGAATAAAAGCAGCTTTGGCCTTATCCGTAAATGTTATACCTACATCGTCCAACCGTGCACACCAAGTGAGCACTTTATCAACAAATGTACGCAAGCTAATGTCACTAGTTTTCTTAAAAAGACACAATTCTTCTAACATCGTCACAATTTGAAGGACTCCGGTATCGCAACATGAAGTCAGAAGATTCTGCCATGCTTCCTTAGCTGTCTCCGCTTCTTTGATATCACCTAGGAAAGGGTCGGTGACCAAACCTATGAGCAAGTTTTTCGCGTCTTGATCTTTGCCCAGTTCGGCCTCGGAGTACTCTTCAACGGGTGTATCTTCTACCTCTCCTGTATCGGTCTTTCGTGGGAAACCTTGAACCGCGTCCCACAGACGCTGGCGATTATCCTTTCATCCCTACCGGTCGGTAGAGTCAAATGTGGTCACCCACCTGGTACCCAGCGAGTTTACCAGCTGGTCGTACCACGAATTCATCCTGTCGCTAGCTATCTGCAGGAATCGGTGAGCGTATACGTGGATCTAGTTGAGCTGGTTCGCTAGGACCTAGGTGTAGTCATTCGTCGGCTGCTCCTGTTCCGGGTCCGAACCAAACATCAGGTCGCAGGGCAATCACAGCTCTCTCCTGAAGACCTAGCTGGTAGGTCTCACACCGTTCGCCTCGTGGATGGAAGCATGATAGGCCATCAGGAAGAATGCCACCCAGTCATCCCAGTCCCTTTGAGTTGCAGAGAACACCTTCCTAAAGTGATCCTCAACGGTCATCACGAACCACACTACCATGCCGTCCAACTGTGGATGGAGGGGTGTCGTCCAAGTCTTGCGGACACCAACGCGCTGCAACACTTCCTTCGTCAGGGCTGACTCGAAATTCATACCCTGGTCTCTGTGCATTTCCCTAAGTACATCAAAGCGACAGAAGAAATTTTTCACCATGAGCAGCAGTAACCGTCGCTGCTTCCTGGTTTGGGATGGCGTGGACCTCCAGCCACTTGGTAAAGTAGTCCATGGCCAAGAGCAGGTATCGATTGCTGGCGTCGGATACAGGGAATGATCCAGCGATGTCTATGACTAACTGCTCAAAAGAAGCTCCCTCGTTGTATTGGTGCATTTGACCCCTGCTCCTGGTACTCGGCTAGCAGCACAGGTGTCACACATCATGCATCACCTTTCGAATTCCGACCTCAGGTGTACCCAGTAGCACTGCAACCGAACTCGCTCTTAATGACCCCTAGGTGGCCAGCAGTGGTCCCTCCGTGTAGCTCGGCCACCACCTCCTTCCTCTTGCGCCTCGGAATCACTAGCTGGGCAACCTTCTTCATGGCGTCGGATGACTACCAGGTGTGCGTCAACAGGCCGTCGTGGGCTTCCAAGGACTTCCACTGTGCCCAATCTACCTTGTACGTTGAGATCCGTGCGGCGATATTCTTCCACTCGAGTCGTTGTCTGATTTGACCTCCCGCAGGATCTGTCCGGCTTCCTCGTCCTCAATTTTCTCCCTCCTTAAGGCAGCGCGAAACCATCCATCCGCAGCAACAGCTGTCACTGCTCGGATGTCTGCCTCTCGAACTTCAAGCAGTGGTTGCAGTCTTACGGGCAAGACATCCATATTACAATGCTTGCGTCTTTATCCGTGTTCGGTGGTGAAGTCATAATCTTGCAGGTGCTGCACCCACCGTGCCGTTTGTCCTTCCAGGAGCCAGATTAGGGCGGAGTGTTCGGTGCGAAAGTGGGATTAATGACCGCAGAGGTATTTGTGGAAGTGCTCCATCGCATTCACGATGGCTAATACAGTAGCTCCCGGAGGGTCACAGAGTAGTTCCTCTTAGTCCTTGACAGCGTCTCTGTGGTAGGCAATGACCATCTCCTCACCGTCCTGTCATCGGTGTCTACCACGATTTTTTTCACAGGCTCAGAATAACCCAGGATATGTGCAGAGTACAGAGACTCCTCTGGTAGCCGAAAAGCCGTCTCCGCCTTTGATGAACTGCTAGAACGTCCTCTTCTCTATGGTGAGCTACGCGAGGGGCTTCAAGATGTTGGTGAAGTCATGAACATCCGGTAGTAAGTGCAATAGTCGAAAAAGCTCCCCAGTTCCCGTTTGTCCTTCGACACTGGCCAGTCCTTCACGGTTGACAGTTTCTCCTGGTCCATGGCAATCCCTTCCGACAATAAGATGTTCCCTAGATAGTGAACCTCATCCTGGTATAGATGGCATTTTCCAGCATTCAATTTCAAGTGGGCTTCTCGCAGTCTCTGGAACACTTTGTTGAGGTTTGCTAGATGCTTCTGGAAAGTGCGTCCCACGGCGATGATGTCATCCCGATACACCAAGCAGGCATCGTGCGTGAGCCCTCTCAGCACCAGCCTCCATTAACCGATAAAACGTCGCCGGGGAGTTACACAGTCTAGAGGGCATAACCGCAAACTGCCACAGTCCTTAGTTGGCCAAGAATGCATTCTTCTCCTTATCGTCCGTGTGTAGTGCCACTTGCTAGTAACCAGACTTCAGGTCCGAAGTGGAGAGCCAAGACGCTCAAGCTAAGGTGTCTATTGAGTCGTCTATCTGAGGTAGTAGGAAACAGCCTTCTTGGTGACCAAGCAGCTTCCGGTGCAAGAAGAAAGAAGCTCTCCGTTCTTCTTAACTAACACCACTGGTGTAGACCGTGGGCTGCTATTCTCTTAGGTGACTCCTCGCTGCTTAATGTGGTTCACCATCTGGTCAATATCCGCCCATTTGGCCAGGGGTGCCTGACGTGGGGTTGACGTATTGGTGATGCATCGCCGGTGTTAGTGCGATGGAAAACCTTGTCAGTCCTCCCTTAGTCACCTCCCTTTGCCATGAAAGTGTCTCGAAATTCATTCAGCAGTCCCGTGACCTGCTTCATTTGGCCTGAGCGGAGTCCCGTGTTCAATTCCCGGCTCTACCAAGAAATGTAATCCCGGTCGGAGGGCTGGAACGTGGTACACTCATCCTTGTGAGGCAAAACTAAGAAGAGGAGGGTTATATTCTTAATTCAGCCATCCTGGAAGTGGTTTTCCGTGGTTTTCCACTTCTAATCCAGGCAAATGCCGAGATGGTATTGCCCCCGTAAAATGAATTATAAGGGATGAAAATGGGAATAATACATTTTTTTCGAAGCCCATGATAAAATTTAACCCAGGAATATGATGGCTGGAACTTGGCAGAAACCAGTCGTGACGCGACGTTGAGCAGGAGGGAAATTCCGCCACGTGATTGTATTGTGCAATGGAAGTTTCCAGAAGCTTAATCGACCTAGCAACAGCGAATATTCCCAGGAATTGTTTGAATATCGTTATAAATTATCCGATTGGATATGAGCTTACAGCCAATAGGAAGAAGTTTTAGAGAAGACGGGAGTTCCAGCAACTAAATTTTTATGGATATTTAATTCATTTAAGCCCTTAGAGAGTGAATTGATATAATGGAAAAGAGAAGAATATGATAATAAAATATTGGAAATATTCTATAAAAAATATTGGAAATATTTTATAAGTCAATAGCAGGTCGCTATTGGAAGGAATAAGCGATTTGCTAGAGCCCGCGCGAATTTGAGAGGGAACTCAAAAAGGCGGCGAGAATTGGTAGACTTGGAGGGGAGACGCCAAGCATCGAGGCCCTTTTGTATCTGAATGTCCGAGAGGTCAGACGTGTGTTATTGGAAGAGAGAGGAGTTCCGAGTGTTTCACTGAGCTTGTAGAAGGTGACTCGTGGAGACAGGGCATCAGCGAGGTGAGTGTTAGCAGATTACCGCGCCTTGAATCTAAGTGAAGTTGCGATGAACTTATAGGCCGCAATCACTTCGGTCTGATCGGCTTCAGAGACATTATTTCAACTACAGATTGTAGCTTGCTATCAGATATTGTGTATTACGAACTTTCAGACGTTTAAGAAAATCATTTCAGCAATTATAAGCAGTTTTGTGAAGCGCGAGAAAAGTGTTTCTTTCCAGCGCGATAAGACACTTTTGTCCGAGCGACGACAGCGCATGCAGCAGCCACAAGTGAGTACGGGTGCATGTTAGCATTGCTTGTGTGGAACTGTATTACAACCAATAGGATGGAGATGTATTCCATAGTGAAGAAGATTATTCAGTCTACTATTATGAAGATTATTATGGACTAAATTAATATGTGCGCCAGGAGTATAAGCAGATAGAAGCAATATAGTCAGCGATGGAGCTTCGTTAGAGGAGACTGTTCGTGAATGTCTACTTAATGAGCGACCATGAGACTTGGTGTACAACTCTATTCTAGTGCATTCTTGTCAAACATGAGCTCAACATTAACATCAGCGACTACAGAACGATGTTCATATTCCATCTACATGAATGTTCGTTATGCGAGTGAGGTCCATGACTTTCTTTTCGAATGCCTTTCGAAGTGGAAAGCAGACCTTTCGACGCTACTCACTGTTATGATGAATCTGTGATGTGACGGAGAACGAAGAAACATCAAGATTATCAAGAGGTCCAGGGTTATCTCGGTCACAAGGAAGATGATGATTGGAGGCCCGCAGTTCGATCCCGGTCGGAGCTTGCTATTTTCCAGTAGGGGAATTCGTTCCTTTTCTGAGGTCACGAGTTCTTGGAGACGAGCTAGGATCCAGCCCAGATCTTTGAAAGATGTAACATCCGAGTATTTTCTAATACTCTATCTTGATCTTCTAGACTTCGAGACCAGGTAGCAGTGTTCACTAACCTTGTAGTTAGAGCTTGTAGTGACATTTTCTGAGCAAATCCTTTGTCCATATTTCGACACCATATTTATGTACTCCGTGTATAGCATTTTTATTCTTCGAAATGTATTGTAGTGATCGTCTTGCGACGCTTTTAGTTTCGTTTGTTAGGAATCCAGTTTCTGAACTGAGATATTTTTACTTGTTCGAGGAACAAGCCTTTTGTCATTTCCTTTAAGGAACAGTAATTTATTTTCGACGTTTATGAATTCATTCTGAATTCAGGTGATAGACATTTTCGTCTATGTTACCCATTAAATTAATTTTTATTAGTTTAATTTGGGCATTTTATCCGTCGAGAAGAAACGTCAAGAGAAGAAGAGCTTGGTAGTGATATATTGTGAAATATCATGACATCTTATGGAAAAGAAACATTTAACGTGGAAACGATTATTATCGTCAGAACTCATAGACATTCGTTCTGAATGGAGAGAATACGAATATGACTAATTGTATGTTTTATTGAGGAAAGCTATGAACTTTCAGTAATTTAAATTTATTTGAAGACAGAATCTTCTTGGAAGATTTATTATCATCCGACGTTAGGGTAGTTATCGTTTGATATCCTCGTCGTGATCGATTCTTGTTGGACACACACGCATATAATTTTATGATTAAATATTTGCGAGGAGTAATATCATGTCACGCTGTAGACATAATATTCCTTCTTCGATAAAGTCGAACCCAGAAGTATGAGGATGAGATGTAGTATTTTTATTAAATGTATGCACGACAGTTTATACTTATCAGAGTATCGTTTCAAGAGTAATAAGTGAGGAGGTTAGTATCGTAAGGTCCTAAGGTCTTTATGATGTATAAATTAATGATTTAACAATTGTCGTTATTGTTCAGTGGACCAGCGATTGTTGTGACAACGCCGAGGAATTATGCCCTTTTTAAAGAATGCCAGTTTGAAAGAAGTGAAGGTGATAACCGTTTGATAGTGGGTTTTATGTGTATCGATTTCCGTATGTAGTTGGCATACGAGGGTATTGCGAAGGTGTTTTCCGCATTTTATAGTACAGCCATTGCGTGGGCATGACTTGAGTTTGGCAAGGCATTAAGGTGCGAGTAGAGAGTACTCTTTATTTTGTATACACGACCTTGGATTAGAGAGGACATGAAGGGTCACGGTTGAAATTGAAACGGGAAATAGATAATGACATCTGTTATGCTATACTCTCATCGAGATTATTAAACCCAAATATGTAACGACATATGTTTCACCTTGAGTGGTCGAATGTATTTAAACGACTTTGACACCAGATTAGAGAGGAGAGACTGGTGGTGGTTATTTCTGGAGATGTGGAAGATTTTAAGGATCTCAGTTCACTGTATTTGACAGGACTGTTAGATCAGAGCACAGGCTCAAGTGTATAGACGCTTCTATTTTGAAAGGACTATAGCTGATGCTATACGCTTCATTATACATTCTTTTAGTGTTAACTTTTATTATTTGCCAATCGAGTGCATAATATGTTAGGCATAGGAAGTTTATAGTTGTTTAACGTAGAGATTAGAGTGTGAATGAGTATGTGACTGTATGTGGTTTGTTTCTCGTTCAGCATGAATGAAATGAACTCCATTGGGACGTCACAATGCGAGAGAATGAATGGAAGAGTGTATAGAGGTTTCATGTTGTTAGCGTGTAGTATTTGCGTACAGTTCGCGTATTTGTCTGACGTGAATCTGTTAAATTTTAACACAGTTTTGATTGTTATGGAGAGTGCATTTGTGTGCCAGGATGGAAGAGCGAGGGGTTGATTAAAACTCGTTTCTAGCCAAGGACACGGACGGATAGCACAAATGGAGAGAGTTGTTGCAGGCGGCAGGGTTGCACCCTTTCTTAAACCA
This sequence comes from Meconema thalassinum, assembly GCA_946902985.2. Lineage (NCBI taxonomy): Eukaryota > Metazoa > Arthropoda > Insecta > Orthoptera > Tettigoniidae > Meconema > Meconema thalassinum. The sequence goes on along the minus strand of OX336389.2, from coordinate 204,468,119 downwards.
GCTAGGACTGGGAATGTAACGGGTTATGTTATGTCATCGCACGCGTGGCGAGGCTCGCGTGCGCCTAGCGCCCATATGTTCTTTGGAACGTGCCAGAGGAATGCAGATACACAGGGATGTGTAATTGTTGTACAGCTTGATGTGTTGACACAAGCTACCCCAAAATTTTATTATAACGTTCATAGAACGCAGTTCTATCGGTGGCGTGAATGTAAAGATGAGAGAATGAGAGTGTGTTTTTATTTTATTGTATGAATGTTTAGCCATAGTTTACTTTTTGTTATTTATTTTAAATATAAGGAGATGCAACTGTGAAACCCATTATAGGTCCAGAGGCTGACCACGAGATCCCCGAGAATAAAGGTAGGTGTTCTACTTCCAGCTAAGGGCATTTTTCATGTAATTCACAGTTGTATCGTAATTTCCGCCACGTATATTCGCGAGGGTCTATTTGGAAGTAGATCCTTGACTAGTATTTTGCGCCGGAGCAGTCAGGGTCTACGAATCCAGCTGTTGCTTCGGATATCCAACAGACCGCCTCTAGAATATACGGGGACAGTACCTAAAGACCACGGCCGCTTCCTACCCAAATCCTACCTTGATTTCAAGTACACACACTATTACACAAATCACAGCGACACAGGTTATCAGACAACTTCTACACACAACCAAGTTCACGGGGCTACTTGTCCACGAATTTGCAAAGCCCCTATACAATCAACAACAACAACTTATTTGGCCTGACTCCAGATTGACCTCGACGTCGGAGGTGAGCTTCCAGAATTTGTCACCCGGCTCCGTGGCGTCGCCTGGTTGTTTACGTCCTTATAGTAGCACCAAACAAGCAACTGATTCGCACGTGCTCCGATCCTCTGAGCATCCACTGGTCCCTCTACATCACGTTCAAAATCCACATCGGTACGCAGTCTCGTGTAGGTACGAGCGTCCTAGGCAGGCAAAGTCCTCGTTCAGTAATTGTCAGTCTATAAGTCCGCTGTCTTCTCCGAGAGGTAACTCGATCCGTGCCGCCACTATCACCTCGCTATGGGTCGGTATCACCTCCTCTTCACAGCGTGACCTTGGCAGCATGGGGGCATTCCCTTGGGCTTCGCAGTATCACTTCCTGGTGACCCAGCCACAGCACATGCCAGTTGGCATCGACGGTAGCCTCGTAAACCCGGAATGTGTCAAGACCTAAGATGACGTCATTCGTAATATCTGTGACTAAGGTGCAAACCCGTAACCTCTTTCACCCTCAGCGTCAGATTCTGTAGCGTCTTCTCAGGATTGGAAATGCGTCTTCGAATAACGTACGGGCGATCCGGTTCGCTTCCCTCGGCGATGTCCGACTTAAGGACGTATAGCGCCTCCCCCGTGTCAATTGTGACACAACATAGCTTGCTTCACAGCCATCCATCCGCGATCACGCTATCGTTGCTTCTTTCGGTGATTACGTTGAGTGTAAAGTTAATGTTATTGGTTTTACGTCCCTTTTAACTACCCTGGCTTTTAGAGACGCCGGGGTGCCGGAAGTTTGCCCCGACGGGGATCTTTAACGTGCCAGTAAATGTACTGACACGGCTCCCTCGCATTTGCGCACCCTCAAATGCCAGCTGACTGCGCCAGGTTTCGAACCTGCAACCTTGGGCTCAGCAAGCGAGAACGTTACCCCTGAGCCACGCTAAGGAATGGTAGTCTAATGACGAGCCCCTCTTCCGGTCGGCCCTTACTCGTTTTTCTGTGTGGGGGTTGCCTCCTTCTGACAATCCCTCTTGAAATGACCACGTTCGCCGCATAACCAGCAGTTGACTCCTCTGCGGTCCCGGCGTCCCAAAGGTGATATGCGTCACTCTGATGGCGAAAGGCGTCTCTTTTCCCCTAATGACTTTCACCCTCGCTGATGGCGTCGTAGCAGCTACCCCTTTCGCCACCTCCGTCCTCAAGGTGATGGTTAGGGCTTCCCTGAGGCTATGCTCTGAGAAATCATTTTATGTTCTCGTTGGGTGTATCCAGCAATTAGATAAGTGGTTCACTTAAGTGTTACATAGTGCTATCAAAGCATGTACACATATTAAATAATAATAATAATAATAATAATAATAATAATAATAATAATAATAAAGAAAACAGAATAATTAAAGGAGTGCCATCAATTTTGATATAGGGTAGGGTGGGGCTATTTGAATCATCTCGGACTTGTGTGAATGAAAGTGCATCTAAATACAATTGTTCTGTGATGGAATTAAGTCTAGTACTCAATAGTTTCGTGCAATATATGATGCGATAATTAACTTAAAATTCTATTTATTTACCAGCAAAACATTAAAAACACACGTATTGCAAAGTTCACTTTTAAAATGTTGTGGGGTAAATTGGATAACCTGATTTTGAGCCCTTAAGATGTGTACAACTACAGTAGTAACATAAACACGCTGTAAAATAAATGTCTTTATGTAAATGTTTTCATCCCATTCTCAGGTCATTAAACACATGCTCTGAAAGTAGCCTAATTTGCTTGCGTCCTGCTGCTCCAATACAAACCTCTTGGTACCAATTTTCTCACTTCTCGCTAAATATCCAGTCATCTTTGCTGGAAGATTTTGAGTCCGAGTACAGCATAATGCAAAGCCCACGTGCTGAATTTTCTTCATCATTTTATGTTTCAGCTGAGGAACTTGACGAATCTCGAAATAATTTATTCCTACTCGTTCTTGGATGCTTAGGCCTACTATATAAAGTCCGGGGGTGGTACTAATTTAATAATTTCAGTCTTTTGTGAATGGAAGTGCATCTAAATAAAATTCCTCTGTGATGGAATTAAGCCTAGTACTCAGTAGCTTAAAATTGATGTTCGCACCAGATTGTTCTTTTGAAAATTGCAGCTTCCTCTTTACATGTGCTTTCTCGACATGTTCAGTGGATGTCAGGTGGCAGGCTGAATGCTTTACTCTGTTTACCGGTACCTTCTTTTCCACGACATGTTTGATCGGGGACGATAAAACAATTGATAAGATTTCTGAAATATGTATTGGATGAGGCCTAATACCATCCAAACAGCTTTCTTCCCGTGACGGTTGCAATATATCAGGCGTATGTGCGACGAGTTTTTTTTTGTAAGTAAGTGTACTGGGTTCATCTGTTCAATGCTAGGAGAGTTCAATGATCCTTGATTTCCTAATGGGTTAGAGAGCTTACTGAAGTCAGGGTTAATATTGCTGATAAGACTGGAGGGAAAAATACTTGAAGAAATAAATGTGTGTGTTCTGGTACTTGGTTAGGAATGAAATTATAAATACCTGTTCATTCAAACCCTTCACTGCATTCCCTATAGTTAGGCTTGCCATACGTCCTGGTTTGACCGGGACAGTCCCGGTATTTTGCTCTTGTCCCGGTGTCCCGCCCGGTTTTATCAATATCCCGGAAAACGGCCGTAAGAAGTAAAAAGTACGTAATGAAATTTGTGTTTAAGAATGAATCGGTTACTTTTCAACAATCAACATCGTTGACTATCGCGCAAAGCGTTAAGAGTTTTTTTGTACTGGTTTTTGTAGTTAGACAAGAAGTTTTTCAAAAAAATAATAAGATTTAGTAATAGTTCAATTAGAAAAATTATGAAGTTTTTTAAATTGCATTTTATTAACACTTCTTTCTAGATGGTAGACCAGAAAAAAATTATCATTAAAAAGGAAAAATTATATATTTTTATGTAGCAAAAATTCTTTTTTATTTTAAAAAGGTGTGTAGAACTAACAATTTAGGGCGTCAGATTCCCCCCTCCCGTCACTTGCGAGGCTTAAAAAAATGCTTAAAACTCACCAATTTTGCTTCTAATTTAAAGAAAAAAAACCCGGGGGAAGACCCCTGTAAGACCATCCCATATTAATGTGTCCCGGTTTCACTCACCAAAAATATGGCAAGCCTACCTATAGTAGCACTCTTGCTCCACGTTGTTTTAATGACAGGACCAAATAGAATTTACGTAACTGAACTAAAAGGGTTGCTGTGACTGAACAAAATTTCCGTCTGGTGATAAAAATGCCTTTAGAGGTTTTAAGATCGTCCTGTCGAGAGGCTGAAGGACATGAGTTGTGTGCAGGGGAAGGCATATCATCTCAATTCCTTTATTCTAGACACTGGATGGAATGATGTGATGCATGGCCGTTTAAAACCGACATGAATTTTCCTTGAATTAGTTATTCTAACAAAACATGAAAAAAAAAGTCATTGATGTTTTCTGCTTCTGGCATTACAACTGGTGGACCTGGTAGCGTGTAGCGTTCCTTGCTTGAATCGATCACGCAATATATTTTCTTTGAATTTTACGAAGGGTGGGGGATGAATGCTACAATGGCACTGCAAGAAGCTATCATTGTTACATTTTCACCACATTCCAATTTTGTCAACGAGACAATCTCTCTTTTACCATTTTCTCCTACCAATTTACTGGATTTGTTGCACATGGGAAACCCATTCTCAACGACATTCTAAATATTTTGAAGTCGAGCCTCGATATTGAATTCTTCCATGACTTGTCTTAGCAGAGAATATAATTAATTTACAGATTACTTATTAATAGGGGGCTGCGTGGCGCAGCCGGTAGAGGCGCTGAGCTTCTAACTGAAAGGTAGTGGGTTCGACCCTCACCCAGGTAGTGGATTTTAGAAACAAAACTACCACTTTCGGAAACGCAAATAGCCCTGGGGTTCACTCAGCCTACACCAGAAATGAGTACCAAGGTAACTCCTGGGAGCAAAGACGGCCGGGCGTGGAGATGACAACTCCATCCCATCTAGTGCCGATGTCACAAAAAGTCGAAGCCTCTACCTTCCACTACTCCCAGGGCCTCCATGGCCTGTACGGAGCTGGCTTTGCTTTTGCTTTTGCCTGGAGATCCAAGGTTCGATTTTCGGCTCTGCTACGAAATTTGAAAAAGTGGTATGAGGACTGGAACGGGGTCTACTCAGCCTCGGGTGGTCCAAATGAGTAGAGGGGGTTCGATTCCCACCTCAGCCATCCTCGAAGTGGTTTTCCGTGGTTTTCCACTTCGTCTTCGGGAAAATGCCGGGATGGTACTGTACCCGTATACCAGGAATGATCCACCAAAATCCACAGATGGAAAAAGGATCGTAGCATCTTGAAGTCCCCGGCTAGAAAAACTGCAAAGAGCTAGTGGCGAAAACACTCCGGATAGAGGACAGTGGAATCATCTGAATGTACTATAGAAACTAACTACAAAACAAAGGGTTCTAATCACCACTCGGGAGTACGGGAATAAAAAATCTCGGGCGTAAGGATAATGATCAGGTCAATGGAAATACCTCCACCCTATAACACATTCCACTACCAATAAACTACAAAGGATAATGCCAATTTCTATGAAATATCAGGGATTAGTATCACACGTGCCTGCCTTTCATAAGACACGAATTACAGATTAAAATAAATGTAGGTGTCAAATAAAAATAATATCACGTAAATATCTTCACATTAAATCAAATTAAATGAAATAATTTCCCTTGGAAACAATAATAACAAGTAAAGTCACTTATAAAAGCTCAAACAATTTAAAATAATTAAATCTTGGCAACTAACTGCTGTTCCCTAAATAACGGGAGTTAACAACAAAATATTATGTCGTTAAATTATCCGCAGATCTGAATGAATCTACTCATGACGTAGGCCTCCGCTATTACAATATCTAGTCTATACAGTAATAACAGTATCCTACCCGTATTTATCATGAAGCTGACTTGTCGAAGATCAAGAAGGATCGTAGAATCTTGAAGGCCCCGGCTAGAAAACCTGAAAATCCTACCGACAAGCACTTCTATGATAAACACAACAGCAATTTGATCGTGTTATGGACTAACTACTGTGGATAGGGATGCTAACTACTTTCGGAGAGTGAGATCCTAACCAATAATCTCGGGCCCGAATGGGTTAAAAGTGCCATATACCATGATCAATTTCCATAACACAATCTCCTTAACAATTAAAATAAGTCACGCAACTCCGTCGTATAGAGAAGAACGAAACTAAATTTATTAACAAAATCAATAATAAACAATAAACACCTCCAATTAACAAAAAATTAAGACTCGCACGCCTTCAAATACCTATGTGCTAAGATCGCACGTGATCATCATGAACGTAAACATCTCCTTCTTTCATACTGGAGTTCGATAAATAAAATCAAAATATTTAATTTTATTTGAATATGAATACTATAGTTCCAAACGCAAAATAAAAATAATTATTAACATTATTACTAGATATTAATATCTACAACGTAGAACTCCCTACTAAAATAATCATACACCAGTGCCCTCGCCTCTCAGCTGTTCCGAGAATGCCGCCATTACAACTAGCGATCAGCTGTTTGCATACACGGGTTCCACACACACATGACCGAACCCTCAGTCATTTATTTTTTACAATCCACTAGTATTCTTACAATTTGTTATGTCAAAAACACCTTCAACTTAACATTAAACATCATCGGAGAATTATACACATCTCCACTCACGTAAAGTTCACAATATATTGTCCATACATTACAAACTTTCACTTACCTTTCAGTTCCACATCAAACCTTCTCTTCACATTTCACAAACACGTATATTAACATCTTACACGCTTATTTACAAACCCGATAATAATTTATTATTATCTCAAATAATTTAAATGTCGAAGAAAAAATTATATAAAATTCAAATATTTATAGAAAATATTTATAACGGAATATTCACACAAGTTTAGGTTTAGAACTGTCTAACCACACTATCCGTCAATAATAAGTTTATTATTATTAATATGATTGTTTAAATATGTGTTTAAATGAATGTTTATGGGTGTACATTAATATGTTCACTTTATATGATCACTTTATGTGTTCACTTTATCAATACTGTCTTAGTTAGGGTTACTCGCCAATTCCTGTCTAATATGACCATTCAATTAACCCTAGCAGTACCAACGGGGGGAGGGGGTTATGCCCACCATTTCGATTTCTTAAACTTTCAGTGTAATTTATGTTTCCTGTGCATCCTGAAAGAGAAGTAATTGTCCATAATTAACTCTGTCATTGTACCATTCAATGGCTTTATTAATTTTTTTATCATCTGCAAAAGGCAATAGCACTTTTTTTTGTTGGTGAGCATAGAGTACCCCCTCCCCCTCCCCCCCCCTGTTGGTAGTTCACTCCAAAGGACAGAAAAACAACAATAGTGAACAAAACTACAATTGTCTGTGCTCCTTGCAAGAGATACACGTGTGGAAAGCATAGCAACAAGACAATTATTTGTGCAAAGTGCAATGATGATTCAGAAGTGAAGAAATCCATGAACTGAACATTATTGCTTAATGTAAAAAATCCATGAGGCATACCAAAGCAGACAAATTTGTGTGTGAATATGATTTAATCTAGATTACTCTTGTTGTTGTTTGTGGTCCATATGATAGGCTAACTTAACTCAAAATAAAAGCTATAATGTCATGTCAAATAGAACAAATTAGTTCGGTGGTCACAAAAAAAAACTCCCCCCCCCCCCCCCGCCTCTGTCGGTAGTTCGCGTTTCAAAAAATGGCTTGGTACTGCTAGGGTTAAGCACAGTACATATGCTTATTAATACGCAAATCCTCGATAATGAGTTAATAAGAATTAGGTAACAAAGTTTATCAATCACCTCACTTCGCTTTTCCTCAAGCATTCTGCTCTGTCGATCCTTCAATATCGTTAACTACTAATATGATTGAGTTACAACAAACTCACCTTATCAATCCAATGCTTCAATCAAAAAACCAACTCCGTACAGGCCATGGAGGCCCTGGGAGTAGTGGAAGGTAGAGGCTTCCACTATTTGTGACATCGGCAATAGATGGGATGGAGTTGTCAGCTCCACGCCCGGCCGTCTTTGCTCCCAGGAATTACCCTGGTACTCATTTCTGGTGTAGGCTGAGTGAACCCCAGGGCTATTTGCGTTTCCGAAAGTGGTAGTTTTGTTTCTAAAATCCACTACCTGGGTGGGGGGTCGAACCCACTACCTTTCAGTTAGAAGCTCAGCGCCTCTACAGGCAGCGCCACGCAGCCCCCTAATGCTTCAATCAGCATGATCTTATTCACAACAACACATAAATGCAATACTTTCAAAATACGGAATAACCCTTCGTGTTTGAATTCATTATTTCCTCGCAGACCTCCTTCTCATAATATATGTATACGGTATGACATAACCTCATATATTCCACTATAAAATTCCACACAATTTCATTACTACTGCTTTATCAAAATGTTAGCATAATATTTGCATTTTCTTTGTTACTACAACATTACTTGTTGTCCATTCTGTATTTCAGTAAAATAGCGATCATTGAAGTTTGTAAAATGATTGACCTACCGCAAGTTTACTCCACAAAGTTTCTATGGTCTTAACAATTGTTGCTAATATTTAATAGTTACACATTTGTTCGTCCCTCTGTACTGATCTAACTTCAGAATTCTGCATATTTGCAAAATCACGTCAACAACAGTCCATGATGTTCCAAAAATATTTAAAATAACATCACTGTTATTAAGAGTACGATTTATGAGAGTTGTATCTGGATTTAGATGGTTCCTACACCTTAAATGTCGATAAATAATCTTCCAAGAAGATATATTTCTAATATAAGTTAAATTAATGAAAGATCAAAGCCTTCAATAAAGTTATAAAATAGTCAGCTGATATTACAAATATCATTTCAAACAAATGTCTTCGTTGCAATATACTTGACGTAGCATCATAATACAGGTTCATCAACAAATAATGCCAACATTTTTAAAAAATATAGCACCGAAACCCTTTATCATAACGAGTAGAATAAGAAGTGTGATCTCTTCTCCCTCAATAGCACGTAATGAATACGGATCGGGTTGACACTCGCCGCTACGCAGCGCTTCAGTCGATTTGTGATTGTTGATTTCCACGTATGTTTATGTGTTTATGTGCGATATATTAAGTATTTAATCGGTCGGAGTGTTTTGGTGGTGTTCTGTACAAACTTTTATTGATATACAAGTGCTTACACAATTATCCCATAGTATTAATACCTGAAATGCTATTGTAGGAAGCATTAACTGAAAGGGAATTTAATTTCTTGTCGTGTGTTGAGGTTATCTTCGTGTGTTAATTTTATTGTTATTTAATGCAAGCAAACAGCAGTTTAGCCCTTACATTTTCATGAGTGCTTAATGTGAGTAGTGAAGATGCCTTGTTGTTTTGTACCAGGATGCAGATCTGGCTATGGGGACTGTAAAGAGGTAAGACGGTTTTTCAAACCCCCTAAAGATAAGGAACGTTTTATCAAGTGGAAAGGGGCCATACCAAGGAAGGATAGGGAACTTACTGAAAAGTCCTACATCTGTGATGCTCACTTTTCAGATGATTTAATTGTTAAATTTGACAAATTTGAGATAGAAGGGAAGGAAGTACTTAATTCTCCCAAGAACCAACTGGCGATTGAAAGACTATTCTGTTCCACATATATTTCCTAATTTGCCTAAGTATTTGTCCAGTACTGTAACTCGAAGGAAATCTCCCCAAAAAAGAAAATCGTCAGATAATCTTCTGGCAAAGACACCCCCCAAATGTTCGAAATTTGATTCTGAATCCGCTTGTGACAACAGCAATATCCAGTTTTCCAACATGCCTAAATCCGACGATTCTCAATCTGAAGTGTTAGAATTAAAACAACAATTAAGGAACTTAAAACGGAAGTTGGCTAGGGCAAACAAAACGATTAAGTTAGAGAGGGCTAAAGTTTCTGTTCTGCAAAGTGAACTTGGTAGGATGAAACACAGACTTTCAGGACAAGGTGCCTGTCAGTGTAAAGAAGGGCTATCTAGGAAACAAAAAGTTATTGTGGACACTATGTTGCAAAAGTGTCAGAAAAAGAACCCCAAAGGTATGAGGTATGACAGTGAGTTTCTTTTAGATAGTTTTTTGCTACACATAAAATCACCCAAGGGTTATAGACATTGCCTGAAACATGGTTTGCTGCCCCTTCCATCTGAGGTACATTTAAGTAGGTTGTTAAAGGGTTTAAAATGCTCATATGGTGTAAATAAAAATGCTCTTGATGCCATTAAAGACTACTTCAGTGAAGAAAGGGATGAGAATAAAAAGACAGGGATTGTCATTTTTGATGAGGTGAAACTAAGAGAAGATGTACAATTTAATGGGTCCTCTTTGTTCATAGATGGATTTGTGGACTTTGGTAATGTAACACCTGAAGACCAGAGTAATGTGTTGGCTGACCATGCCCTTGTTTTTATGTTTGTACCTCTCTTACACAGTTGGGTGCAACCAGTTGCTGTCTTTGCTAGTAAAAATGCTACTCCTGGAGAGCTTTTGGCTAAAATATTAGTACAAATTATAATCCAACTTGAACAGGCAGGGTGTAAAGTGGTAGGGTTCACATGTGATGGCAGCCAATCAAACAAACAGGCCTGGAGGCATTTACAAATATCAGGAAAGAAAGGATATGTTAAGTGTTGTTTCTCTAACCCTGTTGATGGAAGTAGGAAAGTATGGGCTTTTTCAGATGCAGTACATATTTTAAAATGTATACGCAACCACTTCCATGACAAGCGTGCTGTCGTGTTTGATACAGACACAGTGGACTATCGCTTTTATGAACTTGTGTATAATACTGACAATTCATCAGAACTCGCTGGTGTAAAGGCATGCAGTAAATTGACTTTATCACATATACATCCAACCTCCTTCCAGCGGATGAATGCCCGACTTGCCTTTCAGTTATTTAGCACTAGCATGGCAAAGGCCTTACATTTTTTTAGAGAAACTGGCATTCCAGGTTTTGAAGAGAGTGAAGCGACTGAAAGATTCACGCAGGTGTTGAATGATTTGGCCGATGCTTTAAATTCCACCACACCATCATTTGCATTGAGAAAAGATTCTAAACATCATAAAATTTTACTAGACATGTCTGTAATTCTAGATAATTCAGATAGTACTTTTGCTTCCAACAGAACATTAGAATCATTGAGAGTTACTATTCAGAGCACACTGGAAATTGCTGTTTATTTGTGGAGTCAAGGTTTAAACTATGTATTGACAGGCAAATTTAATCAGGATCCACTAGAGAGACATTTTGGCATCATGCGATCATTGACATGTGATGACCATCCTTCAACAGTTGATTTCTTGCACTTACACATGTTGCAATCTATTTATGCTCCAGTAAAAAATGTTTTATCAAAAGGAGGGAATTGTGAACTAAAGACAGAATGCTCCTTAACATCATATGTCAACCAGATCAGAATTCTAGCAAAGAAGACTGAGAAGGAAAATAGGGACATAAAAGCATCAGTGGTGGGCAGTTGAGAGGAAAAGATTGTTTTTGAAAGTGGTTGTGCAAGTCTTTCAGTGCAGGGAGAAAATCCATCCGTCAGTGCCCTTGGTAGTGTTAAAAGATGTCTGGTTTACAATTTAGCTGGTTATATTGTACATCAGGCCCCCAGAATTCTGAAGTGTGTGTCCTGTGTTGATGTTATCAAGACATCAGCAGTAACAACTAATTATTTTGCCCTCTTTACAAACTACGGGACTATGGCTCTCAAAGGGGACAAAACTATTTATGCCACCCTTCAGAGGCATACCCTTCAGAGGCATTATTTAATGTCTTGCTTCAGGCAGAAGAGACAATAAGTGCCCACCTCTCATCTCCCTCTGGTTTCTGGGGTGACTTGTTTTATGATTGCTTGGAGAACATGGAGAACATTACAATTCAACCTTCAGGCTTGGGGTGTAATGAGCAACATGCAATTGAGACTGTACCAAAACTGATCTTTCACTACATGAAGTGTCGTTTCTACTTCAAGATGAAGGAACTCCGGAAGGAACTGAGATCAGGGAAAATGTCAAAATCTACCAGGAAATTTTCTAAGGTATCGAACTGAAGGTAAGAATTAAAAGAAAGAATATGACTCCTCAGTTTTGTTATTATTGTGTTATTATTATTATTATTATTATTATTATTATTATTATTATTATTATTATTAAAAATTTGAATTATGTGTTTCACTTTCCGCTGCGAATTATATTCTCTCTTATTGTTCCTGTTTATTTCAGGTAATGTTCCTTTTGAATGGCAATGCCCTACGCGAGTTGCGTTCGTACTGTTTTTTTTTTGGTTGTGTTGCAAGTCTGTTAAGGGAATGTAAAATGTGTAACAATGTGAAGAAATCCTTTCTCATAGCGAGGTTCATTTTTCCGTTCTTTTTTTTTTTTTTTTTTTTTTTTATTTACGGTACCGATAGCTGGCAAAACTAATTGCATTTTGAACTTGCTCTCTGTCTTCGCTTATTGTCGAAACTGGACTATTACAGGATACGACTTTATTAAATTATAATTGGGCACAGTAAAGTAAGTGTAGATGTCGAACTTATTAGCGCCTATGCGGATATCTTGCGGTGTTTTAACATGTAAAACAGGTCGCAAGGTTTTAAGTCTCGTAAGCGCCAATGCTAACTTACATCACAGATCGGAGCCAGCGCTGCGCTGCGGCGGACCAGGCGTACTAGGCCAGTGATATCACTTCTTATTCTACTCGTTATGCCTTTATGTTAAACGTGTAATTCTTTCACTGAATACTAGCTGGTTAAAGTAAGTTTTGTTGTGGAGCGGGCGTGACCTTGCTATGCACACACTAGATGCGCAGTAGCCAAGGTCGGCAGGCGGCGCGCCATTAACTGCACCGCCCGACCGCCGCGCCGTGGCAGTGTTACTTTGTTTTGAAATATTACATACCGTACGCTTCCATCATTACTGCTGACTTTCAAAGGAAGTTTAAATGTCGCATGTGCTGTTCTTCCCCCTTCCAAAAGAGTGGCTGCAATTCCAGATGATACGATGGCAAGAGCAATATTACCACCAGGCCTCACTTTGGCGAGCAACAAATTAATAAAGAACGTTTTACCTGTGACTCCAGGGGCATCGAGAAAAAATATCTGACCTTCCTTCTTAGTGATGCTTGTTTCTGATCGTGGTTCAGACGGTGTTCTTCTTGAGCAACGGTTTGAAGGAGCCGAGGACGAAGTCTTTCTTTCTCTTGTGACAATCGAGATATTATTTGTTGCTCTGTTTCATAGTTACGTGATAAGCGCTTTCTTCCTGTTTACATCTCGGCATGATGTCTTAAAACCACTGACTAAACTATTAATTATAACGAATTCTTGTCAGACGTAATTTAAGAACGGCTCCTGCCAGTTTAATCCAAAATTGTTCTTTTGTTGTATGCGATTAGGCTACAATGTCGCACAAAACTTCCGTTGAAGCTGTAGACAGGACCTTGCGTGACCTAAGGAATCCGAACACACCTATGGGTGGCTGCACAGTTCTGTTCGCCGGAGAGTTTCGTCAAACCTTACCAGTTGTTACCAGAGGAACGAGAGCCGACGAAGTGAACGCTTCATTAAAATTATCTTACATCTGGCCGGATAAAACAAAATTGGCACTCAAAAATAACATGAGAATACTCTTATCTTCAGACGATAATAGTCTGTTTGCTAATTTGTTACTTAGAGTCGGAAATGGAGATGTACCGGTCATTGACGGAAAAATTACCCTCAAGCATGATTTCGGTTTTTTAGTAAGCAGCATTCAAGAATTGATTGATTGCGTTTAAACTCAAATCCATGACCTATCTAACAAGTCTCATTCATGGTTTAAAGAAAGAGCAATATTATCGCCGACAAACGAACAAGTTGGTGTTCTCCAAATTCACTGCCCAGGCTCAAGTATATTAGACTACTATGTAGACGCAGTAGTCGATAGTGAAGAAGCAGTTCATTACCCTACAGAATTCCTAAATTCTTTACTTCATTTTGGCTTGCCACCACACAAGCTTATTTTGAAAGTGGGCGTGCCTATTATATTAACTAGCTGTGGTACAGGAGAAACGGTCTTAGTACCCAGAATCCCTATGATTCCTTTAGATTTGCCTTATAGTTTCAAACGAGTACAATTCCCAGTAAGAGTCTGCTTTGGCATGACTATAAACAAAGCACAGGGTCATACACTTAGCGTGACTGGAGTTGATCTCATTGGAGAATGTTTTTCTCATGGACAGCTTTACGTGGCTCTATCGCGTGTTAATTCAAATCGAAATCTTTTCGTGTTCACTGCTGGCGAGAAAACGACTAATGTCGTATACAAGGAAATCTTATACGACATCGGTTAAAAGTAGCCTATCACCTTGCATTCATCATTATTCCCGGGCGAAGCCGGAGTGGGTTGCTAGTACTTAAGAAACAACTGGTTTAATATGACTGTATCATATTTTGTGTTTTAATCAACGATTTCATTAGCGTTTTCGGGCGTCTCTATAAACCATTTGTTACTAAATATGTATTATTTTGTTCAGTACATTCCTAAAAGGATATAAAGTTAGAAAGTTACGGAAATATATGTATTTACGAGCAAAAATAGCGGGCATGTTGACAACGGGACGGCAGGGGCCCACAACGATATGGCACGGTAAGCCTGACCTGTTAGTCACTTCTACGGTTACATACTCTATTATAATATGCTAATATCCTACCAGTCACCTCTTTGAGGACAGATTAAACCTCCCTATGTACGATAAGCTGAATTGTTGAGGCCAGGCCTTGTTTAATCGTAAGTTACGGTAAGGCTATAATGCTTCCATGATTAATACATCCATCACCTTGAAACTATTTGGCTGATGACCTTGTAGTTTGAGTAAAATACGCTTCGCACATTAAGGTATATTGTTGCAAAATTTGGTAGAGATCGGATGATTAGGTTAGTCTTAATTGGATTTAAGCTTTGAACATTTGGGTGGCCGCCATTACGTTTCCGTCAAGATGGCGGTGATATAAAACATGACACTGAGGTGCCCTTTGCTAGTGCTACCTCTGTACCAAATTTCGTTCATTTCGGTTTCACCGTGTTTGAATTGATAGGGGGAATCGATTTGCACACATACATGGCCGCCATCTGCAAACTATTAAGATGATGGCCTTGTAGTTTGGTCAAAAGACGCTTCCCATGTAAATGTATGTTTTTGCAAAATTTGGTAGAGATCAGATGATTAGGTTAGTCGATTTTGATTTAAGCTTTGAACCTTTGGGTGGCCGCCATTACGTTTCCGTCCAGATGGCGGCGATATAAAACATAACACTGAGGTGACCTTTGCTAGTGCTACCTCTGTACCAAATTTCGTTCAATTCAGTTTAACCGTGTTTGAATTGATAGGGGGAATCGATTTTCACACATACGAGTACATGGCCGCCATCTGCAAACTATTGAGCTGATTACTTTGTAGTTTGGTCAAAAGATGCTTCTCACATGTCGTTGCAAAATTTGGTAGAGATCAGATGATTAGGTTAGTCGTAATTTGATTTATGCCTTGAGCATTTGGTTGCCGCCATTATTTTTCCGTCAAGATGGCGGTAATAAAAAACATGACACTGAGGTGCCCTTTGCTAGTGCTACCTCTGTACCAAATTTCGTTCAATTCGGTTTCATGGTGTTTGAATTGATAGGGGGAATCGATTTGCACACATACATGGCCGCCATATGCAAACTATTCAGCTGATGACCTTGTAGTTTGATCAAAAGACGCTTCCCATTTATATGTATTGTGCCCGTTTAGACCGGAGTCCGCACGACCACATATGCATTTTACCAATAATCAGTCAGCACGAGAGTCAAAATATCCCGGAGCGCCAGATGGGTTAAAGCTAATCGCAAAAACGACATCAAATAAAAAAAAATGCTTTACTGATTTTTGGTTCAATGCAACAATAAGGATAGAAGGAGATTTAATTGGGTATAACACATCTGGTAAAATTATCTCAGTTTATTTTGAAGTAAAAATTGACTGCAAAAATGCTCAAAGTATCATCACTCACGTGTGGCGACCCACACTCCTATTTACACAATATACAGAAATTTTCCAAACACATTTGACAATCTTTTTGGAAACACAAGTCCGATTAATAGTCCTGTAGACTGTGTTCCAAAATTATTTAGGATTAATTCCAGTTCAAAGTTAATTGTCTCTACTGGAAATATCGTAGATCACTGTTTGAATATTTACATGATATTAACACTCGTAGAATAAATGTTCATAGAATTTTAAACTTTCACTTATTTTTCCAGTTTCAAAAATATATCGTCGAAAATATTATTATCATTGAATCAACACACATTATTTACACATATTAATAACATCTGAAAAGTATTTGACCTTGAGCATAGCATCGAAGAACTGTGCGAAGCACAACACAAATTAATTGTTCTTCTGACATTAAACATTCGAGAAGTGACTCGATTATGAACTTCAAGTTCCTAACAAAATATATGATTTCTAAATCATCAACTTGATCACTAAATTGTTGAACCATTCAACTATTCAATTTTCCACTTGGAATCATTATGAAAAAAAAATATTTATATTTATGGCCATTCTTAGTAACTTTCACAACTTGCAATTCTTCGACAGAATGCGGAAATAAAAATTGTAGCTTCATAACAAATTCATTTAGTTCATGGCACTAGGATTGAAAATATCCTTCGAATTATTCGTGGTTAAAGAATTATTTTTAATTGGCAGTGGCCCATTCTATTATTTGTGTAAGAACACAATATTACAACAACAACGGCAAAGGTCTTCCTCTTAAGAAGAATAAACTACTATCATGACACATCCGGGTTCTAGCAAAATCAAAGTCTAAATGGAATTCGTAAACAAGGTTGAAATAAGAACTGATGGTTTCAAGAAATAACCTTCGGGTCATTCATCCGACGAAATGTGTAGTTCCAATACTCCTACTATAAACCTGAGCCATCGAACCTGCTATTTGATTGATGCTCGAAAAAACCTCTTCATTCCTGCGACTTAAACATGCGCACCTGGGAATGGCATTTCAACTACTCCACACATATAAATTTTCTTCCCAAAATTTATACAATAAATCAAGCCTCTGCTTGTTATCAACACTGGAAGATTAATAAACTTACAAGTTTATTTTATTTTACCATTCAGTTCAACCCGTGAATTTACCATACTTCTGAAAATCTTTATTTCACTTTCGAGTGTATTTACGTCATGATTTTATATAAATACAAAAATATCCTATTTGATACAAATATCATTTGCTTCCCGTTTCATGCCTCTCCGTGTTATCTGAAAAATATACTTTGCTCATTGCAAATATCAACTGTTCAACCAGAACTGAAATGTTGGTTGAATGCGGGCTTGCGCTAACCACTTTCCTTCGGAAAATCTCCTGTTCCAGACTAGAAATGATTAAACTACTTCATAGGCTCTCTCTCAATACATATGATTATTAGAAAATATAATATCCAAGAATTATTTATAAAAATTATAAAAATTATTATTATTATTATTAGTGGATTATTATTATTATTATTATTTGTTATATTATTTTAAATATGTTTAATTATCATCTCATTATGTGAGAATCCACATGTTCGAACCTTCGAATATGGAAAAAATATCCATTCCTCAACAAAAATAAATTTAACTTTTACAGTTACATCGGCTGATTACCGTGGTTTCCCAAAAATATGAAATATTCAAATAAATGCTCGAAATGCTCGGTCATCGATCCTAAACTGTTCTGAATGCTGAAAATACTCAGAATAACTCTAATATGTCTTGCGTAAATCATTGCAAGATTTAAATACGAAGAAAAATAAATGTGTTGGTCATCTGCAGAAAAATAGTTTGTTCCAATTAGCTAGGCATAATATAATTCAAATGTGGCTTACATTTCTTGATGGTCTTGAAGTGTAGTAAACCTGGTCTGTACCAGATTTATCCATAGACATGCCCTATCGGACAAGCACGTATAATCCTTGTATCGGCCGCCATTATATACCCACAATCCGTCTAGTCAGACATAGTGGTAGTATCTTTTGACGTTTGAATTAACTGTTGTTCCATTTTAATATGGGCTTCTATCAAAGCCATAACAGTTTGTTTAAATGGGGTCAGATCTAAGTGATCTATTCTTAGATATGTCAGTTGTAACATAACTCACGGTAATCTTATCAGTACAAGAAAAACACTGACAGTCTAACCAATCAACGGCTGTTCTGAAGATCGTTCCCTGGGCATGGTTTATTATATCACCATCTACCATGCGCTAAGCAACTTGTAGTTTCCCTTGCGTAGACTAATGAACGCCACCGTTATAGACTAGTCTTCAGTGTACTGACAGATCGAAGTGGTTAACTAGTTACAAATATGAAAACTGACTTGAAATGGATTTAATCATCCAAGTATTATGTTACTACTGGACTGTGACAAAGTACTAATTCTAGACAAAGTCTAGCATATGTCCATGTGAAAACATAAATATTTCCACTAATGTCTGTAGAAAAATCAATCACCTCAGTGATTCTCCTCGCCGTAAACTTACTAAGTTCCACCTCGTAGCGCAGCACTTTCGTGACTATCACGACTTTGAAAAGAACTTCTGCGTAGATCCGGCAACCATGTACCTTGGCTCAGCGTCGTAGCAACTTGCTCGGCAAATGCTTGTGTAGAAAAGAGCTATCGATGCTTGCTCCAGCCGGCTTTTATTCAAAACTGCCAGGGTCACGCGTCATCACGTTGTAATCTAGAAATCCTCATATCTCTGGTATCCCTGGACCGATTTACTTGATACTAATTGCATTCTCTTTCTTTTGGCCGTGCCAGTAATCTGATCCCAGTCTCAAGTCTCTACTCCATAGTTAACTATTTAATCAATAAATATCCTCGACCTCTGCTATTACTCGCTACGTCACTTGACATCCAAGTATCGGTTAATTCCTTCCAAATGCTTCGAGAAGCAATGTAGCGCGATATTCAAATATCTCAACTTTCAAAAGCGGCCACAGCCTTTCCCTTGATATCTAGGTGTCTGAAACTTGGAATACCCATTCCTAGAGTTGGGCACATCCACCCCACACCTAGCAAAAAATAAATATTGAAAATTTTTTATTTTTCCTATTTACACATTAAATCATCTGGTTCTTGAATAATAAATCTTCAAATTCGATGCATTATAAGTTCCCATGATGTTACCAGTTCGTGTATTAGCGATTTCATAGGTTCCATTATTGTTTACTTCCACAATATTCAAAATCCTTAATTTCACCAGGCTTAATATCAAAAATATCGTGATACTCTTCCAAAATTTTCCCTAGCTCTGGGGACTCCTTCTCAGTGTAGACTTCTCTTCCTTCAGCTTCATGAAAAATCAGAGACCATTGAGCATCTCCCTCGATGTCTTCCTCTTCTTTTCCCTCGAAGTTAATCTCTTCGGTATTCTTAAATCTGATCGTCTCTGTCTTCATATCTATCACTGCTTGATATTTCTGAATGAAATCCGCTCCCAATATCATGTCAAAAGCCATGTCCTTCATTACAACAAACACATGTCGGAAATCATGTCCTCCAATCGTAATACATAAGTATAATTGTGTTTTGCACAGAGATATATTATTGGGTATTATTCCTTGGATCTTAATTCCTGATACTGGAATCTCCTCTAAATTCTCTTTGAGCTTCCACAGAATATAAAGCTTCTCACTCACCAGACAAAGCATAGCCCCAGTATCGATCAAAGTATCGACAGGCATACCGAATACTTCGCATGATATGATTGGCATTCTAATTCTTGTACCCATTTCTTTTCGTTCGTCATTCTGTTGAATTAAATCATCATCCTCTGCTTGCCATTTAATAATTCTGGAAGTGAAAGTATTCAAAATTCTATCTTCTACTGTGAATTCGAAGTTTTTTTTATTACCATTCCCCCGGGATTGTTGTGTTCCCGATGGACCTGGTTCGTTGGGCCTCTGCTCCAAAAACTGCAAGTTATCTTGGTGTCTTGCTTCCAAGTTTTTCCTCGTCTCCTTGTTGAACTCTTCATTGGACTGACGAGTATCCACATTCCCTCGGTTATTGTAGTTGTTTATACCATAGTATCTTCTTTCTTGGTACCTTCCTTGACTATCTCGTGGTCTTCTCCATCGAGTATTGTATCGATTACCACCATCCGGTCTCGCATATGGTTTGTAACTGTATCTGTTACTGTACTGGTTCCATCCTCTCTTATTTGGATCTTCCCTCGGCGTTTTCTCTTATCGCTCCTCTCGAATCTCTCGAGGTGTCTGAGAATAACTATCAGCCATAACAGCGTACACAGCGTTGTTATTTTTTCCTCCCTTCTGATGGAAGAATTGAGCGTTCGTATGATCCAGCTTCTGTAATACTTCGTCAAATTGCTCCATATTATAGATATCAGCAGCGATCAAAGTCCTCTGGACGTCTGCTGGAAATTGACGTATCAATGCAGTAATCAATTCGTTATCTGGCATCGGCGGATCTGAATGTTGAAGTTTAGAAAGCTGTCCAGAAAAGTACGTAGAGTATCGAGTAGGTTGTGACGTCGAGAATCTCTTCGAATATAACTCTGCTCTGACTTGCTGTTGGGTTTCCGGGGACCAAAACGTTTTCAATAACCCACGAGAAAACTCCACAAAAGTGGTTAGAGTGGATCTAAATGCTCTGAACCAAAGAAGTGCAGGACCTTCCAAAAACTTCCCTATCACTCGGATCTGTCTTTCTTTAGGGATCTTAGAATCTTTCAGGTAATCCCCTGCCTCTCTCAAAAATTCCACGGGTGTCACAGAATCTCGCCCTGAAAATTTAGAAGGCTTATCCTCTATATTCTTAAATACAGTTATGGGGTTGGATTGAAATACTGTCCTGACCTCATCCTGTCTGTCAGTCTCTCTAGCTGCTCCTAGATTTATCTGTATCTGTTCCTTTCCCCTTACATTTGGCATTTTTAACAGATGGTCAGACTGCTTCTCGTCCTTGATTTGGGTTTTCATAGCCTCAAGTTCCTTCTGGTTTTCTTCTGCCATTTTCTTAATTGCTTCAGTCTCTTTACAATTCTCCTTAACATCAGTGGATATCTGGTTCATAACAGCCTCATGACTTTTCAATGACCCTGTCATATCTGATATGTCCTTCTGAGTTGCTTGGATATCTTTGGAAATTACTTGAATATGGGATGACAAAGATTCCCTAATCTCCTTGATTCCTTCTTGGTTCTCCAGCTTGAGTGTGTCTTTAATTTCATTGACAACTGTGGTTTTAATTTCAGTTTGCAACTCACTAATCACACCTTCTCTTATTTCTCCCATTACAAGTTCTTTGAATTGTTCTGTCAACCGTTGAACAACTAGAATTCCCATCTCATTACTCTCCTTTTTCACTCTGACTTCCAGGTTGACCATGTCTTCACCAACTTTCCTAAGACCATGTTCTATCCTATCAGCTAAGCTTTGAGATCGAAGATCGGCATCGCGAAATTTATCGTCCATTAAACTTGCGTTAGTAGCTAATGAAGTTTCGAGCTCATGTGTTTTTTCGCATAATTTATTCATTTTACTCTCAAGTGTCATTTTCAAAATTTCAGAATTCTCTTTAAATTTACTTTCCATTGAATTAAATTTACTATTTAAATTTTCTTTCAAATTACCTTTTAAAGAATCAGAACTTTCTTTAAGTTTATCATTCAAATTTTCTCTAAGTTTATTTTCTAAAGAATCAGAATTTTCTTTAAGTTTATCGTTTAAACTTTCGTTAAGTTTATTTTCTAAAGAATCAGAATTTTCTTTAAGTTTATTTTCTAAAGAATCAGAATTTTCTTTAAGTTTCTCATTTAAACTTTCTTTAAGTTTATTTTCTAACGAATCAGAATTTTCTTTAAGTTTACTTTCTAAAGAATCAGAATTTTCTTTAAGTTTCTTTTCTAAAGCCTCTGTATTTTCTTTCATAACGGCGGCTACACGCCGTCCAGCCTCTTTTGAACTCTCCTCCAAACTCCTCATCATCCTCATCATTTCTTCCATAATTTCAATTATTATTCAAAACTTAGGGGTATACAACAGTGGCAAACACAAGCTTATAACTAGAACAAGAAATATGAATAGCTAATTGGAACACTCTAATAAAATGAGATTTGTCCTAATGTCGACTTGATGGAAAAACAAAATTCTCTACTTTTACGAATTACATTTACCACAATATCACAAGAAAGATGTGCAAGTTCTCAAATATCCTCCACCTGGATTCTAATAATGCGTATGTCCAGTCATCGAACGTTTACTACTGAATTTACTTGACGCCCTAATGGTTAAGCCATTATCAAAAATAATCAAACCCATTCTAATTATTAATCCAGTTAAATTTTTACTTTTCCCCACTAATTGGGTTTCCTACTAATTTATTCAGCCAAACCAGACATCTCTCAACTCCCAAAATATTTCTATAAAAATTATCACAATTTCAAATCGGCATGCGATTGACCATGTCTAAATTGGGACCCACGTTCGAAGCCATTTCTCTCTCTATCTTATTTTATGTGCCCGTTTAGACCGGAGTCCGCACGACCACATATGCATTTTACCAATAATCAGTCAGCACGAGAGTCAAAATATCCCGGAGCGCCAGATGGGTTAAAGCTAATCGCAAAAACGACATCAAATAAAAAAAATGCTTTACTGATTTTTGGTTCAATGCAACAATAAGGATAGAAGGAGATTTAATTGGGTATAACACATCTGGTAAAATTATCTCAGTTTATTTTGAAGTAAAAATTGACTGCAAAAATGCTCAAAGTAGCATCACTCACGTGTGGCGACCCACACTCCTATTTACACAATATACAGAAATTTTCCAAACACATTTGACAATCTTTTTGGAAACACAAGTCCGATTAATAGTCCTGTAGACTGTGTTCCAAAATTATTTAGGATTAATTCCAGT
The DNA here is from genome assembly GCA_946902985.2 of Meconema thalassinum. NCBI lineage: Eukaryota > Metazoa > Arthropoda > Insecta > Orthoptera > Tettigoniidae > Meconema > Meconema thalassinum. The sequence continues at coordinate 204,445,235 of OX336389.2, read as the reverse complement.
TCAAAGTTAATTGTCTCTACTGGAAATATCGTAGATCACTGTTTGAATATTTACATGATATTAACACTCGTAGAATAAATGTTCATAGAATTTTAAACTTTCACTTATTTTTCCAGTTTCAAAAATATATCGTCGAAAATATTATTATCATTGAATCAACACACATTATTTACACATATTAATAACATCTGAAAAGTATTTGACCTTGAGCATAGCATCGAAGAACTGTGCGAAGCACAACACAAATTAATTGTTCTTCTGACATTAAACATTCGAGAAGTGACTCGATTATGAACTTCAAGTTCCTAACAAAATATATGATTTCTAAATCATCAACTTGATCACTAAATTGTTGAACCATTCAACTATTCAATTTTCCACTTGGAATCATTATGAAAAAAAATATATATTTATATTTATGGCCATTCTTAGTAACTTTCACAACTTGCAATTCTTCGACAGAATGCGGAAATAAGAATTGTAGCTTCATAACAAATTCATTTAGTTCATGGCACTAGGATTGAAAATATCCTTCGAATTATTCGTGGTTAAAGAATTATTTTTAATTGGCAGTGGCCCATTCTATTATTTGTGTAAGAACACAATATTACAACAACAACGGCAAAGGTCTTCCTCTTAAGAAGAATAAACTACTATCATGACACATCCGGGTTCTAGCAAAATCAAAGTCTAAATGGAATTCGTAAACAAGGTTGAAATAAGAACTGATGGTTTCAAGAAATAACCTTCGGGTCATTCATCCGACGAAATGTGTAGTTCCAATACTCCTACTATAAACCTGAGCCATCGAACCTGCTATTTGATTGATGCTCGAAAAAACCTCTTCATTCCTGCGACTTAAACATGCGCACCTGGGAATGGCATTTCAACTACTCCACACATATAAATTTTCTTCCCAAAATTTATACAATAAATCAAGCCTCTGCTTGTTATCAACACTGGAAGATTAATAAACTTACAAGTTTATTTTATTTTACCATTCAGTTCAACCCGTGAATTTACCATACTTCTGAAAATCTTTATTTCACTTTCGAGTGTATTTACGTCATGATTTTATATAAATACAAAAATATCCTATTTGATACAAATATCATTTGCTTCCCGTTTCATGCCTCTCCGTGTTATCTGAAAAATATACTTTGCTCATTGCAAATATCAACTGTTCAACCAGAACTGAAATGTTGGTTGAATGCGGGCTTGCGCTAACCACTTTCCTTCGGAAAATCTCCTGTTCCAGACTAGAAATGATTAAACTACTTCATAGGCTCTCTCTCAATACATATGATTATTAGAAAATATAATATCCAAGAATTATTTATAAAAATTATAAAAAATATTATTATTATTATTATTAGTGGATTATTATTATTATTATTATTTGTTATATTATTTTAAATATGTTTAATTATCATCTCATTATGTGAGAATCCACATGTTCGAACCTTCGAATATGGAAAAAATATCCATTCCTCAACAAAAATAAATTTAACTTTTACAGTTACATCGGCTGATTACCGTGGTTTCCCAAAAATATGAAATATTCAAATAAATGCTCGAAATGCTCGGTCATCGATCCTAAACTGTTCTGAATGCTGAAAATACTCAGAATAACTCTAATATGTCTTGCGTAAATCATTGCAAGATTTAAATACGAAGAAAAATAAATGTGTTGGTCATCTGCAGAAAAATAGTTTGTTCCAATTAGCTAGGCATAATATAATTCAAATGTGGCTTACATTTCTTGATGGTCTTGAAGTGTAGTAAACCTGGTCTGTACCAGATTTATCCATAGACATGCCCTATCGGACAAGCACGTATAATCCTTGTATCGGCCGCCATTATATACCCACAATCCGTCTAGTCAGACATAGTGGTAGTATCTTTTGACGTTTGAATTAACTGTTGTTCCATTTTAATATGGGCTTCTATCAAAGCCATAACAGTTTGTTTAAATGGGGTCAGATCTAAGTGATCTATTCTTAGATATGTCAGTTGTAACATAACTCACGGTAATCTTATCAGTACAAGAAAAACACTGACAGTCTAACCAATCAATGGCTGTTCTGAAGATCGTTCCCTGGGCATGGTTTATTATATCACCATCTACCATGCGCTAAGCAACTTGTAGTTTCCCTTGCGTAGACTAATGAACGCCACCGTTATAGACTAGTCTTCAGTGTACTGACAGATCGAAGTGGTTAACTAGTTACAAATATGAAAACTGACTTGAAATGGATTTAATCATCCAAGTATTATGTTACTACTGGACTGTGACAAAGTACTAATTCTAGACGAAAGTCTAGCATATGTCCATGTGAAAACATAAATATTTCCACTAATGTCTGTAGAAAAATCAATCACCTCAGTGATTCTCCTCGCCGTAAACTTACTAAGTTCCACCTCGTAGCGCAGCACTTTCGTGACTATCACGTCTTTGAAAAGAACTTCTGCGTAGATCCGGCAACCATGTGCCTTGGCTCAGCGTCGTAGCAACTTGCTCGGCAAATGCTTGTGTAGAAAAGAGCTATCGATGCTTGCTCCAGCCGGCTTTTATTCAAAACTGCCAGGGTCACGCGTCATCACGTTGTAATCTAGAAATCCTCATATCTCTGGTATCCCTGGACCGATTTACTTGATACTAATTGCATTCTCTTTCTTTTGGCCGTGCCAGTAATCTGATCCCAGTCTCAAGTCTCTACTCCATAGTTAACTATTTAATCAATAAATAGCCTCGACCTCTGCTATTACCCGCTACGTCACTTGACATCCAAGTATCGGTAAATTCCTTCCAAATGCTTCGAGAAGCAATGTAGCGCGATATTCAAATATCTCAACTTTCAAAAGCGGCTACAGCCTTTCCCTTGATATCTAGGTGTCTGAAACCTGGAATACCCATTCCTAGAGTTGGGCACAGTATGTTGTTGCAAAATTTGGTAGAGATAAGATTAGTAGGGTAGTCGTTAGTCGTGATTTGATTTAAGATTTGGACATTTGGGTGGCCGCTATTACGTTTCGTCAAGATGGCGGCGATATAGAACACGACACTGAGGTGCCCTTTGCTAGCGCTACCTCTGTACCAAATTTCATTCAATTCGGTTTCAACGTGTTTGAATTGATAGGGGGGACATACATGCAGCGTATACACACATACACACCACACTCACAGACACACAGACAGGCACACAATTTTTTGCCCTGTGTTGATCTCAGAAGTCTACTTTCATTTTTTGCAAAAATCGAAAGTAGGCAAATAATTCTAAGGGAAATTCTCAGGAATATGTATACTTCGATGCGATCACTGGCAATCAGAATCTCCTTCGATATGTTGTTGTTGTTGTTGTTGTTTCATTTGTGGGGCTAGAACAACGCGGTTATTTAGCCACGTGTACTTGGGTGTGTGTAGAAGTTCTCTGATATCCTGTGTTATAGCGGTGTCTGTATTAATGTGTGTATTAGCAATTAAGGTGAGGATTGGGAAGGAGGCGGCCGTGGCCTTAAGTTAGAAACCGTCCCGGCATTAGCCTGGAGTAGAAGTGGGAACCACAGAAAACCTCTTCCAGGGTGGCTAAGGCGGGTATCGGACCCACCTCTTCTCAATTCTGCCCCATGAGGTTTAGTTTACCCTGTTCCAGCCCCCAGAGCAGCATTACATTTCTTGGTAGAGCCGGGAATCGAACCCGGATCTCCGGAGCGACACTTTGATATGTTTTGTTAATATACTCGTCAGATGTTTAAACTTTCTGCCATTACAGGTCACGTGGCACAACCTGCTGATTCGATCGTATTCTCTTTATAAATCAGCAAAATTCAACGTACTCTTCACAGGAATACATCGTAAGTTAATAAATGTGGCAATGTGACTTTGTACGCGTGGTTTAATATTACATCCCCACTCAAATAGAACAAGGGCTGTCGTCCAAAATAGTATGGCTACGACTGGATTCTAAGCAACATTCTACCCGTTCTCACCCACCCTGTCCAGCCGGAACTTTACCGATTCAGCCACAACTACAACGTGGATACTGCGCGCTGCTCGTATACTAGTTACAGTGGCCACCCCATCTCAAACGTTATTATCCATGTAAAAGTCTTCAATCATGGTTTATGGTGTTCATTTAACTTTCTACTATTACAGATCACGTAGCGTAACTATTAATTCGATCGTATTAGGTGTATGTGTATTCTTTAAAGGAGCAATAAATCACATGTTAGTAGGATGGTACTTAGTATTTGGCGCGAAAATCTTCATGGTCGTCTTTTCCTTGCTAGACCCATGGCTCAATTACATTGCTATCACACAGGCAGAGCACAGAACAATATCGACCATCGGGAGAAATGTAATGTTAGTTGGGTTTCATAAAACTAAATAATAAGGGGCTGGTGAACCACTTTCTATATGTTCATTTGTTGATGCCTATGATGTTTAATATGTACCCTTTGTTACCATCATAAAAATAAAATAATAAAAAAAATGGTTAGCATACCAGGCCCTGATCTGAAGGTTCCCGGGTTCGATTCCCGGCCGGGTCGTGGGGATTTTAATCTCCTGTGGTTAATCACCCTGGCTCGGAGACTGTGTTTTGAGGTCTTCATATAACAACTAAATACAGATAACAACGAACGCATATAAAGTAAAACTATAAAGGTAAATTCATACAAAGAAATGTTTTTTGGTTTTAATGGAGCTAAGGTGGCTAATTCGTGCATCACTGCTGTTGCGTGAGCCAAGCTGCCTGGTAGCAGGTTCGATTCCCAGTCAGGTACAACGTTTTCTTCACTTAATGTCGTTTACAGTGGATGTGCTAAGGCCACATATCTGCCTGTTCCAACGGGTGAATTTTTATTTGGTCCTGTAAAGGACCACTTTTATCCTATGGTACGTAGCCAGGTTGGATGACGATATGATAGTATGTAGGTAGGAAGCAGGATACCCTGTATATTCATAATAATAATAGTATTGGTTTTACGTCCCTTTTAACTTCTCTGGATTTTAGAGACGCCCTGCATATTCAGTGAAGCAAGTGTTCGATATGTTGACCACCTTGGTATATACAGATTTCAGCATGACGATGTAAGGAGACTCTTGCACGTTGTAACATGCGAGGTGTAACAGCTTGGCATGCCTCAGTGATCAGTTGCCAAGGGTGATCAGGTTCTTCAGGCTCCTGTGCATACAACACGTGCTTTAAGTGACCCCACAGGAAGCGAAGAAGTCAAGGATCGAGTGATCTGGCAGGCCAGTAAATGGGTCCTCCCTTTCCTATCCATTTATTTGGATATACCGGGTGAGTTAGCCGTGGTGGCTACGGCATGACTGATGGCAGTCGCTCACATCCGGGAGGCGAGGAGGTTCGAATCCCCCCGCCGGCAACCTTGAAGATGGTCCTCTGTGGTTTCCCATCTTCCTTCCAGGCAAATGCCGGGGTTGGTCCCTAACTATAGGCCACAGCCGCTACCTTCCAACTCCTCGTCCTTACATTCCAACTTCCCTCCTTCCCTCCCCAACGGTACTTGTAGCTCACCCATTGGGTGTCCGTCTCGAAGCAGCTACAAAACTGGCGAGCCGAACATGTCCTCGGACACTCCCGGCACTAAAAGCCATACGCTAAAAATAAAAATAAAATGGATATGTAGTATGAAGATGACTACTGATCCGTGAAGTGGGACCCATCCTGTTGCCACCACATTCGTAATCGTTCGCACAGTGGCACGTTCTCCAGCAGCTGTGGGAGTTCATTTTGCAGAAAATTTTGCGTGCTCCCCTCTGATGGCCGTCGAAGAAATATGGTCCGATTAGATAGTCATCGAAGATCCCACACCAGACATTTACTCTCTACTGCACTTGAAATGCGCCCTAGCTTACCCAATGGGGATTCTCCGCGCTAAAATAATGCATATTTTGACGGTTCACGGTGCCATTATTGTGAAATCGTGATTCCTCTGAAAACAGGACTCTTGACAAAAAGAAACTGCATTATTGGTCATACGACGTAATGACCATTGACAAAATGTAACCCTAGTGTCGAAATCACGCCCGTGGAGCTGCTGGTGTAACTGCAGATGGTATGGGTGAAATTTATTGCTATTCAGTATTTGCATGGCTGATGACCAGCAAGTGTCCGTGTGCTAATATAAGGATTACTCTGGACAGCGTCCAAAACAGCCTCTTCATTTGCGCGAGACGTCATAAGGGCATCTCTAACCGGAGATACCCTCACAAGTGTCCCATTTAACTTCAATCTTCGTTCAAGGTTGGGGAAGGAATTAATAGTCGGTAGCCTTCTCTCAGAAAAATGCTCGTGGTACAGACGTTGCGACTGGAATGCGTTCTGCCTTGTTTCTCCATAAAAAAGCAACATCTGCTGCAAATTCAACGTTCTCTTTACAGGAATATAATATTGTGTGTCTGTTAGAATGCGGCATGATCTGTCGTTAAAAATAAATACAAAGTTTGGGATCGAACCACTGCACTAGCGGCACTTAGAAACACCTTGTGTCACCAACCTATAATCTCCTACGTCACCATGGAAACATGCGTGGTGTCTGGCTGCGTGGCTCAGGGGTAACGTTCTCGCTTACTGAGTCCAAGGTTGCAGGTTCGAAACCTGGCGCAGTCAGCTGGCATTTGAGGGTGCGCAAATGCGAGGGAGCCGTGTCAGTAGATTTACTGGCACGTTAAAGATCCCCTTCGGGGCAAAATTCCGGCACCCCGGCGTCTCTAAAAGCCAGTGTAGTTAAAAGGACGTAAAACCAATAACATTATTATAAACATGCGTGGTAATCGGTAGAAGTGTAGTATTTAACTAGCCTCAAAGACTTCCACCTCGAACGTTAATATCTGTGTCAAAATCTTCAATCATGGTTTATAGAGTTCATTTAACTTTATACTATCACAGATCACGTGGTATGACCTAATAATTCGACCGTACTGTATTACGTGTATGAGTGTTGTTGCAAAGAGCAATACTGTATATCACATGTTTGTTAAATGGTCCCAAGGTATTTGGCGGAGAAGCGTGCATTGCTTACCCATAGCTGAGCCACGTAATTTTCTTACATATATAGTAAACCTCAATCGTAATCCTCCTCCTTGATATATTGCATGGTAATTCCTTTCACGTACAAAAAAGTGCTTAAAAGATTCAGCCGGAATTTTGCATGGAAAATACAAATACTAACCAAAATAATGGGTAAACGGATAGTACTAACACGAAATGAGGTCCACTAAGTGAACTTAAGATTCAGTTCTCTACAAGAAAGATCATATTCATTTTCTTCGTAACTTATGAATTTCCAGGAAATTTTAGTTTTCCATGAATTTACGAAAGTTTTATCTGCTAAAAGCGAACATAATGAGTAAACGAAATGAAGCCTACCAGAGGTAGGCCTACATAAAATTCAATTGGCAAGGAAGCCTGCCATTAAATAAATCTCCTCAGATATCCTTATTCTTGATATTTCTAATTAATGACAGAAGGACCGACAGCGGAAGCTACGCTTGCTAGAGCTCAATTTTAGGCCATTGGGCCAAGCTCTCTGCTGGCTCGGTAGACGTGGGTTCAGACCCCACCGTCGGCCGCCGGTGGTTTCCCCATTTTCAACTTCAGGCAAATGCTAGGACGGTACATTCAGACAGACCACGGCCGCTTCCTCCCACATCCTTGCCCAGTTTCATTCATTCATTCATTCATTTCATCTCTCATTATCTCCTCTCATGAGGTTGGCGTCGGCCGTAAAAACCATCCACCACATAGAATTTTATCGCATCTCATCCCCGACCCCATTGGAAACGGGAATAATGGCCTAAGGGTTAGACAAACAATGGCAGTAGGAAAGGAGATCTGTCAAAAATTAAAACACCTCATGAGTAACCACTCGTGCTCACGTCCGTGTGGTTTTGCTAATACCCATATTATGTACGTACTGTAGGAATTTCAAGCACATTTTTTTCATGTTGATTGAAACTCAATACTTCGTATTTGGGCGAAAAACGAATGCTATAGCATCTTTTATACTGTATCAATAAAATAGAATTGGCTTTCTGTCAGAGCTCTGTGTTTATATTATCTCCCTGTCTCAAAGTACAGTACATGATGATGATCATCATCATCTTCATTTCCTCTTTTCCAGCTGACACTGGGTGGGGGCAAATATGGTTCCTCTCCACTTTGTTCATTCGTTCCACCATTCCCCTTCCGACACGGTGTTCCAATCCAGGTTCCGTTTACTAAGGCTCTACTTCACCGAGTACATCCAACGCATTCTTGGTCTTCCTCGTCCTCTCTTCCCTGTCATCCGTCGTTCCAGTGCTCGTCTTGGTAGCTTTACTTCATTCATCCGTTTCACATGTCCAAACCATCTCAATCTGTTTTACTCCAGTTCGTAATTTAGTTTCTGTCCTCCCAGTTCTCTCCGTATATCTTCATTTCTCACTCTCTCTCTCCTCGTTTTCTGGACCATACTTTTCAGGAATCTCATCTCAGCTGCCTGTACTCTGCTCTCATCCCTCTTAGGCATTGTCCACGTTTCTGCTGCATATGTCATTATAGGAACACAGTATGCTTTGTACATAACTTTTTTAGCCTTAATTGGTATATCCTTGTTCCATACTAGACCCCATACCTGTTGGTAGAAAGCACTCCCGAGTTGTATTCTTCTGCTAATTTCTAAATCTATTCTTCCATCTTCAGTCAGTTCACTTCCCAAGTATTTGAAGTGTTTCACCACTTCCAATTCCTTATCTCCTACTTTGAATACTCATTTTCCTTCTTTCTTACCTCTACTCACCACCACTGGTTTACTCTTCTCCATATTTATCTTCAATCCCCATTGCTCAATCTTTTCATTTATTAGGCCTACGTCTAACTGTTCTTGTACCTCCATCTCATCCTCGCCCCGGATCACAACATCGTCTGCAAACAACATTACCCTCATATTTGCCCTACTATAGTCTTTCATTGCTGCCTTCATGATGTTATCCATCACCATTAAGAACAATAATGGTGACAACACACTTCCTTGCTTTAGTCCAGTGACACTTTTAAACCATTCCGATGTCCCGACTCTAGTCTTCACACTACTGTAGCAATCCATGCACATTCCTTTTCATGTCTCTTAGTTCCTTTTGTTCTAGGGATGCTATCATAGGCCTTTTCTAGATCAATAAAAGTCATTACCATATCCTTCCCACATTCCCGACTCTTTTCAATGTTATGTCTCAGAATGAAAATGGGTTCCACTGTTGACCTGTCCCCTCTAAATCCTTACTGCTCCTCCTCTATTTGGTTTTCTACCTTTACTCTAATTCTTTTTTCTAGGATTCTTTCCATTACTTTGGCAACATGCGAGATGATGGTGATTCCTCGGTAGTTACCACAGTACATTCATTCATTCATTCATTCATTCATTTCTTTATTTCTCCATGGTAATATGTTAATATACATATGGGAGTCGTCAAATCATAAAATACTTAATTATACATAATATACATAAAACATAATTTTACATAAAATACATAATTACAGGGGTACAGGTAAATACAATAATCAATATACAAACACTTTCATCTCTAAGCACATTGCCTCGAATTCTTCTACTGAATATATTGCCTTGTCTGTGAGCCATTTTTTAAATTTTAATTTGAATGTGGAAATGGTGCTGACATTTCTTAGTGTTAGGGGCAGCAAGTTAAAATATTTGGAGGCAGTAAACATGGAATCTTTTTTTCTGAAAGCTCCTCTATAATATTGACAGTGAACATCCATTCTGCTTCTAGTGTTGTACGAATGTAGATCAGAATTTTTTACAATATTAGCATTTCCAGTTATAATTTGTCTCTTAATATACATAGAACAATTGAGTAAATACAATGATGGTAATGTCATTATTCTGATTTTTTTTAAATATCCACTACAAGATGGTAGAGGGTGTGAACCAAACATAACACGGATTGCTCTCTTCTGCAGGATAAAAATATTGCTTAAAACTTCCTTTGTTGCACTGCCATATAGATTTATTCCATTAACCAGGTGGGAGTGAAACTTGATAACAGGATATTAATGTTAACTTCCTGTCTTAGCTGCTTTAATACAAATATTGCACTGTTTAATTCAGATTGTAGTTTAATTATGTGTTTTTTTCCAACTAAGATCTGTTTCCATTGCCATACCAAGAAAGGTTTGTTCATCGGTGCTGTCTATTTGTTGTTGGTTGAGTACAATGCTTAGATTAATATCTGGAAGTTTTGAAGTATACATCCTAAAATGAATGTTGTAACTTTGGTAGTTTTATTTTTTGTTTAACAAGTATGCGGTTCTATATATGTAAGATGCTGCCACCTGCCCTTTATGCTTCAGTTTGTATAAAAACCCGCGCCACGTTCGCACAAGTTTAGTTTTGCGCGGTTCCGCTGTTGCCATCCATGTACATCAGTTCGTTATTATTATTAAACTCACATCAGTTATCTCTGGTTCCCTCATATCCTCTCACAATTAATATAATGAGTCTTTTTAATGTTTGGATTTAGATAGTGAGCTTCTAAGTATGTTTCCAGTTTATATATTGCATATGTAATATTTTTAGCCTACTTTTCACATTTTGCAAAAATGAGGAAAAAGTAGACTTATGAGATCGGGCAAATGTGTGTCTGTCTGTCTGTCCTTCTGTCTGTCTGTCTGTCTGTCCTTCTGTCTGTCTGTCTGTCTGTCTGGCTGTGTGTGTCCGCCCCCCCCCCCCCATCAACTCCTAAACGGCTGCAGCAATCGAAACAAAATTTGGTAGGAGTAAAGATCTATACCTGAATATCTCACGGCCATATTTGAAAATTATGTCAGTGCTACCAACTGCTGAAAAATCGCAATTGAAATTTGAGCTCTATGTTGGATACCTTGGAAGGTATGAAAGGGAGCTATTTCAAAATTGGCACACGTATAGATAATAATATTGCAGTTTAATTTCCAGGAGGCCATACATGGCTCTTACTCTTACTCTCTTAATTCCTGCCGCTCCTTCCGGAGCATAGGGCCTTGGCGAAATTTCTCCACGCAGTACGGTTCCTGGCCATTCTCTTCACTTGACTCCAGTTCTTGTCCACCTCTGCAATTTCATTTTCGATCGTCCTCTTCCAGGTCTTCTTAGGTCGACCTCGCTTCCTGGCGCCTTGAGGATTCCAGTCCAGCACCGCCCTCTCAATAGCTCCGTCCGGCTTCCTTAGTGTGTGACCAATCCAGCGCCATTTCCTCTCCTTGATCTGGATGCTAATCGGTTGTTGATTGGTGATGGTCCAAAGATCTTCATTTGAGATTATGTCCGGCCACCTCACATTCATGATGCGACGCAGACATCTGTTAATGAACACCTGTAGCTGGTTGTTGATCGGTTTTGTGACTTTCCATGTTTCACAGCCGTAGAGAAGAATCGACTTTACGTTGCTATTGAAAAGGCGGAGCTTGGTCTTCCTGGAAATGTTTCTATTTCTCCAGATGGGGTAGAGCTGGACAAAGGCACCATTTACCATCCTGATACGGCTTCGAACATCTTCCTCTGCTCCCCCATCATTTGTGACTATACTTCCAAGGTAGAGGAAGGACTCAACTCGCTCAATGTCCTTTCCGTTGACTGTCAAACTAGTCGTGATGTCAGAATTTATCCTCATCTCTTTGGTCTGGTTGGTGTTGATCATCAGTCCTGCACGTTCTGCTTCTCTCTGCAACCTCCCCAGCTTATCTTCTATGTCTCGGTACCGTTGTGCCATAAGACAAATGTCGTCTGCGAAATCCAGATCTTCAAGCCTGTCATTTATACCCCACTGAATACCCCTCTTCCGTCGTCCCATTACCTTCTTCATCACACTATCCAGGACCAACAGGAACAAAGTGGGGGAAAGGACACACCCCTGTCTCACCCCGGAACTGACCTTTATCTTTTCTGTTAATTTGCCTTCGTGAAGAACCTGGCACTCATACCCTTCATACATCTCTTCCATGATTCTGATGATCTTCGTTGGAATTTTATATTCCTCGAGGGTCTTCCACATGATTCTTTGATTTACGGAGTCGAAGGCTTTCTCGAAGTCAACAAATGTGAGGTAAAGGGTATTCCGCCACTCCACACTCTGCTCCAGGATGATTCGGAGGGTGTTGATGAGATCCACACAGCTGCGATGTTGTCGAAATCCAGCCTGTTCCTTCCGAAGCCTTTTTTCTACGCAGTCTTTTATACGATTCAGGATGACTCTCGCCAGCACTTTGCTTGGAATGGACAGCAAGGTGATACCCCTCCAGTTGTTACAGTTTGTGGTGTCCCCTTTCTTCGGCAACTTGACTATCAACCCCTTCTTCCAGTCGGTTGGTATTTTCTCCTCCTTCCAGATCTTCTCCAACAGCGGGTGCAGCAGATCGATCGTAATATCCAGGTCTGCTTTCAGTACTTCCGCTGGGATATTATCCAGACCTGGTGCCTTCCCGCATTTCATCTGCTTCAACGCTGTCCGTATTTCGCCCCGAGTTGGGGAGTCGAGGCTGATGCTTGGGTCACTTTCTGCTTCCTCTTCATCTTCTCCTCGCTGCTTACTTTCTGGGCCTCTATCTCTATTAAGAACCTCCGCAAAGTGTTTTCTCCATCTTGTCAGCTGCTGTTCACACGTCGTGAGGATCTAGCCCGTCTTGCTCTTCACAGGCCTAATTTTATTAAAACCATACATGGCAGTGATGCCAAAATGATTAAAAGCCTGCTGATAGGTCCACATTTTAAATGCATATAACTTCTACACTATCAATTGGATTTCAACCAAATTTCGTATGTGCTATGTGTACATAAACAGATATGACTGAGCGTATTCTTATGAGCCACCAGGGCTGCCAACTGTAAATAAATGCTCTCATTTTTTAAAATCCAAATAACCATATATCAGAAAGTATGCAAGCCTACATCTTTAAACTATGCACACGTATAGTACCTGACATTCTGTATTAATTTAGAGTAACTTATATACGTCAGTGCTACCAACATGATTCTAAGCCTGCTGAGAGGTCCAACCTTAAATACATGTAACTTCTATACTATCATTTGGATTTCAACAAAATTTCGTGTGTGCTATGTGTACCATAACAGATATGACTATGCCGATTCTTAAGAGTAACCAGGGCTGCCAACTGTTAATAAATACCGTCTCTATTTTTGTTACCCTAATATCAATATATCAGAAAGTATGCAAGCCAATAGCTCTAAACTTTGCACACGTATATTACCTAGCATCCTAGATTAATTTGGAGTAACTAATATACGTCAGTGTTGCCAAATTGATTCTAAGCCTGCTGATAGATCCAATTTTAAAACGCATGTAACTTCTATACTAACTAATGGATTTCATTCAAAATTGGCGCGAAAATAGATCATATTACTTCAGATTATTTCTGACCAATACATGCATGACATTGTTGCCAACATGATTTTACGCGCGCTGTTAGATCCAATGTTTAACTGCATGTAACGTCCATGCTATCCATTGGACTTCAACCAAATGTTGTATTCTGTACCCTAAGAGATAGAACTAAGAATATATTCAGTCACCAGGGCTGCCAACTTTGGTGCTCTATTAGGCTACATTATGCCTAGTATACAGTATTTCGAACTAATTAGAAATTTCGATATTACCAACATAATTTCGTAATTATTCTAGATAGATCCATATAGATTAATCAATGGCATGAATCTTAAATTTTAAGAAAAGTAGGCTCTTTAGTTCGTCACGGAACTTCTTGTTTTGTAATGTTTTGTAATTTTCATCTCTAATTAAAATGGTTATGTCATCTGCATATAGTACAGTCTTCACACATTCATTACCTTAAATGTCAGGCAATTTATTGACATACAGTAGAAAGAGATATGGCCCTAACACAGGGCCCTGTGATATGCCATGTTTTATTGTTGTGAGTTTTGAAAAGTGAGATACTTTCACATTACTAGAATTTTCATGTTGAATGTGGACACACTGACTACGATTGGTTAAGTATGAATCTAGCCATTTTGCTGGTATACCTCTTAGACCATAACTGTACAGTTTCTTTAGCAGCAACTTAGTATTTAGACAGTCGAACGCTTTTGATAGGCCTAGGAATATAGCTACGATTTCTTCATTTTTGTTAATGGCATCTACTATGGTACTTGTTACCTTCGAGGCAGCATCAGTAGTGGACTTGTCTTTTTGAAATCCATACTGAGCTAGTGATAGCAGATGGTGTTTTGTAATGAATGCTTTTAGTCTATCTAGATAAATAATTTCAAATATTTATGAAAACTCAGAAGGAATGGTAATTGGTCTGTAGTTAGATATGTCACTTGATGAGCCTGATTTATGAATTGGGACAACTTTACTTTTCTTTAGATCTGATGGGAATTCTCCTTGAGAGAAAGAGCTATTTATTATGTGCGTTACAGGTGCGAGGATGTAGTGTTTACATAATTTTAGTATACTGTTAGGTACACCATCCATTCCACTCGAGGATTTATTTTTCAGGGAATCAATTACCCTTTCCACCTCGCTTTCATTTGTTGGAAGTAAAAATAATGTATGTGTATTTGAAGTCATTGGATATATTACAATTTCAGTTTGATTTATTTTTCCTACGTTAATTAATTTTTCCACTACATTAATAAAATAGAAGTTAAACTTTTCACAAATATCTACTGGATCGCTTAGTGTTGTATTGTCTTGCTTAAGTTTTATGTTTGATTTGTTGTAATTTAAATTTTTATTTCGGATGTTGTTAATTATTTTCCACGAATATACAGTATTTCACTTCATAATTCATCGGCATTAACTCGAATCCGAGTATAAATCTCCTTCCTTCAGTCCAGTTTGTGGACGTGTTTACGATGACGAAAGAGTCCAATCTTGGCATGGAACAAGCGTTCACACAAGTCACAGAGTATTGCTGGAGGAGGACGTGGTTGGGCAGCTTGAAGTTTCCTAGCTTGACGCTTGGCCTCTTCATGTGTGCATCGATCCCTTTCAAACGTTTTTACAGTAGCCTATCCGAGATGGTACGGCGCCAAGTGAGCGGTCTACAGCCAGCATGTCCCAGGTTTGTGAATCAAGACCTGTCAATTTCAGGGTCTGCTTAAATTAGTCCTTGTAGCGCCTCTTAGGACCACCATGAGGTCTGGTGCCATAGCATAGCTCACCATATAACATTTGACGAGGTAATCTCACATCATCCATCCGATGGACATGACCAATCCATCTAAATTGGTGACCTATTATGGATGATTCTATGCTGTTGATTTGAGCCTTTTCAAGAACAGCAATATTGGTAATGCGGTCTTCCCATTTAATCCTCAGGATTTTGTAGGTGGAAGCGTTCAAGCTTCCTAAGATCACGTCGGTAAAGGTCCACGTTTCACAGCCATACAACCACGTAGAAATGACTACTGCTTTGTACACCATAAGCTTTGTACTCATGGACAGATCTTTATTCATGAAGACCCGGTGCGCTAATCGTCACTATGCTGCATGGGCTGCGCCAATTCTCTTATCCTCATCCTGCTCACAGGTACAGCTCACAGAAATGGTACTGCCCAGATACGAGAAGTGGTCTAACAGTTCTAATGGCAAATTTGAGATGGAGATATTGAACTGAGGAAGAGGTGTGCCTAGTGGAGGTTGTGCCAAGACTGTAGTCTTATTGACATATATGGTAAGACCAAAGCGATCACATGCACTTTTGTAACAATTAACTGACTCTTGCAGCTCTTCTGGTGTGAGAGTTGGCGACGCAGCATCATCTGCATACAACATATTAGTAACATTAGTAACCTGAGTTTTCCTCAGGGAGCGGAGACGAGTTAGGTTGAATAGCCCTCCATCAAAACGATACTTGACCTCCACACCTGGGATGTTTGTGGATGATTCATAAAGCATTGCAGCCAAGTACAGCGCAAAAAGCGTTGGAGACAGTACATATAATTGTTTCAGTCCATGGGTAATAGGAAATTCATCGGACATCTTATTCTGATGGCAAACGTGACCTGTCATACCATCATGGAGAGCCTTGATTAGGTCTACAAAACGCTGAGGGCAACCAAACCGTTTCAGCACCGCCCACGTGGCTGGTCTTGGAACCGAATCAAATGCCTTTTCCAAGTCATAAAATGCTAAGAAGAGTGGATTCTGTTGTTCTCTACATATTTCTTGAAGCTATCTCACACAGAAAATCAAGTCAATTGTGCTTCTGGAAGCTCTAAATCCGCATTGTGACCCTGGGAGGATCTTCTCAGAGATAACCATGAGGCGGTTAAGGAGAATTCTTGCAAGAATATTCCCCACAATTGATACCAGTGATATACCACGGTAGTTGCCACAAACACTGCGATCACCCTTTTAAAAAATAGTGATGATAGTGGCATTCTTTAGGTCTCCAGGTACCTTTCTTGATTCCCATATTCTGAGGATAAGGGTGAAAATCCTTGTTTTGAGGGAATTACCTCCGGCTTGAATTAGTTCCAGAGGGATGTTATCTGGGCCAGGTGCCTTTCTGGGTTTCAATTGGGTGAGAACTGCACTGAATTCGTGATAAGTAGGAGGTACTGCCAATCACAGTTGTTCAGGTCGTTGCGGCACATCACAAAGGAAGTCTTCAGTAGCTGCTGATGGACGATTTAGGAGATTGGATAAGTGCTCTTTCCAGCGTTCCAAGATTTCTTGATTATCAGTAAAGATAGAAGGATTATCAGCGCTTTTCAGTGTACCTGATGATGAGCGAGATGGTACATATATTCCCTTGAGTACTGCATAGAAGTTCCTCAAGTCTCGAGCATCCGATAGTCTCTGCAGTTCCTGAGCCTTCTGTTACCACCAAGTATTTTTAATCTGCCTTATCTGCGCCTGACATTTACCCTTGAGTTCCAGTAGTTTATCTCTCTTTGTGTTGGAAGTTGGGTCTTGAAGATGGGCAAGATAGGCATTCCTTTTGGCATTGATGAGAGACAGAATTTCTTCATTGTTGTCATCAAATCAGTCTTGTCTTTTCCGCACTATAAAACCAATGGTTTCCTCAGCTGACTGTGTGATAATCTTCTGTAGTGTGGCCCATTCTTGCTGAATGTCATTCGTTACTGGGCTTTCTGATAACTGGGTGACGATCCTCTTTCCAAAATGTTTATAGACGGATTCATCCTGAAGTTTGGATGTATTAAACTTCCCTCTTGGCAAATTTTTGATGTTCCTAGGTGGTTTAGGTCTGATGGTTATTCTGAGCTTACATATAAGAAGTTTATGACCTGTCCAACAATCGTCTATATTCCTTGCTGTTCTGGTAATAAGAGTGTCCTTCTTATCACATTGCCGGGTAATGATATAATCAAGAATGTGCCAATGTTTGGTACGAGGATGCATCCACGTGGTTTTGAAGCGGTTGGGTAGGCGGAACTGCGTGTTGGTAATGAAAAGTTTGTGTTCTCTACAAAGACCAAGGAGCAATAGTTCATTGGGATTACATTTTCCAAGTCCCTGTTTGCCTATCACATGATTCCATAGCCTGTGATCTTTCCCAAATCTGGCATTGAAATCACCGAGGAGCAAGAGTTTATCTGCAGATTGTACCTTGGAGATGATTTCACTTAGCTGATCATAGAATTGAGCCTTTACTTCATCATCGGAATCTAAGGTAGGAGCATAGGCAGCGATGAGCGTCATAAAGGAACCTCCTGAGAGTGGTATGCGGAGGGTCATGAGCCTTTCGCTGATTGCAATGGGCGTAAGTTGGTGATAATTTACCAGTTTGGTCTTCACAGCGAAGCCCACACCTCTTTCCTTTCCAGAAGATGGTATGTCCTGTTCCAGATTCAGTAATCTTACCTTCCGAAGACATCCTAGTTTCACTGAGAGCAGCAATGTCAGCGTCGAGTCTTGATAACTCATGGGTTACAAGAGCTGACCTACTCTCAGGTCTAACGTTATTGTCCATATAAAGCAAAGTTCTGAAGTTCCTTGATCCAATAATCAATTTGTGACTCTTTACTGTTTTTGAGTTTCGACCACATGAGGGGTGACCTGCTGAGTGCGGTTGCCCAGCCGGACCAGGATTGTGACTTCCGATGTTTAGCCCACCTTGTCTAGGGCTTCCCCATGTGGGGTGGGCAGCGGTGATCCTAAATAGGCCTGCCCAAACACAGATGGAGGACCGAATTCCTGAGTAGTCACAGAGTCTCCGGATGACGACCATCACACGTCTGCTGCCAACGTGCAGGTCCGAACTAGGGGCTTCCAGTTACTCCCATAATATGCCCCCACCATTCTTATCCCTTCGCCGTTGGACTTTGAAAGTAAGTGACGTATGGAAGAAGTGCCACTGTCGTGAATTTGTTTAGGGTGCATCTCAGCTTGCCAGGACGAGACCCACACACTATGATCTCTGAGCCTTATCCTGCGGCTCACACAGAATGAGACATGCAGGACCGAACACAGAGACTGCAACGTACTGCCGCATACTCAAGTACTACTGCGGTGCGCCTTTACAGCCAGTCCGTCTAGCCTGACCTTTTCCGCCTCTATGACCGTTGGGAGCCATGAGGGTGATTGGCTCCTCCTCCGCTCATTTTGCCGTTGGGCCAAAATCTGCCCATCATATACAGGGTCATCGAAAAATAATGCCAACATTTCAAAAAATTATAGCACCGAAACCCTTTATGTTAAACGTGTAATTCTTTCACTGAACGCCAGCTGGTTAAAGTAAGTTTTGTTTTGGAGGGGACGTGACCTTGCTATGCGCACACTAGATGCGCAGTAGCCAAGGTCGGCCGGGGGCGCGCGTGCCAATGACTGCACCGCCCGTCAAAGTTCACCTGATTACAAAGCTGTCATTCGATGGTTTAATCAGTTTAAGGAAACTGGGACTGTAGAGAAAAAATCTAGGCCAGGCCGACCACCAACATCAGCATTGAACGGACGCTTTCCCAATGGCTGGATTGGTACGTGCAATCATTTCAGGAGTAACTGTCAAGATGGCGGCAGAAATTCGCTCCCGCAGGTGCTCAAAATCCCGATTTTTTCTGCATACACAATGTTTTTAATGTACTCCCAGAAAAAAAAATCCAAAGGGGGTAGGTCAGGACTTCATTGGCGCGTGCGCGCACCCGGCCGACCTTGGCTACTGCGCATCTAGTGTGCGCATAGCAAGGTCACGCCCCCTCCAAAACAAAACTTACTTTAACCAGCTGGCGTTCAGTGAAAGAATTACACGTTTAACATAAAGGGTTTCGGTGCTATAATTTTTTGAAATGTTGGCAATATTTTTCGATGACCCTGTATATGTACAATAGTTTGCCCTAATAAACCTGAGCAATAGGCTGCCCCGTCCGCCAACCACACTGTGCCAGAGTTCACCTCTTCCACTGCAGGTACCGCTGAGGACTTCATCGTAACCCTGGCAAGGGACCCTAACAAGGTACTACCAGCAGGGCCAGCTGGACCAAGTATTTTTAAAGAGGTGATACTCCTCTATCACTCCCTACTTTATTCTACTGAGTACTACTATCCTTGTATAACACCACACTTCCTTATGTTGCATCACATTGTGACTGTATTATATACACTGTAGGAAATACAAGCACACTTGTTAGTGCCTATACTGTACAGGACACCACTACACTCCCTGGTGCTGCTCCAGTACAGTGTTACTTCATCATAACATGTAAGTGTTGAAACTCCAGTCGCGGCTGATTTACTGAGATACAGCATGACAGTCGCAGCTCGTCCAAATTCAGCAGGAGTTTCAACACAATGTGTAGCCTTCAAGTTAAGTATATTAGCCGAGGGTTTTTAGCGCTATGGCTAGGTAATGCAATAATAATATTCCTTGTCTATGGAGAAGCACTGTAAAGAACCCACACAGCACAAACCATCTTGGAAACATCTTTAAAACGTTTTCAAATGTCTTGTCCAATGTCTTGGAAACTCGTGAAAACATCTTTAAAATATCTTAAAGATATTTGAATGACCGCTAATTAGATGTCCAAGAATCCTGAAGGAATACGAATCAAAAATATAAATGAATCCATCATTTGAAAAAGGAGACAAGTCACATTTTTTCACAAAAATGAGATAAGGACATTTTCATAAACTATGACTCAATTGTCATCATTCTGTGTAAAAAGGAGACAATTCCCATCAATGTACAAGCTTTGTTTTGTCATATAAAATTATGTTTCATTTGAAAAAAGTTACAAGTCCATTAGTGAACATGGACTTGTAACCTTCTTCCAATGACAGGAGGTTGTGCTTTGCAGTTGTCATTTGTTTACGTGTACATTTCGCGTTTTATTTATTGACAAACAAATCTCCTTTGGCCAGTAAATATGGAGCGTTTGGATAAGCAGGATACATTGCCTTCACAAAACAAAATAAAGAGAGGTGTTCGTAATCCAGTTGAATACAAAGGAAAGCAAAGTCAACTCCCTACAGGCCATGGAGGCCCTGGGAGTAGTTGAAGGTAGAGGCTTCCACTTTTTGTGACATCGGTACTAGATGGGATGGAGTTGTCAGCTCCACGCCCGGCCATCTTTGCTCCCAGGAATTACTGTGGTACTCATTTCTGGTGTAGGCTGAGTGAACTTCAGGGCCATTTGCGTTGCCGAAAGTGATAGTTTTGTTTCTAAAATCCACTACCTGGGTGGGGATCGAACCACTCCCTTTCAGCTAGAAGCTCAGTGCGTCGACCGACTGCGCCACGCAGCCCCCTCCAGATCAATACAGGAGAAATACAATCAGGAATTCCAAGATCAAGGGTCTTGCTCATGTGAATAGTACCACCTGGTAGGTGCCATTCCAAATCCCAGAATGAACTTAATTATAGCACATCCTCGTGGTCACGTACCATTAAATAGAAAGAAAGTAGAAGACATTAGAAAAATGATAAAATTCATTCCTTCTAACTCTTTTAGGTTTCTATGAAAAAATATTGGTATGGCCAACCACTGAGGGCGAAGAAGAAATCAATGAATCAATGAATGAATGAATGAATGAAAATCAGAAAACTGTTGTGTACTTGCATAATACAGTATATGGTATCTAAACCTGAATAAATTGTTCTAAATTATATTTACGATTATTTAATCAAGCTGCTTGATAATATTATTTAAAATTAATAGATCATTTAAAAACCGTGCCAAGTCCATGATATATTTTGACCACTGGAGTTATGTTAATTGTTTAAATAGTTATATGTTTATGTGTGCCGTAATGACTAATCAACCCTTTACAGTATCAGTTAGTTTTTAATGCAGAAGAATTAGAATCAATCACTTAATACAGTTTTTCTTCATTCCTGAAAAGTTACTTGTAATGGACTCGTCTCCTTGTTCAAATGATGGATTCAAATATTCCTACAAAAGTTTTGAAATATATCCGTGCCATACAGCTTTCTATAATATTTTATCATTTTAAATGATCTTGTCGACTTCGTCGTTACGCTGGGGTCTGGCGTTACGTTACGGTGACGGGACGATATGTACCCAGATGCACGAGGTGTGTGACGTCATAGTACTGCTTGGTGCATGTGTTCCCCGAAAATTTCTCTACTTCGTTTGTATAAGACAAAAATCCCCGATTCTTGGATGTCACGGGTAATCTCGAGAACCACTGGATGGATTTTGATGCGGTTTTCACCATTCTGTAAAGGATATATCGAGGAAAGATTATGTAGAAAATGATTTATGCATGATCAAAGGAAGCCAAGCAGTAATGATTTCAGTGAAAGAGTCGAAAACAAATTTGGCGTCCGTGCGCTTCTTAAGCTTACGCTGGGCAAACAGTTAAACATATCAATATAGGCCCTACTATGAGCGTAAGAATTGGTCAGCATGAAAAGTTCTACAAAAACTTCCGCGAGAGCATATCTCTATCTTCAATACATCGCCCACTATAAGTGTTTTTAGACTGGATGGAAGGGGCACGTCCCCGCGCGCTCTGGAGAGCGTGACGGCATCCCGTGCGCTTGACCTTGCTTTGCCCTTGTTTTGCACTTGCCGTTCGCGAGTAATTTGAAACAAGATAAGCAAGATAAGTATTATGCAGATAATTTTCTAACATGTCAAGAGTCTTTGTCTTCGAGCGAAGCGAGAAGGCTCCAGCCTTTCTAACATTTTTCAGCATTTGTAGCATGTGAAATGATACAAAAGTATAGTCTTTCAGACTGACTGTCACTTTTTAGTACGGTAACCAAGATACAACTTCCGTGGAATTGATAGTAGTTCTAGTAATCATGTCACTCATGTACTTGTTTTAATAATATATTATAATTATTACATTTACATAAGAATTGTAGCTCTTTTTTAACGTAATATAATTTGTTTTCTTTCAGTGCCATGGTGGGTGAGTGGATAGCGTGTCGGTCTACTAACCCCAAGTTTGCAGGTTCGCTTCTGGCCGTGGTAAGTGTTTTTTGAAAGGCATCAAAAATACGATACGCATGTCATACGATGTTGGCATGTCAAAGAAACCATTTGAATTCAGTAAGCCGTGTTCATAATGGCAAAATAAATCTCGGGAGTTTCCGCCAACACAAAGTTTTGTAGGAATATTTGAATCCATCATTTGAAGAAGGAGACGAGTCCATTACAAGTTCAAGGAGCTTAGATATCTAACCTCCTTGACTTTCATAGTGCTTCAAGGAACAACGAAAATTCGACATGCAAGCTACCCTCTGGGTGTCAAATTACAAAGTTTGCACCTGGCACCCGAGCCCATACGATATTATTATTATTATTATTATTATTATTATTATTATTATTATTATTATTATTATTATTTGTTTTCTTTTAATATATAATAATACATTAGGTAGGTTATTTATTTAATTGAAAGAAAATGAAAATCCACAGCCTGCTTCCAGTCTCCGACCGGGTCAGGAATGGAATGAATGAAGCCCCCATCTAGCGGCGAGGATATGAACTGTGCCGGCTGCCGAGGCCTGACGCACTCCTCTGGGGCAATGAATAAATGAATGACAGATGAAATGAAATGATAGTGGAGAGTGTTGCTGGAATGAAATTATGACAGGGAAAACCGGAGTACCCGGAGAAAAACCTGTCTGCCTCCGTTCTGTCCAGCACAGATCTCACATGGAGTGACCGGGATTTGAACCACGGATCCAGCGGTGAGAGGCTGGCGGGCTGCCGCCTAAGCCACGGAGGCTTCATTTATTTAATTATTATATTCTAATTTGTATTATTCATCTTGTATGAAATGTCTGCTAATTGGCTTGTTTAGTTATAAGGTTATAGGGTTAACAACTAATAAGAGTGATATTTTCCTTTACAGATATTTTGTTTTTCTTACTTGTCAACACTCTCCACTATCATTTCATTTCATCTGTCATTCATGTAATCATTGCCCCAGAGGAGTGCGACAGGCTTCGGCAGCCGGCACAGTTCATATCCTCGCCGCTAGATGGGGGCTTCATTCATTCCATTCCTGACCCGGTCGGAGACTGGAAGCAGGCTGTGGATTTTCATTTTCATGTGTCCAAACGCCAGCTCAAAAGCCTAGTCATTGAACATCCCTTAGATCACTTGGCTACACTAATGGTCTTTAAAAAGCTGTTTAAAGTTAAAGTTATGAGACATCTTCTAGATTTAAAAAAAAATACCGGTAGTCGTTATATCTGGCGACAAAATCCACAAATTGGGGCAACGTTGAGATGAAAAATTTAAATAATTCATAATACTCTTGGTGTCATGAGTATATATAAAACACCTTGGCTCTTAAAATGTGAGTGCTGGTATTAACCTTTTACGTGCTGAGATTTTTCCCTTCAAAGTAGAAACCGTAACTTTTAACTTATCGGGGAAGTTATTGTCATAATATTATAATCACTCTGATTTTGCACTGACCTATTGAGGAAATATTCTTGTTTTAAGGGGCGGAACAGTGAGGTCATCTGCCCCAATTATTAATAATTGAATCGGTAATTTGAAGAGGAAAACAATTCCACTTATTTGCAAAACGGTAAGCTGAAATACTCATTAATTATTTATATTGTTCTATTTACTTATTTGTTTATTCATTTAAAAGCAAAATAACCACCGATGGACGAAATGATGTAAGTTATCGGGCAGGAATGCTCTAAGAATTTTCAGAAATAACAAAATGTAATGAAATACTTCAACCTCATTTTTTTTTCAGTTTAACATTTTTCACTAGTTTGGTACCATTTGTAAGAAACCTAATAAGGATAGGTCCATTAAAGTTTTTGATGTACGGAATCAACATCATCCAAATGAACAGTAATAAGAAGGGACAACCCTTTAAATAATACAAAAAATGAAATATAAATATTTTTCGACATTATTTTGGATTAAAACATCGTACCTTAAATGAAATCATATTGGCAAAAGTATTTAGTTTTTGTCAATAATCCTTCTTATTATTTCAGATAATGATCCAAACAGTAATCCCTGAAAATATATGAAGATTTAACATGGGCGAGATAGGCAGGTCTTTCTCAACTTAAATAATACTTGTTGCTCCTTACTAGGACTGTGTTAGGTAGTCAGCCCGAAGGCTGGTTGGATCCTCAAAAAGTACCGCCGTTACGTTATGCGAGTAGATACCCACAAAAACCCAAGGCAGTGCTATATTGAGGCGTTCTAGGCAAGAAGAGGAGTGAGGTAGTTTGCCATTGCTTTCCTCACTGAGTCAGAACAGTAGTCCTAACCCTATGAGTAGAACCTTTCACAGCATTCACAGGCACTGACTGTGCCCTGAATGCCATTACTAAGCACCACCCATACCTCAGTAGCTTCCATATAACCACAGCCATGAGTGAGACTGAGACATCGATGAAAAGCCACCTTTTACTCTAGCCTGTGCCAACTGACAAATGCAAATGTACTGTATTCATCAAGAGATGGCAAACAGGCCCCTTACTAGGACAAAAATTTATATTCTTGGATCGGAAATCACAACGCAACCAGAATATTTTGTTTATTGTTCCGCCATGCTTGTTCACATCACTGATGAATTCCATCTGTAATCTATTTCTGGAAGAAGAAGAAATTCAAAATCAAGTAGTGCAAATAATGCCCAACAGATGGCAGAATATGCGAGAAATTGACTCGGCATTTGAGAGCGAACGGGGACTATGAAAAAATGTAAGTTCTTGTGCATCGTGTATAGACGGGCTTAGCAATCAAAGGGTAAAATTAGTCTATGCCCACACCTTTCTATTCAATCATAATGGCTCAGTTGAGAAAAGGAAAGGAAGCTTGTAGTTTAACGTGACCGTTAATCTGTAGATTATGAGCCACGGGACCTCCTTTTTACGTGGAATCCGAACCACAGGACATGGCATTTCACTTCGAAAATCTCACATGCATTGACCGGGAATCGAACCCGGACCGCCTTAATGAGAGGCATACAGCTAGACCGCTGAGCCACCACGCCCCCCAGTTGAGAAAAGGCAACACCACTAAGTGGTATTAGGGATGTACTATACAGTACGTACAGCACTGATAGTAGGCCTATCTTCTGTGATATAGTGTGTTTACTTTCTTTCCGATTAAACATGGTATTGTGGATGACTGTAGCATTTCATGAAACAGCTGTCGAGGAGGGCGTCTTGGCTCGCTAGGCTGTGAAGGTGGTTTTGAAAAATACGTGGGAAATCGTTCTCAATTATTTCAGGTTGCATTCTAAAGAAGTTAAGCAAACCTTCAATAAGAAATTAAATTCTTGCTAAATGGGGCCTATTCAGTTCAAGTTCATAACAGTATACGCAAGTGGTTGAAATAATTCCAGTTTGTTCTTGTATAGCCTAGTCACGGCGGCCAACGCATCCCCAGCGGTCAACAAAGAATGCGGCAAGCGATTGATCCTCAGCCCCTTACATGTCTTTCTCGCCC
Organism: Meconema thalassinum; assembly: GCA_946902985.2. Taxonomy (NCBI): domain Eukaryota; kingdom Metazoa; phylum Arthropoda; class Insecta; order Orthoptera; family Tettigoniidae; genus Meconema; species Meconema thalassinum. Next base: position 204,419,318 of record OX336389.2, on the reverse strand, counting down.
AACAGGGGGGCGGTTTTATGAGTGTTTGTGGCTTGAAGCGGAAGTTGGCTCTTATGTTTCTCTCTCGAAAACCATAGTTGTACAGCCACAGTATCTTTAAATACATTTAAGCCACGAGAGACATTTGTTGTTGAGAGAAAGGAAGCCGACACCGAACTCTGCATGCTGGGTAATGAACGTGGCCAATTGTCATCGTTGTTGTTGTTAATTCACTAGGGAGATCTTGATCATTAGCTCCGGGTACTGGTTGTGTGTTCGATTTGTATGATAACCAGTATTTGTGTGGTGATTGTAGTAGTGTGTGAACCTGTGTTCCAATCAGGTTTATTTTATATTATTTGAATTAGCTTTAATGTACCACGGTTTCTCTTTCATGTGAGCCTGTGGTTATTTGGTATAATCTCTCTATCAGGTTAGCCCCAATGTTTGGAGGACTTTTGTAAATAAATAAATAAATAAATACATAAATAGGGTAAGGGATTGCGGTTGGTACCCCGGGACTTGAAATTAAGTACCTTCCTGGCATTTTCCTGGAGGGAGTGTGAAATTTATCATGGAAAAGCCGGCTGTTGGCGAATTGAGCCAGCTAATATTCTGAGTGGATCTTTCTTATCTTGTCATTCCATCGCACAGTCCTTTCTGGCCACTTGCCCCAGGCCAAGTTCTGGTTCTTCCGCTGAGATCGTTCTCCCTTCGGTCCCCCACCACTACCATTGTGAAAACCCAAAAGATAAGATAACTTGCTTGATCTTGCAGAATGACTGGCTGGCTCTGATGAATACATGAACAAAGCGACCAGCGAATTAAGCGACCATCACGAAATACGCGAACTAAGCGGCCAAGCTACCCTGACTCATGGAATACCTGAACAAAGCGACCATCGAATTAAATGACCAGCACGGAATATGCGAACTAAGCGGCCAAGCTACCCCGACTCATGCCCATCACATCGCCCGAAGTCATTCAACCGGGATATTCCCAACCGGTTTATAGCTAGACCTGCCCCTAATTCTGACATTGTATCACTCTCACCATAACTGTTCTATCCGTCGTAACCTGAAGATCGTGTGATTTAGTTAATTAGTTGTGTAAGTGTTTTGTTGATTTGTGCTATCAGTTTTTTTTTATCAGTTTGCAATATGGAACTTACTACAATTAACAAAGGTAAATAGTGCGCGCTCTATGACAGTTACTCTTATAACTTCAAGCGACAAAATGTGGAAGGGACGATATTCTGGCGATGTTCAAAGGAGAGGTCAAAAAGGTTTCGAGGTATCATGAAAAGTAATAATTGGCGAGATCTTGAGTACGAGTGAACATCAGTGTGGCGCTCCAGATGAAGCATGGTTGGAGGTCAGAAAAACTCTTCAACAGGCGAAGAAGCGGGCCAGGGAAGAACATACGGCTCTCTCGAAAATCTACAATCAGGAATTAGGCGAACTTCACAACAAAGGGTACGAATTCGTAACAGAGATGTCAGCTGAACTTACGACAAAGAGAGTTCTATACAAACAAAGGTGCACATCTCAAGGAAATCAAGCAGAGCCAGAGAAGCGCGATGATGTGCTTCTTGACGAAGAAATTCTGAAGATGAAACACGGCTAAATAATAGAAATCAGTGTTGGAGGAAGAATTCATTGTCCTCTCAGGTAAAGATAAAAAATAATAATTTGATGTACTAATGACGCTGTTTTAAAGCTGATTTTAAACACGCCTAAATAATAGAATAATAATAATAATAATAATAATAATAATAATAATAATAATAATAATAAAGTTTTTGGCTTTACGTCCCACTAACTACTAAAATTCCGTAGTGGTCGCTTAGTTCGCTGGTCGCTAAATTCACAGAAGTGTTGACCTTCGAGGCGCAGGTAAAATTTCGTGATGGTCGCTTAGTTCGCTGGTCGCTAAATTCGCTGGTCGCTTTTTGCGCGACACCGGCTCGAATATTTCCTGTAAACACATTTCCATGTAGGGTTGTACAAAATGTGATCTAGCACAATTTCAATGAAACAAACAATATGCCTTTATTCTTTTAAAAGGCCACAACAGTTAAAAGGTACCTTAAACCTCTTACATTATTATTATTATTATTATTATGGATAGCACGCTTTTCTCTCACCGAGGAGGCTCTGGGTTAAATTCCAGCCAGAAACGTATGATCAATAGACGCCGGGGTGTCGCAATTTTGTCCCGAATGGGATCTTTAACGTGCCAGTAAAACTACTGATACGGCTCTGGTTCCATCGCATTTACGCACTCTCAAATACCAACTAACTCCGCCAGGATTCGATCCTGTAACCTTGGGAACAGCATGCGAGAACGTTACCACTGAGCAACGCAGCCAGTCATACTTACGATCTGACTTGAGGGCTGGAAAGGGGTACTTTATGTCGTCTATTCATTTTGAAGACTTTGCGATTATGTAGTACTTTGGAGTATGTGGAATCTGTCTGATAATCTGTGTTATTGTAACTGCTGTAGCGTACTATTGTGTACTTGGCTATGGTTAGGAGGTGTCCATGGTCTTAATTTAGGTACAATCTCGGCATCTGCCTAGAGTAGAAATGACAAACCATGGAAAACCACTTCCAGGATGGCTGAGGTAGGAATCGAACCTGCCTCTTCTCAATTCTGCATCAGGAGAAGGAAAAGTGTACACTCAGCCTCGTTAGGACAATTGAGTAGTTGTCTTACAGTGGGGCGGCGCCCCGGTCACGGAGACAAAAAATAACGGTCGAGGTGACGCGACCTGACCTCGCTTCACCCTTCAATCTGTAGGCCGAATGGCTGGGCACCGGTCGCTTGGTAGACACTATTTTTATATCTTTAGCCTATATTTGGGCAGATGGCCTCGCTGTTCCGCCCGTTAAGACACCAATCATCATCATCATCGTCATCATTATCATCATCAAACTTGTTACATAATCATGCTTATCCTGCAAATTACATGTGCAGTTTTTTTTCTCTAATTTTGAAATTCATCAACGGTAGGCGTAGCCCAGTGGTTCCCAACCTTTTGTGGTCCATCTCCCCTTTCTGGTGGTTGACTAACATCTATCGCCCCGTTTTCATTTTCATTGTATGCCTAATTTCAATTTGAAGTAAAGTGAAAATAATAAGGCATTTGTATTATTTTAAACAATTTTACTACCGTATATAAAAACAACCGAAGCAGTTTTATCCGGTCATTCTTAAATAAAATTGAATAAATTAAAGTGTACATTTTTAACAGATTTTTTTAAGAAATAATTAACTAAGATCATTGACGTACATTTAAAAACAGGAGTACGTTTTTTCTTTTTTAAATTGGAATCTGGAAAAAGTTGACAGTTAAAATTTGAAAAAATAGATGACAGTTTGAAATCTTCGTTATTGTTTTATTTTACCTTTTCAATGGCTGCTTTGTGCTTGCTGGATTTCAGTTAAAGCTTGAATATCTGGCTTTATGTTCGTGAAGTTCAGGGGTAAGTCTCCTTTGAGGCATGTCCAACTTATTTCGTTGTTTTGTGAGGAGTTGGACAACATAACTAAATCCTTTTTCAACTAAATATGTTGACGGGAACGAGATGAGAAGTGGTTCCGTTTTTTTCCACAGTTGTGGATAAGTGTCAATAAGCTTCACCCAGGTTAACTCGTAACCGCTCTGCTTGAAAATGATTTTCGGCGCACAGTCATACTTCAGATCTAGAAACTCCGTCCGCAAAGAGTTATCAAGCTTATCCACAGCTTCAAACGAGAATGGATCTAGAGTCCAATCCGGGATTTTTAACTTGACCAAATCTTCAAATCTTGATTCCATGTCAGTTTTTAACCTGGTCAAGCTGATCTGATCAGTAAAAATCAGGATTTTGTCTTTTGGGAGTTCAGGAGTCTCGTTACCTGAACACTTTTTAAGGGTTGGAAACTGAATCAGCCCTTTACGGCCAATATTTACCTCGTGAATATCAAACTTGGCAATGAATGATGAACAAGCGAACGGGAGGCTCTCCTGTCACATTTTGTCCGTGTACTACCCGGCAACTTCTACTGTACAGTAGACTACTTTTTTAATTTTCCCCCCTATGAAAACTCATTGCCCCCAAATCGGCCCCCACTTATTTATTGCCCCCATGATAACCCAAATCGCCCACTTGGGGTCGATCGCCTCCAGGTTGGGAACTACTGGCGTAGCCTAATCCACAAGACAAAATATATTTGTTACACTATATTCGAACTACCATGTATTCATCATCATTATTTTCTGAGTAGCAGTGCTTATACCATTCCGTGAAACTTACGTGATATACTGTACATATAACCTGATAAATCTCAGGAGTATATTTTCGAGATCACAAATAGTAGTACTGAGTTGGGAAAGTACTAAATAACAAAGAAAGATTTATGTACTTCTTACGTAGAATGAAAATCTGTAATCGGTAGTCTACATATGTGACTTGATAATAATTGACACCCCTGGGACCGTCAAACTCAGAGCCACCTCCCCTCCAACAGTTTAATGAGGAAAGGTTGGAATGTGTGTACAATATGGTATGTGTTGGCTGCAGAGTAGGGGAAGAGGGGGGAGGTTTCTAATGAGTTATCACTGGCCGAATCGGACTATGAATTATCAAAGGAGCAGATCATGGTGGCGAGAAAAGTCTGTCCGATTTTATCAGTGTAATTAACTGGCCCAATTTGACTGCGCCCGGAAAAGCCACACTCAGGATGGCCATTGACTGCGCCGGGAATTGAACTATTGATCTCCAGACTTGCCAGAGCTCCCCATCTCATGCGGGGTGCGCGATTTAACGAGCACCACTACTCCGCGGTGTTTGTCCATTTCACAAGTAGTGACGTTGCACCATTGAGCAGCTCCTTCTGCCACAATCAGTTTCCTAAATCGAGTGTCTCAACCTAATTAGACCGCGGCCCGATAATTTTGTTCTGGCAATTTCTGTGGTTCGGTCTGTTAAAAATATTCAGATTTTAGTTCTGCATTGTTTTTATAGTTCATGAGGTGGTTTACTCAGCTAAGAGAGCAAATATTCTGTCTTAAGGCAGAAATACTACCTAAAGCTGCAGATTAATATTTACACGGCTAAAAGATCGAACATTATGACTTAAAGCTAAAGTGCTACGTAAGTCAGCAGATAAATATTAGTTAAATAACGACAAATATTGTCACTTTCTTTAAAGTCTCATTCGGGATTCTGGGGGAGGCTGCAGCCCCACACTCCTCCCCAAATAGTCCACCTCGTTGCGTAGTGACCAGCACTCTTGGATTACCACATCAGCCATCCTGGAAGTGGTTTTCCGTGGTTTCCCCACTTCTACTCCAGGCGAATGCCCTGACTGATCCTAAATTTAGGCCACGGCCGCCTCCTTCCCAATCCTCATCTGAATTACAAATACACACACTAATACAGCCATCACAATAACACAGGTTATCAGACAAATTCCCCCCTACACACACGCACACACAAGTACACGGGGCTACATGACCATGATGTCGCAGAGCCCCTAAATGAATCAACAACAATCTTCCCGAATACTTACCTGAATAAGATGATTTTAAAAGTGCAGTGTAAGGGTGTGAAGCCGATTCCCGGCTCCGTCAGGGATTTTAGAAACTGACGTGAGGGCTGGAACGGGGTGCACTCGGCCTCGTGAGGACAATTGAGTAGCTGTCTGACAGTGAGGCAGCACCCCGATCACGAAAACCAAGATTAACGGCCGAGGGGACCCGATGCGCTGATTACGCGTGACCCCAATATCTGCAGGCCAAATGGCTGGGCAGCGGTCGCTTGGTAGGCCTAGGCCCTTCATGGGCTGTAGTGTCAGGGGTTATTATTAGCCGGTCCCGTGGTGTTGGGGTAGCACGCATGCCTCTCACCCGGAGGCCCCGGGTTCGATTCCCGGCTCCGTCAGGGATTTTAGAAACTGACAAGAGGGCTGGAACGGGGTGCACTCAGTCTCGTGAGGACAATTGAGTAGCTGTCTGACAGTGAGGCAGCGCCCCGGTCACGAAAACCAAGATTAACGGCCGAGGGGACCCGACGCGCTGACCACGCGGCACCCCAATATCTGCAGGCCAAATGGCTGGGGAGCGGTAGTTTGGTAGTGCTAGGCCCTTCATGGGCTGTAGTGCCAAAGGGGGGGAGGGCTGTTTTTAGTGCATCTCATTTGCGTGCAAAAATTCAATAGTTTTATACACTAACTCAGAATGTTTGGTATTAAAATGTGGGATTAGTCGTGACAGTTTCATGACTTCGCTCCCGTGAAGAGTGACAGGTGCTACACGTTCGAGGCTTGGGTAATTGTTTAGTCAGGGCACTGTATGAAGTCAAATTTTAGATAGCTCTCACTGTACTTACAAATAAATAATTCTTCTTCTGTCCCATTGCATTTCTCTCAAGTCTGTGTATTTTTTTTTAGTTCATTATTACTTTTAACTTGGCTTGAAGGGAGAAAAACACACAACATTACATCATCTTTGGTACGAGACATTCTAACACGAAAATAATAACAACATACCTTGTCTCTTGTTCATGTTGAAAATGAACATTATAAGATTACACACGCCATGCTAGTGACGATTTGTTCATTAAAAATAATGTTATTGGTCTTACGTCCCATCTAACTACTGCGGCTTTTGGGGACGCCAGGGTACCGGAATTTCACCCAAAAGGGGGTCTTTAACGTGCCAGTAATCTACTGACACAGCTTCCTCGCATTTGCACGCCCTCAAATACCAGCTGACTGCGCCAGGATTCGATCCTGCAACCTTGGAATCAGCAGGCGAGAACGTTACCGCTGAGTCACAATCTGTTAGGTCTACATTTGCCGACTGTATACGAAATGAAACACTTCATGATTTGTTCATTTCCTCGGTACTAACAAGAAACATTTGTCTAAAAGCCTGTCCCTTTCTCCATCTCATTGTCAGCCGATGACGTGGAATGTATTTATTATCGTATTTTCAGCAGGTGCATGTAATCCCTGATGTGTGTGCTTGGATAATTTGGCCTGTCAGGTCGTAAGTCCACTACATAGGCTACTTTCTACCTGCGTTCTGTAAAGTTAAACCGACAAATACCTAGAAATTTACCTAATTGAAGGGGCTAGTGATGACTGTCTTCAGTCTCCATCATCGAAGGAAAAACTTTACAAACCCGAGCTTGAATACATTCATTATGTTATGAAGTTTGTGAATTTTAGATAAGTAACATACTTATTTTTAGCCAATACCACTGAAGACAATTTTTATTGTGAGACCATCCCGCGGCCGGGTAGAATTTACCCCAGGGCCCGATACACTGGCCGCAGCCTGACGACTGAGATGTTACTGTTCTTACGCATTTGGTGATTTGTAAAACTATATCATTCATTATTTTCTGTAGGTTTCCAAGCAAGTGTGACCAAATTTAACTACATTCCACTATTTCGTTTTTAGCCTAATTTTGTTTTGACTATACGTCCTTTGTTCTTTTCTAGAAGAGTGATCTCATTGTTACGTAGCCAGAGCATTAAACCTGGGGTCGCTGTCATTGGCTAGCCCTCCCCTACATCCACTTCCACCCACACAAAAGGTGAAGTCCACAGTGCCACACGTGAGAAAGCCGGATGGACAGTTGGTTGAGAGTCATGTGACAGGTAGTTACCACGATACGATGAAGACCAGAAAGGTAGGAATAAAATTGGTTGTATTACAGTTACTAGAATTTCGCACTGTTGGTTAAGAAATATCATATTGTACACATTATAATGCAACTCTTCACTACTCATCAGTATAAGATGTGCATACTTTAGAACAACGATTACCAAACTTCTCCAGTCGGGTTTCCACTCAAAATGAAAATAAGTTTACTTGATCAATCATTCTGGAAATAGGCCTACACGACATGACTTGGGAACAAAACGGTATGTCATACTTAAAAAATAACCAGACGCAGGTTTTCGCTGTCAATAATAATAAACGCGTAGAAATAGTTTACTGAAAGGTCAAATTTATTTTTATGAATACATGAGACATAAAAATGTGTTACCGTACCGTTGTTTCCTCTCCGTGAATTATCACAAATCTTACTCTTACAGTGACGATTCGTATTTTTGAAAATGAAAGTGTCGCTGGTTCCCATTGGGCCAATGAAAGAAAGTCAAAGAATTGTGAAATAATTGCTCCTATTTAAGTGAATGTGGTATCACTATGCACAAATTTTGCAATGAAATACGTAAGAATTGCAAACCTGTGCGGGAAATGTTGGTCTTTGAGACCAGTTTTCACGACGGAGAAAAGTAAGTTCGTTACGGGCACTGAGAAAGTTTCGAGAAATATTTAGTCAGCAATTATTGGTTCCAAGTGCATTCATTGGGTATGTCTCATTACGGAATTTAGAATCTCAGTTCGCTGGAATTGCAATAGTTGCGCATTATTTTCTAAACGTTTTTCTTGGGAAAACCGATAATAATAATACTAATACTACTACTACTACTACTACTACTACTAATAATAATAATAATAAACGAAAACACTTAAGAACTGAAAAAAACACTGGAATGACAGTGATGGCTTTATAAATCATCTTATAAAAATTACCGAGAAAACGAGCCTGTAACTTGGCATATTTCTATATTAATGACATAAAGGCGTAACATGCCTACCATATGAGCGTGATTTACGGTATTTGCATTCTTGTTGAGAACTATAAATCAATACGCAAAACGTTTGGACGATATAGATGAAGCCACATAACATATCAAGAACTCCTTACCAATCTTGTGGCCAGCATGGGAACACGTTGCAGAGCATGCATCGCCGTTCGTGGCGATCACACACCCTTTCAAGAACCATGTCCCTTCTTTTGTGGTGTCCAGGGGACCAATCATGGGTCGCAGGGACTTAGTGTAATGTATTGTCTCTGTATAAAAGTGGCATTCCTGTTCGTACCATACTGTAGCAGGTCTTCCCATGTATGGTTTGAGGTCCTACGAGCTTTGTTACTGGCAGTGATACAACATGCGACAGTTCGTCCTTAAGTTTTGCACACCAGTGTACGATACTTACAGTAACACAATTTACTCAGAAAGAAAGAAAATGATTATTGTTGTTGTTAATATACTGTATCTTGTTTCTCGATGTTATAATACCCAAATCGTTAACACAATTTCCCTACAAACACTCTCACCAGTAGCAAGAGTAGTCAGAGCACATTGTTTCCCACTGCTCCTCATGCAATGCTCAACAGCTCCTCCGTGATGGCTAGGGGATTCCCCACGAAATGTTCTCGCCAACTAGGATGTGAGTCGACATTGAAGTCCCTCGAATCTTGAGGTGCTTCAGGGAGCACCGTCTCCAAGGCTTTTGTTTGATGCTGCTACGACCGCTAGGGGCTCACAACGTGTAGGCCGTAGTTAATGACCATGGGGTCCCGAGATGAGTCTGGCATTGCTTTCAATTACGAGTGCATCTCTTTCAAATTTTCTGTTTCACGTCCCTCCATTAACAATTACTTCTCAATTCAGTCATGCTTGGCTTCCTATTTCAAACCCCAGGCGATACCTACTGTCGACCAAAGTATTATGTGCACTCGAGTTTGAAGGTTGTTTGTAAAGTAACCAATATACCTACATAAAATCCAATAACATCATCATATTCGTCGTTCTATTTTACGTTAGGTCATATAGGTTTGGAATTTTTAATTTATATATATTTTTTTAAATCACAGTTGGAACACAAAAAGTGCACGTTTTTAAGCGTGTTTCAACCATGCCTCACATTTAAGAATTATTATCTCAAAAACCCGTCATCAGATTGAATCCAAATTTTAACACAATATACATCGGAATGTTGTATAACAGGTTTATTAATTTCAAAATTGTGTGTGTCCAAGAAACAAAGTTGTTATCATTTTTGTAAGGTAACTTTTTCTCGGCTCGGGGTGGTTGGAAAATGTAGTTCTTGGTTGCGTTGTAATCGTTATACATCACAAAGTTATGCTGTATGACTGTGAAATAAGTAAATTAATTCACTTATTTTATATCGGTTTGTATTTGTCCGAGGAAATAGCACACGGTTCACTAGCTAGCCACTCCTGGGAAAGCTGTACAGCGTTGCTGAGATGGAGCCCATCACTTCCGAGCGAGACGCGCCATGACGCGTGTGGGCACCATTTCGGCAACGCTGTACAGCTTTCCCTGGAGCGGCTAGCTAGTGAACCGTGTGTTATTTCCTCGTACAAATACAAACCGATATAAAATAAGTGAATTGATTTACGTATTTCACAGTCATACAGCATAACTTTGTGATGAATAACGATTACAACGCAACCAAGAACTACATTTTCCAACCACCCCGAGCCGAGAAAAAGTTACCTTACAACAATGATAACAACTTTGTTTCTTGGACACACAAAATTGTGAAATTAATAAACCAGTTATACAACATTCCAATGTATATTGTGTTAAAATTTGGATTCGATCTGATGACAGGATTTTGAGATGATAGTTCTGAAATGTGACGCATGGTTGAAACACGCTTAAAAACGTGCACCTTTTGTGTTCCAACTGCGATAAAAAAAATATTAAAATATAAATTAAAAAATCCAAACCCACATGAACTAACGTAAAATAGAACGACGAAAATGTTGATGGTATTGGATTTTATGTACGTCTATTGGTTACTTAACAAACAACCTTCAAACTCGAGTACACATAATACTTTGGTCGACAGTAACTTAAGAACCACGGCAATCACCTTCCCAGTCCTAGCCCCAATTAAAAATTCACCCACTAGTACCGCCATTACAATGACGCAGATAGGTTCCACGCTCATGCCAGTACACGGGTACAAATTATCACGATGGCACAAGCCTCTAAATGAAACAACAACAACTACTACTAATAATAATAATAATAGTCTACTCATAATACAGTGTTTGTTAACTTCAATTGGGGCCACCTCGTGATGTTGCGGCCAGCATTCTTGGCTGTCACCCCGGTGGTCCGGGGTCGATTCTCACCTCTGCCAAGAAACTTTAATTCTGGTCTGATGGCTGCAACGGGGTACACTCAGCATCACGAGACAAAACTGAGAAGATGAGGGTTCGATTCCCATCTCAGCCAGTTTGGAAGTGGTTTTCCGTGGTTTCCTAATTCTACTCAAGGAAAATACCCTGATGATTCCTAACGTACGGCCACGGCCGCCTCATTACCAATCCTCATCTGAATTACAAATACGCACACTAATACAGCCATCACAATAACACAGGTTACCATACAATTTCCACACGCACCTAAGTACACGGGGCTACATGACCACGATGTTTCAAAGCTCCTGATTCAATCAACAATAACACAGCACAGCTTAAACTTCAATTGGGCCGAGTCTTGAAAGGTTCTGAGTAATTTCCCTTTCGTATTAATTAGCACGTTGTGTTTTTAAACTTCGTGATCATTTTGGAATAATCATTCACTTAAGAAATAAATGCTACATTGATGAATTTATACATATTTCTGAGTTTTTGCAGTTTATTAATTAATTAATTAATGACGCATGAATAATAATAATAATAATAATAATAATAATATACGGTACGGTAATATAATTTAATAATTGTACATTTACAGGTTAAACAAATGAGTAGGAATTGAAAAGAAATTCATAAAATGTGTATAGTCCTTCTGAATTTTGTAAACTGTGTATATTGTAACGACATCTTAATAATAATAATAATAATAATAATAATAATAATAAATAACCTTGGAGGAAGCCTGGTGCAGGTGTTTCGAGTTGACACCCGTTGGTGACCTGCGCTGCAAGTTGTGATGAGGGTGAAATGAATGATGAGGACGTCACAAAAATCCTGTCCCCGAGCCAGAGGGAGCCTTGAACGTTAAAATGCCCACGGCCCGGACGGGAATAGAAGCTGGAACCCTTCGGACCAAAGTCTAGCATGCTAACTACCTGGCCCCTGGACTGGACTGTTTGTGTAGTTTAATGCCTATTGACGAGACTGACGAACTGATGATGGCTGTGAAGCACAACCTGCATATCCAAGCTTGAATTAATTCAGACAATTACTTGATCCTGATAGGAACTTGCCAACTGAATTAAAGTTCATGGTCAACGCCTCCTGTAGCATGGGGTATTAATACTTCGGTCCCAATGGTCATGGGTTCGATTCCCGAATCTATCAAGAAATTTAATTCTGATTTGAGAATTGGAGCAGGGTAAACTCAGCCTCATGATGTGAAACTGAGAAAACGTAGGTTCGATTCCCACCTCAGTCATCCTGGAAGTACGAGTAACTTAGTTATCCGTGGTATCCCAGGCCTACTCCAGTCAAATACAAGGCTGGCTCCTAACTAGAAGGCCACGTCTGCCTCCTTCCTAATCCAAGATCATTCCGATGCCATCGCAGAGTAAGGAAGTAGGTCGTGGTTCCAGGTTGTAGGGACCACGTCTCCCTGGACCATTCGGGAGCCCCACATATTGTGATGGACCAGGGAATGTATATAGATCAGCAGTTTTCTCATTAAGGTATCAAATTATAGTTATTCTAAGAGCTTTCATGTGCTCGGGTGACCTAAATTTCAGTGAATAAGATTTTATAAGTTGGCATTACTGAACACATACGTGAAGACCAAATTGCAAGACTGAAGTTAGGATTGTGTTGTGACCAAGGTTGAGTAAATTATTTCGCACAGTTACCGTTACTTGCCGAAATAGTTAAGACTTTACAGTTACAATTATTGTAGAAGTAATGGGTCGTTACTTTTTCGTTACTTACTTGCTTACTTGGCCTGTTTGCCATCTCTTGTTGAATGCAGTACATTTGCATTTGTCTGTTGGCACAGGCTAGAGTAAAATGTGGCTTTTCATCGCTCTCTCAGTCTCACTCATGGCTGTGATTATATGGAAGCTACTGAGGTATGGGTGATGCTTAGTAATGACATTCAGGGCTCAGTCAGTGCCTGTGGATGCTGTGAAAGGTTTTGCTCATAGGGTTAGTACTGGTGTACTGACTCAGTGCGGAAAGCAATGGAAAACTATCTCACTCCTAATCTTGCCTAGTATGCCTCTATATAGCGCTGCCTTGGGTTTTTGTGGGTATCTACCCACATAACCTAACGGCGGCACTTTTTGAGCAACCTACCAGCCTTCGGGCTGACTACCTAATAGACAGACTTGCTTTTTAATAGTTGCTTAATAACTTTTTCTCCGCTACTGAGATTTACTTGATTTGAACGGAATAGTGGGTTCCAGTGATATGGAAAAACAAAATGATCTATCACCTAACAATACTATCGCTACAACAACCTGGCACTCGTCGTGTGGAGGCACACCTCATGCATTAAAAATAATTCAATTCATGAAACGTGAATAGTATGCAGTTAAGCTATAAAATGTTTTGTAACCAGAATTACAATAATAATAACAACTATAATAATAATAACAGCAATAATAATAATAACAACAATAATATTATCGAACTATCGAGTTAGCGATGTCTTGCCTGCACATGCTTCTTTAAGTTCGCTGCAGAACTGCGACTTCTCTGCATAATGTTTCCACCTGTCCACACTTTATATTCGATTTTAAGAAATTAAATATACCGGCGTATGACGGCCACTTTCTCTTCTTTCTACTCCATAACAATGGCTCAAGTCAAGACACAAACACGTTTTAATTTCAATCACACCGGAGAGGTAATACCTCACGGATGGTTTTAACAAGACATTTGGCGTACATGTCAGAGGTTTGGTTCCAATTCCTCCATTCCCCAAACCTTTAAAACAGCTCGGAAGTAAGTAATAAAATGTTGCTTTGTGTTCACTGACTCTCTTGTAGAAAATGTGTTTCTCAGAATTGACTACAGAAACATGCCCAAAATAAAGCTGTTACAGGAGCAATTTGGCACGTTTTATACCGAGAATGGTTCATAAACCCTGATTGAGGGTCGGACCTAATATCTTGCAGACTGTTCCACAGAAGATTGTGGGAAGTTTTCTATTCTCAGACTTCCAGGTAAATTCATGTGAGAATTATTACAGCTGAGCGAGCATTCACCAGTGTGAGCGTACATAAATTGAACAAATACGCGCAGGTATTCGAACTTTTCAAATCCATCATAAATTCATGGTTTGTTTATGGTTATTGTTTGTGTTGAATATAGAGACTTTTGGTTCCATTTCCACGTGCTATTGACAACTGATAGCTCCATCTTGAGAAAGTAACTTGGTTACCAGCTCGTTACTGTGGAAGTAACTGTTGCTAGTATCGGCCTTACAAGTAGGCTAACACGTTACTTTCCATCCCTGGTTATGACGTTATGCTGCCAACAAGCGCGAGTGGAATTACCCTACAGTTTTTCAATTCTGCCCATCGCTCAGACAGTGTTGCCAACGTTATATTTTAGGAGTGGAGAGTAAATGCCTATTGGTACATACAATTCATATCACTGGCTTTCTTTGAATCCACAAACTTCTATATACGATAAAACGTAGGCTATAGGTCTATTACTGCCTATTTTCTTTCTTCCGTTTCCCCATACCTTATTAGAGTGAAGATGATAATACTGATAATTATTGCTTTAAGGGGCCCAACATTTAGGTTATCGGCCCCCCTCAGTGATTTGGGGGGCCCTCTATGGCGCGGCGTCTCTCGTGATTGCGACTATCGTGGCCCAAGTAATCTTGATAAAATTTACAAAACTTACAAATTGTAAAGTAATGTTGTTGAAATAAATATCAATTAACTGGCGACCTTGATGATAAACCACTTAAAAATAATATTCAAATAATCAATTAACCGATCAACAGAAACAATTCAAAAGATTGCTCGTGTAGCTTGAGAGCTGACAGAGTCCCGGAATACTTTGCAATTCTGGCTGGGACACAAACCTCGACCTTTAACACCGAGGGTCATATACTCACGTCCCTGTCAAGAAACTATCGTCACAGCTGCTTTTGTTAAAAATGGCTGTGCACATACTGTATATGCTATAAGGCACACTGAGGGCACTGAGATTTGTAACAAATAATCACATCCAGGATTTTAATCTAGATGACGGATGTAACAAGCAGTACAGTGATGAACTAAATAGCCTATTTCTCTGTTTTCATATACGGTATTCTACTGGTCCCTTCCATTTCAAAATTCTCCTTTCAATTTTTTTTTATTTTTTTTTTATTTTATTTAGTCAATTTACCCTCTAGGTTGGTGGTTACACACGGACTCAGCGAGGGAACTCACCACTACCGCCTCTATGGGCAGTGTCCTGGAGCTTGGAACATCTGGTCGGGATGGATACAACTGGGGAGATGTGATCAGCACTTCGCCCAGGCGGCCTCACCTGCAAAGCGAACAGGGGCCTTATGAAGGATGGGAAGGGATAGAAGATGGGGATGGATAGGCTAGAAAGAGGGAAGGAGGCAGCCGTGGCCTTACAAAAGGTACCATCCCGGCATTTGCCCGAAGACGAAGTGGGAAACCACGGAAAACCACTTCGAGGATAGCTGAGGTGGGAATCGAACCCCCTCTACTCATTTGGACCACCCGAGGCAGAGTAGACCCCGTTCCAGTCCTCATACCACTTTTCAAATTTCGTGGCAGAGCCGGGAATCGAACCCAGGACCTCCGGGGCGGCAGCTAACCATGCTGACCGCTACGCTACGGAGGCGACACCTCCTTTCAATTAAATAAATTTTCATGTGATATATTAAATAGCTTTTGGTACATGACCAACATTGTAATAAAGTATAGAGCAACAAAACTCTATTTTTCCCACCCTTTTGGTCAATGGCTGGTGCTATCAAAAAACTTAACTGAGACAAAGTTTTGGCCCTTACCCGAAGAATAGTATGAACTTTGAATGGATTCGATTTTTCGCATACTGAGAAAGTTAAAGCGAATTTTCACTTTTTCGACATAGGTCCCCCATTTCCACCCCGTTTGTCCTATTTTTTCCATTACGAAACTCGACTGAGATTGTGAATGGTTATGTTTTATGTATAGTCTACATTTGAGAGTGATTGGTGCAAAATGACGGTAGTTATCGTGTCCAGAAAAAGTGATATATACAGTATATATATAAACTTTTGGACTGACGGTGATTTTGAGGTCTGGTGATGTGAAACGCGATGACATGTAGAAAGTTTCCGGAAGACGCAGCATGGTACGCATTGCAATAGGTAACTTTCTAATGAAATCTACCTAACATGAAACACTTAGTCCTTGACAAGTTACACTTGAGTCATCTTTCTTCCGCCATTTTTACATGACATCATTCTAATATTATTCAACTTGTCCCTTTATTATTGTCTCATTAATTAATTGTAATCAGCCGTCCCTTATAATTCGAAGTGCTTTTCCACGAAGCTGTTTTGGGCATCATATCCAAAATGTAATGTTCGTGAGTACATTGGTTGTTATATTACTAGAGTTCGTTACAAATATTGTATACTTTATTCGTGTGCAAAGTTTAAAACTTTTTGCCTGCATATTTTTCGACATATTGAAACTACAGTAGGTAGCCCTGATGACTCTGAAAATACACAGCAGTATATACAAAGACCGTACATATAGCATGTGGAGAACAATATGATAGTAACATCTCCTAAGATACATTGCACATACAAGATTTGGTTACAATCTATTGGAAAGTATGGGACTTACACGCAGTTATACATTGAACTTATCAGCACGTTGCTCAAACTTATTCTGGAATGTTATAGTCTGTATGTGTGTAAATTTTGGAACAGTGTCCATGCATACTTATTGAGATACCGAACATTGAGTTCAAATTTCAATTGCGTTTCTTTCAGCAGTTGGTAGTAATGACATAATTTTAAAATATGGCCATGAGATGTCCTGTCATAGATATTCACTCAAACCAATTGTTTTAGGAGTTGGTGGACACACACGCGCGCGCGCACGTACAAACAGAAGGACAGCCCGGATTGATCGCATAAGTCTAGTTCATTCATCATTTTGCAAAATGTGAAAAGTAGGCAAAAAAATCATTACTATGTTTATGTGACGTGACACCGAAATCATAGTTTTTCCATCCCTGAGCTCATCATTAAAAGTTGTTTGTTTGCCGTGAGATGACTCTACCTAGTACAATCGCGAGGCAAGTTGAAGAACAGGGATGCCACCAGTGTCATGCAGCTACGTCTGGTAGCCCCTCCATGAAGGAACAATATTCTTCTCGTAAATTCCTCGTCAAAAATCTTGGCTTGGAAGGAAACACGTCCACTGGACATACCCTACGTTAAGATGTGACCCCAGATATAAACGTGTGCCCAAAGCTTCTGAGAAGGTCAGAAATCTTCGACAATCTTGTCATGTCTGGTCTAGAAACTGTTGCGTAGTGGTAGTCACCATGGAGGCCTGGGTTCGATTCCCGGCTCTGCCAGGAAATTTAATTCTGGTCTGAGGGCTGGAACGGGGCACACTGAGCCACGTGAGGCAAAACTGAGAATAGGCAGGTTCGATTCCAACCTCAGTTATCCTGGAAGTAGTTTTTCGTGGTTTACCACTTCTACTCCAGGCAAATGCCGGGATGGTACCTAACTTAAGGCCACGGCCGCTTCCTACCCAAATCCTACCTCAATTACAAAAACACTCACTAGTACAGACATCACAGTGACTCAGATTATCAGACAAATTCTACACACATGCATGTACTCGGGGTTACAAGACCTCGATGTCGCAAAGCCCCTAAAATAGTCAAAAACAACAGAAGCTGTACAAGACAAACGCAGATTTTAGAAAGTGACCATTCCTGGATGTTGAACGTTCAAGGATGGTAAGCGGTCGAAATTCTAGCTTTAAATGGGGATTTCAGCATAGATGTTACTGACGAACATGTACTGTATGTCGCCTACTGTATATCTGTACTATATGATCATGTTGCTCCATTCCACCATTTTCCTTGCAACTGGTCACCAATTCTCTGCCGTGCGTGAATATTCATTTCTGCAGAACCATCTCGAGGTATAGTAGCTGCTATTCCTGAGGCCCTGAGTTCATTCCTGACTCTGCCAAGAAATATAGTTCCATCCGAGTGTTGGAACTGGCTGCATTCAGCTTCGTGAGGATAACTGAGAAGAGGTGGATTAGATTCCTACCTCCGTTATTATGTAAGTTGTTTTGCGTCGTTTCCTAGTTGTAAACCAGGCAAATGCCGGGAGGTACCTAACTTAAGGCTACAGCCGTCTCCTTCCAAATACTACATCTACAGTAATTCCACTTGTACAGACACCATAATATTACAGGTTATCAGAGAGATTCCACACAAAATAACACAAACGTACACGAAGCTGATGGCCACGATGTCGCAAGACCCAAAATGCAACAATGAAGGTTCGACAGAAGAACTCAGTTGCAGCTTGTTTTCTATTTTTTTTAGCATAATTGACATTAGCTCTAAATGGCGCCCATGGTGAGTCAACCTACTGTCAGTGGGTGGATAGGGGTGAGGGGCAGTGCTGGCCAGTGTTCCGTGATATACCTTCGAGTTTCCTGTACTGCCCGGAACTGCAGCATGCCTAACACAATGAACTGCAGACATTCCGCATTTACCTGTGTCCAACTTCTAAACCACACACTTGCTAATTGATCACCTTAATTATCAGAGAAGTTGCTGACTTTTTAGGATTATTATATTTCTCCATGTTACCTTCACATACTGACAGCAGTAGCTACGCTCGCTAAAGCGTAGCGTTAGGTCACGGGGCCATGCTCTCTGCTGACTCGGTAGACGCGTGGGTTCGAGCCCCACGGTCGGCCGTCTTTGAAATGGTTTTCCGTGGTTTCCCTAATTTCAACACCAGGCAAATGCTGGGACGGTACCTTCTGACAAGCCACGGCTGCTTCCTTCCACATCCTTACCCAGTTTCATTCATCTTCATCAATTCCATCTCTCATCCCGGTGCGCAGGACGCCCACGGGCGTCGACTAGAAAGACCTGCCGTCGGCCTCTCAGGAGACCACACGACACCAACACGAAAAAACTTCACATGCCGCCAGCTTGTCTACTTCTGTGGCAGGCCTTATCTAGACCAAACTGACCTCGTTAGAAGCCATTAAATCTACTGACTACTCAGTGATGCTTACAAGCTTCGTAGTTTGTTATTGCTAACTTTCTAGTGTATCTAAAAAGAAATATAACATTGCATATGTGTAGCATACGTACAGTTTGTATTATCAAAGGAGACCACCTTGTGGTATAGTGGCTAGCATACTTACCTGTCACCTTAGAGGTCCGGGTTTGATTCCCGGCTCTGCCAAGACATTTAATTCTGGTCTGAGGGACGGAACGGGGTTCACTCAGCGTCGTAATGCAAAACTAAGAAGAGGTGGGATTGATTCCCACATCAGCCATCCTGAAGGTGGTTTTCGTGGTTTCCCACTTCTACTCCAGGCAAATGCCAGGATGATTCCTAACTTAAGGTCACGGCCACCTTCTTCTCAATCCTCTCCTGAATTACAAATATACTGCTACAGCAATCACAATAGCACAGGTTATCATTTATTTTATTTATGTCTCTCGCTATATATACACCCAAGTACACGGGGCTAGATGACCACGATATCCAAGCCCCTCAAATGAAACAACAACAACAACAGCAACAGGACGTATTCATGTAGAGTTGCAGTCGGAAACAACAGGAAGCTAGTTCTCTGAAGGAGGATGCTCTCCTGAGATGTCATCACAAAGCTAAATGGACCTCATCTCAACCCTTATACCATGGTAGTGAAACTATGTAATTTAGTGGGGAAGTAGCGGTACTCGAATAAGATACAGTAAATGACAATTTCTGCTAAGAACCTCGATCAGTGTTATGGTAGCGGATAGCAGAGAAGGAGGGTGAACAGCCCATTTGACAGAATATCTTCACTGGCAGTAAGACGAACAGCTCCTTGATCCAGTGGTGGTAGGCACACAAATTATACCATCCATGGCATCATTTTGTTCGAACTTTCAAGTACTGCCTCTGAGGGTGTTACCTCGGCGTGGATAACTCACTGATGGTACTTTTTGTTGTTTTTTCTACAGTATATAAAGGAGTTTGGAATATTTTGGTCGTCATCCCTGATATTTAATGTTGGTGATTGTTCCTGTGATGTCAGTACTACAGGGCGCCACTGCAGTGACTACGGGCTTCTGCCATAGGGGACGTCAGCCGTTTAGTTGGCAGCACGGTGTCCTTAACAGGGTGAATCCCACACGTGTGGGCTGTAGGCTGTCGAAATCGTCAGTGTGTATTGCAATAAGCGAGCGTGTGTGTCATCAGCACTTCCAGCATCAGTTATGAATCGCTGTGGCGAGTACAAAGTTTACTGTTTGCTTGTTTTGATACAAGCGACAGTCGTGCTGCCAATGTAACTACTGATGCTAGCTCTCGCAGTAGCCCGCAGTCACTGCGGATAACATTTCCTGGCGTCCTGTAGAATGTATGGATGTGTGTACTGTATATACATGGCGAAATTTTGGCTTCAATATTGATTGGGGGAGAGAATACGAAGATAAATGCAGAGATCGGCAGAAAATGGTACCAACTCAGTGGAAAACCAATGTCGACTTGAGTCTCCCAGAAGGGTTTATTATTATTTTGGGCTTGGGACATCGTGGCCATCAGACTCGTACCCTTTTTGTGTGTTTAATCTGTTAATCAACCTATGTTATTGTGGTTCAGTAAGTGTGCGTGAAATTTGGGGTTAGAATTGAGGAGGCATCAATGTCCTAAGTTGGTAATAATAACAATACGGATAATAAAGTCTCTTTGAACTGCTGTGGCATTAGTGACGCATGAGTGCCGGAATTGCGCCCTGGAGGGGTTCTTCAACGTGCCGGTAAATTTACCGACTCGAGATTGTAGCATTTACTGAGGGACCATGCCGGGATAGGACCCGTCATCTTGTGTTTTAAAGGTCAATGCCACACAGCTTGGCTAACAGAAAAAGTTGAAACGAAGGAAAGCCACCTCTAAGATGGCTGAAGTGAGAATCGAACCCATCTCTTCTTAATTGTCCTCAAAGAGCGCTCCCCACTCGGACGGTTGGAGTTCAAATCCCGGCTCCACCCTGTCAGGTTTAAGTTTTTGAGTTAGATTTGAAACGGTCATCAGTCCCATGTATTAAGTATTTGGTGGGCGTTGACAATTGAATAGATGATCCAAACACATCTAAAAATGATTTAAGGGGGGACCTACACCTTCGGCAGCAACAAAATAGTGAATTTTTAATTATTATTTTTTATCTGCAATGATAAACTGTTTGGAGTTTCTACATACAATACAATTAGAACACAGATCAAGTATTAAATATTTAGAAAATTGCATCATCATGGATATACACAGCACACAAAAGCACACAAGAATGGGGTTTCCCTAGTAACTCTCGGAAATATAGTTACATTTTAATTATTGTCCATTTAATGTCGTCCTAGATGTCATGACAACAAAATGTACTAGAAAGATTGAAGTATTTCAAGAATATTTTTTTTAAATAATGGGTCTAAAAACTCTAAAAGTTTCATAGTAAATAATTTATTATTAATAAACTATAATGGTTATGGAAACCATTCTAGTACATTATGTTGACGACTATTGTAGCAATGTGACTAGAAAATTTCACTGAAATATCTTTGTAAGTTATTGAGTTATAACGGAATCGGAATGAAATATATGAACTTACGGGAAATGAGCGATGAAAGTTTCACATGGTTGGGATGTTCTAAAACTCCCTTGCCGCATAAACTGGTCCTTCCTCATTGGACTTCGCAGTGTTTTCCTCCAGTCGTAGTCTCTTCCATCTTTTAAAACTAGTGTTCTTTGCTAATGCTAACGAAGAGAAGAGATAGGTTGGTAGGACAGCTAGGATTAGCAAAGTTCGCTATGGAAGGAAGGGTCGAGGATGAAAACTGTAGGGGTAAAGATTAGAATATGTTAAACAGATTGCCTCGGATGTAGGATGAAACGATTAGCTCAGGACAAGGAAGCATGGAAGGCTGCATTAAACCAGTCAAAAGACTGAAGACTCAAACAACAACAACGACTATTAGACCAAAATATTCCAGCTATGTTTTGTGCAAATTGTATAATGCCAATGCTATCAACATAATTCAGTAGATAAAGTGAATATTCTAAAAAGGTCAATTTTGAGGAATGGAGATTGCTCATTAAAATTGGCGTTGACAGGAAATTTAATTTTCACTGGTAGATGTCAGTCATATCGTACTTTTACTATAACTTTCGTTCTATTCGAGATATTAAACCAATTCTTTCACTGAATGAAAGAGAAAGTTTTGTTCTATTAGAAACTGACATTTTTGAAAATTTTGATATTTTGAATCTTAATGGTGTTAACATAAAATATATAGTGCGTTTTGTATGACGTCAATTCTTTCAACCAATAACTCGACAGAATTGAAAGTAACGGACAATTCCAGGTTTCAATTCAAACTATGTAACAGTCTTGGACGATAGTATCGTGGAATTGCTCGCCTTATGTTGTAATGCTTCAATTCGCGGTTGTCTCCCGTGAGCTCTGCCAAGATATTTAATTCTGGTCTGAGGGTTGGAATGGCGTATAATCAGCCTCATGTAGCAACAATGAGAAGAGATGGATTCGATTTCCACCCCAGTCATCCTGGATGTGGTTTCCGTGGTTCCCCTCCTCTACTCCAGGAAAATGCTAGGATGGTACCTAACTTAAAGACTACGGCCACCTCCTACCCAATCTTAGCCTCAGTTACAAATACACACACTTAGCCTACTACATGCACCACAATATCTGAAGTTTCCACACAAATTCTATACACACTCAAGTAGATGGGGCTGATGACCACGATGTCTGAGCTTCTAATTGAAACAACAACTTTAAACTCATTAAAAGAGCGAAAAGAAACTTCAGGGGTAGTGACTGTCTTGAGCTAAACAGCCTATGGTTGAACCAGTTACACATTTCTTCTTATCAATATATCGCTCGCTTTTTTTTTTCGCTATCGTTTTACCCTCCAGGATCGGCTTTTCCCACGGACTAAGCGAGGGATCCCACCTCTACCATCACTGAAGGCAGTGTCCTGGAGCTTGAGACTCTGAGTCAGGGATACAATTGGGGTGTGTGAGCAGCACTACGCCCAGGCGGCCTCACCTGCAAAGCGAACAGGGGGCCTGATGAAGGGATGGGAAGAGTGGGACGGTTAGGCAAGGAAGGGGGCAAGAGGCGGCCGTGGCCTTACAGTAGGAACCATCCCGGCATTTGCCCGACGACGAAGTGGGAAACCACGGGAAACCACTTCGAGGATGGCTGAGGTGGGAATCGAACCCCCTCTACTCATTTGGGCTCTAATCAATATAGTGAACTATATTGTTTATATTTGAAAATAATGAAAACTTCATCAACTACATATCCTAGCAAATAGAAATTCAATCTTAAATACTAGGAATGTCATACACACACATATATTTATATAGGCTACTCACCTCTGGCTGAAATATTGCTATGTATTTCGTGTGAATGGTGTATAAATTAATAATTCAATAATCACACATGAATTCGTAATTTAGTAACACAAATGTTTGATGTTATGCCTCTCATCACACTTGGAACTCAGCAAAACATGTTGGTTTTCACAAAATCACGAACAGAAATAGACTAGGCTGTACAGTACTTTATGAAGCTTATGCAGTGAGGAAAGAGGCTGAGAACTGACGCCCATTCTTCGTTTATCATGGAGTTTGTTTGTTCGCTGTGCACTAACATTCTCCAAGGGTTGAGTGATGATGAATGCACGTACTTGGTCTTGAGTATACTATTGACAAGGGAAAGGAATTGTCAGTTGGGAGAGGTAACCAACTTTCCAAGAATATTGATTAAGCCGGAAACGTTACCTCAGGAGGGTCGGACGTTTCTTTTTGTAAATGGAATAGATTCACTGAATTAAAATTTGGAACATATTTCTTAGTTAATAGCAGTCCATCGTGGTCCTTTAAATTTCGTGCGACAATTTGATGCTTCAAGAACTCAACAAATGTTCATACAGAAAAGAACAAGTAGTTTTGTGAAGAAAGAAAGGCTATTTTCATATATCCTACATATGTTAATTGCCTCCATCAACATAAAAAAAATAGTTTGATTGCTGTAATAGATTCGTAGATATTGAGAACCGGCTAAATATTCCGGATTGTCACCATGTTGGATTTTTATATATGTAGGCCACAGAGTCACGTACTTTTACATGAAGATTATTGCGTAAGTGTATTATTCAAACTTCAATCATATGATTAGGACACAAGAAATAAAACCTTAATTTTAAAATTTCGCACAGCCGTCATCTTGAGGTTATGTAAACAATTGAACTAAATTAGATGTTAGTGCATTAAAATGTGTATAAACATTTGCTGTACCATGTTTCACTGCGCTCGGATGGTTAAATCGCGAGAAAAGTCTTTTTAAATGTTTCAACTTCGCTTGGCCACCATGTTCGTTTTGTACTTAGCAGGTTTTGGGAGTCGCATAGGTGAACTTCTAGTAGAACCCTTTATTATCGTATAAAATGTCAGGGTGATATCAGTAATTGTTTCGGAGATATAGAATGCCGGTGAACTATTTCGCACAGCCGCCATCTTGGATTGGTGAGATGTATTAAAATTTAAAGGGCTCGGTCGGGGTCGGACAAAATAATACTATGATCTTACCGGGTTTCATTGAAATCGCTCCAGCCGTTTAGATTTTAATAGGGACACACACACACGGACAAAAGGTGATCTCATAAGCCTATTTTTGTCATAAATGAAAACAGGCTAAAAAGAAAGCCATTAGCCACCTTTTATGGTCCTGGGACGCACTGAGACTCCGGTCTAAAGGTATTGGGTGCGGTTCTCAGCACGGGGTCTTAACGTACGGCCACGGCCGCCTCCTTACCAATTCTAGCCCATATTGCAACCTATGTTATCAGACAGATTACACACACAGCCAGGAATGCAGGGCTATGTGGCCACGATGTCGCAAAACCTCTAAATGAATCAACAACAGTGCAATCGACGACGACTATGACAACAACTTCTTGCAGAAAGCTAAAGCAATCTACAAAGTGACGTAGTTGGCAGACACCGCAATCCTTATAGCACATAATCTCTACTTAGTATAAAACAAAGTCCCCGATTCTTGGATGTCACGGGTAATCTCGAGAACCACTGGATGGATTTTGATGCGGTTTTCACCATTCTGTAAAGGATATCTAGAGGAAGGTTTCTGTAGGAAATAATTTATTTACGATCAAAGGAAGCCAAGCAGTAATCATTTCAGTGAAAAAGTCGAAAACAAACCTGGCGTCCGTGCGCTTTTTAAGCTTACGCTGGGCAAACCGTTAAACATATAATATACTATGAGTGTATGGAATGTTCAGCATGAAAAGTTCTACAAATAGTCCGCGAGAGCATATCTCTATCTTCAATACATCGCCCACTATTTTTTACGTTTTAATTTCTTCCAACAATCTCCATTCAATAACTGAGGCGACAGTTTACGAGCTAGCTAGGGGCAAGCCTATCACCCCAGTTACAGCCTAGCTAGCGGGCAAGCTTATTACCCGAGATACAGCCAGCAGCAAACTGTTGAGTCGTGTTGAGTTAAGACTTCAGAGAAGAGTGGTTGTGTTTCCCTGCAAGTGCAACTCGGCTTTTCTTCATTTCGTCTGTGAACTTTTCGTTCCGCAAAATACACAGTCAAGTTACGATTGGACGGAAGGAGGACTTGTGTTTCATGCCCGTCGCCATTCTTAAATTACGTCTGACAAGAATCATCTATAATATAATTAATAGTTCAGTCACTGATTCTAAACATAGCTTCCTGTAACCAGGCCTTGGCCACACCGAATTGCAACACCGCTTCACTAGCGTCATACGTCCGGGTCCGGCCGTGTGCCTAGGGCAGAGAAGACATTGGCGTCTCTCAATATTCTACTTTGAAATCGGATTATTGGAAAGAAGTTCACTAATATGTATCGACGGGGAAAGGTTCGTACACTATTGATGACAAAAGGAGATTCCGATGTAAGTTATTTAACAATTAGAAAATAAAACGATAAATCAGATAAAATTACTTCACATAAATTTAACTTATTGTAAAACATGACAAGAATCAAATGAATACTTCATATAAGTGTTAACAATTTTCGTTTCTTACTTTCACTTGAAGTAGGCCTATCGAGTGCGTCTGTATATAATAATAATAATAATAATAATAATAATAATAATAATAATAATAATAATATCGACCGGGGTAGCTACTCACGTTGAGGCGAAAGGCCCTGGGACCAGACTATCTCTGGACTCGGAAGACCAGTGGGTTCGAACCCCATCGTCAATCGTTCTTGAAATGGTTTTCCGTGATTTCCAATTTTTAGCTCCAGGCAATTGCCGGCCACTGACGCTTCCATCCAATTCTTTGCCCAGTTTCAGTCATTGTATCTCTCATTAACTATTCTGGTGAGGCCGGTGTCAGGAAGGGCAACCGGCCTTAAAAAAGCATTCGCCACATTTTAAAAAAATCATCTTAGTTCAACCCCAACCCTGTAGAAACGGCAATAATATGGGTTGGAAATAATAATAATAATAATTATGATGATGATGATGATGATGATGATGATGATAAAGCACCATTAGACTTCTGAGACATCTCTTGCCTCTGCTAATTATTACAGTAGGTAACTCAGTAGGCTGCCTATCCGTCATTCATATCTGTCACTAATTTGTACGCCCATATCAATGATTTATGTGTATCTGTTTTACTTACACTGCTTAAATTCCAACGAAGACATGAGAAAAGTAACTATCGTAGGTCACGGTCGATCGAAATTACTGAATATTGACGAGAATTATCAGACTCCGCTAGTATCAACGTACGATTGTTGTTCCAGGGTTAAGTTACAATTGACAACACATTTAAATTTCACCAAGTGTGTGAAGCTTAACAAGTAGTTCCGTGAAGAACTAAAGCCTATTTTCATATAGCCTACTTATGTTAATTGCCACTAACAACATACACAATTTCAGTTTGATTGCTGTAATAGATTCGTAGATATTGAGAACCGACTAAATATTTCGGATTGTCGCCATGTTGGATTTGTATATATGTAGGTCTTAGAGTTATGTACTGTTACATGAAGATTATTGTGTACGTGTAGTATTCAAACTTCAATCGCATGATTAGGACACAAGAAGTAAAAACGAGATTTTAAAATTTCGCACAGCTGCCATCTTGTGGTTATGGAAACAATTGAAATAACTTAGATACCAGTGGATTAACATTTGTATAAGCATTTACTGTACCAAGTTTCACTGCACTCGGATGGTTAAATTGCGAGAAATGTCAATTTAAATATTTATAATTCGCGTCACCGCCATGTTGGATTTGTGACACAAGGTTATTGAAAGTCCTATAGGCTAGGTGAACTTATGTTCATAGCCCCTATGAACATTAAAAAATTCAGTTTGATTGCTGTAATAGATTCGTAGATATTGAGAACCGTCTAAATATTTCGGATGGTCGCCATGTTGGATTGTTATATGTATAGGCCATAGAGTTATATACCATTAAAGGAAAATAGATATTAGGAAGTCATTTTTGAAAGCCTTTGTCTGGAGCGTGGCACTCTATGGAAGTGAAACATGGACTATTGGTGAAGCAAAAAAGAAGAAAATTGAGGCGTTTGAAATGTGGTGTTACAGGAGAATGATGAAGATCAGATGGGTAGATAGGGTGACAAACGAAGAGGTATTAAAACGAGTGGGAGAGGCGAGATGTTTCTGGCGACTGCTAATGAAGAGAAGAGATAGGTTGGTAGGACACATACTAAGACACCCAGGAATAGCAAGCTTAGTTATGGAAGGAAGGGTCGAGGACAGAACTGTAGGGGTAGACCAAGGTTCGAATACGTTAAACAGATTGCCTCGGGTGTATGGTGTGGTAACTATGTAGAGATGAAACGATTAGCTCAGGACAGGGAGGCATGGAGCGCTGCATCAAACCAGTCAAAAGACTGAAGACTCACACAACAACAACAAAGGAAAATTATTGCGTAAGTTCATTATTCAAACTTTCACTTCGATCGCATGATTACGACACAAGAAATAAAAACTTAATTTTAAAATTCGCACAGCCGCCATCTTGAGGTTATGTAAACAATTGAACTAAATTATATACCAATGCATTACAATGTGTAAAAGCATTTGCTGTACCAAGTTTCATTGCGTTTGGATCATTAAATCGTGAGAAAAGTCTATTTAAGGCTTTCAAATTAACTTGACCGCCATGTTCGGTTTGTTGTTCACAGGTTTTTGAAAGTCTCATAGATGAACTTCCAGTAGTGCCCTTTATCTCCGTACAAAATTTCAAGGTGATATCAGTAATAGTTTCGGATATATAGGATGCCGGTGAAATATTTCGCACAGCCGCCATCTTGAGGTTATGTAAACAATTGAACGAAGTTAGATGTCGGTGCATTACAATGTGTATAAACATATACTGTATAAAGTTTCATTGCTATTGGTTGGTTAAATCGCCAGAAACGTCTATATAAATGTCGCAAATTCGCTTGGCCGCCATGTTGGTATTGTAGTTGCCAGGTTTTCGAAAGTCACATAGGTGAAGTTCTAGTAGTGCCCTTTATCAGCGTACAAAATTTCAGGGTGATATTGGTAATAGTTTCGGACATATTGAATTCTGGTGAAATATTTCGCACAGCCGCCATGTTGGATATGTGAGACGTAAAAAACCTTGAAGGGCACGGTCGGGGTCGGCCAAAATGGTGCTATGACCTTACCGAGTATCATTGAAATAGCTCCAGCAATTTAGAAGTTATTAGGGACACACACACACACATCACACAGACACACATCACACACATACGCACACACACACACATACGCACACACACACACACACACACGCGGACAAAATGTGTTCTCATAAGCTTTTTTTTTTTTTCATAAAATGAAAATAGGCTAAACATCATAATGCATGAAGCTTTTGAACAATGCAGCAGAGCAACGACGTGTGATAGAATTCTAGATCTTACTCATCATTTGATAATATAGAATAACGACGTTGTGTTAAGAGCTGTACTTACGTTTCCCAGATGGTTAGCCTTCGCTCCCGGGTCTACCTTAAACACTATTGAAGAAACTGCCGAGTGATAAAAGAATATAAGCAAATGTATGCGGACTTGCACGTTCAGCTCCATTCATCACCATGCTTACTGATCGCCACATATAGACCTGATTGCGACGTTGCCGCTCTGCTATGGGTAAGGCCTGGTTATAGGTAGATATGTTTTAACCCATCATGCCGAGACGTAAAGCGGATATAGATCGTAGTTCACTGACATCGAAAAAAGCGCTTATCACGTAATAAATGCATAACTGTTCCCGGGCGAAGCCGGGGCGGGTTGCTAGTAAGAAATATAAAGGTATCCAAATAAAAATTCTGTTGTTCGCGATTTCTAATGTAAAAGTAAAACAAGATTTTCAGTTTCGAACAAATAGTCTACTTTCTAGTAAATCGACCGGTATACATATAGGAAGTATTTGTCCTTATCAAGGAGTATAATTGAATGTTCTTGTGATTAAGACCTACGTTAAGTGTTTTACCCTATGTAAGACTCCCCGTTTACTAAGTTTCGTCATAATTACGCTTTTGCATCCAGAGGAATTAATTGGAAAATTAGAAATGTACGCCCATCCACCATCTTGAATGTATGGAATCATTTATCTTGCGGCTTCTGCAGTGAAAGCCTTTTATGTGAGACTTCATATTTGCTGCATGGTGCAGCGGTAACCTTCTCGCCTGATGTGTCCAAGGTTGAAGGAACTACGATATTTAACCTATTTAAAAGATGTGCATTTGGATGATCTATGCATATTACGAGAGTTTAGAATGCTCTCACGTTTCAAGTTATTTGCACGATGCAATGCCAAAGAATTTAAGTGTCCAATGCAATTAGCTTATTGATTATTTAGCATTTTATTATATTCCTTATTTAAAACTACAGTACTTTTCAAGAAGTAGTAAATCAGTTGGTTACAGCCCAAAATATCCATTTGAGGAGTTTGGACATCGTGGCCATTTAGCCCCGTGCACTTGGGTGTGTGTTAAATTTGTCTGGTAACCTGTGTTATTGTGGTGTCGTTGTGTAGTTGTAAATCAGATGAGGATTGAGAAGAAGGCAGCCGTGGCCTAAGTTAGGAACCAACCCGGCAGTGGCAACCCATGGAAAACCACTTCCAGGCTGGCTGAGGTGGGAATCGAACCCACATCTTCTCAGATTTGCCTCACGAGGCTGAGTGTACCCGGACAGCCACGAATACTAACCGCTACACTACGTGGTGGTCACACAGTAGTCTGACTTGGGACTCCGATAACCGTTTAGCTTTTGGTTCAATGTTGTTTACCTCACTGATTAATTTTCAACATTACCATTTTGGAGTTCTATTTATTAGTTTCACGTAAACGTGAATCTTGGGATTATGAGCCACAGAACATCCTTTTTACATAGAATCCGAACCACACGACATGGCATTTCACTTCGAAAATCTCACATGCATTGACCGGGTTATTTTATCAGTCTCCTGACAGGAGGGTAGCACGTTTAATGGTACAGACTGTAGTGATACGCCCTTTATAGAGTATTAGTTGACTGCAGAAGGGCATGCGAGGACTACCACATGCATATTTCTCTTGAAAAGCGTCCCTTTTTGTTGCTAGAGACAGCTGAGAACTGTTTGTCAGGGGGAGCCACTCCGGGCTCCGCGCTTCGGCTTGCCAGAGCATAGGCTGCAGCGTGACGTCATCGGTTGGGTACTGTCGAGGCGACCATGTATAACAAACAGTTCTCAGCTGTCTCTAGCAACAAAAAGGGACGCTTTTGAAGAGAAATATGCATGTGGTAGTCCTCGCATGCCCTTCTGCAGTCAACTAATACCCTATAAAGGGCGTATCACTACAGTCTGTACCTTTAAACTTGCTACCCTCCTGTCAGGAGACTGATAAAATTACCCGGTCAATGCATGTGAGATTTTCGAAGTGAAATGCCATGTCCTGTGGTTCGGATTCCACGTAAAAAAAGGAGGTCCTGTGGTTCATAATCCCAAGATTCACGTTTACGTGAAACTAATAAACAGAACTCCAAAATGGTAATGTTGAAAATTACAACATTGAACCAAGTGCTAAACGGTTATTGGAGTCCCAAGTCAGACTACTGTGTGACCACCACGTAGTGTAGCGGTTAGTATTCGTGGCTGTCCGGGTACACTCAGCCTCGTGAGGCAAATCTGAGAAGATGTGGGTTCGATTCCCACCTCAGCCAGCCTGGACGTGGTTTTCCATGGGTTGCCACTGCCGGGTTGGTTCCTAACTTAGGCCACGGCTGCCTTCTTCTCAATCCTCATCTGATTTACAACTACACAAAGACACCACAATAACACAGGTTACCAGACAAATTTAACACACGCCCAAGTGCACGGGGCTAAATGGCCACGATGGCCAAACTCCTCAAATGAATATTTTGGGCTGCACCCAACTGATTTACTACTTCTTGAAAAGTACTGTAGTTTTAAATAATGAATATAATAAAATGCTAAATAATCAATAAGCTAATTGCATTGGACACTTAAATTCTTTGGCATTGTATCGCGCAAATAACTTGAAACGTGAGAGTATTCTAGATTCTCATAATATGCATGGTTCATACAAATGCACATCTTTTAAATAGGTTAAATATCGTAGTTCTCAGTTCTTAACCTTTTCTAGGATCAAGCACACCCTCGCAGGAAGTTGTGGTACAGTTACAAAAGTACTCTCACGTTTACGAAACTATAAGGTCTTTATTATCGGTGTAGTAATATATAGGCTGGCTGCATGGCTCAGCGGTAACGTTCTCGCCTGCTATGCCCAAGGTTGCTGGATCGAATTCTGGTGCAGTCGGCTGGCATTTGAGGGTAAGCAAATGCGAGGGAGCCGTGTTAACAGATTTACTGGCACGATAATGATCCCCTTAGAGGCAAAATTCCGGCACCCCGGCGTCTCTAAAAGCAGCAGTTAAAAGGGACGTTCAACCAATAACATTAATTATATTATCTAGCAATATAGCAGATGCATTAATGTAATCTCTCGGCTGTTAGTCACCCGGCTACGTGCGCATTTTGCCGGTCCCCGCTTTATTGCTAGACCGATAAAAATGTCTTAGTAATATTGTGAGCATCTGAGTTATAGTCTACTTATCTTGATATTGAGTCATCTAACGTGCTCGGCAGAAGCTGAAAATTAAAACTTGCTACCAGTTGCATCGGTAATACTTCTCCAGTGAAGATGACGTTTCGCTAGATGCACTTAAGTACTTTGCCGGTTATGTGGCATTCAAGAGTAGGTTCATTGAGTTTAAGTGTGAAGGGGGAAAATTTGTGTGTAACAGACGAGAGCAGGGATGATTGGATACCCATCATTTCAAAGGGGACTTACTCGTCCAACACATGAGAGCTCCATAAAATGATTGAATTTGAAGTTTTGTTCGGTTCTTTTCATGGACGAACTATATCTAAAAGAAAAATGTAATGACCTACCTGACCACCTTAATAAAATCAAAATCTCCGGAAGTGTATGAGAAGATAATTCGTTTATACGTGAGGACAAGGAATTTTATCAGAATCCGTCACCTGAATAGGCATATCAAGATCAAATTACTGGAGAAATATGCAGCAATAAAGAACAAACTCTGGGTCGTTTCGTCATCTAAAACTCAAATCGCATAAAAGGTAAGTGTTTATAAACTGATCATTTTCATACCAATGTTACATTAATAATGTATGTTGTTGGGACTGGGACATCTTGATCATCAGCTCCGTGTACTTGTCTTCAATTTGTAATCCGTGCTTTTAAGGTGACTGTTGTAATGTGTGTGTGACCGTAATTATTAGGGACGGAAATGGGGTAAGTGCTCCGGAACTTGAAACAAGGTAGGCTACTATCTCGGCATTTGCCTGGAGAGAGTGTGGAAAGCCGCTGTCAGCGCCGGGATTTGAACCTCTGAACTCCTGACTTACTACAGCTTCCCGTCGCGGTCGTAGTGAGCAATATAACGCGCTTGGCTACACCGCAGGATCGCTAAAGCATGATTATGTAGCCTATCGCTATTGCTAAATTTTGTATTTCCATCCTTTGCACGTCTTTTATTGTGTTTTGTGAGGCTTCTTTTAAGCTCAGCTGATACTTAGGTGCGGTAGCGTAGTTAATCTAAAATATTTTTTGTGTGTGTTTATGAAGTATATTTCGCATTATAAACCATTGCAATATATTGTTTATACCTTTCTCTTTATAATGCGCATATTGCCATTATTGTGATTGAATACCACGAGCGGAAAAGAGAAGCGAAATATGACTGTGTTTCCCGTAAGAATGCATTGTAAATATCAGCTGTCATGCGCCTGCTACATCCGAGCTGCGTCACAGCTTATCAGCCAATTGGAGCGAGAGGCACCGGAGTGTCCTACCTTATAGTCTACTTACCTTGACTGTTTGTTATACATGGTCGCCACGACAGTACCCAACTGAAGACGTCACGCAGCAGCCTATGCTCTGGCAAGCCGAAGCGCGGAGCCCGGAGTGGCTCCCCCTGGCAGGGCGTCTGGCTCAGAACTGTCCTTCAATTAACCGATTTTGAACAGTTCGTTGCATCATTGAAGTGCCAACTGCCGGTCGAATTGTTGCTGCAGACGCCGTCCGATGCGCCAAAGCTATACACCGGATACGGCGGTCCTCCCTGTCGGTAGTGCCACGGGGGCGTCCGGAGCCCGGTCGTCTTGCGACTGTACCTTCTCGTGACCACTGCTGCTAGAACGCATGCTCAGTGGAGACATTCCTGGTAAGTCGTTCTGCAATAGCGCGGAAGAAAAATCCACCTTCACGTAGCTCTATTACAAGGCCTCGTTGAAACACAGTGAGCTGTTGATACTGGTCTCTTCGTCGTCGTAAAGGCTTCCTTGACCCACTCATAGTCACTCCGTCCAATCTCACAGGTAACTAACGCTCTCGCACAGTACAGACCATATTGAAAGCAAACCTGATGTGTAACGTCATGGGGCCACGGCTACCGCCACGCTGATGCGATTTGCGGGAAATTTGAATCAACGACATCTTTCAGAAGTATAAACTCGCCTACCAACGTTCATTAATCCAGCACAACCCCTTTTTGGTGTTGGGATATTATTCCCGCCATTGTATTTAAATGTACAACGTAGGTAATCCTATTCTAATTCCTAGTTTAACCAAAATACAGTATAGCTTACTCTAAAAAAATACAGATGTATACAATAGTTACAAATGTATCACTGTTGCATCAAACATCTCCTCTCCTTCACAGGGGCCGATAACCTAGATGTTAGGCCCCTTAAAACAACAATTATCATCATCATCCTCTCCTTCACATCTGTACAATCAAATCATTCAACATAAGTTCATCAATAACCTCATAATTAGTCTGAATCGTCGTAAATCATAGTAGTCTTACATCCAGTTTATGACGATGATGGTAATTGTTGTTTAAGGGGCCTAACATCTAGGTTATCCCCTAGTTCCAAATAAGTTTCATAGTTAATTCCTAGTATAATTTCAGCGATCTTATTTAAGGAATTTTGAAATACGCCGGTTCGCTTTAATTGGTTAAGTTCATTATTCAAAAAGTCTGAAATGCTCATTTCTATGTAATTCCACTTTTGTCGAATTCCTATAACCATGCTTTATTTAAATAATTAAGCTTATTTATTCCCTAATGTGACTCATTTAATTGCAGGACTTTCACTTTCCACCTAGACACTCATCCTCAACTACGTGTCGTAATTTATACATCAGCTGTTGCCATCAGCTCTTACAACTCTCCATATTTTCGTATACTTCTACAATAATTCAACACCTGTCACAACATGTTATTACAATTTCCTATTATTTTCATCTTTTATTTAATTCAACACTTCAATTAATTCACGAAGTAATCATGGTATGTCGCCCATGACTCTTAATATACTTCAATGTGTGCTCTCAATATAGTATCTTTTCTACCATAACGTCAAATTTTATTATAACAACTCAATCAGGCATAGGCTACGCTATTTCTCGTTTATAAGCATGGTTTCATAGCAATTTGTATTACATTTCCTTTCAATAATGAAAAGCCTCGTAAATCCCTGTCTCGTATTTAAGGAAGGAAGGAAGATTGTAGTTTTACGTGACCGTGAATCTTGTGATTATGAGCCACGGGACCTCCATTTTACGTGGAATTCGAACCACAGGACATGTCATTTCACTTCGAAAATCTCACATTCTATGACCGGGAATCGAACCCAGTCCACCTTGGTGAGAGGCCATCAGCTTGACCGCTGCGCTACCACGCCCCGTGTCTCGTATATACCAGCATTTATTGCCTTCAATAAATGACCTATTGTCTGCCTTTCAATGCCATTCTCAAAGTCTATAAAGTTGTCTCAATTCTCTCTTCTTCCATTCCATCTGCACATGTTTTTATCTCTCCGCTCGGCTCGGTTTTTATAACAGTAACCTGTTCTGTTCGGCTTTGAAACTTGCTAAATGTGAAACAAAAGCTAGCGTTTGTACACCTGCCGCCTGCTGAATGCCATTTAAAAATGACAACAATCTGATCTCCAAACTGCTTCTTTCTCTCGTGCTCAATATCTACCTACTACACAATTATAGACACATTTTAACTACATTAAATCCTGCCTAGCCTTAATTACTGCAAGGTTTAATAAATGTTATTCAGCCTATTGCAATAAAGTCTCCACCATCAATTTTGGGTGGTGTTTCTACATTTTTGTCGCCTCCATAGCGTAGCGGTCAGCATGGTTAGCTGCCGCCCCGGAGGTCCTGGGTTCGATTCCCGGCTCTGCCATGAAATTTGAAAAGTGGTATGAGGACTGGAACGGGGTCTACTCAGCCTCGGGTGGTCCAAATGAGTAGAGGGGGTTCGATTCCCACCTCAGCCATCCTCGAAGTGGTTTTCCGTGGTTTCTCACTTCGTCTTCGGGCAAATGCCGGGATGGCACCTACTGTAAGGCCACGGCCGCCTCCTTCCCTCTTTCTTGCCTATCCATCCCAATCTTCCCTTCCCATCCTTCATGAGGCCCCTGTTCGCTTTGCAGGTGAGGCCGCTTGGGCGAAGTGCTGATCTCATCTCCCCAGTTGTATCCAATACGACCAAGTGTTCCCAGCTCTAGGGTATTGCCTGGAAAGGCGGTAGTGGTGAGTTCCCTCGCTGAGTCCGTGGAAACCACCAACCTGGAGGGTAAAATTTACTTTTTAAAAAGTTTCTACATTTTCAGTATCTTGAATCGCCATTCTGAGCTTCGCCTGCTTGACTCCTGCCTTCGCTGCTTCCTCCAGAGTCAAAAATATTGATCATGATTCCGGCCCGCATCTTACACACTCTGTCGTGATGTTTAATCCTCTATTTCAACTCCTTGTACCATTATTAAGATGTCGATGAATTTCAAGTGTAACTCTTCCATTTCTAATGCTCTCACAATAACCAATCCACTGATTTTTCATTTGGCTGTTATTTTATCAACAGTCCATACACTACTGCCTTCAATTTTATCAACTTTCTTGAGCACGTTTAATGATTTTTATGCAACACTCCCTTGTGCTTACCTCGAGGTCATCTTTATAACACTTCCGGTTCGACTCCCGGCATAAAATATCTGATCTTATCACGCTAATCACTTCTGTAATACAAGCTCTATCCATAAAATTACTAATTCACTCATATACGCAATATTTCATCTCACTTTGAAATTTTATGTAAGATTTCCACTCGCATGTGGTCGCTCCAGAATGTACTGGTTTTACTATAAATTCACTCACGACTATAGATTTACTGTACCTGTTCTACACAATTGATAGTAATACTTTCACTCCAATTTCACAGTTTATGCAGTGACATTGCGCAATACGAACGCAGGTCTACTCACTTCAAGCACACAACATGGTAGTCGACATGAGAGTAGGGTCTCCCTTCTTGATTTTTATGATATTCCGGTCTCCAACCAATGAAATGTTCTTCGAAATGTTATATGAGCTTCTAGAATGTTTCATGTCCGTAAATAGTTATTCATAAATAGTCCATTATAAAATTGTAGAAAATTCGTAGATTATAAGGATGTCTTAGCTGTCCAGTTGCACGTCAAAATCCACTGCTCCCTCGATCTTCTGTTCCATGCGTAACAATCCATTCTCGGTGCCATAACTCTAAAATCTCACATGTATCAAATCTATTAGATTGATTTTAGTATTTCTTCTGTAATGATGTCACCTTCAGTTCTCAGCGCTAATTATGACCGGGTGCAATAGTTTCAAGATGGCGGTTGAGCGAAATATTAGAACATTAAAATCAAAAACTCAGAATTTAATTGAGTATTTAAGTCGAATCTTGGCAAGATATGAGTATCATGTAAGGGATCTCACCTGTGTTAGTCAAAAGACTATCATAGCGCCCAGCGACCATCTTGAAATTTCAAAATAAATTAATAACTCTCAGTATCTTAGGGATATATTAATGCAATTTAGTAATGAGGTGGAACCTTATTAGTCGCTTCGTATAACTTACCCAAAGAAAAGAGCAGCGACTACTGTACATTTAAGTCAATATACAAATTAGTAACTCAGGATATATTTCCACAAGATGAAACTTGGTATGAGAGAAGTATTAAATAAGAGGCTTTAGTAGTGTTAGTCTTTCACTGCGACCATCCGGAAATTACATAATATAAAAATAAATAACTATATATTAAAGCTACAATAACAAAAATTAATGATGAGGTACAACCTTATAAGTTGTATCGCATGCCCAAAGCAAAATATCAGCGACTCCAAATTTTCAAGATTGTAACGTAATAATGAATCATTCTGAATGCAATTAATGCAAATAAAACGAAACTTAGTTACAATGAAGTATCATATAAGGGACCGTGCTGAACCTGACGTGTCCGGCGTGCTGTATGGTCACCTCTGACTTAGAGCTTCATGCTTTGATTTCTTATGTACCGTTCTCTCTCTCTTCAAACCCTATGGCTTGAGCCTTACATATGAAGCAGTTAGTGGAGGCAATAAAGTTAATGTATAACAGCAATCTTAGCATAAACTTGATCGCGAACTATGCAGAATGTCGCTGGGGCTCGTAGTGGTGGGGGAAGCAGCCTTCTCTCTGCTTCACGCGCCACACAGGCACTCGCTCGCTACACCTTGCCTTCTCTATTCTTCTCTGTGATCGTTGGTTCTGTCAGTGTGTCTGTCATTAAATCTCTCTCTATATATATAAAAATGAAAGTTTGTCTGTTTTTTCGGAATTTCCACGGAATTTTGAGTTATTAACGCGTTTCAGACTGGTTTATGACGGTTGCGCGCAAAAACAAAATTTTTATCTGTCTGTCCGTTTGTCTGTGTACAACTTTGCACGCGCATCACTCGAGAACGGCTAAGTGGATCAACATAAAATTTGGTACAGAAGTCCATCAGAGGCACGAAAGTAATCATTGATGTAACTCTTCTCCATGCCTCTCATTAAAGAGGTCCTAACCCCTTAAAATGCATGCTGAAATGGGCGTAGAAAAACGTGACAAAGCTCATTTTCAACGTCTCAATGTGAGAAACAAAACTCGGGAGCCCTATGGGCCCCGAAAACCACATTTTAAGGTCCTAAAAGCAATAGTTTTTGAGATATACCCAGAAAACTAATTTCATTTATTAAGCTATTAAAAGAATGCAGGCCGGTAACCATGGCAACACGATCTCAGAAGTCCATCTATTTCTGTAAGACGCAATGCCATTCCATTTATTACATTACTGTGAACGTTCGCAAACGGCTATACGGTTATCACGGAACCAACTTAAGCTGTAAAATTCATCAATACGTATATAATGCGCTTAAGGGGGTCAAGGGGTACTAAAGAACTATTATATCCCTATCCCCATATTATTAAATTATTATTATTATTATTATTATTGTATTATGGCGTACAAGGACGAGCCAAACTCATTTTCAGCCCCTCAGTGGCTTGGAGGCTACTAAATTTTAAGGCTCTAAAACCACGTTTCTGAGATATTCCCAGAAAACTAATTTCATTTAATAAACTAATAGTTTTTGAGATATACCCAGAAAACTAATTTCATTTATTAAGCTATTAAGAGAATGCAGGCCGGTAACCATGGCAACACGATCTCAGAAGTCCTCGTGGCGCAGTGGCTAGCATAGTTGGCTGGCACCTCCGAGGTACCGGGTTCGATCCCCAGCTTTGCCAAGAATTTAAAAGTCTTGGTATGGTCTGGTACGGGGTCTCCCAGCCTCGTGATGCAAAATGGGAACTTGCCGGATGCTATGGTAGGAGGAGGAGTTGAAAGGAACTGGCCAGCCTACCACACGCAAACTCCGGCTCGGGATGCTTGGTTAGTAATCCCTTGACTTAGTCAAGGGCTCTTATTCAGGTCGCCTACGTCCCTGGAGGGGATATGGCAATCTTTTATTTTATAAACTAATAAATAGATGACGAGTACAGAAGAAGACCAAATCAGGAGCTATATAGATATACTGAGAAAATCGCAGATGTGGCCAGGAAGAGACGTTTGGCTTTCTATGGACATGTCTCATGGAAGAACCCAACAAGACTAACAATCCGGCTTCTCAACTACTGGGGGAAGAGAAAGAGCGTGACACCGTCGCTAACAGTAGTTAACAAGGATATCCAAGAACTGAACATAATGAAAAGTGATATTAGAAGCCGTTCGCATCTCAGAAAGATACTTAAACAGAAGAGTTTTCAAGACAGACCACCCTGTAAGAAAACCGGCATCATCTGGAAAAGGGAGAGGAGAATGCGCGAATATTGGGCAAACATCAAGTCCCTCGCCAAGCTGAAAAGTTGAACGTCGTGGTCCTTATCTGGCCCATCCGAAAGAAGAAGAACAAGAAGAAACTAATGAAGTAATGCAAGCCGGTAACCATGACGACAGTATCACAAGAGGTGACATCCAACTTTCCATCTATTTCTGTAAGAAGCAATGTCACTCAATTTATTAAATTTCTGTTAAAGTTTGCAAATGGCTATAAGGTTATCGTCGAATCAAACATAGACTGTAAAATTCAACAATGCGATTAAGGGGGTTAAGGGGTACCCTAGAATTTTTGCACGTGACTTACACGTGCGATATGCCATATGTTGCACAGAAGGTCTATTATATCTCCAAACAGCAACATTATTTTCAAAAATTCCCGAATTGGAATAGTGTTGTTTGCAGCTTTTGGGAATTTGGGCCATTGGAGGCTAAAAATCCCGAATTTAATGCACCACGAGCCTTTATAATTTATTAAGGGGTCTTCCTGGGGATGGGGACTTTCCACAACGGTGAGGGCCAGTTTTAATTTGACATATATTGCGTTTCGTCTGCGAGGCTTTCAATTCTATTTTCACGTCAGGAAGTACACGTTAGGTGAATTTAGTTTGAGAGCACATTTTAAGTAATCATATTTTTATCGACAAACGGGTTCATCGTAAAGATGATTTTCTTTGATACTGTGTGGTTGATATATATTTATGTTTTTGTACGCCTATAATTCATGTTCGGGTGCTTTGAGCATTGTAAAATTAGGTATTGTAACCATGAGTCAATACACCAATCATTTAGAAAACTCTTCAACGTACTTCTCATAGAAGGGTGGGTATAAGGAACAACTTTTCAAAATACAGTACATGCTAAAATAGGCGAAAAATAAAAATTCTCCTAGAAGGACGACAAAAGCATATGTTGCGCTTCTCAATATGTGATACAAAACTAGGGAGTCTATAAAGGGTCTCCGAAATCCACATTTTACGGCCCTTAAATTAACAGTGTCTGCGATATACCCATAAAACTAACTTCGTTCTGATAAACTTATGAAGGAATGACAAGCCCCTAAACATTGGAACAGTATCTCAATTGATAACGTCTGGTTATTAATACCGAAGACCGTTCGAAGAGCGGGTACTTATGCTAGTACGTAATAAAGTGCAAATGAGTTGAACTAGTTGGGCGCTCCGCCCCTGCTAGCGCCAGTGCCTATCCCGTCACGCGGCGCATCCGTGGCCCAGTTCTATAGATATGGTCCTCACTGTACATAAATTTATGTTAATAATAAGTTTACACAAGTACACTGACGACATAAAACCAACAGCCTTATGAAGTCATGACAAGTCATCGGCTGGCGGAGGACAGTCGCCATTTGCTTACAGGTTCAGCCACATTTCCTCATAGCAGGTCCTGTATTTTTTTTATTTAGTCAATTTTACCCTCCAGGTTGGTGACTCCCACGGACTCAGCGAGGGAACTCACCTCTACCGCCTTTCCAGGCAGTGTCCTAGAGCTGGGAACATCTGGTCGGAGGGGATACAACTGGTGAGGTGTGATCAACACCTCTCCCAGGCGTCTTCACCTGCAAAGCGAACAGGGGCCTCATGAGGGAAGGGAGGATGGGAAGATTAAGATGGATAGGCAAGGAATGGGGAACGAGGCGCCGTGGCCTTACAGTAGGAACCGTCCCGGCATTTGCCCGAAGACGAAGTGGGAAACCACGGAAAACCACTTCGAGGATGGCTGAGGTGGGAATCGAACCCCCTCTACTCATTTGGGCCTCCCGAGGCTGAGTAGACCCCGTTCCAGTCCTCATACCACTTTTCAAATTTCGTGGCAGAGCCGGGAATCGAACCCAGGACCTCCGGGGCGGCAGCTAACCATGCTGACAGCTACACTATGGAGGCGACCTGTATTAGTAAGCCAATTATTATTAGTAGTTGTAGTAGTAGTATTGCATCGGCCACACTGGACGTGAGCACTAGCGGGAGAGCGTGGGTTCGAATCCCACCTCGGCCGAAGATAAAATGGTTTTCGTTGTTTCCCATTTTCACCACCAGGCAAAGGTCAAAACGGTCCACGGCCGATTTCCTTCTTAAATCCCCTCCCTGGCCCTTCCTTAATTAGACCCAGGTTAGCGGTCGCCTGGGCGATCAGCCTGTCACCACCCCCAGTTGCATCTGCTGGCAAAGTGTGTTCAGCTCCCAGACACCAGGATTGATCTCTCACAGAAACCGTGGGTGAAGCCGAGCTGGGAAGATAAACGATTAAAATATAGCCTATATTATTATTATATTTTCGACAGCAGTAGCTGTGCCCGCTGCACCATCGGGCCAAGCTATCTGCGGACTCGGTAGACGTGAATTCGAACCCCACCTTCGGCCATACTTTAATTTGTTTACGGTGTTTTCCCATTTTCAAGTCCAGGCAATTACCCGTACGGTACCAACTAATAGGCCACGGCCACTTCCTCCCAATTTCTTGCCCAGCTTCATTCACCTTCGTTTATTTCATCCTCATGAACTCCTCTCATGAGGTTGCCGCCAAGAAGGACATCCGACTATTAAACCACCCGCCACACAGAAACTCGTCCCATCTTATCCCCTATCCCGTTAAACACGGGAATACTAAGGGGTAGACGTGTATTATTATTATTATTATTATTATTATTATTATTATTATTATTATTATTATTATTATTATTATCATCATCATCATCATCATCATTATTATTACAGTATCAGAGAACCTTTATGGTGGAGCCTATCTTCAGTCTTTTCATCAGTTCTTCGGTTTTGTTCTACATTCCGAATGGCCCTATCTGTCCAGGAGTGTATTCCAACTAGTCTTTTTTTCTTCATTTACTTTGTCCTGATCGCAAAAGCGGTTGGCTCTGGAGAGGAGTGTCCTAGCTACCATTTCCTTCCGCGACGGTGGACGACTTGAGTTAGCATGTAGGTACCGAGGAGTGCCTTGCCTGTAGACCCTGTGTCCGAGCGTGCTATCTGTTAATTTATAGAGCAGAACGTCTAAGAAGGACAGCTGCTTATTCTCTTCTACTTGCATTGCTCGGA
Organism: Meconema thalassinum; assembly: GCA_946902985.2. Taxonomy (NCBI): domain Eukaryota; kingdom Metazoa; phylum Arthropoda; class Insecta; order Orthoptera; family Tettigoniidae; genus Meconema; species Meconema thalassinum. The sequence continues at coordinate 204,376,307 of OX336389.2, read as the reverse complement.
TGTCTGGAGCACTAGACGCCATCCGTGAAATGTTGTGATTTAAATCTTGTTTTTGTATTATACCCGTTTACTATGGAACCACGTGGTGGAAGCAAGAGGTATCTCCACGAGATTCCACACGCCACATAATTTTAAGAATTATATTCGAAAACTAGCTCCTTGATCAGATTGCTATATCTGGGGTCATGTCGGTTTAGAATTGCTCTTTATAGGAAACTAGCCTTGTAATATGCATCACGTAAACGAAACCTGCTACAGTAATGAACAAGTAGTTTCGTGAAAAATTAATATAGCTCATTTCCATAATATATTATACAGGCTCTTCCATCTCAAAAATCTCCCTTCAGTTCAATGTACTCTGTTTGTGGTGGATTAAATAGATTTTGGTACATGACCTACATTGTTATAAAATATAGAGGAACAATTGAATGGGTCCCCACCAGAACGTTGCAAGTGCCAGAAACCACATTTTACAGGAACTGAAAAAAGTTTGTTTCTCAAATTTATTGAATAATGATACTTTCTTAAGGTAATATAACTTGAATTGGGGATTTTAACTATTCCCTATCAATTTCAAAATTAAAAGCTCATTATCTATCAAGTTATGAACATAACATTTTTCTTTCAGAGTTAGAACGTTGCATGTGCAGTGCATGCAACGTTCTAATATTGTACTCCACTGCTCTTGTTTTAGTACTTGCAACGTTTTGCCAAATTATGTAAAGAAACGCTTTTCTTTCCTATTGTACTGTATATTGTTCAAACATACAAAACGTTTTCATATAAAATGAAGTAATTATTTTCTTTTCAAACAAAATAAGAAAAAGAAATCTATAGGATATTCTTCATTATTACATCCTATTAAGCACTTCCTGGCGTAGCAAAGTTAGTCAAGTGACGATGACATTTCGCAGGGTCACAAACCTCGTGGTGTTGTTATCAGTGACAGTTTTGCTGACTCGAAGAGTGACGGAAATGAAGACGAACGTGTAGGCAACAATGACTGCATTGTAAATGATAATACAGTGTTAGTGAAATATTAGTAGGAATTTACACTAGGTTCGAGCCCTGCCCGCTGTATCTCGACAGTTCAGGTCCTAGGCATGCCCCACATTGTAATGAGCTATATACCTTTTCATTTATAAAACTACTGCGCATAGGAAAGTGAAATTTTCTTGAGAGTGAGCCAACATGTAGCTCAAAACATAAACATTCGTAATTGTGTTATTTCAGATTTCATTAATGGTTTTTTTTTTCTTTCAAGTTTATGTTTTAATTTTTCATTTCATTTATCTTGATTTGAAATGTTGTTGTTGATTCATTTAGGTGCTTTGCGACATTGTGGTCATGTAGTCCCGTGTACTTGGGTGTTTGTGTGAAATGTGTGCGATTATAATCGCAGAATTGGTGTGTGTATTTGTAATTCAGATGAGAACTGGGTAGGAGTCGGCCGTGGCCTTAAGTTTGGAACCACCCCAGCATTCGCCTGGAGTAGAAGTGGGAAACCACTTCCAGGATGGCTGAGGTGAGAATCGAACCCAACTTTTCTCATTTTTTCCTCACGAGGCTGAGTGTAACCCATCCCAGCCCTCGGACCAGAATTAACGAGGTGGACGAAAAAATGTCTTGTAGTACAAATGTAATATACTCGTAGTAAGTGGCATGTTAGTGGTTTATAGCGACTAATTTTGTACTTCAAATAAATATTTCGCCGTTATTATCTCTAGAAATACAGAAGTTATGATGATTTTCTTGAATCAGTGATATTTAATAAAAATGAGTCTGGTATTTTTTTAATATGAGAGTAAGGCGACTGGTATTAAAGGATTAATCCTAATCACCTATCTACGGTTCACCAGTTACATGCGGTAGAAGGATCAACAATAATGTATTTATTTAGAGAGTAAATGTAAGTTGCCGGAAATTTCTAGTTTTCAATAATAAAGCTTCGGCATCCACACAATTTAAATGGTAATAAATTAATTCATGCAAGTTAATTTTTAGGTATAGAAACTCGCCATTTCAAATTCAAAAGACAAACAAAAGTGATATGCAACGTTCTGATACTTATTATATTAGGAGACTTCTTACCACTGACCTACTTTCCGGTCGTTGACCAATAAGCACTCCCACCGTTCCTCAATCGTTTCCTTTGTAACACATGTCCTCCTTTCGTAGTTAATACGATTGTTTTTTGCCTTTATTTGCATGAAAAAACACGGAATCCACTGGTGACACGTGCGTTTGCGTCGCCATTTTTTGCTCACTTGCAACGTTCTGGTACTGACCACCAATTTCGACTCCTCATAACTCCCTGGAAAGTTAATATTTTCCCCATAAGATGGCACTAGATGACGGGAGAAGGGTATAAGAAACGTTCTGACACTGTAATTCATTTTCGATAAATTTGTCACTTGCAACGTTATGGTGCGGACACATTCAATTTCAAATTCAAAATTCAGTATCCAAACAATGTAGTAGTTATTTAAAAATAAGGGCTGATACCCTAGATTTTAGTCCCCTTAAAACAACAATTATTATCATATTTTAGACAATGGACATCAAAATAATATTTTAAAATTAGCAAACTGATCTTGCTATGGTACTATGGTAACCAAAGCTTTCATTGTTCCTCAAGATAACTCACCAGCACACCTTCAGCACTGGAAAACATGTTGTTGATTGACTTAGGGGCATTGCGACATCGTGTTCATGTAGCCCCGTGTACTTGGGTCTGTGTAGATTTTGTCTGATAATTATCTGTCCCACTGTGATGTCTGTAGTAGTGTGTGTATTTGTAACTGAGGTAGGATTATGGTAGGAAGAGACCGTGGCCTTAAGTTGAGTACCATCTCAGCATTTTCATGGAGTGGAAGTGGGGAAACCACGGAAAACCACTTCCGGGATAGCTGAGGAGGGAAACGAACCCGTCTCTTCTCAAGTTTGCCTCGCAAGGCTGAGTGTACCCCGTTCCAGCCCTCAGACCAGAATTAAATGTCTTGGCAGAGCCGGGAAATGAACCCGGGTCTCCGTGGTGACAGCCAAGACTGGTAGCCACTACACAACGAGTCGGACGGAAAACATGTGTCTTGTGTCACATGATGAGGCACTATCTACAATAAATTATTATAACTATAAAGTACTACAGTATATACCAGTATATTTGGTTCATTGTACTGGTTCATTTGAAGACTGGCTCAATAGAACAAACGTAAGACATTCCTTTCAGAAATGAACATGCGTATGATCGATAATTGGTGATACCTACACTAGAAAATTGAGGCAGATGATCTATATGTCCCCCCCCCCCCCCCAACCATTACCACCACCACTACTAAAATAAAATAAAAATAGTACTAGAATATATATCCATATCAGTTAATTATTATTCCTCCCGCAGAGATGGCGTCTCTCTCTAACAAGTTTCAGTAGTTCATTTAAGGAAAGTCAAATGCACGTCTTCTATGATTTACGAAAAGTAAGCTAGAGAATTTCAGTTCCAGTGGTTCATTTCATGACGCTATACAGTACATTGATCACTTGAATAGGATACGAGAAATTTAAAAAAATGTTTTTCAATTTCGCACTGCTACCATCTTGAATTTTTGAAAACAATATAACAACTTAAGTTGCCCATTCATTAAGCTTTATGCAAAGATTCTCTACGCCACGTTTCATTGCACCCGGATGAATAGATTACATGAAAAATCCTTTCAAATATATAAAATTCATTTGGCCGCCATGTTGTTTTGTGTTTATCATGGTTTTGAAAGTCATGAACTAACTGAATAATCGTATACCACCATACAAAATTTCAGTTCAATGTTTGTAATAATTTCTAAGATATTAAAAATTGGTGAAATATTACGCTTGGTCGGCAAGTTGGATTATCTATTGGGCCGATAGCCTAGATGCTAGGCCCCTTAAAACAATAATTATCATCATCATCTGGATTATCTATGGTGGATAAATATTGTAATGATGATTCATTGTGCAAAGTTTCATTTCAATCACTTGATTACGATACAAAGAATACAAGCATGTTTTTGAAAATTCGCATAGCCACCATCTTGAAGTTTTCTCAACATTTTTATTGCAGTTACGCCAAGTTTCACTAGCCATAAAAGCCATTTATGTGTTTGAACTTCACGTAGTCGTCATGTTTGTTTTGTCCTTATCGTATTTTTGAAGATCACACATGTGAACTTACTTTAAAGCCTTCAGTTTGATTGCTGCAAAAGTTTCGGAGACACTGAGAACCAGTGAAGTGATAGTAAGTAGACTAGGTAGTAGTAGTAAGTCCTTACCAAGTTTCATTGAAATCTTTCCTGTCAGAATTTACTAGGGACACACACACAGACAAAAGGTGATCTCATAAGACTATATTTACTACGATGAGAATATGCTAAAAATTCCCGTTTTCATCTAAAATAAAATCCACCCATAATGTATGGATGAAATACCTAGTCTTCTCCTGTAAAAGGAAATATCTAACTAATGAGTCCTATAATTCCCCGAAATAAGAAAGTGCTAACATACATGATCAAAACTAGAAGATGAAGAAAAATAAAATTTACATTAATTGAATAAATAAATCAATTGAAATTGAAATTATGCTGTCTTTTAATAATATGCCACTGTATATCTTCACTACGATTAAGTAAACATGATTCGAAAATCCACCTAAAATCACAAATCAATTTAGTCATCCTCATATTTGCCTTTAAAATCTCTCTCTTAATTCTGTTCCCAAACAATTTACATCAACTATTTACAGTCATTATTATTCATTACCAACACACTCCCTCGTGTCTTCTCTTACCTTCGTAAATTTCGTCACGTGTTATCCAATACAGCCTAACTTATCAGCTTACGCCCTAATTTAGTCAATATTTTAAAATAAATTTCGGTTTGTCTATAATTTTTCAAATGATTGAATTTAGACGGCAATATTTGAAGCTCTAAATAAAGAAGTTTCATGGAGCTCAGATGAAAGTCGCCTGCATAGCCCATTTAGGTTTTTGAATTTCGCGTGGCTGCCATATTGATTTTGTGCTTATCATATTTTTGAAGGTTACATATGTCAACTTATTTTATGGTCTTCCATCTTCGTACAAAATTTGAGGGTGATTACTGCAATAGTTTTGGAGATATTTAGAACCGGTGAAGTAATTCGCGTGACCGTCATGTTGGATTGGTGACACTTTTTGACATTTGAACGAAACGGTCAAGGTTGGACTGGCAGTAGTAAGTCCTCGCCAAGTTTCATTGAAATCGCTTCAAGCAGTCAGAATTTATAATAATAGAATTATAATAATTATTGTAAAAAAACATTTTCATCTAAAATAAAATCCACCCATAATTTATGGATGAAATACCTAGTCTCCTCCTGAAAAAGGAAATATCCTACTACTGAATCCTATAATTAGAGCCCTAAGCGGATAAACAAAACGTTATCCGCATCCGCTCCGCATTCGCTCCGCATTCGCTCCGCATTCGCTCCGCATCCACCCCGCATCCGCCCTGCATCCGCATGACTGTTTTCCGCATTGGCACGTTTTTTTAAATCCAAATCTACAAGCATTACAATGAAATGAAAATCCACAGCCTGCTTCCAGTCTCTGACCAGGTCAGGAATGGAATGAATGAAGCCCCCATCTAGCGGCGAGGATATGAACAGTGCCGGCTGTCGAGGCCTGACGCACTCCTCTGGGGCAATGATTAAAGGAATGACAGATGAAATGAAATGATAGTGGAGAGTGTTGCTGGAATGAAATTTTGACAGGGAAAACCGGAGTACCCGGAGAAAAACCTGTCTGCCTCCGTTTCGTCCAGCACAGATCTCACATGGAGTGACCGGGATTTGAACCACGGACCCAGCGGGGAGAGGCCGGCGTGCTGCCGCCTAAGCCACGGAGGCTTTTGCAAGCATTACAATAATATTTCTAATTAGATAAAGCATAAATTACTAAAGCAACATATTGAGACATTTGAGGAAAAAATCGTTCCCCTAGGCTATGTATATCATGTGCTATGTTTAAAATGAATGTTATACAGACATAATTGCAACCCTTTCCTGTTCGGAGTGTTAATTATGCTTAATGGCATAATTTGAATGAGATTAGCTTAAATTATCATCTTAAATTATTTTGTCATGAAAAAAAAAACATTACGGAAAAATATGATATGTCATAATTTATCATAAACATCCGGGTTCCAATAATGATATTAAACAAGTTCGGATTTTATTTTAAAAAATATCCGCAAATTTTCTCCAAACATTATCCACAGCTTATCCGCTATCCGCACAGCCATGCAAACTATATCCGCATGGCGAAATATTTTGCGGATATCCGCGGATATACGCATCCACGCAGGGCTTTCTTTACCTATAATTCACCGAAAGAAGTGCTAACATAGTTTACATGATCAATTATTGTTATTTTATTATTATAAATTCTGACTGCTTGATTATTATTATTATTATTATTATTATTATTATTATTATTATTATTATTATTATTATTATTATTATTATTATAAAGTAAGAGACTGCTCGCCACTGTATGGACTGGAAACAATTATCTATACGTTAACAACTGGCATCTCAAATGGAGTGGGGTGTAATTATTATTATTATTATTATTATTAGTCTATTATTATTATTATTATTATTATTATTATTATTATTATTATTATTATTATTATTATTATTATGGTATTAGTTTTACGTCCCTTTTTACTGTGACTTTTGGAGACGTTGGAGTACCGGAATTTTCCCCCCTAAAGGAATCTTTATTGTGGAAGTAAATTTATTGACACGGCAGTCACGAAGGGAGGGAAATTAAACCAATGTCCACTACTGGGATGGGAATCAAACTTGGACTCTTCATACTAAGATGTACCGTATCATCCACTTCACTACGAAGATGGACTGCCTCGAACGATTAAGTCGTCCGATGGAAACAGAGTTGAGGAACATTTGAAGCCAACTGATTGTGGACGCAGCTACTTCGTGCCATCTCGACGGGGCACGTCAAGAGTGTTGCTTGTGCAGGGACACCGTTAGATGACGACATGTAGCCAGATTTTGGCTAGCGTTAGGTTAGAATTAGGCGACTTCACTTCACGCAGGCATTACCCCAAGGCCGTGAACACATTGGCGGCTGACTACACCCCCACCCACCGGATATCCATTGAGTGGCCCGGAAATCATGTTGAATAGAAGGTTCAGGTCGACGCACCGTTCTCGTGCAAGAGCGCAGGATGTGGATTGCGGAAAGCGGGAACAATGCCCAGTGCCGTAGAACTGGTCCATCACTCGCATCACACGTAAGTTCTTATGAGCTACACAGTGTAACTGTACATTTCAATTTCCTGAGCATATTCTTAGTACCTTAACACTCTTCAGCTGGCCGGTTCAGACGATATGTCGTCAGTCGGGATTCGGATTGCCCATCCCGACTCAGTAAGAGACTGTGTGGGCTGGAAACAATTCTCTTTACGTTAACAAGCGGCATCTCAAATGGAGTGGGGCAATAAGTGGAGGTAGTCGAGATGTCACTTTTCTTTCTTTAGGGTTTATTTTTTCTGAGTAAATAAAGTCGCAGCTGTTTATTTCATATTCAACCTAACTCCATGTGGACTCAAAAAGAGGTTATTCTTTAATTACTTTTATGTTCGACGATGTCGAAATGTAAATATTATATGTCAGAAAACTGTATCATAATGAGGGTCATTATAGTACTATTCTTCATTATGAAACAGTTTCTCCAGCCAATCAGAGCTCATTCATTGACCAATTAGGTAAGGATAGCTTCGCGCATGCGCTCAAAATCCAACATGTCGGACATGAATTACATGATTTGAAAGTTCAAATTGGATATCGGATCAACCATTGTAGTTACAATCCCAAACACAAAGACAAAATCAGCACGAACCTATGCAAGAAATTTATGAATCTACGTCCAGAAGTTAGCAACACAGCATCCTTCTATATAAATTACCGACATGGAAAGTGCACCGTCCCATATGTTCCCGTAAATAAACTGGCGAATATGAGACAAGAAATAGCACTGTACCTTAATATCCCCAACGCCAATTTCTACACAGTGCATTGCTTTCAAACAACTTCGGTGACAATATTAATGAATGCTAGTTCTGATCGACACTAGACATCTTGCAAACTGTAAACAATAGCATTGCCAAGCAAAGTAAATGGTCTCTGCTTTCAAAATTCACGCATGCGCTCTGTTCAGTCAGCAAACCACCCAGCAAGAGATCTTTCCCTTTTTCTACAGATCGTTATGTGATATTTGCCACAAAAGGCTTTGAATAGCATACACACACACACATACCAATGTTCTGTTCGTGAAATTTCACTTTCTGACATCCTCTGACATTCTGACAGTCTCGTTATCACGGACTTCATTTCTTGATTCTCATTCGACTATCCCCTGTCTGCCATTGCGTCAGTTGCGTAAAAGTTACTAGATACTTCACATTTCTGTTGCCTTGTCTTGATCAGTTCCTCTGCTTACTTCGTGGAAGTCAGTGGCAATCTCAGTCGCAAGTCCTCCATGTAGAATTACTATCCCGTTATCACCTTGGATGCTGTGGAAGTCAGTAGCAATCTCAGTCGCAAGTCCTCCATGTAGAATTACTATCCCGTTATCACCTTGGATGCTGTGGAAGTCAGTAGCAATCTCAGTCGCAAGTCCTCCATGTAGAATTACTATCTCGTTATCACCTTGGATGCTGTTGACTTGGCTACCCATAGTACGTTCTCAAAGTTTGTGGATTTTACGCTTTCTAATGCGGTTAAGTCTGTCATAGATAGCCTTTCCTAATCAGTCCTGAAACACATGATATAACTGGGATTATTTTAGCGTGGGATAAAGTCATGGCTGCTTGTCTCTCTTTTCTTCTTCTTTTAAGGGGCCTAACATCTAGGTTATCGGCAGGGCTGCTTGTAATGACAACCAAGTAATATCCTCTGTATTATGCATTCCTATGATGTCAGCTGTCACCCTTTCCTTTACGTGCACCTTGAACGAGTTGCATGTTGTCTGCCAGGTAATTTCTCTCGTAAGGAGTCCGCCTCGTTGCGTAGTTGCTAGCATTCTTGGCTGTCACCGCGGAGGCCCGGGTTCGATTCCCGGCTCTGCCAAGAAATTTAATTCTGGTCTGAGGGCTGGAACGGGGTACACTCAGCCTCGTGTGGGTTCGATTCCTACCTCATCCATCCTGGAAGTGTAGTTTCGTGATTTCCCACTTCTACTCTAGGCAAATGCCGGGATGGTCCCTAACTTTAGGCCACGGCCACAATAATTCTCATGTAATAGTACATAATTCTGAGACCTACATAAATAAAAATCCAACATGGCGACCATCCGTAATATTAGACGGTTCTCAATATCTACGAATCTATTACAGCAATAAAATTGAAATTTTGTATATTGATAGTGGCAATTAACATAAGTAGGATATATGAAAATAGGCTTTAGTTCTTCACGGAACTATGAAACAGTAAAAAGCAAGGTAGACAAGGTGGAAGTGGAGGATGGATGCTGGTCTTAGAAACTTGTATCTCTCGCCTGGCAATAGATCTCTTTGCAGTGCTTCGTACGCAAAGTGGTGGTCAGGGGGAACTATACCCTTGAGCAAGGGAGTGATATTAAATAATGTGCAGCGGATGAATGCGTCCATGCTTGTGTATCTAATGGAGTTATGACCTCGAACCATGGTTGTCCACTTAAGCGAGTAGAAGCAGACACTTCCTGTCTAGGGAAAATAAAATTTTCATCTTACAAGGGAAGTACCTCAGCTCGAACGGCGAAAACTGACTGAAAGTGGGTTTAAAGTATACAGTTGTACCTATGTCAATATCTATCAATGCCATGCATCTGTAAAAGTACGTGTTTGGTCGCCAGCGCCATCTGAGTAAGTGATAATGTGATCACCGTGGCATTTGTGTTTGGACTATTGCAATGCGGGAACATTGTAAATAATGGAGTATGTCTACATGTTGCCCTTGTTACGTGTGCGTACTGTTCTATTCCGCTGTTTTTAATCATCTCATTGAAACTCCACATTTACACTTCGACGTCGAATGAAGGACAACACAGTATCTTCTATTGTGGGAATGATGGCTATGTCAACACGGTACTGCATGTGTTAAGATTTCTTGTTGCAAGCAAGTGTTCAACCTTTTGCCAGATGATACTGCACCACATCTGCTTCATGTTAATATAATGGTCTGAATTGCCTGTTGCACGGTAGTTTCTGCTGCGAATTGTGTTTCTGCAATCTTTTTGTAATGCTACCACATAATATGCTAAAGGCCTGACCAATTGCTAGGAATGGATTTTCCCTAATATAATGGTCCGAATTGCCTGTTGCACGGTAGTTTCTGCTGTGAATTGTGTTTCTGCAATCTTTGGACGCCGTAACTTCCAAACATTGATTGTACACTAATGCGGAGTTTTACAGATAAATGCCCGTGGTGGGTAGTAGAACAGACATACTATCTTCGTATGTTAAGCGCACTGCCAGTCGGTTTTAGCCGTTCGAGCTGGTGTACTTCCCTCGTTAGAGATCTCAACTACCACTACTGCTTTCTTAAGGTACGATTTGGAACTCGACCGTCATGGCAGCACGCTGTCGCTACTGGCGGGCACAGTGATGCCAACCCGTGAGATTTGTACCAAATTGTGGGACATTTAGACAAATATTTTTAGGAGAGGAATAAAGGGACTATTTTGCAAAAAGTGAGGTGAATTTGGGATATTTGGCCGATGTCATATATCACTAGCTGAGCTGCCATTGATACATAAAAGCTTCGTTTGCACAGCACGATTCATACATGCCAATAGCATAAAAATAAACCTGTCACGGAAGTATAGTATTACATTACAATCGTTTGTGTGTTTCTGGAGATTAAAACGTATGTTTTGTGTTCCTATGAAATTTTTATTTTGGAGACTTATACAGGGAAAGATAAACATCTCAATCATTAAATGAATAAAAAAGTGTATTAAGTGAATGTTTAAGTGTATGACAATGATAGTTTACAAGATAGTTTTATGTTTAGTTAAAATCAATTAGAAACACATTTTTATTCATTATGTATTTGTTTTGAACAAAATAATTTTTCACGTGGGATTTTTAGCCTACTTTTCACATTTTGCAAAAATGAGGAAAAAGTAGACTTATGAGATCGGGCAAATGTGTGTCTGTCTGTCTGTCCTTCTGTCTGTCTGGCTGTGTGTGTGTGTGTGTGTGTGTGTGTGTGTGTGTGTCCCCTTATCAACTCCTAAACGGCTGCAGCAATCGTAACAAAATTTGGTAGGAGTAAAGATCTATAACTGAATATCTCACGGCCATATTTGAAAATGATGTCAGTGCTACCAACTGCTGAGAAATCGCAATTGAAGTTTGAGCTCCATGTTGGATATCTTGGAAGGTATGAATGGGAGCTATTTCAAAACTGGCACACGTATATATAATAATATTGCAGTTTAATTTCCAGGGGGCCATTCATCGCAGTGTTGCCAAAATGATTATAAGCCTGCTGATAGGTCCAAATTTTAAATGCATATATCTTCTATACTATCAATCGGATTTCAACCAAATTTCGTATGTGCTATGTGTATATAAACAGATATGACTGAACGTATTCTTAAGATCCACCAGTGCTGCCAACTGTTAATAAATGCTCTCAATTTATTTTATCCAAATACCAATATATCAGAAAGTATGCAAGCCGACAGCTTTAAAATATGCATACGTATAGTACCTGACATTCGATATTAATTTGGAGTAACTTATATACGTCAGTGCTACCAACATGATTCTAAGCCTGCTGAGAGGTCCAACTTTAAATATATGTAACTTCTATACTATCATTTGGATTTCAACCAAATCTCGTGTATGCTATGTGTACCATAACAGATATGACTATGCCGATTCTTAAGAGTAATAGTAATTGCCAACTGTTAATAAAAACTTTCTCTATTTTTGTTACACTAATATAAATATATCAAAAAGTATGCAAGCCAATAGCTCTAGACTTTGCACACGTATAGTACCTGGCGTTCTAGATTAATTTGGAGTAACTAATATAGGCCTACATCAGAGCTGCCAACATGATTCTAAGCCTGCTGATAGGTACAATTTTAAAATACATGTAACTTCTATACTAACTAATGGATTTCATTCAAAATTGGCACAACAATAGATCATATTATTTCAGATAATTTCTGACCAATACATGCATGACATTGTTGCCAACATGATTTTCCGCGCGCTGTTAGATCCAATGTTTAACTGCATGTAACGTCCATGCTATCCATTGGACTTCAACCAAATTTTGTATTCTGTGCCTTAAGAAATGGAACAAAGAATATATTCAGTCACCAGGGCTGCCAACTGCAGTGGTCTATTAGGCTACATTATGCCATGTATACAGTATTTCGAACTAATTAGAAATTTCGATATTACCAACTTAATTTCGTCATTATTCTAGATAGATCCATATAGATTAATCATTGGCATGCATCTTAAATTTTAAGAAAAGTAGGCTATTTTGTTCGTCTCGGAACTTCTTGTTTTTCTAGTGAAAAGGGACATTCTGTATGGGAAGTTGGGATTTTCAGGTTTGAGAGGATGGCAACTCTGCCTGGGCAGCGCGGTAGAGGTTCAGTATGCTCTTCACGTTGAGGTTGCCAAAGAAAAGAAAAAAAAAAACTTTACGAGCCTTACAGTAGTCGCATATGATGTGTAACATCTGACATAGAAGAAACCTCACGTGAAATTGTTGATACACCGGTATTTTATAATATTATTGGCACAAATATTAATCTATTGTAAAAGGGAGTGTTTTACAGATACGGTATTGTAGTTTATAATACGGAACTCATTTTATTAGATGATTTGTAGCTTCCACCAGCACTAGCCTAAATAAAGAATACGATATGGATCAACTAGATTAATAGACGCGACACCGCTCATAACCTTAACATCCTTATAAATAGGCCAACTTGCGAGTAAATGCAATGTGCACAGCAGTAGAACATGAAAGGCTTGCCCAGTTCCCGGACCTCTGGATTCACAGACCAACACGTAATTTCATATGGATTCTGTTAAAATGAGTCATATTGATATGATTAGCAGCAGAGTATCAAGAAGGCAGTGCGAAAACAATCAAGAAGGCAGTGCGAGAGTAGAAATATCAAGTAGGCATTGAAGAAAAAAAAGAGAGTCTTGGAATTGTTATGTATTATTAGTGTCTAAATAAATAAGATTTTTGTGTGTTGATGAATGTCCAGGAGGGATACGGTCCAGCTGGCAGTGCGTCTTACACACTTCCGTCCGATCCACTTCCGTCCCATTTTTCAAAATCACTCCCACCAAAATATCCAGCAACCGAGTGGAAAGATGTTACACATCAAAAAACAAGGAAGAAGATTACAACTTGGTCCTAGCTTTGTTGGTGCGAAAAGGAAATACGAAAGTCACGAAATGTGTCTACAAAAAACAAAAGAAGGAAAGAAGGAAGCTTGTAGTTTAACGTGACCGTTAATCTTGAGATCATGAGCCACGGGACCTCCTTTTTACGTGGAATCCGAACCACAGGACATGGCATTTCACTTCGAAAATCAACAAAAGAAGGAAGTTCGCTTTAAATTATTTATTGAAAGACATTCCAGATAGTTTTGAGATTGGTTGCTGAGGATTTAATGCCATTTATAACGTGGAAATGAATCAGCGCCCACCAGGAACGTTTCATATCACTGCGGTTAGTGATAATCATTGTAGGCTATCGGTTTATATTTTCATTGTCTATTATACTGCGTGATTATAAACTTCCCATTTTGCATAATATAAAACTGGGTATTTAGATTAAAACTCCGGGTTTTTCGTGATCTGACAGCAAAAATGATATTACTGACAAGGCGTTTGCGGCGTCGCGTCGCGCCGTAGAGCTGCCTGACTGCTCTTGGCGTGGCTGGGCGGCCTCGCTGCACAAGCAGAGCTCCTCAGGCAGCTCAGTTAACAATATCGGTGACTCCAGCCATCTGATATGACATCTAGTGGCGAAAATGAGAACTCCTAGAAATAGGATAGCCATGAACACGTTGTTGTTGAATCTTTATGCGGTTGAGTGGTAACTTAGTCTGTGTAAATGCTAAATGCAGATTGAACAAACATGAAGCATTTTCTCGGGTTAGGGCTGTAAGTTGGGACAAATAAGAACTTTACTCTTATAATATTGCGTCAAGGAAAACGAGGAGCGACCACTTCATATCTAGCGGCTAGCATTCTTTCCTGTCGCCCCGGAGGTCCGGGTTTGATTCCCTGCTCTGCCAAGAAATTTTAATTCTGGTGTGAGGACTTGAACGGGATGGTGAGGCAACACTGAGAAGAGGAGGGCTTGATTCCCATCTTAGCCATCCTGGAAGTGAAAGTAGATTTTCGTGTTTTTCCACTTCTACTCCAGGAAAATGCTGGGATGGTTCCTAACTTATGGCCACGACCGCCTCCTCCCCCATCTTATCCCCAATTTACAAATACACACACAGCCATTTAACATAACACGCTATCACACAAATACCACCCACACCCAAGTACATGGGGCTACATGACCACAATGTCGCAAATCCCCTAAAATGCGCAACAACAATACCAGAAGAAACAAGGAGAGGAAAACTCGCTGTTAAACTGCGCCAACTGTACAGGGCCTCATTAACTAAATTAAAACAGTTTCGGTGGCGTAGTTGGTAGCATGCTGAACTGCTATGCCCAACATTGCGGGTTCAAACCCCGCCGAGTCGTCGGATTTTTAAGAGCGTTAAAATCCCTCAGTATGCCTTCCTTTTGAGGGGAAGTAAAGCCGGCGGGCCCATGTAATAGATTTATGACATGTAAAAGAACCAATCTCTACAATTGGCAGTGTGAAGCTAAATTTGTAGGTTATTTGATTAGAAACGCTAGGTGTCAGGGACAGTGGCATCTCTGGTAACCAAAGTTGGAACTACTTGAAAATGAACTTGATGGGGAGCGTTCAATTATCATACCCCGCTATGGCCATTGGCTACAATTCAAATATAATTAACTAAATTAAGCAGGGTGGAGGAGCTGATAATGCAGACATCATGAGCATTAAGGCATTAACAAGGCCTATTCTTCGACACAGCACGACATGTTCGATATCGGATCCGGGCCCCTCGTGGAGGTTAAAATTAAAGTTTCATTTGGTGAAAATGTTCGTAGCATATTAATCCGTATTAATTGTTTTTCAGTCGGTCAGCACGTCAATGACCACAATAAATTGGGCCCTTACCTGCTATCCTCGACATTTTCGTGGATTAATTATACATTGTATACACTATTCGGAACGAAGCTGGTTCGTGTATAGACTATACCACGATACATAGTCTACTGTACGTATCTAGGGGAATTTTTTAGTGTAGTCAATGACGTCACGGATGACGTGCGGACGTTGATGTTCGTTTGTTTGATGTTTCGGTTTGAAATGCCGCCATATTTTTCATCTGTATGAGGTTCAAACTCCGTGGTGTTGGGGTAGAGTGTCTGCCTCTCACCCGGAGGCCCCGGGTTCGAATCTCGGCTCTATCAGGGATTTTAGAAACTGGCGTGAGGGCTGGAACGGGGTGAACTCAGCCTCGTGAGGACAATTGAGTAGCTGTCTGAGAGTGAGGCAGCACCCCGGTCACGAAAACTAAGATTAACGGCTTAGGGGACCTGATGTGCTGACCATGCGTCACCCCAATATCTGCAGGTGAAGGCCAAATGGCTGGGCAGCGTTCGCTTGGTAGGCCTAGGCTCTTCATGGGCTGTAGTGCCAGGGTTTATTTATTTATATGAGATTCAAACTAAGCTATCTACTAAGAAATAAGGGTCACGACCTTGTTCTGATCAACACTTCAATTGGCGTATTGCCCTGTTTCACCTTATATTTCTCTGGGTTTTCAATAACGCATTTGACATTGTTCTTGTCTTATTGAAAACGCCCTTCACAGCTCCAAACACGTGCTAGTAATGCTGTGAGACATAACAAAAAGAAAAGAGGAAATCTTCCAACATAAGTGATTCCCAAGTGATCTGTAGCTCGAGATGATACATATTAAGACGGTGACTACTCAATCGCAGGTAGAATTACGGTTTCTATTTTACATTTTATACACTACTCGTCACCACCACCGATTTCGTCCAAATGTATGATATATGCAGGGTTTGGCCAGAAATTAAAGTGACAGAAGTACGAGCTCCAGATGGCCAAGCATTTAGAAAAAAAAAAGAGTGATAGTCAGTCTGAAAGACTAGACTTTATATCATTTTAAATGCTACAAATGCTACAAATGCTGAAAAATGCTGGGTGAAAGCCTCATGATCATGCAGCGAACTGCGTGAACTCAAACTCCATTAGCAAGTGCAAACCAAGGTCAAAGGAGGTAGCTGGCTGGATGACGTCACGCTCACCGGAGCACGCGGGGAAAGGAGGCAGCTCAAGCGGTACTATGACGTCACACACCTCATTGCATTCTCGGTACATTTCGTCCCGTCGCCGTAACGTAACGCCATACCTCAGCGTAACGACGAAGTCGACAAGATCATTTAAAATGGTAATAGCATTTTTGGCGAGGGTCACAGTGACGTCATTTAGGGACATTGCCAACTCCCCGGTCTTGCAGAAAGAGGTCAATCCATCCGACATTCTCTTCTGCTTTATTCTCTTGTTTAATTTTCATACGGTACGCAAATTATTCACTCAGCACTAACATTGATGAGGTGATCAGTAATCACATAGGCTATTCTAACTTTTACTGAACTGCGTCCAAGTGCACAGCTTGCAACAGCTATGCATACAGCTCGGAAATCCCTTAATGAAGGTCACAAATAATGCGAGGTCATTTTAACGCCAATCTTATTCTACTCTAGTTTTGAACAGCATTTTCTTGAGGGTGACTATAAGAATATTCTACATCTATAGACAACCTTCTTATTCCACCCTTGAAATTCATGAGTTAACCTCAGTATACATTTCGTTATGGTAAGGTACTCCCATATGGAGCAGTGGCGGAAATAGAAAAACTGCAGTCTCTGAAGCGATGTCGAATCTCAACATTTCAAAGCAATTAGTTCCCGTCTTCACAATTCTTGTTCTTTTAAATACTAGCTTGCCCGTGGGCCATAATTAGTCATGTGGGCGTTGGTACCTGCTGCTTGCCTTTGCATTCGTTTACTAAACTAAAATCGAAACTGTCAATGAAATAAATAGTCTATCCTCGACAAATTGTCATCGACATGTGCATTTTGCTCCTACCTGCAGTCTCCGGCAGATTGAAATGGTACAGCATAACTTACATACGCATACATCATTTCACAAGTTACAGCCCCGCACAACCAGTGGTGGGCTACCTTATACAGATATATCACAATGTTTTTATTATTACATATACAGGGTATTTCATATAAAATAAGAGCGCCAAGCGGCGGCTTTGTTAACCACAGCTGCGGTCACCTTGGCCGAGCTTGTGGCGCGCCAAGGCCCCCTGCTTTAAGCGTGTGTACAATCCTATATGATGCAGCTGCCTTGCTAGCGTGTGCACTGCTGAAATCTTACTTTAGTTAGTTAGTTAGTTATTGTTGATGAAACCGAAACCCCTACTTGTGCTAATTTTGTGAGTGATTTATTCGGAGACCGTTCAAGATTCTCGCCAATGTCATCTAGCTCATCCTCTGTTAAAACTGTTCGTGTGCGGGCATGTTTTTTATTGAGCACCGAGCCAGTAGTGTCAAACTTATTTTCAATTGCGTGAATCTGTGTTAGTGAAGGTGGCACTTCGTCAGGAAATTGCTGAACAAATGCATCACGTACCCGCCGAGCCGACTCGTACTTAAAATAAATTTTATATAAAAAAATACGATGTTGCAATGATAACTGTCTCACGATGTTAGCACTTGAGGTTTAGACTGGTGTCTGAGCAACTGCACGCTTATTGCAAGGTCAAGTTTGGTAATGTCAATCTGTTATTTTTATACAGTCCATCGGAACTTGAAAAAAAAACAGCCCTCGTATGTACTATGCGCGCGCTTTCAAACTACAGCAGGGGGCCGTGGCTCGCCACAAGCTCGGCCAAGGTGACCGCAGCTGTGGTTAACAAAGCTGCCGCTTGGCGCTCTTATTTTATATGAAAGATCCTGTATGTGGGAAGACGGGCAGGAGTTTCGAGGTTTTGCCGCGAGTGATATAGAGGGCGCGCGGACATAGAAAAAAGAGTTCCTTATTGTCGTTCTTTGGAGCTGAGAAGGCATTGGTGTTCACTACAACGTATGCTTTATTTTCATAATGTAATCTATATTATTTTCATTTGTTAAATAAACAAACATTATTTTGATTTTTAACAAATCAAACATGAGTGTTTTTACACTGGTTCCCACAATTATATTATATGAAATTTACATAAAAATGAAGGGTCCAAGGGAAGAATGTCAAATAATGTAAAATGTTCAGGAAACTAGTTTTAATGTTTCATAAGTTATATGTACTTAGGCCTATATGTACACGTCAACTGGAAACGTCATATTCTCATGACCCTCATTGTTCTTAACCAGACACAATTGCCTTCAATGCGGCACAAAGAGGCCTACCAGATCACGCTGATATATCGATTTTACATTTTGAGTGACATTTCCCCTTCTTCCCGTGGACCCTTCAAATACATAACCGTCACCGTCCGACTCCTTACGACCCAAAGACACTGATGATAGCACTGGATCTCAAGATGTTCAGAGTCACTGAAGAGACAAAACCTTACGTACTATAGGCTACTTGCAGTACCAAGGAGGGCAGCTTTTTGCATTAACTGCATATGGTTCCTCTTCAAGCCAAGGCTCTCCTTTGCACTATCCCAGTCCTTGGTGACTAAACCATTCACAGAGACCACTGGGATGATGAAAACTTCCTTTAGGCCGTATATGTGTCTGAGATCAGCGGCATGTGGCTGGTATTAGCGCCTTTTCTCAGCCACCGTATTCTGTGCGTTTTCATCGAGTGGAAAGCAATATCGAAGATGGTAGCCTTGTGTGCTTCCTTATAGTATATGGCTTCTACAGAACGATCCGTTATTATAGTGGAATCTCAAAAGAACAACTGACATAGAACCTGCAGATTTTTATTATTATTATTATTATCATTATCATCATTATTATGTATCATTGTTCAGAACCTGATCAGGTCTGAATATATTTCTCAACAAAACCGTATCGCCGCGCAAAAGCTAGATGTACCGTACTACTTTCGCTACGTTGTTATGCCGCTCCAAGTATTATTTTGGAGCAAGCGTTTGGCATCCCCCCGTGATGTGCTGGATTGATTCAGTAGATCACCGGGTGAGTTAGCCGTGGTCGTTACGGCATGACTTCTGGCAGTCGCTCACATCCGGGAGGCGAGGAGGTTCGAATCCCCCCGCCGGCAACCTTGAAGATGGTCTTCTGTGGTTTCCCATCTTTCATCCAGGCAAATGCCGGGGTTGGTCCCTAACTATAGGCCACAGCCGCTACCTTCCAACTCCTCGTCCTTACATCCAAAATTTCCTCCCCAACGGTACTTGTAGCTCACCCATTGGGTGTCCGTCTCGAAGCAGCTACAAAAAAACTGGCGAGCCGGACATGTCCTCGGACACTTCCGGCACTAAAAAAAACGCTTTAAAAAACAGTATGGCGCTCATATTTCTTAGTGTACACAACTTGGTCCTGAATCGCGAAAAGAAATCCTTCTGTTTCTCCGAATAACCCAGCCGACCGAAGCCACTCGGTTGAATTCGTAATATTGGTAGATTCAGAATGCAGATGAGCCGCATACCTTCCATGTAGGGCTTACAAACACCAGTCATCTATCCGCTGTTTTGCCGGTTTTAAAATGAATTCAGCATCTGCTCTATCTAGTGACAAGGGAGTAAAGTTATGATCTTCCGAACACACTGCTTGATGAAGGGTGTTCTCACACGACTTGAAATAGTTCCTCATTTTCATCTCCTGTGATCGACATAGAACCTACAGATGTATTATTATCATTATTATTATTATTATTATTATTATTATTAATCATGTTTTGCTTTTTATAAGTGTCTGAAATAATCACGTAGTTTTAGAATACTGAAATTGAAACACAATGGTAATCTAACCGTGCTACTGTTTCAATACAAGAGAACTTATAATTTTGTCCTGGATTATTTTAATTTCGGCTTAAATGCTTTCCTTTTGAACCCAAGCAATTTTGCAGTAATATATTTATTGAAGAACATTAATTTAATGCGTATTGAGCGATTGTATGTTGATTATTGTTAAGAGTCCATTATCATAGTTTCGTGTTAAAACTACTAGGCTATTACTGAACTTGATGATGAACGAATGAAACAGTATTCATAACAATTACACAAATTGTATTTTAAATGGTATTTTAATTACAATCCCTTCATAGCACTACATTCCTCTTGATTTTTCATTATTAGCGAGTTCTGAATTAACTAAATCATACTCTGGTGAAAGGTTCTAAGTCATACGATTTTGCTCTTTTTCAGGAGAAGCAAAAATACTAATAAAACCAAAATATACAGCATGTCAAAAGTAAGGCTACGGCCGCCTCTTTCCTAATCCTCATCTCAATTACAAATACTCACACTAATCCAGTCATTTCAATAACACAGGTTATCAGACGAATTCCATACACACACCCAAGTACACGGGGCTACTTAATCACGATGTCGCAAAGCCCCTAAATAAATCACAAACAATTATACCTTGCCATAACTTCAAATCGTAAGAATAACAAAGGATTTAAGAAGAAACAAGTAGTTCCGTGAAGAACAAAATAGCCTATTTTCATATATTCTGCTGGTCTTTTCCATTAAAAACCCCCCTTCCTATAAAAAGGATTTTAATAAAGAAAGAAAAACAAGTTTTAAAATCTCGAGTTGATGCCATCTCGATTTTTTTTACAGTTGAATATCATTTGATGTCTCTATACTTAGCTCAAAATAAAGGTGCGCTGTGTCAAGTTTCATTGCACTCTGGTGATTAGATGGCCAATTTATTTTATATAATTATTATAACATCTCTTGGCCGCCATGTTGTTTTTGTGTTACTCTGGATTTTGAAAGTTACATAAATGTCCTTCATGAATACCGTAGTCCTCTAACACCATACAAAATTTCAGCTTGATTGCTTCAATAGTATTGTATACATTGAGAACCGGTGAAATAAATGGCATGGACGCCATGTCAGATTGTTATATATATATATACAGTAAATATGCTATAGAATTATATACCCACAGATGAATGTTATAATCGTGGCGCATTATACCAACCTACATTATTCTATCTCTTGCTTTGGGGACGAGAAATGAAAACGTGATTTTAAAAAATGCACAGCCGCCATTTTAAGTTCTCGCAAAAATTAATTAAATTAGACGCCAATACATTAAGACATGCATGAAGATATACGGTACCTTGCTAAGTTTCATTGCACTCGAATTATTAAGTCGCGAGAAAAATCCATGTAAATATTTAAATTTTGCGTCGCCGCATTGTTGGTTTTATACTCATCAGGTTATTGAAAGTCCTGTAGGTGAACGTACGATAATAGCCTCTATCAACATACAAAATTTCAGTTCGATTGCTGTAATAGATTCGTATATGTTGAGAATCGTTCATCATATGAAAAAAAAAATTAGGCTTATGAGATCACCTTTTGTCCTTGTGTGTGCGTGTGTGTGTATGTCCCTCTAATAAAATCTAAACAGCTGGAGCGATTTTAATTAAACTCGGTAAAGACATAGTACTATTTTGTCCGACACCGACCGTGCCCTTCAAACTTGAATACGTTTCGCCAATCCAACATGGCGGTCGCGTGAAATATTTAACCGGCATTCTATATTTCCGAAACTCTTACATATATCACCCTGAAATTTTGTATGATGATAGTGAATACTAAGGTAAGTTCAGCTAACTGATTATTAAAAACATGATAAGTACAAAACCAACATGGTGGCCAAGCAAATTCAAAATATTTAAATGGCATTTTCTCGAGATTTACTCAACCGAGTGTAGTGAAACTTCTCACCCTATATGCCTAAGCAAGATTTGATCTACTGACATCTAATTGAATTCATTTTTTTCATACATGCAATATGGCGGCTGTGCGAAATATTTAACCGATATTCTATAGCTCCGAAATTATAATTGATACCACCCTGAAAATGTGTGTAAATTATTGATAGAGAATACTAAGTTAAGTTCAGATAGGCTATGTGACGCTCAGAAGTATGTTATGTACAAGACTAACATGGCGGCCAAGCGAAGTTTAAATATTTAAATGGCATTTTATCGAGATCGAATCAACCGATCGCAGTGAAATTGGTACAATAAATGTTTATACATGATTTGATCTACATCCATCTAATTCAATTCTATCTTTTTCATAAAAGCAAGTTGGTGGCTGTGCGAAATTTTATAGTTAAGTTTTTATTTTTGGTGTCCTAATCATGTGATCGAAGTGAACGTTTGAATAATAAAACTTGGCAGTAATCTACATCTAATGGTAGATAATTCTTTCGCCTACATATAGAACAATCCAACATGGCGATCATCCGAAATATTTAGACGGTTTGCAATATCTGCGAATCTATTACAGCAATCAAACTGAAATATTGTATGTTGATAGAGACTATTGACATAAGTTCTCCTATGGGTCTTTTAATAATCTGATGATTACATGTCCAACATGGCCGCGACGTGAACTTGAAATATTTTGCCTATATGGATATTTCTCCTCACTTAGCCCAATTGTCCGAGAGCAGTGACACTTAGCATTGCTAATCTTCATAGAAGGCTTAATGGATTGACGTCTATTTTAATTCAATTTCTATGAGAACTTATAGATAGCAGCTGTGCTAAATTTTAAAAAACCTTGTTTATATTGCTCGTGTCCTAAACAAGCGATAGAAATGTAGGTTGGTATAATGAGCCACGATTATAATATTCTCTGCTGGCATATAACTTCTATAGCATAATCTATAACACAATCTAGCATGGCGTCCATACGATACATTTCACTGGCTCTCAATATCTCCGAATCTATTTAAGCATTCAAACTGAAATTTTAATAGTGTTAGAGGACTGTTAATTAAGGTCAAATATGTGACTTTCCCTAATCCTGAAAAACACAAAACGCCATGGCGGCGTAGTGATTTTCACAGTGAATCATCATTCAGAGACTACTATAAAGACATCTAACGATGTTTAATTGTTTTCAAAAATTCAAGATGCTTGGGTCGAAATTTAAAAACCTTGTAGGCCTGTATGTTTCATTTCTGGAATCTTATTCAGGCGTTTGAAAAGGTGATTCATATGTTGGATATGGTAACAATCCTTACCTAATGACACTAAATTCTGTAGCTTACTTTTCGTAAATCATAGAAGCCGTGCATTTTACTTTTCTAAAAAATAATTCTGGTACAGAGAGATGCCATCTCACGGGAGGAGTCTTAATCACCGATATTGAAAGCTACATATTCTAGCACATAACTTCTCATTGTAATGGTGTTGGTGAAGACATCGTTTGTAAACCAAAAGCTATTTTGTATATCACGAGGAATATTAGTTCTTCACGGAACTATTTGTTTCACATGATGAAAATAAGCTTAAAAGCACTGGGAAAGATATGAAGTGTCTGTGAATAGAACAAGGCAACATTTTGCTGAAAAAGAACATTTCACTTTTAGTTTAGGTAGAAAATCCATAATTTACCTCTTGATTTCCTGTTACAAACATTTGTTTATTGACTATTGTGTGTAAAAAGAAAATTCAACTGAAATATCAAATTGCTCTTTGGCTATTCTTTGATCCTGAAACACTTGCACGGAATTACTCGTGGGAGAAATCTCAATCACCGATACTGAAAGTTATATATTCTAACACATAATTTATTTCTGAATGTAGTGGTGTTGGTGGAGACAGGCCGTGTACCAAAGGCTATTTAGTACATCACAAGGACAATCCTTTTAATAGCAGCAGAGTTATTAATGAAAAAGACTAGTAAGATATAAGAAAATAGACTATTCTTCACAGAACTAATTGTTAAATATTTGAAAATCGCCTGGCCACCATTTTGTTTTTGTGTTTATCAAGTTTTTGAAGGTCAGTATATATGTACATACTTAGTAGTCCTTCATCACCTTACAAATTTCATTTTGATTGGCTGTGTGGCTCAGCGGTAACGTTCACGCCTGCTGGTGCCCAGGTTGCAGGATCGAATTCTGGTGCCGTCAGTTGGTATTTGAGGGTGCGCAAATGCGAGGGAGCCATGTCAGTAAATTTACTGGCACGTTAAAGAACCCCTTAGAGGCAAAATTCTGGCACCCTGGCGTCTCTAAAAGCCGCAGTAATTAAAAGGAACGTAAAACAAATCACATCATTATTATCTATTTGATGGATGGTTAGGTTTCGGAGATATTGAGAACCGGTGAAATATTACACATGGCCACCACGTTGGATTGTTTGATATTTAGGCCATAGAGACAAGTACCAGTAGATGGAGATTGAGGATGGAGATTGATTAGGACACAATAATTTTTAAAAAAAAATCGCCCAGCCGCCATCTTGAATTTCTCAAAATTGAATTGAATAAAATTAAATTCCAGTAAGTTAATATTTATATAAATTTTATCGTGCCAAGTTTCACTGCACTCGGAAGATTAAATCACGAGAGAAGTCGATTTACATATTTAAACTTCAATTGGCCGGTTTTTTTTGTTTTTTTTGCTTATGACATTTTTGAAAATTACACAGGTAAGCGTATTTGAGTATCTTCTACCACCATACAAAATTACAGGTTGATATCTGTAATAGTTTCGGAGATCTTGAATGCCGGTAGAAAAAAGTTCGCATGGTCGCCATGTTGGATTGGTGAACCCAAATAAAATTTGAAAGGCACGGTCGACACACTCTACATACACACATGCGCACGCACACTGACGAAAGGTCATCTCATAAGTCTATATTTCACATAGGCTGTAAATCTACTTGGGAAGCCGGTATAATGGGATGAAAGTCGGTATTTCAAGTCTTTCTCGGAGTCCTTGCTTTGTGGGATGTGCGTGTAATGTAGTTCCTGGAACGCTGTGTAGCACCAAACATTCACACCCGTGATTTGTGCTGCCTTTTAAACAGTTCTGTTTACTCTTTGGGAATGTTTATATGCCATTAATTCCTGACTCATTGTTGATCTAATTGTGGTGAGATTGTGCTGCATGTTGATCGCAGAAACCGTCCATAGGCCACTAGAGAAGGATAAACCAGTTCTGGTGAAACTTCAAGGACCAATTTTTATTTCTTTAGACAACACACAACTCCAATTTTCGCACCTTAAAACAACACTCGCCACCATCAGTAACTGTGTCAGTAGATTGGCTGGCTCTGAGGCGACCCCTTTGGAGATCCGGGTTCGATGCCCGACTCTGCCAAGAAATTTGTTTCTGGTGTGAGGTGCTGGAATCTCGTGAGGCAAAACTGAGGAGAGACGGGTTTGAATCCCACCTCACCCATCCTGGAAGAAGTTTTCCGTGGTTTCCCACTTCTACTCCAGGAAAATGCCGGGATGATTCCTAACGTAAGGCCACGGCCCTCTCCTCCCCAATCCTCACCTGAATTAGAAATGCATTCAGTATTACAGTCATTTATTTATCTATTGAATGATTGATTTGTCAGACATCAGGTTATCAGACAAATTCTACCTACACGGGGCTAAATGACCACAATGTCCAAGCCCCTTAAATGAAACACCAACAAAATGCATTAAGTCCAGATGGAACCGTACGTGAGTTTGCATCCAGGAAAAGAATTCACATTGGGGGCCGAACATGGTTCCGGCAATCCAGTGCATCTCAGAATGTACGAATGAAATCACATCAAATTCAGGATCGAGAATGGCAACAAGGAGCGGCAAACAGCGACATGATCAGTAGAAACATGGATATGATGTGTGATGTACTGCATCATATTGCAGAATGTTCTTTTTGTGGTAAAATATGATATTTAAGCATTATAGATCGCTGTTTTGAACTAGTGCAAAATAGGCTATGCCACTTTCCACATGGACGACCAAGGTCCAATTTCCGGTTCTGTCATGAAGGATTTTAAACCAAGAATAAGGATTGGAAGGGATCATACTCAACTCCATAAGGATAACTAAGAAAAGAGGTGGGTTCACCTCTATCTCAGGCCTAACCTCCTTCCCTATACTAGCACCAATTGAAAGTATTCGCACACAAATTTCAAAGGTTATCAGACAGATTCCATTTTCATCCAAATACTCCCGACTGATGACCACGATATCCCAATTCACAAATTAAGTCATATACAAGAAGATCAACTTTAACTCTGTATTTCATTGTGCATGAGAGTATTCGTGAAGCTCTCTACGAGGGTAATTCCGAAAATATGTTTCACTAGTCTCATAAGCACAGTACAGTACATTATATTCAAGAAATGAAGGAACTTAGCAACAGAAAGAGACATACCTTTAGTTTCCGTACACATTGAGGTACGTCACTACGTAGATAAAGCCTCTCGTTAAAGCGCTGCCCTCCACTAACGAAGATATAATAATAATAATAATAATAATAATAATAATAATAATAATGAAAATGAAAATCCACAGCCTGCTTCCAGTCTCCGACCAGGTCAGGAATGGAATGGAATGAATGAAGACCCCATCTAGCGGCGAGGATATGAACTGTGCCGGCTGCCGAGGCCTGACGCACTCCTCTGGGGCAATGATTAAATGAATGACAGATGAAATGAAATGATAGTGGAGAGTGTTGCTGGAATGAAATGTTGACAGGGAAAACCGGAGTACCCGGAGAAAAACCTGTCTGCCTCCGTTTTGTCCAGCACAGATCTCACATGGAGTGACCGGGATTTGAACCACGGACCCAGCGGAGAGAGGCCAGCGTGCTGCCGCCTGGCCACGGAGGCTTCAATAATAATAATAATAATAATAATAATAATAATAATAATGTTATTGGTTTTACGTCCTTTTTAACTACTGCGGCTTTTAGAGACGCCGGGGTGCCTCAAATGCCAGCAGACTGCGCTAGGAATCGATATTGCAACCTTGGGGACAGAAGGCGAGAACGTTACCGCTGAGCGACGCAGCCAGTCTACTAACGAAATCTCGACGGGCAAGTTCATCAAAGTTTGGGAGAAGCGGAAGTCGCTAGGCAGAAGGTCAGGATTGAAGGCAGATTGTCTATGAACATTCAACCCAACTCCTGCACAAGAGCTGTTGTCTTGGTTGTGTAACTCGTTTATTTCATCCAGAAGCAAAACACTCGTAGAAGGATTAACTGTCACTTTTCGTCCAATGGAGGTTTTCAACGATAAGTGTTTTTCAACACCTTCGGGCACACACTGCTTCCGTTGTGCATTCGTGACATTGGCTCTGGAGGCCACATTATAACTCATTTTCGGAGTCGCCTACGTACATTCGTTTAAAAAATATGTTTACTGTTTCTCAGATCCAGCCCGACTAAACATCGAGTTTTCCTGCTGCAATCGACTGTGCCGCACCAGTTACACGAGGTGCCCGGGATACAGTGTTTTACAGCGTATTTCCTTTCCCTCCACCGTTGTGGCCCTAACCTTTCAAATACTGTGGTCCACAGTTTCTAGGTCAACAACCCGGTTTCCTGACTATGCATTTGACTTTATTAGCCTACTTTTCACATTTTGCGAAAATGAGGAAAACGTAGACTTATGAGATCGGGCAAATGTGTGTGTGTCTGTCTGTCTGGCTGTGTGTGTGTCCCCCCCCCCCCTATCAACTCCTAAACGGCTGCATCAATCGCAACAAAATTTGGTAGGAGTAAAGATCTATACCTGAATATCTCACGGCCATATTTGAAAATGATGTCAGTGCTACCAACTGCTGAAAAATCGCAATTGAAATTTGAGCTCCATGTTGAATATCATGGAAGGTATGAATGGGAGCTATTTCAAAATTGGCACACGTATAGATAATAATATTTCAGTTTAATTTCCAGGCGGCCATACATGGCAGTGTTGCCAAAATGATTATAAGCATGCTGATAGGTCCAAATTTTAAATGCATATAACTTCTACACTGTCAATTGGATTTCAACCAAATTTCGTATATGCTATGTGTACATAATCAGGTATGACTGAGCGTATTCGTAAGAAACACCAGGGCTGCCAACTGTTAATAAATGCTCTCAATTTTTTAAAATCCAAATACCCATATATCAGAAAGTATGCAAGCCGACAGCTTTAAACTGTGCACACGTATAGTACCTAACATTCTATATTAATTTGGAGTAACTTATATACGTTAGTGCTACCAACATGATTCTAAGCCTTCTGATAGGTTCAATTTAAAAATGCATGTAACTTCTATACTAACTAATGGATTTCATTCAAAATTGACACAACAATAGATCATATTATTTCAGATTATTTCTGACCAATACATGTATGTCATTGTTGCCAACATGATTTTACGCGCGCTGTTAGATCCAATGTTTAACTGCATGTAACGTCCAAGCTATCCATTGGACTCCAAACAAATTTTGTATTCTGTACCTTAAGTGATGGAACTATGAATATATTCAGTCACTAGGGCTGCCAACTGTAGTACTCTATTTGGCTACATTATGCCAGGTATACAGTATTTCGAACTAATTAGAAATTTCGAACTAATTAGAAATTTCGATATTACCAACTTAATTTCGTCATTATTTTAGATAGATCCATATAGATTAATCATTGGCATGAATCTTAAATTTTGAGAAAAGTAGGCTCTTTAGTTCGTCACGGAACTTCTTGTTTTTTCATCGTGTTGGAAGCCATTTTTCGGTGTTGCCTTAGTAAATGAATTTTAAATGCATTTAAATTTCACTTTCCACTTCGTCTTCGGGCAAATGCCGGGATGATACCTACTGTAAAGCCACGGCCGCCTCCTTCCCTCTTCCTTGACTATCCACCCAATCTTCCCTTCCCTTCCCATCCCTCATGAGGCCCCTGTTCGCTTTGCAGGTG
Organism: Meconema thalassinum; assembly: GCA_946902985.2. Classification (NCBI taxonomy): domain Eukaryota; kingdom Metazoa; phylum Arthropoda; class Insecta; order Orthoptera; family Tettigoniidae; genus Meconema; species Meconema thalassinum. Next base: position 204,347,166 of record OX336389.2, on the reverse strand, counting down.
AGGCCGCCTGGGCGAAGTGCTGATCACACCTCCCCAGTTGTATCCAATCCGACCAAGTGTTCCCGGCTCTAGGACACTGCCTGGAAAGGCGGTAGTGGTGAGTTCCCTCGCTGAGTCCGTGGGAACCACCGACCTGGAGGGAAAAATTTACTTTAAAAAAATGACTAAATTTCACTTCTTCATTTAGGAAAGGAAAGAAGCTTGTAGTTTTACGTGACCGTTAATCTCGCGATCATGAGCCACTGGACCTCCATTTTTACGTGGAATCCGAACCACAGGACATGATATTTCACTTCAAAAATCTAACATGCATTGACCAGGAATACAACCTGACTTGGTGAGAGGCAAGCAGCTTGAATATTGCACCATTAGAGCAGATGCCCTTTAGTATCGCAATAAGCAAGCTGTGCTTTCCTGACAAACGCACGGTCACATCGTCGCTGAACGTGGAATACCACGTATCTGACAATAATCTTCTTTTCCATCCCCTTCCTTATGACAGGTCCCGACTCTCTGTTAGTCACGAGGACACTTTTTTAAAACACTCTGCAAGTAGTGAGCACTGCATCATTCCTTTGCATCAAATCAGTGCGTCACATTATAGGCTACAGTAGATCTTACATTTGCTTCAACCAAATTGAGAGTCATGGCTAATTTACGTAAACAACCAACACACGTTTTCTGATTCACGACAAAACCCATGAAACTGTAGCTGGGATTCACGGGCTTCATGTTCGAAGGTTTCAGGTGCTTCCGTAGAATAGAAGTTCTCAGGCAATCACCCAGGTTGTAGTCGGCTAAACTAACGGCTCAACGTACAATACCGCTTATCTGACAATAATTATCTTTTCCATACCCTACCTCATGACATGCTACGCCTTTCAACCATGTGTGGATATACAGTCCAAAATAACAATTTATATTATAAGTTAAGTATTGTATTTTTCTCGACCACTCTTTATTTCTTATTGAAAGCAGTCGTGACAAATTCAATACTTGGAATATGCCCACAGTGGACTTCACTGATAGTCTACTCAACAGTGCTGTTAAAGCGGTTGCACTTACCGTCTGGAAAGCTTTCTTTAATAATTTTAACTATCTACGTTTCCTCTAAATGGCGTGTAGCCTACTATGTATGAATGTATGTATTCTTTATTGTCAGAGAGATAGGCTCCACTAGTGACAATATAATAATTAACAATAAAATTTACAAGTGTAAACAAAACGAAAACAGCAAACACGAACACAAATAGAAATACACTATTACTGTATATATCAACAACCACAACCATACAGACACGCACTCAAACATCCAAACTCTAGCATTCATTCATAAAATCCCTTTGTTCAGGAAACATTTAAAATAATTACAGAAAAATGAAACTATCTACAATAAACGTAAAGAGGCAAAAACATTAAACAAAGATAAGAAGACAAAGTTCAGAACTGAAAAAAAGCAATACACGAGTGACATTCGAGGATCTAGATAACAGCAAACAAAAAATACATTACTTCAGTCGCTCGTACATTCAATAAAAAAAACCATTCATTCAACCAAATGTTCAATAAATCAATCAATCAATCAATCAAACGCAAATAGAAAAGTACGCAACATACATGCAATATTTAACAGCCCACTTGAGATTTTTCTCATAAAAGTTGACAGAGAGTCGAAGTGTATATCAGTAGCACTTTTACTCTCCATCAAGCTCCATTTGCACCATACATGATCTAATAGTGAAAGCCTCCATATGTTTTTTAGAATCGTTTTAACTGATTTTCTATGCATACATAGTATTACACCAAACCAAGAATTGAAAGGTATTTTCCATTTCAACAGTCAGCAGTTGGTTATTTGTACCGTACGAACAACCATGTGAACGGCTTCCCTGTAGCGATTGTTCTCCTTGCTTTTGGGTGGAGTCCACTAGTTCCCAGCCAAATGTAGCAATGTCCCACGATCTTGTGAGCATGGGCACACAATTCACAGTCCATTAGGTGCACATTCACACCCTCACAAGCTCAGAGCCTTGTTGCTGTGATGAGGTACACTTCACTCATGACTCATTTGCGCGTGAGAGTTAGTGAATATTCCAAAGAGCTGCATGTATGGGAAATCAAATTTAATAGCTACTGTGCATGACTTTCTGCGCAGATGGTCAAGGGGCCAGGCTACAACCACACTCGGGAGACGTATGGTTTCGCTTCCCACTGTCGGCTATCCATGAATGCCTTTCCGTGATTTCCCAGTTTCAAATTGAACAAGTCAGCAGTTCGGTGAAGAAATAAATAGTCTATTTTCATATATTCTACTTACTATATGTTAATTGCCTCTATCAACATACAAAATGACAGTAATAGATTCGTAGATATTGAGTGAGCCGTCTAAATATTTCGGATGGTCGCCATGTTGGATTTTTATATGTGTAAGCCATAGAGTTGTGTACTATTAAATGAAGATTATTTCGTAGGTTTATTATTGAAACTTCAATCGTATGATTAGGACACAAGACATTAAAATTTAATTTTAAAATTTTGCACAGCCGCCATCTTAAGGTTATGTAAACAATTGAACTAAAATATATGTCAATGCATTGCAATGTGCATAATCATTTGCTGTACCTTGATTCACTGCACTCGGATGATTAAACTGGTTGAACTGTCTACCCACCTCTCTCTGCAAAGAAACGTTTATTAAGTATTTCAAGTTCGCTTGGCCGTCATGTTCTTTTCGTACAAAACAGGTTTTTGAAAGTCGCATATGTGAACTTCTAGTAGTACCCTTTATCACCGTACGAAATTTCAGGGTGATATCAGTAATATTTTCGGAGATATAGAGTGCCGGTAAAATATTTCGCACAGCCGCCATGTTGGATTGGCTAGACGTAATAAAATTTGAAGGGCACAGTCGGGTCGAGTTTCATTGAAATCGCTCGAGCCGTTTAGATTTTATTAGGGACACACAACACACACACACACGGACAGTAGGTGATCTCATAAGCCTATTTTTTCATAAATGGAAAAAAGACTAACAAATGCCGGGGTGGTACCTTCAAGACACCTCGGTCTATTCCTTCCACCTCCCGTACCTAGTTTCATTCATCTTCAGATGATGCTGGCGCCGGAAAGAATATCGAGCACTAAAAAGCACTCGGTCAAATAGAGTCATCTTGCTTCATCTCCGATCGTGTAGAAACGAGACCATCTGGCCAACAGATTGTGGGGTGATGTGTGGTCAGCACGCGGGTCCTCATAATCTTGGTTTTCTTGATGGGAGCGCTGCCTCTCTGAGACTGAGTGCACCCCGTTCCAGTCCTCACGTCAGTTTCTCAAGTCCCTGACGGATCCTGGAATCGAACCCGGGGCCTCGGGGCGAGAGGCAGATGGGGCCAGAATTTTGAAATCCTTTAAGGGCCTAAATGCTCACAGTGCAATTCTCCACGAGTCACTTGCACTCATTCAGAAAGCAACTGGTTTATACTGAATACAGGAGCCAGGCCATGAGTGAATTTAGTCCATCTTTGCCAACGGGATTGCTCTACAGTGAGTAAGTATTCCCAGATCACGCCCGTTGATGGTTAGCTATCCATTTTGGTTTATAAACTTATTTAAACAAACTACAGACAACTTTTGACTCCAGAAATCACCGTAGTACCCTACAGTAAATCTTCGTTCTAATATTGTAAGAAATGTTAAGAGCCTATTTTCCCACTCTTGAGCAATATACTCCTGACGGTCATTTTATATTCTGGGCAAACTTAATACACCCATTTGGAAGCCACCATGCTATTTCTCATCTGAAACTACGATGACAGTATTTCGGTCAAAATTTAATTTCTGAGATAACACTTGTTAACGTTTGTGTGATCTGGAAACGTATTCGTGGCAGTGTTGAAGGAATCAATAGCATTGCTCATCCCATTTCTTCTCCGGTAGGTGCATGGTTGTGTTTCATTTGTATAAATAGCCTATGTAGTGCAACTCATTTCAAGCCTACTGTTGAATGTAGTTGTATTTCAACTCTTCTTATCCGCGTCTCTAGGGGGTTGAGGATGAGTCGAGATGTGTCTCTACACAGCAAGTGTTTTCTTATGGCCGGATGCCCATACTGACAGCAACCTCATAGCAGGAATTAATAAGAGATGAAACGAATGATGAATAAAACTGGGCAAGGAGTCGGGAGGATGCGACCGAGGTCTATTAGGAAGTAGCAGCCCAGCATTTGCCTGGAGTTGTAAATGGGAATCGTTGGCAAACCAACTTATTTGAAAGACGTCGATATGAATGAACAATAGAGCTTTCCTCCTGTTGGATGATACCTTTACTTTCCTTGGTGTCAAATTCCGACGACGAAGACGAACGAAATTAAAAGCCATCCGTTGTCATTGACTGCTTGGATGAGTCGTGGCGAGGTCCACGAACATTGGTTGAGCGGTGACGTTTACAGTGTATTTATCGACTGAAAACATACACACGTGCTATTCTACGAGTTTGGTCCTGAAATAATTCTTATGAAGAATAATATCCCCCCGCAGGAGCTTGTGATGTTGTAAGGTCGGTATTTAATAACTGGTAGGAATTAAATACCCACCTAAATCACGCCGAAAATTTGAAAATCTTGTTGGATCGACGTGTTCCAGGGCATTCCACTCCACCATAAATCTTCCAGGAACTCATCGAGGCATAGGCCGAGGAAAGTGACAAAAGGGCATTCATAGACAAAATCCACCGCCTTGTGTAAGGTAGTGGACTACCGTGCAAGGAAATGCCATAGACTACACAGTGCTGAAAGGGACTTTATTTCTTGTCAGTAGTCCTCCATTGTTCAAGTTTTCTTTTATTATTTTCTTAGGTCCTTTCTTAGGATGTTCAATTTCTTATTAACAAAGTCAGGTTATTTCTTGAACATTTATTGAATACCCCTCTCTGGCGTAAATATGTCAGAAGACAAAGGCAATGTGATACCAGTGTTTCCTCCAGGCACCATTCAGGGGGATGGAGGCAGTGCCTCCAGGAGGGTTATCGACCGCTGTCTCTCCCCGCGCCCACGGATAGTCCAGGAAAATAAATTCCACTGAAGTTGCTTAGATTCTATCATGCACAAAATACTTTTAGCAGATTTATTATTATTGTTATTATTATTATTATTATTATTATTATTATTATTATTATTATTATTATTATTATTAAAGAGGTATAAATTATGCACCCTGCTATGAAAAATTGACATGAAATTAGCATGATAAATACTCGTATTTAATGCGTAGAAAGTGCCAATAGTTTGTCGACTCAATGTGCACAAAGAAATAGACTGCAGGTGCAATTCAATTTGATAATTCCCTCTGACAAATGCATGTTACTATTATGGATGCTATGATCTAGTTTGAATTCCATAATTTTCCTTCGGGATATGTTTCCTTTATTGGAGGAGCTTAGAAGAGAATTTCATTTCACAAGAATGCCATGTACTAAGCTTCGACTAGGCCTATAATGGCTATACAGAGACAGAACCCAAATTTAATCATTCTTTATTGGATTAAACAAATGTTGTGGGATATCTTTGGCCATCAACCCCATGTACTTGGGTGTGTGTTGAATTTGTCTGATAACCGGTGTTTCTGTGTTGACTGCAGTTGTATGTGCAGCTGTATTAATTGGGGTTGGGGAGGGGGTAGATGCCCCGAGACTTGAAGTAAGGCACTATCCCGGCATTTTCCTGGAGGGAGTGTGGAAAACCCGGGGGAAATCCATGCTCATGATAGCCGCTGACAGCGCTGGGATTCAAACCTCCGTTCTCTGGACTTGCTGCAGCTGCCCTCGCGGCCAAGGTGCACGATTTAATGAGCACGGCTACGCTGCTTGATGATCTTATCTTGTTCTGTGATGACGACTACAGTATAGAAGAGCTCTGCTTTACTGCAAGGGAGACGGTAATATACAGTATCATAACTAGCGGGCCCGTGCGAGAACTCTCGCTTCAAGGGTCGTGTGCGCCCCATGTGTACAGACTACCCACCTGGCTCTATTGCTATGCGGGCTCTACGCGATGCCAGGGGCTATCGTCTTGTTTATTTGTTTAAAGGCACTTTATAAACAAATAAACGTAGTTGGTAGCATGCTGGGCTTCTATGCCCAAGATAGCGGGTTCAAATCCGGCCGAAGTCGTCGGATTTTTTAAGAGCGTAAAAAATCCCTCAGTATGCCTTTCTTCGGAGGGGAAGTAAAGCCGGCGGTCCCATGTCATAGATTTATGGCATGTTAAAGAACCTTCCACTAATTACACCTGTGTGAAGCTAAATTGTATAGGTTAGGAATGTAAACAACGCTCTTAGGTTTCTACGTTCGTCGCCAAGAGCCAACTGCGGTGGCGTCTAGTAGCTAAGTTATGAACTAGGCCTAGTAGTCGTTGACGGTGGCGTTTGGCGGCAAAAGTAGGAACTATTTGAAAAATTCAAAATTGCAGTCCTTACTTGAATAAAAAAAAACAGATACACACACTAATACAGCCATCACAATTAACACCGGTTATCAGACAGATTCTACACACTCCCAAAGTACACGGGGCTACATGACCGCGTTGTCGCAGCCCCTAAATTTAAGAACCAACCAACCAACCTAAACAAATAAATATATTTCCGTTGACTTTTACTTTTCAAGAAATGCAAGATTTTTCCTGTACTATTGAGACGACTTGGAAGATTTTGGTACACACCACACCTTCTAACTCCCTCTGGTTTAGGAGCTTGAGTTTTGTGAAACATACAGCTTAGCGTATTATACAGTATAATAAGATGTGTGTCTCTTCTCTCGGTATATGGATGCACACTATCTCTGCTAGGAGTCCTTAAAGCCTATAAGAAGTCCAGATCACTTGTAATTTGGGGTGTAATATTTCTTGTCTGGCCGACGCGAATTACGCCACCATCAGGTTGGGCATTACTCATTATCATACTGCTCTTATGACCAAGTAAGTACAGACAGCAGTGGCTACGCTGGCTAAAGCGCAGCGTTAGGTCATGGGGCCAAGCTCTCTGCTGACTCGGTAGACGCGTGGGTTCGAGCCCCACCGTCGGCCGTCCTTGAAATGGTTTTCCGTGGTTTCCCATTTTCAACACCAGGCAAATGCTGGGACGGTACCTTCTGATAGGCCACGGCCGCTTCCTTCCTCATCCTTGCCCATTTTCATTCATCTTCATCCATTCTATCTCTCATCCCGACGGGCAGGTCGCCCTCGGGCGTCGACTATAAAGACCTGCACTCGGCCTCTCAGGAGGCCACACGGCAAAAAAAAAAAAAAAAAAAAAAAAAACAGAGTAAGTACAATGTCTTCACAATGGCTTTTCGTGTTGTTAGGCAATGCTATTCTAGACATCTGATGTTTCGCCAGCAAGTGCGGCTAGCATTTTCGAACATTTATTCTGAATGGTTTGGAGAAACGCTCGCGTGAGCATTATACCTAGGTATAGGCTGTTGGTGTGTTCTGAAGTTAACTCGAAATGTAAATATTGTTCTCTGGCTCCGTTAGTATTGGCGAGGCTTGTTATTACTCGGTGTGCTGGGTTTGCTGCGTTGGATGCCCTATCCCAGTGAGTGGGGGAAGGGACTGGTTCGTATCTTTCGTAGGCCACGGGACTGGTTAGTATGACGCTGACCTGCTTTCCGAGAATTCCGAGTCCTGGGAGTGGTTTATAAATGCAACGCCCGTCAACAGTTGTAATCGCATCTGCATCAGGTTGCTTTATTGTGTGCTATGGTATATCCACTGAATATTATTGATCCTAGATCAGTGGACATGAAGTGATCTCGTATCGACCCTAGAGTACGAGAAACTTCTCTCATACACTGGTACCAGACACCCAGGTTTAATTGCAGGTTAAACTCGATTATTCACTGGAAATAAGCTTCAAATATCCTGAAATGTAGTTTGGGTGGGAGAAAGTTCCTAAGGAAAAGCAGTTGCGGGATTATATATTACAGCCAGATAACTCACAGCAGTGCAGCATCCACGATTGACATGCTAACTTCAAGTACGATATGTCTCACTACTGTTGCTGCTAGTGTGTTTTAATTACGATAATAATAATTATTATTAGTGTTTTAAGCCCACTACGGAGCGCTTATGACTAGTACGGTAATATTATAGGACAAATTAAATAGTTGCTTCTTTTCGAAATAAGTTTTTGAATGTTCCCGGAATGGATAAATATTAATAAAGTCACCCCGTTAATGCAAATAGGATATTCTAACAAGTAATGGACAGGATTCTTAGTGCCAGTTAGGCGCCATATTGTTTGTAGGACCCTAACGCAAGAGAGTAGGCTAGATGTCCTCGCCCCAGAACGTAATATTGTAGTCGTTCATACCATACGAGGCACTCGGGAGAGTAGTCACATTATACCTACAAGGTTGCATGTATGGCATTAGATAGCAACTAGCGGACCTGTGCGAGAAATCTCGCATGTTCATAAACCACACTTTCCCCAATAGGTTTTGAAAATCAAACACTTCTTACAAAAAAAATCACAGTCAGTCTGAAAGACTAGACGTTGTATCATTTCAAATGACGCATGCTACAAATGCTACACATGTTAGAAAGGCTCAGGAGGGCTTCTCGCTTTGCTCGAAGCCCCAGGACTCTTTCAACAGACTGCATTACCCATTAACTTAGGCTTCCCGCGCGGGCACCTCTTTAAGGGTCACGGGAAGAAATGTGTTTCTTGTACTTGTATTAGAGATGTGTTTGGTTGAATAAAGCGTAAATTGTGTACTTTTTGATAGCGGTTTAGTGGCCCATCATCCCAGGCAAGCCGGCGGAAACCTTTGCCTCCCTGTCAGAAGGATCATTTGGCCGTAAATTTGAATTAGTGTAAGGATGTAGCATGAGTGTCCGGATTTAGACAATAGCCTACTCCATGAAGGGGTCATGACTATGCCACATATGTTTGTTTAATGAATAGTGTATCTGAAATAAGGGAAGAATACTGATTTACAGATTTGTGGAGTGAGTTTCTGATTTTTAAAAGGTCGCTCGACGCCAGGCCTCTTTCAACAGACTCCAATAATCATTAGCGTCTGGTTCTCGCTCCCCGCATGAGCATGACGTCACGTTCCCGCGCAGCTGCATGACGTCACGTCCGTCACCGTGTCCGTGTCCGTAATGCATAACGATGGACCCCAACCATAACGACGAAGTCGACAAGATCATTTGAAATCATAAAATTGATATTTCAGAAATTAGAATGCAATTTGTCACTGATAATGTCATTTGTGTGCTGAGTGTTCTGTAACACTCACCGGTTATTCGTTATTTATGAAATTATACGATATGAGTACTCATTCCTTTGATTTACTGTTTCTGAAATCCATGCAAAATGATAAAGGAAAGACCTCATAATGTTAAAATGGCATGAAACGGGCGTCACAGCGACCAAAATGTGAAGTGGACAGCAATTATGGTGCGTATTTTCATACATCAACTGTATCGGCAAATCGCACACTTCGTACATTTTTTAAAGTCATTTTTTAAATAAACTATTGATATTTATGGAATTAGAGTGCAATTCGTCACTGCTAATGCCTATTCTCTTTCATTTGAAAGCTCATTTTCACGATCGGTCGCTTGTGAGCGCCGCAGGAGGGATCTATAGCCTACTACTGAAATAATATATATGATAGGGACTGGACATTTATGCACTAAGAAGATTAAAATATGCATGCAATTATGCTCTAAACATTTAGAAAATATGCATTAAAATAGTACATTATGCAACGAGCCTATAATGCAATAATTAAGACACGAGTATGTTTCCATACGACTGTCTTAATTACCATTATAGGTGAGTTGCATACGACTGTTTATGTTCGACGATAATTATAACTATTTCATGTCCGAACATAAATATTCATAAATATCTGTCGAGATTTCACCAGTTTTATGTACTGAACAGAGCTCATGGGACGCAGAGAATACCTTGTATTTGACCATGGCCTCCTGGAGTACCTCACTATGACACTAGGCCACGCAGTGAAATTTAAAATAGGGGGCCATGGAAGTAAGCGCAGGAGCGATGCTATCCTAACCTAATTGGTCACACGACTGTTTCATGAGCTCTGATTGGTGGGAGAAACTGTATCATAATGACAAACTTTACTAGAATGCGCCTCATTATAGTACAGTTTTCTGACATATAAAATTTACATTTCGCCAGGGTCGAACATAAATTGAAAAATATGCAATTAACAATAAGCCAATGTTATTCACTCTTCTTTCCCTCCTTTGCCGTAATAAGTGCAGTTGTTTTTTGCATGGTGTTCAAGTTGAAATTTATTTTCACATTTCAATTCCTTCGAGCACACTCGACATAGACGACAACGCCATCAGTTGAATAATCACTTATACCTGACCCCCACTGATTTAATAAATACTTTCTGCTGCTCTTCTCCTTAAGCATTTTGAGCAAACCATAAGCTATGTAAACTAAGAATAAAGTAACACTAAAAAAAAACTCTTCACAAAACCAACCCCGGGCTACTGGCTGTCCGGATGGTGAAAAGAATGCCCCACCCCAATCCCCTCTTGAAATAGCCACGCTCAAAATACTGTTATCTCATTATCTGTTGCTCAGAAAGTTTCTTACAAGTGATGTCCAACACGCAGGCAAAGCCAATTTTGTTCAAGATGTTTTAAATTCTACTCGATATCAATCGCATATGCTAAAATATGCTGTTATGCACAGAATCTCTATCTCTACTTAGTATAAAACAAAGTCCCCGATTCTTGGATGTTACGGGTAAATTCGAGAACCACTGGATGGATTTTGATGCGGATTTCACCATTCTGTAAAGGATATCTCGGGGATGATTTATGTAGAAAATAATTTATTTATGAGCAAAGGAAGCCGAGCAGTAACTATTTCAGTGGAAAAGTCGAAAACAAACATGGCGTCCGAGCGCTTTGTAAGCTTACGCTGGGCAAACAGTTCAAAATATCTAAATACTATGAGTGTAAGAATTGTTCAGCATGAAAAGTTCTACAAAAAAGTCCGCGAGAGCATATGTCTATCTTCAATACATCGCCAACTATAAGTGGTTTTGCGTTTTAATTTCTTCCAACCATGTCCATTCAACTACTGAGGCGACAGTTTACGAGCTAGCTAAGGGCGAGTCTATCATCCCTGTTACAGCCTAGCTAGCGGGCAAACCTATTGCCCCAGATACAGCCAGTAGCAAACTTCTGAGAAGGGTGGTTGTGTTTGGAGTTTCCCTGGAAGTGCAACTCAGGTTTTCTTCATTTCGCCTGTGAAACACAGTCAAGTTAAGATTGGACGGAAGGGGGATTTGAGTTTCATTCACCTCGCCATTCCCTGGAAGTGCAACTCTCATTTCGCCTGTGAACTTTTCGTTCCGCAAAATTCACAGTCAATTTAATATTGGACGGAAGGGGGATTATAATATATTAAATTATACTGATTAGCGTATAATCTCTACTTAGTATAAAGCAAAGTCCCTGATTCTTGGATGTCACGGATAATCTCGAGAACCACTGAATGGATTTTGATGCGGTTTTCACCATTCTGTAAAGGATATCTCGACGAAGGTTTCTGTAGAAAATAATTTATTTATGACCAAAGGAAGTCAAGCACTAACGATTTCAGTGAAAAGGTCGAAAAAATCTGGTGTCAGTGCGCTTTTTAAGCTTACGCTGGGCAAACCGTTAAAATATCTATATACTATGAGTGTAAGAATTGTTTAGCATGGAAAGTTCTACAAAAAAAGCCCGGGAGAGCATATCTCTAACTTCAATACATCGCCTACTATAAGTGTTTTTACGTTTTCATTTCTTCCAGCCATGTCCATTCAACTACTGAGGCGACAGTTTACGAGCTAGCTAGTGGCGAGTCTATCACCCCAGTTACAGCTTAGCTAGCGGACGAGCTTATTGCCCCCAGATACAGCCAGCAACAAACTGCCGAGTGGTGTTGAGTTAAAAACTTTAGAGAAGAGTGGTTGTGTTTGGAGTTTCCCTGGAAGTGCAACTCGGCGTTTCTTCATTTCGCCTGTGAACTTTTCGTTCCGCAAAATTCACAGTCAAGTTAAGATTGGACGGAAGGGGGATTTGTGTTTCATGCACCTCGCCATTCTTAAATTACGTCTGACAAGAATGTGTTGCTCATGCATCTCCATGATAATATAATTAATAGTCCAGTCAGTGATTTTTACCCATCATGCCGAAACGTAAAACGGATATTGGTCGTTATTCATTGACATTGAAAAAATAAGCGCTTATCACGTAATGCATTGATAACTGTTACCGGGCGAAGCCGGGTCGGGTTGCTAGTATTCAATAAATCCAATAAACCCACACAATTTGCATTTGCATACGCGCATATGCATTTCCACAAATCCAGTCCCTAGATATGAGTATATACAGTGGGTGATACCGAGCTCCGCTGATGAGTTCTCTCCACGGGGGTCAATTAGGAAAATCCTAACAGGGGAAGTTGCCTGAGGCGTGTTTTACTGCCCCCCACTCCAAACTGGACGTGAAAGTAGTAATATTAACGGAATGTGTCAACCTGCGATGATCTTCACTATCTACTCTTGTTATCTCAAACACGTAGTCCATACCACTCATTAGAAATTCTAGGCATACTATACAAATCAATATGCACATTTTAATTTGTATGTTGTAGCTTTGGAAAAATGTTATCATATGAAAGTTATAAGCAGCAGTATGAGCATTACAACGATATTCTGCTACAAGGTGCAAAACTACAGACAAAAGCTTTACTTCCACTGACAGTTCGTGGAGTTAACATTATAACTTTGACGGTATGAAAATAATTCATCTTCTTAGTATTTTCATTCAATCAAGACGAAGTACTGGTATAAGAACAAAATTGAATGTAGACATTTTATGACACATCGTTTAAGTCTTAAGAGAATAAAAATAACCTTTACCACACGGTGATTTCTTAAAGTCTGCAAATGTGTAAATTGGGGGATCAAAGTGAAACGATCATGGTGGGGGGGATTGTGTTTTAATGTACCTCCTGTATTAGTCCAATAACTAACCAAAATACTCATTCTACTAATATTTAATATAACAACCACTTTTTTTTTTTTTTGTGGGGTGTGAAATTTGTCACCGCACTGGTAGCCCCACGAAACTACATTAAGTGGCAATATACCAAACGAAACCTTGTTATTGTCACATTGCATTACATTTCATTTGCATATTCCTTGTTGGTGCACACTGTTTCTTGAAGTTACTTAGTTGAGTTTATTCTCGACTTATCCATATATTTTGGCCCATCAATGTCCAAGTATTTCATTCAACCTATACATATACTTGGCAAATTGAATTATGATATGAAATAAATCACCCGTTCGGACAGCTAGTTCTACAGAGCTAACCTAGAAGTAGGATCCTCTGGTTTTATTCAAGGTTAGTTAGTTAGTTAGATGGCTTTTGTCATTTATAAAACATATTTACGGTGTTCAACCATCTGGAAACAACATATTGTAACCACAAATATATTTCAACAGGACTCTTTATAAGGTTAGATGACTTCAAAAAACTTACGCATTGTTCCATATCAGTATGCCTGGCTGGAAACAATATCCCATAGCATCCATCAGCGACATCCGTTTCAATATAATAATAATAATAATAATAATAATAATAATAATAATAATAATAATAATAATAATAATAATATCATATGGCCTCGGGTGCGGGGTGCAAGCTTTGTTATTTGACACCCAGAGGGTAGCTTGCATGTCGAATTTTGTTGTTCCTTGATGAAAGCCAAGGAGGTTAAATATCTAAGCTCCTTGACACTGTAGCGCTTTCTAGTAGAGAAATGAGGAACTTTGTGTTGGCGGAAAATCCCGAGATTAATTTTGTCATTATGAACACGGCCTACTGAATTCAAATGGGTTCTTTGACATGCCAACATCGTATGACATGTCGTAATTTCAAAAATCACTTACCCCGGCCAGGAGCGAACCTGCAAGCTTGGGGGTTAGTAATCCGACATTATAACCACTCACCCACCGTGGCAAGCAATATATTATTATTTAGCCGTATTGAATAAATCCAGTCTAATATAGGCCTAATATAGAAAGTTTGGGTTCAACTAGAACGTTTTTCAAGGTTAGAGGACTTTATCAGTCAAAATTGTTACGCATTTCACCAATTCTTTATACGTGGAAACAACACCTTTTTGCAATCAACAGGAGATCCGATTCATTATATTGAACCAATGTGAAGAAGTATAATGTAGACAATCTATTAAGGTAGAATTATATTAACTTTAGTCTTGCTTCGTTTATGTATTTTTCTTGTTTTTTGTGACCTTTCATTTTATTTAAATTTTAATATGTACTTTGTAAAGATATCCATTTTCACTATGGCATTAATTGTTAACATAGTTTTTAAGATTGTTTTATTATTTCAATCTACGCTGACGATTATCATTGTATACCGAAGCATGTACGTATTAATTTAAATATTAAACGTCTTTTAAGTGTTTGACAAGACGGCTATTATAATTTGAGATTAATATAATGAAAACCAAAATGTTAATGTATAGTCTATATCATTTTAAAGCTTATAAAACAGGTTACAATGTTAATACTGAGAGCTCTCCGTTATTTTTTTTGACGGAGGTCCATGTTTTATTCCCGGCTCTGCCAAGAAATTTAATTCTGGTCTATGGGTTGGAACGGGGTACACTCAGCCTCGCGAGGAAACACTGAGAAGAGATGGGTTCAATTCCCACCTCAGCCATCCTGGAAGTTGTTTTCTGTGGTTTCCCCACTTCTACTCCAGGCAAATGCTGGAAGGTTCCTAACTTAAGGTCACGGCCTCCTCCTTCCCAATCCTCCAGTCTAGTCTGCAAGCCTCTGTTTGTGAACAAGTCACCTCCATGATCCTCTATTAGCAGTTAGCACCGCGGCCTCCTCTGCTTCTACACCTCTACATTGAAATCGTTCAACACTGAATCTAACCATCGCCTCCTAGGTCTACCTCTACTTCTCTTATGCTCTACAGCCGAACTCATTAACCTCTTAGGTAATCTCTCCTCCCCCTTTCTCTTCACATGACCCCACCATCTGAGTCGGCTCATACGAACATCTGGCGTGTTTATTTCAAACTTATCCAGTTTCTCTTCATTTACATACAACAATACTTAAATGTTCCGTCTATAAAAATAGTTTCTCTTTTACACAAGTATTTCAAATTTGATGCAGAAGAAAACATAATAATGTTATTCTCTCTGTCTTTTACCAGAAGCATATTTTCTTTTAGTCGGCCCCGTGGTGTTGGGATAGCGCGTCTGCCTCTCACCCGGACGCCCCGGGTTCGATTCCCGGCTCCGTCAGGGATTTTAGAAACTGACGTTAGGGCTGGAACGGGGTTCACTCAGCCAATATTAACGGCCGAGGGGACCCGATGCGCTGATCACGCGTCACCCCAATATCGGCAGGGCAGCGGTCTCTTCGTAAGCCTAGGCCCTTCACGGGCTGTAGTGCCAGGGGTTATTATTATATTTTCTTCTAAGTTCGATCGAATGTCCATAATGGCTAGAGTATCATGACCTTCTTGCTTATTTTGAGGCAGAGGTGGTAAGTTTCTCAGTTGCAATATTATTTTAAATCCTCTCTATGCCATTTGATAGCAAATTATCAGACAAGTGCTTAGGGGTAGCAAGTATATCCTTTCTAATTAACTTCGATGGCCGTTCACATATATTGTCACGTAGGCCTACATTTCTTTTTACACAGTTTGAAATAAATTCTTGATTAATCGTCGTACATGGTTCGTGATTGTGAGACCCACATAACAGAAAGTTACCACCATTTGTAAATAAATGGGCAGAACATTCCTTGACACCTCCACTGTTGGCCCCATTTTGACAACTCACACTTATGAATTTACAGTTTCCTATAATTCGCAATTCTCCAACTCTTTGACTGTACATGTATAACATGTTCGCTGCACTGATTATATCTACAGAAACCCCAGGGGGTCCAGGTGTATGTAGCTGTCTGTCAACTCATGACTTACAAACATTTCAGGAGAGGTTGCCTACCCCCACTCTCTTCCCAAACCCATTAGCGTGAGCTGACAGGACTGTTTGGGTTTAACCTAATCAGCGGAGTTCGACCATCCCGTATACAGTAGGTCCGGGGCATGGTGGAACAGAATGACATGAAACCACGGGGGGCTTTACATTATCAGTGTCGCAGTACGTCACCGGGAATACCCTCTAACTTGTAGCTGAACAAAGCAATGCCATCACAAAGGCCATGCCTTTTATCATTCTGTAAGATTAAAATTGGCATGTGCTTGTATGAAATTAAAATCCGTACAAAATCAAAGATTGAAATACTATGTTAATTTCATTGATTTGTGAAAACTTTTTAAGCCTCAATTTTCAGGAATTTGAAATGTCACCGTGCTATTACTCGATGACCTACAATTTAATTGTAGTCTGCGTCCTCTCATCCTGATGTGGCCTCCTTCATAGCCAGGGTCCCCCAATGAACATAACTGTTCCATAACCTAAACAATCGGGAGATTAAATTATGATTTTTTTAAATATTTTTTTTTGTGAGAATATTGCATCCATTCACTATGGACACATCACGACTAACCACGTTGTCCTGAACTCGAAATACAGACAGACAGCCATGAAACCAGAAGTCATAGCACTGGGTTGTACAAAGTGATCGGCCATGTGTAACGGCCATCAGCGCATCCGCTGAGTCCTATGTGGCCAACAGTACGGATATGTGTATATTATCAGTAGAGTTTCATCAGTCATGGCCGTTCTGTTTGGGACACTTGGCATATAAATTAAATGGTAATAGCATAGACCATCTCTGAAGGCCTAGTGCTTCTGACGTCACATTAGCGATACTCAGTATAGCTACATGGTAGCCTGGTGCTTGCAATCACACTGATACCTGCAATATTCCGTGTTTCGTTTTTATCGGGTGGTGTACGTAGCATAGCCCAGTATAGGTACAGTACATTACAAGTGGTGTCACCAGAATATTTTACTTAGGGGGGCACGTGGAGTGACAGACAATATGCAGGAGGACAAAGGTTCAATCTTTAACATAGCTGTTTTTTACATTGGTTGAATTAATTAATTATTTAGGTCTAATTTATTTATTTATCCACCATTACGGAAATTCCTTGCAAAATTGTGTACGAATCAAAATACTGTTTATTCAGATTAGCCCAAAAGTGTGGCTACTCGTAATTTGTAAAACTCTACTTTGTATCTGCAGACCCACGAGTATTCCCTCGGTAGTCTATATTTTGCGAGTTATGGAACTACGGTAGTCTCACGTATCAGAGCACCCCGTGGTTACATGGATCACTTTACGTCTATTTATATTGGTCGAAAGTCCACCTCGAGACATAGTGATTAGCATTCGAGGCTGTCACCGTCGATGTCTGGGTCCGATTCCCGACTCTGCCAAGAAATCTAATTCTGGCCTGAGGACTGGAATGGGTATACTCTGCCTCGTGCAGTAGAACTGAAATGAGGTGAGTTCCCATCTTAACCATCCTAGAAGTGGTTTCCCGTCGGTTTCCCACTTCTACTCCAGGCAAATGCCGGGATGGTACCTAGCTTAATTAAGGGCATGGCTGCCTCCAACCCAAATCCTTTCCTCCAATTACAAATACTGTACACACACTTGTACAGGTCAAATGCACAGGATTACATGCTAACGATTTTTCAAGGCCCCTAATTGAAACAACAACAACAACAACAACAACTCTTGGTGCCAAGTGGTACGATAGGATTGGCTGGCTGGCATAACTGCATAACTAGACTTACACAGTTCTAGTGCATTGTCCCTGTCTACGGTTGTGTTCCTCATTCAGCCAATAAATAAGAGTTGAACACACAATTTATGTGCTATTGATGGTGCTGAGCTATTGTTTATATCTTCTACATAGAAACTCCAGGAAGTCAGAACACGTATTACTTAGGGTATGTCCTAATATGAGATGCAGAGTTTTACGAATTACGAGTAGCCACTCAACTCAATAAATATTCCTCTATCGATAAATGAAATCCAGTGACATTTCTAGGTCACTACTTCCGGGAAAGGTATATCGACTGTACTAGCCTACTGAAAAACATCGACCGATATTATTATTACTATATTATTATTATTATTATTATTCATGGTGTAGTCACATCCTTCAGTAGTTTGTGAACCATGGGCAACAGCTGAGTGGCCTATTAAGTGGTCCTAACAGTCCGACTACCAGTTACAATGGAACAGGAGTGGGCATCTTGGACATTTCCTGTACCGTTGCCTTCCTTGTGTCCAGGCGGCTAGGACTGCCCAACGCACTTGTTTGTTCCCTGAGGTGAAACACATGGGGCCCTGTGTACTGTAAGTAAGGCTAGCAGGGGTGGATCTAGGGGAGGGCGAGAAGGGCGACCACCCAGGGCCCTGTGGTCCGGGGGGCCTCGCGTCATGGATTTTTTTTTTTCAATTTAATGAATTAATTAATTATACTTTTCAAACCAATTTATAATTCATATTTTTTTACAGTGCAGCTATGACCTCCCTTGACCGTTTAGCAAGTTTAGATTTCAGTGAAATAATGGAAGACTTCAGCCGGAAAGAAAGTCGCAAAGTAATATTTTAATATTTCATAGTTTACATAATCTTCTTCCAGGGGACTTAAAGGTTTCTTTCATATTATTAAAAATGTACTGTAGTGTATTCAAAATATTATAACTTTTTTTAATTATTATTAAGAAACTACTTTCCATTTGATTTGATATTCTTTTTTATTTCCTATTGTTGTGGGCCCCACCTTATCATATCGCCCAGGGCCCCGCAAGGCCTGGATCCGCCACTGTAGCAACCAGCTTCACGCATACGGTACTTTCTAAACTTGCTAACAATATATTGAGCAAGCATCGGACCTATGGGAATGATGAAGTCCCGCTTCCATTTGGCAGATCAGAGATGAACAGGCAATCGAAATGGTATTTATTAGTTATTGCTGTTTTAAGGGGCGGAACTACGAGGTCATCTGCCCCGAAATGGTATTCGATGGCGTGCTATCAATACCGAGAAGGGTTACAAAAGGAAGAAAGAAGAACTAGCTAAGTCAGCAAGTAGGATGGGATTGGATATTCTAGGGATCAGTGAAGTTCAGATACAGGGAGACATTTGTAGTTATTTATTGTCGTTGCTTTAAGGTGCGAAACAGCGAGGTTATCTGCCCCGCACAGGGAGGATAAAATAGGAGTTTACCAGGTGTAAAACCTTTAGGGTGAAGTGGGGAGTAGGGCTGTATGTCAAGAGGAACATAGAACGTAACATACTGTAGTTACAGTACGGTACGTACATGAACCATTAATGTTGCTAGATTTGGAAATGATAGGAACTCGGATCAGGTTGTTTCAGTGAACGCTCCATGTGAATGGGCGGATCAGGAAGAAGTAGTTATATTTGATGAGGCACTGAGTGATGTCCTGTTGAGAGTTAACCATAAAGTTAGTGTAGTGCTGAAGGGAGATGCCAATGTTAGGGTAGAAAATGGAACTGAAGAGTATCAAAAGGTAAAGGGTAAGTGGGGTGAGGATAGGGAAGCGAATATCACTGGGAAATGTTTATTGGACTTCTCTGCTAGCATGGGATTATCTGTTGCGAACTCATCTCGAAGCATAAGGAAATTCACAGATACACATGGGAGGGTAGCGGAACCTGATCAATAATAGACTATAGCCGATCAATACTGACTTTCAATGTAGAAAATTGATAAGGATTGTGGTGTTTTCAGGGGTTCTTTTTATTTTAAAGAATACCTTAAACTGATTTGTTGTGAATTGACCATAGATAGACCTAATGTGCAGAAAGTGAGGTTTGTTTGCAGACGGATTACGGTTGAAAATTACCAGGATAAAGAACTTAGGCAGAAATGCATGTATGGCCACCTCGTGGTGTAGCAGCTAGCGTTCTTGGCTGTCATCTCGGAGGTCCGGATTCGATTTCCGGCTCTGCCAAGAAATTTTAATTCTGGTGTTAGGGCTGGAATGAGGTGCAATCAGCTTCGTGAGGCAAAACAGAGAAGAGGAGCGTTCGATTCCCACCGCAGCTATTCTGGAAGTGACTTTCCGTGGTTTCCTACTTCTACTCTAGGCAAATGATGGGATTTGTATCTCCTTTCCAGATAGATTTTTCTATCAAATCAATCTATGACCCAATATTTCTTTAAAATATTTAAAAATAATCATACTACATCACTATTACATCTATTATAATTTATAACAATATTTCTCTGTCTTTTTCTACATCACTTACGCGGAAATGGATCCTAATTTAAGGCCACAGCCGAATCGTTCCCAACCCTATCGTCAATTTACAAATACACACACTAGAACATCCATCACAATAACACAGGTTATCACAAAAATTCCACACACACACACATATACGGGGCTATATGACAGGTATATCGCAGCCTTTAAAATAAGGAACAATAACAACATGAAATACATGTAAAGGGTTGATGAGAAATTCAAAAGAATACCTAGATGGTAAAGCATCGCAGGGCATTGAAACGGAGTGGTCAGGAACTTTTCCTGCTTGTTTTTGGCGTACAAGATTTTCCATCACATGTTGCTATGTTTCCATCAGCTGGCTAGATTACTTTTCAGAATTTCCTGTGTAAAAAACATTTTCACGTTAATTGGGACCGTTGCCAACTTTGCTTTTCATGTGATGGATTGTGTGTGTGAAAAGTGCAAACAAATGATTTCGAATGTATATACAGTATAATAGTAGGTTGAGAGATGACAATCAGTCGGAAAAAAGGAAGGAACAGAGGAGATAAGCGGAGGGATATATTCCGCAGGACTTGACTTGACGTTTGGTATAGTAGTGCTAACCGCCACTAGACCCTTCACATTCTTAGAAATGATAATAATAATAATGTTATTGATTTTACGTCCCTTTTAACTACACTGGCTTTTAGAGACGCCGGGGTGCCGGAATTTTGCCCCGAAGGGGATCTTTAACGTGCCAGTAAATCTACTGACACGGCTCCCTCGCATTTGCGCACCCTCAAATGCCAGCTGACTGCGCCGGGTTTCGAACCTGCAACCTTGGGATCAGCAAGCGAGAACGTTACCCCTGGCTTAGAAATGCACCGGCCACTCAGCGGCAGATTTATATTGCGAGAACACTATCTATAATTTATAACAGTCATCCGTATTCCTTCTGAACAAGAACGTGAATACGAGGAGAACGAATACAGAATCTTTACCGTTTAGTATCAGAGCCACAGGAGGTACCGTAGCCTTCTTCTTACAGAAACAAGACCGTGTAGTCACATAAGTCTACTTTCATTTTTTACAAAATTCGAAAGTAGGCTAAAAACACAAATTCTATTTACATAATTCATACGGAAGATGCATTACTTACGCAAATCGGATTTTGTGTAATGATTTAGAACAACATTCTGCTTCGTTGCTAGCACATAGCTTTTTTTAAGCCTATTTTCATTTATGAACAAAATAGGCTTATGAGATCACCTTTTGTCCGTTTGTGTGTGTGTATGTGTCTGTGTGTCCCCTAAAAATATCTAAACGGCTGAATCGATTTCAATGAAAACCGGTGAGAACATAGTACTATTTTGTCCAACCCCGACCGTGACCTTCAAATTTTAATACGTCTCTTCAATCCAACATGGCGGCTGTGCGAAATATTTCACCGGCATTCTATAGCTCAAAAACCGTTACCGATATCACCCTGAAAGTTTGTACGGTGATAGAGAATACACAGTTAAGTTCAGCTATGTATTGCTTAAAAACATGATAAATGCAAAACCAGCATGGCGACCAAGCAAATTTAAAATACTTAAATGCCATTTTCTTGAGATTTAATCAACTGAGCGCAGTTGGTAGGATACATGAATATAGAAGATTTAATCTACTGGCATTTGATTTGATTCAATTTTTTCTCATAACAAGATGGCAGCTGTGCGAAGTTTTTAAATGATTTTTTATCTTTTGTTTCCTAGTCATGCGATTGAAGTGAACGTATGAACAATAAACATATGTAATATTCTTCATCTAATGGTACATAACTCTTTGGCCTGCATATAGAACAATCCAACATTGCGATCATCCGAAATATTTCAATGGTTCTCAATATCACCGAATCTATAACAGCAATCAAACTGAAATTTTGTATGTTGATAGAGGCTATTAACGTAAGTTCACCTATGGGATTTGTTTTCAATAACCTGATGAACTCAGATCCAACATGGCGGCGATGCGAAATTTGAATATTTATATAGATGTTTCTCAGAAAATCCTTGTAATAGGCAGGAGAATTTTAATGGAAAAGACCAGTGGGATATATGAAAATAGGCTATTTAGTTCTTCACGGAACTACTTTTTTTTAAGAAATGCATCGGGCACATTTGCTGGAGCATGATGATAGACTAGAAAATTTAAAGAGTTGTTGAATAATTTAGGGGCTTTGCAACATCGTGATTATGCAGCCCCGTGTACTTGAATATGTGTGGAATTTGTCTGATAGCCTGTGTTATTATTATGGCTGTACTAGTGTGTCTATTTGTAAATTAGGGATAGAATTGGAAATGAGGTAGCCGTAGCCTTAAGTTAGGAACCATCCCGGCATTTTCCTGGAGTAGAAGTGGGAAACCACGGAAAACCACTTTCAGTTTAGGATAAGTGGGAATCGAACCCTCCTCTTCTCAGTTTTGCCTCACGAGGCTGAGTACCCCGTTCCAGCTCTCCCGCCAGAATTAGAATTTCTTAGCAGTGCCAGGAATTGAACCAGGTCCTCCGGAATAACAGTCAAGAATGCTAGCTGCTACGTCACTAGGTGGTCAAAATTTGAAGAATAAGAGCGTAAAATTTGTGTAATTTCCGATAGAAAAACTTGCTCATGTTCGATAGAGCATTGAATGAAATGCAATTAATTCGATAGTTTTCGAGTACCGGTACGTTGAGAGTTTAACTGACAAGTGCGTGACATGAGCAATTGACAGCACTGGTGGCAGTTCTCTAACCAGAGGCCTGTGTCGGGCGAGCTTGACCGTAAACCCAACCAGCGCTGCTTCTGCTCGCCCGATCCCACAGGCGCGCTCCGTTCCATCCGAGAAATAATAGTACATTATGCAACGAGCCCATAATGGCAATAATTAAGACACGATTATGTTTATAAAACAAACGTAACGAGTTTTATAATTTCCATACGAGTGTCTTAATTACCATTATAGGCGAGTTGCATACGACTGTTTAATGTTCGACGATAATTATAACTATTTTATGTTCGAACATAAATATTCATAAATATCTGTTGAGATTTCACCAGTTTTATGTACTGAACAGAGCGTATAGGCCGCAGAGAATACCTTGTATTTGACCATGGCCTCCTGGAGTACCTCACTATGACACTCGCCTCGCAGTGAAATTTAAAATAGGGGGCCATGGAACTGAGCGCAGGTGCGATGCTATCCTCACCTAATTGGTCACACAACTGTTTCTTGAGCTCTGATTGGTGGGAGAAACTGTAACATAATGAAAACTTTTACTATAATGAGCCTTATTATAGTACAGTTTTCTGACATATAATATTTACATTTCACCAGGGTCGAACATAATAGTACATTATGCAACGAGCCTATATTGGCTATAATTAAGACACGGGTATGTTTATAAAACGAGCGTATGCGAGTTTTATAATTTCCATACGAGTGTCATAATTACCATTATAGGCGAGTTGCATACGACTGTTTATGTTCGACTATAATTATTAGAACTATTTTATGTTCGAAGATAAATATTCATAAATATCTGTCGAGATTTCGCCAGTTTTATGTACTGAACAGAGCGCATGAGACGCAGAGTATGCCTTGTATTTGACCATGGCCTTCTCGATTACCCCACTATGACACTAGGCAACGCAATTTAGAAGGCCTTGGAACTCCACGCAGGTGCGATGCTAACCTTATCTAATTGGTCAAACAACTGTTTCGTGAGCTGTGATTGGTGGGAGAAACAGTTTCATAATGAAAAATAGTGTTATAATGACCATCATTATGATATAGTTTTCTAGCACATAATAATCAGGGTCGAACATAAAGTATAAAAGAACATCTTACTACATTATAGGCCAAGTGATGTGATATCATGCAAATACCTTATCTACATTGCTCTGAGGGAATTAATGAGACCATCGTGCCAATGCTGCTGTTGTTTATTCATTTAGAGGCTTTGCGTCATCGTGGTCATGTAGTCCCGTATACTTGGTGTATGTATGTAGGCCTATGTGTGGCATCTGCCTTATAACCTGTGTCATTGAGATGGCTGTACTAGTGTATGTTAATGTAATTGGGGCTAGGATTTCGGCGGACGTCGCTTTACGTTTGGTAACATCCCAGCATTTTTCTTGGAGTGGTGGGAAACCACGGCAAACCACTACTAGGATGACTGAGGTGGGAATCGAGCCCTCTTCTCAGATATACCTCACGAGGCTGAGTGTACCCCGTTCCATCCATCTGACCAGAATTAAATTTCTTGGGAGAGCCGGGAATCAAGACCAATCTCCACGGTGACAGCTAAGGATGCTAGCCACTTTTCCAGGAGGCGGACCATGGCAATACTATTAATATACATGTCGTTGAGGCAGTTTTATTTCCCGTGGCATCACTTCCGCTGCTCGACAACTACTTCTAATTATAATATCTCATTTGATTTATAAGATGCACGACATAGCCTTTAAGTGCAAAGTCATTTAATGAGTATAAATAAATAGCAATATCTGCTTTCTCTCTTTAGGTCACCCATTTGGGCGCTGGCGATATACAGTAATAGTCAATTAAAATCTCTTTGGATATACAGGACCATCCATATATTGTGTCACTGCAGCGGAGGTAGTCTCACGCTCGGCTGATACAAACTGCGTTGCATGATCTTGAATAAATCAGTTATCGCCACAGACCACTCCCCCCTCCGCCCCTCAAACGCTGCTCCGGCAGGCAAGAAGCGATAGCTTATCGGCCGAGCGGAACTCCGCCTCAGATGCGGAGACATGGTATATGGATGACCCTGTCATATACACAGTATAATAGATCAGCAAACAATGGAAATGTTTTTGTAATAATCAACTAACCCCTTGGCACCACAGCCAATGAAGGGTCCTGACCTACCAAGCGACCGCTGCCCAGCCATTCGACCTACAGATTGTGGGGTGACGCGTGATCAGCGCGTCGGGACCCCTCGGCCGTTAATCTTGCTTTCTATGACAGGGGCGCTACCTTACTGTCAGACTGCTACTCCCTTTTCCTCACGAGGCTGATTGCACCAGCCCTCTCGTCTGTTCCTAAAATCTCTGACGGAGCCGGAATCGAACCCGGGGCTCCAGGTGAAAGTCAGATGCGCTATCCCAACACAATTATGTTGTTATTACTTCATTCAAGACATTTTGGTGTGTAGCCAACTTGTGTGTGGCCTACTTATCTGATAACCTGTGTTTCTGTGATGGCTGCAATAGTGTGTGTGGCTGTGCTATGGACAGGGATGGGGTAGGTGCCCGAGGACTTAATAAGGTATTATCCCGATATTTACTTAGAAGGAGTGTGGAAAAAACGTAGAAAAGCGCACTCAGGTTAGCCGCTGTCAGCGACACGATTCGAACCTCCGATCTTCGGACTTTATGCAGCAATCCATCGAGGTCATGGTGTGTGTTTTAATGCACATGGCTATGCCGAGGCGTGTAATGAATTATGTTCGGCCAGGCAATCACATATCAAAAAACACATGAAACAGTTATTTTAGCTATCCTAGTTACGTAGATCATCTGAATACACAGAAAGGTGTTACATTGCGATATTTGGCACATCGTGATTATCAGCTCCATGTGAGTAATCTGAAAATCTATGTTATTGTGGTTTATGGACTTGTACTTATGTACTTGTATTTGGGGAGGGGGTAGAATTAGAAAGCCGGCCCCGTGGTGTTGGGGTAGCGCGCCTGCCTCTCACCCGGAGGCACCGGGTTCGATCCCCGGCTCCGTCAGGGATTTTAAAACTGACGTGAGGGTTGGAACGGGGTGCACTCAGCCTCGTGAGGACGATTGAGTAGCTGTCTGAGAGTGAGACAGTGCCCCGGTCAAGAAAACCAAGATTAACGGCCGAGGGACTCGACGCGCTGACCACGCGTCACCCCAAAATCTACAGGCCAATTGGCTGGGCAGTGGTTTCTTGGTAGGCCTAGGCCCTTCAAGGGCTGTAGTGCCACGGGGTTAATTAGGTTAGTTAGCTAGTAGAATTAGAAAGGAGGCCAGTACCATCCCGGGCATTCACATGTAGATGGAGGAGAATCTACCTAACCTATTTTTTGGAAAATGATGGCCACAATATAAATTGGAAAAGTGTCAACATTTCAGAAAGTTTCATTTAAATCCTAAAATTATACGAAATACGTGTATTGTAGTCTAAAGCATTTTATGTAAATTTTCTGACAAAAAAATGCGGATTAATTTTGCGCCCCTCAGTATGGTGCGCCCCTAGGCCGGGGCCTATGGGGCCTATTGGTATATCCAACCCTGTCCTCAAGTGTCCATACCATCTCAGTCTTGTTGTCTCAATCCTACCCTGCAAGGGCTCCTTTTTCACTATTTACCTGATCTTGTCATTTCTCACACTGTCTCTTCTTGTTACTCCTATCCTACTTTGTAGGAATTTCATTTCACTTGCCTATACTCTGCTTATGCCTCTTTTCTTCATTGTCCACGTTTCTGACGCATAGGTTAGTATCGGGATATAGTAGCTTCTGTACAGCAATTTTTTGCTTTTTTTGTGGGACATCTCCATTCCACACTGAGCTTCTGATGCTTCTCAGAAATGCTTCTGCCTGTCTGCCACGTTCGGTTATCTCATTGTCATTTCTCCCATTTTCCTCCACTACACTTCCCAAATACTTGAGGCTTTCCTCCTGCTTCAGCTATTCACCTCCAAATGAATGTTATCTCATTCATTGGTCTATCTTTTTCCTTGTCGTTAATAGGAACTCACATTTACTGATGTGCTACGGTATATATATATATCAAGCATCTCCTCTCCGCTGAAGTAAAACAGTTAACATCTTAATGACACCTATGGCAATGACAGAACAATATAATGACATAATTTCTGTCTTTCCTTCTTTCTTTCTTTCTTTCTTTCTTTCTCTCTCTCCTTTTAACATATATTTTTAGGTCCCCATTATTGTTCATTATATCCTATCATTATTATATCTTTCTATTTAACAATACCGCTCATTTCTAGCCTTTTCTCATCATCTGAAGCCAACGGCTTGGCCGTGTTGAAACACAGGCTCCCGTGAGATCTCCAAAATTAAGCAGCATTGTATCTGGTATCTGGTATCGGGTCTGGATGTGTGATCGTTTCTGGGGGTTCACGATCGCGGGGGAGGGGATGGAGGTTCGGAAGGAACTGGCCACCCTACAGCAAGTAAACTCCGGCTCAGGACCACCTGTTCAGAGGTGAAAACCAGCCTTCTGACTGAAAACTCTTCTCTCACATCTTCTGAAATATAGGCTTTGAGATCCCCTTTTGTCCGTGGGTTGTGTCCTTAATACGTTTTGACTGGCTGGAGCAATTTCAATTAAACTTGGTAAGGACTGACTTCCTACTTCGCCTTTCACATTTCAATAAGTGTCATCGATCCAACACGGCAGGTATTCAATAACCCCAAAACCTGACATTTTGTATGGAGATAGAGGCTACTAAACTGAGTTCCCTTTTGTAACTTTCAAAAACATGATAATTACAAAGCCAACATAGTGGCCACTTGAATTACAAATATTTAAAATGATCTTCCTGGCGATCTAATTATCCAATCTCAGTGATAATTGAAATACCGAATCTTTATTAAACAAAGAAATGTAGTCTACATTTTAGAGTTGTGCACATATGCATCTAATTTGTCGATGTTTTTAAAAACTAGGTTGTGGCAGTGCGAAATTTTAAAAACATTTATTTTTATTTCACGTATCTATTCATGCGATAGAACATTGACATATCTGCCCCAATTTTCTAGTGTAGTTATGGTAAATAATTATACGCAAGTTAATTTCTGAAATTGAACATCTCTAATTGATTTTCTATTGAACCTGTATTACGGCAAGCTGATAAGCCAGTGCTATGAACTAAACATTCTGGTACACAAATCTTTAGTGTTGTATTGTAGATAGCGCGTTATCGTGTGGTTTTAGATACGTAATTTCCAATGCTGGGGGTGTGTTGATGTGAATTAACTGTTACTAGTAACGGGGTTAATCCTATATTTGTAGTATATGGAAATTACAAAGACTCTAGAGCAAATGATTTCAATGATAGGCTACTTTACGTATTTTATCAATTTTTATAGCACATGTTACAGATATCTGAAAATATAGTCTACGATTTCCTTCAGTTTCACGCTATAGATGACTGTGACTCACACAGTTAAGTAATATATATATATATATCGAGGAATTTGTAGATAAAAGCCACCTGGTATGAATGGAAGATTGACATCGAGGTTGGTGTTTCTGAGAATTGTTCCCTTTCCCCTGCTCACATCACCACCACAGGGGATAATTAAGATTATAATCTTAAAACTCAGCAATTCTTCTAGGTTTGTGCCGTGTCTTGTGTGGGGTTTCGCCTAGGACACCAAGCTAGGCTCATCGGCGGGCTCTTGGTGTCCCCGCCCGGACCCCCACAGGAGTGACGAACTGCGCGCCACCTCCCTTTATATAAGGTGCAACTGCACCACTTGACTACGAGAACTAAAAGCTCAAGCAGCCTTAACCTCCCTATGAAGGCTTCCAAAAAGAGTTTTAATTCACCGGCCGTGAAAGCCAATATACCATCTAAGAATGTCGTTTCCTCAAGGATATTTCCATGATCACTCCAGAAAGTAAAGGGCTCATACGTTTGGCACCTTATTCAAACCCATCTTCAATGCACATGTTATGAGAGCACAGTAATTAAATGGCACTGATGACCACGTTGCCGGGCTCTGCTGTTCCCGATCAGACCTCTTTCCCATCCAACTCGACTCACTCTTATCATCGACCAGACCGTTCTCCACCAGATTGGTCTCCACCCAGCTCGATTCGGCTTTGCCAGAAAGAATCTGGTCGGATCGGGCGAGATTACAGTAAATGTGCTGATTTCACTGACTGACTCTGAGATTTAATTAGTCCCACAAGTAGCTCGATCAAATCAGTAAGAGTGGCGCGGGACCTGTATGCAGTAGAGTTGGCTCCAGGATGTGCAGAGGTTACAAATTAGACCTGCCACTATAAAAGCGAGCCCGGTACATGGTTCTATTCCTCTTTTAGATGTAATTAGCCGAAATGTTTATCTTCCATGGAATAACTCATTTTGAGTCGAACGGATGTAGACGACCTTAGCCGCCCATGCAGCGACACGGGCGAGTGACTCTTATTGTTGCGTGGCGGGCAGGCGTCACTCTAAACTGCCCAGTGCTATGGTTCGTGTCGCATGTGCTAGTGTAGTGTGCAGTTTATGTCGTGGATAACAATACAAGAAGATTGTTTTGGTTGGGACTTCTTAAGATGGTGAGTTCTTTGCAGAGAAGACTCTCAATATTCGTGAATGTATACTATAGGCCTATGGCAGCCCTTATGGCACTTTAGGAGAGTCCAGTTGAACATTTAAATTGTCATAGTAGTTTCCATGGTTTGTGTAAATATGCAACATTTTAATTTTAGCAGTTAGTTATTGTTTTAAGGGGAGGAACTACGAGGTAATCTGCCCCTCATTTTAATTTTGTACAATGCTGTTTCAGTTATTGTCGACAGCGAACAGCTAGCTAAACCATTGCTTAACTTAGATTTTTGCTGTGTACTCCACTATGAGTATAACTGAAAAACTCCTTAACAAGAGGACACTAATACAACATACTTCAGATATTAGATCTCATGAGAATCAAATCCATTTGAAAGGTCTACAAAAAATTATTCTATTACAGAGGAGCACAAATAGAAGGTCTAAAACAATCAAATCTAATAAAATGTCTAGTAAGAGGACAATAAAAATAACACAAGTAAGTGTAATTGTTGTGCCTTTAAAATGTCATTGCCTCAGTAATCTACACTTGGTAGCATGAGGTAAACTAATCCCCCGTTCGGATATTCGGGTGGGGCCTACTTGAGTGGGGGTTTACAGAAGTGACAAAGAGAATATCTGACATTCTACGAATCGGAGCGTGGAATGTTAGAAGTCTGCTAGGCAGTGGAAGGTTAGAAAACGTAGAAAGGGAAATGGGTTGAGGTTGGATTTGGTTGGGATTAGTGAAATGTGCTGGAAGGAAGAACAGGACATTTGGTCACGAGACTATGGGGTCATTAGCACTAAATCAAACAACGGCTATGCGAGGGTAGGTTTCATATTGAGTAGGATACTTGGACAGCGTGTGGAATATTATGAGCAATATAGTGAACGGATTATTGTAGCTAAGATCAACACAAAACCTACGTGCACCACAGTGGTACAAGCCTATATGCCTACCAGTCAAACTGATGATGAAGATGTTTAAAAGGTCTACGAAGAAATAGATGAAATTCTGATGTATGTCAAGGGTGATAAAAATGTTATAGTAATGTGAGATTGGAATGCTGTGGTAGGAAAAGGAAGAGAAGGGAAGATAGGAGATTTGAGATCAGGTGAAAGGAATGATCGAGGAAGCAGGCTGATGGAATTCTTCACCGAGCATTAGTAGGTTATAGCTAACACCTTATTCAATAACCACAATAGAAGAGTATACTCATGGATGAGACCAGGAGATACAGGGCGTTACCAAATCGACTTCATTATGGTCAAGCAGAGATTTCGAAACCAGATCTTGGATTGCAGTACATATCCCGGTGCTGACATAAACTCTGACCACAATCTGGTTGTTATGAAATGCAAATTGAAGTTAAAGAAACCGAAGAAAAGTCAAAGGCCAAAAAGGTGGACAATAGACAGACTGAAAGAGAAGGATGTAAACGAAAGATTCAAGAAGAGTATAAAGGAAGGACTAATGAAAAACCCTAAACAAACTTCAATTGCAGACGAATGGACACTTTTGAAGAATGAAATAACAAAATCCGCAGAAGAAAATATTCGTAGGAAACAAAGAATAGGTAGAAGACCGTGGATCGCTAAGGATATACTAGAATTAATGGATGAAAGGCGGAAACACAAAAATGTAAGAGATGAAAGGGGGAAAGAAGAATACAGACGTCTGAGAAATTAGGTTAACAAGAAGTGAAAGGAAGCGAAAGAAGAATGGTTGCAAGAGAAATGTGCAAGTATAGAAAATTGTCTGAAATTAGGAAAAGGAGACACAGCTTATCGAAGGATTAAGAGGACTTTTGGGGAAAAGAATACTAAGTGCTGTAATATTAAGGACACAGATGGAAAGCCTCTAACAGATAGGGAAGAAAGTTTGAGAGGCGGAAAGCTTACATATAGTGTTTGAGAATCATGTAATTGAAAGGGAAGAGGAAATTGTTGAGGATACGAATGGAGATTTAATATTGAGATCAGAATTTGACAGAGCATTGGAAGACTTAAGCAGAAACAAAGCACCAGGCATAGATGTTATACCGATTGAGTTGCTACGCTGCATAGGTGATGATGGTTGATCAGGTTATTTCACTTGGTGTGTAGGATTTATGAGACAGGTGAGGTACGCTCTGATTTCAAGAAGAATGTTATCTTCCCTATACCAAAGAAAGTAGGAGCTGACAGATGCGAAGATTACCGTACAATCAGCGTGATTACTCATGCTTCAAAGATCCTGTCTAGAATGATTTACAAGAGGATGGAAAGCCAGATAGGCACGGAGTTGGGTGAAGACCAGTTTGGTTTCAGGAGAAATGTAGGAGCAAGGGAAGCTGTACTAAGCCTTAGGCTGATTTTGCAAGGTAGAATGAGGAAAGATAAGAGAACGTCCATGGCATAAATTGACTTAGAAAAGGTGTTTGATAACGTTGATTGGACTAAATTGTTTGACATTTTGAAAACGATTGGAATAAAGTACAGGGATAGGAGGGTGATCTACAAACTATACAGAAACCAGACAGTTTGTCCTTCAAGCTGAAGGACATGAGACAGATGCTGGTATTCAGAAAGATGTAAGGCAAGGCTGCAACTTATCACACATACTTTTCAATCTTTACATTGAACAAGCAATGAAGGAAATTGGAGAAAAAATAAAGTGGGAGCGAAGATTCATGGTGAAATAATTTCAACTCGGAGATTTTCTGATGACATCGTCATCTTGGCCGACACGCCAGAGGATTTGAATTAGTTTTTGAATGGTATGGATTCTGTCTTGAGGGAAGAATTCATGATGACAATTAGAACAAAAATATTGGAATGCAGCCGAAATAAATCAGAAACCCCTATGTATGTCAAATTGGCATGTGAAATGTTAAGGGAAGTAGGAGACTTATGTTACTTAGGAAGAAAAATAACCAGTGATGGACGATGCAAAGAGGATATAAAAATTAGGTTGGCTGGAGCAAGGAAAGCATTTCTCAGAAAAAGAATCTCTTGACATAAAATAAAGGTTTAGTTATAAGGAAGTCATTTTTGAAAGCCTTTTGTCTGGAGCGTTGCACTCAAGGGAAGTTAAACATGGACTATTGGTGCAGCAGAAAAGAGGAGAATTAATGTGTTTGAAATGTGGTGATACAGGAGAATGATGAAGATCAAATGGGTAGATAAGGTTACAAATGAAGAGGTGGTCTATTAAGACGATTGGGAGAAGTGAGATGTTTCTGGGAACTGCTAATGAAGAGAAGAGATAGGTTGGTAGGGCACATACTAAGGCACCCAGGAATAGCTATGTTAGTTATGGAAGGAAGGGTCAAGGATAAGATCTGTAGGGGTAGACCAAGGTTAGAATATGTTAAACAGATTGCATCGGATATAGGGTGTGGTAGCTATGTAGAGATGAGACGATTAGCTCAGGACGGGGAAGCATGGAGGGCTGCATCAAACCAGTCAAAAGACTGAATACTCAAACAACAACAGACTTTTGATATCACCCGGTCAGATGTGTGTGTGTGTGTCTGTATGTCCTTCTGTGTGTCTGTCTGCCTGCCTCTCCCCCCCCCCCCCCCCCCTTCTCCCCTATCAACTCTTAAACGGCTGCAGCTATCGACACAATATTTGGTATGAGGAAATATCTATATCAGGACATTCACAGCTGTATTCGAAAATGACTTCAGTGTTACCAACTGCTGAAAATTCACAATTGAAATCTGAGCTCTATGTTGAAACCCTAATCTCAATGTATTCAGGCAAAGAGTTCAAAATTTGGCACATGTGTATAGACGATAATTTTTCAGATCCATTTCGAGCAACCAATACATGACAGTATTGCCAACATAACTCTACGCGTGCTGGTAGGTTCAATGTTTAATTGGATCTAACTTCCATAACATTTAATGGAGAACTACCAAATTTTATATACTGTATGTGTGTATGCCGTAAGAGAAATATTTGTGCGCATTTTCAGAGGCAGCAGACCTACCAACTACCTAATAACTCTAGCTGAACATTTGAGCTGTGGACTCCCAATGTCTCATAATCCATGGAAGGAATGTAACCAAACTGTAGTTCTCTATTTGGCTCCACTATTTCAGGTATATTTCGAACAAATCATAAATGCCATTATTACCAACTTAATTTCGTCATTAATCTAGATAGGTCAATGTAGATCAATCAATTGTATGAATCTTAAATTTCAACAAAACTAGGCTCTTTAGTTCATCACGGACCTCGTAGTTCCGACCCTTAAAACAACAATATCTAACTACTTGTTTAATGTGTACTGTTACAATCACGACAGAATAAAATAAATAAATTTGTAGTTCGTCAACCATTTCTACAATAAAGACATCCTCTTGTTGTGGAATCTCCATGGATCTTATTTCCAGTTAACACATTCTCTTTCAAGGATTCAATGAACTAGGACAATTTTCAAATGAAGTGCATTGGGTCTTAACAGTGCAGAACGCTGCATGTGACCAAACACCCAGCAAATGCAGCAGATAAAGTAGTTTTATATCCTTGAGTCAATCGGTCGAAACAAGCATTTGACCCACAGTGATCCGATCACCTCGTGTTGTAATAGCTAGTATCCCTGGCTGTCTTCCTGGAGGTCCGGGTTTCGTTTCCCTGCTCTGCCAAGAAGTTTAATTCTGATCTGAGGGCTGGAACGGGGTACACTCAGCCTCGTGAGGCAAACCAGAGAAGAGGTGAGTTCGATTCCCACCTTCTCCGCCCTGAAAGTGGGTTTCCGTGGTTTCACACTTCTCTTCCAGGCAAATGGTACCTAAATCCTGGTCCCAATTGCTAGTACACACACTAGTACAGCCATCACAATGGCACAGGTTATGAGACAAATTGTACACACAACCAAGTGCATGGAGCTAAGTGATCACGGTGTCCAAGCCCCTCGAATTAAACAACAACACAGTGGTCCTTGACCCGACCTGAAAATTAAATAAATGGTCATTGGCTACACTAATCAAATAAAAACCAAAAGAAATCCTGAATCCAGAATTCTTGACAAAAATTGAAATATGTGTTCGATGTTTATGCAGATTTGATTTGGGGGGGAGGAGGGTCGTTGATAACGAATCTGAATGAAATGAATGAAGGTTAATGGAATTGAGCAAGGACTTGGAAGGAAGCGGCCGTGACCAATAAGAAACTACTGTCCCGGCAGTTGTCTGGATTTGAAGATGGGGAACCACGGGAAATCATATCCGCTAGTTGCCACAGTATTCCTTGTTTTATATCTAACTAGCAACCCGACCCGGCTTCGCCCAGGAACAGATATGAATGCAAGGTGATAGGTATTATAGGATTTCCTAGTATACGACATACGTCGTTTTCCCTCCAGCAGTGAACACGAAAATATTTCGGTTTGATGTAACACGCGATAGAGCCACGTAAAGCTGTCCATGAGAAAAACATTCTCCACTGAGATCAACTCCAGTCACGCTAAGTGTCTGACCCTGTGCTTTGTTTATAGTCATGCCAAAGCAGACTCTTACTGGGAATTGTACTCGTTTGAAAAGGCAGATCTGAAGGAATCATAGGGATTCTGGGTACTAAGGTCGTTTCTCCAGTACCACAGCTAGTTAAGATAGTTGCATCAATGAAACAGTTTTTCAAAGCTTTCACTACCAATCGCGTCCCATTGCATAACTTTGGTGGGTGTAAATTACGTAGCAATATAATAGGCACTCCCACTTTGAAAATAAGCTTGTGTGGTGGCAAGCCAGAAGGAAGTAAAGAATTTAGGAATTCTGTAGGGTAATGAACAGCTTCTTCACTATCGACTACTGCATCTACTGAGTAATATACTTGAGCCTGGGCAGTGAATTTGGAGAACACCAAGTCATTACTTTTCACAACTTGTTCGTTTGTCGGCGATAATATTGCTCTTTCTTTAAACCATGAATGAGACTTGTTAGATAGGTCATGGATTTGAGAATAAACGCTATCAATCAATTCTTGAATGCTGCTTAATAAAACACAGAAATCGTGACTGAGGGTATTTTCCCGTCAATGACCGGTAAATCTCCATTTACGACTCTAAGTAACAAATTAGCAAACAGACTATTATCTTCTGAAGATAAGAGTACTCTCATGTTAGTTTTGAGTGCCAATTTTGTTATATCCGTCCAGATGTAAGATCTCTTTAATGAAGTGTTCACTTCCTCGGCTCTCGTTCCTCTGGTAACAACTGGTAAGATTTGCCAAAAATCTCCGTCGAAAAAAACTGTGCAGCCACCCATAGGTGTGTTCCGATTCCTTAGATCACGCAAGGTCCTGTCTACTGCTTCAACGGAAGTTTCATGCGACATTGTAGCCTCATCCCATACAACTAAGGAACAATTTTGGATTAAACTGGCAGTGTTACGATGTTTTGAAATATTACTTACGCTTCCATCATTACTGCTGACTTTCAAAGGAAGTTTAAATGTTGTATGTGCTGTTCTTCCCCCTTCCAAAAGAGTGGCTGAAATTCCAGATGATGCGATGGCAAGAGCAATATTACCACCAGGCCTCACTTTGGCGAGCAACAAATTAATCAAGAACGTTTTGCTTGTGTCTCCAGGGGCATCGAGAAAAGATATCTTACCTTCCTTCTTAGTGATGCTAGATATGATGGTGTCATAGGCTTGTTTCTGATCGTGGTTCAGACGGTGTTCTTCTTGAGCAACGGTTTGAAAGAGCCGAGGACGAAGTTTTTCTTTCTCTTGTGACAATCGAGAAATTATTTGTTGCTCTGTTTCATAGCTACGTGATAAGCGCCTTTTTTTTTTCGATGTCAATGAACTATGACCTTTATCCATTTTACATCTCGGCATGATGGCTTAAAATCACTGACTGGACTATTAATTACAACGGATCCATATCAGACGTAATTTAAGAATGGCGAGGTGCATGAAACTCAAATCCCCCTTCAATCCAATCTTAAATTGACTGTGTATTTTGCGGAACGAAAAGTTCACAGGCGAAATGAAGAAAAGCTGAGTTGCACTTCCAGGGGAATGGTGAGGTGCATGAAACACAAATCCCCCTTCCGTCCAATCTTAACTTAACTGTGTATTTTGTGGAACGGAAAGTTCACAAGCGAAATGAAGAGTTGCACTGCCAGGTAATCTCCCTTCAGTCCAATCTTAACTTGGCTGTGTATTTTGCGGAACGAAAAGTTCACAGGCGAAATGAAGAAAAGCCGAGTTGCACTTCTAGGGAATGGCGAGGTGCATGAAACACAAATCTCCCTTCTGTCCAATCTTAACTTGACTGTGTAGTTTGCGGAACGGAAAGTTCAGAGGCGAAATGAAGAAAAGCCGAGTTGCACTTCCAGGGAAACTCCAAACACAACCAACCTTCTTTGAAGTCTTAACTCAACACGACTCGACGGTTTGCTGCTGGCTCTATCTAGGGTAATAGGTTCGCCCCCTAGTTAGGCTGTAACAGGGGTGATAGACTCTCCCTTAGCTAGCTCGTAAACTGTCGCCTCGATATTTAAATGGACAAGGTTGGAAGAAATGAAAACGTAAAAGCTCTTATAGCGGGCGATGTATTGA
Source organism: Meconema thalassinum (assembly GCA_946902985.2). NCBI lineage: Eukaryota > Metazoa > Arthropoda > Insecta > Orthoptera > Tettigoniidae > Meconema > Meconema thalassinum. Next base: position 204,309,951 of record OX336389.2, on the reverse strand, counting down.
AAATAGAGATATGCTCTCACGGACTTTTTTGTAGAACTCTTCATGCTGAAAAATTCCTACGCTCATAGTATTTAGATATTTTTAACGGTTTGCCCAGCGTAAGCTTACAAAGCGCTCGGACGCCATGTTTTTTCGACTTTTTCACTGAAATCGCAACTGCTCGGCTTCCTTTGATCATAAATAAATTATTTTCTACAAAAATCATCCTCGAGATATCCTTTACATAATGGTGAAAACCGCATAAGAATCCATCCAGAGGTTCTCGTGATTACCCGTGACATCCAAGAATCGGGGACTTTGTTTTATAGGCTACTAGGTAGAGATGATAATCACCACCCAATCCATGTACTGATAAGACAAGCCGTAGTGCCTCATGTAATGTGCCGTGTAGTTGGAAAGTAGAGAGTAATAGGCCTGCTCGTCTACTGGCGACTTCGTTTGCTCATGTTCATGATGACCATATTGACGTTTCTATTTATTCTTAAGGGTGAAAATGTTTGTGACATTGTGATTATTATTATTTTATTAATACAGTGCGCCCGGGAATGTTCTCCGCAGTGCCTATAAGCTGCTGCGAGAGATTACGTCACCAGTTAATTTGGCAGCAAGGATGACGCTTGTATTATAACAAACAAACAAACAGTAAACTTTATACTCACCACAGCCATTCATAACTGATGCGAGATGTGCTGTTGACACACATTCTGGCTTATTGCAATACACACTGACGAATTCGACAGCCCACAGCCCACACATGTGGCCTTCACCCTATCAAGGACACTGTGCTGCCAACTAAACTAATGACGCAACCACTCGCAGATGCACGTAGCCACTGCGGAGAACATTCCCGGGCGCCCTATATTATTATTCATATGGCTCATTCATTAATATAAGTATTAACATAATTAATTTACGTTTTATTGATCATCATAATGAACATGCAGTCGCCTCCGTAGCGTAGGGGGTCAGCATTGTTAGCTGCGGCCCCGGAGGTCCTGGGTTCGATTCCCGGCTCTGCCACAAAATTTGAAAAGTGGTATGAGGATTGGAACGGGGTCTACTCAGCCTCTGGTGGCCCAAATGAGTAGAGGGGGTTCGATTCCCACCTCAGCCATCCTCGAAGTGGTTTTCCGTGGTTTCCCACTTCGTCTTCGGGCAAATGCCGGGATGGTAACTACTGTAAGGCCACGGCTGCCTCCTTCCCGCTTCCCTGCCTATCCATCCCAATCTTCCCCTCCCTTCCCATCCCTCATAAGGCCCCTGTTCGCTTTGCAGGTGAGGTCGCCTGGGCGAGGTGCACAACACACCTCCTCAGTTGTATCCACTCCAACCAGATGTTCCCAGCTCTAGGACACTGCCCGTAGAGGCGGTAGTGGTGAGTTCCCTCACCGAGTCCGTGGGAAACACCAACCTGGAGGGTAAAATCGATTTAAAAAAATGAACATGCAAAGTACAGTATTTATTTCAAAAATTGTTTCATGTGTACTGGTACCATATTGCGTGTTAAGTGTAAGAGCGGGCCATGAGCCATATCTTTGCTACTACTTAAGATGATGATGATGATGATGATGATGATGATGATGATGATAATTGTTTTTAAGGGGCCTAACATCTAGGTTATCGGCCCCTAATGGTTTGGGTGATCGTGAAGATGAAAATGAAATGTATACTATAACTAAAACTAACTTATATACTAGAAGAAGAAATGGGAAACAAAAGGAGAATAAGGCAAATAAAGGACAGGAGGAAAAGAAATGCCCTCAACCCTCGAAGAATGCGGATTGAGGGTCTTGGAAGGAAGGAGAGCCATGAAAGGCAGATAGGAAAGTGAAAGAGGAGAGGGTCCGCCCCAGAGGTAATGGATAAAAGGGGGGGGAAAACGGACCCAGTTCAGGAATCCCTCGGGGTCGCCTACTCCCGAACCCACCAGCCGTGAGCCCCTGAGGGCGTAGCAATATCCAGGGTGCACCAGAAGTGGTGGGGCTACATACACCCTGCCTCCGCGAGGGCCTTGAGCAGAAGGCAGGAGAGAACATGAAAAGAAAAAGAAGGCTGTCCCCTCGCAGAAGGAGGGTATCAGAAAAGATGAGGCAAGGGCCAATTAAGGCGGGAAAGGAAGAGACTCCTAGGCCTCGGATACCCTAATACCGTCTGGGTCGGAAGAAAACAAGAGTTAACCAAGTGAGGTCGACAGGAAAGAAGACGGAGAGGAGCCCGGCACAAGTAAGTGGAAGCAATGCTGGACTCAGCTGGGGCCCCGTGGTCGCCAACCCACGTCCCACTAGATGTGAGCCCCTGGGGGCTACTACTTAAGACATCAAATAAATAAATAAATAAATAAATAACTTCGACGGAAATGCAGGAATACAAGAGATGAGAATCAATCCAGTGGTCGCTCTGGATTCTCTGTGGCAATTAGTAGACGGGATATTTCAAGGCCATCGACAGCAAGTGCTGGAGTTTCAAAATTCTTTGGACGGAGAGTTACAATTAACTTCCCGGTGCCTGAAATAAATTACATGAATTATTTATACTCTCAATAAAACACTTCTCGCATGAATGATGGACTAAATTGGATGACAAGCAAACATCATCACATCCTGCTCACTGAGGCTTCATTTAGGTTCAGTGGATATGTACAGTAGGCTACATATCGTAATGTACAGCGTGTTCCGATTCAACAAGGAACTGTAAAATGGGTTGCCTACCCACCTGCAATCTGTTTGAGATCTGCTCGCAGGCGGAGTTCGATTTCACTGATTGCCACCTTCTTATGCAGCATTGCAAAGTATTTTGCTCTTTCAAAACATATTTACACAGGCTTCACAATAAGTTTAACGATTTCTGTTTCAGAACTTGTTATTTTACGCTTCTGTTAATGGCTTTTGCAGAGCATTTCTATGAAATAAAATTTTATTTTACAACATAGTTTATTACAACTCAATGTATTTTTGTGTTGTATTTTATTTACAGCACAATTTATTGCTTTGTAACCCAATACCACAAAACGAGATACAATTTTTCATGCCCGTCCTAAGGCAGTTCAGCATTGACCATACCTATGTGCTATGTTTAAAATGAATCTTACACCTTGAGAATTGCAGCCCTTTTCAGTTCGGAGAGTTAATTATGCTAAATGGCCTAATCTGAAAGAGATTGGGGCAAATGCCCTCGTAGTTCCGCCCCTTCAATAACTAACTGAATGAGATTAGCGAAAATCATCGTCTTACATTTGTCATGAAAAAAGAACATAACGGAATAAATGTCATAAACATCCGGGTCTTAGTAATGATATTCAATAAGTTCGGATTGTATTCTAAAACCTATCCGCAAATTTACTCCAAACATTATCCGCACAGCGATGCAAACTATATCCGCATGGCGAAATATTTTGCTGATATCCGCGGATAAACCCGCGGATATCCACATCCGCGCAGGGCTTTAGCTATCTACTGCAGCTCTCATCCCTGAGAACAGAACTGCCAAGAGCATCTTCAGCGGTACATTGACAAGAGGTGGTAGAATGATGAGGAAATTGATCTTGAAGCGCTGTGTGTAACTGGACACGAAAAAGAACGAGCTTCTGACAGAATAGACTGGACGCAGGTTGTTAATACAGTGCATGGCCTTGTCTATGTGACGTCGTAAGAGCTACAGGTCCTTCTAACGTAGGCCTACGTTTGTACGGAGAAATAATCATATGTAAACCAATGTCTGCAATCTATGTCCATTGACTCAGGTGTAATTTTCCTTGAGATCACGAATTAGTTAACAACCAGTAGATCCGTGAAGAACTAAACTATTTTCATATAATACACAGATCCTTAATACCTCAGTGAAATCGAGGATCCGTCTGATGGCGTATATTCAATATTGTAAAATATAGGACAAACATTTTAAATCCATACTAAATTCCGTGAGCTTTTTAGGCATTTCATACCCCATTACAGATTAGACATATGGTAGATATAAAAGCTGAAATCTAATAGAAGCAAAACAAGATTATTGAGCTGTTCGAACTTACCCGAACCTAAACCAAAGCTCCCTCTGTTCTTCAGCTTTCAGCGGTAATGGTCAAACCGATTAACTTTGCGGTATTTGAATCACCTTACAGACAGTACCAATATCACAAGAATATGTTGTTGTTGATTCATTTAGAAGCTTTGCGGCATCGTGGTCATGCAGCCTTGTGTATTTGGGTGTGTGAGTGTGGAATCTGTCTGTGTGTGTGGAACCTGTATCATGCGATGGCTGTAATAGTGTGTGCATTTATAATTGAGGTGAGGACTGGAAAGGAGGATACTGTGGCCTTAAGTTAGGAATCATACCGCCATTTGCTCGGAGTAGAAGTGGGAAACCATGGAAATCCACTTTTAGGATGGCTGAGGGGAGAATCGAACTCACCTCTTCTCAGTTCTGCCTCACGAGGCTCTGAGACCAGGATTAAATGTCTTGGTAGACCCGGAACTCAGCAGTGATAGCCAAGAATGTTAGCCACTACAATATGAGGTGATCCAAAAGTATAGGAAATCGTCGGTTAGTGATTAGGAGATATCTAGATGACGGGATGCATCCATCAAATGTACTTAGTGATTACTGAATTAGTCTAAAAGATAAAAGATAGGTACAAGATACAAGATACAAGGTCTTCAAAAAACAGAGGGAACTCGGGTTTAGGTTGAGGTAAGTTCCAGTACACCGGAGAATTATGATTGAGGGATATGACAGGAATAAGAGCAATTTTTTTTGTCGTGTGGCCTCCTCAGAGGCCGAGTGCAGGTCTTGTCGACGCCCGTGGGCGACCTGCGCGTCGGGTTGAGAGATGGAATGGATGAAGATGAATGAAACTGGGCAAGGATGTGGAAGGAAGCGGCCGTGGCCTGTCAGAAGGTACTGTCCCAGCATTTGCCTGGTGTTGAAAATGGGAAACCACGGAAAACCATTTCAAGGACAGCCGACGGTGGTGCTCGAACCCACGCGTCTACCGAGTCAGCAGAGAGCTTGGCCCCATGGCCTAACGCTGCGCTTTAGCCAGCGTAGCCACTACTGTCGGTAAGATACAAGATACAAAGTACAAGATACAAGATGAAAGATGAAAGAAAAAAGACGAAGGTCTTCAAAGAACAGAGGGAACTCGGGTTTAGGTTGAGGTAAGTTCCAGTACACCGGAGAATTATGATTGAGAGATATGACAGGAATGAGAGCCATGAAAGGCCGTTAGTAAAGGGAAGAAGGAGAGGGTCGGCCCCAAAGTCACTGGAAAAATGGGATAAACTGATCAAGAACAGGGATCCCTCATGGGCACCAGCCGTGAGCCTTTGAGGGTATGGCACTATCCAGGGTTCGTGAAGTAGGCATGAGCTACCACGATAAATATATATATTTGACGCCTCGAAAAATGAGGGTATCAGTAAAGGTACAACAAGGGCCAATTAAGGCGAGGAAATAGAAGACACCCTAGGCCTCAGATACCCTAATATCCTTTGATATTTCAATATTGCTGCTGCGCGCTATATTCAATGTGATAACCTGTTGACTAGCACACGTGGGAGATCTTTTATAATATGATGCCTCTTGACATGATTCGTGTTAATTACCCAATTTCATAAGTTGTCGATTTTCATGTTCTAATCGTTCGTACAGCCGACATCTTGAATGCATGGGGAATTTGTTCTGTTCTCTTGGCGATACAAGGCCACACATACGGTCCTACCTTGTCACTCATTTTCGTTACTGTAGCTCTTAAGTTTGAGAGTTATCTATTTTTATATTTTATAATTTAAATATGGTGGCAGTGCGTAACATACAGTGTCATGTAGTTGCCACGTTGACACAGAGGGTCCTTATACAAAACTATCTGAATGACAAATACTGTGGACATTATATTCCTTCATTAATTGTGGCATTCATCATTGGAACTCATTACCTACCACAGTCTTAGAGCCTTTCCCCAAACATATTGATGAGTTTTCGAGCAGACTGAAATTTTGTGTAAATATTCTGATGTAATTAATAATAATATTATTGGTTTTACGTCCCTTTTAACTTCTGCGGCCGGGGTGCCGGAATTTTGCGCATAAGGGGATCATTAACGTGCTAAGAAATGTCCTGACACGGCTCCCTCACATTTGCGCACCCTCAAATACCAAATGACTGCACCGGGATTCGATCCCGCTATCTTGGGAACAGCAGGCGAGAACGTTGCCGCTGAGCCATGCAGCCAGTCCCGATGTAATTTCTATGGTTCCATTATCGCGGCTTGTGTACATTAAGTGTGTTTCATATTATTGTTGGTAATTTTCTGTAATTGCACAATTTGCCACCGAGGAATTACCGCCATTTTCACCGGGTGAGTTAGCCGTGGTTGTTACGGCGTGCCTGCAGGCAGTCGCTCACATCCGGGAGTCGAGGAGGTTCGAATCTCCCCGCCGGCAACCTTGAAGATGGTCTTCTGTGGTTTCCCATCTTCCTTCCAGGCAAATGCCGGGGTTGGTGCCTAACTATAGGCTGGTACCTTCCAATTCCTCGTCCTTACGTTCACACTTTCCTCCCCAGACAACACGCCACACGCGACAGTACTTGTAGCTCACGCCATGGGTGTCCGCATAGAAGCAGCTACAAACTCTGGCGAGCCGAACATGTCCTTGGACATTCCCGGCAATAAAAGCCATAGGCCTACGCTAAAAAAAAGAAATTGCAAGTAAAATAAATTAATTAATTCATTCATTCCTTGGACCATGTTATGGATTATGATGCTTCGATAGTTCCCACGACCGCCATCTTGAAATTGTTTGGCTGATAACCTTATAATTGGGCGTCAGAAGCGTCTTATATGAACGTATATTTTGAAAATTTGGTAGAGATCCGCTGATTAGTGTAGTTGCAATTTGATTTAATCTTTGAACATATTGGTGGCCGCCATTTTGTTTCCGTTAATATGACGGTGATAAAAAACATGACACTGAGTGCTAACCTCTGTAAGAAATTTGGTTCAATTTGGCTTCGTCGTGTTTGAATTAATAGGGGGCGGGGGGCAGACATACACACACACTTACATGCATACATACATACTGTACCCTTTTGAGACTGCTTTTTAGTGGGTGTAAATTTATATGTGAATATGTGAATATTCTCAGGTTCAACTTCAATTTGCACGTGACTCATTCAATAGGGCGTGTACTGTTTGCGTAATCTTTACATAAATAACCTTAGATAAACGGGTAAAATATTATGCATATCTAATTTATTTTTCGTTTCGTAGTCAGTTTACCCTCCAGGTAGGCTTTTCCCACGGGCTCAGTGAGGGATTCCACCCTCGCTGAGTCCGAGGGAAAAGCCAACCCTGGAGGGTAAACCGACGAAGAGAAAAATAACTGTACCCATTATAGATCAACATGAACAACGTCCATTATTACTTTCGAGTATCAACTTCATTAATCATCGACTGGCTGCGTGGCTCAGCGGTAACGATCTCGCTTGCTGGTTCCAAGGTTTCAGGATCAAATCCTGGCGCAGTCAGCCGGCAAATGCGAGGGAGCCGTGTCAGTAGATTTACTGGCACGTTAAAGATCCCCTTTGGGCAAAATTCCGTCACCCCGGCGTCTCTAAAAGCCGCAGTAGTTAAAAGGGACGTATCTTTAATCATCACTCGTGGGCTAATATCAACACGTCAATTCAGTTCTCATATCAACCGCAATTAATTATTGAGGGATTTGGTCACTATATCATGGATTATTATCACTTATTGCGCCTTATCATTTTATTATGATACCTGACCCAATTATTCAATCAACCACCATCCATATACCTGAGATCATTCCCAGTGATTCATCCGTCTATCTAATATTTTCAGCTCAAAACTTGCCAGCCTTCATTCAAATGAAGGACAACAATTACGTAAGTCATCCCAAAATGATTACTTTCAACCTCAACTTAATAGACCATTATACAACCTTCAATTCACATAAATACATAAGCCAGAAGGGAATTTCGACGATCATTAATCACCTCATACACATGTGACCTTAAATTACGTGCCGATCGACCCTAATTCGGTCATTTTACATCTACCACTGTAGTTGAACCACAATCACGACGGCAACGCTCCTGTGTACATAATACAACAGCTTAGGAGATCAGATAACTCCTTATAATACCGAAGACTTTGGTGTAAGAGACAAGTTAACTCTTTACATTCCTACTATACACGTAGATATGGAGGTAGTATCCCTTCTCCATCAATTCATATGGGCGTACTCCGCTGGTACCCCGTAACGTAAACATCGACACTATATCAAAGGCGTGCTCCACAAACACCCTGTATCATAGAAAAAGAGATCACTTATTCACAATGCAGCAATACCAACCTATGCATATTAAGCTTCAATTATTTATACAAGCAGTACTTAATGACTGTCATTAGTTCTTATATCATCATGTCATAAGACTCATTACAGCTGGCATTTCATTATACAACGACTGAACTCAATAGCAGTCTTGAATCGGAATGCATAATTTACCATTCTAATATCCTGAAGGTGCTCCACAAAATTTACTATGTTATCGAATAACTCGTATCATCAATGTCAGCAATATAATGGCTTATTTATTTTATATCTTTCCACGTGGTATATTAATCTATCTTTCCATTATCCAATAATTTCGCTGTATTTTTTCTCAACAATATGCGGCAGGCATTATCTATTCATCCTTATTTTACAATTTTCATGTTGTTCTTTATTTGATTTGAAAAAAAAAAACAAGCAACATTATTTCCAACACCCTTTCGAGCTTTAATAATTAACACATATCATACCTCACATTAAATTCATATGACGAATAAATCGGTCACAAATGTATTATTATCATCTGCCTACAGTGAATACGTACAATTGTCGTTTAATCATTGTTGCTCCCTATCCTTTCACTGTTACAGATAATACTAAAATAATTAATGAAATTATGGAATGCTCAACTGCCTTTTGACAGCCATCACATTCTGGAGTAGACTCACCCATCTTCTTTTACACCTCCATCTTATCTTTGAATATATTCACTTCGATTCCAATTCGGACTTCCCTTTCGTTCTTCAAATTTCTCTCTGGAAGTCTGCAATCGCTGATGAATCTTGGTCAACAACTGCACAATACTCCATCTCTGGATTCACAAATATTTGCACTTCAATCATACAATTTTATGTTTTCCTTGGACGTTTCTATTCTAGTTATGAGCTCACAATAGCTCTTAGTCATTAGGGTATACGATCTATTCGACGACCTTGACACAATATTTCACTCTAGGAAAGTGTAACGTTCACTAGTTCAATTCACTTGTTCCTTTATAAACACTATTTAATGTGTGTGTTATTGTACTGACTTTCACTTTTATAGTGTATCACTTTCCTAGTGCAATTTACTTATCAGTCGCCCACTTTTTCAATACGCGGTGACACGCGAAGACGTTTAGCCTCACGTCCACAGATGAACTAACTTTTTCCATCCGATCGCTTTCTTTAAGTTTCAAGTCGTGCGCTATCTGAGGGTGAATATTTTATTGTACAATCTTGATGAAAGTAACTTCCCAAAATTATATCTACCTCTATCTGTAGTATTTACACGCTGATTCCATTTTTTTAATCTCGATCAAATCTGTTCGTACAATTAATAATTATGACTTCGGCGTGCTCACGTTGTATAATCTTACCCAGTAATTCTCCGAACTACCCCTTCTTCTCCCTTAAGTCCAGCCAATAGAATCTCGACTTTCATTCATTTCATTGCGCATTCATTCTTTATTTCCTTACGTATTATCTTCTTCTTCATTTCCCGGTTCCAGTGATCTGGGTTGGGTCGTGAATCAAGGACCTCCATCCGAGGCCTCAACTCACAAACTATCAACCCACGCTATTTGTACAATGGGTTCGCCACACCCAAAGGTAAACAAGGGTCAATTAAGGCGGGAAATTGAAAGACTCCCTAGGCCTCGGATACCCTAATACCGTCGGGACCGGAAGAGAACAAGTGTTGACCAAGTGAGGCCAACAGGAAAGATAACTGAAAGCAGACCGGCACAAGTAAGTGGAAGCAATGACGGGCTCAGCTGGGATCCCGTGGTCGCCAACCCATGTCCCACAAGTTGTGATCCCCTGGGGGGTTTCTTAAGTATTAAATCTCCAAAATTATCAATATATTTTTAAAGTCATTAGGATATCATTCCTTTGTTTCTTTATTTCTTAATTTGTGATTTTCCCTTAAGCGATGGCAGGGGAGATTATCTTCTTCTCTTTCAAAACTAGTGTCTTTTTCGTCTTTCTTCTCAGCTGGAAAGGTAACGGAACACCCACAGTCCAACCGTTCTTCCCACCTCCGTGACATATGCTACTGTTTCACGACTTATCACAATAGGCTATTTCTGCGATGTTCCTTGCTTGTAAGTTTCTGCACTGTCAACCCACGCTCTTGCAATCTCTCTTAAGAATAGTTGCACCATTATTACACCATTTTTATTAACTAATTGGCGACTCATTTCAATAATTTCTATCTTTTCCTAGCATCATTCCTTTTATTTTATCTTTATTTTTTTAATTAATTTCTGATATCATGCTCCCATTAAATTAATTTTCGGCATTATCAACCCTTCGATTAATTATTATTGTAAGTTCTCAGGTTAGTATCAGTATACTTCTCATCAAATTTCACTTTATTTCTATGTAAATTACTAGAGATTTTGGGTTCGCAATTTTGTATCTATCATGAGCCATGAGCATAACTGCTCAATATATAAGAATACACACAGACACACGGACATTTATCCTGCGTTGATCTCATAAGTCTAATTTTTGTTACATTTGAACAGAATTACGTCATAAATACTAATCAAAGAGGCTACACATACCGTATTGAGCGTTCTCTATCACAACCAGACGAATAAAGAACTGTGAAATCCATTTGTTACTCATTCACATGCGATATACTATAATTCAATGACACTATGAGGAAAATTATTGCTCGAAATGTTCTATCTTTTGCAAGAACAAATAGCCAATGAAGTTCTTGCGAAGCAGATGATGTTAATAAGCCGACGGGCGACTTTACAGCCATCAGTATAATGTGCTCAAAATCTGGGAAACTCACGTCTCTATTCTATCTTGATACAAAATTACCATTACAGACTTTGAGGGCTTGTAGTGGGGACCAAGACAGTTACGTTTAGCATAGGAACTTGTGTCCGGAAACGTAACGTCTTCCCGCTACTCGCAAAAAAAAACACATCACAGCACACGTTCAAATCTCCTATTACAATCAATAATGATCTATGTTCGTGATAACAGTTAACTCGTGTCTATGAGTTAACTTTAATTGCATTAGTTGGTACATGTAGTTGGCAAAACCCTCCTAGATCTTTCGGTCACTTATACAGGGTCTTTCATATAATGTAAGAACGGCGAACGGCGGATTTGTAATCCGTTGCTCCAGTGGCCTTGGCCGAGATTGTGGCGCGCCACGGCCCCCTGCTGTAGTATTGAAAGTGCGCGCATAGTATACACTTGACCTTGCAATAAGCGTGCAGATGTTCAGTTGCCAGTCTGAATCTCAGGTGCTAACATGGTGAGACAGTTATCATTACAACATCGTATTTTTGTATGTAAAACTTATTTTACGTACGAATCTGGTCGGCGGGTACGTGATACATTTGTTCAGCAATTTCCTGATGAACTAGCACAGATTCTCGTAATTGAAAATAAGTTTGACACTATGGGCTCAGTGCTCAATAAAAGACATAAAATAAAAGAACAGAAACAATACAGTGACAGAACTCACTCGCGTCAGCCAGAATGTGGTTACCAGATACAATGCCTGTATAACCCAGGAAGGACAACACATCCAGCATCTTTTATAAGTTAATATTTCGTATAGGATTGTACACATGCTTAAAGCTGGGGGCCGTGGCGCGCCACAAGCTCGGCCAAGGCCACCGCAGCATCGGATAACAAAACTGCCGCTTGGCGTTCTCACTTTATATGAAAGACCCTGTATTATTTGCTTCTATGTATAGTCAGTTCTTGCATCAAGATGGCGTTGGAATTCTCCTTGTGCGCGTCTTTTGTACCCAAACACTACGTCATCACGGTCTCATCTAAGAAGTTCACATCTTAGTAGAGTGTGCCTCCTCTGTTTTTATATACTCCGTGACCCGGATGGCATCGTGACCATAGCAAATGGACCGACTAGTGAGCCTGGTTGGAAAATTGGCTAACCAAACAAGCCAAAATGACAGCTCCAGGATCTACAGCTTTCAGCATTCAGCCTCTTACTCCTATATAGCATCAATCTGCGGTCCACTTAGTCCAGTCAATAGAGGCTCAAAAAGGGGGTTCACCTTACATCAGATGCGGGATCGTTTTTTATTTTTTGATGTTGTTTAGAACCATTAGGTAGTTATTAATCCAAGTTTCCGTCATCCCCACCCACTTGCTTCATCCGCCATCTTGAAAAAATGTCAGAAATCGGCACTATTTTCAGTTTTTGGCCACTAGCTCATTCCCAGTTCATTTGTTTGAAGATATGTTTAAATAAGAAAATGTAGATTACTAAATTTCCAACAACTTTTATCTGAGAGTGTTTTTTGTAGGACCAAGCATATTCGAGATACGAGAAGGCGAAAAAGGGTGAAAATTGGCGATTCGGCAAATTTTTCACTTTCGCTCCACTTTCCAATGCAAAAACAGGGGGAAGACTTGATCTCAGCAAAACATTTATTGAATGAAAGTTGTAGAGAATTTAATTTCCTTTGAAACTCATGTATCAAAACATAATTACGAGCAATGGGTAGGAGTGGGGGTAAATTTAAGAATACTAGAGGAAATGCGTTTTTTTGTGATTCAGCCCTGGAGCGCCGTGTTGGTGAAAGTTCTTCGTTTTCATTATATTACAACTATTTTTTGAACACAGCAATGCATCTGAATAATATTTGAACCATTTTTGGTATAAATGTAACCACACACTTACACACACACTCTCTCACACATGCATATATAATTGAATCGGTCATTGTTAGAAGGCACCAAGTCATTTTTGTAAGAATTGAGATAATTGACTAAAACTGTTTCTCTCACTTAATTGTAAAGCATAGTTGCTGTCACGTGTAAGTATGACTTAGTTGTACAACGGCTGCTCGAATGGTTTTCAAAACACCCCCCTTTCCCTGAAGCAGAGGAAATTATGAGCGTCAGCTCTGGTGTAGTTGGAAGTGAGCAGGTGAATTCCTACAAGGCCCAGCAAGTCGGTATAGCTGGACTCTCAAGAATAGTGGGAACAACCTTCGGTGAAGTGTCCTTCAAAAAGAAGGATAAAGTGATATCTTTAGCAGCTGACAAGAACATTTTGAAAGTTGGGGAGGAGAAGATTGCTGGGGATCCACTCACACTCTATCACAGGATGTGCATAGCAAAAACAACCCAGAACGACCTTGAGGAATACCTCTCTTATGAGCTTGCACCGTAGCCTATGTCGTTGTTCAACGAGGATGGCATGCGCAAGGGCACCAAGTCTGCTTTATATGCAGCGTTCACACCCCTGCCCATAGATTTCGAGCTCCCCTCAAATCACCTCACTGTCATCGATGGTGGGCATCTGCTCCACAAAGTTGTGTGGAATCGAAACTCGACTTTTGGGCAAATGTGTGTCAATTATATCAAGTACATCCATTAGCATTATGGGACAGTGGTGATGGTCATCTTCGACGGGTACCCAGACAATCTTCTGATGAGTACCAAGAATGCTGGAAGAGCAAGAAGGCGCAAGCTGAACGCCTCAGCAGATGTGATATTTGATGAAGCCACAGTCAACACAACTCTTCAAGACAAATTTATGTCCAATGAGAGCAATAAAAACGATTTTTTGCCCTCCTCAGAACAATTCTTGAAGCGTCCCACGTCATGAACAAGCAAGCTGAGGAGGATGCTGAGGTGTCATTGTGACCACTGCAACATCGATGGCTTCTTCGTACGACGCTGAAATTATTGTGGGGGAAGACATCGATTTATTAGTCATTTTCACTGGTACAGCAAATACGATGAACAACGTGTACCTTAAAAACCAGGAAGAGGCAATTCACCTGACGTCATGTACTCCCCCTCATCATTTATGTATGACTTCGCCGAGAACCTGCTGCTCATCCACGCCATCAGCGGGTGTGACACAACGTCAAACATTTATGGGTTCGGTAAAACCAAATTTTGTTCCCTGTTCCGGAGAAATCCATTATTGTTGGAGATAAGTGATGTCTTCATGGACCCAGAAGCCACATTAGAGGACATCACCAAAGCAGGAGAGCAAATAATGGTCGTCCTCTATGGTGGGGAAATCGACCAATCATTTTCTGACCTCCGACACTTAAAATTTGTTGCCACCACGACAAACTTGAACCTGGAAAAGCTGCCCCCATCCTCCGATGCAGCGCGATACCACTCCTTGAGAGTATACCACCAAGTGATGTCCTGGATGAGCAGAAAGAAAGACCCGAACATATTTGGCTGGACAAGAGGAAGCAGGGGCTTGATTCCGACAACAACCTCCAGAGATGCTGCTCCTCATACCCTGCTGAAGACGGTATCATGCAGATGTGTCACCGGCTGTTCCGCAGCATGTGGATGCAGAAAAGCCGGTCTGAATTGCTCCACTTTCTGCAAATTCTGCTGCGGCGGAAAGTCCTGCGACAACCGTCCCTTGATAGCCGCTGACGAGGAAGAGGAAAACATCGACGACCCGTCCATACCATTCGACGAAGACCCTGCCGAAGAGTCAGCCCTCCCGAACCCCCTTGTGAAACGACTCCGGTTACTGTAGCAACACCCCATCTATTTTAAAGTTTTTATTTTAGTGTGTTCATTATTCCCTAACAATTAATATGTAAATAATTAATATATAAAACGCATTGTATTGTAATCTATATTTTGTAAATACACACTAACTTTTTATCATTTTAAATGATCTTGTCGACTTCGTCGTTACGTTGAGGCTGGCGTTACGTTACGGCGACGTCACGAAATGTACCGAGAATGCACTGAGGTGTGCGACGTCATAGTACCGATTGGTGCATGTGTACTGAGTTCACTGGTCAGCTCTGGAGTTACGAGACGGTAACGACACGGCGAGCGTGACGACATCCAGCCAGCTCCCTCCTTTCACCGCGCGCTCCAGCTCCCTCATGACTTGTAACTTTCTAGCGTTCTGATTGTTTCTTGATCATATAACATGTCAAGAGTCTTTGTAGCATTTTTCAGCATTTGTAGCATTTAAAATGATATAAAGTCCAGTCTTTCAGTCTGACTGTCTCTTTTTTTAAATGAATATGTAACGAATTTGTTCTCTCCCATCTATTCATATTTATCCAAACAATGGTTTAAATATTATTTAGATGCACTGCTGTGTTCAGAAAATGGTTGTAATATAATGAAAACGAAAAAATGTCACCAACACGGTGCTCCAGGGCTGAATCACAAAAAACGCATTTCCTCTAGTTTTCTTAAATTTACCCCCACTCCTACCCATTACTCGTAATTATTGTTTTGTTACATGAGTTTCAAAGGAATTAAATTCTCTACAACTTTCATTCAATAAACGTTTTGCTGAAATCAAGTCTTCCCCCTGTTTTTGCGATGGAAAGTGGAGCGAAAGTGAAAAATATGCCGAATCGCCAATTTTCGCCCTTTTTCGCCTTCTCGTATCTCGAATATGCTTGGTCCTATAAAAAAACTTTCATATTAAAGTTGTTGGAAATTTAGTAATCAACATTTTCTTATTTAAACATATCTTCAAACAAATGAACTGGGAATGAGCTAGAGGCCAAAAACTGAAAAAAGTGCCGATTTCTGACAGTTTTTTCAAGATGGCGGCCGAAGCAAGAGGTGGGGATGACGGAAACTTGGATTAATAACTACCTAATGGTCCTAAACAACATCCAAAAATAAAAAACGATCCCGCATCTGATGTAGGGTGAAATTCGTCTATTGACTGGACTAACTGCAGTTGAAGGTTTATGCTCCCATCACTCTGTGCGTCGCGGGTATCAGACTTATTCTACACACTCCCAACTGAAACGACCACGATGTCCAAGCCCGTAAATGAAACAATAACGACATTTTATTTCCTCGGGCTTTATCTTGACCCTCAGCGGAGGGCCCCAAAAGAAAAAAATCCCCCCCCCAAAAAAAAAAATCCTCCAAGGCAGTTTTAAACACATGGGATATTTAAAAAAAAACATTTTAATTACATGATTTCTTTGTAATTTTGTACGTCAGGAGGTCCATGAGGGGAGGGGGTGACACCATGAGGTCGCACCGGGCGACACCAACGCTAGTGACGCCACTGCCCTATCCTTCTGCTACTTCTTCTTGAATATGTGTGCATATCTATTAGTTTTTGACTCAACCAAATGCTTGCAGGTAATTCGTCGTCTGTAGGCCGTAGATATACAGAGAAAGTGCTCGACTTCCAACGTAGAGCCTATTGGAAGAAGGAATTTCCACCTTCCTCTCCCGGGCTGGAGCTGATCATCCACGCTCTTTTTTTTAGCGTATGGCTTTTAGTGCCGGGAGTGTCCGAGGACATGTTCGGCTCACCAGTTTTGTAGCTGCTTCGAGACGGACACCCAATGGGTGAGCTACAAGTACCGTTGGGGAGGAAAGTTGGAATGCAAGGACGAGGAGTTGGAAGGTAGCGGCTGTGGCCTATAGTTAGGGACCAACTCCGGCATTTGTCTGGAAGGAAGATGGGAAACCACAGAAGACCATCTTCAAGGTTGCCGGCGGGGGGATTCGAACCTCCTCGCTTCCCGGATGTGAGCGACTGCCAGCAGTCATGCCGTAACCACCACGGCTAACTCACCCGGTATCATCCACGCTGAATATCGTTCGATAGTCGCCTGACAATGGCACCGGTTATCTGAAACAAGATACTTTGGAAGTTTCAAGGATGGCTGTTTATACAACATCCCATGGTAACAATGGCAGTAATGAACATACCGTATACAGTAAATACCAATTCAAAAATCAATGTAACAAGAGGAATTGCTCCACATGAGTATGATTAGATGGGATGGTTGCTTATAGTTGTAGTTCATCTCTACTGTACTTCAAATTACAGTATAAGCTCTCATGAAAGAAGAAGGTTTTCACTCTCACTAACAGAACAGTTTTAAAATCCATCTCGCTACCTTTCGATCTACACAGGCAATATTAGCCTATTTGTAGAAGAATCATCGACACAATACAGTGTGAATGCGTAGAACAGAGTTGAGATATTCTACCAAAGTATTTGTTCTTCCACATACTGTACTTCTTAATCCAAGACCACCTCGTCATGTAGTGGCTAGCACTCTTGGCTGTCGCTCCGAAAGTCCGGGTTCGATTCCCGGCTCTGCCAAGAAAATTTAATTCTGGTTTGAGGGCTAGAACGGGGTACACTCGTGAGCCAACACTGAGGTGGGTTCGATTCCCACCTCAACCATTCTGGAAATGGATTTCCATGGTTTCCACTTCTACTCCAGGCAAACGCCGGGATAGTTCCTAACTTAAGACCACGGCCACCTCCTTCTCAAGCCTTCCCTGAATTGCAAATACACACACAGGTTATCAGACAAATTTACACCCACACAACAAGTACTGTACGCAACTTAGATGAAGTAATAGTAATAAACATATACTTACGTACGCAGCAGACGTCAGTGGAAACGTAGCTGAAACTCTTCCCCTATCCCCGAAGAAATATAAAATAAAATAAAATAGAAGAAAGAAAAACGGGGAGATCGCAGTCTTGTTTGGCTTTCGCTGGGCCCAAATTTTAAAAGGCAAACCAGAAAGCAATCCCAAAAGGAAGGGGGAAAGCTAAATAAAATTAAACTACAGTAAAATCCATAGATGAACAAATTTAAATCAGAGGCCGTGTAGGTCGTATTAACGTCACAAGTACGCTAATAAGACCGACAAACCAAAATATAGCAAAAACCAGACAAAACTCGAAGAAGGTTACTAAAATTAAAATAAGGCGTGACGCAAAAGCAGAGATATTTAGGCAAAGATAAAATGTATTAAAATAACAACCACAACGTACAACGATCCCAGAGATGTTAAAAGCAAGAAGAGAAAAGACCAACAAATTAACCACAAAATTAGTTTACCGCAAGAAAAATACAAATTAGGAATAAAATCGAGAATATACTAAATTATATCATATTAAAATGAAATAAAATAAGATAAGTTAAGGTAACGTGTTCAAGGCAAGATGAAACGATGACTAAATGTAAGTATGTTGCAATTAGATAAAAAGACAAAACTCAGAAACGACTACACTCAACGAAGTCAAGATACGTTCTAAAAATTTAGACAAAGCGTGTCAAAGGGATGAACAAAATAGGAGGGGGTACAATAGTTCAGAACGGGGCGGAGAGGAGTGAGAGGGAGGGGAGGCATGAGGAGAAAAGACGTGGAGGCACATTCAAGATCGAGTGAGTTACGAGAAAAATAGGAATTTAGACAAAAGGAAAAATTACATTCAATTATCGGCAAAACCAAAAATATACTTTAAAAATTGAAAGTATGCGTAGGAGATAAGGGCACACAATGACGACAAAAATATGTGATGCGCAAAAATATGGGCATGCACAGATACAAGAATATCACAGGTTAGGTCACCAGCAAATAGCAATGGTGAGACCTCCTTTTGTGAACTCTTTAAGATAAAGAACAAAGCATTACGGGAAGCAAGAAAAATAATCTCCAATCCCGTTATGTTGTTCTACGATAAGATAACCGGGTGAGTTAGCCGTGGTGGTTACGGCATGACTGATGGCAGTCGCTCACATCCGGGAGGCGAGGAGGTTCGAATCCCCCCGCCGGCAACCTTGAAGATGGTCTTCTGTGGTTTCCCATCTTCCTTCCAGGCAAATGCCGGGGTTGGTCCCTAACTATAGGCCACAGCCGCTACCTTCCAACTCCTCGTCCTTACATTCCAACTTCCCTCCTTCCCTCCCCAACGGTACTTGTAGCTCACCCATTGGGTGTCCGTCTCGAAGCAGCTACAAAAAACTGGCGAGCCGAACATGTCCTCGGACACTCCCAGCACTAAAAGCCATACGCTAAAAAAAACTATAAGATACACTCTGGATGGCAGACCCAAAGGTGCCCCCTACAAGGTAGGCAAACCCACCGTCACGCACACCAGAGTAAAACGAAGACAGCCCACATACATAACTTTCAACCCTTAAAGTACAAAAACTACGTTATCAAAATAAATGAAAATAACACTACCATACAAAACAAAAACTCACCAGCAATTACACGCACACAAAGGGCGGAGGGAAAATATCGGGAGGGGGGCAAGTACACGCGACCAAAAGAAAATAACACAGAATAAGAGTATTAAATTGGCGAAATATGAAACTGAACTACAGTAAAGCAATATTGATTACGACATACAGACACCTCGCCATGGTTTCACCTTGAACACGGGCACTTCCCCATAAATATGGGAATACGTCTAGCCTACTTGGCTGCTAGAAAGAAATGCCTCGAGACAAAGCAAATGACGACGCAACACAAAGGTAACTGCGTGGTAAAATTTGATTGGTCACGACCCCTTCCAATATATAAATCACTGGCGAATAAGGGGATAAGATGTAGATATGTCCATATATGGTATTAAGACATCAGAGGGCTATTAATAGCTTCACAGACCAAGGTTTCACGCACCACAAAGGCGTAGATTCATCACATCAGATAAAAATGGCACAAAGAAGTAAATCATAGTTCTCATAAAAATGGCTCAGTACATAGGGCTAAATGATCACGATGTCCAAGCCTCTAAAATGAAACAGCTACAACAACGGATTATTCTAGCATGCAGCTCCAACGAAGTGCAAAGGAGTAATTTATATGAGAGGAGAGAAGGAACGCAACACGTTTCATTGAATATATGGCTGACTAATATTAGAGACCACTTACAAAAACATGCTGGGTAGAGTGTAATTCTGGGTAATCTCAAAGCCAGCTACTAACTATTGACTTCTTGTGGTCACCGCATTCAGAAACCAGAGCTTTCGGGTTCGAATTTTTAAATTAAACTTAATTATACTTGAAATATTCCGCCATGAGAACCTAACGTGTAACATGCTAAAATATTTTAAATGTATTTTCCATATTTCGGATCATTACTCAGTCGATAGTTTCAAGAGGTAACAGTGATTAACACTAGAAACAGTTACGCGCGTTGCGTCAGTAATCTAAATGAGGAGCTCCACTTAGAGATCTGTCGAGGACTCATTTTAGATGCAGAGACAATTTTCTTTAAGAAGTAAGGTATATCTCAGCAACCGCAAGTAGTCTAATATGATTTCTTCTTTATTTGGACGCCTAGTGTATTTTCTAGTTGAAACCATACGTTCGAGAGACCCAATCACACTCATTTCTAGTATAACGCTGCCGTGTTGTTGTGATAGGCAGATTTGTCAACGGAATTTCTACCAAATACCAATAACTTTCAATTAATATTTTATTTGAAAATGAAGTCATGACCTACCTCATATATACGACACTGAATCATTCATTTATATTCTGTCTGTAACATTTTTGGTGTGTGTTCCAGATTTGGAGTTCACAATTGAACGCTCTCCTCGTGCACGTGGTGACTTTCAGCACATTACCTCAACTCATCTTAGGTGAGTCCCTAATCAAATATAGTGTGTTGCTTTAAGATTGCTCCCATCAGCCATATGGTCTGCAGATTGGGGGATGACGATTCCCCTCTGCTTTCTTGACCGGGGTCGCTGCTCTTAGTTCAGACACCTACTCAATTGTCCTCACGAGGCTGAGCACACCCCATTCCAACCTTCAGACTATATTAACATTTATTGACGCAGCCTTAAATCGAACCTGGACTCTAGGAGCGACAACCAAGAATGCTTTCCGCTAATCCAAGTGGTGGCATTACCTCAACTTTCATGAGATTCATAAGTTCTTTGTCAGTTTTATAGACCTAACCTCATGAAGCCTGCCTTCCATTGTCTAGGCGCACGTGTTGAGTCCTATGAGCCTTGTGATGAGAACTGGTATTGATTCGTTCCTCAACCATGCTAGAAGTGGTGTTTCGTGTTTCTCACTTCTCCTCAAGGCAAAGCAAATGCCGGAATGGTAGGCCACCTCCTTACCTCACACGCTATTACAGCCAACACAAGATTCTTTTGCGATTCTTCGTCAAAATGTTCAGTTCTTAAAACAGGTAAAAAATAATGGTGTGACTACGTATTGAAAAAGTAAAAATCAAACAGTTCGTTAAAATGGTAAAGTTAATCCAGTTGGCCGATTTTCTAAATAAAAGGACATAACTTAGTATATTTTCAGATATTCCCAAATTACTAAGTTAAATTAAACTGTGGAAATATCCCTACATCTGAATCTGCCTAATAATTCAAATAGCACTGTTTCCAAACATCTTGTTAGTACTGGCCGTTGCAGCAGGTCATCACATATTTCCTCTTATTCACAACTTATCAGGAATACTTTGCATTGCTCCTCTTAGAACAATGAAACTTGTACGAAGTGATAAATTCTTACTGTACGTTACTCGTATTTGTGATGCCCATGGTTGTAGAAATAAAATATTTCGTTTCATTATTACTTACCGGTAAATAAAATAGATAAAAGTCACTACATCACGTACAGTACTTCTTATTATCTTAGTCGCTTTGACAATGACACAAACATCGCAGGATCATTGATTATAAATCCGTACTTAAGAATGTAACATATATTTTCCTGAGTTAAGAATCTGTCAATGTATTTTCTGTCATTAACAACCCCTCCTTAAAGTTCGCAAATTTTTGATAGGTGCCTTGAAAAGGAAAAGGCTACTCATGCAACCGTACATCTTAAAGCGTACCTGACCTACATTTTTACATCCTTTCTTTTTCAATACTACGTATTTCCCAGAATTGTCAGACTAGGCCAAAATATGCAAGTTATGATCTTTATGGTTACTGATGATCGGAGATCTTTTTGAATTTGTTGAAGTACCGTAGCCCTATCAAATTGCTGGTTGTTGCTATTAAGCATCAAGTCGAGCTTAATCTTTATTCTGTGAAGCTACCCCGCTCATAAGTATATAATGCACATCCCAAATTGCCTGCTTCGCAAGATAGTTCCATTAGAATCATATACAACATTGCGAAGCCTATCACCATTCAATCCACCATTTAGTCTCGACTGATCTGCTGTGTACATTCGATTGAGAGGGTGAATCTTAGTTGCTTTGATAACGGCACAACCATCGGAGGATAATTTTAAAAAAATCCACAGCCTGCTTCCAGTCAACCGACCGGGTCAGGGAATGGAATGAATGAAGACCCCATCGAGCGGCGAGGATATGAACTGTGCCGGCTGCCGAAGCCTGTCGCACTCCCCTGGGGCAATGATTAAATGAATGACAGATGAAATGAAATGATGGTGGCGAGTGTTGCGGGAATGAAATTTGTGACAGGGAAAACCAGAGTACCCGGAGAAAAACCTGTCTGCCTCCGCTTTGTCCAGCACAAATCTCACATGGAGTGACCGGGATTTGAACCACGGACCCAGCGGTGAGAGGCCGGCGTGCTGCCGCCTAAGCCACGGAGGCTCCGGAGGATTATTCAACTATTATAAATTGCTTCGATTTTAGAAAATGTAATACTACAGGTTAATAATCTACAACAACAATGGTAGATTACTGTTCGCTTGTAACAAGAAGTGAAGAATTGTGTCCCGTGAACATGGTTAGGTATAGAACAAAACATAGAATTTTCCTAGTGGAAATTTATCTTCTCAAGAAGTCCTTCAGTAAATGTGTTCGTAAATTTCAACGCAGTGCGATCTTAACTTGTGGAGGAACCTCAAAAGAAAGGTATACAGAAACAATCCGCGTACTCTGGAGGCTCTCGAGAACGAAATAACTGCACTGATACGAAATATCAGTAAGGATGAATTACAGCGAGTGTACCAAAACTTCCTACGTCTGTGCAACGTGTGTTTAGAAAATGAAGGACAGCATTTCCAGCAACTACTCAGAAATTCTTGTACGTAATGATGATTATTAAATACGTTTAGAAGTGTAAGTGTGTTAAACTAGTTGGGTGCTATGCTGTTGCTAGCGCCAGTGCCTTGCCCTACAGGCTGCCCACCCACCAAGCGAGTCTCCGTTCTATACGGTATTGGATCATGAGAAATGTTGATAGAGTTGTTTACTGCTATCAGCGTCAAGTAAAAATATGTGTAACACAATTGTACCTCATCTGACCAGTAACATGCCTGTTCCATCAGAAAACATGAGTGCTGTTAGTTATTTCAAAAGTGTAGTTATGTCTTTGGAAGTAAAACACACTGAGAAGAGAAATAACCTCTTATTTTTGTCATGTAATTGTTAAGGGCGTATTATTGGTTGTCTGTCCTGTCATGTGACATAAGCCTGATTCCATATATATACAGTACATGGCTCACAAGGGCTCGCCCTCTTTCTTACGATAGGCTATACAATACTTGTAACAACGTGACTGGCTTCTGTCCCAATACGGGACTTGTTTTGTAAATACTCTGTATATCATGGTCAACTAAAAAAAATAAAAAACAGCATTCACCAAGTTGGACTCATCATTCCATTGAATAGGATACCACTCAGCCGCGTAGAAGAATCCGTAAGGACCTTACGTTAGCTTAACACGAAATACGAAGCTTAGCACGCAGACACGCACGTTAAGCTAGAAACGTAACTCTAGTACCTCAACCAAGGATCAAATTTCTTGGCAGAGCCGAGAATAATAATAATAATAATAATAATAATAATAATAATAATAATTTAATTTAATTTATAATTTAATGTATTCTCTAAGTAAGTACATTGAATTCAACGGCAACATATCCCACGAATCGACGGAGGATCCATCCAATTATCTGTGGGGTATATTGTAACACATACGGTAATATATTATACATTACTTATACAAGTGCTACATAATAAATTTGAATAATTTAAATGAATCTAAAGAAGAGAGAATAGAATCCATAAAGAATTAAACAAATAGCAATATACAAATAAGATTAAATTTTAAATTTTAAAAACTATTGTAAAACAAAGTGTAGGTAACCAAATATTTTTTTTTCATCTTTTATTCATTTATTTATTTATTTATTTATTTATTTTCATAACTTCTTTCTATAATTGTATTAATTTATTTTTTTCTTTTCTTTTATTATTTTTTACATTAATTGTATATAAGTTATATATTTTGTGTTATTTTAAAAATAATAGAATTGTATAGCCAAGATGTTACAAAACTTCTAATGAAAAAAAAATGATGATGATGATGATGATGATATTAATGATGATGATGATAATAATAATAATAATAATAATAATAATAATGAATATAATAATAATGAGGATGATGATGGTGATAATAATAATAATTATTATAATAATAATAATGATGATGATGATGGTAATAATAATCATAATAATAATAATAATAATAATAATAATAATAATAATAATAATAATAATTGACCACTATGCTGGTCGCAAGCTCGGGGCATCATCATGCAGACGATGAAGAAGGAAGAGCGGGAAAATAAACAACCTCGTATAAATATGGCTTCAGTTGACCCAGCCAATAGTGCCCTATTAGGACCTCTTTCTAGGGTACACTGTAGATGAACCCGGTCAACGGCTAACAAGGCGAAAAAGGATATTCAGTAAGAATTCAATGGCAAGGAAGACGGAGGAACCATCACAAGGGGGATGACGTCTCCACAGTCTGGAAAGGCAACTCGTCTAAGGGAGCAAACTTTGATTTAAAAACTGTTTTTGTTGTTGATTAATTTAGGGTCTATGCGACATCGTATCAATCCTAGAAGTGGTTTCCTAAATTAAGGCCACGGCCACCTCCTACCCAAATCCTAGCCCCAATTTCATATACACACATTAGTACAGCCATCACAACGACTCAGGTTGACATATTCCACACACATACATCCAAGAACATGGAGCTACATGACTACGATGTCTCATAGGCCCTATATCAATCAACAACATCAGGTTTCATATGTCAGGAAGTACCTGTACTATGTTTTCGTGTGTCCTAGTTAGCCATCGTAGAGCAGAACTTGGGCATAGAGCGCTCTCACGTGGTCGAAGAGCAGCGAGTAGTTTGCAGTTGATGTTCTGGCGATTATAGCAGACGATGGTTAGTTTCTATAGTCAGAGAAGGATGACGTAGGAGAAGGTACTGGAACGGAGGTGTGACAGATCAGTTGATACGAACACAGCTCCATGAGACTACAGCATATGATTGTTATCAGCCAATCAGAGTCAAGAAGGAGTAGAGACCATAGGTAGCCATTTTGGGAAGTTCGAAATCTGATCACACGTGTTCCCAGAGACACGCAAAGGTTAGAACATAATTATACAAGTCTAAGTGAGATGACCATTGCCATATAAAGTTAAATATTATTTAAGTAAAGTAAGCAAAAACATGTGTGATTGCGGATTACGTGGGAAAATTAATAAGTTACAATTTAAGAATATATAAATTTGCTTCAGTAACCCCAGCAAAATCAAGGGGAGGAGGGAAAGTTACTGGACTTATTCAAACCTCATAGGGAATAAAGAAACTATAAAAAAGCATCATGAACAAAAGGTGAAATGTTACGTCCAGTAGTTCGTATTCCACGTAAAAGGACGTTCGTGTGGCTCATGATCACGAGATTAACGGTCGCGTAAAACTATAGGCCTCTTACTTTCGTCCTCGTACTTTCAAATCTTCTAAAACGTCATTATCGCTGGTGTCTCACTAAGTAATGCATCATCGACTCTTAATTTACCTTCAAGATCATGAGACATGAGACCGCTACGGTAGCTGTGAAGGCTCTATGGGAACCCTGAAAAGTGACGGCTGACGGGGCTCTGGTGAAGCTACGATAGGCCTAGCAAGCCAGTAGTGGATATCATATTTGCTTTCAAACCAGGAACAGGCCTCGGAAAGGACGGATGCAAACGACGACGACCCGGATATGCTAATGGACTACGAGTTGGGACATTAAACATACAGACACTGACAGGAAAAGTGGAGGAGATTGTAGATGTGATGGAGAGAAGAAAACTGGATGTACTGGGCTTGGCAGAAACAAGATGGAAAGGCGAAGGTCGCAGAGAACTGAGGAAAGGGTACCGGTTGTACTGGAGTGGGAACAGTGAAGGAAGGAGCAGCGGAGTAGGAGTAGTTGTGAGAGATGGAATGAAGGAAGAGGTAAAGGGAATAAGTGACAGGATCATGAAGATCAGAGTAACTGTAAAGGGAAGAAGCCTGGAGATAACCCAGGTATATGCCCCTCAAGTTGGATGTACAGCTCAAGAGAAGGAAGACTTTGAGGAGGAGCTACAACAGCAGTTGAATGGTCAGAGCATCATTGTCATGGGAGATTTGAATGCACATGTAGGAAGTGAAAGGCAAGGATATGAAAATGTATTGGGAGCAGAAGGATGGGGTGGCAGGAATGAAGAAGGGAGAAAGTTGCTGGATTTTTGCAAGAGAAACGGTTTAGTGGTAGGCAACTCCTGGTTCCGGAAGAAAGAAAGCCACAAGCTAACGTGGTACAGCAGTGATTTAACAAAGAAATCTTTGGTAGATTACATGCTGTACGACTGGGAAATGAAGAGAAGTGTCAGAGATATAAAGGTAATACCATCAGAGGCCTTAGATAGCGACCACAGAATACTTGTAATGAACCTGGGAGTTGTTAAGGATAGCAAGAAGACAGAGTACCAGGAAAGGAGAATCAAAGTATGGAAACTCAAAGAAAAGGAAGTCAAGGAAGAATTCCAGAAGATAATAAGGGAAAGGATGCCAACAGACAATCCTAAAACAGGGGAAGAGGAATGGAAGCAATTCAAGAACCCAATGGTGGAAGTTGCAGTGGCAGTATGTGGAAGAACAAGCAACAGAAAGCGGTGTAAAGAGACACCATGGTGGAATGAGAGAGTAAAAGAAGCTGTGGGAAGGAAGAACAAGGCTTTCAGAGTGTGGTTCCAGGAAGGAACTGATCTGGCAAGGGAAGATTATAAGATAAAGAAGAAAGAAGCAAACAAGGTTGTCGCAGAGGAGAGGAAGAAGTGGATGGTCAAGTGGACAGAGATGATGGAGGAAGGCAGCATAGGAAATAAGAAAGTTCTTTATGGGATGGTCAAAAGTAAGAGAAGAGGTCTGCGAGAGGATGTGGTAATGATGGACAAAAACGGAAATGAGGTACAAACAAAGAGACACTCAAGACAGTGTGGAAAGAGTACTTTGAGGATTTGCTGAATCCAAATGGTCATAGGGAGGAAGACAATGTATTGGAAGATGGAGAAGACAACACAGGAATGGAAAAGGACCTGACTTGGAGAGAACTGGAAATGGCTATAGACAAGATGAAAGGAGGAAGGGCACCAGGTGTGGATGAAGTGAGTGTTGAAATGGTGAAGGCAGCAGGGGAGGTTGGGAAACAGTGGCTGTACCGTGTGATGAGGGTGATATGGAAGGAGAAAAAGACCCCAGAAGATTGGAAGAAAGGATTAATTGTTCCAATATTTAAGAAAGGAAGCAGAAAGGGGTGAAGGAATTACAGGGGAGTCACACTCATACCTCACTGTGCCAAGATATATGAAAAGATATTAGAAAGTAGAATACGAGCCAAAGTGGAGAGAAAATTGAGAGAGGAACAGTATGGATTCAGACCTGGGAGATCAACAGTGGATCTCATATTTTCAGTGAGACAACTCCAGGAACACCACTACGAATTTGGAGAGGATCTGTTGATGGCCTTCCTGGACATCGAAAAGGCCTATGATAGTGTGTCTAGGGAGACGGTTTGGAAAGCAATGGAAAACCTGGGAGTGGAAAAAGAGACTGTAGGCAGAGTGAAGGAGATGTATTGTGGAAGTGTGAGTTGTGTGAAAGTTGGAGGGGAAAGAACAGACTGGTTCAGACAAATGAGTAGCCTGAAACAGGGTAGTGCGCTGTCACCCCTTCTCTTTATTGTGGTTATGGACGAGGTAATGACACGGATAGCAGGAAAGATAGGAGAAGATAAGATGAAAGCAATGGTGTTTTCAGATGATCTCATGGTCTGGGGAAACAAGGAGGAGGAAATTCTGGAGCAACTGAAGGCTTGGGAAGAAACAGTGGGAGAGTACGGATGGAAGTTCAACATCAGTAAATGTGAGATCCTGTTAACGACCAGGAAAAAGGACAGACCAATGAGTGGGATAACACTTGGAGGTGGACAGCTGAAGAAGGTGGAAAGTCTAAAGTACTTGAGAAGTATAGTGGAGGAAAATGGGAGAAATGACAAAGAGATTACGGAACGTGGCAGACAGGCAGAAGCATTTCTGAGAAGCATTAGGAGCTTAGTGTGGAATAAAGATGTCCCACAAAAAAGCAAGGAAGTGTTATACAGAAGCTACTATATCCCGATACTGACCTATGCTTCAGAAACGTGGACAATGAAGAAAAGAGACATAAGCAGAATACAGGCAGGTGAAATGAAGTTCCTGCGAAGTAGGATCGGAGTAACAAGAAGAGACAGGGTGAGGAATGAAAAGGTCAGGGAAATGGTGAAAGAGGAGCCCTTGCAAGGTAGGATTGAGACATCAAGACTGAGGTGGTATGGACACTTAAAGAGAATGGATGAGAAGAAGATTCCCAAGAGGATACATGAGATGCAGATGCAGAAGAAACGACCAAGGGGAAGACCAAGAGATAGATGGCTGAAAGGAGTGGAGGAATGTGTCAAGAAGAGAGGCGAGGACTGGACCAGAGTGACAGCGGAGAGGTGGTGGGAAGAAAGAACTAAGTGGCGAGGCTTATGTTCCAAACAGACCCAGCCTAGGGCTGGAAACTGTACAAGATGATGATGATGATGATGATCATGAGACACTATTTGGGGAATTGAGTGTCCATCTCACTCGTTATTATATTGCAAATTTGATTTCTGTCAATCATCGTTATTGTCTTATTATTTATACATACACATTTTATTGCACCATATGTTCTTTACACAACACCCTTTGTTCCAACCATATTTACTTTTATGATTCAGTCGGAAATTGTAGCTGTCAACAATTATGAGAGGCTTCCCGTTTTGACTCACCATTTCAGAATGCACCACTTCCATGGCTGTGCCAACTCAACTGAAGACTTGAAGGCTTGGGCATGGTGGTCATTTAGCTCCTTGTACTTGGATGTGTGTGTAGAATTTGACTGATAACCTGTGTTACTACCCTATGATGTATGTAATAGTGTGCATTTGTAATTCAGGTGGTAATTGGGAAGGAGGTGGCCGTGGCCTTAAGTTAGGTACCACCTCGACATTCGCCAGGGGTAGAAGTGGGAAACCACGGAAAACCACTTCTAGAATAACAGAATCACACCCACCTCTTCTCAGTTTTGCCTCACGAGGCTGAGTATACCTTTTGCCAGCCCTCAAGCAAGAATTAAATTTCTTGGCAGAGCCGGGAATCTAACCCGGACCTTCTGGGCGACAGCCCAGAATGCTAGCCGCTACACCACGAGGTGGTCAAGTGAATGTCGGAATGACTGGCCAGCTGTTTGTGGACGAGCACTATGTTTTGGTTACTAACCCAAGGCAAACGGAGGGAATTCAGTATATGCAATACCAACCTAGAGAAGGCTTCGAACATCAGGCAAGAAATTGTGTTCACATAATCAAAGTGTCACAGCTGACAAATCTTCTTGTCGCAGTGTGTGCACCTAAACGTGAGCTACTTGCAAATTTCCTTTTAACCGTTGTACAGATTAATTAGACACACACACAATTCCTTGGAATAGAAGCTGTTTATTAGTAAGTCAGCTTTATGTAGATGTAAAGTTTATAAGTCAATTTATCCGTGTTGCCTGTACAAACTATCAATTGTAACTCTTCAGTCGGTCAACACGAATTTGCCCAGGATGACTGGGCGGAGTCACAATGTATATGTACAGGGTGTGCATCATATTTAATAGCACAAATTGAAACAGCTGTAAGCAACCGATACTTGAAGCAAAGAAAGTCTTAGCAAACATGGGTCCGCAAACGAGCTGTTGGCGAGATAAGTGAAAATCATTGGTTATCAGCCACCACTGACTTGATTGTGTGTCAACGTCATCCTATTGAGGAAAAGATGCCAAAACAACATGATTAAACGTTATTAGATACTTTGGTAGAAGTGCAGTTGTTTGTAAAGTAGTGTGGTACAGTGTCTGTCTGTCTGTTAGGTAGTCAGCCCGAAGGCTGGTTGGATCCTCAAAAGCACCGCCGTTACGTTATGTGAGTAGATACCCACAAAAACCCAAGGCAGTGCTATATTGAGGCATTCTACGCAAGAAGAGGTGTGAGGTAGTTTGCTATTGCTTTCCTCACCGAGTCAGAACAGTAGTCCTAACCCTATGAGTAGAACCTTTTACAGCATTCACAGGCACTGACTGTGCCCTGAATGCCATTACTAAGCACCACCCATACCTCAGTAGCTTCCATATAATCACAGCCATGAGTGAGACTGAGACATCGGTGAAAAGCCACCTTTTACTCTAGCCTGTGCCAACTGACAAATGCAAATGTACTGTATTCATCAAGAGATGGCAAAGGCCATGTTTCAATGACTGCACAGTGTAGCCTACTTAGTCGTAGTTAAATGAAGTGTTCAACATGTCGTCCTTGTACACCATTTATTCGGTTTGGTAAAATGTACAGCCCAATGAGACGATCAGTGGGGGCTGTTCACCGCAAATTCTAAATTATCTCGCAAACGGCACACATGCGGACTCATGATTACTAAGACATTTTTGCTTCTAGTATCAAGTACTTACAGCTGTTGCACTTGGCGCCATTATTTATGATACACCCTGTATATAAAATTAATAAATAAATAAATAAATAAATAAATAAATAAATAAACACTCCAGAAAGAAATTGCATCTATTAGTTATAAACATTATAATTGCCCGTTAACAACAGTTTGGTGCTTTTCAGTCGGTCAACACGAATGTACTCAAAAGAGCTGGGTTATGCCCTAATCCTGAAAAAATTACATGAGATTAATAAATACACTAGGATGACCAGTTTCAATCGTCAAGCGATCATCATCAGATCCATTACACTTAGGCTGCAAATTCTATGTTTGAAAATACAGGTGAAAATATATACAATATGTACAATTGTTTAGTTGCAGTATTGGTAAAGCAACTTGTCAGTGTAGTTGTAGTATATATGATGTTAGGTGGAATGCTAAAATGGTGATAGAAATCCGGAATTTGTCTGTTTGGAGTGACTATATGGTTGTAAAAGTCAACTATGGTTATACTGTATAGTGCGAGCTATTACTTCTCTGGTTGGATGTCTTCCGTTCTGTAGCTGCGAGTAGTATCAACTTCTCTCTTGGAGCAGAGACGGTCGACTGAATTGGAATGTTGTCTCCCTGAGCTGGTGTTTCCCTCCCCGTCGCCCCGTGTTCCTATGTGCTGTCTGTAGTCAATGCATGTGTAATTGTGACGTATTGCCAAGTCTAGATAAGATGTATGTTATTGAATTCAGGAAGGCCTTCAACTATTAAAGACCGTGGAACATTCCCCGCCACGCGTAGACTATTAGCCATTCATACTAAGCGCACCCGGTCTTTGAGGACGTCCCGGCACCTTTAATACTGCCACGAATGCCGGCCTTGGTTTATTGAAGACAAAAGAGTACATCGTACTCCTGATCCAGAGAACATTTACCTATTAAAACCCCTATTCCCCCTCCCCCTTTTTTTGAACCTATTGACCGTTATTTAACAGTGATTATAACTTAAACATGTAATTTTTCAGGGGCGTTTACTTACTTATTTTATATTATTATTATTATTATTATTATCACCATCATCATTAGCCATTGGTAAATCCCTTAAAGGGCAAAGGCCTCCTGCTAGCAGGGTAGCTCTGAGATATTTCATCAGATGAGCTAAGCTGATATAGAGTATATGAAATATTAAGCAAATTTGTGGTGCCCGACTGAAGAGTTGCCACTAACAGATAGTCAGCTTTACACTGAACCCGGTTATGGGGATGGATGGAGAGGTTTTGTGTACTAGTTTTCTCTGTTTCTATTTCACTTTGAACCTAGAACCTACTGACCAATAAAAATGGAACACTTGAGCGCTGGTCAGGAGCTCATCAATATAATTAATCAAATTGATTTGTCCAATGTTTCCGCCTACTCGGACGCACTTTGTGGAAACACAATATCGGTACCGCTACATTTTTCCTGATACTTTTTCAGGCCCGCAAAATGGTGTCACACATGGTGATTGGCCTCCATTTGCGGAAACAGGGGATGACGTCACTCTTAATGTATGATTAGTGGCCTTCACAAACAAATAGGCCTAGCTGGTACTCCATACACAGTTCTGTCTCATTTCCTTTAATACGTTAACTTTCACTTTTCTTTTTCTTTTCTCCGTTTTTGGTCTTTTCGACCATTCAGTCAGATCCAGATTCCTAGATTTACTGTATACACTGTATTTAGGAAGAGCATCATTTCGATTCTTTAACAGCTGGGCAGCACCCAAGGCCATGAACTCGGGAGATGAGTGGGTCGTCGGCCGTCCTTGAAATGGTTCTCCGTGATTATCCATTTTCCACTCTAGGCAAATGCTGGGATGGTATCTTATAAGAGGCCACGGTCAATTCCTTCCAACTCTTTCTCCAGTTCCATTAGTATTCATTAATTTTATTTCTCATTAACTCGTCTAATGAGGTTGACATCAGGAAGGGCGTCCAGCCGCAAACAAAACGTTCACCATAGGTACAGTACATCAAATTAATATTACTCCATTTAACTAAGTTCTTCCCCGACCATGTGCAGTAGAAACGGGAAATAGGGGAGAAAGTAGGCTGCATCACTTCACTTATTTAGTCAGTTTTGAATTTTAAGTATTGCAGTGAATGAACCCGACATTGTTGGTGTATTATTCAAGAAAGAGTTGTTGTTGATTCATTTATGCATTGTGTATCATGTAGCCCTGTGTAGTTGGGTGTGTGTGGATTTTTTCTGATAACCCGTGTCATTGTGATGGCTGTATTAGTGTGTGTATTTGTAACTGAGACTGGGATTGGGCAAGGAGGCGACCGTGGCCTTAAGTTAGGAACCATCCCGTCATTTGCCTGGAGTAGAAATGGGAAACCACGTTAAAAGACTTCTAGCATGGCTGAGGTGGGAATCGAATACACTTCTCCTCAGTGTTGTCTCACGAGGCTGAGTTAACCCCGTTCTGGCACTCAGATCCTACTTAAGGCCACGGGTGCCTCCTGCCCAATTCTATCCCCAATTACAAATACACACACTAATACAGCCATCACAATAATACAGGTTATCAGACAGATATCGCTCGCACCCAAAATACACGGGGCTACATGACCACGGTGTCGCAAAGCCTCTATTTGTCTCAAAACATCAATTATTCAAGCGTGGGGGCTGTCAGAAGGAAGAAAAGGACCCCTTGCCCCCATCCTTGATTGGCGCCTGCTTACAACTTCAGTTTAACCATACCTTCTGCCTTTGGTTAAGTGGGAAATAACACTACGCCAGTACTGAGACAAGGGCTGTTGTTTTAAATACGAAGCTTCGAGATCGTCTGTCCCAAATAAGAACTTACATACTTCTAACTTAATTGAATTAGGCCTATGCATTTACGAGGCAGCTGTTACTTCAAACCCAAACATAAATATCAGTATTTTTATATCAATTATCCATGATCGAAGAACACTAACCATTTACCCTCTTTATTTCTACCTCAATCAAAATGTAATATCATGATAATTATTATACAGGTACAGGTTTAACAACCTTCCTATGTATTTTACCAACTGGGTCACAATTGTTGTCGAGTCTATAACTGATAGTTAAAATATTACGGACACTTTCGTAGCAATGAAGCCCATGAATACTAGGGATATTCGGTACACCACATCATACTTGTATTCTTACCTATTTAGTAAGTTACACAACTAATCTCACTGTTGCGCGATAGCGTCATCGGGTGGCAGAGGATGACTGACGTCACGGCCGTTCTCAGCACCAATGCTTGGGGGTTTTGGTTAGTTCGTTGTGACGCTCTGTGACGGTGTAATAAGGTTGTGTGTCACGCCCATATGACAGTTACCTTCTACAGCCGTTTCAATTCAGGTGTTTAACTCATCCACTTCTGCAGAGGGAACGAGAAATGCCAGCCAGATTTTAAATTTTCGCATCTACAGTATTCTTTCCATGTCAGAATGGCAATTCAGTCTGAATGGGTGCAAGTTTATCCTCCAATAAACTCTGAAAGTTGGTACGAAATGCTCAACACAGGTAAATGTTACATTCGTTCGTACAAATCAGTCTCCTTTAGTATGAGGTATGATTGCAGGTACAGACACAATCGAGGTTTCCGATGCTCTGGCACATTTGCCAAACCTCAGTCACGCCAAATGAAAGTCCTTAAGAAGAAGTCCTAAAACCAAACCAAACTCCGTGGCGCTACAGGCCATGAAGGGCCTAGGCTTATCAAGCGACCGCTGCCCAGCCATTTGGGCTGCATTTTATGGGGCGACACGTGGTCAGCGAGTCGGGCCCTCTAGGCCTTTAATCTTGGTCTCCGTGACCGGGGCTCTGCCTCACTGTCAGACAGCTACTCAATTGTCCTCACGAGGCTGAGTGCACCCCGTTCCAGCCCCGACGTCAGTTTCTAAAACCCCGGGAATTGGACCCGGGGCCTCTGGGAGCAAGTCAGGTGCGCTACCCCAATACCACGAGGCCAGCTAAGAAGAAGACCTACAAGTTTGTAACCGGAATTTCCAAACACGCTGTATATGTCTTATACTATGGTAGTATTGCTGTATATACAGCACAAGGCATTACGAGCAACATTGCACGTGTACTGAAATTGAAGAACATAGCCATCAGGCTCCGTCCACCAAAGAAAATAGGAAAATCGTGAAATAGGAACAGGAAAATATGAATGCGAAAGACCAGTTTCAGTACATCACATGTAATCATGTTTACATTGGACAAACTGGTATGATGATAAATGACATAGGATATTTATAAGGGATGAAAATCACAGTCAGAATTAGCGGGAATCGAACCCGAACCTCTGGGGAAAACTAAGATTGTCCTCCAAAAACAGACTATAGCCTAGTGTATTGTTTATTCTCAACCATACATACCGAGCTCGATTTCTGTAATGCTTGTGCGATTTTTGAAATAAGTGGTTTTGTTTCCACTTATATTGAAGGTCCCGTTGCTTATGATCAAGATGAAAAAATCCACAGCCTGCTTCCAGTCGACCAGCCGGGTCAGGAATAGAATGAATGAAGCCCCCATCTAGTGGCGAGAATATGAACTGTGCCGGCTGCCGAGTGCCGAAGCCTGTCGTACTCCTCTGGGGCAATGATTAAATGAATGACAGATGAAATGAAATAAAAGTGGAGAGTGTTGCTGGAATGAAATATTGACAGGGAAAACCGGAGTACCCGGAAAAAAAACCTGCCTGCCTCCGCTTTGTCCAGCACAAATCTCACATTGAGTGAACGGGTTTTGAACCACGGACCCCAGCAGTGAGAGGCCGGCGTGCTGCCGCCTAAGCCACGGAGGCTCCTTATGATCAAGATATTTAAAGAAAATCGCCATCTGCTTGATTTTTCCAATATTGCTTAATGCAGCTTGGGTCTATACGTTTGTAAGTTACCAAAGCTATTTAACATCCTCTACTGGTCTGGCTGGCACTACTCTTACAAAAAGCTTACTTGTGGGTTAGATCTCTGATGAGCCATAGATCTCTAGAGATACTGTATTATACAACTGTTCAGTCTTTCCTTAGGTTCACGGAGGAGTGCAAGATGAATTGGTGTGTAAGCTTCCTTGGCTTGTGAACACGCGAGGCTTGTAACGCCTTTGGTTTAAAGGAAATCACATGGACTCGATTATAAAGTGGCTATGCCTGCATATCTCCAATTAACATGGGATTGGTGAGATCAAAGTACTCTCGTAAAGCTTTGGAATCATACCGAGCTTAGATTGCCTACAAGACCCCATTCTTTTTAGATGTTAAAGTTTATTTTAAATTACCACATTCAAATTATATAATTGTAAGTGGTTCAGAATCAAGCATATTATTACTATTATAATTATAAACTTCATATGTGTTGATGTTAAACGGACAGCAATATGTAAAGTATGTGTATATAAACCCCTCTCAAAGCTGGATAATATGTAAGTTATGCGTGTACAGTATTTCATGTATCTTTTGGCAACCTGCTCCATATTCTGGCAAATCATTGGAATATCCGTAACGTATGCCATATTAATGATGTCCTTGGTATGTCCCCACAGGTAGTAGTCGAATGGATTGGGATCCGGAGAACATGCAGGCCACGCAATTGTGCCTGCACGGCCAACTTACGTGTGTTGGAATTCCTCATCTAGATAGGGTATTAACACTATAGCCATCATGAACTATCAGGATTCCCTCATATAGCTCATTAAAGTGCTGTCACAGAGTGTGTTTATGTGAATGGCTTGTCAAGCGTCCAGGTAACATGTATGGTCCGATTTAATGGTCACCAAGTATTCCTTCAATGACATACATTCTGATTTGTTGTTAATGGCGAAATTGCGTGTGTATTGTGAAAATATAACACACAACACCTCGTGAAAGCCGTCTCATCATTCAGAACACACAAATCGTGTCTGGAGGGGGTTGACGAGCTTGCCAACTTCGCTTTGTGAATGCACCATTATATCACAACTGCTACCCTATACTTTAAAATTTATTTGTGTTCAGTAGATGACGATTTGGATATGGTTGCACATAAACACATTTTTGTCTCCGCATTGCACTCGGTGAGATAATGCCGAGATAGTACCTTACATCAAGTCCCGGGGCGCCTCTCTCATCCCTGTCCCTAATACAGTTACACACACTACTACAGAGATCTCATGAACAAAGGTTATCAGACAAATTCAACACACACACCAATCTACACGGGGCTGATGACCGAGATGTCCCAAGTCCAAAAAATGAATTTACAACAACTCACGTTATTGCTACTGTCGCACCGTGCCTAGCGAAGAGCAGCACTGATATAGCTAGCAGTGATTTGCGTCTGACGTGAATGTAAATGGACTAGCAACCCACACTCCACTCTAACCTCAACCTGTGCGCAAATGGGGTGTGGAGTTGCCGCAATTAAAGATTAACATCACCTATCTCTTCAATTTCAGCAGCTGGCATACGCTCGTTAACGATCGACCTAATTACTTCCCACCGTCTTGGAATCACCCTATACCTACACTGTAAGTCTACGTATGACCACTCTGATAACAGGGCGAGGCTACAGTTTGCAGAAATATGTACCTGTACACGATGTAGATGGAATTGGATTAGGTTTCAATATCAAGAATTCCCTGCTCCAAACTGTACACTCATACTCGTAATACCCGTACAGTATATTCCTATGTGTTGATATTTCTGAAGTGCCGATGGAATGGCTTAGGTGGTAAGGTGTATGAACCTCAGTGCAAGTGGTCCATGATTCGAATCCTGATTCAATCATGGTTTCTTGAAGTACACCCGCGCTGGTTCCCGGTTGCACTCAAATTATGCATATGGTTACCATTGGTTCATAGGTATTAGGAAATTAATCTGCTGACCATACCAAATGCTTCATGCACATTCTGACCTATTATTAATCATACTAAGTGTGTTGCCTCCTTTAATTGCAGGGCAATGCTTTGGCGGTACTGAAACGTATGAGAAGACAACTGGAGTCAAATTCTCTTTTGGGGCTTCGCAAGGAATTCTAACCCAGCCAGGAACAGGAATCACGAGGGACTGCACAGCAATATGTCGCCAAACGCCGACCTGCGCGGCCTTCACTGTTGGTCCGTTATTGTCTATTCAGTCCATTGTTTTAACTTGAATGTAATTGCTATAATTTGTAGAAATCACTAGACTGATTCATTGTTGCCTAGCTATCTTACTCCATAAACATTAGTTCCATAATTCCTATGTATTTACATTCTAATCACTCTGGTGGGATTATTTCCATCCTGTTTGCATCCTCGATGCTACTAGGTTCAATTTGTTTAGACGTTTAAGTGCTAAGAAAGTGTATTATCAGGAGCTTGAAAAATATGATAGGTGTATTTTCTCTTCAAGATTATGAAACATCCCGCTGCCAGTCGTATAACATGGACTCAGCCGGACATCGGAACAGTCTACTCGACAAGATTGGAAGTAACTTCTTCGAAAAAATTTGTCTTCGAGGTGGTAGGTATATTCATGATATAATATTAAATTTCTAATTTTAAAACTACTAGGGTCTTCGAGAAGAGTATAAACGTATATAATTAATCCATGTATTTTTTTACAAACTAGTTGGTGTGAGTAGGTATTACAGCCATGGTCAGTTTTTGTTATCGTGGATTTTGAAACAATGCTTAAATGTTAAATATACATTTGTACTTACATTTAAGTGACTGCAGAAGC
Organism: Meconema thalassinum; assembly: GCA_946902985.2. NCBI lineage: Eukaryota > Metazoa > Arthropoda > Insecta > Orthoptera > Tettigoniidae > Meconema > Meconema thalassinum. Next base: position 204,271,333 of record OX336389.2, on the reverse strand, counting down.
AATACTCTCAACCAAGAGTGTACAATAAATCTGCTATACTGATACTGAAACTGGTAGAAATTCAGGGGCAAGGCTAAAACTGTGGATCTCAAAATATGTGCATTAGCGCCCATGGAAGTAGCAGCGAGTTTATGGAGGATAGTATTCCCATTTTTATTCTTAGCAGCGGCATTTGGGAGATGTTGTTTGATCACTCCCTGACAGTCCGAATGTCAGATTAGATCTAAAAGTATTTATCACTCTGTTCACTCAGCATATTGGTAGCTCTGCAAGTTTACGACATAGTAGAACACTGACAAATCTCAAGAGGAGCCTATCTCACTATTTATTGCCACAGGCAGCTGACAGATCCAGGAAGAAAGCCAAGTTTATTGATCTTTTTTCATACCAGTTTTCAGTAGGAGTTTCTTGGATATGAAGGAAACTCGTAGGGGACCCTGACAGAAATATGGTGTAAGCGTTGTACAAATCTCAAGAGGAGCCCATCTCACTAGTGTCATTGTCATAGGCAGTTGAGAGACAGGAAGGAAGTCAGGTTTATTGATCACCCCTCATACCAGTTTTCAGTATTAGTTGTTGATCGCTACAACTTCTACGTGCTACTAGGATTTACGAATAATTATATGCCTGGAAAGGGATATGAGTAGGGCCCGGATGTTGATGCCGTAAAAAGTTAAAAAATGCAGTTAACATTTTCAAAATGACTGTAATAAATGTACTAAAAATTCGAAAAATGCACTATAAAATGAAAAAAAAACTTACCAATATTCCGAAAATTCGAAAATTCAGTATAAAATGGAGAAAATGATCTTATAATAATAAACTCACCAATATTTCAAAAAACTGAAAAGTCAATCAAAATAGATTTCTATCACTTAACAAAAGGTTTATGTTCACTTTAGTTTGAGTTGCACTGCACTACGAATGTCATTCTGATGTTGTCAAATGTAAATGATATGCGGTTATCAGCCAACAAGTTTTTATATCTCGAAAAGCTGCGTTCAACATCAACTGATGTGATCGGAGCGTACTTGAAGTGAGGAAGGTCGTTTGCTGCTAAATCCTCCTCAATCCCATCCGTGCAGCAGTTTTCACCAGAAAGAATGTTTGAGATTTTGCACAATGTTTTATACCCGGTGTTTTTGTCCGGCATTTTTTTCAGTTTTGATGCAATACCCGCAGCATTTTCGCCATGATTGTTGCTAAGACTAGACTAGTTTCCACACGGTTGATTAAGGAAATGGAATCAATATTTCAATATTTTAAATTATCTTGTATCAGCTACTAACTTCTTAATTCTGAGATACGTAACTCCCTCATATAAAGCTGTGACATGATTAAATTGAAAAAAAAAAACCTGAAAAGGCCGATTTCTCTAAAATAAGACCAACAAATCTACAAAACTTTAAAAAATGCTCTTAAAATGGAAAAATAGCAAAAAAAATGCAAAAAGATGCAAAATTAAAATGACATATTTGAAGACGGGGTGGCCTGTCTGGAGTTTCTATGTACTTCAACATTGTTTCAGACAGCTCTGTAAAAAGATGACATGTCATCAACATCCGGGTCCTAGCATATGAGATATACTTCACAATATTTTTTTTGTAATAAATAGTTTGGTCTTCTGTGGTATTAGTTCCTGAAATAGAAATTTGTGCTAATGTGAAGAAATACAATACAGTATACAGTATACAGTAATACAACCAGTGCTAATATGCAGGAATTATCTAAAAAAAATATTATTGCATACAGTATATTATTTGTAATTCCTGTACGGTTTCATTTAATGTTTCTTTCTCTTCTAGTGAGCAATCTAAATGCTATGTGTGGCGATCGTCTTTGGGCGTTTGAGAGGGTCGTAGGAGCGTACCTTGAAGACTTTGATGACAGAGAAGAAAGAAACGTCCAAACAAAGACTGAGTGCGAGAAACTGTGCTTATTTGAAAGTGGATTTACATGCAGGTAATAGTACTATGGAATTTAACTCGGCAAAGAGAAACGAAATTGTAGTGTTATTTCAAGTCAATTATATTGGAAGATTTCAGTTTTAACCATTCTATTTTAATGTATCTATTGATTCCTATAATAATTAATATCAATATTCATTTGAATAATGTATCTTGGGTTTGTGTGTTACGCATTCAGATGGATGTGGCTGAAATTATTTCATGTTCGTATAGGATCATGTACTGTATTTATATTCACCAATTTTGAGCGGGAGCCTTTGACCTCGCATCCTTGTTCTTGGCAATGAAGCTCTCATTTGGTGTTTTTCCTATCGATCATTTCAGGCACTTTGAATCAAACTAAACCCTTGTACGCAGTACGAACGTGTCCGGGGGCAATCATGACCATTGGTATCCATGAGACCGACAGGAATGTGTCCAAGAGATGGGTTCCGTTCAAATTCAAACTCCTTCGCCAAAATTGGAATTTGAGCCATTGATCTCTGGCATATCTGACCAAACTCCTTATGTTTAGTCCTGTATTAAGTAGTTAAATTCTCTGTAGACACGTGGTGCAACTGTTGTTAAGCAAATAACATAAATGGCATAGCAGTCATCAGTGGCGTGGATGCCAAAATCAACGACTTTTGTCGACCATCTACACATCAACTTGGCGTCTTGTCTCTGTCGAGTCATTTAAACACATGAGAAGTTCAATTTCAAGTCAGGATGGACAGTTATTCCGACAACCTGATTCCTTGATTTTTGATTACTGGAACTTACAAGGGACCCAACCAATCAACTCTCCCCAGAGATCGAGATGAGAGTCGATTGACGAAAAGTACATTTCACAACTAAGTTGCATGCACATTTTCAGCTGGTAATGGTGAATAGCTTCCAAGAACGGAGGGGAAGAGTCAAACATGGGAATAGTTATCATAATCACGTCATTTCTGTGTAGCTTTGTATGAAAATAACAATAAATACATAACACATTAGCACTTAGGAAAAGACTGTAACAAGAAAAGAGTTAACAATATACGGTATATCCTTGATTAACCAGAATGATATGTTGTAAAAAGGGAATTCTACGTTTATATATTTCGGTATTGTAGGCCTACATCAACAAGAAAGTATTCTACATCTTTCATGCAACGTAAATATCACGTTTTGCAAAAGGATATTTTAGTGAATTTAGAAAACAATTTAAAAAGAATTTCTGTTTACAGCGTACACAAAAAAATGAAATATGGTTTGTCACTGTCAGCTTGTTCACAGTAACATATTCCTTCCATATCAAATGCAAATAGGGGCCGATAACCTAGATGTTAGGCCCCTTAAAACAACAATTATCATCATCATCATCAAATGCAAATGAAACAGGTTTGTCTAACCTTTCAGGTTGATTGATGGAATATTCCAAATTGTAGAAAGCATACTTCATCAGATTTTTATATCTTGGAATTTAAACTGATTGTAAATGTAGCTGTGTAATTTTATAACTGCCGTTATGGTGTGTAAAGTGCATTTTATTTCGTCATCATCAAATCAAATTCAGATTATTACTCATAAAGTCCAAAAAATACATCCAAAGGGTGAACATTGCTTGTTGTTTTGTGTGGAATTATTGCAAAGTTTGCTGTATAATCCATAGGTCTGTTTCTTGTAGCAAAGAATCACTATTTTTATAGCCACTCCATGAATCGGCGAGAAGAAGATTCTTGGTTCCAAATGAAGGCCAAGAGCCGTTACTGCATACACATTACGAAGATAATTAACGTATTCACTAATGCCTGCCTTTAGTTTTGTTTGGGAAATTGCTTGCTGTCTCTTTGGCTTATTTGCCATCCAAGCCATTAATAGCTGAATGGTGAGCAAATGGGTGGTTGCATGCAAATTGATGGCTTAAGCTTATTTTCACCTTTATTTTCAAGAGTTTCCATTTTGTGGATCGCTAGTTCAAAACTACTTTGGCCTGTGATGGACACAACTGTTCTTCTTACTGGGGAAGCATTAATTCTTGTCACAAATAATGTTCATGTATCTTGAACTTTTTAACGTCCCACAGTGCCATGTTTGTTTTCAGCACCGATATCTTCCAAAATGCAATAGGAAAACTTATCTTAAAATAGTGAAACCATTTGACACTAGTATGAAATCCCTTGAAGTTCAGTTTTGTAACATTTTACTGCCTAGCACTGTACATCCGTATCTCTTACAATGAGCAGGCTATTTCTTGAGGATACGCTTGCTGAGCCCAAGGTTGCAGGTTCGAAACCTGGCGCAGTCAGCTGGCATTTGAGGGTGCGCAAATGCGAGGGAGCCGTGTCAGTACATTTACTGGCACGTTAAAGATCCCCTTTGGGGCAAAATTCCGGCACCCCGGCGTCTCTAAAAGTCAGGGTAGTTAAAAGGGGCGTAAAACCAATAACATTATTATTATTTCTTGCGGATAGGAACTTCTTAAACACTTTCCCCAGTATGTGTGATTCGTGGTATATCCTTTGCCTGTTTTTTTAATACGTCGACATAACACCTCGGAGATGTTTAATTTTGAAATGGCTGTTGCTCGTTTGTGGGTTGGATGCTATTCCATAAACATGAGAATGTTCATAATTGTTTATTAGTAAGTTAATAATTTTATCCTATTATGTGATGAGTAATTAGTGATCTCTTCACTCGATTCGTCCCCATACGATTCCTCTTAATAAGGCTCGCATTCTCCATAATGAAGAGTATCAAATTCTTGTTACCCTTCTTCATTATCTCTAAAATGCTACAATACAAACAATAAACGAATGAAATACCTCAACGGTACATAATATGATGCATAAACACGTGATTAAATTAAATATTCTAAATCGACAAATTCCGCTCTGTGAGGGCCGTGAGCGCGTGCCCTGATCTATCGGGCTCATTGTCTCTTATTCTTTTGTACTGCCCTACCAGGGAATTGTTACCGCTAGACGTGGAGCGGGGCTATTGTGTATACATTACGTCATCTCGCCACGTTATGGATGCCGCGGGTGGGTGCGGAGCAAGAGGGGGAACGCATGTACGGTACAGTCATATAATGAGAACACACCGCACAGCGCACGATCCAGCACGAACTATGCACACACACGACATGCGAGGAGGTTTCGCTGGCGACGACTGCACGTCTATCGCAGGCGTGTGGCTGGGTGGAGTGCATTAGTTCCAATTTCCGCCACCAGTAACATTTCGCTGGCAAGGTAGTACAACTATTTAAAGTAAATACAGTAAATATAAATACTTTCAAGGAAAGTTAAGTGCAATCCACTTTTCCCTTTCACAAAGGTCGGTGACTTTCTCGTCTTCAGTTCTTGTAGAGGGGAACAAGCAATATTAACTTTAATCGCCATTACTGTCCCCGAGAGCGTATTATCTCTGAAATGTTAAACTTGAACTGATTTTAAACGCCACGCCGCACAGTGTGTCGAATCCCAATTCTAGGTGAAAAAAAATAATAACTTCGTTAATAGTGCTGGGATTCTATTAAAAGTTGGCAATATACCGTTATCGAGGTCGCTGAATTCATTTCTGCCATCGTCTAAAGTGTACGATCTTCGGGGGTAAATATATAGGGTGAGGGGTAAGGAGAGGTGTAAAAAATGACCGAATGCAACAAAAGAATCATCCATTTTCGGTAGTAAAAATCACGATTTGGATGTGTATATTATAGTTTAGGACAGTGGTAAACATACTATTTAAAACTGGATAAAATATGAATAACAAAGAGACTTTCAGTTAAGTATTCTTGTTACACCTTATTTAAGGGAATAGACAAAGTCACTGTATGTAAAATCATCCAGATTAAAAACGTATATTAAATTGTTATTAAACATAGAAAAACGAAATTTATTTTCTAAAAGTAAATAAAAATATTCGTCAAAATCATACAAACAATTTCTTTATAACAAAATATCATTTTACAGTCCTGTTAATGACGTAGTTTTAGTAAACATATTTCACACACGAAATCGATACTATTTCTCTAGAAAAGCATGGAAATAAATACAACATATATTCAATATTAGGCCTATTTCTCCCATTGCAAATAAAAAGAAATCGTCCATTCGTCAAGTAATGTTCTCATTAATCTCATTCCCGTTAATAATAACAAAATGTCTAATTTTCATTCGTCACCTGATTCTTCTGTAGAGTCCAGAGCATCGTAGTCATTGCTATACTGGTCTTCATCATTTGATGTCCAAGTTCCTTGGGAGTCATTAAGTAACTCAATAGCTTCCATAGGCAGATTACCAGGTGTTTTACGTGGCATTTTTCTTCCTGCACTCTCCCATTTTTGTTAATATTATGGGATATGAACTTAATTTTGTTTCTTAGCTCCTGAACCTGAGTGTCAGTAAGAGTTGTAGGATCACATTTATATTGAAATATGATGTCTGTACGCCCCTCTTTACGACACGACCGCCAAGCGTTGAAAAATTCTTCTCGCGGTAATGCCCGCATAGTCACTGAAAATAAGAAAATTAGCCATCATGCCCATTCGTGCGCAACCAAACCACTACAGATCCTGAATCTACATTAAATTTCCTATCGAATGACATTTAAAGTAAAGTGGCACTATGAGGCACTCATAAAGTAAATAATTTATTTAGTGCAAAAGCTTGTAATACGCATAAAAGTGAGAACACATACCTCTTTTCACTATTCCATGAGTCGCAGAAGACAACACCTCGTTGAACTCACTAGAATTACAACGTTCGGTTCACTCCGACACCTCCTATCAAATGACCTGATAACTGCCCGGAAGACGTTTCAGCACCTATATCCTTCCTCCTACGCACCAGACAGCGGAAAGGAAGACCGAAGATCACCATCTGTTTTGTTCACTATCGAATGAGCCAGTTTTCGCTTTCATTTGCGGCAGTGAATTTTTTCCACCTAAATATGGGATTCGACACACTGTGCGCCGTTCCATTCAATGTGTTGACCACTGACAGCGCGTCGAAGGTCATTTGTCAGCCCCTGACTGTGAGGCAAGCAACCCCCAAAGCATGAGTGTTAGAGACGTTGCCTATCCATCGCAGGGTTAGAAAGTGGGTCAATTTAACTACCTTGCACCAAATGTAGGGCCGGCGATGGCATATACTGGTTGGAATTTATGTGCTGTTGTTTAATGTTATGTGATTTGTTGTTAGCATGGCTCTGTCACACACAATAACAAAGTTTTACCATTTTTATTGGGTATACCGTATCAGTTCCTTGACAGTCAGACAGTGTGTGCACACGTCCAGTCCACCAGGCTATTCTACTGCTCAGTTCCCTGACAGTCAGACAGTGTGTGCACACGTCCAGTCCACCAGGCTATTCTACTGCTCAGTTCCCTGACAGTCATACAGTGTGTGCACACATCCAGTCCAGCAGGCTATTCTACTGTTCAGTTCCCTGACAGCCAGTGTGTGCACACGTCCAGTCCAGCAGGCTATTCTACTGCTCAGTTCCCTGGCAGACAGTGTGTGCACACGTCCAGTCCAGCAGGCTATTCTACTGCTCAGTTCCCTGACAGACAGTGTGTGCACACGTCCAGTCCACCAGGCTATTCTACTGCTCAGTTCCCTGGCAGACAGTGTGTGCACACGTCCAGTCCAGCAGGCTATTCTACTGCTCAGTTCCCTGACAGACAGTGTGTGCACACGTCCAGTCCACCAGGCTATTCTACTGCTCAGTTCCCTGACAGACAGTGTGTGCACACGTCCAGTCCACCAGGCTATTCTACTGCTCAGTTCCCTGACAGACAGTGTGTGCACACGTCCAGTCCACCAGGCTATTCTACTGCTCAGTTCCCTGACAGTCAGACATTGTGTGCACGCGTCCAGTCCACCAGGCTATTCTACTGCTCAGTTCCCTGGCAGACAGTGTGCACACGTCCAGTCCACCAGGCTATTCTACTGCTCAGTTCCCTGACATTCAGACAGTGTGTGCACTCGTCCAGTCCACCAGGCTATTCTACTGCTCAGTTCCCTGACAGTCAGACAGTGTGTGCACACGTCCAGTCCACCAGGCTATTCTACTGCTCAGTTCCCTGGCAGACAGTGTGTGCACACGTCCAGTCCACCAGGCTATTCTACTGCCAATTTCCCTGACAGTCAGACAGTGTGCGCAGTTACACTACTTCTATAGACAGTCAGGATCATCCCACACCTTGCGCTCTTATCTGACATCACACTGCAATTCACAAATGTCACACATCACTGATATGTCCTGGGCTGCTGCTCGAGTGCAAGCTCTGTGTACTTGAGAGGAATGTGGATCACGAATGCTGAGGTGAAGTGCGGGGATTCGCAGTGCGTGCGTACTAACAGAACCAAAGCTATTTGTCAGTCAGTTAATATGCACGTTAGGCTACTTTTACATTTTAAACCAATGAACTTTAAATATTTAATTGTCAATATCCCAAGCTGATAATGTTGGACTTGATCACAACTATCCTCACTTGATACCATTTCAGGAACTGCTAATATATTTTGATGTAGACAGTTTAGAAATACGAAGAAAAATAGATGCTATGAAATTCCTTTTCAAAATTATAATCAATTCAATTGATGATTCCGAATTCCTTTCTCTCTTAAATTTCCATGTACCACGCATCAATTCAAGGAACAATATCACATTTGAAATTAAAAGAACCAGGACATCTGCCCGCAAAAATTCACCGCTGAGCAGACTATGTAAAATCTTCAACAGTGTTGTTCGAAGAAATAATGCTATAGATTTTAGTATTTCCTTGACAGTATTTTTGATGAAATTTCTAACCACTCTCCAGAAATAATGTTTCAAACCTTGAAAATTGTAAATCATGAATTCTTACCACTGAGTCATTCAACCTAGTCAACCTTGTATAACACATGTATTATTTGTACTATACAGTTTTAATTTCACGTCTAGTTATTTTAATTATTTTTATTTAGTTACTGTCTAGTTTAAGTTAGTGTAAGTTATAAGATAACATACTGTGTAATTTTTATGCCACTGTAAGGGATGGAAATCCTGTTGTGCGCAAATAAATAAATGAACCAATATCAGAGCGACACATTCATGGCCGGTGGGCATATTTCCTGCAGGGGCACAGCCAGAAAATACATCGTTATTCGCCACCAACGGGTGAAATCATCAGTCGTGGAGATGTTTTATTTTATGGGCTTGGGATATCTCGGTCATCACCTCCGAGTATTTGGGTGTGTGTTTAATTATCTGATAACCTGTGTTTCTATGATGACTGTAGGTAATGTGTAGCTGTAATTATTAGAGTTAAGGATGGGGTAGGTGCCTCAGGACTTGAATTAAGGACCTATCCCGGCATTTACCAGGATAGAGTGTGGAAAACCACACTAAGGATACCTACTGTTAGCGCTGGTATTTTAACCTCCAATCTCCGGACGTGCTGCAGCTCCCCTGAGAACTACTGTACGCTCACGAGAATGTTAGAAAAACAACTGTTTGATTAATCACTCATTAGCAACAACACACTGGTTTAGGCAACGGCCCTATTAGACTAGACAGGAACTCCAGATAACACAGCGGACTGTCGACAGGCCCTTCTCTTCCCACCTGCCACTTCACCTCGCCCCGCAAGTACACGGAGCTTAGTACACGTTACATCCCTGTGTATGTTTCACTGCTGTTGCTTGAAATTAGAGACAGAGGGCAACTCTGGTCATCAGTCTTGTGTACTCGCGGTAACTGTGGTAGTGTGCGAAGAGGATAGGTTTGGGGTGAGCGCACTGGAATTTGAAATAAGGCATCACTCCTGCCTTTGCCAGGAGGTAGTATGGAAAAGCCTTTTGGGAAAGAAACTCAGGGTGGCCGCTGTCAATTCCAGGATTCAAACCTCGGTTCTCCGTATTTGCAGCTCCCTATTGCAGACAAAAACATTTCCTTACACACTCGGCTAAGCTGGTGATGCCCCAGCGAAATGCAGAACTTGACATCTTGTAAATGGGATCGGCGGCTCATAAATGAAGTTGACCCTGCGAGGTATTACATGGCAAATGTTACTTAGAATATGCACTGTAGTTATACAACAACGTTCCCCTCGGATTGGATTCCGAACACTGTTACAGAGAATTGAAATCCTAGTATGTGGATTGACCTCGTGAGAACAACTGAGGGTTCGAATCACAATCTCGACATTCTTACAAGCCGTTTTCCGTACTTTCCCACATTAACTCCGGGCAAATTGACGAAATGTTACCTAAGTTAAAGCCACGGTCGCTTCCTTCCCAACCCTAACTCCAGTTACAAGTACGCCGTACATACATACTAACACAGGCACAACAAAACCAAGATAGATGTACACTTGGCTAAGCCCCTCCAGGAAACAATGGAAGATTTGTGCTGTGTGTCTGTGTTGCAGGTCTGCCGAGTTCGATGAATCCCTTAGTCTGTGCCGACTGAGTAGGGAGGACCGCCGCAGCCAGCCCAACGCTTTCCGCAGAGTTCCTGGCAGCACTGTTGACTACTTGGAGAACCAGTGTGTCCGCTGTAAGAACGTCAACTTAATAGTAGGCTATTTAAACTTAAGTTGTAACCTGGACATGGCACTGGGGCGGGTGGTGGTGAGGCTTGTTGGCTCAGTAACACCAAAAACATTTCTGGGGGTTCGTGTTGGAATAATGGTTGTCAAACTGTCGTCAAACTCACATCATATTCGCACAGGGTGGTCGTCTCTCGAAGTGACGCCATCTGATGAAATACAAATTTCAACGTTCCATTTCCACTACCATCTACCAAGTGGGTAAAAAGAAAATTGGAGGTTTGTCTCCGTCTATTCAAAATACCGCACTGCACTGTGCTGTATTTCACATCCCTTTAAGATCCGATACCCACGCTCCTTGGGTCGACCGATGTAGCTAGAGAGAGACTCGAAGTTTCATAGAACGTGCTTCGTTTTTGTTATTGTTGCTTCATTTAGGGACAAAGTACATCTTTCGTCATCACTTCCATGTAGATGGATAAATGGAATTTGTCTTATAACCTGTGTTATTGTGATGTCTTCATTATCATGATCTGCAGTTGCATAGCAATTATCAAACTTTTCTCTGGTACTACTATCATTATTATCATTGAAATTTTATATCACAATTGTATCCAAATTACTCCCGTTATAAAATATGTATCCCGATTTTTTATAAACTTTATCATTCACCATTTATAATAATAATAATTAACTTATTATTATTATTAATAATAATATTATGTATCTTTATTCATCACTTCTCGTTTATCAAATTTCCCTTGTTCGTCATTTATGAATTAATAATTATAATTTACCACTTATAATTATTTATTATTATTCATCAATTTAGGTTTTTGATCAATTTCCAATGTCATACTATCCATCTGTAAAGCCATTTATACGGCATCTTTTTAACAATTTAATTGTAATGGCAAACCCGGTCCTTACGTATCAAGTCACATACTATGGTACTTTGCTTCTATATAATTAAACATGAAATCACCTTTTAAAGTCAACTATCTACATTAACTTTGTCCTCTGTCCATTATCATAATTTAATGCTACTAAAGTGTATGTTGGTATTCATCTGGCAATTCAATTTTTGACATTTAAGCTGGATTCTCATTCCCATGGCTCTCCATACTGTCTTCCATCTTCTTCAGGTAGCTATGGTGAACTTCTTTCGTCAATTCACTCACTGGTCTCTTGAACACATGGCACTGTATTTTATGCATTATATTAAACAATAGTTATATACTGTACAAGTAATTTCGTGTGGTGTTCCACTTGTTTAGGTTGCGGATTCGGGTACGTACTGCACTGGTCCGTCCTCGTATTTATCCGACTCGTAATGTGCGTACCTTCCCTATATACAACGGATCTGTTTATTCGCGGGCGTATATTATTGAGAAACACTGCCATTTACTTTATCGTACACAGTACTCTGTTAGTATTGGTATTATTCTTGCAGTGTATGTCTATTCCTGTAGCTCATTTAACGTGTATGCCATTAAGCCTCATAGTGTTACAGTTTGTTCTCTCAAAGTATAGAAAAGTCTGTCTTAAATATGTGTCTATTATATTGCAACTTGTCAACAGAAAATAAAAAGACACGCATTTATGCACTTGCGGGTGTCACAAATTCCCAGTCAGAAATTCTCGTAAGACTGATAATATTGTTTTAGAAGTGTATTTTTATCCTCTTACTGCGATAAGTAATTGTCTATTACGTTGCAATTTGCAAACAAAAGTGGGCACACCTGTACTCGAGAGCGTCACAAATTCCCCGTCAGAATCTCTCAGCGAGACTGATGATTTGGCCTTCTACACTGGCTCTTTTATTTGTTTCAGTGAAAATATTCCTTCCGCCAGATGTGGTGATCGCTTCTCCTATAGACGATATTATTATTATACATGGCATGTCTCAGGTTATAGGTAAAGGTCTGCATATTTCGAAAATATATAATTTGCCGAAAATCGATCGTTGAATTTTTGCTAATTAGTAAAGAGTCTTTTATCCCTTCTTTTTCGCCCGGGGAATACCCTCAGAGATCTGCTGCGATTGGTTGGATAAAAATGTAGAACTTGGACCTTCATTTGCAAATACGTAATTAACTACGGTACTTATTCATTGATTGCGACATTCAATGTTTTTTAATGTGTTTAATTTCCTGATTTTGGTGGTGTCTTGTATTGAGATCTTAGTTATCTAGATTCCTCAATCGGCATAGGCGTGGACTTCGGCTGGCTCTTCTTTCAATCTGTATCCTTCCTTCTTTCAGAACAAGGAATCAGTTCTTTATCTTCCTGTCGAGGTAACTCTCTGTCTTTTCTCTGCTCGCCTCAAGTGTTTATCCACACGCGGTATCTTATATTGCACTAGCGTTACGTAGCTAGCTTTTTCCCCTGGCAAAAGGACTTTCTGCATACCTCGTGATCTTGCCCATTTATTTATGTTTAATTGTCACTTTGTATAATGCAACGTTCAATTATGGCACATACACAACGGGTGCAGTACTGATACAATTTCCTTTTGGTCTTCTCAAACTTATCATTAATATTCAAGAGCTAAAAGCCATTCTCAATGTTGACTCGTGTTGACCGACTGAAAAGCATTTCTGTTAATAGATTATCATCAAGAATACTCACTACCCGTTTTTCTCCAAGAAGCTAGTGATTTCTTCAGCTAACTCAAAAAGTCAATCTGAGCCCCTATTTCTAGCAAACAAAGCGTTGTTCCTGCAATAAGTGACCATATGATCTAGAGTGTGATGTCACTGAGTACTCGAGGATTTGCACTAGGAGAGGAATGCTTAGATAACTAAATAGCTGAAATATAAGACGGGCCATGTGACATAACATTCCTGGGAAGCCTTGTCTTCCTAGGATGTTTTATTTTTGAGAAATATAGTATAGCCTACCTGCGAGATTTTGTTCGACACAGCGCCCAAAGTGTTATGCATATCCCATGTCATATGTCATATAGTAGCAATGAAAAATATTAAGACTTAAAAATCTAAAATATGGTTATTTGCTGTATTCTAAATATCATGCGCAATGGACTATGGGATGTGTGTTCTAATGTTTAGAATGATATCAAGTAGAAAAATACTTAGCCTATACTTAAGACAAACGGTTAGGCCACATATAATTATAAAACAAAATAAAGGCGTATTTACATAAATAAACTGTTCTACCCTTAGCTTTAGCCGACTAGTCTACAACCACAAATCTCATCACACCTGAGAAAGGTTATTTTCTTTGGCAACCCTTTCTGTCGAAACTATTTGTCCTGCTTCGAGGTCTACTGTCACTGTGATAGGGGTTGGTCCATATCCAAACTTAGCAGTTCTATATTTCATTGTGTTGTAGTATTGAACGCATACCGTGTTGCAGCACTGCCCGACTGTCGCTACAATGTTCGCCAAGGAAGTGCGGTCATCTCCATGGACGAGCTGCAGTTCGCTGCCAGCCAAGGGGAGTGTGAAGCTCTGTGCGACCAGGTGAGTCACTAGAGGCTAAGCAGACAAAACCGTTCGTGAATTACATATCTCCTATGCTCGCAGCTCAGAGATCCCGACTCCATCAGGGATTGATTTTAGAAGTCACTGGGGTGCAGTGAATCTCGTGACAACTGAGTAACTGTGAAGTAACGACCCCTGTCATGAAAGCCAACATTAACGGCCGAGGGGACACGCCGCGCTGACCACGCGTCATCCCGCAATCTGCAGGACCTATGGCTGAGCAGCGGTCGCTTTGTAGGCCAGGTAGGGCTGTAGATCCAAGTAGAGCCCTCCATAGCAGAGAGTGCATCCAGCGCCTTACCATTGGGCATGCGAGAGGTACAGGTTCCAGTCAGCTGCGAGTATACATACTGGACCTAAGGAAAGGCATGGTCACATGTTATGGAATACAAAATAAATGAACACTTAGTGTTTGAAGGGCAGATGACCTCACTGTGTCACACCTTAAAACAACAATAACTAACTAACTTAAATGGTTGGTAAGGTGAGGTGCGAAATACCTCAATGTTGTCTTGTGAACTGTTATGCTAAGCCAAATAGTTGCAGTGCATTATTTAGAATCCCAAAACTTGACAAAAATTCGGTACAACATAAAATTGGTTACATCGTGTTTATTGGGAGACAGAACACATTTCCGCATGAATCAGCTAGATTGTGTGAGACAAGACACCATAATAATAGCCATTCACGTATTCTTGTAGGTCTTACAATATGGCACAGTGAACAGTTGAATGCGTATTGTCGTTAGTTACACTGACAAGTTTGAGGAAAAAACGTATAGGATGGTGTAATAAGTCGTTCATCAATCAGTGATGCAATATCTAGAGAATGACCAATAGCTCAGACATAAACGTTATGTTAACGTTAGCACCGGCCGTGTAATTCATTTGCGCAGCTGTGAGGATTACGATTGACAACTTACATGAAGGCTGATGGTTTTTTTAAATTACCGCACTCAAAATTATAGCTATCATAGAGGAGATGAAATTATATTTGCATGACTGGTTTCATTTAGGGGCTAGGACATCGTGTCATCAGCCCCCTTTGCTTGAGTGTATGTAGAATTTGTCTCATGACCTGTGCTTTCGTGGTGCGCATACTAGTGTGTGTATTTGTAATTGAGACTACGATTAGGAAGGAGGCAACTGTGGCCTTAAGTTAGGAAACATACCGACATTTGCCTATAGTAGAGTTGGGAAACCACGGAAAACAACTCCTGTGAGAATGGAACCCACCTCTTCCCAATGTTTCCTTACAACGTTGAGTGTACCGCATTCCCACCCTCAGACTAGAATTAAATTAACTGAGTTACAAGTTTAAAAGTTTTACTCTATATTTTATCACAGTATTATATTGTTACGAGCAAGCCTCCGTGGCTTAGGCGGCAGCACGCCGGCCTCTCACCGCTGGGTCCGTAGTTCAAATCCCGGTCACTCCATGAGAGATCTGTGCTGGACAAAACGGAGGCAGACAGGTTTTTCTCCGGGTACTCCGGTTTTCCCTGTCACGTATAAGATGGCGACGGAGTGAGTACAGGTGGAAGTTGAGCTCCGTGTGAATGTGTATTTCAAGTATGTAATACAGGAATTATCACAGTAAAAGTTGGCACAGGAACAACATATGAACGTTAGATTACTTTAAAGTAATATCTCATAGGCAGCTGTGTAAAACAACGTGAAATTCCGGTTATTTGTGTTAGGGAGCATTCACTTCACTTTGCCGTCATGAGCTCGTGCGCGGTGTGCAAGAAGGAAGTGGGAAAGGCAGCAGTGAAAGTACAGTGTGGTACGTGTAAAAACTGGTTCCATGGAAAGTGTGTACAGTTAAATGGAAAAGCTGGTGAATGGCTATGTGAATTTTGTTCCACTAAAGACACATCTCCATCATTAGGAGATGTGATGGTGTTATTGAACGAACTACGAGAGGAATTTCGTTCCATGAAAAGCGAGCAACTTCAGAGGGAGACGGATCTGGGTAAGTCACTGGACATGTGTCACAATAAATTAGATGATAATATGCTACTGCTAAAATCACAGCAGGCAGACATAGCTCAGTGCTTAGCACAAATAGAATCCCTGAAGCAAGAAAACTCTGATCTACGCACGAAAGTGAAAGCATTGGAAAATCGTGTGTTAGAATCTGAACAGTATTCCAGGCGCAATACAATTGAGATACAAGGTGTTCCCGAAATAAAGAATGAGAACGTTCTTAACACTGTCAAACTAGTTGGACAAGCCTTGGACGTAAATGTGACTGATGAAATGGTGGACGCTTGCCATCGTCTTCCAAAACAACCAAGCCAACAATGCAGTGGCATTGTCGTTAAATTTGTGAGGCGGTTCGACAAAGAAATCTTCATGGAACGGCGCCGTGTAAAGAGGAATTTATCTACTAGACATATGGGACTCCCTGGGGACAGCATGGTGTATGTGAACGAGAGTCTCGCCCCGGAAAAGAGAAGACTACTGGCAGCGGCTCGTCAGAAGCGGAGACAAAAGGAGTTTGCGTATCTTTGGGTAAGAAACGGAGTCATAAAAATGAAGAAAAATGAGGGTTCCCGTATCATAGTAGTTAATAGTATGGACGATCTGAACGGAATTTAAAATAGATAAATTGTCAATTTACTATCAGAATGTACGTGGTATGAAATCTAAATTGTATGTGTTTAACGAGAACCTATTGTGTAATGATATAGATATATGTATTTTAACAGAAACTTGGTTAGACTCCAGTGTTTATGACACTGAGGTCATTAACACTGGATACAGAGTATACAGGCAAGAGAGAGGTTCAAGCAGGACTGGTGGTGGGGTGCTAATAGCGGTAAAAGAGGGGATTACCGTACTCAAGGCTGAAGGAAGGTCTCAGAACTCAGAAGTCTTGCTGTTAAAGCTGGAAACAAAAGGAAGAGTCTGGCATGTCTGTTCCCTGTACATTCCTCCTAGCTCGGACCTTGAGTCTTACCGTGAAATGCTAGGGTGGATAGAGAGCCATTATGAAATGTACAATAATAACATCATTATAGCGGGAGATTTTAACATTCCTACAATAACGTGTACAGAAATTAATGATGTAGATAAAAATAGCCATTCACAGTTACTGTAAAACTTCATGAACCTACTTCAACTTAAGACTTACAACAACATTCAGAATTCGAATGGAAGAACTCTT
Source organism: Meconema thalassinum (assembly GCA_946902985.2). Taxonomy (NCBI): domain Eukaryota; kingdom Metazoa; phylum Arthropoda; class Insecta; order Orthoptera; family Tettigoniidae; genus Meconema; species Meconema thalassinum. The sequence continues at coordinate 204,254,189 of OX336389.2, read as the reverse complement.
GACCTAATACTCACTAACTACACAAACCTAAATCTTGTAAGACATAATACTCCTCTTTTAGCCGAAGATGCCCACCATCCCGCACTGGATTTAACTGTACCTCTCAATGGAGCCAAAAACACCTTCAGAATTAAAGAGCAAACTAAATTTAATTTAAAAAAAGCTAAATTTGATGAACTGTACCTCGGTTTAAGAGACACAAATTGGGACGATCTCTACAAAATTATGGAAATAAATTCAGCAGTTATTTTTTTTTATGATAAAGTTTACGAAGTTTTCCAAAATACCGTCCCGGTATTAATGCCTTTTAAAACCAGTAAATACCCTGTTTGGTTTACAAAACAAATAATTAATGATTTGAAAGATAAAGACTTCCACAGAAAAAGAAAAGACTACTCTGAATATAGCAAATTGAGATACAAACAATTAAGAAACAAGACCAAAACAGACATCAAACTAGCTCATAAAGAATATATAACAGTTGAAAATAACATTAATAGTGATTGTAACAATTTTTGGACGTACGTGAAAAGCAGGAGAAGGGCCAATGGTACATGTACTATAATGCAATACAATGAGGAAGAGCTAAAAAGCGGGGAAGCGGTTGTTCAGGGTTTTGCAAAATACTTCCAGTCGGTGTACTCACAACACCCTTCTTCCTACAGAATATCGCAAGATGAGGCAAATACGCCAGTAACCCTGCACATAAGCGAAGTAACAATGGCGGAAATTGATAGAGCGTTAAAAAAACTGAGACCAAAAACATCAGCGGGCCCGGACCAAATACCCCCTTACGTAATTAAGGGTTGCTCACAGATTTTAAAAGATCCCCTTCATTTCCTTTATAACCTAGCAATTAGTACAAATACATTCCCAGATATTTGGAAAAAAACTCGCGTCTGTCCTATTTTAAAATCAGGTAACCAAACATTAATAAAGAACTATCGACCCGTGAGTATAGTATCAGCTGTTGCAAAGATATTTGAATTTATCTTACATGACAGAATTGTTACTCATGTAGCGCCAGCCATATCAGAACAACAACATGGATTCATGCAACGGAGATCCACAGTCACAAATCTGATGAATTTCTCCCACGATGTTTCATCTGAGTTGGATATCGGAGGACAGATGGATGCTATTTTCACGGATTTTGAAAAGGCATTCGATAGTATAGATCATGATATTCTTTTGACAAAATTAAACAATTTCGGTTTTTCACAAGCAAATTTACGATTTTTTAGCTCGTATCTGTCTGGTAGACAGCAATATGTATACTTTCTCGGAAATTCATCAATGGAATATACCGTAAATTCCGGAATTCCCCAGGGATCGAACCTTGGACCAATTATGTTTCTGATAGCAATCAATGACATTTCTGAATGTATTAAGCACTCTAAATGTCTTCTATACGCTGATGATTTTAAGATATTCCGTCCTGTATCCTCTGCTCATGACTGCTATCTTCTACAAAATGACTTGGACAACATCTTTGAATGGAGTAGGAAAAATAAACTTAATTTTAATCTAACGAAATGTGTCACAATGTCATTTACCCGAAGGAAGAATAAAGTTAGTTTCCAGTATAAGCTGGGGTTGAATACGCTGCGGGAGGTTAATGGTGTAAGTGACCTTGGTGTGGAACTGGATAAAGGTTTGACTTTCGCTTCTCACATCAACAAGGTAACAAGTGAGGCGTACCGAGCACTAGGCTTCGTCATTAGAAATGTAAGACCTTTTCGGCAGGTGAAAACGGCCATTACACTCTTTAATGCTTACGTAAGGGCGAAATTAGAATATGCAAGCGTAGTGTGGAATCCGTGGCGTAAAAAATACATAAGATTACTAGAAGGAGTACAGAAGCGATTCGCCAGATTTATACATTATAAAATGAGCGGAAATTACCCATATATGGTCCCATATAAAACTTTATCGAATAATCTAAAAATTATTGCTTTGGAAGATCGTAGGAAAATAAATGATTCCAAGATCTTACACAAGATTGTAAATTCTGCGGTAGATAACTCTTATTTTTTATCGTTGCTGAATTTCAATGTTCCACGTCTATCTTCAAGAACGTGGACAACTTTTAGGAATAAGAAAACATGCACCATGTCACACAAACATTCACCGCTTTATAGACTCTGCAGTAATTACAATAAAGCTGTAGTGTGTAATAAAAGTCTAGACTTCGATCTTAGTCTCCAAAAATTTGTAAAGGTATTTATGACCACATTGCCATGAGTGTAATTAATTAACAAAAAGGTAGAATATGTAACAGCATTAAGGTTAAGCTATAAATAATATTATTATGTAATTAATTTAGATGCTAATATTAGATTTAAGATTAGATTTAAGTTATGAAAAAAATTAGAATTACTGTTAAAATTTTGTAGGTTTACTGTTATTGGGGTTAACGACCCTGTTGTAAACCAGCATAAATAAATAAATAAATAAATAAATAATTTCATTCCAGCAACACTCTCCACTATCATTTCATTTCATCTGTCATTCATTTAATCATTGCCCCAGAGGAGTGCGTCAGGCCTCGCCAGCCGGCACAGTTCATATCCTCGCCGCTAGATGGGGGCTTCATTCATTCCATTCCTGACCCGGTCGGAGACTGGAAGCAGGCAGTGGATTTTCATTTCATTATATTGTTACGAGCGCTGGGTTGCTTCACTGCCTCGCACATAACTCCAGCTCGCCGCGGGCTACCCCTGTACTCTTGTGTCACCCAGCAGTTTACGCAACGAACAGCGAGGACAAAAGACCCCTGTCTCGAAGGTTCGTGGCCCGTCCCGTATCGGAATGCTCGAGAAGGTGTGAACCCTGGTCTAGTCTAGAAACATCTGTTGAGTCTCAGCCCCGCTATATAAGAGCGACGTGGCCAGCGAGGGACGGACTGTGTTTTTGAGCTAGTGCGTGTTCTTACCTGTGCGACAGTAGTGTGGCGACGTGACGTGCGAAGTTACGAAACCCAAGTGAGGCTGATTCTCCAGACAGCGAGACAGTGTGAATCATACGGAGGGACTGAGTTTTGAGGAGTGTGTACTTACCTAGTGCGACAGAGATATTGTGGTGAATTGCGAAACGCAGTGGGCTGCTCCCTAGCCAGCGGACAGCGAAGCAGAGTGTAGTGGTGAGTGACTGGCTATCGTAAATAACTGTAGTTTGTGAACAAGGCAGAGTTGCAGGTATTAATAGCGAGGACAGTAGTGTGAACGTAGGCTAAGTGTGGAAGCTATAGTGACTAGTAGTGTCTTATTAAGTGAGATTCAGTGCTTATTGTGTGGTGTATTTTCCTGGCCTGCAATAAAGCTAATATTTCGTTAAAGGAACAATGTGTTGTGCTTTCACCCACCGTACCCAGTTAACGAACTTGCCACTAGGGGCAACACGTAACAATATTATTATTATTGGTGCCTTTATAGTGGCGAAGTCAGGGCTCTAGGCCCTCTCTTGCACCTAGATGTTAGGCCCCTTAAAACAACAACTATTATCATCATCATCACTTAACCACACAATGCAACTTACATGAATACTCACATATGTTATTCTTTACCTACCAAACTTAAATACTAGGAAAACTTAAATACTAGAATTAAAGTGGCAACTGTGTGATATTAACTAAGCTATACAAATTACATACAGTAATAACAATACATGGAGTTTTAACAAAGTTTTACTATGGCCATTCGCTTACACATTCATACACAAATTGTTCTAGTTGATCTACGAAGAGGAAATCATTACATTCACGTTTGAAAGTTGTTAAGGATGTAGAATTTCTAACGTCACGTGGACAATTATTCCAAACTCTAGTTCCCGACACAAGGAAAGAGTTACTGAAGGCAGATGAACGATGTAGAGGAATCGCAATTAACCAAAAGCTATTTAACCCATCACATGGAAAAATCTATTGAATTGACAGGGAAGTTTTGTGGTGTGAAAGACCAGCAGAATATATGTCTTCACGGAACTACTTGTTAATTAGGCCTACGTCAAAAGTACTGGAGTATAAATACTTTCTGAAATGAATGTGACACGTTAACATGTCGAATTGTAACATTTTAAAGATACGCAGGAATGTTACGAAGTTCTGTAAAGGAGTTTTGATGATTCCCCGGGAATCTAAGTTTTTCATAACCATGTGTTGTTGGTTTTAGGCAAGAGGCTTCACCTGTCGAGCCTTCACCTATGCTGTGGATGAAAAGCGATGTTATCTCAGTGGGGATGATTCCATGTCCTTGAGTAATGCTCCACTGGTGATCAAGAGAGATGCTGTGTATGCTGAGAAACAGTGCAGTATAAGTAAGTATGCTACGAATATTGTGCTATGAGTAGAGGTGTTTGAAAATGTTTTTATATTTTGCTATTTTTTTATTTACAATACATAAGGTGATGTTTCTTGCTTTTATTCACGGGCAAAAACCGTACGTGTTGGCAATCGGTTTTATATAATTACTATTGGCCTTGAATGCAAGTGAATATTACAATACAACGTAGTGACTTCGTCTCTAAAAATCAATCTCACGACAATGACCAATCCATTTCTCTTTCAAAACTTCCCATTGTAGTACAGCTTGTATTCTTCACCAATTTCTATGGCTTTTGCACCAGCCAACTTAGTTTCCTGAACGCAGGCAATGTCGATATGTTAATTCTTCAGAATGATGGGAAGTTCACGGTTGCGGCTTATGAGAGTACCGACATTGATAGATGCCTGTTGAATTTGTTGAGCTCGTTTCTTGAGCTGGTAGCCCTCCTCCTCGTCTCACATCACTTGGGCGAAGATGATGTGCGTCACGTATAGTACCACTGCCATCGTAATGTCCAGGCCGCAAGGTTCCTGTAGTGACGTCACGCTTAGGGTCGGTACAGCCGCCGCAGCAAGTCAGACGGCTCCTTTCACACGCAGTCACTCCAAAGCGAATATAAATTCATATTTATAGGAAAATTTTAATACTATTTGGAGTTGACTGGCAGTTAGTTGCCACTAAATAGGCCTAATTATCGCTCCGCTAGTTCGAATCCTGCCATTGTAGCGGGCATTTTACGAGTGAACAAAATAGTACATCGTCTGTGAACTTACTAGGACGTTGACGCACACAGACAGGGAAAACTTGCAGCATTTTGACGTCATGTAAATGTTATATCAATAAAAAGAGGCATTGAAACAGTTACTCAAGATGTACCACAACTTCGATAAATCGCATATGGCTAAACTCGGGATTGAAGGAAGGAAATATTCGAGTATTTCAATACGCAAAACAATTTGCAGGAACAGTTTGTTAATAAAATAAATCTATGTACTCACAGAAACATTACATAGACAGGTACACATTTCTGTGCCTACTGCCAGAAAAACCCTCGAACTGAGCTTAAGTTATAACATTCGAGAAACTACAGAATCTCTCTTGCAAGGATAAGATACCAAATTATGTTCATCTCTAATTCTGTATTTTATTTTCCTTTCTTTTAGATAACCAGCCCCCACCACCCTTTACTGCCTTCTTGAACACTCTGCCCCCAAAAATCATTTTATACGGTAGCAACAGAAATATTCATTTGTACACCTTGTTTATCAGAAATAAATCAACAGAGAAGGTAACTCTGGATCTCACGCACAAAAACTGCCAGTATCCTTACTCACCAGTAAAACAGAACAACATTACAAAAATACTAGCTATTCACTTCTGGACTTGCATGAGAAAAAAGGCTAAGTAAGAAATCTGCCATTCTTGACAGTCAGTAAAACAAAGTTATGAACATTATTCCTCCTCTCTAAACAATACCAGAAAAATCCAGATATAAAAATATACTTTTGAATTTTTGTATATTTATGCACTAACCAAAGTAATTGGGGCCAAAAGCCACTGTTACTTTAATGAGGTTCTTCTTCAAATCAGTATCTCTTGTACAATATAACCGTTATCCCCATTGACCTGTCAGAAAATTGGTTAAATTTCAGAAGGTCAATGTCACTTTAATGAGGTTTCCACAAAAAAACTAATGCTATCACTGTTGTCCAACTTCATTTCTTCTCACAAAAATGAACGACGTTCACAAAACATGATATTCTTCGAATAAACATAATTAAGTATAAAAACACTATGTCCCCCTTGGCTTCCTGTCAAAAAATAAGGTTCAAGACCCACTTCTTCGCATAAATTTGTATGTACCAATTCACTGCGGTACTACTTGACCACCAGAAAAATGTTAATCGTTAATTTCAGTAGTTAAAAAAAGTTTTACTTAACATTTTATACAAAGGAATACCTCTCCAAAGGTTTTACCGAATATCCTAATCTAAGTGTCATAATTTCAGTCAGTATAGAGCTACTGTTGTGATACCAGCACTAGAGTTTAACCTCTTATGGAGTAAGCTACAGGACAGAAAAATTAATAACTAATGTAGCCTATCTATCTACTATAGGCCTACATCTCTACATAAATTCTAGGCTACTCAACAGATCACATTCTAAACTACCTACTCGTGGCTCATGCTGCACAACGTAACCTATCTTTAACTGTAATCAATGCACAGACCATTCTTGTGTTCCCTGTAATGCGCAAATATTTTCTAGGAATTTTAAGTTTCCATTGCTTTCTTAAATTTTCGCCGGCGGGGAAGAAAAAACAAGGCAGATAACCTAATCATCTCCATCATACTAGTTGCTTTCGCAACCGGTAATACAACAACTTTTCGGCATGCCAGGGACCTGGGCAGGAATAATTGTTACAATGAACAAATAGAATATTGTATTACCATCCAAAAAGCCTGCATTAGTCGAAAATAAGCGATGCAAAGTTTCTAACTGAACCACAACATGCAACATGCCTGCAACTCAAACTTTTTATAGATAGGCCTATAGGCTAATAACCTACCTACAGAATGAACATTTGCTTCAGGAAACAAACGGAATAATCCTCATTCTGGATGACGTAAGTAGTAGCGTTCTTACGTATTTCTTTTCACTCGGACACCAATTAAAATGTATAAACAGCACATAACAAACGAGACACATTTAAGCAAATGACCGTTACATCTCCGACTCTGTCGATCAGCTGATCACGTGGTAATGGCCGCTGCCTGACGGCCTGGACATTACGATGGCAGTGATAGTACGCACGGTAAAATATTAAATTGTCTTCCAGCCAGTGCATGAGATGTGACAAAAATATTTTTCAAAACGACTTGTCACTGAGGATGACGTTGAACTCTCTTCCTTTGCCCAGGCTTGGGACTTGGAAATAAACATTCATGCTGAATTAAAATGCATAGCATGAGAAATAGGACATGTGGTGATGTTTCGCGATTTAAAATTACGTTTTAGTGGCGCCAATTGTCTGCATGGACCAATATATGTGAATATTAAATAGCCTAAAAGTAATGTGTTCTTATCCCGAATCAACCAAAACTAACATATCTACCTATAGGATAATTGCAACACATGTTGCATATAAGAAGTGTTGCCAAACACTATCCTTCAATATTGAGTTGAGCACATACTTGATTGTTGAGCAGTATTACATGAGATACGTGTTTCGAATGAGTTCAGACTGTAAAGAGAAATTACTGCCCCTGTGATTTTCCTAGCATGTAGCCACCACGCTTCTTCGTTTCACACTTCATGGAAAACGCTCATTATCTTCCATTTATTAAATCAATTCTCATCTTACTCGAACTTCACTATTATTATCCTGCTTGTAGACTCAGCCAATTCTACTTTCTTCATTACATGATCCCTTTGAAATTATCGGCACCTCATTGAATGCCAGTTCGATTTCTTCTTTATTTCAATAAGTGTGCCGCAACATTCTGTCACTCCCATATGTCTAAGGCTTAGTTAATACAGCGTACCGGTATCCCTAAAGTCCGGTAACACTTTTCTTAATTTATTACACACAAACTACAAATGACACAGCTTTTCTATATATGGCATATTAAAGAGGAACTCAAATAGTTTTGTTAGATATTACCGTTCGTAGTTCCCACATTCGCCGCAGTTATCGCTATTGGCCACATTTGTAAAGATGGCTACTTCTGGCGGAGAGCAAACTTTATGTGTGTTGGAATTCCACACGAATAAGAGTGCTACAGATGTGCAACGGAAGTTTAGGACTGTTTAGGACCAAGTACCGTAAAGAGGCAGCAAGCAGGAAGTCTATTTACGCCTGGTATGACAGGTTTGTGCGTTCTCGTTGCTTGTGTGTTACGAAACGTAGTGGCCGACCAACAGTGAGTGCAGAGATCGTTAACCGTGTGAATGAGGCATTCGTAAGAAGTCCGAAAAAATCTGTTCGTAGAGCATCCCGCGAGCTGCAAATACCACGTACGACAGTTTGGAAGACACTACGTAGGACTTTGCATGAAGCCGTACAAATTACAGCTCTTGCAACAGTTGAAAGAGAATGACAAACAACAGCGTTATGAGTTTTGTATCCGAGTGCAACAATGGATGGCAGACGATGACGACTTCCTAAATCGCATAATTTTTAGTGACGAAGCGACTTTCCATACAAATGGTAAAGTCAACAGGTATAACTGTCGTGTGTTGGGGACCGCAAATCCTCATGAATTCCTCGAATATCAGCGTGATTCACCTAAGGTGAACGTTTTCTGTGCAGTGTCATCGCGGAAACTTTACGGACCATTCTTCTTCGCCGAAAACACTGTAAATGGGCACTCATACCTGGATATGATACAGCAGTGGTTGTTCCCACAATTGCAGGAAGATTCCGACAATTTCCTGTTCCACCAAGACGGGGCCCCACCCCATTACCATTGTGATGTCCGTGATTTTATGAACAACAGGTTACCTCAGCACTGGATTGGACGAGCAGGGAATAATGATAACTGTTTCGACAAGTGGCCTCCCAGCTCTCCAGATCTCACTCCCTGTGATTTCTTCTTATGGGGGTATATCAAGGACTGTGTGTATGTGTCACCTTTACCACAAAATCTCGAGGAACTCAAGCGTAGGATTCAAGACGCTGCCACCACTGTATCGGCTGATATGCTCCAAAAGGTGTGGCAAGAGTTCGATTACCGTGTAGACATTTGCCGAGTTGCTCGTGGTGTCCATATCGAGTCGATGTGAAATCAAACAATGAAAAGAAAACCATTTGAGTTCCTCTTTTAATATCACGAATACTGTATACGAATTCTGTATAATTTGTAGTTTTTGTGTAAAAGATTAATAAATGTGTTAAGAAAAGTGTCAGTGTGAAGTCAAACTATGAAAGCAAAACCATTTGAGTTCCCCTTTAATATGAGATATATAGGAAAGCTGTATCATTTGCAGTTTTTGTGCAATAAATTAAGAAAAGTGTTACCGGACTTTAGGGACACCTGTATATTGTTAGCATATTGCATAGAACCCTGTGAGTTAAACCAAATTCTCATTTCAAAATTGAGGAATAGTAGTGGTTTTGTGCCGGTTCTGCAGCCACCTCCACCTCACCCACCTCACAAGATGGCGGCGGCACGATATCTCTCCAACGCTTGGTCGAATGTTGACGAATGAGGTGTCATTGAACTCGGGCTAACACCCCCTTTCCAGTGGACAATATATTTCCACCCCAAAAGTAAAACCTACCCCTACTAGGGGGTGAAATTGGAATTTTTTAGAGAATCTCTCTTTCCAATTGCAACATGTGAGAGTTTGAATGCCGATATGGATTTAAACGTTGTTCCACATAAAGTGCATGTGTTCGGTGGATAGCCACTATGAATTAACATGCTTGTTTTTGTTTTTTACGCATGCCCACTCATGGCTTTTGTAAGAGGGTGGGAGAGCGGATCCCTATGGATGGGTTATTGTTGACGGGTCATTGTTGGCAGGTCATTGATGACAGGTCCTTGTGGACAGGTCATTGTTGGCAAGTCCTTGTGGACAGGTCCTTGTGGATGAGTCCTTGTGGACAAGTCCTTGTGAACGAGTCCTTGTCCCTTTGGACTGATCCCTTTGGACGGGTCTCTTTGGCCTGGTTCCTACGGACTAACCCATGAATGTATTTAAATTATGTCAAAGGGCCTAACTACATTTGTGTGTGTTGAATTGACGTTGTTCACCACTACTATAATGGAATAACGATATGAAAGGAAAGTGACGAAATACATGTGAACACGTGTGAAATGACCTTATTACCGTCCTCCTTGTGAAACAAGTCACATCCTGTTTTGCTTCATACGTGAGAAAATGTGAGTTCGAACCCGTGGTCGGATTTTGACGAATGAGGTGTCATTGAACTCGGGCTGATACCCCCTTTCCAATGAACAACATATTTCCACCCCAAAATAAAACCTACCCCTACTAGGGGGTGAAATTGTAATTTTTTTAGAGAATCTCTCTTTCCAATTGCAACATGTGAGAGTTTGAATGCCGATATGGAATAAAACGTTGTTCCACACAAGAGACATGTGTTTGGTGGATAGCCACTATGAATTAACATGCTTGTTTTTGTTTTTTGTTTTTTACGCATGCCCATTCATAGCTTTTGTAAGAGGGCAGGCTTTTTAAAAGATGGCGGCTGTAGTGTAACCTAACCTAACCCAACCCACGAGTGGTGATCAAAAAGTATTTTAAGTGACGCTTGTCGATTGGCAAACCAATAATCAAAGAGGGATATGTCAGGCCTTGAGGTGATAGCCCCTTTTGATTGATCCCTGTTGATTTATCTCTGTTGATTTGTCCCTTTGGACTGGTCTCTGTTGACTAGCCCCTTTTGGACGGGCCCTTTTTGACAGGGGGTCATTTTTGATGGATCCTTTTTGACATGTGCTTTTCGACGGGTCCCTGTTGACGAGTCATTGCTGACGGGTCCTTGTTGATGAGTCCCTGTGGACGGGTCATTGTTGACGGGTCCCTATTGACAGGTCATTGTTGACAGGTCATTGATGACAGGTCATTGTTGACGGGTCATTGTTGATGGGTCCTTGCTGACAAGTCCCTGTTGATGGGTCCCTGTGGAAGGGTCCCTTTAGACCGGCCCCTTTGGACTGGTCCCTATGGACCGGCCCATGAAATTTATCCAAATTATGTCAAAGGGCCTAACTACATTTGTGTGTAAAGCAGTGTGTTGAACTGACGTTGTTCACCAGTCCTTACTACTACAATTGGATAACGATATGAAAGGAATTGATTAACTAGACATGAGTTAACTACCAACGAAACACTTTGGCGACTCTGCTTGTTATTGACCAATGAGTAGGGTTTTAGAAAAACTGTTTGTTATTTTGGGTTATATACAAAAAATGCTTAGACCTTTTGAGTGACTATGTTTGCTAAACAAGACATTATACCAGACACGATTAGGATTCTTATGTAGCTCAGACAAGGAAAGAATTTCTACAGAATCTGTTGACATTGAATATAGATTTAGGTATTAGGAAGTCATTTTGAAGGCCTTTGTCTGGAGCGTGGCACTCTATGAAAGTAAAACTTAGACAATTGGTGTAGCAGAAAAGTGGAGAATTGAAGTGTTTGAAATGTGGTGTTACAGGAGAATGATGAAGATTAGATGGGTAAATAGGGTTACTAACAAAGAGGTATTAAGACGAGTGGGGGAGAAGAGATGTATCTGGCGACTGTTAATGAAGTAAAGAGATAGGTTGGTAGAACACGTACTAAGACACCCAAGAATAGCAAACTTAGTTAAGGAAGAAAGGTTCGAGGACGAGAACTGTAGGGGTAGACCAAGTTTAGAATATGTTAAACAGATAGCCTTGAATGTAGGGTGTGGTAGCTATATAGAGATGAAACGATTAGCTCGGGACAGATAGGCGCTGAGATCTGCATCAAACCAGTCAAAGGACTAAAGACTCAAACAACAACATGTAAGTTCACTAAAATAATGTTGTCTAACGGTATATGTTAGTCAACGAACAGTAATGCATTACTGAAACCCATGACACGATACCTAAGAGCTTTTCTAAAATGATTTTAAAATGCCTTTAACCCTATATTGAACACCCAGTTCACAAGACTCATAACTGCAATGTTATGGTAAAACAAAACAAAATCTATATTTCAAAACAAGCAAGTGGTTTAGTCAATGTATACTGGAAAAAGTTTTGTAAATACTCAAGTCCTCAAGACTAATTAAATTAGTAACTGTCAGGTTGACCGAGTGGTTAAGGTGTTTGACTTAAGATCAAATTTTCTGTATAAGGAAGCAAGGGTTCGAATCCCTTACCTGACATAACTATTGCCTTGACATGGCTTGGCCACACTGCATTATTATGACACTCGGTACACAAACCATAGATATAGTGTATTGTTTAAGGCCACTCTCTTTCTGAACATAGTCAGAGACTGTTGATGGTTAACAATTGTATTAATAGTGGGACATGGGGATAGTAATTAAGAAAAACAGACAATACCCATACAATATTTTTATTAAATTCATTTTATAATAGTTACACACTGAATTCAAGTCTATCTCTTTACCATTGTTCTATATAGATTTTTAAACACAACGCTTGTTGTAGATCCTTTTACAACTTTCTCCAGGTACTCTTGCTCTTAAAAACTGGGGAAGCCGCAATGGTTTTATAAACATAAAACCCTCATCCTCTTCTTTTTCATAATTATCATCATCATCATCATTATGAATATTATCATCAAAATTATTATAGTCATTGTCACCATCATTATCATCATCATCATCATTCTCAACATCACTAGAACTATCCAATTCCTCTTGTTTGTTTTCCACAGGGACCTCTTGTAGAGTCTGCGTTGCTTTTGATAGTGTTAAGGGTTTTTTGAACGATGGTATTTGTCCTAACAGTCTTTTTGAGGTGATGATGAATGCTTTTTAACAAACAATGCACTATCTTGAGCAGCAATATATTTTTCTTGGACTTCCTTTTTTACCTGGGTTAGAGTATTTTGCGTATTTAAATGTGTATTAATTTGAGATTCACAATGATGTTCTTTTGAAGTAAGTACGTTGGAGTCTTTTGTTTTAATCATTCCTCGACACTTTTTGGATCGTTGTTTTGAACATCGCCAAATAACAGTTCCATCTTTATTGGTAGTTTTTACAATATATGTATATCCTTTATAGAAGACACATGGCTTGCCATGACTGGTTGTTGAGACTTCCATATCAACTAATACATATGAATTAAATTTTAGTAAAGTCACATGAACAATCTTTAGATTACAAGTGATTTACACACACACACACTTTCCTAAATGTCAAGATTTATGGATGTTGTTTTCCGCCAACATCTGCTTACTGCGTATGACAAGGCTGGAGACTGGTAGGTGAGACGGTCTTTCACGATGTGAACACTGTAACAGGCAGTAGTCAACTGACAATATTCTTATACCCTAGTCAAGGTTAACAGGTACTTACTGCGTATGACAAGACCGTACACTCGTAGGTTAGACCGTATTTTTTGTTTGTTGCTAAGGATCCCATATATACTCTAGACATGTTAGTTCTGAACACTTAGTGGTTAATTGTATATATTGAATTTAAATACACAGCTCATACAAGCACGTTTTGCGGATGGGAGGGGTGAGAGGCTGGCAAAAAAGGAAATGTTTTAGTTTAATGAAACGTCATGTCCTAGTAGGCGTGATTTATAGTAGACGCAATTGATAGTAGACGTAATTGATAGTAGATGTAATCGATACTAGACGTGATTAATAGTAGACGCAATTGATACTAGGCGTGATTGATAGTAGGCGTGATTTGTAGTAAGCGCGATTTATAGTAGACGCAAATGATAGTAGGCGCGATTGATAGTAGGCGTGATTGATAGTACACGCGATTGATACTAGGCGTGATTGATAGTAGGCGTGATTTGTAGTAAGCGCGATTTATAGTAGACGCAAATGATAGTAGGCGCGATTGATAGTAGACGTGATTGATAGTAGACGCGATTGATAGTAGGCGCAATTTGACATGGGCGCGACTCAGATCATTTTTGATATCATAAAGTTACAGTGTCAATGTTTATACAAAGTACAAGGTAGAGGGTATTTTAAGACATAACCTCAGCTCACTTAACATAACCTAACTTTACCTAACCTAACTTTGTCACGTGACATGTTCTACAAGTTTAGACTTGCTTTAAGACTGATTATGACGTCATAGATTGATGGGAGGGGTGAGAGGCTGACAAAAAAGGAAATGTTCTGGTTTAATGAAACGTCATGTCCTAGTAGGCGCGATTTATAGTAGACGCAATTGATAGTAGGCGCGATTAATAGTAGACGCAATTGATAGTGGACGTGATTGATAGTAGGGGTGATTTGACATGAGCGCGATTTATAGTAGACGCGAAAGATAGTAGGCGTAATTAGACATGGGCGAGATTTATAGTAGACGCAATTGATAGTAGGCGCGATTGATAGTAGGTGTAATTGGTAGTAGGCGCGATTTGACATGAGCGCGATTTATAGTAGACGCAAATGATACTAGACGTGATTAATAGTAGACGCAATTGATACTAGGCGTGATTGATAGTAGGCGTGATTTGTAGTAAGCGCGATTTATAGTAGACGCAAATGATAGTAGGCGCGATTGATAGTAGGCGTCATTGATAGTAGACGCGATTGATAGTAGGCGCAATTTGACATGGGCGCGACTCAGATCATTTTTGATATCATAAAGTTACAGTGTCAATGTTTATACAAAGTACAAGGTAGAGGGTATTTTAAGACATAACCTCAGCTCACTTGTATAGGGAATATAAAGGGGTCCTTAACAAGATAGTGTCTAACACACGAGTGTACAGCCTTTTGATATGCAGTAAGTACCTGATCACACCTACTATCAATTGCGCCTACCATTAATCGCGTCTACTATCAATTGCGTCTACTACCAATCGCGCCTGCTAGGACATGACGTTTCATTAAACCAGAACATTTCCTTTTTTGTCAGCCTCTCACCCCTCCCATCAATCTATGACGTCATAATCAGTCTTAAAGCAAGTCTAAACTTGTAGAACATGTCACGTGACAAAGTTAGGTTAGGTAAAGTTAGGTTATGTTAAGTGAGCTGAGGTTATGTCTTAAAATACCCTCTACCTTGTACTTTGTATAAACATTGACACTGTAACTTTATGATATCAAAAATGATCTGAGTCGCGCCCATGTCAAATTGCGCCTACTATCAATCGCGTCTACTATCAATCACGTCTACTATCAATCGCGCCTACTATCATTTGCGTCTACTATAAATCGCGCTTACTACAAATCACGCCTACTATCAATCACGCCTAGTATCAATCGCGTGTACTATCAATCACGCCTACTATCAATCGCGCCTACTATCATTTGCGTCTACTATAAATCGCGCTTACTACAAATCACGCCTACTATCAATCACGCCTAGTATCAATTGCGTCTACTATTAATCACGTCTAGTATCGATTACATCTACTATCAATTACGTCTACTATCAATTGCGTCTGCTATAAATCACGCCTACTAGGACATGACGTTTCATTAAACTAAAACATTTCCTTTTTTGCCAGCCTCTCACCCCTCCCATCCGCAAAACGTGCTTGTATGAGCTGTGTATTTAAATTCAATATATACAATTAACCACTAAGTGTTCAGAACTAACATGTCTAGAGTATATATGGGATCCTTAGCAACAAACAAAAAATACGGTCTAACCTACGAGTGTACGGTCTTGTCATACGCAGTAAGTACCTGTTAACCTTGACTAGGGTATAAGAATATTGTCAGTTGACTACTGCCTGTTACAGTGTTCACATCGTGAAAGACCGTCTCACCTACCAGTCTCCAGCCTTGTCATACGCAGTAAGCAGCTGTTGGCGGAAAACAACATCCATAAATCTTGACATTTAGGAAAGTGTGTGTGTGTGTAAATCACTTGTAATCTAAAGATTGTTCATGTGACTTTACTAAAATTTAATTCATATGTATTAGTTGATATGGAAGTCTCAACAACCGGTCATGGCAAGCCATGTGTCTTCTATAAAGGATATACATATATTGTAAAAACAACCAATAAAGATGGAACTGTTATTTGGCGATGTTCAAAACAACGATCCAAAAAGTGTCGAGGAATGATTAAAACAAAAGACTCCAACGTACTTACTTCAAAAGAACATCATTGTGAATCTCAAATTAATACACATTTAAATACGCAAAATACTCTAACCCAGGTAAAAAAGCAAGTCCAAGAAAATATATTGCTGCTCAAGATAGTGCATTGTTTGTTAAAAAGCATTCATCATCACCTCAAAAAGACATGTTAGGACAAATACCATCGTTCAAAAAACCCTTAACACTATCAAAAGCAACGCAGACTCTACAAGAGGTCCCTGTGGAAAACAAACCAGAGGAATTGGATAGTTCTAGTGATGTTGAGAATGATGATGATGATGATAATGATGGTGACAATGACTATAATAATTTTGATGATAATATTCATAATGATGATGATGATGATAATTATGAAAAAGAAGAGGATGAGGGTTTTATGTTTATAAAACCATTGCGGCTTCCCCAGTTTTTAAGAGCAAGAGTACCTGGAGAAAGTTGTAAAAGGATCTACAACAAGCGTTGTGTTTAAAAATCTATATAGAACAATGGTAAAGAGATAGACTTGAATTCAGTGTGTAACTATTATAAAATGAATTTAATAAAAATATTGTATGGGTATTGTCTGTTTTTCTTAATTACTATCCCCATGTCCCACTATTAATACAATTGTTAACCATCAACAGTCTCTGACTATGTTCAGAAAGAGAGTGGCCTTAAACAATACACTATATCTATGGTTTGTGTACCGAGTGTCATAATAATGCAGTGTGGCCAAGCCATGTCAAGGCAATAGTTATGTCAGGTAAGGGATTCGAACCCTTGCTTCCTTATACAGAAAATTTGATCTTAAGTCAAACACCTTAACCACTCGGTCAACCTGACAGTTACTAATTTAATTAGTCTTGAGGACTTGAGTATTTACAAAACTTTTTCCAGTATACATTGACTAAACCACTTGCTTGTTTTGAAATATAGATTTTGTTTTGTTTTACCATAACATTGCAGTTATGAGTCTTGTGAACTGGGTGTTCAATATAGGGTTAAAGGCATTTTAAAATCATTTTAGAAAAGCTCTTAGGTATCGTGTCATGGGTTTCAGTAATGCATTACTGTTCGTTGACTAACATATACCGTTAGACAACATTATTTTAGTGAACTTACATGTTGTTGTTTGAGTCTTTAGTCCTTTGACTGGTTTGATGCAGATCTCAGCGCCTATCTGTCCCGAGCTAATCGTTTCATCTCTATATAGCTACCACACCCTACATTCAAGGCTATCTGTTTAACATATTCTAAACTTGGTCTACCCCTACAGTTCTCGTCCTCGAACCTTTCTTCCTTAACTAAGTTTGCTATTCTTGGGTGTCTTAGTACGTGTTCTACCAACCTATCTCTTTACTTCATTAACAGTCGCCAGATACATCTCTTCTCCCCCACTCCGTCTTAATACCTCTTTGTTAGTAACCCTATTTACCCATCTAATCTTCATCATTCTCCTGTAACACCACATTTCAAACACTTCAATTCTCCACTTTTCTGCTACACCAATTGTCTAAGTTTTACTTTCATAGAGTGCCACGCTCCAGACAAAGGCCTTCAAAATGACTTCCTAATACCTAAATCTATATTCAATGTCAACAGATTCTGTAGAAATTCTTTCCTTGTCTGAGCTACATAAGAATCCTAATCGTGTCTGGTATAATGTCTTGTTTAGCAAACATAGTCACTCAAAAGGTCTAAGCATTTTTTGTATATAACCCAAAATAACAAACAGTTTTTCTAAAACCCTACTCATTGGTCAATAACAAGCAGAGTCGCCAAAGTGTTTCGTTGGTAGTTAACTCATGTCTAGTTAATCAATTCCTTTCATATCGTTATCCAATTGTAGTAGTAAGGACTGGTGAACAACGTCAGTTCAACACACTGCTTTACACACAAATGTAGTTAGGCCCTTTGACATAATTTGGATAAATTTCATGGGCCGGTCCATAGGGACCAGTCCAAAGGGGCCGGTCTAAAGGGACCCTTCCACAGGGACCCATCAACAGGGACTTGTCAGCAAGGACCCATCAACAATGACCCGTCAACAATGACCTGTCATCAATGACCTGTCAACAATGACCTGTCAATAGGGACCCGTCAACAATGACCCGTCCACAGGGACTCATCAACAAGGACCCGTCAGCAATGACTCGTCAACAGGGACCCGTCGAAAAGCACATGTCAAAAAGGATCCATCAAAAATGACCCCCTGTCAAAAAGGGCCCGTCCAAAAGGGGCTAGTCAACAGAGACCAGTCCAAAGGGACAAATCAACAGAGATAAATCAACAGGGATCAATCAAAAGGGGCTATCACCTCAAGGCCTGACATATCCCTCTTTGATTATTGGTTTGCCAATCGACAAGCGTCACTTAAAATACTTTTTGATCACCACTCGTGGGTTGGGTTAGGTTAGGTTACACTACAGCCGCCATCTTTTAAAAAGCCTGCCCTCTTACAAAAGCTATGAATGGGCATGCGTAAAAAACAAAAAACAAAAACAAGCATGTTAATTCATAGTGGCTATCCACCAAACACATGTCTCTTGTGTGGAACAACGTTTTATTCCATATCGGCATTCAAACTCTCACATGTTGCAATTGGAAAGAGAGATTCTCTAAAAAAATTACAATTTCACCCCCTAGTAGGGGTAGGTTTTATTTTGGGGTGGAAATATGTTGTTCATTGGAAAGGGGGTATCAGCCCGAGTTCAATGACACCTCATTCGTCAAAATCCGACCACGGGTTCGAACTCACATTTTCTCACGTATGAAGCAAAACAGGATGTGACTTGTTTCACAAGGAGGACGGTAATAAGGTCATTTCACACGTGTTCACATGTATTTCGTCACTTTCCTTTCATATCGTTATTCCATTATAGTAGTGGTGAACAACGTCAATTCAACACACACAAATGTAGTTAGGCCCTTTGACATAATTTAAATAAATTCATGGGTTAGTCCGTAGGAACCAGGCCAAAGGGACCCGTCCAAAGGGATCAGTCCAAAGGGACAAGGACTCGTCCACAAGGACTCATCCACAAGGACCTGTCCACAAGGACTTGCCAACAATGACCTGTCCACAAGGACCTGTCATCAATGACCTGCCAACAATGACCCGTCAACAATAACCCATCCATAGGGATCCGCTCTCCCACCCTCTTACAAAAGCCATGAGTGGGCATGCGTAAAATACAAAATCAAGCATGTTAATTCATAGTGGCTATCCACCGAACACATGCACTTTATGTGGAACAACGTTTAAATCCATATCGGCATTCAAACTCTCACATGTTGCAATTGGAAAGAGAGATTCTCTAAAAAATTCCAATTTCACCCCCTAGTAGGGGTAGGTTTTACTTTTGGGGTGGAAATATATTGTCCACTGGAAAGGGGTGTTAGCCCGAGTTCAATGACACCTCATTCGTCAACATCCGACCAAGCGTTGGAGAGATATCGCGCCGCCGCCATCTTGTGAGGTGGGTGAGGTGGAGGTGGCTGTAGAACCGGCACAAAACCACTACTAGGAATGTTTCAACGAATTTGTATACTCCAACTTTTATCATCTAGGCTTTCAGGATGCCTACCAACGTTGTTGCTATCGTTGTAGCAGCCTTCATCATTGGTCCTCTCAGACCCTCACTGACATACTACGTTGCTCTATCCTGAAAGTCTAGATAATAAGTTTGATACCAGCTGCGAAAGTCTACTATCTAAATATTCGTCCTCTCTTTACAGACATTTTTATGTTCCTTTCCCAGGTCAGTGTGAGGACGGTCTGTTCACATTCGAGAAGGTGACTGGCCACTTCCTGCGCAGCGCCCAGCAGGTTGGACTGGCGATGGCGGCGTCCCCGGGTGTCACGCTGGAGTGTGGAGCGCGTTGTCTTGAGGCTGGATCTGACTGTCCTGCTTTTAGTCTCGACTACAACGCAATGAAGTGTTTCAAGCTGGATCGAAACACACAAGGACGTGGAAGCGAACTCTCTCCTAGGGAAGGACAAAGCTACTTCGAGAAAATCTGTTTGCGAGGTGATGTACGGCTGACTTATGCACACATGCAACTTAGATATTCACTGCCTTGATATGGCCTGTTTTCACTATCCTTAGAGTTTTGCTTTGAAGTTGCAACTTTCTTAGGGGAATGGTAGCTCTTTTTGGACAAACTGAAAAATGAAGCTCAGAGATAGCTGTGAATAATAGTGAATTATCTTTACTTCATTCCGGAACTGTAGAAAGACCGCCTCGTAGTGTATATGATTATAACATTGTTAGCTCCAATCCATGAGCACGAGGGTTTGATTCTTGGCTCTGCTAAGAATTTAAAAGTCTTATTCTGGTACGAGGTTTTCTAGCCTCGTGATGCTAAATAGGAACCTACCGGATGTGGTGGCACGAGGTGGTACTGACCACCCTACCGCACCTAAATTCCAGCTCAGGATGTCTGGTTTGTGAACCCTTGTCATAGTCAAGAACTGTGGTCGGGTCGCCTACGTCCCTTGTGGACATGGCACTCAGATTATTATAACTGTAGGAAAGGACATCGGTTAAAAGTGATTGTATGTTTGTAGCCAAAATCTACCAAAACTATTTTGTAAAATCTCTATGGATGGAAGGAGTGTAAGATGTTAGGAGTGGCAGAGAATAGGGGCTATTTTCCCCATCACCTACTTTATGGCTCTGTCCCTCTGCATTACTAATATGTGAACTGTGTCCTTATAGGAAACATACACAATTGTGAAGGAAGAGCATGGGCATTCGAACGGAGACCAGGAAAAGAACTTCGAGGCTACGATGACCTCAAACTGAACTTGGTGCAAAGTCGGCGAGACTGTATGGAGGCCTGTCTCTCAGAACGTCGATTCGATTGTCGATCAGCAGAATATGACACACAAACCGCCGAGTGTCGACTCAGCAGCGAGGACAGGCGTACGAGGCCAAACGACTACGTGGACGCTCCAACCACCGTGGAGTACCTAGAAAACCAGTGTCTTCTTCGTGAGTGCATACTGTGTCAACCATGTAGCACACTCTTCGACAAATAATTCCTTTTTCTTTCACAGTTGCATATTTGAATGGACAAGTAAAATGTTGAAAACTATGTAAGGGTAGCAGATAGGCTTTAGATTTGGGAAGTTCCATGTGTATGTTCTGTACTTCATTGTAAACACAACACGGTAGGGAAACTTGGAGTACTAACTGAGGATTCCACAGTATTGATACGGTTGTTCAGGCCACTAATGACTGACTTCGTTTCTTCTTATTACAAGGTTTTTTTTTTTCGGTTCGTTTGACATTCACTCCAATCAAATGCTGGGTGGGTACTTAATTTCAAGAATTACTATTACTACTGTGGAAATACAGTATAAACAGTTGGATACGACCAAGTCGTGCTCTACTCATGCCATGAGCAACACACACTGTACGGGGGTATTCCAACACGATGCTTATGGAACTGAGCGTATTCACGGTGACACAAGCAGCTAGACTTTCCTCTATCCCCGCGGGAGTTGGTATGGCCCCTCTACCATGGCTAAATATCCCAACAACGAACAGTACAGTACAACCGGTGTTAGTTTCCAAGCTACTCGTACTAGTTTGCCTGTTTATTACTTACTCCGATCGAAGTACAGGGCTCATATTTCCGTTATCCTTGTCTATATCCTCATGATTAGATATGAAGGTTTCACTCAAGTCACTAACACTGCTTGACCTACTCACTATTGTTGACTTACTAATTTTGCAAAATTTATTTTCTATCTTTCTAATTCTTAAATTCAAAATATCTGCTTTGAAAATACCACCGAATGAAACCACCTTAACTTCTCACCAGACAGAGTGAATATCAGCTCCTACGATGTGGCACCATTTGTAATTGCTGATACTATCATTAAACGTGAAGTCCCACATTTCGGCATCCATTTGTAATTATTCGAATTTAAATTATTAATAATTATACCCTTAAAAAGACATGTCCCTCTATTGGGTGACATTTGTAAAATTACTCATATAATTCATAAATAACGATGTTACCATTGAAATTGCTTAATTTAAATCCTGTAATAATATTCACTTTAACTTTAAAATATTGGGCGCCAGGATTTAAAATAACCCAATACAAGGGCGCAGCTTGCTGATCTCACCTCACCCTCTAGAAATAATAAACTACGAACGATACCAAAGGAGAAATTATTTTAGAAATAATTACTATTTGAATTACAATTTTTAAAATATTGACTCGTTTAAATGTATACCAAGATGGGCTCCATCACGCGTCATAGCGCGCCTCGCTCGGAAGTGATGGGCTGTACAGCATTTCCCGGAGCGGCTAGCTTGTGAACCATGTCTTAATTCCCCGTACAAATATAAACCGATATAAAATAAGTGAATTAATTTACGTATTTCACAGTCATACAGCATAACGTTTTGATGTATAAGGGTTACAACACAACCAAGAACTACATTTTCCAACGACCCCGAGCCGAGAAAAAGTCACCTTACAAAAATTACAACAACTTTCGTTCTTGAACACACAACATTTTGAAATTAATAAACCTGTTATACAACATTCTCATGTATATTGTGTTAAAATTTGGATTCGATCTGATGACGGGTTTGTGAGATAATAATTCATACATGTGACGCATGGTTGAAACACGCTTTAAAACAGGCACTTTTTGTGTTCAAGTGCGATAAAAAATATTAAAATATAAATTGAAAATTCCAAACCTACATGAACTAACGTAAAATAGAACGATGAAAATGATGATGTTATTGGATTTTATGTAGGTCTATTGGTTACTTCAGAAACAACCTTCAAACTCGAGTGCACATAATATTTTGGTCGACAGTATGCCCAGTTTCATAATCTCACAGCAATGGCGTCAGATGTGCCACTAGTAGCCTACTCACGATGTGAGATATAGTCTCCTCACGAATTAATTCGCCCCCAAGTAGCAGCAATTCGCCAGCGAGCTGATTCTAGACGAAATGTTGATCCCCCACCCTCGAACACC
Source organism: Meconema thalassinum (assembly GCA_946902985.2). NCBI lineage: Eukaryota > Metazoa > Arthropoda > Insecta > Orthoptera > Tettigoniidae > Meconema > Meconema thalassinum. The sequence goes on along the minus strand of OX336389.2, from coordinate 204,231,089 downwards.
ACAGTCAGCTTCACGTCCTCTTGTTAGGGGATGTGAACCCAGGATTTCGCAAGTCAATATCCGTCTCTCATTGATGATCAATCTAATTAGTCATCCAGTTAATCAGTCCCGTACATTTGTAGACACGCCCCATTATTATTGTTATGACATATTTCACTCTTTCTTGCTAAGAGAGACAGGGATAACAACGATCTTAATGAACTCACTCAAAGTCCACAGCAAGTCATGTCGACATAACTATTAACTTTCTCGATGGAGAATTACACAAAAAATATCCTTACTTTAACAAGAATGTTGCAGCTAATAGCTCGTAATACCTTAGCATTTAAATCCGACTGAATGAGCATTGAACTGTCGTCGATATACTGATACAATATTATACTGAATACTTCTATTAACTAAGTGCCTTTTCGCGAAGTACCCTGTGGTATACCTATTAATAATAGTGCAGCCTTAATGAGGTAAGGTTTATATAATGCAGTATGTTTACGGTAGGACGCTCGCTGGTCTCCTACCAAAAGAAAATAATTTGGTAATGATTTTGTAACAGTTTCGCTAGCCCACACTGTTGGGAGAAAATGTAATTGTTTACCTTTGCCTAAGCTATGTTGTTTTAATGGGCGCCAAGACCTCAATGCAATGCTGAAATCTAAATTTGTATTTAACAACGTCTAGCTCTGATAGAACACCGTCAAGAATCTATTCACTCAGATCGTGGTATGATTCGATCATTAACCCAACAAACCATTGTATCAGGAGAAGGAATTGGTCTATATCTAATGCTACCTACTGAAAGCAAAGATTGCATTGTAAAAGAAATGAATTTATTATATAAAACAAGTATAGCAAAATTAATAATAATAAGTATAAAATTTAAATTGGAGCGTTGCGATTTTAATATTACCGATAGAAAATTACGTGAAAACGGAGTTTGATAAATTGATTTTACTCTTATTTCCAAGCTATGAAGTTACTGAAATATGAGATGTAAAACAAAGAGAAATGAGAGATTGCGTATTTCTGCGTCATTTGCGCTTACCACTGGAAATTGCCAAAGCATTTCCCTCGTACTTGATGATGCTGTGTGCTTCCCACAGTCTCCTGGACGTCGTCATCTCCGTCGAAATTTGATGATATTCTGGTAGATTAGATAATTCTATGATCCGTACATCGGACCCAAACACTCGTATAACCACACTGGATAAGTTTTACAAAAGTTAGTCCTCCACTCCACGGAACATCGGAGCGACTTCCGCGTGCAACCGTACTGCTTTCGTCTTACACAGAAATGTCTCCGTTCCACGGAACATCGGAGCGACCCCCGCGTATAACCACACTCGGCAAGAACTACAAAGATTGTCCCTCGTTTCACGGCGCGTCGAACACCGGGTGAGTTAGCCGTGGTGGTTACGGCATGACTGATGGCAGTCGCTCACATCCGGGAGGCGAGGAGGTTCGAATCCCCCCGCCGGCAACCTTGAAGATGGTCTTCTGTGGTTTCCCATCTTCCTTCCAGGCAAATGCCGGGGTTGGTCCCTAACTATAGGCCACAGCCGCTACCTTCCAACTCCTCGTCCTTACATTCCAACATCCCTCCTTCCCTCCCCAACGGTACTTGTAGCTCACCCATTGGGTGTCCGTCTCGAAGCAGCTACAAAAACTGGCGAGCCGAACATGTCCTCGGACACTCCCGGCACTAAAAGCCATACGCTGAAAAAAAAACGGCGCGTCGAACGATATATGCACCTGCCGCATCCCCCACTCTTCAATCCCAACTAGCTTACGTCGTCTCCACTCATTGGCTGAGCACGCCGCTACTTCCCCTCCTCTGGTTCATTACACACGGCGCGCGAGAGGGAGAAGTCGTTTTCCGTTCCAACAATTCGCCTTTTCTCGACGCTGCGACCCAAGATTGCGTCATGCTTCTTGACAGGAATCAGCTTGTATTTGAATTCCCAGTGAGTCATGTCTCTCAATATATCCTAACTGACGAAAACTCCGTAAAATCCCGTAATCAGATAATTTTCTATGATATCGTCGTTCGTAATAATTTGCATGATAGCGTTTTCTAAGACATAGAAAACCTATCTGTATGCTTATAATTTTTATAAAATGCTCCGAAAATATCTAAATAATAATTATAATAAATTAATAATAATAATAAATTAACATGAAAAAATTCTCTTGGCTGAACAATTTGCCGCGTAAATAAATATAGAATGGCTTCCTACTGACTTATGCCAGTGGCATAAAAAACCCTCGAAAAACACGTTACATATTCGCCTCGGATCATCGGATGATTTACCGTGACGACGGTCCATTATCCGATTATCCCAGACACGTTAATAAACCCCATCCAAAATACATATTACATAAATGAGATCACCCTAAATTACAGATATATACACTCATAATATTTCTTCACGCACTTTGCGTCAAAGTTTGTTGTCACTATGGATTGCACTTTGCAACCAGTCCAATGTTTTACATATAGAATAGTGTTCCACGGATATTTCCGCCTCTCAAATTTCTCTATGTTGGAGAAATAGACATAATTAATGTGTGAGCACTATGTATTTATGATGTCATATCACACGCATTGAAGGTGTTCTGATATATTTATATCACCATAGAACTTCCTAATTTCACTGGAGGTTCCTTCCTTATTGTGAAATTAATCCCACTTATCACTGAGCACACGATCACACTATTGTGGCAGCGCCTCGTGACCATAATACTTAATCTCTCTTTAAAGTAGATTAAATTAATATTGACTTCTGAAAAAAAACAGTAAATGCGCATTACATATAACACCAAATATTTCTGTGCCGTAATCGCCCTGTCTTGTTAAGTTCCCGTAGACCATATTCTACTTAATACTAGTTCTCAACACAGACCATTTCTCCTCACACAAATAATACCTTTGTACAAATTACCTTAAATTACACACTTACAAATCTTACATGGCGAGGCCGTAAACAGAAATCACGTGTGCTGTTATGTATGAGTTTCATGAAGGACTGTCTCGCATTCTGATGGCCCATCTTTTATCTCGTGGACGCCTTAAGCTAACAAGCCCTATACAAGCGCTCCCCCATCTCTTGGAGATAAATGGGAACCCATCAGCGCTGCCAAAATGGCCTTGGTGCATCGAGACAATTTAGTGCTCAACAGCATCCGACAATCCCGTCATATTTCCCTGTACCTTAAAAACTCTCATTTACTTACATACTACCCCCCTGTGTGACTTCTGATACGCCTGCCTGGAAGACCATCTCCTCCCACGCACCAAATACCACACTTACTCATTTGATAGGCTGGCTCGCCAGCTAAACATCCTCACTTTATGACACATACTTTCGTAGACTATGTATATTATACGTCCCGTATAATCTGTTTCCCTCACTATTCTCCAGCACATATGCTGTTTTGCCAATACGTTTGGAAACTATAAATGTTACTGCGTCACCTGCTTCCAACCTTGCAAGTGGTTTCCTTAAATGAACGTCATCACGTTGCTCTACCTACCTATTTCTCAGTGTCTGTAACGATGCCCTGTTGCTACTGTGCACACATGCTAACCCTACTTTCCTCTGATGTCACACCTCTACTTGACACTCTATGACCTAAAAATGTCACTTCTGACTGACAGAATGACGACTTAGACAGCTTCAAAGTGAACCCTGCCTGATCTAACTTCTGAAAAACTATATTTAAATGACGTAGATGCTCCTCAAAACTGCGTGAACTAATTACCATATCATCTATGTAAATGGTTACAAACTCTCCTGTGTCATCCCCTAATGCGATGTTTAAAGCCCTAATTAAAGCTGCTGAACTACTCTTTAACCCATAAGGTGTTCTACAAAATTGATAAAGGTTATATTTATGACTAAAAGCTGTAAATGGTCTATCTTCGTACATAAGTGGCACTTGCCAAAACTGGAACTCAAATCTACACAAGTGAAATACTTCTTCCCCTCAAATGTTTGCATTAATTCCTCTATTGACATAGATTTCAGCTGATCTGAACTAATTCTACTGTTAACCAAACGAGCGTCTAAACAAATACGAACCGTGCCGTCGGTTTTGGGTACCGTGATCAAAGAATTAACATACGGACTGTTAGAGTGCTCAATAATCCCATCTTCAATCATCTGGTTAATTTGTGCCTCAACTGCACTCTGATAAGCGAAAGGTACAGGATATCTATGTCCTGTGAATACTGACCTATCAATAACGTTCAATGAATGTGTATAGCAATTGGCCATACCAATGCGATCCTCAAACACTCTCCTATTACACCATAACACATCATAGCGCCGAACACATTGTTCCACCTCTATATCTCCCTGAAATGCAGCATCACGTAACGAGTCCTCTAGACTTCCGTTCGTAATCACACTGCCCACAAAACATGGAGAACCCCGCTCTACGGCTGGCGATATCTCATTTAAAGTACAAATCACACCTACAATACTACTCCTCTGAATATGGTCATTGAACGCTACTTCTACTTCAGAATCTCCCCATTTAAATTTCAAACTCCCTACATCATAACATAAGTTACCAGACACTCTACTTAGCCACTCTGAACCCAAGATAACACTGAATACTAAATTTGGAATTACAAGACAAATCTGCTTCTCTACATGATTATTAATTTTAATGTCTACTAAAACTTGCTTAGAAATTACTTTAGACCTCTTCCCAACAGCTGTGATAACAAAAGTGCTTTTAATTGGCATCTCCTCAAAATTTACTCCAGTTCCTTTCATTTTATCATAAAATGCACTACTTATGCAACTCTTCATACAACCACTATCAATTAAAACATCTGTGTACGCCTCGGACACGTTAAATTTAACTATGGGGCTCTTACTAACCACTTCCTGAATAATACCTTCATCATTTAGTTCATGTAATAATTCATTTCTTACATTTAGGTCATAGGGTTCCTGTATAATTGTATGGACAGGGCATGCTACAGACTGAGATTCTGACCTTACTTCGCAGCCTGGTTCGCGTTTAAAGAACCGCTACAGCTGGCTGTAGTACTACTAACTACTAAACTGGTCTGGTTGTTCTGGGCTATGTTGTCATTGTTTGGCTGTATATTACTACCACTACGCTGTCCTCTTCCTTGACCCCTATTCTGGTTGTAATTATTGTCATTATAATTTCTCCCTTGATTTCCCCTGAAATCATTGTTTCTCCCTTGATTTCCCCTGTAATCATTGTTCCTCCCTTGATTTCCCCTGAAATCATTATTCCTCCCTTGATACTGATTACCATAGCCATTTCCTCTGTTCTGATTTAGCTGATTACTATTATTTCTATTTTGAGCGTTGGCCCCTTCGCCACCGTTCCCTTGAACTTCCTGATGCCTGGCTTCGTTAGGTCTATTATTATTATTACCCTGGTTCCTATTGAAATTGTCCTCATAACCCCCTCTCCCTAGTGCATCAAATGTGCTTAACAAATTTTCTACTTGTGATATAGTCTTTACATTCTGGATACAAGCAGCCTCCTTGATCCTATAGGGAAAGTGCCTAAGTAGCAACCTCACCACATCACTTTCCTCCTTCAAGCCATCAAGATATTTACACACTAATACCTGCCCTAAAAAGTATTCGGTCATGGTGGAGCTTCCTTTAGGGTTATATTTACCACACACTACTCCCTCACGATGCTGCGACTGAATAACCTCATTCCAGAAGTTTTCACAGAATTTCATTTTAAAATCATTGATATCAGTAAACTTGTCTCTGTAGACAGCAAACCAATTCCTCGTTTCCCCCACAAACACTTGTTCTAAAATTTCAACTACCTGGCACCACTCAATACTACCATTTTGCAAACTCTCCCCGAATTTATTTGCTATAGTGTTCATGAACTCCATTGGGCACCCCTGTCGATTGCTGAACTTACCCAGTTCTACCTCCCTGTGTGTGCTATTCACAAAAACTGGCCTATTCTGACTATTTTCTTGACTGATCCTAGCTTTTAATTTTAACTCTAATTCTGCGATTTTCTCCTCAGCCTTCCTCTCAATACTGTTTACTGTTAATTTAATGTTTCCTTCTGATTTTTCTACTTTATCATATAGCTTTGCTTGTTTTTCCTCAAACTTGCTAATGCTCTCTCTATTACTCTCTCTTAAATCATTTACTTCTGCAACTATTTGTGAGTGGACTTTCTCAATTCTACCCCCCAGCTGTTCCTTAACCTCTTTAGTAGCTACCTGAATTTTGTCAATTTCTCCCCCCAATTGCTTTTTGACCTGCTGTGTTTCCAGTTGCACTAGTTCTTTTAAATTTTCAGCCTGTGTACTGATTCTAATTTCCAACTCCTCCTGTACTTTTCCTAATTTTCTGTCTACATCTGCAATAATCTCTTTAGCCTTTTCTTCCATCACCCCCCTGATCTCACCTCTAATCAGTTCAAATTTGTCACTCATTTCCCTACTGTTTTGTTCTAATTTAGCATTTAAAGTTTCAGTACTCTCTCTATTTTCCTTACTGTTTTGTTCTAATCTGGCGTTTAAAGTTTCATTACTCTCTCTATTTTCCCTACTGTTTTGTTCTAATTTAGCGTTGTTTTGTTCCAGTTTTGCGTTTAAAGCGTCTGTACTTTCTTTATTTTCCCTACTGTTTTGTTCTAATTTTGCATTATTCTGTTCTAATTTTGCATTATTCTGTTCTAATTTTGCATTTAAGGCTTCTGTACTTTCTTTATTTTCCCTATTGTTTTGTTCTAATTTTGCATTATTCTGTTCTAATTTTGCATTTAAGGCATCACTACTGACTTTGTTCTGATACATGAACTCGAGAAGTAAAGTTTTTAATTCTGGTTGGCCGCCTACACTCCCTGTTTCAGTATCGGGATTTACCTCCACTACCCCGGTACTACCATCACTCGACATACTGCTCGTATCATCACTCTCCAGTTGATGACCACTACGTAACCTCATCTGTCTTTCTTTCTCATCCCCCATAATGATATACACTGATAAAGACAAATAACCCCCAAAATACAGGCACAGAAATATATACCCTTCTCCTTCCACAAATGTTATTAGGTTTTCAGCCCCAAGTTGTCGGCGACAAATGTAACAGTTTCGCTAGCCCACACTGTTGGGAGAAAATGTAATTGTTTACCTTTGCCTAAGCTATGTTGTTTTAATGGGCGCCAAGACCTCAATGCAATGCTGAAATCTAAATTTGTATTTAACAACGTCTAGCTCTGGTAGAACACCGTCAAGAATCTATTCACTCAGATCGTGGTATGATTTGATCATTAACCCAACAAACAATTGTATCAGGAGAAGGAATTGGTCTATATCTAATGCTACCTACTGAAAGCAAAGATTGCATTGTAAAAGAAATGAATTTATTATATAAAACAAGTATAGCAAAATTAATAATAATAAGTATAAAATTTAAATTGGAGCGTTGCGATTTTAATATTACCGATAGAAAATTACGTGAAAACGGAGTTTGATAAATTGATTTTACTCTTATTTCCAAGCTATGAAGTTACTGAAATATGAGATGTAAAACAAAGAGAAATGAGAGATTGCGTATTTCTGCGTCATTTGCGCTTACCACTGGAAATTGCCAAAGCATTTCCCTCGTACTTGATGATGCTGTGTGCTTCCCACAGTCTCCTGGACGTCGTCATCTCCGTCGAAATTTGATGATATTCTGGTAGATTAGATAATTCTATGATCCGTACATCGGACCCAAACACTCGTATAACCACACTGGATAAGTTTTACAAAAGTTAGTCCTCCACTCCACGGAACATCGGAGCGACTTCCGCGTGCAACCGTACTGCTTTCGTCTTACACAGAAATGTCTCCGTTCCACGGAACATCGGAGCGACCCCCGCGTATAACCATACTCGGCAAGAACTACAAAGATTGTCCCTCGTTTCACGGCGCGTCGAACGATATATGCACCTGCCGCATCCCCCACTCTTCAGTCCCAACTAGCTTACGTCGTCTCCACTGATTGGCTGAGCACGCCGCTACTTCCCCTCCTCTGGTTCATTACACACGGCGCGCGAGAGGGAGAAGTCGTTTTCCGTTCCAACAATTCGCCTTTTCTCGACGCTGCGACCCAAGATTGCGTCATGCTTCTTGACAGGAATCAGCTTGTATTTGAATTCCCAGTGAGTCATGTCTCTCAATATATCCTAACTGACGAAAACTCCGTAAAATCCCGTAATCAGATAATTTTCTATGATATCGTCGTTCGTAATAATTTGCATGATAGCGTTTTCTAAGACATAGAAAACCTATCTGTATGCTTATAATTTCTATAAAATGCTCCGAAAATATCTAAATAATAATTATAATAAATTAATAATAATAAATTAACATGAAAAAATTCTCTTGGCTGAACAATTTGCCGCGTAAATAAATATAGAATGGCTTCCTACTGACTTATGCCAGTGGCATAAAAAAAAACTCGAAAAACACGTTACAATTTCTAACACTATTTCCCTCATACACAGCAAATCAAATACCCTGTTCACAAATATCAATGCCACAATGAAACATCCCCATGCGTTCTAAACGATGTGCACTGTTAACAATTTCCCTGTTGAGACTAAGGCACAGTTCTGGGAATAAATACATATGTCTTCCTGGACACTTTAACATGGATTATAGCTTTTTTATACCTTCCTTATCTTGTCTTGGAATAGGTTACTATACAGTGGAATCTCGTTAGCACGTTCTCGGTTACGACGTTTTCCCGTTTAGCGCGATGATTTTCTCAAGTCCCAGTCCCAATTCTACAAAATACATGTTGATATATCCCCTTAATACGTTCTCTATTCCCGCTTACGACGATCAAATTTCCGTTGTACTATTTGTAAGCGAACCTGATTTTATTCTTATTTCATTATAAAATTCAGCTTCTGGAAAACACGACGCGATATTGCCTCATATTCTCTGCTAGTTATTGACAGTGTAGATGATTTCATTGTGTTTGATGGCGTAGAAGCGGCTATAGCTATGACGCAACACAGGTTACGTGTCTCTCTCCCGCTGCCCTTTCTCAAGTCCCTATCCTACTAATTTCATGTTGATATATCCCCTTAATACGTTCACTATTCCCGCTTACGACGATCAAATTTCCGTTGACTATTTGTTAGTGAACCGTATTTTATTCTTATTTCATTATAAAATTCGGCTTCTGGAAAACACGACGCGATATTGCCTCATATTCTCTGCTAGTTATTGACAGTGTAGATGATTTCATTGTGTTTGATGGCATAGAAGCGGCTATAGCTATGACGCAACACAGGTGACGTGTCTCTCTCCCGCTGCCCTTTCTCAAGTCCCTATCCTACTAAATTCATGTTGATACATCCCCTTAATACGTTCTCTATTCCCGCTTACAACGATCAAATTTCCGTTGAACTATTTGTTAGTGAACCGCATTTTATTCTTATTTCATTAAAAAAATCGGCTTCTGGGAAACACGGCACGATATTGCCGCATATTCTCTGATAGTTATTGACAGTGTAGATGATTTTATTGTGTTTGACGGCGTAGAAGTGGCTATAGCTATGACGCAACACAGGTGACGTGTCTCTCTCCCGCTGCCCTCCACCCCCTTCCCTTTGTTTATTTCTCACGTAGGCGCATTATTGTCTTCTAGTTATTAGTGTTCACGTCCAGTTATGACCTATTTTATTGCGTGTTCCATAATGGATGAGAAGAAAGTAGGGCAGATAACTAATGATGAGAAGATGAAATACATTCGAGACGTGGAATGCAATCCTCACATGAAGCGTGTCGATCTAGTGCGAAAGTGGAACATTCCTCCGTCTACACTGAACACGATTCTCGGCAAAAGGAAGGAAATCGAACGTGCATTTGAAGAAGGAATGAGCGGCAAAAGGAAACTTGTGCGAGAGGGACAGTTTCCTCAACTAGAAAGCGCTTTATTGAAGTGGTTCAAGCAAGCCCGTGCTTCAAACATATGCGTGCGCGGTCGCTAACTGAGCCGTCACTGGCGGAGCGCGAGAGCGAGAATGTCCTTGCTAAGCAGAAATAAAGACCCTGTATTATACTGTAGTGTAGAGGTACAGTAATTCATTTTTATGTTATTTATTCTGTGTAAGTTACTGATAACCTATGTTTATGTCGTGACTGTAGTAGTGCATACAATCACTTACTAAGGTCGGCGATTTGACGTCCATATATACGCCGCGTTCTTTCTGATACGTTGTAAATGCAGTATGGTGTTTTTCGGTAGTACGTTTTCCCGCATAAAGGTCCAAATTTTTCAGTCCCTCGATAAACGTACTAACGAGATTCCACTGTATATGCAAAGCATTATTATAACATGTGAATACAACAAGAATCAATGTTTAATATACATATATCATACATAATTAATTACGTAAAGCACATACACAATTCATAAAATTTAGCTAAACATATCTAAATGTTTTCATGAGATTTAATAGTGGGGATTTAAAATTATGAGCTAAATATGTCCTACTGTTGAAAGACACTAGGAAGAAGTAGCTCCAACTCTTCAACGTGTTTCTTCATATGGGTCCTCTCTATGTTCTTTCTGTATATATGATCTTAGCCACCTGCAAATTTGTGTGCACATTTCTTATTATTAAACATAAATCTTCACAATATATTAATATGTGAGGGTGGAGGTGATGGAGGTTATAAACATTCGCGAAGCTGACTGTCAGTACGGATATGTTTTTCTTATAATTTAATGAAAATATTTGCTGTGACCGTCTGTCAAACACAGTTGATAACAGTCTTGTTTCCTGCACCTAAAAATTGCGAGATCGAATCCAGCATCGATTGGCTTTTGTTCTTTAATTACGGGTGACCCACGACAAATAGATTTACTGAGAAATCCCTCCTGAAAACAAATTGAGGCACCCCAGCGTCTCTAAAACCACCTTAATTATCATCATCACCATCATCATTACGGTGTTATTCCAAAAATGTTTGTTGTTGCAGCGGAACCTCGGTGTAACTTCAAGTCGGTGCCCAACTCCTACCCCCGGTACCTTGACATCGTCTTGTCTCTGGTGAGTGACGAAAGTGAATGCGAGAGGCGGTGCTACGCGTACACGGACTTCATTTGCCGTTCCTTCTCCTACTATCCAAGTGGGAGTCAGTGTTTCATCAGCGGAGATGACAGAGGTAAAATATCTACATTTCAAATATTAGGTTCAATATATCGTCCTAAGGAGACATTAACACCCGAAGAGGCAGACCGTCTCGTGGAATAATGGTCAGCGTTATTGATTGTCACCCTTGAGGTCCCGTATTCGATTCCCGATTCTGCTCAAGACATTTCATTCTGGTCTGAGGGCTGGAACGAGATACTTTCGGTCTTGTGGGGCAAAAAGAGAAATGGTTTTCCACTTCTACTCCATACATACTGTATCCCGGAATGGTTCTTAATTTAAAGCCACCCCCTTCCAAATTCTACATCCAGTTACAAATATATGCACTTTTACAGGAACCAAAACATTGGCTATCAGACAGATTCTACACACACCCAGGAATACAGGTCTGTGACTGTGATGTCACAAGCCCTTAAATAAAACAACTACAACATAACCTGAAAGAGAATGATCACCTTCATACAGTGCTTTGGGTCAAAGACTTACTCATTAAAAAATCACTTTTTGTAAGTGTTACAATTAGCAACGCTTGACACTCACAATACAGGTTACCACTCTGCCTACCTGGGATTTGCTCCTCCTGATTGTCAGTCAGTCATTCACCTTATATATCAACCTGCCCATCTACCCAGCAGCTTAGCCGAGAGCGTTTCGTCACGCTCCAAAACTGCAGAAGGCAGGATTATCCACACTACCTGCACTACTTCTATCTTTCTCCATCTAGCTTATCGGCCATCTGACTGTTTCGTGCAATCACCATAATCCACGGTTACAATGTTACTAGCAGTTTCTGAAATCTAGTCAGAATCATCAGGAGGAACTTCTTTCACAGAGGAGATATGACTGTGACTGGCGACAGCAGGGTGAAGGAACAACTTTCCTAACTATTAACATGAAAACCATTCTTCTCGGACCCAAGATCAATGCGATAAGTGTACTAGTTTTAATGTCATCTTGTGTGCTTACAGCTTCTGCAGGTGATGAGGCACTCATGAGCCGGCCCGGGACCAACTACTTCGAGCGCAACTGTCATGGAGCCACGGGCCCAGGAATTCCCGGCGACCCGCAAGGTACTCTCTTCAGCCGTACGGACACAGTGCCCAGTAAGCTCAGATTAATGATTAGCTCGCTCGGCATGCAGAGGTAGTCGCTGCTTCTTGGTAACTCCATTTACTTACTTATGTTATGTGTGAAGTATGAGAGATATACACTTCCGTGCAGTTTGAGCTGCGCCATTTGGAACCAACAACCTCGAGTAAGGATCTTTTGAGCAAACACCACATCGTCATTAGAACAATTGCAATACAGTACCATACGCAGCATGTGAGTGTGTTGTTCCCTATACTAGGCAACTAACTGCAGTAGACCACCTCGTGAGTGGTGGCTAGCATTCTTGACTGTCACCATGGAGCTCGGGGTTCAATTCCCGGCTCTGTCAAGACATTTTATTCTGGTCTGAGGGCTGCAATGAGGTACACACAGCATCGTGAGACTAAACTGAGAAGAGATGGGTTTGATTCCTACCTCAGACACCCTACAAGTGGTTTTACATAGTTTCCCATTTGTATTCCAAGCAAATGCCAGGATGGTTCATAATTTAAGGCAACGACCGCTTCTTTCTCAGACTTTGTCTCTCTCGGTTGGCTGCGTGGCTCAGCGGTAACGTTCTCGCTTGCTGTTGCCAAGGTTGCAGGATCGAATTCTGGCCCAGTCAGCTGGCAATTGAGGGTGCGCAAATGTGAGGGAGCCGTGTCGTAGATTTACTGGCACTTTAAAGATCCCCTTAGGGGCAAAATTCCGACACCCCAGCGTCTCTAAAAGCCGTAGATGTTAAAAGGGTCGTGAAACAAATAACATTATTATTATTATTAAACTTCGTATCAATTATAAATACACACACCACAATGACACAGGTTACCTGAAATGTTTCTTTTTGTATACACCCAAGTACACAGTGTCCAAACTCCTAAATGAAAACTACAACAACAAGATTCCGATTGTTCTTGGGTGGTTTTAATAAATATTGATGGTTGGTGAAACACATTTCCCTCTTCTCTTCTTTTTCGTTTTCGGCCTGATAATGTTCATTTTATTTACGTCTTATTCATCCAAAATCTTAGCTTTCATCCAACACTAACTTGATGTATACCTGAAATGATTAGATAATAACAACGACAGAAATATCACCATTTTTCACGTATACTTCAAGTTTACTCACCTTCATCTATTGGTTCACCAGGCACTGTACGGTACAACCGACGATAATCATATCGTTAGACTACTTTACCGCACCCCAGGATTTAACTCCACACTTGGGTGGTGAACGCACAACCTGCTATACGGTATTGTCAACGTCACTGTCTCGTCATTGCCTCAAAATCCTTAGAAGTGCAGTTCATTCTAAAATGTCTACAAGTCATTTGTTCAAAAGAACGTTCACTGAAAACAAAACATGTAAAATGTGTGTGTCGCTCAAAAGACGTTCCTCGATGAGCTCTCGTGACTCTCGTGTTCTCGATGAACCTCATAGTTCTGATAAGACGTGTATGGAAACATCTCAGCCTATACGGTATAACAACTTTGCAAGCCTCCAGCTACCACAATCAAGCAAGATGAGTTCGAAAATTGCGAAATACTGTATTATTATTGAAGTCGGGAAATAATGTATCTTCTTCTGCACTAGTCATCACAATAACATAGGTTATCAGACGAATAAAATACGCTCACAAATACACGAGTCTGATGACCAAAGATTTCCCAGACCCTAAGTGAAGCAATAAGGACTCTTCACTGTATAGCGCTTCCTGAAGTATGCGACCTCGTTACGTAGTGGCTAGCATTTCTTGGCTGTCACCACAGAGCCCAGGTTCGATTCCCAGCTCTGCCAAGAAATAGGCAAAACTGAGAAGAGGTGGGTTCGATTCCTACCTCAGCCATCCTAGGAGTGTTTTTTGTGTGGATTCCCACTTCTTCTCCACACAAATGCCAAGTGCCAAATGGCACAGTCGCTTTCTATCCAAATCCAACCTCAATTAAAAATACAGACATCACACTGACACAGGCTATCAGACGAATTCTACACACCCCAAGTACATGGGGCTACAGGACCACGATTTTGCAAAGCTCCTAAAGAATCAACAGCTTCCTGACGTAGCACACAAATATTATGTTGTAATAGAAATCAAAATTCTGTAGTTACAAACAGATCAAGGTAAACCAGCGATGTTCAGTTATATTAGCTTAGACTACCCAACGTTTACGGATTCATAGAGTAGAGGACAACTTCTAGGTCATATGCCCATTACCAAAACAAAAGTCCCATGACAGAAACATGTGGAGCAGCCTTTCGGAGGATAATCTTGCCCTCCAAATACAGTAGCTAATAGTGAAGTAAATTACTCTCACTCAATGTTCCATAAAGAATGAAGTTAGGATCAATAGCAAGATAGCACATCCTTAGTTGAGAGCAAACCAGTGAAGTTTGGAAAGAAAAGCGTAGTAAATAAAATGTTTACCAATATTTAAAAAAGAGAATTGATCATCACCACTCCTGGTCGGAGACAGAGAATGGACTCATTCTACAGTCCGTGCGAAGTGAATAATAGATATCTGGAGACTGATTGAGATACGTGCATTAGAACTGTGTTGTGACATAAGCATATATCACATCTCGATATTCTCAGATTAGCGGAAGTGAGTCACCACGTCAAGAGATGTATACAGACTGCACAGTTACCTTACTGCCGGGATTTGAGGCTTCCTCTTATTGAAGAGATGCATTCGACTTTAATGTGAAGTTTTATGTCATTCGCTTCAGTAGTTGACGCCAACCTACAGCAAACGACAAGCAGACAGACACAAATTAAACTGAAGGCCTCCATGCCCTGTAGCCTATAGGAGATTGGTTAATCTCAAAAATGAGCACTCAGTTGAAAATAATTTATTTACATTAACTTCAAAACTAACAAACAGTGGTTTTGTATTATTTTAAGAATAGTAGGCCTATTATACTCAAATAAATGTACCTATAAACGCAATGTTAACTTTGTTATACACAAAGCTTAAAAATTGACTTCAACGGATACGTTGATAGGAATATCATGTGTCATTATTTTCATGAACACTGTCCTACGGTTCAACATGTACAATGATCGTGCAAATTTGAAGGGTCCAGATGCTTTTAATTGGTCATGTTCCTTGCTAAGGAGCTGGACGTCGAGGAAATAAGTAGCGCAGGATGCAAAAAATAACTAGACTATTTTATTGCATTCCCTCTTGGAGATGTTGCTTGATACTTAATCTGAGTCCGCCTCGTTGCATAGTGGAAGCCCGAGTTCGATTCCCGGCTCTGCCAAGAAATTTAATTCTGATCTGAGGGCTGGAACGGGGTATAAGCCTCGTGAGGCAAGAGTGGGAAGAGGCGGGTTCGATTCCCACCTCAGTCATCTTGGAGGCGGTTCTCCGTGATTTCCTACTACTCCAGGCTAATGCCGGGATGGTTCCTAAGTTAACACCACGGCCGCCTCCTTCCCAATCCACACACTAATACAGCCGTCACAATAACACAGGTTATCAGACAAATTACACACACTCAAGTACACGGAGCTACATGATCACGATGTCGCAAAGCCCCTAAATGAATCAACAACTAAATCTGAAGTTCCGATTGCCAGTGAAGATTAGGCAACTCATTTTAAGACTTAAATCACTCACTTCTAGCTTGCCATCACATGGATTTCAGACGTAAACTATACCGATAACACTGAGTGAATGTGTGTGTGTATGGTTCACAAACTCGCAACAGGCTGGGCGTAGATTCTAGAGGAGATATAGGCTAGTAATATCAACTTAGTGTATTTACTGAAGCATGCACTAGGTAACCAGAGCACTTAATGTGAGTAGATTATATGTAGATGCACAGTACTATAGATCCTTGTCCTCTTCTCTAATATGTACTAGATGTTAGTATAGATGTAATGTAGGTCTAGAAGTAGCTAACTAACATAGACCTAGAACTAGCGTCACTGTTGTAGTTGTAATGTTGGGATTATTTTGTCTCTGTTCGTGTGCAGATCTCTTCTTAGATGAATATCCTTATCATTGGTGGTTATAACCTTGGGTTGTTGCATGTGCTCTAACATTACTAGATTATTTTAATTATGCATTTTCAGTTTCATCCAGGAGATTCGAAATATTAAAATGTACTGCCCTAAATAGTACCTAAACTATATTAAAGATTTTGATGAATTTGCCTAGAAATTGTTGTGTACGATGTTGTCGTAAGTTTTGTAGCACTTCAATTATAATGATATTATTTGAAACATAATACATCCTATAATTATGGTTGCAAACTGCATATCAGGTGTTTTCCCTCATGATTTGTATCCAACTTCAGGACAAACCTTCCCTCGTACTTTGTTTATGGTGATTGATCAAGTCTATGATTAATTGATTGATTTATGATGAGCCTTAACTTAGCCACAATTTTCACCCAGCAAATACATATCTCTCTCGGGCACTCTTACTTATACACCAAGAATCTTTCACATGTGTTGTAATTTATTTCTCCAATACGTAGATCAAGTGCGTCGTGTTTGATATCAATTCGTCCCTAAAATCTCCCCAATCCCTCCATATTTCACTAACATCCTGATCCGGCTTCATGACAAAGTGGGTATTTATTTAGCGTATGGCATGGTTACATAATTACAAGCTAAAGAACACATTAAACATATACATTAGTATTTAGCCTAAACGAACAATAAATATTAAAATAAATTTTGAATGAGGAGACACATATTCAATAGATAAAATGTTCAGATTTACAAGGTAAGATGTAAATTTGAAATCCAATCTAGAGCAGGCTGCGTTGCATCATGAAAATCTTTCAGGTTCCCATTATAGGCTTGAAGGCTGCAGTCCTCCACGATATGTTGGATGGTCTGTCTTTCAAAACCACAGTCGCACTGAGGTGAGGAAGCCTTTTTCCACTTGAATAAGCTGTCTGCGTAGACCCCATGTCCCGTTCGAATCCTGTTGAGTGATTTCCATGTATGGTGTAGTAGTTCCATGCCAGCTGGTTTCTTGATAGGATCAATGAAGTTTCAATATTTCTCATAGAATAAATTATTCCATACCTCAGACCACTTGTTGTCAATCTGAAAAGTATTTAATTGTAGATATTCCGCTGTTAGGATAGGTGGTCGGCGGGATTTCAAGCGACTTATCTTTACTGTAGGTATGTCACAATGAATAGGAAGCTTTGGAGTGGAAATTATCTTTTGATATTCCCTCAAGAGAGAGTTCTGTCTACGTAAGTCAGGTGGTGCAATATGACTTAGAGGTGAAAGCCAGTACAGAGGAGTGGTCCTGATGCAACCTGATATTATCCTCATCGCCGAATTCAATTGGACATCAATCTGCTTCACATATGGACTGTTAAGCCACACCGGAGCACAGTATTCAGCAGCTGAATAGACAAGTCCTAAAGCAGAAGATCATAATGTTGTTGCTGTAGCTCCCCATGTGGTTCCACATAACTTCTGCAATGTTATTGCGTGATCTTAGTTTTGCTGCAGTGTTCTGCAGGTGCTTCTTGAAGGACAAAGTCCTATCGAGAGTTAACGCCTAAATATTTTGGAAAATGTTGATGATGGAGGACTTTCTCACTAAAGATGACATTCAGCTCTGTATTTGCCAACCTGTTGTTTAAATGGAAACAACTAACTTCAGTCTTACTAGGATTCGGTGTTAGTCTCCATTTCTTGAAATATTCATTCATAATGCTTAGATCTGAGGAAAGAATTTGTTCGCTCTTCTTAAGAGTTCTTTGTTGAGTTGCCAAAGCCAGGTCATCTGCATAAATGAATTTTCTCGTTTGCGTTAAAGGGAGGTCTGATGTGTACAAGTTAAAGAGCACTGGAGCTAAACCGGAACCTACAAAGTGGGTAAGACGTTAGCTTTTGATCTAAAGGGCCCAGGGTTCATTATCCGACTGAGTCATGTGATTTTAACTTCGGATGGTTGATATACCTGTCTTGTGACGTCTTCATCATTCACATCATCCTCATAACGACGCGCATTCCACCCATAGGCGTCAATTTAAAGACTTGCACCAGGTCTCTACATAGGCCACACACAATTATTATGTACAAACGCTCCGAACTTTCTCATGGATTTTACCGATCTCCTTCCTATGTGAAGCGAATTTTCTGCCTATCTTCTTCTCCTGTGTCTCTTCGTTCTGCATCTTCATCGCCTTTGATACTATATCTCCTGACTCATGCCCTCAGTTTCCCCCGTTCATTATTGAACTTTGTACAAGACTCTACATTGTCACTGTCTAGTCTACTAGGCGCCATTCCTTGAGCAGTCTTCATTTCTGCCCATTGAACATGTCTCTAGTGATAGTATAACACTATCACTATCTAGACGAGGGGTTCTTAACCTGTGAAGTGTGACTTCCCTGGGGAGGTGCAAAGAGGTTAGAGTGGAGGTGTTACTGCCCTCTATAATTTTGCAATGTTGCTTTTCAGAATTTACACCAGTCTGAACGTAAAACATAAAGTTATAAGAAGAGTTTATTCTTTATTCAAATTATTCTGATCACAGCAATAGATCCAATGAGATAGGTGCATAGTTTGAATAGCTACAACAATGGATTTATTCGAGTAAGATTGCTTAGTATTTCTCTTTATTGAAATGCACAATCTGCATGAGTGTAACAATTAACAATTAATTTTAACAAGACCGTTTTTATTTCTTTAAATTTTCTCAACAACAGTTTGTCTTTACTACTTAAAGTAGTAAGTTGTTTCATTATTATCTCCACTACTATCAAAAGTATAAGCTACAGTGCTGTGTCTTAAGAAAAAAAAAAATGTCGAAGAAAAGGAAGTACAATGATGAACATGTTAAATATGGGTTCACATGCAACCTTAGTCGTGATGGAATTGAAAAACCGCAGTGTTTCTTATGTGCCAAAATTCTTTGCAATGATAATATGAGGCCTGCCAAACTCCAGGAACATTTTTGTGTAACCATCTGAGAAGGTAAAAAAAAAACAACATAATTGATGCATTGTTAATTAATTTGTGAAAGAGGCGGGGGGGGGGGAGGTGAATTTTTAAGTTTACTTTTAGGGGAAGTGTGAGAGTAAAAAGGTAAATTAGCTACCATCTCTTGAGCAACCTGTAATTTACCTCGTTATGTGTTGGCCTCTGAACATGTCTCAAGTGACAAGTCTGGCTGTATCCTTGACTACAGTATTTGCTACTATAGTGAGTTTCGATCCAGAAAGTGTCCTAATATTGCGCTTAGACGGTATTTATTTTCAGTACACAAGTATCTGTAGCGATAATTCAAAGAAACAGGTCACAATGGCATTTGAGTGTCGTGCGTTTGAGGTATCCTATCGAATGGGAATTTATGCTGGTAAATTTAGTAAAACAAAATCCCCTAACCTACGACAAATTGCAACAGAAATATCCGCATACGCTTTTTGTCATCACTAGAAGCATTGGTCGACAGTAAAAAAGTCTTATCAAAATCTGGATGTAGGTTATGTTCAAGATGACCACCACTAACCTTGAAAATCAGTGAAACTCCAGTAACCTTGTTATTTTTAAGCATAGAACAATTATTTTTCTATCATACCTGCTGTTTTATGGCCAAGGAATGAGTTTCAATCAATACATTTGGTCCATGGGATCAAAAGTAGGGGCCAACAATGAGCACTGTAGGTACAATACCAGTGTTAGATCAAAGAACACAATAAGTTGTATGTTCCTATTAACGTAACACGTTTTAACTATACTGTATACACTGTTATTGTTTTGCTAAAAATCTATTATATAAATTACACATTAAGGCTAAGAAAAGATGCTACAATATGAGGATAGAAAAAGTCGCCCCTTCATTGTCTATAAGTTCTCAGGTTGTCACAATGATCTATGGCATGATCCACATACAAAGCTGTATGGAAGTCCGTATGTTATGCAACAGCTTACCTTTGCAATTGCAGTGTAAAATTTTCAGTAGAGTGTTATATCACACATTACTGATACAATTACTGATACAATCTGTCAACTTATACTTTTCAGTCGGTCAACATGCTTTTGCTCAATAAGATTGGGCGGGGTACACTGTCCCTGAAAAAATAGTACATGTAGACTATTAATATTATTCACTGAAAAATGAGGGGGGAATTTAGGATAAAAAAATACATAAAAAATAAATAGGGGGGGGTTGAGGATTTAAAAATTACATGTATTAATATTATCCACTGATAAATAAGGGGGAAATCCAGTATAAAAATATTACATGTTTTAGACTAATAGTATTCACTGATAAATAAGGGGGGGGGGGGGGGCATGTGGGATAGGGTACAGGACTCGTCTGGCGTTACCTCGCTCTCTCTTCAAACCCCTCTCCGACGATTATCCGGCGTCAGACAAGTTCGTCACTCGTCCGTAAAGACCAGAGTCCAGTTCAAGTGTTCCCTTGCCCATATGTACCTGGTGCCACGGTATTGGGGTGCACGTGCAGGTTCTCGCCAAGGAATTCTTGAGAGTGAGACGATTTCCTGTTATCTGCGTCGCGATAGCCCTACCAGTTGCCTGCCGTAAGCTCACGAATTTCTGTTGCGGTGTCTTGCGGGTTTCTGCGAGTCCGGATGCGTACGTAACGGTCGTCAGTTGCTGTTGTTGAACGCGGACGACCACTGCGAGGACGATTTTCAACACTTTCTGTCACACGATAGTGGCTGTATGACCTGACAAGGCCGGCAATCGCCCTCAAGGAGAAGCCTTGCTGAATGCTAACGCAACGTCACTATGCGCGTACAGAGAAAGCTGTAACGGACCCCCGTCGAAGCATATTTGCATACAGCACTGCACAGGAATGTGCTCTTGTCATGTTGTGTCCGCAGGTGACAGTAATAGTGCACTCCTCTGGGCTGTTCTGAGACTGCGCGTATTTCATCCACGTGCACTAACAGGTGGTATACTACACGTCATTTGGAGCAGTTGCGGATCCAGGCCTTGCGGGGCCCTGGGCGTTACGATAAGGTGGGGCCCACAACAATAGGAAATTTAAAAAAAATTAAATCAATTGGAAAATAGTTTGGTAATAATAATAAAATAAAGAATAGTTACTGTACAATATTTTGAATATACTACAGTAGATTTTTTTATAATATGAAAGAAACCTTTAAGTCCCCTTGAAGAAGATTATGTAAACTATGAAATATTAAAATATTACTTTGCGACTTTTTTCCCGGCTGAAGTCTTCTATTATTTCACTGAAATCTAAACTTGCTAAACGGTCACGGTAGGTCATAGCTGCACTGAAAAAGGAATATGATACATAAATTAGTTCGAAAAGTATAATTCATTAATTAATTAAATTTTAAAAAATCCATGTTGCGAGGTCCCCTGGAACGCGGGGCCCTGGGCGGTCGCCCTCCCCTATATCCGCCCCTGATTGGAGGGCTGATTATCATGTAACAATTCGTCGAGCGAACATCCTTTATGATCCCCAAAATTCCAAGTGGTGCAAAACTACTTCTTTGAGGTGTGTATAATTATTTTCTCTGGATGTGTGGTTCAGTGGTAACGTTCTCGCCTGCTTTGCGCAAGGTTTCAGGATTGACACCTGGCGTAGTCAGTTGGTATTTTAGTGTATCTAAATGCGAGGAAGCCGTGTCAGTAGATTTACTGGCTTGTAAAGATCCCCTCTGAAGCAAAATCCAGACACGCCGGCGCGGCGTCTCTAAAAGTCGCAGTAGTTAAAGGGACGTAAAACCAACAGTATTAGTATTAGTATTATTATTATTATACAAACAACATGTGACAATAAAGTTCGGTGAATAGTCCTATACTATCACCAAGGATGAACAATGCACGACAGTGACCCTATTGTCCTTCGAAATAGTCCCCTCCCGTAACTATGCAATGCTGAGATCGGCGATACATGTCCTGGAAACTTTGCAAGAAAGCGTCCTTTGGGATGGTGTTCAAAAGCCTCGTCAAGTTGCGTTCGGTGAATAAAGTCAGAACGGTCGACCTGGCAACATTGGCGACACACAATGCAACGTGTAAGACCTGTTTGACACTGTGCGTGTTTAGAAGGATGAATTTATGCAACCTACCATGCACACCCTTTGGAATGGTGATCAAAAGCCTTCAGTTGGGTCGTCACATTACGTTGTATGTCCAAAATGTCCGAAAACCTCTGGCCCTTCAGGGTTTTTCGGTGACCCTGGACCTGGACCCCGCCACTCCATACTTTGACGCTTGACTTCGGGGTCGTACCTCGGACACCAGCTCTCGTCGCCTGTGACGATGGTTTTCAGAGCCATTCCTTTCCACAGAACATTCACCCTTTTCACTACCACCCACCGAACAGGTGTGCATGGTAGGTTGCATAAATTCATCCTTCTCACTGCAACCCGCCGAACGGGTGTGCATGGTAGGTTGCATAAATTCATCCTTTTAAACACGCACTGTGTCAGACAGGTCTTACACGTTGCGTTGTGTGTCGCCAATGTTGCCAGGTCGACCGTTCTGACTTTATTCACCGAACGCAACGTGACGAGCCTTTTGAACACAATCCCAAAGGACGCCTTCTTGCAAAGTTTCCAGGACATGTATCGCCGATCTCAGCATTGCATAGTTACGGGAGGGGACTATTTCGAAAGACAGTAGGGTCACTGTCATGATTTGTTCATCTATGTTGATAGTACAGGACTATTCACCGAACTTTATTGTCACAGGTTGTATTTTCTGCTATAAGGAGACGATTCGTATCTATTCAAGAACTCGTTGTTTTTTCCTTGAAGGGCTTGAATGGGTAACTCATCATTCATTTAAAGACAACCACGCATTATTAAGAAAACCTGTCCTTGGGCAACATCTTCAGGACGATAACGTTCTCGCCTGCTGTTTCCAAGGTTGCAGAATCGATTCCTGGCACAGTCAATTGGCATTTGAGGGTGCCTAAATGTGAAGGAGCCGTGTCAGTAGATTTTTGGCACGTTAAAGATCTCCTTCAGGGCAATATTCTGGCACCCCGGCGTCTCTAAAAGTCGCAGTAGTTAAAAGGGACGTAAAACCAATAGCATTAACAACTTTAGGACACCCACATTTTCTATGCTTTTACTCAAACCCAGTTGAATCATCCCGAAATTGACGGGCGATAATCCTCACAACATACATGGTGATATATGCCGATAGATGCATGAAGATCCCCGCCATAGTACTCAATCCTCCATTTTACTTCCAATATTTCATCATATGAATGACTTTCTCAGCGCTCCTTGATGATTCTAGCATATGCGACTGCCCTTACGTAGCTGTCGTCAGAGTCTCCAGGGGAAACAACTGTCCAACAAAGAAGGCATTCATACTTACTCCTGGAAGGTCCGACAGGCACACGTTGACTCCTCGGTTCGAGTTTACTGAAATCACGCTTCTTCAGTTGGATATCTATTTTTTATTCACGTAACGTTTGCAGTACTGCTCGTGTACGTTACAGCCCACAGTGACAACATCCATTCCATGACATCACCTCTCAGAACACTTACTGCATTCACGGCATCAGCACTCTTCTCATGAGCTTGAACTACTACTCCATATGTCGAGCAGTCTTTGCAGATAGGACAATTCTCATTAGCACTCATGTTTCAAACCTGCAACAAAAGATAACCGCGTTAATACGGTACCATCAAAAGTTTGGTTGTAAACGGCAAATTACTAAAACTTCATCATACAAAGAAAGGTCTGGATCGAAAACGACTCGTATATTCTTTTTTACCTCATGGACCAAATTCATAGGTTGAAATTGCTTTCGTGGCCATAAAAAGCGTAAGTTTGATAGAAAAATAATTTCTCTGCACTTAAAATAAAGAAGCTATAGTATCGCCGATTTTCATGATTAGCAGTAGCCATTTTGAAAATAATCCATTTCCGCTTGTCAGATGTTGGGTTTTATAATGCCGATTAGAACATCTACTAATTGAAAAATTATTAATTACCTTGGTCACCGTTCCTAGCCATAGATATACTGTTTAGTTCTGAAAGTGCCTTCGTGTAACGGGATTATCTCATTAACTGGGAGTGATATAAAAGGTGGCACGCAACATTAAAAGTGCATAGCCCGTTCTACAAGACAAAAATATTATTTTTATTTAACTACAGGTCATCAGACAAATAACTAACACACACAGCTACAGGGTTGATGACTTAAGTCCCTAATTAAAGCTACATCATCATCATCATCATCATCATCATCATCTCAGCCAAACTCTTCTTTTCGTTTCTTGTTGGTTTAGCACTGTACTCACAGAGGGCCACAAAAGGCTGCAGTTGTTATCTTTATCTAATCATGGCCTTAAGCTAGAAGTGTAATTTCAAATTCATTGTTTATTAAATTTTGCAGAATATGCCCGTTGAGCAACCTGACGAAGGGTGTATTAAGTTAGCAACAGCTCGTCCAAATGCGATTGGGGATTCAACGCTTGTGTATTGCAATGCGTAGCCTTGAAATTAAATAAGATATCGGCCGAGATGTCGTAGAGTTATGATTTGGTAACGCAAGACCTTCTCTGTAGAGTAGCCTACCACTGCCAACAGTTGTATCACAGAATCCCCAGCCGCAGTTGAACGAGCCGCTGCCGTATTTATTGTCTACTGTAGATTACTACTCGGTATTGGTTGAGTTCTGTATTCTGAATAAAGAGCGAATAATAATAATAATACAATGAGTGGCAGAGTTCAGAGGAGATATACCGAATCGTTGCAGGTGGACGCTGTTCTGTTGGGAGAGCCGAGTTCGAGAAGGTGACGGGCTACGAACTTCAGGGTCAGAGAGGGTACAGCCTCCTGCGCGAACATCTCCCAGGAATAACTGCCCGCTGCGTACAGCTCTGCCGTACTGATCCTCGCTGTCATGGCTTCAACCTCGACTACAACCGCAATGACTGTACAGCGCTGGAGAGCGATGCATATTCCAGTCACATCGACATTCGTCAAGTACCTGGCATTGCATATTTTGAAGGCGTGTGTTTAAGAAG
The DNA here is from genome assembly GCA_946902985.2 of Meconema thalassinum. NCBI lineage: Eukaryota > Metazoa > Arthropoda > Insecta > Orthoptera > Tettigoniidae > Meconema > Meconema thalassinum. Next base: position 204,205,834 of record OX336389.2, on the reverse strand, counting down.
TGAGTTCAGCTTTTGTCTTCTGAACTGCTAACTTGAGAATCATGACATTCCCACCAGCTGTCTCCCCGATAACTTCGACAACCACGTCTGTTTCAAGCAATAAACGCATTTCCCAAATACAGCTATGATATTTAGCAGAGCACATTACGGAACACAATGTTCTCCTTAACTTTGAAATATGAACTATAATCAATTTTTAATATTGTTTTGAAGCTTGTTTTTCTCTCACGGATAATGTATTAATTATCTTTTATTCAAACAATAGTTTTCGAATTTTGACTGTCCTATTCACAGTTTCCTTCCCTTAATCTTTTGTTACAGATTTTTGACATGTCTTCACAATATTTTTTGTAAGTTTCTAATTTTCACTCATGGTTTTCAATGCTCAACACCTATTTTAAATCACATCACAACCCAATACGTAACTAACGGTCATTATTTTAAAATCGTATCAAAATTTCCTAATCAAGTATACTTTAAAATATGTAGACCTCACGAAACAAGGGACGCAAAAAGATCCTGGGAATTTAAATTCAAGTCAATGACTTCTCTGAACATAACAGATAACTTAATGGCCCCAAACCGCAAGACGTTGCTACTCTGTTCAACAAATAAACAAAGTCGCCCGTGAGCTTAGTCATAACATTTGATTGTTCTTGTTATAAACAGAATATTTTATTTTAAAACTGTGTCAAATAATAATAATGTAGTCGACATCAACCTGCTGGGACAAATAGGTACAGTAGTGACATTTGCGATAAGAGAGTTCCATGAACCATTCGCAATACAAAAAATGTGGAACTATTGACTGCTTCCAAAATGTACGAGGGTAATTCCAAAAGTAAGGTCCGATTCGCCGTAAATATTTGAAAGCGGCGCCAAGGGCAAAACACGCATGCGCGCAGACTCCTGGCATGCCTTGCGTGGCAAAAGCCGCCAGTAGCGTTGTAACTGTTGCTGTGTGCTGTTGATAGTGTCAGTTCACAATGTTTAAGACAATTAATCAGCCCGGCGATTGTGATACGGTTTCTGTCTGCAAGAAACATTTCTGCGGCAGAAATGCATCGGCAGGTTACTGAAGTGTACGGACCTAACATAATGAGTAACAGTAAAGTGCGCAAGTGGGTGCGAGCCTTTAATGAAGGACGGGAAAATGTGCACGAAGAACCCCGCTCTGGCAGACCATCAGTGACACGCAAACTCTAATCAAAAAATTTGGATGGGAACAGATGGATCACCACCGTACAGTCCGGACTTGGCGCCAAGTGATTTCCACCTGTTCCGCTACCTAAAGGAGTTTCTTGGCGGCAAGCGCTTCGACACAGATGATGAAGTGAAAGAAGCTGTTAAAGACTGGTTAGCTTCGCAGGCGGCCGAGTTCTACGAATTAGGCATTCAAAAGCTTGTGGAACGATGTGACAAATGTATAAATAAGTATTGAAATTAAGTAGAAAATAGAGAAAGACGTAAGGAATGTCAATAAAACAATTGTTTTGGAAACAATTTTTATTTTGGATGTTTTTTTAACCGGACCTTAGTTTTGGAATAGCCCTCGTACAATAAAATCATCAAATTGTTTTTATTATCTGATAAAATAAATGCTCAATTGTTAATTGACATCAGAGAGTACAAACAATTTTGTCTCCATTCCTTACAAACCTGACCACTCGGAGTGTTGTCCAGCTCTTTTCACTCTAGGGATTCCCTTGAGAAGTATAAAGATTTGTTTCTCGTTAGGATCATATAATTAAACAGGAAATGTGTACAGATGTTATAAAGCAATAATGATTCTTATGATTGGATTTAATGAGTGAGAAAAACAATATCCTTCGTCAATATTAAATATAACTTATATTTATCAATTTAAATACATATTGTTTTCCCTTTGAATATAGGTGTAACCTGCAGTCTGGCTTGGACATTTGAGAGATATGTGAATCATGAACTAAGGGGCTTCGTCAACCTTGCGTTTCCTGCTGTAACTAAAACAGAATGTGAAGATCGCTGTTTGGAAGAAAGAACGTTCACGTGCAGGTAAAATGAACTACTCGCTAATTTTTTATTCTTATAATAAAAATAATACATAACCACACACTTGAATGTTGATTTAATATCGAAATATGACAACCAGTGTTGGGAAAGAAGTTTTTACCAATCTCTGAAAATTATGAGGATTTCCTAGCACAGTCTGTTGTTTACCACGTCAGTCAAGTTCACTGTATTTGTCACTTGGTGTTACGTACACTCGTCCACAGAAAAACTGAGCGTCTTCTACATGTTTGCAGGCCCGTTTAAGTACAGTGTGCAAGAAATACATTAATAATGGTCTTCGTTGCTCTTATACGGCCATTGGAAATGAATTGTTAAATGTCTGGTATCCCATTCGAGTCTCACATGTCGGACGGCTTACGTGGTGTTGACTAGTTTTAATATGTTTATTTCGACTTCATAACAATTAACGTACGGTTATATTATTATTATTATCATTATGGACCTGTAGTGCTGGATATGATGATGATGATGATCTCATGGTCTGGGGAAACAGGGAGGAGGAAATTCAGGAGCAACTGAAGGCTTGGGAAGAAACAGTGGGAGAGTACGGATGGAAGTTCAACATCAGTAAATGTGAGATCCTGTTAACGACCAGGAAAAAGGACAGACCAATGAGTGGGATAACACTTGGAGGTGGACAGCTGAAGAAGGTGGAAAGTCTCAAGTACTTGGGAAGTATAGTGGAGGAAAATGGGAGGAATGACAAAGAGATTACGGAACGTGGCAGACAGGCAGAAGCATTTCTGAGAAGCATTAGGAGCTTAGTGTGGAATAAAGATGTCCCACAAAAAAGCAAGGAAGTGTTATACAGAAGCTACTATATCCCGATACTGACCTATGCTTCAGAAACGTGGACAATGAAGAAAAGAGACATAAGCAGAATACAGGCAGGTGAAATGAAGTTCCTGCGAAGTAGGATCGGAGTAACAAGAAGAGACAGGGTGAGGAATGAAAAGGTCAGGGAAATGGTGAAAGAGGAGCCCTTGCAAGGTAGGATTGAGACATCAAGACTGAGGTGGTATGGACACTTAAAGAGAATGGATGAGAAGAAGATTCCCAAGAGGATACATGAGATGCAGATACAGAAGAAACGACCAAGGGGAAGACCAAGAGATAGATGGCTGAAAGGAGTGGAGGAATGTGTCAAGAAGAGAGGCGAGGACTGGACCAGAGTGACAGCGGAGAGGTGGTGGGAAGAAAGAACTAAGTGGCGAGGCTTATGTTCCAAACAGACCCAGCCTGGGGCTGGAAACTGTACAAGATGATGATGATGAGTGCTGGATATGTTGGATGGTGTGTGTTGTTGTTTCTATCAATGGATAACTCTTCAGTCATTAAACACGCTTTTGCCCAATACGATTGGATGGGTGTACAATATATTTATACTGTAAACAATTCCTGATAAAATTACATGTATTTGTTATTATTCACTGATAAATAAGGAGCAGTTTAGGATTACGCTTTTCGACCATCAAGCAGTCATAATCAAATCCTGGTCACTAGCGTTGAGGCTTAAAATTGTGTACAACTATTTAAGAATTATTATACTTCATATAACTAGTCTCTTTTATGTTAATATTTACGATTCGCAGTGAATCTCTTTATTTTAAAACGTTAGCCTGTTATATAATGATATATTATAGGTTTGCGACTACGTATGAATATTATGCACGTGTAAATAGTTAAGCAACAGAGCACAATACAGTATAAAATGAGAGCATGCACACTGAATTCTACTATGATTTATGATTACTTATCCGTTTGGCAAGCTTCAAGTGCACACCTGTACAATGACCGTGCTGTGAATAGGACTACTCAAACGGATAAGTACTCATATAATGACCGTTCGGGACCCATTCTACCCGCAGTGGATCAAGCCAAATGAGTCGCACCCTCGATCGGTCTGACCAGTGTCCAGGGGTCTGTTATATTGTCTGGTTGCCTCGGACGTTCAAACGAGCTGACCCATATGGTTTGGATGGGTCCCATTCGTGACCATTCCAAATGGACAGGCAAATGAGTCCACAGTTGGACAATGACCAAATAGTTCTAACCAAAATTTGTATATTTCAAACAGATCAGCAAGTTACAATTACCGTCGCAAGGAATGTCGTCTCAGCTCCGAGGACCGCTACACTCAACCCCAGGCCTTTCAGGCATCCATGGATTCTGACTATCTAGAGAACCAGTGTGCCCCACGTAAGTATGAACATTAACATACACATCAACTTAAATGCTCAACAATATTTTAAATCCCAAGGACATTTGACATCTCAAGAGTTAGGATTGGTTCCTTCAAGAGGTTCCATTAACCGACACCATCAACCAGCGGCAGCTCCTCCAAATGGGGCTGGATTTTATGGAAAACTGTTGTTTACAGTGCTATCCTAAGGGCACGACGCAGCTAAATCCGCAATATTAAGAGATTGATGTTAAACAATTTGAATTAAGGGAAAGGGTTTAAAATAATTAACATAGAAATTAATTACTACATATTTATGACATAAATTCAGTTCTTAAAATTAACCTGGCGTGGGTTGTCTAAACCATCTAATAATTAAAATAACACTTTCGAAGAAATTTGATTTAGTGACTTTTTAGGGAGTTTTGGTTGATACTAGTGGTACTAGGGCTAAATCCGCGGTACCTTGTCTAAATCTACAATATGGTAAGTCTAATAATACAGGGTCATCGATAAATGATGCCAACGTTTCAAAAAATTATAGCACCGAAACCCTTTATGTTAAACGTGTAATTCTTTCACTGAACGCTAGCTGGTTAAAGTAAGTTTTGTTTTGGAGGGGACGTGACCCTGCTATGCGCACACTAGATGCGCAGTAGCCAAGGTCGGCCAGGGGCGCGCGCGCCAATGACTGCACCGCCCGACAAACTGCACCTGATTACAAAGCTGTAATTCGATGGTTTAATCAGTTTAAGGAAACAGGGACTGGAGAAAAAATCTAGGCCAGGCCGACCACCAACATCAGCATTGAACGCACGCTTTCCCAATGGCTGGATTGGTAATGAACTCGAATTCAGCCCAGCTTAGGACCTTTGACTGAGCCGAGGTTCGAACGACTTGTGCACCATTGGAAGGAAAAATTGGAAATTTGGAATTAAAATAATTTAATAAATATATATGTATTATGGGATGCAAATGAAGCATAATGAAAGTATTTTGGAGAATTTTGAAGCATTTTGAGGAATTTATTATTTGGAAATATTCTGGTGAATGAGATTTTAACTAAGGAAGAGTTCGATCATTCGAAGCTGGAAATTGTACAAAGCTTCATGTTTGGCACTAGAAAACCAGTTTTGGTTAGCAAGGCGATCATAACAAAGCGATGCCCACGACCCGTGGATAAGAGGCTAGATCCAGGAGCCTTTTTCAGAATATTTCAACAGCCAATCAAATAAAAGCACATAATTTTTGAGGGAATCGCTTTTATATAAATTTGGCAAATATAAAGCGAAATAAGCACATCTACAGGTGTAGAATGCAATATGAAATTTATTTGGTTGAAAAGAAATATAAATTATTGAATAATAGAGCAAATATGAGTATATTTCTATTAAAATACATGTGTGTGAGGCTAGCTGAGCTAGGCTAGCAGTGACACACGCCGCGGAGAGGAGAAGCGTGGCGTTACTCTCTCACAGCGACTGGACACGAGCGGACGCGTTGACGCACGCGCACAGAAGAGAAGCAGTTATTGCACGCAACATAAGCCGGGTCGACAAGCACCGTTGTACTATCAAACGACCTAGGGATCGCCGAGGAAGTTCAGAAGAGGAGCCGGCGAAATGAAATCACATTAATATTGGAGAGACCAGCGTTTATAAAAGTATAACATCATTAGAACAAGTCTTCGTTTATAAAAGAGCACTTTACAGAGAAGCAATAACTAACAGCATAATCTACTGCAAGCTACGATATTGCTACAACGAATTCAACTGTATAATTCAGCGTTATTACATCACAATCTACATTACAGTCTACAAGATGACAGCGAAATTAAGTCGGGGAGGAAAAGCTTATTCTACGTATACTGAAGAGAATATTATGGAGAACTAAATAAAATGAAAGGAGGTTAATCTATACCATGGATTGGGAAGTCAGAGTGACTTGGAAATTCAAGGATCGACACAGCTACAACTGCGTAACAACTTGCAGTATTCCAATATGAGTTTCTACACTACAAGCAAGATGTCCAACAACACCAGGACGAGATGTCAACTCAGGACTTGCGGATCTACGATGGCGAGACCACTCTGCAGGACAGAGATAAGAAGCAGAAGACAGTTTGCAGCCAATCGAACCAAGAAACACAGTTCCCAGGCCGCTGGCCGTGAAGATGGCAGATTCACCGTTAACAGCTCAAGCCGAGACGCAGACCAGGTGATTGCAGCCCGAGTGAGTTGGGGTCGCCCGCAGCTGATTTGCATGTGCTTGGCTGTAAGTGGTTTCTCTGGGAGGCGAGCGATGACAGCATCGACGGAATATCAAGAACAGCTGATAGAGGTATTCCTTGGCTGTAGAAGACGTCTCGAGGTAGAACAGCCCTTTGATATAATATCTGTAGTTTTGCTGTAATAGTAGAAATCCATTTTTGGAGTGACCTACTTCATTTGTAGAAATTCTTGTCTTTATTCTTTGTCTTTTAATAGCTTAAATTTTAGAGTTTCATTGTAATTTTTGATACGTCTTCGTGTGTCGTTGAAGACGTTATTTCATGCATATTTAACTTAGATTTGCATTTCACATATTTTTTATTTTGATGGAAACGTAAGATTCTCACTTTCGAAGGATACTCGTTTTATAAAAGGAATGCTTCGATGATTATTCGATAATTCGATTATTTGATTATTCGATTATTTGACTATATGGTATCTCAAAGAGATTATTCGATAATATTGTATCTCGGAGAGAAGGCTTCGATTACATTGTATTTTGGAGAGAAGAGCGTAAATAATGACAAATTGTAAGAACATTTAAACATTATAATTGTTATTAACAATTTCTATGCGTAACAGCGAAAGTATACATTTATATGTCTATATTGCATTGTTATCAAGTAAAACATTATTGTGAGATGCTGTAATATTATTTAACTGACATTACGATGTTAATATACATCTGATATATTTATTTATAACAATTTGAATGTTATAAAATTCCAATAGCGGAATACAACTTATTAGACAACTAAATAGTCTTGAACTATTATATTACAAATATACCCTATAAAAAAGGTCATGGTAGTGACAATTGAGGTCAAATGATGCATATATTTATCAACAATTAAAGTAGAAGCATTGTTTAACTGAGATGAATAGGCCAGGAGATATGTTACTCTACCTGCGGTCTAGTATGTTAAAAACAACTTAAATATGAATTGTTCATATATTTAAATGTACACCAGAAGCGTGAGGATATGTATTTATTTTTATTAACAACTGAAAGATGAGCGAACTACAAATTAACCTTGTTAACGTTTGGTAACGTGGAAGAACAAGTTTGTTACGGATCAAAGTGAACGAATAGCGCTAATGAAAGGAATAAGAAGTACTTTGTGAATTGTATTATTGTGAACGAACATGTAATTGTTCTAATTTGATGCACGAGGTTTAATAATTTAGACAGGAGTTGGTAGTTAGGAGTGCATTCTGAACGGTAATATACTCTAGCGTAGTTACCTAGTAAAATCACTAATTCTTCTACAAGTGTGTAGCAAGATGGGTTTTTTATGGAAGTAATGCCGTGCGGAGTTTTGAAGATTGTTTGTAGAGAGGAAAGGAAGGAAGTATGACATGTTTGGAGCGTAGTAAGACGCCATTGATAAGTATTGTTCACTGTATTGCGGAAGGAATATATTGCTATGTGGAGCAACGAATTGTTACAGGTTGAGTAAAAAGCGCTAACACAAAGGTTAATGTTTGAATTGTTTATGTCAGAGAGTATTTGCATATGATCCACGAAATGTAGAGAGTTTTTAAGTAGTTTCGCATCGCTCTTTATCCTATTGTTTATTTATTGATACGACATTCCAAGCTGTATTTAACTAAAGTGTTTGATACTCAGGCTTATTTATTATGACATACCACTAGAAGTACCTGAGAATTTGATCGTTGGTTGAAACATTGTTCAAAGAACTGTTTATGTAACAGACACTATGTAGCTGTCAGATCGCGACTGATAGCGCTAATAGTATAATTTTAAACCATGTGAAGCACGAGAACTGTAGATAATGTAAATATTTAATCCTTATAGAATTTATAACAGTGTTATTAGAGTAGATAGTTACATTTTACGTACGCCCGTGTATAATGTAGGGTTTTGTAATGTTAACTTCATTTTCATGAGTGAACAGCTGATTTTAATCAGAATATTTAAATGACATAGCCACAGGGTGGCTGTCAACTACGTGAACATTTTGTGAATCTTAATATAACTACATTGTTGTAACGAGAATGTTCAGTAACATTTATTCTACAGATAGTAGAACTATCTGACGTGTGTAACAGTTAATTTTAACGTGTGTGTTTATTTAATGGTGATAGGGATTATTTTTATTATTATTTGTATTTGTTTGGAAATAAATCCCAGGCACTAGTTTTTCTATGCCTTCGTTTTTATTAGGGGTCGACGGTGCACCGATTTTTCGGTTTCGGTACGGTACAAAGAAAATTACCGACCTCGGTTCGAGACGATAAAAAACTCGGTAAAAAGTTCGGTTCGGTACAAGAGACACAAATACTGTAATTTAAAGGAAACCTTTTTTTAGACATCCAAAGTATTGTCCTTTATCAACAAATGTTTTACTTCAACAGTTAGTTAAATACAGTAAAACTTCTTGTATACGGTTCATATTTATACGTTTTCTATACGATTTTTCCTGGTCCCGGCAAAATGCCTATACTTTCCATGTTAATTTATCTCCGATATACGTTTTACATTTATTCGTTTTTCACGCTTATACGATCATATTTTGAGTCCCTTGCAATATAAAGCGTCATTTATACGTTGCGTGTTCTGAGAAAGTACGTATGTTCGAATGCAAACTTTTGTTACCGCCTGTACTTCCCTTCGGAAGGATGCACCGCGTGCTATATTATGTTACGATGGCCTTGAGCGACACCGGTGGTCACGGCGGCACTCGCTTGCCAGTGTGTCGTAACAAGGAAGAACAGCTTGCGTAATAAGCAAGCGCTATTATTGTGTTAGCCTTTCAAAATAACAGGAAGCAGCCATAAAACACAGTTAGACAGCATCTGAAGCTTATGTTAAGATGAGCGGAAGTGTTTTACGATCGCCGATATATTTAAAAAAATATTATTTCCGCTTTTATAATTTTCATTCGTGGTTTTTTTTTTTTCTTAGGACTTCTCGTCAAACCATTAAAAATACGCGATTGATTCTGTGTTATAATAATCTTGCGTCTTCAGACAAATGAAAATCCATTAATTTAGGCCTACACTACGGTATTTTATTAATGACGATGAAGAGCCGCAGCATAATACAGTGGATTTTAATGATGCTGTCAATGCTCTATGGACTATCAAACATTTTGTGACGCACCATAACGTTTCTGAGGAAATAATGGCCGAATTATATCAGTTTGAAAATACTGTTCATGCCGTGGCCGCGGCCAACAATAAACAAGCCAAGATAACAAACTACTTCGTAAAGTTACTCAATTTTCTTTGTTTTGTTATATCTGGGTGCATTTCTCTTGTAGTTGTTTTGTTAAATATTGCCGATTATAGTTAAACAATCGTATTATTATTTCTTGTTTTTTACTTCTTAACGGGAACCCTTGCTCGCCCGCCGCCCGCGGTGCTAGCCTGTCTCCCGCCAGGCACTTTGCCGTAATGCGTAGCTCGCGCGGCACAGTCACTGAGTAGACTATAGCCTATAGTTCACAGCTGGTGCTGAAAATGTTCGCCATTCATTGCTACACATCGCTGGCACCTCTTCATGAAGTTGTCATTTACGTTCTGAAGTTCCTCAGCACCAATCGACTCTATTTCAGCTGTAATATACCTTGGTCCAAAGAATATGGACTGTTAAAGCCGTGGCGTCAAGAAGCGCATTACGGCAAAGTGCTTGGCGAGAACCGGCTCGCGGCACGAGCGAGGGTCCCCGTCGCTTTTAAAACAAAGTCCCTGTATAACCCATATTGTCTCATACATTTTGCAGTTTTTATTTACCGACTTTCATTTACGCGTTTTTCACATTTATGCGTGTTGTTGTTTACCTTTGGTCCCCTGGATATCGTATAAGTGAAGTTTTACTACTAGAGCACAATAAAAAAGAAGCTTGTAGTTTAACGTGACCGTTAATCTCGAGATCATGAGCCACGGGACCTCCTTTTTACGTGGAATCCGAACCACAGGACATGGCATTTCACTTCGAAAATCTCACATGCATTGACCGGGAATCGAACCCGGACCTCCTTGGTGAGAGGCATACAGCTAGACCGCTGAGCCACCACTCCCCTAGAGCACAATAACTCTTCTGATTAATAAAATTAAATTATGGACTTAAGTGTTCCAGTGTGAGCCTAATGTCTATTTAATGTATGCATCAATTGGCTTACTCCACACTAAAAGGGCAAGTTTGAAAGTTAATGGAACATTGTATGAGATTATTACAGGGTGTCTACCGGTAACGAAAGTAACGAAAAAGTAACGAAATTTACAAATGGGTAACGAAAAAGTAACGAAATTTACAAATGGGTAACGAAAAAGTAACGAATTTTACAAACGGGTAACGAAAATTTTCTGAAGGCGGGTTGAATCATTTAAGCTCGCGCCGCTAGGCTCAGAGATTGCGATGGAGCGAGTTTCACACAAGCGGCGCCGTGCCTATTGCATAGTACTAAGCTACACATTTCCCCGTGCCCGACCTCAAGGAAATACATACTGAGGATACCTTGAGCGGTATACATCGGTTCAACGTATATTTTCGGCATCAAGAGGACTGAAGTTTCGTGTGAAACATTTTTCTGTGTTAATGTATTAGGAAACCTGACTTTTCGCGAGACCTTTATTCGCGAATACTTCCGAAACGAAAAAGAAATCTCTCATTTCTGTTATTTGGAAATTATGTCAAATTGAAGTCCAGAAATAACGCGAAACAATTTAATGTCGCAATCTTGCGAAATGTTACCGTTTCGAAAAAAAAATGCGAAAAATCTTTGAAATACATATAACTTATTTTAAAAATATGTCTAGTAAATTTGAGACATCCAGTATGGTTAATTCGAAATTCCGTTATAAGTCGATTTTTCCTTCGAACTTTCGTTCCATTGGATATATAATCTAACCGATTATTTCGATAACTTGTAGATAATTCGTGGTTCTCAGTCGAAATAAAACTTTCCCTCTTGTCGTACTATTCGTGCAATCCTCTCAGAATAATTCGTAATATTCGATACCGTACCTACTTCGAACGTTCATCCTCCAAAATCGCATACACAAGACGGCCGGCTGACCGCACGACTTGTCTGCGGGAATCTCGTCAAACGGACCGAGATCGACGTCAGTTGCGTAAAATCATAAAACCCGTCCCCTATCGTGAACTTGTGACCACGAGGACTGCGGGAATCCTGTCGAAGGTGATAGGGCACCTATCACGTATACTTAAATGCGTGCGGGGAGCGAGAAGTGCATCAACCCACTTAAAAATGGCAGCCTACGTAGCATCGAAATACTAAATCCTCCTCGTGATCCACCCTGAACTGATGAACTCCCAACCACAGCCTAGGGAATCATGGCGCCGACTGAACAACATGTACATAACTACTCGTAAATTTTAACCATGCCCAACCTTGAGCTTGCCTCCGCCATTCTGTCAGGACAGATAGACAGGCAGACAATCGTTGAATGGCCGGGTGTGGCGATGATTTCAGAATATCTCAAGGACAACGTAAAACGGCCGAGAGCGGCAGCGATTGCGATACATCGCGATATTTCTCTGCATTTAATGACGAGGACAACTGTATTCTTGTCAAACGGACAGCAAGTGGCGCCGATTGCGTAATAAGGCTATATTTTCTTGTGCCCGACCTCAAGGACAATGGAAATCTCGTCGGATGACTAAAAGTGACACTGATTATATAAATCGCGATTTTTCTCCGTGTTCTATCGTGAAAACTACGGGAAGCTCATCAAACAACTGAGACCAGCGCCGATCGTGTAACATCTCGATATTTCACCGGATTTGACTGCGAAGACAGAATTCGGTGACGATCGCATAACATCGCATACATTTCTTCGCGACCTACCGCGGGGACGAAGGAAATCTCGCCAAATGGTCAAGTGCAGAGCAACCTCTTGGTACCGTAATTATAACAACATATTGTGCACAAGACGACATATTAGCTGAAACAACTGATTGGATATTAAATATCTAGTATATATTTATTATTTTTAATTTTTTTATGACATCATGTGAATTTCATTTAAAGCGGCTTCGGTGGCCTAGTTGGTAGCATGCTGAACTGCTGTGCCCAATATAGCGGGTTCAAACCCGGGCGAAGTCGTCGGATTTTTTAAAAGCGTTAAAAATCCTTCAGTATGCCTTCCTTCGGAGGGGAAGTAAAGCCGACAGTCCCATGTCATAGATTTATGGCAGGTAAAAGATTCTTCCACAGACTAAATTTAGTTAGTTATTGTTGTTTTAAGGGGCGGAACTAAGACTAAACGTGTGTGAAGCTAAATTGTTAGGTTAGATTTCGTCGGAACGCTCTATCAAAGTTCCAACGTTCACCACTAGGTATCAATGATATCTGGTAGCAACTTGAAATTGAACGGAACTTGTAGCTCACCTTAAGGGTGTTCGCTGGAAGCAGCTATAGATTCAGGCGAGGTGAACATGTCCTCGGACACTCCCGGCACAAAAAGCCATACGATAAATAAAAAACCTCTTTAAAAACAGTTCATTGTTGTTTTTCTTCACCGCGTGATGAGCGCCTATGCTTGCAGACTGCAGACGTATCTTGAATTCAAAGGTAACTAAAATTAACTAAAAGGTAACCAAAAGGTACCTAAAAAGTAACTAATTTTTACTTCATCCTTACAGTAGACACCCTGTATTAGCTGTACATTTTTTCTGTATTTTAAATAAAAATTGTGCTATTTGGCAAGTATTTGGTTTACTGTATAATCATTAGAACTCATGTGTTACTTTTTTCTTAATGGTTTACTCTAATTTAGCATGTTAAAATCAGCCGAGCTGTACCGAACCGATTTTGTACCGAGAACCGAAGTACAATTTTTTTTACCGAACCGAACCGTACCGAACCCAAATTTTCAGTACCGAAGACCCCTAGTTTTTATAAATCTGACCATCATTTCATTCTTGAAATCGACATGCGATAATACTGCGAATCAGTTACTAGAGTTCATGTTAGTCTCAACTTTCACCGTTCACACCCGAGATCCGAGATTATCGTCCTACCATTTAGTGTTTAGGATAGTTTATTTTCTATGTAAATGTGTAACTAATCGGTAGTGTTGTTGCATGGCCGGTATGCATCGAGGGTTCCCTAGTCATTATCCTAGTAGGGTAGTGTTGGTTAACCTGGCTGGGTATCGACCTCCCTACAATCCTTTTCTAACTTTGCAGATATAGGCTATGACTATGCGGGATTCGGGTGCAGTACGTGCAATCATTTCAGGAGTAACTGTCAAGATGGCGGCAGAAATTCGCTCTTGCAGGTGCTCCAAATCCCGATTTTTTTCTGCATGCACAATGTTTTTAATGTATCCCCAGAAAAAAATTCCAAAGGGGTGAGGTCAGGACTTCATTGGCGGGCGCGCCTCCGGCTGACCTTGGCTACTGCGCATCTAGTTGCGCATAGCAAGGTCACGTCCCCTCCAAATCAAAACTTACTTTAACCAGCTGGCGTTCAGTGAAAGAATTACACGTTTAACATAAAGGGTTTCGGTGCTATATTTTTTTTTTGAAATGTTGGCATTATTTTTCGATGACCCTGAATGTTTCATTATTACCACTACTGCATAAATAAATCACTTAAACCATCTCCATCTGTAGTTCTCAAGCCGTGTCATTACGCTTGGCAACGTCGCCCATCTGTCAACAGGTAGGCCTAGCGCAAGCAAATGATAATTGCTAACACTGCATAAACACATAAATTTTGACGCGAAATGTTTCCAAAAATACAGCAGAACATAACGTCCGCTAAATCTAAAAATAAATATCAAAAATAAATGATAAATATTACCATGCTATGTACTGCCAATTCCTGATAAAGGTAATAATAAAATGCTGTACTGTACCTCAATGTCCCAATTTATTAAAGTTTTCTTTTCTTGCTGCTATGCTCACTGCCGTCATTGATGCGCTCAGAAAAAAATATTTAAAACTATTCTAACAAACGTAGAGACTGCCTTAAATAATAAATCCTTCACTTTTTGTCCACAGATGCACTCAACATAGTCACAATATGTCTCCAAGCTTACTGTTGACAGTCTTAACAATAATGCTCCACTGGTCACTTCAGTTAAAAATAGGTAGCTTTCCAATGAAATCTATCTAAAAGTACTTGCCAACTGAGTACAGTTTCATAATGTACTGGAATATAGAGGCCACATGAAGATATAGCCTATGCCAAAACTAAATTACTAGGCACTGAAAGTCCACCTCGCTGTAAGTGATCAAAACGTAGTAATATAACCAGTTATTTTAATAGTGCTGCCATAATTTAACTTACAGCCAGACGCACAAGACTTCCTAGGCATTTGAAATATTTTAATGAAATATTAGTGAAGAATTTCTTGGTTAAATTCATTACCAGGCATTGGTTACACATACAACTTAATACGGGAAATACTCACTTCTACAACTTTCAACAGGTCTGATTTACCACGAGGAACTTCACGGCTGTTGAAATAAGTAAATACGAACTGATTTAAATTGCTGTCTTTCAAAATAAACTATATTATTAACAAACACGAAGAATGGAAACGGATGTAAGTGGCAGTAAAAGGATGCTGTATGGGCTTCTAAGAAGTAAGAGGAAAGAAAGGGTTACTACAAAGCTGGTGAAAAAGGAAGATGGAGAGTTGTTAACACACCCAGAAGAGATAAAGGGACGATGGAAGGAGTATTTCGATAAGCTATTGAATGTGAGCAATTGTACTGGTGAGATGGAAGTGACACAACCTGACGACTCTATAACAGAAGACGATATAACAATGCTGGAGGTGGAATTAGCAGTACAGAAAATGAAGATAGGAAAAGCAACAGGGGTGGATGAAATCAGTGTAGAGATGATAAAGGCTGCTGGACCTGTTGGTATGCAATGGCTGTATCGACTGCTAAAGTGTGTGTGGAAAAGGAAATGTGTACCAGAAGACTGGGAGAAAGGGCTAATAATACCAGTGTTTAAGAAAGGGGAGAAGAAAGTGTGTGATAACTATAGAGGGATCACCCTCATATCACAGATAGTAAAAATACTGGAAAGGATATTAGAAAGAAGAATGAGAAGAAAGGTGGAAGGAGAGTTGCAAGAGGAACAGTATGGCTTCAGGAGTGGAAGATCCACAGTGGACCCAATCTTTAGTTTGAGGCAGGTGATGGAAAAGAACTGGGAATATGGAGAGGATTTGATCATGACTTTCATAGATCTAGAAAAGGCATATGATAGTGTCCCCAGAGAGAAGGTATGGGAAACCATGGTTAAGAAGAGACTGGGAAGAGAAATGTTGGAAATGGTGCAAGCAATGTACAACAACTGTGTTAGCAGGGTACTGACCCCAGTTGGAAAGACAGATTGGTTTAGGAACAAGACTGGACTAAGACAGGGGAGTGTGCTGTCACCTCTTTTATTCATAATGGTAATGGATGAAATTGTAAAGGAAACAAAGGAAGCATATGGACATAAAGAAATGAAGTTACTATTATTTGCAGACGATATTGTGGTCTGGGGAAGGAACACTGAAGAAGTGCAAAAACAACTAGATGCACTGAACGAAAATATTCAGAAGTATGGCCTGAAAATCAGTATAGAGAAAAGCAAGACCATGGTGATGACATGAGGGGAAAGACAAGGAAAGGGCACTGTGAAAATTGGAAGTCAGAGTTTGGAAATTGTGGACACGTTCAAATACCTAGGAAGTGAATTGATGCAAACTGGTAGGTTGGACATGGAGATTGACAGGAGGGTACAGCAGAGCAATGCATTCTATCAAAGTGTAAGAAAACTTGTTTGGGATAAGGAAGTACCAAGGAAAAGCAAGGAGGTAATGTATAAAGTGTACTATGTACCCATATTAACTTATGCAGCTGAGACTTGGACCCTGACGAGCAGGCAAGAGAGTAGAATCCAAGCCAGTGAAATGAAATTCCTAAGAAGTATGATAGGTAAGACAAGGAAAGACAGAGTGAGGAATGAAGATGTTAGGAAGGAAGTTGGGATGGCAAAACTAAATGAGAGAATTGAGAAGAATAAACTAAGGTGGTTTGGACATGTAAAGAGGATGGAGGAAAATAGAATACCAAGACAGGTGCTGGAGGCCAAGTGCAAGGGTAAGAGAGCAAGGGGAAGACCTGGAACAAGGTGGATCGATTCAGTGAAGAACAGCGTGAGAAAAAGGAATCTGGACTGGGACAAGATCGTGGAAGAAGAATTGTGGAAGGAAAGAGGAAAGTGGAGAAGTGCCATAAATACCCCGACCCGGCAGGAGCTGGATAAGGGGAAATGATGATGATGATGATTAACAAAAGTTAGTATGTGAGCTTAGCTTAACTTGTTTACACATCTTAGATCCTAGGTCCAGTGTTGCCAATTCTACAGGGTCTTTATTTTTGCTTGGCAAGGACATTCTCGCTCACGCACTCCGCCAGTGTCAGCTCAGTTCTCGGCTGCCACGCGCGCGTATATATGGCAGAATACGGTGATTAAAATCAGTATCATGCATTTTTACTCACCATGCTTACAGTAGATGCTGAAAATGTTCCTCATCCGCTGCGAAACATAATCGGCATCTCCTTATGAAGTTTCCGGTTACTCCGGTTAATTTAGCTCCAGTAAGGAAATAACGACATTTACGTCTATTTTTATTGTTTACTGAACCTGTACATTTGAATCTCTTAGCCAGTTGATTTATTGTCCGATTTATAGGCATGAGTCTCCCTGGAAATGTCATTCGAAATTTTTGTCTTGTTTTAGCGCACGTATTGTGCAGGCCTTCGCTCGACCTTGGCCGCCGGTCCCTGGCCAGGTTGGCACGTGGCCTCCAGCCGTATACCCCGGGTATTCCCTCGCTCTTCTGTAGACGTGGGAACTCTGAGCTAATTGGGTGTATCAGTCTTTCAGTGTTTTATAAAGCTACTGTGTACCGGTACTGTATATCGTATTGTGTAGTGTTTTATTGTGATTGTGATACCTTATGTAAAATATTCGTTACGTGAACGATCTGCACAATACGTACATAAAGTGCAGGGAATCGTGCGCTAGAACTAGACAAAAGTTTCGAGTGAGATTTCCAGGGGGATCCATTCCTATAAATCGGACAATAAGAAAACTGGCTAAGAGATTCAAACGTACAGGTTCAGTAAACAATACAAATAGACTGAAGATTTCCTTACTGAAGCTAAATGAATAGGAGTAACCGGAAACTTCATAAGGAGATGCCGATTATGTTTGCCAGTGGATGGGGAACATTTTCAGCATCTGCTGTAAACATGGTGAGTAAAAATGCATGATACTGATTTTCAGCACCGTATTCTACCGTATATACGCGCGCGCGGCAGCCGGGAACTGAGAAGTCACTGGCGGAGCGCGTGAGCAAGAATGTCCTTGCCAAGCAAATATAAAGACCCTGTACCACTGGCACGGCTTGAGAATTACAGACGGCGGTGCTTAAACCCATGCGATTTGATAAATACTTCACAATCAAAATACAACACAGGTTGTCGCAATTGTACCATTAGATGGTAGCATTTGTCGTTTCAAAATCCGTAGACAAGAGAAATTAAATAAATGATTCAACACAACTGAGCAGATGAACTCGTTTCTTTCACTGCAGAAAATAGTACATTATGCAACGAGCCTATAATGGCTATAATTAAGACACGAGTATTTTTATAAAACGAGTGTACGCGAGTTTTATAATTTCCATACTAGTGTCTTAATTACCATTATAGGCGAGTTGCATACAACTGTTTATGTTCGACAATAATTATAACTTTATTTTATGTTTTAACATAAATATTCATAAATGTCTGTTCAGTCACTAGAATGTTGTGATCGGGTGCTGCGGTGGGTAGTATATCTCTGTTCTCCAAGCTCTCTGGACAACCGACGCATGCGCTCTGAGTGCTTCAATACCATATGTTCAGACTGTGCACCAGTATTCAGTAAAACTGTCACCAAAGTCATTTCAAAACCACGCGCTGTGTAGAAATTGCTTTTGGGGATATTAAGGTACAGTGCTATTTCTTGTCTCATATTCACCAGTTTATTTACGCGAACATATGGACGGTGCACTTTTGGTAATTTATATAGACATGTTGGATTTTGAGTGCATGCGCGAAGGTGTCCTTATCTAATTGGTCAAACAACTGTTTCTTGAGCTGTGATTGGTGGGAGAAACTGTTTCATAATGAAAAATAGTGTTACAATGAGCCTCATTATGATACAGTTTTCTGACACATAATACTTAGAGTCGAACATAAAGAATATTTCGAGTGCTCTGGAATTAGCCGTACTGCGGAGTTAGCAAAATCTCCCCTATTGGCCATACATTGTAGAAGCATAGCACTACGAGACCAGTTGATCCATTTGGATGAGCTGCCACTGCTATCAACACCTAGCAGGGTTGGCCACGGCCGGCTCGTTCGGGATGCTGCCCCGTAGGTCGTGGGTTTGGTGGAACCATTGAAAGCTTGCAATAACAACTAAATACAAAACAACTCAAAATCACGTCAAATAAACATCTCACTACACTACAAGCCCTGATAAGGACCCCAAGGAACAGAATATCAACCCTAACTAACTCATATACCATGGGAGAACTATATACACTTACTAATATATCTATGTAACCGTTTTTTTAACATTTGGAAATGCCTTCACCTAGTGAGTAGCCTACCTGAAGCTGCTGCTGGCTAACATATCTATTAAATAAACACCTTGTCCCTCAGTAAATGGACGGTCTACACAGACTCATATGTCCAGGAACAGAGGGGCAAAGCCATGGCGACGATGCGTTGAGAGATAATCTAATTTCATATTATTATTAAATACAAAATTAACTCTAACAAATGGTGCATCCACTGCTGACCTACCTGTATTAGCAAGGTGCAACATACTAAATTAAAGAACAAAAAGTACCTAAAAAATCACATCAAAAACAAAATTTCATTAAACAAAGGGGCATGAGGAGCTCACTGAGAGCACCAGGTTCCCGAATTTCAAAGGCAATGCACTCATGCCTTCCAGATTGATTATCTCACCTATGATCAGTTGTGTTTGTTTCAATCAACGTAAAATTACCCCACTGAAAGACGTCTGAATACACCCCTTTGCCCTAACACAGCCTCACTAGACTGCCCTAGTGGGAGGGTGTCGTGTCGCAATTAAAGCCACAGTAAGTCCTATCCAGCTCTCTCTCCACCAGTACTCTCAATCTCCCTTTAACACTTTTCCCGGTAATACGAATCAGAGCAACACTGTTCCTTGTTCCTCTTTGCAAATGTTTCTGATACTTTGCTAGTTTCCCTTTTACCCTGTCATAACATTTCTGGATCCGAGGACAGTTCTATTATTTTGATTAATGGTCTCATTGCAAACGTCGATACATCACTGAATCCGACTGGTCACTGCCATTTATGTCTGATCACTGAAACACTACTCTTGGAAAAAATAAATTTGATGGTACCAAAAATGTTCAAGTATTTCTTTTCCATGCTCTCCACAGCAAGAGATGCGTGATGATGTTTTAAAAACTAACTGTTTGTCTCCACAGCTGCGGGCAGGTGCGTGTATCGGAACATCCAGGAGAGTCGCCAGCTCATATACACGGACAAGTCACTGTCAGCTTTCAGTGACTCAAGCTGTCAGCATGCTTGTGACGTAGAGCGGGAGTTCATGTGTCGATCCTACACCTTTCTAAGCCAGGTGACTTTTAAGTTTCTTTTTCTATTTTCCAGTCAATGTTGAGAATTCATAAAAGTACTGTAAATAGTCAACTAAGGTGGTTTCTTATTCCTATTGTGTATGCCATCAATACTAAATTCTGAATGTTACAGTTTATATACACGTTGTCCTTGCTTCCGTCTATTTGCTTACATAGCATGCAGAGGTCTATTTCTTCTTGTGACAACTATCGAGAACAGGTCAATTTTAGGGGAGACTTGGGATAAATGATCCCTCTAAGATAAGTTCATGTGTATATGAACATAAATGTACTGTACACATCAAAGGCATCTGTTTAGGTGTGCATATTAGCTATTATTGAAATTTTGGGGAATTTTACAATGCAAATACAATACAGAAAATACATACTGCATATAAAATGTAATACTAAGCAACATTTTGTCCCGAGATGTGGGTCAATATGATCCATCCATTCTCTTACAAGGGAAGTATCAGGTAAGACAGGTCGAACCCTATCTTGAAACTTTGTGGACGCAATTGTTGTACTACTAGAGGACAACGTGTGGAAAATCAGCCACCAGATTGAACTCCAAGGCTCCAAAATCATGTGTCGAATCTCTCATATAAATCAATGGGAAGTAGTGAGTACCGTAGCCTACGTGTTGGAAGGGGCAGCCTTGATGGCCCAGGCACTCAAGACCGGTGAAAAGCAGCCGCACGCTCCAGTCAGCATATACGACCTGCCACGCGACTACTCCGAGTGCCGCAGGGATGTCCAGCTCCGCCGGCCGTCATGCCTGCGTACCAAGATGTCAGGTACGATTTCGGAGCCGTGCTGTTCAATCTGGCAGCTGATTTTCCGCACATTGTCCTCGTATAGTACGATTGCGTCCACAAAGTTTCAAGATGGGTTTCGACCTGTCATACCTGATACTTCCCTTGTAAGATAGTTCAATACCATTGTAGTTGTCTTAAGATGTACAGCGTGCCCGGCGTGGATGTATAATAAAACAAAAATTAATATCTTGAAAGCAATTGAGAAAATTATTAGCAGTTTATTTCTTCAAGTAGAGAAACTTAAAATGTTTTACAGACTAATCCTAAGTACTACGTCAGAAACTGACGACAATCCGGGACGGGACGCATTTGCGGAAGAAGTTCTGGCGAAAATTGACGAAAATGAGACATTCCTCGATATGCTTTGATTCCTCAGACGAGGCTACATTCCACATTTCCGGGAAGGTAAACAGACACAACTGCCGCATATGGGGAAGGGAAAACCTCCACACCGTGGTAGAGCTCAAACTTGATTCTCCAAATGTGAATGTGTGGTGTGTATTGCTGAAGGACAGGGTCATGGGACCATTCTTTTTCACGGAGAGTACCGTTAATACACAACATGTTGGAGTTATAGGCCTACGCTTTGCCACAACTTCCTTGTGGTGTGATATTCCAACAAGATGGTGTGCCATACCTTTATGCGGATATTGTGAGAAATTTCAACTGTTACAGCACACAAGGTTGACTTTCACAGGGTGCCTGAAAATTTTCTAAACACTGCATTCCGGAACTTGGAAATTTTCCGTTAAAATGCGTATTTATATTTCCGTTTTCCGCGTAACGCAGTTTCCATTTAATGAAGGGACTTAAACACGTTTTTCTTCCGTACTGTAAGTTCATGGAACCGTCAAATATTTCCGTTTAATAAATGGTCCGTTGAGGCAAGTGTTAATATAGCCTACTGTATTTACAGTCAGTCATGGCATGCGGTTACCGTTCTGCAATGTTCGCAAGAGGCTTATGAGGAAGCGTTCGGAATTGAACCTACTAAACACAAATGAATGGGGATTTTTTCACGAACTTTATGTTATAATGCATAGTACATAATCGTGCCTGCTTATGAAATGCTGCTCTTGTTCTTCGAAAATCTCCAGCCCTTGGACCCGTACCCTCCGCGTGGCGGCTAGCGCCGCCTCTGACATGCAGTTAATTCTGAGATAGTAGAAGAAAACAGATGGGGGATCGGATGTTTAGCCCTTTGAGGCTTTCTGCCTGTCCCAGTGCTCCGTACTCTATCAGGCATCATCAAGTGGTTAGATAACATAGGTAAAATAATTGAGGTTGATTAAGGGGCAGGAAAGAACCCATAGGCAGAAATGCATTTGCCTACAGATAAAACCTGGCGAATTGGTATATAGCCACATGCAAGGATGTTGAAGGATATGAGCGGGTTAGTTAGTGCAGGAGAAGGTATCATGCTGCAGATCCGTGTCCTTCCTCTCGCCGTGGATGTCTCCAGGGATCAGTCTACGTTGCAGTGGGCTGAGGAGCCACTGGATCCCTGGAGTGCCCCCACCTCAGAAAACGGAGACACAGAAGGTGATGACGAACTGTGAGACTTCTTCCTTGATGCTGTCGGAGGCGGCTGCGGGACCTGGCTGAAACAATGCTGGCAGTTCCTCCTTTGAACCCCCCTGTTGCCTGCGGCGACGGATACTCTTCGACGCTTCCCTGGTGGTGTCTCCCGTCGTCGGAGGCTGGTGTCCCTCCTGGATGGTGGCGGGCGCGAGTTGATTTGTCCGCGCTCATGCCGTTGCATTTATTCTTCTTACTTCAGAACGTGTTATTTTGGAACACCACGCAAGCACCTTCTTGTTGCTATTATGTCATTGGTCAAATATAAATTTTGATTACGTTATATTCTAAGAACATTGATTCATCGGAATGTTTGAAATTTTCATCAGTTTTCAAGTGAGCTTGGACTCTGGGATTCTTTGGACTAGGTTACGTAACACGATGATATCTGGAAAGATTCTTTAACCAGTAAGCAAGAAAAATCCGTGCAGAATCTGAGCAGAATAAGCAATTGTTGGAAACAATGTCAGACGAATACAGTCATATCTTGTAGGCTGTTATTAACTTGAGAAGTGGTCGATGTGGAGGGAGGCAACATACAGTCTCCTGGGCCATGAGACCCACTAAATAGTGTAAGTGGGTCGATAACCTAGATGTTGGTCAGATTAATTTCTTGAGAAGGGGAGAGAGACCTTAACTGCCTCAGGTTGACAGACACCAGCAATGACAGCTAAGGTAACAAATATACCTTTCTGCATATAACCAGATCTATAATTCATGCACCATTCTGAGTAAGGTATCAGTAAATAGAAGCATGAGTCTAGTTTAATGTTTTATTCACTAATGATAACCAACACATTCTATTAAGTGCTGTTTTCTGCTGTTTGAGTCTTACAAGAATTGCGATATCTAGTTGCGAACTAAAAATAATTAGGAAAATTTGCCATTATAAATCCCTAGATTATCTTAACTTGATTTTGCTTGGCGTTTCCTTTTTTAATTGGGAAGGAGGTTACGCCATGATTTACCACCCTGGGTGACATTAGCCATAATACACCAATCCACCCACTACAATTAAACAGGTTATCATACAAATGTCCAAACACACACACAAGTGCCCGGGGCTATTTACTCGTAACCATAATGTCGCAAAGCCCATGAATGAATCAACAACTACTATCCCTAGAGATTCAGAGGTGTTACAGGATTAAGTGAGATAATCAACTTCCACATGATCCTTGTTGTTGAATTTGTTAATCTATATACAGTATATATAAATCAATGTCACGTGATAGTTTGTCTGTCTTGTGTCCCCTATGCGTTCATATGCCATTCATCCGATTGCGATCAAACTGGGGCGAATTGTTGTGTGCATTCCAGGGAAGGTTTCTAGCTACAAATTATTTATGTAACACAAAAAGGTGAGGGACTTAACAGGAATCCTTAAATCCCACAGTAACCCAATTGCACAATCTGTATAGTTATGACACCACGATCCCAGGTGTGAGAATGGCAACATGTCGCGAGGTGACATGCTGTTTCAGCACAGCTCTTATGCATGTGTCTCAATGAAGCCTTTAAGATTGTCTATCAATCACACCGATCATCTTTTATTTTTATTTTTACCAGCTGGCGTGGGTCAGTGGTAAAGTGTAGTTCTTTAAACTGAACTCAAGCTTCGCTGCCGGTTCGAATACGGTCATGGCGCGCGAATCGTTTTAAGTCCCTTATGAGTTCATATAACATCACCGATTGCGATGAAACTTGGGTGAGTTGTTGTGCACTCAATGGAAGGTTTCTGGCTTAGTGAATCAATTTTACAATAGGTAGCGCACGAGTAGATTCAACAAATGAGTGACGGTACGCGAATCGTTTCAAGTCCCTTATGCGTTCATATGCCATTCATCCGATTGCAAGTAAACTTTGGTGAATTGTTGTGCACATTCCAGGAAAGGTTTTTACAATAGGTAGCGCACGAGTAGATTCAACGAATGAGCGAGGGCGTGCGAATTGTTTCAACAAAGTACCGTATGCGTTCATATACCATTCATCCAATTGCGATGAATCTTGGGTGAGTTGTTGTGTACACTCCAAGAAAAGTTTCTGGCTTAGTAAATCCATTTCACAATAGGTAGCACATGAGTAGATTCAACAAATGAGTGACAGCGCGCGAATCGTTTCAACAAAGTCCTGTATGCGTTCATATGACATTCTTCCAATTGCGATGAAACTTGAGCGAGTTATTGTGTACCCTCCAAGGAAAGTTTCTGGATTAGTAAATCCATTTCATCATAGGTAGCGCAGGAGTAGATTCAGCAAATGAGTGACGGCGCGCGAATCGTTCCAACAAAGTCCAATATGCGTTCGTATGCCATTCATCCTATTGAGATGAAATGTAGGTGAGTTGTTGTGCACACTGCCGCAAAGGTTTCTGAATTAGAAAAAACATTTGATAGTAGGTAGCATTCGAGTAGTTCAACAAATGTGTGTTAGCCAGCGAATCGTTTCAGGAAAGTCCCATTAGCGTTCATATAAAATTCCGCCAATTGTGATGAAACTTTGGTGAGTTGTTGTGCACACTCCCACCGTTGTTTCTCAAAAAGTAAATCCATTTTACATTAGATGGCGCACGAGCACGAGTAGTTTCAACAAATGCTCACATAAGCAGCTGTATGTGGCGTGCTCACGCGTCGCAAAGCCTTCGGATTTATATTTTATACATGCACCAGACAGAAAAACAAAGAACATTGTTTATCCGAAAGGCACTTCAGTAAATGAAATTACAATTCAAACACTTCTTTTTATACATTCTTTCTTACTTGGGCTGGCTGCGTGACTCAGCGGTTACGTTCTCGCCTGCTGTGACCAAGGTTGCAAGATCAAATCCTGGAGCAGTCAGTTGGCATTTGAGGGTGCGCAAATGTGAGGGGGCCGTGTCAGTAGATTTACTGGCACGTTAAATATCTCCTTCGGGCCAAAATTCCGTCACCCCGGCGCCTCTAAAAGCCGCAGTTGTTAAAAGGGACGTAAAACCAACAGCATTATTATAATCTTTCTTTCTTTCTGTCTTTGATTGGCATTGAAACGCATGCCGGGTATAGCTAGTACAATATAACTGCACAAAACTTGGTCCAATCTGGATATAACGTGCATTATGTTTATGGCTGAGGCTACTCTAACCAAACTCCTGTTTCTAACTAGACTGGACTGGATACCAACCAGTGTCTGCTGAGTGGAACTATGGGATCTACATTGGATAGCAACGGCTTCCAGAATCAAAGTGGTGCACTGTATGCTGAAAAAGACTGTGTTGGAACCGGGGCATACCCTCCATACCCTCCTGGTACGTACCCTCCTGGTACATACCCTCCCTACCAACCATATCCTAGACCACCTAACAATGGACGCCCAGGGACCGGCGGTCCGTATCCAGGACGATATCCACCCAACGAGCAAGACCCCACACTAGTGCCATATCCCTGCAGATACACGCTCACTTACGAGAAGGTGGCAGGAGCAACGTACGCCAGCAGTCACAGGTAAGTTTCATAAAATAATAATATACAAATTTAAGTTCGGTACTTAAATTGTGTTACGTAGGTACTACTAAGGACAGATTGATATCCAAAATAACGAACGGTGCTGTCAAATATGTTTTAGTTGAAATGAGAACATAATTTGTTACATATATTGAATGTCTTCAGTAGGGACGAATGATTATATTGCTCTGTAAGCTATTGCTATAGACAGCGGAATGTTTTAAGCTTTGGCCTCATTGACCGCAGAGGAACGTATAATTTAAATTCAGATAACAAATAAGGGCTATCAATCATGTTCTCTTTTTGACTTTTAAAGTCGCACATTTTTCCGTATTGACAGAATGTAATAATAAACAAAGTTTTTAAGGTTCCGCCTAGTCAATACTTGTTTTATTAGAGATTTTATCGTGACATAATCACTTGTCTTTACGTATGTTGGGACATGTTTCGGTGTCTAGTGACATTGACACCATCATCAGCCTACGGTTATTGGCAACACTCAATGACATTAAAATAATTATTAAAACAACACACAAATGACTAAAATAACACTTTAAAAGGTTTTTTAAAACACTGTCATAATGAAAGTCAATAAAAAGTCTTAGAAAAAGGCTTGGTGCACTATTTTGGTTTCCAATGTCCTGCTTCCGATAATAACCTCCGATATCCAGCAAGAGGTGACCATACATAACTGGAAAAATACAAATTGAAATGCACCAAATGCGAAACTAATTATTATGGACAAACCGGTAGGTCATTTGCTACAAGATATGGTGAACATTTTAACGCTCTAAAATACAATAAATTCTCTGCTATGGCCAACCACATGAAGGACAGTAAACATGAATTCACTGACATCAACAAAGACATGAGCATCCTGCATCTTGCTAAGAAAGGTATCACAATGAACATATTGGAAGAAATCGAAATAGATTTTGCCCAAAGAACAGACTCCCTAACCAATATCAATGAGATCAACTTTGAAAATAACAATGTACTCTTTGAGACCTTAACTAATTACAGAGTTAAATACAAACCACCTTAATTTTATCATTTAATCGAGGATCTACAAATCCGCTCATTCCACCCCTCAACCCCACACCCATATCCCGCTCCTGTCCTCCAAAATTGCCAGTATACTTACCCTCCCCCCGCCCCTCTCGACTGAAGCCTCGCTCGCTTCCCCCAAGCTACTCCATACCAGTACTGCACAGTCTCCGTATGCCTCAGCACGGCCCGATTTCTCGCTGCCACAACTACACCGTAAGTTCACCACATTCCTTTTTTATATATTTTTCTACTTTTTCTTTGTTTAGCTTTCCACTTTTTCGGTTTTAATGCTTGTCATAGTTCACACAGGGATTTTCTTTTCCAGTTATGTATTGGCACCTCTTGCTGGATATCGGAGGTTATTATCGGAAGCAGGACATTGGAAACCAAAACAGTGCACCAAGCCTTTTTCTAAGACTTTTTATTGAACTTTCATTATGACAGTGTTTTAAAAAACCTTTTAAAGTGTTATTTTAGTCATCTGTGTGTTGTTTTAATAATTATTTTAATGTCATTGAGTGTTGCCAATAACCGTAGGCTGATGATGGTGTCAATGTCACTAGACACCGAAACATGTCCCAACATACGTAAAGACAAGTGATTATGTCACGATAAAATCTCTAATAAAACAAGTATTGACTAGGTGGAACCATAAAAACTTTGTTTATTATATCAATCATGTTATTAAATACTATACTGTTAATGTAAAAGACAGGCTCTTAACCAACTTTTGTGTCTTTAAGGTCTTATAGAAAGAATATATATACTATATGTATAAAGGATATATACTTCTACTTTCATATCCCATGTTGCTGAGAAATCTGTGTTGTATTAATTTAATTCTATCGCTGGCATTCGTACATCTTGGGTCCCAAATTATTGGGCCATATTCAAGTCTTCTACTTACAGATACTTCATACAACTTTTTAATAGGATTTAGGTTCCTAGAACAATATGTGCATCTTCTTATAAATCCCAGCATTTTGTATGCACCCCAAACAATTTGATTAATATGGTGAGAAAAGGATAACTTTGTATCAAAGTATACAGTATACCTAGATTCTTTCGAGAACTGACTTCAGAAATGGTGGTGATTTCTATCTGATAAATAAACTTGAAATATGTATGCCTTCTAGTAAATGTTAGCAGGTGACATTTGTTTATATTAGAATATAAACAGTTACAACTTTCAATTTTTTCTACATCTTGTTGGAACAATATACAGTCCCCTGATGAATGAATTTACTTGAACAATTCTACATCTGCAAAATAAATAATAATTTGGAATCTTTGGTACATTTCGGGAGATCGTTAATTAGAATTAGCAACAACAGAGGTCCAAGATTCGATCCCTGAGAAATACCAGATGGTGCTTGGAATGACGGAGAGATTATTGCTCTTCTGTAAGATACTAACTGTTCCCTGTTACTCAAGTATGAATCACGTAGTTTGAGTAACCTTGCTGAAAGGCGGCGTAGTACATGATTAGCCTACTTATTACATTTTGAAAAAATGTTGAAAAAGTAGACTTATGAGATCCATTCTACACATGAAGAACATAATATTGCAGATTCATTTTGAGCAATCCATATATGACAGTGCTGCCAACATTATTCTACGCGTGCTGATAGGTCCAATGTTTAACTGCTCGTAGTTTCCACACTATCTAAGGATTCCAACCTAATTTTGTATGTGCAATGTATATATTGAGAGATATAAGGAAGATTATTTTCAGAGTCACCAGGGCTGCCAACTGTTGATAAAGGGTGTCTAGAATTTTGAAACCTGGTTTGAGTATCACAGTAAGTACAGTATGCATGTGAACTGTACTAAACTTGGTACACGTATAGATCATAATATTGGAGATCAATTTTGAGCAATGTATACATGGCAGTATTAGCAAAATGATTCTACGCGTGCTGATAAGTTCAATGTTTTAACTGCATGTAACTTCCATACTAACGAATTAACTTCATCCAAATTTTTCATATGCAATGTATGCTTTAGGATATATAACTGTGTTTATTAGAAGAGTCACCGGGGCTACAAACTATGTATTATGGTCTCAAGTCTTTTGAACCCAAGAGTCGTATCTCGGAATATACAGTATGTACGAGAAGAACGTTAAACTTCGCACAGCGTAAGTCCAATATGTTTTAGACATATCTTCAATAATCAAAGTTAGTGTTACAAACATAATTCTATGCCTGTGTGTATAATATTCATGTTCAACTGCATGCAACTGCCATGTTAATTTATGGATTTTGACACAATTTTGCACGCGTAATGCATGCCTTAACATACTTAAGTATTATTCAACTGTCATTACGGATTCTAACTTCACTGAACTGTAATGGTAAATACATATGCATACATAGGTATATTTATTTACAGAGTCCACAGGACTACCAACGGCCTAGTAACATTTTGAGAACATTTGAGCCCCTAGAATAAATGAGGAGTGTCGGAACAAAAACCGACAATTCCAGCACAGCATTTATTATAGAATTTTGTGGAACTTCAAACTACTTGGTAAGGTGGAATTAGTGGCTTTTGATAAAAGATGTCTGTCGCATCATATTTGTAATAATATTTCACCCAGTACTCCTAATAGAACAACAAAATCACGGATGCAGCAGAAGTGGATTTATCGGCTTTTGTTCCGACGCTCTTCAAATATTGTAGAATCCGTTCATAAAAAAGTTTCAAACTTTATATCCTATAATGTCTTAATACTGCAGAATGATTTTGAGCAACATGTACTGTATAATATCAGTGTTACCAGTAAAAGTATACGAGACCGGAACGTTTATGTTGTAATGGGGACAAATGGTAAGGTTACATTGTTAGTAACACATTTAAGTAGATGCGGGCTATATTCAGTATGAGTATATCCGCTGAGACTGTCCACCCCAGAATGTTCCACAATGATCCATCTCTATTGTCGAGTCAACCAAAGCACTCATTCACTTAAGACGCGTCCAAAATTCTACCAGATTTTCTAGTAATTTACATTCATAAATAGTGTTCTTGTTATGATTGTGCCATGGTGACTTAGTACCCCTCCTGTTGGTGTACCTTGCATGTCAGCAGTCAAATAGCCACCATCCAAGATCTGTGGCGTACATGCGTGGCTTTCAAAACCACCCAGCGTGCTTGATTCAAATAACAGCTGCTATAAGCACCTGCCAATGATGGGTACCGGTACAATATATATTACGCATATAAGCCAATGAACTAAATGAATCTGAGGATGTTTGCATGATGGACGAAATATTGTCGTTGCATCTACAAAATTCACAAGTGAAAGTGCTCCTCCTTAACAATCCAGTGATTAACTTTTCAGTCGGTCAACATGTATTTGAGCCCAATTAAATGAGACGGGCAACATAAAACTACCTGAAAGAATCATGTGATTAATTAATTGCACTGATTACAGTGGGAGGAGGGGTTACTGGGATGGCATGTTTCGTTCGCCAAGCGAGCATCTTCGGATAATTATTATGACTTAGTATATTATGATACTGGCGATGATGACTAGCGATGAGTTTGAATTTACTTTGGGTAAAGATTTTGCAACTTGTCGATGAAATTAAATTTGATCCGCTGTGAATTACGTTTTGAGTATTATATATATATACACACAAAATGCTTTAATTGCATGCACACTCACCTCTAACTATTGGCATACAATTTGAGTACCACGTATGTTCACTGTGTAACCACCTCACCGACTGACGCGCCTAAATTGGTACGTGACGTTACAGACAGAGAGGAACATGGCTTTGAGTAGTGGAGAAAGCCGAAGTGTTACGATTGGTTATGAAGTACATCATGGCTTCGAGTCACCACATGGTAGCGGAGAAAGCCGAAACTTTACGATCGGTTATGAAGTGAGAAATTTATATCCTCATTGTTTCAAAGTTTTGTACCTCGAGCGCGATTTGTATGTGTGATAAGGTGAATACTGCAATACAAGCAATAATTTTCGGCCAGACAGAAGCCAGTAGTTTCTCACTCCGCTTCGGAAGTCAATAGTTTCTTTTGGGCGTGGTGGCGCAGCGGTTAAGCCGTTGGTCTCTCACCAAGGTGGACTGGGTTCAATTCCCAGTCAGTGCAAGTGATTTTTTTAAATATATATATTTGAATTGCGGCCAATGGCCATGGCGGAGTATTTTCAAAGTGAAATGCCATGTCCTATGGTTCGGATTCCACGTAAAAAGGAGGTCCCGTGGCTCATGATCACGAGATTAACGGTCACGTAAACTACAAACTTCCTTCCAATAGTTTTTTTTTTTTGTTTATTCAAATTAGCAAGTTCCGCCTATCAATACCTTAATGCATTTACTTAAACCTAGGTGCAGTACATGTTTCGGACCATTATCGGTCCTTCATCAGCTGACTTAATGTCTTGTCACAGCAAAATACATAAAAAAACATTGAGCATTGTCACAAAGATATGCATACACGTTAAAATATTACAATCATTCTTTAAAATTCATTAAAAATATTCAAGCTTTAAAAGACAAGACATTAAGTCAGCTGATGAAGGACCGATAATGGTCCGAAACATGTACTGCACCTAGGTTTAAGTAAATGCATTAAGGTATTGATAGGCGGAACCTGCTAATTTGAATAAACAAATTACAATTGTCAATACGGACCAAAAATGGAAAATTTTCCCAATTCCAATAGTTTCTCGCTTAGCTTGCTACGCATGACCTGTGTCGTGTATGTTGTGTACCATACATTGGCAACAGTGAAATTATGTCAATGCATACGCCTGTGTGCGTCTCGGTAACAGTTAAATACACCTTATGTACCTCTTTCAGTAGCAGTTGAGCAATGACAATTGCCGTCATTGAATGAACAAGAAATAACGACTCAAGTCACAAATTTATGTAATTTAGTAGAAATTTCCTGTGCAGTAGTGATAATGGAGAGTAATTTCATAACATATATTAAAATCAGCTCACACAATCCTTGATTACATCGTTGATAAATTAATTGTGTTGTTTGACAGTGGAATACTGCAAAACGTGTAGGCCTATGCGACTGAGTCTTGCTACAGTAAGATGTTCGAATATGCGGAATGACTTATCAAAGATAGTTTGGTGAAATCCTACGAGGAGAAAATTTATAACTATACCCAGTATCAAAATGGCGGCCAAAGCGAAAGCCAATCTGCTCTCTCTGCTGCTATTCGCTGACTCGAAGCCATGATCCTCTCTGTCTGTAACGTCAAGTGAATTGATTAGGTGTAGCGCTCACTGCGCTGATGTCACCATCTGTTCTCGCACGGTGAAACTGATGCCTTCTCCCGCGGGCTGATTTGAAACGGACTTGTGGTACAGTGAGGTAAGTCAACTATTATTAATATAATTATTTGTGTTAGATGGTTCCAGATTCTCTCAATCTAATGTAGACTAATATCCCTTCCTGTCCCAGCTTAGGGTTTCGAGGGCCCCGTGTATGCTGTCGATCTGCCTTAATGTCGCAATATGGACTCTATAATACCACCTATCTGAAGGCCTCGGTTTGTTGAGATTTAATACAATGTATTAAATGTATTCCTTAATTCATGTGTAGCCTCACTTCTTGTCCTTAAGTTTTTAACAACGAATTTATGATTGTTGTCACACATGTGTTCGTATACTGCTGAGTGTATAGAAACAGACTAAAGAATATTACACCAGGGAACGAAGTGCCTCGACATCAAAAGACCAACAGAAATACACACAGTCAAGAAAGAGGACCCATCAAATTTGAACCAATCACAAGTTTTAGAAGGACCACCTTTGTTCTAATTATTAGAAACTTTTGTTTCAAGAAAATTAAATCCCAACTCAATCAAAGTGCAGGTGTTGGCGATCTATGACACCCCATGATATCAAAATCACTCCAGTTCACGATGTATTATTATTATTATTATAGTTGTTGTTATTATTACTAGTTTTTTGTTATATAGTTGACGCAATTACAATGAGATTCATCCACAAGAGATCTTGACACATGTCTTCTCTGAAGATTCATGTAACCGTGGTCCTGGTGTGTTGCAGAGACCCGATACGAACGAGAGATGACATCGGAATCAGCGGCGAATGCCTCGTTAAGTGTGCCCAGTTACGACAACGGTGTCTTGCTGTTTCTGTGGAGAATGTCCGTGGAGGCCGCCAGCGTTGTTACGCCTTGGATAGATCAGCAGATGCTGAAAACTCCCCACTTCAGTCAGCTCCTGATCTTGCTTACTTTCAGAAGATATGCCTCAGAGGTAAGGTATTACTTCTCATCAATATAATATCCATAGTCACCCTCCTTGAGCTAAATGTTGTCAATTTTGTGTTCTGCACAATAGGAACAGTCAACTTACTGCAGAGTCTTCCAGAAACAGATTAGTTAGTGGTTAGTGTTTGGAACAATCTCTTTCATTTGTGTTATACAGGTTAGTTTCGAACGCTAATCATTAATGAAACTCCCACATTAATAGTAACCGCATGACCGTCTCGTTGCGCAGTGGCTAGCATTCCTAGCCCGGGTTCGATTCCAGGCTCTGCCAAGAAATTTAAGTCTGAGTGCTGGAACGGGGTACACTCAGCCTCGAGAGGCAAAAATGAGAAGAGGCGGGTTTGATTCTCACCTCAGCCATTCTGGAAGTGGTTTTCTGTGGTTTCTCACTTCTACTCCAGACAAATGCCGGGATGATGATGTACCCGTATCCTTGTGGTCTTACCTGTTGAAATCCGATGGAAGAGCTGGATCGTAGAATCTGTAAGTACCCGGCTGGAATAACCCCCAAAACTCTACCAACTAGGATCAACCAGGGATAAGGATATCTCACTATCAAAGAATGTGATAAGAAGATGCCAGTGGTCGAAAAATAAAAACGAAAAATAGCTCAAAGTGAACTAACAAGACCCTTAAAAATTACATTAATCTCGGGCATAAGGCTAAGCATTCAGTAAAATAACCCACTGGTCCTCATAGCACGTCCTGTTTCTAATATAAATCACCAAGTCATCCGAAGAAATTTAAAATATATCAACAGTTTATTAACCAAACACTGCTGTAATGCGGAAATACACTCCACCAAAACAAGATATGTCTGCCTCCACTGAAGCATGTCAATGTTAAAGGTGACATTAGCCTTGAAATTTGGCTAAGTATGCTGTCCAAAAATACAGAATCTTAAACGAAGTTTAAATTAATTGTTGTTAATTTTACATGGTCGTATACATTAAATACACAAATATCAAAAACCCTTATAAATCCTTAGTAATTTATATACATTTTATACATTTAATCCAGGGTTCGAATTACTCCTATATTATTCAATTCCAACGATCAGTGTTCAAATGAGATTCATTACATTCTTAATTTGTCATATTCGAAGAACAATAAAGTTAAGCGAACGTAAAGTCGCTTCTATTAATTATGACAATTCATTTATAATTATTCACAATAATATTTCAATTATTATCCCTTAAAATTTCAGTTATTATTATTATAGTGTTATACAAATATTATTACACGTCTTTCAAATCAGAACTTTCCTCTGAAACAAATGTTACTATGAACAATCCATTTTCGACTAATTGTTACAATGCTTATCATCATCAT
Source organism: Meconema thalassinum (assembly GCA_946902985.2). NCBI lineage: Eukaryota > Metazoa > Arthropoda > Insecta > Orthoptera > Tettigoniidae > Meconema > Meconema thalassinum. The sequence goes on along the minus strand of OX336389.2, from coordinate 204,171,090 downwards.
CATCATCATCATCATCATTTCCCCTTATCCAGCTCCTGCCGGGTCGGGGTATTTATGGCACTTCTCCACTTTCCTCTTTCCTTCCACCATTCTTCTTCCACGATCTTGTCCCAGTCCAGATTTCTTTTTCTTACGCCGTTCTTCACTGAATCCATCCACCTTGTTCTAGGTCTTCCTCTTGGTCTCTTACCCTTGCACTTTGCCTCCAGCATCTGTCTTGGTATTTTATTTTCCTCCATCCTCTTTACATGTCCAAACCACCTTAGTTTATTCTTCTCAATTCTCTCATTTAGTTTTCCCATCCCAACTTCCTTCCTAACATCTTCATTCCTCACTCTGTCTTTCCTTGTCTTTCCTATCATACTTCTTAGGAATTTCATTTCACTGGCTTGGATTCTACTCTCTTGCCTGCTTGTCAGGGTCCAAGTCTCAGCTGCATAAGTTAATATGGGTACATAGTACACTTTATACATTACCTCCTTGCTTTTCCTTGGTACTTCCTTATCCCAAACAAGTTTTCTTACACTTTGATAGAATGCATTGCTCTGCTGTACCCTCCTGCCAATCTCCATGTCCAACCTACCAGTTTGCATCAATTCACTTCCTAGGTATTTGAACGTGTCCACAATTTCCAAACTCTGACTTCCAATTTTCACAGTGCCCTTTCCTTGTCTTTCCCCTCTTGTCATCACCATGGTCTTGCTTTTCTCTATACTGATTTTCAGGCCATACTTTTGAATATTTTCGTTCAGTGCATCTAGTTGTTTTTGCACTTCTTCGGTGTTCCTTCCCCAGACCACAATATCATCTGCAAATAACAGTTACTTCATTTCTTTATGTTCATATGCTTCCTTTGTTTCCTTTACTATTTCATCCATCACCATTATGAACAAGAGAGGTGACAGCACACTCCCCTGTCTTAGTCCAGTCTTGTTCCTAAACCAATCTGTCTTTCCAACTGGGGTCAGTACCCTGCTAACACAGTTGTTGTACATTGCTTGCACCATTTCCAACATTTCTCTTCCCAGTCTCTTCTTAACCATGGTTTCCCATACCTTCTCTCTGGGGACACTATCATATGCCTTTTCTAGATCTATGAAAGTCATGATCAAATCCTCTCCATATTCCCAGTTCTTTTCCATCACCTGCCTCAAGCTAAAGATTGGGTCCACTGTGGATCTTCCACTCCTGAAGCCATACTGTTCCTCTTGCAACTCTCCTTCCACCTTTCTTCTCATTCTTCTTTCTAATATCCTTTCCAGTATTTTTACTATCTGTGATATGAGGGTGATCCCTTAATGCTTAATGTGGCAGAAATGTTGGATTCAAAGATATTACTAGCCTTTTAGTAATTGAGGCGATGGGTGCAATAACAACTTAAGTCTGAAAACACTGTTTTGAGAAAATCACTCCTAAAGTTTTGAAATACTGTAAATGTCTGAGTTTTTCATTTATGGATACGTTGATTTATACACACCATTTAAAGATAGTCCTTAACAATATTTCAATGTCACTGTGAATTTAAACTTGACCAGTTCTTAAATATTTTAATTTAAATATGGATTGACTTAAGTCGTTATTGCAGAGACTGACAATCAGCATCTTAAATTACCATTTATGGATAGTAGATTCGTTCAAATTAATTTAATTCGAAAAAAATAGCTACCGTGTACTGCACAATAAGTATATTTTTATAATAAAATTATAATATATATACAGTATATATAAAATTAACACCTAAAACGTAATTTTGAAACTAGTCTTTTAATAAGGCACTTTTGAAAGTATCACTGCAATTATTTTACCCAAAAAAGAAATAAAAAGTTGTCCAAACACAGCCACTTTTTATAATCCTGTGTAATTAGTACATTTAAATGCAAACGGATATGCAGATAAGGCTTAGAATGGACACATTCATGCATGAACTCTTGTTCTGTTTACCCAATTTCAATCAGAAAATAATGATTAAATGGATAGATATACACTGGCATTGCCTTGTTAGGATAGACTAAGTGAAGTAAAACTGTATTTAAATAATAATAATAATAAAACAACAGGAGTTTATGGACATTCAATAGTTTCCTCAGTCTCACTGATTTCACTTTGCGGTTCACTTTCTTCCACAACAGTCTCTTTCTCTAATATGTGCTTAAGTGCATCTGCATTCTCCGGTGATTTTCTTTGGGGAAAAATGAGTGGCAGTTTCTCTTGCAACAATTTTCAGTGTAACTAAATACTTTCGTGGAAACCTTCTTGCCACTAGAACTCACATAGCTATCACCACGATTCCTCTTGGCTTTGTTCTGCACGCGTTTCCAAGAGTCTCGCTAAAGTAATCTCTTCTTTCCTTTATACTGCATTTCCAAATCCGATCCTTCATTTAACTTCTCATGTTTACTATTATCTGACTGATCACACATCTTTACAGAATAACAATAACAAACCCACACGCAACAGTCACAAGACAACACTCACTGATTCCCGCGCGTGTGCGATACCGGCGCTCGAAGCGCCTAAGTCGGCCCAGCTGTTCGCCGGAAGAACGACTTGCTACACAGCTGTATATAATGCAAGCTCCTGCCATCTAGAGTTGACATAACGAAATAATATTTGGAGGATAGATGAAGAACACATTGGGGATTACAAAACTGCATTTGCCGGAAAAACGACTTAAGTGGTTATTGCACCCAGCGCCTCAATTACAACCGTGACTAGACTTCACATTCAAAAATACACATCAGTGCACTCAGTAATAGCTTAACAGCTAATTTAATACTGGAAATCTGATATTGACCATCCATCGATGTCTAATATCCACTTCATTACAACTCAATTACGCAAACAATAATTGCTTTACTCATATATCAGCTCTCAATAGCTATAAATAATTGCCAAACAATTTTAAGATCCAAAAAGCTTTTATACAACAATCGTAAAATACCATGCCTCATATAAAACAAAAGTTAAAGTGTCATGAACAATTTTTATCAGAACTTTGATAAATATGTTATACTCACATGTTCAAATAACAGTGTATGTGATTTTTCAAAATGTCATTTCGATTTATGACGAAAATATTTAATACATTGATTTCTTTTCTTTCAGTTGCATTTCTCATTGTAATATCATATTCATAAATATTTCTATTAAAGAATTATAGAATGATCACTGTAAAAAGAACGATTCAGTTTTCGTCCAAACAAAATTCGAGATGGAGATCCTCCTCCAAGGAAACACGTAAGAAACTACACCATGAAAAAGAGCCTGTCTTAAGAAGGTACACATAATCCATTAGAATCGAACGACTAACCAAGTTGGAGTATTCCAAAAGAATAAAGAAAATCGAAAAACTGAATGAACTCGAAAACGTGTCTTAATTCAAGAAAAATTCCAAAACTGTGGATCGCCAAAGCCTAATCCAAAATCGTCTATGTTCACACTGGAAATCACTATGTTTCCATATCAGTATCAAACTCGATGAAAAACAGACTAACACGTCTATCAAACAATGCTACAAAAATTGCCAAAATATTTTAATTCGTTGCTTAAAAAGTCACACGTATTTATTTTAAATAATGTTCAAGTATATATGGGATATCGGTCTTCTTCTCCCTAACGATTATTCTAATATAATTTTACCGTAGTCTTGTTCCTATATCTTCTTATATTGTGTCTTCTCAACTGAGAATAACGCTCTATTTAAAGTTAAATTGAATTTAGAAAAGAGAAAGTAATGTTTTAAAAATAACCTCACAATTAATATTAATGTTAACTACAAGGAAAAATACATGCTTGGACAGAAGTGATAAGAGTATCAAATCTAGCCCTATAATGCACTTTCTATCTACATAATGAAAAATTGGTGAATAAGCACATTCTAAAGTATGACTAATTCATACTGTCTACTAATATGAAAGTTTTCCAGCTACCTTGTTCTTTGTCGTCTTGATGAAAATGGGAATATGTTTGAAATACACATTCCTGGAATGGACTGAACCGTTGTCCACTCGGCTGCGTATTTGTCGTACCGTCTGGATCCGCGAAGAATCGAACCCGTTCCCGACCGATCCGAAACAAACAGCTGATCGCGTTACCAAGTTCATCTTCCCGACATGTCCTAAGATGCTCACTAGCCTGGTTGAAAATAGCCATTGGTTGTTCATATTGTAGAAGTACGAATGTATAGTCAATGTCTCCATAGTGCCTTTAACCTCTTTTTATAAAGCATTCTGCTGTTGAAATTCATGGTTCATCTCTGTAGTCATTCCAAATGTTCAGCTCTGCTCAAGTGTTGCATTCCTATTATTCATTTAGTATACCTGCATCATCCTTGCATTGTGTTGAAATGTAGACTCATACAATCTCATTCATATCTGTAGTCATTTCTGTAGTATATTGACTGTACTGTACTGGTTGAATATCTTCTAATGGCATTAAAATGTTACCAGTCCATATGAAGACTTAAGTTCACTTTTCCTTCACTCGAAATATACCTCAATAGGCTTATCATTATTTCCGTGCTGAGTTAACACTGTCTTGGACTATAACAAATCCAGACTGAAAATAAAACGTTCCGAACTGTGTTACTTCGCATCAGTATAACTTTCACGAAATACCCCTATATTTCATCACGCCAGCGAACATGTTTCTCGGTTGATATTACAGTAGTGTATGCCAACGAATCTTGTAATGAACTCTCTCTCAAGCGAGATGTTTCATACTGTCAGTCTGACTTCTCCCAATGTGCCTGGGTACAAAACGATATGACAATCGATATGGACACAGCCTGATTTCGATTATCACCTGGTATTCTGAAATATGGATTTATACTTGCAAAAACATTCTCAAGTCCTTTCCATATGAAATATAATGCATTTGCCAATTGTTGTTCCACTCTGTAAACTCTGTATTACATTGTAATGGCATGGATCGGAGTGATATTAGTGCGAACTATATCTTGCAGACATCAAGTGTACCTTAGACAACGCACGTGGTCAAGGTGTGTAATGCGGGTAGTTGGTACTACTTCTAAGCTCGCCACAAAATCACTGCGCTGCATGCAGATGAAGTAGTGCGGTAGGAATGTCATCTGTGTTCCACCCCAACACTATCTAGTTCCAACTCAATGCAAAATACTGTCTCAGTACCTAACTTAAGGCCACATCCCTACCTCAATACACATGCTAATGCAGACATCGCAGTGACACAGGTTAACAGACAAATTCTTCACACGCCCAAGTACACGGGGCTACATGACCATGATGTCGCAAAGCCTCTAAAGAATTAAGAACAAGTAATCGCACAGTGCAAAAGAATAACGGCTGCCCAAGACTACTTATACAGTATATAACATTGACGAGTTCCTGCTATTATTCTTAATATAATCAAGATAATTATATTAAGCATAATTAAATCATTAGAAACATAGTAAAGGGTTAATTTAATCCATATATGAAGATATTTGCTTGACGAACTAAATATGTCGTTCCCTAATTATTAATTTATGTACTGCAGTGCATAATTTGTAAGTGTATCGTTTGCGTATTTATTTCACATTGTAATGGTTATTTCGGGTAAATTATATTAATATTAACCGCACAAGATAACTGGGCTGAGCCCGCTGTCAAAATGTTGTCATTGTTGTTGCATTTGGGGTCTTTGTGACATCGTGGTAACATAGGCCCATGTACTTGGGTGTGTGTGGAATCTGCTCGATAACCTGTGCCGTTGTGTCAAAATGAGTACGGTACCGAAGGAATTTCGTACTTCAAGTCGAAATGCTGAACACATTACACTCAAGTTCGGTATAAATGTGGAGACTCAACCTTTACATCTTTAGTAGGCCATTAGAAATGGTAAAAAATGTAATCATATAGTCTACATATTTCTCAACACCAAAGGAAGGAACTATTTTCAAGTATTTCCGCCCTATACTCCAACGCTTGCAGCGTACCCTCATACTGTTGTGGTACAACTCACGTTCGGTTGCTTCAGTGATAGTTCTCACTTCTACTCTCTGAATGAACAGGTAGGGACTTCGGACATCTTGGTCATCATCCCCGTGTACGTATGCAAGTACCTGAGCTTTTCTGGTTAGTCTAATCATTAGGGTAGGTGCCAGAAATAATGTATCATCCCGACATTTCCCTGTTGAAAGGAGTTTGGAAAACTCCAGGGAGAATCCACACTCAAGGTAGCCGCTGTCAGCAATGGGATTTGGACCACTGATCTCCGGACCTCATCGCATCTTTTATGAATTGTGGTATTTTCAAAGTCTCCCTTCTATCCTTATTGTTGCATCGAGCTGAAAATCAGTGAAGCATTTTAGATCTTGTTTGTTATTGTAATTTTAACCCATAAGGCTCCCTGAGATGTTTAGACTCTCGTGCTGACTGATTTTTGGTAAAATGCATATCTGGTCGTTGGACTTCGGTCTAAATGGGCACATAAAATAGGATAGAAAAGAGAAATGGCGCCCAACGTGGGGACCGATTTGAATTTTGACTTTTGAATAGATATTTTGGGATCTGGAAGATGTCTGGTATGGATAAATAAATTGATAGGAAACCCAATTAGTGGGAAACTTAAAAATTAGTTTTGGTTAAAATTTAGTATGGTTTTGATTGTTATACAATGGCTTATCCATTGGGGTGTCAAGTAAATTTGTAGATTTTGTTTGCGACTACATGCGCTGCAGGGTAACATACAGTGTGCATGCCAGGCTGTGGTCAGCTGGTCACTCTGATTTATCTTGAGGTATCTCTGTTTCAGAAACACCGTGCACTAAGGCATGGGCATTCACAAGAGTCCCCAGCTACGAGCTGGTCTCGCCCAACGCCATGGAGGTCCGGAATATATTCAACCGCCGTCAGTGCCAGGATGAGTGTCTGCGTGAGACACGCATCGTCTGTAGGTCTGTATCCTGTTCAACCTAATCTCAGCAACTTGACATATGGATTGTGGCCTATGCTTATTTATCTCAACCTATGCCATTTGCATATGTGGCGCACTAACTATATGCTTTCATTCTAGATCTGCTACGTACTTTGCTCGAGAGAGGTTATGTAAGCTGAGCCCAGAAACTCGACGCACGCAGCCACAACTGTTCCGGAGAGCGAATGGTGACGTCGACTACATGGAAAATGAATGTGCTGCTCGTATGTTGAATTTTCTCATCACAAACTAATTCATAATACAGACTGCTATTTTCCACAAGAGCTAGAGTTATAATTTCCATATGAATTGTGATTTATCTCCTTACCTTTTGCCTGGCTGCGTGGCGTAGCGATAACGTTCTCGCCTACTGTGCCCAAAGTTGCAGTTGGCATTTTAGGGTGCACAAATGGCACGTTAAAGATCCCCTTCGGGGCAAAATTCCGGCACCCCGGCGTCTCTAAAAGCCTCGAAGCCGCAGCACTTAACAGGGACGTAAAACCAATAACATTATTATTATATCTCCTTACTCGTCTACAAAATTAGAAGCAAGTGCACGGCGGAACATTCGTACCATTATAGAGTTTGTATGAAGAAATCAGAAACAATCAGAAGGCCTAAGTAGGCTATGCAATTGATTCTTTGCGCCCAATTGCAGAATCCTAATAGTGTCCTATTTACCAAAATTGTAAATTTATGACAATATCACTGTAAGCTTGAGATGGACCTCGTGGTAATCGCAAGGAATAACATAGCTGTTTAGCCTCCGTTAAACGCGTGATGAGCCCGGTTGACCCATGATATTGTTCCGTACCTGATAGTGAATAAGGTTTATTTTCAAGATTATAAATTCCAGTTATAAATTCCATTAATTATGGCATTAACAATATATTCTACAACACAAATTAGACTCAAATTAAAGGTAGAAAAATGCAATATATGCAATAATAATAATAATAATAATAATTCAATTATTACAATTAGAATTAAGAGCCTTTCTTCAGCAAATCAGATTAGCCAGTAATTTCGTCAGTAGGCCTACTGTCATTTATCACAGATATTTTGCATACTACTTTTACCTGCTCTTCGACAGAGCCGCATTAAGGGCGGGGCACTCTGAGGAAGCGTTTTCCATGATGAAGACTAAAAATCACCCTGAAATTCAAATGCATGTGTTAGTTTATATGCTGCCCTATATGTGTTAATAGCACAGATTAGTGGTGGATTGCCTTGTCAGGGCGTAGAATAACACATCCAGATCACTCGATCCCCTCCAAAATTAAATTCTTAGTGTGTGTGTATTTGAGTCTCAAGTCTTTGGGCTGGTTTGATGCAGCTCTCGATGCCCCCTGTATTGATCACATCATTTCATCTCTACATAGCTATCGTACCTTACACCCAAGGCAATCTGTTTAACGTATTCTAACCTTGGTCTATCCCTTAAGTTCTCATCCTCGACCGTTCCTTCCATAATTAAGTTTTCATTCTTGGGTGCCTTAGTATGTGCGCTACTAACTCTCTTCATTAGCACTCGCCAAAAGCATCTCTCCTCTCCAACTCATCTTACACCACTTCATTCGTTACTCTATCTACCCATCTTATCTTCATTCTCCTGTAACACCACATTTCAAATTCATCTATTATCTCCTCTCCTACTGCAGCATCATGCTTTAGTTCCATACAGCACAATGCTCCAGAAATTCTTTCCTTGCCTGAGCCAACCTACTTTATAATTATATCCTCTTGGTTTTGTCCATCACTGCTAATTTTTCTTCTCAAGTAGCAAAAGTCTCCTACTTCTTTTAGCTTTTCACCTGCCAATTCGATGTCAACAGGGTGTTTCTGGTTTATTTCGGCAGCATTCATTTATTCATTTATTCTTGTTTTACATTGTGGGGTTTGAACATAGGAAGATACGGAACACATTCAACCGTATGTGAACATATGTGTGATGCGGGGCACAGCTTTACTAACATTGAGACGGACCTAAAAATAATTCATCACGAATCGAAAGGCAGAGCTCTTGACATAAAGGAAGCAATCGAGATACACCTAGCCAAACGAAACAATCCCAACAACCTAAATGAACACACGTTCATGGAGAGCTCACCCCTCTTCACGCTACTAAAAAACACACCCTGTCGGAAACAAGACACAACTTAGCGATACAGCCAAGCTAGATTTTTAAGGGGGGGGGGAATTAGGGGGTTTTAATAGGTAAATGTTATCTGGATCAGGTGTACGATGTACTTTTCTTCTGCAATAAACCAAGGCCCGTATTCGCGGCAGTATTAAAGGTGTCGGGACGTCCTCATAACACCGGGCAGCACTTAGTTTGAATGGCTTATGGTCCACGCGTGGCGGAGAATGTTCCACGGTCTTTGATAGTTGTAGACCCACCTCATTCAATAACATACATTATATCTAGGTTGGCAACACCCCACATAAACACATCGCACTGACTCCACACAGCACATATGAACAGGCGGAAGAAAAGGGAAAAACCCGTGTCGTTGAGATAACAGCCCCTCTCAGTCGACCACACCTGGAGTTACAGTGAACACGAAAACTGCGCACAACTCCAGCAAGGAAGACTACCAGATAAGTAGCAACTGTAATATTACATTTTAACCATAGTTGATTTCTACAACCATATAATCACTCCAAATTACAAACTCCGGATATCTATCACCATTTAGCATTTCACCTAGCATCATATATACTGCATTTAGCATACACCGAGAGTTGCAGTACCAATACTGCAACTAAATAATTGTACATATTGTAAATATTTTCACCTGTATTTTCAAACATAGATTTTATAACCTAAGTGTAATGGATCTAATGATGATCGCTTGACGATCGAAACTGTTCATCCTAGTGTATGTATTAATCGCATGTAATTTATTTCAGGATTAGGGCATAACCCAGCTCTTTTGGGTCCACTCGTGTTGACCGACTGAAAAGCACTAAACTCTTGTCTTGTTTTACATTTAATGATTTTATCATGAATTCTTTCCACAAGACTGACTGAGTCCATACCATTTGGAAACTCTTTCAAATCCTCTGGTGAATCGGCTAAGATGACGGTCTCATTAGTAAATCTCGGAGTTGAAATTATTTCTCCTTGAATCTTTACTCCTACTTTAATGTTTTCTCTCATTTCCTTCATTGCTAGTTCAATATATACAGGTCTTTCATTTAAAGTAAGAACGGCAAGCGGCGGTTTTATTTTCCGCTGCTGCGGTGGCCTTGGCTGAGCTTGTGGCGCGCCATGACCCCTTGCTTTAAGCGTGTGTACAATCCTGTATGAAATATTACGTTATAAAAGATGCTGGAAGTGTCTTCCTTCCTGGGTTATACAGGCATTGTATCTGGTAACCACATTCTGGCTGACGCGAGTGAGTTCTGCCACTGTAATGTTTCTGATATTTTATTTTATGTCTTTTATTGAGCACTGAGCCCATAGTGTGAAACTTATTTACGTGAATATTTGCTAGTGAAGGTGGCACTTTATCAGGAAATTGCTGAACAAATGCATTACGTACCCACCGAGCCAACTCGTACTTAAAATAAGTTTTACATACAACAAAAATACGATATTGTAATGATAACTGTCTCACCATGTTAGCATCTGAGGTTCAGACTGGACTGAACAGTTAACACCTGCACGCATATTGTAAGGTCATGGATGATGATAATGATAATTGTTGTTTTAAGGGACATAACATCTAGGTTATCGCCCCTTATTGCAAGGTCAAGTGTATACTGTACTATACGCGCGCTTTCAATACTGCAGCAAGGGGCCGTGGTGCGCCACAAGCTCGGCCAAGGCCACTGTAGCAGCGGATAACAATTCCGACGCTCTCCGTTCTTACTTTATATGAAAGACCCTGTAGATTGAAAAGTCTGGGTGATAAGTTGCGGCCTTGTCTTATACTTTCTGAATACCAGATTCTCTCTCATGCTCTTCGACTCGAATAACTGCCGTCTGGTTTCTCTATAGATTGTATATCACCCTCCTATCCCTGTAGCCTACTTTATTCCAATCATCTTCATAATATCAAACAATTTACTCCAATCAACGTTATCAAAGGCATCTTCTAAGTCTAAAAATGCCATGAGCTATCTCTTTATCTTTCTTTATTCTACCTTCCAAGATCAGCCTAAGACTTAGCACAGCTCCCCTTGTTCCTATGTTCCTCCTAAACCCTAACTGGTCTTCACCCAGCTCGGTTTTAATCTGTAGTTCCCTCGTCTTGTAGGCCTATATTATTCTAGTCAGGATCTTTGAAGTATGAGTGATCAAGCTGATTATACGATAATCTTCATATCTGTCAGCCCCTGCTTTCTTAGATATAGGGATGATAAGGTTCTTCTTAAAATCAGGGACACCTCACCTGTCTCATAAATCGTACATACTAAGTGAAATAACCCCATCAGATCTTCATTCCCTAAGCTACGTAGCCAGATTCTTTGTTCCTACTTTTATCTTCCAGTGCCCTATTAAATTCTGATCTCAATATAAAATCTTCTTTTTCATCGTCTTCAATTTCCTCTTCCCTTTCCACTACATGATTCTCCTTCTCTTTATTCCTACACAAACTCTCTATGGATGCTTTCCATCTCTCTAACTTTTCTTATCTATCCATTCGAGGTTTTCTATCTAAATCCCTAATACAGTACTGTTATAACTGCACTTAGCCTTACTTTCTTAAAAAGTACATAGCTGGCCAGTTTTCTCATGTTTATTAAAATGTAGTCACATTAAACACATTTTGTGTCTGCAGTAAGATCTTCAAAATATGCAAATCCATTGAAGGTTACTGAAGTTTTGCGGCCACTGACGGTTCTGTCCCGGCTTCAAAGTAATCTCTTCCTGAGGTGCTCAGTATTATATTTGCCCCTCCCCCCCCCCTCTTTTTATTTACAGCTGAAGAAGTATCTTAAAAGTCATTAGTCATTCATTCTGTCACCATTCATCCCAACCATTTCTCTCAACTTCCATGAGAAGTATTATAACAGCATCTTATCAGTGCTCATTGTTAAAATTATCGAGCCTTGAGCATCCAATCAAAGAACACGGCAAATCACTTGCGCAATCGATCTGAGTAATTCAGCGTGTGTATCAACTACTATGCCTTGAATAAAATGTGTCTATTTTGACATAATGACGTCGATTTTCCTCGCACTGCACTACTACTGCTTGATGTTTCAAAATATATTTCTCAGCATGCATCATGAAGGTTTGTACTCTGTTCATATCCATACTTACGAATTATGTGTCGCATTTGTATGCCAGCAGAGCCACCCAGCTGTGAGTACAGTGACTTTCCGGGCCGCTTCCTGCCATATACAGATCGCTACGTACCACAGATATACGACGTGGCAAAATGTCGAAGGCTCTGTGACCAAGAGCGAGAGTTTCCATGCCGTTCTTTCAACTTTCACTTGGTACGTGGGGATTGCTTCCTTAGTTCCGATGACACCTTCGCAGCAGACCGAACGGCACTTCTCATTGATCGAGACTTTTTCTACAGTGAGCGAGGAACTTGCAGCAATGGTGAGTGTGCGTATTACCAAACTTATACTGCACTGTAGATCAGCCAAGTCTCTTAGGCTCCAGGAACACGACTGACGCCATTCACTCAGCCACGACAGACACTCTACTGCGTGGAATCGGTCTCCACCTGTTAGCCTGAGCCACAAGAATCCCCTTCAGAAATTTCTGTCGAGACCTCTAGCTAGGGTTGCCAGACGTTCTGTTTTACCCGGAACAATTCAGTTTGTTTTTTCTTAATTTGTTCCGCGTTCCGTTTTAATCGTTAACGGAACGCCAAATATTCCTTATTTTGGTTAACTTGATAATATATTCAATTTTGCATCAATTTTCAAATGTCCCGCTTCAGAATTGATTGTAATATCTAGCTTGTTTTCTGGTGACACAGGTGCAAGTTTGAAAGAGAAAATGATTTCTATGTCTATGTCAGATAGATGGGTACATGTTATAGATTTATTAGGGGCAACAAAATTAAGGAATATCTTAGTCCTTGCGAAGTTAATACTCAGCATTTTCCCCTCCAATGCTTTTACGAAGAGAGTTTTTTCTGTCGTGAATATCAAATGGACAGGTGATAGAAAGAAATGCTCCATTAGTTTGATAAAACAATAATTGTTTACATATTACAATTATGACGAAAATTGTAGTGAATTTTATCAGAAGGTACTTACAAATAAAAAATCCTTGCAAAGGGTCGTTCAAATGAAAAGCATTTGTAAGTTGCTGGTGTCATAGGCCTATATGATATGTCAGCAATATCTAGTTTTAATTTTGTGTATTTGATTATGTAATGCTTATTTAATACATATTTAACAACCTTAATCAAAAGGAAACAATGTTTTGGGACGTGTGTTCCGTTTTTCCATTCTTGAAATTTGGCAACCCTACCTCTAGCACCGAATAGAAATAGCAGGGCCACTTGCTGAATTTACAATATTCTGGAATACGAGAATTGCCACACTCGAGATCAAAACCTCATACTTTAAGATACAATATTACAGTACGATAGAGCACATTAAATAGGATCACTAATTTATCCCCAGTGTGTAGCTGACCTCGCTACATAAGGAGCGGACCGGTATCTTCTCCCTAGGGTCATGTGTGACCAACGAGGCCACCTTGGCTAACAAACATATGTGTGATCTATACATTAGGTGCTTTAATGCTCTTTTTACTATATTCTATAGTTTCGAAATGCGACATTTGTAGATGTGGATTTCCCTTCACTTCGCAGGCAGCTTGTCGGTATTCTGCGGACAGGGTAAGTGGCAAGTATGTTTGTCTTTGACTCGCTATCTGACTCATGTTGTATTCCGCTCTAGCCTGTTGCTGATATCTGAAGACCAGCATTTGGAATGTAACGTGGAGGTGAAAGAAACATGTTCAGTTAACAGAGAAGAATATCTACAACTGGATTTCCTAACTAATATTTAAAATCATATCAAAACAGAATATTATGTCACGTTGTTGTTTGTTGTGCATGGCACTAGTGATTCTTCGAGTTTGACTCCATTATGTAATTAACGTAATTAATTTGTAACCACAATGTCATGTTGGGGTTTCATACATGTATCAGAATCCTGTATAAGTTTCTCTTGGGTATTTGAATAAAAGTATGTATTAAATTAAACGTATTCCTTTTCTTAGTTCATTGAGAGTTGCTGGTGAAAAGGCAGTGGTCCCGTTAAATCGTGTGACTGTACAATAGGCATGTAAGTAAAGAAAGGTTAGTTAGTAAGTTATTGTTGTTTTAAGGGTCGGAACAGAGAGGTCATCTGCCCCTCAAAGAAAGGATAGTGATGGTTTTGAACTCATATGACGTACTGAAAATATTGAACACGATGTTATAGCTAATAACAATTTTGCGGTACAATAGCAAATCTGAGAAGAGGTGGGTTTGATTCCCACCTTAGTCATTCTGGAAGTGGTTTTCCATGGTTTTCCATAACTACTCCAGGCAAATGCCAGGATGATTCCTAACTTAAGGCCACGGCCTTCTCCTTCCCAATCATCACCTGAATTACAAATACACACTACTACAGATACCACAATAACACAGGTTATCAGACATTTTTAATATATATTTTCTCTCTCTCTCTCTCTATATATATATATATATAATACACCCAAGTACATGAGGCTGAAGTGACCACGATACCCATGCCTCTCAAATGAATCAACAACAATCTCTCAAGATGTTTTAGGAGCTACATTTGATCTGACACACGCCATTGCAATGTCTAGTTCTTATAAAATCGCCGTATTCCTCGGGTTAGAACACTATATAGAGTAACTATCACCAGCTAAGTTCTCCTTGGTGCTGCCAAGGTCAACTGCCTTGCTCTCTGCCTACGTCAATAAGAGATTCGCGCATACGTGATCCGAGTATTGTATGTATAGAGCTTCCACAAGTTAAAATGGTACCGGAGCTTATGCATAGCGAACTTCCGGTCCGTGAATCTTCATTTGATTTTCATTGCCAATGCATCGTCCGTGATTATTTTCATTATTATTTCGAATTGTGGTTTTGTTTTTAGGCGTTCAACTTATGAAATGAACACTAGAGGGTTGGTCTTTCTTGAATATTCCAAAGACAAGTGTCTCCTAAAAGAGTAGTTAGTAAAAATTCGCAACGGAAACGACCATAACAAACAGCTTGGTTACTAAGTATACGATTTGCACATTTCTAACGGTAGTGGTCTAACATATCTTAGACAACAATTGTATTAAATTGGTGCCAATTAAATATGTTATATGTGAGAATATTATAATCATTTGCTATCCAGTTTTTATTTTGGTATATTATGCATTAACTTGACCCGTTTAAATGTTAAAACGTGACGAAACGAGTTATAGGCTATTCGCCGTACTGGTATGCCTAATATTTACTACCAACTCGTTGTTTCTTCTTTAACATTTATTTAATCATTATAATTATAATAGCATATCTATTAACACTTATTTAAGCAATAATCATTTTATAATTACATACATATTCTACGTAAGTTACTTAGGCCTATTACAAGAAAGCGATATTTGATAGCACATTCGGTTCCACCTTAAAATCCAACCGTACCTAGTTTTCAGTATGGGAAATATTTCCGTAAGTTAATAGACCAAACAACTGGCGACAAACTTTTTAAAGATATGTCTACGTAAAGTAGCCTACGGTACGGTACAATGCGGTAATCATTGAAAGGGTAAATTTCACAAACGAACGAACTTAATTTTCCATGAATTATTGAACCCGAAACCTTCTAATTGAGGCAAGGATTGTCTGGCTTTAAAATATTTTAGTCAATAATTTAAAACAAGTTGCCAGAAAAATAAATACAAAGAGCTGCGTGCCTACTACGGTGTAAAGTTGCTCTGTGAGAAAAACAACCTTGCCAAGAGTATACGACGTGCATACAGTTAAATACAATCATTCAATTGGAGAAACACTTTCTTCATCACGATCTTTAAAAAAATCTAACATAATCTGTTGTAAATTGACGGGAAAATGTACAACTGCGAGTGTATAAGCGGCACAACGTTAGCCGACATTTCGCATCATTAATACATAAGGAATAAACACATGCAGAGCTTTCTCATTGTACACAGCGGAAGATCATATCGCTCTTGGTGAATTTTACAACTTTTATTTCTCCTAACAACAATAATTTGCTTAGTTACTTGCAAGGAAAATTGTAGTACACAGTTCCCATTGCTTCCATTACCTGACTACTAAACCGGAAGCTGGTAATGCATAACAATACGCCAGTGGCGCGTCCTATGGCAAGTGAAAGAACGAAAGAAAGTGTAAGCTCTATAGGTTAATTTATCAATCGAGGTTAGGTTAGGTGGACATTTACCACGACAACGTACAGGATATAAGCAAAGCGAGCATAAGGCGTTAGGTGCCTTATGTTTGGTCTGGTGGGAACTTAGTCTACAGACAACGTACAGGATACGAGCAAAGCTAGCATAAGGCGTTAGGTGCCTTATGTTTGGTCTGGTGGGAACTTAGTCTACAGACAACGTACAGGATACGAGCATAAGGCGTTAGGTGCCTTATGTTTGGTCTGGTGGGCACTTAGTCTACCGACAACATACAGGATACGAGCAAAGCGAGCATAAGGCGTTAGGTGCCTTATGTTTGGTCTGGTGGGAACTTAGTCTACAGACAACGTACAGGATACGAGCAAAGCGAGCATAAGGCGTTAGGTGCCTTATGTTTGGTCTGGTGGGCACTTAGTCTACCGACAACGTACAGGATACGAGCATAAGGCGTTAGGTGCCTTATGTTTGGTCTGGTGGGCACTTAGTCTACCGACAACATACAGGATACGAGCAAAGCGAGCATAAGGCGTTAGGTGCCTTATGTTTGGTCTGGTGGGAACTTAGTCTACAGACAACGTACAGGATACGAGCAAAGCGAGCATAAGGCGTTAGGTGCCTTATGTTTGGTCTGGTGGGCACTTAGTCTACCGACAACGTACAGGATAAGAGCAAAGCGTGCTTAAGGCGTTAGGTGCCTTATGTTTGGTCTGGTGGGCACTTAGTCTACAGACAACATACAAGATACGAGAAAAGCGAGCAAAAAGGCGTTAGATGCCTTACGTTTGGTCTGGTGGGCACTTAGTCTACCGACAACGTACAGGATATGAGCAAAGCGAGCATAAGGCGTTAGGTGCCCTACGTTTGGTCTGGTGGGCACTTAGTCTACAGACAACGTACAGGACACGAGCAAAGCGAGCATAAGGCGTTAGGTGCCTTACGTTTGGTCTGGTGGGCACTTAGTCTACCGACAACGTACAGGATACGAGCAAAGCGAGCATAAGGCGTTAGGTGCCTTACGTTTGGTCTGGTGGGCATTTAGTCTACCGACAACGTACAGGATACAAGCAAAGCGAGATTAAGGCGTTAGGTGCCTTACGTTTGGTCTGGTGGGCACTTAGTCTACCGACAACGTACAGGATACGAGCAAAGCGAGCATAAGGCGTTAGGTGCCTTACGATTGGTCTGGTTGTCTACCGACAACCAAAAGTGGTGGGGCTACATACACCCGGCCTCCTTGAGGGCAGTGTGCAGATTAGAGAACACGGTTAGGAAGCAGGAGGTGAATTTTATTAAGCTTTGTAGTTCTTGGTAGCTGAGTCAATGTGGAGGGAGGGGGAAAATTTTGAGGGTCCATTTGTTCTTTATGCTTATTGGTGGAGTCTGGCTGGGGGTAGGGGAAAGAATTTTTTTACTAAGCTTGGGAGTCTGTCACTTTTAGGTCATTTTAATTTTTTCTGATTTAGGATGGGGTTTAGTTGGAGTTTAGGAGAGAGGGCTTTTAGATTATGCTTGGGAGCTAATCACTGATATTTCAAATACAGAATGCTAGCAAAGACTTACGTCTTAGATTGAAGACTAACAGATGAAAATGTTACAGTCATCAGGCCCGAACTCGTGTATGAATATGAGCTCTTATGTTACATCTCACGTGTTTTACCACGTCACTCACCTAGGACACCACTCTGATGTCACTGCATGGGTCATGGGGATTTCTCGAACTAGCGCGACTGCTATCCTTCCCTCGGAAAAGGGCAGAATGTAAATTATTCTTATTCTAAAATAACACCACCATGCAGTTTACACCACTCACAAATCCAATGAGCCATGACACGCCACTAAAAATTAAAGAGAAAGACCGCCAAAGTTTGACCCTCTCCTAACCTCCACTGGCTTAGTCGCAGAGTTCCCGATCTTAACTAACCTTCTCAATAAGCTCCAACCAAGCCGCACCCAAAATAGAAAATCAAAAGGATCCCTAAATGTTTCCCCTCCACAGAAAATAACAAAAAATCACTTAACTTAGACCCCTCTAATTGCCACTGATAGAGCGACCAACAGTTCCCGAGCTTCATAAACAATACGTCTCCCTTAACCTAACCAATCTCCAAAAACAGAAAATAACAAAATGACTCCAAGCTTTGTCGCCCTCCAACCGTCACTCACTGAGCTACTAAGAGTTTCCGAGGTTGGATAAAAAGTCCTCGTCCCCCTAACCCCTTACCAAGAAAACACCCAAAACAGAAAATTTTGATCCCCTGCAATCGCCACTGACTGAACTGCCAAGAGCTCCCAAGTTCAATCAAAAAACTCCCCTCCTCATCCCCAACTAAACCCCACCCAAAAAGAGAAATTAGTAAAAGACTCCAAACTTTGACCATTCCAACCAACAAGAACTCCAGAGCTTAATCTAAATTCCCCTCCTCATTTAACTTCAAATAAACTGACCCAAAACCAAAAAATAACGAACATACACCCAACCGCCACTGACTGTGCTAACAAGTACTCTGGAGTATAATCTGAAACCCAATTCTGTCTAACCTCCCCAAATCAAACTCCACACTAAAACAGAATATAAAGAAATAGCCCCAAATTTTGAACCCCTCCTACTGCCATTGACTGGGTCATCAATAGCTCCCGAGTTTAATATAAAAATACCTTTCCCCTTACTCCATATCAAGCCCCACCAAAAAATGAGAAATAGACTAAAGGACCCCAAACTTTGAACCCCCTCCAATAACCACCGACTGAGCCACCTAGAGCTCCGAGCTTAATCAAAAAGCGAGGCAAACAGACCGACAGAGGCACACACACATACGGACAAAGTTGATGTCATCAGCCGTGGCCTTCGTAAAGTTTTGGTCTAATCTGAATGACGTATGGGGAGTATGACATTACGACACTCGGGCGGCCTGGTGCTAGCAGTGAGACGCAGTTCAATTAATTGCACACGTGGTATATTTCTAACGCGTGTTAAATGTGTTCTGTGGCGATTTAAGCAAGTATTAATGTATAAAACGACTCGGGAAACATTATTTTATGTATCGTAGTGTTTTCACGGCTCTACTATTATAACTTCAGTTGTAATGGTCGGTGTTTCGAGAACAAGCACTGTTAGGTATTGTGAATGATAGTGTGCTTTCAAAGCGGTATTCAGTATTTGTAGTGAGTTTTACCCATTAAAATATCATTTCTTTCTGCACCAGAGTATTAATAGAACTGTAGTATCATATTAACAATTGGGGGATATTGGATTACCCTACTATTTATACTTAAATAATTAGATAAATTATTTCTTAACCATGTGATCTTTCACGCAATTGTGTCTTGTATTTCAGTAGACCTACATTTATCTAGCCTGCCTATTTGTTTATTGTAAAGCGTTGTGCACTGGATTATTTATTTTTGTCTGTGTAGCGTAGGTTCTTTCCTATAAAATTGGGACGACCATGTAGCATGCCGGGATGCACATCTAATCAACACTCCAATAAAGAGAACCACCGCAGCATTTGCTTTTCCTCAAATAAAAGAAAGACGAGAAGAGTGGATTCGTGCTATACATCGAGCTGATGGTAAACGTGCGTGCGAATGCATTAAGCATTATTTCAGAAAGCCACATAACTAGGATAGATACTGCAAAGCGATTAGACGGTTCTAGCCTAACTGTGCCTAGGACAAGACCAGAAATAACTGATGATGCCTTCACAACAAATTTTCATTGTCAACCCTCACATATGTCACAGCCAACCCCTGCCAACACTGTTTGCTCCAACAAACGGAAGACGATGACATTTACGGAACATTGATTTTCTCTGGCCGGTCTTAAAAGCGAGGTGAGCAGGCTCAATTAAGTTTTTTTTAATATATTCAAAGTGTATGTGTGTGTTTAAGAATTCATTGTTGTAGTCTTTCTTTGCATTTTTAGCATCCAGAGCTCTCCTGTTGCATTTCTCTGCCATATTCTGTGAAATGATATTCTTTATGTTCGACGATGTCGAAATGTAAATAGTATATGTCAGAAAACTGTATCATAATGAGGGTCATTATAGTACTATTCTTCATTATGAAACAGTTTCTCCAGCCGATCAGAGCTCATTCATTGACCAATTAGGTAAGGATAGCTTCGCGCATGCGCTCAAAATCCAACATGTCGGACATGAATTACATAGTTACAATCCCAAACACAAAGACAAAATCAGCACGAACCTTTGCGGTAACAAGAAAATACTATGACATATGCAAGAAATTTATGAATCTACGTCCAGAAGTTAGCAACACAGCATCCTTCTACATAAATTACCGACATGGAAAGTGCACCGTCCCATATGTTCGCGTAAATAAACTGGCAAATATGAGACAAGAAATAGCACTGTACCTTAATATCCCCAACTCCAATTTCTACACAGCGCATTGCTTTCAAACGACTTCGGTGACAATATTAGTGAATGCTAGTTCTGATCGGCACTAGACATCATGCAGGCTGTAAACAATAGCATTGCCAAGCTAAGTAAATGGTCTCTGCTTTCGAAATTCTTTGACCCACGCATGCGCTCTGTTCAGTCAGCAAACCACCCAGCACGCTCTGTTCACTAACTGAAGTTACTGAATCCCACAGATATTTATGAATATTTATGTTAAAACATATAATAAAGTTACAATTATCGTCGAACATAAACAGCCGTATGTAACTCGTCTATAATGGTAATTAAGACACTCGTGGTACATGCGACATTACGACATTGAGCTTGAAGAGAGATGAGAAGAACATAATCGTGTCTTAATTATTGCTATTATAGGCTTGTTGCATAATGTACTATTATAGTGTGTGTTCCACGTTGATTAGCTGAGGAGCTGCAGTTAAAGACAATTTGGCTACGCGGAGACACCTTGACATGACATCGTGATCACTTGCACAGATTAGTTATGATTGGTACATGCGACATTACGACATTGAGCTTGAAGAGAGATGAGAAGAACATAATCGTGTCTTAATTATTGCTATTATAGGCTCGTTGCATAATGTACTATTATAGTGTGTGTTCCACGTTGATTAGCTGAGGAGCTGCAGTTAAAGACAATTTGGCTACGCGGAGACACCTTGACATGACATCGTGATCACTTGCACAGATTAGTTATGATTGGTACATGCGACATTACGACATTGAGCTTGAAGAGAGATGAGAAGAACACCGTACCACTACGAACCCTTGTATACGAAAGTATCTGTCTCGCTGGGTAGCAAGCTGATCGACATTCCCTGACAATCACTGCACCACTAATAACCCTTGTAGAGGAAATCCTCTGCCTTACAATACTCGCTGGGTAGCAAGCTAATCGACAATCACAGATAAACACTGCACCACCATCAACCGTTGTGGAGGAAGTCCTCTGTCATACCATTATCAGCCTTTGTGGAGGAAATCCCCCGTCTTCCAACAACCACTGGGTAGCAAGTGAGTCGACATTCCTTGAGGGAGACTGCACCATTTCAATCCTTGTGGAGGAAATCCTCCGTAGGTAGGTCGACATTCCCTAAGAAACACTGCACCATTATCAACCTTTGTGAAGTAAATCCTCTGTCTTCCAACATCCAATGGGTACTGAGCGGGTTGACATGGAAACAATCTATCACTAAAGGTGGCGTTCACTCCACTGTCTATCCATCCATCCATTCATCCATCCATCCAGGTAGTGAGTCCATCTGTAGCGCTATGCTCTGCTTCAATTCCGGTGGCCTTCCTGGTACTCGAGTCTCGTGACGAAGAGTGTCGCTTACGCCATGCAATGCGGTCGTCATTAAACAGTTTGTACTGTGTGTGATAATCGTTAAAATGTTGCCTCATCAACTCTGAATCGCTGTGCCCAGGAGGGCACACATCCTCATAAGCTACACATATCAGCTCCCCCAACACTACATTTGGAGTTATACAAATGCTGAATGAAATACTTTCCCGCTGATTTATGTCACAAACTTGTCTTCTCTAGAGATTCTAGAGATTAGTGTGTTAATGTTAGTTAGGGTTAGTGTGTAGCATTTTAAGTTCTGCGCACCTATCAGAACCATATACAACAATAATATTATTGCTATACACACTGCTAACGGCATTACAATAACACATGTTGGTTGCCTATGATGGCTGATTAGTCTATCCCAGGTCAACGCTGCTTAGAAGCAACAGCCTTGTAATGAAACGTTTTACCGACACGTAAACTCATTGAGATCCAGCAGCGAAACTGAACGTCGTTACAGTGCATTTCTCTATAGTATTTGCTGTACAAACATATTCCACAAATGACAATAAAGGTGGTTAGTTTTTGTTGTTACTGTCATTATTTTGAAACTAGGGGCATTGTGGTCAACAGGTCTCTAAGTAAACTCGTGTAATGCACTGGCCTGGGGCAAGCCTTTGACTGGCACTACTTGGGTGGCTTGACTGTCAATGAAACCAAGATTCAGGCTAGGATTGGGAAGGAGGTGGCCAAGGCTTTAAGTTAGGAACCATCCTGGCATTTGCCTGGAGTAGAAGTGGGAAACTACGGAAAACCACCTCTAAGATAGCTGAGTGGAAATCGAACCCACCTCGATCAGATTAAAAATATCTTGGCAGAGTAGGGAATCGAATCTGAATCTCCGTGGTGGTAGCCAATAATGCTAACCACTACACCATGAGGCGTAAACCAGTCCCCAGGTATTGCATGTTATTGGGGTGTCAGTTATAATGTATGTAATTATAATTATTTTCGATAAATGATCGGGAATGATGAACCAGAACTGGAATGGATAGAGTTGATTTATGATTCATTTACGAGTTTGGAACATCGTCGTTATCGTCCGTGAATTTTGAGTGCATCAAACCTGTTTGATAAGCTGTGTTATTATAATGTCTGTAAAACCATATATACTTGTATTTGGAACTGAACTGACCGTGGTCTTAAGTGTTTGGTTGGACTAAGATTGGGAAATTGCGAACAACCACTTTTTAAGTAGGATGGCCGGGTTGGAAATCGAACTCACCTCTTCTCACCTAGGCTAAGTGTAGACTACTTTGTTTCAACCTTCAAAACATGAATCGAATATCTTGGCAAAGTCGGGAATCGAACCCTGGTGTTACTGGGAGAGTAGAAACAATACGTACCGTATCCCGTCCACCTCGTGTTATAGCCACTAGCACCGTGGAGGTCCAGATTCGATTCCCGGCTCTGCTAAGAAATTTAATTATGGTCTGAGGCCTGGAACGGGGTACACTCAGCCTCGTGAGGCAGAACTCAGAAGAGGTGGGTTCTTTTCCACTTCAGCCATCTTAGAGGTGGTTTCCCGTAGTTTCCCACTTCTACTCCAGGAAAATGCCAGGATGGTTCCTAACTTAAGGCTAAGGCCACCTTCTTCCCAATCATAGCCTAAATTGCAAATACACACACTACTACAGACATCATAATAACACAGGTTATCAGCCAAATTCTACACACACACAAATACATGGAGGTACATGGCCATGATGCCTCAAGCCTTTTTAAATGAATTAACAATAGACTCCAAAAGTGGCTGAAAGCCTAGATCAGGGGATCAGGCACCTCTAGGCATGAGTTTCCAGAAGAGGAGTAGCGCAGTATTCCTCCCTCGGTTAGTGATGACTTCAAGGGAAGTTATGTGTTTCTGCCAGGAGTGGGGGAGTGGCCACCTAGCCTGTCGTACGATGTCCTCTATGAGCTGAATACCAGAACACCCTCATTCAAAATTAAACTATTTCAGGCGTAAATGTTAACGTAAAATTTTAAGGAATTATAATGTGGCGTGATGGTATCCCCTCTGTGATCGAGTCATTTCTTCACTTTGTCGGTAATAATGTTGCCTATATCACGATAAGACATCTAAGTTAAAGCGACTATAAACAATCTTAATAAAAAAGAATGCTGCCTATTTCAGCAACTGAAGTTCGTGATAGAATTCATGTCTATATCTGTAAGGGACTATCATATTTACCTTTAGTAAATTTCAACACGAAAATATACTTTCACATGCATACTGTATGTTGATCTGAACATTGGTGTAACTTAAGACACGTGCTTATGTAAGTTTGAATACTCTTGCTGTGGGAAAGTACTGTAAAACTCCAACAGTACACTATATATTTGAGGTAATATTGAACCGTGTTACATTGCAGTTCGAAGGGCTCGTGTTGCAAGGAATGTGGAACACAGTTCACTGAAACAGAAAAAGGTTTTGCAATCAAATCAAATTTGGCTTCAGTTCACCAAAAACATACGAACAGACAAGAAAATGCGTCACTCAGGTTCCGAATGACTATACGGAACCTTTGAAATTCGCCTGATTATTCGAGATCTGTGAAATGCTCTCTAATTTGTCCCCTGATTGGCTCTCCCACAAAATCAATTTTCGTTGGAAAGCCTCAAATTCATTGCACATATCTGTGACCAAATGTTCTCTCCCCTGAACTGGCAAATAAAAAGCGTTCGTG
Organism: Meconema thalassinum; assembly: GCA_946902985.2. Lineage (NCBI taxonomy): Eukaryota > Metazoa > Arthropoda > Insecta > Orthoptera > Tettigoniidae > Meconema > Meconema thalassinum. Next base: position 204,146,301 of record OX336389.2, on the reverse strand, counting down.
TGGTCATTTATATTCGACAGAAATGCCACATCAAAGCTCTAACATGGATCGCCAAAAAAAAATTCTGGTTTACCTCGTATCCCACGTCAATAGCCCGACTAAGTATTACAACATGCACAACTTTTCCATTATTTTAGCATTTTTACCCGATTCTGACACAGTGTTTCTAGCTGAGTGTGCCGCGCCGATGCGCCTAGTGGTGCGCGATTGGCGTGACAATACTCCAGGAGCGCTCTTTGAACGGGCCTGAATGGCCTGGACGAGTGTGGAAAACTACTCATAGGATGGCTGCTGTTAGTACTTGAATTCAAACCTGCCCAACATGTCACTCTTACCTTTCCGTCTAAGATTGCCAGTGGCACGAATTTTCTGTGGAGTGTTATTATCAAGTGCCTTCTATTTAAGTATAAGAGTAGACGTCTTCTCAGAGCTCAGTCCACTCTAAAATGAACTTTGGCATGATTCGTGCTCTCTCTCTCACACATACGCACACATACAGTATGTAATAGAATTGTCCGCCTAGTTATGCGTTCCCTGTGCAATCCTACCTTTTACTTTCTCTGAAGACATGGTAAATTCAAGATAATGTCGACCTCATTGTGCATTAATTTAGCCTTCGGTTCCTATTTCCTCAATCAGGGTGTGGCGTTGTCGGTAAGACTTTCGCTTGTTGTGTCCAGTCCAGTCGGTTGGCATTTTAGGGTGCTTAAACATTAGAGAGTCTCATGGCACCGCTTATTCTCCCTGACTCTTGCATTTGAGCAACGCAAACTAGGGTGATAGTAGCAATTCAAGGATATACGCAGTCATGAGTTTTTGCAAGCGGTCTGAGTGATTGGGCTATGGACGTTCCTACTTCGAGTGTTTTCTAGTTCAATTACCGTATTTCAATGTACTGCATTTCCAGCAGTCAATGTTCCGAGAGACCACAGTACAATACATTATGAATGCTACTTTTCTTTCTTCACATGTCGATGTAAAATCTAGTACTACTGCAACATTTCACCAGAAGAGATTCCCAAACATTGTTTATGATCTACCTCATTGCGACAGGTTCCTGAATAGTGTAAATGTTTCTACACAACCTTGGGGCTTATTGAAACCGGACCTCGTGGTTAGTGCTACAAACTTGAGATCTCGGTGCTTATTATTAAAATACTATCTCTGAACAAATGTAATTTCTGGAAACACGCACCACGAACACGTGCGTCCACGTTGAGTCCAGTTTGTTTAGCTATTCCTACAGACGGATTGTTAGAACAGTCGATCCCTCGTATCGATACAAAACGACGATATGACTACGTTATAGGACTTGCATGACATAGTCTAGAGAAGGCAATCCCATCGTCTTTGGTAAGGATGGTGTACAGTAATTGTCGGTTTGATTCCCATTTCGACCCACTAATGAATTAGACTGGAACAGGTACTGCCATTGTCCCACTTTCCAGTGCAAAACCAGGAAGTTATGATTCATTGAAGGTCACGCTCTTGCGAAATACCCGCAGTGGGGAAGACCAACAATATGTCCCGAATATGATGATTGTCTAAAGCTAGACGATAGGTAGCCTAGAGCCATTGGAAATACCCTGTGGCTTGCTGCGCATTAGATGCAGCATTGATGATTAAAGCAAGATTATGGGAATGAATACCACACAACCACAATTATTCTTCCTTAATGGCAATAGTGAAAAGGTACGGTACTTTGCGTCTAACAGCACCGTGCAAATAGGGTGGTGATCTTCACAATAAACTGAACATGTAATAACATCATGTAGCTTGATATTTCGTTGTGATAATTCTAGGGCCGAGTGCACAAATTTTGCTTACCTAATCCAAAACGGGCAATTGGTAGAACACAGTAAAATTTTGAACCTACGAAGCATCAATCTTGACCATGGTCAGCTATGAGCGTGTGTTGGTGAAAGCTCTATTGAACACATGTCCGCCTCACTCTTGTTCACCATGTGTGTAACGTAAAGAGAAATAAGGAAACGCCCTAATGGCCAGAGAGTGAAGCCAGCGGTCACGCCCACTGACAAAGATGTTCTAAACATTAGCCTACCGGAAAGTGTTAGAAATAGGACTATTATCCGACCTAAACGTGCTTACTTTTGACGCACAAAGTATTGTAATTAGAAGCCTAAAACTCCAAATTGATACTGTATTACTGCTATTTCATTTTTAAGTCCTTGTAGCCTAATCAAACTGAAACTGATGGAAATGCAGTCTATACATTGTGAACCCACAGTGGGTATTGCAGGCGGTTCTCTTATTAGTTACTGGTCACTATTTCTCAGTAGGCTACTGAAATATACAAATATAATATGACGGAATATTTACAGTGAAAATTCATCCTCGTATGTAAATGTTTACTCATATTGCTTGATGAGTCATTCGTTCACATAAATGCATCATTTTAATGACCATATCTATAAATTAAGCATTACAAAGCCCACATACGCCGTATTATTTGCTATTGGCACGGGTAGAATACGGGCAGCTACAGCCTTTACGGGCGTGTGGTCAATGCTTCAACTCACGGCGTGCTGGAGAGTTGACAGGGCGTCTCCTTATTACTTCTTGACGTAATGGCATGACATGATCCAAGCATGGTCACATTTGCAATTGTGTAGCACACGAAGGAACCTAATAGCTAAATAGAAACATGATCCTCCATCATCATCAGCAGCAGCCTCTGCCACTTTTTACGCATATCAATTATAAGAATGACTTCGCAGATAGTCTATGGCAAATGAAGAATTTCAATAATAAATCAAAGGATCTTGGCAGATATAGTTATTTCCCTGCTGTTTAACACGTTAAATGCCTCTAAATCGAAACCTAGATTGGAGCCTATGCACGTAAAGGCAGTAGTACACCTATGTATATTTATTACCATCACTTCCTAATTACCACATCTTAGGATCTGCTACTTCTCCCGTATGAATACCGGCAGTGAAGAAGGACGGTGTAAATAGAACAAAATTATGCCTAGAGAAGTAAATCGTAGCATCTTTGTTTCGCAAAGCAGGACGGATTGCTGAAAACGTGGACAAAAGTCTAAATCTTAGTCAATGTAGACAAAAATTGGTATTATTTGGTTCTCGACCTCGCTCATTTGGAATTTGATATTAAAATTGAAAATTTTAAAATGGTGGATCCAATATTGCGGACCAAATTCTAAAAAAAAAAAAAAAACCCAGGTTTGATAGGACACAAATCGGTATTATTAGGGTTTTGACCTTGTTGATAACGAATTTGACCTCAAAATTTAGGTCCTACGAGTCTAAAATGGCAGACCCAACATGACGGACAATACTTGAAAATTTATGAAATTTGAGCGGAAAAATATATTTTGTGTCTCGAGCTGCAGGATGTTTCCCAAGGCATATAATTCAGGAGCTGGGAGGAGAAAGGGCGAATGGTGTATGTAATCTTATTGCTGATTCGCCCTGTCTCCTCCCAGCTGAAAGGGCGAATATTGTATGTAATCTTATTGCAGATTCGCCCTGTCTCCTCCCAGCTGAAAGGGCGACTATTGTATGTAATTTTATTGCTGATTCGCCCTGCCTCCTCCCAGCTGAAAGGGCGAATATTGTATGTAATCTTATTGCAGATTCGCCCTGTCTCCTCCCAGCTGAAAGGGCGACTATTGTATGTAATTTTATTGCTGATTTGCCCTGCCTCCTCCCAGCTGAAAGGGAGACTATTGTATGTAATCTTATTGCTGATTTGCCCTGTCTCCTCCCACCTGAAAGAGCGAATATTGTATGTAATCTTATTGCAGATTTGCCCTTTCTCCTCCCAGCTGAAAGGACGACTATTGTATGTAATCTTATTGCAGATTCGCCTTTTCTCCTCTCAGCTCCTGAATTGTAAATACCTATTTATCTGTTAAATAATATATTTACAATTGTTTTTGTTAATTGCCATTTATACTGAAAAATGAAAAAAATAAATCATAAAATATAATGGAAATTGAGAGGTAAGTAACGTATCGAGCAGCATCAGGCTGAATTTCGAATTCTCAAAAAAAAAAACTATATTAAATGTAGGCCTACTTCGCGAATATTTGTTTCAATCCAACTACTAGGTACTATTCCAGAAATAAATCACACTTGAAGCTATAACTGCAATATTTCGCTATTTATGCATTATGTAAAAACTCATCAAAAGTAGGTATAAAATTCAGTCCAGATTTATGTGAATAATGTATTTATTGATACTATAGCATAGTAAACGACAGGACGCGAAGAAAGAGGAAGATTATGATGTTCTCTCTTGAAGGGTCTGACGTAGCCTAAGTTATAACACAAAATATCATTTTTCCACTCAATTTCATGATTTTTCAATTGTTGTCCGCCATGTTGGGTCTGCCATATTAAACTTGTAGGACCTAAATTTTGAGGTTAAATTCGTAATTAGCAAGGTCAAAAACCTACTCATACCGATATGTGTCGAATTAATCCTAATTTGGTTTAGGATTTGGTCCGCCATATTGGAACTGCCATTTTCAATTTCTCAATTTTAATATCAAATTCGTAATGAGCGAGGACGAAAACCAAATACAGCAATACCGATTTGTGTCTAATTAATCGTATTTCTTTTAGAATTTGGTCCGCCGTATAGGATCTGCCAGTTTGAATTTCTCAATTTTAATATCAAATTCGTAACGAGCGAGGTCGGAAATCTAAGCATACCCATTTTTGTCCACATTGACAAAAATTAAGACTTTTTCCCATGTTTACGGCAATCCGTCCCACTGTGAAACGTTACAATATGCCTAGAGAAAGAAATTCCAGCATATTTGGTACCGATAGTGTAATTGTCGATTTGATTCCCATTTCGACCCACTAATGAAGTAGACCGGAACAGGTACTGCCATTGTCCCACTTTCCAGTGCACAAACTCTCATAAACGAAATGTAGCCTCCTGGCGTGATCTATCACTAATGTGTTTACAGGTCGTGTGCAGTGAGTTTAGTTGGAAAGTTTTGAATATTCTTAAATTGGTTATATCCCTGAAATTAATGCAAATATTTGAACGGACTCACTGTAACATGTTCTATGCAACGAGCATTCTGAAACGGTGTTGTTGATATTAGATTTTTTTCATAAAGGAGGCCATTGAATTTCAAACTTGCCACGGCTTTTGGGGGCAAGGCTGCTAGCAAATCAAACACCAAACGCAATCCGCAATGCTCCCATTTAGATGGGGTGCTGTATTGGTGTAACATACTGTATGTGAATACGCGTACCAGTAAATTATATTGATAGAATTTCACTGCGAACAGAACATCGGGAGATATCATTCCTTTATTGATGTTAAATCGCTTCTTTCTAAATACAGTACGTACTGTCTTAAATGAAGCAATGTGTACTGCACATGATTGTTCGCAAAGACGGACAGACCAGTTAACCCACGATAAGCGGTCAAGATCGGCCGGTAACCTTTCACTAAGGTTGATGCCCTATGAGGACGAGTTTAATACGGTAATGTGCAAAGTTCATCGCGATAAGACGTTGACCGAGATTGGTTCACTTGGCCACTACTGTCGACCAAAGTATTATGTGCACTCGAGTTTGAAGGTTGTTTGTGAAGTAACCAATATACCTACATAAAATCCAATAACATCAACATTTTCGTCGTTCTATTTTACATTAGTTCATGTAGGTTTGGAATTTTTAATTTATATTTTAATATTTTTTATCGCAGTTGGAACACAAAATGTGCCCGTTTTTAAGCGTGTTTCAACCATGCGTCACATTTAAGAATTGTTATCTCAAAATCCCGTCATCAGATCGAATGCAAATTTTAACACAATATACATTAGAATGTTGTATAACTGGTTTATTAATTTCAAATTTTTGTGTGTCCAAGAAACAAAGTTGTTATCATTTTTGTAAGGTAACTTCTTCTCGGCTCGGGGTGGTTGGAAAATATAGCTCTTGGTCGCGTTGTAATCCTTATACATCAAGAAGTTATGCTGTATGACTGTGAAATACGTAAATTAATTCACTTATTTTATATCGGTTTGTATTTGTTCCTGGAAATAAGGCATGATTCACCAGCCAGCCGCTCCGGGGTAAGCTGTACAGCGTTGCTGAGATGGAGCCCATCACTGCCGAGCGAGGCGAGGTCGTATTTCCCCGTTCAAATATAAACCGATATAAAATAAGTGAATTAATTTACGTATTTTAAAGTCATACAGCATAACTTTTTGATGTATAAGAATTACAACGCGACCAAGAACTACATATTCCAACCACCCCAAGCCGAGAAAACGTTACCTTACACAAATGATAACAACTTTGTTTCTTGGACACGCAAATTTTTGAAATTAATAAACCCGTTATACAACATTCCAATGTATATTGTGTTAAAATTTGCATTCGATCTGATGACGTGTTTGTGAGATAATAATTCATAGGGACGCATGGTTGAAACACGCTTAAAAACGGGCACTTTTTGTGTTCCAACTGCGATAAAAAATATTAAAATATAAACTAAAAATTCCAAACCTACATGAGCTCACGTAAAATAGAACAACGAAAATGATGATGTTATTTGATTTTATGTATGTCTATTGGTTACGTCACAAACAACCTTCAAACTCCAGTACACATAATACTTTGGTCGACAGTAGTAATATTGTTGTTTCATTTCACTGTATTGTAAATAATATTTCCCAAAAATACCTATTCATTAAGGCTGCGGCCACACGTGCGTGTTTTCACGCGGATTTTATGCGTGAAAACACGCCACAAGTATGTATTACATTAAACTGGACGAGACCGGCCAGACACAGCATGATCACCCGCCGCATTATCGAAAGGGAGGCGCGTCTTCACGGTCACCCGCTGGAGAATCCACTGGGTCCATTCGTTGGCTGGATTTTATGCTAGCGTTTCAGAGGTTGTGTAGCCATACATGCGGGGGAAACACGTTCCTCTATAATCGTATTGTATTCAAACGTTATTACCAATGCAGACACCTACGGCGAACTGTGTGTATGTATCGTGCGTATCTTTAATATCCGTGAGCTACTTCGCAGATTCATTAGTTTGGAAGAGTTTACGTGACGTTTCTAGTGCAGTTTGGGAAATGGAAGCATTTTTAGACAGTGAATTGATAATTGTGGAGGTTCAAAAATACCCATGTCTTTATGATATAACGTATCAAGATTATAAAAACCGAGACATGAAGAGAGATTCTTGGATGTCAGTTACTACGGCGGTTTTAAGATGGATTATCTTTGACGCCAATGCCACACCGCCACAGTCGAGAAACAACTACCGCAGTGCATAATGCAACAATTGCATTCTTATGTAATGAAATTCTGTTCATAATTATTACAACTGCACACACAACGTAGACGTAGCCAGTGCACGCTCCAAATGTGCACTGTAACGTGAAAACACGCAGATGTGTGGCCACCGGCACTTTCTGATTTCAAGCTGCGTGTGGTCGTAGCCTAATACGTGAAGAAAACTCCAAGCCTTAAAAATTGTTATATTCAACCTTCAATAATGCCACATCAACTTTCAACCCCTAATACTTAGAAAAATAAAGTAAAATGTGGAAAAAATAGGAAGACTGAGACAAACTAATCCATTTTTAATTACTAATGGAAAAGTATGAATTTCTATGACATACGTCATTCTTTGTCCATATTGATTTGTTGACCCAAAAAAAATAATGAAAAGAGGTAAAAATTGAATATAATAATAAATAAATGGATTAGTATTTTTACTCTGCATTTGTATTGTAGGTATCCAATAAGTGAGTAGCTTATGCATCTGTTTTAAAATATAAACTTAATAATCAGTGTTGTTGTTGTTTGAGTCTTCAGTCTTTTGACTGGTTTGATGCAGCTCTCCATGCCTCCCTGTCCTGAGCTAATCGTTTCATCTCTACATAGCTACCACACCCTACATCCGAGGCAATCTGTTTAACATATTCTAACCTTGGTCTACCCCTACAGTTCTTGTCCTCGACCCTTCCTTCCATAACTAAGCTTGCTATTCCTGGGTGTCTTAGTATGTGTCCTACCAACCTATCTCTTCTCTTCATTAGCAGTCGCCAGAAACATCTCTCCTCTCCCACTCGTCTTAATACCTCTTTGTTTGTAACCCTATCTACCCATCTGATCTTCATCATTCTCCTGTAACACCACATTTCAAATGCTTCAATTCTCCTCTTTTCTGCTGCACCAATAGTCCAAGTTTCACTTCCATAGAGCGCCACGCTCCAGACAAAGGCTTTCAAAAATGACTTCCTAATACCTAAATCTATATTCGATGTCAGCAGATTCCTTTTTTGTAGAAATGCTTTTCTTGCCTGAGCCAACCTACTTTTTATATCCTCTTTGCTTCGTCCATCACTGGTTATTCTGCTTCCTAAGTAACAGAAAGCTCCTACTTCCTTCAGCTTTTCACCTGCCAATTTGATCTCCATAGAGGTTTCTGATTTATTTCGGCTGCATTCCAGTATTTTTGTTTTACATTTATTAATTTTCATCATGAATTCTTTCCGTAAGACGGAATCCATACCATTCAAAAACTCATTCAAATCCTCAGGCTTGTTGGCCAAGATGACGATGTCATCAGCAAATCTCAGAGTTGAAATTATTTCTCCTTGAATCTTCACTCCCACTTTAAATTTTTCTCTAATTTCCTTCATTGCTTGTTCAATGTAAAGATTGAAAAGTATGGGTGATAAGTTGCAGCCTTGCCTTACACCTTTCTGAATACCAGCTTCTCTCTCATGTCCTTCAACTCGAATGACTGCTGTCTGGTTTCTGTATAGATTGTATATCACCCTCCTATCCCTGTACTTTATTCCAAACGATTTCAAAATGTCAAACAATTTAGTCCAATCAACGTTATCAAAAGCCTTTTCTAAGTCTACAAAAGCCATGAACGTTCTCTTATCTTTCCTTATTCTACCTTCCAAAATCAGCCTAAGACTTAGTACAGCTTCCCTTGTTCCTAAATTTCTCCTGAAACCAAACTGGTCTTCACCCAACTCCGTTTCTATCTGGCTCTCAATCCTCTTGTAAATTATTCTAGAAAGGATCTTTGAAGCATGAGTAATCAAGCTGATTGTACGGTAATCTTCACATCTGTCAGCTCCCACTTTCTTTGGTATAGGGATGATTACATTCTTCTTGAAATCAGGGGGTACCTCACCTGTCTCATAAATCCTACACACCAAGTGAAATAACCTGATCAGACCTTCCTCTCCTATGCAGCGTAGCAACTCAATCGGTAAATCATCTATGCCTGGTGCTTTGTTCCTGCTTAAGTCTTCCAAAGCTCTATCAAATTCTGATCTCAATATTAAATCTCCTTTCGCATCCTCATCAATTTCCTCCTCCCTTTCCATTACATGATTCTCAATCTCCTTTCCGTTATACAAACTCTCTATGTAAACTTTCCATCTCTCAACCTTTTCTTCCCTATCTGTTAGAGGCTTTCCATTTGTGTCCTTAATATTACAGCACTTAGTCTTCTTTTCCCCAAAAGTATTCTTAATCCTTCGATAAGCTGTGTCTACTTTTCCTAATTTCAGACAATTTTCTATACCAGCACATTTCTCTTTCAACCATTCTTCTTTCGCTTCCTTGCACTTCTTGTTAACCTCATTTCTCAGACGTCTGTATTCTGCTTTCCCCTTTTCATCTCTTACATTCTTGTGCTTCCGCCTTTCATCCATCAATTCGAGTATATCCTGAGTGATCCACGGTTTTCTACCTATTCTCTCTTTCCTACCAATGTTTTCTTCTGCGGATTTTGTTATTTCATTCCTCAAAAGTGCCCATTCGTCTGCAATTGAAGTTTGTTTAGGGTTTTTCATTAGTCCTTCCTTTATACTCTTCTTGAATCTTTCGTTTACATCCTTCTCTTTCAGTCTGTCTATTGCCCACTTTTTTGGCTTTTGACTTTTCTTCAGTTTCTTCAACTTTAATCTGCATTTCATTACAACCAGATTGTGGTCAGAGTTTATGTCAGCACCAGGATATGTTTTACAATCCAAAATCTGGTTTCGAAACCTCTGCTTGACCATAATGAAGTCGATTTGGTAACGCCCTGTATCTCCTGGTCTCATCCATGTGTATATTCTTCTATTGTGGTTATTGAATAAGGTGTTAGCTATGACCAACTCATGCTCAGTGCAGAATTCTACCAGCCTGCTTCCTCGATCATTCCTTTCACCTAATCCGAAATCTCCTACTATCTTCCCTTCTCTCCCTTTTCCTACCACAGCATTCCAATCTCCCATTACTATAACATTTTCATCACCCTTGATATACCTCAGAATTTCGTCTATTTCATCGTAGACCTTTTCAACATCCTCATCATCAGCTTGACTGGTAGGCATATAGACTTGTACCACTGTGGTGCAGGTAGGTTTAGTATTTATTTTTGCTACAATAATCCGTTCACTATATTGCTCATAATATTCCACCCGCTGTCCAAGTTTCCTACTCAATATGAGGCCAACCCCTGCTTGGCCATTGTTTGATTTAGTGCTAATGACCCTATAGTCTCCTGACCAATAGTCCTGTTCTTCCTGCCAGCGCATTTCACTAATCCCAACCAAATCCAACCTCAACCTATCCATTTCCCTTTCTAAGTTTTCTAACCTTCCATTTCCTAGCAGACTTCTAACATTCCACGCTCCGATCCGTAGAATGTCAGAGTTCCTCTTTGTCACTTCTGTGATGTTAACACCCTCTCGAGTAGTCCCCACCCGGAGATCCGAACGGGGGACTAGTTTACCTCCGGATTGAAATTTTACAAGGGAGGAGGCCATCATCACATGTATTTATGCATAGAGAGGTGTATATCCTCGGGAATAGCAAACGGCTGTAGTTTCCCCTTGCTTTCAGCCGTGCAGCAGGACGCAGTGTAGCCATTATTTGGCTTATATTATCAATATCTTAACCGTCTATAAGACAAGTAAAGAATTGATTTATTCTGAAAGACCGCTACTCCCTTTCAGAATAAGTAAAGAGCAATTCTACTAACAAAAATACTAACCTTCTACTGTACTAACAATTAAATACCAAAATTCTACTAACGAAAAAATACTCAAGTTCCACCAACACCAAATACTACCACTAAAACAGTCTGTCACCAGACACACTCACATGCAATCACACATCCCAGTCTACTGAAACAATGAACTATAACTAATAAACAATGCAACTGTTACCAGACACACTCATACACCACAGTCTAATAGAACAATGACATATATCTAATAGACAAACTAACTACCTACTTACAACTAACTACATACTTACTGTACTGTTATTTGAATTGACAATATTTACAAAATGCAATTTAGATAGAAAATACTTACAGGAAGAGAGCAAAGATAATGCCAATGGTTATCCTTCGTATAGGAGAAGAAATAATGGACGGATTATTATAAAAACAATTCGAGGCATTGACATTGAAATCGATAGTCGATTCATTGCTCCCTACAATCCAAGAATAATAAACTCGAACCTTTGCTGTCTTATTTCACAAGAACTGATTAATTATTTAATTATATATTTTTTTTTAAATATTTTGTTGTGTTTTAATATTATTTCTTTTTCTTTATATGTAGGCTAATTTGATTTAACATGTTAGGTTATAATGAGAAAAATATTAATGTAAATAGTTAAATACACAATCAGTACATTATGCAACGAGCCTATAGTGGCAATAATTAATACACGAGTATGTTTATAATTTCCATACGAGTGTGTTAATTACCATTATAGGCGAGTTGCATACGACTGTTTATGTTCGACGATAATTATAACTATTTTATGTTCGAACATAAATATTCATAAATATCTGTCGAGTTTTCACCTGTTTTATGTACTGAACAGAGCGCATGGGACGCAGAGAATACCTTGTATTTGACCATGGCCTCCTGGAATACCTCACTATGACACTCGCCACGCAGTGACACTTAAAATAGGGGGCAATGGAAGTGAGCGCAGGTGCGATGCTGTCTGTCTGTTAGGTAGTCAGCCCGAAGGCTGGTTGGATCCTCAAAACGTACCGCCGTTACGTTATGTGAGTAGATACCCACAAAAACCCAAGGCAGCGCTATTTTGAGGCGTTCTAGGCAAGAAGAAGAGGTGCGATGCTATTCTCATCTAATTGGTTTCTTGAGCTCTGATAGGTGGGAGAAACTGTATCATAACTAGGGCTAGGATTTGTAGGTGCTAAAAATCGGGAAAATAGTGTTTTTTTAAATTAAAAATACCTGAAATATGTGACAAAAAGAAAGAAATATTTTATCATAATTTAGTTTATTTAGGTAAATATAAACAATATGCAGTACTCACGATTACAATTAATTCTATGTCTCACTGACTGCTGAAGCTTTACAATACTCAACGAGATACATCGTCAGGTTGTCCATCACAAATGACCGACGATTATCGCGAAACACTTATTCTGAAGGTGCGAAACTGTGGCGATATATTGTGTAACTTGAGATCGCTGTTCAGACTTAATTGCTTTCCCACAACAGAACGCTCCCATCAGAACTAAAATTACCTTTAAATTGTGCAACAGACGGTTAACTTGTAGTTGTTTTTACTATAGGCATAGTAGAACTTCACAGTGCCAGAAATGAACTGTAAGTGAGTGTCACTGGTTCCAGGTAGCTGGGGGAGGGGGTCTATCACGTGGTGCAATATCGCTATGGACAAGGAAATCCCCGACTTCCACAGTGAGTGGCACGGGGCGACAAGTTAAGAATAACACAGTTGAAAGCTGACATATGCTCTGCATGAAGATTAGATAGCTCACAGGTTCTTCCCCCATTGAAGTAACACAGAACAAAAGTGCAATAAACTGAAAGATCTTGCATACTGATTTTAAAAATGTTAATATTATGTCTTTTTATGTGCTAATAAGTGAAAAACAGGAATTTATGCATTTATAGAAAAAAATCTTAAAATATGTATTTACATAAAAATATGTATTTACCTAAAAATCCTAGCCCTAATCATAACGAAAACTTATACTATAATGAGCTTCATTATAGTACAGGTTTCTGACATATAATATTCACATTTCGAACATAAATATTACTATAGTAGTTATAATAATAAGTGTATGTTATAAGTTAATGTTTATTTAAGTTAGTGTTTAACGCGACGTATAGCTAGTTGTTTGCTGTTCATGTTCGACAATCCAGGAGGTAGTTCATTAAGTAGTGATGGTATAATATAATTTAATCTCTTGAAACCTATTTATACATAAAGGTTTTACATATTTAGAACTTGTTATGGCTCTTGTTTGTATGTTGTGAAAGACCTTATGCCTGAATCTTGTATCATGGTAGTAGAGATTCAGTACAGCAATTTGAAACAACTATTTATTATTAAAACAAGGGATACTAATGAAATATTTAAAGGACCTGTTTTGGCTATCTTGCAGATTATTAATTAAAGTTGTGTTTTGGTTTCCCCAAGCTGCTATGGCATATCTTAATTTGCGTTTAATGAAATGAAATGAAATGAAATGATAGTGGAGAGTGTTGCTGGAATTAAATTTTGAAATTTTTGACAGGGAAAAACCGGAGTACCGGGATGGTATTGTTACGAATGCTAGACAGTTTCGTCGCCCGCGCGTGACTCAGGCCGCCTCAGGCTATTCCAGACTGTGTGTTGCCAGCGCCTTACGCAACAGGGCTGTAAGAACAAAAGGACACGGTCTAGAATCTACGGAGCTCACCCAGAAATGAAACTTTCGAGAAACCATGAACCCTGGTCCGCTCTCGAAGCATCCATTGAGTCATCAGCTCCGATATATAAGAGCGACCCTGGCCGGTGAGCACGACTGTGTTTTCTGAGTGAATGAGTGTGTTCCACTGTGCGACAGAGGTAATTGCAGTGAAGTGCTGTGAGGATTGCGAAACCCAGTGAGATTCTTTCCGAGCCTGCAGAGCAGTGTGTAGCGGTAGTTCTAATTAGTTATGGTGGAGGGAGGAGGAACACTGAGGTTATCGGCCCCTAATTACCTAATCAATTACTTTCACGAACTAAAGTGTATTTTAAAGGATATTCGAAATCGCAGGTACGTTTTCAAATGAGATCGCTTTACCAGCCTGGATCCTCGATTTTTAAGATCAAGAGTTGTAGCTAAAACACAATCAATTCCTCTTTAAGCCTCTTTATAAGCCAGAGGGCTTATTGAATTAGCATGAACCAAATTCTTTATTGCGGACTTCGTAGAGCGTTAGAACATTATTTTATAAAAATAGGTGAACAGAAACCAAACTCCTTGCCATGAATCACCCTTCAGACTGTCTGGCAATGTGTACTTGATCAATATCGTTAAGAGTCTCTCTTATGAAGGATTTCTTCGAGATTTCAACATTCGTTTCCAGCTGCGTCGGTGATAAATAAATTGTTTTCACGCCACTTTCAAATTTCAAATTCAATTTGGAATCGAATCGCTTTTTACTCTTACTCTCTTCCGTGGTTATGAACCAAGACAATAGGCTATATCAATCATTCAATAAACATAGAGCTGAATATGTTGCTCATCCGTCTTCAGAATCAGGGGGCTACATTATACATTACGATTGATATACCATATATGTCTTTTTGTTTGTTTTTATGTGTTCTTTCTTTCTTTCTTTCTTTCTTTCTTTCTTTCTTTCTTTCTTTGTTGGAAGAGGGATCTTAAAGGAATTGGGCAGTCCATTGACATAAATTAATGACCCATAGGCCTACCTCACTTATGTGTGGCACAGCATTTTAAAGATGTTTAAGAGTTGGGTAGGATTAATTATATTTCGGAATATTTGAGGAGCTAAGGAGATCATCATCATCATCATCTTGTACAGTTTCCAGCCCCAGGCTGGGTCTGTTTGGAACATAAGCCTCGCCACTTAGTCCTTTCTTCCCACCACCTCTCCGCTGTCACTCTGGTCCAGTCCTTGCCTCTCTTCTTGACACATTCCTCCACTCCTTTCAGCCATCTATCTCTTGGTCTTCCCCTTGGTCGTTTCTTCTACATCTGCATCTCATGTATCCTCTTGGGAATCTTCTTCTCATCCATTCTCCTTAAGTGTCCATACCACCTCAGTCTTGATGTCTCAATCCTACCTTGCAAGGGCTCCTCTTTCACCATTTCCCTGACCTTTTCATTCCTCACCCTGTCTCTTCTTGTTACTCCGATCCTACTTCGCAGGAACTTCATTTCACCTGCCTGTATTCTGCTTATGTCTCTTTTCTTCATTGTCCACGTTTCTGAAGCATAGGTCAGTATCGGGATATAGTAGCTTCTGTATAACACTTCCGTGCTTTTTTGTGGGACATCTTTATTCCACACTAAGCTCCTAATGCTTCTCAGGAATGCTTCTGCCTGTCTGCCACGTTCCATAACCTCTTTGTCATTTCTCCCATTTTCCTCCACTATACTTCCCAAGTACTTGAGACTTTCCACCTTCTTCAGCTGTCCACCTCCAAGTGTTATCCCACTCATTGGTCTGTCCTTTTTCCTGGTCGTTAACAGGATCTCACATTTACTGATGTTGAACTTCCATCCGTACTCTCCCACTGTTTCTTCCCAAGACTTCAGTTGCTCCTGAATTTCCTCCTCCCTGTTTCCCCAGACCATGAGATCATCTGCAAACACCATTGCTTTCATCTTATCTTCTCCTATCTTTCCTGCTATCGGTGTCATTACCTCGTCCATAACCACAATAAAGAGAAGGGGTGTCAGCGTACTACCCTGTTTCAGGCCACTCATTTGTCTGAACCAGTCTGTTCTTTCCCCTCCAACTTTCACACAACTCACACTTCCACAATACATCTCCTTCACTCTGCCTACAGTCTCTTTTTCCACTCCCATGTTTTCCATTGCTTTCCAAACCTTCTCCCTACACACACTATCATATGCCTTTTCGATGTCCAGGAAGGCCATCAACAGATCCTCTCCAAATTCGTAGTGGTGTTCCTGGAGCTGTCTCACTGAAAATATGAGATCCACTGTTGATCTCCCAGGTCTGAAACCATACTGCTCCTCTCTCAATTTTCTCTCCACTTTGGCTCGTATTCTACTTTCTAATATCTTTTCATATATACGGAGGGCGTGGTGGCTCAGAGGTCTAGCTGTATGCCTCTCACCAAGGCGGTCCGGGTTCGATTCCCGGTCAATGCATGTGGGATTTTCGAAGTGAAATGCCACGTCCTGTGGTTCGGATTCCACGTAAAAAGGAGGTCCCGTGGCTCATGATCTCGCGATTAACGGTCACGTTAAACTACAAGCTTCCTTCCTTCCTTTCCTTCCTTTTCATATATGTTGGCACAGTGAGGTATGAGTGTGACTCCCCTGTAATTTCTGCACTCCTTTCTGCTTCCTTTCTTAAATATTGGGACAATTAATCCTTTCTTCCAATCTTCTGGGGTCTTTTTCTCCTTCCATATCACCCTCATCACACGGTACAGCCACTGTTTCCCAACCTCCCCTGCTGCCTTCACCATTTCAACACTCACTTCATCCACACCCGGTGCCCTTCCTCCTTTCATCTTGTCTATAGCCATCTCCAGTTCTCTCCAATTCAGGTCCTTTTCCATTCCTGTGTTGTCTTCTCCATCTTCCAATACATTGTCTTCCTCCCTATGACCATTTGGATTCAGCAAATCCTCAAAGTACTCTTTCCACACTGTCTTGAGTGTTTCCTTGTTGTGTACCTCATTTCCGTTTTTGTCCATCATTACCACATCCTCTCGGAATATTTGAGGAGCTAAGGAGATCAAATATTTGTATTTGGAAACCAAGCATCTTTCCGGCAAGATTTTTGCATATAAATGGTTTAAACAAAATGTATCATATATTCATGATGTCTCGGTATATTCCGGGTTTTTATGTTACCGGTACTTTATTTTCGTGATCCTGATGAGCCGAGTGCATATCCATGTAACATAATTTTACAACAATGCTGTTTCTTGATATGCCCATGATATTATAAACGTGCTTGAAACTGTTTCAGTGCGAGTGGACTGCACGCAGGCAGATATGCTCATTACGTTCCATTTCGGGGCACCGTTTGAAGGTCGTGTGTACGCCACTGGTAATCCACAGGCTTGCTTTGAGATGGGCAGTGGCCAGGCGCAGATTGTTCTACGAATCCCCATGGGAACGCAGTGTGGAACGGTTCAACAGGTATGTATTATTCCCTGGGGAAACTGGTAAAAGAAGCCAAACGTGAGGTTTGGCTTTCAGATCTTTTGAAGTCAAATTTAACGGAGTGCAACAATGGTATTTCGGGTTTGTCTAGTAACAATAATAATAACAATTATGATAATAATAATAATAATAATAATGTAAATAAATCACCAACACAAGCTTGCAAAAGTAACAAATTTAAAATTTACCACCAGAATGTTCAGTCTCTTTATAATAAAATTGATTACATAAATCTAATGCTTAAAAATGAACTCAGCACTATGTATTTCAGAACATTGGCTGAAAGAGGAACAACTCGAATTAATTCAATTCCCAGGGTTTATACTAGCTAGTAAATACTCTAGATCTAATATTAGCCATGGTGGTACTTGTATCTTCTTAAGAAATAATTAAATCATGAACAGATAACAGCTTATGATTATCTCATTATGGAACAGGATTTTGAATTCTCTGCCGGAAAAATACAGCAGTTTAAGTTAATAATTGTATGCTTATACCGTTCTCCGTCAGGAAAGTTTCGTTTACTTATAGATAATTAGAATTGTTACTCAATAACACGACCAAAGTAAATTTCGATGTAATAATTTGTGGGGATGTAAATGTGGATTTCTTAAAATGTGATAGAAATTGTGAATTATTAACACAGTTACTAATTTCCTATGGACTGAAACCTACAGTAAATACCCCAACAAGAATAACAAAATTTAGTAAAACCACTCCTGATCAAATTTTTATAAATACAGATAAATATCACCATTCAATAGAAGTCTATTGTCCGGGTTTTAGTGACCACCATGGACAAATACTGAGTTTTGAAGTACCCGAAACAATCAATAATAATGATAATGGAGTAAAATCGAAGTGCAGGTCATTCACTGAATCAAATGTTACATATTTCAATGACTTATTAAATAAGGAAACATGGTCAGAAATTTATAAACTAGAAAATGTAAATGATAAATTTAAAGCATTTAACAGTACGGTACCCTAAAACACTATTTTGAAATAGCATTCCCCTTTAAACGAAGATCTGTTCAAAATAACAAAACTAGCAAATGGATAACAACAGGGATTATAAATTCATGTCAAAGAAAGAAATTTCTACACAAATTATATAAACAATACCACACAGCACCTGAATTCAATTTATACTACAAAAAATACACTAGCATATTAAATAAGGTAATAAGACTAGCAAAGAAAATGAATAATGATAATTTTATTTCCCAATCTAATAAAAACAGGGCTATGTGGTCCGTGATAAAGAAAGAAACCGGAAAATCTGCTAAAATACAAAGGAACACTACACTGACCAGAAATAATAAAGTGATTAATAATCCAGAGGAAATAGCAAACACTTTTAATGACTATTTTCTGGAAATTCCACAAAAATTATTAAATAAATCACAGGTAAATACACTAAATTCTAATAATAAAATAAATATATGCAGTGATTCTTTATTTATAAATCCTGTCACAAGTGAAGAGGTAAGAATAGTTATAAAAGAGCTAAAAAATAAATTCTGTGCTGGCATTGATCCCTGATGCAATTTTAAAGAAATGTGCAGAAAATATAATAAATCCACTTATGCACTTAATAAACAGTTCAATTCTCTCAGGAACTTACCAGGATATTTTGAAGTTATCAAAAGTAGTTCCAGTGCACAAAAACGGTTCTAAAGATGAATTGGATAACTATCGTCCTATTACCTTACCAACTGGTATTGCAAAAATTGTGGAAAATATCATGTATAAGAGACTGATAAGTTTTATAGAAAAAAATAAAATATTATCAAACTCACAACATGGATTCAGAACGGAAAAATCTACACAGACAGCAATTTACGAATGTAGTAATAGTATACTGAAATTAATTGACAATAAGGAACATGTAACTGGCCTATTCTTGGATTTATCGAAAGCATTCGATGTTGTTGACCATAAAATCCTCCTTACAAAACTAAATCAATATGGTATTAGAGGTCTAGCTAATAAATGGATAGAGTCTTACTTAACAAGGCGTAAACAAATAGTAACCTTGAGACACAAGGATGATGGAACCAAAGTACTTAATGAAACATTGTCCAATGAGGGAATTATTAAATTTGGAGTACCCCAGGGATCGGTTTTGTGCCCACTACTCTTTCTTCTATATATCAATGATATAACACAGAACGTTCATTTGCGGACGATACAACACTCGTAATAAAAGGTGAAACTAAAATCCTGCGAAGCCCAATATAACATTAAATGGTCATCAAATAGAAAATAAATCAGAAACAAAGTTTTTAGGACTATGGATACAACAAGACTTGAAATGGAATAAACATATACAATATCTGAATACTAAACTGAACTCGATGTGCTTTGCGTTACGTATTTTGAAAACCTGCACTAGCATGCACACATTAAGAAATACTTATTTTGCTTATTTCCATTCATACTTAAGATATGGGGTCATATTTTGGGGTATGTCGCCAGATGTACTAAGCACGTTTAGGATACAAAAGAGGGCGATTAGAATTATGGCAAATGTAAACTCTAGAGAATCATGTAGACCTCTGTTTAAAGATTTAAACATTCTCCCACTGCCCTGCATATATATCTTTGAAAGTATTATGTTTTTTAAAAAGAATTCAATGAATAAAGATGTTTTTCTTAAAACAAACAATGATGTTCATAGGCATAACACAAGACAAAATCAAAACATTCATATTTCACACACACACACACAAGCATATATCAAAAAGGAACTTTTCACACTGGAGTTAAATTATACAATAAACTACCCCAGTATATAAAACTGGCCCCAAGAATAAAAACCTTTGATAGAATGTTGAAAGCTTATCTGCAGTGCCATTGTTTTTACTCTGTAGTTGAATATCTTAGCGTATAGGAGCGATGAAATCTATAATTATATTTTACTTTTCTATTTTCATTGTAATACCTAGCTGTATGTTGTTGTATTTATAGAATTAAGTTTTCATATTATGATAATACAGTGAGGTGTAAATAGTTGTGCAATAAGATTGTATCTATTAAGATCTGTTATTATAATAAGTTATAAATAGTTATAATATTAGTAATATATACCTGTTAATTCTTAAGAATACTACTTTTCAAAACCTTTACGAACAAAGTGCTAATATTTCTAAATGTTGCGCAGTGGAGTAGCCTATTCGGCTGATGTAAGCACACATAATTTGATTTTCTAAAATTCACTTTAAGTAGGGAAAAGAATCCACATGGAAAGGCTGAATATTCAGGAAATAGGGGATTACTCTAATTCCCACTCTCTGCATATCCTTGAAGTTGTAGGACCAGCCGAAACTAGTTCGTCTTTTCTAGCGCAATTACGTTTCTCACTGTTCTTTGCGTACACATACTGTTTATAGTGCATAATGTTTACTCTGGATTCGGACAGAAGTAAATTGTTATGTGTCCGCCTCGTGGCGCAGTGGCTAGCATTCGTAGCTGTCACCCCCGAAGTCCGGGTTCCATTCCCAGCCAGCTCTGCCAAGAAATGTAATTCTTGTCTGAGGGCTGGAATGGGGTACACTAGTTAAGTTTCTAGCTTAACGTGCATGTTTAGCTTCGTATTTTGTGTTAAGCTAAGGTCCTTACGGATTCTTTCACGCGGCTAAGTGGTATCTTATTCAAATGGAATGAAGAGTCCAACTTAATGAATGCTGGTATTTATCAGTCGAACATTGTGTACAGAATATTAACAACAGAAGCCTGACAGGTAGAATCCCCGGCTCCTCATAAACTCTCTTTTATGATACCAGGCTGTGAGCGGGGTGACACAAAATACAAGAGGAAACGCCTCGAGGCTAGCCAATCGTACAGTATTCGTAGTTATTATAAATAACAAGCTACTTCTTTTATGAAAAATATGAAGTGCTTTTAAACTTGAAACATAGTGGAGCTCTTAAAAGCACTCATGTTCCTAAATGCATCACTCTCGTTTACAGGGAGTGGAAATGGTCATACATACTACCTGACCGTTCTAGGAAGGGTTCGGTATACTCCCATAAGCTTACAACTACAGTATATTCACTTAAACTCGATAACAATAAACATCTCTCCAAGGGAGTGAGTGAACAATCATAGCTCTTAAAGTTATTACAAGTCGAACTGAATTTCTACATTGCTTTCATATTGTAATAATAATAATAACAAAGAGATTTAAAGGTTAAATCTCTGGGGAAACATAGTCTCTGGTACGGTATCATACCAGACGTTGTACATAACTTCTCAGTCCACACTAGCGATAGTGTTCAGGGCTGGTTTTCTGAACAGGGCTCCATTGAACTGCTGAATTGATTCTCTCGAGCCCCAGACTTGAATCCCATGGAACGTGTGTGTGGGCAAGGTGGAAATGCCGTATAAGGAAATACTTGCCTCCCCCTCCCCGCATTTGCATGTTGTTTTGTGGGGCGCTATGTTGGACTCATGAGAGGAGACCGCCCTCGACTAGGAATACAGTACTGTACTTAGGAAGCTTATTGAGTCAGTTTCGACAAGCCGCTGGCCACTGAGGCACAACAACAATATCTAACATGCAAATTAAAGAACGCTGGATAACGTGCATTCAGTATACTGCGGGGCGCCGTTGCGAGTTAAGGCGCCTACCGAGTTTAAAGAAGGCATTGCCTCGTCCAAAACATTCGCGGCCTTGTAGACAACACAGCCTATTAGCCTACTTTTGATTTTTGCAAAAAATGAAAATAGACTTATCAGATCAACACAGGGCCAAAAATTGTGGGTCTGTCTGTGTGTCTGTGAGTGTGTGTGTGTGTGTGTGTGTATGTGTGTATCACCCATCAATTCAAACATGGTGAAACCGAATTGAACGAAATTTGGTACAGAGGTAGCACTAGCAAAGGGCACCTCAGTGTCATGTTTTATATCGCCGCCATCTTGCCGAAAACGTAATGGTGGCCACCCAAATGTTCAAAGCTTAAATCAAATTACGACTAACCTAATCATCTGATCTCTACCAAATTTTGCAACAACATACATTTATGTGGGGAGCGTCTTTTGACCAAACTAAAAGGTCATCAGCCTAATAGTGTGCAGATGGCGGCCATGTATGTTTGCAAATCGATTCCCCCTATCAATTCAAAGATGGTGAAACTGAATTGATTGAAATTTGGTACAGAGGTAGCACTAGCTAAGGGCACCTCAGTGGCATGTTTTATATCGCCGCCATCTTGACGGAAACATAATGGCGGCCACCCAAATGTTCAAAGCTTAAATCAATTATAATATAAAAAATAACCCCTGGCACTACAGCCCTTGAATGGCCTAGGCCTACCAAGTGACCGCTGCCCAGCCATTTGGTCTGCAGATATTGGGGTGACGCGTGATCAGCGCATCGGGTCCCCTCGGCGTTGCCTCACTGTCAGACAGCTACTCAATTGTCCTCACGAGGCTGAGTGCACCCCGTTCCAGCCCTCACGGCAGTTTCCAAAATCCCTGACGGAGCCGGGAATCGAACCCGGGGCCTCCGGGTGTGAGGAAGGCGCTCTACCCCAACACCACGGGGCCGGCTTTAAATCTAATTACGACTAACCTAATCATCTGATCTCTACAAAATTATGCAACAATATACCTTAATATGGGAAGCATCTTTTGCCCAAACTACAAGGTCATCAGCCCAATAGTTTCAAGATGGTGGATGTATGAATCATGCAAGTGTTATAGCCTAACCGTAACTTACGATTCAGCAAAGCCTGCCCTCAACAATTCAGCTTATCGTACATGGCGAGGTTTAATCTGTCCTCAAAGAGGTGACCGGTAGGATATTAGCATGTTTTAATAGAATATGTAACCGTAGGAGTGACTAACAGGTCAGTCTTACCGTGCCATTTCGTTGTGGGCCCGTGCCGTCCCATTGTCAAAATGGCCGCTATTATTGCTCGTAAATACATATATTTCCGTAACTTCCTAAGTTTATATCCTTTTAGGAATGCACTGAACAAAATAATACATATTTAGTATCAAATGGTTTATAAAAAGGCCAGAAAACGCTAATGAAATCGTTGATTCCAACACTAAATATGATACAGTTATACTAAACCAGTTGTTTATCAAGTAGTATCGTAGTGCACCTGTGGCGTAATGGTAGCGACTTGGGCTCAAAGTCTGGGGGTTTGTGGATCAAATCCCTGCAGGTTCAAATCTTTTACTTAGTTTTTTGGTATTTGTTTTTTTTTTTTTTTTTTTTAGCGTATGGCTTTTAGTGCCGGGAGTGTCCGAGGACATGTTCGGCTCGCCAGTTTTGTAGCTGCTTCGAGACGGACACCCAATGGGTGAGCTACAAGTACCGTTGGGGAGGGAAGGAGGGAAGTTGGAATGTAAGGACGAGGAGTTGGAAGGTAGCGGCTGTGGCCTATAGTTAGGGACCAACCCCGGCATTTGCCTGGAAGGAAGATGGGAAACCACAGAAGACCATCTTCAAGGTTGCCGGCGGGGGGATTCGAACCTCCTCGCCTCCCGGATGTGAGCGACTGCCATCAGTCATGCCGTAACCACCACGGCTAACTCACCCGGTATTTGGTATTTGTTGATTTATAACTACTCACACGTTATAATGTCAAGCATATATAGTGTGTATTTGCAATCAAAAATATTATATATATACCTATAGCACCACATATTTCAACACTCGAATACAGCGATTAATATCTGTTGACCTTGATCTGCGGTAGAGACTATTGTTGTTGTTTTTGCTGTTGACTCATTAGGGATATGCGGCATCATGGTCTTGTAGTCCCATTTACTTGGGTGTGTGTAGAAGTTGTCTGATAACCTATGTCACTGTGATGTCTGTAGGCTTACTAGTGTGTGTACTTTTATACGAGGAAGGATTTGGGTAGAAAGCTGTTGTTGTTGTTGTTGTTTCATTCGTGATGCATGGACATCATCATCATTTAGCCCCGTGTACTTGGGTGAGTGTTGAAGTTTGTCTGATAACCTGTGTTATTGGGATGACTGTATAAGTGTATATATAATTCAGGTGAGGATTCAATCAATCAACGTTTAATATCCGTATAGCACGTTGTATTTCAACAAGCTACTATAACCAATATTCAATTATACTCCTTGAAAAGGACAAAGAGTTATAACTATGCCCATGCATTTAGGAGAAAGTAGGCTATGTGTTATTTACTGAACATCTTGTTTTATCTCTCAGATAGCAGTTTTCACAAGTACTGCGTGCTTACAAATATTGATCGAAATGCTAGTGTTAACAAACGTGCATGACACTACACATCAAGTGGTGATGGGTATTCCCTTTTCTGTATGTGTTGATGGGCCAAATCTTGATTACGAAAAAACGGTAATCAAAATGCATAAATTGAAATGACCCTAGGTAGGAAGATAGCTGAGCGAACTATACCAACATTTAGCAATCTAAAGAGAAATGGAAGACATGAACTATACAAAAATATACATTGAATAAAGTCCCTGTCAAAGCACAACAACCGAAAGAGATATTTGTTCACGTTTATGTGGAGCATCTGCAGTTGCTTCCGTAAGCGAGAAAGAAGATTAGTAATTTAACTTTGGCAGGAATTAAGTAAATAATTTCAAAAGTGCTTAATTACAAATTATGATAGTGTACAAAAGGGAGGTGGCCGTGGCCGTCAGTTTTAGAAGCTGTTCCAATAGTAGGAAATAAAGCAATTTAATTGCTTTTAGAAAAAAATACACAAATGCAGCCGTTACTGCTTGAATAGTTGGTTCCAGAACAAAATTACATTCAAAGATATTATTTATATAGAAATTACAAATGTATCGTTGACTAGATTATTGAATAAATGATATCTTAATTAAACTTGCCTCACTAGACACACTGAAGCTAGATTGAGGTAAAAGTAGAGAGATCCAGGTTGATCTTGTCCACTTGGGCACAGCAGTGATTGATAAAAAGTTTGAGTTTCCATTACTAAATGGTAAAGTATACACTAGAGGGCCTGTAAGGCTAAGAAATACAATATTACAATGACTAGACGGCAAGAGAATGCTAAGATTGGCATTAGAAGGTAACCAAATTAAATAGTGTCTAGACGACACCAAAATGACGAAACTGGCATTAGACGGTACCAGGAGAAATCCAACAGTTTTGTTGGGATTAAAAGAGTGGCTTATATACCACTGAGATTATTTAAACAGAATGACGATTTATTTTAAGCTCAAAGCTGGGTGGGACGTCACAGACGTAGCCTCAATAAATTACAAAAAAAGAAAAATAGAGAAATTAATTAAACTAAGTTTGTTAGTAACGGGGAGGAAATGGGGGAGGTAAGGAAAGCAGTATGTTTTCACTATTGTCCATGCATGATCTTTGCTCGCGAAACTTATACTGATACCAGACTCTTTATGGCTCAATGCACTGAAAGTTTTTTTGAATAGAAGCATAATTTCGAAGTTGACAAAAGTCACTGTTTACTATTGAATTATTTCAGTTCGAAGCATTTATACAGTTTCTGAGAAGTCTTGTGTTGCTAACAGAGTTACTCCATTAAACCGTTAGAAATAAAAAAAACAGCTGTATTTCACTGAGACGTCACGAACTTTGAATTCGAAGAGAATACTTCTAGAACTATCCAGATGAATTTTCTTGGATTTGATGGAGTTTAATGCGATTCCCACGGTGGCCACATTTATTTGTATTTGACAGAGTTTATGGAAAATTCCCTCGATGCGCCCAAACACAAGTTGCAATATCTCATTGGAGGAAATTGATAATTAAAACAAGTTGATGCTTTGATATTTCAAGTAAAATCTAGCACTTGACTGGTGACTAGCTGGCTAGATAAAAACTGCGATAAAAATTGCTAAAACAGCTTCATTGCTGGATTAAAATAGATTTTGTACTTATCTTTTCACATAATCAGTTAATAGCGCAGGTTAATGCTGAGTTCACTACATAGTTATAACAAAATGTCGGGCGAGATGGCTGACCCTCAGAGAGAGGTTTAATCATGCTGCTTGGTTGCACAACAGAGTCTGACAAGTGAGCTAGCTCACAGCAGTGCAGCTAGCGAGGTGCAGGGTACGGGAAGGAGGGGAGGAATTATGACGTAAGATACAGAAAATACAAACATATGAAAAATTACATCTCTTGAGTACACAACTTTCTTGTCTTGAGACGGAGTCCAAAAAGTGAAGAGAAAGCGTAGATTGCAATCTGTAGCAGGTAAGCCAAAGTAATAAGCATTCTTCAGCGGCCACTGGGAACCATTGAATTCAGCAATTTGCCGTATGAAGCGCTGCGTGAAGCTGCAGCTAAGAAAGGGCAAAGGGGGGAAGATATCTCGAACGTTAGAACACACTAGAAAAAACAGTAAATAGACTGCACAGAGAGAGAAAAGACACAGAAAAGTATGTTGGTGGTTTGCACGGAAGAAAAAATTAATAGAAGGCAAAGAATCAAAGAAAACCGAAAGAGGGTGCAAGTTACTGAAAAACGTTTGAACGTATATTCGAAGAATATACCAGAGAGGAAGCAAATATTTGTTATGGATTACAGAAGGGGGAGGAAGCAAATATTTGTTACGGATTACAGAAGAGGGAGGAAGCAAATATTTGTTATGGATTGCAGAAGAGGGAGGAAGCAAATATTTGCTATGGGTTACAGAAGAGGGAGGACACAAATATTTGTTATGGGTTACAGAAGAGGTAGGAAGCAAATATTTGTTATGGGTTACAGAAGAGGAAGGGAACAAATATTTGTTATTGGTTACAGAAGAGAGAGGAAGCAAATATTTGTTATGGATTACAGAAGAGGTAGGAAGCAAATATTTGTTATGGGTTACAGAAGAGGAAGGGAACAAATATTTGTTATTGGTTACAGAAGAGAGAGGAAGCAAATATTTGTTATGGATTACAGAAGAGGTAGGAAGCAAATATTTCTTAATCACATGCCTTTTCTTTTTTCAGGTTGTTTTTTGCTTTTCTCAGTAAATGGGATTATATTGCGTTGACCGACTGAAACATTGCATTATCAGTTGTCAATATGGCAACACTGTTCAAAGCTCTCGGCTCAGCCATTATTGACTTGGAATTTTAACTGGGCAAATCTTTACTGTTCTTTATTTCGCTTATTATTTAATTAATCCTCTTGTTCTCATAACATGAGATAAATTAATAATTAGTTATAAAGCTTTATGAAAGCATATGTTTTGAAAACATAAGACAGAAGTTAAATTCTTCTATTAACTTCTACTAAAATAAATACACTAAATTAAAATAGAAAATATAATAATGTTTAATCCCAAATAAAAAATAAAAATTTAAAGATAATGGTAAAAATCTTTTTCAAGCTAAATATATTAATTTAGACTCTTAAGTGCTCACTATCCACTACTCATAAGTCTTGTGTTGCACTTTGCAGGGTCGTGGCCGCTACGTCAACCATGTGGTGATCCAGCAGAACCCCGTCATCATGCAGGAGACGGACAAGACCGTGCGAGTGGAATGCTCGTTCGATGCCAGTGATCAAACAGTGTCGTATGCTCCCAGCGGCACTCGTAATCAAGAAGGAGGTGGCATTAGTGTGACGTAAGTAGGCCTATGCATCGCTCATCTTCCTTGGCTGGCCATACCGTAAACCACTATTAACATACCGGTACCACAGAAAGTAAGTAAACGAGAAGAATGCTGTAAGATGGCAGTTTACTACCGGCTGTTCTCTGTCGTTTGTTCTCTCTGTAACTACGTGATTATTGGCACCGTTTGCTTACTATGCAAGTAATTCCTTTGTCAGAAACTATAATTGTGGTGTGTGTAATAGTGCAGTACAATATAAGGCAATGTAAACATAAAAAGACTTCAAAACGTTCTAGACCACCTCGTGGTTGATTGTCACCCCTGAGGTCCGGGTCCACATCACTAACAAGCATTTGGCCAGTATTTTATCAAATTTAAGGCATTAGTTTGCTCGATTAACTAACTACAATCCATTTGTATTATTGACATTGTTTACATTCTAAATGTATCTAATACAGAGTCATTTTATCGGTCTAGCAACATATTAGCCTTCCAAGATACGATTGCCGGTGGCCGAGGTGGGAACTATTCTTTGTTTTCTTGTGTCATGTTGTCAGTCCGCTTCATTGACAGGTACAGTTATGTGGGTAGGATATGACTCAGCTCTAGTAGCATCAGTAATCGTTCAACTCTGTGTGGTGGCAAGTGCTCCTGTTACGCTTACGTGTGCTGGTACGAAACAATTAGAAACGTGCCATTCTTAATTCGCCCATTATTCATTTTTCCGTTCATAATTCGCATTATAACTTCTAACACAAGTAGCATGCATGATGTCGTTTGACTCATGCGCTGTGTCACCCTGCTTGTCCGTCAAGGCTCCTGGTGCTATTATCAACAAACGCTGGCTTAGCCAAGTTGAACGGCAGTCTTATCTTGAAAGGCTAGTAATAATAGTGCACCGGCAAAATGCATGCATAGCCAGGTGACGCATTGCTGAGAGGTATATAGCTGCGCTGCTATGCAAAGATGTTTTATTTATAGTATAATCTAGACTCACAATGAGCGCTAATGTGCTGTCGGGAATTGAGCGCACCCATGAATATCCATGAGTGGGATCAAGCTACAAGTAGCCACATGGTGACCATATCAAAAGATTAGGTAGGCCTACACATGTTTTTCATCACATCTAATAAAGGACTGACATTTTAAAAAAATGTCAATTTAAAAAATAGTGCTACTCTAATAGTGTCTGTTTAGCAATTTAAATTATGCTATAGAGGGAGCCGTGTCAGTAGATTTATTGGCTCGTTAAACATACCCTTCGGGTCAAAATTCCGGCACCCCGGCATCTCTAAAAGTCAGAGTAGTTAAAAGGGACGTAAAACCAGTAACATTATTATTAAATTATGCTACAGAGTAATAAATACAGTAAAGCACAGTGTAATGCGCTGTCTACAACTAGACCTTTCAGTTTGAGCAACAGATGCTTCCCACATAAAGGTACAGTATATATTTCCAAAATTTGGTAGAGATTGGATGATTAGTGTACTCGTAATATTTGAATATTTGGGTGACCACCATATTGTTTTCGTTAAGATGTCGGTGATATAAAACATGACATTGAGGTGTCCTTTGTTAGTGCTACCTCTGTACCAAAGTTGGTTCAATTCAGTTTGGTCGTGTTTGAATTGATAGGGGGGGGATTGACATACACACATATACGGCAGCCTTCTTGAAATTATTCGGCTGATGACCTTGTAGTTTGGGCAACAGATGCGTCCCACACAAAGGTATATTTTTCCAAAACTTGGCAGAGATTGGATGGTTAGTTTAGTCATAATATGATTCAAGCTTTGGACATTTTGGATGGCCACCATTTTATTTTGGTTAAGATGGCAGTAATATAAAACATAACACTGAGGTGTCCTTTGCTAGTGCTACCTCTGTACCAAATTTGGTTCAATTCGATTACGTCATGTTTAAATTGATACGGGGAGACCGACACACACACGAAATGATGGCCCGTGTAGATCTTCATTTAATTTTTTGCAAAAAAATGAAAGTAGGCTAATAAAAAATCTGCCAGGTGGCCATATAAAATGTCTTCGCGGGCCGACCCCTGGTCTACATAATGGGCGCCGCTTGTTCTCAGAGCATTATCGATACTACTGTAACGTCACACCGATACAACCTATAAACTATGAAGACAACAACAAAACGTGTTTTCCAAGTACTGTAGTATGGTAGAATTTTGGTAGTAATTTTAATTAGCTGCCGATAGCTAATTGCGCGCTTGCATGATGCATGAGCGATATAGCCTACTGCTTAGGTAAACAGGCAGTGCCTAATTGAAGTTAATTGTCAGCCCTTCACCTTTCTTTCTTTGACAACAGTCCAATTGGAACTCATTTGCATTGAGGAAACTTTGGTTGTTGATAATTGAGAATGATATGCAAATGTATGTTTGTAACGACAAGGCATACCTTACTGAAATTTTGCAATTATATATTTCATGCAACAGTATATGCATGCTTTGTTTGCTAGCAGCCCAAATCTATATTTAAATAGAAATACCTCTGATTTGATGTGAACAAAAGAAGGAGGTGTTCTGCATCGATCATGTTCATTATGTATGGTTTTAGAGATGACAGGAGTCTATATATCTCCCAAGCTGGTTATTTTACTTGCCAGTAAATTTACTGACACTGTACTCCACTTGTTAAGACCCTCGCATGCCAATCGGTTGCACTGAGATTCAATTGGATCCCCTGAATTCGGCCAGAATAAGCGAGCGTGCATAACTGAGATTCTTAAGACAAGACTCCATGATATCAGATCATAATACACACACACCGACAGACACATGAATTTATGGCCAGTGTAGATCTTCATTTCATATTTTGCAAAAATCGAAAGTAGGCTAATAAAAACTCAGCCAGGTGGCCACATAAAATGTCTTCGCGGGCCGAGTCTGTCATATCGCATGGTAGGGAGCTAGTTGTAAGATAAACATAGAAGTCTTGATTAGTGTGAGGATGAGATAAGGAAGGGCCGAAATGGGAACAAACCCTCGCTGCACGGGTTACAACTTGAGCTGAAGGGGGGGGTAATGCGATCTTGAATAAACTTCCATGCTGCGTATATTTTGACTCTTGTCCCCAGTCACCGCGACCTTTGTATGAAGTCGACAATTATGAACTCTCTCCGGAGCTACCAGCGCTACTTGGCGGGCGTCGATCAAAGGAAAGTTACGGGAGGGGATTTTAAATCAATGTTCGTGAGGATTGACATGTTACACATCCTCTTGACCCTAAAAAAATCTCGTGTTTTATAAGCGATCTAATTTCCAGTTGAACAAATCTTTGTATGGCAATAATGGCTAAAGTAAAATATTCTTAGCTCTTTTAATCACCACATTTTGTTACTCCTCGAATGTCAATAATCCTATGGTACATTTTTTTATCAGTGGCGGATAGTGGATGAACACAACGTTCAACACAATTGCGTACCCCAAGTGGGGTTCCTTGAAACATATTATGTGTAACTTGTAATAAAATGCAGTTATTTTGAAATTTCTATATTGCCATTAAAATAAAGTTGAAATTTGTATGGTAGCTGCAGAAGTTAGTAACCATGGTCAGGTCGCTGTGTTCATTGTTGCTATTAACCTTGGACATCAGATCCCTGTACATGGGTGTATGCAAAATTTTTCTGATAACCTGCGTTTCTGTAACTGTGTTTAATGGTAATTATTAGGCTTGGGGTAGGTGCTCTGAGACTTAAATAAGGAACCATCCAGGTATTTTCCTGGTGGGAGTGTGGAAAACATGGGGGAAAACCTCATTCAGGGTGGCCACAGTCAGCACCGGGATTTGAACCACCAATCTCCGGACCTTAGCGTGGTCGTGGTGTGTGACTTAACTGTGTTCTGGAACATGTGTACTATATTAATTACGAAACTTAGTTATATAACGTAGGTAATTGATTACCTCATACAATGCCAGTGAAGTATTTCACTGTTCTCAAGGCACATGATTCATCACTGATCTCATTCTTTTTCTGCAGAGTTCCGTTCAGACCATCGGGAACTAACATAGTCACAAATACTGCTCCAACTCCAAATGTGCGCATGCGAATTGTGACAAGAAATGGTCAAGAGGCAGCTGTCGTTGGATTGGGCGAAGAACTCCAGCTCAAAATTGAGATTGATCCTACAAGCGCCTTTGGTATTTTCGTCCGTAATTTGGAGGCACGCACAGATAACGGAGAACTGCTGACCCTCATAGACAATGTAGGGTATGTTCATCTATGTCATATACTTTTGTACATCAAAATTTGCATGCTTACGTATCAGGGGCTTACATATTCATTTTATTTGATTTGATTTGATTTAAATTAATTTCTATTTATAAATAAATATAATTTATTTGTTTGTTTGTTTGTTTGTTTGTGTAACGATCTGAGAAGAAGGCAGTTTGCAAATATTTGATCCATTCCAACAGTTCCTCAAATATTTTCATATTCTCTTCTAAGTAGAGATGATGGTATTGTCTCATCTTAGTCTCCAACTTAGAGATTCTGTAACATTTTACACAAGAATTATCATTGTGCTGGTCGTATTTCCATGTCTGGAAATACTAGTGACGACTTAATTTTTGCTATAACATCCTTGATAGATTTCCTCTTTACAACTTATTCACCCGTATTGATACTAGTATAAGACCATATACATATTGATGGCTGTGCACTACAGCTAGATCCTTACAGTATGCCTGCAAATTAGTCTGAATATTTCCTGTGATTTGTTTCGAAAAACAAGTATCTATACGAGAAAGAAAACTATCAGTCAGTAATGTTGCCAAGAATCTGGTTGAGTGAAGTTATGCTCTGTATTCAATATACAGCCGCATGAATGTCCTATCATCATTGATGAGAGGTGTTCTAAAATAAGACATTGGAATAAATTACATTTTCTTCAAGGGGAACGTATTGAATTAAAACTTACTTTTGTGGAAAGTAATTAGCAAAGTTACAATTGCAATTACTTCAGGCTCATCGATAGCCACTTCACTGAGAAAATTGAAATAGGAAGTTTATGAGGAGGTACATTGCATTCCAGTAAATGGCAGAGCAGATATTGTTGCCATTGACAGGAAGAACAGAATAGGTTTGTTCCTGGACCCCACAGTACGAATGGAAGTGGACATTCAACAAGTGGTAAACTATGAGTTTTAATTTATTAAACAACCTCCGTCAAATCAATACAAAGTTATGCGTTATGACTCACTAAGTGTGGTACATGTTTCAAACCATAGGATAGCGGTCCTTTATGAGCTACATCATATCATAATTAAATAACATTACACACAAAAACACTGAAGCCTCCGTGGCTTAGGCGGTAGCACGCCGGCCTCTCACCGCTGGATCCGTGGTTCAAATCCCCGTCACTCCATGTGAGATCTGTGCTGGACAAAACGGAGGCAGACAGGTTTTTCTCCGGGTACTCCGGTTTTCTCTGTCAAAATTTCATTCCAGCAACACTCTCCACTATCATTTCATTTGTCATTCATTTAATCATTGCCCCAGAGGAGTGCGTCAGGCCTCGGCAGCCGGCACAGTTCATATCCTCGCCGCTAGATGGGGGCTTCATTCATTCCATTCCTGACCCGGTCGGAGACTGGAAGCAGGCTGTGAATTTTCATTTTCACACACAAAAACACTGAGCAAGATAAAAAACACATCATGCACATACACAGTCACTCATAAAAACACATGAAAAATTCTGATCAACTTAAACACATTAAACATTTAAAAACTTTTTTAAAAGGCAATATAATCCATTATCTTCTTGTCCAAACATTCTTCAGTTGTTCGGACTTATTGTCATATCCTGTCATTTCAACTGTCCTTTCCTTGGCGAGGTTAAGTTGGGAAGTTGTTCATTATACCAAAGTGGTACCTTGCTTATATAAGGATGAAAAATCGAGAAAATATTCCCAATGAAAAATGAAAAAATGAATCTTTGACTATTCCAGATGGCAAGGATTAGTCTTCTTGTACATGCCTGCATGTGGCCTGCTGGCTCATCTTTTATCTTGCTCAGTGTTTTTGTGTGTAATGTTATTTAATTATGTCATGATGTGGCTGATGAAGGACCGCTATCCTATGGTTTGAAACATGTACCACACTTGGTGAGTCATAACGCATAACTTTGTATTGATTTGACGGAGGTTGTTTAATAAATTAAATCATAATTTGTCAATATGGACCAAAAATGGCATTGAATATTCCCAAACTATGAGTTAACGAGGAGAAAGTGGCCATTTACCGACCATGCATACCTTACCTGAGTGAGAGTTATAATCTGCTTGAAAATGCATGGAAAGTAAAGGACCCTCCTTTTCGGAGCTTGGGGGCAGCTTTCAAGTTTGTCGTGAACATACTCAAAGAACTAGGCATCACTGAAAGTGAAATATTTGCTTTAGCATATTGAGAGCCTCAATCCATATGCTACATACCGTAATCATTTATGAGGTGTGTGATGAAATGAAAAAATGAAAATCCACAGCCTGCTTCCAGTCTCCGACCGGGTCAGGAATGGAATGAATGAAGCCCCCATCTAGCGGCGAGGATATGAACTGTGCCGGCTGCCGAGGCCTGACGCACTCCTCTGGGGCAATGATTAAATGAATGACAGATGAAATGAAATGATAGTGGAGAGTGTTGCTGGAATGAAATTTTGACAGGGAAAACCGGAGTACCCGGAGAAAAACCTGTCTGCCTCCGCTTTGTCCAGCACAGATCTCACATGGAGTGACCGGGATTTGAACCACGGACCCAGCGGTGAGAGGCCGGCGTGCTGCCGCCTAAGCCACGGAGAGGTGTGTGATAATATATGTAATTTTGGATCTTAATTGTCTCCCGGAATACCGAGAAGATGTTCTTATAGAAATATACCGTATATTAGGCTCATCGATAGCCACTTCACTGAGAAAATTGAAGTTAATGACGAGCTACACTACATTTCGGAAAATGGCAGTCATATCTTAGTTCAGGGTATTGGCTCAACATTCTTAAATCTCCTCATATCAATGTGATATTTTGGAGCAATCCAAGTAAATTTGGCAAGCAATTTTAAAATTCTTTGTTTGATAATAAGTATAATCGTTAAATTTAACGATTGCCGGAATGTGATGATTACTTAAATGAGTTTAGCAGTCAATTGCGAGTGAAAATTGCTTCAGTGATGATGATGAAATCGTTGTTCTGAGGAGCCTAAAATCTTGGTTATCGGCCTATGTTGATTTGCGTAGAAGCAAAGGGGTTCTATTTATGTTTTGAACAACATAATCATGTAAAAAATATTTTTCTGAACTAAATCTCCTATAAGAAAAAAAGTGTGACTCTTGTTTGCCTTCGGTTCTTGAAGTAGCATGTGCGGAAGGTATTTATCCCAATAATGATAGTCAGGTGTCAGAAGAACGTATCTAAACTGTAAAGATCCTACTTCACACACTCCATTAAATGTCAAATGTTTTTATCACCATATCTGAAAAGGGTGAAGTAAACAATTAAAATAGGCTATCTGAACAACTTTATTGTCACGTACATCATCCCTTATTTGTAAGACATTAATGGATTCTCCTAAAAGATCCATCAAATCTGCAATGTGAACTTAGATGTGAAGTTGTAAAGTTTTTCTTTTTTCAGCTGCCCACGGGATCCAAATATCTTCCCTCCTCTTCAGCTAGAAAGAGGTACAAGGGACTTGTTTGCGGATTTCAAGGCCTTTCGCTTCCCATCCACAGCCACTGTCAACTTCGTGGCTACTGTACAGTTCTGTCAAGACATATGTGACCCGGTAAGTTCCACGCTTTATTATATCTGTTCCGTAGAGCATGCGATCCCTCAACTTCTTATTCTTACTGCCTATGTGCCTCTCACATCAGATACGCTGCAGCAACGGTGTCCCTTCCTTTGGAAGAAAGAGGCGAGCGGTCACCACGACTACAGAGAAGCTGAACATCCCTGAAGCAACGAAAGATGGCAGTATTCAACCAGATGACGGAGAAGAGCAACAGAGTGAGAGAGTTGTAATAAATCAAAACGAAGCGACAGAGAGTGACTTGGGCAAAGTCTACTCCCAGGAAAGTAGCACTGAGATAGCAACATGGCCGACTACTCCCTTCGAAGATTCCAACATTGTAACATCGCAAGAACCAGGTAGCCTATTGTCTATTTCTAAATTGCATTAAGTCACACTGAAACGTTTCTAATTTTATTATGAGCTCATGATCCTGTCTGGTTAAATACATAACATACACACTGTGTTCGGTTTGATCTCTCTTGGCAACTCATACTTCTGAAAGGCAAGCATTGTTAAAATCTGGAAATATTTTAAAATTCTACTTTACATAACCTAGTGGCGTGACTATGAGGGGTGAACAGGGGGATCAATCCCCCCTAGAGCCAAAAAATAAAAACATGAAATTTGTTGAAGATTTTAATTTTGAATAAAACCAATCTTCGTATTCTGCATCTGCAAGTAGGACACATACACAGTTTAAACTGGGCGGATGTGAAGGGAATGCAATTGGTCGGTGTTACAGTGTACTTTTTTTTTTCTCATACTGCAGATATTACTTGCTTACTTTCTGACGGATGATTTAAATCACACAGTGTTGCGCCGTACATGACACGTAGAGCGTTCAATAAGTAAGTTACACATGTCGTCCGGCGTCAGTCGTATTGCGCAACATGAGCGGCGCATCGTCCGAAGAAAGGACATGTGTAGTGCTTCCCGCAGCGACAGTTCTGCTACGGTACTGGTAAGAGGGGCATTGTAGTGAGCGAATGAAATGGCGCGGCAACTGGAAACATACACCAAAGTGGAAGTACGTGGTAACATACGATTCTTGTGAGCAAAAAGGCTGAATTGCACAGAGATTCACCGTGAAATTGTGGCAGTGTATGTACCAAATACAATGTTGCGGCCAGCAATTGTGAAATGGTGCCAACAATTTGAGCACGGCTGGACAGATGTGTGTGTAGGACTGGAAATAAGGTACCATCCCGGCATTTGCCTGGAGGGAGTATGGAAAAACCAGGGAGAAAGTCACACTCAGGATGACCACTGTCAGCACCAGAATTCTAACCACCAATCTGTGGACTTGCTGCATAGCTTCCAATTGCAGTCATGGTGCGCAATTATTACGGGCATGGCTACGCCACAGGGTATACTTTGAAGTTTAAAGTATGATCTGGTAGGCCTATACAGGGGGTTGATAAGTTTGCTCCCAGAAATGAAAAATTTAATACCCAAAGCTTTTTCTATCATTGTTAATCCAACTGTTTTTTAGGTGGTAAGGCATAGTTCACACACTGTGGTATGTGCAGCGCTATGGAAACCTTTTGCACCCGAAACAGTGTCACAGCTTGAAATAAAGATAAAGGTATGTGGCTATAGTTCAATGTAGAGACGAGATGGAGGCAGACCCCTCCTCCCGTCCCTCCCAAGACTTTAAGATTTTCAATATTAATGAACCATAAAAAATGGAGGGGAAAAAAAGGTCAATATTGTGAAATCCTCCCCCCCCCCCCCCCCAAAATAAAACTTGTTCTAGCTACGTTTCTGCATGCACCAACGTGACGTACACTTGTTATACTGTGTGTTCACTCTGGGTTTGACATGTTCGTGTCAAAATTTTAACAAACGGTTACTGTCTATGATGGAAGATATTTTAAATTACACATTAGCTTTAGACCACCTCGTGGTGTAGTGACTAGCATTCTTGGCTGTCACCCCAGAGGTCTGGGTTCAATTCCTGACTCTGCCAAGATGAGGGTTTGCTTCCTACCTCAGACATCTTGGAAGTGGTTTTCTGTGGTTTCCCACTTCTACTCTAGGCAAATGCCGAGATGGTTCCAAATTTAAGACCACGGCCTCCTTCTTCCCAATCCTCACCTGAATTACAAATGAACACACGAATACAGCCATCACAATAACACATGTTGTCAGACAACTTCCACACACACACATGCACCCCACGGGGCTTCATGACCACGACGTTGCTAGGCCCCTACATCAATCAAAAACAACAACCCATTCTATGGCACAAGGGCACTTTCATGCTTATTTTCATAAACCACCGTTCTACTGTCCGCTCATTTTCCGCATCACTCCAAAGGCTGGTGTTTTTATTTCTTCCTGCTGCAGTAGTGTATTTTCAAATTTAAATTCATAAAGCATACAAGCCTGCATCACACTATTCGGGATACCCATGCTCTGCTTGTCTTCACGGACGCCCTCGTCGAAGTGTGCTGACAACAACCAACAAACACTCGAAAACAAGATGTTCAGTAAGGAACTTGCCTACTTTCTCTTACATGTATGTATATTGTTATTACTCCTTGTTCTTATCAAGCAGTATTAATTGAGCGGTCTTGTGAAGAACGTTAAGAGTTTGTCTTTAAGTCAGTCAACACATGTTCAGTCGTCATCGTGTTGACCGACTGATAAACATTAAACTTTGTTTACTAAGGCAACACTGAAAATGCCTTCAAACACCATAAAGTTGTATCCTATATGAGATTCCTTGTTTACTATGTTTCGTTGAATTGAGGTTTCACATCCAGAGAAATTAATTCTAACATTATAAAAGTATGTCCATCTTCAATTTATCAAATCGTCGATCATGTGTCTTCTGCAGAGAAAGTATCTTATGTGAGACTTGCTGCGTTTCATGTTCTATGTTTTCAAGACGGCCACCACACGTTGTACCCTATTCAGTGTGTTATTCTTGTGGCTTATTTCAGCAAAGCCCCTTCCTTATATGGTACATCTTTCTTATTAAGTTTTGTTTTAATTGCGCAATTACATTTTGAATGATTCATTATTACGTTTTAATAGTAGGATACGTCCAGCAGTCATTATGAAAGTTTCGAGGCACTGTTATTTTGTGATATTTTCAAGATGGCTGCCACGCGATGTATTCAATGTGTTATTCTTACAACTTATTTCAGTACTTCTTTCTTACTAGTTTTGTTTTAATTGCGCAATTACATTCTGGATGATTCATTATTACGTTACCGGATGAGTTAGCTGTGGTCGTTACGGCATGACTGCTGGCAGTCGCTCACATCCGGGAGGCGAGGAGGTTCGAATCCCCCCGTCGGCAACCTTGAAGATGTTCTTCTGTGGTTTCCCATCTTCCTTCCAGGCAAATGCCGGGATTGGTCCCTAACTATAGGCCACAGCCGCTA
The DNA here is from genome assembly GCA_946902985.2 of Meconema thalassinum. Taxonomy (NCBI): domain Eukaryota; kingdom Metazoa; phylum Arthropoda; class Insecta; order Orthoptera; family Tettigoniidae; genus Meconema; species Meconema thalassinum. Next base: position 204,107,317 of record OX336389.2, on the reverse strand, counting down.
CCTTCCAACTCCTCGACCTTCCATTCCAACTTTCCTCCCCAACTGTACTTGTAGCTCACCCATTGGGTGTCCGTCTCGAAGCAGCTACAAAAACTGGCGAGCCGAACATGTCCTCGGACACTCCCGGCACTAAAAGCCATACGCTTAAAAAAAATAAACAAAAAACCACAACGTTTAATAGTATGCACAGCGGCCATTATGAAAGTTTTGAGTCACTGTTATTTCGTTTGAGGCATACGATACCACACAAGTTTCTACCTTATCACTAATTTTCGTTATTGTAGCTCAAAAACATAGGAAGTTATTTATTTTTAAATTATTAAATTTCAGGATGGCCGCTTTGCACTATATTCAGTAAGATAAATGTATCACTAAAACTATTGAGGCCTCCTTTATAAGACTCATCTTCAACCAAGTTTCATCTTAATTGTGCAATTATTTCCTGAGGTACTAATTTGTACATTTTAATAGTACGCCTAGCCACCATCTTGAATGTATGGAATCTCTGTTCTTTTGCTTAGGGCAATTCAAGCGACTTATAAGTGTCTACCTCATTACTAAATTTCATTATTATAGTTCTAGGTTCATGGGAATTGTTTATTTATTTTGAAATTTTGTGATGGCCGCTGTGCGCTATATTCAGTGTGATGATCTTTTGACCAAAGCAAATGTGAACCCTTATATGATACTCATCTGTTGCCAAGATTCATCTTAATTATGCAATTAAATTCTGAGCTGTATATTTTAATGATCTGATAGTTCTCACAGCCGCCATCTTGAATGTATAAAGTCTCTGGTCATACAAGGCCACATACGGTACTACCTAGCAACTAATTTTCATTACTGTAGCTCTAAGTGTTGAGAGTTATTTATTTTTATATTTTATAGTTTCAAGATAGCAGCTGCATGTAATGTTTACTCTCATATAGTCATCACCAGGCTTCGGATAATTATGCACTTAAAAATGCCAAAATTTGTATGCAAATATTCACTAAAAAGTGTCAAAATATGCACTAACAATTTTGAAATATGCATTTAAAACAAACATTTATCTGATATCAATTAGCGATTTATATTATAAAAATGAATGTTACACTTTAACCTTTTGCACTGCTATGTCGGGGTTCGACATTAAAATATTTGACTTCCCCTCCGATGTCGAGTCCCACACGACATGACGATAGCTTGTACTCACAGCGCTCGTATGACTTCTGTGCTGTATTCCGGTATTGTGCAGCCTTCTAGTGGTCTCCGAGAGAACACCTTTCCCTATTTAATATAGTTTGCGGGAATTGTTATGAATTTTTAACCTTCGTTATTCTCGAATGATAATGACAGTTTTACTGATAATAAAGATTGAATGTAAACATGCCGTCTGCTTCATCTTCGTTCACGGAACTGGATATTTTCGAACAGTTAGTGGACAGTGATAGTTACGATGATGAACAAACAACTGACTTGGAAACATAACATAACTATATTTTGTGTTAGATTGTTTTGCAGTGTTCACTTCCTACTACTGTTCACAGTGCAGAAATTAATTAGGAGTGGAGCAGGAAACATACGTTAAGGGTAATGGAGTTAAACATCACCAAAATAAAAATAAATTACATACCATACCACAATAAAATGCTCCAATTTGAAATGAAATTCACAAGTCTTGATTACACTTAAGCACTGTATGATGTGATAGGTTTTCAAACACAAACTTGCACCTATTTTTACTTAAAATGACTTTGCACTCAACACGCTCTCCATATCACATGCCACAATTGGAGCATACTCCAAGTTAACGGAATTGGGGACTTCTAGTATCGATGCACTGTCAATTTTGTCTTTGCCTTAGATAACACCAGAAATGCTTTTTAAGTTTGAGGAGACCGGAGTGTTTTAGCACTACACTCTGCAACTTTTCAGAGAAAACTTGATTACGTAGGTTCATTAGGGATCGTTCGACTTCTTCAACAATTCCAATATTATTGTGAAGAGGCAGTCCATTTTCTTGCAATTTCTTGATGGCTGACGGTATGCAAGGCAAATTGGAACGAATGAATATAAATTGCTCTCGAACACCATCTTTTCTCAAGACATCTTGAACTTCTTTAATACAAGCTGTTTCTTCAGGATCGACGTTCTCAACTACCTTTATTTACTACCCCAAAATGACCGGCATAATAAACAGTGCTTTGAACCACGTTCCCCATCTTGTATGGACTGGTGAAGGCGGAAGCGGCGCATCATGAACTTCTTTCGACTTGGAGCCTTCATGAACATTCTTTCCTCTGTAGAAATCAACGCGTTTACTTCAGGAAAGCAAGCCCGGACTGCTTCAGTGACTCGATGAAATCCATGTGCTACACGTGTGACGTGTATCATCTTGGCTTTACACATGTAAGGTACTACAGCATCAGTTCTCGCCACGAGAACATGATCGCAAAGAATGCCTGATGGCCACAAACAAGAAAGTGCATCATTGAAAAATGCAGTAACTGTTGAGCGATTAACCTTCGATAACACAGCCATACAGTATTTAGTAGATATGATTTGTCTCTCTCTTCTCCCTCTCCTAATATTCCAAACACGAAGTTAGCTTCATATCTTTGATCCACGTCCGTTGTTTCATCTAGTGAGACCCACACATGTTTTTCATTCTCCCTTAATTTACCTAACATTACTTTATAAAGCACGGGAACGTAAATCTTCCTAATTGTTGATTCAACTGGGACTGGTTGTTTCGTATACTGCAGAAACCGAACTAAGTTCTTATTGTTTAGCTTAGCCACTGGGATGTTTGCCGAGACACATGCTTTACACAGATCATCATTGAATTTACTTTGTGTTGGTCCAGATTTAACTACAGCAGTATCTGCCTATATTATTACAGTATAACCATAATTGATTTTGTATAACCATATAATCACCCCAAACAGACAAATTCCGGATTTTTATCACCATTTTAGAATTTCACCTAACATTAGATATACTACATTTAGCATACACGGACAGTTGCATTACCAACACTGCAACTAAATAATTGTACATATTGTATATATTTTTCACCTGTATTCTCAAACATAGATGTTATAGCCTAAGTGTAATGGATCTGATGATGATCGCTTGACGATCGAAACTGGTCATCCTAGTGTATTTATTAATCTCATGTAATTTATTTCAGGATTAGGGCATAACCCAGCTCTATTTGGGTACATTCGTGTTGACCGACTGAAAAGCACCAAACTTTTGTTTTACAGCAATGGTTACAAGTGGCTCCTGTTTTTGTTTCAAGCATACCTCTTTCAATTTACTGTGTTTTGTTGTTTGAAGATGTTGTTGAACTTGATACTTTTGAGTGGCGATTACAACTGTGCTACAATATTTGCAAAACAACACATTTTCGTCAGTTGAAAAGTCTTGAAACTTGCGTACAAATGCTTTCAATACTTCACTACTAACAGTTAGGCATTATAAAGTAGCAAGAATACAGCTATTTAAGGTATTAAACTCAACCAAAGTAAGACTGACTAGAACTAATTATGCATGCAAGGTAACTATTATCTGAAATACGGTACATGTCAAATTTTCCAATAGTATCCTGCAGAAACTGATGTCTACACTCAAGACGAAAAAAATACTTTTGAAATATGCCCTAACAGGAGAAGAAACAAAATATGCCCTGTTAAGATAAAACTGCTTCAAATACGCAATTGCATATGCAATATGCAAATGCATAATTATCCAAAGCCTGTTCATCACATCGGTAACAGAGGGTCCTTATATGAAACTAATGTACTTTAATGCCAAGCACTGTGAGCATTGATTCATTGGATCATAAGTTATGGATTAAAATACTTGCATGATTCGTGTGGTCGCCATCTTGCAATTATTCTGCTGATGGCCTTCTAGTTTGGGCCTCAGACACTTCCCACATGAAGGTGTGTTTCTCCAAAACCTGGTCAGATCCGATGATTAATTTAGTCGTAGTTCCATTTAAGCTTTGATAACTCAGGTGGCCACCATTTTGCTTTCATTAAGATGGCGGCAATATAAAGATGGTACTGAAGTTCCCATTTACTAGTGCTACTTCTGTACCCAATTTGATACACTTCAGTTTCATAGTTTGGGAATTGATATGGGGGAATGACATATATACATACCTGTATACACAGACACACGGACATTTGGCTCACATAGATCTCATAAGTCTACTTTCATTTTTACAAAATTCGAAAGTAGGATAACAGATGACAAACACCTGTCTGCTTCATCTTGTACAGCACAGTGTACGTGCAGTTTGACGTGAAAACAATACATAAGGTTACCCCTACAGTACGCAACAAGATCGATGATTTGTTTTCTGTTATAAACATAATACTGTATACAGGGTGTATCTTAACCTGTTAAGTGGGGAGCGAATTCTTTCACGTAACCACTACGGTGGGGAGATATTTTCATATTTCTTTAAGTGTTTAAATAATTGGATTTACACAGCTCGAAATGTATCTGTATAGTATTGCATGTATATTGTGACAATAAGACACATTAATTTCAATACTGCAACGATTATTTACGAAATAGAATGATTTTTATACGAATCATATTTAATGCAACAAACGCATAAGTCTCATATTTCTATTTTTTTCTCTGATGAGTGTTGTAATCGTTACTTTCCGAAACTTGTACGTTAGCAATAAGTATTTCCGTATCAAATAAGATAGTTTTTTCGAGTGACCTCCTGAGAGGCCTGGTGCAAGTCTTTCTAGTCGACGCCCGTGGGTGACCTACGCGTCGGTATGGGTAAGGATGTGGTAGGAAGAGGCCGTGGCCTGCCAGTAGGTACTGTCCCAGCATTTGCCTGGTGTTGAAAATGGGGAAACCACGGAAAAGCATTTCAAGGACCGCCGACGGAGGGGCTCGAACCCACGTGTCTATCGAGTCAGCAGAGAGCTGGGCCCCATGACATAACGCTACACTTTAGCGAGCGCAGACACTGCTGTCGATAAAAAGGTAGTAGTAGTCCCACAAGTGCTATAAATATATTTTACCCTATAATACACTATAATTACACTCTTGGAGAATACGATAATGACCAGATAACAATGTACTCACCTAATATGTACTTTCTTCTCTTGTTGTGGATATGCAACTACCGAGCCACTAATTATTCCATTCTGAGGTTTTCTCTATGTATTATTTACACACACACACGAATTTACACAACAATGAGGATCACTATTTACAACACATGAGGAATGGACGCCTCTCAGTTCAATTTTTTGCGGTGTGATACATTCCAAAGCAAGGAGCTGGGCACAGTGCTACATCGCACATTTTGCAGCAGTGCTGTGTCTCCTTTCTTTTATTGTTTGCTTTGCAGACAATACATCTCTTGCTTGCAATGTGTTTCGTCTTTGAGGGAGCATTGAAATCCGGAAAATGCCTTCTCGAGAATCGATCTGAAGGATCATTTGATAGTGACACCACTGATCTGACTGGCTGGGCTTCAGTGGGGGTTGATTTATCATACTTGTCAAAAAGCTTCTGAATAATTTGCAAACGAAATTGTAAGTGAGTGAATTTTCCTCCATGATTCTGATAAATCACGAAGGAATTGAACATTGTTATGTCCAACAAGTGCCTGAAAATCTTATGGTAAAACTTCTTTATTCGCTTTCTGGCTGTACTGTACGGAACAATGCACTGATCAGATAAGTCGACCCCACCCATTGAATCATTGTAATCTATACACATGGCTTGCTTTACTATTGTGTCCCCTTTTCTGTTTTTCACAGTGCGCATTTCGGCATCGTGTATGCTACTTAGCATACACACATCCCTCTTGTCTCTCCACTTGAGGGCAATGAGTTTGTTACGATAAACAAATACAATTTCATCCTTTTTTAATTTTTTTGCCATAACATCTTTTGGGAGATTTTTTCTGTTAGATCTTACGGTGCCCACAGCATCTGTTTGTAGGTCATTGAGCAGGTCAAACAGCTCCGGACAACTGTAGTAATTATCCACAGCTATTAGGTAACCCTTATTCAGGAGATCTTCGGCCAGTGTAAAAACAACTTTGGAAGGCTTAGTGTACTCAGAAATATCAATTCCGCAAACTTCGTCTACGAGATTAGTTTCCTTCCCCGTATACCATAAGATGTTCCACACATACCCAGTCTTAGCTTCACATAACTTATATGACTCCATACCAAAGCGCGACATTTTCTTTGGTATGTATACTTTCCATCCCAGTCTACCTTTCCACAATAAGAGGCTCTCATCGATAGATAAGCTATCGTCAGGAATATATGCAGTTCTGAATTTTGATACAAGGATGTCTAGAACTGGCTTCACTTTGTACAATGTTGGGTGGACCTGCCTGTTATAAGCTTCATTGTCTGCAAAATGTAAACATTTGAGATAAAGGAAAAATCGTTTCTCAGACATAATATCATAAAATACTGGAGTAGCTAGCAGTTTATTTCGAGAAAAGTAATGGGCTAGTTTCGGCTTCTGAACAATACCCTGCAGTAATAAAATTCCTAAAAATAGTTTTATTTCATTTTTGTTAGTGGGTACCCAGTCTCTCTCACGACTCCTTCTTTTCACTTTCGCCATCAACGAATTCGAAGTAATTGTTTGCTGAGCATACAGATTTGTTTGCTGTGCAATGAGCTCACAAAATCCGTCGTCTATAAGAAAATCGAAAATTTCTTCCGGGTCCTTCTTATCTAAAAGTTCACCCTGTATTCCAGCATTGTAATTAGCTGGAAATCTTCCCCGCCTACAACCCCGCAAGTCCCATTCGCCGTGTACAGCAGGAGGATTACCATCACTCGCTGTTTCAGTGTCACTGCTGTCACTAGAACTCGAACTCCGTACCGATGCACTGTGTCTTAGAACCCCACTATAAAAACTGGTCCCCGGAGTTTTTACTAATAACGGAGATTCGTCGTCACTTGCTGAACTGGACTCACTACAACTATCATCATCGCTATGTTCGAGCATATCACGAATCGCACATTCACTTGGAATATCTCTCGAACGTGTAGACATACTGTTGTACACTATAAAACAAAATAAATCTCTAATACATTCTATAAAACACAATAGGAATGCATTAAAGCTTCTGTATCTCGCGAACTTAGTACCGTGAATGAACCGTGCGGGCTACTAATGACGCATGGCGCGCGGGATGAGTGTGATACGGTGTTTGAGCGGTTATTGCATTGAGCAAATACGTACCAAATAGTAAGGGGATTCCCTATCATAAAACCATATTAGCTACGTAGTTCAAAAAAAATCGTAGAGATGGCAGCACCTTACAGTGCTTGCGAGGAAAGTTTCAAGGCTCGCGCGTAATTTTAAAGGCAAGAAAAAAAATAAAACCTGTCGTGCGTCTGTAGCCGCGTCACCCATCCAAGCGCAAAGCTCGAATTGCGGATGTAGCCGCAAGCCCCGCTCAACGGGTTAATTATACCAACAAAAAAATCAGAGACGCTCTGCGTGTTATGTAAACGACGATGCCACAATCGGATATGCAGAGAAAAATTTTCCTTTCGAGAAAATGAGGTTACTTTGTTACTTTCGGGCGCACAATTCAAATCAACGAACTCGCCGTATTTTCTGAGCCAGAGCGCAAGCCGCTGGCCACTGCTGTGCTTCAGGCAAGAAGGGAGTGTGATAGAAGGAGACAGAGAAATGCTGGTGAGAATGCGCAACTTTCCTTGTTCGCCTCGCGCAGAATTGTCCTTGTCCCTTTCAGGCAATATCCAAATTTGTTTACAAAGCAGCCGTAACCACACAAAGTACAAGGACACACTGTAGTAAAGACACACTTGTCAGTCATGAAATGTACCCGATGGTTTCTCTTCTCGTCTGTTCATCTCAGTAACTTTCTTTACTATTTGACATACGCAAAGATGCCGTTGTGCGATCGTGCATTCATTTACTCACAACATTGTAAATGGAATGAAATACTGAACGAAAGAAACAATACACCCAATGATTTGATTACAGTAAATGTTCAATATGCCCCCCTCCAACTTCGATGCCCAGTTCACAGCGGTGTATTAGTGACATTTGGACTCTGTTCAGGATGTGTGGTGTGTTACGAATGGCCTGGATTCTTGTTATAAGTTCACCTTGTCTTTCTACGGGATTCGTATACACTGACGTATTCACGTAACCACACAAGATATAGTCCATGGGAGTTAAATCAGCCGAGCGCGGAGGCCATTTAACTGGCCCACCACGGCCTACCCATCTTCCTGGATAATGAGCATTTATGTGTCCTGTGACACGGTGAGCAAAATGCGGTGGAGCACCAAAATGACATTCACTGCCGAATACCCAGGGGAACATCTTCCAATAAATCAGGCAGTGATTCTGCTAAGAGACGGTAGTATTCCTCACCATTCAGACGAGGAGGAAGGACATACGGCCCAATTAAATAGTCACCAACAATGCCGACCCAAATATTAACACTAAACCTTTTCTGGAATGAGCGAACCACTGTCCCTTGAGTGTTTTCATCCACCCAAAAATGCCAATTTCTGGAGTTTGTCACGCCTTCTCTCGTAAATGTAGTGTGGAATATTTCCATAGCTGTTTGAGACCCACCTTGCAAATGTTAGGCATTGTGGGTAATCCAGAGGTATTAGTTCTTGCACTGATTGATGGCGATAAGGGTACAATTGCTGGTCCTTCCAAACCCTCCACACCGTCATAAGAGAAGCGCCAACATTCCTCGCGATAGACCTCGTACTGGTTGAAGAAATATCATTTATGTCTTCTAATGCAGCCTCTTCAAGTTCTGGGGTCCGTACCGATGTCCTTCTGGCGTCGTGCATCTGAGGCACTAAGCTCCCTCCTTCACGCAGTCGCCTGTCAGTTGACACAAAAGTTGAATGATGAGGTTGACGGTGATCAGGGTGCCGGACACTATAAATCCATGCGGCTTCTCTCCCGTTGCGATTTGCTGCACCATAAGCTAAGTGCATATCAGCCATTTCTTCGTTAGTGTACCGAAATGGATCCATTCTCATCAATTTATGGTGCAAAAGTAGTAGCCAATGTATGAAGAACAAACTGTAAACTGCCCACTGGAGCCGAATAGCGAGTGCGTCAGTCACACCAGCATATCTCTGTCTCCGTCTATCATCTCTTCCCTTGCCTGAAGCACAGCAGTGGCCAGCGGCTTGCGCTCTGGCTCAGCAAATACGGCGAGCTCGTCAATTTGAATTGTGCACCCGGAAGTAACGAAGTAACCTCATTTTCTAGAAGGGAAAGGTTTTCTCCGACAATCCGATTACAGCATCGTCTTTAACACAAAACGCAGAACGTCCCTGATATTTGTGTCAGTATAATTAAGATACAGCCTGTATACACTCACTCACCATTGTAATGCAAGCCCATCATGTAAGTCATCATTTTGATCTGGAAAGAAGGATTTTCCTCCGAAACTCTCATTAGCAAACTGGGATATAATTTGTGACGAACTAGCTAAACTAACTACTGGGGATCATAATAAAATTTAATAACTCACTAGGTCCACTGTGCATACAGATTCAAGAGAACAATATGAAACTGGGGGTAGATTAAGCTTTTCAGACAGGTAATATAATGAATAATCAATTGAAGGGCTGCAAAGAAAATGTAGAAATAAACAAAACAAATTGACAACATTAGTTTAGCACCGAAATGATGTCATCCACACAGAAGCAAGCAATGTCCATCAGTTGTTCAAAAACTGAGTAGCCGCTGTCATGCTAGTTGTATAACGTATCGCAAGATATATTATCAATTAAGAGCTTTCAAACATAACCTTGTGCACACAAACTTCCCACTTTGTAAAGAAACGAAAGGGAGCAGTGAGCCAATGCAATCTAGAAGTACAAGGTTACTTCCCTAACTTACTCAGTAGAAGAAGATAGCACTTATGCAAAATGTACTATGGTATGGTATATACCTGCAAAAGAGGCAATTGATGACCACTCCTCTACATTAATGTGTCAAACACAGAAGAAAAAAGCGCAATATTCACTACTAATCTGTATTGCTTTCAGCCGAATCACACAATTTATACTATTACATCAGATACTATCTTACCTTTCAGACCCTCAATACATTCATATTGTATCATTAAGAACCTGTTTACCAGCTCCGTCAGAATTTGTTAAGTAATTGACATTTCTGCGCACCGAACTAAGTTTTTAAGAAACTAACATTCAAGAAATAGATGGTTGTGAATCACTCGAGTAAGTCATGTAGAAACTAAGAATATTATGCCATACCTAAGCATGGCATTTGATATTAGTGACATAATGAATGTCAGAAAATATTGACATGCATTTGTCTTAATCCATGAATAAACTTTCCAGAAGATGAAGAGGACGAGATGAGAAACGCTACTGACTGGAATGAAGCTTCTTCATCAACTCAGAAGCCACAAGAGTCAGAACTTCCCAGCGCACTGCCACTCCAGCTTCGGGTACGTACACAGGTCGTTTCACCAGCTTGTTAACCTCTCGTTCATATTTCTTCTTCCGTTAGTGTAGAGAATGGTCCATATGTGGCAATGAACAGTGTGTGTGATGTTCACACATGACCCTCCACTCACCACACTTTCTTGACTGATATTTGATGGTGCGCCATTAATATAAAGGGATCTAACAATAAGGAAAGTAGACTTATCTGAGTTAACATGCAGGATGGGACTCAATTTAATAGGTATTCGTGATTTTCGATTAAGGGGAGATATAGAAGAAGTTGGAGATTACAAGGCGTTTCTATCATGAGAAATGAGGCACCTCATAATATGGTGTTCGGTTGTAAGGGAGAAACCACAGGACGTAATATATGCTGTTAAGTACGTAAATACGCTTGCTTGATGAGTATGGATTTGGATATATCTAGATTAAAGTTCAGAATAATTTCAGTGTTCACCATGTGAAAGGGCATATCAGGATGTAGTGAGGGGTGGAGCACTAATGGAGGATTTCAGTGTCAGGGTAGTAAATAGGAGAATGCAGTAAGGATGACCTGTGCTCCGGGCCACTGCTTACTGCACCGTACTAGCAGCTAGTGAAGGGAGGGAGCACCATATCGGTAACACACAGTACTAGAAACCGGCTTTCAAATAATTCTTTGACTAGGCACTCGCCTCCTGTGTCCAAGGTTACATGATGAAATCTCAGCGTAGTTGTTTGGCATTTAAGGGTTCTAACTGCAAGAAACCCTATCATCAGATTTACTGGGACACTAGAGAGCTCTACTGTAAATACACAGCAGTTAAAAAAGATAGATGTGTCTATTTTCCAGCTTCACTTTGCTTTGACCACCTCATCAAAATCCCACACTTGCACTGTTCAACAACACCAGGTTCACAAAAAAGTTTGTTGTTCATGTAACACTTATTTCAACCAGAGGTTTTGTTATAGTGTTGATGGGAAATGTAATATAGTCACGACACTTGACATATGTGTGTTTGTGTTCCTATTACAGTATATTGATATTTTGCTTTTTGGTGTTGCCAATATTCCTTTCCTCGACCTTAAATAGGTGATAGTTCAAATGTGATAAGACACACAGTTTTGCATGGGAATGATTCATACTATTGTTTCTATGATGAGCAATTTATATTTGAAACATGTTTCCGTGCGTTTCTGAGTGTTCGAGGCCAAGTACATTCCTTGTCAGAATCTCTTTTTCGTAAGCCATATTGTACATGGTATGAAATCGTATTATACAATCACATGAGTCTACTCTAACCCATGCCCTTGGAGCTGCAGCACCCTCTGACGACTTGGCGCTCGGCTCCGTGTTCTGCCCCTCCAGCTGCCAGCTTTGTCTCGCCATGCGAACTAACTTGCTCTTATTGGTGACAGCTCAGAAACTCATCACAACTCTCCAGCAAAATAATCTCTCTCATACAGAGCAGGTATCCTGCTCGCACACAGCTTAGCAGCCCTGAGCAGCCATAGGGCAGTCGAGTTGGTGAGCCAAACTCAAAACGAAACCAAATTAAACCCTCAGACTCTACGGCTCATTGAGTGTTCTTGTCTCACCTTGAGCTCTCTACTTTTCTTTTTTAGTTGGTTGTTGGCGAGGACTCCATACCCAAACCATCACTACAGAACAAGAATCGACTTGATAAAGGTCGAGTGCCAATCATACTGGACAGCTCAGGAAGCGGAATTCAAGAGGAATTCAGCTCCACAGCAACAACAGTTGACAGAAGTAAGTGAGGAGTCATGTTCCCCATTAATTCATTAATTTTGTTGTTGGTACCTGAAATTCCTAGGTAAACTCGAAATGAGTGATTTGTTTATCTACAAACACAGTGCGTAATGTTTTGGAAAGTTTCAAAAAGGTAGCAGTGATCCTTGACTGCTCTGGAAACTAGGTCAAGAAAATCCTACGGAAACTGCACAGACGATAGTTCATTTTTGTTATGAGTCACAGAGCTGTTGTTCCTGCATTAGTCTAGCTACCATACTAAAGATTCATTTATGTAGCAGATAAATCATAGTAGAATCTACTATAGAACTTTCCACATTGCTGCTCTATTTTATTGCTGACCTAATTCAAGATCTAGCAGATTTTCACATTTACACACCCTTCTATGCTGTCAAACTGATTTTGAGCGCGGATCGAACCTGCAATCATGTGTTTTGAAGGTCAACGCATAACCAATGCCACCACACAGACCGGAAGAGAGAAACGAAGGAAAACCAATTCTAAGGTGGCTGAGGTGGGATTCGGACCCATTTTTTCTCAGTTATGTTCAAGGAGAGCTTGCCAATCAGATGGCCGGATTTTGATTTCTGACTCCACCATGGCAAGTTTAAATCCTTAAATGAGATTTGGAACAGTCATCAGTCCCATGTATTAACTTTAGGGTGGGTGTAGATACGAGTATTATTGAATGGGCGACCAAAAACACAATTTTTAAAAAATCAGAATTATATAACATACAGTATATACAGTAGTATATACAGTAGTGGCTACGCGGGCTAAAGCGTTGCGTTAGGTCAAGGGGCCAAGCTCTCTGCTGACTCGGTAGACGCGTGGCTTCGAGCCCCACTGTCGGCTGTCCTTGAAATGGTTTACCGTGGTTTCCCATTTTCAACACCAGGCAAATGCTGGGACAGTACCTTCTGACAGGCCACGGCCGCTTCCTTCCACATCCTTGCCCAGTTTCATTCATCTTCATCCATTCCATCTCTCATCCCGACGCGCAGGTCGCCCACGGGCGTCGACTAGAAAGACCTGCACTCGGCCTCTCAGGAGGCTACACGAAAAAAAAAAAAAAAAGTAGTATGTTTAGTACTGGCGTCAGTTCTTACAACAAATAATTCTACAGAATCAAAGGTAGAGGACAAGTACAGTTTTCAGTTCAAAATATATAACACCTTTGGATGATGGGTGGCTATCATAATTGTCAGTCTCCCCTGCCAAGCATTTTAATTCTGGTCCGAGGGCTGGAATAGGGTACAATTAGCCCCGTGAGTCAAAACTGAGAAAAGGTGGATTTGATTCCAACCTCAGCCATCCTGGAAGTGGTTTTCAAATGTTTCCCACCTGTACTCCAGGGAAATGCTGCATTGGTTTATGATGATATTGTTCACACTGTACTAGCATTTACCGAGGGTTGGGTAAGGGTAAACCAGCACAGCAGGATGAATGCACGCCCTTGGCCTTAAGTGTAATAAAAGTTGACAATGAGAAAGGGAAATGTTGGGAAAGTGAACTGACATTCCAAGAATTGTAACCAACACTGTTTGTGATAAAGCGGGAGATGTTTTAGCCACAATGGGCAATGCATCCTCAGTCGGAAGCCTTTCATCCCCAAAATCTTGCCTCTCTCTGTCACTCAAGTAATTACGAGGGTTTTCTCTCTCTGGATGCCAAATGTCTTGACCGTTCTCTCCTGGTTTAAAGGGATTGTGGATACAGCCAATGGCATAGTTGTCACATTTTGCATCGACTATTTAAAAAGGTTCAAACTTTTCATAGGACAAAATATGAAAGACTGATCATGGACCACAACACAACCAATAGTTTGCTTCCTGCATTACCAGCAAATTAGTTCGACAAAGACCTTTCACATAGCCACTGTAAGACTGACGTCTATTCTGATAATAAGAGGTAGGTATTGGCAACATAACATAGGATTTGTCTTGGAATCTGGAAACTTTCAATAAAACATCCATTTAAAGCCCATTTCACTCTGTGCTGAGCGAGAAACCCTTGTAAGGGGATGGAAGATCTATCGCATGCCGCTCACTATTTTACAACCTCCACAGAATGGGTGGTTTTAGTTAGGTTTCGTAAAAGAAATAGATACACTGAAACAGTGAAAATGAAATTTCGCGAACATATACCTACTGTACATGAATAGTACGTATTCCATCGTGATCCTGACTACGATTTAATCAGTTAATTTCACGAGATATTTTGATGTTCCAGAAACTTAGCAACTTTTTTTGACGAGAGAGAGAGAGAGAAAGAGAAAACTGTTAACCACCTTCTGTGGACTTGAGGTACATATTGAGACTCCAGTCCCAAAGGTTTCCAGCTTTGCTGAGAATTCGAATTCTGGTCTAAGTGTTGGAACGGATTACATTCAGCCTCATGAAGCAAAACAGAAAAGAGAGAGGATAGGTTTGAAATTGGCTCCATACATAGATTCTGGGATATTGACCCTAGGGGTCAAACATCTTGAAAGCAGTAATTTGACAGTTTGCAGCCATGGTTACTCTAATAATATGCATATTTTATTTCTTTTTCTGAAATACACTCGAGGGGACAATGATGTGTGGAAAGCACCATAGGGTTAAACCACCTTGAATGAAACTTTTATAATGGCCGCTGTGCGTACTATTAAACGTAATAATGAATCATCCAGAATGTAATTGCGCAATTAAAACAAACCATATAAGACACTTTACTGAAATAAGTTGTAAGAATAACACACTGAATACAATGCGAGGTGGCCATCTTGAAAATATCACAAAATAACAGGGACTCGAAACTTTCATAATGACTGCTGGAAGTAGCTATTTTAGATAGCGTGCATGCCTATTCCCAAGATAATTTGATCTAGCTCATCAAGGATTGATCCTATCTCAGCTAAACCTGGTGCTAAGAGCCGAAACTACAAGTTCAATATTAATGTATGTAATTGTGGGATTTACTTCCTCCATGTATGTAATGCTCTAGTGTAGTTCTCGTAAGTTAAAGTACAGGTGGTGCGACTATTTTTAAATAAACATCTGTTATTCATTTCATTCGAACCGATCATAACAAAGGCTGAAAGGAACATTTCGGAAAACAAATATTATTGAATACTGCATCTTTCCTTGAAAGAGCATTCATGAATATTGTAGAACGTTTGCTAATGTTTAACATCCCTATTTGTATGCAGTGTCCTGCTCACCCAAACACAATGAAATCTAGTGTGATTAAGTGCAACTATAGTGTTAATTTACAGACACAAATATCTATAGCGTAGTTTTCATAAATTGGATTGATGTAACATCGCAGAAAGACAAAATCTCAGAGAAACCTGGTAAAATGAACCAATATTATAAGATAATATTCTTGTGCGTAATTCTGTAATATAGTTGACATAAATAATGAAAGGTTGGTGGTTTTGTTATTTCTGATAGTAAAAAACCCCGCCTCAAAATCTATTGATCCAATCATAGCGAAGGTTGATTATATGAACCCATATGGTGAACCAGGTACTCTGTGACCTCCTTTATGTCACAATCATGAATTGTAGGTGACATGCATTTGAATTTATAAAGCTCCATTCTCATGACTCTTGTATTGGAATGATCTCAGTAAAACTTCATCTTTATCATTCGCTTTTGACACGCGGCTGAAAGACGTGTGATCGATTTCTCAGTGTTGCACCTCTTTCGATGCGTGTTCACAACAGCGGCATACAAGAAGCCAACAAGCTGTGCCCTTTCAGAGATGCTGGTACAATGGCAACGTGCCATCAGAATTTGGCCTCGATCGAATTCAGAGAGATCAACTGCTTCTTTCATTATGATGCCAAAGGCACTACCAGCAGCGAGCCTGTATAACTGGTATATACCAGGTGGTAGGCCTACACCATCACCTTATTGTTTAGTTTTATGAAACCCAACCAATATTACATTTCTGCTTAGGGTCGATATTCCTTTGCATCCTGGCTGTGTGTCAGCAGTGTAATTTAAAACTTGAACTACCAAAGGATAAAGCGACCCTGTACAATTTCCCACTCAACCATATGGGTAATTGAACAAACATGCGATTTAATGCTCCCTGACATAAGACAGATACCATTAATATGATCAGATAAATATGTTATTCCATGTGATTGGCAGAAAGTGAGATAAACGCCATAAGCTATAAATGAAACCTCTGGCAAGAATATTAAATTTGATGTCGAAGTTTACTACACCACTTCTAGCAACAATCATGAATGTTGTCTTTGTGGCTGTGTTGGTGAAATGTCGGTCGGCTGTGGTGTCTGAATATTGATAGTGTACTTAATCAAATCCAACCTTACGCATTTTCATTGAACGGCAAATGGTGTCCCATTGTAACCACCGAAAAATATACCCATTATGTCACATGTAAATCTCTACACTCCAGGCAATAAGTGTTGCCATGGCTGGGTGTTCATAATGTAATAGATCATCATTGATATTTCCAACAGTATTATTATAGGCTCTCATGGTGAACCCTCCCCCTAATAGCAGACAATCGTATACAGTATATCTCCAGAAATATTATTATACGCTCATGTGGTAAATCCATTCCCAATAGTGGCCTATACACAGTATATCTCCAGCGGCATTCTTATACTGTAAGGTATTGTGGTGAATCCTCTCCTAATAAAGGTGATGAAAATGTTATAGTAATGGGAGATTGGAATGCTGTGGTAGGAAAAGGGAGAGAAGGGAAGATAGTAGGAGATTTCGGATTAGGTGAAAGGAATGATCGAGGAAGCAGGCTGATGGAATTCTGCACCGAACATGAGTTGGTCATAGCTAACACCTTATTCAATAACCACAATAGAAGAATATACACATGGATGAGACCAGGAGATACAGGGCGTTACCAAATCGACTTCATTATGGTCAAGCAGAGGTTTCGAAACCAGATTTTGGATTGTAAAACATATCCTGGTGCTGACATAAACTCTGACCACAATCTGGTTGTAATGAAATGCAGATTAAAGTTGAAGAAACTGAAGAAAAGTCAAAAGCCAAAAAGGTGGGCAATAGACAGACTGAAAGTAAAGGATGTAAACGAAAGATTCAAGAAGAGTATAAAGGAAGGACTAATCAAAACCCCTAAACAAACTTCAATTGCAGACGAATGGGCACTTTTGAAGAATGAAATAACAAAATCCGCAGAAGAAAACATTGGTAGGAAAGAAAGAATAGGTAGAAAACCGTGGATCACTCAGGATATACTAGAATTGATGGATGAAAGGCGGAAACACAAGAATCTAAGAGATGAAGAGGGGAAAGCAGAATACAGACGTCTGAGAAATGAGGTTAACAAGAAGTGCAAGGAAGCGAAAGAAGAATGGTTGAAAGAGAAATGTGCAGGTATAGAAAAGTGTCTGAAATTAGGAAAAGTAGACACAGCTTATCGAAGGATTAAGAATACTTTTGGGGAAAAGAAAACTAAGTGCTGTAATATTAGGGACACAAATGGAAAGCCTCTAACAGATAGGGAAGAAAAGCTTGAGAGATGGAAAGCTTACATAGAGTGCTTGTATAAGGGAAAGGAGATTGAGAATCATGTAATGGAAAGGGAGGAGGAAATTGATGAGGATGCAAAAGGAGATTTAATATTGAGATCAGAATTTGACAGAGCATTAGAGGACTTAGGCAGGAACAAAGCACCAGGCATAGATGATATACCGATTGAGTTGCTACGCTGCATAGGGGAAGAAGGTCTGATCAGGTTATTTCACTTGGTGTGTAGGATTTATGAGACAGGTGAGGTACCCCCTGATTTCAAGAAGAATGTTATCATCCCTATACCAAAGAAAGTGGGAGCTGACAGATGTGAAGATTACCGTACAATCAGCTTGATTACTCATGCTTCAAAGATCCTGTCTAGAATAATTTACAAGAGGATTGAAAGCCAGATCGAAACGGAGTTGGGTGAAGACCAGTTTGGTTTCAGGAGAAATGTAGGAACAAGGGAAGCTGTACTAAGTCTTAGGCTGATTTTGGAAGGTAGAATAAGGAAAGATAAGAGAACGTTCATGGCATTTGTAGACTTAGAAAAGGCTTTTGATAACGTTGATTGGACTAAATTGTTTGACATTTTGAAATCAATTGGAATAAAGTACAGGGATAGGAGGGTGATATACAATCTATACAGAAACCAGACAGCAGTCATTCGAGCTGAAGGATATGAGAGAGAAGCTGGTATTCAGAAAGGTGTAAGGCAAGGCTGCAACTTATCACCCATACTTTTCAATCTTTACATTGAACAAGCAATGAAGGAAATTGGAGAAAAATTTAAAGTGGGAGTGAAGATTCAAGGAGAAATAATTTCAACTCTGAGATTTGCTGATGACATCGTCATCTTGGCCGACAAGCCTGAGGATTTGAATGAGTTTTTGAATGGTATGGATTCCGTCTTACGGAAGTACTTCATGATGAAAATTAATAAATGTAAAACAAAAATACTGGAATGCAGCCGAAATAAATCAGAAACCTCTATGAAGATCAAATTGGCAGGTGAAAAGCTGAAGGAAGTAGGAGACTTCTGTTACTTAGGAAGCAGAATAACCAGTGATGGACGAAGCAAAGAGGATATAAAAAGTAGGTTGGCTCAGGCAAGGAAAGCCTTTCTACAAAAAAGGAATCTGTTGACATCGAATATAGATTTAGGTATTAGGAAGTCATTTTTGAAAGCCTTTGTCTGGAGCGTGGCGCTCTATGGAAGTGAAACCTGGACTATTGGTGCAGCAGAAAAGAGGAGAATTGAGGCATTTGAAATGTGGTGTTACAGGAGAATTATGAAGATCAGATGGGTAGATAGGGTTACAAACGAAGAGGTATTAAGGCGAGTGGGAGAGGAGAGATGTTTCTGGTGACTGCTAATGAAGAGAAGAGATAGGTTGGTAGGACACATACTAAGACACCCAGGAATAGCAAGCTTAGTTATGGAAGGAAGGGTCGAGGACAAGAACTGTAGGGGTAGACCAAGGTTAGAATATGTTAAACAGATTGCCTCGGATGTAGGGTGTGGTAGCTATGTAGAGATGAAACGATTAGCTCAGGACAGGGATGCATGGAGAGCTGCATCAAACCAGTCAAAAGACTGAAGACTCAAACAAACAAAACAGTGGCCTATACACAGTATATCTCCAGCAGCATTCTTATACTGTAAGGTATTGTGGTGAATCCTCTCCTAATAGTGGACTGTACACAGAATATCTCCAGCAGCATTCTTATAAGGTATTGTGGTGAATCCTCTCCTAATAGTGGACTATACACAGTATATCTCCAGCAGCATTCTTATAAGGTATTGTGGTGAATCCTGTCCTAATAGTGGACTGTACACAGTATATCTCCAGTAGCATTCTTATAAGCTCTTGTGGTGAATCCTCTCCTAATAGTGGACTAGACACAGTATATCTCCAGCAGCATTCTTATAAGGTATTGTGGTGAATCCTCTCCTAATAGTGGACTGTACACAGTATATCTCCAGTAGCATTCTTATAATCTCTTGTGGTGAATCCTCTCCTAATAGTGGACTAGACACAGTATATCTCCAGCAGCATTCTTATAAGTTATTGTGGTGAATCCTGTCCTAATAGTGGACTGTACACAGTATATCTCCAGTAGCATTCTTATAAGCTCTTGTGGTGAATCCTCTCCTAATAGTGGACTAGACACAGTATATCTCCAGCAGCATTCTTATAAGCTCTTGTGGTGAATCCTCTCCTAATAGTGGACTATACACAGTATATCTCCAGCAGCATTCTTATAAGGTATTGTGGTGAATCCTCTCCTAATAGTGGACTGTACACAGTACATCTCCAGCAGCATTCTTATAAGCTCTTGTGGTGAATCCTCTCCTAATAGTGGACTGTACACAGTATATCTCCAGTAGCATTCTTATAAGCTCTTGTGGTGAATCCTCTCCTAATAGTGGACTATACACAGTATATCTCCAGCAGCATTCTTATAAGGTATTGTGGTGAATCCTCTCCTAATAGTGGACTGTACACAGTACATCTCCAGCAGCATTCTTATAAGCTCTTGTGGTGAATCCTCTCCTAATAGTGGACTATACACAGTATATCTCCAGCAACATTCTTACAAGCTCTTGTGATGAATCCTCTCCCAATAGTGGACTGTACACAGTATATCTCCGGCAACATTCTTATAAGGTATTGTAGTGAATCCTCTCCTAATAGTGGACTATACACAGTATATCTCCAGCAGCATTCTTATAAGCTCTTGTGGTGAACCATTCCATTATAGTGGACTATCACAGTATATCTCGAGCAACATTCTTATAAGGTATTGTGGTGAATCCTCTACTAATAGTGGACTATACACAGTATATCTCCAGTAACATTCTTATAAGGTATTGTGGTGAATTCTCTCCCAATAGTGGACTATACACAGTATATCTCCAGCAGCATTCTTATAAGCTCTTGTGGTGAATCCTCTCCTAATAGTGGACTATACACAGTATATCTCCAGCAGCATTCTTATAAGGTATTGTGGTGAATCCTCTCCTAATAGTGGACTATACACAGTATATCTCCAGCAGCATTCTTATAAGGTATTGTGGTGAATCCTCTCCTAATAATGGACTGTACATAGTACATTCCAGCAGCATTCTTATAAGCTCTTGTGGTGAATCATCTCCTAATAGTGGACTATACACAGTATATCTCCAGTAGCATTCTTATAAGCTCTTGTGGTGAATCCTCTCCTAATAGTGGACTATACACAGTATATCTCCAGCAGCATTCTTATAAGGTATTGTGGTGAATCCTCTCCTAATAATGGACTGTACATAGTACATTCCAGCAGCATTCTTATAAGCTCTTGTGGTGAATCATCTCCTAATAGTGGACTATACACAGTATATCTCCAACTGCATTCTTATAATAGAAAAATATAGCTCAGGGTATATTGGGTCATTATACAACTCATCTGGGATTCTTTTTAAAGTTAAGTCTAAAATTCAAAATGTTCAGAGAGAAAGCTTACTTTTTTAATGGTGAAGTACTGTATGTTAGCTGCTTCAGGTGTACAGAACGGAAATTAAATTATGTCTGGGAGGTATGTCAACAAAATAGTTGAATCTCACTGGTGTAATGTATATCATTATATCACAAGCATGCATATTGAAGATGTCTGTCTGCATCGAAGTCATTCTTGCTGTGATGGCACATGTTATTACAGTATGTTACAGGCATAAAAACAGAAGATGTCTACACTCAAGAACCATTGCTGTTGCAATTACACTGATGGAAAATATTATTTTGTTACAGGTATACGCACAGAAGATGACTATGTTTGCACTCCTAAGTCAACAGTGATTGCTGCTGTTCTCACCCTGACAATGTTTAATGCTGGACTTATTCTGGCATTTATATTTTTCTATCGAGTACGAAAGAAGCAATGGAAGAAACTAGAAGCATCTGAAACTAATTTTACCCCTGTCCCAATTCCGGAAGTGTTATTCAGAAATGTTTACGGGCGACTTCCACCGAACCCAACACTAGCTACATTAGGCCATCAGCTCAGTACTTGAGCACTGTGTACCAAAAGAACTAGGTTTTCTATTTATAGTGTTACGATTATAGTAAAATATTTCTGAATGTCAAAAACTAAAAAGATCTTTCAGAATAAAAGCACGATACAGAAGGATACTTAGGTAAGCAACTCTTACGAATGATTAAGTATTAATTTTGTGTCTCAGTATTACACCAGCATCCCTTTCTTCTTGAAAATAGGCAATATACGCGTGTGAAAAATTTAAAGCACAGGTGTCTCAGGCAAATAATGTTTTGTACCATGCATAACATTATATTTTTCTGAACTATTCCTAAGCATATACACTTGTAACTTTAGTAAATATGTCAACACTGTAATACATTTCCCAGCCTCTATGCTACAATACTGCCTGAGGCATCTGGCTTTCAATTCATATGTGCTGTATTGTGTATTGCGCATTCAGGATATTGGTGGTGGGTCAACAAATTTGGGAATACCATAATATATTCCAGTATTCTACTGCAAAGTCTGACATAGTGTAGTTGTTATGGTATTTACGATTAAAGAAAGGGATTCTTGAGTAATAATATCTTTTACTATGACCGTAAATTGTCAACGACATGCCAAAATAAATCTCTCAAAATCGATCAGCTTCATTTGTAGAAAAAATATAGTTAACTAACTGAGATATACTGTACCGTTGTAAGTGAATAAAATGTGATTTAATAAGAACAAGGTTCAAATTAATGTCACACACCGTTCCCTTTCCAACTCTGTATTTATAGCACCTATTCTAATGACAAAAGTTTGTTAACTTACAGATATACCGACAGCAGTGGCTACGTTGGCTAAAGCGCAGCGTTAGGTCATGGGGCCAAGCTCTCTGTAGACTCGGTAGACGCGTGGGTTCGAGCCCCACTGTCGGCCGTCCTTGAAATGGTTTTCCGTGGTTTCCCATTTTCAATACCAGGCAAATGCTGGGATGGTACTTTCTGACAGGCCACGGCCGCTTCCTTCCACGTCCTTGCCCAGTTTCATTCATCTTCATCCATTCCATCTCTCATCCCGACACGCAGGTTGCCCACGGGCGTCGACTAGAAAGACCTGCACTCGGCCTCTCAGGAGACCACACGACAAAAAAAAACACTTACAGATGGTAGCTCTAAGAATGAAAATGTTTTGTGAGTGATAAGGAAAGTTTTACATGAAGGATTCACAACTCATTGCATTGTGCGGCTACATACAGTGCACTCCCGATAATTCGCGTGCGGATAATTCGCTTTGCGGTTAATTCGCGGGTCTCCAAATATATTTTTAAATAGAAATTCTCACGGCAACTAATTATCATGCTAAGCAACCTCCCCGTCATTTAAAATAATTTTCGTGGGACGCAATGCGTAAAGACGAAATCATTGACATTCGAGAAGACTGAACTGCGTTTCTCTGTGATGGAACAGTAGTCCTACTGGCGCAAGTTCGAAACATACGAGTAGGTTGCCGCGGGTGGTATAGCATAGATGGAAGAAGACAAGAGGAATGCGCTTTCACTGGGAACCTACCCTCCCTTTCCCAACAGCCACGCTCCAAGGTCGCTGACCTGCGAGTTGTGAAGGGTGGATGCGCGGACAGCGTATTGTAAACAGGGATTATTGCGTAATGACGTAAACTTTCGCGAGACATAGAGCGTGTTTGTTGGATGCTCTTCATGCATTGAACCAGTCATAAGAGAAAAATACCACTACAAAAGCAAGCTCTTGCCGACATCTGTAACGACGATATTTCGAACGGGCAAGTTAGACGCCGATAAAGACGATTATGATTTAAGACATGAAAGCAAAGATGAAATAGCGCGGAATTTGACTGTTGGTGAGGAAACCTGAGATCCAGCTGATATCGAGTGCGGGAGTGATGCAACGGAAATCCGGAAAGTTTCCCACAGTCTCTAGTCACACTTATCTCTTATATAGAAAAACGAAATGAATTTTTGTTCTCTTATAATGTTTTCTTCGGAAATGTGCACTCGAAAATTAGAATAAACGATCTAAGAAACAAAATGGAATGACTTTTCTTTAAATATTATTGTAGGCATAATCCACATAGGCCTTCCTCTAGCCTAGCATGTCTTATAGGTAGGGATTGGAAAAATTCGCGATCGCGAATTTCGCGAATTATTAAATGAAGTAATACATAGATGGTAATGTGTTTTAATAACCCTAAAAATGGCGAAAAAAATTGTTTTTGAAGTCGCGAAATTTCGCGAATTATGCATGAATTTCGCTTGAAAACGCGAATTTTAGCTTTTTTTTACAGTGCACTTCCGATAATTCGCGGCAATTAATGCACGAATTTCCGCGAAATATTGAAAACTGCGAATTATCTACAGTAATGTTTTTAAGCCTAGCAAAGAGAAAACTATTGGTTAAAGATATTGAAATGTATTTTATGAACACGCAAAAAAAATATAATACTTTATAACATAGTATTGTAAGACACACTGTGGATTTTACCAATATTAAAAACTAAGAAAAATGACTGTCATCATTTTTTGTTTCTTAGTTGGTTTATTTTTTCTAATTTTAGATTGTACAATTCTGAAGAAAACAATATATGAGAATGAAAATTCATCTTGATTTTCTATGTAAGAGATAAGTGTGACTAGACACACTAGCATGACTGTGGGAACTTTCGGAATTTCCGTTGCATCACTCTTGCATTCTATATGTACTGGATCTCAGTTTACCTCACCGACAGTCAAATTCCATACAATATCCTCATGTCTGAAACCATGATTGTCTTTATCGAAGTCTAACTACTGGATGTCACTTTCTTCTGCATCTTGACATTCATCCAGGTTTTGCCCTAATGTCATCGTAGTGAGACCACCTTGCACGTTTAAAATATCGTCGTCACAGAAGCCGACAAACGCTTGTTTTTGTGCAAGTGTAGTAGCGGTAATCTTCTCCCATGACTTGACTGCATGGAGAGCATCCAACAAACACGGAAAGATTGGAAACTTAACGGTAGATAGCGGGCCTCACTTTCTGCATACAGCGATCTCTAACAATCGGGAAATCATCCTAGTAAGTTACAGTACTTAGTTATTGAGGTGTTCAGGACCGGAACAGCAAGGTTATCTGCCCCTTCATCCTAGTATCTACTCGATGCGTGGCGTCATGTAGTCCGCCTATCAGACATGAATATCTAGATGGCAAGTATCCAGATCAAAATGTGCCACTGTTTCCTGAAGCAGTATTAACCAGGTGGTCTTCTTGGTGTCATTCTGTAGTGTGCCTGCCAGAGTACTTGAAAGATATTTTGCAATTTATGAGTGAAGTAGTAGGGACTGATAACTCTGGTGTTGATTTTCTCAACAATGTTTCACATGACGAAATACTTGAGATTCAAAGAATTTGGCACAGACATCACTGAACTCATCCCCTTATTAGACGGCCACATCCAACTGTTCACCTTCTTGATGGACATCTACAGAGAATTCAGCAAGCCCTTAAACTTGCTGTTTCTGGAAAGTATGGTACCAGCATTAAGGAGCAGTTGGAGGGTTGTGGAAATGTGTTAAAAAGAGGGAAAATACATTCAGTTTTAGTAAATGCTGGGTCCCATGCTCTTGGAAAATGAATCAGCTTGAGATCTGTTGACCCTGGGAACAGGATTTAAAAATGTGTGCGTTTGATCCAGCAGAAATAGTGCCAATGAACATCAATGAGGACCCTGCAAAGAAAATTAAGAAGTTGCCGTTCTGTGGAACACTGGAAGAAAGTGAGGTGTTAAGAGATACAAAGAACTGCAAACTTTAATCAAGAAGCAGATGCATGACAGGACCAAGACAGACATTGTTGGAGTTTTGCAAAGAATGACATTTGTATTTCCTAAGTTTGCAGAATCTGTGTTGAAAACCATTTGGATCCCCTGTTCAAACACTGTGAACTTTTGTTTTTCAGTTTACACTAGCACGTTAAGTGATATGCGTCACCGTTTGTCACAAGAGAATTTTGATCTCTTTACTGAAGTATACTTTGAAGGATGACTGAAATGTGTTATGTTATGCATGTTATCCATGATATTTATAAAATCCCACCTAAAATTTATGATTTTGAAAGTACCGAAAAGTGCACTTGAAACCACCGAATTTGCCACTTTAAAATACCACTTTCTTCACTCTGAAATCACCGAAAAATTCCAATCCCTACTTATAGGACACTACAATCAAGTGTTATAATAATTATTTTGCGTGTTCAAGCCTATTTCAATATTTTAATCAATAGTTTTGTTTTTACTAGGATTAACAAAAATAACTGCGGATAATTCGCGGTTTTCAATAATTCGCGGAATTTTGTGCATTAATTACCGCGAATTACCGAGAGTGCACTGTACTATCAAACCAATAACACAGAAACCCGGCATTTTTGGATTCATCATCCTGTGCATCAAAGGTATTTTTGCGGGGTTCTATTCATTCCATGCACAGCATGTATGAAATTTACAGAAGATTTAATTTATAAAGTCCTGTTTTATGTGTAAGACATTTCCAGAAGATTTATTCATCAAGTCCTGTTTTATGTGTATCAATCTGGAGAGGAATGAGAATGAGTTTCAGATGATTGTTGTTGTTTTTGTTTAAAGGAGCTTAACATCTAGGTTATTGGTCCCTAATGGTTTGGGTGACAATGAAAATTTATGAAATGGAAAAACTACAACTACAGACTTACAACTAACATACTAGAAGAATAAAAAAAGAAAAGAAAATAAAAGACAGGGAAAAGAAATGCCCCCAGTCCTTGAAAAAATGAGGACAGAGGGATTTGGAAAGAAGTAGAGCCATAAAAAGCAGATTGGAAAGAATCTGCCCCAAAGCCAATGGAAAAGGGAAAACAATCCCATCTCAGGAATCCCTCGGGGTCACTAACTCCCGAACTCGGCAGCCATGAGTGTTTGAGAGTGTAACACTATCCACGGTGCAGAAGGCAGGAAATGTGATCAGAAGAAAAGAAAAGGTCTGCCCCCTCGAAGAATGAAAGATCAGGTAAGATGAGACGAGCTAATTCATCATCATCATCATCATCTTGTACAGTTTCCAGCCCCAGGCTGGGTCTGTTTGGAACATAAGCCTGGCCACTTAGTTCTTTCTCCCACCACCTCTCCGCTGTCACTCTGGTCCAGTCCTCGCCTCTCTTCTTGACACATTCCTCCACTCCTTTCAGCCATCTATCTCTTGGTCTTCCCCTTGGTCGTTTCTTCTGCATCTGCGTCTCGTGTATCCTCTTGGGAATCTTCTTCTCATCCATTCTCTTTAAGTGTCCATACCACCTCAGTCTTGATGTCTCAATCCTACCTTGCAAGGGCTCCTCTTTCACCATTTCCCTGACCTTTTCATTCCTCACCCTGTCTCTTCTTGTTACTCCGATCCTACTTCGCAGGAACTTCATTTCACCTGCCTGTATTCTGCTTATGTCTCTTTTCTTCATTGTCCACGTTTCTGAAGCATAGGTCAGTATCGGGAAATAGTAGCTTCTGTATAACACTTCCTTGCTTTTTTGTGGGACATCTTTATTCCACACTAAGCTCCTAATGCTTCTCAGAAATGCTTCTGCCTGTCTGCCACGTTCCGTAATCTCTTTGTCATTTCTCCCATTTTCCTCCACTATACTTCCCAAGTACTTGAGACTTTCCACCTTCTTCAGCTGTCCACCTCCAAGTGTTATCCCACTCATTGGTCTGTCCTTTTTCCTGGTCGTTAACAGGATCTCACATTTACTGATGTTGAACTTCCATCCGTACTCTCCCACTGTTTCTTCCCAAGCCTTCAGTTGCTCCTGAATTTCCTCCTCCTTGTTTCCCCAGACCATGAGATCATCTGCAAACACCATTGCTTTCATCTTATCTTCTCCTATCTTTCCTGCTATCCGTGTCATTACCTCGTCCATAACCACAATAAAGAGAAGGGGTGACAGCGCACTACCCTGTTTCAGGCCACTCATTTGTCTGAACCAGTCTGTTCTTTCCCCTCCAACTTTCAAACAACTCACACTTCCACAATACATCTCCTTCACTCTGCCTACAGTCTCTTTTTCCACTCCCATGTTTTCCATTGCTTTCCAAACCCTCTCCCTACACACACTATCATAGGCCTTTTCGATGTCCAGGAAGGCCATCAACAGATCCTCTCCAAATTCGTAGTGGTGTTCCTGGAGCTGTCTCACTGAAAATATGAGATCCACTGTTGATCTCCCAGGTCTGAATCCATACTGTTCCTCTCTCGATTTTCTCTCCACTTTGGCTCGTATTCTACTTTCTAATATATTTTCATATATCTTGGCACAGTGAGGTATGAGTGTGACTCCCCTGTAATTTCTGCACTCCTTTCTTAAATATTGGGACAATTAATCCTTTCTTCCAGTCTTCTGGGGTCTTTTTCTCCTTCCATATCACCCTCATCACACGGTACAGCCACTGCTTCCCAACCTCCCCTGCTGCCTTCACCATTTCAACACTCACTTCATCCACACCTGGTACCCTTCCTCCTTTCATCTTGTCTATAGCCATTTCCAGTTCTCTCCAAGTCAGGTCCTTTTCCATTCCTGTGTTGTCTTCTCCATCTTCCAATACATTGTCTTCCTCCCTATGACCATTTGGATTCAGCAAATCCTCAAAGTACTCTTTCCACACTGTCTTGAGTGCCTCTTTGTTGTGTACCTCATTTCCGTTTTTGTCCATCATTACCATATCCTCTCGCAGACCTCTTCTCTTACTTTTGACCATCCCATAAAGAACTTTCTTATTTCCTCTGCTGTCTTCCTCCATCATCTCTGTCCACTTTACCATCCACTTCTTCCTCTCCTCTGCGACAATCTTGTTTGCTTCTTTCTTCTTTATCTTATAATCTTCCCTTGCCAGATCAGTTCTTTCCTGGAACCACACTCTGAACAAGCTAATTAAGGTGGAAAAATTAAGGAAACACTAATAGTGTCGGGATCAGAAGAGAACAAGAGTTGACTAACGGAGGTCGACAGGAATGATGACAGAGAGGAGCCTGGCAAAAGTAAATGGAAGCATGGACTCAGCTGGTTGCCAATTCAAATCCCAGTAGATGTGAGCCACTGGAGGTAAATGAGTTTCGAATTGCTAGTAATCGTAAAAACCAGATTGTCCCTATTTCAAACTAGTACTTTCAGGGCTTTATTCTGGAAGACATTTTTCAAATAAGCAAAATACACAAGAGGCCATACTAGCTTGAGACCCTTTTCGAAAGGTTAAGGGAAAATTATTTTCTCAATATTATTGCTGTAGGTACAGTTGCACCTCTGGTTTTATTAACTTTGATATTCAGTGACAGTATACTGTTGCATGCTTTCACCCACGCTGGTTGCTTGAAAGTTTATAAAAGAGGATATGGTTGAGGTAATAGAAGTGTGGACCCATGTGTGTCTCCGGGGTGCCAGAATTTTGCCCCTAAGGGGATCTTGAATGTGCCAGTAAATCTAGTGACACTGCTCCTTCGTATTTTCACACCCTCAAATGCCAACTGACTGCGCTGGGATTCAATCCCGCTATCCTGGACTCAGCAAGCAAGAATGTTACCGCTGTGCCACGCAGCCAGTCGAAGTAAAGATGAGGTAAACCTTGCAGTCATTACGTACTTTTGAACAAGGAAGTTGGTGGCCTCTCACCGAGTCACCCACTGCATGAAATGCAGCCGTAAAACGCACGTAAGTATGGTCTGGTATTGAAAAGAAATATGTGAAAGTAAAATATACCTCTCCTTGTCGTTCCATAGAATAGCAAAAAAAACTGGGATGATAGAATATACGGCGAACGATTCATGGGACATTCAGACTATTTTTCAAACAACGAACGTAGAAAATGCTTGTAACATATAACTTACATGTTAAGGGAATCCTGGGAGTTCCTTCCTGTTTCCAGATAGAAAAGCTTCCACGAAAGGTAATAATAATAATAATATTTGTCTTGCATCCCTTTTAACTACTAAGGCTATTAGAGGCGCCGGAGTGACGGAATTTTACCCCGAAGGGGATCTTTAACGTGCCAGTAAATCTACTGACACGGCTCCCTCGCATTTGCGAACCCTCAAATGTCAGCTGACTGAGCCAGGATTTGATCCTGCAACCTTGGGCACAGTAGGCGAGAACGTCCAGGAAAGGGAACTGATGACCACATATTCACAGTGTTGTAACTTGGGTGGTTTTATTCTTATTTATCAAGTATGCAGTTCTATATATGTAAGGTGCTGCCACCTGCCGTTTATGCTTTCAGTTTGTTTAAAACTCGCGCCATGTTCGCACATGTTTAGTTTGCGCGGTTCCGCTATTGCCATCCATGTACATCAGTTCGTTATTATTATTAAACTCACATTAGTTCGCTTTGCTTATATATCTCTGGTTTCCTTATATCCTCTTACAGGTTATGGACCCAGATGCGCGTGACTCAAGTGCGTAAATAACAAATCGTAATCATTCGTAAAAACGTGCCAGAAGTTAACCTCAAAAATGAATGCCGGAAGTATTGGGAGAATTGAACCCCTCGGTAAGGATAATTTCGACACGTGGGCCGTGCAGATGCAGGCTATCCTCATTACGGGCGATTTGTGGGAATTCGTCGGCGGGAATTCTACGAAACCAGAACCAGCGGCTGGAAATGCAAACGTGGCGGCAATTCAAGAGTGGGACAAGAATGATCAAAAAGCTCGGTCGCTGATCATTTTGTCGATGTCGCCAAGTGAAATAAAGCAAGTCAAGAATTGTGTCACGGCACGTGATACATGTCAACGACTGAAACAATATATATTATTAAACTCACATCAGTTCGCTTTGCTTATATATCTCTGGTTTCCTTATATCCTTATATCCAATATATTTTTTTTTTAAACATTTTAACCAAAAATTTTTCAACAGCCTGTTGAATAGGGCACCTGCCAGATCATAATATGGATAAGGCCAACAAGACCAGACCTATCTCTTTTAGCTGTGCTTGTTTAATCCTTTTATATGTGGAGGGGATGGTATTTTGGAATTAATTTTGAATGTTACTTTGAATTTTTGCAGCATGATAAGTTAATATTTTATAATTAATTGAGTGTCAATTTTAATGTTTTTCTTAAAGTGTACGTGTTTTGTGTATTATGATGGATGTGAATATGTTATCAATTTTTGCGGCTGAAGAAGGGCCCATGAGGCCCGAAACATGTCCTTAATGGCAATAAATTAATAGATGCCAATAATAAACTTGTATTGATTGGGCGGAGACCCCTTAACCCATTAAATTGTCATTGTACACGTCAATACGGACCTTGCGAAATGGATAATCCTCCAATTAATCCTGAAACAGATTTACCAATCCCAGGGACCGGCTCGGAAGGCGACCTTACTGAAAAGGCTAACCTTACAAAAATTGGCGGACGATGGCGACGTGCGTGACCATCTGAACGATTTCTTCGACACCGTGGACAAATTGGGAGATATGAACATCACGATCAATCCGGAATTGTTGACAGTTATGTGTTTATACAGTCTGCCGGCATGGTTCGAGAACTTTAGGTGCGCAATAGAGTCACGTGACAACCTACCGACTCCCGAGGCTCTTCGGACCAAAATCATCGAAGAGGATGACGCACGAAAATCGAGCACACAAGGTGAAATAGCGGGAGCTATGTTCGTCAAGAAGAAGACTGGTCCAGGTAACAAGAACTATAAGAAACTAACACCCAAACTAAACAACAACAGTGAAACAGAAGGAGGCGGATCTGAGTTCCCGTGCTACGTGTGCAAAAAGCAAGGTCATCGAGCCAGCCAGTGCAGATTTAAAGAGATCCATCGAAGAACAAAGGTAAAGACACTTCTAATACTCAATCGGCAAATTTCACTCGAGAACTATGCTTACAGGCGACGACAACTCAGAGCAGTGGCGTACGCAGAATATGGTGTCTCGACAGTGGCGCCACTTCACATATCTGTGGCGACCCTGCGATTTTTTCGAAGATCGATGAGTCACGAAGGGGTGTGGTGAAATTGGCTGATGATTCAACGGCAGAGATTGTGGGAAAAAGCAGTGTTCGCTTATCTACCCGCATTGCAAACGAAGAGATAGATGTCTCTCTCTCAGATGTTTCTCACGTTCCAGACCTCAGTACAAACTTGCTGTCTGTGGGAAAGATCACCGACCGCGGCCACAAGGTGATTTTTGACAAGGAAGGCGCAGTCGTCGTGAACGAGAAAGGAGAAGTCGTGATGCGAGCTGAGAGGAAGAATAACCTATATTACGTCAGTGAGAGTCAAGAATGAGCAAATATGGCTGCATTGCCCAAAATAATTGATCTAAAATTGCTACACCGTCAGCTCGGACATGTCAACGTGGGTGACATCTTGGTAGCTGTTGGAAAAGGTAGGGTTTCTGGCGTTGAGCTGAGGAATCCATCGACGACTCTGGACTGTAGAGTCTGCCTCGAGGGGAAGATGTCCAGGACGCAGTTTCCAAAGAAATCTGATCGACGGACAGAGCTACTCGATTTGATCCACACGGACGTGTGTGGACCAATGCCGACTCCATCTATGGGAGGTTCAAGGTACCTCTTGGAATTCATCAACGATCACTCTCATTGGTGTGAAGTGAGATTTCTGAAGGCAAAATCAGAGGTCTACGAAGCTACCGTCGAGTACGTTACCAGGATGGAGAATCAGAAAGGAAAACTAGTAAAGGTGATCCAGTCCGACAACGGCAGGGAATACCTGAATCGAGAGTTCGACAACTACCTGAAGAAGCGCAGAATCACAAGACGCCTCACAGTCCCTCACAACCCTGAACAAAACGGGAAGTCGGAGAGGATGAATAGGACTTTGATGGAGACTGCCAGGTGCATATTGTCGACGCCGGATTACCTCACCGCTTCTGGGCAGAAGCAGTGAATACTGCAAATTACATCCGTAATCGCCTGCCATCAAAAAGTATCGGAGGCAAAACACCGTACGAATTGTGGACAGGAGAGATTCCTGACATCTCGCAATTCAGAACGTTTGGAAGCAAGGTTTACTTCCTGGACAGGGATCCCGGAAGAGGGAAACTGGATCAACGAGGCAGAGAAGGCATGTTCATGGGTTACTCCGAAGAAACCAAGGGCTTTCGCATATACTCCCCTGACAAAGACAAAGTTTTGATCAGCCGAGATGTAAAATTCTTCGAGAATGAAAAGCCACTGGAAGAGACTAGGATGGAGCGCCCGGAATCCTCGAAGCAAGATATTTGTTGGGAGCTGTTCTTTACAGAACCACCGCCGCAATCACCAAGAGAAAAAGATCAACCAGCTGTCATGGAGGAACCAGACTCTCAACCCAAAATCGGAGAAGATGATGAACCTTTCCTCGGTTTCGATGTGACGCCAGTGGATGATCATGATAGAACGACTGTCGAAACATCCGATACTACTCAATTGATGCAAGGACCTGGTCGACCCAAGATTCTCCGAACTGGAAAAGGGGGAAGACCGAAGAAACTTTTTCAAACAAATCTCCAAGATGTGGAGGAGCAAGAAGAAGACGAGGAGATTTTTCTAGCAGAGATTCCATTCAAGGAGGCAATAACAGGAGCAAACTCTAACGAGTGGCATGGTGCCATGGTCATGGAAATGGAATCTATCCTGAGAAACAATACATGGGTGCTGGTGGATCCTCCCCGTGATGCCAAAGTCATCGGATGCCGGATGGTGCTGCGCGACAAACTAAAACCTGATGGAACACTTGAGAAGAGGAAGGCCAGGCTGGTGGCTCAAGGTTTCAACTAGGAGTTTGGAATCAACTACTTTGACACGTTCGCACCGGTGGTGCGAATGGAATCAATTTGATTGATGGTTTGTCTCGCTGCCAAGCTCGGTGTAAAAATCAGACAGTATGATATCACAACGGCTTATCTGTATGGTGACCTAGAAGAGGAAATATTCATGAAACAACCGAAGAACTTCAGGGAGATGTCAGAGAGCATTGCGATGTCTGGAACTGACGACGAAACCAAGGAGAAGGCCAAGAATATGCTTCGCCAGTTGCAGGGAGGCGACAAGGTCTGCTTACTACAAAAAATCACTGTACGGATTGAAACAGGCCAGTAGAAACTGGTATGCCAAGCTGCGTGAGGTCTTGAGGAGGTGCGGTGCCAAACCAACAGCATCGGATCCGTGTCTATTCCAAATTGGTTCCGGAAATAACATGACTTTGATTGCCGTTTACGTTGACGACATGATGGTGCTATCAAAATGCAAAAAGACGATCGCCGAGATTTCCAGAGTCCTGAGTGAAAATTTCAAGGTCAAGGACTTAGGATTGGCCAAACACTTCCTAGGCATCGAACTAATCCAGGAGACCGGATGTATAGCCATGCTACAGCAGGGTTACATTGAAGAGCTTCTCCAACGCTACGAGATGGCCGACTGCAACCCTGTAGTCACACCACTCGACCCTGGAACGAAATTGAGCAAAAATGAGAATCCCAGTACTGACGAGTTAAAGTTGCCTTACCGCGAATTGGTAGGTGCGCTGACATATCTGTCGACAACTACACGCCCGGACATTTCGTTCGCTGTCAGCTACCTGGGACAGTTCAACAATTGCTTCGGAGTCGAAAATTGGAAAGCTGCCAAGAGAGTGCTGCGCTACTTGAAGGGGACTTCGAACGTCGGGCTGATCTACGAAGCAGACACCGAACCGATCCAAGGATTCGTCGACGCCGACTGGGGAAGCTGCCAAGAAGATAGGAGGTCCTACACGGGGTACGTGTTCCTGCTCGGCGGATGCCCTATATCGTGGGACTCAAGAAAATGAAGAACCGTGGCCCTTAGCACCACGGAGGCCGAGTACATGGCGTTGTCAGAGTGCGCCAAGGAAGCTGTGTACTTATGTCGATTTCTGCTCGAGTTAGGCTTAAAAGACTTAGCCACTATGTTCATTTTCTGTGATAATCAAAGTGCAATTAATTTGGCAAAGAACGCGATGTATCACAGTAGAAGCAAACATATTGATATCAAACATCACTTTGTTCGCGAAGTCTTTGAGTGTAAATTTTTTGTTTTGAAGTGTATCTCTACGAACGATCAAGTTGCCGACTTTCTCACAAAGAGTTTAAGTCGAATGAAACATGAACGTTGCTTGAAGTTTGCTGGTTTGGAGAGTGTAAAGATTGTATGAACCTGTACTTGAGGGGAAGTGTTGTAACTTTGGTGGTTTTATTCTTATTTATCAAGTATGCGGTTCTATATACACTGGTCAAAACAATTAGGGAATCAGGTGAGATATCATACACAAGATACATATGGTAACGTCTTTTATTCAGATTTCGGTTACAATTGTAATTTGTGTGTGCTACAGTACAATATTTTGCTGTCTCAACTCTTTACTGGAGGTTTACATGGCGATTATTTAGAGCGAGGCACCATGGGGCTACCATAATAGTGAAAAAGTCATTCTCGTTGCCCTCTAATATGGTGTGTGATCACCTCGGATGGCCAGGACAGTTACACACCTGCGTGGCATGGACAGTATGAGGTTATCAATCAGCTCTTTAGGGATATTTGGCCATTCTTCCATGAGTGCAAGTCCAGCTCGGCAACCGTTGTGGGAGGTGCTGGTCCGGCTGCAATGTGTCTGCTAAGTGCATTCCAGACATGTTAAATCGGGTTTAAATCCGGTGAACAAGATGGCCACTCCATTCGTTCAATGCCCTCGTCGACAAGCATGTTGTCCAACAGAGCAGCTCTGTGGAGTCGTGCGTTATCGTCCACCAGAATGAACCCATCGCCTATGGCACCAGCGTAGGGCACAACAAACGGTCGAAGGATCTCGTCTCGATACCTCTGAGCAGTCAAAGCGCCATTCTGAACGACACAGAGGTCCGTACGTCCGCCAATACTGACTCCAGCCCACACCTTTCGTCCACCACCATGATATGGTGCTGTTTCCTGCACATAAGCGGGATTGTTCCGAGTTCCACGTTCTCTCCAGATGAGAGAACGACGATTGTCCGCCTGAACACAATATCTTGACTCATCTCTGAACAGAACTCGGCGCCATTCGTTACGACGCCAATCCTGATGTTCCTCTGCCCAGTTTCTGCGGGATAATCGGTGGCGTGGTTTAATGGGGCACACACCATAGGCCTCCGTGCGTAGAGGCCACTTTCCCGAAGGTTTTCGGACTGGTTGTGTTGATATTTCGCGTCCTGTTGCCGCCTGGAGGGTGCGTCGCAGCTGAGTTGCATTCAGCCTCCTGTCTCGACGGGCTGTTAACCGGAGATAACGGTCATCTCTTGCTGATGTTACCCGTGCACGACCTTCACCTGGCCTTCTTTTAACGGTTCCTGTTGTCTGAAATCACGTCCAGGTCCTGGAAATTACACTTTGGGACACTCCAATAGCTGCAGCCCCCTTCCTCTGTGTCTGTACCGCTTCCAACCTCCCTATGGCTCTCTATGCCATTCCTTCAGGTAAGTCACGTTGTTGTTGCATTGCACTACCTGCTCACTACACCATCTGAACCCAACTACTTGTGTCATTTGTTCGGTAGAGTAAACACACGTCCACACCAACCCCCTCTCCAGCAACTTTCTGTTATTACCACTATCTCGGTTGCCGTAATGTTGATGTCTCCACTCCGCAGAACCGACAGAAAGACGTCGAACCATTTTAGGTCATTCTGCCGATGACAATACGTCAGAACCTAGATACCTCAACTGATCCCCTAAATGTTTTGACCAGTGTATGTAAGGTGCTGCCACCTGCCCTTTATGCTTTCAGTTTGTCTAAAACTCGCGCCATGTTCGCACATGTTTAGTTTGCGCGGTTCCGCTATTGCCATCCATGTACATCAGTTCGTTATTATTATTAAACTCACATCAGTTC
Source organism: Meconema thalassinum (assembly GCA_946902985.2). Taxonomy (NCBI): domain Eukaryota; kingdom Metazoa; phylum Arthropoda; class Insecta; order Orthoptera; family Tettigoniidae; genus Meconema; species Meconema thalassinum. The sequence continues at coordinate 204,070,639 of OX336389.2, read as the reverse complement.
GCTTTGCTTATATATCTCGTTTCCTTATATCCTCTTACACACAGAGAATATTCTCATTTAGATCGGAACACCTCGTAGGAGGAGAAATAGGTTCAAGGATGTACACAGGAATGATATGAAACTAAGAAGGAACGAGATTAAGTGGTTTCCATACCATATCTATATATATAAAGCACAAAGTTTGTCTGTCTGTAATGTATACAAATCTACACCGTTTCACCTATCTGAACCAAAATTTGTGTACTTACCCTTTGGAACCCGACGAGTAACCCTGTCAACTTTAAATTTCAGACAGACCACCCCATTCCCTGCATTTAGGCCCTTTGGCACAAATCTACACCGTTTCACCGATCTGAACCAAAATTTGTATACTTACCCTTTGGAACCCTGCGAATAACACTGTCCACTCAAAATTTCAGAAAGACCACCCCATTCCCTGCATTTAGGCCCATTCGTCCAAATCTACACCGTTTCACCGTTCAGAACCAAAATTCGTATTCTTACCCTTTGGTACCCTGCGAGTAACACTGTCTGCTTGAAATTGCGGACAGACCACTCCATTCCCTGCATTTAGGCCCTTTGTCCCAAATCTACACCGTTTCACCGATCTCAACCAAAATTTGTATATTTACCCTTTGGAACAATGCGACTAACTCTGTCTGCTTGAAATTACGGAGAGGCTACTCCATCCCCTGCATTTAGGCCCTTTGGCACAAATCTACACCGTTTCACCGATCTGAACCAAAATTTGTATACTTACACTTTGGAACCCTGCGAATAAAACTGTCCACTTAAAATTTCAGACAGACCACCCCATTCCCTGCATTTAGGCCCTTTGACACAAATATACACCGTTTCACCGATCTGAACCAAAATGTGTATACTTACCCTTTGGAACCCTGCGGGTAACCATGTCCACTGAAATTTCGGACAGACCACCCCATTCCCTGCATTTAGGCCCTTTTGCACAAATCTATACCGTTTCACCGATCTGAACCAACATGTGTATACTTACCCTTTGGAACCCTGCGAGTAACACTGTCCACTTAAAATTTCGGACAGACCACCCCTTTCCCTGCATTTAGGCCCTTTGGTCCAAATCTTCACCGTTTCACCGATCAGAACCAAAATTCGTATTCGTACCCTTGGGTACCCTGCGAGTAACACTGTCTGCTTGAAATTGCGGGCAGACCACTCCATTCACTGCATTTAGGCCCTTCGACACAAATCTACACCGTCACCGATCTGAACCAAAATGTGTATACTTACACTTTGGAACCCTGCCAGTAACACTGTCTACTTGAAACTGTGGAGAGGCTACTCCATCCCCTGCATTTAGGCTCTTTGTCACAAATCTACACTGTTTCACCGATCTGAACCAACATTCGGATACTTACCCTTTGGTACCCTGCGAGTAACACTGTCCACTTAAAATTTTGGACAGACCACCCCATTCCCTGCATTTAGGTCCTTTGACACAAATCTATACCGTTTCACCGATCAGAACCAACATTCGGATACTTACCCATTGGTACCCTGCGAGTAACACTGTCTACTTAAAATTTCGGACAGACCACTCCATTACCTGTATTTAGGCCCTTTGGCAAAAATCTACACCGTTTCACCCATCTCAACCAAATTTTACATACATACCCTTTGGAACCCGACGAGTAACCCTCTCTACTTGAAAATTTGGGCAGACCACTCCTTTCCCTGCATTTAGGCCCTTTGCTAAAAATCTACACTGTTTCACCCATCTCAACCAAATTTTGTCTGGCTCGATTGTGATTCATTATTACTATTACGTTAGTTTGTAAGTTTGACGTGCCAATTCAATAGTTGTAGTGTATGTATGTCCCCTATGCGTTCATATACCATTCATCCGATTGCGATGATACTTGGGTCAGTTGTTGTGTGGATTCCAGGGAAGGTTTCTAGCTACAAATTATGTATGTAACACAAAAGGGTGAAGGACTTAACAGGAAGTTTTAAATGCCCCAGTAACCCAATTACACAATGCCAGTTGTGATGATGATGATGATGATAATTGTTGTTTACAGGGGCCTAACATCGAGGTTATCGCCCCTAATGGTTTGGGGGATCGTGAAAATGAAACTAATACTAAAACTAACTACAAACCTTATGGGCTAGAAGAAGGTAAGGACAAAAGAAAGGAATAAGGGAAATAAAAGACAGGAGGAAATGAAATGCCCTCAACCCTAGATAAATGGTAATTGAGGACTTGGAAGGAAGGAGAGCCACGAAATGCAGATAGGAAAGGGAAAGAGGACAGGGTCCGTCCCAAAGGCAATGGAAAAAAAGGGGTAAAACCGGACCCAGCTCAGGAAACCCTCAGGGTTGCCAGCTCCCGAACTCACCAGCCATGAGCCCTTGAGGATCTAGCACTATCCAGGGTGCACCATAAGTGGTGGGGCTACACACACCCTGCCTCCTTGAGCGCCTTGAGCAGAAGACATGAGATATTAAGAAAAGAAAAAGAAGGCTGACACCTCGAAGAATGAGGCTATCAGGAATGATTAGACAAGGGCCAATTAAGGCGGGAAAGTGAAAGAGTCGCTAGGCCTCGGATACCCTGATACCATCGGGGTCAGAACAAAACAAGAGTTTGACAAAGGGAGGCTGACTGGAAAGAGAACTGAAAGGAGCCCAGCACCAGTAAGTAGAAGCAATGCCGGACTCAGCTGGGGTCCCGTGGTCGCAAACCAACGTCCCACAAGTAGTGAGACCCGGGGGGGGGGGGGGGGGTGGAGGGTTGGAGGAGGGGGCAGGTGTGAGAATAGCTTGCTGATTCATCGCGAGGTGACATGAGAGGACTGTCCGGAGGCCACCGTGTTACCTGGTATTGCTGACTATGCTGATGTTCATACAGGGCCTTTGCTCAAACCACTGTAGTGTTACGAAAGAGTGAGTGATTCACCGGCCAATGTATAGGACCGGGAACCCCCCCCCGAACGTCTGTCATCATATATCGTCATCAACTGCGATATTCTCCAGTTCGTGCAGCTTGGACCCGAGCAGCACTTCATAAGTTCTTTTACTAGACGCTTCGAGTATAGGCCTAAGCCAGAAAATAAGGTTCAGACTTTTGAAGACATCGAAGGTAGAAATCTGAATTACCTCTATCAGATTTAAAATTACACCATGTTCGTTTAGTAGTCATTTTTCATTACCTTATTATTATCATCATAAGGGCAAATGACCTAGATGTTATGCCCATTATACCACTAATCACCACACACAATACGTCTTCATCGCCTGTGAATTTTGAAATATTTCTATCACGGTAGTCTGTAAGTTTGTCGTGTCAATTCAACAGTAGTTTTCATTATCATCCTCATCAAAAGGGCAAATGACCTAGATGTTGCGACAATTATACTACTAAGCAACACCACAGTCTTCATCGCCTGTGATTTTTAAAATGTGTACTTCCATTAGATTGTAAGTTTGATATACCCGTTCAGTAGTAGTCATCTTCATTATCATCCTCATCAAAAGGGCAAATGACCTAGATGTTACGTCCATTATACTACTAAGCAACACCACAGTCTACCTAGCCTGTGATTTTTAAAATATGTATTTCCATTCGATTGTAAGTTTGGTATACCCGTTCAGTAGTAGTCGTCTTCACTATCATCCTCATCAAAAGGGCAAATGACCTAGATGTTACGTCCATTATACTACTAAGCAACACCACAGTCTACCTAGCCTGTGATTTTTAAAATATGTATTTCCATTAGATTGTAAGTTTGATATACCCGTACAGTAGTAGTCGTCTTCATAAATAAATATAATTTATCACGTAGTGGGAGTAGTGTTAAGGAGACTGAGATATTATCATCATTCCACCGGGCGAAGCCGGGTACTACTGCTAGTTCTGAAATAAAATTATGTGAAAAGGAATTGGTCTCCCATAAGTCCAACCCCTAGTCCACGTCGTGGGAGACGGGCAACGGCACAAAGTAGGGGATTGCCTGTAGGGGCAAAGTACAGTGGGGACTTTGCGTGCCCCAGGACCGTTACGGTAGCTGTGAAGGTCCTACAGGAACCCTGAAAAGTGACGGCTAGCGGGGCTCTGGTGAAGCTACGATAGGCCCAGCAAGCCAGTAAGACTTTTGCTTTCAAGAAGGGAACAGGCCTCGGACAGGACGGATACAATGGATGACGACCTAGCTGTGTTCATGGACTAAGCTTTGGAACTTTAAACATAAGAACACTGACGGGGAAGGTGGAGGAGATAGTGGATATGATGGAAAGAAGAAAGTTGGATTTATTGGGATTGGCAGAAATAAAGTGGAAAGGGGAAGGAAGGAGAGAACTGAGAAAAGGCTATAGACTGTACTGGAGTGGGAATGAAGAGGGAAAGAGGAATGGAGTGGGAGTAGTAGTACGAGATGGTTTAAAAGAAGAAGTGAAGAGAATAATTGATAGGATGATGAAAGTGAAAGTAGCACTGAGGGGGAGAGACCGTGGAAATAGTGCAAGTGTATGCTCCACAAGTAGGCTGCGCCTCTGAAGAGAAGGAGGAGTTTGAAGAGGAATTGCAGAAGCAGCTGGTAGGAAGGAATATGATTGTTATGGGGAATCTGAATGCCCATGTAGGAAGAGAAAGACAAGGGTATGAGAGTGTGCTTGGACCAGAGGGTTGGGGCGGAAGAAATGAGGAAGGAAAGAGACTGTTGGACTTCTGCCAAAGGAACAGTCTGCTAGTTGGGAACTCCTGGTTCAAGAAAAGAGAGAGCCACACAATCACATGGTACAGTGATGACTTGACCAGGAAGTCGGTGGTCGACTATATACTGTATGAGAAAGAATTAAATAAGAACATCACGGACATCAAGGTTATACCATCTGAGAACCTGGATAGTGACCATCGATTGCTGGTAATGAACCTGAGAGGAACTAAGGAGAAGAAAGGGACTGAGAACCAGGAAAGACATATAAGGATATGGAAACTGAAAGAAGGAGATAGAAGGATCGAGTACCTCAAAATGGTAAAGGAAGGAATTCCAACAGATGAAGAAAGAGGGGTGGAAGAGGAATGGGCTAGATTTAAGAAGACACTAGTAGGTGCAGCAGAAGCAGTATGTGGGAGGACAAGTAGTAAGAAGAGGTGGAAGGAAACACCATGGTGGAATGAGAAGACCAAAGATATAGTAAGGGAAAAGAATAGAGCCTTTAGGAGGTGGTATCAAAATAGGACGGTAGAGACAAGAGAAGAGTGAGTTAGTTAGTTATTGTTGTTTTAAGGGGTGGAACTACGAGGTCATCTGCCCCCAAGGGAAGAGTACCAGGAAAGAAAGAAGGAGGCAAAGAAAGTAGTGGCTGAGGAGAGAAGAAAGTGGATGGAAGAGTGGACAAAGATGATGAAGGAGGATAATGAAGGTACAAAAAAGGTCCTGTATGGGATGGTAAAAAATAAGAGGCGGAAGGATCCAACGGATTATGTTAGAATGGTGAACAAAAGGGGACAAGAGATAGAAAATAGGGAAGAACTGAAGAAAATGTGGAAAGAATATTTTGAAGAACTTCTGAACACAAATGGAAACCACGGCGAGGAGGAAGAAATCGGGGAAGAGGGAGATGGACTGCAAACAGAAAAGGACTTAACATGGAAAGAAGTGGAAGATGCAGTGAGGAAGATGAAAGGAGGGAATCTATATCTATCTATCTATTCGTTGTTTCATTCCCTCGTCCCGATAGGGGCGAGGGCGGGCCGTCGGCTAAACAGGTAGCCCTTAGGCCGTAGGGTAAGTGATTTTGGAGAAGAGAAGTGAAGTGGGGGGGTAGTGTGCTGTAGCACGCGTATATGGAAAAATTAAGTGAAGTTGCTGGCGTAGAGGTCACCGCGACCCAGGAAGCCCCCCAGGGAAAAGGCTCCCACCACACCCCACCCAGGAATAACCCCCCAAATAATCCCCGTTTATTGATCAAAAAAAAATTTACAGACATGTAAGGCGTGGGTAGAATACAAAGAAATACATACAGTGGCTGTGTGGTTCTTGACACAGTTAAATAAACGTCCAAATGTTCTTAAAATGTTCTTCCTGGAACGGGGGAGAGAAAACAAGATACTTGAGCATAAAAATGAAGGAAAAGTCAAAGTATAGTTCGTAGAACAAAAATAAAACTATGGTTACTGGACACTGTGATCGTGCACTAGATAGACAACATTGTGTCATAGAACGAAGCACTGGGGAGCACAGAGAAGCTCGTGGGAATCAACACTGTGTAGTTGGGTGAACGGAGCACTAATTCTTGAAGATGGGGCGGAGCACTTGTAAAATAACACTGGGGTGCGAAGACGGAGAGCATGTAGAGGGTCAACGAAGATGGTGGTGTGCACTGAAGAGGGTTCGGAGATCTGCAGTTGGAGAAATGTAGCCAGGAGCAGGCTATGCGCCTAAAATAAACTCGCTGCACTAAGGGCAGGCCAGAAGGGCCAACACCCCTGAGGTCGAATTGGAAGTCGAGCGTTCAGGAGAATCAGGAAAAAGAAGAAGGCAGGGGTGAGGGCAAGCTAGGGGGTGGGGTGGAAGTAATCAAGTAATGGGTGGTGGGAAAAGATGAGAGTTGGCGGGTGTGCGGCGGTCATAAAGGATATCTTGTGCGAGAGGAGAGAAAGGAAGAGCTTCAGTGAAAAATGGGAGGGAAGAGCTTTGGGCGCGTGTGAGGTATTTTAAACGAAGGGAGTGAATATGGCTGAGAATAGTTGGGAAGGTATAGTAGGGGGCAAAACGGGCTGAAGGGGTATCCAGTTTGAGATGATAGGCAATGCGAATGGCATGACGGTCGAGGCGGTGGAGCTTGAAATAGAGGGGTTGTGGGGCAGTAATCCAGGTGAGGGAGGCATAGAGAAGGAGAGGGCGAATAAAAACTTTGTAGATATTGATGATTTGGGGGGGTTTAAGGCCCCAGGTGTGTCCTGTGAGGGAGCGGATAGCGGTGATACGATGGTAGGCACGGCGGTAGAGGGTGTTGAGGTGATGTTGCCAGCGAAGATTGTTTTGGAATGTAATGCCTAAATATACGGCGGTAGTGGATTCGGGAATAGGGACGTCGTGAAGGGTGAGGGTGACTTTGTTACGGGGACGGGTGATACGGGATTTTTTACGGAAAACGACGAGTTGGGTTTTGCGAGCATTAACGGTGATGTGGGAGGAAAGGAACCATGATTCGAGGTCAGAAAGATAGGATTGGATGAGACGAGTGAGTTTAGGGGCAGAGCGGGCAAGGGCAAGAATGGCAAGGTCATCGGCGAATTGGTATAGACGAAGAGGCGGTGGTGGGTGGGGAATGTCATAAGTGAAGAGGAGGTAGAGGAGGGGGGAGAGAGGTGAACCCTGAGGGACACCAGCGCGGAGAGAGAAGGTGGAAGAGGAGGTGTTGCGAATACGGACGGAAGCAGTACGATGGTGAAGGAATTGGAAGATAAGACGAATAATAGAAGGGGGTAGGGGAAGATGACGGAGTTTATACATGAGGACGGGGTGGTAAACGGTATCAAAGGCTTTTTCGACATCGAGACAAAGTAGAGCGGCGGTAAAGCGAGGTTTAACATAGGAAAGAAGGGAAGAGCTGAGATGGAAGAGGTGGTCATGGGTGGAACGTCGGGCACGGAAACCTGCTTGGGATTCAGGGAGAAGATGGAGAGATTCTAGGTAGGAGCTGATACGTTTGGCGAGGATAAGTTCGAGAATTTTAGATAAGACGGGGAGAAGGCTGATGGGACGATAAGAGTGGGGATCAGAGGGGGGATGAAAGGAGGGAAGGCACCGGGTGTGGATGAGTCGAGTGTGGATGAGTTGAGTGTGGAGGTGGTGAGAGCAGCAGGAGAGGTGAGGATACAATGGCTGTACTACCGAGTGATGAAGACAGCATGGAAGGAAAGGAAGACCCCAGAGGACTGGAAAAAGGGAATAATTGTCGCGATCTTCAAGAAAGGTAGTAGAACAGAATGCAGAAACTATCGGGGAATAACACGAATGAGTCATTGTGCAAAGATGTTTGAGAAAGTTTTGGAAAGGAGAATTAGGATAAGGATAGAAGGAGGGATGAGGGAAGAACAACATGGCTTCAGAGCAGGAAGGTCCACAGTGGATTTGATTTTTGCTGTAAGGCAGTTACAAGAACAGCACTATGAGTATGTAACAGATCTACTGATGGCCTTCCTGGATGTTGAGAAAGCATATGACAGTGTATGCAGAAACAAAGTATGGAAATCCCTGGATGATAGAGGAGCAGAAAAATGGACTATAAGGAGGATAAAGGAGATGTACAAGGGAAGCGTGAGTTGTGTGAAAGTGGGAGGAGAGAGATCGGACTGGTTGGAACAGAGAAACGGCCTGAAACAAGGAAGTGCACTTTCACCGTTACTTTTCATTGTGGTGATGGATGACATAATGACCCGAGTGGCACAATCAATCGGGGAAGGAAAGATGAAAGCAATGGTGTTTGCAGATGATTTGATGATTTGGGGAAACAAGGAGGAGGAGGTACAGGAACTGTTGGACGTGTGGGAAGGAATAATACAAGAATATGGGATGAAATTTAGCGTAAATAAGAGTGAGATGGTGATCACAACAAGGAAGAAGGAAAGAACCACAACGGGAATAACAATAGGTGGGGAACAGCTGAAGAAAGTGGAGAGTTTCAAGTATCTGGGAAGCCTGATACAAGATAATGGAAGAAACAATAGAGAAATGAGCGGGGGTGACAGGCGGAAGCATTCTGGAGGAGTGTGAGAAGCATTTTATGAAACAAGGATGTCTCTCAGAACAGCAAAAAGATCCTATATCGGACATACTATGTTCCTATCCTGACGTATGCCTCGGAGACCTGGGTTATGAAAGGAAGGGAGAAGAGCAAAATACAGGCCAGTGAGATGAGGTTCTTGAGAAGCAGTATTGGAGCTACAAAGATGGACAGAATAAGAAATGAGAGGACCAGAGAATTAATGAAGGAGGAACCATTACAGGATGGTATAGAGAAATCTAGACTTAGATGGTATGGACATGTAAAAGGAATGGAGGAGAAGAGGATACCCAGGAGGATACACGAGACGAAGTGGGAAGGAAAGAGACCGAGAGGAAGACCGAGAGACAGGTGGCTGAAGGGGGTGGAAGAAGGAGTGAAGAAGAGAGGAGAGGACTGGACAAGGGTGGAGGCTGAAAGATGGTGGGAGGACAGAAGACGTTGGAGAGGCTTGTGTTCCAAACAGACCCAGCTAGTGGCTGGAAACTGTGCAAGATGATGATGAAAAGGAATTTAATCAAAAGTATCATAACTGCAACAGTATTAAAAGGAACTAAATCAAACACGAAGCCTAGAACGATATTAAAATACAAATAGTATAATGAATGACTTGGAGTGGAATGATGGCAGATAACCTCACTGTTCCACCCCTTAAAACAACATTAACAAGAGTGGAATTAAATTTGGAATGAAATTTAAGGAGTGTAATGTCTAAGGAAACCATTTCATGAACTAAAAGGAATGAAAGAAGTTAAATTAAATATTGAATCAAATAAAACCTCAAACTTAATGAGTGAAATACAGTAAAATGTGGAATTACATTAAAACATGAAACTCCGAGTGGAATTAAACATTGAGTGAAACGTGAAGAATAAAATCTGTTCCAAATGAAAAGGGATGAAATGCATGGATTGGAATTTGGGAGTGAAATTAAATCTTGAACTCTGAATTAAATTAAATATGGGATAAAATTAAACCCTGAACCTAGAATGAAATTAAATATGGAATTTTAAAACATTTAAAACATGGAATTCGGAGTGAAAAGTGAGAAATACAATGCTAGGAATGAAACTCTTGCACTGCATTTAAATTAATGAAATGTCGAAGACTAGGTCTAGTATTATGTCTTGAATAAAGTGTACAGAATAAACCTCATCTTGTACTTAACTCACTTAGAAATTAATTTCTGAGGTAATAATTAATGTGAAAATGAAAATCCACAGCCTGCTTCCAGTCTCCGACCGGGTCAGGAATGGAATGAATGAAGCCCCCATCTAGCGGCGAGGATATGGACTGTGCCGGCTGCCGAGGCCTGACGCACTCCTCTGGGGCAATGATTAAATGAATGACAGATGAAATGAAATGGTAGTGGAGAGTGTTGCTGGAATGAAATTTTGACAGGGAAAACCAGAGTACCCGGAGAAAAACCTGTCTGCCTCCGTTTTGTCCAGCACAAATCTCACATGGAGTGACCGGGATTTGAACCACGGACTCAGTGGTGAGAGGCCGGCGTGCTGCCGCCTGAGCCACGGAGGCTTCCAATAATTAATGTACCATACATAATTCGGTTCAGTATTAAAAGTACCGTCCTTCAATTAAAGAACGCCTCATGGCGCAGTCGCCGGCCTCTCACCGCTGGGTCCGTGGTTCAAATCCCGGTCACTCCATGTGAGATCTGTGCTGGACAAAACGGAGGCAGACAGGTTTTTCTCCGGGTACTCCGGTTTTCCCTGTCAAAATTTCATTCCAGCAACACTCTCCACTATCATTTCATTTCATTTCATCTGTCATTCATTTAATCATTGCCCCAGAGGAGTGCGTCAGGCCTCGGCAGCCGGCACAGTTCATATCCTCGCCGCTAGATAGGGGCTTCATTCATTCCATTCCTGACCCGGTCGGAGACTGGAAGCAGGCTGTGGATTTTCATTTTTCATGGCGCAGTGGCTAGCATTCTTGGCCGAGGTCCGGGTTTGATTCCTGGTTCTGCCAAGAAATTTATCTAAGGCTTGAGGGGTGGAACAGGGTACACTCAGTCTCGTGAGGGAAAACTGAGGTGTGGGTTCGATTCCACCTCAGCTGTTCTTTAAATGATTTTTCAAAGTTTTTCTCACTTGTATTCCAGTCAAATGCCGGGATGGTTCCTAACTCAAAGCTGCGGCTGCTACTTCCAAAAATCCTAGTCCCAGTTACAAATACATGCCCTAATACAGACATCAAAATAGACACAGGTTATCAAGACGAATTACACACACCCACATGACCACGACGTCGCAAAGCTCCTAAATGAAACCACAACCTTGGTCACTAGGAATCTGTCCTATCAATTTATTTATCTTTGTCGCCAGGTGTCTGTATTATTTATTTATCTGTTTATTTATCGAAGTATACACTATCAAGGTTAGCCTACATCTTGGCAAAAGAAACATTCTTGATTCAAGACCTGTGGTACCAACTGCTGTCACCAAACAGACGGGTATGAAGAGTTGCTGGAAGACCTCCTGGAAAAGAGGGTAGATGAAGAAGACTTCTACGCTACAAACACCATTATCTACAGAAGCTGGACAGGGACCTTTCAGCTAATGAATGCCGTCAATTGACTAGCGGTGCACAGCTTCAACCATAAAATGTGCAGCACAAAATGTTTCCATCCAGTGTCAAAAGTACGTATTTGCACGTTCTGCGGGATGAGCTGCTGCCGTTGCCATGTACTCTCTGGTGTACAAAATGTAAGAAATCATTGACTGAATAAGTGCTGAAGACAATCTCCACTGTGACTTGGGGATATTAGTGACCTTTATGTTGTAATTGCACACTAGAGCTCAGCAACTTGAAGTGTGACCCTCTGTGAGCGCTAGCTCCATCAGCCAGTGTGACAGAGAGGGCAGCGAGCTTGTAGTTCGCATTTTTTTTCCGGGGTTTCAGTTGGAGTTGCTGAGCTCTATCATCATTATATTTATTTATATAATTTATTTCATTGAATGTTTTGCTGAACCAGTTGAATGCTAGTTTATTTGAAATTAAATGTGGCAGTATGTGGTAATGATGGACAAAAACGGAAATGAGGTACACAACAAAGAGGCACTCAAGACAGTGTGGAAAGAGTACTTTGAGGATTTGCTGAATCCAAATGGTCATAGGGAGGAAGACAATGTATTGGAAGATGGAGAAGACAACACAGGAATGGAAAAGGACCTGACTTGGAGAGAACTGGAAATGGCTATAGACAAGATGAAAGGAGGAAGGGCACCAGGTGTGGATGAAGTGAGTGTTGAAATGGTGAAGGCAGCAGGGGAGGTTGGGAAACAGTGGCTGTACCGTGTGATGAGGGTGATATGGAAGGAGAAAAAGACCCCAGAAGATTGGAAGAAAGGATTAATTGTCCCAATATTTAAGAAAGGAAGCAGAAAGGAGTGCAGAAATTACAGGGGAGTCACACTCATACCTCACTGTGCCAAGATATATGAAAAGATATTAGAAAGTAGAATACGAGCCAAAGTGGAGAGAAAATTGAGAGAGGAGCAGTATGGATTCAGACCTGGGAGATCAACAGTGGATCTCATATTTTCAGTGAGACAGCTCCAGGAACACCACTACGAATTTGGAGAGGATCTGCTGATGGCCTTCCTGGACATCGAAAAGGCCTATGATAGTGTGTGTAGGGAGAAGGTTTGGAAAGCAATGGAAAACATGGGAGTGGAAAAAGAGACTGTAGGCAGAGTGAAGGAGATGTATTGTGGAAGTGTGAGTTGTGTGAAAGTTGGAGGGGAAAGAACAGACTGGTTCAGACAAATGAGTGGCCTGAAACAGGGTAGTGCGCTGTCACCCCTTCTCTTTATTGTGGTTATGGACGAGGTAATGACACGGGTAGCAGGAAAGATAGGAGAAGATAAGATGAAAGCAATGGTGTTTGCAGATGATCTCATGGTCTGGGGAAACAAGGAGGAGGAAATTCAGGAGCAACTGAAGGCTTGGGAAGAAACAGTGGGAGAGTACGGATGGAAGTTCAACATCAGTAAATGTGAGATCCTGTTAACGACCAGGAAAAAGGACAGACCAATGAGTGGGATAACACTTGGAGGTGGACAGCTGAAGAAGGTGGAAAGTCTCAAGTACTTGGGAAGTATAGTGGAGGAAAATGGGAGAAATGACAAAGAGATTACGGAACGTGGCAGACAGGCAGAAGCATTTCTGAGAAGCATTAGGAGCTTAGTGTGGAATAAAGATGTCCCACAAAAAAGCAAGGAAGTGTTATACAGAAGCTACTATATCCCGATACTGACCTATGCTTCAGAAACGTGGACAATGAAGAAAAGAGACATAAGCAGAATACAGGCAGGTGAAATGAAGTTCCTGCGAAGTAGGATCGGAGTAACAAGAAGAGACAGGGTGAGGAATGAAAAGGTCAGGGAAATGGTGAAAGAGGAGCCCTTGCAAGGTAGGATTGAGACATCAAGACTGAGGTGGTATGGACACTTAAAGAGAATGGATGAGAAGAAGATTCCCAAGAGGATACATGAGATGCAGATGCAGAAGAAACGACCAAGGGGAAGACCAAGAGATAGATGGCTGAAAGGAGTGGAGGAATGTGTCAAGAAGAGAGGCGAGGACTGGACCAGAGTGACAGCGGAGAGGTGGTGGGAAGAAAGAACTAAGTGGCGAGGCTTATGTTCCAAACAGACCCAGCCTGGGGCTGGAAACTGTACAAGATGATGATGATGATGATGAGTATATTATATTTAAAATATAAATAAAAGTATTCCATTTAAAAAAGATTTCAAAATTTTATCTGAATTAGTAGAAAGTACATTTTATTGTGGGGTTTGAAGCCATTTTTTTCAGTGTTGCCTTAGTAAACAAGAGTTTAGTGCTTTTCAGTCGTTCAACACGAATGTACCCAAAAGAGCTAGGTTATGCCCTAATCCTGAAATAAATTACATGATCATGACTTTCATAGATCTAGAAAAGGCATATGATAGTGTCCCCAGAGAGAAGGTATGGGAAACCATGGTTAAGAAGAGACTGGGAAGAGAAATGTTGGAAATGGTGCAAGCAATGTACAACAACTGTGTTAGCAGGGTACTGACCCCAGTTGGAAAGACAGATTGGTTTACGAACAAGACTGGACTAAGACAGGGGAGTGTGCTGTCACTTCTCTTGTTCATAATGGTGATGGATGAAATAGTAAAGGAAACAAAGGAAGCATATGAACATAAAGAAATGAAGTTACTGTTATTTGCAGATGATATTGTGGTCTGGGGAAGGAACACCGAAGAAGTGCAAAAACAACTAGATGCACTGAACGAAAATATTCAGAAGTATGGCCTGAAAATCAGTATAGAGAAAAGCAAGACCATGGTGATGACAAGAGGGGAAAGACAAGGAAAGGGCACTGTGAAAATTGGAAGTCAGAGTTTGGAAATTGTGGACACGTTCAAATACCTAGGAAGTGAATTGATGCAAACTGGTAGGTTGGACATGGAGATTGGCAGGAGGGTACAGCAGAGCAATGCATTCTATCAAAGTGTAAGAAAACTTGTTTGGGATAAGGAAGTACCAAGGAAAAGCAAGGAGGTAATGTATAAAGTGTACTATGTACCCATATTAACTTATGCAGCTGAGACTTGGACCCTGACAAGCAGGCAAGAGAGTAGAATCCAAGCCAGTGAAATGAAATTCCTAAGAAGTATGATAGGAAAGACAAGGAAAGACAGAGTGAGGAATGAAGATGTTAGGAAGGAAGTTGGGATGGCAAAACTAAATGAGAGAATTGAGAAGAATAAACTAAGGTGGTTTGGACATGTAAAGAGGATGGAGGAAAATAGAATACCAAGACAGATGCTGGAGGCGAAGTGCAAGGGTAAGAGACCAAGAGGAAGACCTAGAACAAGGTGGATGGATTCAGTGAAGAACGGCGTAAGAAAAAGAAATCTGGACTGGGACAAGATCGTGGAAGAAGAATGGTGGAAGGAAAGAGGAAAGTGGAGAAGTGCCATAAATACCCCGACCCGGCAGGAGCTGGATAAGGGGAAATGATGACGATGATGATAATAAATACACTAGGATGACCAGTTTCGATCGTCAAGCGATCATCATCAGATCCATTACACTTGGGCTATAAAATCTATGTTTGAAAATACAGGTGAAAATATTTACAATATGTACAATTATTTAGTTTCAGTATTGGTACTGCAACTGTCAATGTATGCTAAATGCAGTATGTATGATGTTAGGTGAAATGCTAAATGGTGATAGATATCCGGAGTTTGTAATTTGGAGTGATTATATGGTTGTAAAAATCAACTATGGTTAAACTGTAATATTACCTAACATCATATATACTGCATTTAGCATACACCGACAGTTGCAGTACCAATACTGCAACTAAATAAATGTCATCATCATCATCATCATTTCTCCTTATCCAGCTCCCGCCGGGTCGGGGTATTTATGGCACTTCTCCACTTTCCTCTTTCCTTCCACGATCTTGTCCCAGTCCAGATTTCTTTTTCTCACTGAATCGATCCACCTTGTTCTAGGTCTTCCCCTTGCTCTCTTACCCTTGCACTTGCCCTCCAGCATCTATCTTGGTATTCTATTTTCTTCCATCCTCTTTACATGTCCAAACCACCTTAGTTTATTCATCTCAATTCTCTCATTTAGTTTTCCCATCCCAACTACCTTCCTAACATCTTCATTCCTCACTCTGTCTTTCCTATCATACTTCTTAGGAATTTCATTTCACTGGCTTGGATTCTACTCTCTTGCCTGCTTGCCAGGGTCCAAGTCTCAGCTGCATAAGTTAATATGGGTACATAGTACGCTTTATACATTACCTCCTTGCTTTTCCTTGGTACTTCCTTATCCCAAACAAGTTTTATTACACTTTGATAGAATGCATTGCTCTGCTGTACCCTCCTGCCAATCTCCATGTCCAACCTACCAGCTTGCATCAATTCACTTCCTAGGTATATGAACGTGTCCACAATTTCCAAACTCTGACTTCCAATTTTCACAGTGCCCTTTCCTTGTCTTTCCCCTCTTGTCATCACCATGGTCTTGCTTTTCTCTATACTGATTTTCAGGCTGTACTTCTGAATATTTTCGTTCAGTGCATCTAGTTGTTTTTGCAATTCTTCGGTGTTCCTTCCCCAGACCACAATATCGTCTGCAAATAATAGTAACTTTATTTCTTTATGTCCATATGCTTCCTTTACAATTTCATCCATTACCATTATGAACAAAAGAGGTGACAGCACACTCCCCTGTTTTAGTCCAGTCTTGTTCTTAAACCAATCTGTCTTTCCAACTGGGGTCAGTACCCTGCTAACACAGTTGTTGTACATTGCTTGCACCATTTCCAACATTTCTTTTCCCAGTCTCTTCTTAACCATGGTTTCCCATACCTTCTCTCTGGGGACACTATCTTATGCCTTTTCTAGATCTATGAAAGTCATGACCAAATCCTCTCCATATTTCCAGTTCTTTTCCATCACCTGTCTCAGGCTAAAGATTGGGTCCACTGTGGATCTTCCACTCCTGAATCCATACTGTTCCTCTTGCAACTCTCCTTTCTTCTCATTCTTCTTTCTAATATCCTTTCCAGTACTTTTACTATCTGTGATATGAGGGTGATCCCTCTATAGTTATCATACACTTTCTTGTCCCCTTTCTTAAACACTGGTATTATTAGCCCTTTCTCCCAGTCTTCTGGTACACATTTCCGTTTCCACACACACTTTAGCAGTCGATACAACCATTGCATACCAACAGGTCCAGCAGCCTTTATCATTTCTACACTGATTTCATCCACCCCTGTTGCTTTTCTCATCTTCATTTTCTGTACTGCTAATTCCACCTCCAGCATTGTTATATCTTCTGTTATAGAGTCATCAGGCTGTGTCACTTCCATCTCACCTGAACAATAGTTCACATTCAATAGCTTATCGAAATACTCCTTCCATCATCCCTTTTATCTCTTCTGGGTGTGTTAACTCTCCATCTTCCTTTTTCACTAGCTTTGTAGTAACTCTTTCTTTCCTCTTACTTCTTAGAAGTCCATACAGCATCCATTTACTGCCACTTACATCTGTTTCCATTCTTCGTGTAAATTCTTCCCAACTTTTCTTCTCCTACCACTTTCTTACACCTCCGTTTGCTGTCGTGATACTTCCTTTTGCTTTCTTCTGTTTGATCTCGGTTCCATTCTTTCCATGCAGACTTCTTTTCTTTCACTGCTTTCCTCACTTCCTCATTCCACCACGGTGTCTCCTTCTCTTTCACTCTTGTTGACATCATACCACAAGCACTCTCTGCTGCACCAGCAAATGCCTTTTTAAAGTGGGACCATTCCTCTTCTACGTTTCCCACTTCAGTAACTGGGATTTGTTGCTTCAATCTCTCCTGAAAATCTTCCTGTACAGTTTTGTCTTTCAATTTCCATACTTTTATTTTACTTTCTCTGATCTCCTTTTGGTTTTCCAATTTTTCCCATCTAAATTTTGCCACCACAGCTCTATGGTCCCCATCAAATGCTTCTCCTGGTAAAGCCGTCCCATCTATCAGCTTTCTGCAATTTGTCCTTTCCACCAGAAAGTAGTCAATTACTGATTTTGTTCTTCTATCACCCCACCCATATCTCGTAATTTTCCTGCTGTTTTTCTTCCGAAACCATGAATTACCCACTATCAGTCCATTCCTTTCACAAAAGTTTACAAGTTCCTCTCCTTCCCGGTTCTTTTCCCATATCCATATGGTCCAATGACTTCTTCCTTTCCTGGTCTCTCGTTTCCGACTTGTGCATTCATATGTTATGGAAGCTAATCAAACTAACTCTAAAATAAACACGTAAAGCTACATAAAAGGAAATCTCCCATGATCACCACTTCTACATCTGAAATTACTCTTTCTACATCCTCCAGGAATACTTCAATATCTTCTTCTCTGTTTCCAGTCTGTGGTGCATACACTTGTATGAAGTCCATCATGTCACTTTTCATCTTCATTCTAATTTTCATTATTCTGTCACTCACACACTCTACCACTTCAACATACTCCTCAAGTTGTTTCGAGGTTATCAGTTCCACGCCATTTTTTTGCCTCTTGGCCACCACTCCAGTATAATGTATATCCTTTCCTCAATTTCTTCCTTCCTTTACCTTTCCATTTTACTTCACTCGGCCCCATCATTCCAACCTTCTCTCCATGAAGTCTACCACCTCCTCCACCTTGTCTGTCAGGGTCATGACATTCAT
Organism: Meconema thalassinum; assembly: GCA_946902985.2. Taxonomy (NCBI): domain Eukaryota; kingdom Metazoa; phylum Arthropoda; class Insecta; order Orthoptera; family Tettigoniidae; genus Meconema; species Meconema thalassinum. The sequence continues at coordinate 204,052,616 of OX336389.2, read as the reverse complement.
GATTCCCACTTTCATTTCGGTTACTGGTCGCCCATTTCTCACAGTTCCCCCAGTACCAAAGGAACTGCGCATCGCCTGCAGGGTACACCCTAACCTTTTCCGAATCATTGGAAGTGCCATTTCCATTTTAGGCTATTATTACGATGGGGTCGCCACTCCCAAAGGCATTTTATAAAGATACTGCCAGCTATTATTCAGGCCGCCCCTAACATGGAGAACAGACGCCCTTGAAGCCGCCCCTGACATGGGAACCAGACACTGCCGATTGATGCTGTACTCATACTATTCCCTGAATACTGGGTTGCCTCTTCCGCAATCTCCACCGTTCCGAAGTCCATCTTCTCCACTGCAGATTCCGTTGAGGTCTTCGCACGTAACCCTGTGCACGGGGCCTATGTTATACCCCATAGGACTGGGTCCTCACCAGAACTTAGCCGGTATTGTAGTTCCATGGTATATTACAGTACCGTTGCCCACCCCCGCGACGTGGACGCGCCTGGCAAGAATTATCCATGTAGCCAATTATGATTGACTCATGGACCGGATTAAGGAGCTGTCTAAATCCAGCTAATTGTTCATATTGTAAATATTTTCCCCTGTTTTTCCAAACATAGATTTTATAGCCTAAGTTTAATGGATCTGATGATGATCGCTTGACGATCGAAACTGGTCATCCTAGTGTATTTATCAATCTCATGTAATTTATTTCAGGATTAGGGCATAACCCAGCTCTTTTTGGGAACATTCGTGTTGACCGACTGAAAAGCACTAAACTCTTGTTTTAAAGTACATTTTACCTACCTGAAGGTGACTACAAGTTGTTCATCGGGTTATATGCATATATTACATTTTGTGTCCTGCTTTTGCAGTGTTTCTTGAATTTTACTCAGCGAAATATGAATGTTTCTGTAGTCATTTGTAAATATTCAAAAAGAAAAGTTCCCGGATGATTCTGTAACTGTTTGTAGAGAAGATTAAATGCCGCTTTCAGAAACCTAGACTCGTTTCCTTTGTGTACCCAACAAGAACAACTTGGGTAGAATAGTTTGCATTTCAAACTACTATTTCCTGACATTTTACAATAAGCCATAAAGTAAACCATGTTGATTTAAGTTGAGGTTCCACTAAATAACGGAAACTCCTCGTCGAAACGAGCAACAGCGCTCTCCAGCACCTCCTAGCGGTTCGAGTTGGAAAAGTATATCTGAAAGGACCAGCTGATTTACAAACAAACATTGCAATACTTATCACTAGATGATTTAATTATCCAATTATCCAATTGTAATGCCATATATGGCTGTAATACTGATAAACAATAAGGTGAACCGAAATCTTTATTCAAATTCCCATGAAATAAGGAAATGTAAGAAGGAATTCATTGTAATCAAGTCGCCTGCCATTACACTGATAATTAAGTTTTCTTTTAAAAGGGAATGCTTATACATTATAAATTAGCACATTTTATTCTTTATTTATTTATAGATGAACGCAGTGGGTTATTCGCTGCCGAAGAGCTGACTTTGATGATGTAGGCTATTGAAAGGGTGTGGTTCAGAGCATTTAAATAGAACTCATGTTGTATGCGTAGACCAACTACTTTGTGGAGAAAGATTTGAGGAACAAGAACTTGTTATATTAATATGAAGATGTATTCCGATTGCAAACCACCTTGTGGTGTAACAGCTAGCGTTCTTGGCTCTCCCCCCCCCCCCCCCCTCAATTCCCAGCTTTACCAAGAAATTTTAATTCCGGTGTGAGGGCTGTAGCGGGTACACTCAGCCTCGTGAGGCTAAACTGAAAAGAGGAAGGTTCGATTCCGACCTCAGCCAACCTGGAAGTAGATTTCCGTGGTTTCTAGGCAAAATCTGGAATGGTTCCTAACTCAAGGCCACGACTGCGTCCTTCCCAATCATATCCCCAATTTACAAATACACACACTAGTACAGTCATCACAAATATCACAGGTTTTCACAAATTCCACAGACGCCCAAGTACACAGGGCTACATGACCACCATGTCGCAGGTCCTAAAATAAGCAGCAACAGAAAAAGCCTCTCAAGTGCGCATGAAAACCTATTTATACTTTGCGCTCTAAAAATAAGTTTGCAATGAAGCACTATCATGACTGTCGGTCGAATAGTTTAAGTGAAGGGTAAGTTTTGTTGCGTTATGGGTTGGGCTTGCAGTGGACTGGAACATGAATGTAAAATGGCTCAGACATCATTTAGCTACAATGAGCATTATGTAGGTAACTTTCACACACAAATGAAAAGGTACGAATCAAACAAAATGCTTTTTGCTAATGAATGTGCTCAAGACCTGTCAAACAAAATGTCAAATTATTTTCATCAATTTTTGATAGAAAGCACGTAAGGGGCCAAAATCAAGATGATTATCTACTGAACTTAAAAATGAATGTGCCACTCTGGAGGGAGTATGTAGGAATTGTATTTTGTTACCTAGCAAATGTTTTGGTATCCTCATAAAGGTATTTGTGAACAAGACCAATGCCCTCTGAATCATATGTGAAGATAAGTACTAGTAATGTTAAACTATGAAAAGCAACACATCAAAAAGTCTAAATGCTTAAATGCAAGGGCCTAATCCAGACCTCAGTAGCCCATACCAACACCATGTCATGGATTATTTAACAGTGGCGGCCGGTGGTAAGAAAAGCTGGGTGTTGCACCAAAATTTCTGATGTCGCAATTTTATATGGGAAGTGTATACATGTTACAAAAATGAATTAACGTTAGATAAACTACAGTTCTATAAAAACTGAAATACATGGGTTTTCCAAAATAACTGTACGTTCGACAAATATACAAATTTTAATGGCTCTTTCGGGCTTCTTCCTATAGGAATTCATAAAAAAAATCAGATTTATATATTTAAGCCCTATGCCCGAGTTCATGGGAAGAATTTTAAACACAGCAGGTTGTCTAAGGTTGGGTCTCAATCTCCGGGATAATAAACATTCTCAACATAAAAACATGGCAACCGAAAAGTTCGTACGTTAACGAAGAATGTTATTACTAAAAAAGACGGGCACATATTCTGCATAAGGATAGGACTTTTATCATTTTAAATTATCTTGTCGACTTCGTAGTTACGCTGGAGTCTGGCGTTACGTTACGGTGACGGGACGAAATGTACCGAGAATGCACTGAGGTGTGTGACGTCATAATACTGCTTGAGCTTCCTCCTTTCCCCGCGCGCTCTGGTGAGCGTGACGTCATCTAGCCAGCTACCTCATTTGACCTTGGTTTGCACTTGCTAACGGACTTTGAGTTCACGCAGCATTTGTAGCATTTAAAATGAAGTCTAGTCTTTCAGACAGACTATCAGTCTTTTTTTTTACTATAGCTTGAACCCCATCAGAGGAACCAGCCATGAAGTGCGCTCTGTCATACGTCTGCGCAATTCATTTTTACGGAGTTTCATTCAATTTCTGCTTCTTTAATTCATCCAGTAAACACGCTGCTAATGTGTGTGCATCATGTTTAGTTTGCCTCTTACTACGTATCGGTACACAACAGCCATCTGAAATATGTTTGAAATATCACTAGTTTCATCTGCTATAATGGCAAAAATTTCCGATTCCTTTATTTGCTTTGATTCTTCTTCTTGGCAAACCTCCAACAAAATCTGTAAAAATTAATTTTGAATTGTTTTGGACGTTCCTTTGAAAACAGTTGCCCTTACCAAATGACCTTTAACACAGCATCCAACTCAGCGCTAAAATTAATTAGTTCTCTCAAAACACCTGGGTATGTTGATGTTACACTTTCATCATGAACACGCAAGGCCAGTTCGAAAGAGCCACAGAAACGAATAGAGTTTATTACAATATTTAACACATACCTATTGTGCCTAACTTCTTCGTTATATTCCGCAATTTACCTTCTATAGGCACTGTCCAATTGTGCAGCTTCGTTAACAGTTCCAAAAAGTGTCAATTTCAAACAGCTGAAGATTGGTTGGTTCCTCAGTTTACGAGCTGCGACAACGCAGTATGTAGCCCCCTGTACTTTGGGTGTGTGGAGAAACTGTCTGATAACCGGAGCTAATTGTGATGGCTGTATTAATGAATGTTATCTGTTTTAATTCAAGTAAGGACTGCAGACAGTGAATTTCAAGTAGTTCCTACTTTTGCCGCCAAAGGCCACGCCAAACGACTACTAGTTCAGAACTTGGTTACTACACGCCACCGCAGTCCGCTCCTGGCGACGAACGTTGGAACCTAAGAGCGTTGTTCAAATTTTTAACCTATAATTTAGCTTCACACAGGTGTAATAAGTGGAAGGTTCTTTAACATGCCATAAATCTATGACATGGGACCGCCGGCTTTACTTCCCCTCCGAAGGAATGCATACTGAGGGATTTTTAACGCTCTTAAAAAATCCGATGACTTCTGCCGGGTTTGAACCCGCGATCTTGGGCATAGAGGCTCAGCATGCTACCAACTACGGCACCGAAGCCGCTCAGCTGAAGATTCATGTTTCTTTATTTTAGGGATTAATTTCCGTAACTCCTATTTTGGTCCACGCGGATTCTCCACCAACAAACATGGAAAACAGAATAAAGCGTTTTTAATATCGCATTCACATAACAAATTATTATTGCCTTAAATATCTCCTTTAAACGCCCTCGTAGGCCTATACTTATATTTTGGACAATACTTATCCGGTAATGGTGTACCGAGTGTTTTTACTGTAAGTTTATCGTCATCAGGGAGCTGGGAAAACTGTCTGACTAGTAAATTACTTACTCTATTAATTTTCACTCACACTCCACAATACAATTAATGTTTCAAACTAAACATTCCGTTAAAATAAAATACTACGGTAACTTTCAAGATACACAGATGATAAATCTGGGTGCGATATCGGAAAGTGGTGCGAAAGGCAAACTAACAAAACACTGAATTTTGCTAGCCAAGAAATTTCGTAGTGAATGCATAGGTCTACTCACAATCAACCAAACAATAATAATAATAATAATAATAATGCCCAGTTATGTATCTGCCTGGAACCAAAATACTCAATCAACTAATTACAGAACTAATCGCAACCCAAATCCCGCAAGAACAAGAGTGGTAAAAGCAAACATAAACCCCTACAGTACACCAACAATACGTCGCAAAATAGTTCAGCCACTTATCTACTGTAGGCCTACTTATAGCATGGTGGCGTTCTTAGTCTCGATTCACAGAACAATTGACAAAAATATTAAATGAAGTTATGATGAGAAAACATCTAAAAATAATTGGGTGTGAACCAACTAATGTCTCCCTATGAAATTCCGATATTTGTACCGTTGTGGGTGGTGTAGCATTCCCTAGTGGTGTGGAAAAGAAACTACCCTTCAGGGGCAGATGACCTCGTAGTTCCTCCCCTTAAAACAACAATAACTAACTAACTAAACTACCCTTCGGGGGGTAAGAGAAATCGAGGGTGTTGTCATTTCCAAAGAGTGGTGTAGTCTAACGGTGCCATTTGGAACTGAGTGTTGCCAGGGGGTTGGCAGCTCGTCTGCAACTCCCTACTACCCATGCTGGCCAGCAAGCTATGTACAAGCTTGGCCTCGTCCCTGCAGGCCGCGCTGTCTACTTGGGAGTCGCCACAAGCGAGCTAACCCCCTGGAGTTTGATTTGAAGGCGGCAGCTTTTATAGGTACAGTGTGAAGCATTAGGATAAATAATATCAAAATATCGATGATTTGAACACATTTTTGAGTGCATTAGATCTATAAAACTAAAACATTAAAGGAAAAGAAACTACGAATTAGGTGTAAAATTATTGGGAGTTGTGCAACGCTGCAACAATGTCACTAGCCGCCACTGTTATTTAAAGTAATATAATAAAGCTGAAGAGTTTTTGTGTTTAAACGCGCTAATCTCTGGAACTACCAGTCGGATTCGAAAAATTATTTTTTTATATGATAGCCTAAACTATTTCGGACAGACCACTCCATTCCCTGCATTTAGGCCCTTTGGCACAAATCTACACCTATTCAACGATCTGAACCAAAATGTGTATACTTAGCCTTTGGAACCCTACGAGTAATACTGTTTACATGAAATTTCGGACAGACCTCAGACAACCTGGAAGTAGATTTCCGTGGTTTCTAGGCCACGACTGCGTCCTTCCTAATCATATCCCCAATTTACAAATACACACACTAGTACAGTCATCACAAATTCCACACATACCCAAGTACACAGGGCTACATGACCACCATGTTGCAGGTCCTAAAATAAGCAGCAACAGAAAAAGCCTCTCAAGTGCGCATGAAAACCTATTTATACTTCGCGCTCTAAAAATAAGTTTGCAATGAAGCACTATCATGACCGTCAGTCGAAAAGTTTAAGTGAAGGGTAAGTTTTGTTGTGTTATGGGTTGGGCTTGCAGTGGACTGGAACATGAATGTAAAATGGCTCAGACATCATTTAGCTACAATGAGCATTATGTAGGTAACTTTCACACACAAATGAAAAGGTACGAATCAAACAAAATGCTTTTTGCTAATGAATGTGCTCAAGACCTGTCAAACAAGATGTCAAATTATTTTCATCAATTTTTGATAGAAAGCACGTAAGGGGCCAAAATCAAGATGATTATCTACTGTACTTAAAAATGAATGTGCCACTCTGGAGGGAGTATGTAGGAATTGTATTTTGTTACCTAGCAAATGTTTTGGAATCCTCATAAAGGTATTTGTGAACAAGACAAATGCCCTCTGAATCATATGTGAAGATAAGTACTAGTAATGTTAAACTATGAAAAGCAACACATCAAAAAGTCTAAATGCTTAAATACAAATCTACACCATTTCACAGATCCGAACCAAAATTTGTATACACACCCTTTGGAACACTGCGGGTAACACTGTCCACTTTAAATTTCGGACAGATCACTCCATTCTCTGCATTTAGGCCCTTTGGCACAAATCTACACCGTTTCGCCGATCTGGACCAAATTTTGTATACTTACCCTTTGGAACCCTGCGAGTAACACTGTCAGCAGACCAGTAGCCTATACCAACACCATGTCATGGATTATTTATACTAATATAATAAAGCTGAAGAGTTATTGTGTTTAAACGCGCTAATCTCTGAACTACCAGTCGGATTCGAAAAATTATTTTTTTATATGATAGCCTTAACTATTCCTCTTGAATCTGGCTATGTTAAATTTCGGACAGACCACTCCATTCCCTGCATTTAGGCCCTTTGGCACAAATCTACACCATTTCACCGATCTGAAACAAAATTTGTATACACAACCTTTGGAACACTGCGGGTAACACTGTCCACTTTAAATTTCGGACAGACCACTCCATTCTCTGCATTTAGGCCCTTTGGCACAAATCTACACCGTTTCGCTGATCTGGACCAAAATTTGTATACTTATCCTTTGGAACCCTGCGAGTAACACTGTCAGCATGAAATTTTGGACAGACCACTCCATTCCCTGCATTTAGGCCATTTGGCACAAATTTACACCGTTTCACCGATCTGAACCAAATTTCACATACTTACACTTTGGAACCCGACGAGTAACACTGTCTGCTTGAAATTTCGGACAGACCACTCTATTCCCTGCATTTAGGTCCATTGGCACAAATCTACACCGTTTCACCGATCTGAATCACATTTTGTACACTTACCCTTTGGAACCCTGCGGGTGACACTGTCCACTTTAAATTTCGGACAGACCACTCCATTTCCTGCATTTAGGCCCTTTATCACAAATCGACACCGTTCCTCCTAATTGCACCAAATTATACATACACTTTGAAACTCTGCTGGTAACACTGTCCATTTGATATTTTGGACAACGCTCTCCATTCCCTACGTTTAGAATAACAAACAAACTGAACTTAAAAACCATGTATTAAGGCCCTAGAATCATTCATGTCCGTAGTAGTGTAACTGTAAGAGTATTTTAATAAGTCTATTGTTGACTGGCAATTCGGGCTGCATCACGTCGCCCTTACCAGTGTTCTGGTGCAGAATTGCGAAAATAGTTAAATCTTGCGCTGCTTATAAATTGCAGTCACCGGGAGTAATTAGTGCAAAAGATTTATTTTGCCCCTTAAAACAGTTATCATCATGGACATATTATGCATCTGTATAAGTGCAATGGTGTTGGTGCAATACATTGAGGTTATCAGCTGCAATAAGCGTTGGTGCTTTCAAATTTACCGTAATTTATTCCGAAACTTATCGTAGAGCGCTTTGTGGCCATAAATGATACTATTGCTACCTCAGGAGTTCGGGACAGCCGAAGTTTTCCAAAGTGTTCTGATTATTTTCCTACGGCGCTATGCGACAAAAGATGACACTATTGGTCTCTACATTTCTAACAGACAATGAGATATAGGCCCTAGGCAGTGTCTTTTATTTCACTCACTCCTCTTTCTAATCATTTTTATAAATTTGTTTGTAAATTACATGTGTCAGTGCTGTCGTTAGTAAATAGCCGTTTCCCTATTCATTATCATCATTAGGGGAAAATAATCTAAATGTTATGTCCATTTTACTGTACTGCCTATCACCCTCACTACATCCACCACCACCACAAAAAGTTATATATATATATATTTTTTTTTTTTCTTTCTGGTAGTTGAAGTATCATGTGCCAGTTCTGGAGTAGTATTCATTATCATCCATAAAACAATTAAATCCACCGGGCGAATCCGGGCACTACTGCTAGTCTCGCTATATTTTTCTTGAATTCTAAATAAACTGTATGAAACCAAGTATCTTTTGTTTCCTTTAACCCTACTCTTTAAATTACTTAATGCCTAAATATCATACCACAAATGTTAACTTCTAGAAATTAAAAGGATTCATTCTGGTTCCCTATATACACACATCAAAAAAAGTTTTGCATCACCTCGGTTCCAAGAGTTCCGGAACCTTTAAATACAAAGGGAATAGAGATCAACACAAACAACATTTCAGCTCGTTTTATTGCTCATGAGACCCACACATTGCATGTTGTACCATCATACAGCTAGACTTTCAGCATTTGTGGTCCAGATTGCAGTACACACCACTACCTCTAATACCCAGTAGCACGTCCTCTTGCATTGATGCATGCCTGTATTCGTCGTGGCATACTATCCACAAGTTCATCAAGACACTGTTGGTCCAAATTGTCCCACTCCTCAACGACAATTCGGCGTAAATCTCTCAGAGTGGTTGGTGGGTCAAGACGTCCATAAACAGCCCTTTTCAACATATCCCAGGCATGTTCGATAGGGTTCATGTCTGGCGAACATGCTGGCCACTGTAGTCGAGCGATGTCGTTATCTTGAAGGAACGCATTCACAAGATGTGCACGATGAGGTCGAGAATTGTCGTCCATGAAGACAAATGCCTCTCCAATATTCTGCCGATATGGTTGCACTATGGGTCGGAGGATGTCATTCAGGTATCGTAAAGCCGTTTCGGAGCCTTCCATGACCACCAGTGGCGTACGTCGGCCCCACATAATGCCACCCCAAAACATCAGGGAACCACCACCTTGCTGCACTCGCTGGACAGTGTGTCTAAGACGTTCAGCCTGACCAGGGTGCCTCCAAACACGTCTCCGACGATTGTCTGGTTGAAGGCATATGCGACACTCATCGGTGAAGAGAACGTGATGCCAATTCCGTGGGGTCCATTCAGCATGTTGTTGGGCCCATCTGTACCGCGCTGCATGGTGTCGGGGTTGCAAAGCTGGACCTCGCCATGGACGTCGGGAGTGAAGTTGCGCATCATGCAGCCTCTTGCGCACAGTTTGAGTTGAAACACGACGTCCTGTGGCTGAACGAAACGCATTATTCAACCTGGTGGCATTGCTGTCAGGGTTCCTCCGAGCGGCAATCCGCAAGTAGCGGTCATCCACTACAGTAGTAGCCCTTGGGCGGCCTGTCATCGACAGTTCCTGTATCTCTGTACCTCCTCCATGTCCGAACAACATCGCTTTGGTTCACTCTGAGACGCCTGGAAACTTCCCTTGTTGAGAGCCCTTCTTGACACAAAGTAACAATGCGGACGCGATCGAACTGCGGTATTGACCTTCTAGGCATGGTAGAACTACAGACAACATGAGCAGCGTACCTTCGTCCTGGTGGAATGACTGGAACTGATCGGCTGTCGTACCCCCTCCGTCTAATAGGCCCTGCTCATGCATGGTTGTTTACATCTTTGAGCAGTTTTAGTGACATCTATGAACAGTCAAAGGGACTGTATCTTGGATACAATATACACAGTCAACGTCTATATGCCGGAGATCTGGGAACCGAGGTGATGCAAAACTTTTTTTGATGTGTGTATATAACCTATTATTATTTAGGAATGTTCTCACAAAGCAATTTTGGTTGGTGCGCATTGAAAAATACTAGCCGTGGACTGCAAGACGAGTGACGCTGTCCACTCGCACCAAGTGATGGCACTGTGATCACAGTCTCCCGGCGAGCGCATGCTATTACGGCGGAGTTTCCGCTATTATCTTTATAAGCTATTTGGTTCCGCATTGACCTAAAAATATAGTTATGAACAAGAATGTTAGCTATCCACCTAGCCTATACTTTATCATCACACTAAAACTTGTTTTGTGGACATGTTTCAGTCTAATGTTAACCATTCTTAAACACAATGGAATTAACAACTCAAAATACTTATCATTTAAAGACTTAGATAATATTATTGTTTGGACAGTTTATCTTATTCACTTTGCTGCTTAATGCAAAAACCAATTAAAACTTATTGAATATTTTGAAACTTTATGAAGTCCAATTCAATTTATTATTTTGACTATTTATTTCATCAATTGCCACTTTCTGAAGATTGAGTTGATTTAACTTCTTGTAAAATTGTTTCATCATATTAATTAGAATGTCTGTAAAATTTCACTAAAACTCTCTTTGTGAGAGTTAGCAATTAATATACAGTAGAGCGTCTACAATCCAGGCATCAAAATTTCGTACCACCAGAGGTGCCAACCTTTGAAGTGGGTTATCAGTAATCCCTTCCCTTATATTGCCCCCCCCCCCCCCACTGAAAAATTTTCACGTCAAATCCGAAGCATGTTCCTCCCTTCTCGATAATGACACCATCTTTGTCCTACCCGGAAGCAACCTATAGTAAAGATATCATATTACACAATAACATTTGCATATTACTTGCTAGTTCTGTAATTTAAAAAAATCCTTCTAGCTTGTTTTGCACCCAGTAACTGGTTTTCCGTGAAAGTTTTCTTGTAACATACCTCCCCCTGTAATGACATTTTCACCTTCTGAATCATAATCGATTCCAGAGTAGATGTGCTTAATATAGGTCTGAATGGTGTCTGATTTTTTCCTAATAACACTGAACATTCTTTCTGTGGGGGAGTTACTGTGAGGTACAAGTAATATTGCAAATACCACATTACTTAAAGTTTTATACACTTTCATTTTTAAGCTCAGCAATTTTGCTCCGGTTTACATCAATTCTATGTCCTTGTAAAATATATTCAGGGAAAGTATCACACTGATAAACAGCAAATTCCTCTTCAAGTTTGTCATGTTCACTTTCCTTGACCAAACTTGAGAATCTATGAACAAAATAATCATTCTAAGAAAATATCGCGATTTTACACGATCGACGCTGGCGTCAGCCGTTTGCCGAGAATCCCGTAGTTTTCACGATAGAACACGGAGAAAAATCGCTATTTACATAATTGGTGTCACTTTTAGTCGATCGACCAGATTTCCATTGTCCTAGAGGTGGACACGGGAAAATATAGCATAATTGCGCAATCGGCGCCGCTTGCTGTACGTTCGACAAGAATCCAGTTGTTCTCGTCATCGAATGCGGAGAAATATCGCGATGTATTGCAATCGCTGCCGGTTTCGGTCATTATACGAGGATCACGATGTCCTCGCGGTTGGTCACCGAGAAAGCGATAATATGCAATCGGCGCCGCATTCGGCCATTCAACGATTGTCCTGGCAGAATGGCGGAGGCAAGCTCGAGGATGGGCATTGTTAAAATTCACGAGCAGTTACAGACATGTTGTATGGTCGGCGCCATGATTCCCGTCGTCCCTATGCTGTGGTTGGGTGTTCACGGTGGATCACGAGGAGAAATGAGTATCGCGATGCTACGTAGACTGTCATTTCTAAAAGGGTTGACGCACTTCTCGATCCCCGTATGCTTTTAAGTATACAGTCATGGGGAAAATGGCGAGTAGGTTTCGGGATATTTCGTGATGGCTGCCCAAATACCTTTGACGTGATTCCCGCAGTTCTCGTGGTCACAAGTTCGCGATTGGGCACGGGTTTTATGATTTTATGCAACTGGCATCGATCTCGGTCCGTTTGACGAGATTCCCGCAGGTAAGTCGTGCAGTCAGCCGGCCATCTTGAGCATGTGAGTTCGGAGGATGAACGTTTGAAGTAGGTACCGTATCGAATATTACGAATTATTCTGATGGGATTGCATGAATAATACGACAAGAGGGCAAATTTTCTTTCGAATTCGAATCACGAATTATACAAGTTTTCGAGATAACCGGTTAAATTATCCGATGGAACCAAAGTTCGAAGGAAAAGTCAACAAAACGGAATTTCGAATTAACCATACTGGATGTCGCTAATTTTCGAGACGGATAGATTTTTAAAATAATTTTCGGGATTCTGTTTTCAAAACTGTATCATTTCACAAGATTGCGACATTTAATTATTTCGCGTTATTTCTGGACTTCAATTTGAGATAGTCTCCAAATTTAAAGGTCAATAACAGAAATGAGAGGTTTCTGTTGAGTTTCGAAAGTTTTCGCGAATAAACGTCTCGCGGAAATTCAGGTTTCCTAATAATGCAGAAAAATATTTCACACAAAACTAAAAACTTTTCTCGATACCGAAATTATACGTTGGGCCGATTTATACCACTCAAGGTATCCTCAGTATGCATTTCCTTGAGGTCGGGAACGGAGAAATATAGCTTACGCAATCGGCTCCATCGCAATCTGTGAGCCAAGCGGCGCTAGTTTAGACGATTTAAACAGACCTCGGCGAATTTTCGTTACCTCCAACTATGCAGACATAAAAATTAGCTACTATTACTTTCGTTACCTGTTTGTAAAATTAGCTACTTTTTCGTTACCGGTAGACACCCTGTAACTTTCCTTTTATTTCTTTCATAGAAATGTATTTTTTTCGTGATGTCACTTTTCCGTAATAATTTCCCTTTCGACCGTAATGCCGTAATCGTGAGCTGAAATCCGTAATAATTACGGACAATCCGTAATAGTTGGCACCTCTGTACCACTGATAATCCAGATTAGAGTCCGGTGAAAAAGAAAGTTGAAGCGAATACACAATTGTCAAACAAAAGTGTTATGCGACAGGCTGGGCGGGGTCATCTCACCGTTACGAATCAAAGACTTTGCTGCAAAAAAGCAAACCACTACTGAAGTTCAAAAATCAATAACAGATTATTTTAAGAGCTCCGACAATGTATAAACTGTACAGTATTCTGTAAATATGTACGTAATGTATATTACATATGTGTGTACATTCTTTCATTAAAATACATTGTAAGTTCGTGTTAATTAATGGTTTTATTTATCTGCTACCACTAAAGTGAATTATTAACGGTTTTAACAAGTTTTCTTTTTGTTATGAACTCAACCTTTTGTTCTTTTAGGAAATCTGGATATTTTGATAATCCGGACAGGGTCCGGTCACAATTACTCTGGATTATCGATGCTCTACTGTATATAATGGTGTTAGAAGCCATTTTCAGGGTTGACTTAGTAAACTAAAGTTTGATGCTTTTCAGTGGGTCAACTTGATTTTTCCCAAAAGAGATGGGTTATTCCCTAATCCTAAAAAAAAAATTACATGAGATTAACAAATACACTTTTGATCATCAAGCGATCATCATCAGATCCATTACACTTAGACCCCTTGTCCACGACAAGAATTTCTGCCACCGTTCCGGCGCATTGATCAGAACAGTAGTGATACATTATTTCATACGAGACCTTTTCCACGAGCCATCACGGGCTATCGACCATCACAGCCAAAGGGTGCAGTGCCGGCTTCCCACTGTAGAGACGGCAACTGGACGGTGTGCCGTTTGCACCCTGAGGCATGTAGTGACATGCCAGCTTGTCCAAGAGCCAGCAAATCCACCGTTATTAGTCAGTGAGTGTTTGGAGATCATACAGCAGTGCTAAAATGAGTGCAGAACTCTGCATTGTTACGGAATTCCTGATAACGCTGGTCTAGGAACAAGTTACGAATGAATGTTGTTCGAGTCTTCAGTCTTTCGACTGGTTTGTTGCAGCCTTCATGCCTCCATGTCCTGAGCTAATAGTTTAATCTCTCCATAGCCGACTGGCTGCGTGGCTCAGTGGTAACGATCTTGCTTACTGGGCCCAAGGTTGCAAGATCAAATCCTAGCGCAGTCAGCTGGCATTTCAGGGTGTGCAACTGCGAGGGAGCCGTGTCAGATTTACTAGCACATTAAAGATCCCCTTCGGGGTAAACTTCCAGCACCCCAGTCTCTAAAAGCCGGGGTAGTTAAAAGGGCCGTAAAACCATTAACATTATTATATCTACATAGCTATTACACCCTACATCTGAGACATCTGTTTAAATATTCTAACCTTGGTCTACCCCTGCAGTTCTTATCCTCGACCCTTCGTTCCGTAACTAAGTTTGCTATTCCTGGGTGTCTTAGTATGTGCGCTATCAACTTTCTTCTCTTCATTAGCAGTCGTCACTCGTCTTGATACCTCTTCATTCGTAACCCTATCTACCCATCTGTTCTTTATCATTCTCCTGTAACACCCCATTTCAAAAGCTTCAAATCTCCTCTTTTCTGCTGCCCCAACAGTCTAAGTTCCACTTCCATAGAGTGCCACGCTCCAGGCAAAAGCTTTCAAAAATGATTTCCTAATATCTAAATGAATAGGGCAAAGAAATTATGCCTATCATTGATGCTTCAACTGAACAGGGACAAGGCAGAATCATGTCGTTCTTTAGGGGTATTGCACCAACTGGTGACAAATCCCATAATGAGGTTGTCGACTTTCAATTCGAAGTCCTGCAACTGGTTAGGAATATAAAGTACAAACGAAACAACACTACCATTCCACCACAACCCGTTCAACTGTCCTCTCAATAGTATAATGCATCACGTGGATACCAAATTGTCGGAGGACCCTAGTCGTATCAAACACCACAAGCCTCAAGCAGTACCAGTGTTGCGGCTTACGAAGTGTCTCCATTTATGAATGAACATCATCGCCTTCAGTTCTGTCTGTTCCAGTACATTCCCCCGTTTTCATCTTACACCAGCCCAGAGTCCACCATATCCAATGTTTCGGACATTTTGGAATTATCAAATGCATTCTAAAACTGCACTTAAAGACAGTTCCTAGTAATACATTTTAGTTTGATATTGGACATTTAGAGGGTTGACGAGTATTTTCATTTCCATTTGTGACTATTGCCTTTCTTTAAAAAAAGAGTTGTTTTGTCGAGGAGTATTGGTGTCTTCATGTTTTGAAGACTAGTGTAGGATCACCAATAAATTATCAAATGTTTCTTTTGAAATTTTCTGAAATAATTAAAATGCTTAGCGTTGCCTTCTCCCAATTTTTCGATCAACGTATTAAATGCACAAAATTTCCATGGATATTGCATTAATGGATGAACCTTCTGTGTAGTTGCTTTTTACGGAGAATAACATAACGCAATAATAAGTTTGCATACCATTTATATATCCATAGTGCACTGACTCAAAGCTCAACACAACTGAATGCGCGCCGTTTCTGTGGACGGCCGTAAGACGAAAGTACCGTTCTGGCGAAAATCTTCGTGGACAAGGGGGCCTTAAGCCCAAAAATTTATGTCAGAAAGTCTGGGTGAAAATATTTACAATATATACACTTATATAGTTGCAGTACCCGATGCGCTGATCACTCGTCACCCCAATATCTGCAGGCCAAATGGCTGGGTAACAATCGCTTGGTAGGCCTAGGCCCTTCATGGGCTATAGTGCCAGGGGTTATTATTATTATTATTATATAGTTGCAGTATGAGCTGAGATAATTGAACTCTTCAATATTTGTTAGTTGTGGTCTATGTGATGTTTTGTTAAAATACTGTAGTTGGTGATCTCTGAACTTGCTGGTTTGGAGTGAATATGTGATTGTGGTTGAATGGTCAATACAGGTTGTATTGTACAGGTTACTTATCTGATGGCATCTTGTGCTGTACTGGTGAGAACAGTTAACTTCGTCACTATCTACTCTACTTCCTGTGGGCCAAGGTCTCTTATTAGGTACCTGGGCAATTCCCTTCTCGTATTCATAAGTTTCTGTGTACGTTGCACAAATGTGACAGTGTATAGCCAAGTCTAGTCTCCCTAATGTGGTGTATGTTACTGTATTCAGGAAAATCTTCCAACTATTAAAGACCTGGTTTCATCCTCGCCACACATAAGCTAAAGAGCCATATAAGCCCTGCCCGGTCTAATGAGAATATCCCGGCACCTTTAATACCGTACTGCTGTTAATACCGGCCTTGGTTTATTAAAGAAAAAGATACATCATACATCCTGAACGAATAACATGTTTCCCTTATTAATCCCCTATCTCACTGGGCAGCACTTATATGGATGTTTTAGCTTATGTGGCAAGGATGAAACCAGGTCTCTAATAGTGGACGATTTTCCTGAATACAGTAACATACACCACATTAGGGAGACTAGACTTGGCCATACACTATCACATTTGTACTACGTACACAAACTTAGAAATGCGAGAAGGGAATTGCCCAGGTATATAAGAGACCTTGGCCCCACAGGAAGTTCCCTCAGTTGAGAGTAGATAGTGACCAAGGTAACTGCTCTCACCAGGAGAGCGCAAGACACCATCAGGTAAGTAGCTGGTACAATACAACCTGTATTGACCATTTAACCAGAATCACATATCCACTCCAAACAAGCAAGTTTGGAGATTAATCACCAACTCCAGTATTTTAACAAAACTTCACATAGACCACAACTAACAAATATTGACGAGTTGAATTATCTCAACTCACACGGCAACTATGTAAGTGTACATATTGTAAATATTTTCTTCCATACTGAGAAATTTTAGGGCATAAGTGTAATGGATCTGATGATCGAAACTGGTCACCCAAGTGTATTTGTTACTCTTATGTTTTTTGTTTTTTTTTTTCTTTCAGGATTAGGGAATAACCCACCCCATCTCTTTTGGGAAAAATAATTTTGACCGACTGAAAAGCATCAAACTTTTGGTTTCCTGTATTGTTAAAATGTGAAGCATAATTAATTCCTATTGTGTTGGCATAGATTCCCTAAATAAATGTGGATTTGAAGGGTAACGCTGGATAGCTTAAAATTCTTCTCATCCTTATTGACGACGTAAATCGTCAATACGGCTCTCAAACTGACGAGTGTATTATGCAGATGGTATCTCAAACGACAAACTTTGTGCACTGTGTGCTTGTTTGACTGTAACCCGTGGAAATGCTACTACGAGACTATTTCTTCTAGTGACTTGTAGTATGGTCCAGGATATAAAGGTGCCCTTTCCTAGTACTACCTCTGTACCAAATTTGGTTCAAATTGGTTTTGTTTGTGTTTAAATTGAAGGGGGGCGGTGGGCACTCGCACACGCACATTCGACCCACGTAGATCTAGGTCCTTTTTTTTTTAATTCGAAAGTAGGCTAATAATCTATAATTGCCTTGCAAAAACTAGGCACACCTATGAACACTATTGAGACTCAACATGTTTGCCGATGCAACCAACCAGGCACATTAAACTGGCTGTCTCACATGCTCTACGTTACAACAATTCCAAGTTCTAAGAAACTATGTACAGGACGGGGAGTAAGGAAATTATGAACTACACTGGTATTTAATGAACCATGACTCTTACCACAGGGCACACTGAGAATGCTCGAGAGGGAGTAGGTTAATACAGGGTCTTTCATATAAAGTAAGAACGGCGAGCGGCGGTTTTGTCATTCGCTGCTGAAGCCGGCTTGACCGAGCCTATGACGCGCCACGGCCCCCTGCTGTAGTATTGAAAGCACGCGCATAGTTCAAACTTGACCTTGCAATAAGCGTGCAGGTGTTGTCAGTCGCCAGTTAACCTCAGCTGCTAACATGTTGAGACAGTTATCATTGCAACATCGTATTTTTGTATGTAAAATTTATTTTAATTACGATTCGGCTCGGCGGGTACGTGATGCATTTGTTCAGCAATTTCTTGATGAAGTGCCACATTCACTAGCACAGATTCACGTAATTGTAAATAATGTGGTTACCAGATACAATGCCTGTATAACCCAGGAAGGACGACACTTCCAGCAACTTTTATAAGGTAATATTTCATAGAGGATTGTACACACGCTTAGAGCAGGGGGCCACGGCTCACCACAAGCTCGGTCAAGGCCACCGCACTAGCGGACAACAAACCCGCCGCTTAGCGTTCTTACTTTATATGAAAGACCCTGTATATGAGAGAAGCATCTGCAGTTCAGGTAAGTTTATTACTTATCACATACAAAAAGATTGTTATACAACCGTCTTCACAAGTTCTCCCTTCACAAATGAACATAATTATTATGTCATGAAAAAACTTTTTAAGTTTGTAATATTTTGCAGCAGCTGAATGCCTAATATGCTTTCTGAATGGGCAACAAATAAACAAAATAAGGGGATTAAATTATGCACACGAGTCTGAATAAAATATAATATGCTTGAATAAAATATAATATGCTTAAATAAAATATAATATGCTTAAATAATAAACACCTTTAGAGGTTACATCACAAATTAGTAATTTATGCAACTTTGGACACCCAAAATTTTAACAATCAGCATAATATGTTCCTAGCTGAAAAAATGGAAGACAAGCTGATTTTTAAAGAACAGACTTTCTATTGAGCACAAACCTGATCAAATCCCTCTTGAGCAGGTACCAAGATAACATGTTCTCTTCCACAAACATATCAACTCCAAGGTCATAACATATTCAAACTCTACAAGAACATAATTGACCAATATATGCATATTATAGTACAAACAGTCAATAGTGTAACAGATAATCCCTCAACAAAGTATGAAAACTGAATTTAGAGCAAAAACCTCTTCCAAAACTTTCCATGGCAAGTTTTTCTATTTCTTCAGTCAACATTGAAATCACAAATCTAAAATTAATAATGGGATATCCATTGTAACCCACGACTTAAGTTCCTAAATGAATACTGAAATCTGGCCATGACTGTTCAAGTTAAAACACTATTTTATTGGAAATTGAATGCACCCAATATAAATATCTAAATAGGAAACAAATAAAGGAAAAGTGTATTTAAATTATCGGCAGTTTTGAGGAACAGAACACACGATACAAACAAATATTAAACTTGTATTAAACACTATAACTTCAACTATTCAAGGACTTCTTACATCAACCATAGAAATCAGTGTACTCAATTAGATTGTCAGTTTCTGGCTTCCAGGACTGATATAGGTGAAGAAAGGAAAGGGCAATTCACTGCTACAACATTACTCCTCTTATAACCCCTTAATTTATCAGCACATTATTCCTTGAAACTTTACATACAGAGCCAATTATTGAAGAACTGTATAAAACAGAGGATTTATGAACAAATTTTTAACAATATCAAATTATTACAATGAAGGTCCTAAGATCTGAATGAACAAATGCAAATCTCTTCAACTATGGTTAATTCTAGGGGAAGGGAGAAAAATCCATGTTGGTATAAAATGTCAAAATTCAGTCATAGTTGAAACTTCATACTTGAAGATTTAACTCATTACTAAACTTCTTACATATACCGTACATTGCTATGACATAAGTAATTTTATCTATATATTGCTTACATATTCTTCTTACATTATATTACCATCACCTTACCTTAAAATTCTTTCACATGTAAAAGTGAGCTGTGAACTCTTGATCAAATACAGAGACTAAATGAATATCAGGTTAAGGAGATTGCTGTAGCACTATTTCATTGGAGTTGATCTCAAGTAGTGAAAGAAATTGAAATAGGAAACTAAGACATGAAATAATTATGAAATGAAAGTGTTCCTAAAATACCCAAATACCGGAGTACAAATTCCCTCTCAAGCCAGCACCATGATCACAAATTAAAATTCTCCTCCACCTTCCACTTTATGCTTAACGACTTAAATACATAGTAAAATATTTCTCCTCGTTATAAAATTGTATTTTGCTTAGAAAAGAGGCCCATATAAAAATATCATTGTGTGAGTGAGAGGGAAGCATTACAAACCTGATATAGTTAAAATGGAATGTGCGTAATTAACCTTATTACAATCTCAGCCTTGTGTCTCATGACCAAAAATGTTGCTTTATGTGTTAGAAGTATGGAACAAACTGGTATTATAAAGGATGCAGAATTCTTTTATGGCACTACTGAATGATTCCAGAACTAGCCACACCATCAATGACCTTTCAGAACACTCAAGACAGTTTCTCCAATACTTTTTGCACTGATGCCATACTTTTCCAGCAAAATAGCTGAGGGTCCTGATCGAGGAACTTCCCTTACTGCCAACTGATGCACCACAATTCCTGGCTCCTTAGCAACAGCTGACATTACAGCTTCACCAACACCACCTAAAAAATTGAAATATTTTCTTCCATAAAACAACTCTAAAAAGGGGAAATTATATTACATTCAAATTGATGTGGATAACGTTTGTTAGTTGGCAATGTAGCAACAGAGGAATTAGGAGCTGCATGTACAGGGATCCAAGGTTCAAATCTTAGCACTGATTCTCAGGATGAGCAATTTTCCTACTCCCTCCAGACAAATTCCAGGATGGTACCTTACTTCAGTTTCAGGGAACCTACCCCAAAACTTGTCCTCAATTTTCTTCGTAGTCAGTTTACCTTCCAGGTAGGCTTTTCCCACGGACTCAGCGAGGGATCCCACCTTTGCCACCTCTACAGGCAGTGTCCCGGAGCTTGACATGTCTGAGGATACAACTAGGGAGGCGGGACTAGCGCCTTACCCAGGCAGCCTCACCTGCAAAGCGAACAGGGGGCCTCATGAGGGATGGGGCAGGATGGGAAGAATGGGAGGGATAGACCAGGAAGAGGGAAGGAGGCGGCCTTGTCCAGACTGTGGGTACTGTACTTTATTTCCATGTCCCGAGTGTGACTTATTCTCAGCGTGACATTCCAATCTTGGGAGGAGCGAGTTAGCCAGTCACGTCTTCTGTAATTTCCAGCTGATACTTCACCCAGCGGTACTTACCGAAGCGCGCCGTACGCCCAACATGGTCACTCGAGTATACACGAGGCTAGACTCACGTGTAGCGATGACAAAAGCGATCGATAATGTTGACTCAAATATATTAATTATGTATTGATCAGGCGGAATTCCTGTCCCTTTAATATATTTGACTTATAATCAATACGGAACCACGATTGATTCTACTAATAATGTCGACTCTCTTTATCGAACCGCCCACCCGAGATTCATTTATATATAATGTAAAGAATTGAGAGCTATATAATGCACTTTGATGTGTGTAGAAAGTTAGTACAATATAGCATGGTGTGAATGATAACGCGTTTTCCACTTTAGAATACCTGAGAAGTATTTGTCATACACCAATGCAATTTATATCGATATCTGCCATGCTGGGGTGGGGGAAGACGGCCAGGTAGCATCAAACAGATCTTATTAAGTCTTGATTGACTTCACTTCGAAACGCCGGGAGTGAAAAGTTCGTCCACGCTGGGTGCTAACACGTATAAACTTCGATTAGGTTCCAAGTGTCGAAGGAACTCTATTCACATGCTTGTGGATATTACTGCAGTATAGCACAACGGGCCGGAACTTACAATTTTATCAAGTTAATATTACGACATGTTCACGATCAGGAACATAGACATTGAAACATTAATTACGCGAAGTGATATGAACAGTAGCCATTCTAGTCAATGCTACAATTTAAAAAACTAATTACTTTACATTTCATGAATATAGTTCTTATTGTGTATGCATTTGGTAACAGTTTGTTAACGGACATAGACAATCATAATTTCCTCATTTTCAACGCTGCATTAAATGATAAGGCGTCGAGAGGAACGAATGCTACGAGTCTTGTAATTATGATTATGGCAGGTTAAACATTTAGGAAGATTAAGATGGAGAAAGCTGTGGGAATGGACGAAGTGGCAATAGAAATGATCAAGGCGGCAGGACCAGTGGGACTGCAGTGGACATACAGACTTCTCAGGAGTGTGTGGAGAGAGAAGAAAGTACCTGAAGCCGGGAAAGAGGGAATAATATTGCAAATATTCAAGAAAGGAGACAGGACACCATCTCGCATGTTGCCAAAGTAATGGAAAGAATCCTAGAAAAAAGAATTAGAGTAAAGGTAGAAAGCCAAATAGAGGAGGAGCAGTTTGGATTTAGAGGGGGCAGGTCAACAGTGGAACCCATTTTCATTCTGAGACATAAGAGTTGGGAATATGGGAAGGTTATGGTAACGACTTATTGATCTAGAAAAGGCCTATGATAGCATCCCTAGAACAAAAGTTTGGGAATGCTTATCAAATAGGGGGATAGGCAAGGAACTGAGGGACATGATAAAAGGAATGTGCATGGAGTGCTACAGTAGTGTGAAGACTAGAGTCGGGACATCGGAATGGTTTAAAATTGACACTGGACTAATGCAAGGAAGTGTGTTGTCGCCATTATTGTTCGTAATGGTGATGGATGACATCATGAAGGCAGCAATGAAAGAATATAGTAGGGCAAAGATGAAGGTAATGTTTGCAGACGACGTCGTGATCTGGGGCGAGGACGAGATGGAGGTACAAGAACAGTTAGACGTAACAAATGAAAAGATTGAGCAATGGGGATTGAAGATAAATGTGGAGAAGAGTAAAACAGTGGTGATGAGTAGAGATAAGAAAGAAGGAAAAGGAGTAATAATCAAAGTAGGAGATAAGGAATTGGAAGTGGAACACTTAAAATACTTGGGAAGTGAACTGACTGAAGATGGAAGACTAGATTTGGAAATTAGCAGAAGAATACAACTCGGGAGTGCTTTCTACCAACAGGTACTGGGACTAGTATGGAACAAGGATATACCAATTAAGGCTAAAGAAGTTATGTACAAAGCATATTATGTTCCTATAATGACATATGCAGCAGAAACTTGGACAATGACTAAGAGGGATGAGAGCAGAGTACAGGCAGCTGAGATGAGATTCCTGAGAAGTATGGTCCAGAAAATGAGGAGAGATGAGTGAGAAATGAAGATATACGGAAAGCACTGGGAGTACAGAAACTAAAAGACAAACTGGAGCAAAACAGATTGAGATGGTTTGGACATGTCAAACGGATGAATGAAGTAAGGCTACCAAGACTAGCACTGAACGACGGATGACAGGGAAGAGAGGACGAGGAAGACCAAGGAAGCGTTGGATGGACTCTGTGGACAATAGTATTAGAAAACGGAACCTGGATTGGAACACTGTCTGAAGAGGAATGGTGGAACGACATAAAGTGGAGAGGAACCATATTTGCCCCCACCCAGTGTCAACTGGAAAAGGGGAAATTAAGATTTAAAAAAAAACAAAAAAAAAAAAAAAACAGTAAACATGAATGCTGCTATCTAAGCATCACAACGAACATTTCGTGAGGAACCGACATTGCCGTGCACTAATTTATGTGGTGCATTAAACAACTGATACCATATCAACCATTAGGTTTCGCTGTAATACAATCACGGTGAAGATGAACTTACTATGTGGTTTCATTCGAGTGGCGGGGCACTAGGAGACGATTTACTTCTTTAGGTCAAATAGGAGCGTACGTGGAAGTGGAGACCATTGCTGTAAGGGAGCAGGCCAGATGACATTCCTGAGCCAAGGGAACGAGAAGTGGTGTTCCCGGGTTCGATTCCTGGAGACTTGGAGAATGCATACTATTTCCCAGTATGTATTGAAAATTGAGGTCAGGGCATGTCATTGCTCTATCCACCGGCTACAAGAATCATCTAGGGTACAGAGAAGCCAGTCTTATCATTAGTAGTGAAGCTTGGACATTCTAAAGTTACCATTGCTGCCATCTTTCGTTTTTAGTAGCAGGATTGAGAGGTGGAGTTTAAGCATGATAATTTTTGTCATGACTGACCCCATCCTCTATCGGATTGTGGCTCGAATTGTGGCTCGAATAACGAGTGTATCCATTTTTCAAATTGTCTTGTTGGTTTAATTAATGTAAATATTTAGTAAATAAAATTCATTTAATTAGAAACTTCTTAATCGCAAAGAAGAGGATTATTTAGGGGAAGATAGGCGTTTTACGTATTTATGAAAGTTTGATGAACATTTATGGATGTCATTTTAGACATCAGCATTTCTGAATTTCGATTCGTGCTCCATATGTAGTGGAGCTTCGCTCTTTTTGTATGCTCTAGAGTTGTTTACTCTAATATTGCTAATGCTTTCTGATAGCATGGAATTTTCGTATAGAGAGGATTTTCTAGGTGAGAAGTTTGATCCTTTGCTTATAATAGGAACATTCTTCAATATGGTGGAAGATAGATATATGCTTTGTTACCTAATGGGCCAACAGCTGCTACCTTTTCCGGTTACCTGGGTCCATGGTGTAGGAGCATTGCTAACATTCTTGAAGCCATTTGAGGGGAGATGGATCTGATTTAGCTTGATCAATTTTGCTTCTTTGATGCAATTCATGTACTTGATACATGAAAGTTATGTTTGTTAGAGTCACGATTTAAATCCATGCAGGGAGGATTTATTTACACGAATTTTATACACAGTCTGATGACTTGAGATTAATCCAGGAAGAACATTCGCTCTTTTTTCTAACGATTATCCCAGGGACAATGTGGCGACATCTTTTTAAAGGATTTGTGACTATGATAATGCTTATGTATAGCAAGGTTATTCAACTCTAAAGAAAAATATTTAAGGACCCATGCTATTTAATTTGGAACTCAGTGTAATAAAATTGTGTAATGTTAATTATATAATAGAATTTATCGATCACCAGGAGGGTGATAGTCTAATACAAACGTGTGACAATGATACTGTAATAATGAATTAAGTACTCTGAGGAATACGTGTATAGTTCGTTGTGCTGTGAAGAGCAAATGTATGAGGGTATTCAAAGGAATAGCCTGTGAAAATTGTTGAAATAGTCCGATTATTGAATGGAAGCATAGTTGTCGTGAGTGACTTAAATGATTTGAAGCATATCTCAGTGAAAATCTATGGAAATATTGTGTTGATTGATAACTATGCATTTCAGACCACGTTAGAATAATTGTTAGTTGGAGAATTTTTATGATTCATAGTCTAGAACTTCGATAGTCATGCCTAACAAGTTTTCTAGTCATCCCAAGTTATTGTTCTGGAGATGATAGTTGAAAATGGCAATGTAATAATTCTTCTTAGCTTTATCACTTGATGGAATAAAATAGAATTTGACGAATTAATAATACATGGTACAGTGATGACTTGACCAGGAAGTCTGTGGTCGACTATATACTGTACGAGAAAGAACTAAATAAGAACATCACGGACATCAAGGTTATACCATCGGAGAACCTGGATAGCGACCATCGGTTGCTGGTAATGAACCTGAGAGGGAGTAAGGAGAAGAAAGGGACTGAGAACCAGGTAAGACGTATAAGGATATGGAAACAAAGAAGGGGATAGAAGGGTCGAGTACCTCAAAATGGCAAAGGAAGGAATTCCAACAGATGAAGAAAGAGGGGTGGAAGAGGAATGGGCTAGATTTAAGAAGACACTAGTAGGTGCAGCAGAAGCAGTATGTGGGAGGACAAGTAGTAAGAAGAGGTGGAAGGAAACACCATGGTGGAATGAGAAGACAAAAGATATAATAAGGGAAAAGAATAGAGCCTTTAGGAGGTGGCATCAACATAGGACGGTAGAGACAAGGGAAGAGTACCAGGAAAGAAAGAAGGAGGCGAAGAGAGTAGTGGCTGAGGAGAGAAGAAAGTGGATGGAAGAGTGGACAAAGATTATGAAGGAGGATAGTGAAGGTACAAAAAAGGTCCTGTATGGGATGGTAAAAAATAAGAGGCGGAAGGATCCTACAGATTATGTTAGAATGGTGAACAAAAGGGGACAAGAGATAGAAAATAGGGAAGAACTGAAGAAAATGTGGAAAGAATATTTTGAAGAACTTCTGAACCCAAATGGAAACCACGGCGAGGAGGAAGAAAACGGGGAAGAGGAAGATGAACTGCAAACAGAAAAGGACTTAACATGGAAAGAAGTGGAAGATGCAGTGAGGAAGATGAAAGGAGGGAAGGCACCGGGTGTGGATGAGTTGAGTGTGGAGATGGTGAGAGCAGCAGGAGAGGTGGGGATACAATGGTTGTACTGAGTGATGAGGACAGCATGGAAGGAAAGGAAGACCCCAGAGGACTGGAAAAAAGGAATAACTGTCCCGAGCTTCAAGAAAGGTAGAACAGAATGCAGAAACTACCGGGGAATAACACTGATGAGTCATTGTGCAAAGATCTTGGAGAAAGTTTTGGAAAGGAGAATTAGGACAAGGATAGAAGGAGGGATGAGGGAAGAGCAACATGGCTTCAGAGCAGGAAGGTCCACAGTGGATTTGATTTTTGCTGTAAGGCAGTTACAAGAACAGCACTATGAGTATGTAACAGATCTACTGATGGCCTTCCTGGACATTGAGAAAGCATATGACAGTGTATGCAGAAGTCCCTGGAGGATAGAGGAGTAGAGAAAGGGACAATAAAGAGGATAAAGGAGATGTACAAGGGAAGTGTGAGCTGTGTGCAAGTGGGAGGAGAGAGATCGGACTGGTTGGAACAGAGAAACGGCCTGAAACAAGGAAGTGCACTGTCACCGTTACTTTTCATTGTGGTGATGGATGACAATGTCCCGAGTGGCACAAGTAATTGGGGAAGGAAAGATGAAAGCAATGGTGTTTGCAGATGATTTGACGATTTGGAAAAACAAGGAGGAGGAGGTACAGGAACAGTTGGACGTGTGGGAAGGAATAATACAAGGATATGGCATGAAATTTAGCATAAATAAGAGTGAGATGGTGATCACAACAAGGAAGAAGGAAAGAACCACAACGGGAATAACAATTGGTGGGGAACAGCTGAAGAAAGTGGAGAGTTTCAAGTATCTGGGAAGCCTGATACAAGATAATGGAAGAAACGATAGAGAAATAAATGAGCGGGGGAGACAGGCAGAAGCATTCCGGAGGAGTGTGAGAAGTATGTTATGGAGCAAGGATGTCCCTCAGAACAGCAAAAAGATAATATATCGGACGTACACTGTCCCTATCCTGACGTATGCCTCGGAGACCTGGGTTATGAAAGGAAGGGAGAAGAGCAAAATACAGGCCAGTGAGATGAGGTTCTTGAGAAGCAGTATTGGAGCTACAAAGATGGACAGAATAAGAAATGAGAGGACCAGAGAATTAATGAAGGAGGAACTATTACAGGATGATATAGAGAAGTCTAGACTTAGATGGTATGGACATGTAAAACGAATGGAGTAGAAGAGGATACCCAGGAGGATACACGAGACGAAGTGGGAAGGAAAGAGACCGAGAGGAAGACCGAGAGACAGGTGGCTGAAGGGGGTGGAAGAAAGTGTGAAGAAGAGAGGAGAAGACTGGACAAGGGTGGAGACAGAGATGGTGGGAAGACAGAAGACGTTGGAGAGGCTTGTGTTCCAAACAGACCCGGCCAGTGGCTGGAAACTGTGCAAGATGATGATTAATACTTGAGAAATATTACGAATATAGCACTTTTGGGAAGTGCCAATTTAACAAGGTCTTTTTGTAAACTCACTTAAAGGTGCAAGAAATATATTGTAAATTTGTACGTAAGGGTTATAATGATTTATATGTGCGAAATTTGGATGTGGAATCTCCGATCAGGTGATCCAGTAGGGTTTATTGTTGAATATTTTGGATCATCATTGTGTTCACTTCATGTTGTAAAGTTAAATAGGGTATAGTGCAGTATGGTCCAAGGTGACTTTCACTGCATTTGTGGCATCGTATATTTTGATGCATATTCTTGTGAGGATATTTGCAAGTTTCCTTTTTGAATTAATAACTTTTGTTATTTCAATTTAACCTTTCAGTACGATGATTTATAGAGGTGATGAAAGGTCGTGTTGGGAAGGCCATTGCTGGGTATTTCTGGAATTTCCACATTCCTGAGGTTACATTCTTACGCGATTCTCGTGTTCTCCGAGCTAATTTTTATTTTGTCATTTAGCCATGGTCTTTCTTAATGCCACCTTTGTTAGGTATAACTTGTGCCCTATTATCCCCTTCACTAGTTGGAAGGATCTGTTTTTATTTATTTTTTATTTTTTAGTCGGCAGAGATGCCAACTATTACGGATTGTCCGTAATTATTACAGATTTCACCTCACGATTACGGCATTACGGTCAAAGAGGAAATTATTACGGAAAAGTGACATTATCCCGAGAGAAAAAAAAACATTTCAATGAAGCAAATGGAAAGTTACCGGTAACGAAAAGTAACGAAAGTAACGAAAAAGTAGGTAATTTTACAAACAGGTAACGAAAGTAGCTAATTTTTATGTCTAGATAGTAGGATGTAACGAAAATTTTCCGAGGTCGGTTTAAATCATTTAAACTCGCGCCGCTAGGCTCACAGATTGTGATGGAGCAAGTTTCACGCAAGCGGCGCCGATTGAGTAGCTATATTTCTCAGTGTCCGACCTCCAGGAAATGCATACTGAAGATACATTGAGTGGTATAGCCTACATCGGTTCTACTTATACAGGTGTCGAGCGATGACCTTTTTGCAAATTCCCGTATTTCCCGTACGAAAATCCAACAAATTCCCGTATATTTTAGAACTCTCTAAGACTTAGAGTTTGCATACCGAATGGCTGAAAAATGAATCTTAAAGCACGAATCACGATTTTCTGGCGTAAGTGTAACTGCATTTTTCGAGATAATTCCGCAGCCCACGGGTGATGGCGAGATTTAGGTCTAATCCGTAGAGTGAGCAAAGCGCGCGCATGCGCAAGTGAATTCTCTCGCAGATACAGTTTATCTGAGGAGAGCTGATATAAATGACTGTTTTACTGAGGAGGGCTGAGAGAGTAGAGAATAGAAGTGTCACATAATAAATGTTTACTGGAAGTGACTGAATTGTATGTTACCGTAATCGTATAGAGCTTCCACGAGTTAAAATGACACCGAAGCTTTTAGGCATAGCGAACTTCCGGTCCGCGAGTCTCCATTTGATTTTCATTGGCAGTGAATCGTTCGTTCGCGATTATCTTCTTTATTATTTCGGAGTGTGGTTTTGTTTTTTAGGCGTTCAACTTATGAAATAAGAACTGGAGGGTTGGCCTTTCATGAATATTCCAAAGACAAGTGTCTCCTAAAAGAGTAATTAGTAAAACTTCGCTCAGAGACGACCATAACAAACAGCTTGCCTACAAAGTGTGCGATTTGCACATTTCAAACTACAATAATTAAGTTGGTGCAAATTAAATATGTTTATGTGAGAATATTATTATAATTTGCTATCCGGTTGTTATATTAGTATATTATGCATTAACGTGACCCGTTTAAATTCCAAATTGTAACAGAAGCTACGAGTTAAAAGGCTATTCGCCGTACCAGTAGGCCTAATATTTACTAACAACGCATCGTTTCTTCTTTAATGTTTATTTAATCATTATAATTATAATAGCCTATCTATTAACACTTATTTAACCAATAATCATTTTATAATTCTATACATATTCTAGGTATTGCAAGAAAGCGATATTTGATAGCATATGCAGTTCCACCTTAAAATCCAATCATGCCTAGTTTTCAGTAGGCTACCTATGGAAAAAATTGCCGGAAGTTAATAAACCAAACAACTGGAGACTTTTTTTTTAATGCTCATTTACATCTTCACCCTAGTCTACGTAAAGTACCATACGGTAATCACTGAAAGGGTAGGGGGGTTATGACCTCAATTTCACAAACGAACGAACCTCATTTTGCATGAATTATGGAACCCGAATCCTAATGGAGGTATGGATTGTCTGCATTTAGAAATATGTTAGTCAATAATTTAAAACAAGATGCCAGAAAAGTAAATACAAAAATCTGCGTGCCTACTACGGTATAAAGTTGCTCCGTGAAAAAATATTTTTTTTTTTAAATACACCTCGCCAAGATTATACGACTTGCATACAGTTAAATACAATCATCCAATTGGAGAAACACTTTGTGTCACCATTTTATAAGCAATTCAAACATAAACTGCTGTAATTTACGGGATAATGTGCAACATTTAGAGACTACGAGTGTTGTATGTGGCACAACGTTAGCTGACATTTCACATCATTAATACATAAGGAATGAACACATGCAGAGCTTACTCACTGCACACAGCTGAAGATCATATTCTTGGTGCATTTTACGTTCTCTTAAAAACAATAATTTGCTTAGTCACATGCAAGGAAAATTGTAGTACACAGTTCCCATTGCTTCCATTACCTGACTACTAAACCAGAAAATGGTAATGCATAACCATACGCCGGTGGCACGTCCTATGGCAAATGAAAGATCGAAAGAAAATGTAAGCTAAATAGGAGCCCGAAACAAGGCAATACAATTTTCTACACTACTGAAAATAGGTCAAAATACCCTTTGTAATAATGTATAATAATCCTGGGGGTCATGTAGTAATAAGATGTTACCCAACCACTATCCCTTTTTAGATCAAGACTTTTATAGTAAAATTGGAGGTGTGTCCGGTATTACACGCGTAAATTATGGGACAAATACAGTATCGCTAACCCCATGAATTCGGTACTGACAGCCTTCCTGTCACTATGCCCCGCTTTTCCTCTCCGCAACCCACAGTCGCCACATAACATGACCCTACGTCCAACCCCCACACGGCAAGAATTCTGAGCATGCTTCTCACCTACACCCTGTATTTCGAAGGAAACAACGCGAAGGATGTCGGGAGCTTGGAACAGCTGAGCTGTGTTGCTAAGTTTTTAGTGTTGTTGTAAATCAACTGATTCGAATAATACACAGCGCAACACTTCAGGCATTATTTATGTACAATTGCCGGTATACGTAATATATTTTAAAAGACGATCCTGAGTCGACGCCGAGGACATTCAAACAGAGAAATACGATACTTTTAGATGAATAAATAAATTACACACCGAAGCTATGATACCTTTATCATCGGTATTCAATTCAATAAATACGACAAAAAGGGCAACCACTCTACAGCTAATGAATATAAAAACACTCACCATGCAACGATTATCCTTTAACATGAAACAAGAGTGAACGGATGTCGTTCACAGCTTACTACAGTAGTTGACAGATAACACCATGCACACTCACTGAATCGCGAGTTTCTACGGTTAATATTAGCTTAGTTAAGGTAAAGACATATTTAGCACTGAGCACTCAAACAAGCCGATCTGTGGCGATATTATTGCCATGGTTTTATATGGGAGTTGTAGGCTATTGAATGACAGACGGTATTTTGAACCCTATGACGGGAAACAATAGCCTGTGATCTATTATCGATTGACACAAGCGAACTGACACCCTGTCAGGATTTCTTTGACACCCTCCATCCCATCACTGTCCCCATCATCACCACCACCATCATTGTCTTCGTCAGAGCTTGATGAATTGCCAAGGTTAATAATCATTTCATCCACCGCGATATCCAGATCGCCTTTAGTATTTCTTTCTGCACATGCTGAACAGGATGTATCCAGTTCCTAGGTCGAACTTCGGCGAAGTAAAAGTAAGGAAACAATGACAATGAAAGGAAATCCGACACATACAGTGGTTAATAAGCGACTGAAACAATGCCTGCCCATACGAGAAGAATTCTGTCACTTGTGTGGTGTACTTTGTAGCCACATGTTGGTGACGGGTGTTTGATAGTAAAATGTCGAGAGCTGTGAGATATTGTTTGTAGCTTTTGAAATTTATGCATGTGTGACTCATTTGCATTGAGTGTTTGCACGGACTTTAAAACAATTTGGTATGTGCATCTCCCCTGCGAAAGAAGACCATGGAAAGGCTAAAAACAGTAACATTCCACACGCGACTCGCCGCGAAGCCTTTTTAATTTAGATTTATTTTATCTAAGTAGATAATAGAAAATAAAATAATTCAAAACGAAATTAAATAAGTCACTGACAAATACAAGATTGTTACTAGGAACTTCAGTTATACACAAAATTAAGTTCTTTTGACAGTACTATTTTTGATGTTTCTTTCCAATTCCTAGAGATCTTTCGTGGCTTTTCTTTCGACTGCCATCTTAGCCGTCGCTTTGCACCTGTTTTGCTTCCTTGAACACGGCGTAGGAGTTTCGTGCAGTATGGACTCTTGCTCACGGTTATCTTTTCTACTCCACCAGCTGCCATCACAGTGTCCTGAACAGTATGCATGCCAATCAGACTTGCTTCTTTGTGATTGACGATCGTGCACTCCTTGTTCAGGGAGAAACTTCTGTCTAGAGCTGCATTGTTGTGATACAAAATCAGTATCATTTTTACGAAGCTTGTGAGATCGTTTTTGGCAGGAACTGAGGAAGGTCATGAAGCCACTAATTCAAACCATAGCACGTCGAGCCCTCTTTTCCGTCGAACTGCTTTAAACGCGTAGAGACGGAGGGCAGTCTCAGAAGTGTGGAGTAGCTGCTCTTGACGCGGTCAGCCATTGCGCCAGAAAGCAAATTCTTCTGATTTCAAAGAGTCTCAGCGACCCCTATAGGGTCTAGGCAGGAAATTGTACAGGTCTCTTGTGAGCAAGAGTTGACCTCTCTTTGATTTTTCAGCCATAGGATACGAATGTACAATTTTCGGCAGTTGATGTGAAATTTCAGCACATCAGCGTCTGGAATTTTCTGAGATCTTAAGCTGTTAACTTCTTTAAGGGCTGCTCTTGTCGAGAAACCCAGGTCTCCTCTGAATAACAATGCGGACTGATTCCTGCAGGTCATTGTCAGCAACGAGAGTGGCGCGCGGAGAGGGTACGGCCGGCCAGGCAAGGCATGCATTCGACATTGGCTGGGTTCTTATCCCGCTTAGCGCTCTATCGGTGGTGCAAATTGCGGGTGGCAGCGCGGTCTGCAGGCGAAATAGAAGACTGAGTGGGAGGACTCTACCGAGCGTTTGGGGGCTAAAACGTCAGGCATTATGAGACTTTTCAAGATTTCCCGTATCGTGCGAATTTCCCGTATTTTTCCCGGGTCACTAAAATTACCGTATTTCCCGTATCGCTCGACACCCTGGTATATTTTCGGTTGTGTGAAATATTTTTCTGTATTATTAGAAAACCTGACTGCCTGAGAGACGTTTATTCGCGAAAACTTCCGAAACTCAACAGAAACCTTTCATTTCTGTTATTGACATCTAAATTTGGAGACTATCTCAAATTGAAGTTCAGAAATAACGCAAAATAATTTAATATCGCAATCTTGCAAAATGATAGTTTGGAAAAAAATTGTGAAAAAGTTTCGAAATACATATATTTTAAAAAGCTATACGTCTCGAAAATTTGCGACATCCAATATGGTTAATTCGAAATTCCTTTATGTCGGTTTTTCCTTTGAACTTTGGTTTCATCGGATAATCTAACCAGTTATCTCGAAAACTTGTATAACTTCTATAATTCGTGATTCGAATTCGAAAGAAAATGTGCCCTCCTATCGTATTATTCATGCAATTCCCTCCGAATAATTCATAATATTCGATACCTACTTCGAACTTTCATCCTCCGAACTCGCATGCTCAAGACGACCGGCTGACCGCACGACTTGCCTGCGGGAATCTCGTCAAACGGACCGAGATTGACGCCAGTTGCGCAAAATCATAAATCCCGTGCCCAATCGCGAACTTCTGACCACAAAGACTGCGAGGCACCCACCACGAAACAACCCGAAACCTACTCGCCACTTTTCCCATGACCGCATACTTAAAAGCGTACGGGGAGCGAGAAGTGTGTCAACCCACTTAGAAATGACAGTCTACGTAGGATCGCGATACTCATTTCTCCTGGTGATCCACCGTGAACTCCCAACCACAGCATAGGGACAGCGGGAATTACGGCGCCGACCATACATGTCCATAACTGCTCGTGAATTCTAACCATGCCCAACCTCGAGCTTGCCTCCGCCATTCTGCCAGGACAGATAGACAATCGTTGAACGGCCGGGTGCGGCGCCGATTGCATATTATTGCGTTCTCAGTGACCAACCGCGAGGAAATCTTGATTCTCGTATAACGGCCGGAAGCGGCAGCAATTGCGATACATCGCGACATTTCTCTGCATTCGATGACGAGAACAATTGGATCATTGTCAAACGTACAGCAAGCGGTGCCGATTGGGTAATTATGCTATATTTTCGCGTGCTCACCACAAGGGCACTGGAAATCTCGTCGATCGACTAAAAGTGACACCAATTATGTAAATCGCGATTTTTCTCCATGTTCTATCGTGAAAACTACGGAAATCTCGTCAAACGGCTGAGACCAGCGCCGATCGTATAACATCTCGGTATTTCTCTTAGAATGACGGTTTCCTATTTATCACTTGATTATTTTGTTCAAAGATTCCCAAGTTTGGTCAAGGAAAGTGAACATGACAAACTTGAAATGGAATTTGCTGTTTATCAGTTTGATACTTTCCCTGAATATATTTTACAAGGACCTAGAATTGATGTAAACTGGGGCAATATTGCCGAGCTTAAAAACGAAAGTGGAGAGTTTAAGTATAAAACCTTAAGTAATGTGGTAATTACAATATTACGTTTACCTCACATTAACTCTCCCACAGAATGAATTTTCAGTGTTTTTGGGAAAAAATCAGACAATTCAGACCCACATTAAACACATTTACACTGGAATCGCTTATGATTCAGAAGACGAAAATGTCATGAAAAGGGGAAGTATGTTACTCGAAAACTTTCACGGAAAAGCAGATACTGGGGGCAAAATAAGCTACAAGGAATTTTTGATCACAGAACTAGCAGGTAATGTGCAAATTGTATTGTGTAATATGATATTCTTTACTATAGGTTGCTTCCGGGTAGGGAAAGGTGGTGTCATTATCGAGAAGGGAGAAGCATGCTTTGGATTTGACGTGAAAAATTTTGAGTGAGAGGGGGGGAGTGGCAACATAAGAGATTACTGATAACTAGGTGTTAGAAAGTGTTGTTATTTTTTTGAAGATTTGTCGATTTAAAATTCAAAAGGTGGTGTTTTGTGTTTTTATTATTTTTTCTGGGGATGACATGTTAAAATTTGGAAAGCGATAAGGTTTGTACAATAAGTGCATTTAAAAATATAAACAATTAATAAAACAAAGTAAAAAACTAAACAGCAGGGTAAAACGTTAAACATGGCTATGGAAGAATGAGATAATACTTATATGGAAGTCACATTTTTATTTTACATTCACCATCTCGAAACACATTTCAGTGAATACCTTTTTCAGTTTTATCCAAATACTGCGGTGAAATCACTGGAAGTAGATCATGGTTAAAGTCTCAGCATTTGCAGCTGTCAATTTTCGCCTCCTATCACTTACTATGAGACTGTATTTCGAAAATGACCTTTCAGAATCCACATTTGAACAAGGATACCACACACACTTTAATGCAGCTGTTGCATAGTCTCGGTGAGCAGGCCTTAATCCCATGAGGATCTCTGGAACATTCACATTATCTTCATGACGCAGTTGGTTCTTGATTGCAGTCAGGTAAATGCTGTGAGCCTCTAAAAACTGTTGAGACTCCATCTTTGTAATAAATGGGGCATTCATCTTAAATTGGAGCAGTTCTGTGGGAGATACGTTCTAAGGTGCATGCCGAGGATCAAACAATGACCCGATGGCTTCTACAGTCTTCCTGGCTGGATCCGTGGTCCTTAAAGTCCTGACTTTCACTAGAGCTGACTGGGCAACACACGTAAGCTTGGACTTAACCTTTATCTGCATCTTTTGAGGAAGCTGTTCCAAGTTCTGGAGGATCGTATGATTGAACATTCCACCATCGCCTAAGAGCTTGAGCTTTACCTCAAGGTCATCTAGCTTCCCAGCCAGTAAGTGAATTGTTGGGTACTTAGATCCCTCCAAGAAATTAAGCAAGTCCATAAGAGAGGCACCAACAACAGAAACATACAATGCTTGTAATTGTATAAATTGTATTGTTGAAGTCGATGCTTGTTGGAAAAATTTGACCCCAGAATTTCAATCTTCCAATGTTTTGAAATATTCTACCAGATCTTCCACATGCGTGGCCATATACATTGCAGCCTTAAACCATGAATTCCATCTTGTACATACAGGCATTGGGAAAGCTAGAATTTCATTCTCTTTTTCTGTGTTTTCATATTTCTCCCTTAGAAATGCAACGTAATTGCTTTTTCTTTTTCGCGTATTTAAAAAGGCATTCTTTGTCTTTACTATAGACATGTTCAATTCGTCCAGCTCGTTTTCAAATACGCAGCCGATAAGATTGACTTTATGAGCCCAGCACTGGACATGACTTAATTCTTCAATCAATCCTTGAAGAGTAGTTACACATTTTGTCTTGTAGCGTGCTGAGTCCGTAACTACTGCCACTACACGCTCCCGTTCAATTTCATAGGAATTCAAGGTGTCTAATATCGCATTGGAGCAATTTACGCTATTGGCAGAATCTAGAACAACAGAGGCAGCCAGATGGGTGTTCATTTCAGTTGATGGTACTGATGGACGAAGAAGAATGTTGGAAACACACCTACCATTCTTGTCAGTTGTTTCGTCACATAGCAGAAACACGTCTTTGTTTTTTATATCTTCCCTAATTTCTTCCCTCCTTCTTTCGCCAATCATGGGGATGTATTTCTGACGAATCTGATTTGCTGATGGTAAATCTCCACTTCCGCGAACGTACTTATTAAACCAAGTACGGATAGCAGGATTGTCTAGTTTCTCTACTGGTATATTAGCTTTCACAAACGCAGTAGTAGTGTCCAAAATAAACTCTTCTTTCATATCCTTCACACGACTAGCATTTGATAATGTTTCTTTCAAGGTGGCCACTCTAGGAACACTAACTTCAAGACGCGAATTTTCTCAGCGTTTTGAATGCTTCTCCGATTTGCAATGTTTGTCTAATGCATCTTTCCTGCGATAATCTAACCGACAATCACAATATTTGCACATAAGAATGCCACAAGAAATTATAAATCCTTCATTCTTATATTCTTTAAGTCTGTCTGTGGCAGAAACAGCTACCTTCGACATTTTTAAACTCAACTGAGCGATGCCCAGTAACAAACACTGTTATCACACGGTTGACTGTAGTCACACGCCAGTATAAATTCGTAACCACACGCAAAATTTATTTCTGAATTCGTGTCATAATATTTAAATTAAGTCGCGTCTCATCTTCCTGTACTGCTAAGTTCGGAACTAATACGACGAACACGTGGTCGCCAACTGATTCACGCAAATAACACACTAGCTTCGAAGATAACGCACAATTTGCGCACTTTTTCTTAAATTATATAGAATTCTCTACTATAATTTACACTCGCTACCGATGTAACAGGAGGCAAACATAGTTTACATTATGAACAACTATCACATAACCTTTTGGAGGTAGTCGGCAAACTATTCACGCCGCGATATAACAGCTGTTTACCACAGCGCTCAAATCCAACGAGTAACGAGAATATCGACAGTATATCGTAATATGACGTATATCGTAGTATTACCCCTCGCGAAACTATACAATCGATCATTCTCTCGAATTGAACACCAACCAAATTCGATTATCGGCTTGTGGACAAAAATGTTCGGATTGGTGTGGGGAAAAAATATGAAAATTTGTTTTTATTTCGCAGATTGTGGTATTTGTGGTGTTATTCACAAAATTCGCGTTATTTCGCGATTTAATTTCACTCCTGGGCGGCACGAAACATGTAAATACGTGAAAATAAAACATCCTAACCTCTAAATATGACTTCGTTTTATCACGAATTAACAAAAACTAACTCCTCTACTGATAACCCACTTCAAAGGTTGGCACCTCTGAGTCGGGGATTTTCAGGTCCTGCGATCCAGCTACCATCGAGGGATTTCAACAGGTAAAGGGTAGGTAATACGGGTACAGTACCATCCCGGCATTTGTCCAAAGACAAAGTGGGAAACCATGGAAAACCACTTCGAGGATGGCTGAGGTGGGAATCGAACCCCCGACTCATTTGGAACCCCCGAGACTTGAGTAGACCCCGTTCCAGTCCTCATAACAATTATCAAACTTTGTGGCAGCCGGGAATCTGACCTTCGGGTTGGCAGCCAAGCACACTGACCACTACACAAGAGGCGGCTTGTCCTCATAATAACAGATAAAACAAAACACACACTTTTTGTCTTTCAGAGAGACAAATATACAGAGTGTAACTAAATATGTGGGGAAGCTCCAGGGAGTCGGTCGAGGACCTGACAACAAGCAAAACACGTCCTGTACGCATATGGTGCATGTGCAGTCGTTGCCGTGTTACAAACATTGTTTGTGGTGTGCATAACACAGACGGCGGCACGATGCTAGTTGGTCATTTGTGGAGGGCACACAGGCCACTTGTATGTTTCGTCGCTATACAAGTCTGTGCATTTATATAGCATTCAGGGACCAACACCGTGGCCTGCTCATTCTCCCGATGTAAACCCATTAGACTTATACTTATGGGGTCATTTAAAGGCCATTGTGTATGCCACACCTTTTCATAACTTGGTCATGCTGAGTCAGTGAATAAAGCAAGGATGTCAGCAGATACGACAGAAACCGGGAATATGGAAGCATGCGAGACATTCAATGATGCGGCGCCTCGAAGCCTGCATTACAGCTTGTGGTAGCCATTTTGAGCACCTTCTGTAGAGAACTTTAAGTAGTAACGTCCACTTTATCAACTCAAATGACCAACCTGCATAGTGAAGAGGTCAGTGTTATGTTCACCACGAACAATGCTTGTAACACTGAAACGAAAGCAAATACACCATATGTTTACAGGACGTGTTTGCAATGTTGTAAGGTCCTCTACCGAATCCCCGGAGCTTTCCCACATATTTAGTTACACCCTGTATATCAGACAAATCCTACAAGTACAGAGAGCTGAAGACCAAGGTGTTCAAACCCATAAAATAAGTTATAACAGAAATTTCTTGTGATAACGGAGCTCCCTTAGTTGCCCGTTTGCTAATTATCACATGTCTATTACAGACATGGACACTACACAAGGAGGGAGTGCCTTAGGGGAATAATCCTTTTACCACCCCAAATTATAATTGACAGGAAGATTTACTAAATGAGCATTAACACCAAGCACCCACTCACATCTAGTCATTTAATCCTCTGCAATAAGCATGTACCTATTAGATGCTTTAGATAAGCCTTTGGACATTGCAATCCCGCCTGTCCAGCATGCAATTTCCTCAGCAACGTTTTCATCACTTAAGGCTACTTCCCTTTCCAAACCTAGTCCTTACTATTCCATTCCTGCACAATCGTAGAAGAGAGCAATTAAAAGTTTGTTAGTCTTCATGTTCCATCCATTAAAACAATCTGTCTCCACCACCAAATTCAACAGTCGATACTGTGATGATCTTTCATTCACCTGGAACTGTGTGCTCCATTTGGGACTTAGGACATTATATGGGGATCTATCTTACAGATTAGGGCATGTGTGGAATTTGTCTGAATCTGAGTTATTGTGACAACTGCAGCAGTGTGTCTAAATGAAATTATTCGAAGTTAGGATTGGAGTAGGTTATGTGCACAAGAATTTTTAACAACCATTTGCATGGAGTAAAGGAACCTTAAATTATTGTAGCTCTTACCATTGCAATCATAATTTACAAGAAGAACTTTTTCAAAAATGGAATTCAAACCATTTTAAGAGA
This sequence comes from Meconema thalassinum, assembly GCA_946902985.2. Classification (NCBI taxonomy): domain Eukaryota; kingdom Metazoa; phylum Arthropoda; class Insecta; order Orthoptera; family Tettigoniidae; genus Meconema; species Meconema thalassinum. The sequence continues at coordinate 204,012,541 of OX336389.2, read as the reverse complement.
CTTCAAAACATTGAAAATCTTGCACGCATTAACCAAGAATTAAACCCAGAGAGAAGAGAGCAGCTGTGTCATTGCGCAATCACACTCCAATTGCTTCGAGAGAGTTCTACACAGAAGCAGGTTTGGTCCTCCTCAAAATCACCACCACAGGAATGTTGAAAGAAACACCAACCCAGGCAGTGCCTTAATGAGGCATACTAGGCAAGATGAGATTAGATACCAAAAATCTTAGTTAATAACTTGTTTGTAGCCTAGACATGGGAAACTTAAGATAAAACCATAAGAAAAATGTCAATTATTAATAGTTTTCTTCTAGATAAGATGTTTCTTTTACTGGGCTGTAGATAAGTTCTAAGATGTATTTATTCCCACCTTGCAAGTAAGGATTAGAATTTCTTATTAGTTTCTTGGAATTACAACTGCAGATTTCACCGAGTGAAAGACCTGGTACATTCCATGGGGGATTATATAGGTACACTTATCTTGGGACATCCACAGAAAACTCAGCTTACAACCAGCAAGTGCTTTGGGAGGTTCATTGTGGTTTACTAGTTTACTGTAAACTAACGTTCTTACGAACTACCGATTTTTAAAGCAGTTTTAATAATTTATTTGTGAACAAAAATGTCCCATTCCAAACTTGCAAAAGGACAGAGGGTGCCATGTTCTTTAGAGAAAAATGGACTGATGACTGTTTATGATGAACAGTGGGAAAGTATTGTCTGATGTCCAAGGAAAACATTTCAGTTTTTAAAGAATACATCAGGCGGCATTACGATTCTAAGCACAGATCTGTATATAATAAATACGATAGATTATGGAAGGAAAATATTTTGAATTATATGAAAGGTCTCACTGCTCAAAAACAAAATGTTTTCTCCATGAAAAAAATGAGGAAAAAAAATCCTGAATATAATGTTGAAAAAGAACTACAGCAGAATTGTATTATTTTCGAACAACAGATTTAGTAGATGAAACCACCTTCTAGGATACCAAAATACATATGCAGGCCGGATATAGAGGAGGAAGTTCGGCCTAGATTGAATTAGAAAAGAGATTTTCTAACATTTACTGTCAAGATGTCCTTTCCACCATTAAGAGCATTAGAAAAGAGAAAGCACCCTAATTTCTCAGCTGACAACTTCATAGAACTAAACACATTCAGAATAGCAGAAGTATTGGTAGTCCTATATCCAAACTTGAGTCGTTTTGAAGAACTTTCCTTGGGAATGTTAAATCCAAACTGCCTTTGTGCAATTAGTCAGCACGAATAACACTGTAGATCCCATCACTATTTCTTTCCTCTCCCACATTGTGAGGAACAAAAATTATTTTTAAATTTCAAATTTCTTAGGCCATCAAGAGCGTTCTGATCCAAGTGTCTCCCTCAACATTTTCTAAATACCATCAGTAACTCGAATCTTATTGATTGCCCACAGTAGATTTGGAGAATGAATCATTCTTTATAGAACAAAAAAGGTTGGGAATGTTGCTCTCATTGACTGAACCCTGCTAAGCCCTGTTGATTGAATTACAATCTTAAGGGCAAAACATGGAAAGACCTCTAAGAAACCAAATAAATGTTCAACCTTCAATGGATGTGAGAGACTACTTGTGCCACACGCGACGTGTTGTAGTTCACAGTTTCCACTTCCAATTGAAGAGGTTATTTCCAAAGTGTTGACGAGTTTATTTGCAAAGTGACGTAACTCCAATGTGTATTTATTTCCAATGTGTCTTATATCCATGTTGAGCAATCCGTTGGCTCTCTGGACATCACGTGATATGACGCGGAAACATGACTGCTTACAGGTGAAACAGGAATAGTGTTAGTGACTTCTTGTGCTTCTTAGTGATAAAGGCCACGGCTAACTTGGAAGAATATGTAGAGCATTAGTTTGTGTTTGTTGTGTTTAAACCATTTAAATGTTCATAAATGTCACTCAAAGCATATGTCAATACACGATTTACCGTATTTACTCTGCTATAGGACCCCTTTTTTCTTCTAAATTTTAAGTTCCAAAATTTAGGGGGGGTTACTATAGACACGAACTTCACAAAAATCCATTATTTTGGGAAAGAGAGTAAAAATAAGCTATTTTATTTTGATGCTACATAGTACGATATATTTTATCAAAATAAACGAAGTTTACATCATTAATCAGCCCATTATGAGACTGCCATAACCTCACTTATCCACCACTATTCCCGGCAAACCCCCGATGACTTTCACTACTATCCCTTGCTAAGCAGAAATCTTAGTATCAAAGAAATAGAATGGACGAAGTATCAGACATGGAAATGCAAACTTAATTTTCATTTGAACATAGGAAGGGAGAATGCATTAATTAGGGAATGAGTAATGATGCTGAACGATCACATCTCGCCAACATTTGTGAACACAACCGAGTATGTATTATTCACATGTTTCACATTAATATACCAATATAACAATAACATGTCACACAAACGCCGTCTGTTCTTGCAACAAATGAAAAATTTTTAAAATAAAACTGAGAAGGAGGCTGCCACGAACACCACTTTGAAGGGCAATGTATCTTTGTATACGAAACAAAAGAATGCAGGCAAGATATGAACCCATAACTTTCATTGGCGGATTTCAAAACTTGGCGCTTCTACTCGGCCAATAGCGTAGCATCTTCTATTGGATATTGGGTGAAGCCTATTGGCTTCACAATTAGATATCCTGCCCAATCGCGTATGCGGTATATGTATTCAAAATGGCGGTCATATCGTCTGTATAACTAAATAATGTAACAAGAAAAATATTTTTGTCATAAAAGAGAATGAATTTCAGTTATAATTTTATAATATTTTAAGAATTCGTCTATTTCCAAGAATGTTGTATATTGACTCAATTAAGGAGGGGTACTATAAGCGATTTCCAAGAATTTTGTATTTTGGCTCTCGAAAATTAAGGGGGGGGGGGGGGGGGTACTATAGGCGAGGGGGTCCTATAGCCGAGTAAATACGGTATTTCCAAAACAGGAAACTTCCAACGCACAGGAGATTATTACTACCATTTCCATTGATAGCTTTACACAGTATCAGGATGCGCATAAAAGTAATGAATGAAATTACAGTATATTCATAATCATATCTGAATTTAATTATATGAAGAAACAAAAACGCGATATCTGAAGTTTTGCATTTCATGGATTTTTGTCACTTTGGAAATAAGCTGTTCAATTGTGTGTGATAAGTTTTTCATACCCCAAGTGGAGAGTGTGTTAACTATGTGGTAAGAATTGAGATCTTACGACACAGTTGTGTTAACAGAGGCATAGGTCTCGCAAAGTTCTGTTGTGAATAACAATACATGTTGTGCATGTGCTTCAAACACCATCATTTACCTATTAATTTTAGGTGGTTTTGATTGGCTGCAATAAAATTATTATTAAATACTTTGGTTATATTAAGATGCCACTAAATGCTTATTTAATGGCAAATGCCTTTACTTTTGCAAAGTTAAAATTATCAGATATATTTAAGAAATGTATTTTGACTAAGTTCCTTGTAGGAAAGTCACCATTTCGATTATCAAATATGTGGAGTTACGGTATGATAAATTGATATACCTAGGTACGCAACGATTCATTTGGAATGATGCATCGATGTTTGTATCTCGTCAATAATCAGTATGTCAGGCCAACATTTAAACAACTGTACCAGTCAGCCCAAAAAATACTGTATTTCTTTGCATAATCGCCGCATAATTTTAGCCTAAAATTCCTGGGAAAAAGCAAGGTAGGACGATTGTGCGAAGAATATTTCAGTTCAAAGAAGAGAACTACAATTTTTAAATATATACTGCTATTATTTGTTGCTCGCTTGTGCGCTTCCTTAATATTATTATTATTATTTGTTTATTACGTAATCCTGTGGTAATTCACTTTCATCAAGAACACTGTATAATTCTTGTATTTTCTCATTGTGGACACCACGTGCATAACATCACACACGGGTCTCTGTTGTGATGTTTCCAAGGAAGTGGATGATGCTAGCTGTCACGAGGTGTCCCTTGCGTAACATTCCACAAATGGGCCTGTTTTAACGTCGGCGAACTGGGGCTAGCAGCACTATGCACGGCGGCTTATCGAATCTCGTCATTCCGAGGCCAACTCACGGAAGCAATAGGTCCGTACAAGTTTCACTCCACTGGAGTGGTGGTGAGCGTGATCGCCGTTTAGCATGCCATGGGCCGGCTGTTCGCGTAGCGCGAGTCATAGCCTGCAGTCAGAGATACAGGCTCCTTCCTACTGACAAGGTCACGCCAGATTATAAGCTTGCGGAATGTGCTAAGTGACTATGCTGGTCGCTTACGTCGCAGTTCATAGCCTGCAGGCATAAAGACGAGATTACTTTTTTCTGATAAAGTCATGCCATGTTATGAAGTCGCGGCAGCATATAAGCGCACAAATACGAACGTGCTAAGTGAAGATGCCGCCCGCTCGCATCACTTGTTTATAGCCCACACGCACTGACGCAGGGACTCTTTACATCTGACAAAGTCATGCCAGGTTATAAGCTCGTGGCGCACAAATTCGAATATGCTATGCGATAATTATGCGATGAAATTTTATAAACTTATTTTAGTGTTTGAAAAGTGGGGTGCAACGGTTATGAGAGGAAATACGGTAAGCCTCTCGATCAAGTTTGTGTAAATATGTACGAATTATATTTTACATTGTACTATAAGGTGTGTTCAAAAAGTAACGAGCCGGAGGCATAATTACAGAATCCAGTACATTTATGTTAGAAGTATTGGCCCTGGCTGTAGAGGCACTTGTCCCACTGTGACACGTGGCGGTGAATGGCTGTCTCAAAATTCCCTGGGCTGCGATGTGAACCAGTTCGGCACGTACAGCTGGATGTCTGCGTCCGAGGCGAAATGCTGGCCCCGCAGAGCCCTTTTCAGGGGACCAAACATGGCGTAATCACAGGGAGAGAGGTCTGGACTGTATGGAGGGTAGCCGAGAACCTCCCATTTGAATTTCTGCAGGAGAGCCATGACTGTGTTGGCCGTATAAGGTCATAAATTATCATGGAGTGACCACGGCGGCTATGGCGTTCACTGCCACTCGGTGGTCCTGGGTAATGAGTGCATCAACCAGCTGGACGTCGTCATCGGTAATGCAGGGGGGTGCCCCAGACCGGGCATCATCGGCTAACGACACCCGTCCTTCCCTGAAGCGCTTGTGCCACGCCTTGACCCTTGCAAGGGACATGCAGTGTTCGCCGTACACTTGTGACATTCGGCGATGAATGTCCGTTCCCACTACTCCTTCCGCTGTCAGAAACCGAACACCGCCTCTTTACTCTTCGGTTGATGCCTCCATGTCACCGTTTGCGATGCGACTGGCAGCGTTGGACGAATGATGCATGCTGCTGCTCGCGTTGTATAGTCACGTGACGTGCACGCGTGCCCTCTAGCGACAGGCTGTGACCTTCCAAGCTCTGGTCGGAACCACACCTCGTTACACCACGATTAGCCGATGTAGTCGCCGGTTTGCGCATTCCTGCCTCCGGCTCGTTACTTTTTTAACGCACCTTATATATTGTGAGCCTTGAGCCTACAGTACTATCTTTCCACATGGACCTTTCATATCTTGATGCAAATTAATACTAAATCCGCCAACTTATCATACCAAAACAAAGAGTTTTATTCACAGGGAGATGGGGGGGAAAAAACTATAGTTGTCTACTATCCAGTAAAGACTATCATGGAAGAGCCCCTCATAACATCCTATACAGTAGGTGCATACCTAAAACAAGTTTTGTCCCAACAGATTTAATCCCTAGTGATCACTACTTCTCAAGGTAGATTTATGTAGCTCAAGAATTATCTTACCTTCTGGGTAATGATCCTCGACAGTCACAATCTTTCCACCACACTCCTTTGCATTTTTTATGATGGCCGCAGCATCAATCGGTTTGATAATGAATGGGTCCAGTACACGAATCTTAACACCAATCTTGTCAAGTTCTGCAGCAGCAAGTAGTGCCTCGTGGACAGTGACGCCAGCACCAATGACTAGTGCTTTATCTGCTTTACTCTGCAGTACAACCTTGGCTGAGTTGCCAATCTGAAAATTCAAATTCTAGGATATAATGCTTGAAATATTACATTCAACTAGCTATATCAATGATTCAATAGATCAAAAAATTCTACGTAATACTCAAATCTGAGTTTCATCAATTCACAGAATGAGGTGCAACTTCATACGAGTAACTGAATATGTCTCGTCTCACGAACAGGAAAGTGGATGGTCTACGATTCTGAAGAAACTTAAGAGATTTTATACTCTGATTAAGTTGATCAATGATTAATCAATTTACAAAAATTGCCTCCCTGGAAGAATTGTGAAACCAGGACAATGTCAGTTTCTTCGTAAATTGAATGGACATTGATAAGATCGATCCGAGTATAAAAAGGGACATGACCTTCATGTTCTGCCCCTTCAAGCAACAATAACGAACTAACTAGAGTACAGAATCTCCAGAAAAGTAGATTATCCACTTGATCAGATAGTGAGGCAATTAAAAAAAAAACGAACTCTCTCTTATAGTACATTAGCACTGCTCATTGCCATACCTTGCGGTAGCCTTACCAGCATGTACTATACTAGCCACACGAGGTGTATCATACCAACTGATGAGCCCAATTGTACATTGGGGTGAAACTCTGGCAATACAGATTGTGAAACCTGGACAATTTTATGTTTCTTTGCAAATTGAATTGATAACAGCCAGGAAAGTAAAGTGAAGCAAGCAACAGTTGAAATTATACTGTATCCCTGCAGGCGGTGAAGGGTCTTTTACAGCACATAACTAATCACTGGAATAGTTGTCCTATTACAACTGTACTATATTAGTATTTCATCCAACACAAGAGACCAGAAATGCTTTTAAATCTGTACTAGATACTGAAAAACAGGTCATAGGAATGTTTCCACAAATGAGGCTCTTAAATTGAGAGGATACACACAAACCATTAACTGTAAAATACTGTACTTCCTCGCATAATCATGGCATATATTTATGCCAAAAATTTGTGGAAGGAAAGCAGGGTGAAACGATTATGCGAGAATCAAAGCCCAAAGAAGAAGAACCACAATTTTTTTTTTTTATATACTGAATCATTTGCTGCATTCTTTATGCTTTCTTTTTATTTGTTTCATTTGTAATCCTGTGTATTGCACTTTTATCAATATCACCGTATAATTCTTGTATTTCCTCACTGTAGTTACCACGTGCATAACATCTTGCAAGTGGGTCTGTTGCGATGTTTCCACGGAAGTAGCCGATGCTAGAATGGCACGGAGTGCCAGGGTCCGTCAATAGCAGTTGGGCCCCGTTTTCATGTGGGCAATCTGGGATTAACAGCATTTCGTACGCCGTCTTACTGAATCTCATCATTCCGAGGCCAACTCGCGGAAGCGATGGTACAAGTTTCACTTCCTTAGACTGGCGATGAGCTTTACCGCTGTCTAGCGTGCTGTGTGCCAGTCGCTCGCGTAGCATTGAGTCAGTCTGCACGCAGAGAGACTGACTTCTTATGAGAAGGCCACGCCAGGTTATAAGCTCACGGCAGCATGTACACCAGACCAGCGCACGTATACGAATTGCTATGGGATGAAATTTTATAAACCAATTTTTTGTATTATAAAAGTAGGGTGCAACGATTTTGTGATGGCGACTATTTCTGTCAACATTTTCAACACAAAGCTGTTTTTAAAATAGAATGTACCCCATTTTCCAGGCCAGATGAAAAACTGCGCCCAAATTAAGAACAAACATTCTTTCCTTTTAACTTCAATACTTGCGAGATAATCATGGTTGGTTTAAATTGCTTGCAACATGTACAGAGATGATGTAGGTTACATGTACTGTATGTCAAACATCCACCACTGTGCGCTGCTAAATGTTTAAGTAGGAAAAGTGAAGCAAATCTAGTTATCCATGATTATACACCTAGCTTTTAATTCAGCAAGAAAAGCAAGTACAACCATTTTTTTTTTTTAATAATATCTTCGGAAAGTGAAAATTTCTGAACCCCCTACATTGAAACATTCCCATATTTTAAGTACAAATGTTTGATGAAACATACTGCATATCCATGCGATATGATCCAAATGAATTGACAAGCATGGTTAATTGACATTTCTTGAGAGAGACTCACATTACTGTAGAAGGTTTTCCACGTGGCACCAAGCTTTGATCTGACATTCCTGAAGTGCAAAATTAAATGTAAAAAAAAACTAAGGGAAATAAAAGGAAATGCTTATGCATATGCTAGGGAAGTACCTATACAAATATTTTTTACTTTCACAAACTTGTTTTTTCATGCGTTTGTTCAGTTTTCATTTTACCCTATACCATCCACTTCAAGAATACTATGACATAATTCTCATAATACCTTACCCATCGGCGCGACAGCTCTTGTAGAGCCCGGGCCTTCTCAATCACACCAGTCCATGCTTTACGGTCCAAGGCAAGCCGACTCCACCCACGAACTCTTAGTTGGCGTAGATCATCCTCTACCCCCCCATCTTTTACGTGGTTGTCCCTGCTGTCTCCTTCCTTCCGGATGTCTATGAATATCTGGCTAGCCGCCCGTTTCTCCTCCTTTCTTTCTAGGTGTCCTGCCCATCGTAGTCTTCCTCTTCTTACTTCCACTGATAGTCGAGGTTCCTCATACAGGCTATATATCTCTTATATCGTGCTCGCCAATTTCCATTTTTCTGGACGGGTACATATATTCTTCCAAGAAATTTTCATTCCCATGTATCCAATGCTTACTCTCTTTTGGTGAGTACCCACATTTCGCTACCATGGGTAACAACTGGTCTAATTAATGTAAGATATATTCTCTTTTTGATCTTTCGAGAGATCATGCGTGTCTTTAAGTACTTTCAGGAGGCTAAAATAACCTTGATTTCCTTGTGCTAATCTCCCCTTTATTTCTGCCATTGTGTTATCCTCCGTGAGTCTAGATCCCAAGTATTTGAAATTGGTGACTTTTTCAAATTCTTTCCCGTTGGATCACTAGATTGTCTCAGTTTCTCATTTTTCGGGATAATCATATATTATTTCAGTAGTATAGATCCCTCCTGCAGCACTCACAAGCGACCGATTGTGACAAATGAGCATTCAAATGAAAGAGAATAGACATTAGCAGTGACTTATTGCATTATAATTTCATAAATATCTATGATTTCTTTAAAAAATTACTTAAGAAATGTACGAAGTGTGCGATTTGCAAACACCGTTCCTGTAGGAAAATACTCTCCATAATTGCTGTCCACGGGCCGCTATGACTCCTGTTTCATGTCATTAACATTCTGAGGTCTCTCCTTTATCCTGAAATGAAAGTAGTGTTCTATAATCATTTGGTTGAAATAAAAACACAACCTTTCTCCTTAAGTCTCGCATTATAAACCTGTTGGGGAAAGTGAGGTTTATGAACATGCGAGATTTCTCGCACGGGTCCGCTAGTAATATACTTTGTTTTTCCCACATTGACATTTAGGCCAGCTTTCCCTGATCCTTCTTCCAGTTCTTTGTATGCTGTGGATATGGCTCTTACCGTCCTTCCTAAGATTACTATATCATCAGCGTAGGCTAAATATTGCACTGCCTGGTTGTACAGTGTTCCTCTTTGGATAGGATCCTCATAATACCTGGTGTATTCTTGGAATACACGGTACGAGAGAATATAAATTTTAATGCTTTTGCATGTTCATTCCTTCCTCTTTATTAAACACCAACAGTGATCTTCTATTTTCTCTTTGATGGTCATGTCTCTTATGTCATTGTGAGTCTGTTCTAGATATATATCTTCCATGACCCACCTAGCGTCATCTAGCAGCGAATCTCAGAAGCTCCTCAATTCTTCCTGGTGCAAGAGGACTTCCTTTTTCCATCTGGCCACCAGATCTCGTTGCCATCGCCAGCTATTATCTCCGTGATCAAGAGAACTTCGTCTACTATTTCACCCACCAGGCTGTGCTAGTATCGCCTGCTATCAACTCTTTGAAGACCATTTCCTCAAGAGAATTTAAGTTTACAATATTGGTCATGCTTATATGTATTCCTTTTGTCTCCTACCCCCACTCTTTACCCTTCCTTGGACCCTCCGCGCTTCGCTGAGTGGGTCTCACTTGTAAGTCGGCAGTTGACTCGGTCAGTCAAGGCTCAACCAGAGCCAGTCTCCTCAAACCAAGAGGCACACTCTACATTCTACGCCATGTTGGCACATTAAGTATTCGTCAAAGGGAACTTCATCTTCGACATGCAACCAAGATAAGTACAGACTTAAGGTTTTAACCTCATCTTCATCAGTTTTATTATCTACATGCTTTATTGATCATTTTATAGACAGCGTGAGATTACTTATTTGGGGCGGTAATCATTCTTCGCGGGACTTGCCATGTTGGGCTTTTTGTCTGTCTAAGCCAACCTTAATAGAAAGTAGCTTTTCTTAAGCTATTTAAATGAGAGATCTTCTCACAATGTGGGATATTATCTAATACCCGCTGTCCATAAAATATTAAGCTCGTTCCACCGCTGGATCAACTCTGGCCCCATTCTTCTATTAGGATTGTTCTGGAACCTTCCAGATTCTGTACTCTATCTACAAGTCTTGCCGTCATGTATTTTTCACTCACTTGTGGGAATACTATTTAAAATGAGGAATCTTCCTTATAAATTACTGCAATAGCTAAATTTTCTTCCACCGTTGGAATGTTCTATGGCGCATTTAATTGTAATTCACAACTTTCTCAAGCAATAGACTCACGCCTACCTAGTGCAACCAGTTATTTTTCACCCTTGCAATAACTTTCTTTCCCATAAACTTTCGTGTTACTAAAGTGAACTTTTCATCCATTCAACAAACTATAGTGAGAACTAGTGCTTGTTCAACATTTCTACTGCGTCGCGATCGTCCGATTACCATAAATAAGGCCATGAACATTTATCCTAAATCCCAATTGATCTTTCCTAAACCTTCTACTAACAAACCATGTTAATAAAATTATTACTTTAAGGCCTATTGCAATGAGGTGTCACTCTAAAGACGTGCCCTCCCACCTTTGCTTATATCTCATTAATTAATTTCTGCATAACCACGTGTTTTATACACGGTTCAAGCTTACATTGTTTCTCCCTTATAATCAGGGAATACAATTCTTTCAACTCAGGAGTGAGTTATTTCTAGGTTTCACGAAAGGGAAACTTGCCCCATTAGTCTCGTGATTCCTAATTAAACATAGGAAGTCTAGAACCTTCCTTTTGACTTTCTCTTCAGGTTTCACAGTAAGTGACCTGCCCTCTTTTGTATAATTGTTATAAAAGTAATTCTGCACAAATATAAGAAGTTATAGGAACTTCTATCTTATTCTTCATGTTTTTCTTATTGTTATTTTCGAAGTGGTTACTTTCTCTAGAATGTTTTCTCAGAAATTTCTTATAGTACACACCTTGTACTCTATTTATTGTTAAACTTTAATCACCTTAATTGTCTTTAAATTTTGAATTTTTTTCTTTGCTATTTTAAATCCTTGCTAGGATTTTATAAAGGTTTGAAACCTAATAAATTGTTAATTGCCTGGAGCCAACTTTAAATGTTAGGAGGTCTGCGACCCCAAATTGTTAACAAAAATTGAAACTATATACTTGTCAAATTTATTAGACTTTTTGCATTGTTAAATAAATTCAAACTTTCCTTTTCGACTCATCATTTCTCTAATACAACGGTTAGGCAAGATCCTGTCTTCCTTGGCTCTTCCTACTCAATGCCATTAAATCTATTGATAGGGTTTTCACCACTCGTTGCATTTGAGCAAGAACTCTTAGTGGTAATCTCTTTAAAGTTTCTCTTAGCTTTAATAGCTAATTCTAACTGGCCAGTAAGGCAAGTACAGCTCGCTACGCCAGCTACCTGCTTGTGGAGATTCTCTCCGAAAACTTATGGTTGGTTTTCCAAAAGATAAGTGTTTCTCTTTGTCTAAACTTTTAGCCGGCTCTTTGCTGAGTAAAAGCTTAGCCATTTCCAAATGCAACTATTGGTTCACTTACCAAAATTACTCCCCAAGGTATAATTTTTTTTATCACTATCCTTCTTGGAAGCACTTGGTCGCTTTTTAGGAACTCCACAACTTCGAAAACTGGAAATATCAAAATCGATGCAAATTATTGGCATTCTTCGAATTACTTGGTCAAAAAAGAATTCCTTGTAACAGATCTACAATAAGTCTGTTACTATCTGTCTTGCCAGACCATCACCCTTCCCCATAGTACGCATACGCATGCTTGAGAGGGAATACTCTAAAGCCATTCTCTTGCAAACCGCCCAAGTCCTAGCTGCGTTTCCCGTTAGCTTCGACCAGGTCCTTACCCCTTTTAGGTATCAGAGAGCAGATTTGCAGTGGCAACCGCCTCTAAGTGCATTTAAGGTTAAATTTACAACTTTTGTGGGACTCTCCTCCTATCTTTCTATCCTTTTTCTCCAGTCCGAAACCCACCTCCTTTTTTTTTTATCATCTTCCCTTGGTGGTTAGGTTATTCCTCAGCTAATAATCTACCCAATACCATTGGTAATTATGAGTGGCTCACTTTTTCCTCTAACATTCAAGAACCTCAGGGAAAATTAGGGCCACAAGTTTAACTTTAAAAGCAAAAAAACCTGGCAAAATGGGGAACTAATTTCAACACTTCATCAGGAACACATTCTTGCCATTCTGAGAAAATAGCACCTAGGTCTGCAATTATTTAACACTAGCTTTGGTTATCCATTGTAGACTGGTTCACAAAAAAACAACAGGCAAAACAAAGTACTAACATTGGAATCTGGGCAAGGAAAGAAATCATGGACAGCGTATCCTTTGCCGAGAAAAATAAAAACAGTAGAATTAGGGTGAAACAGCAACACATACAAAACAATTCTGAAGAGAATCCGTCAACCCTACTCCTTGTTGAAGTTCAAGTAGCTGTGCAAGAACTTGCCATGAAGTGATAAGATATCTTGCAACTCCTTACACGCTCGATTGGGACACACGCATTTCAACTGCGTTGAGACATATCCACGTCAGGAAAGTAGCCTTCTCACCTCCCGAAATTTTCAGAATAGCAGAAACAAGCGAGTTGCCAAGCCCTCATCACACCTGACCTTTATGCGACAAGAGAAATGATTTGCATTGCTTAATTGCCCTACTTCTGGGATTTGAGGCTTCCTTCATGATCCCCACTTCCCATTGTATTAATTTGTAGCCTAGTTTCATTCTAGAGGAGTCTTCTACTTGCAATACAAATTTTCATCCCATTCACTCCAGCAGTTTTGGCACCAACCAACAACACCATAATATAAATGACAAACATTAAGGCTGAGGATATAATTGGTCATTCCATACCACCCCCAGGATAAATAAAAACTTATAGCCGAAAATGTCATAGGTTCAGACATACTGTAGCTTACTTTATTTATACGGATAATACAATTTGACAAATAATAAATAAACTGAGTGGCATATCCACAAGGGGACATGCAACCCGAGTCCTCGGTTATGTAAGAGGTCACTAACCAAGCATTCTTAGCCAGTGTCAGTTAATCGAGTTGTTGGTTTGAGCACTATTGAACAATTCCCTAAGAAACCTACCAATGGAAACAACTGAAGTGTACAAGTGAGTCTATGGTGGGTTTGTACAGTGCTATTGCTGTACAACTCTCCACAAGCCAAGGGGCTTGGACATGGTTGTCATTTAGCCCAGTGTACTTGGGTGTGTGTAATTTGTCTGAAACTAAGATATTGTGATGGCTGAATTAGCTTGTATTTGTAATTCATGTGATGATTGGGAAGGAGGTGGCCATGGCCTTGATAAGGAACCATCCCAGCATTAGCTTGGAGTAGAAGGGGAGGGGACACGGCTAACCATTTCCAGGATGGCTGAGGTGGAGATCGAACCCACCTTTTCTCAGTTTTTCCTCACCAAGCTGAGTTTACCCTGTTCCAGCCCTCAGACCAGAAATAAACCTCTTGGCAGAGGCAGGACTTCCAGGGCAACAGCCACAAGTGCTAGCTGCTACACCACGAGGTGGTCTCTCCTAGATCTGATCATACCGTGGTAGTTATCTACACTGCCTAGAAAGTAAAGTGTGAAAATACTTATTTCCAAATAATACACAAAATGCTGCTACAAAAAAAGTCATCCCTTCCCCATTTTCTGCAACCATGCATTTCTTAGCCATTAAGCATATTGTACTCCTTGTTATTATGAATCACTTCACTTCATAGGGATCAGTGCAGCTTGATGCCAGGTATAGACAGAAGAATTTCTCAGCATTACATACAAACACAGTAGAACTTCCAATAAAGCAGAAATAATGAGATATTGGTCTGAAATGCCTAAGAACCAAACCATCGCAATCATAAGTGTGCATTTTTTCATGTACCTGAAATACTTCATCCATCTTGTACAGCACAGCCGTAGTTGGTCTTGAAGTGCGGATGAAGCAGATTCCTGGTGTGTTTGCAGCCAATTCAACAGCACGTTCGCAGCTCACAGCATCAGAAGGGTAGAAAATAGTGGAACCTGAAATCAAAATGGATAATTCAAGGAAAAGGACAACAAGGTGAGCATGTGTCCAACAACACACAGAACAGAAACTGGAAAACTCTTGGACCACAAATTTATTTCAAATGAGCACTAAGAGTGACCTAAATCGTATCTCTCTAGCTTGTGCCTATAGGTAGGGTGAGGGTGTCCAGTATAACCACATATCCCTCCTCTGAGTTGTCCCCAATACCTGCAACTGTCTCGACAGGCAGAACAGTGCTGGCTAGTGCTGTAGATACTCATCTCACCTCCCCACCACCAGAGCTGGGCAAAAAGCTCCAGAGTTTCGGTCGGTCTCGTTGGGCGAGAATGAAGAACAGAAATGCTGATACCGGAACTGATATTACTGGTAACGTGGGCTCGATAATGATAATTCTAGACATTGTCGCTTGGGCAATATGGCACTGCCTGAAGGCACTGAGGCTTGTTATGTAAAGATTCAAAGGAATTGTTCATTCCGTTGACCGGAGTCTGCGAATTGGAAGAGTCAACCCAACCTCAACGGTGTCATATTAACATACTATATTGAGAATATCTTAACATATTGCAGGAGATTTTGATCGTCAGTGCTTGCATCGCTTCTTACGAAATCCCTCAGTATTGTCAAGTCATTAAATTTCAGTCAGTCCGCTGGAGACACGCAGCAGAACCGGACCATAAGAATCAACTATAAAAACCAGATAAGTTGACATCATTCCATTACTTCCAGTGCATTTGTATATTTTTAACTGTGTATTTGCCACGCGAGACATTGCAATACAATTAGGCTAATAGTTTAAATAGGAGTGGTTGATTTATAACAATAATAACGAAATAGGCAGATAATTTCAATACTGAGATTATCCATAATAACAATTCAGTAAACAACAGGAAACATACTTAATCCACATTAATAATACTAATAACGCAACAACCATAGAAGTGTAACATACTGTTTGTAAATAGTTGACACGTTACACAATTTTTTACAAACTTATGTATTATGAATACTGTATATATTTATTTGTGTTTAATTGTGATTCACAAACATCATCATATACTAGTTAAGCCTAAGTGAACAGGATCTGAGGATGAACGTCTGACGTTCGAAAGATGTCATCCAATTAAGTAGGTATTTGTGCATAAAGAGTGTGATAGTTTGTAGGGTATGTAAATACTTGTTTCCCGCCTAATGTAATTGGGCAGAAATCGTGTTGACCGACTGAAAAGCTTTATTATTGGCCAAAAGGTGTAAAATATGACAATGTATTGCTTCTACTTACATGAAGAAAGCAGCCGAAGGTCGTTCTGTAAGCTTACTGAAAATGATACATGTAGTTATTGTTTTAAGGGGACCGTGGTATACTACGCAGACAATTTCGAAGGTTTCTCATCCATTGTGAATACACTTGATAAAATCAATGCTGTGTCAATTGAGATTATTCAAGAGTTACTGAAAGACAGCTCTTTGCAAAATGATTTTGTGTGTATATCTGCGAAACTAAGTTGTGTGTGTCAAACCATTGACATACTTGAAAAATCCACTAACCTTCTGACCAAAACTGAAGGAAGTGCGTGCTGTTGAAAATAAAATAGATTCTCGGCCTCGCAGATGCATGCACTGATATTGGTCAAATATCAAAATTTGTTCTGGAAAAACAAGAGTGTTTTAAAAAATGTTTGAAGTTGCCAATGTCTTGGAGGGTGCTCATGTTGGTGAAATTAATGGTGAAGTGTTGGTGACATTCCTATCAAACTATGCACGTCTTGACGTCCTGCGATGTAGAGCGATTGTATGTACAAGGCGTTAAGAGATAATCTGCATGCATTTGTGATGAGCAATTTGGAGACGACATTTCTTGTTCATTGCAATTCAAAAACTACTTCTAGAACCTAATGTTCTAGCGTGTGATTGGCGAGTAAGAAATGGTTTTTAAAGATTATAAGTGGGTTTTACCATATTTAAGCAAAATATTACCCATTTTGCAATATCCACTCTGCTTATTTCTGGGGCGTGGTGGCTCAGCGGTCTAGCTGTATGCCTCTCACCAAGGCGGTCCGGGTTCGATTCCCGGTCAATGCATGTGAGATTTTCGAAGTGAAATGCCATGTCCTGTGGTTCGGATTCCACGTAAAAAGGAGGTCCCGTGGCTCATAATCACCAGATTCACGGTCACGTAAAACTACAATCTTCCTTCCTTCCTTCTTGCTTATTTCCTTCCCTTTCTCTGCTTAACCTCCAAGTTCGGCTTTACCCACGGACCCAGTGAGGGATTATTCCTCTACCACCGCACAGCAGCATTATCGAGCTGAGTATCTCTGTGTCACTATTACAACTGGGGATGGGGACAAGCCAGCCAATCGCACAAGCAATCTCTAACTGTGGTCATGACAGGAAAGGAAGTGGCTGGAACTGAGAAGGGAATCAGCCGTGGCCTGGGAAAAAGGTACTGTTCCGGCATTTGCCTGCAATTTAACTCGAAAACCATTTCAAGAACAGCCGACTGTGAGGTTTGAACCTCCTTTACCACTGAGCCAACCCAGTCGCCAACATCTACTCTGACTGATCAAAAATGATTCATCATCATCATCATCATCATTTCCCCTTTTCCAGTTGACACTGGGTGGGGGCAAATATGGTTCCTCTCCACTAGTTGTTCTGTCGTTCCACCATTCCTCTTCTGACAGTGTTCCAATCCAGGTTCCGTTTTTTAATACTACTCTCCACAGAGTCCATCCAACGCATTCTTGGTCTTCCACGTCCACTCTTCCCTGTCATCCGTCGTTCCAGTGCTCGGCTTGGTAGCATTACTTCATTCATCCGTTTGACATGTCCAAACCATCTCAATCTGTTTTGCTCCAGTTTGTCATTTAGTTTCTGTGCTCCCAGTTCTTTCCGTATATCTTCATTTCTCACTCTCTCTCTCCTCGTTTTCTTGAACATACTTCTCAGGAATCTCATCTCAGCTGCCTGTACTCTGCTCTCATCCCTCTTAGTCATTGTCCAAGTTTCTGCTGCATATGTCATTATAGGAACATAATATGCTTTGTACATGATTATACTACTGTATAAGTACCGAACTGTAATTTTCCATGAACATACATCTACTTGCCTATATAGCACTTTCAGTAGCACCGTATTTTTATACAATAGCGGTACTTTACATACCTTTATCTTTAGAATGGGAGTGGTTATGTGGTATTAAAGCAAAATATTTTTCAACTTTTCATAAAATATTTTGTACTGTAGATTTATAGAATGGGAGTGACTATGTGGTATTTAAGCAAAATATTTTTTAACTTTCATAAAGTATTTTGTACTGTAGATTTTTAGCACACAAAAAAATGAACATTTTTCACATTTTCAGGACATAAAAATCCACTCCCTAATTAAAAGGTTCTATGATCAACAATATTCTTATGAACATTCTTATAAATGTTCCTGCTATATTCATTTGAAAGTCTGTCAAAGAGGAAAGGGTCAACAAAATCTTAAACTATATTAACTTCAAGTGGCAATGTTTGTGAGACTTTCATTTAACCTATGACTTTTCCAGCTAAAAAGTTAAACCAACTTCAAGATGCTGCAAAAGTTCAACTGTGGCTGGAATCTAAATCACAGGTGTCTAAGTCTTGAGAGTCCAGATACTGCTGTTGGTAGGGCACCCAATGTCCCGAATTTGTAAGAATGATTGATGTCGCACTAACAACATTTACAAAAATCTCATCGTCTCGAATTTGCTGGAATGTTTACAGACATCTCAGTCCATACGTTTGCGGGAATGTCCAGTGCTGCTTTCACACAGTTTAGTGAGAATCTTCCTGTACCAACGTTCATTATTTTCGGCACAATTTTCACTCCAAATAGTGATAATCTCAGTCCCGAATACTATTTCAGAGTGCCGACAGATTCCAAACAATCAAAAAAGTATGACTTTCACAACTTGACCATGACCAATGCAATTCACGAGACCTCAATAATGTGCATGGCACAATGACAAAAACAGTGTTAAGGACCATTTTAAAGAACGCCTATCTGAATACCAATTACGTACAACGCTCTATGTAATTCTTATGTCATTGAAACTGCTTGTACGTACGTACGACATGTGTTATCCCATTCTATAAAACTTTAGTCAGCCTGAAAAACCAATAGTTACATAGAATCTAATAAGGCAATTCTGAGGCTCTTAATCTTGTAACCAATTTACCACATTGTGTATTTTGAAGAAGTAAACACATTCAACTCTTATCAAGGATGAGGTGTACAACTTAATTTAAAACAGTTGTTAATTTGTGCCCTCAGTGACTGTGCCACTGGTGGCTTGCCTGTGCTTACTAGTTTGCCCTATCGATGCAGTGACCTCTGGTATGCAGCATTCACTAGTGAATACCTTCAATTACCTTAACACCACCGATTTAAAGAAAATTTCATGACCACCCACTCAATTTCATTATTTTTTCATAACGTATGACAAGTAGAGTTTAAAAATTTTAATTTTAAAAATTCACTGAGAAATAATTCTGAGGAAATCCAGTGTCCCTCTCGAAAACATTACAATGATTTTGATTTTGTTTCCTATTCCTCTTCCCAGCCAAGTGCGAGTCAGGATTAGGTGGACAACACTAAATGTTTTACGGCACAAAGATCCACCCTGTCGCTGATCAGCAACCTCAAGCTCAGTACCCCTCAACTAATAGAAGACCAAAAGCCTTCTTTATCCATAGCTTTCCAGACATTCAACTAGTTCATTTGAGGGGCTTGGACATCGTGGTCATTTAGCCCTGTGTAGTTGGGTGTGTATGTAGATTGTGTCAGATAACCTGTGTAACTGTG
This sequence comes from Meconema thalassinum, assembly GCA_946902985.2. Taxonomy (NCBI): domain Eukaryota; kingdom Metazoa; phylum Arthropoda; class Insecta; order Orthoptera; family Tettigoniidae; genus Meconema; species Meconema thalassinum. Next base: position 203,993,088 of record OX336389.2, on the reverse strand, counting down.
GTATCTGTAATAGTGTGTATATAGGTAATCCAGGCGAGGTTTGGGAAGGAAACTGCCGTGCCTCAAGTTAGGAACTATCCCAGCATTAGGCATTAAACCGTGTCATTATCCATCTCTACAATTTCCCACTTTCTTTACCAGTTTCTTCAGAATTGCTTCTAGGTAGAACAGATTAACTTGAATATGGACCATTGGGGCCTGGAATAACATTGTTTTATTGAAGGGCCTCCTTTTAGCAATACAGTTCTTCAGCTGAGGTAGTTATTGAAACACTTACCTGGAATAGTTCGGAACAGTGCAATATCCTCAAGACCCATCTGACTTGGGCCATCTTCACCAATGCTCACTCCACAATGTGAGCCAACAAAATTGACATTGCTCTGGGATATTGCAGCCATACGTATCTAGAAAGACAAAAAAGTAGGGACTTAATTCAAGGTTTCCAATAATTAAAATTAGTGTTTAGTGGAAGCTAAGCATTTCATAGAAAACTAACTTTCATTACCCATCGTTGGCAGGTTCATACAGTAGGATACCTGAAATAAAGAGTTACTCTCAACTTAAATTCTTCCGCATTTGGCATTAATAGGCGAGCCATGACCACGCTGTCCGATTCAATGGACCCTTGTTTGGCTCTCACCCATGTGAATTCAGAGTTCCTAGGTTTTAAAAAATGTATCTAACTTAAAGTATTTAGAGTCTGGAGATAGCCTGGTCCCATCCCCTTGCATGTCAATCCACATAATCTTGATCTGTTAAAACTTTCTTCAGTATGTTCCAATTGTTTGGGGTCGTCTGAGTCACCCTGGCTCTTAGTGGCTTTGACCAGATGCTGTTCCCAACACAGATTTCTCAGGTGAAAATTCCACTTCGCACTTGAGGATTTTAACCTTTGCCGCCCATGTGAAAGGCAAGCAACTAAGCAACTGCACCTCACCTCCTCTACCATTACATAACACAAATTCTGAAATATGGGTATTAGTTAAAGAATTTGTCTGTCCCTCAGTTGTGTACAGAGGCTCTGTAATGAAATGACAATGATTTAGTGCTGTCTTTACTTATCGAGAGTGTGATTGATAGCGAATAGTGACCAGTCGCTGCTTCAACAAACTTGCTAAGTCATCTGGCCCTGGACATATTTTATCGCATTACCTCAAGGGAAGGTACCCCTTCCTCTAAACCCCTTCATCCTCTAGGACTAAGTTAATAATTAGTAGCCGAGTTTTATTTTAGGAATCCCTTCTACTTAAATAAAAATGTCATGCCTTTCACTCCAGTAGTTTTGACATTGAAGTATTAGAAGACATTTTTCAGTGTTGGCCGAGTAATCTATAAACAGAATTGCTTTTCAGTCGGTCAACACAAGTGTACCCAATTAAGACAAGAGTTTAGTGCTTTTCAGTCAGTCAACACAAATGTACCCAAAAGAGCTGGGTTATGCCCTAATCCTGAAATAAATTACATGAGATTATTACTGGAAAGCACTAAACTCTGTTTACTAAGGCAACACTAAAACAATGGCTTCAAGCCCCACAATGTACCCAATTACATTGGGCAGGGATTAACAAATATTCTTTCACCCTAACCTGAAAGAAAGATTACATGAATTATTTACACACTTAATACACATTTTGAACAAAAAATATGGAGCGGGAGATTTAATAGGATGAAATGTTTCGTTCACTTAGGCTTAGATTAGGTTTGGTGGATGAGTATAACACTAACGTTCAAGAATATTTACAATTATTATATTACAGAAGATTTTATGAACTTGTGTACTGTGAAACTTTTTACAAGAAATTATTACCGTACTAAGTTGGTCTATAGCACTTCTACAGGGTGGAGCATGGAAACATCCCGTTTTGAAAAAGCAATGAAACACTAGAAGTTTCATTCAACTTGATGGCTATTTTCCACCTACCACACAACAATGGAAATTTGAATTTACACAGTTTTATACACAATGTCTGTTCAATGTCTCCCTCCATTGTCAATACACTGATGCAGTCGACTTCGAAAACTTTGAAGACACCCTTTCAAGCATATCGACCGGGATATTGTCAAGTTTGGCTCGGATTTTGTTCCGTAGGTCTTCCAGTATGTTGGGACGATCTTTGTAAACTAGGGACTTCAGAAAACCCCCACAGGAAGTAATCAGGAGGGGCTAAATCTGACTAGCGCACGGGCTAGTTTACGTCACCTCACAGGGTGATCAGTCATTCGGGAAAGGCTGGTCTCAAAACACCCATGGAAACCCTGGAGGTGTGGGCTGTGGCCCCATCTTGTTGAAACCACACGTTGTCCAGATCCATTTCTTGGGAGAGAAGGTAAGAATTGTTAGATCATTGTCACACAATGGTCTGAATTGACTATAACAGCAAGACAGTGTTCTTGAAAAAACTATGGACCAGTGATCCCTACTCTTGATATGGCACACCATACAGTGACACGATCCAAATGAAGGGGGCTCTCAAAGTTCTTTGGGATTTGTTGCACTCCAATACCGCATGTTCTGTTGATTCACATAGCCACTGAGGTGAAAATGTGCCTCGTCAGAGAAGAACACAACTGCGTCATTCAGCAAGGTGTCAAGCAGCAGCTCACATGATGTTTTGTCGGGTTACATAATCCTGCTCCTTAAGTTGTTGGACCCCCTCATTTTGTGCGGGTGAAAATGGAGCTCGTAGTTGAGAATTCGACGAAGAGAACGAGACTACATCGCAAGAGCAACTGCACGTTAACGCGCAGAACACTTGGGTGACTGCAGAATGGACACACGAACTCTTTCCACATTTTCAGGTGTTCTAACGGTCTTCGGAGGTACTTTCCTCTGTTTGGAGACATTCCCCGTTTCTCTGAAGGCATCAATCCACATTAAAACACATTTCCGATCAGGAACACGACCTCGCTGAGGAATATTGAAGTGACTACGAAAGGCACGCTGCACTGCAATCACCGACCAATTGTTAGAGAAATACGCCTCCATGGCAAAAGCGCGCTGCTGCCTCGACCAAAGCATGTTTGCGACAGACGGGTGGGAACACAAATATCCCACTCCGTCCCTTCCACTGAACCCCTCCTCTCCCCGCAAACTTCACTGCAACATGTTCAAAAAGTTTTCATGCCCCACCCTGTATAAATGTTGCATATTATTTGTTATTATTATTGTTTAAGTGGTAAGTACGGTATGTCAACACTATAATTCGTTAACTTCTACGGCAGCGAACTGATGTGAATACTGTCAACACTGCTAATGTCCGTTTCTATTTTAAGTTCCTATTTAACCAATCTTTTATAATATAGTGAGGTTAATACATGTACGTAGGTACAACAGAATTGATGGCTCATGCCTGGGTAGTCCTGTACAGCTTCCGTTAGCACTCTCCACCCTACGTGGACTAACTCTTATAAGACCCGAATAGCTTTCTTGCTTAGTTGAGGTGGTCCCTGCCCCCCCCCCACACTATTCCATTAACTTTACTAATATTGGTATGCCTAGGTGATACTAGCACCGTCCGTTTGTCTCTTGTCTCGTATAACTATTATCTTGTGGCTTGAAGGCGGCTAAGAATCCTAACTTGTAGTGGTGTATGCCAATGGTTTTGAACCTTCTGAACAATTATAGACAAATCTCTATTGTTTACCACGTCTCGCACTACAGGCCATTTATGACACACCCAGCTTATGAACTCTAAATACTGTCTAAACTTAGGCCTTGGTTTACTAAAAATATGGTACAACGTACATCCTTCCAGTTAAACATTTTTCCATTTCATCATTGATTACCCTTATTTATTTATAGTGTTTTAGATCCCTTTATTTGGGGGTGGTTGGATCTAAAAGGAAGAGTTATTGTGTTAATTTATAAAGCTGTGCCTAAAAAGGGGTAGCTTCCCGTAGCAGGGTAAGCTGACCAGTGTAGAGTGTTGTTTAGTGCTAGGAACTAGGGGGCGCTCCTATAAATAATGTAGTAGTGTTTTAGGGGCTGGGCCTCAGTGCAAGGGTCACTGTGCTGGTCGCCCAGCTGACTGGCTCGTTATATAACTGAATGTGCTTGTATCAGCTAAGTGCCACGCGCTGCTCTTAGCAGCCGGGCCGCCGCGAGAAATACAATGATATCTGAGCTAGCACTGTCGGACTACCGTATGTCACGTCTAACCGTGACGGGAATAAGGAAGGGCGTTGGGATGTAAAGAGGCGTATAAACAGTAAGACGAGTGTAGAGTGTTGACCAAGTGTTTATTGGTCTGTGATGTTGAATTATGAGTCCCTTGTAGGGAATGTAATAATGTTCACAATGTGAAAGTACAAGCTGTGGGTAAAGGTTACAAATGTAGGAGATCTGAACACGACTGACTCACCTCTGATGACACCAACGTAGCCTCCGGCCATACCACTGAAAGACTGATAATGGAGAGATCCCTCTGACCTCCTTAGGCCTCCTTTTATATTCTTGGGCGCTATGCTGTCAGCATTGTGATGGCATAGCTGCCCCAGTTAATAATATGTCGCTGTGTGTAATAATTGTGCAAGGATTGAGCCGCTTTCTAGAATGGCAAGCTGTCCTTGCGGTGTTGATGGATGTTGGTCTGGCTTTACGAGGGTTGCCCGTTAGGATATTTAGATAGATGCTGGGGGGATGGTCTCCAAGGGGTGCATACCCCTGGGGTACTGTACAAGCCTCTTTCCCTATTTAGTTCGCGTCCCCGCGAACGGGAACGGAACTTGAGGTTGGGATGTTGATGTAGTTGTTCTTGAAGCCCCCTCGTATCTTCTGGTGGTGTCTTCCTCGTCGTCGGCGTCGTCGTATAGAATGGGTGATGTCGTGAAGTGTAGGTGTGAGATCAGCCCGTGTTCAGAGGGGAGGGTTATGGGATGTACAGATATATGTATAACACTGACATTGACATTGTAAAAATGGAAATTGACAATGAAAAAAAATTGACATTGAGAAAAATTTGACATCGAGAAAAAATTGACATTGTCATTGTTGGCATATTGCGAGTTTCAAAAAAGAAAAAAAAACATGGTTTTGATAGTGATCCGTTACATAGTTGTGCAGGGAGGAAAAACCCAGCTAGACGAGGAATTGTGCCGTCTGCTTTTATTTTGGGGAAAAAGTGCTCCCTGCTAAGAGAAAGATAGAAGAGAATAGAAAAAATGGGTGTTCCAGGGTATAATTTAAGGGAAGTATTCAAAGTATTTATTGGTTTGGGATAAAACGGAACACCCTGACAAATTTGGACGTTAGTAGAGTAGAAAGGAAAAAACAAAACCGTGTATTCAGTGTTGCCATTATGGCAGTGTTGAATGGCGTGACATATTGTTTACATTTAATTTACAAGCATGATATTATATATATAAAAAAAAATAAGAATCTTATTATTAGACCGGTTTGCTCATGAGCCTGGTACCTTTCATTTCGTAGAACTCTTTACCTGGCCTTTGTATACCATTCGCTGATTCTTTCCTGGCCATTTTCTACTCGGCCGTTTTACCGTAGTTTAGTGGCTAGGCCGCTAATTCTTTTTCCATTGAGCTTATGTACTAGTGGTTTTCCCGCCGTGGGTTGGGAAATTCCACCCTGGCGTCGAAGGTTCGGCCCTTACAATACTTGTGCCGCCCTTAGATGCCGAAGTCACGCCTTATTTGCGTGTCACCTTGTTTTTCGGCGTTCATCGATGCCCAGTATCCCACGGATACTGTGCTTCGGTGGTCGCTATGGTGTCACCTTTAGGAGGTGCAACTGAAATTGACAAAGAGTGTATGTGTCTGTACAAGAGGGAGAGAGTGTGGTATTTCTGTGTTGGGATATATATTTACAACAGGTTTGTGTACAATCCTCGTCATCTGCAAAACAAAATGCGTTAATGGCCATTTATCTGGAAACATGTACATTCCGTCGCTTCCTTGCTTTCCTGCAAATAGAGTATATTAATACATATAGCAGGTCCATCGCTGCGCATAGTATACAAAATCAATTATGGCGCCACTTAAGTCTAACTTAATCTAGGTTAGCCTATGTTAGTCTAGTTTAGCCTAAGTATTGTCGGGCTTACCTTGGTAACGGATTTTTAGTCACCAAGTGCCGAAATTTTACCTTAATATATATATATATATATAAAAAAATGCCTTAAATGTAGACTTATGCTGTATTATAATGAATTATCAATGGTTTTCATGAGTTGTCATGAGGTGTCATGAGTTTGCCACGAGTTTGCCACGAGTTTGCCATGAGTTGTCATGAGTTGTCGGACTTACCCTGATGCCGGGTTTGTGTGTCATCAGGCGCCGCACGGCGTTACTTAACGTTATCTATTTTAATTATGGTCTAAAAAAAATGCTATTTCTAAGCCGAAAGGGTGGCCTTAATCTACTGCCGAAATGTGCTGTGCCATACCTGGCAACAGCGGTTAATAAATTTGCTTAATCCTAGGTTGCGTGTCAAATGCAACCGTCTTACAGCTAAATTTGGCCCAGAACGATCGCCTGAGGCAATTTACTTCCTCAGGACACCACCCGCACGAGTCCTAGAAACACCGGTTGTCTCTAGGATCGCTGGATTCCGTTCCCTTAATTCTAGGTGTCGACGTCTATTACTAGTACTAATCTAGTCGCAGGCGGCTTACGGTGCCCCTGAGCAAACCGTTTCGCCCGCTGTACTTATCAGTTCTTTACCGTTGCCATTGCGTATGTAGTCGTAGTTGGGCCGCCCACGTAACCCTTATGAGGCGCTCGCAATGCCCCTCTCTTAATGCCCATTGGTTGCCCGATGCATCGCCATTTATGTGGGCATTGGACATTGTCGTCCAATGGCATAATATTATCTTCGCCTTCGTCGGCAATCGTGGTCTGCTTTTCGCAGTAATATTCGCCTGTATCGGCCGCAGTAGTATGCTTTTCGCATTAATATTCGCCTGTATCGGCCGTAGTATTATGCTTTTCGCATTATAATTCGCCTGTATCGGCCGCAGTATTATGTATCTCGCAGTAACATTTCCCTCCAACGCACAGGAGTTTTGCTTCCCGCTATGGAAGCCGTACCTACCTAAATTTAACTAGAAGTCTAGTCATAATGGGGTCGTCTCTAGGGATATCTCTCGAGTCCGGCGCTGAGTGAGCTATTTCTCCCGCCATTCCCAGAAAGTCTCCCTGCAGGTCTTGGCTTCGATGACCGTGGCACATAGTGGGTGTAACCTTCTCCGACAAGGGGGATAAGCTATATGCACCCCTAGATCTCGATGTTTGCCCGTGCCAGGTCACGAATGCTTTGACCTTACGTGGTTCGTCTGTTTGGTCTAGCCGTGAAGTTAAGTGAGGTCGCTGCGCTGTTGAGCCAACTGGGGTAAGGGTCCACATCGCCTTCCCCAGCTCTGCTCCAGTGTGGTCCCTCTGACCTTCGGCTTACGCCGTTATCATCAATCAGAGTGTTACAGATTCCTTTACCTTTAAAAAAATATGGGCGTAATCTTTGTAAATGATTTAATCTTTGTGTAAAATGTAAAATATTTCCAGTGTTGTGGGGTTGTAGATCTTCTAAGTACATAGACTACTTCTGGTCTACCATTGCTACGTCAGCTTTCCAGCAATAATGCTCTCTTTACCTTAATGGAGGTGTTAGTAGGGTCTGTGGCGTCAGGTACCCTGTTATTATGATCTGGGGGTAGTTATTTGTAGAGAGGGCTTAAAGTATGGTAGGAAGGGGTTGCGCACCTTTGGGTTCCACGTTAGTGGTGGCCTGGAACCGGTGATGGCGCTGGGATGCTCCTATAGTGAGTGGACTGGGGCAGGTAATTCCCGGGATTGCAAAGATACGAAAATTCCATGCAGGTTTGATATTAATATCCCTGGTGAATGGATGGGATAGTCATGCATGTATCTGGATATGAGGCGTCTGCCTTCATGTACGGATAGGTGTAGGGTGGGGCATAATACCAATATATTCCTGTCATGCGGGAGTGTTTAATTAACAAAGAATGGTTAATATATATAACTATGGCCTCATCTCTTATTTGGAGATGCGCATTATGCTTATTTAATTTTTTGCCGACCCACCCCTAATACTCAGGTGGTAGCATCGTGATCCAAGGCGTAGCATGCCTTCTCTTTAGACGCATGAAGTCCATCAACCCCTTGTGTGTACTCTGTAATGTAGTGTAGCTGTTTTGGTCGTGTTCATGTGTCTGCGTTGGTTTATGTTGGACGTGAGAGGGTTATTGGAAGGGAGTAAGGTGGAACTCTGGTAGCCTGTGGTCCTGTCATCCTCCCTTGGTCCATGTTGGCTTTCTATCCGCGCCTTGGGATAGTAAAGCTTCACGACCTAATCTGGTCTGCCATTTGTAGTGTAAATGTGGCCAGTGGTCGTAGTGCGACTGGCCATGTCCTAGTCATCTGTAATGATTCCTATGCCTTACAATCGAGAAAAGAAGTTATTAGAGGGGAGATCTTGTCTGTGTTTGCTCCTAATTGTTGAGTGTATGTGCGTGTGTGTGACTATGTTCCGCTACACCACGCGGACGGGTGGTCTGTTGCAGGCTAAGTCGTAATATGTATCGCGTGTATGGGCAGGAGGCGCCCGTGGCCTGTCAACGTCTTGTCCATTGCCAAGTGCTTTTGCAGTGTTAAAAAATGTATGTTATTATGATTGTTTTGCGTTTTTAATTTCATTGTCAATGCCGGTAAACAATAGCGTCCTGTCACCCGCGGTATTGCGATGTGATGAAGTCTGCCAGTCAGCAGTTTGTATGTGTAATGTCAGGCTGGGATGTTATGTATGTCATCCGCTGGCAAGTGCTTTCCTGCACGTATGCAAGTGTTGTCATTGTCCTAGATTCCTAGCGGACTAATGTAGCAATTCATCCTAATTAGCTAATGATGTTGTGTGGCCATTGTTTCATAAGACTTGTGTCTTGCGAAATTTTCCTACCTGTGTTTGGGAAATGTATTTTCTATGTCTGGTGTAATTTGAAATTTTATGCCTGGTTTTTGGTGGGAGGAAATGTAGTATTCCCTGTTCATGTATTTGTATGGGCCAATTTCGGTGTGGTTGGAAGCCTGGATAATTGCTTTCCCTGGTGTCTAATTTTTACTGGGATTGGAACCCGTGACCTCGTGTCATTCTCTGTACTATGTCTGCGTTGTTCATGTTTTGTGCGCTTCTTGTATGTATTTTGATTGTGTTTCCCGTACCAAAAATACCGTTGTTTAGTTAGTTTCTGGTACGAGCGTGTTGTGTGGTCATGGGTTCGGACCCGGTTGCCTGTAAAGACTTGGTGTGGCCCTCTCTGTGCCGCATATATTATGGCACATGTACTGTGTATTTGCTATGCGCAAACGAAAGTACTCAATACTGTGAGGAGTTTGCGTATTTTTGAACTCTCCTCGTAGTGTAATTTTGGAAGTTATAGGGTCCTTAGATCGGACGTGAATGATGCGTTTGTTCCTGTCTAGTAGGAGTTGGCTCGGTTCGTCTGTGTCGAGCAGTCTCGCCCATTGAGGAGTGTGTTACTGCTGACGCGATGGTGTTGAATTACGATGTCGTGGGCTTTCATTTGTTTTATGTTCTGCCCACGTTCTTGTTTCCTACACGTGTGTGTCTAATCGGCTTGCTCTCTGTGATTGTGAGCAGTGTTTTTTCGTACTGTAAAAAAAAAGAAGGAAACCTGTAGTTTAACATGACCGTTAATCTGTAGATCATGAGCCACGGGACTTCCGTTTTACGTGGAATCCAAACCACAGGCCATGGCATTTCACTTCGGAAATCTCACATGCATTGGCTGCACTGTGAAAGAACCTCTCACTAACTACATTTGTGTTCCCAATTTTTGTGTTACTTGTAACGTGGGTCAAGTATGTTCCTTATCCATTGTACCCAATGTCGTTATGCACGAGTGTCTCCGGGCCGCTAGTCGCGTGTTTGGTGACTATGTGCCGGTGAGAAAAAGTCATGTTAGAGGCGTGTTATGTGTAACGTATGCCTATGTATTAAATATATACAGTTTAACTTGGCCATCTTCCTTTCTCGGGCCGAATGCGTGAGGCAAAAAAAAAATTTTCCATGCCCCGCTCTGAATTAAGAGAGCACCTTGCTTTATGCTGATTAAAGCGGGTTGCCCGATGGCGATAGTCTGCCAAAATTGTGTCGTAACCACTATGAAAAAAAAGGCTTAAAAATGGTAAGTAGGTCCTGATCGTACTATCCACCTAGTAGGTTACGTTAGCACTATAGTAATCTGGTTACATCTCAGGGGAATCTACCGACACTGTCTAGTACACATTGGGAAGGCCATTGCAAGACGTATTTGATACATGTGTATCCACGTCACGAGCAAAGCCAGTGCACTATGGGAGTCGAAACTCCACTCCAAAGCAATTATAACCTTACCTTGGCACTGAATATATAATTTTCAAAAGAAGAATAGGTATTGTCCGTTGAGCCATTATATATTTAAACACAAATTGTGCTAAATGTTCCGGCATAACTCAACAAAATGACAGTGTTTCGCCCCGGTGTGCAATTGGGCTCTTCAGTTGGTTAAAGCACACCTCACCAAATTTTTGAAAACTAGTTTGCGATTCTTAATTCTTGCCACGCTTATGGCTTTTGCCCGCTACAAGAGAATCTATCAAACTGATGAACCGGAACATAGAACGTTTAGTCATTTCTGCTTAGAAAGACTCGCTTAAGCTCTATGCTGTGATTTGATGCTTAAGCTATGTTCAAAATATCTCTTTCCGGCTTTAAGCCGCGTAGCTCACCTGATGGGCTTCTACTTTGCTTTGGATATGAGAAACTTTACGTTATCCAATTTATGGTGATAATCACTCCGACCATTAATCATTGATGGCCTGAGAGAAAAAATGTCAGGGGCAAACAAAAAAACAAGGATTTTGAATTATGCACTTCTAATTTAGCCATGTAGCACTGCATATACATGAAAGAAGGACGAAAAAAATGTGCAGTTTATGTTTGTGAGTACTTGTTTGTTTATTATCTTGTTTCCCCCGTGTAAAAGAACTTATGTGTACTATACTATTGGTGCGAGTGATGTCGGAATATATTGTATTCCTAGTGAAAGCAGTTATCCTATTTCGAGCGTCAGTGCTCGGAAAGATGGATATCGTCGTCCTGTCATTAGGGTGTAAGCCCCTGGGATCCACTGAGGTGCCCCTCTGCTATTTTTCGGAGGAGTTTGTAGCAAAGTACGACCGGGCTTGCTTTCACCGTATCGCTTGACCGTTGGCCTAAGTGTACCTGTGTTCGCGGACCTACTCGCGCTCTGTGCTACTCTGGTAGAGTTTACGGGGGTGTGTGTATTTTCGACTGATCTGTTCTGTGGGGTAGGTAATAACACTTTTCCTAATCCCCGTATACTGTGTGGTAGTGCCTGGTCAAAATGTGCGTGCGTGTATCGTGCATCCTGAGGGACTAATACCGGTGTTCGCCTTCGTTCTGGCAAACTTGCCCTTTGAACTGGCGGTAAAGGTCGCTTAATGGCTTGTGTCTGGCCTAGCAATGTGGGGGCGTGTAGCCTGACCGCTTTCTGGCCTGCGGCCACGGCAGACTCCTGCCATTGTGTGAGCCTATCTGTGTGGGTGTATGTAGGCTTTATGTGTAGTGGGACGGGTTCTATGTCGTCTGCCCATGACGTGGTTACGTCCCGTTGTTTCCCTGTCATGCTATGTGTGTCTGAGAGTCCTGGCTTCAACTCCCTCTCGTCCCTTTGTTCCGAGGGGATTGTTCCAGACTCTGCCCCACGTTTCGGCAGAATTGCCTTCCGATCCGGAGCTGAAGGACATGTGTTTGTGTAACTTTGTACTTGTAGCCTATTGGAGCCTAACCTGGCCGTCTCCTGGACTGTGGCCATGATGACCTCCTTCCCATGTGTGGCAGTACATGGCGAGAGGGACATCCTCGCAAATTGTCGAGTTAGCGTATCTACGCTCATGTCCTCTCTCGGCTGGGCTGGTGGCCCTACCATGAACTCAAAAATGGCCTTGTTGGATTGGAGCTCACGGTAATCGTCCCAAATTTGGGTGTACTGCCTATTGAGGCATATGGCCTGTTCAGCGACTTTTGTGCCCTGTGTCCCTATTCGTCTGTGTTCCCTGATGAGTGTCTCCCATTGTTGGAACATAAAAGTGTCGGCAGTGTAATTGCCAGTGTGCTTTAATGATTTGTGTACGGAGGGTGGGGATTTTCGCCCGAATCTTGCGATTCTTAGCGCTGCGGATTGGCCGGACAAGGGCTCTTATGATCCGCATGTACTGGGCGTGCAGGAGCTGCTGAAACCTTCTGAGGTAGTCCTGCCTAGTTTCAAAAACTCTGTGCCAGGCAATTAATTCCTGGTACTCCCCAATGCTCCTTAGCACCGCTAGGCGGTATAGGGGGGCCATGTTGAATGGAGTGTATGTGAATAAAATAAAAATAAAGAATCTGTGCGTGTTTGACAGTGTATTTTCGTATCTGTTTGATTCTTTCTGGGGCTGGGGGGTTGGTTTAGTAAGAATTTCCCCTGTGTAGCTAGTTTTGGAGCAAAAATGGTGTTTTTTGTCTGGGGATTTTTTTTTCACTATTTGCTTGGCTTTTTGCGGTACGGAAGGGGTCGTTTTAACTACGAGGGCTCGTTGGTTGAGTCCTGTTCTACTATGCGTAGTACCCAGCCTCCACCAGTGTTTTAGATCCCTTTATTTGGGGGTGGTTGGATCTAAAAGGAAGAGTTATTGTGTTAATTTATAAAGCTGTGCCTAAAAAGGGGTAGCTTCCCGTAGCAGGGTAAGCTGACCAGTGTAGAGTGTTGTTTAGTGCTAGGAACTAGGGGGCGCTCCTATAAATAATGTAGTAGTGTTTTAGGGGCTGGGCCTCAGTGCAAGGGTCACTGTGCTGGTCGCCCAGCTGACTGGCTCGTTATATAACTGAATGTGCTTGTATCAGCTAAGTGCCACGCGCTGCTCTTAGCAGCCGGGCCGCCGCGAGAAATACAATGATATCTGAGCTAGCACTGTCGGACTACCGTATGTCACGTCTAACCGTGACGGGAATAAGGAAGGGCGTTGGGATGTAAAGAGGCGTATAAACAGTAAGACGAGTGTAGAGTGTTGACCAAGTGTTTATTGGTCTGTGATGTTGAATTATGAGTCCCTTGTAGGGAATGTAATAATGTTCACAATGTGAAAGTACAAGCTGTGGGTAAAGGTTACAAATGTAGGAGATCTGAACACGACTGACTCACCTCTGATGACACCAACGTAGCCTCCGGCCGTACCACTGAAAGACTGATAATGGAGAGATCCCTCTGACCTCCTTAGGCCTCCTTTTATATTCTTGGGCGCTATGCTGTCAGCATTGTGATGGCATAGCTGCCCCAGTTAATAATATGTCGCTGTGTGTAATAATTGTGCAAGGATTGAGCCGCTTTCTAGAATGGCAGGCTGTCCTTGCGGTGTTGATGGATGTTGGCCTGGCTTTACGAGGGTTGCCCGTTAGGATATTTAGATAGATGCTGGGGGGATGGTCTCCAAGGGGTGCATACCCCTGGGGTACTGTACAATAGCCTAGCTTCATTCGTTATTTTCCTTTATTTTTTTTTAAAAATAGGAATGTTATCTAATAACAGTGAATGGGGGTGAACTCCCCAAAAATATGTGTTTAGATTAGCTGGGTTTTACCTTACCTAAATGGATTGGCTTCTTTTATATCAAGTTACCTTTTGTTTCGTAGTGTAAGATTTTTAGGTCTGTTTCTACATTAGTGATGCTAATATCAGGGAGCCCCGTATTCATAATGAAAGACCGAAGACCGGAAAACTACAAGTCAGAGCAATGTATCGAATATTCGCTGGTCACACGTCCACCGGCGGCCTGTGGAAACTCGTGCTGGCCAAGAATGGAAAAAGATGATCTCTACATGTTAAATCATAAAACATAGCTCATCCGTTAAACATACTCCAATTCCATAAATTTTACAGAAAACCCATAAACGTTGGCACACATTATGCCAATGGTTTCGCCCACTACGTCATCTATGCAGTTGGACTTGAGAACTTGTGACTGCTCATGTGACTACACACTGGTTTAAACCCCATACCAACATTTAAAAAAATTTAAACGGCAAAGTAATATAGCAGCAATTTGAGGCAATACAACTACAACAAATTAACGAATATCAACATCCATAAGATCAACTACACTAATAAATTCTCCTAGACGTGTAAGAATCTCAGTACAGTAAAACTTCTTTTATACGTTTCACACTTATACGTTTTCTACACTTATACGTTCTTTTTCCTGGTCTCGGCAAAATCCCTATACTTTCCATGTTAATTTATTTCCGATATACGTTTTACATCTATTCGTTTTCCCACGCTTATACGATCCTATTTTAAGTCCTATCATCATGCATGGGTCTTTTGCGATGTTATCACGGAAGTGGCTGATGCTAAAAATAAACTGCTAGACTGGCACGAGGTGTCCCTTGCGTAAGATTCCACCAATAGCAGTCGGGCCTGTTTTAAAATCGGCGAACTGCGACTAGCAGCGCTTCGTACGGCAGCTTATTGAATCTCGTCATTCTGAGGCCAACTCACGGAAGGGATGTGTCCACGTAAGTTTCACTCCCCTGGCCTAGAAGTTGCGTTGAGTGCGATCATTAGTTAGCGTAACGTGGGCCTCGTTCGTGTAGCGTGTGTCTGGCGTGAGTCATAGCCTGCAGTCAGAGACAGGCTTTTTTCTTCTGATAAGGTCACGACAGATTAAAGCCCGCGGAATGTGCTGACGAAGCTCGACGCTCGCGTCGCGGTTCATAGACCCGCAGGCATAAAGACTAGATTACTTTCTCCCGACAAGATCACACCAGATTATAAGCTCGTGGAATTTGTTAAGTGACGAAGCTGGCCGCTCGCGTCACAGTTCATAGCCCGCAGGCATAAAGAAGAGATTACTTTCTCCTGACAAGATCATGCCAGATTATATGGTCGCGGAATGTTCGAAGAGACGATGCTTGCCGTTCGCGTCACAGTTCATAGACCACAGGCATAGAGAAGAGATATTTTTCTTCTGACGTCAAGTCGCGCCAGGTTATAGTCGCGGCAGCATGTGCAACTGTGGCGCACAAATACGAATGTGCTATGCGACGATTATGCGATGAAATTTTATAAACCTATTTTAGTTTTTGAAAAGTGGGGTGCAATGATTATGCGAGGAAATACGGTACATTTTGCAGTTTTTATTTACCGACTTTCATTTATGCGTTTTTCACACTTATAAGTTTTTTCCTTTGGTCCCCTAGAAAACGTTTTATTGTATACTTTAAACTAACAAAGTATTGTAAAAATATTATTTTCTGAATCCTTGCTACATAACTTGCAAGAAACGCCCACACACCCCTTTCATTCTTACTCGAATCGCCTTTATCCACTTATCCTGGGAATGCAGGAGATTTAGATGCCAAGTCCGAGGGTGTGTTTCTGACAATTTTTATTCTAAAGATGCGACCCCTGTAAGATGAGCTCTTCCCCTCTCACACAAGTAATTTCTATGAAACTAATTCATTCAATGATTTACTGTACAATTGCTAAAGCCTCATTCAGGCAGTACAGCCCGACAAGTTAAGGTGAGAACGGCAAGTAGAGGAGGTCTTATATACCAAATGACAGGTTATTCTGACCATAAAAATGAAGTACTGCTCAAAATTATGACGTTCCCTCCCCACTTTCTAGGCACAATGCAAGATCTGCCCCATGCACTAGATGGCTGCAAGGGGTTGCTGAAACTATTGCCTTGCTGTGGTGTGAGAGAGACATAGAACGATCCTTCATATAGCCTGGCGAATGGTCACAAAGTATGCCAAGGCTGGATGCAAGCGTACACTGCCAGTCGATCGACGTGGGGAGCCACTTTAAACTTGCTCCGTTGCACTCGCCTGTTCACCGCACCCTTCCCTCTCGCACTCTAGGTAGAAGTGTGAAGTCCAGGTTTGAGCAAATTTGGATTAGTGGTTGAAAAAGTACGAAAATGTCTACAGGATTCGTGCAATGTATTTCATACTCAAATATGACTATATATAAAAAGGGCTCAAGCCCCTGATGGCTCTCAAAACACCAGTGGAGTGTACAGACAGACAGATGTAACACACGTTACATCTGAAATCAAGGAGAAATTTAGGAATGTTTGTGTCAACATGAGCACTGGGGACATTCGGCCATTCACCAGCTTCACTGGTCTCCATTTTACAGAACAAGTACATGTGTGTGTAGACGTGGGAGCAAAGTACGGACATTTTGAAGCAGCTGACTGGCTAAGTGATCCCACAACGAATCCACGCGCAGTTGCTGTACGAGTTAAGGCTGTTCAAGATATAATTATGCCAAGTTTTAAATGCAGTACATAATGCACATGTTGCAGAAAATTTTACTAAAAGTCACCATGCCACAATCCATTACATATTTAGAGAGTGGACAAATGAATCTGGGGCTTTTCACAAAGAAATTCCCCCACGAATAGGAAACAGCTGAAAATATACCGTAAGTGCAGAGATATTATGTGAAATGACTGCAATCTAAATGACACCAGAAATGCTAAGGGCAGTAACATTTGACACAGATGGTGGCATATTCCTTGGAAATTTGCCCATCTCTTGACTAATTTCATACCAGTTCGATTTTTATTATTTATTAGGCATAAAAAAATTTTGCTTGTGCTAACACGCAATTTTGACAAGGCTTCAAAGAGTCTCCATTTAGCTCTAGCATGTTCAGGATAAAATTCTCTCCTTTTGTTTATCTCATGAGTGACGTGCAGTATGTCCATTCGTTGTAGCAATGCTTACATAATCTCTGAAGAAGACATATGCGTCCATGAGGAAACCAGACAACACCCAACGCTATTGACAAATCTCAATTAAATTGGCATTACCCCCCATAAACTGACCCACTAGCACCCTCGGACTGCAGTGCTATGAGGCATGTCGTCACAAGGCTCAGCAGAGTTCAGGGCCATGCGCAATCAGCAGTTGCTCGCCAAGTAAGAGCGCGAGTTCCAATACCAGAGTGCAAACCGCATGATTGAAACGCGTGCGGCCCAATCTGATTTCCCACACTGTTGCAGGTCTCTACCATGTACTCGGTATAATCATTCTGAGAGTGTTGTGCGATAGCCAGTGTCCCTTTATAAATGATTTAGAGAGTCCAAAGGAAAGCAGCTAGTTTGTTTGAAATAAGTTTAAGAGACATGCCAGTGAAAATGGTGTACTTTAAGAACTGGGCTGGGAATCGTTACAATCTAGGAGAAAAGACAAATAAGTCTACGTACTCCTTACAGAGCATATTCAGAGGAAGTGGCCTGGAAGGAACTCGCAGAAATATAACAAACCAAATAATGGCAGATATGACCACTCAAAATTCAGTAGGTAACAAAAAAATACCTGTTACAGTGTGAGTCGTCTGTATCTTACCAAGACTCACAAGTACCAATTACAAGAGCAGGTCGGGAAGCCTTGGGAGCTGTCTTTATATAGACTACCAACACAGCCGGCAAGATGCTCAAGTTGATATAGTGGCTAGCCAAAAGATGTACATACTGAACGCCATTGTGCCATATTTTAAAATCGTCTTAAAAAATATGCTTCACAACTCGCACATCACACATCGCTAAAATCTCTGAACTTTGGGAACCTTAGAATTTTGCGGCGACATTCCTCGATTATGAAGAATTAAGCAAAGGATAAGATAGACTTTCAAAAAATCCAATTCTCAGCTGTGAAAACTAAGATTTGAAAATCAATAAGTTATTGGTTTTACGTCCCTTTTAACAACTGTGGCTTTTAAAGACGCCAGGGTGCCAGAATTTTGCCCTAAAGGAGATCTTTAACGTGCCCGTAAATCTACTGACGCTCGCATTTGCGCACATTCAAATGCCAACTGGCTGCGCCAGGATTCGACCCTGCAAGGTTGAAAATCTCTTAAGTTAACCAAATGAATGTTATTCATTTGATTGTTAACCCTTTCAATGCTAAACCCGTAAATATGAGTTGTGCGAAGACAAGCCGCCCGTGCTAAAACGATAAATATAAGTGCACACTTTGCTAACGTAAAAATACGTGCAGCGTCCAATCAGCACAAATGGCGCGCAATAAGTTCAAGGAACGTAGCGATAGTTCACTTTTTCCGCGCATTTAGCCTATGTAAGGATTCTGTTTCCCAGCAATTATGAAACAGACGACCTGTGCTTCCAACCACTTTCAATTTATGTTTAATTTCAATTTATTATCTTAAAAAAAGTCAGTTAAATAACTAGTACCTAGCATTGAAAGGGTTAATAGGCAACACTAAAATCACTAAAACATGATAACTTGCAGGGGATAACAAAGAAAAGGTACTCAAGCATACTGAGCATGATGCTCGTGTTTATTTCGTAATGTTTAGACTGTCCTCTCGTAAATTATGGCTAAATTTATTTGGTATTGTGCTAAGTTGGGGGGACTAGCTAGAAAGAAAAACAAAGCATGCTGCACATGCTACTGTGAATTTTCTAATGTCCCGCTTGAAGGACAGTTAGTAACATATTGCTATACCAGGCCCAAAACAACTGAACATGAGGGAGGAGCCAGATTCACGCGCTCACCCGCGCCAGCCAATTGCATAACGCGGCGTTGCCTAGTTAACTACGCCCTCTGGGCTCACTGTGCCGTACGAAATCCCTATTTCTCTCCGCGCACGAAAATCATTAATTATCCAATTATTTAGATGAACCTATCTTACAGAGCTAAACATTCTGAAGCTTCTGTGCAAACCCCATGACGATACGACCAGCCGTTCGGAAGATATCATCTGCTCTTGAACTGAAGGGATAATTAGAGCGAAGAATGGTTAGGTGTTGAAATATTTAGTTTCGCTGGGGAAAATAACTAAGAGTGACAGCATTGCTGTATCAATTCAATAGTGGAGCTTATAGAAGTTAGTGCTGTGAGCTGAAGTTTTGAACTCATAACAATGTTCCGTAGCAAGCCAAGTGGCAGTCGAACAGCGAGGCAAGAAAAATAATTTTCAGGGTATACGGCCTTTTAAAGAATATTTCGAATACAGCAGTACGTGAAAACACAAAATATGATAACTGTGTTGTTGTGGTGTCGGCAATTATGTTTTCTTTTTTAAAATTGAGTCGAATAAAACTCACCTCTTCACAGTCTTACCTCAAGAGGCATAGAGTACCCGGTTCTAACCCTGAGACCAGAACTAAATGTCTTGATTGAGCCGTGAATCGAATCGGGACATCATGGGTGACAGCAAGAGGAGGAGGAGTTGTTGATGATGATTGTTGTAGGGGCTTTGTGACATCGTGGTCATGTAGCCCTGTGTATTTGGGTGTGTGTGGAATTAATCTGATAACCTGTGACACTGTGATGTCTGTACTGGTGTGAATATTTTTTAATTGATGAAGGATTTGCGTAGGAAGCGGCCGTGGCCTTACGTTAGGTACCATCCAGGCATTTGCCTGGAGTAGAAATGAGAAACCACTTTCAGGATGACTGAGGTAGGAATCTAACCCACATCTTCCCAGCTTTACCTCACGAGATTGAGCGAAACCTGTTCCAGCCCTCAGACTAAAATTAAATAGCTTGGCAGAGCCGGGAATCGAACCCGGACCTCCTGGACGACAGCCAAGAATGCTGGCTGCTATACCAGTAGGTGCTCACTTGCACGAATAACGTTTGTGTGCGTCTTATATCTGCCTCATATCACATTGTGTGCAATCCGTTGTGAGGATAGATATTCGTAGGATTAGGTCCCCCAGCTCGTACATGCACTGGCATTCGGAGCGCCTTGTGTTCAGGGGGAAGGTCGTGTGTATACTGCGAACGTAGAGCAGTGTCAACTCCCGCAAGTCTCACTGTGGCAACAGTGCTTAGCTGGACGCACGCTACTGGGCTAGGCCATGTTCACAGTTGTTTTGGGTCTGGTATAATAGTTGGCAACATTAAAAATAGCAAAACCCAAATTTCTAATATTTCGTTGTGGTACTAACAGCCGTTCAGTTAATAGGGGGTGAAGGCGAGACAAGAGACGAATCACACACATCACAATGAAATACGGAGAAAATTTCAATAATAGCTTGATAAAGTTTCAAGATTGTGATTTCAATATGACAAACATTGATGTAACTTTCGTGGATTGCCTTTCTACATTATGTAAGTTATTCCTCTGGTGAAACCCAGCCCAACATTTCTGAGCACCTAACCGTTTATTCGAGTGAGTGATAATGTTTTAAGGGGCCTAACAACTAGGCTATCGGCCCTTAATGGCCAGGGTGATAGCGAAAATGACAATGAAATTGAAACCATAACTAAAATTAAGTGAGACTGAAAAAATTTATAAAATGGAACTCATATTTAAAAGACTCACAAAATGGAGACTGGTAATACTTACAAAAGGGAATTTAGAAGGGAAATACTCACAAAAGTATTAAATAAAAAAATACTCACAAAATATAGTTTAGGCTCAAAATACGTACAAAATGCGAACGAGATTGAAAATATGTACAAAATGCAATTGAGGTTCAAAATACTTACAAAATGCAATTCAAATTGAAAAGACACAATGCACGTTAGATTGAAAAAGGCCGGTTCAGATTCAAAATACTCGAAAGTGCAATTGAAATTCAAATTACAGTACTTACAAAATGCAATTGAAATTCGAAGTACTCATTTGGATTGACAATACTTAAAAAATGCAATTTAGATTGAAAATACTTGCATAATGCGGTTTAGGTTGAAAATACTTGCAAAATGCAATTTAGAACAAAAAGACTTACAAAATGCAACTTAGATCGAAAATACCCACAAAATGTTGTGTAGATTCAAAAAAATACGCTTGAGGTAATTTAGATATACGGGGAGCCAATTAACAAAAACAGTGCGGGGATCTTAAAGAGATAAGGAAATAGAATGAAAAGAAAACAAGAGGTGTGACCCATCGAAGAATGAGGGATCAGGAAAGATGAGACAAGAGCCAATTAAGGCTGGAAAATGAAAGACGCCCTTGGCCTCTCATACCCTAATACTGTCAGGGTCGGAAAAGAACAAGAGTTGACAAAGGGAGGTCTACAGGAAGGAAGACTAAGAGGAGCCTGGCAAAAGCAAGTAGAAGTAATGCCGGACTCAGCTGGGGTCCCATGGTCTCCAACCCACGTCCCACTAGATGTGAGCCTCTGGGGGATCAAGTGAGTGAAAACAGTACCCAGCCGTTTGTGTCGCACGCTCAACACGGAACGGGTGGCTTGTCAGGCATTTGATGCACACTCACCCAATGCAAGGCTCAGGTTCCCCAATGCAAGGCTCAGGTTCCAAGCAAAGAATGCAATTGAAGGGTTCATTCCAAAAACCAGACAAGTCCAAAAATTGACATTTTGAAATAAATACATCATCTCCCTCTTCAAGGCCAGATCTAAGTATGGAGATTATTACTGTCTCCAAAATGCAGACAGGTCAGTTATATAAGAGTGTGAAATATTGGGGATTCTACAAAAATTAGACAAGTCCAAAGCTTTTTCAAGGTAATTCCTGGAATGTTTGGCATTCAATAATGATTTGTACTTTAATATAAAAATATTTTTCATTTTTGTATTAAACTTAGATTCTGGCAAAAACCAGACTACCTTCATAAAAATATATATTTTCTTTATGTTCAATATAAAACTGTTAGTGAGACAATACTAGGTCTAAAAGAAATGTTTATTTCTTCTTCTTCTTCATTTCCCGTTTCCAGCTTCCTGGGTCGGGTTGTGAATCAAGGACCTCCAACGTTGCCTGTCTCTCCACCACTCCTCTCCCCCTTTAAGTACATCTTCAGGTTTTCCTCCCTTCTCCACGCACTCCCACACTGTATCTGCCCATCTCTTTCGGGGCCTTCCGCGCGGTCTCTTCCCCGAAACCTTTTCCAGAAAAGCTTTCTTTGGCACTCTCTCCTCTCCCATTCTCATCATATGTCCATACCACTTTAACTTGGTTGTTTCTATCCTGTCCTGCAGCTTCAAGATTCCTGTCCTTATCTCCTCGTTTCTGATTTTATCTCTTCTGGTCTTCCCTTCTATACCACCTAGGAATTTCATCTCCGCTGCTTGTATTCTACTCTCCTCTCTTTTTGTAGTGGTCCATGCTCCAGCTGCATATGTTAGTACGGGTCCATAATAGGTTGAATATAATACCTGCTTACATTTCTTTGGGACATCTTGGTTCCACAGAATACCCCTAACACTCTGGTAGAAGCTGTTCGCTTGTTGTATTCTCTTTCGAATTTCCTCAGTAATCTTTCCATCTTCTGTGATCACACTTCCCAAGTACTTGAAACTTTTCACCACTTCTAGAATTTTTCCGTTCACTTCTATCTTTCCTCTTCCCTCCTTACTTCCCCTTGACATTACCATTGTCTTGCTCTTCTCTGTGCTAACTTTCATCCCAAACTTCTCTATCTCTTGGTTCCATACATCTACTTGTTTTTGTACTTCCTTTTCATCCTCACCCCATATCACTATATCATCTGCAAACAGCATGGCCTTTATTGCCTCTTGTCCCAATCTCTGTTTAACATTCTTGTGGATTTCATCCATGACTATGATGAATAGTAAGGGGGACAATACACTTCCTTGACGGAGACCCGTTTCCACCTTGAACCATTCTGTTTCTCCTATAGTGGTCTTTACGCTACTGACAATATTTGTACATAGCTTTCACCATTTGCACTTCTGCACTGTTAACTTGCCTTTTTCTTAATACATCCCACACCACCTGTCTAGGCACACTGTCATAAGCTTTCTCAATATCAATAAAAGTCATCACCATGTCTTTTCCAAACTCCCATCTTTTCTCCATCATATGCCTTAGTGTAAAGATTAGATCAAAAGTTGATCTGTCTCTCCTAAAACCATACTGTTCTTCTTCCATCTTTCCATCTGACTGCCTCCTCAGTCTACCTTCCAATACTCTCTCAAAGATCTTGGCTACATGGGCAATAAGGGTGATCCCTCTGTAATTGTTACATTCCTTTTTGTCACCTTTCTTAAAAAGTGGGATAATTAAACCCTTTCCCCATTCTTCTGGGATCTCTTTCTTCTTCCAAATTATTGTAAATAATCTATACAGCCACTGCAACCCTACTGGTCCTGCTGCTTTTATCATTTCTGTGGTCACCTCATCCACTCCAGGTGCTTTGCCACTCTTCATCTTCTTTATGGCTTCCTCTATTTCTAGCATAGATATCTCCTTTTCTTGTTCTTCTTCTTCCTCCATTGTTCCTTCTTGTTCCCTTTCTTCATCCAGTTCAATGTGTTTAACATTCAGTAGCTTTGAAAAGTATTCTTCCCATCTTTTCAATATACCATCTCTTTCATAAAATATCTGTCCCGCTTCAGTTTTTACAAATTTTGTGTTTTCCCTACCTTTCACACTTTTTTACTAGCCCATATAGAACCTTTTTACTTCCTTTGATATCCTCCTCTAGAGTTTCAGTGAAACTTTCCCAGCTTTTCCTTTTTTCTTCTTGTACAATCTTTTGACATGCCTTCTTGGCTTCTCTATATTTTTGCCATTTCTCTGCATCTTTGCTGCATATCCACTTTCTCCATGCCATTTGTTTTTCTTTAACTGCTTCCTTTACCCTGTTGTTCCACCAAGGAGTCTCCCTTTCCTTTTTCCTCCCTGATAATCTTCCACAAGTGTTTACTGCACACTTCACAAATCCATTCTTAAAACATGTCCATTCCATTTCTATGCTTTTTGCTTCATCTTTGGGAATTTCCTGTTTTAGTTCCTCTTGAAACTTTTCCATTACCTCCTTCTCTTTTAGTTTCCATACCTTTATTTTTCTTTCCCTTTTTTCTACTAGTTTTGTGATTTTACCAAGCCTTACTTTGGCCAAATGTTTATTTCATTCAGCAAATATGAAGCTATACTGTATTTTTAGATTCTGAACAGTTTAATTTTTGGACTTGTCTGGTTCTTGGAATGAAACCTTCAATTAAACAAGATCGCACAATGACAAATGAAATAGGGACCAAAAAGTAGCGCATCAATGAAAATAAATTAATGGAAAATGCTCTGCACTAAATGATAAAGGAGAAAGCTTGATGCTTTGACAACTTTATATTAAACTACCATATTGGCCCGAAAATAAGCCACACTTTTTATTTAAATTATTTGGTTAAAATATGTTGTGTACAGTTTAAAAAGGAATGCTCATTAGCAAGAACACAGCAACAAAGCAATAATACAGTCTGTAAGTTGGCCTGCTTGCCATCTCTTGATGAATACAGTACTTTCGCATTTGTCAGTTGGCACAGGCTAGAGTAAAAGGTGGCTTTTCACCGATGTCTCAGTCTCACTCATGGCTGTGATTATATGGAAGCTACTGAGGTATGGGTGGTGCTTAGTAATGGCATTCGGGGCACAGTCAGTGCCTGTGAATGCTGTGAAAGGTTCAACTCATAGGGTTAGGACTACTGTTCTGACTCAGTGAGGAAAGCAATGGCAAGCTACCTCACTCCTCTTCTTGCCTAGAACGCCTCAAAATAGCGCTGCCTTGGGTTTTTGTGGGTATCGACTCACATAACGTAACGGAGGTACTTTTTGAGGATCCAACCAGCCTTCGGGCTGACTACCTAACAGACAGACAAGAGAAACTAGCCGCATTTAATGACAATGCGAAATTTTGTTTTGGCGGCGACATGTTATTCGGCAACACGGAATTGTTTCGTAAGCTTGAATAATCTACAGTAGCTCAATCTCTCTGTAAGAAAGACTGTTTAACACAAAAAATGAGCGATAATTTACCGCTAGAGCAAAAAGCTTCATCTAACAAAGAAATTCGGCATGCTTATAATGCAGCCTTCCAACTTCCAGTTGTGCGCTATGTCAAAAGCACAACCAACGGAGGCTGGAAGAAAATATAATGTCCGAAAAAAATGTTTACATGTTGGCAAGTACAAGAAAATAAGTCTGTCTTTCCTCAATCTGGATGCGGCTTATTTTCGGGCATAAACTTTTTTCCTCTTTGAATATAAAGGGTGCGGCTTATATGTGGGGGCGGATTATTTTCGGGCCAATACGGTAGGTAAAAAACTAATGAATACTGTATTAGTAAACTGTAACTATATATATTATAATTTTCATCACACAATTAAACTCAGGAATTAAAAATTTACAATATTAGCCTATGGCCATGAAGGGTCCATGCTGAAAAACTACAAGCATTGTCAACCACAAATTTGGTATTTTATAGCCTAAAATATTTTCAACATCAATCTTATTTTTATGAAAGAAAAGTAATTCATTTTGCAGAAAACCAAAATATTGCATTTAATAAGTGGAAAAAGTATAAATTTGCATAGATTTGCATAAATTTCACATCTTATTGCCAACTCAGAAAAGCTAAAACCAAGAAGTACAGAACTGTGATGATACATCAAATCGACAAGTTTTGGACAAATGTCACATTTATTGCTAATGCTAAAAATCACTAATTATTTGGTTTTATTAATGACTGAGCCTCAGAAACATTCCTCCGTATATCAAACTACATACCTGATCAAAGGCTCTAGTGAAAAATGTGGCAAAGGTTGACACAAAAGCTATTGTGCGATCACGACAAGCTGCACCTACAGCCACTCCTACCAAGTTTTGTTCAGCAATAAAGCATTCGATGTATCTTTGGGGGAATGCCTGCAACAAAAGAAAACATGTCAACCTCTGTCATATTAGCATCATGAAAAAAAAAAAAAAAAGCATAGTAGTAACCGATCTATGAAAAAATGAAAATCCACAGCCTGCTTCCAGTCTCCGACTGGGTCAGGAATGGAATGAATGAAGCCCCCATCTAGCGGCGAGGATATGAACTGTGCCGGCTGCCGAGGCCTGACGCACTCCTCTGAGGCAATGATTAAATGAATGACAGATGAGATGAAATGATAGTGGAGAGTGTTGCTGGAATGAAATTTTGACAGGGAAAACCGGAGTACCCGGAGGAAAACCTGTCTGCCTCCGTTTTGTCCAGCACAGATCTCACATGGAATGATCGGGATATGAACCAGGGACCCAGCGTGCTGCCGCCTAAGCCACGGAGGCTTTGTAACCGATCTAAAATATTCCTCAAAACTTCCGGTCTTATGTGCACTTGGTTGCAAGGTTATGCTTGGCATGTTAAGCACCAGTATAATGTTTGATAGAGGCAACACACTGATCAAAAGCTTGAGCAATAAATATGCCGAAGGTTGACACAAAAGGTTATCACATGAGTGCGACAAGCTGCACCTACAGCCACTTCCACCAAGTTCTGTTCAGCAATAAAGCATTCAAGCCCGGTTTCACCACTGGCTACTTAAGCCCTCCTTGGCAAAAGGGTAGCTTACGATTAAGTGATGCTACAATTTAGCCACCCACTGTAAGGCTACATTACAGTGAGGGTCAAATAACTCCTGAATAGCTGTACCAAAACCTATTATTAACCCTTAAGAGTGCCAGACAAAAATATACAGTTGTTCCGTATTTACGCCTAAAGTGCCAGCAACGATATATCGTCCTTTGAACAGACAGCTCTTTTATATGCATTTCGTACCGTTTGATTTGCCAGGAGGTGGCACCATAGGCGTTGATTCCACAGAGAAAGGATAGTAGTTTTTAACTACGTTGCTAGATGACGCGCAAGTTCCCTAATTCCGGTTCAATGAATTTTAGGAGACTGTTCATCCTTGCCGTGTGACATCTATTGACACATTCAGTAAAATGGCGTCGAGCGGGAGAAATAAGTTTGTTGACGGCTATCATCTGGTTGTGTACGTAAATAATTTGAGTAAAGAAGAGGATGATTACTCGGATGAGAAATTTAATCCTCCAATAGATGAGAAAGTGGAAAGTGAAAGTGATAGTGGCGGGACCGATGTAAACATCCGACCGCGTGGTTTTTAGGCCTAAGGTAAACAATGATAGGGACAGTGATAACGACCTTCAGAATGACAGTAGTAGCGATGACAACAATATCCAGCAGTTTCACGATTTCCGTCAAGTTCAGGTAGGACAAGATGAAAAATACAAACCCTCACCTGGGAGGATAGAGGTAAATCCTCAAGCCAATCTTTTTGTAAATATGTTTTCTGTGTGTTGGGTTTAGCATTGTTTAGCTTTAGTGAACATAACTCCCAAATTATTGTACATAATAAAGTGATATTTTACATGTTTATTCATCTGGAATGGGAGATTACACAGAAGTGAACATTACTTATTTGTAAGTTGAATTTCTAATTATATTTTGTTCTATTTCAGTTCTTTTATTTCTTGTGTTTGGAAAATGTTCCAAAAAATTTTTATTTTGAATAAACAAGAGCATGATAATGTTAAAGTGTAGTTCAGAAGTAAGCGAGTTCTCTAGTTAGCATTTAGG
The DNA here is from genome assembly GCA_946902985.2 of Meconema thalassinum. Lineage (NCBI taxonomy): Eukaryota > Metazoa > Arthropoda > Insecta > Orthoptera > Tettigoniidae > Meconema > Meconema thalassinum. The sequence continues at coordinate 203,965,669 of OX336389.2, read as the reverse complement.
GAAAATTTCAAGCCATTGTGTTGGTTATTGTGAATTGTATAGCTCAGAGTGTGAACCTGCAAAATCCTCTAAATCAGTCTGGCACTTTTGGCATACTGTGAGCACTCAGGCCTGGCACTAAGAGGGTTAACTGCCAAGCACAATGCAATAAGTTGGTAGAGATGCTTCGCTTTTACCCCTGCAGCAAGGGGGCAAATCTTGTGAAGGTTGTAGTTATCCCACACTTGGGATTTATTATGTTTGTTTTATAATTATACAGGTGTATTCGCAGTAATTAATGCACGAACTTCCGCGAATTTTGGAAAACCGCGAATTATCCGCTGTTATGATATAAGCATAGTAAAAACAAAACTATTGGTTAGAATATTGAAATGTATTTTTTGAACACGCAAAAAATTATTATAACACTTTATAACATTGTATTGTAAGTTACACTATGCTAGAGGCGTGTGGATTATGCCAACATTAATATCTAAGAAAAGAAACCGTTTTTGTTTCTTAGATCGTTCATATTTTTTAGATTGTACATTTCTGAAGAAGAAAATATGACAACGAAATTTTATCTCCATTTTCTACAAAAGACCAAGTCCAGCTTGACTGCGGGAACTTTCGGGATTTCCGTCTCATCACTCCCACACTGATCTCCGTATTCCTCACCGACAGTCAAATTCCGTACAATATCTTCCTCGCTTTCAGATCTGAACCCATAATAGTCTTTATCGAAGTCTTAACTACCGAATGTTGTTTTCTTCTGCATCCTGGCGTTCATCCAGGTTTTGCCTAATGTCATCGTAGTGAGACCAGCTTGTACGTTCGAAGTAGAGTCGTCACAGAAGCCAGCAAATGCTTGCTTTTGTGCGAGTGTAGTAGCTGTAATTTTCTCCCACGACTTGTTGACTGCATGAAAACCATCCAAGAAAGACGCTTTCGGCGTCCTGCTGGTGTCTGCCATCAGGCAATAATCACTCTTTACAATGCGCTGTCCGCGCATCTACCCCTCACAACTCGCAGGCTAGCGACCTTGGAGTGAGGCTGTTGGGAAAAGGAGGGTAGGTTCTGAGTGAAAGTGCATTCCTCTTCATACTGTCTCTGCATTGAAAATAAAGGAAATCCGTGCTATACCCCATTCGGCGACATGCTCGTATGTTTCCAAGATTGCAGCATTCCAGTAGCTGTGCGCACGTAGGCGTAATGTTAATCTCTGTGAATCAAAATTAGTCATCTCAAATCTCAACGATTTAGTTTCCACAAATCATATCGCGTTAAAATTCATTTCAACGACCGAGAGATTATCTTTTAAGGGATGATTAGTTTCTGTAAGAATTACTACATTTAAAAAATACTCTTGGAGACCTGCAAATTAACCGCAAAGCGAAATTATCCGCACGCGAATTATCAGTAGTCCACTGTACTGTATTAATAAACTTATGTAGTGCATGTTTTCTAGTGGGAAATAAATATATACGTATAACACAGAGGTGCCAACTTTTGAAGTGGGTTATCAGTAAACCCTGCTAATTTGTGGGAGAAATGCTAAAGAAAAAGACGATAAAGAACAATTTTGTTTGTGTGACAGATGCTATGATGGTTGTTGAAGAATCTACCAGGGTCAAGGTTTCTGAACAAAATTGTTGAGGTAGAGAGTTGAAAGAATGTGGTAGCTCTCCATATTACCCATGTATCCGTGTACCCGCACAACCGTGTTTTTAAGATCTGTGTGCTAAGAATCCGGGTTCTACTATTTACCCGTGTAATTACGACCGGGTATACGGGTCGCACCGAATATTGTGAACGAGTGTCCGTTACGTGTTTCCGGTGCTGTGTGCGGTAACCTTGACATCTGTTCACAGCGATCTCGTGCCATTTTGACATGAATTTAGAAATAGTGTTTGTGTATGCAATGTGTCCACACGCGTTTATTCGAAGCAGTGTGACAATAATTCATTATTTGCAATGTCATTTGACCAGAATGTAACTAAACAAAATGAAAATATCAGGTGTAGGAAAATGAAAATTTAGAATATAACAGTATAATAAGAACAACAATTTCTATAAGTGACTCATTGACCAATTTACTTTAAGAAATCTTCGCTTTGGAACAAGAATACCAAGGGGTTTACATTTTCTGGCAGAAGACAATTCCGTTTGGCAGTGAGAATGTTTCCAGCAGAGGAAAAGCACCTTTCGGAGCTTGTGGATGTTGCTGGAATATACAAGTATTTTTTTCGCGCTAGAGCAGCAACTGCAGGATATTTGTGTTCCCTTGCTTTCCACCACTTGAACGGGTTCATATCAAAAGATTCACGGCTGTTCCATCTCCCACATGGCATTTGATACAAGAACTCCAGGGCACCACTGGTGGAGGGTTGATCGGGATTAACCACGACTTCAGCAGGTGCATCGCTCTGAAGGTTCTGAAGCTTCAAACGCGGTGACGTGCTCATAGCATTTCGAAAACATAATTTTACAAAATACGCAATGATGGAGTTTCACTTCATCATCATTTCCCCTTTTCCAGCTGACACTGGGTGGGGGCAAATATGGTTCCTCTCCACTTTGTTCTGTCGTTCCACCATTCCTCTTCTGACACGGTTCCAATCCAGGTTCAGTTTTCTAATGCTATACTTCACCGAGTCCATCCAACGCATTCTCGGTCTTCCTCGTCCTCTCTTCCCTGTCATCCGTCGTTCCAGTGCTCGTCTTGGCAGCCTTACTTCATTCATCCGTTTGACATGTCCAAACCATCTCAATCTGTTTTGCTCCAGTTTGTCATTTAGTTCCTGTACTCCCAGTTCTTTCCGTATACCGTATTTGCTCGCATATATCTCAAGTACTTTTTTGACCGAAAATGTGTGTCAAAATTTTCGGTGCGAGATATATGCGGGGAATGACCGTATTCCCGAAAAAACACAAAATTTGCATTATTGAAACAAGGCAACTGGCATACAGTACTCGCCCTATTCATTGTCACTTCCGTCACTGCTGCCAATCTCCGAGATACTCTCGAGTGCATCATTCTGATCATCATCCCATATGGCTTCATCCTGACTTCCGTCCAATGCATTTGCGATGCCCGTCTTCAAGAAGCTCTTCATAACAATGTCCGTCGACACCATTTATTTCTATTTGTTATGGTTATGCGACATTAAGAACCTATGAAAAAGAAGTCATACGCTCGTTAAGCATGATTCAAGGCAGAAAAGGAATTTAGAGCGCAGACGCTTAGCGATCGATGCGATCGATCATCTTCCATATAGATTCCTCGCTACATGCACGAGCGAGCTCGAACTTAGCCGACCGCAGCCGAAGAATAATGATGTACCGCGTGCTAACACACCACATGCTTACACGTGGCCGAGCTCTGATGCGATCAATGCTTAAAGACAAAATCATTGAGATTCGGGAAGACTGAACTGAGTTTCTCTGCGATGTAACAGTAGACCTACTTGCGCAATCTTCGAAACATACGAGCATGTAGGCGCGACTGGTATAGCACAGATTTCCTTTATCTTCGAAGTCAAAGTACCGGTACTGATGTCTACAAGACAACTGACTGACAACAATAAAGGAAACCTCTGCCGCCAAAACGAACAATAACATTGCGTATTGATGACTGTTCTGGGGCGCTAATCGCTAATTCGAACGTGTCTCAAGGAGGCGCCTCGTTCCCTAATCGGCTCGCATCAGACAGGTTCGGATCAACTCGTTGCTCGCTCTTCCTGTTAGTATCACTTCGGGCAAGTTCCTGGACAATGACGACTGTTGTGGCGCACTAAATCGAACGTGTTTCTACCTCAAGGTTATTACGGTCATTTATACGACGGCGTCAGAAATGAATGCGAGATGTATGAGAGTACTTTTATTTCTCCTGAAATTTCAATTTAAAAAATGGGGTGCGAGATATACGCGGAGGAGAGATATACGCGAGCAAATACGATATCTTCATTTCTCACTGTCTCTCCTTGCTTTCTGGACCATACTTCTCTTGAATCTTATCTCAGCTGCCTGTACTCTGCTCTCATCCCTCTTAGTCATTGTCCATGTTTCTGCTGCATATGTCATTATAAGAATATAATATGCTTTGTACGTAACTTCTTTAGCCTAAATTGGTATATCCTTGTTCCATACTAGTCCCGTACCTGTTGGTAGAAAGCACTCCCGAGTTGTATTCTTCTGCTAATTTCCAAATCTAGTCTTCCATCTTCAGTCAGTTCACTTCCCAATTATTTTAAGTGTTTCACCACTTCCAATTCCTTATCTCCGACTTTGATTACTCCTTTTTCTTCTTTCTTACCTCTTCTCATCACCACTGTTTTACTCTTCTCCCCATTTATCTTCATTGCCCATTGCTCAATCTTTTCATTTATTATGTCTTACTGTTCTTGTACCTCCATCTCATCCTCGCCCTCAGATCACAACATCGTCTGTAAACAACATTATCTTCATCTTGGCCCTACTATAGTCTTTCATCGCTGCCTTCATGTCATCCATCACCATTAAGAACAATAAGGGTGACAACACACTTCCTTGCTTTAGTCCAGTGTCAATTTTAAACCATTCCGATGTCCCTAATACGGGAGTGTGTTTACATATTTATAACTTGTACCCCGCCCAATTCATTGGGCACAGTCGTGAACCCCATTCCAACCCTCAGGCCAGGATTAAATTACTTGGCAAAGCCAGAAATTGAACCCAAACCTAAGGGGTGACAGCCAAGAATGAAGTGATCTCCTAAAGAAATAGATGCACGAGTTATTTCAATTTCAATCCGGTGAATGGCTCAGAAAGAAGTCTATACATCACCTTAGAACAGAACTATCTTAAGTCCAAAAAATGCAGTTTTGAATTAAGTTAGTCCTACACTAAAGCATATGGTTATCCAGTGGCTGAACACACTATCTTATGTTTGAGAATCGGGTGTGTTGAATAATACGCAAAGAACCGAATTATGTACATCAAGAAAGAAATGCTTACTGCAGAACGCGTGTAAGTCCATGTTAACATCCTTCTGCATTGACAAAGCTACAAAGGAAAGGATACAGAACTGTTCTAAGTTCATGTTAAAATACTTCTGCTTGTTGTCAATATGAAAATCCACAGCCTGCTTCCAGTCTCCGACCGGGTCAGGAATGGAATGAATGAAGCCCCCATCTAGCGGCGAGGATATGAACTGTGCCGGCTGCCGAGGCCTGACGCACTCCTCTGGGGCAATGATTGCATGAATGACAGATGAAATGAAATGATAGTGGAGAGTGTTGCTGGAATGAAATTTTGACAGGGAAAACCGGAGTACCCGGAGAAAAACCTGTCTGCCTCCGTTCTGTCCAGCACAGATCTCACATGGAGTGACCGGGATTTGAACCACGGACCCAGCGGTGAGAGGCTGGCGTGCTGCCGCCTAAGCCACGGAGGCTTACTGTTGTCAATATACACTGCTCAAAATAATTAAAGGGACCGGAATTTGATCACGTGTACCATGCACATAGTCCGTGATTACGATATATACTGTTGCTCGTATTATTCTGACATGTTTTAAGAATGCGAAGACACCTCTACATGTCGTTGGAAAGCTATGGCTTAGTGGCCGTCGACACATGTATCGTGCTATGCCGCTAAGTGAAATGGACGAGCAATGTCGCACTCAGTCCTCTAGTGCATGTAAGTGAAGAGTTCGTTACTATCCGCTTGGTGTAGGTTGGAATAGTCGAAATGAAGCATCTGAATGAGACAGAACGTGTTCGGGCAGTGAAAAAAAGGAAGCTTGTAGTTTAACGTGACCGTTAATCTCGAGATCATGAGCCACGGGACCTCCTTTTTACGTGGAATCCGAACCACAGGACATGGCATTTCACATCGAAAATCTCACATGCAATGACCGGGAATCGAACCCGGACTGCCTTGGTGAGAGGCTTACAGCTAGACCGCTGAGCCACCACGCCCCCTCGGGCAGTGACATTACTGCAGTAAGGTTGGACTATTCGTGCAGTGTCGACAGAGCTTAATGTGACCATCTGTTGTTGGGAGGGTTTGGAAACGATTTTGAGAAACTGCTTCATACACACGCAAGCCAGGGCAAGGGAGAAATCGAAAAACATCGGCCCGAGACGACCTATATGTGGTGAATTGTTCTCTCCGCCGACGTTCAGCGAACGCCGCGGACCTACAAAATGATCTAAGAGCAGCAACTAGTAGCAGTGTCTGTGACCAAATAATACGCAACAGACTGAGAAGCATGTTTAAGACCAAGACGTCCTCATCAGGTCCCACGATGAACTGCTTGCCTCAAGATAGAGCGACTTAGATTTGCTGAGGACTATAGGAACTGGCAGCTGCATCAATGTGTTGTTTACGGACGAGTCACGCATTCGTCGAACACTGTACGACGGGCGTATACGTGTCTATCGTCTTCGTGGTGAACGTTATTATGACGCAGCAGTAAAGAAAAGGGACAGCTTTGCCCGCAGCTCAGTCATGGTCTGGGATGGCATCACATTTTGATGGCCGATCGGACCTTCAGGTAATCTGAGACCGACTTAATGCTCAGAGGTACATCAACGAGGTTGTACTAGGTCTTGTTATGCCCATTACAGTTGTAGTGGGTCCCCAGTTAATCCTGCAAATCTACAATGCGAGAGCTAATTCAGCAGCTGCCACCATGGAAACTCGACAGGACTTCGCGATTCAAACATTCGACTGGCCTGCGTTGAGTCCTGACCTCAATCCCATTGAGCATTTATGGGATATGCTGGACACACAACTTCAGGCCCGTCCTGTAGCACCTCCGACTCGGGAACAACTTGCAGAGGCCCTTATGGTGGAGAGGGACAAAATTCGACAAGAAACTGTTCGCAGACTTGTCAGGAGTATGCCACGAAGATGTGAGGCAGTTATGCGGGCAAATGAAGGGCCTAGCATATATTGAACTGTTTCTTTTTGTGGCGTCTGTGCATTCATGGAAGGACTTCCCACTTTGGTTGACGAAATTGTGTTGCATTTCTGGTCAGAACACCAACATGTGTGCTACAACGAGCACCGAATATGTACATTTCCGTTAAATAAAGGTTTAATTTCCCATATAGCAAGGTTGTTTCACTCCACACATTCCTGACAAAGTAATGCAGGTGTTTCAAATGTTGTCCCTCTAATTTTTTTAAGCAGTGGAATAACAGGTGATTCAGAACCAACTTAAGTCCATTTTACGATACCTACTCTGACTGTATCGAGTATGAATTGTTGGTGCAGAACAATTTTAAGTCCATATCAAGCTATCCCGCGTGATCGACCGGCGATAAGCAGATAGAGCAGAGATAGCTGATGTCCAAGTTGAGATAGTTCTGCAGGGAGCGCCACTAGCACTATCTATCGTGGATAGTAAAATTGTACAATAAAGATCAATGAAACCACCTTGCAGCAGCAGCAGCAGCAGCAGCAGCTGTCGTTTAAAATTTTATTTAAAGTTTGCAAAAAAAGGAAAGGAATCACATTTTCAAACGTTGCTGGGAATATGGTGATATCAATCGACAGAGGGATTTCATTATAAACAATATTGACTTAAAACCAACTACAGTAGAACCCCTATTTAACGTTTTTCGAGGGTCTGGTATTTTTTAACCTTAAATGGGGGTTTACCTTAAATCGAGGTTTCGATAAAAAACAAATCTTTTCCAGACCTCTTTGACTGTATTGACTTGAATTGCACCAACACACATAATTAACACAATAACAACAATAAAACAAGGAGATACCTACCCTACACACTATACAGTAATTACAACTTTTTCTGTAGCACTAATACAGTAGTCAAAAATCTTAGTTTCCCAGCACATTACAAAATTAAAACATCCACAAAATACTTACACAATTACAGTAATATAATATATAGAGAGTTACTTTTCCTATATACAACACACATTTACACAACTTTCACAGTGTCACATTTTTTGAAATACAGTAATCAAACATGGTAGTCTGCTTTTTAGCACTTTTGGATTTTAGGTTCAGAATGTCCATCTCCAATTGATTTACTCTGTCTATAACAGAGTTGTCCACTTTGAATGCTGTGACATATCTCCGAACAATGTCTATACTGGCAACAGCTTCACTGAATGATGGCGGTTGCATTTCTTCATCCCTAACATCATCGTCTTCGTCGATACCATCATCATTCTGCTTGACTTCATCTTCGCAGATTTCCTCAACATCCCAGATGCATGTAGTGATGGCATCATCACACACCACAAATTCATCAAAAGTGATGGGCAAATTGTCAGATACCTGCACCCAATCATGCATGTCCACTCCTGCTTCATCACTGTCTTTGTCGTGAGTGCTCATTTCATTAAATCCAGCATTATGAAAGCAATTTGAGATGGTTTCCTTAGTTACCATTTTCCAAGCCCCTGTGAGCATATGCATTGCTTGCAGGATGTTCAATTTAAGCACTTCATTCCTATCAATAAAGGCCAGTGCCTTAAGGACAAGAGCTTTCCGATACTTGCTTTTCAGGCTATGAATAATCCCTAGATCCAAGGGCTGGAGTCTGCTAGTGCAATTTGCAGGGAAGAAATGCACTTTCACATTCCGCAGGAATCCTAAGTCTTTTGGATGAGCAGGACACTTGTCCCTAAAGAGAACAACCTTCCTGTCTTTAGCACCCATTCGTGCATCAAAAGCTTGCAAGAACTTTTTGAACAATTCCGCAGTCATCCAAGCACTTTTGTTGCTATAATACTTACATGGCAGCGTAGAATTGTTCTTAAAGCAATGTGGTTTCTGGAACTTTCCAATTACTAAGGCCCAGTTGTACGAACTCGGGTTATCCATCGGAATAGCTATACCTGGGCTAGCATCTTCCTTGGTATATCTCCAAGGGTGGGTTGTACGACAAAGATTTTATTCCGGGGCTCGCTATTCCATGTTTGTCAGAGAGACAAGCTAAGTTGGTAACAAACGGAGCTAACTTTGTGGACATATTGACACGAAATTTGAACTTCTTTGGAAACAGATGAATATCGAATTGACCAATGCGATACTCCATGAGAGGCTGTGAGAATAACAAACCACGGCCGTGGACAAACATACCGTAATAAATCCATGCAGTGGTTACAAATAATAGTATAAATCGTAGGCTATACATAAATATAATGCAAACTAATATAGCATATCCAAGAATTAAGTACCGGTAGGTGCAGGATAGGCTACTACATGTTTGTTATTATCATACATTTTACCTGTCAGTCATATGTTCCAGTCCATCGATAATTTGATCTAATAACCTCAAAACTGTGTATATTTCCTGTCTGAACCGTGTAAAGAATTAATTTTCATCACAGTTCAGAAAATGAGCCGGCCTCTGTCTGATCTTCTTTGCTTTTCTCCTTTGCAGAAATAGTATTTCTATTAATGGATCCTCCGCATCAGCATGACTTGAATAATTATGAGTAATAATATGTATGTAATTACTGTGCTGCTATTAACCCTTTGGGGTCCAATGTCGGACTCAGTCCGACATCGTTAATTTTCAGTTCCGGTCCTATGTCGGACCTAGTCCGACACAAATTTAAGGTTATATATTTCGCATGCTGGAGCAAAAATGGCGCCGAGCTTTACACAGTATACAGCCTAGGCCTTTTTCTGGTACCTACTGCCATCTGCTGTTTAATTTCTTGAAGCTGAATTTTATTTTCTTTGGAGATAGTTACTCACTGCCACAGCTGTGTTTACTTTTGTTAACAACATGGCGTCCACAATCCGCATGGAGCCCGATGATATTTACGAACAGTTATGTGACAGTGGCGATATTGATGATGATGATTTGTATACGGATTCTGATAGTGACATTAGCATACCTGCCAACTTTTGAAAAGGGCTATCAGTAAAACTCACGCGCGACAAAAAATCTAACGATTTTCGACATACCCCGGCTTGACGAAAATAATAATACTTCTGGGCTACAAAATACAATAATTCATGCTTTAAACAGGATACTTCAATGAAATCATATCTATTTACATGATTTGTAGATGAACATAACAATCAAGAATAAATCCATGTTAATCAGCAGCAGGCGTGGTGAATATTGGTTTGCAGCAGACATAACAGGACTTCCTTGATACATTAAGCTGATATACGATAATTGAAAAAGGCTTTAAACAATAAAACTTGTTTAACGTAACACAGGCACTTTTTGACTTTTAAAGTCGCACACTTTTCCGTATTGACAGAATGTAATAATAAACAAAGTTTTTACGGTTCCGCCTAGTCAATACTTGTTTTATTAGAGATTGGCATAGTAGCCAATATATACTTAGATTACCTAGAGCATGAGGAAATCATAAACAAAATTGATGGGATATTTTTTGGGCAAGATACGTGGACGATGTATTTGTAATATTAGATGAGACGACCCTGAACATAGAAGGATTGGTACACAAATTAAATAGTCTGGATAAAAATATACAATTCACGGCAGAATCAGCGGTAAACAATAAATTAAACTTTCTTGACATCACAGTCAGTCGGATTAATAATAGACTAACATATAAAATTTTCAGAAAGCCAACCCAAACACATACAACCATAAGGCAGGACTCTAATCACCCAGGTAATCAAAAGAAAGTCGCATTTTTGAGCATGATCAACAGAGCCTTCTCCCTCCCTCTAGACCAAGCAAGCCTAAACGAAGAGCTAAAAATCATTAAGCAAGTTGCTAAAATAAACGGATTCGCACCACAGATAATTAACAACATCATTAATAAAATTAAAAATAAACCGGTGACCCACCTAACGCCAGAGCAAAAAGGGCCACCCAAGTACGCAGTCTTCACGTACTTTAACAACAAATCTTACAGCATTTCCAGTATCTTTAAGAAACGCGGTCTAAAAATAGCCTACAAAACAACTAATACAAATAAAGATATTTTATTTAACACCAATAAATTGAACCACACGAACAAGTTTAATAAATCAGGCATATACAAACTGAAATGCACCAAATGCGAAACTAATTATTATGGACAAACCGGTAGGTCATTTGCTACAAGATATGGTGAACATTTTAACGCTCTAAAATACAATAAATTCTCCGCTATGGCCAACCGCATGAAGGACAGTAAACATGAATTCACTGACATCAACAAAGACATGAGCATCCTGCATCTTGCTAAGAAAGGTATCACAATGAACATATTGGAAGAAATCGAAATAGATTTTGCCCAAAGAACAGACCCCCTAACCAATATTAATGAGATCAACTTTGAAAATAACAATGTACTCTTTGAGACCTTAACTAATTACAGAGTTAAATACAAACCACCTTAATTTTATCATTTAATCGAGGATCTACAAATCCGCTCATTCCACCCCTCAACCCCATACCCCCACCCCGCTTCTGTCCTCCAAAATTGCCAGTATACTTAACCTCCCCCGCCCCTCTCGACTGAAGCCTCGCCCGCTTCCCCCAAGCTATTCCATATCAGTATTGCACAGTCTCCGTATGCCTCAGCAGGCCCGATTTCTCGCTGCCACAACTATACCGTAAGTTCACCACACTCCTTTTTTATATATTTTTCCACTTTTTCGGTTTTAATACTTATCATAGTTCACACAGGGATTTTCTTTCCAAGTTATGTATGGTCACCTCTTGCTGGATTTCGGAGGTTATTATCGGAAGCAGGACATTGGAAACCAAAACAGTGCACCAAGTCTTTTTCTAAGACTTTTAATTGAACTTTCATTATGACAGTGTTTTAAAAAACTTTATAAAGTGTTATTTTAGTCATCTGTGTGTTGTTTTAATAATTATTTTAATGTCATTGAGTATTGCCAATAACCGTAGGCTGATGAAGGTGTCAATGTTACTAGACACCGAAACATGTCCCAACATACGTAAAGACAAGTGATTATGTCACGATAAAATCTCTAATAAAACAAGTATTGACTAGGCGGAACCGTAAAAACTTTGTTTATTATAACACAGGCAAGAAATAATATAATACACACTGCAAATCACATGCTAGTTCGACTTTTAAGTCATGGTTGTGGCCTTTTTAGCTTCCTGCAAACAGTCTTGAGAAAATGTTTTGTCATAACAGGGACCAGAACTCCTGGTCTTCAAAATATAAATAGACCCCAGAGATTCATTGGACATGGATGACCTGAACTTGTGTTCTATTTTTCTTCACAAGGCTAAAAAAAAACGTTCACATTCTGCATTGCTATGGGGTATGGTGAGAATAGAGAGCAATACTCTAGAAATTCGGTTATACTTAAGAAGTCCATCGGCTCCACGAATTCTTGTTATTTGTGCCCAACTGGAATCACTTGCAGCATCTTGATGTGCAGCCAAAGTGTCATCTACCTGAAGAGCTGTGAACTGCCTCTGAAGCTCATTCACCACCTCATCTGTAGTTTCATTCTCTTCCTTGCATAACATGATAGGAAAATTTCCAAGAAAAAACGAATGGAAGTTAACTGTGCATCTTCAATTTTGTCTAACCTAGCAACTTGAGCATTCTTTAACACGTCATCCTTGAGTGGAAACTTGTTGATGATGTAGTCACAGGCAGTATAAAAGTAGTTTCTCACTGATGAAAAGAAAAGGGATTTATCTGTATCCGGTCCGTTCTGAAGGCACTTAACTTCAGATGATGCATTTTTTGCCATTTTATTTACAATACATGTCGTTTTCGTGCGACCACAACTATATTTCTTTGAAACTTCTGATGTGGGAAACATCTTCTTAAATAAAGCACCAGCATGATCAGCCGCACTTAAGGGCACATTGTGTTCCACCAAAAAGGAAGTAAACAGACACTCGGCCCTAATTACGTCACTGTCAACGTTTCCAGACTTAGCAAAAAAGGTGTTGATTTTCTTGCTATCTTCCTTAGATTTAACATAACTAATGTGATTACCGCACTTCACATGAATACTTAAATCGTTTTTTCCACCATGTGCAATATTAATATCACACCCACATACCGTGCAAAAGGCAAATTTTTCTCCCTTTCTTGAATTTAGTATGCACGGAAAATCAACCGAGTATGATTCTTTAAATGACTGGAAGTACTGTTTCTTGTTGGATTTGTTCATTCTCGATATCTACTAAAACATCGAAAGGAACCTGGATCACTGAACGTCACATAAAATTATAACATAAAACACTTAAGACAGCCAACACTTCATTAAAACATGTCAAAACACACAAAGTCTTAAACCATTAAATGAATACGACGCCAACCTCGTGAAGAAAGAATATGCACATGTTAGAAAAAACACACACACACACGTGGAATGAATGTAATTAGTCCAAGGAATACAGGAAACTGCGAAGCACGAAGTTATAGCACAAAAACTCGAACGCTTCATTAAAATATGCCATAACCTTAAAAGACGAAAACATTCAAGGAACGCCAACTTCGCGAACAATGAACAACTAACGTGGTCAAAGAATATGGTTTAAATCGCAACGAGCGAACAGAACGGAACAAAGAATATGCGAAGCAGAGCCTGTCGACACCTAAGATTCACATGGAAGAACGGTTATCCCGGCTTCAAATTCAATTACAATGAAGACACAAACATCACACGGTTAAAAGTACGAATCATATCAAAGAACGAGTTATCGACTATCGTGGACTTGCCTTCGACCCACGCAAACAATCGATTGTACGGAAATGGGCGGTATTATCGAATGTAAATTATCTTTTCAGATTTTTGTCCGCGAAATCGTAAAATGACACCGTTCATCCGTAAAACCGTAAAATGCTGCAATTTCCGTAAATTTTACGGATAAACCGTAAAAGTTGGCAGGTATGCATTAGTATTCCCGAATGTGAGAACGTTAATTATATTGAGAGAGGAGGAGGAAATTGAGGCGGAAGTTAGTGATGAAAGCGGTGATGTAGGATGTGACGAATGGAAAGTTTATGAAGAAGGTGACCGGTTTTGTAGTGAAAAGCCTGAAGTGGTGGAGGAAATTGTATTTCTGGGTGTTGGAGGTTGCTTTGTTGAACAGTTTCCACCTATATAATTTGCAACGAAAGGCAGAAAATAAGCCCAAAGTGAAACATAAGACTTGCAGGGACCAAGTTATCATGGGGCTTGTTGGGGACGTTAGGAACAAAAACGCCCGTCAACGCGGCCGACGGAGCAGCTGTGACAAAGAATTTCGACTGAACGGGAAGCTACACATCACAGATGCTCGTGAGGACAAGATAACCAAGGACTGTGCCGTGTGTTCCGACAGGAAGGTGAAAGGTGGCAGAAAGGAGACATAATTTTATTTTGAGACCTGTCCAGGGAACCCAGGACTACACCCAAACAAATGCTTCCGGAAGTACCATACTTTGGAAAAATATCGCTGACAATGTAGTTAACTTGAATGATAATAAATACATTTGCTGTTTATGTTTTTAATGTAAAAATTCAGCTTTATACTTATGTGAGTATTTCCTTCCCATACTTGCCTAATGTTAAATTGGACCTGTGCAGGATGAAGGCGGGAAATCAATTGGACCCTAAAGGGTTAAGATTATACATTTTCATGTACATATATGAATAGTTCACTCGAATTAAGAGTTTGCGATGATTTAACTTAGTTTTTCTTCTAATAAGTGATGAGCCTCTGCATCACTTTCTACATTAATTCCTGGCATCTTCAGCATGATGCTCTCGACTGACGCGGAGTTATTATTAATTACCCCGTTGAACCTAGGATCACCCCAAGTGATTATTGGTAGGTTACATATAAAAGATAATGCAGAAACACCAAGCATAACATAGAAACAAAAACTAATAAGCAAAAAAAAGTTGGAACTGGTGGGGTTCGATCCACAAAATTTACGTTCTCTCGTCATGAGTCTGGCGCGCTAACCATTGGACCACTGCGACATGGCGTTCAGTGCTGAAGACAATGCATATGATGCGTACATTTCTAATGTCGTTGGCTTGCTTTGGTATTTTGTCTGTAAAAATGTGTATGTAATTACTGTGCTGCTATTAAAATTATACGTTCTCATGTACATTTATGAATAGCTTACTGAAATTACGAGTTTGCGATGATTTAACTTCGGATGTTGTAGCGGTCTCTCCCGTCCGCCATATATATACTCGGTATAAGCAGATAGCTCGCCATTCCAAGCCCGGTTAGCTATGCCGTCGTTTATACCCGGATTATCTCTTATACCAATGTCGTACAACTCAATTCTGCGCTAACTACGGAGATAACTTTAGCCGAGGTATAACCCGAGTTCGTACAACTGGCCCTAAGGGTTCTAGCTTGTCGCTGCCATCTGCGTTGCTGCATAAGAGAACAGTAATTCTCTGCTTGCTCATTCTTCCTCCATGGCATGCTTCTCCTTTAACACTTAAGGTTTTAGAGGGCATGAGTTGGTAAAACAGGCCAGTTTCATCCACATTGTATACATCCTGAGATTCGAAACCTTCCAAGAGGGCTGGCAGCACCTCTTCTTTCCAGTGTTCAACACTTTCATCACTAACTGCAGCACTCTCTCCACATACTGCCCTGCAAGTTATCCCATAGCGTTTTTTGAACCTATCCAGCCAACCATTTGAAGCTTTCAATTCTGTAAGCCCAAGTTTCCCTGATATTGTAGATGCTTTCATTTTTATCAGTGCCCCGTCGATTCGTAAGTTTCCAGCACGTGCTCCATTGAACCACTCCATTAGCTTCGATTCCATTTCTTCGTACGGTGACTTTTTAACATTTTTTCTTTGCTTTGCTTTTGAGCCGCACTGTGTTTCTTGATCCAGAATCTTCTCCTTATTCTTCAATATGCCTGACAATGAAGACTGTGCAAGTCCCAGGCGTCGAGCCATTTCACTAACGGGCACATTTGCGTTTCTCTCCACTTCCCGAATCAAGTTCACTTTCTCCGCGACAGATAGAGTTTTCTTTTAGCTGCCATAGTCATCTTCACTAAAATAATGAATGTGAGTGAGCAAACTGATATACAGCTGGATTATCCACGCGAACTGATGCAAACTTGCGTAAACTGGCGATATACTGTAATGCCGCTACGAACGTACAGACTCGCGTAAGCATTCGATGCGGCGCCGAGCCGGCGGGACTGTTAGCACGCTGTGTCTTCGGCCGCGGTCGGCTAAGATCGTGATCGCTCGTGCATGTAGCGAGGAATCGATATGGAAGATGATCGATCATATCCAATATAAATGCTGGAGTTCCTTTTCTGCCTTGAATCATCCTTAACGAGCTTATGACTTCTTTTTATATGTTCTTAACGTCGCATAACCATAACACACGAACTGATGCAAACTTGCGTAAACTGACGCTATACTGTAGTGCCGCTACGAACTTACAAACAGGGTGTCTACTGAAAGGATGAAGTAAAAATTAGTTACTTTTTAGCTACCTTTTAGTTACCTTTTAGTTAATTTTAGTTACCTTTGAATTCAAGATACGACTGCGGTCTGCAAGCAAAGGGGCTCATCACGCGATGAAGAAAACTACAATAAACTGTGTTTAAAGCGGTAAATACAATTCACTTAGGGAGTTATAAAAATTTTAAAAATAATAAATAAATACTGGATATTTATTATCAAATGAATTATTTCAGCTAATATTCGTCTTGTGCACAAGGCGTTTTTATAATTGCCAAGAGGTTGCTCTGCTCTTGACCGTTTGGCGAAATTTCCTTTGTCCCCGCGGTAGATCACGAAGAAATTTATCGGACGTTACGTGATTGTAACCGAATTCTGTCTTCGCAGTCAAGTGCGGAGAAATTTCGAGATGTTACACGATCGGCGCTGGTCTCACCCGTTTGTCGAGATTCCCGTAGTTTTCGCGATAGAACACTGATAAATATCGCGATTTAGATAATCGGTGTCACATTTAGTCGTTCGACGAGATTTCCATTGTCCATGAGGTCGGGCACGAGAAAATATAGCATTATTACGCAATCGGCGCCACTTGTTGTCCGTTTGACAAAAATCCAGTTGTCCTAGTCATTAAATGCGGAGAAATATCGCGATGTATCGCAATCGCTGCCGCTCTCGGCCGTTTTACGTGATTCACGTTGTCCTCGCGATATTATGCATACCGCGCCGCACCCCGCCGTTGAACGATTGTCTATCCGTCGTGACAGAATGGTGGAGGCAAGCTCAAGGTTGGGCATGGTTAAAATTCACGAGTAGTTATGGACAAGTTGTATGGCTGGCGGCGTGATTCCTGCTGTCCCTATGCTGTGGTTGGGAGTTCATCAGTTCAGGGTGGATCACGAGGAGAAATTAGTATCGCAATGCTACGTAGACTGTCATTTCAAAGTGGGTTGATGCACTTCTCGCTCCTCGTACGCTTTTAAGTATACGGTCATGGGAAAAGTAGAGAGTAGGTTTCGGAATGTTTCGTGATTGGTGCCCATCACCTTGGACGGGATTCCCGCAGTTCTCGTGGTCACAAGTTCACGATAGGGGACGGGTTTTATGTTTTTACGCAACTGACGTCGATCTCGGTCCATCTGACGAGATTCCCGCAGGCAAGTCGTGCGGTCAGCCGGCCGTCTTGAGTATGAATATTCAAAGTATCAAATATTAAGAATTATTCTGAGAGGATTGCACGAATAATACGACTCGAGGACGCGTTTTCTTTCGAATGCGAATCACGAATTATACAAGTTATACAAGTTTTCGAAATAACCGGTTAGATTATAATATATCCGATGGAACCAAAGTTCGAAGGAAAAATCGACATATAACGGAATTTTGAATTAACCATACTGGATGTCGCAAATTTACGAGACAGATTTTTAAAATAAGTTATAGACTACGTATTTCTAAGCTTTTTCATAATTCTTTTTCGAAACTGTAACATTTCGCAAGATTGCAACATTACATTATTTCGCGTTATTTCTGAATTTCAATTTGACAGTCTCCAAATAAATGCGAGGAATGAGAGGCTTCTGATTAGTCTCAGAAGTTTTCGCGAATAAACGTCTCAGGAAAAGTTAGGTTTCCTAATAACACACACAAATATTTCACACAAAACTATAAAGTCATCTTGATGCCGAAAATATACGCTGAACGATGTATACCACTCAGGGTATTCTCAGTATGCAATTCCTCAAGGTTGGGTACGGAGAAATATAGCTTATGCAATCTGCGCCGCTTGCGTGAAACTCGCTCCATCGCAATCTCTGAGCCTAGAGGCGCGAGTTTAAATGATTCAATCCGCCTTCAGAAAATTTTCGTTACCCGTTAGTAAAATTCGTTACTTTTTCGTTACTTTCGTTACTTTTTCGTTACTTTCGTTACCGGTAGACACCCTGACAGACCACACGCAAGCATGCGATGTGGTGCCGGCGTGACTGTTAGCACGCTTTAGGCCTACATTGTGTCTTCAGCCGCGGTCGGGTAAGATCGGGCTCGCTCATACATGTAGCGAGGAATCGATATGGAAGATGATCGATCGTATCCAATATAAATGCTTGAGTTCCTTTTCTGCATTGAATCATCCTTAACGAGCTTATAACGTCTTTTTCATAACTTCTTAATGTCGCATAACCGTAACGAATCGAAATAAATACTCGCGAATTTTAACATTTCCTAATGCTAAATGCGGTTTTTGGCATAACTCGAATTACGTTAAATCGAATATAAAATTGCATTGCACTTATGGAATAATTTTCGGGACTTGAAATTTCTTCCGTTAAATGCGGGTTTACGCTAAATCGAGGTCACGCTAAATCGGGGTTATACTGTATGCGTAGCCGAGTGCTGACTGTGTAGACAATAATTCTGATAATCCACAAACTGGTCCCAGAAGTAATTATGCATTGGTTTCAGATGTCCGAGCATCAAAAAGAGCTTGGTCGTAATATTCTTCGAGAAAGGGTGGCATTAAGGAGAAAGTTTGCCTATTTTTTTTTTCTAAATACACTATTAGTGAACAAATGGTGATCCTTCTCACAAATTCGTGGAAAAAGACTAGCGAGGATTAAATCACTGTAGCAGAATAGATAATTCGATAAAACTGTCAGTGCAAAATCACATTAAGTCTTTTCCGAAAATCGAGAGTCACTACTGTCGGCAAAATTCAAGCCGGCAGTACTTATCTCTAGAGCTAAACTTTGTTAAGATGTATGAGCTTTATGAAGAATATTGTCTTTGGAATGGCATTGAAAAGAAGGTAAAGCTATCAATGTATCGTCACATATTCAATACGGAATTTAATAGAGACTTCAGCACAACAAAGAAAAAAGACATGCGATTTCTGTGAAAAGAACAGAATTGTGAACAAACTCTCAAGAACTGAAGGAGATGATGGTCGAACATGAGAAGAATAAGGTTGCTGCAAGAGCTGAAAAGGAAATGATAAAACTGAAAGCCCTCCAAGATGACAAAGCTTTGTGGTGCTGCTTTTGATTTGCAGCAGGTGTTACAAGCTCCACATGTCGATGTTTCACTACTGCATTACAAGGGAAAACTATGCGTTTACAATTTGTCTGTGTATGAAATCGCTTCATAAGTGAAAGAATTCATAGATGAAATTGTGAGAAAAGGTAAGATGGACTTTTGTTTTTTCTCGGAAAACTGTGGTGGTCAAAATTTGAACTATAATAGGGTTTCCATGTACATATATGCAGATGTGCATCTCAACATCAACTTTCTGCATAATTTTCTGGAAAGAGGACACACCCAAAACGAAGGAGATAGCATCCATAGTGTCAGAGAGATCGGCCAAGAAAAGTCCCATATACACGCCAGGGCAGTCTTCAGAGCTGCAAGAAGAAATTATCTGTACAAAATGGTAGAAATGGAAGACTCATGATTTTCTCAAGTTTCGAAAACTGTGAAATGAACAAGCACAGACGGAAAGGCAGTTAGATGGCAAAAAGTCCGAGTGACTAAGGTAGTTCAGGGGAGAGGGAGAGAAAGTTCTTGTGAAATATTATGACGGCGATTTGGAACCTATTGATCTGAAACCTAAACGAAAGAGGCGTTCACTACTCAGGAGCATACAACTAGAGAAGGCTTACAAGCAAAATGATCCATGTTTGACAATCTCTTCCAGAAAATGATTTAGTCTGTCTGTGCAACAATTTTGCCATTCCAAGGAAATACCATGCTTAGGCTATGTTTTAAGTTTAAAACAGGACACTTTTGGAGTTGCTAATGATGAAAATATTGCTATTGACAGTGATTAAGTAGTTACCACACTTAAGGTAAAATATTAAGTGGTGTCAGTGTAATTAACAATAAATATTCAAAGATTATCTGGTGTAGTTTCAAGTTGAATAACGTCCATTTGTATGCTTATTCAAGAAAGGTAGTAGAACAGATTGCAGAAACTATCGGGGAATAACACTGATGAATCATTGTGCAAAGATCTTCGAGAAAGTTTTGGAAAAGAGAATTAGGACAAGAATTGAAGGAGGGATGAGGGAAGAACAACATGGCTTCAGAGCAGGAAGGTCCACAGTGGATTTGATTTTTGCTGTAAGGCAGTTACAAGAACAGCACTATGAGTATGGAACAGATCTACTGATGGCCTTCCTGGACATTGAGAAAGCATATGACAGTGTATGCAGAAACGAAGTATGGAAGTCCCTGGAGGATAGAGGAGTAGAGAAATGGACTATAAAGAGGATAAAGGAGATGTACAAGGGAAGCGTGAGCTGTGTGAAAGTGGGAGGAGAGACATCAGACTGTTTGGAACAGAGAAACGGCCTGAAACAAGGAAGTGCACTGTCACCGTTACTTTTCATTGTGGTGATGGATGACATAATGACCCGAGTGGCACAAGTAATTGGGGAAGGAAAGATGAAAGCAATGGTGTTTGCAGATGATTTGATGATTTGGGGAAACAAGGAGGAGGAGGAGAAGGTACAGGAACAGTTGGACATGTGGGAAGGAATAATACAAGGATATGGGATGAAATTTAGCATAAATAAGAGTGAGATGGTGATCACAACAAGGAAGAAGGAAAGAACCACAACGGGAATAACAATTGGTGGGGAACAGCTGAAGAAAGTGGAGAGTTTCAAGTATCTGGGAAGCCTGATACAAGATAATGAGATAATGGAAGAAACTTTAGAGAAATAAATGAGCGGGGGAGGCAGGCAGATTTCGGAGGAGTGTGAGAAGCATGTTATGGAGCAAGGATGTCCCTCAGAACAGCAAAAAGATCATATATCGGACGTACTATGTCCCTATCCTGACGTATGCCTCGGAGATCTGGGTTATGAAAGGAAGGGAGAAGAGCAAAATACAGGCCAGTGAGATGAGGTTCTTGAAAAGCAGTATTGGAGCTACAAAGATTGACAGAATAAGAAATGAGAGGACCAGAGAATTAATGAAGGAGGAACCATTACAGGATGGTAGAGAGATGATAATTGTTGTTTTAAGGGGACCTAACATCGAGGTTATCGGCCCCTGATGAAATGAAATGGCGTGAAATGAAAGGATAAGATAAAAAACAGCTCACTGCTATGGATGAAACTAAAATGGTTTAGATAAAATAGACAGTGAGCCCCAACAACTATGCCTTATGTAGCAGGGAAAATACTTACAAAAAGGAACTCCGATTGAAACTACTCACCAAATGGAGAGAGGTAAGACGGACATAAGAGAATTTCGAACGAAAAGACTCACAAAAGGAATAGATTGAAAAATACGCACAAAATGTAGGTTAAGTCAAAAATACGTACAAAATGCAACGTACAGTCGAAATACCTACAAAATGCAAGTGAAATCAAAATACTTACAAAATGCAAATGAGATTGAAAATACGCACAAAATGTAATGGAGATTCAAAATACCCACAAAATTGCAATTGAGACTTAACTACTTGAACAAAGCGGGGTAGGTTGAAAATACAAAATGCAATTGAAATTCAAAAAACTCACAAAAGCCCCGGCCCGGATATTGAAAGACTTACTAAAAAGCAATTTAGATTGTCAATCCTGACAAAATGCAACGAGATTGAAAAACACTCACAAAATGCAATCTAGATCGAAAAGACTTACAAAATGCAACGTAGATTAAAAATACCTACAAAAAAAAATCGCTAAAAGGGAACTTAGATACACGGAGAACCAAGTAACAAAAACAGTGCGGGAATCTGAAAGAGAAAAAGGAAATATAAGGAAAAGAGGAGATGATTGGAGAGGAGAGGGTAGGGGAGAGAAGAGAGGGTCCGCCCCAAAGGGAAGGGACAAAAGGGGAAAAACGGACCCAGCTCAGGAATCCCTCGGGGTCGCCAACTCCCGAACTCACCAGCCGTGAGCCCCTGAGGGTGTAGCATTACCTACGGTGCACCAGAAGTGGTGGGGCTACATACACCCTGCCTCCATAAGGGCCTTGAGCACAAGGCAGGAGGTAAAAGGAAAAGAAGGCTGACCCCTCACAGAAGGAGCGTATCAGGAAAGATGAGACAAGGGCCAATTAAGGCGGGAAAGATGGTATAGAGAAATCTAGACTTAGATGGTATGGACATGTAAAACGAATGGAGGAGAAGAGGATACCCAGGAGAGTACACGAGACGAAGTGGGAAGGAAAGAGACCGAGAGACAGGTGGCTGAAGGGGGTGGAAGAAAGCGTGAAGAAGAGAGGAGAAGACTGGACAAGGGTGGAGGCTGAGAGATGGTGGGAAGACAGAAGACGTTGGAGAGGCTTGTGTTCCAAACAGACCCGGCCAGTGGCTGGAAACTGTGCAAGATGATGATGTATGCTTATTCGTCATAGCATTCTGGTTTGTTTTTATCTGTCGGCCTGTTGTACAGATAGTTGAGAAAGAAATATTAAGCTGTATCGTACAATGTCAAAATTACTAGTGTAATAAATGACTTGAACTTTCCAGATTTAAAGGATAATAAATAAAAATTAAGTAATATAATTGTTACGTGCAAGAGCCCGTCCCAACGTTTTCAAATATGTATTTTCCTTGGATGTGACTTCATGACATTTTGAATCGACCGCCTGGTGAATTGGTTCCGTTTGTGAACACGAGATGGCAGCTGCTGTCGGACTTCGGCGCTGCTAGCCGTGGTTCCTTCTTCTCCACTAGAGTGTGTTGGTTGTGCCTTATAAAACTCATCCTATTCCAGTCATGTTTGAAGGCTATTTATTATATTCTACGTCATGAAACAAAGGACTGTGTATGCTTGATGCCGCCAAATTAATTGCTTAATAATGACATTGTTGATTGATGTGTCAAGCCTTGATTGGACAATACAATTTACATGTATGCAATGCTGTTTTTGACGCGGGATTCTCCGCCATCTTGGGGAGTTGATTGTCTGTCGTCTAAGAAGCAACTTGCCAGCTGGTGTGACAGAGTATCTCTTCGTGGGGGGGGGGGGGGGGGGGGGGGGGGGCTTGGCCCCCAGCTTTTACAAAATTTGAATACCGATTCTACTAAGAAGTTGCCTGTGCTCTTCAGGCTTTAATTTTCATCGTTTCGCCGTGAAGAGGACGTATGGAAATGCGATATTGGTGTGCTTCTCTTCGACCGGCAGTTGTCAGCCATCTCATATTTTATTTTTGGTGAAATAAATCCTTTAAGGATTTCTAAGTAGTGGTAAAAATTAGTGTCTCCCCTAAAGGTATGTTTTGGCATTTTATTATTTTAAATTATTGGAGCTCCTTATTTTGCATTGTGTACTGAGTGTTTGTTTTGGTTCTGAAAGGTTGACCTTTGAATAGATATGTCACCTATGAAAATGCAATTTTTTTTGTTAAACTATATTTGTCCGGGGAACACTACTGTTTTTCTTCTTATTTTATTATTTGGCATCTGGCTAAGGCATTTTCTTCTTATAATATTATGGTACTGGCCAGACGAATCTATTAACACTAGGCCTAAATTTGTTCATTAGTCGGTCGGTTTTTAGTCTGATCCGTTGCCTGTAAAAACTATTTGATCTCGTAATGTCTCGAGTTTGTTTATATCTAGCTGTTTTCTCACTGGAGAAGATTTAATTTTAAAATGTAAATTACGCGTTTCACTTAAATACGTTCTGATGGACCTTCAACTGTTCTTGGTCGCCATGGTAACTTGTTGACAGAAGTGCATTGTGGGTTTTGTTTTCTGGCGTGTTTTAGAAGTGCACGTTCTTGTGTCATGGTGATGTTGGTTAACTTATTTGTTTTAAATTTTCCTTTGGTTTTCCTTTTTTGGAGTTTTCTTGGTACTCCTACATTATTCTTTCGTTACCTTGTTTATGGTAATATTTTGCACTAGTTTTTCTTTTTTTCTGATTCTCCAAGGCCCTCATGGTCCTGTTTGGGAATATGTCTGGTGCTTATTAAGTGTTTAGTTGGTTTATAGCTTTTCATTCTCTTACCTCTGGTAATTGTTTTTTTTTATATCGGCCTTAAATATGTATTATTTCTACAGTGAGAATTCTAGCTGAGATTTTATTTTATTTTTGAAATTAATGCAAGCAAGCATGTTCTGTTTTCTGGTGGAGGTGTTCTTAATTTTTAACATTAAATTTTTATTTTAAATTTTTAAGCAACTGTTGTGGCATTATTTCGTCGGCAGCAGTTCCGTCGTTATTGGGGGGTGTCTGTAGAATAGCCTGTGCGTTCCCCTTCTCCACTTTCCTTCCACCCCTTTTGGAGCTCTTCTGTTGGGGCATGTCATCTGGAGGCGATTTTGTTGCAGTGGAAGCGACGCGGACCTCTAAATAAGGTAAGTTGGCCCATCCACGCTGGTCGTCCACGGTGTCAATAATGATCGTAATAATATTTAAAATTGTTATATTTTTCACGTATTGTACCTTATATTCAGTCAATGCTAACATTCCCATCGACTTTCCGTACAATACATGACTGTCATTTTTAGGTTTAGAGTACCATGTCCATTCAATTTGGATCCAGTTTCCAGTAACTATAAGTGCAGAACTATTCCAACTTCCTCTTAGAATACTTCCACACCAATTTAACTCATATTGCGTCAAAGCAGAACTATCTTAACCCTTTGGCTTTCAAGGTAACGATCTATCTGTAACCACGGGTCCTGCGAAAACAGTAGTTCATTATTTACGAGCCAGATAGCAGCATTTTTGCACGGAATAAGAAGAGTATAGTTGTATCTCACGTTATACTCCGGGGGAACTTCCGGCTATCCGTATTGATCGATATTCGTATAGTCTGAAACATGTGCTCACTGGAGTTCCGTGTCTTGTTTACATCATGTTCGGCGGCAAACTTGCGTTCATTTCTCTGTGTTTTCGTACGTGATTATATAGTAAAATTAAGTTCTATCGTATGCAATATATTTAGTTAACGTGTTCATTATTTAAATAGTTTTCTTAGGTAATTAGGTGCATAGTGATAGTGAAGTGTTAGATATAGTTCAGATAGATTAGGCTTAGTTAGGCTTGCCGTATTTTTGTTGAGTGAAACCGGGACACATTAATATGAAATGGCCTTACCGGGGGGTCTGGGTGGTATGGAATACCTCCCAGCAGAGCGGGCGGTTCAGGACTCCTCCCCCGGGAAAATTTAAAAAAATTAGAAGCAAAATTGTGTGTTTTAATCCTTGGAAGTGACGGGAGGGGGGATTCCGGCACCCTAATTTGTTAGTTCTACACAACCTTTTTAAGAATAAAAAAGGAATTCATAAAAATATATAATTTCTCCTTTTAATGATATTTTTATCTGGTCTACATTCTAGAAAGAAGTGTTAATACAACACAATTTAAAATACTTTATAAAATTGTTTAATTGAACAATTACTACTAAGTCTTAATATATTTTGAAAAACTAGAACTTTTTTGTCTAACTACAAAAACAATTACAAAAAAACTTTTTTGTCAAACTAAAGAAACAAGTAATGAATCGACAATGTTAATCTTTACATTCAAACCACTCATATTTTTGACTTTAATGTCTTTTGAATACTTCTGACCTCTTTGACGCTGTGCGCGATAGTCAACGATGTTTATTGTTGATTCATAAAAGATTCTCCAACACAAATTCATTACTTTTTACATCTTACAGCCGTTTTCCGGGACATTGATAAAACCGGGCGGGACACCGGGACAAGAGAAAAATACCAGGACTGTCCCGGTCAAACCGGGACGTATGGCAAGCCTAGGCTTAGTTATTTGCAGTGTGTGACATGGCGGAAAGACTTCATTTAGCTGATGATATCACTGAATATCTTGATAATTATTCAAGTGACGACGATGTTTCTATGAGATTATTTGGAAAGTTTTCCATATTTGAGGTCTGTATTGACGTTTATGTTTCTCTGTCCGAATCGGAAAGTGTAGAGGATAATGTTGATCCAGTAATATTTTCATTGGTGAGTGCTACATATTCGTTTTAAGAAATTGTGTTTTATGCAAAAATAGCTGACATTTTTCAGTGTTACATCATTTTAAACATTTTAATTTATCCTTGGATCTAATGCACATAGAATCTTGATATTTACTATGCTAGTAAACAATATCATAGCCTTCCTACTGACATGAATAACAAACTTGGGCTGTAAATACCATTTTCTAGAATTACTTCCAAACTTTCAAAATCTGAAACTTGTAATTTTGATTTCACATTTCTCATTTTTTAACATTAAACCCTTTTGGTTTAGAGACATGACACTTACAGTAATAATAAGTAATGTATACTCCGTAAGTTTACCAACTTTAATGTTGATATCTACATTGGTATGCCTTCCATGTAATTTTAAAAGAAGTGTGTGCATAGTGTGGTAAATATGGCTGTCAGTTTTGACACTTCCATCAGCTGAGAGCTTGAACGCATATGGGTTAAGTTGGAGTTGAAATAGTTTTGCAGAGATTACTTTATTTGCATGCTAACTTAAGTCCACTTATTTTCGAAAAAATACATTCTTGAAGAGGCTATACGGAGCTTTTCAAATATCAAATACAGATTAACAAAACAAAAATCATTGGACAAGTCTTTCTGATAAAGAAGTAATTCACATAGTAAATGTTCTCCAGCCTCTCCTGTAAAGTTGTATTTTAGGACTTAAGATAGATCTGTTCTAAGGTGACAATATACTCTATGGTACATACCTTTCTCAACTTGTCAGAATAGGTAGAATTCTTTGTGTCGCCATCAAGGGCAATGACACGATCATTGCTTGCAGCCAGCTTTGCCAAGGCTGTTCCATATGCAACACGAGTGGCAACCTTATCACCCGAATTATACTCGGGTGGAGAAGCAAGCTTCACATTTGAAATACTGACTGCAGGTGCATCTTCCACAGGCTGCTTCAGAGTAAGATTTTGCTTTGGGCCATCATTTACGATCAGACTCTTCAGGTGCTGTAACAGAAGTAAATGGGAAATGCAATAACTTTGATAATAATCATACAAAACTACTCTTAAGAAAAAGCATATAATCCTCGGAAGATGTCCGATACATAACCACTACCATTTCACAGCTTTCCTGGCCTAAAAAAAAAGGTTTGTATGTGATCGGATTTATTAACTTGTTAGATCAATTTAACCCTCACGATGGTATCCTCATCTTGTCGTGATGTGGGGGCTCGAGAGCCCAAATGATCCGGCGAGCTATGCCAGCGGGAGCGTGAGTTCCTGGTAGGGCCTCCCATGCCGGACAGGTCAAAGGTGATGGGTCAGACAAAGAGAGATACCCTGGTCCTCCAGGTTGGGGGTTGATCATGGGGCCAACAACCCCATATCGAAAAAAATAGTCTGTTATGAAACTCCAATACAATAATAGCCGGACTGATGATAATGATAAACGACCTATGCAAGGAAAAGGAAAATGTAAACGGAAAAATGATATGTACATAGTAACCTGGAATGTGAGAACATTGAACAAACCTGGAGCGTTGAAGGGCCTTAAGGAAGAGATGGAGAAATATAGTATAGGAGTGGCAGCGATCCAAGGGATCAAATGGAGAGGAGATGGTATATTGAGAAGTGATAACCATACAATAATGTATAGTGGAGGCGACAGTGGAAGAATAGGTGGCACAGGTTTCTTCGTGGATAATAGATATAAAACAGCAGTACTGAATTTTAAGCCTGTAAATGAAAGGATATGTACTTTGAGAATGAAGGCACGATTCTTTAGTATCACCTTGTATATGTGTATATGCCCCCACAGAAGAGGATGAGGATGAGGTGAAAGACACGTTCTACAGCCAGCTTGAACAGGAACTCGAGGGTATAGCAAGGCAAGATGTAAAAATCGTGTTAGGCGATTTCAATGCGAAGGTGGGAAAAGAAGAAGCATTTAGAGAGACTGTAGGAAAGGAAAGTCTGCACGAGGTATCAAATAATAATGGACAGAGACTCATCGACTTTGCCATGGGAAATGAAATGATTGTGAAAAGTATATGGCTTCAGAGAAAGAATATAAGGAAAGTAACGTGGTGCTCACCAGATGGAACCACATTCAACCAAATTGACCATGTGGTAATTGATAGAAGACACTTATCTGATATACTCGAAGTTGATAGTTGTCGAGGAGCGGATTGTGACTGACCATTTCATGGTAAGGGTAAAATATAGACAGCATATAGCAGTGTACAGACCTGGAAAGATGAGGAAAGATCCTAGAAGGTATAATGTCTTAAAACTAAAAGAAAAGGAAACTGCCGAACAATATGAAACACATTTATGGAAGAAGTTGGAGACTAAACAAAATTGGGATTTAGAGGGAGTAGAAGGAAAATGGAGTATAATGAGGGATGCACTACACGAAGCTGCAGATAGATGGGGATAGAAGAAAGGATTAAAAGACAAATCTGGTTCGATGAAGAATGTAAAATAGCTATATTGGAGAGGAATGCTGCAAGGGAGAAAATGATAAGTAGACCAACGAGAAACAATACAGAAGAACATAAAAAGAAAAGGAAAGAGGCAGATAGAATTTGTAGAAGAAAGAAACGGGAATCAGAGAAGAAATGGATTGAAGAGCTAGAAGAAGAATACAAAAATCAAGAAGTAAGAAAGTACTATAAACGAATACAGGAAGTGAAGAAGGGCTTTCAACACCGAGCAGTTTTCTGCAGAGATAAAGAAGGAAATTTCATAGGAGGAGAAGAACAGATTTTAGATCGATGGGCTGAATATTTCAGCGAGCTGCTCAATGCTACTGCAGAGGCGGTATTGCTAGAACAGGAGGGTCAAGAGAATAACCAACCATGGTGCAAGGATAACACTGATGCAATGCCAGTACCCGTGCCGACGCTGGAGGAGGTTAGTTTGGCAATTAAAAGCTTGAGGAATAACAAAGCCCCAGGGGGTGATAATATTCCAGCAGAGATGATTAAGTGTGGTGGGGAACATTTGGCAAAGCTGGTACACCAGTTGATTGTGGAGATATGGGAGAAGGAGGTGATGCCAGAACAGTGGAACACTGCCATTATTTGCCCAATCCATAAGAAGAATGATAAAGCAAAGTGTGAAAATTATCGTGGCATAGCACTGCTTAGTGTGGTCTATAAAATCCTAGCGAAGGTAATGGCTACGAGACTTACACCTCTTGTTGAAGAGAGACTTGGAGAATACCAGTGTGGATTCCGACAGGGTAGATCGACGACCGACCATATCTTCACAATAAGGCAAATAATGGAAAAGTGTTACGAATATAATGTGGATGTGCACCAACTATATGTGGATTTCAAACAGGCTTATGATAGTGTAAAAAGGAAAATTCTGTATCAGACCTTGATGGACATGGGATTCCCACCCAAACTAATCAGATTGGTGCAAATGCAGTTAAAGTTGAAGGAAGACTCTCAAAAGTTTTCGAGGTAAACCAAGGCTTACGACAGGGAGACGTACTGTCCACGCTGCTGTTCAATATAGTACTAGAGAGAGTAATGAGGAAGATAGATATCAGCAACCCAGGAGGCACGCTGTTGAACCGTATGAGCCAAAATCTAGCGTATGCTGATGATTTAGGTATGCTGTCACGAAGACTGAAAGATCTTGAAGAAGGGTTGGGACGGTTAGAAAAAGAATCAGAAGAAGTAGGATTACGAGTGAACTACAACAAAACTCAATATTTATTATTATCTAGGAGAAATACTGTGGAGAAAGATAAATATATAAATTTATTTATAAACCTAAATGGGGTGAATTTTGAGAGGTGTAAAAGTTTCAAGTATTTTAGGAGTACTAGTTACTGAAGATAATAGCACAAGAGAAGAAATAAAAGCAAGAATTGCAGCCGGTAATAGAGCTTATTGGGCACTGATAAAAATCCTCAAAGCGCGCATCCTCAGTAGAAGATCAAAGGTGACAGTTATAAGACCAGTGGTAATGTACGGCTCGGAAACTATGGACTACGACTGTGGCAGAAGAGGAGATTTTGAGAAGATGGGAAAGGAAAATACTGAGGAAGATTTATGGAGCAGTGAATGAGGCAGGAAGATGGAGAATACGGGAAAACAAAGAATTGGAGGAATTATATGGGCATCCTGATATAGTTTCGGAAGTAAAGAATAATAGGCTAAGATGGCTGGGACATGTGGAGAGAATGGCAGGTGATAAGAGTGGTTAAAAAGACCTATAGAGGAAATCCAGTTGGAAGAAGATGCAAAGGAAGACTTAGGAAACGATGGTTGGATGACGACTTACGCAAGATGGGAGTAAGAAGATGGAGGAAACGTACAGAAGATCGTCAGGATTGGGCAACGATTGTTGGAGAGGCCAAGGTCCTACATGGACTGTAGCGCCGAGGAGTAGTAGTAGTAGTAGTAGTAGTAGTAGTAGATCAATTTAATGTGTTATATAGGACCTCAGATATCAGATCTATTTCAGCCTGAGCTTTAAAATTTGGGCATGAAATTGTATATTTTAATTAACTGTTAAATGCTTAATACGGCAATCTAGTGTGCATGCTCCAAATCAAGATCATTAAGGGAATGTTATAAAGAATGCAATATAAAAATTCCTATTTACAAGAAGAAACAACACACACATTGCATGCATTTCCGTTCACCATGTATGTATGTATGTATGTATGTATGTATGTATGTATGTATGTATGTATGTATGTATGTAAAAGAGGATATAACAGCAAGCAATTGTAATATTCATCTCAACAATCACAATTACATGGGACACACATGGTATTGCAAACATGACTAATAAACTGCACAGTTGCAAGTTGTAGATGCCCAATCCAACTCAACTGTTTGTATGTCTACCCCTTATTATTACCGTTTTTCCAACGGGGTCGGGGATGAGATGCGATGGAAGTCTTAGTGGCGATGGTTTTTACGGCCGGATGCCCTTTCTGACGCCAACCTCATGAGAGCAGTTAATTAGAGATGAAATGAATGATGATGAATGAAACTGGGCAAGGATGTGGAAGGAAGCGGCCGTGGCCTGTCAGAAGGTACCGTCCCAGCATTTGCCTGGTGTTGAAAATGGGAAACCACGGAAAACGATTTCAAGGACAGCCGACGGTGGGGCTCGAACCCACGCGTCTACCGAGTCAGCAGAGAGCTTGGCCCCTTGACCTAACGCAGTGCTTTAGCCCGCGTAGCCACTACTGTCGGTAATCCAACTCTACTGTATGTTAATTAAATTAATTTAGAATACACTGTACTTTAATGTGTAATGAGTATATTCTACTTCTTAAGGCTTAATGTGATATGATTTCAATATTATGGAATGTAACTTTCATTTTAACATCAGATTTTGGCTAGAAAATGTGGTATAATTTAACGGCGAGCGTGAAGTTTGTACATAAAATTTTGGCAGGTAATAATAATTAGCGAGTACCATAACTTTGCAGCATGAAGTTTGTAGGTTCAATCGACAAATGCCGTTGATATTTCAACCTCAATTAAGTGTGCGTAAAATAGCAATTGCAGTAATGATAGCCTATCGATATTTTTTACTGTTATTAAAAACTCCTGTTTTTGGTATAGAGCTAGTAGGTATCCATACTTTGCATAAAAATGTGTTATCCATGATACAGGGCACCAGGAAATGTTCTCCGCAGCGGCTACGTTGGCAGCACAGCTGTCGCTTGTATCAAAACAAACAGTAAACTTTGTACTCGCCACAGCCATTCATAAAATATACTGTTGCACTAATCTAATCACTAACGATACACACTGACGATTTCGACAGCCCACAGCCCGCATATGGGGCCTTCACCCTATCAAGGACACCGTGCTGCCAACTAAACCGATGACCCTATCACTCACAGCAGCAAGTAAGCACTGCGGAGAACATTCCCTGGCGCCCTGTATTTCACATTAAAACAATGACTTATAGCTAATTTGGTACAAAATTATATATATTATTGCATTCACAACATCTGTATGATGAAATATTCAATGCTCAATTACTTTAAACTCATGGAAAGTCAAAATAGTAATTTTCAAATGTGTAGGTGTGCACATTATTCATCAGGTACAGACCTGACATACTGATTATTGCTTATCTGTTCTAATGAGGATGGAAATTATCCCTCAGTCATGATTTATGTTTAAACCACTGGACTGATTTTCTACACAAAGTCCCAATGTAAAAACTAACATTACTGACAAAAAATCTGTCTCCATATAACCATCAATTTCAGTTTTCTAGCTTGGGTCCTAAAAAGCCAGCATCTTAAGTGGCAATTTGATGAAACTCCGTATTCTGTTAGAAATTAGCAATAGCGATTATGCTAGTATTAATTCATTGCAGAATTTAGATATAATTAATAGTTTGTCACTGATAATTTAACCTCAATTATTAATGGGTCCTTATCAATGCGATAGTAGCTTTAACACAAATACCAAAGTTGTCAAAAACCCACTTCAATGGGACAATATCATTATAACAGTGCTTGCCACGGTGGGTGAGTGGTTATAGTGTCGGACTACCAACCCCCAAGATTGCAGGTTCGCCCCTGGCCATGGTAAGTGATTTTTGAAGGCGACAAAAATCACGATACTCATGTCATACGTTGTTGGCATGTTAAAGAACCCATTTGAATTCAGTAGGCCATGTTCAATGGCAAAATTAATCTCGGGATTTTCCGCCAACACAAAGTTCCTCCATTCTCTACTTGAAAGCGCTGTAGTAGTGTCAAGGAGTTTAGATATCTAACCTCCTTGACTTTCATAGCGTTCAAAGGAACGACGAAATTCGACATGCAAGCTACCTTCAGGGTGTCAATTAACAAAGCTTGTACCAGGCACCCGAGGCCATACGATATTATTATTATTATTATAACAGTAAATTTCTCCATAGGAACTTACAGCAATTATTTCTTCAGTCTTTCCTCCCAAGGGAGTTCCATGCCAATTTTCTTGATCTTCAATGCCAGGAAAATTTTTCCCCTTGAAGGTCTTTGCCAGAATAGCTGTTGGTTTTCCTTTGATGGTGGAGGCTTCATGGAATGCCTACAAAAACGTATCAAAAAAGTAATAATAATAGGAAGAGCAAGCAAGTATACAGTTAACAGTAGATATAAATTCACTTAGATCCAGTTCACTGGGGCTGGTTAAGAGGTGATGCACACTAACGGAAGGAAAATGAAAGAAGCTAATAGTTTGACACGATTGTTATTTTTGTGACCATAAGCCATTGAACTTGGTCTTTTACATGGAACAAGACCACTGGACATGACATTTCATCTCTAAAATCCCGCATGCATTAATTGGGAATCAAACCCAGTCCACCTAGGATGAAACTCAAGCTGCTGAACTGGTGCACCATCATGACCCCTGCTCTAATTGAATCATAAGTATTAACAGTATTTTCTTCCTGGATGAACCAAACAAATAGTGCAATCTCTTGTAAATCACGTTGAAGGCCTACCTGATGAGCCACAGAACAAAAGGAGCAATACACTTTCAAAAAGTTTTGCATCGCCCCTACATGCCATGTGGAAATTTGAAGCCATTCTTTTTTCAGTGTTGCCTATACAAATTGTCTTTTGCAGCTTTTCAGTTGGTCAACACTATTGTGCCCAATGAATTGGGTGGGGTACAAGTTATAAATATGTAAACATATTCCTGGAAAAAATTACATTTAAGTGTGATAACTAATACATGTAATTTTTTCCAGGAGCGTGTTTACATATTATTACTTGTACCCCGCCCAATTCCTGTTCACAATCGTGTTGACCGACAGAAAAGCAGCAAAAGAAAACCTGTATGTCATGTCACTGTGTATTGAAGAGCTACAAGCCATTTTCAGTGTTGCCAAAGTAATCTATTAATAGAAAGGATTTTTAATCTGTCAACACGAATTGCATCCAATTAGATTAGGCAAGGAGTACCAATTTTAACACCCTATTACCTGAAATAAATATTATGTGAATTAATTACACACTTCTCAAACAAATGGGGGGGATTGGAATAATTGGATGACACGTTTCATTCACCAGGAGACCATCTGATCTTGTTCACGTAACGGTTGCTGGGATCAAATCCTGGCGCAGCCAGCTGGCATTTGAGGGTGCACAATTGCGAGAGAGCCATGTCAGTAGATTTACCGACACATTGAAGATCCCCTTCGCGGCAAATTTCCGACATCCCGGCGTCTCTAAAAGCCTCAGTATTTAATAATAAGGTTATAGGTTTTACATCCCTTTTATGTTCACTTAACATTACAGGATGCACTGATGTATATTATACAACAGCAGCAATTTTTTGTGTAGACTAGGAAAATTCTAAGAGTTCAGAAAGTCTGTTGATACAATTATTCCTTCCTCCTTTCTTTCCCACCACTTAATGCTCAAGGATGCAGTGAAAGGAGAGTGATAACTCTAGAATGTTTTACAACATGCGCCTGCCCATGTAACAATTATTATTGCCCATGACAATTTGTTATATATTAGTGATTTAGTGTTATGGCTACAAGAATAAAATCAAGCGACATTCCACATATTCTTCACGAGCTTTCAGATGACCATGACGATGGGAACTTTGACAATGACTTTCCAGAAAGTGACATATTTAAGTGACGAACATATTGACATTCAAATGACAGCGAGCGCAAAGGTGAAAATAACATTCAAGATTTTGAATAATAATAATAATAATAATGTTATTGGTTTTACGTCCCTTTTAACAACTGTGGCTTTTAGAGACGCCGGGGTGCCGGAATTTTGCCCCGAAGGGGATCTTTAACGTGCCAGTAAATCTACGGACACGGCTCCCTCGCATTTGCGCACCCTCAAATGCCAGCTGACTGCGCCAGGATACGAACCTGCAACCTCGGGCCCAGCAAGCGAGAACGTTACCCCTGAGCCACGCAGCCAGATTTTGAGGTTGCGACTAGGGAGGAAGAGTACATTCTCAGGAATGACTTGCAAACTATTTGGTGCAAAACTAAACTGAAAGGTATTTCGAAAACACCTAGTAAAAACATCATAAAGAATCTTCCTGGACCAAAACTCGAATCTCAAGTTATAAGAAATTAAAGTATTTTTGCAAATTATGGACCAAAATATGATTGAATATCATAACATTTTTTCTATAAATACATAAATTCCAGCTTTTCACTTATTAGCACAAAAAAGACATAATATTTACATTTTTTAAAATCAGTATGCTAGATCATTTAGTTTAATGCATTTTTGTTCTGTGCTACTTCAACGGGGAAGAACCTGTCAGCTGTCTAATCTTCATGCAGAGCGTACGTCAGCTTGCAACTGATTTACTCTTAACTTGTCGCCCCGTGCCACTCACTTTGGAAGCCGGGCATTTCCTGGTCAATAGCCATATTGCACCGCGTGCTAGACCTCCCCCTCCCCCGGCTACCCGGAACCAGTGTCACTCGCATGCAGTTCATTTCTGGCACAGTGAAGTGTAAGGCAGTTCTACGATGCCTAAAGTAAAAGCAACTACAAGTTATGGTCTGTTGCAGAATTTAAAGATAATTTTACTGATGGGGGCGTTCTGTTCTGCCAACCATGTGGGAAAGCAATCGAGGCTGAACAGCGATCTCAAGTTACACAACACCTCAAGGGCAAGAAACATATTGCCACAGTTTCGCGCCTTCAGAATTAGTGTATCGCGATAATAGTCAGTCATTTGTAATGGACAACTTGAAGATGTATCTCGTTGTGTATTGTAATGCTTCAGCAGTCAGTGAGACATAGAATAAATTGCATTCGTGAGTACTGCATATTGTTGATAATCGCATTAATAAACTAAATTATAATTAAATACCGTATTTTTACTTTTTTGTCAAATATTTCAGGTATTTTAATACATAAAAAATTCATAATTTCCCCATTCTTAGCACCTAAAAATCCGAGCCCTAGTAATAATAATGCATGCTGCCAGTGCATGTACATGTATTTTCCTTAAAATATATTTATGTGCAAAGAGACAAATGCTTTGCATAGTGATAAGGTTGCCAGTATTGTGTTTATATGTAAGCTATTATGTAGGTAAGGTTGATTATATTACCAGTGTCTATGAAGGAGAGTAACAATGCTAAACAGATTACTATAAACGAAAGACCAAAGGCACTAACATCCCCTATCATGTGTTTCCTAAAGATCCCACTGTTTGTAGACAGTTGCTTCATGCTTGCAAGTGGAAGGAATGTTAATGCCACTGTGTGTAGTGTTCACTTGTGACTGACCGTATGCATGACCAAGGGAGCGCTATATTTTCACTGCAAAATCCAGATATTGAACAGGCTCAAGTTAGAAAGGCAGGTATGATAAACGTGTATCTCAAGCGTTCTACACTACCACCCTTCAAGACGAGAAAAGATGTACGAACAGAACCCTCCACTAAATCATCCCATGAACATGAATTGCATCAAGTGATAACCAATACAGGAAAGTCCTCTATTTACCTCAGTAAGCTTAATGTTATACATATCAAATTTATATTTTACACTAATTTGTGAGTGCATTCGCCAGTTATGTAATTGATGTAATTTGTGTAATTTCGAAGGTATGATCATGGTATCATACTTATCTTTTAACGTTCACTAAAGTTAGTATGCATGCTACAACAGTAATTATATTACATTAACTTGGAATTGCTTTAATTGTGAAGGAAACTTGTAAACTGAAAAATGGTATATTGTATGTCTAAGGAATGTCAAACAATAGCTTTATTTAATAGATATTAATGCAAATAGTTTATATTACACTGGTACTCGCACAGTACAATGCTGCTACCGAGCACTGTGCATCTGCATGGCACTAACATATTACTCTTCTATTTACCTTGCTTGCACAAATGAATGATAAAAACATATGGGAATGTACCATCTACAGGAAGCAATCAGAATAGAATGCAATATCATTGTTGCATGCACTAGTGGACGGGAAAGTGTTCCACACACAATTGCATATGTATCTGTTGCCTCTTACCACCACTGATGAGCATCACATGATTGGTGCCAATCAACAGCAATTGTACTGCCATCTGTTCTTAGTTAACATTTGAATGGTGCCTTTAATAGCAAAATGGTCTTGAATCCAATACCATCTCCAAAATCACACACAAAGATCATAGAGTGGAAGGCTGCAAGATTGTATTGTATTTTTTATTCATCCATTCAATCATATAATGTACATTGTACAATGATATAGGACACGTCAATTCACAAATTATACTAATACTAATTTACAATCACAATAATAATATAGGCCTACACAAGGATAACCTTACATCATTTAGTCCTATGAATACATAACTATTGATATTCTAAAAACTCTTTAACTGAGTAGAAGCAGTGCTCCAGCAAGAACTCTTTAGTTTTTATTTTGAACTTTATGTAATTTGCTGTACTTTTAATATTATTTGGTAAATGATTATACAGCGTTATAGCTGCATGGAATACACCATTTTTACATAGTGTTGTATTTGCAGCATGTACATGAAGATTGTTCTTTTGTCTGGTCTGGTAGTTATGTATATTTGAATTCATCTCAAAGATATCCTCATTTCCTAAGCTTTGTTTGACAAATAATATAAGTTCAAAGATGTAAATACATGGCAAAGGTAAAATTTTCAGTTGTTTAAACAGAGGCTTACATGTATGCAATCTAGTAGTTCCTTTCATTGTTCTAATTATTCTTTTCTGGATAATAAAGATTTGGTGAGCAGCAGGTGAATTTCCCCAAAATATGATTCCATATTTCATAAGCGAATAGCAATAAGCAAAATAAGTACTAAGAACAGTTCTCCAGCTAGTCGATTGTCTTAATACTCTTAATGCATAACAACTGAGCTTAGTTTCTTG
The DNA here is from genome assembly GCA_946902985.2 of Meconema thalassinum. Lineage (NCBI taxonomy): Eukaryota > Metazoa > Arthropoda > Insecta > Orthoptera > Tettigoniidae > Meconema > Meconema thalassinum. Next base: position 203,927,504 of record OX336389.2, on the reverse strand, counting down.
GCAAGTTTAGTGGTATGAGAGTTCCATTTTAGGTCATCCTGCAACCAAAGGCCTAAGAATTTAGTAGAAGAGGCGTTACCAATTTTTAGGTCATTTAAGATTATGGAGGGAGAATTAATACTTTTATTCTGAGCTGTGTGAAAGTTAAGAGCCACTGTTTTACTAGTGTTGATAAGGAATCCATTATTGTTGAACCATAAGGACAGCTGACCTGTTACTTCCTCTACTGATTTTTGAAGTTCAGTGTCATTTTCACCCCTCATCAAAACACTTGTATCATCTGCGAATAGTACAGTTTTAAATGCAGGTATCTGAGATGGCAAGTCATTTACGTAAAGGAGAAAAAGTAGTGGCCCTAGAACGGACCCCTGCGGAATGCCATACTTCAAAAACATAGGATCTGAGTGGTAATATTTAAATATGTTTGTGGTATTTTCTAAACTTTTTTGTTCGACGATCTGTTGGCGATTATTTAAATATGACTGAAACCACTTACTAGCGATACCCCTGATACCATATTGATGGAGTTTATCAATTAGTATCTGATGATTTATCACATCAAAAGCTTTAGACAGGTCCAAAAACAGGCCACATACTCTCTTCCTTTCATCAAGTGACTCAAAAGCAGGATTTAAAAATTCATAAATTGCTGACATTGTTGATTTTCCTTCTCTAAAGCCATGTTGAGAGTCAGTTAACAATTTATATTTGTTTATGAAGCTAATTAGACGGTTGTACATTATCTTCTCTAAAATTTTTGAAAATATCGACAATAAAGAAATAGGTCTATAATTGGTTACGTTTTCTCTATCTCCCCCTTTAAATAATGGAATTACTTTTGCAATTTTAAAGATATCTGGAAATATTCCTGACATGAGAGATTGGTTACAGAGGTGTGTTAAGGGGGTAATTATATTTTGGATATATTTTTTAATTAGTATATCAGGAATGTTATCAACTCCTGAGCAATGTTTATTCTGTAGGTTCTTTACAATATTGAGGATTTCTGCTTCTGTAACATTTTCAACAAACATTGATTTTCCATTAAATGTTATATTCGCGAGTGTTGATTTTATTGCTTGTATATTGTTTACATTTAGTAGTTTTTCAGCTATGGTAGCAAAATGCTCATTAAAAATTCTTGAGACATTTTGTGGGTCATTGATCTTCTTGGAGTCTTCTGATAACGTTATGTTATTTACTGCCGGTTTTGTTTGCCTGATTTCATTTTTTATGATATTCCACATAGCCTTAGTTTTATTTTTAGATTCCAGGATATAATTATCATTTGACATTCTCTTTGCTAATTTTATAACTTTGTTAAGTATGGTCTTATAGGTCTTGAAATACATGTTAAATTCATTGGAGGTTACGTGCGTACTTTGAAAATCGTGGAGGAAACGCTTTCTTTTGCATGAAGTAATTATTCCAAGAGTAAGCCATTGTTTTGATGGAGAAGAAACTTTCAGTCTGATACTTTTCAAAGGAAATGCAATATCAAAATAATACATGAAAATATTAATGAATTCCTGGAATTTTTTGTTTGTATCTATTGATTTGTACACACCTTCCCAAGTTTCTCCTTTTAACAAGTTGTTGAAATAGTTTATATTGTGCTGACTAAAGCTTCGACATTTATCAAACTGAGCATTGTAAACTGGGTTTGAAACATTTAGAGTTATTATTTGAGCTCAGTGGTCACTGAAACCTGTGTTGATTACTTCGAGAGAGTTGCAGTTCACATTGTCATTAATTATTATCTGGTCAAGTGTGGTTGCACTAGTTTTTGTTATTCTTGTGGGTACTGTTACTGTGTGAATTAGATGATGGGAGCTTAACAAATTTAGCAATTCCCTTCTCTCCGTACTTTCCTCTAAAAAGTTAATATTGAAATCTCCACAAAGAACTATTTTGTTATTAAATTTATTTATTTTATTTATTATCACTTCTAGTTTATTCAGAAATAACTTTGCACTATTTCCTGCTGAACGATATATACAGATGAGAATTAAATTTTCCTTTGGGATAGAAATAGCTGTTTCCTCAAAATTTTTATCTATGCATAAGTCATCGGGAATTGGTATAGGCTTAAATTCTATGTTTCCTTTGATATAGATACATACACCTCCATGCTCTGATGTTGATCTACAGTAGTAGCTAGCTAAAGTAAACCCTGGTATGACAGCATGATTGATTTGTTCAGGTTTCATCCAGTGTTCAGACAAGCACAGGATGTGGATATCTTTGAGTGATGTTTGTAGAAGCATATCGATATGAACTAGTTTATTATTAAGTGACTGTACATTTTGGTGAAATATTCTGATTGAGGAACTCTGTGCATTTGTACTGTTGTTAAGCTTGGGGATTATAGTTCTTGCAGGAGCACTTACCTCTGTTCTAAAAAACTCTCACCACCAAGTGAATTCACTGATTCTACAGTAGTCGGACTTGCAGTATGCGGTAGTGGGATGACTGGTCCGTGGGAGTGGAACTTTTTGTTGATTTCCTCCGCTACTTGTGAACAGATCTGTTGCTTTCCTTTGGTGTTTAAGTGAAGACCATGTCGGGTAAACAGTTCTCTTGGTACATCAATATCAAGAAAGTGAACATGCTGATATAGTCTGGATAGTGCTCTAAGCTTTTTGTTCGTCCTCTTTACCTCCTTGTTGACACACGATTCTTCCATTAGATCATGTCTGAGTGGGATGCCTAATAGTATAACGTTTGTACCTGAAAGTAGTGGGAGCTTATCTTTGTAGGTTTGTATTGCACCATTCGCTTCGTTTATCGCTACATCGTTCGTACCCCCCCCACAAAACAACATAATCTTCATGAGTAAGGTTTCTGCACATTTCAACACAATTTTCCAGAACATTTTTAACTCTAGCGCCGGGTTTGGTGACGCTACTTACCGCAAAGTCCCTTGATACTTTTAAATTGAGCTCTTCTGAACATCCTTTCCCATGACTGTCACTGAGGAGGAGTACTTTCCTTTTTGAGGTTATGTACGTGGCTAACTTCCGCACTTTTTCCGGCTTAGAGTTTGTTGATGCCCTTCTATGTGGTGTTTCTTCTGAGACGGATTCAGTTCCAGCAAGAACATCGTACATATTTTTTGTGGGAACAGCTTGGGTAACTGTTTCCCGCACACGTGGTTTAGGCCTACAATGGCGTCCGCGATTTGCCACCACCACATTCCACGAGTCCGGCGATGACGGGGGATTGTTGCGGTCGTTTACGTTATGTCTGAGTACACTGTTTTCGGCTTTTAATTTTTAATATCACTATCATCATCATCATCATCATCATCATGTACAGTTTCTAGCCCCAGGCTGGGTCTGTTTGGAACATAAGCCTCGCCACTTAGTCCTTTCTTCCCACCACCTCTCCACTGTCACTCTGGTCCAGTCCTCGCCTCTCTTCTTGACACATTCCTCCACTCCTTTCAGCCATCTATCTCTTGGTCTTCCCCTTGGTCGTTTCTTCTGCATCTGCATCTCATGTATCCTCTTGAGAATCTTCTTCTCATCCATTCTCTTTAAGTGTCCATACCACCTCAGTCTTGATGTCTCAATCCTACCTTGCAAGGGCTCCTCTTTCACCATTTCCCTGACCTTTTCATTCCTCACTCTGTCTCTTCTTGTTACTCCGATCCTACTTCGCAGGAACTTCATTTCACCTGCCTGTATTCTGCTTATGTCTCTATTCTTCATTGTCCACGTTTCTGAAGCATAGGTCAGTATCGGGATATAGTAGCTTCTGTATAACACTTCCTTGCTTATTTGTGGGACATCTTTATTCCACACTAAGCTCCTAATGCTTCTCAGAAATGCTTCTGCCTATCTGCCACGTTCCGTAATCTCTTTGTCAGTTCTCCCAGTTTCCTCCACTATACTTCCCAAGTACTTGAGACTTTCCACCTTCTTCAGCTGTCCACCTCCAAGTGTTATCCCACTCATTGGTCTGTCCCTTTTCCTGGTCGTTAACAGGATCTCACATTTACTGATGTTGAACTTCCATCCGTACTCTCCCACTGTTTCTTCCCAAGCCTTCAGTTGCTCCTGAACTTCCTCCTCGTTTCCCCAGACCATGAGATCATCTGCAAACACCATTGCTTTCATCTTATCTTCTCCTATCTTTCCTGCTATCCGTGTCATTACCTCGTCCATAACCACAATAAAGAGAAGGGGTGACAGCGCACTACCCTGTTTCAAACCACTCATTTGTCTGAACCAGTCTGTTCTTTCCCCTCCAACTTTCACACAACTCACACTTCCACAATACATCTCCTTCACTCTGCCTACAGTCCCTTTTTCCACTCCCATGTTTTCCATTGCTTTCCAAACCTTCTCCCTACACACACTATCATAGGCCTTTTCGATGTCCAGGAAGGCCATCAACAGATCCTCTCCAAATTCGTAGTGGTGTTCCTGGAGCTGTCTCACTGAAAATATGAGATCCACTGTTGATCTCCCAGGTCTGAATCCATACTGCTCCTCTCTCAATTTTCTCTCCACTTTGGCTTGTATTCTACTTTCTAATATCTTTTCATATATCTTGGCACAGTGAGGTATGAGTGTGACTCCCCTGTAATTTCTGCACTCCTTTCTGCTTCCTTTCTTAAATATTGGGACAATTAATCCTTTCTTCCAATCTTCTGAGGTCTTTTTCTCTTTCCTTATCACCCTCGTCACACGGTACAGCCACTGTTTCCCAACCTCCCCTGCTGCCTTCACCATTTCAACACTCACTTCATCCACACCCGGTGCCCTTCCTCCTTTCATCTTGTCTATAGCCATCTCCAGTTCTCTCCAATTCAGGTCCTTTTCCATTCCTGTGTTGTCTTCTCCATCTTCCAATACACTGTCTTCCTCCCTATGACCATTTGGATTCAGCAAATCCTCAAAGTACTCTTTCCACACTGTCTTGAGTGTTTCTTTGTTGTGTACCTCATTTCCGTTTTTGTTCATCATTACCACATCCTCTCGCAGACCTCTTCTCTTACTTTTGACCATCCCATAAAGTACTTTCTTATTTCCTCTGCTGTCTTCCTCCATCATCTCTGTCCACTTTACCATCCACTTCTTCCTCTCCTCTGCGACAATCCTGTTTGCTTCTTTCTTCTTTATCTTATAATCTTCCCTTGCCAGATCAGTTCTTTCCTGGAACCACACTCTGAAAGCCTTGTTCTTCCTTCCCACAGCTTCTTTTACTCTCTCATTCCACCATGGTGTCTCTTTACACCACTTTCTGTTGCTTGTTCTTCCACATACTGCCACTGCAGCTTCCACCATTGTGTTCTTGAATTGCTTCCATTCCTCTTCCCCTGTTTTAGGATTGTCTGTTGGCATCCTTTCCCTTATTATCTTCTGGAATTCTTCCTGGACTTCCTTTTCCTTGAGTTTCCATACTTTGATTCTCCTTTCCTGGTACTCTGTCCTCTTGCTATCCTTAACAACTCCCAGGTTCATTACAAGTATTCTGTGGTCGCTATCTAAGGCCTCTGATGGTATTACCTTTATATCTCTGACACTTCTCTTCATTTCCCAGTCGTACAGCACGTAATCTACCAAAGATTTCTTTGTTAAATCACTGCTGTACCACGTTACCTTGTGGCTTTCTTTCTTCCGGAACCAGGAGTTGCCTACCACAGCACATCACTAACATTATCCTAATACCCCGCTCTTGGCCCTAATGGACATTTATCCCTTACATCGTACTGTACAGGCAGAGTGCACCTATCTAGTTCACCTAATCCAAAATGGGAAATAGGCAAAATAAGAGTGCAGAAAAAGTTCATCATAGTGAAGTTGAGTCTATGAAGCACCAATCGTTACCAATGTCAGCTAGGAGTGATTAGCTGGCCAACTGTAACCACAAGTGTGTGTGAAAGCTCTCATGAATACCACCCAACACATTTCTTCTTTGCTTTTGTTCACCACATGTCCAATGGTATGGCATGGTCCAATCATGGTTATAGATTTCTGATAGTGTAGTAGTACCACCCCAAGATTATATCTTTACTTTATTAGACCTACTAGGCGTATCTCAAACAGAATACGTTAAATTACTGATGTATTTTTATTGGTTTCATTTAGATTGAGGTGCGTGTCGCCTCTAACAAATCTGTGCTCCCTAATCGCAGGCTTAACAGGTGACCATAGGGATGTAGTGATGAGTTGCATATTAGGACTGGTAGAAGCATGCATTTCTAAAGCCAATATTGTATGTATCATTAAAAGAAAACAGTTAATTTCCAAAGATACATGACCCTCACCTGCTTGGTCAGGCTTTTCAAAAAAAATTCAGTCAAAGCTCTAAAAGTAAGTTTTATTACTTTTTTCGATTATGTCTTTTACCTTTGGGTGTAGCGAACCGATCGTACAAATAGCCTAAATATGATAGCGAGTCGAGTCCTCAGATGGAGGTCCTTGATTCACAACCCGACCCAGATCACTGGAATCGGGAAATGAAGAAGTAGTTTAAAGTTCCTTTATTTTTTAACTAGAAATCCTATAACATGGGTCTCTCGGATTTCTTCAACGAGCAACGATATCTAGTTTCTTGTTATAACTCAATTGGCTTCAGAAAATTAATCAGAATTGAAAAAAATAGCCTTCACCGCATTAGACTGCAGTAGGCTAAAACTTTACAGTACAAGCACCAAAAGATCCTTCATCAATAAGTGACCCTGGCAAGGTAAGGAAGGATTTAAATACAGTAGGTACTTATCCAACATTTATTACTGCATTCAACAAATGCAGTCATCTCTTTTAATATCTACAGAAGAATAAGATTAGAAAATGTTACCATTACAGGAAATCGATAGCAATTCAAAATATGCTTGGAGCAAATAAAAGTAAAACTTGCTGAGTTAATAATATACCAATTAGAAATAGAACATACTGGAAAAGTAATACATGTAATTATTCTGTAACTTGTAATTTGTGCTTGCGATATCTGTGCGGAAGACTCCTAGATTTCTAGCCTAACAAAAGAAGTGTGATTTAGAATTCCACCCCTGTGCACCAGTTTAAGTTAGGCTGGGGCCAAATTGCAACACAACCCCATAAATAACACAAAACATCATCATTGTTCGAACATTGGCAAATCGTGCCATTAATCATGTGGTGACAAAATAGCTCTGGATTCAAACACTGGATAGCCATAAACATCTGATTGAAGAGGTGGAGGGTACAACCATTACCAGCATACAAACAACTTGCACATAACTAGTTTGTTTTATAAACCACAAATATTTAAAAAAAAAAGTCAAATTTTTAAACAATTTCAGGTAACTGACCTAACTACTTTAGCTTGACCCAGTTTTTCAGTGTTGCTAGAGCCAAACGAACTCATTTGGCTTTGACCGGGTGGGTGTAAAGTCAAATACCCTATCCGATGCCAAACAATATTTCAGGTGAGATTCCAACTCTTGGCCAATTGGTGTCAAGTCCAGAAGCTAACAACCCAATACTAATATGCAATTCAACATTCTGTCACAGCATTCATGTGTGTAATAGAACTGCTGAACTGCTAGTAATACCAAATACAGTAAATTTAAACATATAAAGCAGGGCCATAAATACGTTGCAAAATACTATAAAACCTGCTATAAAAACTTGATACGGGGAGATTATACCTTGCACAGTTCTTCAACATCATGGCCATCAACAACGATAGCATTCAATCCAAAAGCTTCCAATCTTCTACGGTACACATCCATGTTGTGTTGCAGATTGGTAGGTTCCGACTGTCCCAAGCGGTTGATATCAAAAATTACACACAGATTATCCAGCTTATAATGGCTTGCAAAGTTTAGAGCCTCCCAGATCGATCCTTCAGCACTTTCACCATCCCCAACCAAACAGTAGACTCTGAAAACAGCAAAAATTGTTGCACACTTAAAGACTTTTGACAAGCTTTGTACTTATTCATTGTGTTTACCCTTTCCCACCAGGGGTCCTGGAAAACTTCCTATACTTCCTGTATTGATTTCTATTGGCTATGTCTTCCTTTTTTTTCTTTTTTTATCATAATGCTATCATAATTCAAGCCCATGGATTAACAAAATTTATACATTTAAAAATATTTTTTATTTACTTTCAGCTAAGCATAAAAATGTGTATCAGTTCATAATATTTTTAACTAGGATCGGTGTACCATTTTATAAGCCAACTTTACACATTTTGCAAAATGTCCCTCCCATCAACTACTAAACAGCTACAACTATCCAAACCAAATTAGGTATAAATAAAGATACGTTTACAGTGATCGTAGTTTCCGATAATCACGATTGAGAGCTTCAAAATGAGGCCCAGCTTCCTGCTGTACGTTTATCCTGGGAGTGAGAAAACGTTACTTCAGAAAGATTATAAGAAAGTTTTATTGGGTAGTTGAAAAAAATTCAAACTTGAGATTTACACTACCAATACTTGTGCCTATAAAATAAAAATTTCATTACCCTCAGCCAAGTAGTTTTCCATGTATATAGTTTTAAGTGAGCGGTTCCTAAAAAAGAAGTCAAAAACCCGGACAATTATTCATACAACCACAAATAAAAAAATAATTAATAAACTTGAGACTAATCGGCTTATATAGTCTAACGCAGAATTAAACAAGGAAAATATTGGTATAATTCATTTTTCAATAGGTCTGTTGGTTTGTTTGTAATTAAGGACTAAACTTGGGTATCCATAATAAAAAATCCGATAGCTTTAATGCAGCAAGCAGGGAAACAGTGTAACATTTGGCACATGTATAGACTATTTCACGGATTCATTTCAAGCAACCCATGTGTGACAGTGTTGTCAAAATTCTACGTGTCCTGATAGGTTTAACATTTAACTTCCATAACATTTAATGGATACATGGTGGCCACTCAAATCGGTGAACGATTTTCCAGGAGTTATCCAGGAATATTCCAGAAGTAATTCTCATTTTTCCAGACTTAAAAATAAGCGCGAGTCCCGGGACGGGAGTTTTAGTGGTTGCCTACTTCAAGGCCAAAATAAAGCAGTTTTGGCGGCTTCGGTGGCGTAGTTGGTAGCATGCTGAGCTCTTATGCCCAAGATCGTCTGATTTTTGAGAGCGTTAAAAATCCCTCAGTATGCCTTCCTTCAGAGGGGAAGTAAAGACGGCGGTCCCATGTCATAGATTTATGACATGTTAAAGAACCTTCCACTAATTACACCTGTGAAGATAAATTAGGTTAGGTTAAACATTTGACAAACGCTCTTAGGTTCCGACGTTCGTCGCCAGGAGCCGACTGCGGTGGCGTCTAGTAGCCAAGTTCTGAACTAGTTAGTCGTTGACAGTGGCGTTTGGCGGCAAAAGTTGGAACTACTTGAAACTCAATGTCTAAGTCTTTGCTTGAATTTAAAAACAGATAACACACACTTATACCGACATCACAATTAACACCGGTTATCAGACAGATTCTACACAGACCCAAAATAAACGGGGCTACATGACCGCGTTGTCGCAGCCTCTAAACTAAGGAACCAACCAACCAAAGCAGTTTTGTTTGGTTTACTTATACAGATGTTGACACACAAAAAAAGTGGTGAATGCATTATTGATATGCAAGCCTACACACAAATGATTTAATTGTTTTAAAAAAGCCTTTGTGACTCAAATATCCACTTTAAAAAAAGAGAAAAGAATGCCGCCTGCAATTTTATTGCGGTGAAGTTGTCTATACTCAATAATATGTTTTACAAAAATACTAGGGCCTATCGCGTGTTCTCCCACACAGAAAAGGGTAGCCTGAGGAAATTTCTTTCGTTAACGATAGCGTGCTCACCCAAAACCGCAGCAGGAGTATGATTTAAGATGGAAAGATTTTTATAATTAATTAAGTGGCTTTTTTCCAGGAGTTTTCAAATTTTTCGTAATTTTCAAGGAGTTTTCCAGACCTAATAAAAATCCCGAGTTTTCCAGGATTTCCAGGTTTTGCAGGAGTAGTGGCCACCATGTGGATATCTTAACCAATTTTACATATTGTGTGTGTCGTAGGACATATATTTGTGTGCTTTCTTAGAGGCAGTAGACCTACAAACTACCTAATAACTGAGCATGAGTGGTAGAGTCACAGTATCTCAGAATCCATGGAAGGAAACTTATTTCAAACCAACTGTAGCTCCCTATTATAGGCTACAATATTTAAGGTATTTTTCTAACAAATCAGATTGCTAACTGAATTTTGTATAAATCAATCTTATTGGTAATCTTAAATGCTAAGAAAAGTAGGATCTTGAGTTCGTCACGGAACTATAGTTTACGCCACAGTTCTTAGAGAGTCAGTCCCGGTTGCACAGTCATACAAAGGACAGTCTGTGAGCCTCAGGCATGTGCAATTGATAAGAGAGTCGAATTTCACACAACTGACACCACACATCAACTACACATCCCTAAGGTTAACCGACTGTCCTATGTACAACTGCAACCGGGGCTGACCGGCCAAAAACCTCGACTTAAACTATACTTTTTATTCTTGTGCATAGGTGCGATAGAAACAGTATCCAAGTGAACTTTGTTTTCTGTCACATCTAACTGTGGCCACTAATAAAAATATTTGCCAGACAGCTTCTGTGTGAGCACGCATTATCCTTGGCATGTAGTCGTCGTCGGCCAATACTCGTATCCGAGTGTATGTTTCTTTCCTGCATTACTAATTTGTATTCACTCGATGGTGATGTCTCCCCCCAGCCACCTCAGCTGCGGTTTCACATTTTGAAGAAGCGGTTTCACATTTTGAAGAAGAACGCCGAAGGCAGGAAATGGAAACTCAGAGGAGAAAGCTGCGCCAGATATTGCCACGTACTCCACCTTCCATCATCTGCATTGTGTGCGGCCGTATGTTCTATGCCAGAATTGGTCTGTTGAGTCACCAGCGACATCAACATCGGCATGTAGTACAGCAGCAATTTACTTCCATCCCAAGTACATACTGTGCCCTTTCGTAAAAGAAATATGCAAATCACTATCCACCTTTTTTTTTAGCGTATGGCTTTTAGTGCCGGGAGTGTCCGAGGACAAGTTCGGCTCGCCTGTTTGTAGCTCCTAAGCGGACACCCAATGGGTGAGCTACACGTACCGTCGCGTGTGGAGTGTTGTCTGGGTAGGAAAGTGTGATTTTAAGGACAAGGAGTTGGAAGGTAGCGGCTGTGGCCTATAGATAGGGACCAACCCCGGCATTCGCCTGGAAGGAAGATGGGAAACCACAGAAGACCATCTTCAAGGTTGCCGGCGGGTGGATTCGAACCTCCTCGCCTCCCGGATGTGAGCGACTGCCAGCAGTCATGCCGTAACGACCACGGCTAACTCACCCGGTACTATCCAGCTGCTCAGTCTTATCTCTTTGGGGGCATAGAACGTCCTCCCTCCGAGTGATTCACACATTATAGGATCAAGCTTAGGATAACACCTCACTGAAATGAAATTCAAAATCCTACTAATAAAACTATTTAATTCACAAAATTTGGCGCTACAACAAAAATAACAAATCAACATCACACTTGTTCTAATGAACAAGGAATAATACCAAAAAAAAAATCAATAATTTAGGTCCCATTGAACCCCAAAACCAATCTCAAATCTAGTTTCACTTCCATTTAGAAACATTAAAACTTTCACAAAAACGAGCTCTAAAAGTCTCGGCTAATTTTATTACATAATTCTATGTTTAAGAAACATATTAAATATTCCAAATTTGAATATATTAAAAAGAAATTTGAGATAATTACCATTCAATGGTATCAACAATTACCATTTATTTGGGTACCACATGACATTCGTAACATACCATCTCTCTCTTCAACACTACCAAAAATGCATAAGACTACTGATTTAATCAATTCGAAATAAGACTCCCAGCTAATTCGATATCCTCAACAAGTACTTGGGAACGAATACATTTATCATGCAACAATGCACAGGGATTTTCATAATTGTCTCAATTGACAAGTTCTAATTATTCATGAAGTGCGGATCTATAATACAACGGCAAGGATAAATAATCAATATAAAACACGGTACAGGTTACCGTTCCATTAAAAGGTTTATTACTTCAGAGTGCAGACATGGTCTGTCTCTGTCTTGACCTACCCTAACCAACCTCCATTAAGAAAATGCCGAGACATTACGGTTTAATTTATGACTTAGGGGAGAAGTCAATGCTCCCTCCTTCTTCAACTGGACTTTAAAACACCGCTTTCTAACAAGCGTGAACAGAACTTGGAAGGCTACACATCACATTAATATAACATTATTCTGAGGTTCCAAGGACCTATTACTATAGCTCAGGAATGATTATAATTTCGGAGTTTTAACACTGGGAAGTGAGAATTCAAAACCAATCATAATTAAGGGGCTTCCGACGTAAGAGACATCTGGTTTGATTCTCTGACCTGCCTCTAGGACAATTCCATTCTTGAGGTCTTGGGGCTAATTCCATAGAGCGAGGGTATTTCACCACTCCTCCTAACAATAATAAAAGCAACTGGGGAAAGGTATTCGCACTCAATTCCATGCTTGACAACAATACATAGCACCCTTTTTAAAAGTTTGTCACAGCAAACACATACACAATCAATTACTTCACACAGCTGGTCCCCGCAATTATAATTCCTGGCATTATCTTCACTGCAATTTTTAGCGTGACCATTTATTATTTAGCGCTCACAGGCGACAATCAATACATTCGTGATGCCTTTCAAGTTTAATAATTATTTTCAACGTAATTCATTTTTATCTTCGTCCATAATTAACAGATTTGCCTTTTATTAAGTCTCTACTTTTCATTTCCAAGAACACAACTGGTTCTATAATTATTATTCTTACTTTAGCACACTACGGCTCATACTTGAATTATTACTACTTATTCATTACATTATTCTTATTATTTTTAGCACACTACGGCTCATATTTGAATATTATTTTCATAACTTTTATGTTACATTTTCCTTTTTATTATTATCCTGTTTGCCTTTTAAATAACATTATTCCATTTATATTCACAAGTATTCCACTGAATACGATTTTATTTGATTAACAAAACTTTTTAGCAATTTTCATATTAGATTCCGCACTCATTACTTTCACACAGTTTTATATCCCTGAATTTTCAATACTGGAGAATACTTTCTCCGTGGTCATCATTTCTACATGAGATTTCCGAATCCAAAACGCATAAATTTGGGTGTTACATGGTTTGTCCGGCCCCATTGTCCGAATTCCAGTGGAACGACATCTGGCCCACATCAAATTTCTTACTTCATCATTATGATACACACACTTACACTAATTAATTTGCCCTCTGAATTATTTTAAAATTATATGAGGGTTTTCAAACATTTTCACTACACTAAAAAAAGATTATAACTTCACTTAATATTATATTTACACACACAGAATTTCACTTTTTGGGTAACAAACACACGTGAATTCTTTCTACACCAAATCCCAGGGGTGCAAATTTCGACGTTGTCTTCTACCTTCTACTCTGAAGTTGACAGTCTCGTACGAAAATGAAACCTCCTTGGATAAAAAATTCCCTCCTAATTCTGGTGTTTAATTTATCGGCATTTCCAATACTGCACGATAATGTAGTCTTTTCCGGTTCGCAATTGTCTATCTGGGAAAACTGTATATTTTCACGCTTACCCTGAAGTCGCGATTCTGCACTTCTACAATTTTTTATATGATACTATACGTCGGAACTGAATTCGGACGGCTATTGTCTTTTCTCTGTGGAGTACTTCTATGAAACTCCACGTGGCTACAGATATCTCTTTATGGATTCCTAATACTATCGCCACTGTGTTACCCTAATCTCCTCAATCAGGAAAATTCGGTATTAGCTAAATGTTTTACCCGACCGTGGTATACTTAACGCACTGGGAAAACGTCTTTAGAGTATCTACTCTTTGCTGATGTCTCATATACTTTTGAAATACTATGTTCTCACTTCGAATACTAGTGTCAGGGCTTCAAGTACCCTCGCCGGCTACCGTATATGTTCACTCACTGTTTATAGCTTGACCTATCACCGTAGACTATTATACTTTTTCGAAGTTCTAAATTATACTTTTCCTTTGAAAAGAACTTCAATGATTTAGAGCGCGGCGACACTGAATAAAGCTGGACAGTACTTCGACTTAAGAGTACTTCCGCGTCGTGATACAGGTTCGAGTCCTCCTGTGCTGACAAGCAGCACGACCAATACGAGGTCTGTTTATTTACTGCATTTACTATTGGTACTTGTCGAACAGTATAACTTCCCCTGAAGTTCGTTGTATGCTGAGTTATTGTTGATCCATCGTGCAGCGCCTCTGCACTCACGGAAACTGAATGCGATGTGATGTAGCCTGACGCCCCCCTGGGCTGTCGGAAACTGCATTCGATGTGATGCAGCACCTCCGTACGAGGTCTGTTGTAAACTGCATGCTCTTGCTTGGGCTACAGGCCCTTATATCTGATTCTGGCAAAAATAAATAATTCTCCCTTCTTCCTCACCACCTATTTCCAAAATAATCTGAGTACGACGTTAAAAAAAATATCTCTGGAAAGCTGAGGTTTTAAACGACTCAATGGTATCTAAATTTCCAGGAATCGATCGAACAAATCTTTAATATTAATTTAAATGATCTCTTCAGATGTGTGGGTAGTTTATTCTTGTTGTCTCCCACCATCAGCTTCTGGTTCGGGAATTCACCGACTACGTAATGATGAGTTTGCATTTCTTTCCTGCATAACTTCTATGAACTTTATCCACTCTAAAATATCTTATTCCCTGGATAATCATTACTGGTGGAGTCCTTTCTTTACTTTAATGCCTGCAAATGGCTTAATTTCAATTATTTCTCTTATTTTCAGGACCCTCCTCTCATGCGATGCTGCCATTTTATTGAGGACTCGGGGCTATTTCCGAAACTTCATTCTCACTTGTACATGGAAGTTTCCATTGATCTAATTTTATTGCGTGCGTAACCCGCTCTATGGTGACTGTTCAAATGACATCACCGGGCAGCTGTAGCCTAGTAATCTCTGGTTGCACAACTTGACTCTGCCTCATGCAATCTTATGCAGTATTTGCTTCTCACCTCTTTATAATTCCCTTCTAAAGCCTGCATCAATTCTCTCTTTTCTTCGAAATACAAGGATATGAGTTCGATACTGAACCTCTCCCATGGGTTCAATACATAGCGTACAACGGTCTTAATTCATTTAAAGGGTTTAGGACATCTTGGTCATCAGCTCCGTCTAGCTGAACTTTTCTGATGGAAACATACTTCGAAGAACTGCTCGGCCACAATGAGCAACACTTGTGGGAAGGGACAAAGCAGCAGGAGAGAGAGAGGCGAAAGAACAGATATCTCCCTAGAAGAACTGAGGGCAGCAATCAAGAGACAAAACTTGGAGCAGCAGGACACTACCAAATAACATCGGAAATTATCAAATATAACAGCCTAAAGGGAGAAAATTTCTGCTTGAGGTAATGAGGCTAGCACGGAGGACAAAAATCCCTCGAGATTGACAACTCACAATGATTGTACCCATTTTCAAAATGGGAGACACCCATTTGACAACCACCGAGAAATGTCATTGTTAAGATATTCCAGGGAGAATATACTCAAGAATCCTTGAAACAAGACCGTGAAGTCAAGCCGAGGGCAATTGGAGGAAGAATCTTATGGTTTAAGAAGAGGCACAAGTACGCCGAGACACTTGCCGGTATTTTAAAAATTACTTTGTATTGGGATAATACCATGTTTGATCTGCACACCTTCCTGAATAACTTAAAATTAATAGTCTGCAGAAGTATAATTCAACAAGTATGTTAGAAGAACATGGAGAACATATGTACATCTGCACCCTGGATCTAGTGAAAGCATTTGACAAGGTATCATGGACCTTTGTGGTAGTCCTCAAGAAGAAAGATGTGAACACTACCTTATTCAAGCAATAGAAGCTGCAGAAATCAGGTACCGTACACATATCCAACTAACCGCTGGAATGCAACACGGAGACATTATGTCACCAGATCTGATCCTTCCCCTTTTGGAAGATATAGAAATTTAAGTAGAGAACAACAGAATATTCTCGATTATCCGTTTTAATGCTGGGGACGAGTTTCGTGGATAATCGAAATCGCTGATAATCCGAAGAATACATTAAAAAACAGGAAAAGAGGTTAAAATTACCAAGAAGGTGAATTGTTAATTTTATGTTATTCAGGAAGGTAGGTGTGCAGATCAAACAATACTATCCCAGTACACAGCAATTCTTAAATTACTAGCAAGAGCCTTTCTATGTGCATGTACATAGGGATCGACTGTATGTGTGTCAAAAACATAAATTAAGCTATTATTGTGCTTAGGTCTAATGTTTCATCATGTCTGATGTCTGTGCCAACAAAATTCTTAAATATGAATATAGATCTCCGTTTAATCACAATTAGTGCTATGCTTCCCCTGGTCGCCATGACAAGTCTTAAAACAGATCACTACAGAAACATCTCAATAAATAAAAAAACACTGTTTTTGTGAAGCCTACGTTTTTTTGAAATATTTTGTAATAATTATCAGTTTCTGTGAAGCTACAATTACTTTACTCAGTTCCATTCGCTCCTCTTCGTAAAACCTTTTTATCAGACAATAAAAACATAGAACATAGAATTCTCCTTGTGGAAACTTCTCAAGAAGAAGTTTGCAGCAAATGTGTTCATACACTCAGCACCTGTCTTTGTCCTTCAAGTCATGGAACTCATCTGTGCGAAACAAGGGAAACTTTCAGTTTAATGTGACTTAATCTCACAATGATCCACGGGACCTTCATCTTGACATAGGACCTTGGTGAGAGGCAAGCAGCTTGACTACTGTACCATCATGCCTTTGTGTGAAGCGGGGTGTGGGACGACTTGTCTGCTGCACACCTGGCAATTCATTCTCACCATCACTCTCACTTTCCCTTTCCCATCCATGCAATATGTTGACAATAGCATAGACTGTGTCTGAAGCTCACTCATGTCCATTACAATTAAGCCACTCACGAATGTTATCTTTGTCAACACTAGGCAGTTTTTGCAATAACAGTAAGCTGAGAAAAATAACATAACTAACAAAACATAAGTATTCATCCACGCTAGTATCGGGCAGAAATTTTTTCAAAAACTAGCATACAAGCAATATTGAATTGGAAGATTTCCCTTGCTAAATGCCCTTTGTAAATAGCATGAAGGATACTGCATAATTCCAGAAACTTTTTAAGTCTCTTCCTTCATCGATCCTTCTCTTCAGCAATCTCTAGCAATATTGCCTCTGAATGGACGACAAATATGCCCCAGTGCTTCGGTTGAATCAAGGATGTTACATTCAGAGGTAAGCATCTTCCAGTTTTCCGTTTTCAGTTTGTTATCAGAGGGGCATTGTCAATTAACAGTACAGCTTTCTCAGGTAGTCCTCTTGACCTCTGGTATTCTTGAACTTGTGGCACAAATTTATCATGGAACCACCTTTTAAAAATGTTTATCCAAGTACCCTTCTAATTATAGTAATTCACTGCAAGGAACTTTCCTACTGTTCTACGGAACAATCAGGGTTTTAACGCCTTACCTAAGTGATTTAAGTTTATGCTCACAAGGAGCGTTTGAGCAAGTCATGACCCAGCTTCTTAAGATTTGTACCCTGGAGTATGCCATTTGTTTTTAAAGGCTAACATGAGAGAAGGCAGACATTTTACATTCTGCAGATAAATTTCTCAAGAAGCATGAATTCTTGAAATTCCTAAAAATATCTCAGTGGCTTCTTTATTCCACTTGAGATGATAATTGTTTTAAGGGGCCTAACATCTAGGTTATCGGCCCCTAATGGTCTGGGTGACAGCGAAAATGACAATGAATTGGAAACCATAACGAAAAGCAAGAGAGACTGAAAATACTTACAGAAAGGAACTCTGAAACTACACACAAAATGGAGAGCGGTGATACTTTAAAAAGGGAATTGAGAACTAAAATACTCACGAAAGGAATAGATTGAAAAATGCACACAAAATGTAGTTTAGGTTCAAAATACGTCGAAATACTAACAAAATGCAAATGAGATTGAAAAAACATACAAAAATGCAAACGAGATTGAAAAAACATACAAAATGCAATTGAAATTGAAAATACACAGTGCAATTTAGATTGAAAAACTCCCATTTCAGATCCAAAATACTCACAAAATGCAATTTTGTATCAAAATACTTACAAAATGCCCACTATACAAAATGCAATTTAGATTGAAAATCCTTGCAAAAAGTGGTTTAGGTTGAAAATACTACAAAATGCAATTGAAATTCAAAATACTCACTGAAGTTCCATCCCCTATATTGAAAGACTTACTAAAAAGCAATTTGGATTGTCAATCCTTACAAAATGCAATCGAGGTTTAAAACACTCGCAAAATGCAATTTAGAATGAAAAACTTACAGAATGCAACTTAGATCGAAACTATCTACAAAATGGAGTGTAGATGCAAAAAAAAAAATCGATGAAGGGAATTTAGATACACAGGGAGCCAATTAACAAAAACAGTGTGAGAATCTTTAAGAGAAAAGGAAATCTTAAAATCTACAGTGCAATCTGAACATCTGGAATGAAGAATAGAGGAAGATGGGAACAGTGATTAGTACAGATAAGTTCAAAGTAATGGCTGTGTCATGACAGAAGAGTGCTGAACATCAACATTGACTGTAAGGAACTGGAACCAGTACTATAGGGGTACCAGGTAGAAAAGACTGTTGGAGGCAGGGCTCGCATTACGTAGCTGCTGAAAAGCTTCCCCCTCCATACACGACTCCGGAAGGTCCAGTGACAAGGACAACGAAGCAAGTAGCAGCGGGAAAGAGAGAGACACTTCCCCTACCTGACGCACATGCGCAGAAGAAAGACTAGCAATTGAGAGGCAAGGGAGCTGGAAACACTCTCCCCTACTTTGGTGCGCTTGCGCATTGAAACATTCTTTTCTACCTGGTCACTCTAAAACTTTCGAGTACTTAGGGGCCACGAAATGAGAAACGAGAGGACCAGAGAATTAATGAAGAAGGAACCATTACAGGATGATATAGAGAAATCTAGACTTAGATGGTATTGACATGTAAAACGAATGGAGGAGAAGAGGATATCCAGGAGGGTAAACGAGACGAAGTGGGAAGGAAAGAGACCGAGAGGAAGACCGAGAGACAGGTGGCTGAAGGGGGTGGAAGAAAGCGTGAAGAAGAGAGAAGACTGGACAAGGGTGGAGGCTGAGAGATGGTGGGAAGAGGCTTGTGTTCCAAACAGACCCGGCCAGTGGCTGGAAACTGTGCAAGATGATGATGAGGGGCCACGATACCTAAGACTGAAAGATGAGATACTAAATGCCCAAGTCAACAGTTGCCATCGCCTCAGCAGGAAGTTTCTACAATTCACTGTGTCAAGCATCATAGGCAAGAGAGAAGCAAGCAAGAAGACCAAGCTCTCCGTGTACAAGTTAACATACGACTGTCATTCCATAAGTCATGGCAACTGTTATAGGTTTCGATAATGCTACAGCATGAGAAATCCACGATGTGCATTGAACCGTTAACCTTTTCACTGCTAATATTGTGAGAGACTATCAAACCCCTCCATGCTGAATAAATTTTTAAAAGTATGTTATTCAGATGAAGTTGCCGACGAGATATCTTGGGCGCAGCAAGGACGTGATGTTCTACCGCACCCAAGATATCTCGGGCGTAGCAGTGTAAAGGTTAAAGCCGTGTGATATCTCAATACCGACAGAAAATAGGAGTTAACGGCAAACGTACAAATGAAAACCACACAATGGAACTCTTTGTTTTGCACTACTATAAATGGACCACAAATCAATCGATTAATATCAACGGCACTGTTTCCCAGCCTTAGAACACTGTTCAACAAGAGACACGGACATGTCAGTTCGGGCAGAGAAGGGGCTCCTACTTCACGGCGAGTCTTCAGTTGCTGTGCATCCATTTCAGAAAGCCTCCACCCAACGTGCAACTGTTCGGAAATCAACAGCTTCGCATAGTGCTGCATGACACTGCGTAGCATTTCTGCCACTCAGAAAAGCAATTTTCACGAATGATCGCTCTTCCAATCTGCTTACATCCATCTTATAGCACGGCCAAGCTCAGAATGAACAACGTGTATGGTGCTGGTACCTAGTCACCTGCACTTAGTCGCCTTCTGTCGGGTGAATTCTGTGCTGTTTGCCGCAGGGTTTCGAATGTCTACACTGGAATAGCCGCGATACCATATGCTCAAAAGATATAACATAGTTGCCATGACTTATGGAATGACCCTCGTATGTACCAATGAATCATGTTTTTTCCTAAGGCATACCTGCCTTCTTCCGTGAACAGAAATCCAGATCAATAATACAGTCTCACAAAACATGCTTCTCCCTACACTAAACATACATAATGTTTAAAAATAACAGTTATAACCAGAACTTTAACGAAATCTCATTAAATGCAGAAGACCTAAACATAGTTCTACTTCTATCTTCATCAAGCAGACAGCACCCTGCTTTTCAGCATTACGATGGGGTAAGTTGAGCTTGGACGAAAAATAGTTTGACAACCTTGTCATATATGTATTACCCATTTAAGATTTGATTGCCACTGAGCGTGGCAGCGCCAGTGTTTGTTGTTTATTGTAGCAGCTGCTCCGCACAGTGAAGCGGGCAACACAGCAATGACAGAATGCACTCTACACGTAAGTCAAGCAGCATTGCGCATCACAGGAGCTCATGTCACCATGGACAGCTCAACAATGACAGAGGCTATTGGAACAGTCATATCCTACTCGCGCAACTGTACCTGTCAATGAAGCAGGCTGACGTGTGACACAAGTAAACAAAGAATAGTTCCCATCTCTACCACCGGCAAACAATTCGTGAAAGGGTAATACAGAGTACATCGGCTCTACGAATATTCAATATCCAAGTCCACTTCCAGCATCTCTGGTGCCTTCATCAGCAACAATGACACTTATTTACCTGAAGAACTACAAACTGCTTCTGAAGATCATTTACTGTGCAAAGACCGAAAAATCATACAGTAACAGTTCATTTATACATCCACAAAACACCAAAAATACATATATTTAATGGAAAATCAAGACATGGGCAGGTAAGCAGAGGAACCCTATGTAGATTGTAGCATACAATGTTCTAGAAATGCTAATTACCTGTATGAAGCACGATCAAAATTCTTGCCAACATAGGCCATTCCACAAGCCACAGACAATCCTTGGCCAAGAGAACCAGTGCCCACATCAATAAAATTCAACCTTGGGGTAGGATGACCTTCTAGATCGCTGTCTATTTTGCGCAAGTTCTTCAACTCCGAAGCGGGAAAAAGACCAGCCTCAGCCCAAGCTGAAAAGAAATATATAAAAATTATCAGACAATTCATTATGGGGTTTGAAGCCATTTTTCAGTGTTGCCTTAGTAAACAAAAGTTTGGTGCTTTTCAGTCAGTCAACAAGAATGTACCCAAAAGACTTGGGCAATACCCTAATCCTGAAAAAAATTACAGAGTAGACACTTATATAGAAATGTCTGTATAAATATTGCAAGCTTTGGCTTATGGAAGAGGACGAGAACGGTAACAGAATTATTTGAGAAGTAGAGAGGGTGGATATAAACTACAGTCACAAAGTGGCAAGGGTAGATTAAATTCAGCCAGAAATGGTCAAGGGCTTGAATGGCTGCATACGATAATTGAATTGGCATGGGATTTAGGCTGAACGAAAGTAATCACCCCAATTTATAAGCCAAAGCTTGCAATATTTATACAGGCATTTCTGATAAAAGTGCCTACTCTGGCATTGTACGTAGGAAGGAGAGTTCCGACGATTGGCCAAGAGTAAGATGGATGAAAATCAGTGTGGGTTTAGACCACAACAAGGACGTCAGAATCAAATTTTTAGTATTATTTATTCGGATTTATTGTCCTAAGAGGCATATGCCTAATAAAAAAGAAACTTTTACATTTGGTAAAACAATTATATAAAATTATAATATAATTGACAGGTATAATTTTGAGATTGTAATCTAAACTAATTCCTCAACTAAATACAATATTATATTTCTGTGCAGGAAATTGCTAGGTGGAATGTACGAGTTCATGTGATCGCACAGCAGGCAGAAACATAGGAACCATCTGTGTTACTGAGTAAGTCAAGGTTGGTATGCACCCAAGTTATTGAGAATTGCTGTGAGAGGAATAGACAGCAGTGATTGTGTTTTGTACTGTAGATCAAGAGAAGGCGTTCGATAAGAGCACCCAGGGAGAAGATGCCGAGCATCCTGGGGATTATGGTATCGTAGGAAGACTGACACAGGCAATCAGGAGTATTTATGATGATAATCAGGCTGCATTGAGAGTTGATGGAAGGATTGAGCTCTTGTTTCAAGGTTGGGCTGGGTGGGATTCAATTCGACAGGTTGCTGAAGGACATAAACTGGCTGGGTGGGATTGAATTAAACTGAAACCAAGCAAGCAGTCTGGCTTATGCTGATGACCTGGTTGTAATGACAGACTCCGTCCAAAGTTTACAAGCCTTCAACAGAAATGTAGAGAATACGGTATATCAGTATTTCAAGAAGAAAGGTTATATTGGTAGGGAAGAAACACAAGAATTAAAAAGGAGAAGTTTAACCATTTTGAGTACTTAAGCTGTGAATTGTCTCATGATGGTACACTTAGTGGCCAAAAGCCACGGGAAAGATAGTCCCATGAGAAAATGCACCATGTCTGACTCCTGAGCGTTGCGGCTAGCTGCAACGGACCAGAGCAGTCTGTCACAGACTCAAGTGTAATGAATATGGCAACACGTCGCGAGTTAACCGACTTTGAACGTGGGATGATCACCTGCGCACAGCGCATGGATCATAGCATTACGGAGAAGTCAAGGTTGGTATGCGCCAAGTTATTGAGAATTGCTATGAGAGGAGTAGACAGCAGTGATTGTGTTTTGTACTATAGACCTAGAGAAGGCGTACGATAACAGCAGAGATAATTTTACCATGCTTGTAAACCGCCGCATGGGACGACCACGAACTGACATCACGTCGCTTCAGCAGAACCATACGGGGCGATCGAAGGGCTACCAAGTCAGATCACTGCCCAGTTGAATGTTAGGAATCAGTGACCCATTTCTTGTTGAGTCCATGTCTCGAATTATTGCTGCCGTTTTCAGGGCTCACGGAGGAGCAACTCGTTATTAACATCATATTCTGTGCCTTTTGGCCACTATGTGTAGAATGAACAAGGTGGAAACAACAGTTACAATTACGAAGGTAACGATAATGGTAGTGTGAGGAAAGAAACTGCGTTGAGATACAGAAAAGCCAATGCAGCGAGTTCTCAGTTGCGATCTACTGTTTTCTGCAAGAAAGAACTTAAGAGTAGCGAAGAAAAGTCTCTGCTTAGTATTTACTGTAGACTGTACGGAATATAAGAGCTCGGTAAAATCAGGATATCAGATACATAAGCTACAGGTAACCGAAATGAGGGTAGCATGAATGATTGCTTGAACAAATAGACGGGAGCAGTGGCAGCTAGTACCAGAAATGAAAAGAAAGGCTAAGTAGGAAATAAAGTTAGATGAAACTGTTCGTATGAGCAGACTGAGATGGAGGGGTCATGTGCAGAAATGGGGGAAGAGAGATCACTTGAGAGGTTAATTAGTTCAGCTGTAGAGGGTAAGAGGAGCAGAGGTAGACCTAGGAGGCGATGGTTGGATTCAGTGTTGAACGATTTCAAAGTGAGAGGTTTAGAAGCAAAGGAGGGCATAGTGCTAACTTCTAACTCATTTCCAAACAGAGGCTTGCAGACTAGACTTGACGCTGAAAGATACAAACAGTCTGAAATGAAAATTTATTATTACTGAACAGAGAGTCATGAAGTAATTGGTTTAACACAATCTGGCAACCAATCAAAACCTTTAGTATTTTAGTTCCCATTATTCTCTCATACTACTCTCAAAAACCTTACATCAAAACTGATCGAGAGCCTGAGGAATGGCTTTAAATACGATCATAGCATATGAAAAAAAGATAAAAGAAATTCTTAGAGGATAAAGGATAAATGGGGGATGTGAAATGCGAAGATATGTTCCAATTTTCCTGAAGTCGAAACATGGTACCCATTGCAATAAGTAGCTTTCTAATGAAATCTACCTAATGTAATTGGTTAAAAAATCCGACTAATGGTTTGAGGATAATTGTTTTAAGGGGCCTAACATCTAGGTTATCGGCCCCTAATGGTCTGGGTGATAGCGAAAATGACAATGAAATGGAAACCAGAACGAAAATTAAGTAGACTGAAAATACTTACAAAAGGTAACTCAGATTGAAACGACTCACAAAATGGAGAGTGGCAATACTTACAAAAGGGAATTTAGAAGGAAAATACACACAAAAGGAATAGATTGAAAAATACGCACAAAATGTAGTTTACGTTCAAAATACTTACAAAATGCAATTCAAATTCAAAATACTCACAAAGTCACAGGCCCTATATTGAAAGACTTACTAAAAAGCAATTTAGATTGTCAATCCTTACAAAATGGGGTTGAAAATACTCGCAAAATGCAATTTAGTTCGAAAAGACTTACAAAATGCAACGTAGATTGAAAATGCCTACAAAATGGAGTGTAGATGAAGAAAAAAAAATTGCTTAAGGGAATTTCGATACACGGGGAGCCAATTGACAAAAACAGTGTGGGAATCTTAAAGGGAAAAGGAAATATAATGAAAAGAAAACAAGAGGAGGGATCAGGAAAGATGAGACGAGGGCCAATTAAGGCGGGAAAGTGAAAGACTCCCTAGGCCTCCGATACCCCCAATACCGTCGGGGTCGGAAAAGAACTAGAGTTGACTAAGGGAGGTCGACAGGAAAGAAGATGGAAAGGAGCCTGGCACAAGTAAGTGGAAGCAGTACCGGACTCAGCTAAGGTCCCGTGGTCGCCAACCCACGTCCCACTAGATGTGAGCCACTGGGGGGAATTTCAGTATCGGTGAATAAGACTCCTCCTGCGAGATGGCATCTTTCTGTACCGCATTACAGGAGTTTAATTTAATTTAAGAAAAGTCAAATGCACTTGTTCCTCTCAGCCCCTCAAGTCCAGAATAGTACAAAAAAACTATTACAACTTTGATTTGAACCACTATGGTTATATTGTTTTCTTCCTTTTGTACCATTTACTTTGTATTTTATGAATGAATTCCAATCAAGTACTGTATGTAGTTTACAATCCTTAAGATTGGCCCTCGATTAAAATTTTGTTAGCTTCATAGATGAAACTGAAGAAATTGTTCATAAGCATAACTATTTCAGACAGTAAACATGAAACTCTCAGCAAATTTATAAATCTGAGGGGAACAAAACCACTTGTCCTTAAAAAAAAGGAATAAGACCATCCAAACCATTCATTCATTTATTTATTTATTTACCAATTTATTCAATTAATTAGTTTAAGAATAGAAGAGGTTGAATTATACCTGAATACAAGATAGGCGCAGCATGACCTTTGGACAAGATGAAGCGGTCGCTGGAACGATCTTTTGGAGCAGCTACTTTGTACTTCATGACATGGAAGAACAACACTGACATCAATTCAGCCATTGATGAACATGATGTTGGGTGACTGAAAAGACAGTATATATATGCATTATCACGTTAAGTTTTCCTTCAAAGCATGAAGATTAACTACAACATAATATCGAGCAACTTTTGACAATCGCTGCTGAAAAACAGTAACCATATTTTGACCAAGGTGCATGCAGGATTGTGCGCAAGCCTCCACGGCTGTAACCAAATGGCTATTACGCCTTCATATGCTTTATTTTTTCTCTCTCCCTATCTCAAAATGGAAAATGGTATTGCAAGAGCAACGTAATTTAAAGCACAAGTTAATATTTTGGAAGAAATTACTATTGTCACATGCGAAGTATACAAGCATATAAGGGAAACTGATAGTATTTCCTGATTAAAGGTAAGATTTTCAATAGAATGTTCCTAGAAAATTTAGAATTGTTCTTTACCCGGAAACTAAAAATTTCTTAAAAAAAAAACAACGTTCGACCATCCCATAATTTCAGTTTCAGCCTGAGCAAATAACTGTGGAGTCGAGACTTTTCTGCCATGTGACCTCAGATATACAGATTCCTCGCACAATCTTCTTTCAGTCACCATTATTATTTTATTGGCTCAATTGTCTTCCTGTAGATAATGCTCTCAAGAGGACTTCATGCTCAGAGCCACATTTGAGAAGCAAACCTGGCCACAAGAATCTTGTGCAATAGGAACAACCACTTGATATTGAGGCAACTGATGAACTGAGCTACTGTCCTGAGTAAGAGAGCGAGTTGGGTTTGAATACAAGCAGATCAAAACTACTGTATCACATTTCAAGCTGCCAAGTTAGATATGCTATCTACTTTTGAGATGTAGTAAATCCATACATCAATAACATAACAGTGGCAATCAAAATGGCAACAGATAGTTGTCAGATAGTGAAATCTGTCATTTCATGAAAAACCCAGGCACTTCATGAAAAGCCAGCATATGATGCAAAAAGGGATTGTTGCACTATTTGACGAATGGTTTCCTGAAATGACTTAATTTCGCCGTCCCAGTGTAATTCTTTTAGCACATGATCTGAAGGGAAGTTCAGCCTGTCACTTCATGAAGTAGAAGTAGCATCGTTCTCTTTTTGTGAGCAAGTGCGATTTCCAAAAATTAGTCGGATAAACATGTGGACACTGAAGGCTGTCATTTATTCAGAATGTGATTACTGACATACGGGACAAATGAATGGTTTGGACCACCCAAAATTCTCTACCCAGCATCTTGGATTTGCGCCTAGAAGGAATCATTTATATTATGCTTCCGTACTGTGAATGGAAGATAGGTAATTCAGACTTCAGGCATTTTGATCCTAAAACGTGAGAGATAGAAACCTTATAGTTTAAAATATCTTGACCTTCCTGTTCCACCCCATAAAACTGTCACAGACGTGCAAAATGAGATCTTATACTGCTCTCAGCGGCCCTATAGCCGAGAGAAGTTGTGGTTTCGGGGTATGGTGTTCGCTTCCGGACCACTAGGTGGTGTGTTCTAACCCCACTAAGGAGGGCTATTTTTGCCAAGTAACGAATTCTGTATTTTTTTGTTCAGTCTGCACATTTCAATAGTTCTTTTGTTCTACTGTTTTATTAATGTAAATTCATCTTAAGGACATTTTGATCATCAGCCCAGTGTATTTGGATGCATGTTGGATGTTGCCTTATACGTTCTGTTGTGTGGGAACTTGACTTGTGTGTGTAGCTGTCAAGGTTAAAGAATTTGGGGGGTGTCCCAGGCCTTGGCCTATTAGAAGGTACCATCCAGCATTTGCCTAGAAGGTGTGTGTGGGTAAATCTGGGGAAAAACGACACTCAGGATGGCCACTGTCAGTGAAGGGATTTGAACCATCATATACTCCTTAAGTAGACTTCTGGAATCAACTATGGCTTCCAGGGATAGGCACAGTTCTTGACAAACATGCCGCATAACGGCAAAGTGCGTGGCAGGAGAAAGGCTCGCTTCACGGGCTCGCTTCACGGGCGAGCGGGCAAGCATGTTTGCTTGCTCTATCTCTCCACATCAAGACCAGACTCCATCCTGGACCAGACTCCATCCTGGACCAGACTCCATCCTGGCTGCCTGCTCGCTTTTCAGGTCTCCGGTGTTAAAGACAATTGCACCCAGTTCTGTCCAGTCTCGCTACTTGCTCTCGATGACTATTTACAGAAAATGTTGGGATTCTTTCTTAGTTCATTTCAGCGCAAGTTGTGTTCGTCTGTCTGAATTGGAGCCTTGGGATGGCCATACGGTCAGTGGAATACCTTAGTAATGAAGAATGCGCAGAACTTTAAATGTTAATATTAATGACTTTAGCATGGTGTCTAATGTAGTTCTTAATAGTTGCACTCCAACTAGCGGCTTCAGAAAGTGCAAGCACTCACTGCAAAGAAGGAACAGGAAATGATAGTATCAATGTTGAAAACTGTAACAGGCACTATCTAAACCAGGGGCGGCCAGCCTTTGCACACTCGGTGCGCTCTGTATGCTAGCTGCGTTGTGCTGCACTATGGCAGGCTGGATTCTGTTTCTCTTAGCTGGGCTGCCTGCCCTGACTGCCGGTGCGTTGGAGCGAGTCAAGTTGGGATTGCCTTCGTACCCGACAAACAAACAAACTGTTCTTCCAATGTGTTGGTTGTCCGAAACATCTACATTTTGTTCTAGTGTTTTTCCGCGTACCGGTACTTGAAGATTAAGTGCTTAGCATTAACACATTTTGTTGTACCTATTTGACTAAATTATACATTTCTGTCTATCCAATACAAAATATCAGTCAATACGGACCAATATGATAAAATTATCTCACACGTTTAAGGGCAGAGTGTTCATAAGAAAATGCAGAGATAATGAACTGATAAATAAATTTTGTATTGAATAGACGGAAATGTGTTATTTAGTCAAATAGGAATATCAGTCAATACGGACCAATAATATGTCGAATACTCCTAACATTTTGTTGTTGATTTATTGATGTAGTGGCTTTGCAACATCTTGGTCATGTAGCCCCATGTACTTGGGGTGTATATAGAATTTGTCTGATCATCATCATCTTGCACAGTTTCCAGCCACAGGCCGGGTCTGTTTGGAACACAAGCCTCTCCAACGTCTTCTGTCTTCCCACCATCTCTCAGCCTCCACCCTTGTCCAGTCTTCTCTCTTCTTCACGCTTTCTTCCACCCCCTTCAGCCACCTGTCTCTCGGTCTTCCTCTCGGTCTCTTTCCTTCCCACTTCGTCTCGTGTACTCTCCTGGGTATCCTCTTCTCCTCCATTCATTTTACATGTCCATACCATCTAAGTCTAGATTTCTCTATACCATCCTGTAATGGTGTCTCCTTCATTAATTCTCTGGCCCTCTCATTTCTTATTCTGTCCATCTTTGTAGCTCCAATACTGCTTCTCAAGAACCTCATCTCACTGGCCTGTATTTTGCTCTTCTCCCTTCCTTTCATAACCCAGGTCTCCGAGGCATACGTCAGGATAGGGACATAGTACGTCCGATATATGATCTTTTTGCTGTTCTGAGGGACATCCTTGCTCCATAACATGCTTCTCACACTCCTCCGAAATGCTTCTGCCTGCCTCCCCCACTCATTTATTTCTCTACCGTTTCTTCCATTAGCTTGTATCAGGCTTCCCAGATACTTGAAACTCTCCACTTTCTTCAGCTGTTCCCCACCAATTGTTATTCCCGTTGTAGTTCTTTCCTTCTTCCTTGTTGTGATCACCATCTCACTCTTATTTATGCTAAATTTCATCCCATATCCTTGTATTATTCCTTCCCATACGTCCAACTGTTCCTGTACCACCTCCTCCTTGTTTCCCCAAATCATCAAATCATCTGCAAACACCATTGCTTTAATCTTTCCTTCCCCAATTACTTGTGCCACTCGGGTCATTATGTCATCCATCACCACAATGAAAAGTAACGGTGACAGTGCACTTCCTTGTTTCAGGCCGTTTCTCTGTTCCAACCGGTCTGATCTCTCACCTCCCACTTTCACACAGCTCATGCTTCCCTTGTACATCTCCTTTATCCTCTTTTATAGTCCATTTCTCTACTCCTCTATCCTCCAGGGACTTCCATACTTTGTTTCTGCATACACTGTCATATGCTTTCTCAATGTCCAGGAAGGCCATCAGTAGATCTGTTCCATACTCATAGTGCTGTTCTTGTAACTGCCTTACAGCAAAAATCAAATCCACTGTGGACCTTCCTGCTCTGAAGCCATGTTGTTCTTCCCTCATCCCTCCTTCTATCCTTGTCCTAATTCTCTTTTCCAAAACTTTCTCGAAGATCTTTGCACAATGACTCATCAGCGTTATTCCCCGATAGTTTCTGCAATCTGTTCTACTACCTTTCTTGAAGATCGGGACAATTATTCCTTTTTTCCAGTCCTCTGGGGTCTTCCTTTCCTTCGATGCTGTCATCACTCTGTACAACCATTGTATCCCCACCTCTCCTGCTGCTCTCACCATCTCTACACTCAACTCATCCACACCCGGTGCCTTCCCTCCTTTCATCTACCTCACTGCATCTTCCACTTCTCCATGTTAAGTCCTTTTCTGCTTGCAGTTCATCTTCCTCTTCCCCGTTTTCCTCCTCCTCGCCGTGGTTTCCATTTGTCTGATAAGCTGTGCAATTGTGTTGGCTGTATTAGTGTGTGCATTTGTAATCCAGGCGAGGGCTGGGAAGGAGACGGCCGTGGCCTTAATTTAGGGGCCATCCTGGCATTTGCCTGGAGTAGAAGTGGGAAACCATGGAAAACTACTTCCAAGATGGCCAAGATGTGAATCGAACCAACCTCTTCTCAGTTTTGTCTCATGAGGCTGAGTGTACCCAGCTCCAACCCCAAGAATGCTAGACACCACGAGGTGGCCAGAATTAAAACAATCAGAAAAATTGATAAAGTATCATGCATGGGACTCATATTTTATTTTCCTTGTTTTCAATTTTTAAATTTGTTTTAATATTTACAATAAGCTCAATGTTCGGCACGATTGCTAGCGACACCATCAACCGGAGGCGGTTTCGCAGGTTCGAGTCAGACATCAGAGCTAGAGCTAGCGCTAGATGCCATGATTTTGTTAGTTTCAAAAGCAGAGAAAAAAAGTTTCATAGACCTACGTTGCTCGAAACATTGATAACACCTGTGCAATTTTAGATATTCTTGCTGCGGTAATTTTGAGTAGAAATCTGGCAAATTTTTCACAGAGCTTAAAATATCCTTAAGTCTAGTGCTACATTGCAAATTGAAAAGCTCCATTTGAAACTCGTGCGGAACCTCAGTTACAGAGATTGAAAATGGCTTGACAAACTAATCAAAAACAGGTTGAAGTTTAGAAATCTGGTAGAAAACTCTTTCAATATAAGTAACACCATACCGCGACCGTTTGGCCTTCGACACAGCAAACGCAGTACGGGAGAGAGTAAGAGAAGAAAGCGAGAGAGAGACAAAATCATAGTCTTCCCCCACCATCACTGCGAGGCCGTTCGCGCCAGAAGCACGCTGCTGTGCAGCCAGAGTGCCAGCGCACCCCGAGCGCTGTTTGGCAACCTCTGATCTAAACAGTCTCCGAGGTTCGTGTATAATACGTTTAGTTACGTTAAGGAAAATTAGTAGGCAAGGGGCCAATTACTGAAACTGCAAAAATTCTTAAACAGAGTAGACAAACTGTTGGTAACTTAAGAGGGGAAAAAAGAAAATTGCAAATAAAAGTATATTGTTTGGCAGGATTGACAATTTTATGTGCAATGTTTTTTGGCATTGAATGTATAGGTTTTATAAGAAAGGACTGCCACCAACCCTTTCAGAACTAGTGCAATGATTACAAAACATGTTTGAATTTCCGTACGAAGATACTATGCATAGGAAATTGCTACTCTAGCTTTTATAAGGTGTGATCAAAAGGTTTCAGGTTGACGGCCGCCCAGTCCAGAATTGGTATGCCAATCAGGCAAAATCACCGTGAGCATTTAAGCACTCGTCCCACTGACATACCAGAATGAAGAACCCATGTAGTAAAACACTATCCTTCTGCGTGAAGAAGTCCGTAACCGCCTGATGCACATCCTCGTCCGACAGCAATCGTGGACCCTTCAAGGCCTTTTTATAATGAACTGAAGGCTTGATAATCGCATGGGGAGAGATCAGGACTATAGGGTTGACCCTCTAGCAGGACTATAGGGTGGACCCTCGAGCGTCTCCCACTTGAGTTGGCGTACCTTCTGCATTACAACCTTTGCTGTATGGGGATGTGCGATATCATGAAGCAGCATCCCTTGTCGCAGTTTTCGTGGATGTTTCGCCTTAATTTCTCCAGTGTTGCGCAGTACCGTTCCCCAGTGATTGAGACGCCAGGTTCCTTGAAATCAATAAGCAATGGGTACCGGTTATTAAAGAACAGGGTGAGCATCACCTTTCCACGGATGGTTGGTTCTTGAACTTCTTGGGACAAGGGGAAAACGGATGACACCACTGAATCATCGCCGCTTTTGGTTCCCAGTGGTGGCACCAGCTTTCACCCTCAAATGGAAACTTTTTGATCAAGCCTTATAAGTAGGGCTCGGATCGATATGCTCGAAAACCATGTGTTTTATGCTCGATAGATATGCACGAAAAAAAACATGCGGTTAAATATGCATAATATGCTCGAAAAACAACTTTAAAAACTATAGAAAGGAAAGTGAAACTAAAAAAAAAAAACAATAACATATCTTTGTAAGCGAGCTTTATTTTCTAATTGTATGTATGATACACTGTGATATACTCTCATTCAAGTTTCAAGTATATAGGCCTAGCCCATAAGAGAAGTTTTCTTATAAAAGTTACAGTTTAAAAGTTCATTTACAAAATGTTCAGAATTAGGCGAGTCAATGAAGTAGATCTGCATTGAACTGTACAACGAGAATTTTTTCTATGTTTTCAGTTTTGAATGATTTTCTTAAATCAGTAAATAAAAGTTTCAATGACGAGAACGACCTCACTAAAGGTTAAAAACCTGCGGTTCTATTATTCGCACCAGATAGCCTTTTCATTAATTATTTCTGTTTTCGAACCTTAAGGATTGTCAGGGCCCGAATTCAGGGGGGAATTCGAAGAAAAACAAACTATTTAGACGAAACCACAAGAATATGCATCTATATGATTCTATTCTGAAAACCACGGTTTTATGCATTTATATGCTCAATAAATTTAAATTCTGTTCGTCCCAGAGAGGTGAAAATACCACCGAAAGGCTTCTTTCAATGTGTACTATTCAGGAAAAAATATGCAAATATGCTCGAATCCGAGCCCTACGTATAAGTATGGAATGGCCAAGAATATTGGCTTGGAGATGCAAATATTTAACAAGACCCCATTTGTTGAGGGCTGCAGGACATCACATTATCCTATCTACCAACCTTACAAAACCAAAAAATAAGATTTTCATATGAAAAGCAGGAAAATTCAAGAGATGCAAATAGTGCATAATAGCTCAATTAATTGGCAAACTATGCTTCAAAACGAATGACGTAATAAAGCATTCAGCATGAATCATCCCATTACTTTCTCTTTGACACCAAAATCTTTTTGTTTTCATTTTTAATAATTTTCCTACATTTTACGTTTTCTTGGCGTGTCTTTGATCCTCAGCTGGATTCAATCATTCCGGGAAATTGTTCCGAAAATGTTAAAAAAAAAGAATTGTATTTTTTGGCCAGAGTGAAGAGTCTAACACAAAGCAAAAACACTATAATGTGACGAAAATGCTGCAGGAAAGTCAATGAACAACCTCGTTCACTGAAACAAATCCTATTTACAAATTCAGGCACCCAAATAACAATTATCTTTCCATTACAAACACTTCCAAAATACTGGAAAATGTTTGAAGTTCGCCAATAATTTACAAAAATTGGGGATATCTTGAGTAATTCTGAGGCGGGCAAAACTATGGAAAATCGACAGTCTCCCGCCTAAATCGATAAAGTTGGCAGGTATGCATTATGTGTTGGACGAAACACTGTAAGATACACGTGATGTGAAACAGTTGGTACGATGGCTCGTGTTCTTGCATCCTATGTTCCTATGTCCAGAGGCCAAATAACAATGGTGTTGCATGCTGGGGGGAGTGAAGGGTGGGGTCCAAACTACTTATTTCTTTCACCAAAGAACATTGGCAGTGCATTATGGTATGGCAGTATGGTATTTGTAATGCTCCAAAATGTTCCTAGTATTCCTATCTAGCATTGTAAAATTACTCGGAGCAAGGCCTGACTGAGCCAGAGCTGATGATCGTGTGGCCTCCGGAGAGGCTTAGTGCAGGTCTTTCCAGTTGACGCCCGTAGGCGACCTGCGCGTCGTAATGAGGAAGAAGTGGTGATGATGATGATGACACATACACCCAGTCCCCGAGCCACGGGAGTTAACCTCAGGAGATTAAAATCCCTGGTGGCTCGGCCGGGAATCGAACCCGGAGCACTTTGGGCCAGAGCCTAGCGCTAACCATTTAGCCACAGAGCCGGACAGCCAGAGCTAATTAGCAGGGAGGGCAGCAAGTATAAACAAACCAACCATAAGATACAAACTAAAATAGAAACTTTGAATATTCTTCCCAAATAGCCTAATTTAAGGGCCTGAAAAAAAAACAGAAGGAATTTAAGAACTTCTACATCACTTCCGATTTTTATTTAGAATATCTATTCATTACTTTTTGAGGATCCAACCAGCCTCTGAGACAGAGAAACCCATTAGAATCCTCCATCGAAAATGAACACAGATTGTCCCTTTTAAAACGTGCCCACTCCCTACGAACATCCACGGCACGAATTTATTGCAGAAATTGAAGTGATAAGACGGCTACCCCTCCCGCACACACCGCAGAGAGGCATGCATGCTATTTCTTGAAAGTAATATTATATAGGCTAATTTACAAGTTTCGCCTAACCTACAGTAAAATCTTATCTCACAGGCATTTTGAAATCTCCCACTGGAGGACGCGGCGAGGTCACAAGGCCTCGCACATATGCATTATCATCCCCCTTTGGGACGACAATTTGTAGGACGAGAGGAGACGCAGCTTAAGAACCACTTTCCCATGATTAACAACAAATCCTCATAAGGACTGGATGAAATTGGGTAGAACTTGGGCATGCAAAATCTGAGTTTAATCACTTCACTGAAGAAACAAAAAAAAACCAGCCTCAAGAGAGAGATTGAACCGACGCCGGCATGCCAGATTAGAGCAAGTTCTTTACGCCTGTCTGTACCGTGTAGAAACCTCCCCATAGTAAGTTATACCATTTTCAAACTACATTAAGGTCGTAGAACTACCACATATGGGCACAAAATTCATTTTCCCTTCATATAGCCTTTGGTAAAATACGAAAATTCCCGCGAAATATAAAATGGATCGATGTGCGAGGCTTTCACATACGTTCATTACATGCATAATATGCATGTCCACATTATTGACCTGAGTATTTTTCTACCCACTTCGATGATTTAGGACCTAGTCTACATGTCAAATAACAGCGTATTGAAATCATAATTAGAGATATGAGACCGAAAAAGTAAATACAGATAGATGATAAATACCAACTCACAGTGCGATTTTACCGTATGTCAAGGCAACAACGCTATGGAGTAAAAAATCGTCACATATAATATCGAAGCACAAAAAATATTGTTCCAAAAACACGGCAAACGAAAACTCTCTCTGCCATTCAGTAATTTGGTTAAATACAGAAAAGTCAAGAAAGAAATGCACCGTCACAATACTCACCCAGATTTTGCCGCACTTGTTGCATTAATACTATGAATACGTAATCTATTCGCAATATCAAATAATGCCTGCACATTAGGTTTCTCGTAGTCGTCCCTCATCGTTGCTTAGGTACTCGAAAAGCCGGCAGTACGAACGCTGCTTATGGCAAGGGAGCAAAATTTAAGTAGACACGATAAAACACGCTGTTTCTAAGGCGAAGCTGGAAGGGAGGAGGTGGGAGAAAAAGTAACACAGCGCACAGTTCTGTGCATCGCGCACCGTTCTGCGCATCGCGCCGTCGTCAAGTAACGAAGTAGGCGGTTACACGCAGGGGGATGAGCACGTGGGTCGGAGTAAGGCCCTGTGCTGGATGTTCTGCCAACCAATGAAGAATTAATTTTAGCACTAAGGTTCCGTAGTTGGCACTCATGAACGTTCACATCAAACCGACTGGCGAAAGCGGGAATAGTCTGTTTTGATTGATTTTCCTCGTGGTGTTGTTGGTTGTTTTGATTTGTTCAGTATTTTGATTGTTTATTTGAATTGAATTGAGAGTCGATCATGCCACTGCAAGGGAGGAAAAATTGCCAAGCACCGGGATGTAAGAATTATAATGATAGTAAGAACAATACGGCAATTTTCATCTTCCTGGTGTTGACCATGTGTAAAACTAGTGGGCAATTAGGACTACTCTCGAATAAAAAAATATAGAGAATAAATGTGTGCATTTCATCTCTAGTTTGTTTTCTTACCCATTCTCCTTTGCATTGCAATAAAATTTGTGGTTTAGGGCTACGGGAAGGGGTGGGTGGCAGCGGGCATGCTAAGCCAAAAGTGAGGTTATGGCAATGTAGTGTGTGAATTTGGACAGTTTTCTTTATATTCATCGAATATCCCAACAATTCTGTAGAGTATGAGAGGATTTTTAATTAGCCTAGAGGTGAATTAAGCTCTAGAACGGCATAACTGTGTCCTTCGTGACAAATCTATTGCTAACATTGATATATATCAAAATGTATTATTTTCCTATCTGGACGTATATTTAAGCGCCTAGCGAAAGGCGCAGTTATGTTTGTATTATTTTCATCAATAACTCATCGCAGAACATACTGTTCATTTACTTGTGATAAAGGCTACATTCATATGGCTTTTTACTTTTTATGTTGCCAGTACAATCCATAGCCTCAGGCGGTGTTCTCTCTCGGAAATTCTATAACCAAAAGTGACGAATCTCATACTTACATGATCCTTGGTTACACGCAGTTACTCAGACCAGCAGTTCCTTATATTTACCTTGCTATTTTTTTAACACACCGTATATACAATTTTTTCGGAGAGGGGGGGGGGGGGGGCTGGCTGGCTATCCTGGAAAATTGTGAGTATTCTTAGGGGATTGTCACCGCAAAATACCCAGAAATATCAACCAATATCTTTGAGCATATAACTTGGTGTACCGTAATTATTTTAGATAAGATTCAAAGTTTATATAGCCTACAATTACTGGCAATACAAAAACAGTTGTAAAATACAACACAACACACAAATAACATTTTATACTTAATGCATTTTCTATTATGATCTATGGAGTATGAATGGCAAATATCTAAATATTTGTCAATTTACTAAGCAGAAAGGTAAACAGTTCTTTTTTTACAAGTTGATAATTTATTTCTCAAAAGTACCGTACTGTGGAATTCACAGTTTTGCCTCACAAGGCTGAGTGTACCCCATTCCAGCCCTCAGACTAGAATTAAAATTTCTCGGCAGAGCCGGGAATCGAATTCGGACCTCTGGGGCGGCAACCAAGAATGCTAGCCACTACACCACGAGTTGGTCTAATTTCAATATTAATATTGTTTATAACTTACCCAATAAGTTTAATATTCTACAGGATTTTAACGTATTTTCAGTAAATATTTTAATTGAAAATTCATGTAGGTTTTTACACTCGAAGGTAATTTTCCATTATAGCATTCTGCACAAAGCGTTTCTTCGTAATTCAGAATCTCCATAATTCGTTTCAGCATTACAAAGTACGAGCAGTTGACACTGATCCAACAGTCTGACTCCCACACATGATACGGTTCATTTATTAGCCTATTTCCATCACTATTCAAGCTTCATAATCCATTCTCTCATATTAAGTTACTATTTTATGGCAACAGATGTATTTGTTTTCGTGTCGTCTCTAAACTCACGAGTCTCAAAAGTTCACGAATTTCAAGATGAGGGTTAGTAAAATTAGGTTCTAGCCGGTTTCTGTACCTGGGTCAGTCTCAAAACTCGCGAGCCAAGCCAGCCAAGCCAGTTCTTCTTTGAAAACACAAAATAACGACCTCCATGATTCCAATGAAGTTATTTAGGCTTGCGTGATGTCAACAAGCAGAATGACTGAGTTATACTTTAAGAATTTGACCTGTGGTAGGTTGATAATTCCTGTTAAAACAATACAAACGAAATACCATTCTCGAACTGTGTGGACAACCATGGGTTAAAGGGTAGTGTGAGTCACCGTACAGCTCATACTTCCTGCGGTTATAAAGCCACATGCTCTCCGGAATATTAATTCAGCTACTAGTTTGTATTCGTGAGTTTTGATACTATTTGTTACTATTTTTAGCTCGTGAGTTTTGAGACTCTTGAGTTTTTGAGACGTAACCTTTGTTTAAACTACCTACTAAAAGTTTTAAAAAATCTATTTATTTTTCAACCTAATGACGTGAGTGCGGGCCGGCGGGGTAGGGACATTGAACAGCCTAAATGCTTAAGAGTGTTAACTAATAATAATGTTATTGGTTTTACGTCCCTTTTAACTACTGTGGCTTTTAAAAATGCCGGGATGCCGAAATTTTGTCCCGAAGGGGATCTTTAACGTGCCAGTAAATCTACTGACACGGCTCCCTCACATTTGCGCACCCTCAAATGCCAGCTGAATGCGCCAGGATACGAACCAGCAACCTTGGGCCCAGCAAGCGAGAACGTTACCGCTGAGCCACGCAGCCAGCTAACTGTTAACATTGGATGGTGCATGTTGTTTCTAGTTTCAAATTATTGTGCGCTATTTTACAGCATAATTTCAGTATTTCAAATCTCATGCTCACATTTCCAATCCTATTA
The DNA here is from genome assembly GCA_946902985.2 of Meconema thalassinum. Classification (NCBI taxonomy): domain Eukaryota; kingdom Metazoa; phylum Arthropoda; class Insecta; order Orthoptera; family Tettigoniidae; genus Meconema; species Meconema thalassinum. The sequence goes on along the minus strand of OX336389.2, from coordinate 203,888,962 downwards.
TATACTACGCTAAGGTGTATGCTTCACAAAACTCAAGCTCCTTAACCAGAGGGAGTTAGAAGGTGTGGTTTGTACCCAATTCTTCCAAATCGTCTCAACGGTACAGGAAAAATCTTGCATTTCTTGAAAAGTCAACGGAAATAAATTTATTTGTTTATAAAGCGCTATTAAACAAATAGCCCCTGCTAGATCTGTGGCGCGTCCAGAATTGTTCCAAACACAACAACCACTAATGACAATAAGCCGCTTGCCAATGTCACCGCCAATTCCTTACAACAATAGATTCTTCTATTTCTGCCATTGTTGACTCGAATTCAACCAGGCCTTAAGTTTTTGAACTTTGATGCGCTCTAAGAAAAGTAAATAGTGTGTGATGCGTTCTAAGAAAAGTAAATAGTGTGTATTATCAGTTATTATTCTCACTGGTAGTTGCAGTTATTAGACAGAAGCAAATACTGTAGATCTTGTGATCCGTTTCTTTTTTTCGTGCGAAGTAGCCTATGAGAAGTGAACGGGGGGGGGGCTAGATACTTCATGTTTCAGAAGGAGGGCGCGACAGGAAGTTTGAGAACCCCTGCTCTAAAGCAGTTAGGCGGGTCGTTAAACCCATAACTGTATTAATGCTTTTGAATTGGTGCGAGAATTGGCAGAGGATAGAATAGGCTACACCTATTCTTCATCGAGGGACAAATGACCTCGATGCTTCGTCTCAAATCAACAACCCCACTTCCATTAGAACCAGCGTCACCACCTCTCCGTTGTAATGTAACTTTGATAACGAATGATCGAACAAATATTTTGCTACCCAGCCTGAATCGATCTTCAATATGAGCTCACATTTAAACATCTGCCACATTCTATACTAGTAACAAGCTTCGATACCACATTCGCATTATTTTCTTGTGTCGTCAATTAACAGTTTTCTGGTCAAGGCGAGTGATCAAAAGGCCGAACTAGAGAAGCCATGTCGAGGTAGCATGCATGTCACGTTGTTCCTCACAAGAGCTGGTTAGCCCTTTCTCCAGCTGGGCTCGCTCGCCTGTCCGTAGCACTGCATGGTCTTCCCGAATGTCGAATGCGAGCAGGCGCGATAACGAAACCCGTGGACACGAGTCACATTTCGAAAACACGACCCGTTTGGGTTTAGCTCACTAGAGCCAGAATAGAACTCGAAAAGACTAATACCCCGTTTAGACGTCTCGGTCGCGATCCCGATTATCTCTGATCTGGATAATGTCCAATCGCGATCAACGGCATTTGTCACTGGTACGTGTTTAGACGGCCAACATGAAGCAACAGGATAGTCGAGTAAAACAGCATGACATAGCAAAGTTCTGTCAACTTTTGAATCCCAAGTGTTAAAGCAGAAACAACAGTAGTTTGTTTCCTCCAGTCTTAAGTATTTCAGTTTTTCTTTTTACAGAATTCAACCTGCTAATGTACACACTGTCCCCGAAATATTTGGACACATCGGATCTCGTACAGCTTCTGCACCTAACTGTGCGGGGAATGGAAATTACGGTCGAGTTAAACATACCCCACAGTCATACTGTTTTACGGCATGGCAGAAACATGTAGAAGACAAAATGTACGCATATCTGTAAAAGAAAGTGTAATACAGTATTTCTGCAACAGCAATATCATTCGGACAACGCACGTCTTCTCATATAATCCATGAATACTGTACGGGAATTGATTAGCTTTGGTGTGGGAGAGCCCTACCGTGACATGCAGTATGTGTCAGACAGTGCCAGCTTGCTTCGGGATGCAATGGGGCGCAAAGGAGAGAATACTAGCTTTGATAAGCACCAGTTAGTTTTTCACCATGCGAAGGGGAAATCCTGCAGAGAATTGCAGCTTTACTAGACATGAAGAAGCGTACGGTGTATGATATTATCAGGAGATTCTCTAAGGATGATACCCTGGATCTGCGTGCACCACCTGGCCGCCCAAGGATTCTTTTTTTTTATACGGAGCGGGACGAGAGGACCGCCGTACGCATGGTACAGAAAACTCCACGAATCACCGCTCCAGAGATCGCCGCAAATGTTCACCATGAAACGCAAAAAGCGGTTCACCCCGAAACCATCCAAAGAGTGCTGCGTAGATCGCAATACAATGGCCGAGTAGCTCGGCGAAAGCCTTACATCAGAAAAGGTGAATACAAGGATGAGAAGGGACTTTGCAACAGAGCATATCCATAGAGACGAAACGTGGTGGCATCGCGTCATATTTGTGGACGAAAGTAAATTCAACATATACCGATGTGATGGACGCGTCAAAGTGTGGAGGAAGAAGAATGGGGCGATGAAACCTGAAAACCTTCGAGGAACAGTTAAACACGGAGGTGGGGACGTTATGGTATGGGGCAGTATGTCCGCGAACGGTGTGGGGAATTTAACTTTTATCGACGGGACAATGGACCAACATGTCTATCTAAGGATACTAAAGGACAATTTACCTGCGAGTGCGGACAAAATGGGAATACGGGAGAACTTCATGCTGTATCAAGACAATGATCCGAAGCACAGAGCTCACAACGTTAAGCTCTGGCTACTATACAACTGCCCAAAAAAGCTCCAGTCTCCTCCCCAATCACCCGACTTGAACCCTATCGAGAATCTGTGGGATTACCTGGAAAAGGAAGTACGCAAAACCCCCAATTGTCTCCAAAGAGCAGTTACAAGTTAGGTTACAGGAAGAATGGGAAAAAAAATCTCGGCGGACTTCACTAAATAATTAGTAAACAGCATGTCAAATCGACTGCGTGAGGTCCTGAAACAGAGAGGACACACTACTGTCTACTGAACATTGTCCATTATTGTACATTCTCTTTAATTTTGCATTTCATGGCACAGTGTCCGAATATTTTTGTTGTAGCAGAATCGTCGCTATGTATGTTGAAAGTGCAATCGCATGTGTACAAAACAAAAGTGAGCTTGCCATCTGTCATTTACGTATACGACTTACTTGCGTTATTGTGTTCTTTGTACCTCTGTATTGTATGCTCAAAGTGGTCATAAATAGTCCAATATTTACGATGTCCGAATATTTCAGTGACTGTGTGTATATTCTTAATTTTATACAAATCCTGAGGATATGCGTAGGCAATACCTACTCTTGGTGTGAAATATATATATATATATATATATATATATATATATTTTTTTTAATATTTATGCACAGGTCTAGGATATTTATTGCATAAATGCTTCTTTGTTCGTCCAGTCATTTGGTCCTATCGTAATCCCATCTATGTCTATGCAATAAATTATGTCATTATTATTCGTCTTCAACGACTTCCCCCAAAAGAATTTTTCGGTGTTTAAATACTGGTATGTTTGTACTCCATCCATCATTTCATGTGTCTCTCAATCTTCATATATCTCAAATCAACCAACATAAATAAAACCATCATGGCCAACATTACATATTTCTCGCTTTCAAAACACAAGTCCAAAATGGCCATCATTTACCTTCTTCACTCACACAGGGATGGATTTACATATCTGCCGCCCCTAGGCACATTCTGACCCCCGCCCCCTCCCCCCCCCCCCCAACCCACGTTGGTCGTCCAGGGGTGGGGGTGGCACCTGAGAGTGATCCTTAACTCACGCACACAAATGCAGCCGACCGGCTAATGAATCATCTAATTCATCGGCCGGTTGGCTTTATTTGTGTCTGAGTAAGGGTAAGCCCCGCTGGACGGCTGAGTATAGGATAAATCTTGCACGTCATTTTAATTTTAGAAATTATTGATTGTATTTAAAGCAGATTGATTATAAAAAACGTAATCTAAATTGTGGGGTTGATGTTAATAAAAACTAAAAGTTATTGATCTAAGATTGATTTAATTACATAAGAATGAAGAATATTCTTACAAACTGGCATATTTCCAATAGACTAAATTTACTCAAAAGAAAAGTTGCCTTTACACTTTGATAAAGTTTTAAAGTGATTGTTAAGTCTTTGTATCAGCTACAATAAATGATACATCAAGTCTATCAAGGATTTTACAATTTTTAAAAACATAATTCAATGTTCATAATTAAGAACAAAATTAGATGTTAAAAACTAGCAAATCAATACACATATCTTATGCATCAATACAGTACATCTGCACCAGCGGCGTTTTTTTTTTACATAGATTTTCTCCTGGATTTCATAATTGAGAACTCCTCTATTAGATCTTCAACTTTCATCTTGTCACCGTTCAAAAGTTCAGCCTCGATGTGTAGAATAGCCTACGAGTTTAATTTGTCTTCATTCATCCTTGATCTAAGACAAGACTTTATTCTTTTTAAGACAGAAAATGAACGTTCCGCTGAGCAGTTGGAAACAGCTGTGCACAAATACATACGAAGAGCTATATCAATGTTGGGGAATGTTGATAGGAGTTGTTCTTCTCTAATATATTTCATCATGACGAGTGGGTTGTTTCTAATTCCACTACTCTTCAACAGACAAGAAAAATGTACACATTCATTTGAAAATGACTTTTCTAGATCATTGGCATACAATGAATGAAGTTTGTTTGCACGCTCTATTATTGTTTCAGTTGAGGAGGACAGATCGTTAAAAACTGAAAACTTGTCTGCTATTTCACCATATGCGTTTTTCCGCTTCTGCAACTCAGTTTTTAGTTGGTCGAGAACTACATAAAATGTCTCAACTCAAAATTTGTCACGTCCTTCAAGAAGTATTTCAGTTTCTTTGTTTTCGTCAGCCTGGAATTTTCTCTTTTTTTTTTTTTTTTTTTTGACGTTTGTAGCAAGTCTCAAATCACATAGTTTTTAAGCCCTTTCTTCATATACGGCAAACATGTCTCGGAGAGAATCAATAAAAAGGACGAAAGAATCATACAGTCGCACAACTCTTTCTATGGACGTTTCTATTTTCTGAAGAGTTTGGCTAACTTGTTCAAACCTGTCCAATATATCACTCCAAAGTTCCATCATGAATACCGTTTCCAGCCTATTCAATGATCTCAAAAGTCCCAAGGCTTCACTTCTTACCAACGGTTTCTCATTAGTGTTCTCTTCATAGTCCTTTAAAGCCAGCATACCACCGTCTAAGTTTTCACAGAGCCCTTTACATGCACTTTCACGAGCACTCCACCTTGTTTCAGACAAAACCTTAAGAATTTTACTTTCAGGTTGACTAAAGGTAACTAGAATTTCCCATCTCTTAGTAGATGCAACAAGAAAGTTGTAAACGTTTTGTATAAGGTTAAAGAAAGCACATGCTTCTGGACAACAGCGTGCAGCACATGTACCTACAAGGTTAAGTGAATGTGCCGAACAAGGAACAAACAGTGCTTTGGGATTTTCAACCTTTATTCTAGCTTGTAAGCCACTGTACACGCCTGACATGTTGCTAGCATTATCGTAAGATTGCCCTCTACAGTCGGATAGATCGATGGCATTTGATCTTAAAACAGCCATAACAGCATTGGCTAAGTCTTCGGATTTGTGCCCCGTATTCGACAAAAACATGAGAAAGCGTTCAACAGGATTGCCATTTTCTTGTACAAACCTCAAATCAAATGAAAGCTGATCAGTGTGACTTATGTCAGGCGTTGAATCCACTATTATGGAGTAATACTTCGCTTGTTTCACTTCACTGATTATGATATCTCTAACTTTAGAGGCTAACAGTACAATTACCTCATTGCAAATAAATGAAGACAGATAGGAGGTTTTCCCTGAACCTGGATTACCAAATTTACGTATGTGTTCAGCGAGAAAAGGATCGAATTCCCCTACAATTCCAGTGACATCATGTACTCCCCATTGTGTAGAGACCCAAATGTTTCATCAGCTCCTCGAAACGGACGTCCTCGGCTTGCCAGCTTTTTCCACCACAGCGAACACTCTTTCCAAAACGTGTTTCCAATACTTCCTTTCAGTTTCGACGATGGAATCGTATTGACTGTCTAGCGTTCCAATTCTTCTCTTGCGGGTCAAAAGTGCCAGTTCAGAATTGATGTGTTCTTGTGAGCTTTCATGTGCAAACAAAATCGCTCCAATATTTTTCCAATCCGAAACACCTTCACTGGCTAGTTTAGAACACGTTTTCTGAAAGCCAAATAATCTGTAGGAAGCGCAAAATACCGCACCAGTAACTTTTGAATACACCAAGTAATCTCTTGAAATGAGTTCTCCATTTTGTAATTTCCTAATAAAGATGTTTATTTAAATATCTGGTTTTATTGCCAAAATCCCTTTTAGAGTTTTTAAAATCACAATCTTTATACTGATCGATTCCTTTGTGTAATAATACTTCGATCGTGGTGTCATTTATTTTCCACTCAATGGGGTCGTCACTAACAGTAAAATTTATATCAGTTTGTTGTGAAACGGAATCATTTGAACTTTTACTTATTTGTGTACTGTCGGAACTACGTTCGTTATCACCACTCAATATAAAATTATCCGTTTCAGGGGCACTTGTTGCTTGATCATTATTTTCATTGTTTGAACCACTTTCGTTGAAATTGTACTGTTCCCAAGATGAGCAGCCTTCTCCACTCAGTCCACTCTCGTTGGATTTTTCAAGAGGTTTAAAAAACTGTCAACCGTGTTAATATTTTTCAAAAAGTTAGTTTCTTTTTCACGTTTTTCACTTGCGATTTTGCGGTAACCTGAACCACTAAGTTTCCGACGTTTTTCACTCATTGGTACTTTTTAGTTCAACATTATAAAAAAATAAAATTATAACACACTTACTTTAAGCAATGTGGCAATGTGAACGACTTGGTAAGGATAACAACTGAACGTGAAGACGTTAAGCGAACGACTATAATCTGATTTACAAAAGATGCTCGGTGAAAGCTGTCATACGCTTGATGGGTGAGGTGAGGGAGGAGTGGAGACGAGAGGGGTAACGGTCTCCATGGCGCCAACAGTGAGCAATGTTGCAATGTATTCCGACACAGCAATAAGCACATGGTTTGACTCAGTGTGTCTTCACTCGTCACGGTCATTAGACCGCCAGGCAGGGGGGGCTTACTTCCACAGTATGTGTGTCTTCCTGCAAGCCTCTTGGAATGTTATGCGTCATGATCTGCCTCAGTGGCAACGCAGCATTTCCCCACGTGCTAGCTTTGACAGCTGTCAGCGAGCTTTAATGGTAATTCAGACTTATAATACACTAGCTTTGACAGTCCGCTGTATCCCAACTGACTGGCAGTGTTGCCAGTCTGTTGACTACCGACATAAAATATAACCCATATTTAAAAAAAAAATCACACTTGACTTGTAAAAGAGATTTTTTTTAGTTTATGAATTGTATTTAGATATCAAATTTGCGTGAGAAAATGCAAAGTAAGCTCCCTTTGACTGCCGTTCTCGGTCACTGCGCCTGGCGCTTGGCACGGCAATTCACCCGATGCCGCGGCGCCCGTCGGACGTCAGGCTGTGCCGCCCCTAGGCACGTGCCTAGTGTGCCTAGTGGGAAATACGTCCCTGCGCTCACACAGCAGTGGGATGGAACACACCGGCGATCGCAATGGCCACAAACGCGATTATCTAGTTATGGGAACAGGATCGGGCTGATCCTGTTGGAGGGAAAGTTGATCGCGGTAATGTAATCGTGTTGCGTTTAGACGTCCCAACTTAATCTGGATCGGGGCCTTATCCGGATAGCGACGTCTAAGCGGGGTATAACCTGCAAACCTGTAGAGGTTCCCGCTCCCATGACGCGCCTTTGTCAGGTTTGGCATCAACGCTCTCAATCGAGTGCAGGATGCGCGTGCTACCGTTACCCCCAAGGGTTCGGCAATAATAATCATAATAACGTGACGAAATTCAGGGTTCACTCGTGAATAAACACACGTTCAGTTCACGCCACGATTTTTGGCCGGTGAGCCCCGATTGCGCAGTTGTACAGAGAGCAAGTGGTGAACCTCAGGCATGTGCAATTTATACACGAGTTGCTTTCCGTGCAACTGAAAACTCAAGTATCAATTGCACATGCGTGATGACGATAATTGTTGTATTAAGGGGGCTAACAACTAGGTTATCGGCCTCTAATGGTCTGGGTGATAGCGAAAATGGCAATGAAATGTAAACCAGAACGAAAAGTAAGTGAGACTGAAAATACTTACAAAATGTAACTCAGATTGAAACGACTCACAACATGGGGAGAGTGATAATACTTACAAAAGAGAGTGATAATACTTACAAAAGGAAATTTAGAAGGAAAACGCTCAAAAAAGGAATAGATTGAAAAATACGCACAAAATGTAGTTTAGGTTCAAAATACGTACAAAATGCGATGTCGAGTCGAAATACTTCCGAAATGCAATTGAAATTCAAAATACAAATTTCATTGATAGTGTAACGCCGGCCTTGCCTGCGTTGCCTGCTAATAAGCAATTCGACAAAAAGCACCGTTTCTTCATCATACAAGATTACTCAGCACTAAAGAATGTACAATTCAGTCCCTGTGCACTCTTATCGCATCCCTCACGTGCACAACCATCAGTTGCACAAATATTGGTAGAGTTTCGCATGCCTCTTGCAAGTGTTCCACGTTCTTATGTCCCAGATATCTAACAGTTACGTTCTTATCTTCTTGCTGCAAACTTAAGACTATTTCAAGGCTTATTCGAGACGAAGGTCCTGGCAAATGCCACGCGAGGTCATAATTCATTATCAAATACGCTCACGTGATGTCTCAAAGGATCAGAGGTTGTGAGGCAGCCCAATCCCTATGTCTTTAAGACGAAGAGTTTGATCCCGACCGCAGTAAACAGCCCATTTTTTATTTTTGGAAGGCGGGAGATGACGGCTCCATGATATCTGCTGGCATGTTAAACAACGGAGTATGCGGCAAAATCAAGCAGATATATATATAGTACAGTAGAATTCCAATTATCCAAACTAAGACTATCCGAGTCGCTGATTATCCGAATCACTTTCAGAAAAAAAAATAAGACGGAAAACAACTGCGATTCACAAAGTAAAAATTAAAAAAATAAAATTCCTGGGATGTTCAGAAGTTATGGCTGAAGATGTAGGGGAGTGGATGGTGTGTGATTCATAAGACGTGCACGACCATCAGTTGCACAAATTTCAAATTCTAAATGATGATGAACTTATTGAAAGTGTGAGAGAAGAAAGGACCTTAATTTGACCTTAATTTCAAAGTTGAAGCCGACACGGGACCATCAGCTAGTGAAGAGTTTGCTAACCTTGAAACTGCATTGAAGTAGATGGAGCGTCAGCCCGAGTGTGACCCAGGGGGTGTCAACCAGATAGGGATCATTTGGCACCATCGGTGTAGTAGCACGTGCCAGTCGTATGGAGCGCTGTATGTCGTGTATATCGTGTTGCCAACATATGCATGATACAACGTTTTAATTAAATTGCAAACATATCACTATATTTAGTCAATAAATTTACACATAATTCCTAATTGACATTTCCTTGCAATTATCTTGCTCACAGACGATAATTACGGCACTTATCATTAAATAAACATTATTTCTACTAGGTTGGCGGCACTGACCATGCCATGGCGGCTCTGTTTATGAGTTGTATGTAATAATATTGGCCGTATACAAATAAGCTAAATAAGCTAATGTTGTGTTCTATCTCATCTTTCTTATATCAAATTGTCTTCGTGGTAATGAGAAGTGAACAGTTCTTCTTCTGCTACGGCGAGTAAGTACGCTTATTTTAAGTTTTGTGTTTCTGTAGTGGCTGTGAAAAATATAGGCCTAGTTTTGAACTGATATTAGACGCAGGTGACATTCTACTTGACATATCAATTAACTTTCACTATTATTTATCCCATAGGTAGACCTACCAAATTCTGTGAACTGTGCCTATCACCGGAAGAAGGAAAAAAACAAATCGTAAATCGCTGTTCTCGAAATAGCAGAGGAATATATGGCAATTACTCTCCTAAGAAATGATCCAGTCTATGACCAGGTAAGAAGTCTGTGTTACCGTAATGTTTTGGCAGTGGGTAGTGGAACTAGGTACTGTGGGTTCTCGTAATGGATTTTTTTAATAGGCCTATAATGTAGACCTATGGTAGAGTACAAGATGAATAAGGTTGGGTTCCATAAACCATTGCAACAACTTGATTACAACTCGCAGAAATATTTAAATGAGCCTATTGCATGTGTGTACTGAAGATCTTGAGGAGTGTGAATAATCAATTAATTAATTTCACATTGCAATAGAATATAAATCTCATGATTCATGACAACGTGTCTAAGCTTTAATTTTTCCCCTTCCTTGAATTTCAAATTATTACAGTATTCAAAACAGATCAGTTCAGTTAGAATAGGTAGTAATGCCATGTAGGACTGTAATTACAGGCTATTAAAACTTAACACACACACCCCATGGTCTAATAGGTCTAATGGCCTATATCATATAGTCTTACAAATGTGTAACTATATACATTAATGTGTTCTTGTCCTGTGGAATGAAGTCCAACGTGAATATACTTATGCTAAGTCATGGTGCTAAAGTAGTCGACTCGTGTAATGTTCTGCGACCCAAATACCATTCAAATGCACCTGTCCTCCTCTAATAAGCCAAGAACAAACAAATGTGTAGATGTGTTTCCTTGCATATTCATGCTATGGGCACTTTGTATTTATTTTTGTAGATACACAGGAAAATAAGCTGTACGGTTTATGTTATGGTAGGAATGCAGTGTTTGGGCTGGGTGTTCAGTTGGTCGAATTGGTAGTAATGGCAATACTGATGTAGGACTGTAATTACAGGTTATTAAAACTTAACATACACCCCCATGGTCTAATAGTTTTAATGGACTAGGATCATATTATAGTCTTACCAATGTGTAACTATTGACGTCAGAAAAGTTGGATGGCGCAGCCACGCGGTAGAATGTTGAAGCTGTAACATTGTGACTGGTGAGGTTTATTTTCATGGTGCAACATTGATGTCGTGATGGAAACTGAAAGGAATTTGTCAAATTCGAGGAGGTACTGCTCTGTATACGGTTGCAAATCGTATAAAATGGGTACGGAATCTCTTCACTACTTTCCTGTACAAAAAGTTCAGAGAGAAAGATGGGATTCGGCGCTGTCAATTGGAAAACGTGTTACACGTTACATGACAGTGTGCAGTCTGAATTTTTGTGAAGACGACTTCTTTCCACAGCGTAAGCACCGATACTGTTGATTATTGATAGTTATTGTCTCTAATTGTACTCACAAGGATTTAGCTACATCAAAAATACTGATAAACTTGTAGCCTAATACTTCTGTGTCGTACATAGAATGTAATCCGTTCTTCGCAAACTTATTTTAGGGGTTCTTCCGATTGACAATAGTCGAATGGTTAGAAAACTTAAGAAAAATGCTGTCCCTAGCCTTAATTTGCCAGAGAATTTATATTCTTGCCTTTAAACAGCAAGTAGGCCTATGTAGCTCAATATTTGCAATATTGAAGTATTATTTGGCTTAAATTGTGTTTTTGTCTATGATCTCCTTACTGTTGAATTTAGTTAATTAATGTGTAAAATCTTAGTTTTAAGTACCCAGGCAGGCCGGTAACACCTATACTACTCAGGCAGATAGGTCACTTAGCCGTAATTTAGAAGTTGTAGTGATTTTAAGTATACATATGCGGTAATGTAGCAGGAGACCTGATCGGCCTAGGCTATTCTAACTTTAGTTAGTTTCCATTTCAAGGTTTTTCAGTTTTGAGTGCGAATAGTTGGTTTGAAAGTTGTACAACAGTAAGGAGAGTTTGTTTTGTATAGGTTTTAATTGGTATTATGGTTTATGTCGAGCTGGGGAGTGAATTTGATTTAGCTTAGAGTGTAGTTTTAGATCTGTTCCGCTTGCTTATGACAAGTTCAAATGGAGACTCCAGCTTTGTTAAATATCTGTATTTTAAATATTTAATTAAATATATTGATAAAGAGGATGCCTCCATTTTAACTTGTCTGTGGCAAGAGATTAATAAATTTATATTCTTGCCTTTGAACAGCGAGTATGTAGGTCAATATTAGCAATATTGAAGTATGATTTGAGCATCCCAAGTAACGCTTCTTTGAACCCAAAACATTCATGCAAATTCAGGGTTGCTGGATTCAATTTATTATCAGGGATTCGTCCTTTGTGTTATGTGAGATATATACAGTGGCGGATCCAGGCCTTGCGGGGCCCTGGGCGATATGATAAGGTGGGGCCGACAACAATAGGTAATAATTAAAAAAATCAAATCAAATGGAAAATAGTTTTGCAATAATAATAAAATAAAGAATAGTTACCATACTTTGAATACACTACAGTACATTATTTTAAGAAAATGAAAGAAACCTTTATGTCCCCTTGATGAAGATTATGTAAACTATGAAATATTAAAATATCACTTTGCGACTTCTTTTCCCGGCTGAAGTCTTATATTATTTCACTGAAATCTAAACTTGCTAAACAGTCACGGGAGGGCATAGCTGTACTGAAAAGAAGACTATGAATTATAACTTAGTTTGAAAAGATTGAAACTTATAATTTATTAATTAATTAAATTTTAAAAATCCTTGGCGCGGGGCCCCCAGACCGCGGAGCCCTGAGCGGTCGCCCTCCCCTAGATCCGCCCCTGGATATATATATTGTGAAATTAATAAAAACATCGACACCACTAGGCTCCCAAGTACAGGCTTCATAAATGTAACGGCAGACAGCAAATTAACTATCTACAGGTGGGTAATATTTTTAACTGGTAGTAATTAAGCACTGCAATTAAATTGATTATAAAAATATTTCTATCAATAAAAGAAAATATGTAGTATTTTGCCATCATAAATTAGAATCCATAACAAACGCACACCCTATCACTGTCTTGCTTACGTCTCGTCACTATCTCACCGCCATATTGCAAACAGCTGACCGTAAGCTCCTCCCCCGTTTCGGACGTCATGTCCTGTGGAAGTAAGTCCAACGTGAAAATCCAATAAAACCATGGAACCATTGGCCCCTATAACCCCACCCTTATCTGCCAATTTTTATTTTATACTCTTGGTAAGTTAATAAGTGTTAGGTTCTGTCGATGATATTCTGTAACCGCGAGATAGATACAAGACAAATATAATTGATTTATTGTATGCCAATGTAATGGTTGATATACCTATAGGTAGTATTTTATTCCCACACGTTATTTGCAATATTTTTCAACACGTAGGATGCCAATGTCTAAGCTTACATGGAGGGATTTTTTTCATCAATTGATTCTGTAATAAGACCACCTTGTGGTGTAGTTGCTGCCACTCCTGAGGTCCTGGGCTAGTTTCCAAGCTTGATTAAGCAATTTAATTCTGGTCTGACTGTTGGAACGGTGCTCACTCATCTTTGTGAGGCAGAACTGAGAAGAGGTAGGTTCGATTCTCACCTCGGCCATCCAAGAATTGGTTTTCCAAGGTTTCCCCACTTCCTCTCCAGGCTAACGCTGGGATGGTTCCCAACTTAAGGCTACGGCTGCCTCCTTTCCAGTCCTCACCTGAATTACAGGAAGTATACACACTACTACAGATACCACAATAACACAGATTATCATACAAATCATACACTCCCCCAGGGGCTCACATCTAGTGGGACGTGGGTTGGCGACAATGGGGCCCCAGCTGAGTCCCGCATTGCTTCCACTTACTTGTGCCGGGCTCCTCTCTGTCTTCTTGCCTTTCGACCTCACTTGGTCAACTCTTGTTCTCTTCCGACCCCCGCGGTATTAGGGTATCAGAGGCCTAGGGAGTCTATTCCTTTCCCGCCTTAATTGGCCCTTGTCTCATCTTTTCTGATGCCCTCCTCCTGCGAGGGGTCAGCCTTCTTTTTCTTTTCTTGTTATCTCCTGCCTTCTGCTCAAGGCCCTCAAGGGGCAGGGTGTATGTAGCCCCACCACCTTTGGTGCACCCTGGATATTGCTACACCCTCAGGGGCTCACGGCTGGTGAGTTCGGGAGATGGCGACCCCGAGGGATTCCTGAGCTGGGTCGGTTTTTCCCCTTTCTTCCATTGCCTCTGGGGCCTTTCGTGGCTCTCCTTCCTTCCTTCCAAGTGTCTCGATCCTCATTCTTCGAGGGTTTGAGGGCATTTCTTTTCCTCCTGTCCTTTGTTTGCCTTATTCTCCTTTTGTTTTCCATTTCTTCTTCTAGTAGCCTATATAAGTTTGTAGTTAGTTTCATTTATAGTTTACATTTGATTTTCATCTTCACGATCACCCAAACCATTAGGGGCCGATAACCAAGATGTTAGGCCCGTTAAAACAACAAATATCAACAAATCATACACACTTCCAAATACATGGGGCTAAATGAATATGTTATCGAAAGCCCTAAATGAATTAATATCAAAAACACAATGATTCTTTTAAAATGTAGTTAACTTATAGTAGGTGCAAACATACACATGTCAGCAAATTCAAGTTCCCCGTTTCAAGCATTAAGTTACACATTTATTAAGTTTACTGTCTCAACATACACACTGGTATGTGTTGTAGGAATTTGCGGTTCATCGGTGTCAGCCATTACATCAAGGAGGAACTAGGTCCATTATTATGTGCTGGACCCTACTGTTATACTTTGGCAAGAAAGAAGAAAGGAACATGCCTCAACACATACTTTTAGGAGGACCAGATTTGATTACTGTATTTTTGCTAAGTTTGATCTTGGCTCTTGCTGTTATCTTCTCTTCATTGACAACTTTTTAAATAAAACATGATGAATTCTAGCAGTATTGAGTGTTTTTCTTTTGTTTCATTGAAAGTCCTATTTCTCCCTTCCCCTTAACAGCACGTCATGGAATGTACTGTATTAGTGTGTGATGATAATTTTTAGTGTAGCCTACTTACTGCATTTCACCCTTCAAAATTTTTAACTGGATATATTTTAAAGGGCATATGAAATTAACTACTGTATAGATATTTTGTGATATCCAATTCTTTTTCTGTCCCCTAATGTATTTGGCACTAATTACACTAACAATTTTAGTGTGATGAGGACCTGGTTACACCACCTGATCCTTAGCATTCTCTCTTAAAATTTTACTGTTATTGCTAACAGCATCAAGCATTTTAAAATATGAATTTTCTCCCTTCCCAGTACTTTTCCTTTGTAGTTTTTTCTAATAACTAATTGGTTATAGGCCTACTTGGGCCATTTTCAAGCTGAGTAATAATATGCTGCAGGCCTTGTAGTAGCCTAATTTTTGTCACCAATGCAATATGCTCCAATTGCAACTGAAAGAAATTTAAACATGTATATTAGTGATGAGGTTATGTCCTAAATGCTGTGATTGTTCATTTCAAAGTTCTGGAATTCACAATTTCCCACTTTGTTATTTTTATTAATTTTTTCTGTTATTGGTATTTTGAATGTGATTTATTTCTTGTAGATCATATTATTATCTCCACACTTAAAAACGTGCCATAAGTATTGGGAGATTGTGATTTTCGGAACATTGAAGTGGGCAGAGCATTTAGGACGAGAATATTTAGCGGAACGAGGGGAAGGGGCAGGGCGCGCGGGGAGGGTTAGTGTTTACGAGATCTGCTCATAGGTGGCGCTACCGGTCGACGTGTTGCTAGTACATCAGTCAACCACCAGACAGCGCTGAAGTCTTAGGTACCAAGAATTAGCATGGCTGTTAGCCATCTGTAGTAGTAGGTAATCTGTGGTGTGACCACAAGCAACTTCTCACTGGCAAGCGGATGCGCGGCTCGGCTGCCCAAAAACGGATCAAGAACAGCTTACTTTGACCGAGATGTTCAGCAAACAATGACTTTCATTTACTACTATCGTACAGCAATTGTACGTTCGTTATATAACATGTAAAAGTGTTGTCTTTTCATTTAATTACATAATTAAAAATGCATACAGTACCGAAAAGAAGCTCTTTTTCTTTAAAATACATATGTATGTATACCATGTATGTAAATCCAATTATCCGAATTTTCGGTTATCCGAATGGAGTCCGGTCCCAATTGATTCGGATAATTGGAGTTCTACTGTACTTCCGCCCAGCTGTAGTTAAGGGTTTTACGTTAGTTGATGACGATTAAGGGGCCTAACATCTAGGTTATTGGCCACTAATGGTCTGGGTGATAGCGAAAATGACAATGAAATGGAAACCAGAACGAACATTAAGTGAGACTGCAAATAGTTACAAAAAGTAACTCAGATTGAAACAACTCACAAAATGGATAGCGGTAATACTTACAAAAGGGAATTTAGAAGGAAAATACTCACAAAAGGAATAAATTGAAAAATACGCACAAAATGTAGTTTAGGTTCAAAATACGTACAAAATGCAATGTAGAGTCGAAATACTTACAAAATGCAATTGAAATTCAAATTCTTGCAAAATGCAAATTAAATTGAAAATACATACAAAATGCAATTGAAATTCAAACTACTCACAAAAGTCCCGGCCCCTATATTGAAAGACTCACTAAAAATAAATTTAGATTGTCAATCCTTACACAATGCAATTGAGGTTGAAAATACTCGCAAAATGCAATTTAGATCAAAAAGACTTACAAAATGGAACGTAGATTGAAAATACCTACAAATGGAGGGTAGATGCAAAAAAATCGGTAAAGGGAATTTAGATACACGGGTAGCCAATTAACAAAAACCGTGCGGGAATCTGAAAGAGAAAAGAGGTCTGACCCCTCGAAGGAGGGATCAGGAAAGATGAAACAAGGGCCAATTAAGGCGGGAAAGTGACAGACTCCTCAGGCCTCGGATACCCTAATACCGTCGGGCTAGGAAAAGAACAAGAGTTGACCCAGGGAGGTCGACAGGAAAGAAGACGGAGAGGATCCCGGCACAAGTGGAAGCAATGCCGGACTCGGCTGGGGTCCCGTGGTCGCCAACCCACGTCCCACTAGATGTGAGCCCGTTAGTTACGTTAGTTACGTTAGTTGACAGTAGGATGATAGGAATGTTTGAATTTACATAGGGATCCGAGACTATACCATTACAATAATCATATTATCATTATTATTACCGGCTGCGCTGTAAGCCTCCGTGGCTTAGGCGGCAGCACGCCGGCCTCTCACCGCTGGGTCCGTGGTTCAAATCCCGGTCACTCCATGTGAGATCTGTGCTGGACAAAACGGAGGCAGACAGGTTTTTCTCCGGGTACTCCGGTTTTCCCTGTCAACATTTCATTCCAGCAACACTCTCCACTATCATTTCATTTCATCTGTCATTCATTTCATCATTGCCCCAGAGGAGTGCGTCAGGCCTCGGCAGCCGGCACAGTTCTTATCCTCGCCGCTAGATGGTGGCTTCATTCTTTCCATTCCTGACCTGGTCGGAGACTGGAAGCAGGCTGTGGATTTTCATTACCGGCTGCGCTAAGGTGCAAAGGGCTTATGCGGACTATGTAGACTTGTCGGCTATCCTTGCAGCAGTTTTCAGTGGTTTTCCATTTTCATTTCCAGGCAAATGTCGGACAGTACCATCGAATCGGCCACGACCATTTCCTTCCAACACCTTACCCAGTTTGATCTTCATTCATAATAGCTGTCAATATTTTCCCAAACTGATGAGGTTGACAGGTTAGTTGGTATGACGTAGTGTGCTGTCGGTGGCGAAAGTGAACTGGTGTTAATATTTATAACGCGTATCTACACTGAAGAAAATGGAAATTGCAACACCATGAAGGCATTGGTCGTATGTGTTGATTTTCAAGATATGGAACGATGCCGTGTAGGTATGTAAACGATCAAAGTTTCAGACCCATAGGATTGTTGCTACAGGTCTCCCCACGTGATTGGTCGTGGAGGAATAAACTCTTAGTATTCGGACTCTGGTGTAGCGTAGTTAACTTGCAGTCTGTGCAGTGAAGTGTTCCTCGTCAAACATGCCCCGACGACAGAGAAGAGCACGCTATCAACAACTGTCACCGTTTGAGAGGGCTCGGATAATTGGTCTGTGTGAGGCTGGATTATCGCTAAGGACTGTCGCTGCACGTGTTGGCCGACAGGCATCTACGGTACAACGTGTATGGCAGCAGTGGTCAAATGAAGGTACCCACACTCGTAGACCTGGCACAGGCCCAGCGCGACAGACAACTGTGTGAGAGGATCGCCACATCATTCGGATGGCCCGGATGGAACCCCATGCAACAGTAGCGCAAATTCGAGCAGCTGTGGCACCCCACGTTACACAACAAACAGTTGGTAATCGCCTGCGTGCAGCCGGCTTACGATCCCGTGTCCATGCAGAAAGTGTTCCATTGACCCCACAACAGCGACGTGTACGGCTGGCCTGGTGTCGAGAACGATTGACGTGGGTCGACGAATGGCATAGGGTAGTCTTTAGTGATGAATCGCGCTTCTGTCTTGCCCGCAGTGATCGCCGGAATCGTGTGTGCCGACGTACCGGGGAGAGGGGCCGCCCAGACCTTATTGTCGAGAGGCACACAGGGCCAACACCAAGCATTATGGTCTGGGGAGCTATTGGCTTTAATGTGAAATCACAATTAGTGCTTGTTGAGGACACTATGACTGCTCGACAGTACGTTGATAGGGCACTACTCAATCCAATGGTTGTCCCTATGATGGCGAACATTGCTAATGGGATGTTTCAGCAGGACAATGCCCGGGTTCACACTGAACGCATCTCCAGAGAAGCTCTCCACATCACAACCTTAGAATGGCCCGCCAGATCCCCGGACCTCAGTCCTAATGAGCATGTGCGGGACATGATGGGTCGACAACTGGCCAACCGTCCTCAGCCACTCACAACTCTGGAACAACTGACCCGTGCAGAGCAGCAAGCATGGGCCACAATTCCTCAGGAAGCGATCCAGGGCCTTATTGACTCCATGCCACGCCGAATTCATCAACGTATTGCAGCTTGTGGTGGGCACGTCCTGTATTGATTGTTGTCCAAACTTGCGGTCAGAGGGACCTGAAAGTGTAATCATCGAATCACAACCGAACACCACTCCTGCATGTTCAATTGCAGCAATGTAGCACCACTCCTTCTGGGTGTTGCAATTTCCATTTTCTTCAGTGTAGTACTGTATATGTATTGTGGTGAACTGAGGAAGTATTAATATGTTAAACGGCTGGGAAAACAACTTTTTCTGTGGCGTAGTGTTCGTACGGCTGTACCTCAGTAACGTGAGATGTAATATTTCGTGTTTCGGAAGGAAGCACTGGAAGAAAATGCAAGTAACTTAGTACGAACTTCCGACTTTTCTAGTCATTTAAACGTTTAAGCAACATTTCTTTAACATAGTATTGATAGACCTACAGTATCGTTACAGGAGGGATAATATATTATGTCAACAGCAAACATAAAGCTAGTTGTTCTAAACCATGTGAACTCGTACAAAATGTTGCCATGGATTTCTACTTTTATCTCTACTTGGTATAAAACGAAGTCCCCAATTCGTGGATGTCACGGGTAATCTCGAGAACCACTGGATGGATTTTGATGCGGATTTCACCATTCTGTAAAGGATATCACGAGAAAGGGTTCTGTAGAAAACAATTTATTTATGATGAAAGGAAGCCAAGCAGTAACGATTTCAGTGAAAAAGTCGAAAAAGAACCTGGCGTCCTTGCACTTTTTAAGCTTACGCTGGGCAAAACGTTAAAAATATCAATACACTACGAGTGTAAGAATTGTTCAGCATGAAAAGTTCTACAAAATGTTCACGAGAGCATATCTCTATCTTCAATATATCGCCCGCGTGTTTTTACGTTTTCATTTCTTCCAACAATTCCCATTCAATAACTGAGGCGACAGTGTACGAGCAAGCTAGGGGCGAGCCTATTACCTCAGTTACAGCCAGCAGCAAACTGTCGAGTCGTGTTGAGTTAAGACTTCAGAGAAGAGTGGTTGTGTTTAGAGTTCACCTGAAGTGCAACTCGGCTTTTCTTCATTTCGCCTGTGAACTTTTCGTTCCGCAAAATACACAGCCAAGTTAAGATTGGACGGAAGTGGGGTTTGTGTTTTATGCACCTCGCCATTCTTAAATTATGTCTGACAAGAATTCGTTGCACATGCATCTCCATGATAATATAATTAATAGTCCAGTAGTGATTTTAACCAATCACGCTGAGACGTAAAACGGATATAGGTCGTAGTTCATTGACATCGAAATAAAAGCGCTTAACATGTAATGCATTCATAACTGTTCCCGGGCGAAGCCGGAGCAGGTTGCTAGTCGTTACATATTTATTTTGTTAGTCTGTGTAGCGCAGGTTCTTCTTTATACATGTACAATGTACAATCGGACTAATGTTGAGTGTGCCAGCATACACTAGCTCAAATAAAGAGCTACAATTAAAAGGCACACACTATAGAGCGTCTCAACCTTAAAAGACAGTATGGAGTTAAATGTAGTATTTGCCTCTCACTCGCACTCCTATGTCCTGCAATTAGCTTTGTCCTCTTCTACCCCGGCGATGTTGCCATTTCCCAATAATTGAAAGTGACAAATCTAACAAAATGTTTGCGTGGTAGTATAGAGAATTTCCCGCTCTTTATGATGGTGTAAAAATAAAAGCCATAAATAATTAACACATGGCCCAATTTTCACAATTACGATATTTTAGGGCGAATCTATATTTTTGCATTTATAAAACTTATCACGCCATAGATAATGAACTAATGATCGCAACAGATCAAGAATTTATTTTTAGATTGCCTGATGTTGGTAGAAGATACCCTACTTCTCAGGACAGTAATTATTTTCATAATAAGAAAGTTATGATTTTTTTTCTTAAATGTTACTTGAAAAATCTGGGATGGTGTCACATAAAAGTTAGCTAGCGAGAAAGTTTTTTGCTGTTGACTTTACGTTGGTGAATACGCGAGAAAAAATGTTCATTAATGTCTGAAATAGTTTTTAAAACAAACCAGAGCTCAATATTAGGTAGCATTCATAAGTTATAGCACTTCGCTTAGTCCTCCCGCTCAGCGCTGACGCACCGGATCTTTGTTTACCAACGTGGCCCGCAGGCTATCTCCCTCGACTACGTTTGAAGGAGGGCAGGTGATGATGTGAAGTAAAACTAAGAAATGAAGTGGATTTTGCGTTCTTTATAAATTGTCCGCCTCGTTGCGTTCTTGGCTGTCACTGTGCTGTCACTGTGGAGGCCCGGGTTTGAATCCCAGCTCTGCCAAGAAATGTAATTCTGGTCTGAGGGCTGGAACGGGGTGTACTCAACTCCATGAGACAAAACTGAGAAGAGGCGGGTTCGATTCCTACCTCAGCCATCCTCGAAGTGGTTTCCGTAGTTTGCCTTTGTTTGTCCCGGGAATTAACAAGGGTTCGTTAATGGTGCAGAGTTAACGTTTCTGTGCCAAAAAGAACACGGTAGACACACACGACAAAATGACAGGTGAAGTAGGCCTATATGAACAGTGGTTCGCCGAGCAATATTGTTGCTCAATGTTCCCGAAGGATCTAGCCTAGTAATAGACAATGTAGGCTATCACAGCAGAGAAATATGTTCTTGCTCGTCACCTTACCACACCGCCATACCACAGTGAACCTAATCCCATCGAAATGGTATGGGCGTAGGTGAAGAACTATATAAAATTGAACAACGTCTCGTTCAAGAAACAAGAAATGAATAATTTACCACACAAAATTGGGTAAATTACGTGGACCACAATATATTATTATTATTATCATTATTATTATGTCATACTATAATTTATTATAACCTATGATATTCGAGAAAAAGGCCTGATCATATTCATGAATAATTGAAAATTATAAATTATTATAATGTGTGTATTAAAATCGCGCTCTGAGCTTCGGTGTATCATAATCTAAATATTGTACCGTCTTTCGCTTCAAGGCATGAGGTACAATTATATACAACAAACAAATATTTTGGAAATTTCCTGAGTTTTGCGTAAAAGCACGCCTGTATACGAGTTATGTTACATCATGTGTCCGGCCTTGCAGAACTTTGTATATGCAGCAGATCTGGCATCAGCGCGCTCCATTTAATGCGTACTGTCTTTTAAGGTAGAGACGCACTATATCTCAGATATGTTATGACCACCTCGTGGTGTAGCGGCTAGAATTCTTGGCTGTCACCCCGGAGGCCCGGATTCGAATCCCGGCTCGGCCCATGAAATTCAATTCTGATCCGAGGGCTGGAGGTACACTCAGCCTCGTGACGCAAAGCTAAGAGGAGATGGGTTCGATTCTAACCTCAGCCGTCCTGGAAGTGGTATTCGCTGGTTTCCCACCTGAACTTCACGCAATGCCGGAATGATTCCTAACTGCAGGCGGCCTCACCTGAACTACAAATACACTTAATATTACAGACACTAAAATAATACAGGTTATCAGACAATTCGGCACGTGTGCACACACACCCAAATACACGGGGCTAAATGACCACAACGTCCACGCCCCTCAAATGTAACAACAAAACATTAATATCATCTGAATTTGAAAGAGTTTTCAAACAGTGGGAATCTTATAAACCAGTCCTTACACAAGCATTAAAAAATGTCTTGCCAGACACGAAAATCGTACTCGGGACCTCAGAGATGACTGCCAATAACGCTAACCACTAGAATGCGAGGCTGCAGTTTCTGGAAATGAAACCTGAAGTAGTGTGTGTTGTTTTTTCTTATGACAAGTGTGCGTAGTGTGGAGCTTCCAAAGTGTTAGAAAAGTGTATCGTATTTTAGGATCCATTACTGGTAATAATTATTCGAAGGTACTAAACAACAACACCGTTCGCTTAAAGGAACGGAAGACAATACGACATTTACGGCACATAAAAGAAAAAAGGAAATAGAATGAAAAGAAAACACGAGGTCTGATCCCTCGAAGAATGACGGATCAGGAAAGATGAGGCAAGGGCCAATTAAGGCGAGAAAGTGAAAGACTCCCTAGGCCTATGATACCCTAATACCGTCGGGGTCGGAAAAGAACAAGAGTTGACCAAGGGAAGTCAACAGGAAAGAAGACAAGAGAGGAGCCCGGAACAAGTGGAAGCAATGCCGGACTCGGCTGTGGTTCCGTGGTCGCCAACCTACGTCCCATTAGCTGAGAGCCCCTGGGGGGTCCTACTGTTTAATGGGATACCATCCCAGGGCCCGGCAATTGAGGAACACTTGACGAGTGTGTTCAATCGGCAGCATGGAAAATATTTACACTGAAGTAGTATGCAGGAGTAGATGGGCGAGTACACAGCAAGCTTCCGATATATGCACAGAGAATGTGACTCTTATGAAGAATTTATGATGATAATTGTTGTTTTAAGGGGCCTAACATCGAGGTTATCGGCCCCTAATGACCTGGGTGATAGCGAAAATGATAATGAAATGGAAACCAGAACAAAATTATCTGAGACGGAAAATACATACAAAAAGGAACTCAGATGGAAACAACTCACAATATGGTCTTACAAAAGGGAATTTAGAACGAAAATTTGCACAAAAAGAATAGATTGAAAAAAGACCCACAAGACGTAGGCGAGATTCAAAATACGTACAAAATGCAATGTAGCGTCGAAATACTTACAAAATGCAACTGAAATTCAAAATACTTACAAAATGCAAATGAGATCGAAAATACGTACACAATGCAATTGAGGTTCAAAATACTTACAAAATGCAATTTAAATTGAAAATACACAATGCAAGTTAGATTTTAAAAAAAGCCGGTTCAGATTCAAAATACTCACAAAGTGCAATTGGAATTCAAAATACTTGAAAATGAAATTGAAATTGAAAATGCTTACAAAATGCAATTGAAATTGAAAATGCTTACAAAATGTACGGTAGATTCAAACGACTCATGTGGATTGACAATACTTACAAAATGCAATTTAGATTGAAAATACTTGACAAAATGTAATTTAGATTCAAAATACCCACAAAATGCAATTGAGAATCAAAATATGTGCAAAATGCCCGCCAATCAAAATGCAATTTAGATTCAAAATTCGTGCGAAATGCGGTTTTGGTTGAAAATGCTTACAAAATGCAATTGAAATTCAAAATACTCTCAAAGGTCGCTCCGCCATATTGAACGACTTACTAAAAAGCAATTTAGATTGTCAATCTTTACAAAATGCAATTGAGGTTGAAAACAATCGCGAGATGTAATTTAGATCGAAGAAACTTACAAAATGCAACATAGATCAAAAATGCCTTAAAAATTGCTAAAATTGAATTTAGATACTCGGTGAATCAAGTAACAAAAACAGTGTGGGAATCTTAAAGAGAAAAGGAAATATAAGGAAAAGAGGAGAGGAGTGGAGAGGGGAGAGGGGAGAGAGGAGAGGGTCCGCACCAAAGGTAAGGGACAAAAGGGGAAAACGGACCCAGCTCAGGAATCCCTCGGGGTCGCCAAATCCCGAACTCACCAGCCGTGAGCCCCTGAGGGTGTAGCATTATCTAGGGTGCACCAGAAGTGGTGGGGCTACATACACCCGGCCTCCTTAAGGGCCTTGAGCACAAGGCAGGAGGTAGGAAAAGAAAAAGAAGGCTGACCCCTCACAGAAGGAGGGTATCAGGAAAGATGAGACAAGGGCCAATTAAGACGAGAAAGTGAAAGACTCCCGAGGCCTCGGATAACCTAATACCGTCGGGGTCGGAAGAGAACAATGAAGAATTTAGGGTGAAATGTGAACGTCAACTAGTCCATTGAACTCTTGGAAGCAGTAGGCTATTACGGAAGAGGTTGCTCTGTGAAATTAGCCGCCTAGATAAAATCAACCGAAAAATCCTATAATACATCTTATTTGCTCCCTTGAAACGAAATCTAAATCTAGCCCCTTTCGTTCAGTGTCAACTGTAATATCAAATACCTTAATACTTTTCTTTTTGTAACCTCTAAAACAAAAAAAGATGCTTTGTACGCCGCAAATTGAATCGACATATTCGACCCATATCACGGTTGTCCTTGATATCTTTGAACTCTGCATCAGATGCCCATTCAGTCCCATACAATGGGCATGGAGTTATTGAGACGCTTTTATTCCACCATGTTAGTGTCCTGCAAGACATATAGTGAATTCCGTTACAATCCCATCCCCAACTCCCTGATAAATACTGATTGGAGGATTTGTCCTTCCAATGAGCCATTGACAATTATGGCATGATGATGAGCGACCGCTTGAGGAAGAGTCTAGGCAGACTAATTGTTACTTCCGTAAAATTATTTACAGGAAATACATCCCGGATATCGTAGTGGTCAAGATGGACTTGCCTATGAAAGTAAGTTTATGAAACTCCTCCCTACTATTCAGGAAGTCACTTATTTTAAACGGCTACGAGAAGGCCTTCAAATCCCAGAGTGTTAGTTCCACCCTGGCATGTTATGGAGTTAAATGCAATAACCACTGATCAGTAAATTTATGGGCACGTTGAAAATTCACTCCAGGGGTAAATTCCGGCCCTCCAGCCCCTATGAGTTTAATTTCACAACACTGCAAAAATGACCATGTGTTCTACCTTTGTTTTTTTAAGTGAGTGGACAATTCAAACGGCACGTTACACACGATTATGGTAGGTCAATTAACTCTTATTGAGTAACGCAGTACAACACTAAGTGAAACATACGCCACGCTATTTTTCGACAGTGACCCAGTCTCCAGCAATGGTCTGAATGCTCTATGTTTAAATTCCTTGACGTTAGAAATTCACTCCTTGGTACTGGAACCAGCGGAGAACCGCTGTTTGAACTTATACATATTTGGCAAATCTTTTTACTGCTGCCCTCCTACGCACATGTTGACTCATTAGCCGCAAATATATTACGTCACATTGATACTATAACACTTTCAAATTACCCGTATTAAGACATCGCACTAGTTAGGGCCCCTTGTTAGGACAGACACATAGCTGATGATGATGATGATGATGATAATTGTTGTTTTAAGGGGCCTAACATCTAGGTTATCGGCCCCTAATGGTATGGGTGATAGCGAAAATGACAATGAAATGTAAATCAGAACTAAAATTAAGTGCGACTGAAATACTTACAAAATGTAACTCACGTCAGATTGAAACGACTCACAAAATGGAGAGTGGAAATACTTACAAAAGGGAATTTAGAAGGAAGATACTCACAAAAGGAATATATTGGAAAATACGCACAAAATGTAGTTTACATTCCAAATAGGCTACGTACAAAATACAATGTACAGTCGAAATACTTACAAAATGCAATTGAAATTGAAAATACACAATGCAATTTACACACATCAAAAAAAGTTTTGCATCACCTCGGTTCCCAGATCTCCGGCATATAGACGTTGACTGTGTATATTGTATCCAAGATACAGTCCCTTTGACTGTTCATAGATGTCACTAAAACTGCTCAAAGATGTAAACAACCATGCGTGAGCAGGGCCTATTAGACGGAGGGGGTACGACAGCCGATCAGTTCCAGTCATTCCACCAGGACGAAGGTACGCTGCTCATGTTGTCTGTAGTTCTACCATGCCTAGAAGGTCAATACCGCAGTTCGATCGCGTCCGCATTGTTACTTTGTGTCAAGAAGGGCTCTCAACAAGGGAAGTTTCCAGGCGTCTCAGAGTGAACCAAAGCGATGTTGTTCGGACATGGAGGAGGTACAGAGATACAGGAACTGTCGATGACAGGCCTCGCTCAGGCCGCCCAAGGGCTACTACTGTAGTGGATGACCGCTACTTACGGATTGCCGCTCGGAGGAACCCTGACAGCAATGCCACCATGTTGAATAATGCGTTTCGTTCAGCCACAGGACGTCGTGTTTCAACTCAAACTGTGCGCAATAGGCTGCATGATGCGCAACTTCACTCCCGACGTCCATGGCGAGGTCCAGCTTTGCAACCCCGACACCATGCAGCGCGGTACAGATGGGCCCAACAACATGCTGAATGGACCCCACGGAATTGGCATCACGTTCTCTTCACCGATGAGTGTCGCATATGCCTTCAACCAGACAATCGTCGGAGACGTGTTTGGAGGCACCCTGGTCAGGCTGAACGTCTTAGACACACTGTCCAGCGAGTGCAGCAAGGTGGTGGTTCCCTGATGTTTTGGGGTGGCATTATGTGGGGCCGACGTACGCCACTGGTGGTCATGGAAGGCTCCGAAACGGCTTTACGATACCTGAATGACATCCTCCGACCCATAGTGCAACCATATCGGCAGAATATTGGAGAGGCATTTGTCTTCATGGACGACAATTCTCGACCTCATCGTGCACATCTTGTGAATGCGTTCCTTCAAGATAACGACATCGCTCGACTACAGTGGCCAGCATGTTCGCCAGACATGAACCCTATCGAACATGCCTGGGATATGTTGAAAAGGGCTGTTTATGGACGTCTTGACCCACCAACCACTCTGAGAGATTTACGCCGAATTGTCGTTGAGGAGTGGGACAATTTGGACCAACAGTGTCTTGATGAACTTGTGGATAGTATGCCACGACGAATACAGGCATGCATCAATGCAAGAGGACGTGCTACTGGGTATTAGAGGTAGTGGTGTGTACTGCAATCTGGACCACAAATGCTGAAAGTCTAGCTGTATGATGGTACAACATGCAATGTGTGGGTCTCATGAGCAATAAAACGAGCTGAAATGTTGTTTGTGTTGATCTCTATTCCCTTTGTATTTAAAGATTCCGGAACTCTTGGAACCGAGGTGATGCAAAACTTTTTTTGATGTGTGTAGATTGAAAAACTCCCATTGAAAAACTCCCATTTCATATACAAAATACTCACTAAGTGCAATTGAAATTCAAAATGCTTACAAAATGCAATTGAAATTGGAAATGCTTACAAAATGTATGGTAGATTCGAACTACTCATTTGGATGGACGATACTTACAAAATGCAATTTAGATTGAAAATACATACAAAATGTAATTTAGATTTAAAATACCCACAAAATGCAATTGAGAATCAAAATACTTACAAAATGCCCACCATGCAAATTGCAATTGAGATTGAAAATACTTACAACAAGCGGTTTAGCTTGAAAATACTTACAAAATGCAATTGAAATTCAAAATACTCACAAACGTCCCAGGCCCTAAATTGAAAGACTTACTAAAAAGCAATTTAGATTGTCAATCCTTACAAAATGCAATTGTGGTTGAAAAATACTCGCAAAATGCAATTTAGATTTTAAAAAAACTTACAAAATGCAACGTAGATTGAAAATACCTACAAAATGGAGTATAGATGCAAAAAAAATCGCTAAAGGGAATTTAGATACACGGGGAGCCAAGTAACAAAAACAGTGCGGGAATCATAAAGAGAAAAGGAAATATAATGAAAAGAAAACTAGAGGTCTGACCCCTCAAAGAATGAGGGATCAGGACAGATGAGACAAGAGCCAATTAAGGCGAGAAAGTGAAAGACTCACTAGGCCTCGGATACCGTAATACCGTCGGGGTCGGAAGAGAGCAAGAGTTGACCAAGAGAGGTCGGCAGGAAAGAAGACGGAGAGGAGCCCAGCACAAGTAAGTGGAAATAATGCCGGACTCAGCTGGGATCACGTGGTCGCCAACCCAAGTCCCACTAGAGGTGAGCCCCTGGGGGGGGGCAGACACATAGCGCCACGGCCTTGAATCTAACAATTTTTCTCGGCCCTTTCGTTGTGCGATGACAAGGGACTCTGATAACAATTGGTAGAATTGAGGACTAAAAATAAAAATCTTAATAGCAAAAATAACTCTCATTATGCTGACTCATCAGTCATGAAGAATTATGTATGCATTGTCAGTCTCGAAAGTTCAAGGTCAAGGCAGCTGAAATGGCCTAAGGATGACGATATGTTAGATGTTTCCATAATTCACAACCGTGGAAGATGTGTTACAAGCAACCGGGTGCTTACAAGATTAGTAGAATGAGCAAAATTAAGACAGCCTACGTGTATGGCAATCATTATTCCCATTTCAACGGGAACAAGGATGAGATGCGAAGAATTTCTTTGTGATTGGTGGTTTTACGGTCGAATGCGTTCCTGACGCCAAATTGGGGGGAGTTCATGACAGAAGAGACGAATGAAGATAAATGAAACTGGACAAGGAGTTTGAAGGAAGCAGCCGTTGCCTATAACATAAGGTGTCCTGGCACTTACCTGGAGTTGAAAATGAGAAACCACGGAAAATCATTTCAAGGACAGCCGACGGTGCGGTTCGGACCCCCTACTCCAAATTGGCATTATGATTAGAACAGTCATTTAGACGCCAAGCATACTCAGTACAGCTTTGATCCCCCCCCCCCCCTCACAAAGACCCTCATAATCCAACACAATTCCTAAGTGTAAAATAATAGCTAGTTTGAGCCCTGGGTTCATATTGAGGTCCTAGAACAACATTTCAATAGCACTGAGGAAGTATACTGCGTAAATATCTGGGTTAAATTATTTTGGATCAAATGGATATAGTGCTCATGTGTCCCGAAACAATGACAAAAATTACTAATATATTTTCCCGTGAAAAAATAAAACTCGTATAGACCTTTCAAACTGTGCATCATTTATGGATATGGTGTCACCCGACTCTCATATTTTCGATAATAGACAATTCTAGTTACGGGAAGGCCAAAATGCATTCTGAGCAGGGTCTTTCTTTATCGGTCAGCACTTCGCAATTAACCCCCCTCCGCAGGGGATGTTGTGGGGATGGGAGGCATTAGACTTTGTCAAACACTCCAGCGCCCTGCGAATAATATTTATAGACTGGCTGCGTGGCTCAGCGGTAACGTTGTCGTCTGCTGTTCCCAAGGTTGCAGGATCGAATCCTAGGGCAGTCAGCTGGCATTTGAGGGTGCGCAAATGCGAGGGAGCCGTGTTAGTCGATTTACTGGCACGTTAAAAGATCCCCATCGGGGCAAAATTCCGGCACCCCGGCGTAGTTAAAAGGGGAGTAAAACCAATAAGATTACTAATAATATTTATAATTACACTGTAACCAATATAATTGGGCACAATTTGTGTTGAACGACTGGAAAGCTTTCTTTAATAGAATTAGGCAACACTGATCACTTCAACTGTAACCCAGGCCACACAACTGCAATTTGTAACGGCCGGTATGTGATTTCTCCATATAAAGGCAGGCTCTCATTCACATGAGTGAACGAATGCTTTAGCACTTAGCAATGGTCGAGGAGTTGTTTTCTTGTGTTTTTTTTTTTTTTTTTTTTACAAACAGGGGGTTTCAGGAGGAACAGTCAATATTTTAGGAGGTGGTAGTATAGATGAATTGCAATAAAACATTCCATATAACATGTGTCCCGTTTTTATTGCGTACCGAGATACAAACGTTGGTAGGCAACCAGAGCAGTTGTCGTTTCGCGTGTTGGTACACGTAAGACTTTCTGCACGTATCTGTGTTCCGTGTATGAGAATATGGCGGACATTACGTATGCATGGGTTGCTTCCGTGTCATTACCAGCCCGTTCAACACCTTCGAGCAGGAGATGCAGATAGACGATTGGAATTTTGTCGTTGGATACCTGCAAATCGCCAAGTAATCCCATTTGTAATCTTCACTGATGAAGCCACGATCACTCGTGACGGCATCAATGACACTCGTAATGAACATCAGTGGTCAGAAGAAAAGCCACATGCCACTGTGGACACACATTTTCAGGAACGCTTCTCTGTAAATGTGTGGTGTGGGTTAATTGGCAATCAGTTGATTGGGCCTGTTGTGTTGCCGCATCGTCTAACAGGATCCCATTATCTACACTTTCTTGAAAATGAACTTCCAGCATTATTGGAAGAGATTCCTTTGGCTACAAGAATGCGTATGTTCTTCCAGCATGACGGGGCTCCTGCACGTTTAGATACAACATCTAAACCTAACATTCCCCGGAAGATGGATCGGGAGATATGGGGCGCGTTCCTTGTCCACCAAGGTCCCCGGACCTTACCCCTTTGCATTTTTGCCTGTGAGGATGGTTCAAAAGCGAAGTCTAAAAGGAAAAAGTTAACACAAGAGCTGAGTTGGTCGTTCGGATTATGCATAGTGCAGCCCTCCTCAAAGAACGCCAAGGCGCCCTCCGAAGAGCTACACGGAGTGTTATCAAGAGAAGAGCAAAATGCATTGGTGGTGGAATTTTTGAAAATAAACTTTGAACGTCCCCATTTGCCTTGGCTTTACATTTTTGGGGGGGTTAAATACTTCCAGCTGTATCTCTGTACACAATAAAAATGGGACACATGTTATATGGATTTTTTTTATTGCAATTCATCTATACTACCACCTCCTAAAATATTTACTATTCCTCCTGAAACCCTCTGTATAGGGCTTGTACATCGTGGTCATTTCAGCCATATGTACTTTATCTGACAACCTGTGTTATTGCGATGTATGTATTAGTATGTATATTTGTAACAGAGGCAGGGATTGGGATGGAAGCGACCGTTGTCTTAAGTTAGGTACAATCCCAGCATTTTTCTGGAATAGAAGTGGGGAAACCAGGGAAAACCAGTTCTAGGATGATGCTGTATCAGTGGAGGGGCTTGGGCATCGTGGTCATTTAGACTTGTGTAGCCTACTTGGGCGAGTGTGGAATTTCGTCTGATAACCTGTGTTGTTTTCATGGTTTATTAGTGTGTGTATTTGTAATTCAGGTGAGGATTGGGAAGGAAGCGGCCGTGGCCATAGGTTAGGAACCTTCCCGCCATTCACCTGGAATAGAAGTGCAAAGTCGCGGAGAACCACTTCCGGGATGGCTTAGGAGAGAATCGAACTCAATTCTTTTTCTCAGTTTTACCTCACGAAGCTCCGACAAGAACTACATTTCTTGGCACAGCCGGGAATCTAACCTGGACAACTGCTAAAAATGCTAGGCACTACACTATGAAGTGCTTGGTCCAGAAAAAACCCGTACGTCTATTTTAAGCTTATGGTTCATTTATAAAGTTTATCATTTTACTCTGCTTGCTCTTTATTGTCACATGTGTTTTGTGACATTATATGATCTCTTAATATAGCTTTCTGTTCCATGAATGTGGATTATTATTTGCTTCGACCTTCCAATCATTTTCTTGACCTTAACTATGAAGTGATATGTGCATGCTCGCATGCATCCTTGGTTAATGAATTTATATCGACGATCTACACATTATGTTGGCCAAAACGCAAGTACCATAACACAAATAGCCAAATAGTAAGGATTGTTATCAAGTGCTTTGGAGGTTAGAAGAAGCTATACCAATGCACTTTACCCCACCTGGAAGACGGTTTTTCATAAGAAGATATTTGTGGCAAGTTAATTGACGATTACTATTTACATGTCAAGAATGCTTGAATATTATTTGCTATTATACAATTTTTTACGCACATTGTGTTATCGAAAATTCTTCCATTTTTAACTACGATTTACATGCCTTCTCCCATATCTACATTCTAAGAAAAAATAAGTCTCCTATTATTATATTTTTCGAAATACTAATAGAATATCGACATAGTATTTTAAAATAGTGTGTCTAATTGCATATCAATTCATATATTTACAAGTTTTTAATTCATTGGAATTAACACTATTTGTAAGAATATCCATTTTTGTACAATGTTTAATTAGTTTTTAAGGCATAATATTTTTCACGCTGAGGATGGAATCATTGATATTCCGAAACATGTACATCGTTTAATATTTCATCAAACAAATTCTCGTAGTATTGATCAGGCGGATTTTCAATTTATAATTCTATCAATCAATACGGATATATCTACTTACCATTTTTTTAATGGTTAATGTGTACGCATTCTATAAAATTTCCTGAACCGCCAAAACTACGACAAAGTTTTAAAATATTTTACTAACGAGTTTTATACGGGTAAAAATCTCGCCATTTAAACGGTATATATAACCGGTCAATTTAGTGATACAAATAATAAAGACCCTCTACCCCCCTTGTGCCCAGAGATAAAGCACTGTAACAAACAACTAGTGTATTGCAAGGATCCTGGATCCGTATTGGGTGTCCACAGTCTACCAAAAACCCAAGTTTATTATACTTTTCAAATACGATAAACATATTTTCCTTATTTTAAAACGTCTTCAGATTTGTAATTGTTAACTGAAAACTTCAATTGCAATTACAATTATTAACGAATTAAATTGTCATAAAAGCAATTAGCAATTAGCAATTGAAAATATGATAATTAGTTGCAATTAACAATTAAAAGTAATTGGCAATTCAATTAATTTTTGCCCAACACTCTTACACTAAGGATTCTCGACAGCCTTGTAAAAATTACTATATTAATTGTTAAGTGACGTCAAATATCTGCCTAATCAAAAATTCATGTACGTAGTTCGTTTGAGAAGACAAATTAATGTCACCATTTCTCCATGATGCCCGTGAAGCTATCTGAACGCCACTGACCTGACCTGACCTTGATCCGTCGGCCTTGACTGCTCATCGCCGAAGGGATGGCTGAAACGTCCTCCTCGAGATTATGCAACGGATACAGCTCGTTGATACAAAATCATGCTGCTTGGCAACAGATGTACTGCCTGCCATGCTTTATCGGAAACGAACTACTGCATTAACTGTATCCGTGGCTCAAATTAATGCTTATCCAAAAGTGTATAAACCCGAAAATGTTTACAGGCCTTGCTGCAATAGCTCTTGCATGATCCTAATTATATTTCTGAATCGTGAAAACCTCGCCATCGAAAGTCTTAACAATTCACGTATACATGGGAATGTCTACAAAAAATAGCAGTCCATATCCTTGGTGCGTTACCAACACTCTCAGTGGTATAGAGCAGTTGTGCTCAAACTACGTCCCGCGGGCCAAATCCGGCCCGCCAGTGTGATCAATCGGGCCCGCGACAGCTAATGATTGCTGTTATTGTTGCTGTTGTAAGTTGGATACAAAATACAGAATAATAATAACTCGTTTTTTTTATTTACTTGCTATGTAAAGCTTAAGGACAAGTATAATACGCCGACAGTTTAACTTAAGCATAGTCTAATAACTAGCAAAAAATGAATCCCACTAACAGTTTAAAATGTCCACATGTAAAAATAATAATGAGATTTATGTAATTGTGATTTCCACTGGCAATACTTTGTAGTTGTGGACCAATTTTACTTGTACCAATTATTAAAAGAGATTCAAGATGCTTATCGGTTAACTTATATCTGTAAACATTGTGTACTTTATTTTGCAGAATGATTTCTCACATAAGTGAGAATTACCAAAAGCAGAAAACAGCCCACGAGTACCGGGTGAGTTAGCCGTGGTCGTTACGGCATGACTGCTGGCAGTCGATCACATCCGGGAGGCGAGGAGGTTCGAATCTCCCCGCCGGTAACCCTGAAGATGGTCTTCTGTGGTTTCCCATCTTCCTTCCAGGCAAATGCCGGGGTTGGTCCCTAAGTATAGGCCACAGCCGCTACCTTCCAACTCCTCGTCCTTACATCCCAACTTTCCTCCCCAACGGTACTTGTAGCTCACCCAATGGGTGTCCGTCTCGAAGCAGCTACAAAAAACTGGCGAGCCGAACATGTCCTCGGACACTCAAGGCACTAAAAGCCATACGCAAAAAAAAAGTCCACGAGTAAATTTATGAAAATTATCAAATTGAACCAGTGGAAGACTCTTATAAAATTCCAACAAAGATGAGTTTTGATATTTGTTCATAATTATATCAATGCACTGTAAATCAATAATTTCTACTTTAAGTTCCAGGGCTAGGGTTTCAATGTCAGTATCAAAAGGACTTTGAAAAATCTATTTTTCATTCCCAATGACATCAAAGTCTGAGAAATGATCAACAGTTTTCATCAAAACACTGACAGCTTAGATTGCAAAATCGACGGGAAACTGAGACTGAGTAGTGTGGCAGAATATTTCATATATTTTGAAATGTGTGAAACATTCTTTTACATAATTGTGATTGAAACAGTATCATTTTCTGCCGCCGGAACGATTTGATAATAGTGTATAAATCAGGGAGATGCTGGTTTTCTCCTTGCAATCTCAAATTCAGTTCGTTCATATGTCTTGAGAAGACAAATTGTAATGTCAGCATTTCTCCATGATGCCAATGAAGCTACCTGAACGCCACTGACCTGACTTTGATCCGTCGCCGAAAGAGCCATCCGTTAATTTTGTAATTCGGTAACACGGCGATGCTTTTCATTTTAAAATATCTGATCTCTGCTTGAAGTTCAAAAAAGCGCTGAAGGACTTTTCCGCAACTAAACCAGCGTACGGCAGTATGATATGGTAAGTGAAAATGAAAATCCACAGCCTGCTTCCAGTCTCCGACCGGGTCAGGAATGGAATGAATGAAGCCCCCATCTAGCGGCGAGGATATGAACTGTGCCGGCTGCCGAGGCCTGACGCACTCCTCTGGGGCAATGATTAAATGAATGACAGATGAAATGAAATGATAGTGGAGAGTGTTGCTGGAATGCAATTTTTACAGGGAAAACCGGAGTACCCGGAGAAAAACCTGTCTGCCTCCGTTCTGTCCAGCACAGATCTCACATGGAGTGACCGGGATTTGAACCACGGACCCAGCGGTGAGAGGCCGGCGTGCTGCCGCCTAAGCCACGGAGGCTTTTCGATATGGTAAGTCATTTTCTCCAATCTCTTCAGTAAACTAGCAGAATTGTCTGGCATTCAGCCCAGTGGATCTGATGAAATTAACAACTTATATGACTGTATTTACAACTTCAGACATATCCAAACATTTTCCGCACAAGGACTGTTGATGAATGATACAAAGTAAGACTAATGACGCGGTTCGTGAGGTTATGTGACGTCACAGCGGAGCACCGATTCAACTCGACTGCTCCGTGTAGCACTACGGGTGCTCCGGTATACCTTCCAGCCAGTCTACACGCGTAACACCACTGTGCTGTTGGTCCGATTCCAAACTGAGACGTCTGTTCGAGGTGGCTGTTACGTTAGACATACAGTATATATTTGGTGAAAGTGTTGGGATATCTTGTCTATCGTTGTTTGTAATAAACTAAGAAGCAATAATGCCACGAAAGTCCTCTAACGCATGACAGTACTTTACTAGCAGTCCAGGTAGAAAATCCGCTACGTGTAAACATTGCAAGCAAACCTATTGCACAGGTGGAGGAACGTCAATTTTATGAAATCACGTATTAACATCGTTTACATGTAATATAGAGCACTAACGGTACGTCCCATACTGTCTGTTTACAACGTCTTCGTGTCTGATAGTGACGCTTGTCACAAGACGATGCATTGAGTTAATTTGTATACTTAACGTATTTCCATCACTGATGTTATCTTAACAGAGTTGTACATCACATATTTACCAGATAGTTTTCAATGCATGGAGGTACATGGTAAAGCACTAGATTTCGTTTCGTCAATTATCACATGCTTTATGGAATTCGTTTATCAATATGTAATCGGTTTATTTATTCATTTGTATGTGTATTATGTATGTCTATTTGATACGCCTCATTACGCACAGAGTTGTAAGTACCATGTCTGTAATGTTATGTGATCAATTCATATTCCACTAGCAGTAGTGCCCGGCTCCGCCCGGTGGATTTATTTGTTTTATAGATGATAATGAATACTACTACAGAACTGGCATACGATACTTAAAACAGAATATATATGTAACTTTTTGTGGTGGTGGTGGTGGTTGTAGTGGGTGTGATAAGTAGTACAGTATAATGGACGTAACATTCAGGTCATTCTCCCGTAATGATAATAATGAATAGGAAAACGGCTATTTACTAACTACAGCACTAACACATGTAATTTACAAACTAATTTAATAATGATTAGAAAGAGGAATAAGTGAAATAAAGGACACTGCCTAGGGTCTATATCTCATTGGCTGTTAGAAATGTAGAGACCAATAGTGTCGTCTTTTGTCGCATAACGCCGTAGGAAAATAATCAGAACACTTTGGAAAACTTCGGCTGTCCCGATCTCCTGAGGTAGCTATAGCATCATTTATCGTCACATATCGCTCAACGATAAGGTTCGGAATAAATAAAGGTAAATTTGAAAGCACTAACGCTTATTGCAGCTGATAACCTCAATGTACTGCACCAACACTATAGCACTTATACAGATGCATAATATGTTCATGATGAAAACTGTTTTAAGGGGCCTAAGAAATCTTTTTGCACTAATTACTCCCCGTGACTGCAATTTATAAGCTGCGCAAGATTTAACTATTTTCGAAATTCTGCTCCAGAACACTGGTAGGGGCGATGTGATGCAGCCCGAATTGCCAGTCAACAATAGACTCATTAAAATATTCTTACAGTTACACTTTTACGGACATGAATGATTCTAGGGCCTTAATACGTGGTTTTCAAGTTCATTTTTTCTCTTATTCTAAATGTAGGTAATTGAGAGCGTTGTCCAAATATCAAGTGGACAGTGTTATCATCAGGGGTTAAAAGTGTATGTAAAATTTGGTGCAATTAGGAGAAACGGTATAGATTTGTGATAAAGGGCCTAAATGCAGGGAATGGGGTGGCCTGTCCGAAATTTAAAGTGAACAGTATCACCCGCAGTGTTCCAAAGGGTTAAGTATGTAAAATTTGGTTCAGATCGGTGAAACGGTGTAGATTTGTGCCAAAGGGCCTAAATGCAGGGAATGGACTGGTCTGTCCGAAATTTCATGTAAACAGTGTGACTTGCAGGGTTCCAAGGGGTACGTATACAAATTTTGGTTTAGATCGGTGAAAAGGTGTAGATTTGTGCCAAAGGACCTAAATGCAGGGAATGGACTGGTCTGTCTGAAATTTCATGTAAACAGTGTTACTCACAATCCAAAGGGTAAGTATACAAATTTTTGTTTAGATCGGTGAAAAGGTGTAGATTTGTGCCAAAGAGCTTAAATGCAGGGAATGGACTGGTCTGTCATAAATTTCAAGTAGACAGTATTACTCGCATGGTTCCAAAGGGTAAGTATACAAATTTTGGTTCAGATCGGTGAAACGGTGAACGTATCACTAACCATAACAGTAGTGGAGTAGTACAGGTTCTGCTTCACTTGACACTCCTGTGCCCAATAAACCAACATGGCCGCCGCGCGAAGTTGAAACATTTAAATAGACTTTTCTCTCGAACCCATGGTCGGAGTTTCACGAATGAGGTGTTCATAGGACTTGAGGTGACGCCCCTTTGCTATGGACCACTCGTTATACTTTTGAAAAAAAAAAATGAAAATTTTTGTTTTTGAAACTAGGTGATAGTTTGAAAACTAAACATGATAGAACGTTGTGCCATAGCTCAAACGAATGGTCTTTATGCCCTTTATTTTCTATAATGAAACTTTTTTAAT
The DNA here is from genome assembly GCA_946902985.2 of Meconema thalassinum. Taxonomy (NCBI): domain Eukaryota; kingdom Metazoa; phylum Arthropoda; class Insecta; order Orthoptera; family Tettigoniidae; genus Meconema; species Meconema thalassinum. The sequence goes on along the minus strand of OX336389.2, from coordinate 203,850,702 downwards.
TTTTATGTTTTTTTGAAAACACTCGAATTTTGAAAATCCTATATTTTGGAAACTAGGAACTCTACAAAAAAAATTGTTTAACGTAAATCAATGGTCCCTACCCCCTCTACCCCCAAAATAAATTTCAAGTCTCTAGGATGAAAACCTGCAGTAGTGTGGTAAGGGGAAAGCTGTCTCACTTAGCAAGTGGTGAGCCCCTGCGACCTTGGAATGGAAGGAGTGATGCTAGGAAGGCGTGCTTGGATTCGTTTTTTTCGTCTCGTTGTGCTCTTTACGGGAATGTAGGTGTCGAAAAGGTGAAAATCTGGAAACACGGTCTTTTTGGGGTAAAAACGTGATTTTAGACTTTTTGCTATATCTCGCGAACCAAGTATGCTAGAGACATGAACGAGGGGTCCAAGGACTCGGAGTGACGTCCTCTTTGCTATGGACCACTCGTTATATTTTTAAAAAAATTTGGAAACGCGATTTTGGGGTAAACACGTGTTTTTTGTGATTTTTGCCGATATCTCACGAACCAATAACGCTAGAGACGTGTAGGAGGTGTCCTAGGACTCGGGGTAACGCCCCCTTTCGAGTGTGGTAGATATTTTTTTCAAAAAATAATTCACAAAGGGCCTAACGCCATACATGTTGAAAAAACGTTTTCTTTTTCTTTACCTGTTTATAATGTCCATGAAGCGTGGTGGTTGAGAGAGACGATACGGCTGGGTGTGTGTGTGTTTCAACGAACCTGTCGCTGACCACGGTGGCTGTGCTCAATAGATCAATCGCTATTTCGGCGGGTCGGTGTATGACAGAGCGAGGGTGCGTTTTCTGATATTTTACCTTTAACGTGTAAACGGTGATGAGAACTAGGTTCTATGTTGGTCGAAGCGAGTACAGAAAACAAACTTACAGGAGGTGAAGGTCATTTGAGCTTATTGGAAGGCATTGATCTGACTTGACAACAAGTGCAATGGAAAAAATGACCAAGACGCTTGAAGGTGAAATAATCTTACCATCGTGGTGGCAGGGGAGTGTGAAAGGCGTGCACACATGTGTGAAACCACAGGCACGCTAAACCAGTGACATCCTGTTTTGCTTCGTACGTGACAAAATGCAAGTTCATGTGAAATTTGATCTTTCACAGGTGTTCGCTTGGGTGTTAGCTGTCCACGTGCGCGATAACTGTTAACAAGTTACATCCTGTCTTGCTTCGTACGTGACAAAATGCAAGTTCAGGTGAAATTTGATCCGGCACAGGTGTTCGCTTGGGTGTTATCTGTCCACGTGCACGATAAGAGAATCTTCAAAGCGTGGGAAAAATGATTATACATGCAACATAGCATATATAAAGACATGTCGTTATCATTTCCACGCTCACTTAAGTGACTACCTTTGAACACACTGCGTTGCAAGAAACCCCTGGTCTTGTTTATCAGTTTTGGTGTTGGTAGAAAATACTTAACCTTGTTGTGGGGTAGGTATATATTTATTTATATATTTATTGATTTTTATATAAATACATGCAATTATTTATTGATTAGGTAATTAATGATTTATTTATTTGTTTGCAGATAACGTGTATAGCCTACCTGTCGTGTGTCTGTGGGAAATATATATTAAAGAAAGAGAGAAAGACAGAAAAGAAAACCATTTCCACACTAGCCCACGAGACGGGAATATAGCAAAGCATTATACGTCAAGGTGAGATTTGTTTTATTATATAATATAACCTGTTTGATTTTGTTTTGTTTATGAAATACATAAACTATATGGAATGGATATACTTATGGTGGTTTATTTTATTTCTTTTTAGATATTTGGAGAAAAAAAAAGGGTTCACTGCTACAGCAAATACAGTTGAAAACCAAGTGGCTTTAGAGTGGAACCATTGTCAAGCAGTCTACAGCTGAAAACTCAGGTGAGAGTGTTCTTTCTAAAATAATGTCATTTGCTACTGCTACCGATAGCCTAACTTGGGAACCTCTAAACAGTTGTTTCAAATCACGTGTGTGCTCTGGCCGCGTAGTCAATGTTAGAAAAAGTTTGATTCCCAAAGAATTTTTACAATCTTGTTTTGAAATTTTTAAAATTGAAATTTGCACAGCGCAAAGGTTGCATACGGCTTTAAAGGTGAATACAGAACTAGTGTGCGATTTCATATATAAAAAGAAGGACGTAGAGCATAAAGAGACATTTTATATTTGCAGTAAAATGCAAGAGCTATTCATAGCCCATAATTTGGAACAGTGGTATGAAACCCACGTGGTGAATGCCTTGCTATCAAAATTTGATAAACTGCAACAAGGACCGAGTGGCCTTGCCTTAGACAAAATTCACCATTTACAAATCAACATTTGTCATTTCAACCCGTTGAATGCTGGGTCTAGCTTTATTAAAACACCACCAGCAATAGCATTGAAAAAGGCTGTGGTGAATATTAAGAATTATGACAATGATTGCTTTCTGTGGTCCATGGCCGCGTATTTGCAGCCAGCACAAGACCGTAATGGTTCTCGACCAGGAAAGTACAAGGCCAAGTTTGATGAATTGAAACAAACGTTAAATTTAACTCGAGTGTCGTTCCCTATGGACTTAACCGAGATCCATAGGTTTGAACAAGACAACCAGGACTTTTCGTTCATGGTGTATGGCCTTGATGGTGATGAGATTGTGGGTCCTCTTTATGCCACAAAAGAACCGAAACGACACCACATTCATCTTTTATATCTGTCTGAGGGAGAGGTGAATCACTATTGCCTTATTAAGAGCCTAAGTAGATTGCTAAGCAGTCAAATGTCAAAGGACAAGTGTGCAAAACATATTTGTGACCGTTGCTTGCAATATTTTACAACCTCCATGCTCTTAGAACGTCATAGGGTAGATTGTGTTACTCAGGAAGCGGTGAGACTGATATTGCCACAAGGGGACAAGGCTGTGTTAAACTTTAAAGACATTCATAAGCGTGACACTGTTCCCTATGTGGTATATGCAGATTTCGAAGCACTCACCACACCCATGGCGGGATGTGAACCAGATCCCACCGTTAGCTCAACCACACCCATTCAAAAACATGAACCCTTTGCCATAGGATTTAATGTGGTGTGTGCCTACGACCCCACGCAATCCGTTTACAAATACCGCGAGGGGCCAGATTGTGCCAAATGGTTCTTGGATGAACTTGTCAAGTTGGCCGACCATGTACAGGAATTACTGGACCACCCAGTACCCATGAGCCTATCTCCAGAACAACAGCAGCAGTATGAGCATGCCATGACATGCCATATCTGCGAAAAGCCTATTTTAAGTGGAGAGGAAAAAGTCAGAGACCACTCGCATTTTACAGGGGAGTTTCGTGGAGCTGCGCACAGCAAATGCAACTTGAGCTTTCCAGCTCCTCGTTTCATCAGTGTCTTTTTCCACAATCTGGCGAATTATGACATTCAGTTTTTGATTCGTGAATTGGGCCATGTCAATAAGGGCTCGTTTACCATTATTCCCCAAAACCATGAGCGTTTTACAGCCCTGACATGGTGGTTGGGCGACTTTAGCATTCGATTTTTGGATTCCTTTAAGTTTATGGCATCCTCGCTAGACAGCCTTGTGAATGGCTTGAATGAGGAGGAATTAAAAAATACTAGAATGCATTTTAATGATCCTGAGCAATTTCAGTTGTGCATTCGGAAAGGTATATTCCCGTATGATTTCTGCAACAGCTGGGACGTGTTAAAGCAAAGAAAACTCCCTCCACAAGAGAAATTTTACTCGAAACTAACACGCAGTACCGTTTCCGATGAAGACTATGCACATGCATGTCAAGTTTGGCGAGTGTTTGGCATGAACACGCTAAGTGAATATGCTTTGCATTACCTAAAACTGGATGTATTGCTGCTCACTGATGTGTTTGAAAAATTCCGTGAGTTGTGTCAACACATTTACGGTCTTGACCCGGCTCACTATTATACGAGTCCTGGACTCTCGTTTGATGCCGCTTTGAAATACACTCAAGTGGAATTGGATTTACTCACTGACGTAGACATGGTTCTATTTTTTGAAAAGGGCATTCGTGGCGGCTTTGTGTCACTTAACCAACGCCATGCCGAAGCGAACAATGTCTACATGCCTGATTATTCACTAGACAAACCAGAATCGTACTTAATGTACTATGACGTGAATAATTTGTACGGTTACGCCATGAGTCAGCCTTTGCCCTATGGAAAGTTTGCTTGGCTGACAGAGAAACAAGTGTCAGAATTTGATGTAATGAAGGCTAGCCAAGAAACAGGCTGTGGATATGTGCTAGAAGTGGATATTGAATATCCCTCATTCTTGTATGATGAACATGCCGATTTCCCATTCTGCCTTGAGCAAATGGTTCCCCCTGACAGTAAAGTGAAAATTGAAAAACTCATGGGCACACTTTACAACAAAAATCGGTATGTGCTACATATCCAAATGTTGGTGCAATGCCTCGCCCAAGGCTTGGTGTTGAAGAAAATCCACAGGGGTATTTCTTTTGCTCAAAAAGCATGGCTTGAGCCATACATGCGACTCAACACAGAGCACCGACAAATGGCAACACAGCAGTTTGAAATTAATTTTTTTAAATTAATGAACAACTGCATCTATGGCAAGTCCATGGAGAATGTCCGCAAATACCGTGACATTAAATTGGTGAATGTCTGGGAGGGGCGGTGGGGTGCCCGGCGGTACATTGCCAAGCCAAATTTCAAATCGATCAAAATTATCGATGAGGATTTAGCTACTATTGAAATGAGTAAGACCAGCGTGACCATGGATAAGCCCATTTACTTGGGTCAAGTCATTTTAGACTTTTCTAAATCGGTCATGTATCGATTCCACTATGAGTTTGCCAAACGCCATTTTGAGGACGTCTCTCTTTTGTATATGGACACGGACTCATTCATTTACCACATTCGCCACTGCAACCCCTATGACGTCATGAGGCAACATAGTGACTGGTTCGACACCTCTTGCTATAGCGCTGACAACGTGTTTCAGCTGCCCATAAAAAACAAAAAGAAAATGGGCGTTTTAAAAGATGAATGCGGTGATTCCATTATGACGGAATTCGTAGGTTTGGCCTCAAAAATGTATGCTTACCGCACACTCGACTGTAAGGAAGCCAAAAGAGCAAAAGGTGTAGGTAGGGCAGTGGTAAAATCGCTACGTGTAGACGATTACCTAGCGGTTTTACGCACGGGCAAAGCTATGTCTCATACACAGTGCAGGATACAATCCAGCAACCATCATTTGTATCTTGTGGAACAGAGAAAACGCACCCTCGCCTCCATGGATAACAAACGTGTGTGGGCTAATGACCTGCTCACCAGCCTGCCCTGGGGTTATGATCGCAACGAGGAGGAGGTGTGATTTCATTGTTTAATCGTTTATGGGACATAGCTTTATGTAACTTGTAGATTTAGTATTTTGTAAATATTGGTTTCTGTCATTGTAAATAGTAGATTTTGTAAATAGTGACAACCCACTTGGACCTTTTGCTCTTTAAAATGTTCTATGCAACCTTATTTTTTAATTTTTTTTTTGATTGGTTAATAGTGTGATTATTTTAACGCTGTACAAAGTTGAGTTTTTTTGTAAATATGAAATAAGTAAGATTTTTAGTAACTTTAATAACTAGTATTTAATTATTTTCGTAATGTAAATGATAAACTAAAAAGTTCTTTTGGGATGAGTGTGCATGTCGAGAATGTGCTTTTGGGAATAAATAAAGTGGTTGTGTTTGTTCCCAAAGACAGGTGTGAATGTATGAGTGGAGAGAGAAAACTGATGTATATGGTTGACCAGAGCAAACACGGTGAGGTAGGGTGGGTGGGTGGGGAGGGGGTAAATGGTCACTTATATACTCATTTTGTTTTAAATAGTTTCGTTTTTTCATTGAAATGTGGCAGTCAAAAGACATTATTTTTGTAAAAACAGTCTTACCTGCAGTAGTCGTAGACCTCGACGTTTCTCCAAACACACATTAACACATTGCAGTATTATCAAGGTCAAGCACTCGCATCAACATCATTGTCAAATCTCAACTTTCGACATACACCAAATGGAAAAAATGTGAAAACAGCAAAATGAAAAATCCATGTTTCCATATCACCAAAAACAGGAAAACTTAAAACGGACATTTTTAAAAACTGGAAATGGCCACGTGTGAAATTTGAAAATTTAAAAACTTCAAACAGACATTGTTTAAAATGTGTCATCAACAAAATGGAAAAATCCATTTCATCAAAATCATAAAACTTGAAACGAACATTTTTCACATCTGTAAATTGCAAAATGACAAATGGCAATGTGTGAAATGTGTAAAATGAAAAAAATCAGCCATCAACATCACGATTTCTTAAAATTAAAAATAACAAATCATTATGCTCTGGTATACCTTTGTTTTTATTTCATAGTCATAGTGAATTGACAAAAGAAAAATAGAATACAAACAAATCCCAATTCCTCACTCCTCAATGTTTATGTCCATGCATTATCAACTTTCCTTTCATAGCACTCATGACAATTAGGGCTGCCATCCTTTCACCCACTGAGGCATCACTGGATGTGAAACGTTGTTTAGCTTTCTTTAATAACAATTTATCTGCCACATGTCTTAAACCAGGATGACTATGGCGATAAGAAAGGTCATGTTCCTTGCATGCTTGATCCAAAAGATTAATGGGTACATCACCACGTTGTAAACGTTTTTCGAGACGAGTTCCAGGGCCGCAAAAACGATAACCTGGAAGATGGATTTCGAAAGGTAGGTATTGAATCACTTTGTCAATGACGCCATTGCCAGTACAGGTCTGGCATATCCTTTTCCATCGATGGTAAAAAGGTTTGGTCTTCCTCCTCCTCTGTGGACGATGTTTGTGTTTGTTGTTGTTGTTGTTGTTGTTGCTTTTTCTCGCCATGACACCCATGGAATGATTCAACAAAGTCTTTACATGGACTTTTATGACCGTGATACAGTTTCACTAGCTGGCAAGTCGCACACTGACGCATAGACGGTATTTTTGCCATGGCCACTTGCTTATGGTGATCGTAATCCGTACAGGGTTGCAATTCACTCAACACAGGGTCTTGAGTCCATGATTTTGGTACATGTTGCCAGATTTCTTTCACTGCATTGGCGGCCACATAATAAATGAACGACTTGGGCAGCGCCAAGAGTTCCTCTTTGGTAAAACTGTCTAGTTTCTTTTTGCACACAAAGAACTTGCCGATGGCTTTGTCCGTAGCATTGCCTTTCTCCATGGTATCACGTGCTGTAGATGTTTACACGTCGCTTGTAGAAATCTCACTGACGTCATTCACAGGTAAATCTTGAGTTATAATTTTGTTCAACAACTCCCAGCAGGCATGAGTGGTTAACCAATGAAAGAGATGCCACGCATGCGATAGGGCTGTATGGGTAATGTTGCCACAGGAACAAGTATCCATGAGCGTTTGCAGGGAGGGGCAGCCCAACTCCATGAGGTCGATACATTGGCAGTAAGACGCCAAAAATGGTTGCAACCATTGACGTTTTTCATTACCTTTCACAAATACCACATTGGCCGAGGACAAGTGTGCTTTCATGACCACGTCCAAATATTTATAGGAAATGGTTCCCTGATTCCAGTCTAGTTGCCTATGATTTTCAATCCACTGGGTTTGTTTACGGTCTTTTTCACACAACAAATCAAAAGCATGGGGTGGTTTAAATAGCAAATGCGTAGCTTGCGATATCCAAAACGTGGTACAATCGATCATGGCCACTTGTTTAAATATAAATTTGTTGTCACCAATTTTAAACCCTTGGCAATCCACAATGAGTGTGCGCAACATGTTGACGCTTGCCTGGACCAAGTTCAACTGACGACTGACTGACGATCAGGTGTGATCATGACATGGACTTACCTGCCATGCTAGTTTCAAAAAAGAAGGTTAGGGTAGGACAGGGGGACCTGCAAAAATTAGAATTTAAGAATTACATCATTTTATTATCATAACACGTCTTACAGGCTTTTCTCATTTTAGGATAAGGACGATAGCAACTGATACAACAATATAGTCTCTTGTGTTTGTAACGTCCATAACACCGATGATGTCCCAATGTCTCTAAACTAGGCGTTTTTGATGGTGAGCTGCTCACCGAAGCACCATGGATACCATACGGCCCACATGTATCATAACTTGTATTTTTTTCATCACCCAGAGACACAAGTGAGGGATAGCTTGAATGACAGGGTATATTTCCCACTTTCATTCTGCACAGGTAGGGGCAGGTGGGTGACCAGCGCTGATGTTCCTGCATGGGTTCATCGCCCTCCTGCCATTGGTCTATGATGATGGGACAAAAGGCACATTTCACTTCATCTCTTGTTTTTAAATAGTAGAATCCAGCAGCCGCCAAGGCTTGAGGGTTTATGAAAGGCACTGGCCATGTGGCAAAAGTCTTGAAACGTTGTTCCTCAGAGTTTAAATTCATGGATGTAACGTCTCTTGAGGCTTTAAAGCAAGACATGACTGAGCGACTTGACGTGGGTTGAGCTGTTATTTATACACTCGTCACTTGGTTGGACAGTGGATAATAGTTGACTTGTTTGTGATGAATAATTAAACAGTAGGCTGTCGTATTGGCTGGTACATTGTCATGCGTTTCAAAATCTAGTCGAATGTCGATATTGGATGGCTTGACAGACTCTTCCAGGTAAGAACAGTCAAAAACAATCAGTGGTGCTCTTGCCTTAAACGCTTGGGGTAGTAGCATGGGACCGTTCTCTTTTTGATAATACGACCATCGAAATTTAGAAAACAAGTCGTACAGGGGGCCAAACTTATTTTTTGAAAAATCCAAATCCAGTCCTTCATAGGGAAACACAGCTCCGTTGAGGAAAAGACGTGCATTTCTCAATTGCAGGTGATCAAATTGCGTGGCATCTTTGGTTTGTTGATACTTGCGATTCGTTTGAAAACCCACGATCAGGTAGAGAGGTCTCTCTGTATAGCGAGCTGTTTTTACAGACCAACTGTGTGTGTTGGTGGTGGGCAATAGCGGATACTCATGGAGTGCCCAGCTTCTAAATTCCATGGGTAGAGGCATATCTCTCTTTACCATTTTGAGTATGTCCAGTTTTTTGCTATCGTTAAGGGTCACATGAGGCACTTTCCATAGCAAGCGTTGTAGTTGAATTTTTGAATCGATGGGGGCATTGTCGGCCCCCTTGAGTGCATTGTTATCACTCCTGTCTCTCACTAGATAAAGCACTTGCCTTGCGTTAACCACAATGCGTTGGTGATCTTCGGCAAAGCCTAGAACCAGTTTAAGAGGTAAATATCCAGTAAAGGTCCCATCGGTGTGTACCATCCAGTCATTGGTCGAGTCAGGGCACCAAGCTGCCATGCAAAGTGTTTTACCTTCTTCCTCACTATAAGAGGGGTATAGTTTCATGACACTGGAAATACCCACATTTCGAGTGCTATCCACCACGATATCGTTAATGACATAACGTACTTCAGAAAACAGAAAGGCTAAACCATGGTTGGCCAACTTGGATGTAGTGGGTGTAGAGCCATCGGCTTTGGTGAGCCGACCTTCAATCTGAATAACACTTTCATGCGGTAGGGTGTAAATATCTTGGTTGTTGATAACAAATTGAATTTCATCATTGTTATTGAGTCCAGGTGTTTGAGCTTGATAGGAATGGAGATCAATTCTTACCACTCCTGGTTGCTCCTCGATGTGGTTCGCTATCTCTAGGATAGAATTCATTATAAGGGTTGACGTGGTAACCCAAATGCTGTAAAATCTGCTTGCCTTGAGATGTTAACGTGTATTCACGTGGCAAACAACTAACACTATTCCTAGACGGTGTTGTTGCTTTATACACAAATTTCATAGTGGCTTTAGCACCAACTTGTAAGTCACTGGTGTAGTGGAATCTAGATCAATGAGTTGTTGATCTCTATTGATCAGTCTTAATGTTATATTACTAATACTATCAACAGCCACAGCATGAAAAAGCACCACTGGAGGGTTTTCACGAATAATATACCCATTGGGCGATGTCACAATAAAGTCATAAAGCGAATGCGATGGTTCTTGATTGGTGTACACTTGGCTAATAATATTACACGTCACCGACACATGATGGTCCTCAATGAATTTCACTTCATGGTCCGATTCATGTTTTTTGTTGGGCTCCAACACACGTGGTTTAAATCCGAGTAATGGGCCAATGGAATCGGGGTGTGTTTTAAAGTCAATGTTGAAGGTAGAGAAAATACTGCAGCGATGAGTGTTAGTATTGCCTACAAGTTCAAACTTGTGCGTTCCGTCGAGAAATGACTTTAAACCATACTGATTGATCAACACCACATAAATGTGTTCATAAATATCATCGATCGTGTATCCACCAGAGTTCAGGGTGAGCACAGAATCATCATAGTAAAACTTGTTGTTCACATTTTCACGTATGTTGTATATTCGATTGTACGTTTCAAGAGAAACAAGTCCTAAACCATAGGGTTTTTCACTCAATTCGATAGGCGGGTAAAAGTCTAGGCTGACTTCAGGTCCACGTCCATGCACTGTAAACGTTTTACTTTCTACCGACATACTGGTGGCGTTTTTGCTTATGCTGCGTCTTATATAAAAAAATTAAACACAAACGTCCACACTGTTGGCTGTTAAACGTTTGCTCACGTTTCACATTATAATATATCTTGATCCTGTTTCCAAAATAGGTCACTAGTTCCATGGGCGGGGGCAAATTCCCAAAACTGTCAAAGTACCATACCGTGGATCCCTCTTTGACATAAGCTACATAATGCGTTCCTGGTCCTCGGTGATCATCCAAATTGACAACAGCACATTCCTGTTTCCAGGGTCGTGGGGGTAATTGGTTTCGCATAAACACACCTCGAAAATGAGAAAGCTTTAGTTGTTTAGCATAGCTTTCCACTTGTTGATGCGTCAGGGCATGTCTCGCTATGGCTGAGGTTAAATTTTTTTTTTTTTAATATTTCGAAATGGTGAAATCCCAAATCCTTGTTGATAAAAGGCTGGCTTTAAATTGGCATTTCTAGCCCCCATGGCAATCGCTTCCATCGTTTCATTGTGTCGCTGACTTTCTTTGAGTTGTTGCTTGCCCTGCTGCGCGGCTTTAATGGTTTTCGCCACTGCACTGGCACCGCCCAAAAGTGAGCCCAGAGCAGCCAAACCAGCAAATAATGCAGGTAAAAATCCCGCTCGTTTGGGAACGGGAATCACTCGCCCTTGGTTTGAAACCTGTCGCCGACGTTTTGGAATAACCTGTCTCTGTGCTGCTCGAAGGGCTTTCCTTATGGTCAATACATTATTTTTTCTTTTTTTCTTTCGCAAGGGCTTGTCCTCGAATGTTGTAAGCCCTGGCTTTGCCAAGGACAAAGTCCTTTTTTTAGTCTTTCTCACCACATACCTTTGTTTCACCATGATGATAATGACCAACAACCTTTCACACGAAAGTTTAAATCACAACTAACGTCAGATGGTTATTTCATGGCTGTATATTCCAATTCCACATAAAGTGGGAAATCGTTTATGGTTTTCCCCGCTTGCTTTTCATCCCATGTCAACATGAGATAAAAGGATAATTCGTCACCTGCATTGACCATTTCATGGTCATGGACCAACATCCTATGACCATTTATCTTTATTTGTAAATGGTTCTCATCAGGTATGGCATATTTGATGTGAATGGTTCCATCATAGTGTAATCGATAGTGGCTTAAACCCGAAGCAAGCACATAGGTCAAGTGCTGATCATGGACTAGCGGTAAATGGTTTCTGTCATTCACAGGTTTTTCATTTGTCAGATACACTAAAAACACAGATGGGATAAATTTATAAAGCCTTTTCATTTCATGGGTCACGTAACGCTTGGTACAAACATCGTCTTCGTCTTGTGGGTCTTCCACGTGAATAATCCGATGGTGATTAGCGCTATAGCCATTCACCATAAGCTGGGGCACTTTGTCATAAAACTCATACACTTTGTTATCCACATACTTTTTCGTAGTAACGTCTGTAGACACTTGAGGATGTTTTACATGGGTTAACCGCTTTCCCTTAAAGTCATAATCTCCCTGTTTTGTGCGTGGCACTACTGACCTATCCACATAGTGTTTATTAGCAGGATCTGTTTCCTGTTTAGGATCATGTATGAGGACAGGCCTATCTTTGGCCATCAACGCACGTCCAAAGACATCCATCGTCAACCTGTAGTAGCAGTCTACTGTTTCTATGACAAGGTTCGGTGTCCTGTATATAGACAGCCGGCTAGCCTGTCTAAGCCTTAGTTGACATGAAGATTATTAAGCAGCAAGAGTCATTCCCCGTGGGGGACATGGTTTCCCATCTCTGTCCCACATCACGTGAACAACGCCATGGTTCACTGTTTCCATCTTCCATTCGCTGCATCATTGTGGGGCCTTCCGGCTGTGGAAAGACTAATCTTTTGCTAACGCTCATTACAGCGCCCAATGGTCTGCGTTTTCAAAATATTTATATTTTTGCAAAATCTCTCTACCAACCCCTCTACGTGTTTCTGGATCAAGTCATGTCTGGATTACAAAAAGAGAATATGGGTTATTTTACATTTTCCATGCAAGAAAATGTGATTTCACCGGATGAGGTAAAGCCTGATTCACTCATGATTTTCGATGATGTATCCACTGAACGTCAAGGCATCATTCAAAGCTATTTCAGCATGGGTCGACACAAACATATCGATTGCTTCTATCTTGGGCAAACGTATTCTAAAATGTCCAAACAGTTGATTCGTGACAATGCCAATGTCATTGTTTTATTTCGTCAGGACGAGAGGAACAGTCGTCACATTTATAATGAACATGTGAATCCGGATATGACCTTTCAAATGTTTACAGAATTGTGTGCCAAGTGCTGGAACACTCAACGTCATGCCTGTTTAGTGATTGACAAACAAAGTGAACTCAACCAAGGACGGTATCGCTTAGGGTTTGATCATTTTATTGCTATTTAAGGCCTTGTCTCATTCCCCGGCAAGTCATTTGTCAAGACACCATGGCGTTAGCAGAGAGTCAATTAAAAAAGCATATTATTAGAGCAAAAAATACTATTCGCCAAAAGTTTCGTCAATTGAAACAATCACGTGCCAATCATGCTTTGTTTATTCAGCAACATTTAGCACCTCCACTAAAAGCCATGTTGAAACCCTCTTTCAAGCCATCTGAAACGCTACCCACCGTTTCACAAGCCACGCAGACGCTGCACGAGGACCCTGAGGAAGAGGAACAGGAAGATTTGACTAGTGTTAGTGAAGTTGAGGATGAGGAGGAACAAGTGTTTACGCCTCAAAAAAAGGCCGCACCCCTTGCAGAGTTTTTGAGAAAAAAGAAATCCTTGGCCATGGTCGAAACACCTTGCCCTTCCAGAGCGTCTCCGTTTTCACAACTCTTGGCCACCCCTCAACATAAAGCTCAACTGAAAACCATTTTAATAAAATATTATGGATCAACATTGGAACCCTATTTCACCGATCTATTTATTGGAAACACAGATACCACGTATGGTGTTCGCTATGAGGATGATAGTTTTAAAATTGGCGATTCATCCATTAAATTTGCTCGTACTAAAGCTGTCATTAAAAACATCAACTATAAATTAACGCCAGGACTGTTAAAACTGCTCTTTTCTCGGACCCCCTCTTCCCATGATTATACGTCAGAGGATCTTGACAAATATAAATCCATTTTATTGGATACCCATGCTCACAAAAGACAGTATGATCCCACGCAACAAGTGAATGCCAATATATCTCAAAAATATAAAACCATCATTGCAAAAATGTTTCCCACTAGTCAAAGTACTCGTCGTAAAGTGTCCGCTTCGGGAGTGACATTTAAACCGTTAAAACCCCTTGTGGATGTTACCTACTGGCACAATCCCAATAAGCTCGTCCAGCGGCTACAGTTGTTGCATGCCTCACGTCAAGCTGGCCATACCGGTCACGATTGGGAAATTCAAGAAATTGAACAAGAACTTCGAAATGCCAAAATTATTGTTTAAGCCCTCACCCATTAAAATGGGTATTGCTCACGAGTTGCATCGCCCAGCTAGGCGTCACTATCCGCGACTCAAGGTGATTTCACGAGGTGTGGATGAACTTTGGCAGGCTGACTTGGTTGAAATGATACCCTATGCTGGCGTTAACGACGGTGTACGCTATATGTTGACCGTCATTGATGTCTATTCCAAAATGGCCTTTGTTGAACCTGTGCGTCGCAAGTCTGGCCCACTAGTTACCAAGGCCTTTCAACATATTATTCAACACTCCAAACGTCAACCTCAGCTGCTACAAACCGACCAGGGGAAAGAATTTTTCAACAAGGATTTCTCCAGTTTTCTCAAATCTAAGGATATTCACCATTACACCACGTACAGCAATCTCAAAGCCAGTGTGGTCGAGCGGTTCAACCGAACATTGAAAACCCATATGTGGAAAGCGTTTACCGCTCAGGGCACGTATCGCTGGTTGGACATGTTACCTGAGCTAGTATCACGTTACAATGACACCAAACATAGAACGATTGGGACCAAGCCACGTCTCGTAACTAAAAATATTCAGCGATTGGATAAACTGTTTAACCCCATAAAAACAGCCGATCCTAAACGTCACCGACTGAACATTGGGGATTTTGTTCGTGTGAGCAAATTTAAGTCTGCCTTCAATAAGGGCTACACGCCTCAGTGGGGGACTGAACTATTTCGAATTCGTCGAGTCTACTTGGACAGTCCAGTCACCTATTTACTCGAGGACCTCAACCATCAACCCATAAAAGGTAGATTTTATCTACATGAACTTCAGAAAACAGCATTTCCTCAGCACTATCTTGTGGAAAAAGTGTTGAAACAAAAAGGAAATAAACTCTACGTCAAATGGTTAGGGTTTAACTCTACGTTTAATTCCTGGATCAATAAATTACATGTTGTGTGAACCTGTGTACTTTTTATTTATTCACACATGTTGTACACCACCTATAGCTCTATGTATACAGCGCTCCGCGCTTCATGCATGTTCATACATGTTTGTCTTTCCCTTTCCTCCTGTGTTCTCTCATACATCACCCCCTCCCCTCTCCCTCCCTTCACCTCCCACCACTGCTGTTTGCAGCTCTTGCCTATCTATTGGTTGTGACATGATTCCCACAAGTTGCATTATACTTTTTACTGATTCAGCGATTCCCACGCTTTGAACATTCTCTTATCGTGCACGTGGACAGATAACACCCAAGCGAACACCTGTGCCGGATCAAATTTCACCTGAACTTGCATTTTGTCACGTACGAAGCAAGACAGGATGTAACTTGTTAACAGTTATCGCGCACGTGGACAGCTAACACCCAAGCGAACACCTGTGCCGGATCAAATTTCACGTCAACTTGCATTTTGTCACGTACGAAGCAAGACAGGATGTAACTTGTTAACAGTTATCGCGCATGTAAATAGATAACGTCCCAAGCGAACACCTGCGGTAGATCAAATTTCACGTCAACTTGCATTTTGTCACGTACGAAGCAAAACAGGATGTCACTGGTTTAGCCTACATGTGGTTTCACAAATGTGTGTGTGCATGCCTTTCACACTCCCCTGCAACCACGATGGTCAGATTATTTCACCTTCAAGCGTCACCTGTTGTCAAGTCAGATCAACGCCTTCCAATAATCTCAAATGACCTTCACCTCCTGTAAGTTTATTTTCTCTACTCGCTTCGACCAACATAGAACCTAGTTCTCATCACCGTTTACACGTTAAAGGTAACATATCAGAAAACGCACCCTCGCTCTGTCATACACCGACCCGCCGAAATAGCGATTGATCTATTGAGCACAGCCACCGTGGTCAGCGACAGGTTCGTTGAAACACACACACACCCAGCCGTATCGTCTCTCTCAACCACCACGCTTCATGGACATTATAAACAGGTAAAGAAAAAGAAAACGTTTTTTCAACATGTATGGCGTTAGGCCCTTTGTGAATTATTTTTTGAAAAAAATATCTACCACACTCGAAAGGGGGCGTTACCCCGAGTCCTAGGACACCTCCTACACGTCTCTAGCGTTATTGGTTCGTGAGATATCGGCAAAAATCACAAAAAACACGTGTTTACCCCAAAATCGCGTTTCCAAATTTTTTTAAAAATATAACGAGTGGTCCATAGCAAAGAGGACGTCACTCCGAGTCCTTGGACCCCTCGTTCATGTCTCTAGCATACTTGGTTCGCGAGATATAGCAAAAAGTCTAAAATCACGTTTTTACCCCCAAAAAGACCGTGTTTCCAGATTTTCACCTTTTCGACACCTACATTCCCGTAAAGAGCACAACGAGACGAAAAAAACGAATCCAAGCACGCCCTCCTAGCATGGCTCCTTCCATTCCAAGGTCGCAGGGGCTCACAACTTCCTAAGTGAGACAGCTTTCCCCTTACCACACTACTGCAGGTTTTCATCCTAGAGACTTGAAATTTATTTTGGGGGTAGAGGGGGTAGGGACCATTGATTTACGTTAAACAATTTTTTTTGTAGAGTTCCTAGTTTCCAAAATATAGGATTTTCAAAATTCGAGTGTTTTCAAAAAAATATAAAAAATAAAAAAGTTTCATTATAGAAAATAAAGGGCATAAAGACCATTCGTTTGAGCTATGGCACAACGTTCTATCATGTTTAGTTTTCAAACTATCACCTAGTTTCAAAAACAAAAATTTTCATTTTTTTTTTCAAAAGTATAACGAGTGGTCCATAGCAAAGGGGCGTCACCTCAAGTCCTATGAACACCTCATTCGTGAAACTCCGACCATGGGTTCGAGAGAAAAGTCTATTTAAATGTTTCAACTTCGCGCGGCGGCCATGTTGGTTTATTGGGCACAGGAGTGTCAAGTGAAGCAGAACCCGTACTACTCCACTACTCA